>CM066319.1:16158162-18658162 GCA_033807775.1 Saussurea involucrata | reverse complement strand
GTCTTAGTCTTTGACCTTAGAGATGCTTGTGTGATGGTAGTCTTTTCTCTTGTTTGTTAAGTTGACGTGTGGCTGACGGCGGGGGAAGAGTCCCGGGTGATTTTGAAGTAGGCAAGTCACTTTGGAAAGTAGCGTTGTGGTATGTGGATGAAACGGTATCGGCGTGGAGCCGGAGTTAGGGAGATCTTGTATTTAGACTAATTGTCAGGCATGGATGTTGAAGTCAATGACGGGTGTGGAGTCGTTGGCGAGAGATTTGAAATTGAAAGGGGTTAACCCTGGTGTGATTATTAGTCAGGTGTGCGTGAAGATAAGAGGTAGGTTGGGAAGGTGTGTATCTGTCAAGAGGGTGGACCGCCTTTTGTGAGTATCCTGAAGGTGGGGAATTGATAGTTGGATAGGCGATTCTTCCTATGTGATTGGTATGTCGTCTACAAACGAAGTAGTTAGCACAACTCAGGTGGGACACATGGATTATGTTTGTATGCGGGGGAATATTTTATCGTTGGTTTAATTGAGCGTGTTTCGTGTGGATTCCGAAGAGCCGGTTGGGATAAAGACTTGATCGAGTGAAGTAGACAATCATAAGTCGTGGTTCATCTAGGTTTGAGGAAAGACCAGGTCGTGGGATAGATTTTTTCAAAGGTGTGTATGTGTGGCATAGAAAAGCAAGGCCTATTGTGTGTAATAGTGATAGTAAGGATTTTTCCTTCAGTGTGATGTTGTGAGGTGGCGGTTGTGTGGATAAGTTAGTGGTGACTTATGCAAGGTAGATGTGCCAGTCTTTGGTGTGATAACAAATTTTTTCGAGGATAGGTGGTGGGCTGGTGTTGTGATGGGATAAGCGTAAGTGGAAATCTTTTCTCGGGATCTACTATTAAGTTATTCAAATGTGGTAAATTATGTGTGTTGGGGTGCATAGATGTTTGAGTGGCGTGTAGTATGGTCATCTGAGAACAAGAGAATGAGGTGGTGGTTGGTGACTAGCTAAGAAGGAAATTGTGAGTTCTTTGGTTGCGATGAATTGATGAGTGAGTTTGCCTTGTGTCTTTGAATTATTTGTGAAGATGTTGGATTGGTTAGTTATGATGTTTTGTAGTAGGTACGAAATCCTTGGGAATGTTGAGCTAATCCTTGTATGTAAAGGAAATTCCCGGAGTGGGTTAATATCGTTTGAGAAATGAGAAGTGTGTAGTCGCTTCGAGCATTGAGTGTGATTTCAGAGTAACTTGGTTGATTTTTGTTTTCGTATGAGAAGTGGTGAAACTGTTGGTTAGGCTTAGTAACCGTTATAATTGCGTTTGTGTAGTGGTCAAGGTTAGATGAGAAATGTTCCATGCTAACCTAAGGTAATTGGGACGGTAGATTGGAATAAGTGAGTAAGCGTGAAGTAAAAAGTGTGGCAAGTGGCACGGAAAGTGGGAAGCAACGTTTTCAGGACGTCTCCGTCGGGTGCATGAACTTCTAGTGGGAGTATGAGAAAGAGGATCTGTGTGTATATGAACGGTTTAAGCATTGAGGAAAGCTAGCTATTGTGATTGGTCAAGAGTGTGTGCCTTCTAGTGAGTCGCTCTTTGGAAACATGTTTACGCTTGAGAAGAAAGTGGAAGAAAGTGGTCGAATGTAGTGCTCAGGGTGAGGGACCATTGAATTAGACTTGGTAGTAAATTAGGAGTGACGTTGTGGTAAAAGCGTGTGAATTGATTGTTATTAATAGCTTGTGGTCAGCTTAATTAATGTGAGAAGGTGTTATCTGCCTTAGGCGTGTTCTGTGTTGGGAGAGTAATGGTAGAATTGTGTGTAATCTGTTGAAGAGAATCTTAACTGCGAGTTAAGGTGATATTCAAGGTTGATTTTGTGAACAGTTGACGAATTGAGCGTCGTTATTTTAGTAAGGGTTTCGTGTTGTTGTGGTGTTAACCTCGGAAGAATTCGTTCTTTTAAGAAGATGAAATTGTGTGGGAACCCTTAGTTTGACGCGTTTTAAAACCGTGAGTCTAGATGTGTGAGTGATTTTGGGTGAGACCGGAGGTCACCCGGCTGACCACCGAAAGGTTGAACTTTTCGCGAGAGGTTAAGCGTGGCTCAAGACCGCCACCGGTTTATGTGAGCAGAAGGAGGAGATTGATCGAATTCTATATAGGAGTCGGTGCGATGTTTAGAACTTCGCCGTGGAAAGACGTGAGTTTGGGAAGAGAGGGAAACTAAGGCCTAGGTATGTCGGGCCGTTCACCATCACCGAACGTGTGGGTGAGGTGGCGTATAAGTTAGAATTGCCTGATGAGCTTCGGGGAGTACACCCGACCTTTCATGTGTCGAATTTAAGAAAATGTCTGGCCGAAGAAAGTATGGCAATGCCATTTGGAGGTCATTCGTGTGGATGAGAAGTTATGTTATGAAGAAGAACCGTTGTCAATCACGGATAGCAAGGTCCGAAAGACGAGGAATAAAGAAGTATCTCTAGTGAAAGTTCAGTGGCAATTTCTTAAGGGACAAGAAGCAACGTGGGAATTGGAATCAGACATAAGGGTTCGATAACCTCGTTTGTTTGAAAATGGACTTCCGGGGACGGGATTCTTTTGAGGGGTGGATGTTGTAATAACCGAGTTTGTTTTTGGTCAATATTTGGAAAATGTAGGAAGAATTTCGGAAATTTGAAGCTATGTGGTCTAAGTGTGAAAATTTAAAAGTTTGGTGCTCTTTGTGAAGGTATAAAAGGATGAGAGAAACCCTAAATTTCTCATTTTCTAGCTTTGTTCAGTGTGTGTTGAGTGTGTGGCTAAGAGAAAGAGCAAGAAAAAGATTTTGACAATTGAAGAAGAAGAAGTCGACTTTCAGCTAGGTTTTGAGGAAAAGCTCCAGAATCATCCAGGTAAAATCAATCCTAATTCTCTCTAAGTTTGTGTGTGTTGTGGGTATTTAGAGATGAAACTTGGATTTTTGTGGGTTTATTGTGTTCCTGATTAAGAGAGGTTGTAAAGTGGAATGTTGTGTAACCTCGACCCACATTTGTTAATCTGAAGGTATTGGGAAGATTAGGCAAGGGATGTTTAAGATTCCCTGCGTTTTGAGTTTTCTCGTAGCGTCCGGAAACCCTCAATTTAGGGTAGTGTCCGGGCGATTTATGGTGTCCGAATAAGAGTTGTGACCGGGTAGAATTTTGATAGTAGTTTCCGATAATTAACCGGAAACCCTTGTGAATCCGGATAGTTTGGTTGTCCGGGTAGGACGCCCGGATAGTCTTGGTTGTCCGGGTAGGACGTCCGGTTAGTCTTGGTTGTCCGGGTAGGACGACCGGATAGTTTTGGTCGTCCGGGTAGGACGTCCGGATAGCTCTGGGTGTCCAGATGGTTTTGGCTGTCCGGATGAAGTGTCCGAAAAGTTGGGGTGTGACATGGTAGTGCGGGCTGTTAGTCCGAGGGACTAACTGTGTGAGTGTGTAATTCCATCAAGCGGCTTATCATAGTAGCATGTACCTTTATAGGTGCAGTTGAAGGGAGAGCTCATCTAGTGAGAGGATTAAGCGGGACGACAGGTGAGTTTTTCTGATCTTAATCCCTTTTAAAGTGTGGAACCTTATGCATGATTATATGGTAAGTGTTCGTATTAGTATCTGCTTATTTATGAAAAGTGTGATTTAATTGTGTGGACATAAACTACTTCCGTGTGGACGAGCTATGACAATGGTGTGAGATGGGGGTGTGTCCCATATGATTGAATATATACGAAAAGTGTGATTTAAATGTGTGGACGGAAACTATTTACGTATGGACGAGCTATGGCAATTGTATGAGATGGGGGCGTGTCCCATGTGAGTTGATATATGAATGTGTTTCATATATGGGTGGTGTGTGCCCTTTTACGCTGTCACGGTCTGTGTGACCATAGTGTGTGCCATTAGCTTGTCATAGTGTATGCTGGCCATCATGTGTGTTTATAACAAGTTTGTACATTCATTTCTTACTGAAAGCTTTTTCATAAACTGTATTATTTTGTGGTGTGGCTTACGGGGGAACTCACTAGACCTCATGGTCTAACCCTCGCTTTTCAAAACTAAAACATTTTTAGGTAAGCTGGTAGTCGAAAGCTTGCTTAGAAGCTGGCAAGGCGTGAGACGGATGCATATAGAAGGATTAGAGGGCTTTCCTTTTATCTTGTAGTTGCGATCTCAGCTGTAGTTAGGGTTATTTCCGCAAACCCAGTTTGTAATCTGTTTAATGTATTACATTGAGCCATCTTTGGCGTTTTAATTTAAAGATATGGCTTTTGGCATGATTGTTTGGAGTGGGTTGTTACAGAATTAGAATGTAGTAAGAGCATCTCCAATGCAAAGTTCTTACAAGCAAAAAGTGTAATGGCTTGTAAGAACTAGTCTTGTGGAGAGTTCTTATAAGAACTCAACCTTCTCTAGGTTCTTAAACAGAACCTTGGTTCTTACCTTGATTTTTGGTATGAAGTGACATATTCCTCATTTCTATTGGTATTTAATTTAAATACTTGATATTTATTTATAAATATATAATAGTTTTTTATGTTGATAAATATATGAGACCCACAAAAATGAGGTTCTTATAAGAACTACTATTATGAATTTTATATAAAATTTCCATTTAATGAAATGAAAATGAAGTGGCACCAAAAAGTGCAAAAATGAGGTTCTAAGACCTGATCCACACACGACTTAAGAGAATCCACAACAATGAAATTTCATTTCAATTGCAAATGGGCCACATCAGCGGCACATCAGCTTTGCAATTATCTTGAAATTATCCTCCACAACAATAAAATTTCACCAACTTTCTAAAGAGACACTTCATCATAAAAAACTATATTTTAATCAAATAACAACAAAACTATAATTAAATACACTTTACTATAATTTAATATGAAATATTTTATTAATTAAATAACTATAATTAAATACTTTCTACAAAACTACAATTAAATACTCTCTACAAAACTTCACAAAACATGATTTGACATAAAACAATTTCTAATTTAGAAATTATTCCCTACAATTTCTTATACTATTCACTTCCACATCACCAAAAAGTACTGATTTGATATTTGCAAATTACCAAAACCAATTTCTAATTTAGCAATCATACTCACAACCACTACAATTTCTAATTTAGCAATCCTACATGGCACTTTTACAATCCAAATAAAATCCTAATAAAATCTTGTGGATGCTCTTACATACCACTTGCAAAAATAATTGTAAATCATATTTTGATGTCACATAGACATGACAATTAGAGCACTCACATAGGGCTTTCAAATTGGCTTGCAAAGGAAAAAGTGTCAGGAAATAAGTGCCACATAATCAAAGCAATATAGGGGTGTAAAATATAAGTTTTAAATAAAAAATAAAAAAAATAAATTGTGTGAGATAGGGTATACAAAAATGTGGCAGGGGTATACTTAGGCCATGCGTATCCCAGAGCGGGCACCTGCGGTTTGGGTTGAGGTGTAACCGCCGGGTTAGGCGGGTTCCGGTACACACACCGCCGGGTTCGTGCGGGTTGGGCACCCCCGGGCTCTAGCGGCTTCCCCACCCCGCTCATACCCGCACGAGATTGTCTCACACCATCAGCTTTATTTTGTATTTTTATTTTTATGTGGGTTCAAGAGGTTCAAAATGTTAGGGTACGAAATTTGTGGGTTCAAAAAGGTTCAAGAGGATTCAAAGTGGAAAGCTGATGTGACGCTGATGTGGCGCAGAGGGTTCAACAGGTTGTGAACCTGGGGTACGCATGACCTTAGAATTGCCCACCAAAGGAAGGTGCCCACGGGGCACGGTCAGCCAAATATCTCCCCCCTAGACTTGATGTTAACGCCGTCATCTTTAATAAATATATATACAACTAGTCTTTGGCTCGCGCGTTCCGCGACGGTTAATTTGTGTTTTATGTTAATTATTTGATGTTTAATAGTTGTTGAATAACTTTGAGACATGTACAATAGTCGATAAAAAGAAAACAAAAACTCCATAAAAAATGAATATTACCTTGAAGATAAAAATATCTCTATTAAGTTTGATACCTATTAAATGTCATTACTAAATGAATAAAATTATCAAACAAATACAAAATAATTAACTATTCAAAGTTCAAATGAAATTTAAATACATTCAAAATTATTGATGTTTTTTAGAACAAAGGTATCCACATAATGGATCAAGAATGTGCAATGTTATTGAAATCAACATCGATCTTTAATTATGATTTTAAATTAACAACCCTACAACTTTCCAAACACACAACAACTTTAAATAATTCCGCATTGCTTTAACAAATGCTTGACTTTGAACACCATATTCCTCATTATTGTTGTAGCCATTAGGGTTACTTTAAAAAAAGTGAAAAATGAAGTAAGTCACTATAAACTCATTATATATAATATTTGTAATTTAAACTTTTGACTGTATATTGATTCATGTTACAAACACAAACATGTGTTAACATCTAATAATCATTTACATCTTTCAAATCTTTCAACTTTACATAATTAATTGGCAAAAAAATAAAATATAAACAATAAAACCTCTCTATTTCTCTATAAATACACCTCACTTCATATTAATAAACAACATAATTTTCTTCAAAAAATAAAAAAATAAATGGTGACAACAATTGTAATAAATGGTGTTTATGAACGTAAGTTAGATAATCAAAGAAAAACGTGAGTGAAAATACATAATGAAATAAAGTTTGTTTTAATGTGATAAGTTACCTACATATTGTCAATAAACATAAATAATTCAAACACACATATCATGGAGATGGGTAAAGTGAACATGATCATGACTTTCGTTTGGCTAAACAAAACATCCTCAAAAATGCCAACTTAACTTTGTAAATAATGACAATATTATGGTTGTCAAAGCCTTTAATACACGAAAGTTTTAGTTGTTAACTTGAAACAAACAAAAAACGCTCACCTCATCAAGATAAAATCATAATACATGGTTCATGATGCAACTAAAACCCAAAATCAATAGAAAAAACATTTCAACATTCATCAAATAAAATGAACCTAACACCATGATTCATCAAAAACATAAACTACAGTTTCTAATTTATCAAAAGAACAAAATCCACTACAACAAATGTAGTCTATTGCGACGACAAAAATCGTTGCTAAAGATCAATATTGATATTTAGCGACGACAAAAGTCGTTGCTAAGATCAATATTGATATTTAGCGACGACAAAAGTCGTTGCTAAAGATCAATATTGATCTTAGCAACGACAAAAGTCGTCGCAATAGACTACCTTTGTTGTAGAGATCTTGAAGAATGTTGTTAAAGTCCCTAGCATGTATTTTTGAAGGTCATCAAAGCCTTTAGTATGCATATATTTTGGTTACTAATTCCAAACAAACAAAACCAATCAACTCATAGTATTATAAAAAATAATAATACACATGATCCAACTAAAACATAAAAATTAATAGAAAAACATATCAATTTTTATCAAATAAAACAAACACAGGATCATAATTTGTCAAAATAACAAACTACAATTTATAATTGTACACGACTCTTTTGCTAGAAACAATGTAATACTTGAAAAAACAATACACAAATATTCTTTTAATTTGTGGGTTATGCTCCTGATAAAATATTTAGAAATGAGAGTTAAGGTAATAATACATAATGAAATTTTAAAATAGACAACATCAAAATAGATTGAAATGGATGAGTAGTTGAATGAAAGCCTTACTTGTAGTATATGTGTACCGTGATGATGAAACTTTACACATTTGATGATCTTTAGAGCTTGTTTCTGCTTGTGTCACTTACTACAAACAAAAACATAAAGATCATATGAAATCAACACAATATCAAAGAACTTAACTATAAACAAAAGTCCATATCCTATATCGATCTTTTAATGAGAGATAATGGGTTAGAAATGAAGGAATGAGAGGTAGGTTATTGTATGACAAAGAAAAAAAATACCAATAACATATCAAAAAATTTGTGCTTAAATAAGAGAAAATGAGTAATTAATAAAATAAGTGAGGGAATATGAATGGTTAATAACATAAAAAAGTGGAAATAAATGATTTATTAACATAAATTGCAATAAAACAAATAATTAATATAGGAAGATGGATGGTTTAGGTAATCAAAGTTATATAAATTGGTGCCAAAATTACCAAAATACCCTCCTTTAAGTAAAAAGGACATTTTTCATAGAAGGGCATTAAGATCTTTAACATATCAAATATTTTAAAAAATCAAAAATCTAAGAAAAAAGAAAAGTAGACATATAGTGTTTAGGAGATGCCACATCATTGGTTTTGGTTTTTGTTTTAATATATATATTGATTGATTGGTATCGATTATTGAGATATTTGTTTGAGAGGAGAGTTATCATGTGGTAGGGAATTCCTGGTACATAGAGACCAATACTTTTCAGCCCATGTGTCACAATCAATCACCAATAGTTTTCCTACACCCCGTATTCCTTTTCCTTTATTTTATTGTAAAGATATTAAATGTGTTACTAATAAATATCACAGAACTTTTGGTTGCCATTTTTGATACCACATTCTTCCATGTGGTTTTTTATCCATTTAACACATTTTTGATACCACATTCTTCCATGATCGGTATAAAATAATATCATCAAAAGGACATCATATTTTTTTTTCTAGGATGTATTATCTTCTGTCAAACTTTATACAACATTTAACCAATAAATGGTTTGAACTGTTATTAATTGAAGGTCGAACGAGTGGCGGATCCATGATTTTTTCCTGGTAGGGGTACTATTAAGGTAGCTTAAATGTCCGTAAATTTGGCCGATATATTTTTAGCTTAAATCTAATGTTTTGAGGGCTTTTTAAAGCTTCTTTTGTTGATTTTAAGGGATTTTTAAGTTTTTTGTGGATGTCAAGAGACTTTTTTGGTTTTTAGTCGATTTATATAGTTAATTTGGGGTTTTTGGTTGATTTCAAGACATTTTTTTTGGTTTATGGGGTCTCAGACGAAAAATTAATGGAGGGATGTTAAGGTATAAAACTAAAAAATCTAAATTTGTACACTAAAACATTCATTTTTTTTTCTTTTTCATGGGGGCCCTTCCCCCCACTAAGTATCAATTAGATCCGCCCCTGGGTCGAACATACTTTTAGATAAATCGAAATTCAAATAACATCTTCAATAAAATTAACGTAATAGTTTATCTTATAATGGTTATTAGAAACAATAAATAGTATCAAGATATATGAACATATTTCAAATCTTAAAAAACATATTTCAATCACTAGAATATAAAGAAATCGTGGTATTTATTTTGAAGCAATTAAAATACAAGTGATTTAAAAAAATATAAAGAACAAATTCTTCATTTTATCTATTTGACCTAAAAGAAAGAGTAAAAGTATGATTTGACTTGAAAGCTATTTTAATAATACTATTATGTATAAAATTATATTTGTCCTAGAGTTCTTTTCTTGGAATCTTTAATTTTCTACATGTACTAAGTTCTTTCTTTTATGGTTTTAAAAAAAATGTTTTCCCAATATCATTCTTTATAATAAGCCATTAAATGAAATAAATGTCTGGTGTATTTAATAACCTTGCTTCTGCTCGACGTTGGCGCACCTCGATCTCCTAACTATTGCCTATTTATTTTGGAATAATCTTTTTAGGAGGGACAATTTTACATATTGTAATAGCCAAGTCTCATTTTAAGGGAAAATGAGAAATGTGGAGGTAAGGTGTAACTTTGTAAATTGAGGGACCATAATGTAATTTGGTGGTAGGTATAAAAACCTCAATTTGGCACAAAGTTCTAGAGGTGACCATTTTCTACTTGGCGGCTGTGTATGAGCTGGGAAGAGGAGAAGCAATTCTTGCAATCTGCATTGGGAAGGCAAAGAGGAGGGTTCTCCATCAATCACTTTAAGGTAAGCAATCAATCTTAACCCTCTTTTGCTGTATGGGTGTTTTCTCTTAATCGGTAGTGATTGGGAAAGCTTTTAGGTGTATTCTTGTGGATTTTGATGAAAAGATGCTCATAGAATGTTTAAATTGGGTATAATCTTTAACTGCAATCACCTCTTGAATGTTGCTAAGACCTAAATCAATCAAGGAGTAAATCTTGCGTTCGATTTTTGGGTTTTGGGTCGTGTGTGTGTCGAGCTATTGAACCCCGTTCTCCCGGAAGTCACTAAGTCCGAATTCGTTTCTGGACCGGTCATGTTCCGGAAGACGACATTCCCGGAATGCGATCCGGATTTAGTGATGTCCGGATTTTCGTCGGATAAGTTTCCCGGAAGGTGGGTTGCGGAAGCGGGAGTCCGGAAGAGGAGTCGGATCCGAAAGTGAGTAATCCGGGATTTGTGTGGTTCCAGAATGGGGAATCAGAGTTGGATTCGGGATCCGGTTTGTGTGCGGAATCCGGAAGCAGTAGTCGGGACCGGATCCGGAATGGACCGGAACCGGAAGTTGGAACCGGATTTGGGATCCGGTATGGAACCAGGATCGGGTTTGAACCCAGATCAGAAGTGGAGTCCGGGACTTTGGTTCCGGGTTCGGTTTTCTGTTGAGTAAAGTTTAGGGATTTTGTAACACCCTAAAAATCAGGGCCAATTTGAACCTCAAGTTTAACAAGGTATAATAGAATAACATCCAAACTTTTATATATATAAGAAGAGAATTAACTATGAGGGTTCATATTTACAAATATCGATTTCTTCAAATAACATATTAATCTAATCATGTCAACTATAATCAGATTAACTGGGTTATCAAAGCAATCCATCAAAAAGCCTCATCACGTTAGCTAAATTCTCCGCTTATCTCAAAAGTTGAATACTCCAAAAGCTCTCGTCCCACATCCCATTACTTTCCTGAGCTTGTACCTGGTAAGAAAATTTAAATTGAACGATTAGGCTTACGCCTAGTGAGAACATCCAAATTCAAATTAAAACATTAACATCTTTGAAAACTCAGATATCCAAAGCATATAAACAAACCTGGTTTACCATCATTCTTACCGTATACGTGCTCGTCTCAATGACGGGAACATACCCGACCCCATGGATATGACTAACATTCAGTAAGTCATATCATCACAATCAAGAGCCTACTACGAATCAATGCAGATTCTAGATCATTGCTCTTATCCAAGAAATTACAAGTTACTTTATGCCTATTTCTTGGAATGGAAGTAAAGATTACAATTTACTTTATGCCTATCTCTGTCCTTCCCATAGAAATCAGGAATTACAATTTACTTTATGCCTATTCCTCGATTTCTATACTACGAAATGAGAATTACAATTTACTTTATGCCTATTCTCCATTTCCATGTGAACGGGAATTACAAATTACTTTATGCCTATTCCACATTTTACATCACACTATGAAATACAAATTACAATTTCCCTTATGCCTATTTCTCATTTCATAACACCTTTACGAAATGGGAATTACAAATTACTTTATGCCTATTCCACATTTCAGGTCAACGGGAATTACAAATTACTTTATGCCTATTCCACGTTACAAATACTAACAGTTCCTATGGATCCATTACACTTACTAGTGTATATGTATAATAATATATCACACCACAACTCATAACACTTCAATTTTAAGAACGCCGGATAACCTATTGTATCCGATTCTTAATTGTCTCCCCTTTGAAACTATAATCGAGACAGTATTCAGAATACAAAGTTCAAAACTTACTCTAAACCGGATTCTAAATTAAAACTCGTACCAGATCTAAAACCCAATTTCATGAAATTAATTTATATTAAGTCCATGCCCAACTTCCAAAATTAATTACATACTGGATCAAGCCCAAATACCGGAACTAAATGATACCGGATCGGCCCAATACCGGAATTAATTGTTTCCGAAAGTCAGCCTCCACCGGAATTAATTCCGGATCCAAACTCAAGGCCCGTTCCGGAACTTCTCCTTTTCCGGGCCCAATGGCCCAACTTCCGGAATTTTGATTACCGAATCTCAAACAAACCCATTTTTCCGGAACTTTGTTTTAATTACCGGATCCACACTCAAGGCCCAATTCCGGAATTTATTACCGGAACCCAAACCAAATACCGGATCCTACCCATTTCTTCCGGAATTAAAAATCGATACCGGAACCGACCCAATTCCGGAACCCACAATTTTCCGGATCTCCAAACACAGTTCCGGAACTCTCAATTCCGGATCCCATACCTAGACTTCGATACTGGGTGTCCAATTCACGTCAAAATTAACTCAAAACTCATCTAAAAATTTAGATTGTTACTCGACTTAATATTCCATACAAATATACCAATCATTCAGACAGTTTATACACACCATCTGGTTCAATTTTAACTTTAATGCTTAATATGAACATATGAACTCACCTGTTTGAAACTTTAGCTCAGCAGATCCAAATCTTCTCTTCTCTGATTCAATCAATCTAATAGCATTAGGAATTAACTTGATATTACTAAACTGATTGAGAAGAACAAGTGAGATGATTTAAAAACCCTTACCACAATTCCAAATCGTATCTTCTCTTTCTCTTCTTTCTTTCTGAGCTTTCTCTCAACCGACTTCTACAAGAACACTTTTGAGATATTTCTCAAATGATACTGCTTACCCACACTTAAGGTAAGCTCTACTTTCAAGAATGACTAATTAGACCTCAAGTTAATATTCAATATTAACTTTAAACTTTGGTCCAATTACAATTTCAACCCTGGAGTTTATTTACAAAAGTCCACAACTTAGACCAAATTACAAATAGACCCCACTTATATTAAATACAATATAATGAAAATTCGAGGTATTACAAATCTCCCCAACTTGAAAATGATTTCGTCCCAGAAATCAAAGCTAGGTAAAAATATGAGGATATTTAATCTTCATATCCTCTTCAGCTTCTAACGTCACGTTAGCACCTCGATGATGTTTCCATTGCACTTTCAACATAACCACATCCTTATGTCTTAACTTCTTAACTGATCTTTCTATGATCGCTTCCGGTTCCTCCACACAACGGCTCTTTTCATCTACTCTTACAACAGTGAGGGGAATCACATCATTCTCTTCGGCTAAACATTTCTGAAGATAGCAGACATGGAAGGTATTGTGGATCCCTTCCAATTCAGGTGGAAGATCCAACTGATAAGCTTGAAGTCCCACTCGCTTAGTTATGGTGAAAGGTCCTAGAAAACGAGGACTCAACTTTCCACGTTTACCAAACCTTATCACACCTTTCCACGGGGATACCTTAAGCATTACGTGCTCCCCAACTTGGAACTCTTTCGGTCTTCTTTTCGGATCAGCATAACTCTTTTGTCGATCTTGAGCCTCTTTCATATGCTTTCGAACCTCTTTCACTTTATCAGCCGTTTGTTGCACAAGTTCAGGACCAGCAAACTGTTTTTCTCCTGCTTCTAACCAACGTACCGGAGTTCTACATTTACGACTATGCAAGGCTTCGAAAGGTGCTCTTCCAATACTGGAATCATAACTATTGTTATACGCAAACTCTACCAAAGGTAGATGCGTATCCTAGTTACCTCCAAAATCTAACACACACGGCCTGAGCATATCTTCCAAAGTTTGAATGGTTCTTTCACTTTGCCCGTCCGTTTGTGGATGGTAAGCAGTGCTCAAATTGACTCTCGTACCCAATTCTTCTTGTAGTGACTGCCAAAACCTCGAGGTAAACTGGCTATCCCGATCAGAAACTATAGACACTGGTATACCATGTCTTGACACCACTTCATCAATATAAAGCTTCGCCAATTTATCTATTAGTGATGCTTCTTTCATTGCCAAAAAGTGAGCACTCTTGGTCAATCGTTCCACGATTACCCATATAGTATCGTTACCCTTTGACGTTCTTGGAAACTTTGTCACAAAATCCATGGTAATCTTCTCCCATTTCTATTCCGGAATCTCCAACAATTGTTGACTTCCGTAAGGCCTTTTATGTTCTGCTTTTACTAACGAACATGTCACACACTTTTCTACTATTCGTGCCACATCTAATTTCATAGCTGGCCACCAATAGTGTAACTTCAGATCCCTATACATCTTAGTACTTCCAGGATGTATAGAATACTTAGACTTGTGGGCGTCTTCAAGAATTAACTCTCGATTTCCTCCCTCCTTTGTTACCCAAACGCGGCCTTGGAACAGTTTGACCCCACGACTATCTTCAGTCAGTTGAAGATGTTGCTTGCTCATGACTTCATCTTTCAGATTATCTTCTAATAACTCTTCCGCTTGTGCCTCTTTTATTCTTTCAACCAAACTTGATGTCACATCAATTCTGGCGTTAGTCGTTTTCAAGCACCCACTATATTCCTTTCTACTTAAAGCATCAGCAACAACATTTGCTTTACCGGGATGGTAATGCAATTCACAATCATAATCTTTAAGTAGTTCTAACCAACGCCGCTGCCTCATATTAAACTCCTTCTGATCAAAGACATGCTTCAAACTCTTATGATCAGTGTAAAGTGTGCACTTCGTTCCATACAGATAATGTCGCCACAGCTTTAAAGCAAACACTACCGCTGCCAGTTCTAAATCATGGGTAGGGTAATTCTTCTCATGTTCTTTGAGTTGCCTTGATGCATAAGTAATCACCTTGCCACGTTGCATCAACACACACCCTAAACCCATCTTTGACGCATCACTATACACGACTAAATCTTCCATTCCTTCCGGTAGTACAAGAATAGGAGCTTCACACAGCTTCCGACGTAAAGTTCTGAAAGCTGACTCTTGCTTTTCAGTCCAGACAAAATTTACATTCTTTCGAGTCAACATGGTCAAAGTAGAAGCAATCTTTGAGAAGTCTTTGATAAACCTCCGGTAGTAACTTGCTAAACCCAAGAAACTTCTTATTTCAGACGCGTTCTGTGACACCCTCAAATTTGGAACGAGCAACTAACTTTAATTTTCAATAAATTAACCAAAATAGATGGATTCATTTCTACAATTCATTCCTCAAAATAACTTGGAATTTAAAACATTATAATTCCCACAATAAAATAACTTAAACGGGTGCTACTTAACATAACACAATTTGCTAATTCCAAATAAGTGCGGAAGTCTTCAATACTCAAGTCACCTCACGTGCACACTACTAGTACACGCCGCTTCACAATGTAGCTAGAGCTACCCCAACCTGAGCCTGTTGCACATGCCGACAAATAAAAGGGTTAGGCTTACGCCTAGTGAGTTCAAGCATTTTATCATGACTATATAAAAACATAAATCGAAAGAGTAAGAGTTTCAGTCATGATAAGTAAAGGGTTTACTTTAGTTGCAAATCACCCATTTTCCAACTCACACATTTCCCATGCTAAAATCTTTATTATAACATGATTTCCCAAAAATAGACTTATTCACAAAGTCCACGAAAAATGTGAAATAGCATTTGATACTCAAGACGATTAAACGCATAATTATTTACCTTTGTCCCAAAACATCCCAAAACATGGATGAAACATAATCCACAACTTATATAACGTGGGAATGCAATTCTCATAAATATGATGCATTACCGAAAACATGGATAAATACAAATACCCGAAACATCTCTCATGGATGAGACATAAACCATAACTTACGTACCATGGAAAACAATCCATATAAATATAACACGTCACCGAAAACACGAGTAGCAACAAATACCCAAAACAACACCTTTCGGTGACGGGGGACGCCAGTATACATCGCACGTGACGGAACACTAAAGTGGGTCACTTACTATGTAATAAAAACACCTACGTGGATGACTCTCTTAAAACTGAGCTCAATCACTCCAGATCTATTGCCCACGAGACTAGGATGCCCCCAACTTCAACCACTCCAGTTCTATACATTGGGTCACCAAATCCACAACAGCACATTAGGGATTACACCTTACTGCCCATGAGACGACGCCCGACCATCTAAGTCCACGTCTTACTTAACATGGATCCCGATGCCTATCCCGTGCTAAGCACATGTATGGAATTACACCTTACTGCCCATGAGACGACGCCCGACCATCTAGGTCCACGCCTTACTTATCATGGAACCTGATGCCTATTCCGTGCTACAAAATAAACTAACGTCTCGTAAACTGAGCTCAATCAATTCCGACCTCTTGCCCGCGAGACTAAGGGAAACTCAAATGCCTATGTATCCATGGACAACAAGGTCTAAAATATTACACGATGTAATACCCCGGGTAAATTCGTTAGTTAAAAATCTAATTCCGTTAAGTTTAGTTAACTTTAAAGTTGATATTTAGGGTAAGTTTGGGTAAATATATAAGTTTAGGGGTGTTTGGATTAATTAGTAAGTTAAAAAGGTATTGTGGTCATTAGTGAGAAATGTGGGGTTTAAATGGTAAATAAGGATTAGATATTTTCCTTTTGGACTTCCAGATATTCACAAAGCAGAAAATCAGTAGGTGTTGTGTGTGTGTGTTGAGAGAAAGAGAGAGCAAGAAGAAGAAAGAAAGGTGGTGGCTAAGAGACTCAATTTGGAGTACTTGGAAGAGAAATTAAGGTATGTTCCTTTGTATTTTGTGTTTGTAATTGCTTTTGGAAGGGTTCTATCGGAGTAGAAACATCATAAACCCTTCTGGTATTAATTATGTCGATTTCTAGGCAAAAAAGGATGAAACCGACAGAGGTGTCCGGACACAGTAAGAATGTGTCCGGTAGTCCTGTTGAATGTGTCCGGGTAGATTATTGGGTGGTGTCCGGGTAAGTTGTTGATAGAGTCCGGACGATTGGATTGATGGTTTCTGGATGATTTAGAGTCCGGATGGCATCCGGATTCCTTGTGTTGTCCGGATAAATCGTTTTGTCCGGATTAGTCTTGTTGTCCGGATACTTTGTGGTTTCCGGATAACTTGGCTGTTTGGTCAATTTTTTAGGATAAGAGTTATGTAGATGTATCTAGAGTCCATAGCCTGCTAGTAAGTCTTATACATAAATTGGTAAGGAGATATTTGTATGTAAATGGTTTCAGATTCTGAGGTATTTGGATAAAGGATCGGATAGCTCGGAGAAAGGCTTGGAAGCGTATTTTAAGCATTCAAGGTGAGTTTTGATTTAAAATGTTTTGAACTGGAATACATATATGTGTATAAATATATATATGAGATGATTATATGGTAGTAATATGATTATGTGTATATAAATGACAATATGATGTAATGAGATATATATTGTATTTATATAAGCTTTGCACTACACGAGTGCACTTGTTGCCGGGTTCCGGTGTGCGGACCGGTGTGTAGCCGGGTTCCGGTGTGCGGACCGGTGAGTAGTCGGGTTCTGGTGTGCGGACCGACAGGTAGCCGAGTTCCGGTGAGCGGACCGGTTGTTGATTTATTAGTTGGTTTGCTACCAACTAATATGGCCATTTGTGGAGGAATAAGGTGAATGAGATGTACACGATGCACGAGTCTGGATTGGTATTTAAATACGTGTGGTATGTTTATATTTTACGAAAGGATTACCAAAGGTTTATCTAAACTATTTTGATACAAAGGATTTACATAAAAGGTTTTATAATTATTTTGGAAAGGACTGAGATTAACCCACTAGACCCGTTTGGTCTAACCCTCATTTTGTTTTCAAAAATATGTTTTCCAGGTTAAGGATCGGCAGGAGAGGATGAAGTGTAGGAAGCTTTTGATGGATGTTGATTAGGAAGCTTTTATATATTTTGTAATGTCAAGACTAATGAGACCATACTTGGTTTGTTATGTAACTTTTGTTGTAAATCAATGATATGTATGCATGTTATGTATTATGATGTATGTTATGGGATTTGGGATGTTACAAATGGTATCAGAGCCCTAGTTTAAGGTATTTAGGTATTTATACCCGTACCTAGACTTAAACTGCATGTGAAGTAGGATGTCCTTGATACTTTAGAACATTGGGATGCTAAGTATAAAAGGTAGAAGGAACATCATGTAAGGTAATTTCAGATTACACCTGGCCAGTGTAACTGTGATCTTACAGGTGCATGCTTGGACTGGGATACCTTATTATATGGGGTATGTGCTTATGTGTATATTAATCTTGTTTGAATCTACAGAATGGCAAGCGGTACTCGAAGTAAGAATAGAAGAGGAGGAGGAAATCCAAATAGTACGAATCCATCAATAGGAACGGGGGGAAGAAGAGGAGAGCGAGGGGGAGGTAGATCCGGAGGTAGAACGGGGAGTAGAACTGGGGGCAGAACCGGAGGTAGAGTTCAGGGGCAAGGTACGGAGTTTATTACAAGAAACGATTTGATGGCGAAGATGGGAAGACTTCAAGCAAATATCCAGGCTATGTTCGACCAAGCTCGTCATACTGAAACACCAGATCTTGGTTTGGAAGACGAAATGCCCATTACACCTACGGTCATACCAGTGTCAAGAAGGTGTGATCACAAGATGTTCTTAAACTGTAGACCTCCAACTTACTCAGGAGATAGAGACCCAGTGAAGGCGATGAGATGGTTAAAGAAAATAGAAGCCATCTTCAAGACCAGTAAGTGTGCGGATGAGGACAGAGTATTATACGGAACGGCGATGTTGAAGGCAGAAGCTCTGTATTGGTGGGAAGCTCACATTGATTCCACAAGGTCGGATGTATACTCTACTTTTACTTGGGACGAATTCACAACAGCATTCAAAGGACAGTTTTGTTCTCAAGCAGCAGTTAGACAATTGGAAGAGGAGTTCATGAACCTACACCAGCGAAGTTTATCGGTTAGGGATTACACCGCTCTCTTTCTGGAGAAGTCTCGCTTTGCGGAGTACTATGTTGCCACAGAGGCTCTAAAGATGGAAAGGTTTATTTTTGGGTTAAATGCAGAAATTAGAAAGCTAGTGACTGCAAGAGGACCCGATACCTTCTCAGCCGCAGTGGATGCCGCGGAAAATGTGGAACAGGATAACCGGAGAGACGTTGGTGATAAGAGTGTTGGGAAAAGAAAACTGGAAGAAACGATGTACGATTCGGAATAATATGAATCCCCGAGGTTTGATAGTTATTCACCTTTCAGACCAGTTGAAAGACCATGTCCAAAATGCAACCGTGTGCATCAAGGAAACTGTTATGTGGATTCCTGAAGTTGTTACAAATGTGGAAAGACTGGTCACATAGTTAGAGACTGTCGGGTAACTCGATTATGTTTCGTTTGCAATTCCTCGGATCATATTCAGTCAGATTGTCCGCAATGGAAAGCACAGCAGGGTAGTATGACGGTAAGACCAACGAGTGTTAGACCAGGAGAGAAACAAGGGCCTGAGGTACCGAAAGCAAAAGGTCGAGTTTTTCAGATGACGGAACAAGAGGTGGAAGAAAGTCCTGATGAGGTTACAAGTATATTTCTATAAACTCTATACGTGCTAAGGTGTTATCTGACTTCGGTGCAACATGGTTATTGATATTTCTGTGCTTTTGTTGCTTATCTGTGTTAGAGATATAGGTGGGTGTGGGGTGGCTATTCAGTTAGTTACTATGGTTTTGATTGAGTTCGAAGTAGTAGAGATAAGTATTCATACCTTTTCGCTTAATCGAATTCCGGGACAGAATTCTTTTAAGGGGGAGATGATGTAATACCCCGGGTAAATCCGTTAGTTAAAAATCTAATTCCGTTAAGTTTAGTTAACTTTAAAGTTGATATTTAGGGTAAGTTTGGGTAAATATATAAGTTTAGGGGTGTTTTGATTAATTAGTAAGTTAAAAAGGTATTGTGGTTATTAGTGAGAAATGTGGGGTTTAAATGGTAAATAAGGATTAGATATTATCCTTTTGGACTTCCAGAAATTCACAAAGCAGAAAATCAGTAGGTGTTGTGTGTGTGTGTTGAGAGAAAGAGAGAGCAAGAAGAAGAAAGAAAGGTGGTGGCTAATAGACTCAATTTGGAGTACTTGGAAGAGAAATTAAGGTATGTTCCTTTGTATTTTGTGTTTGTAATTGCTTTTGGAAGGGTTCTATCGGAGTAGAAACATCATAAACCCTTCTGGTATTAATTCTGTCGATTTCTGGGCAAAAAAGGATGAAACCGACAGAGGTGTCCGGACACAGTAAGAATGTGTCCGGTAGTCCTATTGAATGTGTCCGGGTAGATTATTGGGTGGTGTCCGGTTAAGTTGTTGATAGAGTCCGGACGATTGGATTGATGGTTTCCGGATGATTTAGAGTCCGGATGGCATCCGGATTCCTTGTGTTGTCCGTATAAATCGTTTTGTCCGGATTAGTCTTGTTGTCCGGAAAGTTGTCCGGATACTTTGTGGTTTCCGGATAACTTGGTTGTTTGGTCAATTTTTGAGGATAAGAGTTATGTAGATGTATCTAGAGTCCATAGCCTGCTAGTAAGTCTTATACATAAATTGGTAAGGAGATATTTGTATGTAAATGGTTTCAGATTCCGAGGTATTTGGATAAAGGATCGGATAGCTCGGAGAAAGGCTTGGAAGCGTATTTTAAGCATTCAAGGTGAGTTTTGATTTAAAACGTTTTGAACTGGAATACATATATGTGTATAAATATATATATGAGATGATTATGTGGTAGGAATATGATTATGTGTATATAAATGACAATATGATGTAATGAGATATATATTGTATTTATATAAGCTTTGCACTACATGAGTGCACTTGTTGCCGGGTTCCGGTGTGCGGACCGGTGTGTAGCCGGGTTCCGGTGTGCGAACCGGTGAGTAGTCGTGTTCCGGTGTGTGGACCGACAGGTAGCCGGGTTCCGGTGAGCGGACCGGTTGTTGATTTATTAGTTGGCTTGCTACCAACTAATATGGCCATTTGTGGAGGAATAAGGTGAATGAGATGTACACGATGCACGAGTCTGGATTGGTATTTAAATACGTGTGGTATGTTTATATTTTACGAAAGGATTACCAAAGGTTTATCTAAACTATTTTGATACAAAGGATTTACATAAAAGGTTTTATAATGATTTTGGAAAGGACCGGGATTAACTCACTAGACCCGTTTGGTCTAACCCTCATTTTGTTTTCAAAAATATGTTTTCCAGGTTAAGGATCGGCAGGAGAGGATGAAGTGTAGGAAGCTTTTGATGGATGTTGATTAGGAAGCTTTTATATATTTTGTAATGTCAAGACTAATGAGACCGTACTTGGTTTGTTATGTAACTTTTGTTGTAAATTAATGATATGTATGCATGTTATGTATTATGACTTATGTTATGGGATTTGGGATGTTACACACGACCCCAAACATATAAACAAATGCATTAAAACATGCAATTCCCCAATAACATAAATCATGATCAAAACTCAACTCTGAGCTATCAAAACGGACAAATGTCCCCAAGACTTAATAAAATCCAATACCTTGCCACAAGCTCAACTAACTCGAAAGATAATTCATAAAAGTCATACAATGACATTAAACACAACAACACACACCGGTTGCCGGTAAATACTTCAAATCCATGAAAACCCGAAATAAAACCTTGGATCGGGATAACCCTCATTTCCAAAAGGACTCAACCTTTACATTTTCAAAACATCTCATGATGTACTATATGCATATTTCCAAATATCCACAAAAATGCATTTTCATAACAAATAGACTCCATTTACCACATAAATCAACAACTCATTTTTTATGTATGATTTATTCATCACATTTTCCCAAAATTCCAAATACAAGTGTTTTACCATATTTACAACCATAAATATTTCAAAGTTTAAAACTCATCAAATAACTCGACATTGATACTTTTCATGTAAAACACATAATCAATTGGAAAATTACATTTTGGCATGCACAAAGTTTTCACAAAGTAACTTGAACTCACATTTGCTAGATTAAGCTAAATCTAGTATTTCTCCAACGTAAGCTCCTTTGACGAAGTTTGTATCCTCAAGCCAAAACCTCCAAAACCTAAATCCATAACTTCCAACTATGAATATTCATATTCAACCACTTTAAAACCATTCCCCAACATATTATATCAAAATCTCCATTTTAACCAAAACCCCAATATTAACCTAACTTCTCCAAAATCATCCAAATCGAAATTGGAGAAACAAAACACTAGGAGATCATCAATGGAACATTTATAACTCATATGAAAGTATAGAAGCTAGGAGGATGAACTCACCACTTAGGTTTTTATGAAAACCTAGAAAACCCCAAAATCTCTAAGATGTCGTAGATGAAACTTTCTCTTGCATCTATAGATGAAATCAATAGCATAAAATGGGTAAGGAACGCATCAATCTCCAAGAGAAACCCCAAAATCGGTTAGGGTTTTGTGAGGGAGAAAAGGAAAAACGATTTGGGAGAGAAAGGAAGGAGATTCGAGACTTACCACCACCAAACACCCTTGAATCATCCAATGAACTTCAAAACTCTTTCTAGATCCTTGGAGAGCTCTTAAAATCGGAACCATGGCCACTTGAATCGCCAAAATCGGAGGTGAAACGAGAGAGATATGAAGAAATGAAGTTTGGGGTGTGAAATTCGTATTTGACAGCAACCAGGTACCCGACCGCGACAATGACACGCGGCAATGACACGGTCATTGTCGCTTGTCATAGTCGCTGCTGGTGTACCGCAGGCTGTACCCTTTTTGCGACAATGACACGCGACAATGACACGGTCATTGTCGCTGGTCATAGTCGCACAAAGTGTATCGAAACTGTTTTGACCATAACTTCTTCGTTATAGCTCCGATTTCGCTCCGGAAAGAACCGTTGGACACGTATTTGAATTCCTCATCCAACAAGACCATAAAATCTAGGATTTAATCCAAAATTCTATTTTTCATATTTTCTTAAGAGATCGATTTTCACACTGATTCGAAATTGTACTTATCCGAAAATTACGCGTGTTACAATCCTCCCAACCTTAGGATGATTTCGTCCTCGAAATCTACACCCTTTACAACCCAAGGCTAACCGACTCAACGCCGACTATAATTTATTAGTTCCTAACTGGAATCTAAATTCCCTCGACACAGTCTATAAAGACAAATCCTCGATCAATTACTTATCAACAAAGCCCCTTCACGTACACTGTACTTATGTCCGGGAGAACGCTCCAACAACTGGAATAATTCATAGTCAGACGACTTCGGTTGTCTCCCAACCTTAGATGTTCCATACATCCCGATTTCGATTTCCGACTTTAAGTTAATCCAAGGTTTGTTCGCTAACTAACCCAACAGGATCATCAATTATGATTATTCCTACCATTACTTGCCATCTACATCCAACGAGTTCTAATAGACTCCAAGAATCCATCCCAACATCCATCATTAACCGACAGGTTCTGTAACCATACACGAAGGTTATTCCACCAAAATCATCTGTCCCAATTAAGTATCTTTAGGTTACTACTACCATCACCATCATTCTTTTTAAAAAAAATTGGCTACAATCCCCCGATTACACTAAAGGTGCTTGGCCCCAAGCCCAAAAGTCGACACCTAAAAACACCACCTACCTCAATATAGGTCATTGCGAATTTATTCTCTCAATTACAAAGGGCAACATCCCCTCAACCGATACCATTCGTCCTACAGTACCAACACGCGTGGAATACCCAACCTTCCACCGTCGAAGTGCTACACGCACTTACTTTTAACTGGGGTACTTATCCTTTCCAAGGTCCTAACGAGTTCAAGGTTTTCAAGCGAATATTTTAACAGATATGCCAATCAACAAAACTTTTTACATAAATTTTCAACGCAAGAATTTTCATATCAAATAAATCGTACGCATAGAAAAACTACTATCATCAACTCGGTAGTTATGCAAAACGGACACACTAGTCCCACATATGAAAATCATGTTGAAAATTATTTCATTGCAGTTCAGCTTATTCACAAAACGCAAAAGCGTAATAAACAACTTCTTTTAAAATGAATCGCCACAACTCTAGTACGAATTGACTTGTAACATGCACGTAAAGTAACTGCTCGACTTTAAACATGGTGCAACAAAAGGTGTGCACGTATTTCAAAAGAAGTTCAACGACATTTGACTCCAAATTTCTCTCTTAACCATAGAATGGCATGGAACAAGGATCACCGACAAAATTTTCCACGCGTCAGTTTCTTATACAAAACGATGAAACGGTTTGCAAATACACCTTAGTCAACACAAAATGACTTGTGCAAATTCCATATTTAAAACAAAACCCATACGTTCCCATCACTTGAAAATATCGACTAAAACATCATAAAACCACAAATTGGGGTAGGCATGCAAGCTTGTAACACTTCCATTAGAAATTTTCTTGAAACGAAATAACATGCATCAAATGGTTCGCGACCAAATTTTAAAAGATGAAACTCTTTAAATCACTTTCCCAAAATTTCTCATCCGGTCTTATAATGACATTTGAGTAAAACGCTTTCGACAAAACTGCACACAACAATATATTTTCCAAAAATGTATGAGGAAATAAGTGTTAATAAGATAAACACTCAAAAGGATTCCGTCCGACTTCAAGTCTTAAATTGCAAACATAAGGAATTACATGCAACATAGTTTTACACAAACAATTTTCTAAAATTTTCATCACGAAGCATTTCCTCAAAGTTTCGTACTTGGAACATAAAACATCAAAGCGTCATCGCTTAAAATGTATTTGTTAAACATACTCAAATGCACATTTCCTCCAAAACCAAAAAGGTTTTCAATTTTCCAAAATATTCGGCAAATCGAAAATTGACTAATGTCAATGACTCATGCATTTGTATTTTCAAAACGTAAACTATTGCGAACTATGCATGATTTCCTCAACACCAAAACACCCTTTGACCGAATGGTCATCATTTATACAATGAGTTAATAAAATAATTTCACTCTTGTTTCGTTTGACAAAGTGTTGTGGATCCCAGATTGATCAAGTAACAATGAATTTGAAGCGATTAATCCTTTATTGATTGAATGCAGAGAGTTACAAGATTAGAATGATGAACAAACTCTCTCTCTAAACACTGTTAAGCGCACGGCTAATCTCACCACTACTAACCTAAAGAGTGGAAAAACAACTTTATATACCAAGGGCTTTAAGCCTAAGCCAATGGACCACAAACACTAATCATTTCTTTATATCACTTTTTATTTTATAGGACTTTTAGTCCTAACAATCTCCCCCTAAAGTTATATAAAGAAAAAATATGAACTTGAACCCTTCCGATCTTGATCTTCTCTTCGTCTTGAATCTTTGAAGCACTTTAGTGTTGCTAGTTTTCATATCTTTCACGCTCCCCTTGAAATATGCTCTTGGTCTTCTTAGTATCACGAGTTGAACCACGAGTTGAATTAGCTTTGAAAACTTCAGCACTTTGTTAAACGGATAGAAGAACCATGCACGTTGTAATATTTTCAGCACAGGTTATAACAGTTACTCCCCTCAACTTTTGCTTACTCCCCCTCAACTTGATAGTCTGGGTCTTTGAACATTTATAATGTTTTTCCCCCTCATGATGATGATCTTTGTCTTTGAATTTGTATCAGTTCTCCCCCTCATGATGATTAGGAGCATCCTGAGCATCATGTAACTTCAAAGACAACACTGATGAGTAGCAAAAGTACCAGATAAAACGGTAAGTAACCAAAATAGGGTAATCATCTAACACAGAAACCCAATAGTAACTGTTATCACAACAATTAACTGTTATAACCTGTGCTGAAAATATTACAACGTGCATGGTTCTTCTATCCGTTTAACAAAGTGCTGAAGTTTTCAAAGCTAATTCAACTCGTGGTTCAACTCGTGATACTAAGAAGACCAAGAGCATATTTCAAGGGGGAGCGTGAAAGATATGAAGACAAGCAACACTAAATTGCTTCAAAGATTCAAGACGAAGAGAAGATCAAGATCGGAAGAGTTCAAGTTCGTATTTTTTCTTTATATAACTTTAGTGGTGAGATTAGTCGTGCGCTTAACAGAGTTTAGAGAGAGAGTTTGTTCATCATTCTAATCTTGTAACTCTCTGCATTCAATCACTAAAGGATTAATCGCTTCATATTCATTGTTACTTGATCAATCTGGGATCCACAATTGGTATCAGAGCAGAGGGACAAAGCTGTTGATTCAAAGGTATTTTTTTATTTTTCTTAATCATTCATCGCACGCACTGTGTTCATCTCAAGAATTTGATTGCTTCTATTTTGGTGTTAAAACCTAAAATTGAGGCTAGATAAATTCTTCTTATAAGTTTTCTAAGATATACAAGTGTTTTCAAATCGTCTGGTTGAGTAAAAATCCTTGATTTTTAAAATTCTTGATCTGTTTGGTGTTTGCTCCCTGTTCGTGAGAAGTATTAATTTTTCTGGTCAAAAGTGCTAGTTGATTCGTTTCTAGTATTGTTTCGTGAGTTTTTGTGTTAGTTTCTGTGTTAGTACTAAGTTCTTGCAGATTATTTCTCATCAAGACTGCAGAAATTCATCGAACTGGGTAAGTTTTTCTTGTATCTGATTTGTTTTCGAAGTCCTGGTATTGATATCTCCCGGTAGTGATAACTCCCGGTGCTGATATCTCCCGGTAGTGAATAACTCCCGGTATAGTTATCTCCCGGTAGTGATAACTCCCGGTGCTGATATCTCCCGGTAGTGATTACTCCCGGTGCTGATATCTCCCGGTAGTGAACAACTCCCGGTATAATTATCTCCCGGTAGTGAACATCTCCCGGTATTCCATCTCCCGGTACTCCATCTCCCGGTATTACATCTCCCGGTACCTAACTTAGTCCCGGTATTACTCAGTTGCAGGACTTGGTTTGCCAGTCCCGGTATCACAACTCCCGGTATTTCTCTGTGATTTCTCAGTTGTGGGACTTCCCAGTTGCGGGACTTCTCAATTGCGGGACTTTCCATTTGCGGGACTTGCTACTAATACTGGAAGCTGTAAATTTCGGATTTTTAGGTTTTGTGATTTTTGAACTTTCATAACTTCAAATCATCATAACTCGCTCAAAAATCAGTATTTTGCAATGAAATTTTACAGGGTTACTCAAAATGTGATTCTGAACATATTCTTTAGGAATGTTTTCTGCTAAAAACACCTACAACTATGAGTTCGATCACACCACAGTAAACTGAACAGGCTTTCAATTCCGGATCAGTAAACCCTGTCTGCTTTTGATCGATATCTTGAATTGTCTCACGATCACTTCTGTCAAGTAACAATGTCTTATCCGACTTACTCTGAGCTCAAAGAGAAAGTTTCTCTTTTAGAAGCGCATATCTCTAAGCTAGAAGCCGAGGCTAAGATCAAATATGATGCCATAGGCAGGCTAGAGATTGAAAAGGCTGAGGACAAATGTGTGATAGAAAACTATCAAACTGAGTGCTCGGTCTATTCAGAAAGAGCTAAACTCCTCGAGACCCAAATATCTGAATATTCTCAAAAGTTAGAGAAGTCTCAGGAGGAGTATTCTAAAAGCATCTTAGTTCAAGAAAATGTTTTAAAAGAAAATGAAAAGTTGACCACTAAGCTTAAGGAGTTTGAATCCAAACTTTACAAACTTGGTCAATCTGAACAAACCATCCACTTGAACAAGCCTAAGGAGTTCAAATAATACAACTCGCCTTGGGGACTCGGATATGATAATCCGTGCTACCTAAAGAAAGTCTTGTCGAAGGTCCCCACTCTTTATGAATTTGATTTCATGGGCTTAGACAAGATTTATCCCGAGTACAAAATTAAGTGGACTAAGGCATCTCCGGAAGATGAGGAGTTTGAGGATTTTAAAAGACAAACAGCCATACCTCTACCACCAATAGAGGCAAAACCTAAATCTGAAAATCCTACTTCTGAAAATGACCTGAAATCGGATGATGCGCCGCCTAGGAAGAACATAAATGTACAAATTCCCTTCGTGTACGAAACACTTAATGCATCGTATTTAAATAGCAAAATTCCTTATCTCCCCAATAACTATTTAGACATCTGTTCTCTTGCCAAAACGGTTGAGACTCCGCCTCCTGTTCCGGCAACCGCAGATGAAGACTCTTATGATCAAACAGAGTTGAAACGTTATGTTCCACCTCTGATTTTGGAAAACATTATTTTTAAACTGGAAGAGTCAATTGCGAGAGATAAGGTCATTTATGAAACCGAAAGGATTGTACTTTTAGATTCTACTGAAAAGCTCAAACAGACTAAACCCGACACACTACCCGAATCTGAAAGAGAGTCCTATCGAACCGAGATTGATAAGTTGACGTCTCAACTGGCTGTTTTGGCATCTGAAGCCTTAACGCTGAGAATGGCTAAAGGGAATTCTGTGGATACCCCAATGACGCCGGTCACTTCTGAAACAATCTCGTTTGATGATGCTCAGATCTTTTCGGATAGTTCGTCGTGCAAAGCCTTTATGGGAGTGTCTGATGACACCACTACTAAAGATTTGAGCTTTAAGGATAAAGGTAAGGCCATCGAACCTGATTCTGTTCAAAAGAATCTTTTTCCGGTTTTTGATAATCCCTTTGTGAATGACTCCTCGTCTGACTCCGATGGCGACACTCCACCTGATTCTGCAAGAAGATTTTCTGAGTTTATGAATTCCACTCCTTGTCATGAAGATGATTTTTCTAAGATTGATGTTGCTCCTAAGCTTGCAAGTCACATTCAACTTCTTGAGAAAATGCCTTCACCGGTTAATTTTAAAAAGGGAGAATGTTCCAACTCCAAATATGTTTCTAAGACCAATTCTTCAAATTCAAAATCTAAAAGACGGTCAAAGAAACGCCCGAAAACCGGTAAGTCTCACAAAAGACAATCTTATTACTCTAGCTCTTCTAACAGTGAGCTTCATGATTCTTCAGATAATCATGTTCTTAGAAAAGTAAAAATGGTTTGGAGAAAGAAATCAACTACAGAAGACAGTGATGGAAACAAGTCTCATAATTCTCCTGTAGTTGATACAAAGTCATTTACTTCCAAGACTGGCTCACGTGCTCATGTTTACCCTATAGCTAAGCTAATCAGTCTAAACCGAGCAAAGATCTGCTGCACTTATTGTGGAAAAAGTGACTCTGTACATCCAAGGTATGTGAACAACTGGTATGGTACCTATAGCATCCCCAATCCCCATATTAAAGTCAAGACATCTAACCACCAAGGATCCATCAAAGCAAGGATACCAAAATCTTTTTGATCTGTTTTTGCAGGGATTTCATGTGTGATAATATACAGAATTTTATTTTCACGTGACGGCGTTCGGAGGTTGTGCCACATTTGAGGGGGAGCATCAGGTATTTGACATATACATGAATTTTTTGTGAATTCAAAGAACCGTGGCAATTCATCCTGAAAAACTTACTTGAGTTTGTTTTTCTCCGTTTTTAAATTCCAGAATTGCCACGTGTTATATTTTCTTTGATTTAGTTATTTCCATGTCTCACATATTTTGTTGATTTTTCGATGGAAATACACCCGCTTGAATTCCAATTTTGTTCTCATAGTACGTCCTTACTTACTAATGATTCAGTTCTTCTCTGGTAAATTAATTGTGACTTGTTCTTCACAATTAAACTTTCTGATCAATTGTTTCATTTGTTGCAAACACTATGCTTACTGAGTCATCCTAGTCGCGCTTGAACTTGTTCTTTGATCTTCATTCACATTTTATAATGACTTCTGTTCAACTCAGATCAGGACTCGTTCTTAAAAGATTGATTTCTAAACATGCCAATTTAGAACTCGTACTTCAATGTGTGCTTAATGTTTTATTGGTTCATTCAAAGAGTGTTAGGAATTACATCGTTTCTATGGTCTATCCAGAACCGGAAGGACCTACCCAAGAAACACATCCTTTTTAGATAACAATGAGGGGTCTAGATGTATAGACGAGTTTGGAGTGAAAAAAAAATGGTGAGTATGTGACAGGACTTAAAAGACATATTGGTCCTTACCAAACCGAGTCAGTTAGCCGGGTAACCACACAATCTATTCATTCTCGTTCTTTGGAGATGAATATTGAAACAGACATGGACCCAGTGTCGACAACTCGTGTCACCCCACCTAGCCACTCAAGCATCTCACAAAAGATGTTTGTTTCATAAATGCACGGAGATTTAGCACATAATCTATCTATTCCTCACTCGGAGGTCTTAGATATTGACAAAGGATGACATCAGCTCCGGTCTCCGAACTTCATATTCTATTCACTGTGTCAATTGATTTTTTAACTTGAGTCCCAGGTTAAATCAATTTTTGAGCCAAATCGATATAATTTATTTCTTCCACACATGCACGAGTCTTTGTGATTCCCATTGCATATCTTCGTGATATTGCCGGAACAGTTTGAGAGGTAACTTTTAATATTTTACTTCAGTGATAACTGGAAGTCCTATCAGAGATACCCCGATGCCAACTCTGAACATAGGCCACACAATTATTTTAATTGTTGTGATAACAGTTACTATTGGGTTTCTATGTTAGATGATTACCCTATTTTGGTTACTTACCGTTTTATCTGGTACTTTTGCTACTTATCAGTGTTGTCTTTGAAGCTACATGATGCTCATGATGCTCCTAATCATCATGAGGGGAAGAACTGATACAAATTCAAAGACAAAGATCATCATCATGAGGGGGAAAAACGTTATAAAAGTTCAAAGACCCAGACTATCAAGTTGAGGGGGAGTAAGCAAAAGTTGAGGGGGGAGTAACTGTTATAACCTGTGCTGAAATTATTACAACGTGCATGGTTCTTCTATCCGTTTAACAAAGCGCTGAAGTTTTCAAAGCTAATTCAACTTGTGGTTCAACCCGTGATACTAAGAAGACCAAGAGCATATTTCAAGGGGGAGCGTGAAAGATATGAAGACAAGCAACACTAAATTGCTTCAAAGATTCAAGACGAAGAGAAGATCAAGATCGGAAGAGTTCAAGTTCGTATTTTTTCTTTATATAACTTTAGTGGTGAGATTAGTCGTGCGCTTAACAGAGTTTAGAGAGAGAGTTTGTTCATCATTCTAATCTTGTAACTCTCTGCATTCAATCACTAAAGGATTAGTCACTTCAAATTCATTGATACTTGATCAATCTGGGATCCACAAGTGTCGAGAAACCAAGGTCACCAAGCTATGCATACCCCTAAGTCGATATAACACCTCTTACATAAAATCCTAATAAAACATTTAACTGACCAAAGGCGCACCAAGCAAATTATTGTGAAACGTCACCAAAAATGTTCTTTCATGCATCACTTAAGCCACGTATAACTCAATCCATACACTGAACTATGTGCAATAAAATACTTAGTAACACAAACTCTTGAAAGAAAAGTTACACGACACTAGAGTTCCAAAACTCATCTTTTCTTAGTCGCCTTGTGGCATAAAATTAACTTTACTCAACAAAACTCGAGTGAGACTAAATGGCCAACTTAACTCGTAAAATTTTCACATAAGCAAATAGAGTATGCACATTGTAAAATTGTACCCACACGACATAAAACGTCGTACAATAAAACTCCATGAAATTTCACGAACTCAATGACTCCAAGTCAACAAAATAGCACCAAACATTGTGCTTCCAAAGTTAAATTGCATTAAGCAAAATCATGGCTAAAAATGCCAAAATCCAAAATCCCTTCTATGGTAATACCACATAAACAACATTGTTTAACAATTCACATTAAACAAATTCTCCAAAATAACTTTACATAGACGTAATGGAAGACAACTTTTCGTCCACACTCTAACATATGTGGAGGAGATCCAATGTTAAAGTTATAAGCCGTAGTCACTTGCCCAACATCTTAAACATCATAACATATGGATATCACTGTATCCTAAAGTAACATTGGACAATAATAAAATGGAACAAGTTTCGACGGGCTCACAACTCCCGTAATAAAATACTTTCGTGCAGGTTCAAAACCCATGATTTAAAATCTTGTGTGTGTGCTAAACATTTCCCAAAATTTTAACACAATCCATATATGGATTTGAAACACAAGAAATAATTAATGCAATTTATTTTCAAAAATAAATTTCGTGCATAATTTAGTCGGCACTCAACGTCTCAACTCATACTCCTCCAAAATCCTCCGGTCCACTATTTTCAACCGGATACTTTAACCTCTTAAGGCTAAGTCGGAAATTACCTCGATAAACCTTACGGTTTTTCCCCAATTCAAAGTCGGCTCAATAAGCCTATGGTTCTAGTCCAACCATCAATCTTGATCCGAAACGGTCTGCTTAAAGCAAGTATCATGCTTATCGTCGCTTCAAGTGACTAATACTAGAATCGTCCATCTATTCCAACGACTACTAGTTTAGAACCTTCTTCACTACCCCAACGATCATCACATTAAAGTAATTCAAGTACGCACATGTACTAGTAGGTTCACCATGACACTGGCCAGGTGTCACTATGAACGCACCATACATGATTATGCTTGTTACTCTCTACGTGATTCTTGTTCCTAACAACATCCATTGACCTCGAAACATCCTATCTTAAAGTGCCTAAAGGTGAATTTCGCTCTCATTTACTTAAACAAACGCTAGTTTGAGTCTAGGTATCCAAAATCAACACCTAAATCTCTCAAACTTATGCTCTGATACCAACTTGTGACACCCTCAAATTTGGAACGAGCAACTAACTTTAATTTTCAATAAATTAACCAAAATAGATGGATTCATTTCTACAATTCATTCCTCAAAATAACTTGGAATTTAAAACATTATAATTCCCACAATAAAATAACTTAAACGGGTGCTACTTAACATAACACAATTTTCTAATTCCAAATAAGTGGGGAAGTCTTCACTACTCAAGTCACCTCATGTGCACACTACTAGTACACGCCACTTCACAATGTAGCTAGAGCTACCCCAACCTGAGCATGTTGCACATGCCGACAAATAAAAGGGTTAGGCTTACGCCTAGTGAGTTCAAGCATTTTATCATGACTATATAAAAACATAAATCGAAAGAGTAATAGTTTCAGTCATGATTTCTAAAGGGTTTACTTTAGTTGCAAATCACCCATTTTCCAACTCAAACATTTCCCATGCTAAAATCTTTATTATAACATGATTTCCCAAAAATAGACTTATTCACAAAGTCCACGAAAAATGTGAAATAGCATTTGATACTCAAGACGATTAAATGCATAATTATTTACCTTTGTCCCAAAACATCCCAAAACATGGTGAAACATAATCCACAACTTATATAACGTGGGAATGCAATTCTCATAAATATGATGCATTACCGAAAACATGGATAAATACAAATACCCGAAACATCTCTCACGGATGAGACATAAACCATAACTTACGTACCATGGAAAACAATCCATATAAATATAACACGTCACCGAAAACATGAGTAGCAACAAATACCCAAAACAACACCTTTCGTTGACGGGGGAGGCCCGTATACATCGCACGTGACGGAACACTAAAGTGGGTCACTTACTATGTAATAAAACACCTACGTGGGTGACTCTCTTAAAACTGAGCTCAATCACTCCAGATCTATTGCCCACGAGACTAGGATGCCCCCAACTTCAACCACTCCAGGTCTATACATTGGGTCACCAAATCCACAACAGCACATTAGGGATTACACCTTACTGCCCATGAGACGACGCCCGACCATCTAAGTCCACGTCTTACTTATCATGGATCCCGATGCCTATCCCGTGCTAAGCACATGTATGGAATTACACCTTACTGCCCATGAGACGACGCCCGACCATCTAGGTCCACGCCTTACTTATCATGGAACCCGATGCCTATTCCGTGCTTCAAAATAAACTAACTTCTCGTAAACTGAGCTCAATCAATTCCGACCCCTTGCCCGCGAGACTAAGGGAAACTCAAATGCCTATGGATCCATGGCCAACAAGGTCTAAAATATTACACGACCCCAAACATATAAACAAATGCATTAAAACATGCAATTCCCCAATAACATAAATCATGATCAAAACTCAACTCTGAGCTATCAAAACGGACAAATGTCCCTGACACGGGGTTTTGACACCCCGCGAAATCTAACCGCAAGTGTACGGTGTCGAATCAAGTAATAACGTACGGAAGTACGAGTATCGAACCAAGGGAACTAGGAACTAAATATCACAATTACTATAATTGCTATTAACTGGACTGTTAAATTTGGAGATTGGTTTTATAAACTAAATAATTGCATAAAATAAAATCAAACAAACACAAGACAAACAGAACAGTTTTAAAGACTTCGATAGAGAGAAAAGTTGAGGGTTGGAAATCCTCAGGTTTTACACATGCACCCAATCAACTCAAACAGTTACCAGTTAATCCCCTAAATGAATCCCAAATCTTTTAAGATCACTGTCGTTTTCTTTCGAATAACAACGGATTTTATTTTGAAAATGATTAGTTTAATCTCTCGATCTCACTTCTGGATTCCAAAACACATTAAGCACTAGATTTATGTTAAATTGGCTAGATTTTTATCTCTCGATGTCAACCTAACGGTTTAAATGAGACTAAAGCTTACTTGGTATATCTCTATCACCGTTTTGGGCTTTAGGCATTCAATTCCTAGTTCTATATAGTAGTTAATTCTCACGAACTTAATTACTAATCAACAAATCAATTGTAAACTGGCCAAGATCACAAAAGCATTAAGAACAAAACCACATGCTTCATTTAATAAGGAAAAACTTGATAAACGTTCGAGTCAATTCGTTACATGCTTAAAAACCGAATCATTCCAACCCCCAACACGAACCGGTTAGTTCATGTCGGTGGTGGATTCAAACATAGGAGAAAAGTATTCAAAAACGAAGATAAACATGATCAAATGCGAAAGGTGAAAAACGTGATAACAAGTGATGAAAACTCCCTCTCGTGTTCGTCTCTACGTTCCGCCTTGAATGTACTCGGGATCGGCTCTCTAACGTGACCTCGATGACTCCGAAAAATCGCCCGAAATCGCCCCGAGACTGCTCTGGATCGTCTGCCGTATGTTGCGTATCGAAAAGTGACCTAAAAGTTGGAATAAAAGGCTAAAATCGCAAAACAGCCCGTGCCGCGGTTTGTGCCGCGGTTTGCAAACCGCGCGGCGGCGTGGAACAGTGTGTGCCGCGGCTTGTGCCGCGGTTTGCAAACCGCGCGCCGCGGTTTGGGAAAACTGTGTGCCGCGGTTTGGAAAACTGTGTGCCGCGGTTTGGAAAACTGTGTGCCGCGGTTTGGAAAACTGTGTGCCGCGGTTTGGAAAACTGTGTGCCGCGGTTTTGGACTTGGATCTCGGGCTTCCGTTGGCTTCATTTGGGGCTCGTTTTGGACTCTTTTTAGCTTCTATTCTCGATGATTGCCGCCTTTTAGATTACCTGCACATTCCACTCGATAAACCATAAAATACCTGCCTTTTTACTTGAATACGAGCCAATCTCGTTGGTTCGAGAACCGAAAATAACGCCAAAAAGTGGCGTTATCAACAACCCCAAACCGAGCGTTGCTTGTCCCCAAGCAAATTAGCGATAAAAATAGAATCAAAGCACATAGTGAATTTAGTAATAACTGCACAATTCCAATCGGTACCAAGTGATGCATCGGTGATTTCCCATACCCGTGAATATCTATCTCACTCTCGCCTCATTCTCATTTTGTTTGACCTATGACCTTCCATTGGGAGTTGAACTCGTGACTGTTCCGATCACATCAGGGTTAGACTAAGTCTGAACATACTAGGGAAAACATTTTGCCTCGACCCTACCTCACGGGATACTCTCGTTTCGCTCTCGAACCTAGGTTATCGCTCGTGTTGTCATGTTTATGGAAGTTATGTACAATAATACTCGAAATATTACATGACAACTCTAAAGAAAGACGCACAAATGTCCAAACTTTTGATCTCAGGAGGAATCAAATAACAAGACAAGGAATATCGGTAAAGGTGGTCATAGACTCTAATCACGTTTTCCAGAAGATCATCCAGGTCTTTATAACGGTTGTAACGGGGCTAAGGTTAAGGCTAAGAAACGAAGGGTAAAAGGATCAAAAATCCTCGGCGTGTCAATCATTTGCAATTCTGAACTCTTGTTGCCTCACATTCGCTCACTTGGTCCTTTCTCGTCACTATTGGAGTGCTTTGACTCACTTATTATGCAGCTCTACTAGAGACTATCTAACTAACGGTATTTTTTTTTGTGGGACTTCATTGGTCCTCTTTTCTACTTCTCGGGTTACATTGACCCGTTTTATTCTCCTGACTGGCCGGAATTCTTTCTTTTCTGCTCTATCTCTATTAGTTCATTACTGCTTCCGATTGACACACTTTCGGATAAGGGTTGGCTAAGGCTTATGGCTAAAGGTGTGGCGGGGTTAGGAAACGAATAAGATGAGTGTTTGGTTTCAAAGGGGCTGTGGATGCACACAAAGGGTAAAACGGTAACGATAGCTAAAAACGGGTTAAAACAAAACACACAATGCCTGGAATCATATCTTAAGGTCCACACGATATGGTCTACTATACCCTTACCTAATATCCCGATGTTCGTCTTTGCTACTCAATACAACAATGTAGCGAGATCATTCTACATTCACGACAAGGAATTCGAAAAAGTGTATAAGAATTTCGTGTATGAATCCCTCGCAATGAAAAACGTCTTTTAAGGCTCCAAACTCACTATCGGGTGGTCTCCACTAATGTCCCTAGTCATATCCTTTCCCGGTCCTTCCATAACGGTCACGTCGCTATCACAAGATTCTTCCCACAATGGTCGGTCTCAATCATTCAAAACAAAAAATTTAGCTACTTTGATCTAGACACTCAGAAGTGTAGGAAATCTACGTGCATCACTTGGGCCCGATTGGGCAACCCCAAACCTTACCCACACATTGTCCCCAATGTGCAAGCAAAGTCGTAGGTGATGTGACTCGATCATTGTGCAGTTATTTACAGGTATAAAAAGGACGGGTAAAACATTAACATAGCATAGCAAAAAGAAAAACCCAAAATTTCTAGATTGAGCAACCCCAAACCTAGGCCGTGGCCTAGGTTTGCCAAATAAAAGCCAACCCCAAACCTCGGTGAAACCGAGGTTTGCACAGGGTCAAAAGTGAGTGTGTAGGTGTGAAAGATGAGGCACCCCAAACCTAAGTAAAACTTAGGTTTGTTGCATCTCGTGTAATTAAAATAGAACAACACATCAAACACCACTCTTTTAGCTGAGAAGGATTTAGAACATACCTGTTTTGCCCGGCCGGAGGATTCTTGACAGTTGATTATCAATCGGAGAAGATAGGGAGAAGATGCAAGACAAGGGAAAGACACAAAACAAAAACAGGAAACACACAAAGCAAGAAAGGGGACAAAAACTGCACGAAAAACGAAAAACGGGGTAAATGGGACTCACGCGGTTTAGCCCGCGACTTGCAAGTCGCGTGGAAAACCACGTAACCCCCTGTTTCAGAAAACCAACAGAGGGTCCCGCGGCTTGCTGCGCGGTATACAAACCGCGTGTAAAGCCGCATATGTCCCTGTTTCAAAATATTTTTGGCTTTTTTCGATTTTCGATTTTTATGGTTTTTCCGGAATTAAAACACACACAAGAAGAAAAATAATAAACGGAAACTAACCTTGGTGGGTTGCCTCCCACCCAGCGCCTTATTTAAAGTCGTGGCACGACTATGTGGGTTCAGCTCGGCTCAGTATCCGCAGACTCGAATCGCCCACACTTGCGATTCCCCGCGGACTTCTCTACTCCTTCCTCTCTTTTACCACTTCTTCTTTCCAGCAACTTGAACCTCACGTTCTCACCGCCAACTCTGAATGTGATCTCGCCCTCTTCCATATCAATTAACGCTCTCCCGGTGGCTAGGAATGATCGTCCCAAGATCATCGGGACCTCCTCATCCTCATCTATATCTATCACCACGAAGTCGACAGGAAAGTAAAACTTACCAACTTTGATGAACACGTCCTCAATTACCCCGTATGGGTACCTTATCGATCGATCAGCCAGCTTCAATGTCATATATGTTGGGCTTACCTCACCCAGGCCAAGTTTCCTGAAAATAGATAGAGGCATCAGATTAATACTAGCCCCTAAATCACATAAAACTTTATTAAAATTAAAACTGCCAATTTGAATAGGAATTGAGAAACTCCCTGGATCTGTAAGCTTTTGGGGCAACTTATTCTGGAAAATTGCGCTGCACTCCTCAATGAGTGCAACGGTGGCCTGGTGATCAAGTGCCCTCTTTTTGGAGAGGATCTCTTTCATGAATTTCATGTAAGAGGGCATTTGGGTGAGAGCATCTGCGAAAGGAATATTGATCGTTAGCTTTTTAAACACATCTATAAATTTTGAAAAATTGACCTCATCCTTATTTGCTTTCAGCCTGCTCGGGTAAGGTACTCTTGGTGCTGTCGGCTTGATCGGTGGTGTCGCTTCTTTCTTCTTCGGTTCACTTTCCTCGCTTTCTTCAGCTTCTTTGTCCTTAGGCTCGACTTCCCTTGCCGGTTACCCATTCAGTTCTTTGCCATTTCTCAGATAGATGGCATTGCAATGTTCCCGGTTAGTCTTTTCGGGTTGGCTCGGAAAAGTACCGGAAGGTCGGTTTTGTAGGGCCTCGGAGATCTGCCCCACTTGCCTTTCGAGGATCTTTATTGCAGCCGTATTTTGATCAGTTGCGGCTTTGACTGTGTTGATAGTGCTTGCTAATCCCTCGACTGTGATGTCCATCTTCGTCATGAACTTCATCATCATCTCTTCTAGGCCCGACTTCTTCTCCCCGGAAGGTCCTTCGTTTCTTTGCTGAAAACCTGGAGGACGGTACACATTATTAGTTTGAGCGGAATTAGACGAGTTAGAAAAATTACCTGACTGTGGTTGACCGGGCTGATTCCATGAAAGATTGGGATGCTTTTTCCACCCCTCGTTATAAGTATTCAAGAAAGGATCGTTTCTCGGTTGGTTCCGGTTTGACACAAATTGAACCTGATCAGGTTCTTGAGGGTTTCCTCCATTCAGCCGACTCGTGATGTCAACCAGTTGAGCTTTCAGTTCGTTCAGCTCGTTACTCTCTTGGACATTTGCAACTCGTCTTACTGCTGATATTGGAGTGGAGAAACTATGTTCGGCCAGATTCTCGATCAGCTCACATGCTTCCTCATAAGATTTATCCATTAATGCTCCACCCGCCGCAGCTGTGATGTCGTTCTTGAATTGCGGGTGGAGTCCACTGAAGAAGGTCTGGATGATGACCCAACCTTGTAGCCCGTGATGAGGACACTTCTTTATCATGTCCTTGTAGCGCTCCCAAGCCTCATATAGCGTTTCTTGATCCCATTGAGCAAAATGGGTGATCTCCGCCATTAGTTGGGTGGTCCGACTAGGTGGGAAAAACTTCTGTAGGAAGGCTGCTTTCAGTTGCGCCCAAGTGGTGATCGAGTCTGGTTGGATGCTCTCGGTCCATGTCTCGGCTCGGCCTTTGAGAGAGAACCCGAATAACCTCAGCTTGATGGCATCCTCGTTCATGCCATTGATCTTGAATGTGTTACAGATCCTCTAGAATGCACAGAGGTGTGCATGAGGATCTTCAGTCGGCGCTCCTCCATATTGATTCTGTTGTACCATGACAATGGTACTCGGTTTGAGCTCGAAGTAGTTTGCTGCGGTGGCGGGCGGTTGGATGCCTATCCGTGCGGTTGCCACGTTCGGATTGGCAAATGACCGCATAGGCACCCTTTCCGGAGGTGGTGGTGGTGGATTATTGCGGCGAGGTGGTCTCTCGTCGTCTGACATTTCGAATTTAAGATTCCTTTTCGCTTTTGCTTCTTTTCGTAGACGACGAGCGGTTCTTTTGATCTCCGGATCAAATTCTTCAATCTCTTTCCCTCGGGTCGTCCTTGGCATAAACCAAGTGGTACCTGAAAAGAAGGGAAGCAACGTCAATGATCTAAAAACTGAAAGTGATGGAATAAAATAACAAGAAAAGAAAATGCCCAATCTAATAGCGCGTATAGATAGTAGTGCTATTAGTTGCAACTAGTTCCCCGGCAACGGCGCCAAAAACTTGACACGGGGTTTTGACACCCCGCGAAATCTAACCGCAAGTGTACGGTGTCGAATCAAGTAATAACGTACGGAAGTACGAGTATCGAACCAAGGGAACTAGGAACTAAATATCACAATTACTATAATTGCTATTAACTGGACTGTTAAATTTGGAGATTGGTTTTATAAACTAAATAATTGCAGAAAATAAAATCAAACAAACACAAGACAAACAGAACAGTTTTAAAGACTTCGATAGAGAGAAAAGTTGAGGGTTGGAAATCCTTAGGTTTTACACATGCACCCAATCAACTCAAACAGTTACCAGTTAATCCCCTAAATGAATCCCAAATCTTTTAAGATCACCGTCGTTTTCTTTCGAATAACAACGGGTTTTATTTTGAAAAGGATTAGTTCAATCTCTCGATCTCACTTCTGGATTCCAAAACACATTAAGCACTAGATTTATGTTAAATTGGCTAGATTTTTATCTCTCGATGTCAACCTAACGGTTTAAATTGGACTAAAGCTTACTTGGTATATCTCTATCACCGTTTTGGGCTTTAGGCATGCAATTCCTAGTTCTATATAGTAGTTAATTCTCACGAACTTAATTACTAATCAACAAATCAATTGTAAACTGGCCAAGATCACAAAAGCATTAAGAACAAAACCACATGCTTCATTTAATAAGGAAAAACTTGATAAACATTCGAGTCAATTCGTTACATGCTTAAAAACCGAATCATTCCAACCCCCAACACGAACCGGTTAGTTCATGTCGGTGGTGGATTCAAACATAGGAGAAAAGTATTCAAAAACGAAGATAAACATGATCAAATGCGAAAGGTGAAAAACGTGATAACAAGTGATGAAAACTCCCTCTCGTGTTCGTCTCTACGTTCCGTCTTGAATGTACTCGGGATCGGCTCTCTAACGTGACCTCGATGACTCCGAAAAATCGCCCGAAATCGCCCCGAGACTGCTCTGGATCGTCTGCCGTATGTTGTGTATCGAAAAGTGACCTAAAAGTTGGAATAAAAGGCTGAAAATCGCAAAACAGCACGTGCCGCGGTTTGTGCCGCGGTTTGCAAACCGCGCGCCAAACCGCGCGGCGGCGTGGAACAGTGTGTGCCGCGGCTTGTGCTGCGGTTTGCAAACCGCGCGGCGCGGTTTGGGAAAACTGTGTGTCGCGGTTTGGAAAACTGTGTGCCGCGGTTTGGAAAACTGTGTGCCGCGGTTTTGGACTTGGATCTCGGGCTTCCGTTGGCTTCGTTTGGGGCTCGTTTTGGACTCTTTTTAGCTTCTATTCTCGATGATTGTCGCCTTTTAGATTACCTGCACATTCCACTCGATAAACCATAAAGTACCTGCCTTTTTACTTGAATACGAGCCAATCTCGTTGGTTCGAGAACCGAAAATAACGCCAAAAAGTGGCGTTATCAGTCCCCAAGACTTAATAAAATCCAATACCTAGCCACAAGCTCAACTAAATCGAAAGATAATTCATAAAAGTCATACAATGACATTAAACACAACAACACACACCGGTTGCCGGTAAATACTTCAAATCCATGAAAACCCGAAATAAAACCTTGGATCGGGATAACCCTCATTTCCAAAAGGACTCAACCTTTACATTTTCAAAACATCTCATGATGTACTATATGCATATTTCCAAATATCCACAAAAATGCATTTTCACAACAAATAGACTCCATTTACCACATAAATCAACAACTCATTTTTTATGTATGATTTATTCATCACATTTTCCCAAAATTCCAAATACAAGTGTTTTACCATATTTACGACCATTAATATTTCAAAGGTTAAAACTCATCAAATAACTCGACATTGATACTTTTCATGGAAAACACATAATCAATTGGAAAATAACATTTTGGCATGTACAAAGTTTTCACAAAGTAACTTGAACTCACCTTTGCTAGATTAAGCTAAATCTAGTATTTCTCCAACGTAAGATCCTTTGACGAAGTTTGTATCCTCAAGCCAAAACCTCCAAAACCTAAATCCATAACTTCCAACTATGAATATTCATATTCAACCACTTTAAAACCATTCCCCAACATATTATATCAAAATCTCCATTTTAACCAAAACCCCAATATTAACCTAACTTCTCCAAAATCATCCAAATCAAAATTGGAGAAACAAAACCCTAAGAGATCATCAATGGAACATTTATAACTCATATGAAAGTATAGAAGCTAGGAGGATGAACTCACCACTTAGGTTTTGATGAAAACCTAGAAAACCCCAAAATCTCTAAGATGTCGTGGATGAAACTTGCTCTTTCATCTATAGATGAAATCAATAGCATAAAATTTTTGTGAGGGAGAAAAGGAAAAACGATTTGGGAGAGAAAGGAAGGAGATTCGAGACTTACCACCACCAAACACCCTTGAATCATCCAATGAACTTCAAAACTCTTTCTAGATCCTTGAAGAGCTCTCAAAATCTGAACCATGGCCACTTGAATCGCCAAAATCGGAGGTGAAACGAGAGAGATATGAAGAAATAAAGTTTGGGGTGTGAAATTCGTATTTGACAGCAACCAGGTACCCGACCGCGACAATGACACGGTCATTATCGCTGGTCATAGTCGCTGATGGTGTACCGTAGGTTGTACCCTTTTCGCGAAAATGACACGCGACAATGACACGGTCATTGTCGCTGGTCATAGTCGCACAAAATGTACCGAAACTGTTTTGACCATAACTTCTTCGTTATAGCTCCGATTTCGCTCCGGAAAGAACCGTTGGACACGTATTTGAATTCCTCATCCAACAAGACCATAAAATCTAGGATTTAATCCAAAATTATATTTTTCATATTTTCTTAAGAGATCGATTTTCACACTGATTCGAAATTGTACTTATCCAAAAATTACGGGTGTTACACGTTCTTCGGTGTTTCCCAGTTCGTCATTGCTTTTATCTTTGCCGGATCTACTTTGACTCCTTCCGAAGTAATCACATGCCCCAGAAATTGTATCTCTTTTAACCAAAATTCACACTTTGAAAATTTTGCGTACAATTTCTCCTTTCTCAGAACTTCCAAGACTTCACGGAGATGGCATTTATGATCGACTTCATTCTTCGAATAAACAAGTATGTCATCAATGAATACAATGACAGACTTGCCTAAGAATGGTCGACATACTCTATTCATCAGATCCATGAGCACTGCTGGAGCGTTTGTCAACCCGAATGGCATTACAAGAAATTCATAATGCTCGTACCTCGTTCTGAACGCCGTCATAGGAATATCTTCATCTCTTACTCGAACTTGATGATATCCCGACCTCATATCAATCTTTTAAAAGCATCCCGCACCTTGGAGTTGATCAAACAAATCACCAATCCTTGGAAGCAGATACTTGTTCTTAATAGTCACCTTATTCAGCTACCGATAGTCGATGCACATTCTCATAGTGGAAGAGTTTTAAGTCTTGTGGCTAAATTAATAAAACTGGAAGTTGAGGGACTAAATTGGTAATTTTAGCAATAGGGTATAAAAGCCCCAAAATGGGCTCAAAACCCTAGGAATTATTGTTGGTGGCGGCTAAGAGGATTAGAAGGCAGGGAAAAGAGGTTTGGTGTTCTAAGTGCAATTGAAGAAAGAATTCATCATTCATTAATTCGGAAGGAAGAGTGAAGTTGGAGTTCGATTATGCAAACAATTCTGCCAGGTAATTACTTAACTAAACCCTATTTTGTTGTTTAGATGAATTGTTGGGTTGTTTTGAGAGTTCTTGGTGAGGAAGTTGCAAATAATGACTTGAGAGAGAGATTAAGCACGCTAATCGTGTTTGGGAATCAAAGAATTGTAAGAAATGGATATAAAATGTTTATGCAAGTTATTTATCGCATTATCGTATGGATTAAGGGGATTTGAATGGGATTTTGTCTCTGAAAAACGTTCCAGCGCAGTACCCGGTAAGTCCCTTGGTTGAATGTTACCGGGAGGGAACCCGGATGGTGCCCTGTGGTGTCAGGGCGAAATAGTTCCCGGATAGTTGTTCGGTAAGTCTGGTACCCGGTAAGATAGCTCATCCGGTAAGTTTGTGTCCGGTAAGCTTTTGTGTCCGGTAAGTTTGTGTCCGGTATGCTTTTTTGTCCGGTAAGCTTGTGTCCGGTAAGCTTGTGTCCGGTACGCTTAGTATCCGGAAAGTGGTGTAGGATCTGAGCAGTGTGTATCTTATCCATTTCTCAGGTAACCCGATTGTAAGTCGGAAGTAAAGTAAAGCAAGATGTTAAACGCACCATGTGAGTTTTTCTAACTAAAATACGTGACTTTTAACGTGTTTTCTAAAGTGAGTATGTTGGTTCCTGTTTTGCTTAACAATGATGATTCTATCTAATAGTTCAAACAAGATATAACGCGGAAGCGTTTTTAACGAACTAAAAGATATAATAACGTAGAAGAACACACAATATCAAATACGTTAAGTGTAAATAACACAGATAAATAACTCAATGATTCACTGTATTTGATATAAATAAGAACACCAAGAACACCGATGATATAACAAGAATTCTGTTATAATGGTGTGTGTGTTGTACAAAGATTAATAGAAGAACTCAACATGAGTCTTCTATTTATACTACTTCTAAAGGGGACAAGTTCTAGACAACAAGGACTGAAGTTACTAAAACACTATTCTGGTACTGTTGTTAGTACAACGTTAATTAAATGCGCCGACTACTGCTAAGGCTGAGACCTATCAGAGTTTGACACGTGGAGTTGTCAGGTCACGCCTTGTACGAATGATCTTCAGAATCTTCGTACAGAAGAAATCGTGAGAAGCACGATTGTCCTTGTATAGATCTTTAGTCTTTATACCACAGAGGCTCTGTCAAGTATGACAGAGGCTCTGTGGCCTTGTCCGCCGAGAAGAGTCTTCTGGCGATTCTTCACTCCGGTCTTCTCGGTGACTCGGCAGAGCCTCTGTCGAAGACTTCTATACTTAGCCTCTGTCGAAGACTTCTATACTTCCCGTTTATGAGTGCGTATTTATCCGTGGAAGTTTTATGTGAAGTTATGTGAAAGTTTTATGAAAAGTTATGTGGAAGTTTATGCAAAGATATTTGAAAGTTATAAACTATTTTGAAATGATTTTGAGAACAGTCAGGAGGGAGCTCACTAGACCTCATGGTCTAACGCTCGTATTTTCCAAACTAAACCTTTTCAGGTAAGCAGATAATAGGAGGCTCCGGTAAGCGAGCAAAAGCAGGATAGAGCACAGATGCAGTTAGAGATAGTGCCACTCATACTTTTAGTGGTAGGTATTCTCAGTTTGTGTATAGGTTGTTTTCGCCAACCTAAGTCTTGAGACATATATAATGAATTTTAGGACCCAATATTGTAATTCTTTTGTTTTGTATGCTTTAATTAGATTGGGTTGTTACAATTGGTATCAGAGCCATAGTTTAAGGGATTTAGGTGACCGAACGGGACTAAACTTAAACTTTGAGAGTAGAAATCACAACTGAGAATCAGGAAATGCGTTAGGAGGATACTACTATAGAAATGGGACTAATAGGGTACCGAGGACGGTCATGTAATGTAAGTTTGGGATTACACCTGGCCAGTGTAATTGCGAACTTACAGGTACATGTATGTACTTAATCTGCCTTATTCTTCCGGAGTTGTAGTCTGAAGCTAGTAATATATCTCGTGTTCCAGTAATCTAGAATGTCAGCAAGACCCCTGAGGGGTAGACTGAGACCTCTGTTGGGAAAGCATCATGAGAGATCATTTATGATGTGATGTATGTATACATCGTGGAGAAGAGATGTTGTATAGAATGTTATGAGTCGTCTAGAGGTAGATCTTAGTGGATTCGAAGAGGATGAATGATTGATTTTGAGTAGGACTCCTGTTTCTGGAGGATCCCAGTTCTAGAAATCGTAGGATAGATCAGTTCGGATGGTAAGGAAAGGCAGTGTCGAGATCTTGGAAGTGTCAATTCAGGAGCGAGCAGAGGATTAGAACCCTGATTCTTTAGTCGAGTTGTTCAGTGGCAGGATCATTAAAGAAAGATTTCTGTAGAGGACTAAAAGCGTGTAGAGAAATAATATGAGATGGATTGGTCAGGACGAAAATAGTATGAAATGGTTGAGTAAGTGGACCGTTGAATGTATGCATAGCAAGTTGTTGCAAGGCCGAGAGGGCGACCACTGGTCGGAAGTAGAGTGTCAATGATAAGTTGCGTGAGTAAAGCGATTGACCTTGTTTGAGTGAGTAGCCTTTAATTGCAAGTAGAGTTTCATGCATTGAGTTCGTACATGTGTACATGAGATTTTTCATAAGTAAAGTAAGTGTGTAAATATGAAATTTGATCAAATATGAGTCGGCATGTGTAAGCGTATGTTTAAAGAAAAATGCAAATCCATTTACATCGCACAATGAAGTCTTGAGGTTTACGATTTGCAAAATATTCCACTCTTTTCATGATAAGTTAAATTGTTGCAAACAGTCAAGAAAACGTTTGAATGCAAAACTTTTATAACCAAAATGAGTATTGACATGTTTAAGTTATATAAATGAGTGTGAGAACCGACTGGTTTACTTCGTGTCGGTAATTTCTTTCAGAATTTTGTCGTATGAAAAGATTTTCATCCAATATATTTCTGTCGTAACAACATATTTTGGTGGAGTAAGATTAAGTTTTACGGAAAGTTGCATGCAAACGATTCTCGAGATTGTTGTGCAGTGTATTGGGGTTATGAGAATGTTGGGGTCGTGTCTACCCAAGTTGTTTCCAAGTGTTGTTTCTTCAAAATGATAAAACGTGTGAAATGATTTATTTATCGCGCTGTCATGCATGAAGGCTATGAACTCACCAGGTCGTAGAGTACTACATTTTAAGCTAAGGAAGAACTCCTAGAGTGGAGAGGTGTTGGACAAATCAGTGGAGAATGTTCGTAGTTTTGGCATTTGTGTTCAAGAAGAGAGGTGAGTAGTGGATGAGTCAGAAGTGGACTTTAGTGTCAGTTGTATGAGGGTCTGTACCCTTGTGCGGTGACTGGAATTACGGTTGCCGAGGGACGGTTGTGTTCATGGGAAGGACTAGAAGTCATCAAGGTGTTCGTATTAGCAACTCGTTATGAGTAGTGTGGTGAAGTAGGAATGAAATATCCTCGACGTCGAATGAGAGTTTTAAGGTGATCTTGTAATACTGACGCTGCACGAGTGAGTTTGAAATGAGGACGACGGAATGTGAGTTTGATTATCATATGTTGGAAAGATTAGGTTCAGTAAGGGACCATTGTTGAAGAATAGGATAAGGAAGTAGCAACAAGTCGACTATTGACGTTGAAGTCGGCAGCTGTGTAAGGTGTATGAGACCGAAGTCTTGAATCATAAGGCTGAAAGTTGAAGGACCACCTTGTAGGGGTGTAAAGATAGTGAAAGACTGCTGTTTTAGATAAGCGTTTTACTTACGAGGGGGATGGTTCGTAAAGGATGAAGTATTTAGCACGAACGAAGTGAGTGTATAGATTATGTCGATCTGTGAGGGATGGTTCCCTGTCTATGTAATGGTTTGGAATCACAAAGAACTAGCAAGAAACGAGTATGTTTGAGTTAATTAGAAACCCGTGAGTCGTGGTCCAACTAGAGTTGGGAAGAGACAAAGTAGCGAGATAGACTCGGTTACTTATGCGGGAGAACATGAAGGTAAGTTTGAGTTGTGTACGAATAACCATGAGAAACCTGATCTGTGATGAGATGTTATGGGTGGAAAATGTACGGACGAGTAGGGGCATCAATTGCCAAGATAAAGGTGTTAACCAGTGTGTAATGTGATGTTAGAAAGAGGAAGCATCAGATGGAAGCCTCTTCGAGGATCTCGGATGAGGTGTACGATTTGTTAATCAAGTTGTTGGAGCACGTGGGTTGTAAGTTGGCGTTGTGATATGGATATCATCGGGATAGAATGACGAAGCGGTAGTGGGAGGTTACCCAAATGAGAAACCAAGTGTTTTTGGTCGTATGAATCGCTAAGTGAGTACATTGTTGGAATCTTTGGAAGTTTAAAGGAGATGATGAATGGGTTAGTTGAAAATGTGGTGTAGTAGATGCGAAATCTTTGCAGAACGTGAAATGTTCTTATGTATGGAGGAATTATCCGAGAAGGTAATAGTAAGAGATCAAAGGATGTGTAATGACTTCGAACACTGGTGTCAATTCGAGATGACTTGATTGAATGCCTTAAGTTAGAATTTTGATGCAACCGTTTGAGTATGTATAGTAATGAGAAAGTGTTGTCAGCATGTGGAAAGGTCGGAAGAGAGGGGCAAGTAATGTTTGGTGGGCGGTGCTCCACGCTATCGTAGGGTAGTGAAGATCGTATGTCGGAATAAATGAGAAGGTTAGAAGTAGTAAGCTTGACAGTAACGCCGAGAGGTGGAGTAGCGTGCATAGATTTCCATCGGTAAGTGTGCGAACTTCGGGAAAGAATATTGAGAAAGGGGATTTGTGTACGTCTTGTGCAGGAAAGAAGTGGATAAGGCAGTTGAATGATTTGAGTTGAGATGGTGATGTTGTGAGAAACGTTCAAACGAACTGATCGTTCAATGTGAGCTATTGAGAACAGTAGGGTGCGATTATGGTTACTCCTCCTAGTTGAGTGGGGGTAACCGAAGTTATGTTATGTGACTGGACGCTTGTGGCAAGCAGTGAGAAGTTGATGAGCCTTCAGGATAAGTTCAATTCGGAGAGGTGAGCACTCCAATAAGGAATTATGGAGGTTCCTACTATTAGTCACGTTAAGTGTGAAATGATGAAGTGGTGAGAACGTACGAATTAGTTGACGAGCTGTAGCCGATGTGATGCGGGAAAGGAGTATGATCTGCATAGACGAATGTCGGTTGGAAGAAGTAATCTAGAAATTTCAGGTACACCGAGGAGAGGACTCCTGGGTGTGAGCTTATCGAGATGTACAAGGTTGGCCTTATGCCAAGTTGTCAGTGAGTGAGTTTTCCTTGTAGAAGATTCTCGTTGTTGTGGCGGGAAATTTCCGTCGAGTTCTTTCTCTTAAGGAAGTAAAAATGTATGAGAGACCTTAATTAGACGCGTTTTAAAACCGTGAGTCTAGGTGTGTGGACAAAGCGGGCAATATCTAGTACGTGAGTCCCGACGTGTGGACGAAAGTGAGCAAATGGAGGCGTGGTTGGCCTTGGATTTATCAAGTAGTTTTACGCGAGTATAGTGATCGAAGAGGGTACAAGTAAATAGTGCAAGATGGCACGATATAGCAAAGTGGTGAATCGCCGAGGGCGGTTTCAACGTATGGGGTGCAGTTATGTTTCCTATCTGAACGGTTTAGGGTAAGTGAGTAGAACTAAGTGGTTGGATTGAAAACATAAGACTGTTGAACCTTGAGATTTGAGAGATAGGTAAGGTGGACTACGTCCGTGGGTCCGTCGAAGTTATGAAAGTTGAATAAATAGTGCGCGATCTTGAGGTACTCGATGAGATTTTGAGAAGGAATTCAAAGTGTGATGTGCGTCTCTTTTGTGGAGAGCCGATGTGGGAAGTGAGATGATGGCGACCTTGCAAGAAATACAGACGATAAGAAGTTGACTTTTGTCATTAGTGAGCGAGATAGAGTAGCGGCATACCTGTAAGACTGGTCAGAGGAATTAAAGAGTGTTCATCCAACATTTCATGTCTCGGACTTAATGAAGTGTTTGTCAGATGCCGAGGTAGTTGTTCCTTTGGGGGACGTCAGTATAGATGAGAGGTTGACTAACATAGGAGAACCGACCGAAATCGTGGGCAGTAAGGTTTGCGAAACGAGGAATAGAGAAGTTAAACTAGTAAAAGTTCAGTGGAGGTATCATAAAGGACGAGAGGCTACTTGGGAAGTGGAAGCGGACATGAAGTCCAAATACCCTCACCTTTTCGAGAATGGAATTCCGGGGACGGAATTCTTTTGAGGGGGGAGTGTTGTCAAAACCAAGACCAAAGTGGAAGATTTTAAGTCTTGTGGATAAATGAATAAAACTGGCAGTTGAGGGGCTAAATTGGTAATTTTAGCAATAGGGTATAAAAGCCCCAAAATGGGCTCAAAACCCTAGGAATTATTGTTGGTGGCGGCTAAGAGGATTAGAAGGCAGGGAAAACAGGTTTGGTGTTCTAAGTGCAATTGAAGAAAGAATTCATCATTCATTAATTCGGAAGGAAGAGTGAAGTTGGAGTTCGATTCTGCAAACAATTCTGCCAGGTAATTCCTTAACTAAACCCTATTTTGTTGTTTAGATGAATTGTTGGGTTGTTTTGAGAGTTCTTGGTGAGGAAGTTGCAAATAATGACTTGAGAGAGAGATTAAGCACACTAATCGTGTTTGGGAAGCAAAGAATTGTAAGAAATGGATACAAAATGTTTATGCAAGTTATTTATCGCATTATCGTATGGATTAAAGGGATTTGAATGGGATTTTGTCTCTGAAAAACGTTCCAGCGTTGTACCCGGTAAGTCTCTTGGTTGAATGTTACCGGGAGGGAACCTGGATGGTACCCTGTGGTGTCTGGGCGAAATAGTTTTTATCGGATAGTTGTTCGGTAAGTCTGGTAACCGGTAAGATAGCTCATCCGGTAAGTTTGTGTCCGGTAAGCTTTTGTGTTCGGTAAGTTTGTGTCCGGTAAGCTTTTGTGTCCGGCAAGCTTGTGTCTGGAAAGTTCGTGTCCGGTAAGTCTGTGTCCGTGTAACATCCCATATCCCATATGTACAACCAATCACATAGCATAACATAACATTCATATAACAAAAGAAACATCAAATTACAAGTTCGGTCCCGCAGTCTTTCACAAATAAAAGAAACCATTCTACTACTAACTTTGTACTATTACATACATCACATTTAATAAGATGATACAACTGCTAAACAATCCAAAATCTTCTTCTTATAACCCTTCACAAAAGCCATCTATTGAATACTCTAATTACTTGCTCTTACTTGAACCACCACCTGGAATACATATTTTAAAACAAAATGAGGGTTAGACCTGATGGTCTAAGTGAGAAATCCCTGTTAGTTTGAAAACCATTTATATAACTTCGTTCATATAAATCACGCAACACAATCTCATATATCCAATTAAGCTCACATATCATGTACCTTCCCTTCTCATTTCCTCCTGGCCATATTAGTGGTAGCAAGCCAACTAATAAAATACAACGATGTACAACAACTACAGCCAAACAACGCTATACAGGTTCTATAGCCGATCACACCGGTCTTAAACCCGGCCAACGTATTATAACACATTTATAATACACATGTAAATATAATACCTCACTATATTATAATTCACATACGAGCACATAATTATCAACAATTTCACTCCCAACTCCACACATGTATGTATTCCAGTTAAAAAGTGTTTTCAAAGCAAAACTCACCTGTTTTGGTTATTTCACACGTTCGTAAGCTTCTTTCAAAACGATCCTATCCCGTACCACGATTCCACGGAATCTGAAACAAGTTAATATACACAACTTGCTTTACTAACCAAATACGTAAAGCCTAACAATTTCCCATCCCCAATTGTTTCATTACACACTGTATTTAACTCACTACCGGGACTACACAGGGTACCGGGACTTATACAGGGTACCGGGACTTATAGTACCGGGAGTTCTTAGTACCGGGAGTCTGCTATACCGGGAGTTCATACTACCGGGAGTCCTTCTATACCGGGAGCTCATACTACCGGAAGTCCTTCTATACCGGGAGTTCATACTACCGGAAATTCATACTACCGGAAGTCCTTCTATACCGGGAGTTCATACTACCGGGACTTCACCGGGAGTCCTAAGAACACAGTCGGTTCCAATTTTACCCAGGTTCAAATTAAACCTATATAACTTCAATCTAACCATTCTAATCCGATAGAAACTGTCTAAAGATGATTACCAACATAAAAGACCAAAGAGCTTACCTCAAAATCGAATTCAACCCAGTCGATTGATGCTCAGACCGTAACTTTCTTCTTTCGCTTTCTTCGCCTCCAAACTCCCGCACAACTCTCACTCTTTCTAATTTTAGGTATATGAATAACATCTGAGGTTGATGAGGTAATATCAATCCAAATCTTACCATTTGAACCTTGAACTTCTCACATATAACACAAACACCCCTAAACTTATAATTATTCCAAACATACCCTAAACATCTAACTTTAAATTTAACTTTATTTAACGGAAAAAGGGAATTTAACTAACGGACTTACCCGGGGTATTACAGTCCGGTAAGCTTGTGTCCGGTAAGCTTAGTATCCGGAAAGTGGTGTAGGATCTGAGCAGTGTGTATCTTATCCATTTCTCACGTAACCCGATTGTAAGTCGGAAGCAAAGTAAAGCAAGATGTTAAACGCACCAGGTGAGTTTTTCTAACTAAAATACGTGACTTTTAACGTGTTTTCTAAAGTGAGTACATGATGAGAAATTCCATGTTTTATTCTTATGCTTTTAACTGCATGAAAGTTTGCTTAAAGTTTTATGTGAGATGTATGCATACATTGTGTGAGACGTAAATTGGCTAAGTCGGGGGATGTGGCCCGCCAATGCTCGGGCTGGGAGGAGTGACCCGTTTATGCCATGGGAAGAGTGACCCTGTAAGGCAGCATGAGACTGACTCGTTGGCACCTTCGGGTGACTTCAGGGTGCCGTTTACGAGTGCGGATTTATCCAGGGAAGTTTTATGTGAAGTTATGTGAAAGTTTTATGAAAAGTTATGTGGAAGTTTATGCAAAGATATTTGAAAGTTATAAACTATTTTGAAATGATTTTGAGAACTGTCAGGAGGGAGCTCACTAGAGCTCATGGTCTAACCCTCGCATTTTCCAAACTAAACCTTTTCAGGTAAGCAGATAATAGGAGGCTCCGATAAGCGAGCAAGAGCAGGATAGAGCACAGATGCAGTTAGAGATAGTGCCACTCATACTTTTAGTGGTAGGTATTCTCAGTTTGTGTATAGGTTGTTTCCGCCAACCTAAGTTGAGACAGATATAATGAATTTTGGGACCTAATATTGTAATTCTTTTGTTTTGTATGCTTTATTTAGATTGGGTTGTTACACAATACCGGAGCTCCCCAAGGTGAAGAACTTGGTCTAATAAAACCCTTGTCAAGCAGCTCTTGCAGCTGAGACATCATCTCTTTCATTTCATCTCTTACACAATACGGTGCACACGCTATTGGTGCCGATCCAAGGATAAGATCAATTCGAAACTCTACTTGTCTTTCAGACGGTAGACCTGGAAGATCATCGGGAAATACGTCCAAAAATTCACGTACTACCTTTATGTCTTCCATTTGTTTCTTTTCTGCCTTCACATCTAGAACATACGCTAGATAGGATGAACATCCTTTTACCAAACACTTACCCGCTTTTGCAACAGAAATTAACGGAACTTCCCCCTTTCTCTTTTCCCCAAAGATGAGTACATCATCCTTATCTAGGGGTGAGCAGCGGAACTGGGTACCCGCCTTTGGAACCGGAACTGCTCTAAAACTGCCAGTTCCGGAACCGAAACCGATGTGATTGGTTCTGGTTCCGGTTCCTAAAATAAGGAACCGATTAAGACTGGTTCTGGTTCCGGTTCTCATTTTTTTGGAACCGTTACCCGCTGGGTACCCGCCGGGACCGGGTACCCGGCCCCGCTAGGTACCCAGAACCGGAACCGGCGGGTACCCGATATATTTTGACAAACAATATTTATATATTTAATTACTTATTAGATTTAAACATTTAATAAACTAAAAAAATCAATAAGTTACCTTTTAGGGTTTTAGACTTTACACTTTCTATTCTCTTATCTAAACCAAGCCGCCACACACATTCATTCTCTGGAAGTCGATGAAGATCTTAGGTCTCAAATCTCAATCTCATAGTCGAACTGATCAACTGAACGAAAGCTTGGTCTCATTATTTGAACTGAATTGAACGAAAGCTTTATAGGTATTCGATTTTCTTCTCTCGATTTGTTGTTCTTGATTTGTTTACTGTAATGGGTATTTGTTGTAATGGATTCGATTCGTTTGCTCTAATGGGTATTTGGTTGGCTATTTGTTTACTGTAATGGGTATTTGTTTACTGAACGAAACCTTGGCTATCTGAACTGAATTGAACTGAACTAGTCTTATTATCGTTTTCTAATGGATTCGATTTATCTCGTTTTCTATTCGATTTACGGTAATAGGTAATTGTTGTTTTCTATTCGATTTACTGTAATGAGATTCAATTTACTGTAATGAGATTCAATTTACTGTAATGAAATTCGATTTACTTGACAGTGGAAACATGTGGATCTGTTCATCTGAGTATTTTGATGCCTTGGTGTTTATTTACTTTTCAATTTTCATTGTACTGTTGTTTTACATCTTTTTGGTTTTTATTTGCATTTGTTGTATGATTATATCCATGTTATTAAATATTAATATATAATATATGTATCCATGTTATTAATTTATTTGAGGATGGGAATCTGTAAGTTGAAGAAGATGTTAATTTATTAATACAGGTGGGTACCCGGAACCGGAACCGGTTCCAAAATAATGAGAACCAACGGGAGCGGTTCCGGTGCTTTCTTTCTAGGAACCGCTGGTTCCGGTTCCATGAAAATTGGCCGGGTACCCGGTATTGCTCACCCCTATCCTTATCAGCTATCGGAATCCGAATTAATTTATTTGCACAAAGAATTTCTGCCTGGTTGATTGTCAACCAATCCATACCCACAATCACATCAAATCCCCCAATTTCCATCAATAACAAGTAAATCGGAAATTTCATTTCCCCTATCGAAATTAAACAACCCTCAAGTCTTTCACGAACTAAGACTTGACCCCCGTTAGCTATCTCGACTACTAAGGCATCTTCCAAGGTAGTGACAGGCATAGCTAACTTGTGATAGAACGATTTCGATACAAACGACAGGTTGACACCACAGTCAAATAAAATGCGTGCAGGAATGGAATTTACGAGAAATGTACCAGAAACAACATCTTTAGACTCCTTCGCCTCATCCGCCGTCATATGAAATGCCCGGCCCGTTGGTTTAGGAGCATTCGGTTTCTTTCCCTGATCTCCACCCTTCTTTAGTTTCGGACAATCTCTTCGAAAGTGACTGGGTTGTTTACACTCGAAAAAAATCGACCCTTGAATAGGACAGCTTGCCGCTAGATTCCTAGTCTTCCCACATCTGAAACATTCACTCCAGACTACCCGACACTGGCCAAAATTGGGTTCCCGACGTGACTCGTAACGAACATTTCTACCAAAAGATTTTGATTTCTGAGAAGACTCCGACCGGCCTTCCCACTTTCGTTTCTCTCCCCCTTGTGTCTTTTCTTCCTTATCTTTGGCATACACTTCTTCTATTACTTTAGCTTCTTCGATCGTCTCTCTCAACGTTGAAGCTTTGGAATTTTGCACCCGCGACATCATGTCAGTCGGTAAGCCCTTCAGATAGGCTTTAATCTTCTCCTTTTCAGTTGGAGCTACATGCCCCACTAAATTCAGCTTTTCCATGAAAGATTCAGTGTACTTCCGAACAGTCATGATGTCGCGGGTGCGAAATTCTAAAATCTTTTTCTTGAACGACTCCCATGTCATAGCAACCAAGACTGGAGCTGTCACGGTGGATGTTATGATATTCCACCAAGTCAAAGCGTTGCCTCGTAACATTTGAGAACCGAACCTGACCTTTGATTCTTCGTCACATTCACAATCTCGAAAAGCTTGTTCCATCTCTCTGAGCCAGTTCATACATGCTACTGGATTGTCTGCTCCGGTAAACTCCAGCGGTTTACAGCTCAAAAACGTCTTATAAGAACAAACTCTTTCCACCCTCCTGTTTACATTCACCACAGGATTACAAATTGGATTTACTACACCAGTATCCGTCTCCGTTCGTCGTAATTCCGAACTTCGATCATTCAATGCTTTCATGAACATCTCTGATTGTTGTGCCATTGATGTATTCACCATTTGCATCATATTCTCCATCATGCGAGATTTCATTGTAGACTCAGTCGTCACCGGGTTAGAGATACCGGTACTCCTTCTTTGTGTTTGACTATCCATCCCTCCTATTAGAGGTGGTCTCGACGGACTTTCATGTGTTCCGCCCATTTCAGGTTGTCTTTCCAAACCCCAATCATTCATTGCCCTATTCTCCGAAAAATTAGGGGATCTTGTTGGCGTATTCACCATCGTTTTGATTTGAACACAAAGAAATAACCATAAGAAATGGTTACACGTACCCAAACACAAGAAACGTACCTTAACGTTCATTAGTCACTGTAACAATTTAGAAACAAGTATGCTTGTGTAACAATATATTCATAATAACCGTAGCTAATTGAAATTCTGAACATACTATACCTGAGAATTCTCATTACCATCATTACAATACTAATTTCACGTATTTCCGTCGACTCTAAGACTATCCCGTCTTAGTACTTCTACCCATATCTCACAAATCATAACTTAATTCATCTCAGCTTAAGTCTAGGTATCTCATTATCATACCTAGTTCGCTTAAACTTCAACTCTGATACCATATTGTAACACCCTAAAAATCAGGGCCAATTTGAACCTCAAGTTTAACAAGGTATAATAGAATAACATCCAAACTTTTATATATATATATATATAAGAAGAGAATTAACTATGAGGGTTCATATTTACAAATATTGATTTCTCCAAATAACCTATTAATCTAATCATGTCAACTATAATCAGATTAACTGGGTTATCTAAGCAATCCATCAAAAAGCCTCATCACGTTAGCTAAATTCTCCGCTTATCTCAAAAGTTGAATACTCCAAAAGATCTCGTCCCACATCCCATTACTTTCCTGAGCTTGTACCTGGTAAGAAAATTTAATTTGAACGATTAGGCTTACACCTAGTGAGAACATCCAAATTCAAATTAAAACATTAACATCTTTGAAAACTCAGATATCCAAAGCATATAAATAAACCTGGTTTACCATCATTCTTACCGTACACGTGCTCGTCTCAATGGCGGGAACATACCCGATCCCATGGATATGACTAACATTCAGTAAGTCATATCATCACAATCAAGAGCCAACTACGAATCAATGCAGATTCTAGATCATTGCTCTTATCCAAGAAATTACAAGTTACATTATGCCTATTTCTTGGAATGGAAGTAGAGATTACAATTTACTTTATGCCTATCTTTGTCCTTCCTATAGAAATTAGGAATTACAATTTACTTTATGCCTATTCCTCGATTTCTACGAAATGAGAATTCCAATTTACTTTATGCCTATTCTCCATTTCCATGTGAACGGGAATTACAAATTACCTTATGCCTATTCCACATTTCACATCACACTATGAAATAGAAATTATAATTTTCTTTATGCCTATTTCTCATTTCATAACACCTTTACGATATGGAAATTACAAATTAATTTATGCCTATTCCACATTTCAGGTCAACGGGAATTACAAATTACTTTATGTCTATTCCACGTTACAAATACTAACAGTGCCTATGGATCCATTACACTTACTAGTGTATATGTATAATAATATATCACACCACAACTCATAACACTTTAATTTTAAGAACGCCGGATAACCTATTGTATCCGATTCTTAAGTGTCTCCCCTTTGAAAACTATAATCGGGACAGTATTCAGAATACAAAGTTCAAAACTTACTCTAAACCGGATTCTAAATTAAAACTCGTACGAGATCTAAACCCAATTTCATGAAATTAATTTATATTAAGTCTAAGCCCAACTTCCAAAATTAATTACATACTGGATCAAGCCCAAATACCGGGACTAAACGATACCGGATCGGCCCAATACCGGAATTAATTGTTTCCGGAATTAATTCCGGATCCAAACTCGAGGCCCATTCCGGAACTTCTCCTTTTCCGGGCCCAATGGCCCAACTTTCGGAATTTTGATTACCGGATCTCAAACAAACCCATTTATCCGGAACTTTGTTTTAATTACCGGATCCACACTCAAGGCCCCATTCCGGGATTTATTACCGGAACCCAAACCAAATACCGGATCCTACCCATTTCTTTCGGAATTAAAAATCAATACCGGAACCGACCCCAATTCCGAAACCCACAATTTTCCGGATCTCCAAACCCAGTTCCGGAACTCTCAATTCCGGATACCATACCGAGACTTCGATACTGGGTGTCCAATTCACGTCAAAATTAACTCAAAACTCATCTAAAAATTTAGATTGTTCTCGACTTAATATTCCATACAAATATACCAATCATTCAGACAGTTTACACACACCATCTGGTGCAATTTTAACTTTAATGCTTAATATGAACAGATGAACTCACCTGTTTGAAACTTTAGCTCAACAAATCCAAATCTTCTCTTCTCTGATTCAATCAATCTAATAGCAGTAGGAATTAACTTGATATTACTAAACTGGTTGAGAAGAACAAGTGAGATGATTCAAAAACCCTTACCACAATTCTAAATCGTATCTTCTCTTTCTCTTATTTCTTTCTGAGCTTTCTCTCAACCGACTCCCACAAGAACACTTTTGAGATATTTTCTCAAATGATACTGCTTACCCACACTTAAGGTAAGCTCTACTTTCAAGAATGACTAATTAGACCCTCAAGTTAATATTCAATATTAACTTTAAACTTTGGTCCAATTACAATTTCAACCCTAGAGTTTATTTACAAAAGTCCACAACTTAGACCAAATTACAAATAGACCCCACTTATATTAAATACAATATAATGAAAATTCGAGGTGTTACAGATTTGTTCCGATTGTGATGAGAGTCAACTAGGACTTATTGTCTTCGTTTCTTTAAATTATAGGTGTTCCACCTAAGGGTCTGAAGTCAAAGTAAGAAGTTTCAGAGCAGGAACGACAGGTGAGTTTTTCTAACTAAAAATACGTGTTTCAAAACGTGTTTTTCAAAGTAAGTAAAGGAACAGAAATGCCATGTTTTATTACATGATTATGCTTGTGTGAAAGTTTATTTGAGATATATGCATACATTGTGGTTAGACGTAAATTGGCTAAGTCGGGGGTGTGGCCCCTCCAGTGCTCATACCGGGAGGTGTGACCCGTTTATGCCATGGGAGGAGTGACCCAGTAAGGCAGTGTGAGACTGACACGTTGTCACTTCTGAGTGACTTCAGTGTGCCATTTACGAGTGTGAGGTTACTTGAAAGTTTTTATTTAAAGTTGTTTATGAAAGTATGAACTTTTTTAAATATGTACTGTTGAACTGTTGTTACTTGAGGGAGCTCACTAGACCTCATGGTCTAACCCTCGCATTTTTCAAACTAAACCATTTTCATGTAAGCGTATAGTAGAAGGCCCTAGTAAGTGCAAGAAGAAGGCTTGAGCGTGAAGCTTTGGTCTAGAAGGAGGTTATTTTATTTAGTAAGTCAAGCTTAGTATTTTAGAAATCTCAGCTGTGTAATAGGTTGTTCCACAAACCTTGTGATGTAATCTTTTGTTTATGACAGTATTTTGGAGCCGTTGCGGCGAGTTGCTTAATTTATGTTGTTTAAGTGTCATTTTTTAGTTGGGTTGTTACACATATTTATGCCAAATCCTTCTATTATTACGTACGTCACGTACCATTTTGAGCTCCTCCCACTGCTTGGGAGTTTACGGTTTCATGTTCTATTTCACTCCCCGATGGGGGTTCTTTTCACCCTTCCCTCACGGCTCTATACGAAATAGATTAAGAAATATTTGAACCATGATTCATACTTAATATTCAAACGCCTATTCCGGAAGAAATAAACATACCAACAATCTTGCAATCTTTATATTTGAGTATAAAGTTTATTTCTAAATCAATAGTACTACTGAATTACTTTATATTTCTATATATCAAATCAATACGTTTTAAATATACTATATATAAAATACTAATAATAATTCATTCTTATTGGTGGAAAAGTAAGAAAATAATGTTGGAGCTAAATTTGGTATTCAAGCTTAGAAAGGCTTAAGTGTAATTTTGTGTATATGCTTTGAGAAGTCAAAGTGTAACTTTCCTCGAGTATATAAAGTTTTTGTCTTGTTAGTTATCATTACTCTTACATTTCTATATATTGTGCTTAACGAGAGTGCTCTCATTGTAAAAACCATCTCTCTACAAATAATATGACATATGATTTTCTTGATCTTGATCTTGTATATTAAAACTTGAATCTGGGAATTACAATTCGTATCAGAGCAAGTCTGGTGATTTGGAACTACAAATTTTGAATACTTTGAAGATTTCTTGATTTTAGAGATTTGATTTGATTTTGATGAAATTTAAAGTCTAATTGATTCTATGTTCATCGTTTGATTTTTATTTTTTTTGATTGATCTGAATCAATTTCATTCCGCCATTACAAGTTTATTCAATGATTTGGATAGAATTTGAAGATTTTGGTATAATATAATTAAATAAAAAAATATTCAGTATCGGGCTCATTTCGAAGGTATCGACGAGACGATTATAATGGTGTAACTTGTTAAAATTAAAAAGTATTTTTTTAACGCAGTTTAGTTAATGGGAAATTAATTAAAATACCCTAAGTCAAACCATCTTTTACTGAAATACCCAAAATCTCTCCCACTTTGCAAAAATACCCCAAAAATCCGCGATGGGAGCCCGCGATCGCGGGCCAGGGACCTTTTCTGACACTTTTTTAAACTTGCAGGGACCATTTTTGAAAAATGGAATCCCGCGATCGCGGGCTCATCCCGCGATGGGGTTATTTTTGTGACTTTTCAATTGCAAGGGACCATTTTTGAAAAATTCCATGGACCATTTATGAAAATTTTGATATTTTGGCACGGTTCACCCCATTTCGTCCATTTTACGAATTTAAAATGAAATGTTACACTTTCAACCCCTATACTTATTTACTAAATTTACTTTATACCTTTTAATTTCATTATTTTAATTTTACATTTAACACATATAATCGTTTATTAACTAAAATACGTTAAAAAAATACGTTTTAATTTTAACAAATTACACCATTATAATCGTCTCTTCGATATGTTCGAAATGAGCCCAATCTTGAATTTTTTTGGATTTATATATTTTAATATATATCATATACAGTTATACACTACATAAAAAAATATTTTTTATATTTAAAATTCATACCCTTATAATTAATTATTTAATTTATGGTACATCTCTTATTTTTTTTTTCAATTTTGTTTTACACTCCTATTGCATTAACATAATAATCATATATTAACTAATTCATTAAATCGTTTTAAATTATTATTATTTGAATGTGTTTATAGATTTCGTCTGAAAAAGTTGCCTGCATGATTCCACTGAAAAAGTAACTGCAATATTCGTCTGCTCTTAAATAAAGGTCTTTCATTAGGCAGAAAATTAGTCTTTAAGTAGTCAAACATAGCTAATTAATGAGAATTTAGATCAGATTTATATGGTACTATCAAATGCAAGTTTCTATAATATAGATATTGTTCTACATTACATGATACCAATTTTTGCATCATATGAATCACTTCCAGACAACAAGAACCAATACCCCAATAATCAAGAAATAAATGCTTGTTCATCCAATAATCTCTGTATTAGGATTATCGCAAGTTTCATAAACCTACTTACTAGGTGTTGGAAATATGGGTTTTACTAAACTTTGGACGCATTTAAATTTATATATATGTGTCATATATAACTAACTTTTAGTAGGTTTATGTTCTTCTATATGAGATCTTCGAAATGATATATAATGCGTCCAAAATAGAGTATGTGTGAAAGAGATATCGATACTCAAAGTTGAGTAAATGGATGAAATTAGCAAAAACCAAATGAAGTAAACAGTAAGTCAATCAATCACAATACTTTAACAAAATAAGTTAATACTAAAAATAACAATTATTTAATGTTACATAAACAACCTAACGTGGCCCTATTAGACAATGCGCATAAATTGACTCCGCCATTTGTCGGCGGAAATCCATTGCCTCATCGTCGGTTTCGTTAGGGGGTACCCATATCTCCTCGTTATTTATCAACTTTTGGACATTACGGCATACCCATACACCGCAATCCGCATATAACCCGGTCTGCTGGGGTATTTGGCCGGCCATCTTTGTGCGAAAGATACTTGACACTTCGCGACGTCTAAGATCCCCGATCAATGAAAAGAACGTATATAGTTTTGTTTTAAACGATTGCATCTGCTCTGTCAATTGTTGTTTGCAGAGACCGTCCTTTTCGCTGTCATATAGGGTCATGACCATAGTGTCTAGTTCAAACACTCCAAGCAGCCAATGTCTGGGATGCAAGCATATGGGGATGTACACCTGAAATATTACAATATATGTCATATATGTTATTAAATAAAATAACAGTAAAACGATTTGCATACCCTATCGAGGAGAGTCCAAGAGGTCCCTTCCGAGCCATTGCATATTTCGATCACGGAGGCGGGACCTTGATGCTCCATCAGTATACACTGAAAGAACATAGTGTGCATGATGGTCCACCTCGTGTCTACGCCACGATGTTTTTGCAACAGGCTAACCCAAGAATCGACGTGCTATGCATAAAAAATAGATGGTTAGACATGTAATATAAATATATTTGATTATATATGACTATAATTTAACTTCATACTAACCGTATCGTCTAAGTCAGAGTTCACAGGGTCATCCGCAAGCAATTTTTCAAAAAACGAGGGGTTGATTTCTAAGCCCCCGTAAGGGGTGAATGTCAAGTTGGGGAGGCGACCAGTCCGGCACATCCTCAATATTTCTGATGCCGGTTGAGGCTCCGGTGAAGGCACCTTTCCCTTTTTCTTTCCTCCCTTCTTTCCCCCCGCTTTCTTTGCTTGTTTTTTAGCGGGCGGTGGTGTCGTAGATCCTTGTTGGCCAAACGGGTGACGAAACCATTGTGAAATTTTATGCGACCGCTTTAGAGGGAGCGGGGTCACCTGTGGTGGTGGATCTACAACATCCATCGAGTCATCGTCAGGCTCCGAGAAGTGCTCCGAGAAGTGATCCTGGATAATAGGAGACCCCGTCTGAAAATTACGTTACTCAATGTTTTAAGTACAATTTAGGAAATGTTCACAATTAAACCAAAACTACCAAAATAACTTACAGTATGCATTTCCGGCCTGTAATAGTCATCGGCCGAACCGCCAAAGATGTTTGTGATTGATGTGGTGGCGAACGGCGGCGGCATCTGCGAGGTGTATGCCCCCGACATCCCGGCCTGCGTGACATTGATCATTAAAATAGTTACAAAATTAGGATTATCGATATATAACTATAATGGTTACTCAGTGTCACTAACACTCTCCGGGATAGTCGAATATGATGTGGTGGCGAACGGCGGCGGCATCTGCGAGGTGTATGCCCCCGACATCCCGGCCTGCGTGACATTGATCATTAAAATAGTTATAAAATTAGGAACAAACATATAACTATAATGGTTACTCAGTGTCACTTACACTCTCCGGGATAGTAGAATAGGATGTGGTGGCGAACGGCGTTTGGGACATCCCGGCCCCCGACATCCCGGCCTGCGTGACATTGATCATTATAAGAGTTACAAACTTGGGAACAAACATATAACTATAATGGTTACTCAATGTCACTTACATTTTCAGGGAATGACGGATGGGATGTGGTGGCAAACGTCGCATGTGCCCCCTGTCCGAACGGAGCGGGGATCGGTGTCGTACTCGACAGCTAAAACAAATTTAGAACGTAATATTAATATACAAACTAAATAAACGTGGCCAACAAATTAAGTTAAACACTAACATTGACAGCGCTAAACTGTCTGTAGACTTCCTCCAGATAATGTACACGTGTCTCTAGCGGCCTGTGGACGTAGTCCCACATGACTTCATGTGAGCCACGTTGTGGCTCGTAGGAAGGGGTCGCCTGATATGGATTGTAGAAGGAGGAAGGGGGCGCCTGGTAGGAGGAGGAACGGGGCGCCTGGTAGGAGGAGGAACGGGCCGGCTGGTAGGAGGAGGAAGGGGGCAGCTGGTATCCACCGGAAGGGGACCTGTCGTCGTCTTCCTCATCTTCGGAAGTAGGGGGACGTGGAGCCCTTTCCGCCTCTGCGTCAATAAAGGCCACGCTGTCTCTGTACCAATCTGTGCCCATCTCGTCGACAGTAGGCACAAGGCGATCGGCGGGCAAGAGTGGCTGCTAAATATATGATAAAACATATAAGAAATTAATAAGCGGGACTAACGTATGCAAATTGTAAACATAGTAAAAGAACTTACATTTCTAGACGCTTTGAAGAACTCAATCCAAAGCGACCTACTTAGGGTAACACGCTTGTCCCAACGGGTTCCCCTAAGTACTCGATCGTCGCGCTTGACGAAATATCGGATTGATGCGGGAAACATCTCCAAGATCCATATCTGGAATTAGACAAGAAGAGCAAGTATGTAAAAAGAAAAGCCAAACAGTTTGTATGTATTATTAACAATTGTTATACTACGTATCTAACCTTGAAGGCGTATGTAAAACCACAAAGATTCATCTTTGCATGTCGATCGGCGCGTCTGCCTATGGCTCGGTGCAGATTAGAGTAGCAATATGTCCAGATATGGCTACCCCACGGGTAGCTGTTAAACAGCTCAAGGTCCTCGACGGCCCTAAGGACCGTCGATGAAGCATGTTGGCTATACTCACGGCCCAGGAAGCCCATATCCACGATCACCACCAAGCATACACGGACAGCATCGTCGTCGGTTAGGGCACTAAGGCCCTCTTTCATCTTTTCCCGGGCTGCCTTCAGCTTCAAACGAGATGCTGAAATGCCGAAAACCCTAGGAACGAAGGAGCAGTCTTCTAAGGGAGGAAGGGGGGAGCCTCTCCAAAACGTAGTCCTGTAATTAGACAGAACTCCCGACGCCCAAAATGCAATTGAGAGCCGAAGAAATCAAAATGCATCTCCTCCGGCTCAGCGTTGGCGTCCTCGACCTCCAACTGTAGAAACATGTGTACTAGCGTAGGGTCGCCACCAGAGTAAGACACATCCATCCATGGCCCGAACGGTGTCCCTCTATAGATGGTCTCAAGGGTATCTGCGCGATCACCTAATCCCCTAAACAGCGCTCCTAATTCCTCGATGTATGAAACTTTGCACCTTACCGTCAAGTCGATGTTAAAGAAATCATTCTACATAGTCATTCACAGATGTTATAGTTAGTGTTATATATAGATGCTGCAGTTTATTTTATTTTATATAGATGTTGCGGTTTATTTTATTTCAACGTATAATAGTGTTATACATAGATAAAGTGCGGTTTATTTTATTTCAACGTATAATAGTGTTATATATAGATAAAGTGCGGTTTATTTTATTTCAACGTATAATAGTGTTATATATAGATAAAGTGCGGTTTATTTTATTTCAACGTATCATATTGTTATATATAGATAAAGTGCAGTTGTATTTTATTTCAACGTATAATAGTGTTATACATAGATAAAATGCGGTTTATTTTATTTCAACGTATAATAGTGTTATATATAGATAAAGTGCGGTTTATTTTATTTCAACGTATAATAGTGTTATATATAGATAAAGTGAGGTTTATTTTATTTCAACGTATAATAGTGTTATATATAGATAAAGTGCGGTTTATTTTATTTCAACGTATCATATTGTTATATATAGATAAAGTGCGGTTGTATTTTATTTCAACGTATAATAGTGTTATATAAAGATAAAGTGCGGTTGTATTTTATTTCAACGTATAATAGTGTTATATATAGATAAAGTGCGGTTGTATTTTATTTCAACGTATAATAGTGTTATATAAAGATAAAGTGCGGTTGTATTTTATTTCAACGTATAATAGTGTTATATATAGATAAAGTGCGGTTTATTTTATTTCAACGTATAATAGTGTTATATATAGATAAAGTGCGGTTGTATTTTATTTCAACGTATAATAGTGTTATATATAGATAAAGTGCGGTTTATTTTATTTCAACGTATAATAGTGTTATATATAGATAAAGTGCGGTTGTATTTTATTTCAACGTATAATAGTGTTATATATAGATAAAGTGCGGTTTATTTTATTTCAACGTATAATAGTGTTATATATAGATAAAGTGCGGTTTATTTTATTTCAACGTATAATAGTGTTATATATAGATAAGGTGCGGTTTATTTTATTTCAACGTATAATAGTGTTATATATAGATAAAGTGCGGTTGTATTTTATTTCAACGTATCATATTGTTATATAGCGATAAAGTGCGGTTTAGGGACCCTAGTTGTCATTCTTAAAAGTTTAGGACCTAATTGGCATTCTTAAAAGTTTAGGGACCTAAGTTGTCATTCTTAAAACCGTAGGGACCTAAGTTGTCATTCTTAACATTTTTTTTTATAAAAAACACATATTTAACAATTTTTTTATAAAATGTGTTTTTTTATAAAAAATTGTTAAGAGTGTGTTTTTATAAAAAAATTGTTATAGTTTTATGGTTTTATGTTTGAATGTGATATTTGTATGTTATAATGTGTATGTTGTTATAGTGTGTTTTTTCATATAAAAATTGTTAAAAATGTGTTTTTTTTATAAAAACACACCCTTAACAATTTTTTATAAAACACACTCTTAACAATTTTTTTATAAAAAAACCTGTTTTTATAAAAAATTGTTAAGGGTGTGTTTTTATAAAAAAATTGTTAAGAGTGTGTTTTTATAAAAAAAAACATTGTTAACAATTTTTTTTTATAAAAACACACTCTTAACAATTTTTTTATAAAAAAACTCTTAACAATTTTTATATGAAAAAACACACTATAACAACATACACATTATAACATACAAATATCACATTCAAACATAAAACCATAAAACTATAACAATTTTTTTATAAAAACACACTCTTAACAATTTTTTATAAAAAAAACACATTTTTAATATTTTTTTTATAAAAACTGTTTTTATAAAAAAAAAATTAACATTTTTTTTTATAAAAAAACACATTATAAAAACCATAAAACTATAACAATTTTTTATAAAAACACACTATTAAACATTTTTTTTATAAAAAAACTGTTTTTATAAAAAATTGTTAAGGGTGTGTTTTTATAAGAAAATTGTTAAGAGTGTGTTTTTATAAAAAAAACACATTGTTAACAATTTTTTTATAAAAACACACTCTTAACAATTTTTTTATAAAAAAACACTCTTAACAATTTTTATATGAAAAAACACACTATAACAACATACACATTATAACATACAAATATCACATTCAAACATAAAACCATACATATCATTTTAAACATAGAAAATATTCAAACATAAGTTATAAACACTATAACAACCTACAAATCATATATCTTAACTTAAAATAACATACAAAAAATAACAAATAACATAAGGAAAACATACCAAAGAGGTAATACGAGACATCTTCACAAAACCCGAACGCGTATTCCACACGACAAAATTGAGAGAGTGGGAGAAAATTGAGAGAGTTTGATTAAAAATTGAGAGAGTGATTAAAAAAATTGAGAGTGGCCGTGTCTTGGTCCCCCCCCCCTTATATAGTGCGGCCGAAGGAACAAGGGAATTAGGGTTTAGGGTTCGTCAAAGGGATTTTAGGGTTAACCCTGTGCCGACACGTGGCACAGGAGCCCGCGATCGCGGGAGGTCAAAGAAAGTCAATCGCGGGCAGGGACCAAAAATGCACACGCGGGCATTCTTGAGGGGGGAAAGTTGTACCGCGGGTATTCTTGAGGGACCAACGCGGGCAAAGTGGGCAAACTTTGGTGACACGTGTAGCCCGCGATCGCGGGGGTCAATGAGTCAAACGCGGGCAGGGACCAAAACTGCACACACGGGCATTCTTGAGGGGGGAAAGCTGTACCGCGGGCATTCTTGAGGGACCAACGCGGGCAAAGTGGGTAAACATTGGTGACACGTGGCCTGGAGCCCGCGATCGCGGGCTCCATCGCGGATTTTTAGGGCATTTTTGCAAAATGGGAGAGATTTTGGGTATTTCAGTAAAAGATGGTCAAACTTAGGGTATTTTAATTAATTATTATTAGTTAATATACGATTATATGTGTTAATACAATAAAAGTGTAAAATGAAAAATAGAAAACTAAGAGGTATAAGGTAAATTAACTAAATAAGTATAAGGATGTTAAATGTAACTTTCAAATCAAAAAATTATAAATTGAGGATTTGAAAGTTACATTTAACACCCTTATACTTATTTAGTTAATTTACTTTATACCTTTTAGTTTAATATTTTTCATTTTACACTTTTATTATATTAACACACATAATCGTATGTTAACTATAATACGTTAAAAAAATACGCTTTAATTTTAACAAGTTACACCATTGTTATCGTCTCTTCGTTACCTTCGAAATGAGCCAAATATTGAATATTTTTGGATTTAATTATTTAATTATATATCATATATACTACAAAAAATATTTTTAATATTTACAATTCATACATTTATAGTTAGTTATTTAATTTATGGTACATCTCTTAATTTTTCAATTTTCGTTTTACACTCTTATCACAGTAAGATAATAATCTTATATTAACTAAATGAAAAATAAAAAACCAAAAGGTATAAAATAAATTAACTAAATAAATATAATATAATTAAATAAAAAAATATTCAATATTTGGCTCATTTCGAAGGTATCGACGAGACGATTATAATGGTGTAACTTGTTAAAATTAAAAAGTATTTTTAACGTATTTTAGTTAATATACGATTATATGAGTTAATATAATAAAAGTGTAAAATGAAAAATAGAAAACTAAAATGTATAAAGTAAAGTAAGTAAATAATTATAGGGGTTGAAAATGTAAATTTGAAATCAAAATGTAAGAAATGGTGTGGATCGCGGGACAAAAAGTCCCCATCGCGGCCTCCCATCCACCCCAAATGGGCTGGGTCCGCGATCGCGGGGTCTATCGCGGAAAAAATGAGTATTTATGTAAAACCAATGAAATTTTAGGTATTTCTGCAAGTAAAAGTCAAACTTTGAGTATTCTAATTAATTTCCCTATTTTTAACCCATCAAAAAACAATTTTAATATTTTAGCTCATTGATTGAAGTTGTTTTGTAGTTATATAATGACGTTTTAACTTTCTAACCCATAGATTGATCATGGCTTAAACCTTCTTACGCTTATTATCAGTTATTAGTTTAGGTTTTCTTTGTTTTCCTCAACTTTTATTTAAAAAAAAAGGCAGACGCCATCATATAAAGCGTCTTCCTCGTACCGGTCTCACGATCATAACAAGGGAGGTAAATTAGAGCATGCATCTTATTGGCAGAGTAGTGTGCCCAGTCTTGAATCCAGAACCTCACACATATGAATTACACTCACACTTCTACCGTTGGGACATATCTGTTATAATATATATTAATATATATATATATATATATATATATATATATATATATATATATATATTATTGATGCTACACGTGAGTATTATGGAGTAATAGGGAAATTTACCAAACTACCCTTATTCTTGCTCCCTACTCCTCTTCTATCCTATAAAATACCCCTTTATCCCTTCCCATTTAATCACCCCAATTCTCTTCCTCTTTTGTTCTTCTCTGGCCGGAAACCACCAAACACTCTCCCTAAATCGTTTTCGGTATCTAGTGTTTATGTGAGGTTGAGAGTGTTCTTTCGGTGGTGTTTGAGAAGATTTGTTTGTTGATCGTGGATCTTAAGATCCTTGTACGAAGCACTTTGTAATTCTCATTGGTTGGTAATAAACACTTGATCTCTCTTTTTGGTGGACATACACTATCACACCGAACCACGTTAAATCCTTGTATTATTTGGTTGTGATCTTGCCATATATATATATATATATATATATATATATCGTTACTATATATATATCTATATCTCGTCGATATATACGCTTATATATATCTTGCTATATATATTTATAGATACTAACGTTTCCATCGTTTTTATCTATATTTATATATATATCGTGTGGGTTAATTTGTCTACGTTAGAGAATTATTGTGTAACATCTAGATTATTGTTATCCGCATTTGTTGTTGGGTTTATTGTGCACTTGGATTTCTACTCGTTTGGGACCTTAGGAATCATTGGTGAGCTTCTCGTATTTTTGGCACGATAAAATTTCCCTAACAATTGGTATCAGAGCTTCGGATCTAGATTTGGGTTTGTGTAGAAAATATACATAAACAAGTTTACACATTTCGTTTTCTCTATGGCTGAAGTAGAAAACCCATTTGGTACCGGTCCCTCTAACCAGTCCCAAAAACCGTGTTAGGGCAATATTTGGTTGAATAGAAGTTCAAGGGCTAAATGTTAATTCTTTATTTTGAGCTTTATTAGTGAATAGGCCGTGGGCTTGTTTCCACGGGCTCATTAGTATATAATGTTGTTTAGCTTACAAATTTAAGCTAGTTGTCATTTTACTTTCACAAGCTTTATTGTAAACACTCTGCATTATTGAAAGTGAATTGGATGACCAGCTGAAACCATAACACCTGTTTACATATCTATTGATTTCTTCTATATGTTGCACGAATATGGAACTCATAATTGGTATCAGAGAAGACGGACAAATCGATTCAAGGTGTTCTTTTTGAATTCTGGTAAGTTTTCTGATCATACGGCTTTGTTCTTGCTTTGAAATCTCATATTTTGATTCGGATTGAATTGCTTCGTTTCGTTTATACCATTTTGTTAGCATTATCTTTCTTAACGATTCTGGAACTTTTCTCGTTATAATTCGATCGTTTGAGTGGTTTTTAAGCAAAATCAAAGTTTTGGTTTTTGAGTTCTGTTCATATCAAGAATCAAAATATTTTATACAAAATCGTGCTATTTTGCTTGACTATCGATTTGGGTACTGTTATTTTGCTATTTTGGAAAGTATCTAATCTTTCAGGAAAGTTTTTGGGCAACCCTAATCGAATTCTAGTCGCAATTCCAACTCCAGCCGCAGTATCCGGACAACCAGCCGTAGTTTCCGGATACCACTCAACTATCCGGAACATCCTTAATTCTTTCCGGGTACCACACAACTTTCCGGGTAAGTTCACTATCTCTAAATCTTTCCGGATACAATTGTTCCGGAAACCCAAAGTTTCCGGTAAAATATTTTATCCAGACAACTCGAAGTTTCCGGTAACCTATTTTATCCAGACAACTCAAAGTTTCCGGTCAAGTTGATTCTTTCCGGATACCCAATTCATCCGGTAAGCAATTCATCCGGAAAGCATAGCATTCAGAAACTATATTCATCCGGTAAGTTCAGTTCTAATATTTTATCCGATAAGTAACATCTTTCCGGTAAAATAAGACTTTTCGGTAACCTATTGTTATCCGGAAACCTCGGTTCATCCGAAAACTCTTGCTTATCTGGACACTTCTGTGATTTGATCTGTTTTTCACTCAATCTGATTCGGACACTTCCAGGTCAGACATCACATCCGGATTCCTATCCGGTAAGTTCAATTTTGTTGATTTCTTACCCGTTTTTAGTTCAAACCATTCGTAGAACCTGCGTTAGGATACCACTCTTAGAGCCTTGCGTTAGGTTATCACTTTGAATCGAACAAATCGTTTGACGATCACTCTAGTGCAACTAAAGATGTCTTCACGCGATGCTCTTTCTATCGGCACCGATTCCAAACCACATTGCCTCTACCAAGGTGAGTACAGCCAGTGGCCGGACAGATTCATAATATTCATAGAGTCAAAAGACAACTTCGAGTATATCTGGCGAGCTCTAGAAGACGGACCAATTCCCACACCCATGAAGACCGTTCCACCAGCTAAAGAATGTGATCAACCTCTCAAGGAGAAAATGACACTCACCGATATGACTGCCGACGAAAGAGGCATGCTTGAGGAAGAAAAGCATGCTAAGAGGTACCTGGTTCAAGCTCTACCCAACACGATCTACACTGCCATCGACAACTACAAAGGGACTGCAAAGGGTATGTGGGATCAAGTGGCGAAAATGATGCGCGGGAGCGATGTTGGGAATCAACTGAAATCAACAGCGCCATAACTAAGTTCGATGGGTTTAAGCAGCACACCGGCGAATCCCTCACCCAGACATATGAACGATTCTGTCTCTTTCTCAACGAGCTTAACAAGAACCAAATCACTCGCTCCAACACAGAAAATGCGCTCAAGTTTCTCAACAACCTGATGCCTGAATGGAAGGTCTTTGCATATCATGTCAAGCATAACCACTTGATAGAGAACGTTGACATCCATGAACTCTATGAAACTCTTCTTCAAGACGAAGATGAAGTGAATGAAATTCTGAGCGAGAAGAAGACTGCATCAAAGCCACCTGCTGATCCACTGACACTTATGTCTTCCAAACGAGGCAAATCTTCTGGCCGACACTCAAAACATGCTCAAAAGCAAAGCGAATCTGAGTCAGAACCTAAGGAAAAGGAAGACAGTGATTCTGATTCTGAAGTTGATGCCATTTAGAAAGCAATGGTCCTGCTCTCCAAATCCTTCCAACAAAAGTTCTATAAGAAGCCATCATCTAATAATCAGCGCTACTCCACCTCCTCCAACAAGCGCCATGATTATAAGGACATATATGAAGGAAAGAAGAAAGCTGATGAGCCCGACCAGTCTGACAAGAAAGAGAAGACAAAGAAAGATGATCGCACGTCTGACTCAAAGAAGAAAGACGAATCCGTGACATGCTATAACTACGGGAAGCTTGGTAATTTTGCCAAAGACTGTAGAAGGCCTGTCGTGAAGAACTCTCATTATTACAAGACTAAGCTCGCTCTGGCAGAACAGAAAGAAGCAGGAGAAGCTATGTTTGTTGAAAATGAATACTGGTTGGGTCGATCTGATGATGAAAGCGAATCTGATGGTGTTGACGCTTTCATGGGATACCACTCTCCTGCTGATGAAGAAAAGCCAAAGTCAAGTCAGGTATGTGAATCTACTTCTCAAGATTTCTTTGATCAAATCCAATCTCTTGCTGAACGGTTAGATTCCCATAAGGCCACTTCTAATGAACAACTGCTTGAGATTAGATCACTATCTGAAAAACTAGATGTTCAAAAGCGTATAACTGAGAAATATAAGTCCGAAAATGCTAATTTAAAGGAAAAATGCAAAAATCTTTCAATAGCACCTAAGGACTTAAGGGACAAAATAACTGAACTACAATCACAGCTTGATCAGTGTATGGATGAGAAAGCAGAAATTGTTTATCAGTGTTCTGCTCTTCAAATTCAGCACAAGGAGTTTGTCGCTAAAATTCTTGATCTTAAAACCAAACTCGATAAAAGAGGTCAAACTGATCAGACCATCCATATGAATAAACCCAAGGAGTTCACTTATTTTAACAAGGAATGGGGAATCGGATACGATAACCCACACTACTTGAAAAAGGGTATAGCTAAAAGACCTATTATGTATGATTTTGGATGTTTTGGAATAGACAAAAAGTATCCGGAATATGCGATACAGTGGACTGGTCCTCTTGAACCTGAAAAGGAAGAGGAAACTGAGGAATACAAGCGCGCGCACACGTCTAAAATGCAACTTCCTTTTTGTTATGAGCCTTTGAATTATTACTATGAGAAAAACCAAAAGAAGTATCTCTCGAATGATTACTTTGACTGCTATAAGGTTGTAACGCCCAAGGATTCCTCCAAAAAGGATGAGGTCCAAACAACCGCAACCAAGACTGAGACGGATGAGTTCAAGATCTACGTTCCCCCTCTCATCTTGGAAGCAAAGATAGTCGAGTTAGAGGAGTCACTCGAAAAAGAACGGTCAGTTTTTCAAAAGGAAAAGCAAGCGCTTATCACAGAACTTGAGAGTCTAAAAACCGTCAAAACCAAAACTGTGTCGGATGAAGGACATGAAATCCTTCGGTGTGAAATCCAAATGCTCACATCAAAACTGGCTGCCTTGGCAACAGATGCGATGAAGGAGCATACGAGAAATGGTCAACTCCAAGAGCAGATTGACCAACTCCAAAATGAAAAGCAGATTTCACCCGAACCTTCCTCCAACTCATCTGATACGTCTTCGTGTAAAGATTTCATTGGAAAAATCTTTTCTACCCAAGACGGTCAAGAATCTCAAGATAAAAGTGTTTTAAGGAATTTAAACTCTGATTTTTTCCTAGCTTCCGCACCAAATTCCCCAAAGCACACGCACACAAAGTGTTCCTCGCCTTCCTCGGCCAATCCAAGTCCTACTATCCCGGATGTCGATTTTTCAGAATATATGAACTCCGAAGGCAATTCTGATGAAGAGTTTGAATCGTTCCCTTTCGATAAACCTCTTCCAAGTCATACTGACTTCCTTTCACCAGTGGTTAATAGTCCGGTCAATTTTCAAAAGGGCGACTATTCTCAATCCAAGACTCCGGCTGTGATTAAGATTTCTAAAAGTGCTTCAAATTCTCAAAAAACAATCACAGCCGAAGCAAAAGACCGATCGACCGACCAATCAGATTCCTGCTTCTTCAAAAGTCATTGACCATGTTGTCCCTGTTATTTCAGATAAAATCGGCCGAGCTAAACTAGACAAACCAAACTGGCCAGCTAAGGAATCTATCGAGGATGCAGCATCAAAGTCTTTCAATATTGTTTTTATCCTAGAATGAACAAAAACGATTGTGCTTGGAATCATAGGAATGATTTTGTTAAACGATATGTTAATTTTCCAATTAAACTTTATTCTGTTCAACAATTGATTCAATTATCACATTAATAATAATGATTGGTTTGGGTCATATCATATATATAATCATACACCCAAAAGCAAACCCCGTAAAGACAAAAAGAAACACCATAAACAACGGGGTCCTCAATCAGAGGTTAAACCAAAGCAAGTGAGGAATGCTAATTCAAAACAGGTTCCTCCTACTGAGGTTAAACCTACACCCAAGAGGCAACCTGCTTCAAAACAGGTTCCTCCAAAAGGTGTAAAACCTAACCCTCCAGGACCCATGCAAATATGGGTACCAAAAATCCGTTAATCTCATTTTGCAGGACGGTCATGTGCGGTACTTAGACTCTGGATGCTCCAAGCACATGACCGGAAGGAGGGAGCTTCTCACGAACTACAAGGAACAATATGGCGGAGACGTGAGATTTAGGAACGAAGACAAAATACATAGACGTTCGGTACCATTTCATTAAGGATCACGTTGAACGAGGGGGAGCATGAACCGGTATCAGGTAAGTTTACTCTATTGTTGAGGGGGAGCGTCACACACAATATTTTCTAAACTGCCATAAAGTTTTTATGTGTGTGGGTACTCCCGTGTGCATTTCACACTACGCGCACATTCTGAGGGGGAGCGACACAGATTTTTTCTTTCAATAGTATCAAAGTTTTTTTTGGTGTCGGTCTCCCCGTTGCACAAAATTGCACAATCCGAGGGGGAGCAAAGACATCCCTATGCTCAGTTTGAGGGGGAGCGAGAGTCAGTTCTTTCAAAATCCTAAGAGAGGCCAAGGAATTTTTTTTCTGAAATGTCACAGTGTCCGGATAGGTTTCTGGATACTCATCTATCCGGACATTCCACTTTCCGGACCGGATGGGTATCCGGGTAGACCCACCAGGATTATTGGGTTAATATAAAAGGTTTCCGGATTCCTCACAGTCACTTATCCAGATTCTAAACAAAACCTCCAAAACCCTTTGTTTTTCTCTCGCTCTCGGACACTCATTCTAATCGGCTAATATCACTCGTATTTCAGCGCCTCATTCAGGTATGATTCTCGAAACTAGATCTCGATCTCGTTTACGTTCACCTCACACACGAAATCCCACATATCGACCATCGATTTATCAGATTCAGGGTGTCCGAATACCCTATTTCGTGTCGTTATGTACTCGTGTCTATTTAGTGCCTTTTAGACCAAATCATATGCTTGACAATGTTTTTCAATGTCCATCGATGTCAGTGTAACACTCATATACATGTTTGCGGTCTTATGTGGCTTTATTGGTACGATCCGGACATATTCAAAGGCATCCGGAAAGCTTCATGGTATAGATATTTTCTCCGGACACCACCATCATCCGGTAACCCTAGTTGTCCGGAAACCTAAGGGTTTCTGGTAAGTTCAACTATCCGGATTGATGAGGTGTCCGGTAACCTACGACATCCGGAAACCCATATTATATCCGGAAACCATCTTTGTCCGGAATGCTTGCCTTGTCCGGAAACTCTCTTCACATCCGGAAACCTTTGATGTCCGGATACTTATATCCGGATACCATAGGTTGTCCGGAAACTTTTGTTTTCAAATGAGTTTGTCCGGACACCCTTGTGTTTATCAGATCAGTACCTAGTTATCTCACTGCCAGTCCTCAATCTGTCTCAGATTGAGCCCGTTATTGCAAAGGTACGCGCCTGCACTTGGTCATCCGCCTTGATTACTAACTTTGGTTCCTTTTTTAGATATTCCATGGCGGATCAAGAACAACAACAACATTCCGAAGAACAAATTCCTCCTCAAGAGGAATTTATCGACGAAGCAGCTGATAATGCTTTGGTCAATCCTGACCATTGCATCACCAGTTGGACGCCACTGAGTTCCGACCACAAGAGCAACACCGTGTGGTCGTAGACATACTACTAGGTCACCCTCTCCGTGAGGCCCTCACTGCTACAGCCGACGTCCCTACCCTATACGTTTATCAAGTATGGCTCACCGCACGAGTCATCACGGCTGCCAACTCTCAGACCATCACAGTGCGGATCGACAACCATCCTTTCACGCTCACACCGGACACGTTCCGCCGCCTGCTATCCCTACCAGAAGCCAACGCCGGTGGACACCAAGGCTACGACCCCGCGGTCAACGACACGACATTGTGTGCTCAAGTACACGCACTTGGATACAACCACGCCATCGACCGACCATCCGCCTTCAACAGAAAATATCTTGCGCCCATCTGGTACACGCTGTTCACCATCCTGAACAAGTGTCTATCATCCATATGGAAGGGAATAGACCAATGCACAGCCGACTTCCTGCGTCTATTTCATGAGGTATGCTACAACCGCCATGTTGACTTCGCGATGATCATATGGCGCGAGATGGTTCAAGCCATTCGAAATATCGGAGGTACGAAGCAAAAGAAATTCCTACCTTATCCTCGGTTCCTCTCATTGGCGATCAGAAAACACATGGACACGAATCCAGGGATACCGCGACGCATTAACCATCCGGTATGTCCTCCTTTACATTTACAATATATGGTGATTCGGAACCCGTCCAACGCCATAGCCATGCCCTTACCTGAAGCCCTACTGGCACACGCAGACCCCAATGCACCAAGTGTGGTAGAATATAGGCGAGAGTTAGCTGCTCCCATGGTCCAGCCAGAACCGGAGGGACCTCCCCAGGGACATAGAACTGAGGGACGTGAGGGTCCTAGGACTAGAGGTGGTAGAGTCCGGGCAGCTGGGGCTCCTGGACGGGATGTGTTGAGAATACGTGGGAGGGGAACAGGCGTGGGTGGTGCATTGGATACGAGAATCAGTACTACCCAATCCCACCAAGTCGGACCAAGCCATCAACCGATTCCCACCATCCGAATCACGACCGCAGCAGGACCGTCGACTAGACAACACGAGGTCCAGGTCGTCACTGAAACCGAACGCCCAATGCCCCACCGTGACACGGAAGCATATATCTCTGACCCCCTTCACCGTCCAAACAGGTGGAGGATGTGGAATCTTACTCCACCGAATCCGATACGGACCGTACTATTCGGGCAACACTAATCCCTACCCGTATCGGACCCAACCCAGATTTTACCGACGGAATCCCATCTGACTCACCGACACCCCCACTTATCCCCACTACCCAGCCTGATAGGGGAGACATAAGGAGAGAGGAGGGAGTCTTAGTTGAACAGTTAGAACATGTGAGAAGGAGGGAATTGAGGTCGAAAGCGAGCCTAGAAAGATTAAGCCGTAAAGATAAAGAGGCTTCTGAGCAACCCCAAACCAGCGTCATCTAGGTTGCCACATCTGCTATCCCATCTCATCTGTTGGAACGGGGTATTGAAGAAGCCGTCGTGGACCTAGCGGCACAATCGCACAACCCCCCAAGTCACTCATCCATCTCTCAAAAGACGGGTGTTTCAACTTCTCACGGGGATTTAGCACAAAATCTACCGGTCTCTCACTCAGAGAGTACTGGTAATTAAACGAGAGACCAGCAACCCCCGGTCTCGACTTCTTTCAAAGCACCATTGAGTCTAGAGCCACTTGTTATTGAACATTCTTCGGCTAGGACACAAGATGAGCTCCACCAAATCGAGGCTCTTCGTGACCCGATCGGAACTTCCGTAGTGTCTTCGCCTTTAAGCGGAACGTGAGGATCTGAAGGAAATCCTCCCACGGCCACATCATCGCCAACCGTGAACATAGGTGGCTCTGCCTCTAAGGTAGATGCATCAACGGGTAATCTAAGTGATCCCGGTGTTACTTTGCCCGACTTTGTGTCACAAGGGTCTCTGGACAGCACCCTTAAGGCTGTCCGCGAGGCAATGGAGCAGCGCCTTACCACCGAGCTCGACAAACTAAAAAGTTTAATCAAAGGTAAAGAGAAGATGGTCGATTCTAAAACCGCACCTACACCTCCACCGACTCCATCTCAGCCTACTTACACGGTGGACACCCTAAAGAATATGCTTCTAGCCTAACTGCTCCAGCAATCCGAAACCGATGCCTCTATCGAAGCAGATCTGATCTCAGTTCTCCGATCCCAGGTATCTGCTCCATCGTCATCCATCACCACCAGAATGGATCAGCTTAACACGACTCTCAAAGACGTTCAACACGCGCTCACAACGCTGTCTGAGAGGGTCAGATCACTCGAAGACACCTGCAAAAGTCAAGCCCGCGGTCTAAAGCGAAGACACGATGATCAGGATGTTCCTGATCACCGTGAGGGGGAGAATAAAAGACTACGATTAGCCGAGACCGCCCCGATCCTCACTGAAACTACTGTGGTTCAACCGGAACCATCAACTGCGGCAACTACAACCGAAGACCAACCTCTAGCCCAGTTGAGTTTATCTGAGATGGTCATAGACATGGACATCTCAGACGATGAAGGCCCGACGGTTGAAAAGCCCGAGGGAGAAACACATGAATTAGTCACACATACAGCATCAGATAGGCCTGCACTCAACCTGATTGATCCAGATTCCGAGATCGACCCGGAGACCGAAAATGCATGGTTCGAAAAATCCGCTAGTGCGATAAATCTCTAGGTAAACCTGATCTTCCCTTCTGATGGAGACGACAACGTAGACTTCGACCAGTTTCTGCTACAAAACCTTTATGGTACACCCGTTCACACAGCTCAAGCCACCGAGACTTCTACAAGACCCAAAACATCAACTGCTACAAATCTGACATCTCCTCAACAACCGACAGCTTCTGATCTTCCTCCTCCTCAACAGCAACAACTCCGATGGGAGAAGATCATGATCTTTATTCCTCACCCGGAGGAATCTCTGAAGAAGCTGTATGTTCACAGGTTACGCCCTATCGAGCCAACTTTTTGCCTTGGTATCTCTCACTTCGACAAGGAATACCAAAGCCAGTATATAAATACCATGAAGCGGTGTCTGCCAGTTAGCCATGTCCGAACGAAGCACAAAATAACTGAAGTGCTCAACATCGAAACCGGACGAATCCTTAGAGTCATATTTCCAGTCTTCACTGTTCGACGAGAAGACGGTAATGAATGGAGAATCTCCGAAGCTGACTTTAAGAACCTTATGCCATTCGACATCTTTGTTTTACCGAAAGACCTACGAACCAGAACCATCCGACCTCTTCATGTGACTAAAGCGCTCGAGGCTGTTCGTCGATTCCTGATTCACTCTATCATGATGTCATACCTGACTGACTTTCAAATGGGAATCGAGAACCGCGCAAAGAATGTTAACCTGATAAAACCGAATCTGAAAGCTCCTGAACTGAAGATGTATCCCGAGAACGCACTGCTTCTAGAACCGGAATTTGGGATTGTATACCTCAACGGACAGAAAAAAGAGATTTCTCCGCTTCAGCCAGGTAGACAGATTCTGCGATGGCACGCTCTTCAAATTCCAAGATGCTCTTCGAAAAATCATCACGTTCGAATATGAAAATCAAAAGGTTTCGTATGTTCCTAACTCGAATGAGACAACCACACGAAAATCCTTAGAAGTGGTTGAAGAATGCCTCGACTACCGCCGAGCCATCAGAACGTTCGAGATACACTTTGCGCTCCGTAAGAGATACGTTGATAACTGGCGCCAACTCGAACTTCAATTCAAAGGGGGAGATTGTTAGGTCAATATTTGTATGAATAGAAGTTCAAGGGCTAAATGTTAATTCTTTATTTTGAGCTTTATTAGTGAACGGGCTGTGGGCTTGTTTCCACGGGCCCATTAGTATATAATGTTGTTTAGCTTAGAAATTTAAGCTAGTTGTCATTTTACTTTCACAAGCTTTATTGTAAACACTCTGCATTATTGAAAGTGAATTGGATGACCAGTTGAAATCATAACACCTGTTTACATATCTATTGATTTCTTCTATACGGTGCACGAATCTGGAACTCACAAACCGTACCAAGAAGGTACCTTTAATTTGTTCGGGGCTGGGATTCGTATACAAACTTGGAACGGGGACGGTGACTTTGGTAAATGGCAATTCACAACATCCGCGGCACTTAGGAAAAATGGAGTCCATCCTGTAGTATTTGCTAAAGATGAGTTAGACCTTATTATGTCTGACCTTAAGGCTAAAGAAATGGAAGCATGGGCATTTACTACGTTGCAGATGGATATGGGAGATAATGTTATATCTGAGATTGTGTCTGAAAAGACAGCTGCATGTATTTGGAGCAAGCTTGAGAATTTATATCTCAAGAAAACTTTGACCAACAGATTGTTACTGATGCGGTCGTGTCTCTTCTTCAAAATGAAGGAAGGCACAACAATTAAGGCGCACATAACCGAATTCGAAGACATCATCATGAAGTTGAAGGCAACGGATGCGCTTCTTGCTAAAGATGAAGAAGCGCTTGCTATGATCCTATTGTATTCACTTCCCGAGAAATATTCCCAATTCACTAACAGTTTTATTTATGGAAGAGAAACTCTTTCTTTGTCTGATGTGAAAACAGGAATGATTTCTTAAGATCAGCGAATTCAGATGCGAATCGGTAACAATCACAGAGAGAATAGTTACAGTCAAGGCCTATTTGCTGACAAAGGCCGAGACGATCAGCATTCTTCAAGAGGAAGAAACCATGGGCGCTCTCTGTCTCGCCAACCTGGTTCTCAGGGGAAATCAAAGACGCGTGGCAACTGTAATTATTGCCACAAGCCAGGTCATTGGTTTAAGGACTGTCCGACTCTTAAAAACAAAGACAATGCGGACACCTCAGCCGTTGCAGCCGAAAAGGAGCAAGAAGGCTTCTCTGCCACAGTCACACCACCGCAAGGTGACAGGCGATGGGTGTTAGATATCGAGGCATCTTGCCACATGACATCATTCCGGGACTGCCTCTCTACCTTCGAAAAAGTTGAAGGTAACATTATTTCTATGGGAAACAGTACTTCGTGTGTCACTCAGGGTATCGGTACTGTGCGGATCAAGATGTTCGATGGATGTATTAGGACATTGAATAATGTCAAATTTGTTCCATCCATGACTCGTTCCTTGATCTCTGTTGGACAACTGTCCAAATCGGGTTGCAACATTCGGATCAATGACGGGAGTTTACGCATCTCCAGAGGGAGTATTATCGTTATGAAAGGCGAACGGGCGGAAAATAATCTTTTCCATTTGATTGGCGAGACTATTTCTTCTGAATCGTGTGTGGCCGATATTTCTCAGAATCTCAATGTTGCTCGCTTATGGCATCTTCGTTTGGGTCACACATCCGAGAAGAACTTGGAGATTTTGCGCAAGCAAAAGCTCATTAAAGTCTCTGTACCTGCTAGCCTGGAGTTTTGTTTGGAATGTGTCAAAGGAAAGCAGAAGCGTGTTTCTTTTGGTGTTGGAAAACACAACACTAAAGGAATCCTCGATTATGTTCATACAGACGTCTGGGGACCATCAAGTACTCCGTCCCTCAGTGGAGGTAAATATTTCATTTCGTTTATTGATGATTTCTCGCATAAGCTTTGGGTGTATGTGTTAAAGTTCAAGTCAGATGTCTTCGATACGTTCAAGACTTGGTTGGCACGAGTAGAGGTCGAGACTGGCAAGAAGTTGAAAGTGCTTAGATCTGACAACGGTGGAGAGTTTACTAGTTGTAACCTCAAGGACTTTTGTTCGTGTAAAGGCATCCACCGTCACTACACCACTCCGGGCGATTCTCAATCTAATGGGGTAGCCGACCGGATGAATAGGACTTTGCTTGAAAAGCTCCGATGTATGTTGTCGACATCGGAGTTCCCCAAATCTTTCTAGGCCGAAGCACTTTACACCGCGGTGCACATTGTTAACAGGTTACCTTATTCGGACATCAGGGGAAAAATTCCAGAAGAGGTTTGGAGAGGTAAAAGAAACATCTGTTTGAAATATATATGTATATTTGGTTGTCCTGTTTACGTTCATGTTTCAGGCCAGGACAATTTGGATCCTAAATCCACCAAAGGATTCTTTCTTGGCTATACAGATGGTATCAAGGGTTACCGAATCTGGAACCCCTTGACTCGTAAGGTGATTCATTCTCGACACGTCACGTTTGATGAATCGGTCTTGTTAAAGTCACGGGATCCTCGGTCCTCTCAAAATCCAGAAGTTGTCACTACTGTTGCTCCTACCACCGATGATGAGGAGCCAGTAGTCAGTCATAATATTCCCAGTTCATCTGTTCCTAATATTGTTCCAGAATCACCTGATACTGTTGAAGAAGTCATTCCGCCAATGACTTCTACTAGTGATTCTGAAGAAGAGATTCTGAATGATGGTGGAGACCAAGGCGATAGAATCCCATTTATTGCACCTACCAGGCGTAGTGAAAGGACTATTCGTCCGCCTAACAGGTATGGAGATTGGGATTTTGCTAACATGAGTTTTACAGATCAGCTGGAGTTTGCTTTGCATGTAGGGCAAGAAGAGCCACTTGATGTAAAGGAGGCGTTGGCCTCAACCCACAGTTCGAAATGGCTTGGTGCCATGCAAGAAGAGATGGAAGCTCTCTCGAAGAATTGCACTTGGGACTTATGTCCATTGCCGAAGGGCAACCGTGCTATTGGTTGCAAGTGGGTTTCAAAGTCAAAGATGACAATCGGTACAGGGCTCGTCTCGTTGCTAAAGGCTTTGCACAACGGAAAGGTATCAAGTATGACGATATTTTTTCTCCCGTTGTTAGACATACATCTATTCGTATTCTTTTAGCGATCGTGGCTATTCACGATTTAGACCTAGAACAGCTAGATGTGAAGACCGCCTTCCTACACGGAGACTTGGAGGAAACTATCTGTATGAAGCAACCCGATGGTTTCGTTTCCGACAGCAAACCAGAATACGTATGTAAGATCCCGAAGTCCCTCTATGGACTTAAACAGTCGCCTCGTCAATGGTATAAGAAGTTCGATTCGTTTATGCTCACTCTGGGATTTGAGCGCAGTGAAAAGGATGCTTGTGTCTATCATAGACAAAGCGGTTGTATTTTTACATACTTACTTCTTTATGTAGATGACATGCTTATTGCCTGCAAGGACCAGTCAAAGATTGAACGTCTAGAAAATAAGTTGTAGTCATAATTCGAAATGAAGGATCTTGGCGCGGCACAGAAGATTTTGGGCATGGAAATTGTGCGGGACAGAAAGTCTTTATGTAAAGGTTGACACAACCAGCGTATATTCAGAAAATTCTGTAGCGGTTTAATCTTGATGGTGCCAAGACGTCTACAACTCCACTACCGAAGCACATCAAGATTACAAGTGAAGATTGTCCGAAGGACGACAATGAGAAGGTCGAAATGTCAAAGGTTCCATATGCTAGTGCGGTCGGGAGTCTCATGTATGACATGGTGTGTACCCGTCCCTATCTCGCACATTGTGTCGGAGTGGTGAGTCGGTTTCTCGCGAATACGGGTCGATCACATTGGGCAACCGTTAAAACGGCATTCCGATATTTGAAGGGAACCGAGAAACATGGTCTTATATTTGGTTTGCACAATAACCGTGAAATTGTTGGATATTGTGATTTTGACTATGCAGGTGATCGAGTTGGTTGGAGATCCACATCCGGTTATGTATTTATATTGGGTGGAGCAACCGTCAATTGGAGATCACGGTTACAGTCTATTGTTGCATTGTCGACCATAGAAACTGAACTTGTTGTGGCGGTTGAATCTGCAAAGGAAGCGATCTATTTGAAAGAATTGATAAATAACTTGGGCTAGAAGCAAACTTCCGTGCACATTCTCTATGATAATCAGAGTGACATCCATTTGGCAACTAATTTGGCTTTCAGCTCCCGGACAAAGCACATAAATGTGCGTGATGCATATCTTGTTAGATTACATGAAACAAAGGTCGTCTATTTGAAGAAAGTTCTGACAGACGACAATGCCGCTGATATGTTCCCTAAGTCGCTACCGCCAGCCAAGTTTGGGCATTGCTCAAACATGATCCAGCCCCGTTTATGTTAGTGCCGTTGGGCACTTTGTGAGAGAGAAGATATTACCACAGATGACAAATGACATCTTTGAAGGAGTTACTTTGTTGAGTGCTTAGAGCTTTGCTTATGCTCTACCTTGTTCAGTGGATTATGCATTTGAGGTTATTTGTTTGCTTGTGACTTTGACGGGTGATGGCCATGCCGAAGCTCGTCACGGTTGGAATGCATTTTGCTACCTCATGCCAATTTACTTTGCTATCTACTTGCTATGATCAACCGTTGGGAAGACTCGTATTCGTTGGATTGAGAGTTTCGCTATCAAGGATCACGTGCATCATGGTGGAGTGTTATAATATATATATATATATAGGGGGAGACTAATTTGAAACCCATGAAAAGGTTGAAACTCATGCAACCCATGATCTCACCATTGATTAAATATTTAACGGTTGAGATCAACTTGCGAAATAACTACCGGATCCACTAAGCTTAATTTTAGGAGATGATTTGGTTAGATCAACGGTTGAGATGAGGGTTGCATGGGTTTCAACCTTTTCATGGGTTTCAAATTAGTCTCCCTCTCTCTCTCTCTCTCTCTCTCTCTCTCTCTCTATATATATATATATATATATATATATATTAATATATGTTTATATTTTTTTGAATGCTACACGTGAGTATTGTGGGGTAATATGGAAATTACCATATTACCCTTATTCTTGCTCCCCAAGATGCTTGGTCACCACTCCTATTTCCCTTATAAATAGCAACCTACTCCAACCATTTTGAGATACACACATACACATATACGGTTTCTTTGGTGGTGCTTCATTTGTTAGGGACATCCACAAATACTCTCCAGTATATTTCGATATACATAGTGTGTGTGAGGACGAGAGTGTTTTTGATATTCGGTGGTGTTCGTGAAGCCTCGTTTGTTGATCGTGGATCTTAAGATCCTTGTTAAGCACTTGTAATCTCCTTGGTTGGTAACAAACACTTGCTCTCTCTCTTTGGTGGACGTACACTATCACAGCGATAGTGGAACCACGTTAAATCCCGGTGTTATTGGTTGTGTTTTACTTGCCATATATATAGAGTTAGCGTTCTCGTTTGAACCAGAAATAAATCGATTTCCATATGTTGAAGGTGTGGGTTTTTGCAACCAGAAACAGAAAATCGATGTGGAAGAACCCGAGTTCCAGATGTTGAAGGCATTGGTTTTTGCAACTAGAAACAAAAAATCGATGTCGAAGAACTCGATTTGGAAAAATAAATCGATTTCCAGATGATGAAGGCGTGAGAGAGAGATGATAGCTTGAAGAAACGAATTCAATGCATCAGTTGAAGATTTTGATTATGATTGTATAGATCTCGATATTTGGGGGAAGAGATCGCTATCCAAAAATACAAATTTAGGGAAATCAATATGACCATAATACCCTTTTAAGCTGATTTTTGGAATTAATTATTTATGGAATTAATTTTATAAATGATTGGCTGAGAGTCAATCCTTTATTCTTTTAAATAGATGTCATTCTCATTTGATCCTCCCTCTCTCCCTCTCTCTCTCTCTCTCTCTCTATATATATATATATATATATAGGGGTGGGTTCAAATGAAAACACAAATTCAATTGTGAAAACATGAGGACAAGTCACAACCATTGATCAAGATTTGGAAAACTAATCAATGGTTAAAACTTAATGAAACCAATTGAAAAGTGATTAGGGACAAATATGGAAATTTGAATCAGCGCCTACCATCTTTGACTTTATATTTTTTTAATTAAATTTTTTTTACCCCCTTAAAGTTTAAAATAAATTATCTTAAAAATTACTAATATTTTAATCAAACAAATTACATCAAAAAAACGAGAATTTCGTGCTCTTCGATATGACATCCATCTCGATATAGTTTTTCCTTCATTTTAACCGTTTTTACGTGAAATGCTATGTATGTGTTATATTCAGTATGAATATGTATGCACGTTTTCTGATGTCGATATTCAGTATGGATAACAAAGGGGAACGTTCATTCACTATTCATGACGAATAACACAGTATTCAAAATGAATAATACAACATTCAGGATGAATAATACACGAATTGCTGATTCATGTATTATTAAACATGAATCGTGTATTATTCACCTTGAATGTTGTGTTATTCATCCTGAATGATACATTATTCATGATGAATAATGTATGAATGATCCGTGAAGGTGTGAACACATGACACACTCTCTTTTGTGTTCCGATTCGCAACCGAAACTTGGTTTTATTCTTTATGAATATGCATGCACATCTCCAACTATCCACATTCACTATGAATAACTAATGCGAATGTTCATTCACTATTCAGGATGAATAATACAGTATTCAATATGAATAATACATCGAATAATACACGAATTCATGAATCGTGTATTATTCACCCTGAATGATGTATTATTCATAATGAATGATACATTATTCATGAAGAATAATACATGAGTGACCCGTGAAGGTGTGGAGACGTGACGCACTCTCTTTCGTTCCTCGGTTCACAATCGAAACTCGATAGGTTCTCGATTCATCTCGATGGGTGTTGGGTTACGGTAATGAAGAACACGATGCCTTAGGACATTGAAGAAAGTGTTGTAGAAGGTGATGTCGAGTTACGGACTTACGGTGTCGAGATGTTGTAAACACTTGAGCGTACATAAATAGTCATAATGAATATAACACATATATGACATTTCACGTAAAAACGGTTAAAACAACAAAAAAAACTATACCGATATGGATGTCATATCGAAGAGAACGGAATTCTTGTTTTTTTGATGTAATTTGTTTGATTAAAGTATTAGAAATTTTTAAGATAATTTATTTTAAGCTTTAAGGGGGGTAAAAGTTTTTAATTAAAAAAGAAAATAAAAAGTCATATATGGTAGGCGTGAGTTTAAATTATCTTTCCTTTTTACCCCTAATCACCTTAATTAATAATTTCAATTAAAAACTCTATTTAATATGAGTCATTGGATCAATAGAGATGGAAGGACCAAGATTCGTCCTCACGTTCACAATTGAAAATGAGTTTTCATTCGAACTTTCCTCTCTCTCTCTCTCTCTATATATATATATATATATATATATATATATATCGTTACTATATATATATATTGTTACTATGTATATATATATATCTCGTCGATATATACGCATATATATATCTTGCTATATACATTTATAGATACTAACGTTTCCATCGTTTTTATCTATATTTATATATATCGTGTGGGTTAATTTGTCTACGTTAGAGAATTATTGTGTAACATCTAGATTATTGTTATCCGCATTTGTTGTTGGGTTTATTGTGCACTTGGATTTCTACTCATTTGGGACCTTAGGAATCATTGGTGAGCTTCTCGTATTTTTGGCACGATAAAATTTCCCTAACAATATCAACGGAAACTCAATTTTTTATATTTATTTTACGAGTTTATAAGTGTTAATGCCAAAAATCGTCCCGAAGGATAACTTAAGGTTGATTGTGGAGCTTAACAACTAAAGAATAGGAATCGTTCGACAAACAATGCGACAAAGACAAAAAGTAAAAGGAGACGAGATAATTTTGGTGACGCGGGAAAAAAACTCAACGAGGAAAAAACCCACGGACGACAGTGTTGGTCGTCGCTGTACTATGGTCGCCAAACAGGGGCGACGTCCTTGTGAATCAAACGTCGAGAGTACAGATGATAATAATACAAACGATTACAGTTGTAAGATGAAAAGAACTTAAACTATAAAAAGCGTGAGTCGTGTGTAAAATAATGCGTCGTTCGTCGTTTGCTCGAGAGATAACTTTTACTTCGGATGTATTTTCGTATGTCGTAGATGATACTGAGTTCAGATGTGCGCAAATGATGTTGGAGCCTTTGTTTATATAGCCTTCACAGCTTTGAATGACCCCATAAAAGCTTGAGTAACGGTCGTAACGGATTCTGAGGTTTAATGCTCATAATGATCTTGTCGGTTATAGTCGTTGGGCATTAATAGTGTTGATCCTGCATTAAACAGAGAAAAGATAACTGTTGTGTCGTATGTTAGTTGGTCGAGGTCGTAAGGTATCTTACGACGGTCGAGTGTCGTGAGTAACTTTTGATTTAAACTTAGGTCTGACGATAAAGCGTATATGATTTTATCTTAGCATGTCGTGTAAGAAATATTTTTCCTTTTTCGGTCGTGGTCGAGACTGGTGAGTTTTTACCCAAACAGTTTGCCCCCAAAATTTAAATGAAAAGGCAATTTCAAATTTTTTATTTTTAATTTTTGTTAGAAGAAAACCTTTCAAAATCTTCGTCTAAGGGGATGTCATGGGGTGTGACACATGTCGAAAGTCGGTGGTTTGGGAACTAAATCGGTTCGATTCCAACTGAATGGGAAGTTGAAAAGGGGATAAGATCGTGACGTCATGCTAACGTGCGATCGTGCTTGACAGTTGTGGATGCCAGGTGTCGATGATCTGTCGAGCTTTCGAAAAGGAGTGGACACGTGGCGATCATCGACGACTTCGACCTGACATGATCATATACAAAAGAAGATACCCTCAGCGGATCTTTCCCATTTTACGATTTCAGAAACCTTTAGAGCGAGATTTCTTCTTTCGATCCTTGCTTTCTTTCGACGAATCCCTTCCTAAAACTGCAAAATCTTAAATAGATTTAGAGTTTTCGAGGATTTAGAGCGTCTATATAAGGTACGACTCCTTCTCCTTTTTATGCGTCGCAAATCGATTGCCAGAAAGCCTAGGAAGAACTGGGATCTCTTTGCCTTTTCAGACCTGAAAATTTGGCTCACAGGATTAGCAATGTCCACCGAACCAGAGAGTTCCATTAGGGTGCGTTTGGTAGGCGGAATAGAATAGAACATACAGGAACAAGGACTCTTGTCCCATGTTTGGCATGGCTTAAAGGTGGAACAGACAGGGACTAGATGGAACAAATGTGGAACACGCTTGTTCCACCAAGACCCCTGGAACAAGATGGAACTGAGTTATTGTTTACCAAAATACCCTTTTCTGAAACATAAATCAACTGATACATTCCAATCGATTCTTCCACGATTCTTCCAATCGATTCTTCCACGACCGATGCTTCCAATTGATTCTTCGAGGTCGATTCTTCAAGAGGTAACATGCTTTGATTTTGTTTATCTTAAATCTGAAAATCGATTTTGGAAATCGACTCTTGAAAATAAAAAACAGTAGGAAGGTTGATTTTGGAAATCGATTCTTGAAAATCAAAAACTGCAGAAATCGATTATTGGGACAAACAGTAGGATGCTTGAAATCGATTCTTGGAACAAACTGCAGAAATCGATTCTTGAAAATCAAAAACTACAGAAATCCATTCTTGGATCAAACAGTAGGATGCTTGAAATCGATTCTTGAAAATCGATTCTTGGAACAAACTGCAGAAATCGATTCTTGAAAATCAAAAACTGTAGAAATTCATTGGATGCTTCGATTTTTGATCGATTCTTCCTACTGTTTGTTTTTGAAAATCAAAAACATTTCTGCTGTTTGGATGCTTATTTGTTTCTACTGATTATTTGGATGCTTATTTGTTTCTACTGATTATTTCATAAAAAAACACTAAACAACTCACTGGGGGTAAATTGGTCATTTAATCAGTCCTGTTCTGTCCTGTCCAGTTTAATTATGTTTTACCAAACGCTAAACAGCTGTCCTGTTCTGTCATGTTCTGTTCTGTTCTGTCCTGTCCAGCAACCAAACGCACCCTTAGGGATCATGACGATATAGATTCTTTTAGGAAGCTAGCCAAGATTCCTGTAGGGATTACATTGAATTGAGCTGGTCAGGTTCGACCAAAAATGTGTCCAGACGGGTATGTCGTGATATACGAATACCCGTTTAAGATAGGTTTCGAATGGACTTATTCCACCCTAGCTAAGGCATTCATGTGTGAGTTCGACCTCTCACCGGGGCAGTTAATGCCCCAATTCTGGCACGCCATCCAGGTCGTCAAGCGACTTACGAAGGATTGGGCGTCGCCCATGACTGTGAATGACCTTCTAACGGCCTATCAGGTCAAAATGGACGGGTACCATCGCTACAGCCTCTTTTCGAGGTTCAAGGGCGAGCGTACCTTGGTCTTGAAAACTGCGGTCAACGACCGTAAGTGGAAAGCTAGGTACGCGTTCGTGCGTGTATCGACGCTCGACCCTGAGAGCGACTGGATCAGGGCCAGCTGGAATATGGCGGGTGAGATTCCTAAGCTTTGTCGTACGTCTTATGTTGTATTTTAGTGACTTGTTCTCTTACTTACCTTTTCTGTTTATGGTTGACAGACATCAAGTTCGAAGACGTGAAGCCCAACACCGATTCTCAAGCCAAGATCAACAAGTTCTTGGAGTTTAGTGTCGACGATCGGTCGTTCATCTCACGACATCTGGTGGACGAGGACGACGACGTGGTGTACTTGGGGGAGAATCGAGAGGAGAGGCGATAGGAAGAGGAGGAAGAGGAGGCAGAGAAAGAGAAGAAAGAAGAGTCGAGAGAAGAAGAAGAAGAAGAGATGACTGGTAAGTGTACCTTGTTCTTTTTTCCCGACTTAGTCTTTCTATTCTTTCAATCTTGTGACACTCCTTTCTTTTCCTTTGTTTTTTCTAGGGGAATCCCAAGCGAGGATGTCGTCCGTGGCTGCCAAGAAGGCAGCCCAAGCTGAACTGGCCCACAGGGGCAAGGAGAAGAGAAAAGGGGCCTCGACCACTGGGTCGGGGGTTTTAAAGAAGACGAAGATGAGGGTCCCGAGGGAACCGTCTTCAAAGGCCGGCGACTCGTCGAGAGTCGTCACACCTGAGTAGGCGAAGGTGTCGGTCGCATTCCTGGGGAAGACAAAGACGTCTTCTAATGCGATTGACGCGACGCCTGTCAACTCTGCGCCTCCGGCGAAAATGACAGTGTCTCCATCTGCCATGTCGACCCCTTTGTCGCCCGACAAGGGCAAGGGTCATGCGGAGGGAGAGGCTGAAGTCACGACGGTTAACTTTACGTTGCCGTCGGACTTCATGGCGGATAACGTCTTGGACGGGACGAAGTTGTTTCCTCATCTGGGGAAGTATCAGCTCCCCTCTTTCATGGAGCGTTTCCAGGGAGTCCCGGTCGAGGAGACGGGATCCCACGTCGCAGGACTTGCGTTCATGGTAAGTGTTTCTTTCAAAACATGTCTTTTTGATGTTTGTAACTTTGTTGGGTGTTTACTAACTTGTATCTTTTGTGTTTTTTAGCCGTTCCAGTCCTCCCTTGCCTTATACTTCAAAATGGAGAAGACGAGGGGTTTGGTGCTCGCAGCTCTCGAAAGAGAGAAAGCGTCACTGGAGAGGGAGAAAGCCGCCCTGGCGCGCATCGAGGCCATGTCTATATGGCTCGACGACGTTCAGAGTGACCTAGAGGTCATCGAACGTGAGAGGGATGAGGCGAACAGGACCTAGAGGTCATCGTCTGAAGCAGTCCCTGTCCCTGATAGTCGACTCGAGGGTAGAGCTGGACAGGACCAAAGAGTCCTTGCTGCGAGTGAAAAAGAAGCCAAGGCTTCTAAGTCCAAGGTGTCGGAACTGGAGGGGGAAGTGAAGGAGCTGAGGGACGAGCTGAAGTTCGTCTTCGCCCTCGATCGACTCACTGCTCGAGCGGCGATCATGCGACATCACTTGTCGGGGAAGAATCCCCTTGCCTCCGCGTCGGACGAGCTTGCCTTCTACCAGTCGAGCGTCGGATCTGAAAGAGACCTCGACTCGGACGACGAGAAGGAGGTCGATGAGGAGGAGATGGACGAGGGCTTCAAGGTCAAAGCTTCTGGCATGGATGCGGCCGACGATCCTCCCCAACCTTAGGAAGTTTTAGTTTTTGTCTTTACCGATCGACCGTTGGTGGTCGAGTCGTTTGGATGTCATCGACTATTGGTGAATGAAAAATATATTTCTTTTGAACTCATGCACTACTTTTTGTCTTATTCATTTTGTAAGTAAATACAATATCAATCGTGAAATTCACCAAGTAAACATATATCGTATAAAAACGACCATAAAGACTTGCGACATGGGCATCCATTGTAATACACTGATTAGAACATAAGTTGTAAGATCCTTAGACCTTTAAATCGTGTAAAGCAAACATAGGTACGTGCGACTAAATCATTTATCCAAAACATGAAATTTTTTCTAAGTTAGAGATACTTTGGTCGTGCGACAGATATGGGTCGTGCGTTCCTACAATCGTGCAATCAAGTCGTATGATAGACCTGGTTGCTTATGTCGTGCGATCCTGCGAAAATGTACTTAAGTCGTGTAATAGACTTAGTAACTTATGTCATGCGATCCTGCGATAAAACAAGGTCAGAGGTTGGTCATTGGCTAACCAACGACCCTCCGATGCTTAAGTCAGTAATCGTCGTGATGAATTGTTAGAACTAAAGTTTGTCAAAAAGCTAAGTGTTAATATCTGATCTGAAGGCTCAGAGTTCTGAGTAAGACTTAGAAGTTCTGATCAAAGAATACCGCAAAGATTACTAAGTGATGAAGTCTGAACAGAAGGCTCAGAGTTCTGAGTAGGAGACTCAGAACTTCTGAAGGTGAAGACGAAAATGTCAAGTGTTCCAAGTATATGTTCTGAAGTGCTTAATCAGAAGGTTGTTTAGAAGTTATGAACATGTTGTTCAGAACTTATGTCTTAGGATATTTTCAGTTATATTCTGTTACTATTTAGAACACGTGTAATTGTTCTATTGGTTTGTCTTGTATATGTACTGTAGCTTTAGCTTTTCTTAACAATATATATAGAAGTTAGCAACTGTAAGCTAACTAACTTTTCATATCACTTTGTATTCACTTTGTAATTTTTGAGAGATTCTCTCTCTAGATCTGTAATCTGTTCTTGATCAAATACAAAGTTCTTGGATCCAATTCTCTATCATTTTACTGTTTAATTGTTCTTGATTGTTCTTAATTGATTGTAAGATCGAATCCTGGTTTCTACAATTGGTATCAGAGCATATCAACAAACAAATTTGGTCGAGATCGCGTTCTTGAGAGTTTCTTGATCGTGCTCTTGAAGATTTCTTGTTCAATTTGATAATTGAATTCCGCTGCTACTCGTAATTCTTGAATTCGTTCTGTTTTTGTTCAAGAAATTTGAATTTGTCTTTCTGTTGAATCGATTCAATTCATCTTACAATCATGTCTTCTAAATAATTTCTCTCTATGGGATCTGAGACGAAGCCACATGTTCTAATACATGGAGAATATCAACAATGGAAGATCCTAATTATTCAATTCTTGGATAATATTGTTGAGAATTTGTGAGGCTCAGATTCGTGCAACGAACAATAAGAAATCAATAGATGAATAACAATACGGTATGATTTCAACTGGTAATCCAATTTGCTTTCATTAATGCAGAGAATTACAATAAGATTAGGAAAGCTAAAATGACAACTAGCTTAAATTTCTAAGCTAAACAACATTATATACTAATGGGCCCGTGGAAACAAGCCCACGGCCCGTGTACTAGTAAAGCTTAAAATAAAGAATTAACATTTACCCTTGAACATCTATTCAACAAAATATTGCTCTAACAATCTCCCCCTTTGAATTGAAGTTCGAGTTGGCGCTAGTTATCAACGTATCTCTTACGGAGCGCAAGTGTATCTCGAACGTTCTGATGGCTCGGCGGTAGTCGAGGCGTTCTTCAACTACTTCTAAGGCTTTTCGTGCGGTTGTCTCATTCGAGTTAGGAACATACGAAACCTTTTAATTTTCGGATTCGAGCGTGATGATTTTTTGAAGAGCATCTTGGACTTTGAAGAGCGTGCCATCACATAATCTATCTACCCTGCTGAAGCGAAGAAACCTCTTTTCTTTCTGTTCGTTGAGGTATACTATCCCAAATTATGGTTCTAGAAGCAATGCGTTCTCGGGATACATCTTCAGTTCAGGAGCTTTCAGATTCGGTTTTATCAGGTTTACCTTCTTTGCGCGGTTCTCGATTCCCATTTGAAAGTCAGTCAGGTATGACATCATGATTGAGTGAATCAGGAATCGACGAACAGCCTCGACCGCTTTAGTCACAGGAAGAGGTCGGATGGTTCTGGTTCGTAGGTCTTTCAGTAAAGCGAGCAAGTCGAACGGCATAAGGTTCTTAAAGTCAGCTTCGGAGATTCTCCATTCATTACCGTATTCTCGTCGGACAGTGAAGACTGGAAACATAACTATAAGGATTCGGCCGGTTTCGATGTTGAGCACTTCAGTTATTTTGTGCTTCGTTCGAACTTGGCTAACTGGTAGACACCGCTTCATGGTATTTATATATTGGCTTTGGTATTCCTTGTCGAAGTGAGAAATACCAAGGCAAAAAGTCGGCTCGATAGGGCGTAACCTGTGAACATACAGCTTCATCAGAGATTCCTCCAGGTGAGGAATAAAGATCATGATCTTCTCCCATCGGAGTTGTTGCTGTTGAGGAGGAGTAAGATCTGAAGCTGTCGGTTGTTGAGGAGATGTCAGAGTTGCAGCGGTTGATGTTTCGGGTTTTGTAGAAGTCTCGGTGGCTTGAGCTGTGTGAACAGTTGAACCATAAAGATTTTGCAGCAGAAACTGGTCGTAGTCAACGTTGTCGTCTTCATCAGTAGGGAAGATCAGGTTTACCTGGAGATTTATCGCACTGGCGGCTTTTTCGTACCATGCATTTTCGGTCTCCGGGTCGATCTCGGAATCTGGATCAATCAGGTTGAGTGCAGGCCTATCATATGCTGTATGTGTGACCAATTCCTGTGTTTCTCCCTCGGGCTTTTCAACCGTCGGGCCTTCATCGTCTGAGATGTCCATGTCTTTGACCATCTCGGATAAACTCAACCGGGCTAGAGGTTGGTCTTCGGTTGCAGTTGCCGCATTTGATGGTTCTGGTTGAACCACAGTAGTTTCAGTGAGGATCGGAGCGGTCTCGGCTAATCGTAGTATTTTATTTTCCCCCTCACGGTGATCAGGATCATCCTGATCATCGTGTCTTCGCTTTAGACCGCCAGCTTGACTTTTGGTGGTGTCTTCGAGTGATCTGACCCTCTCAGACAGCATTGTGAGTGCTTGTTGAACGTCTTTGAGAGTCGTGTCAAGCTGATCCATTCTGGTGGTGATGGATGACGATGGAGCAGATACTTGGGATCAGAGAACTGAGATCAGATCTGCTTCGGTAGAGGCATCGGTTTCGGATTGCTGGAGCAGTTGAGCTAGAAGCATAGTCTTCAGGGTGTCCACCGTGTAAGTAGGCTGAGCTGGAGTCGGTGGAGGTGTAGGTGCGGTTTTAGAATCGACCATCTTCTCTTTACCTTTGATTAAACCTTTCAGTTTGTCGAGCTCGGTTGTAAGGCGCTGCTCCATTGCCTCGCGGATAGCCTTAAGTGTGCTGTCCAGAGACCCTTGTGACACAAAGTCGGGCAAAGTAACACCGGGATCACTTAGATTACCCGTTGAGGCATCTACCTTAGAGGCAGAGCCACCTACATTCACCGTTGGCGATGATGTGGCCGTGGGAGGATTTCCTTCCGATCCTCGCGTTCCGCTTAAAGGCGGAGACACTATGGAAGTTCCGATCGGGTCACAAAGAGCCTCGATTTGGTGGAGCTCATCTTGTGTCCTAGCCAAAGAATGTTCAATAACAAGTGGCTCTAGACTCAATGGTGCTTTGAAAGAAGTCGAGACTGGGGGTTGCTGGTGTCTTGTTTCAATACCAGTACTCTCCGAGTGAGAGACCGGTAGATTTTGCGCTAAATCCCCGTGAGAAGTTGAAACACCCGTCTTTTGAGAGACGGATGAGTGGCTTGGGGGGTTGTGCGATTGCGCCTCTAGGTCCACGGCGGCTTCTTCACTACCCCGTTCCAACAGATGAGACGAGATAGCAGATGTGGCAACCTGGATGACGCTGGTTTGGGGTCGCTCAGAAGCCTCTTTATCTTTACGGCTTAATCTTTCTTGGTTCGCTTTCGACCTCAATTCCCTCCTTCTCACATGTTCTAACTGTTCAACTAAGACTCCCTCCTCTCTCCTTATGTCTCCCATATCAGGCTGGGTAGTGGGGATAAGTGGGGGTGTCGGTGAGTCAGATGGGATTCCGTTGGTAAAATCTTGGTTGGGTTCGATACGGGTAGGGATTAGTGTTGCCCGGATAGTACGGTTCATATCGGACTCGGTGGTGTCAGATTCCACATCCTCCACCTGTGTGGACGGTGAAGGGGGGTCAGAGATATATGCTTCCGTGTCATGGTGGAGCATTGGGCGTTCGGTTTCAGTGACGACCTGGACCTCGTGTAGTCTAGTCGATGGTCCTACTGCGGTCGTGGTTCGGGTGGTGGGAATGGGTTGATGGCTTGGTCCGGATTGGTGGGATTGGGTAGTACTGGCTCGCGTATCAAATGCACCGCCCACGCCTGTTCCCCTCCCACGTATTCTCAACACATCCCGTCCGGGAGCCCCAGCTGCCCGGACTCTACCTCCTCTCGTCCTAGGACCCTCACGTCCCTCAGTTCTATGTCCCTGGGGAGGTCCCTCCGGCGCTGGCTGGACCATGGGAGCAGCTAACTCTCTCCTATACTCTACCACACTTGGTGCATTGGGGTCCGCGTGTGCCAGTAAGGCTTCAGGTAAGGGCATGGCTATGGCGTTGGACGGGTTCCGAATCACCATATATTGTAAATGGAAAGGAGGACATACCGGAAGGTTAATGCGTCGCGGTATCCCTGGATTCGCGTCCATGTGTTGTCTGATCGCCAGTGAGAGGAATCGAGGATAAGGTTGGAACTTCTTTTGTTTCGTACCGCCGATTTGCCGAATAGCTTGAACCATCTCGCGTCATATAATCATGGCAAAGTCGACATGCCTGTTGTAGCATACTGCATGGAACAACCGTAAGAAGTCGGCTGTGCACTGGTCGATGCCCCGCCATCTTGATGAGAGATATCTGTTCAGTATGGTGAACAGTGTGTACCAGATGGGCGCAAGATATTTGCGGTTGAAGGCTGATGGTCGGTCCGAGTGCGCGTACTTGAGCACACAATGTCGTGTAGTTGACCGCGGGGTCGTAGCTTTGGTGTCCGTCGGCGTTGGCTTCTGGCTGGGATAGCAGGCGGCGGAACGTGTCAGGTGTGAGCGTGAAAGGATGGTTGTCGATCCGCGCTGTGATGTTCTGAGAGTTGGCAGCCGTGATGACTCGTGCGGTGAGCCATACTTGATAAACGTATAGGGTAGGGACGTCGGCTGTAGCAGTGAGGGCCTCACGGAGAGGGTGACCTAGTAGTATGTCCACGACCACACGGTGTTGCTCTTGTAGTCGGAACTTAGCGGCGTCCAACTGGTGATTGTTGACTTCCATCTCGATGCCATGGTTAGGAATAGACAAATAGTGCTTAATGGGCTTGGGCCTTGGTAATCAAAGGCCTAAGTATAAATAGCTTTGTTACCCTTAGAATTAGGTTAATCGTCTAAGTTGTCATTTTACTTTCACAATCTTTATTGTAAACACTCTGCATTATTGAAAGTGAATGGGTTGACCAGTTGAAATCATAACACCTGTTTACATATCTATTGATTTCTTCTATACGTTGCACGAATCTGGAACTCACAATTGGTATCAGAGCAGACGGACAAATCGATTCAAAGTGTTCTTTTTGAATTCTGGTAAGTTTTCTGATCATACGGCTGTGTTCTTGCTTTGAAATCTCATATTTTGATTCAGATTAAATTGCTTCGTTTCGTTTATACCATTCTGTTAGCATTATCTTTCTTAACGATTCTACAATTTTTCTCGTTATAATTCGATCGTTTGAGTGGTTTTTAAGCAAAATCAAAGTTTTGGTTTTTGAGTTCTGTTCATATCAAGAATCGAAGTTTTGCTATTTTGGAAAGTATCAAATCTTTCAGGAAAGTTTTTGGGCAACCCTAATCGAATTCTAGTCGCAATTCCAACTCCAGCCGCAGTATCCGGACAACCAGCCGTAGTTTCCGGATACCACTCAACTATCCGGAACATCCTTAATTCTTTCCGGGTACCACACAACTTTCCGGGTAAGTTCACTATCTCAAAATCTTTCCGGATACAATTGTTCCGGAAACCCAAAGTTTCCGGTAAAATATTTTATCCGGACAACTCGAAGTTTCCGGTAACCTATTTTATCCGGACAACTCAAAGTTTTCGGTCAAGTTGATTCTTTCCGGATACCCGATTCATCCGGAAAGCATATCATTCGGAAACTATATTCATCCGGTAAGTTCAGTTCTAATATTTTATCCGGTAAGTAACATCTATCCGGTAAACTAAGACTTTCCGGTAACCTATTGTTATCCGGAAACCTCAGTTCATCCGGAAACTCTTGCTTATCCGGACACTTCTGTGATTTGATCTGTTTTTCACTCAATCTGATCCAGACACTTCCAGATCAGACATTACATCCGGATTCCTATCCGGTAAGTTCAATTCTGTTGATTTCTTACATGTTTCTAGTTCAAACCATTCGTAGAACCCGCGTTAGGATACCACTCTTAGTGCCTTGCGTTAGGTTATCACTTTGAATCGAACAAATTGTCTGACGATCACTTTAGTGCAACCATCAAAGATGTCTCGGGATGCTTCTGCCATAAGCAACCACACCACGCCTCCAGCTCTTGGAAAATCTTGTCAGGTATGTCTACCAACTCATAATGCTTTAGTTGATAAGATTCAATTGCTTGGTCAAAAAGTAGGGTCATATATGTTTATCTCTAATGAACAACTTCTTCAAATTAAAACGTGTAACATCCCAGGCCAACCGTACCAGATATTGTCCGCTTTGTCCGCACACCTGGACTCACGGTTTTAAAACGCGTCTGATAGGAGTGGTATCAAGTTCCTCTTATATGGCAACATTTGTTCCCCTCGCCAACCAATGTGGGATCTTACAATCCACCCCCCTTGGGAGCCCAGCGTCCTCGCTGGCACACCAGTCCGGTTCCCTGCTCTGATACCATCTTGGCCCGAAACAAACATCATTCTCATCGCCACTCCAAGTGATTAATACTATAATCGTCCTTTTATTCCAACGACTACTAATTTATAACCTTCGACACTACCCCAACGGTCATCCCATCAAAGCAAATCAAGTACACACCTGTACTAGTAGGTTTACTATAGTCGTTCCTCCTTGTGATGGCTATTCTGGATAGATATTACAACGGGTTATTAGCACATAATAACTCGCACTAACAACGCTCACGCTCAACTCCTTGGATTCCTCGTGACTTTCTCCGACTCGAGCATTGATCCTGTGTTTCCGATAGTAGGAGCTCTACTACTACTACCTTCCACACCTATCATCACTCGATCCGAGTTCCATCCGATGGGTCCAAGTAGTTTCTCGCCGATAACTACACACATATGCCCGCACCGGCATATGTACACACTCTTCCTAGCTCCCTAGGAATAATCATAATACCCCACTACCCTTGCTAGGGCGGAACCCCCACTAACCCTGACGAGTCGCCTCGTGCACGCACAGTCGTATACAGTGGAGACCATATAGACATTCGAATATAAGATGCTATCCTACAACGGTTGGACTCAAACAAGAGCTGCGCAATAGAACTAAATCCAACATTCTAAGGCTATTCCGTTCCTACCGCATACAACCTATAGTGCATCCGCTTAACAACCTATCAAAGTTAGCATAAGTTCCTAATAGCAAGTAACAACCATACAATACAGTGTATTAAGCACCAAGCAATCTAGCATACATACTCCTATGTTCTAGAAAGCAATTTTTGCATACGTACTCATATGTAAACGCTATTCCCAGCTCACTAGGAATTTCATCTCATCCCACTACCCTTGCTACAACGGAATCCCTGTTAGCCATAACGAGTTGCCTCGCGAATACCCAGTCGCATGCAGCGTGAATCAAATAGACATTCGAATACAAGATTCTATCCTAGAACGGTTGGACTCAAACAAGAGTTGCGCAATAGAACTAAATCAAATATTCTAAGGCTATATGATTCTTACTGCATACAACCTATAGGGCCTTCAATTAACAACCTACTATAACTAGCATTGATTCCTACTAGCAAGCAGTCATCATACAGCATAGTGTCAACAACAGGCAATCTAGCATGCATACCCTATGCCTAGAAAGCAATACAACACTAAGCAATGTACCTTTCCCCCTTGGCTCCGGCTGACTGTACACACTGCGCCCTCGATCACCGTTCCTCAAACGGATTTTTCCTTCTTTTTATTTCCCAAAAACTTTAAAGAAAATTTTGTAACCGCAAACTTGAGATAAAACACACCGAAATGCGTTTGATTCACTCAAGCCGTGCTCTGATACCATCTGTAACATCCCAGGCCAACCGTACCAGATATTGTCCGCTTTGTCCGCACACCTGGACTCACGGTTTTAAAACGCGTCTGATAGGAGAGGTACCAAGTTCCTCTTATAAGGCAACCTTTGTTCCCCTCCCCAACCAATGTGGGATCTTACAAAACGCTAAAAGAAAAGTTAGAGGTTCAAACTAAGATCACAGAAAAGCTTAAATCTAACAACACCTACTTAAAGAAAAAGTGTGCGAATCTTTCGATAGCACCAAAAGATCTTCGAGCCAAGATATCTGAACTGACCTTAAAGTTTGATCAGTGTATGAATGAGAAAGCAGAAATTGTTTATCAATGTTTCTCTCTTCAAATTCAGCACAAGGAGTTTGTCGCTAAAATACTTGATCTTGAAACAAAACTCCACAAAAGAGGTCAAACTGATCAGACCATCCATATGAATAAACCCAAGGAGTTCACTTATTTTAACAAGGACTGGGGAATCGGATACGATAACCCACACTACTTGAAAAAGGGTATATCCAAAAGACCTACACCGTATGATTTTGGCTGTCTTGGTATAGCCAAAAAGTATCCAGAATATGAGATTAAATGGACTAGTCCTCTTGAACCTGAAAAGGAAGAGGAAACTGAGGAATATAAGCGAAAGCACACGTCAAAAATGAAACTTCCTTTTTGTTATGAGCCTTTAAATTATTATTATGAGAAAAATCAAAAGAAATACCTCCCAAATAACTATTTTGACTGCTATAAGGTTGTGACCCCCAAGGATTCCTCCAAAAAGGATGAGGTCCAAGCAACCGAACCCAAGACTGAGACGGATGAGTTCTAACTCTATTTCTCCCCCTCTCGTTTTGGAAGCTAAAATAGTCGAGTTAGAGGAGTCACTCGAGAAAGAAAGGTCAAATTTTCAAAAGGAAAAGCAAGCGCTTATCACGGAACTTGAGAGTCTAAAAATCGTCAAAACCGAAACTGTGTCGGATGAAGGACAAGAAATCCTTCGGTGTGAAATCCAAATGCTCACATCAAAACTGGCTGCCTTGGCAACAGATGCGATGAAGGAGGATTCGAGAAATGGTCAACTCCAAGAGCAGATTGACCAACTCCAAAATGTAAAGCAGATTTCACCCGAACCTTCGTCCAACTCATCTGATACGTCTTCGTGTAAAGCTTTCATTGGTAAAATCTTTTCTACACAAGACGGTCAAGAATATCAAGATAAATGTGTTTTAAGGAATTTGAACTCTGATTTTTTTCTAGCTTCCGCACCAAATTCCCCGAAACACACCGACACAAAGTGTTCCTCACCTCCCTCGACCAATCCTAATCCATCAATTTCCGATGTTGATTTTTCCAAATTCATGAATTCCGAGGGTAGTTCAGATGAAGAGTTTGAATCGTTTCCATTTGACAAACCTCTTCCGAGTCACACCGACTTTCTTTCAAAAGCGGTAAATCGCCCGGTCAACTTTCAAAAAGGCGAATGTTCCACAAAATCAAAGACCCCGACTGTGATCAAGGTTTCTAAAACTGAGTCTTGTTCTAAAAAACAATAACAGCCAAGGCAAAAGACCGGTCGATCGACTGATAAAATACCTACCTACTCAAACTCTACTGGTCGTACATTTAATGGTAATTCATATAATAATGGCCGACGAAAAGGGTTCAAACAAGTTTGGGTGGTGAAGGGATCAAATGAAAGCAAAACGAATGCAAAGTCATTTAAGCCAGTTTCGCATGTTAGGACATACAATCGCAATCATGGTATTTTTTATTCTCGTACTTCTGTTGAACAAAAGGTGATGTTTCCCTTAAAAGTTTACTCAATTCAACAGTTGCTTCAACTTTCTCATGATTGTATCTGTTGTTCTACATGTGGTTCGAATGATTTTGTTGATCGTAAATTTGAATCTCATTGGTATGGTACCTATAGTATTCCCGGTCCTCACTATAATAGGGCATCTAATCGTCAAGGATCCATCAATGGATGGATACCAAAATCCTTCTAAATTATTTTGTGCGCTCAGTTCAGAACATTCTTTTCACATGACTGCATTCAAAGGTTATGCCAATTTTGAGGGGGAGTACTATTTCATGAAAGGTAAGTGAACTTCAACTGAATTCAAAGACTGTGGTAAATCATTCTGAATAACTTACTTGTGTTTGTTATTCTCCAATTCTAATCTCCATGATTGCCACGTCCAATATTTTCTTGACTTAATTATTTCCATGTCTTTCATATGTTGGTTGATGTATCGATGGAAATACACTCGTTTGAATTCCTAGTTGTTTTTCCAAGCTCGTTATTTCATGTTAATGATTCAATTCTTTTCTGATATATTAAATGTGACTTGTTCTTCACAATTAAACTTTTTGATCATTGTCTCATTTCTTGCAAAATACTGTGCTTACTGAGTCATTCTGTTTTGCGCTTGTTCCTGTGTAACGTCCCAAAAATTACAAGGAATTTTAAATTTTAAAAACATGCATTTCATTATAAAACAATCACAATTTAATAATTCGTAACTCAAATGAAGTTAACGTCGTTAACTCGAACAGTCAATAAAGTTTATGCAGCGGAAATTTCATAAAATAAAATCAAAAGGTTTGGAAATGAAACTTAAACAATTCTTGACACTCCGCGCCTAGTGTGTGTACCGTCAAGCCCGACTGCCGCTCGCACCTGAAATCACAACATATTGGGAAAAGGGTAAGCTAAACGCTTAGTGAATCCTATCACACACGCAGGTAGCAACCCCACGTATATCGCCCCTACTCGCCAGTAGGCAACATCACCATCACCACGGATATAAATTCACATAACAATTAGCGTATAAATACGAACCTCGGTCCCACCGAGCACACCAAAAATATATCGATACAAGCTCAGTCCCACCGAGCCCTCGGTCCCACCGAGTAAAGACATTGATACAAGCTCAGTCCCACCGAGCCCTCGGTCCCACCGAGTAAAGACATTGGTACAATTGTACTAGCTCAGTCCCACCGAGCCCTCGGTCCCACCGAGCCCCCCAGTCCCACTGAGGTGTACACAAGCATACATAATTCACATACACATTCAACAGATCACAACTAGATATCACATCCCAACTAATTCACGTAAACACGTAATAACACATAATAACACGTAACACAAAATAACGATATGCATGAAATTCCTAACTACGCGGTGAGAGAACTCACCTCAAAACAACGCGACGTGCTCCCGAGCCGCAACACCAGTACGTCAACCTTCCTCACTTTTTCCCACCTAAATACACACTAAGAACGTCAACGGAAGGTCCCAACTCACGACACTTTTACTAGTTTAACAAAACTAAAAATCCAGCTTTTATACTAAAAACGCAGGTCTGTTCGGGACCCATTTTACCCCTGCTAAACTGATCAAAACAAAAATCTAATTCCACATTCAGGAAGTTCAATGTCTTACGGTTCCAGGGACGTATCGCACGCGTCCTAACGATATTCCTAGCACTCTATATGAATTTTACAAAAACACCTCTCAGAGCAGCTAAAACAGGACCTGTCCGTATAAAATGGCAATTTGACACTAGCTATGGCCCGAACTGGTTTTTCCACAAAACATATAAAAGTTACTAGACTCAGAATGGGAACATTTGGCACCAGTTCCATCCTAATCCGACATTCCTAACAGAAGATATAGCTTATACAAAACAGGGCAGAAACTGCACGATTTACATAAAATGATAACTTTTGAACTTGAACCCAATAAGTTATCTTAATCCAAACAGACCCACGAAGAAACATGACTTACTGAATTAGGGTTAACATGGGCTGAACAAAACCATGCACCACCCACTGCCGCCTCCGGCGGTGGTGGTGGCTGGCGGTATTCTCGCGACGAACAAAACGAAAAGATACGGAAAGGAAAACGAACGATTACCTCGCTGCAACTCCTCCTTCTTCTCGATTCCGGTAGCAAGCAGTGGCGTTCCTTTCCTTCCCGGCGTCTCTCACTCTCCGGCGAACACTCTCCCTCTCTCTCCTCTCGCCGGCGACCACACTCCCTTTCCCTCTCGATTTCCCTCTCTCTCTCCGGTTTCCCTCTCTCTCGGCCGAACACCACCAAAGGGGGAGGGGGAATGACTAAAGGGTTCTTGGGGAGTTACTAGCATGAAACCGAAGGGGAAGAGGAAGGGAGGGTCTCTTGGCTGATCCCTTGCCAAACTTTGGTGAAATGCCCCAATTAGCCCCTCAACTTTCCTTTCCTTGCAAAAACCCAAAAAGGTTGACTCATTTAACTTTTTGGTCCGGTTCGACTAACCCCGCTAATGGAAACCACATTAAATCCAACTTAAAAGAAAAGAATTAATAAAAGAAATTACATACCGGGGTACGGGCTTTACATCCTGTTTCTTGAAATTCTGGTTTTTCAAAAATGACTTCTGATTACTTCAGATCAGAACTCGGACTTAATTTTTTATGACTTCTGATCATCTCAGATCAGGACTCGCTCTTAAAAGCCTTGACTTCTAAACACTTCTGTTTTGAACTCGTACTTTACTCAACTGTTCTATTCGTTGCATGAAAGTGAGTGTTAGGATTTTTATTGTTTCTATGGTCTATCCAGAACCGAAAGGACCTACCCAAGAAACACACCCATTTATAGATAACAATGAGGGGTCTAGATTGATAGATGAGTTTGGAGAGAAAAGAATATGGTGAGGCTGTGACAGGACTTAAAAGAATTATTGGTCCTTACTAAACCGAGTCAGTTATCCGGGTAACCACACAATCTATTCATTCTCGCTATTTGGAGATGATTATTGAAACAAACATGGACCCAGTGTCCATAACTCGTGTCACCCCACCCAGCCACTCAAGTATCTCACAACAGATGCTTGTTTCAAATATTCACGAAGATTTAGCACATAATCTATCTATTCCTCACTCGGAGGTCTTAGATATTGAAAAAGGAAGACATCAGCTCCGGTCTCCGAACTTCACATTCTATTCACTGTGTCAATTGATTTTTAACTTGCGTCCCAGGTTAAATGAATTTTTGAGCCTAATTGATATAACTTATTTCTTTCACACATGCACGAGTCTTTGTGATTCCATTTGCATTTCTTAGTGATATTGCCGGAACAGTTTGAGATGTAATTTTTAATATCTTACTTCAGTGATAACTGGAAGTCCTATAAGAGATTCCCCATTGCCAACTCTGAACATAGGCCACACAATTATTTTAATTGTTGTGATAACAGTTACTCTTGTGTTTCTGTGTTAGATATTTACCCCATTCTGGTTTCTTAATGTTTTGATCTGGAATTTTTTTTTGCTACTCGTCACTATTGTCTTTGAACATACATGATGCTCCGGATGCTCCTACTCATCAAGAGGGGGAGAAAGGGCACAGATTCAAAGACACGGATTATCAAGTTGAGGGGGAGTTTGCAAAAGCCAAGGGAGAGTAACTGAGTTTCAAAGTGCTTACAAGTAATCAATTCTTCTCATCCTTCATCAAGAGATTATTTCCTCCTTCGAGCATATTGGGTCTACAAGCTCTTAAAGCTGAAGCTGAAAGCAAATTCAACTTGCGGTTCAAAGACATTCAAAGACATATTCGTTGAAGATTTGAAGACCAAGAGCTTTATTCAAGGGGGAGCGCTGAAAAGGCATGAAGACAAGCAACACCGAAGTGTTTCAAAGATTCTAAAGGAAGAGAAGTTCCAAGACCTGAAGGTTTCAAGACCGATATTTATTTATATATCTTTAGGGGGAGATTGTTAGGACCATAAATGTCCTACATATTAGAAAGATATATAAATAATTATATAGAGCTTAATTAGATTAATTAATTAATTGTAAAAGCCTTTTATGTTAATTGGGCTTATTAGTGCTTAATGGGCTTGGGCCTTGGTAATCAAAGGCCTAAGTATAAATAACTTTGTTAGCCTTAGAATTAGGTTAATCGTCCAAGTTGTCATTTTACTTTCACAAGCTTTATTGTAAACACTCTGTATTATTGAAAGTGAATTGGATGACTAGTTGAAATCATAACACCTGTTTACATATCTATTGATTTCTTCTATACGTTGCACGAATCTGGAACTCACAGAATTTGATGATCTCAATCCGAGAAGGTCCAATAGAAGTATACGTTGATGTTGCTGCTACACCTGCAACAGATACTACTCCTGAGATTCCTGCTACCAGAGTGAGGAAAAGTTTTTCACAGTACACTGAAGCACAGAAAAAGAGACATGTAATTGACAAAAGGGCCGTAACTTTGTTAACTTTAGCAATTCCTAATGAAGTCTTCAATCGAATTGGTAGTGGAACATCTGCTAAGGAAATGTGAGATGAACTGGAGAAACAGATGCTTGGTACAACCAAATTAATTCAACCAAAACTGAATCAATGCATCAATGCATATGAAAGATTCAAAGCAAAGGAATCTGAAAGTTTAACTCAGACTTATAACAAGTTTTGCACAATATTGAATGGTCTTAGAAGGAATGGGCTAAAGAAGACTAAGTCAGAGATCAACTACAAGTTTATGAATTGTCTTAATTCAGAATGGTCATCTTTTGCAATTAGTCTTCAGATGAACAAAGATATGTGTGAGGAAGATCTGAATGACTTGTTTTGTGTTCTAAACCAGCATGAAGATTCTGTTAAGCAAGTTGTTGAGGAAAAGAAAAGTGTTTCTGATCAATTAGCTTTGCTTTCAGAAAGAAAAACCAAAGTCACCAAAACATCAAAGAAGTGTGTGTTTCTGTTTGAAATTCCAAAGTTAGAGGAGGAATCTGATAAGGAAGAAGGATCTGAGGAGGATGATGATATCAACCTGGTTGCTGAGAAATTAGCATTATTGACTAATACCTTTAATAAAAGGTATAGAAAGAAGATGTTTGAGGGTAAGTTCAGAAAGAGGGACAGGGGAGCTCAGAAGAAAGGTACAAAAAGAGAGAAGATAGAGAAGAGAGTAAGTATGAGAAGAAAGAAGAGAAGGAAGAGAGAAAAGAGAAGGAAGAGAGAAAAGAGAAGGATCTTTGTTTTAAGTGTAGAAAACGTGGTCATTTTGCAAGGGATTGCAGAGTGAAAGTAGTTAAAGACTATGAGTATTATACAAAGAAAGCCCAGTTAGCTAAAACCAAAGACAGTAGGATTGCACTCCTAGCAGAACAAGAAAACTGGTTGTATTATTCATCTGATGAAGAGGACTGCATTCACTTCTCACAAATGCAGAGTTATATGGCTAAGATGAGTGATGAAGATGATTCAGATTATGAAGAAGGTGGTTCAGAATCTTCAGCTGAGGTACACTCTAGTCTTGAAATTGATTTAATGATTCAAATTGGAAATATGAAATCTGAATTTGTTAAACTCAGAAAATAGATAAAAGGTGAAAGGATTCTGGTTAACAAATTCATAACAGAAAAAGAAATAATTGAAGAAAAATTTGAAGAAACTGAGGTTGAGAAACAGAAAGTCAGAAAAGAGAATTTTGATCTTTTGAAAAAGATTTATGAATTGAAAAGTGAACTCTCAGAAGTAAAAGATGAAAAAGTTGATTTGCAAATTAAATTTGATATGTTGCTTGAGGATTGAAAGAATTTATATATTAAAATTAAAGAGTTAGAAGATCTCAATCTGAAAAGAGTTCAAATTCAACCTTAAGTCTTCTCACAAACAATGTTTAAGACACAAGATTTTATAATCAAAAAATGGGATTAGGTTTGGAGGAAAATGTAATTTTGAAAAAGGCTCCAATAAATCTTTATGATTTTGAGGAACTAAAAGGACCCAAACCAGAAATCTCATATATAGTTGAAATTTTTGTGAGACCTGCAAGTTCAATAACAAGTTCTGATAATTTACCAAAATCAAAGGAAACCATTTCTGAACCAAAAGCTGAGAAGTCAGAAGTTTCAGAAGACAAGGTTAAGAAAGAAATTTCAAAACCAACAGAAGAGAAACCAAGATATAATGATGCTAAATTCAAATATGATTCTTTGAATGTTAGTTACAAAGATAAAAAAACCAAGTTTTTCTTATACTGACATTGAGAATATATTTGAAGTAAACAAGGTTTCTGAAAACAAAGAAAATTCTGAAACAGTAAGTCGGAATTCTGAGTCTGATTGTCAGAATTCTAAGTCTGTTAATCAGAATTCTGAAACTTGTAGTCAGAATTCCGAGTCAACTAAAAATTCTGAGTCAAAGTTAGAAAGTTTCTCAGAACTTGAAAAGAGATTTAAACTTGTTAATCAAGAACTTGAAGAGTTAAGGAAAAGTTTTGATGAGCTTGAAAATGATTTTTGTGATGTAGATTTTAAACTTGAAGAAGATTTAAAAGAAAATAAATCTTATGTCTTAAAAATAGAAGTGCTTGAGAAGTTAAAAGCTGAGTATGATCTTTTTAAGATTAATGCCTTAAAAGAAAATAAGAAATTCTTTGATGAATCAAGTACATATGAGCATGGTGAATCATCTGAATCATCTACTAATTCTGAAAAGTTGAATGTTTCAGAAAAAGAGGAAAGCAAAAGGAAAGATGATCTGAAAAGGATTTCTGAGGAGATTGGATTGAATACTACTTCTGAACTCAAAAGTTCTTGTATTAGATGCAAATGTAATCTGAATAGTATCAATAAAACTGTAAATTCTTTTCATTCAGATTTGTTGTCTCAAGCAAGAAAATATCTGAAATGTGTTCAATGTGGTAGTCATTCATTTCAATTCTCTCAGAAAAGTCAAAATTCAAAAACATCTTATAAAATCGAAGCAAATCAGAATTCAGAAAAGAAGACTATAATGGTTTCTCAAACTCAGACAAAAGCAAAGAAGAATGAAAATTTGTTTCAAGCTAGAGAAAAAAAGACTGAAAGAGTTTTTAAGTCTCAACCTAAAGTTTTCAAGAAGAAAAGAAACAATTTTGTGAACATAAAATGTTCTGATTTCATAAAGATACAAGGAAAATGGTGCTTAAAAGATGAATGGAAAGTTAAAGGAACTTTTGTTAAATCTGATATTAAAGCTAACAAAGAAGGACCCATTCCAGTATGTGTCAGGATCGATTCTTAACAAGAATTAAACTTCTTAGAAACAGAATTTAGAGAATCTTGCGGAATAGAACTCTAAATCAATTAAAGAACAATCAATAGAAATTCAATACACTGTATATATCAAACTGTATTACTTCACAAGCTTTACACCAAACCTCAATCTTGTTGAACAGGCTCAACAAGACGATTTCTACTTCTCTAGAAATAGGATCTATGATCTTGAGGTTAATTCACTCTTGAATGAATATCGAATTCTGTATACTATCTATCTTCTATCGTATATCACTAAAAGCTATCTATCAATACTATTTATACAAAAGTAATTACAAGATAACTATCAAAAGTAAATTGATCTTCTGAATCTTCGTTAAACATATCCTGATCAATTCCTTCTTTGTCTCCAAAAGTATCGCATCCCAAACTTATCAAGTCAGCAGTATTAACAATGATTTGGCTCAGCAGCATTAATGATGATTTGGCTCAGCAGCATTAACTATGATTTGGCTCAGCAGCATTAACGAAGATTTGGCTCAGCAGCATTAACGACCTTCAGCAGTATTAACCTTCACAGTCTTCAAGCAGTAGTAACTCAGCTCAGCAGTACTAACCATGTCTAGCAGTAGTAATTTGGTCTAGCAGCACTAACTTCGTCTAGCAGTAGTAACTTGGTCTAGCAGTACTAACTTCGTCTAGCAGTAGTAATCTTGCCCAGCAGTAGTAACGAAGAACTGGCAGTAGTAATGTAGACTTAGCAGTACTAACCATACTTAGCATATCTTTAGTTCCCAACAATCTCCGCCTAACTTGACTTTTACGAAAAGAAGTCAAGTTCTTCAGATGATGCTTCCAAAACTTAGTCATCATGTACACACAGATTAGGACTTAAGCCTAGACTCTGATTGAGAATTCTTTTTACCAAGAATCTACCCATTGCTGAATCCTTGTTGCAGGTCAGCTTAGTATGTAACATTCCTTGCAGCCTCTTCATGCTGTGATTGTATATTTCATCCACCAGATAGTATTCTTGAGTTGCAGAGTCAAGGGAGATGACATATACTCCACAGTTTTCATAGAGCATCCAGTTGGTAATGGCTTGAAACTGTGTGTTTAACCTATGCTGAACTGCTTCAGGTTTGAACATTTGGCACAAGAATTCAAGTACCATTTTAGAGATTGACATCCCTTGCTCAGTTAGCATGTTTTCATATATCTTCATCCCAACTTTGAACATCTCTTCTAAGTCTGATCTTGAGCAAGTTCTGACAATTTTTCCCCAAGTTGAAAAGACTTCAAATTTTCCATCTGCTCTTTTTATCCTAATGAACTCCTTTCTACCATCTTTCAAAGTGTCCCAAAAGATGATTTCAGGAGCCTTAGATGATATTGGTTCAGCCTGAAGTGGAATTGGGTTAGAGTCAACACTAGTAATGTACAAATCACATTGGGCATCCGTTTGTGATTGCACATTGCTTGATTGCCCTGATGGAGTTGCCACTTCTTCTTCAGCAACTTTTGGATCAGATTTTTCTTGGACTGTTTCCTCCTGGGCCTCTTCTGCAGATGACTTCACCCTTGGCTTCTTTTCATTTTTTTTCTTTGAAGTTATGGGCTGGGTTCTTGGTCTTTTCTTTGACATCATCTTAGTTCTTTTAAGAGTTTTAACAGCTTCAGGAGTTGGTTCAGCTGCTTTAAGTTTTTCAGCAGCAATAACCATTTCTGCTGCTATGGCTGTTACTGCTTCTCTTAGAACATGTAATGATGCTGCTTCAACGCTGTTCTTCACAATCCAGTATATTTCTTCATCTATTTCAGCTTGAGTTGTTGTCACTGCTTCCTGCTCAGTTTCTGCTGCTTTGTCTGTTTGGCCTTCAGCAGCATTAACTGTTTCTGCTGCTTGTTCACACTCAGCAGCATTAACAGTTTCTGCTGCTGTGGTTTCTGCTGCTTTAACACACTCTTCCCCCTTTTCTGTCTCCCCCTTATTCTGTGCATAATCCATTTCCATCTCAGTCTCTATGTGAACAGTCTCCCCCTCAATTTGTGGACCCTTCATTTTCAGTTCTGCTTCTGACTATGACTCCCCCTTTTTGGGAGCATCATCAGTTGAAGTTCTTCTTCTCAGCACAAATCTTGCCTTTTTCCTTTTGTGCAGCAACTTGGTGACCATCTTTTTGAGCTTCTCAATTTGAGACTGTTGGTAGGTGACCACAGTCTTCAGTTGCTCAATCTCCTTCTTTTGTGCCATAACATCCAAGTTGATATTCCCTATGGTTTCCATCAATTCCTCATAGTTATATCTATCCTCACCTTGTTTAGAAGTGTTTACCTTCTTTAAAGGATCACTGGAAGTTTTAGCAGAAGCCTTCTGCCTAGCAGAAGCACTACCTGCCCCCTTGGTTTCTTGGCACCTGGGTCCTCTTAATGATTTCTCATTTAGAGTTGCCATGGGGAAGGTCTTATTTATGTTACCACTGTCCTTCTCTGTGCTAGCAGAAGTAGTGGCAGCCTTAGCACCCATATGGTCATCCTTCTCCTTAGAGACCACCTTCTTGGGGTTGGGAGACACCCCTGTGGTTTCCCTGTTGATATTCTCAATTGGAGAATGCTCCAACTGAGGGCTTAAAGGCTTAGGGCTCTGAGTAGGTACATCAAGGGAAGGAACCTTGTGCACCTTTCTTCTTTGAAACCTTTTGGTGATTGTGGGAGTGGGTTGTTCAAGAATGGACTGAGGGATGTCTTTTGAGATGGAAGGTTGGGATTGGTCATCAGTGGGTTGATCCAATGAGGGCCTTGATCCTGATGCCATACCTTCAGAGGGGTGGGACACAACCATCATTGTAGAGAACAATGGTGTGCCTACTCCTTCCGAGTCCCTAGGAAGTCTTTTCATATTTGAAAAAACCTTCCCTTTAGGGGATTTGGGTACATATACCTCAGTAAACTGAGGTAAGTCCATCAATTCCTTGGTAATAACTTCTTGCACAAACCTTGGATACATGTAAAAGCTCTTTTTGGATTCCAAGTTTGATACAAGATCATTAAAGATCATTGCTGAAAAATTGTACTTTCTGGCAGTGGATAAGCAGACCAAGGCATATGCAATGGGACTGCTGAACTCACTCCATCCAGTAGTTTTCTTGGAAATACAGTGCATCAGGGTATGAACAAGAAATCTCCATTGGTTGAAAAATTTTGACTTGTAGAATTTAAAAACACCAATGGGACCTTCATACCCCATTCTTTGTAAAGTAGAAAAGAGTTCTTCATTAGGAATAGAAGATATACCTGAAGCATCATTCAACTGAAGAGAGATGCGAATAACCTCTTCAGTGACTTTCAAGGGTTTATCACACACCCTTGTTCGAATGGTTTTCTGCCCTTCTTCGAAACTAACAGTGGCATTCTCCCAAAATTGTGTCTGATGTTCGATATAGATTGTTGGGCTCACCGTTAGGGCATAGGAGATGTGCGAGGATTTGAGAAAATCAACTATATCGTGGAATCCCGCAGCTTGTTTCGGCTTCTGAAGCATGGCTATTTCATTGTGCTCATCCACAAACTCCATGATTCCTGAGGATTCTTGAAAGAAAAACACAAAGATTCTGGGAGACTAGGTTAGAACGAGAGAGAAGAAGTAAATGTGAAGAGTCGTTATGAACTTGGGCGGGCACACAGGGGTATTTATATGCCCTAGATTATCAAAAGCAGTATTAACTACCTCGCAGTATTAACTACCGAGCAGTATTAACTACCAAGCAGTATTAACTACCTAGCAGTATTAACTACCAAGCAGTATTAACTACCTAGCAGTATTAACTACCAAGCAGTATTAACTACACTAGCAGTATTAACTGCACTAGCAGTATTAACTGCACTAGCAGTATTAACTACTGAGCAGTATTAACTACCGAGCAGTATTAACTACCAGGCAGTATTAACTACCTAGCAGTATTAACTACCTAGCAGTATTAACTGCACTAGTAGTATTAACTGCACTAGCAGTATTAACTGCACTAGCAGTATTAACTACTGAGCAGTATTAACTACACTAGCAGTATTAACTGCACTAGCAGTATTAACTACTGAGCAGTATTAACTACCAAGCAGTATTAACTACCTAGCAGTATTAACTACTTAGCAGTATTAACTGAATCAGGATTAGCAGCATTATCAGAGGATGAAGATAATAAAGCAGCATTATAAACAAATCCTGATGGCCTTTTCTTGGCTTCAACTTCAGCCTCAAATACTCTCAGATCATTGTAGAGGTCATCTAGCTCTTTGTCCTCCAATTGGTCATTCTGTCTGAATGAGACTGTGTACATGGTCCATTCTTCTCCCAATGATCTAAGGAACTTTCTATTGACATCATCAGCATCCATGTGTACACCCACAGTTGCTAATTCTCCAATTAACTTGTTAAATCTGTCAAAAGTTTGAGTCATAGACTCATTCTTTGCAGACATAAAGTTTTCATATTGTTGCCTGAGAATAGCCTTTTGATTTCTCTTTGTGCTCTTTGTGCCAGTAAATCTTTTCTCCAGAGCATTCCACAACATCTGTGCATCTGTGCAGTGTTGGAATTGATGTTGGTACTCATTAGGAATAGCCAAAAGCAGAGTGCTTAAGGCCTTCATCTCTGTTTGTCTTACTTTCTTTTCAGCATCTGTCTTGGGAGGAGGTCTCTTTCCATCTGCTCCAATCTTTCCTTCATTACATGGGCCATTTTCTATGATGTCCCATATTGCATAATCAGTAAGAAGAATGTACTGCTTGATTCTTAGTTTCCACATGTCAAATTCATTGGGTTTGAGCATGGGAACCTTTGAAACAAGAGTACTGTGAGAATCCATTGAATTGTCCATAGCTTCTAAGATACCAATGCTCTGATACCACTTGTCAGGATCGATTCTTAACAAGAATTAAACTTCTTAGAAACAGAATTTAGAGAATCTTGCGGAATAGAACTCTAAATCAATTAAAGAACAATCAATAGAAATTCAATACACTGTATATATCAAACTGTATTACTTCACAAGCTTTACACCAAACCTCAATCTTGTTGAACAGGCTCAACAAGACGATTTCTACTTCTCTAGAAATAGGATCTATGATCTTGAGGTTAATTCACTCTTGAATGAATATCGAATTCTGTATACTATCTATCTTCTATCGTATATCACTAAAAGCTATCTATCAATACTATTTATACAAAAGTAATTACAAGATAACTATCAAAAGTAAATTGATCTTCTGAATCTTCGTTAAACATATCCTGATCAATTCCTTCTTTGTCTCCAAAAGTATCGCATCCCAAACTTATCAAGTCAGCAGTATTAACAATGATTTGGCTCAGCAGCATTAATGATGATTTGGCTCAGCAGCATTAACGATGATTTGGCTCAGCAGCATTAACGACGATTTGGCTCAGCAGCATTAACGACCTTCAGCAGTATTAACCTTCACAGTCTTCAAGCAGTAGTAACTCAGCTCAGCAGTACTAACCATGTCTAGCAGTAGTAATTTGGTCTAGCAGCACTAACTTCGTCTAGCAGTAGTAACTTGGTCTAGCAGTACTAACTTCGTCTAGCAGTAGTAATCTTGCCCAGCAGTAGTAACGAAGAACTGGCAGTAGTAATGTAGACTTAGCAGTACTAACCATACTTAGCATATCTTCAGTTCCCAACAGTATGGGTACCTAAATCTAACTAAATGTTTTTGCAGGGCTGCCATGTGTGGTTTTTAGATTCTGGAGCATCAAGACACATGACAAGTCATAAGTCTTCTCTGACAAATTTCATAGAAAAGGCTGGAGGAACAGTTAATTTTGGCAATATCAGTAAAGGACAAGTTAGAGGTTATGGGGATTTAACAAATGGAGATTTAACTATTCAGAAAGTATTCTATGTGGAAGGCTTACAACATAATTTGTTCAGTATATGTCAGTTTTTGGACAGTTTCTGTCAGATCAAGTTCAGCATAACATGTTGCTTAATTCTGACTGAGAAGGATATAAAAGTGTTATGGGCTAAAAGGCATATGGATTTATTTGTGGTCAATTTTTCTAAAATTGAAGCATTAACTCCAGTTTGTCTACTTTCAAATGCAACTGCAAATGAATGTTGGTTATGGCACAGAAGGTGTTCTCATTTGAATTTCAAATAATTAAGTAATCTTGTTGGCAAACATCTGGTTAAAGGACTACCAAAGATCAAGTTTGAGAAGGACTCATTATGTTCCGCATGTGAAATGGGCAAGATAAAGAAGACTTCTCACAAGTTAAAAATGGACTCCTCTTGTATGACACCATTAGAGATGCTACATACAGACTTGTGTGGTCCTATATCAGTTCAATCAATGGGAGGGAAGAAGTATATGCTTGTCATTGTTGATGAGTATTCAAGATATACATGGGTTGAATTCTTAAGAGCAAAATCAAAGGCTGCTGAAACACTGATTAACTTCATCAAAAGAATTCAAGTATTCTTACAACTTCCAGTTCAGAAGATAAGGAGTGACAATGGAACAGAATTCAGAAATGAGAGTCTTCAGAACTTTTTACAAAGCTCTGGGATTTCTCATAATTTTTCTGCTGTCAGAACTCCTCAACAAAATGGTGTTGTTGAAAGAAAGAATAGGACTCTAGTCGAAGCTGCAAGAACCATGTTGGCATATTCAAATCTTCCAACCTTCCTTTGGGCTGAAGCAATTGACACTGCTTGTTTTACTCAGAATAGAACTTTGATAAATAAAAGACTAAATAAAACTGCTTATGAACTGATTAACAAAAGAAAACCACTGATTAAATTTTTTCATGTTTTTGGCTGCAGATGCTATGTTCTCAAGGATAGAGAAAATATTGGTAAATTTGACAAAAAGCCAGATGAAGGATACTTTGTTGGTTATTCACTAACTTCCAAAGCATTCAGAATCTACAACAGAAGAACCAAGAGAATTATGGAAAGCATCAATGTTACATTTGATGAGTCAAGATTAAAGACTTCTGAACAAAATAGTTCAGAACTCAATAAGGATAAGACAAGAATAATGACTTTTGAATCAGATTCTATTCCTAACTGTTCAGAACTCAATATATTGTTTAAGGATGCATTTCTGGAACTAACTTCTGAATCTTATGCAGATTTTGTAAATCCTAAAATGGTTCAAGAAATGAAAAATGGAAGTTCAGAGGTTCAAACAACAGTAATTTCTGATTCTGGTCCATCTGAGGAATGTCCAATTTTAATTAATACAAGTGATGAAGTTTTCTGAGCCTAGTACTTAGAATTCTGGACAAGGTACTCAGAATTCTGGACAAGTCAATCAGAATTCTGAACAAGGTACTAAGAATTCTGGACAAGTCAATCAGAATTCTGAACAAGGTACTCAGACTTCTGGACAAGGTACTCAGAACTCTAAACAAGTTATTCAGAATTCTGACTCTACTACTCAGAATCCAAACTTAGATATTACACCTCAACAATTCTCAGAACAAAGGGACAGTTCAGAATTACAAGCTGTTATGGATGAGAATGATACAAACAACAATTTTGAAGATATTGATATGCTTCCAAGTTCAAACAAATGGACAAGACACCATCCTATTCATCAAGTGATAGGAGATCCATCAGTGGGAGTACAGACTAGATCAGCAACAGCAAATGAAGCAATGTTTGCAGGATTTTTAAGTGTGATTGAACCTAAGAAAGCCACTGAAGCCTTAGAGGATCCAGACTAGATTTTAGCAATGCAAGATGAATTGCTATAGTTTACAAGAAACAAAGTTTGGAGACTCATTCCAAGACCTGAAGGTAAATCAATTATTGGAACAAAATGGGTATTCAGAAACAAGAAAGATGAGTCAGGTGTTGTAGTCAGAAACAAGGCTAGATTGGTTGCAAGGGGATATTCACAACAAGAAGGAATAGATTATGATGATACATTTGCACCAGTTGCAAGAATAGAAGCAATCAGAATATTCTTGGCATATGCTGCACACAAGAACTTCAAAGTATATCAAATGGATGTCAAATCAGCATTTTTGAATGGTATACTAAATGAAGAAGTTTATGTCTATCAACCTGAAGGATTTGTTGATCCTGAGTTTCCAGATCATGTGTATGTTTTAGATAAAGCATTGTATGGTCTGAAACAAGCATCAAGAGCCTGGTATAACACTCTAACTTAATACTTATTAGAATCTGGCTTTAAGAAAGGTAAAATTGATACTACCTTATTTTTAAAGAAAGAAGGTGAAGATTTGATCTTAATTCAGATATATGTAGATGATATAATATTTGGTTCTACAAATGCAGAACTTTGTGATGAATTCTCAGATATCATGAAATCAAAATTTGAAATGAGCATGATGGGAGAATTGAACTTTTTCCTTGGTCTTCAAGTAAAACAATTACCAAATGGAATTTTTATAAATCAAGGAAAATATGTAAAAGATATTTTGAAAAAGTTTAAGATGTCTGATTGTGCTGATATGAGAACACCTATGGCTACTAATGTCAAGTTAGATGTTGATCTCTCTGGAGTTTCAGTAGATAACAAGGTTTATAGGGGCATGATTGGTTCTTTACTTTATCTAACTGCAAGTAGACCAGATATCATGTTTGCTACATGTTTCTGTGCTAGATTTCAATCTAATCCAAAAGAATCTCATTTGCTAGCTGTTAAAAGGATCTTAAGATATTTCAAAGGTTCACCTGATTTGGGCCTTTGGTATCCAAAAGAGACTGATTTCAAATTAACTGCCTTTACTGATGCTGATCATGCAGGAAGCAGATTGGACAGGAAAAGTACTTCTGGTGCTTGTCACTTTTTGGGAGATAAGATAGTGAGTTGGGCTTCAAAGAAGCAAAATTGTGTGTCCACATCAACTGCTGAGGCCGAATATGTAGCTGCTGCTGCTTGCTGTTCTCAAACTTTGTGGATGAGAACACAACTCATGGAATATGGCTATCAACTCAACAAGATTCCCATCTATTGTGATTCAGAAAGTGCCATTGCCATTACTCAGAATCCTGTTCGGCACTAAAAAACCAAACATATTGATGTAAGGTATCACTTCATTAAGGATTATGTAGAAAAGGGAACTATAGAAATGCATTTTGTGCACACAGAGTATCAATTGGCTGACTTGTTTACACAGCCTCTTGATCACAAAAGGTTTACTTTTCTCATATGCAAAATAGGAATGCTTAATTTGACTAATTGAGTATATTTGTTATTTTTCAGAAATGAAATATTTTCCACGTAAGATTTTCTGAGTATACTCAGAATTCTGACTCTCTTACTCAGATGTTCTGAGTCATGAGTTCAGAACTTCTGAGTCAATACTTCAGAAATCTGACTTAATTTTTTTTCTTCTGAATAGGTTACTCAGATTTTCTAACTACCTTTCAGAACTCATTTCTGAAAATTACAAGTGTTTCAATTTGTTATTAAGTTCTTTCTATTTTATGTTTTTACATTCCTTTATATCTAATATGTGTTTGAGTATATGCATTCTGAGATGTTTACAAGGTTTGTATTCTTATTACTAATCATTCTAAGGGGAACAACCTTTCAATGATAAAATATTTTTCACTTGTTCAAACTACTTCTGAATCTTTAAAAAGGTTTTCAAGGTCAGATGTTAGATTTTAAATGATTTTCAGAAATCTCTAATCATCAAAAGAGGGACATAATTTTGATGATAAAACAATTTTCTATCTGTTCAAACTACTTATGTGTGATTAAATGCTTTATATTATCAGAAGTTGTTTTTAAATGAATTTTGGTTCTAAGGGAATTTCTTCTGAACTGTGTACTCAGAACTTCTGAGTATGCACTCTCAGAATTCTGAACGTGTTATTCAGAACTTTTAACTTGTGTTAATTTCTATCAGATAACACGTGTCAGCTTCTTATTCATTTGATCATACCACGTTTCATTTAAAAATCTTTTGTGGTATTTCACAGTGTTAGAAACCGTTATAACTCTGACATAAAGCAGTTTTTGCCATTCGAACCTTTCAGCTTCGCGGATTTTAAATAGACCTTAGAATCCCTCTTTCAAATTCATTCAAATTCGAAGTGTGAAAAGTGAGATACGCAAAACTCCAGAGTTCTTTGATTCTGTTTCTTTCAATCTTCCATATCGAAATCATGTATGGTACAAGAAGAAGTAGAACTGTATCATTACACAATGCGAGAACCTTGATGGAATCCTCTTCGGATTCAGATAATGATGAAGTTAGAATGCCTGAAAATATTATCGCAGAAGATGAGGCGATAGGAGGAAATATTTTGGGTAATCAGGGTGTTGAAAGAAATGAAGACGATGAAAATATGGCTGAGTCTGAAGGAAATGCAGAGGAATGAAATGAAAATATTGAACACCAACAGAGTGCTGTGAGGTCTATAATGTCTTCTAGACCTATTTCTTTGGAGAGGATTGTTAGCTCCAAATATTCATAAAATTAGAAGTATTGAAAAATAGGCTTAAGTATGAAAGAGTTCCACATAAGCTCTGCGGTGTTCCACAGAAGCTCTGCCGAAGCAAACGATCATTCAAAGAACACCAAGTCCCAAGAAGAATCTACCGAAGACTACTCACAAAGGACCAAAGAAGGATCTACAGAAGAATGCTCACCAAGGACCGAGCCGCAGAACCTCTGTCACCCTTGACAGAGCCTCTGCGGTTCAGACTGAAGACTTGGAAGATATTTATAATATCTTGCCACTGTTGCAGAAATATCTTTCCACTGTTACAGAAATATCTTGCTACTGTTCCAGGGTCCGTTCATCAACTTGTACAAGGCATGGCCCGACAACAAACACGTGTCAAACTCTGATTGGAATCCTTGCAAGTTGATAATAGCGCATTTAAAGCATGCAGATTTCCAACTGTTCATGCCATCCCTTCTTTCCTGTAGCATTAGTCCTTTTGTCTAGAATAGTTCTTTTGTAGTAGTATAAAAGGAAGACTCATGTTGAGTTCTTCCTAACCATCAGATAACAAGTTCATACACAAGAAAAACACACACACACAATTAACGTCAAATCTATTGTTAGTGTTCTTCATCAAATACAGTAAACCTTGAGATATTCATATGTTCTTCATATACTGTTTATTTGATAGTTTGTATTGTTTCTATAAAAACATATCTGTTAGTTCTTCAAATACGCTTCCGCAACACATCTCATTTGAACTAATAGATAAGATAATCTTTGTTAATCAAATACGGGAACCAACAATTGGTATCAAAGAAAAGCTTGGTTTTTCAATATCAAGCGATCCTCGTTTAAAAAGATTATTGGTAGAAACATGGTCTGATTTTAACCTGTTATTCATTCCGTCAAACAGATTCTACTTTTCAGCCATTATCGATTTATTCGATATATGGTAAATCAAGAGAAACTGTTTCTTTAGTTAAAACTCCATAAAAGTACATTGTTAAGAACTTCCAAACCCAGAAAATCCTTCCAGTTCATTCTCTCGTACTTTTCGTGTCATATCTTCATTCTGAATCCTTTCACTCTTGAAATGACTAGCACACAAAACTTCTTCACAGCTGGTTCACTAACCAAACCACCTTCTCTTCTAAGAAATGAGTATCCTTAGTGGAAAATAAGAATGATCCACTTCTTTGAGGGTACTGATAAAGAGCTCGTACAATACCTTTATAATCCGCCTCATGTTCCCATGTTAATAGTACCTCGTGTACCTGCGACAGCTGACACTCCTGAAATCCCTGAGCATCAAAAACCTAAAACAAGGGATGGTTGGTCAGATCAAGACAAGGTAAAAGATGAACTCGCGTAGAAAACAAAAAGAATTCTGATTATCGCAATCCCCAACGAACTCTTCCAGTCTTTAGATGCATGCGAATCTTCGTATGATCTTTGGAAAGAACTGGAAAAACAACTGGAAGGGGGAGCTAAAACTCAGAAAAACCGAAGGGCTCAATACATAAACGAGTATTACGCTTTTAAAGCCTTGACAAATGAATCTCTGCAGACAACATACGATAGGTTCAACTCTTTGATCAATAACTGCAAAAAGTTCGGCATCCACAGAACTTCTGAAGAAAATAATGTCATGTTTCTTAAAAGTCTGAACGAAGAATGCCTCCAGCTATCTATGTCTTTACAAACCAATCAAGATTTAGATTCCTGGACTCTTTCAGACCTCTACGGAACATTAGCTGGTCAAGAGCCTCAAATCGCACAAACAAAGACACTAACCACTGCACCTCTTGCTTTGGTTGGCAAAACTACAGAAGATACAGAGAGGCCGAGGAAAGAAAGAACTACAGAGGAAAAGAAGAAGGAGAAAAAGAAAAAGATGGTAGTGATTGACAACGAAGATGAAGAGATTATGGAAGAAGGGGAAATTACTCTGGCATCAATAGCTACATCCTTAGCTCTATTGACAAGAGAATTCAGAGGAAACCAAAAGAATTCTGGTAATGATAGATATGGCAGAGAGAGAAGAGAAGATTGGAATAGAAGGGATCAAGGAAGAAGAGAAGAATCCGCTGACCGACAGAGGTCAGACGACAGAAGTAACGACCAACAGAGGTCGATTGAAAGATACAACAGAGGAAATGACCGACAGAGGTCAGATGACAAGACAAGCTACACACCACAAGAATGCTACAAGTGTGGTAAGCCTGGTCATTTTGCAAATGAATGCAGATCGGAAAAAGGTGGTGACCGACAGAAGACTGACGATCGTGCGGGTAATAACTCCCAGAACCAAGGTTGCTACAACTGTGGGAAACCAGGCCACTTTGCCAATGAATGTAGAAGCAGATCAAATCGCCCACAAAAGGACTCAGCTTTTTACAAAAAGAAAGCCGAGTATTATGCTAAAAAATCACTCATGGCGAACAAAGTGGTAAACAAAGAAGATTGGGAGTCAGATACAACCTCTGATGAAGAGTTAACCAAAAATGCCTTGTTCTGTGGCATGGCAGACATCAGCTCCGACTCTGACACTGAGGTATCTACTTCAAACTCCATCTCTAGTACAACAAAAGTTGATTTGCTTATATTTAAAACTGAAAATGTTAAACTGAAAAAGACTTGTGATGATATTCAGAAAAAGCTCACTTTTTATGAAAGAGAAGCTAGACTTCTCACTGAAGAAAAAACAAAGATTTTCAAAGAAAAGGAAGAATTAGAAGCACACTGGAACAAAAATCTTTTTCCTTTAAAAGAGAAAATTTCTGAATTAAATACTTCGTTAAAGTCCAAAACAAAAGAACTTTCAGATTCTGAGAGCGACAGACTTAACATTTTAGCTCTTAAAGAATATTTTCAAAAGGAAAGAGAAGTCCTTTGGAAAGATCTACTTAGAAGAGATGTTTTAATTAAAAGTTATCGTGATGCTCAAAAGGTGTAAGAGAAAATAAATACTCAAATAGGAAGGCGAGGTATTGGGTACAGTGATATTAATCAAGGTACAGAAAACAAGAAGAATAAACCTCTGTCATCTCTATTTACAGTAGGAAAAGTCAACAAACCTAATTTTCCAAACTTAATCTCTGTAAGTACGAGAGTAAAAGTCTCTGGGGAACCTCAATTAAGGAAACCCATGAAGATGATAAATGTGTGGTTTGAAAACACAGACTTATCACCTTCAACCTCTGTCAAAAGAGGATCCAAACCAAAGAGATATCTGAAAACTCAAGATCAGATAGGAATCTTTAAGTTTGGTAAACCAGAGACTCAAACTCAAGTTGCTTTTGTCTGCACAATAGATTCTAAAAAGAAATTATCTGCAGAAGCACTTGAGTTTAAACCAAACTTTTCAGAAGAAAAACTAAGAAATATAATCGAAAAGGAAATTATGGAAATTGGGAAAATAGATATGTTAAAAAATTCATATACACCTTCTGAAGATCAAAAACTCTCTGAAGAGATCTTGTCAGACACCTCTGTTGACTTAGAAAGTAATCTTTCAGAGGATGAAAGCAAGTATGACACATGCTCGGAAAGTCCAGCCTCTGTCGAAAGAAATATTGATGACTCAACCTCTGTATATGAGGACGATTCATCATCTGACGAATCAGAGGCTGATAGAATAGAAAAGTTTCCTTGTGACACAGAGGTTGTTAAACAAACCTATGAAGTTTTTAACAAAACTATTTCTCCAAAAGGGAAAATAACTGGAATTCCTATCTGTCCTGACTTTATGGATATGTGCATACAAGCCAAAACCTCTATTGAGCTTGAAAAGTTGAAACAAAAGAAGTTAATGTCCTCTCAAAATCTAAAAGATTCAAAAATTTGAAAACCCTTAAAAATAAAAGAGAAACCAACATGGCAACAAAAGGGTAAATGGACAAAACCTAACAAATCTTTTTCATCTGTGACAGTGAAATCAACATAAGTTCACCACAGAAGGGACTCACAGAAGGATGCTACAAACAAAGATTTTTGCCAACAATCTAATCTACATAAATCTTATTGTAATAGGAAGCCATATGCTAGAATAGAATGTAATACCTCTGTGGCCCAGTTTAAAACTTTCAATGAAAATTTCAAGCAAATCACCTCTGATGTTCAATATTGTCATTGATTTGATCTAATGTTCAGGTTAAATAATCATTTTTGTAGTTCAAATTGTTTTCTCTCTGCAGCTAAATCAAATATAAAAGAGAAACAAACTGATTCTTCAACAAAAAATAAAATGTATTTCAAGAATGCCAAGGCAAACTTGAAAAATTCTGACGAAACTGGACCCATGTGGATATGGGTACCTAAATCTCTGTGATTAATTTACAGAAGCAGTTTGTGCCAATATGGTATCTAGACTCCGGATGTTCAAGGCACATGACTGGCAACAGAAGTCTTCTATCCACATTCCAAGAAAAACAAAATGGTGGATCAGTGACTTTTGGAGATAACAAAAAGGGGCATATCAAAGGCTATGGAGTCATAAAGAAAGAGAATATCACAGTACACAAAGTTGCATATGTGGATGGACTAAAACACAACCTACTCGGTGTAAGCCAACTTTGTGACACAGGATTCGATGTACTGTTCAAAAGAACATTTTGCTCTCTACTAAGTGAAGACACAGGAATTGAACTTCTGCGAGCCAAAAGAAAAGGTGATCTGTATCTAAAGAACTTCAATGCCAAAAACAAGGACAACATTTGTCTTGTTGCAAGCAAAAGTGAAGAGGCCTGGCTATGGCACAACTTGTTCTGTCACTTAAACTTTCATATTCTAGATAAACTCGTAAAACTAGATCTGGTCAAAGGTTTACCAAATGTTAAGTTCAATAAGGATCATTTATGCTCTGCCTGTGAAATGGGAAAACTCAAAAGAGCTTCCCACAAAGGCAAAACTGATGTGTCTTGTCCTAGACCTCTGTACATGCTTCACGTCGACCTCTGCGGTCCAATCGCTATACAGAGCTTAGGTGGCAAGAAATATATACTTGTCTTAATTGATGAGTTTTCACGATTTACATGGGTTGAATTTGTCAAAAAGAAATCAGATGTTCCATGCATCTTGATTAATCTAATGAACAGAATCCAAGTTTATTATGAGTGCAGAATTCTGAAGTTACGAAGTGACAATGGCACAGAATTCAAAAACTCTGTCATTGAAGCCTATCTCACAGAAGAAGGAATATCCCAGAACTTCTCTGCCGCTCGCACCCCACAACAAAATGGCGTGGTGGAACGAAAGAACCGCACGCTAGTGGAGGCTGCAAGAACCATGCTTTCTGCATGTGGATTACCAATGACCTTTTGGGCAGAAGCAATTTCAACAGCTTGTTATACCCAAAATCGTTCAACAATCGTGAAAAGACACATCAAAACTCCTTATGAACTGATCAACAAACGACGACCAAACATCAAGTTTCTCCATGTGTTTGGATGCAAATGCTTTGTCTTAAACGACAGAGACTCAAGAGGAAAGTTTGAAGAAAAGGCTGACAAAGGCAAGTTCATCGGGTACTCTGCCGCTTCCAAAGCCTACAGAGTTTACCTTCTGAAGTCACGCAGGATAGTAGAAAGCATCAATGTGTCATTTAATGACTCTTTCCAAAAGATTTCTGAACAACTCAGTTCAGAACTCGGGCTAAACACAAAAACCTCTGGCATCTCAAAAACAAATGAAGATTTGGGTCTTCTATTTCAAGAAATGTTCAACAACGACGACGATCCCTCTACTGGAACAAAAGGAACGTCTGCAGAATCACCAGTAAACGAAGTAAGTATCTCTCTGTCTGATCCATTTAATCCCTCATCCTCTTCTACAAATACTACAGGTACTGAAAATCTAACAGAAGATACGACGACAAAAGAGTCTGCAACAGAGGTTATCCAAATTCTAAATCCAACAGAGGAAGCAACAACAGAAGGAACACTAGAGGGAAGTGAAGATGAAACCACAATACCTACAGAGAAGGAAATCCCAACCTTGATACCCATTCCTAAAGAAGCTGAACCATCAACCACTTCAACTACAGAAGTTCAACTTGATGACTCAAATGATCATCTTCCACGAACAACTCAATGGACAAAAAGCCATCCTCAAACACAAATCATCGGTAATCCCTCTGATAAGGTAAAAACAAGATCAGCTTCTGCAAATTTTTGTTTCTTTACCAACTTTATTAGTGTGATCGAACCGAAAAAGATTTCTGAGGCCCTGGATGACCCAAACTGGGTGGATGCTATGCAAGAAGAGCTTCTATAGTTTGAACGAAACAAAGTCTGGACTCTAGTACCTCTGCCATGAGGGAAACAGGCCATAGGGACTAAATGGGATTTCAGAAAGAAAAAGGATGAAGATGGAGTGATCATTAGAAATAAAGCAAGACTGGTGGCCAAGGGATATCGCCAAGAAGAGGGCATCGATTACGATGAAACTTTTGCCCCTGTTGCACGGCTCGAAGCATTAAGAATTTTCTTAGCCTTCGCGGCCCACAGAGGTTTTAAAGTATATCAAATGGATGTCAAATCTGCCTTTCTCAATGGTGAAATACAAGAAGAAGTATACGTCCAACAACCACCAGGATTTGAAAGCTCAAAATACCCAAGGTATGTGTATCACCTCGACAAAGCTCTATATGGACTGAAACAGGATCCAAGAGCATGGTATGAAAGTCTTTCCACTTTTCTTCTCAATAACGGCTACAACAGAGGTACCACTGATACAACTCTATTCTTTAAAGGTGAAGGAAATGAGCTTATTCTTGTACAAATATATGTAGATGATATTATTTTTAGGTCTACAAATACACAAAGATGTAAAGATTTTGAAAAACTCATGCAGAGTGAGTTTGAAATGAGTATGATGGGAGAATTAACCTTTTTCCTCGAACTTCAAGTCAAACAAACATCAAAATATATTTTCATAAATCAATCAAAATATGTCTCCGACATACTTGAAAAATACAGCCTCTCTGATGCCTCTGTCATGAAAACCCCAATGGCCACAGGAAATAAACTTTTTTCAGATCCAAATGGCATCTCTGTCGAGTTCACGCTTTACAGAGGAATTATTGGGTCTTTATTATAATTAACGGCCAGTAGACCTGACATAATGCATGCCACATGTCTTTGTGCAAGATATCAAGCTAATCCTAAAAAGACACATTATACTGCTGTAAAGAGAATCTTCAGATATCTCAGAGGGACCAAAAATCTTGGCCTCTGGTATCCGCAGAACTCTGGTTTTGGACTAAAGGCCTACACAGATTCAGATTATGGAGGATGCAAACTCGACAGAAAGAGTACCTCTGGGAGTTGTCAATTCCTAGGTGGGAAATTAGTTAGCTAGACTTCTAAGAAACAGAATTGTGTCTCAACATCTACGGCAGAAGCTGAATACGTTGCTGCTGCTAGCTGTTGCTCTCAAGTTCTGTGGATGAAAACTCAGCTAAAAGACTTTGGTCACATCATTTGCAAAATCCCCATCTTCTGTGATTCCAAAAGTGCGATTGCCATCTCTGCAAATCCAGTACAGCATTCAAAGACAAAGCACATAGATATCAGGTATCATTTTCTGAAGTATCATGTGGAAAATCAAACCATCGAGATGCATTTTGTACCAACAGAATTTTCAGCTTGCTGACTTATTCACCAAGGCACTTGATGAGAAAAGATTCCTTTACTTGGTGGGTAAATTAGGAATGATAAATATGGATTAACCTCTGTAAGTATCTTTATCTTTATATTATACATTATGTATATTTTCTGTTTTGCTTGTTTTTGTAAATTACTTAGTATGTAAATACTACTAAACTCCTTTCTAAAAACTAACAGAGATTCTGTAAGTCTCCTCAGAACCTCTGACGATCCTTACAGAACCTCTGATACACGACCTATGTTATATTCATTTACTTCTAATTATTTGAACCAAGCATAGGTCAAGGGGGAGCAGAGGAAAACGAACATGATCTACAGAGGATGATTAGATCAAGGGGGAGCAAAAGGAAACCTTGCTAAATCTACAGAGATTTATAAGTCAAGGGGGAGCATAGGAAGAGATGACAACAAAAGAAGAAAAGAACATTGCCGGACAAAGAAGAACAAAAAGGTTAGTATCTCGAACAAATTATTTTTGAAAATAATTTTCTAGGACACAAATTTCTAAATATGTTCTAGAAACATTATTAAACACATTCCAAATAAAATTTGATCAAAAAGAATGTTGAGTTTTCCATTATTAGAAATTTAAGGTCACAGAGCCTCTGCTGAGTCCAACAGAGGTTCTGCAGGCAAAAGCTCTGATCTTAAATCAATAATTCTTGAAAACTCTGTCAATCTTTTTAAGTATCAAAATAAAAAAGAATCATCACATACAAACACTGCAGAAGAAGTCATCGGTTACAGAGTTCTCTCCACAAGAAAGAACCTCTGTAGACCAACACTTGTTTTAAAAGGACTTTTTGCTGCACAAAACCTTTTTCAAAAACAATTTTCTAGGACACCAGCTTTCAAACATGTCCTAAAAACATTGTTAAAAACAATCAAAAACTTGGATGATCAAAAATATTTATAAATTATTAGATATGAGAAATTTCTTGTCTCAGAGCCTCTGCTGGCTCTAACAGAGGTCCAAAAACCTCTGTAAAGGAAATTCTATGCTAATAACTTATCGATCCTCTCCATGGGGTTTTTTAACTTTTCTTTGTAAAGATACAAACTACAGAGGCAAGAAAAACAAAGTTTTCAAATCACAGAGCCTCTGTCAGTTTTTACTTTGGGCATTTCTATAACAGTAACGGTAACTTTTCTGCGAGTCAGAATTATGTGGAGGTAAAGAGGCCTATGCGCCTAGCATTTAATAAGGCCGCCCACAACGTCTCGTCATAAATGACAAAGAGGACGTGTCATCTTTTCATTGGACCTACATGCAACACGTTCCAATGGAAAGTTGAACCCGCCGTAACAACTCAAGTGCGGACCCCAAATTTTATTTACCTCAAAATATTAACCCTTTCAGATTCTACGGCCACAAACTCAATATAAAACCCAAGTTACCTTCCCTCACAAAAACTTTACTCACTCTCTTCTCCGACGAACCTGCAACTACATTCAAATCATCATTTTACGTTGCAAAATGGCTTCCAGTTCATATGTTGCTCAAAACTCTCCGATGAACTCTCCTCATCACTCTCAAGTGCATTCAGAGCACTCCCAAAACCCTAACATCGCCGCAAATGCTGAAAAAGAAAACTCCGGCGACTCTGAAAACTCTGCACCAACCACCAACCTTCAACACTTTCTGAACAAATAATATTTTGAAGATATTCTACCTTTAAAATCCAACAACTGCTACCTGGTACCCTCACCAACAGCCTTCGGCGAAGCACATGCTCTTCTCCTAAATATCATGGAAAATCATTTCCTATACCCTCTCCTTTCCAAAACCCCAAACAAAATCCCTGCACGATATCTGAATCAATTTTGGCAAAGTTGCCGTTTTGATTTAGATGATTCTTTGATAAATGGCTACATTTCAAAACCAGACAAGTCTGACTACCTAGAACTCATGGTTAACAGAACCATGTTCTCACTGGAGTTCAACCTGCCAACCAGAGGTCTTCTTGGAATCAAGAAATATACTGAGGTTCCTACGGACGAGGAGCTCTGCCGATTCGTAGAAATGTTAGGGTATAACACAACCCTGAGGAAACGCAATGATTTCTGCAGAGGCAGACAACCACCTCTGTGGAATACCCTGTTCTCCATCTTGAATCGTTGCCTCACAGGAAAAACCGGTAGCCCTGACCAAAGCTCATTCCAGAACCTGACCATCATGTATGGAATCTATTATGATATTCCACTTGATTATGCCACCATCATGATGCAGGAGATAGTAAATACAATCGACAGAAAGCTCGCAACTCAAAGGGCCAAAAGGAACACACCAGGGTATCTGCCTCCTCTGCAATACCAAAGAATTTTAGGAGTAATCTTCGAACCTCTACTTTAAATGCAGAAGTGGTCAAGGGAAGGGCCATCTGTAAAGCTTTACCCAATGAATAAAAATACTCCTACAGAGCATGAAGACAGTTACCCCCACTGCAGACCTCTGTCGAAGAACCTTCTGGCATATGCAACTGATGAGGATAGGAAATTAGAGTATATACGCGTCCATAGGACTCCAGAACCAAGTCCTGTGACACCTCCGCGTCTAGGAGCCCCCTTAGGTGTAAATATAGTTGAGAGGATGACAGAAGAGGAATGGGCTAAAGCTTTGGAGAAACACTATTCAGTACAAGACCGATTCAAAGCCCAAAGAGAGAGCATTTACCCCTCTTCTCCGAAAATAAAAACCTCTGCAGCAACACCCAAGAAGAAGAGCAAGAAAAGAAAACCAACAGAGGAAACTACAACCTCTGCAGCTCAACACTCTTCTCCACAACAAGCTGCAGAAACAATATCTTCTGCACCTCCCTCACCTCCTAAAGAAAAGAAACGAAAATCCAAATCAACAGAAGAAGGAGCTCCTAAGCCAAAGAAGAGAAAGTCAAAGAAGAAGAAACCCAACTCACCTCTGCAAGTAATCACAGAGGATGTCGAACAAGAAGAGGAAGATCAGGCTATACCTGTGCAACCTCCCTCCCCAAAAGTTTATACAGATCAACAGGGAGATTTCAATGCCTTCCTCAACAATCACGACATTGCCCAAACCTTAGATCCATCAGGATGGGTCGCAGAACCATTGGATCAGTCTACAGAGGCTATGCGCACAACAAAAGTCATTTCTGCAGCTTAAGGTACACAAACCATGCACCCTCACGTACGACAACTCATAGGATCTCATTTCATTTATGATTCCTTAAGAGAAGAAGCAGAAACAGTAGCGCCTAAAGAGGAAACCTCAGAAGAAGAGATAAACATAGAATTAGAGGAAGAGGTTAGGATAGAAACAGCAGAGGGTTCTGCAGAAAAAGATGCCAAAGAAGAAGATGGCACACATCCCCAAACCCTCCTAGTGCAACCCACATTTCTGATACCGTCGGTCTAGCGGCAGAAGGTATCATTGAAATAGAGCGGCACAGCTCGATCCCAACCCCTCCCAGCCAGCCAGAGGTTACTCTTTCAACCTCTGAGCCTAATTTAACTGGGGAAACCATTCCTGGGGAGTCCTCTAGAAAGGACTCACCCATAGTTCGTGATTTCTTGCCCTAAATCACACCTAACATCCTTGCAGAGGAATTCGTTTCCTCTGCCACGCACACCACAATAGGGCCCAACATCCCTTCAGAGGGGATTAGAGAGCACAGAGACGAAGAGACTCTAGACAAGTCTCCGAGTCAACCGAAGGATATTCCAATACCCACCTCTGGAGTGTATTTGGACAATGTTCTTCACAGAACTTCTGTAGAGAATGAAACACAAGTTTCTCCTCGAGTATCAGAAGGAAATCCTTCCACCCTCAACATACAAACAGGGGTGAAAGAAGGTGTCCAAGGAACAAGGACAAACTCTGGAGACGAATGTGTTCCTCCAAAGGTTACCACGAGTTCACACGTATCAAGGGGTGAGTTCCAAACCCTTGTCACCTCTGTGAACCAAACATTGGAAGAGTTGAAAAGCTCTTTCAAATTTTTTGCAGAAGTTAAATCCAAGGCCATCTCAGAACTAAACACCAAAATGGACAACTTGTCCACATAGGTGCAATCTACCATAGCCTAGATGAAGTCTGCTGCCACAACTTCTGCCACCACACCTGCCTCTGCTACTGCTGATTTTGAAAAAGCTGCAACTTCTGCCTTCAACAACTCAATCAACATATATCTGGAAAAGATGAAAGAACAAGTGTTATCAAAAGTTATTACTCCAGAAGAACTGCAGAAGGCTCTACGACAAGTTCAGGAATAAACAACCGAAGCTACTCTAGCCATGAAGCCTACCGACTACATGACAAGAGCACAGTTGACAGAACTTGGGCAAAGCATCTTGAATCAAATGACAGAATTTATCAGAGCCTTCACAATAGCCAACGCTTCTTACGTAAAAGACTTCAAGGCTAGTGTAGGAAAGATGCGGTTCAACACAGAGGCCGAAGTTCAAACTCTTCTTGGTCTTTGTGATGATCTATGTGCCAAAATGATGGAAGCCGGGGCGAAGAAACCTGACACTACTTGCAGAGCAGAAGGTAACAAAGATAAGGGTCAGGATGATTCTGATGATGATGATTCATCAGATCATCCTGAGGGGGAGAAACAAGGGGAGAATCAAAGGGAAACAGCTGCAACCGATCCTCCAATAGCAGCAGAACCAATTTCATCTGCACCCCCATCCCAAACCCAAGATCAAGGAACTCAACAGAGTCCCACAGAGGAAATACCAGCCTCTGTGGAAACCACATCTGTCCTTGAAAAAGATGACCCTCAAGTTCAAATCCTGACATCTTCATCCTCAGAAGAACTTCCCCATTGTCCACCAAAATCCCAACCCAAAACTCACCCAAGAAGAAAATCCGTTGCCCACACACCAAAAACATCTAAACGTTCTGCTACGTATGTCCTAAAAAGAATGGAGTTCGTATCCGCTTTCAGAGCTGCAAAACGTTTCGATATCCCTCCACAAACCACAACCGAGCTCACAGAAGAAACATCAACAGAACCCAAATCCCCAATCAAACCAACAGAACCATCCCCACCAAAGTCCTCAGAAACTGAAGTGTCAAAAATACAGAGGCAATCCCCACAATACCAACAGAGACCTCAACACCCAAACCAACAGAAGCAATCCCACAGAGTCCAAAGCAGACAACAGGTTATGAGCCTTCCCAAACCAAAAATAAAGGGAAGGGAATCATGACAGAAGAACCACAGAAGAAAAAGCAAATGCCACAAACAACAGAGAAGTTGATGAAGAGCTCATTCGATGCCTTTGTCACTCCTAAACCTGAAGACGACTGGGCAATAGAGGGTAGGGTCGCAGAGATAAAACGACAAATTGATGCTCTACGAAGACCAATACCACCACCAGATACACGACATGCAGAAATGGAAGAGGTGGTGTATAGGTACCTTTACAAACAGCAATATCAGAATAACCCTATACCACACATCGAAGATCCTCAACTCAGAGTTGACAATGACAACACCTTCAGCAGAACAAAGCCAAAATCAAGGGCATAAGTCTTCTCAGAGTCCAAAATAGAAAAGGTAATATACTGCAAATTCTCTCAAACGAGAACCTTTCCAAAGATCAGGTACAACATTTACAAAGTCAAAAGGGAGAACAAGTCCGAAAATCAATTTTCAGATGCCGATATAAGGAACTTGAACCCCTACGATCTGCCAGATCTTCTACTTTGGACAAAAGAAAACTTCGACAACGATGCTAACAGAAGGGCCTATCAAGTGTTCAGGAAAGCAATGAGAGAAAAGCTTCTGCGGTATAACATGATAGACTTTCAACTGGGAAGAGATCTTGGAGTCAGAAACCTGAGTCTGAGACCACCAGAGGATCACTGCCCACCTTCTGCAATACCCAACTCAATCATAACAACACCAAGGTACGGGTTAGTGTATAAGGATCCTGCTGGTCAAGTAAGACTTTTTGTGGAAATGGACTGTCAGAAGTATGCAACCATTACTCTGAACAAGTTCAGATCAATCTTAGAAGAGAACAGAGGTACTGAGCTTATGGATCAAGAATCAGCAGAAAGAATGATCAGAGAAATAGATGCTACAATCGGCTTGAGAGAACTCTGCATCAATTTCTATCACGAGCTCAGAGAAGTAGGATTCTACAACAGAAGTTTCAATGACTTCAAAGATGCAAATGTCTAAATCTCTTTTACATATCTCTGTAATAGTAAAAAATAAATGAAATGAAACTTTTGAGGTATTGTTTAACCTCTGTCTACATTACTTAGCCTAATTATGCATAAAGTCAAAATTTCATTTTTCAATACTTAGGGGGAGATTGTTAGCTCCAAATATTCATAAAATTAGAAGTATTGAAAAATAGGCTTAAGTATGAAAGAGTTCCACAGAAGCTCTGCGATGTTCCACAGAAGCTCTGCAGAAGCAAACGATCATTCAAAGAACACCAAGTCCCAAGAAGAATCTACAGAAGACTACTCACAAAGGACCAAAGAAGGATCTACAGAAGAATGCTCACCAAGGACCGAGCCGCAGAACCTCTGTCACCTTTGACAGAGCCTATGCGGTTCAGACTGAAGACTTGGAAGATATTTATAATATCTTGCCACTATTGCAGAAATATCTTTCCACTGTTACAGAAATATCTTGCTACTGTTCCAGGGTCCATTCATCAACTTGTACAAGGCATGGTCCGACAACAAACACGTGTCAAACTCTGATTGGAATCCTTGCAAGTTGATAATAGCGCATTTAATGCATGCAGATTTCCATCCCTTCTTTCCTGTAGCAATAGTCCTTTTGTCTAGAATAGTTATTTTGTAGTAGTATAAAAGGAAGACTCATGTTGAGTTCTTCCTAACCATCAGATAACAAGTTCATACATAAGAAAAACACACACACACAATTAACGTCAAATCTATTGTTAGTGTTCTTCATCAAATACAGTAAACCTTGAGATATTCATTTGTTCTTCATATACTGTTTATTTGATAGTTTGTATTGTTTCTATAAAAACATATCTGTTAGTTCTTCAAATACACTTCCGCAACACATCTCATTTGAACTAATAGATAAGATAATCTTTGTTAATCAAATACGGGAACCAATAAGGATCGTACCTGAAAATGAATATTTGGATTTAGTTGAAAATAATTGTGTGTTAGTGCTTGATGAAACAAATTTCAAGGAAGAACATAGGTTTATAGTAGAGTTGTTGAAGTATCATTCTTTCAAAAAGTGGTTTACTATGAAGAAGACTGTACCAATACAGTATATTCAACAGTGGTGAAAGAATTTGGAATTACAAGGAAATAAGTTTGTGTCTAATATAGGGGGAGTTTCTATAACTCTAACTGTTAGTTTTATGAGAATCATGTTAAGGTTGCCAGGGAAAGATGATTTGGAGGGGAGATCAGATTTTGAGGATTCACCTTTAACAGAGAAAATGTTGGCTGAATTCAGAAGATTGGGTTACAATAAGGAATTGAGGAATCTTAGTTCTTTTTCAGAAGGAATAAACTACCACCAATCTGCGCATGTTTCTTTACTATTGTTAACAAATGTCTTGCTGGAAAACACAGTTCACCAGATCAAGCATCAAGGAAAATCATGCAGATCTTTCATGGGTTAGTGAAGAATAAGCATTATTATTATGCTTCCATCCTATGGGAAGACATGAAGAATACATTTGAAAGGAATCAGAAGGCATTGAGGAGAGAAACAAGAGACAATCCTTTGACATATATACCTTATCAGAGGTATTGGTAGATGGTGATTTGGTATGCAATGAGGCAAGATCCTAGTATTCCAAGAAGAGCAAATGAGGAGCATGGTCCAATATTCTATATGGGTAAAATGATCTCATATCTTAAACTTATAAATTTTCCTAATCACAAACCATTGCCAATGTCACTTAGGGCTTATATTCTAGGGGAGAGTAAGATTTTAAAAGCTTATTGCACCTCTATGGGATTTGATCAACCTCGGATCCCTACCTATGAGGAAAACCCTGAGAGGAGAGGTGGTCAAATGCAGTAAGAGAGGGGGAGGATGTTCAGGTGGGAGAACATTCTGAGAGAATTGAGAGGCAAAATTCAGAGAGCTTGGTTAGAAGTGAGCCTGAAAAACAGACAGAGAGAGGTGAGGATGAGAGAATGTCACCAGAATTAGAAAACAGAGATAATTCTGAACCAGCTTATCTAAACCGGGCACCCACATCTACTTTTGGTTGACAACCCTTGGTGACCAATATTGAAGAAAACACCATTGAGCCCATGGTGGAACTTGAATTACCCAATCCCAACCACTCAGAAGCATTTCAACATGCTACTGTTTCATTTCAAACAGGGGAACCATCATCTATTCATTTGGAGTTTGGTGATAAATCCCAAAATATTATTCATCACACTGAGTCAGGATTACACAGTAACATCCTATTTGGGCCTGAATTTTCATTTCACACTAGTACATCACAGGGAATTCATTTTCCTGTATCAACATCCATAGACACACCTTTTATTGGTTGTCAATGATTGGATGGAAGTCCTGGGGATGTGAACATCTTAAAACCTCCTTACACAGTGCATCCATTGTACATGGTGACTCTGTAGCACCTACAGGCCATGTGTTCTCTAAACATATGAAAACTGGTTCATCTGTTGTTCCAGGATTAACGTTAGAACCTTATGAATTTGAAAATATTCAGAAACAAAATCAGGAATTGGGTGAGAAAGTTCTGAAATTGGAAAACACAGTTACTTCTTTGAAAGATGAAGTTAAGGAACTCAGAACAAAGTTGGAAGAAAAGGCTAAGGTTGTTGAACAAAAGGTGGACACTGTGAAAGTATCTGTGGAATCTCATCAAAAGGAGATCACAGAAAAGTTATCTAAGTTTCAAGAAGATATGATCAAGAGTATGGATGCCATAAAGTCTTCTCTGCTTCAAGCATTCAGTACAAATTTGGCTAGTGTTTCAAAGCCTCTAGCTATTATGCCTTTATCTGAAGCAGGGCCAGAATCTGAATCAACTGATTCATTGAAAAGAAAGTTTGATGATAATGATTCTCATGAACATCAAAAGGGGGAGAAAAGACAGAAGTAAAGTACTGAGTTGATAGTTGTTCCATCTACAAGTTCTGAAAGTCTAAGCTCTGAGGAAATGGAATAAGAAGATGTGGTACTTGAAAAGTCTTCTGTTATGGATGCTGATAATGTTCTGAAAGTAACTTGATGTGAAGCTGATGTGAATAATTCTGAAGTTGATATGAATACTTCTGAAACTGATGTGGTTATGGTAGATACTTCTATGGAGGATATCTCTGAAGTGAAGATAGTAGAAAATACTGAAGTGGAAATGAGGAATACTTCTGAGGTTGATATGACTACTACTTCTGAAATTGCTATGGCAGATAGTTCTGATATGATGGATAAGTGTTCTGATATTGTTTTTTATACTGGAAACAGTTCTTCTGAATCTGAGCAAAGTTTTATGCAAAGTATGTTGGTCAGTGTGCTGAATCGTACAAGCATACACATATGTATCGGAATGGTGAGACCAATTGATCTGATGGGAGAAGAAGATCACTCAGTTGGATATTCATACAAGTTTCAAGATGAATTTGAACTGCATTTTCACGATGAATTGGTAGTTGATGATAAAGAGTATGATAGAGTTGAAAACTATTTCATGCCTCTGGAATATGTATTCAGAAGACCGATTGTTATTCCAAGAATTGAATTGCCAATACTAGAGGAACCTTTGTGTGACTTCATTATTGAACAAAGTGACACTCCATTTGCATGGAATTATTTTCGTAAAATTTTTCCAGAAGAAAACTTTGAGAATCTATACTGCAAAGAAGATGAGTATGTAGATGTTGAAAACTTCATTGATGGCTTCATGGATGAGAAAATTTAGATGGTGTATGTAGAAGCTTCAAACAGGTTGAGAAAACCTGATGAAAGGTTACTTGTTCAGAAAAGAATTGAAAAGGTGTTAGAATTTCAAATAGAAGAGTTTGATGGTCTGAAGTATGTCAACATGAATGTTCTGAAGGAAGGAAACCTGAAAGTAAATCTGACTAGTTTTAACTTTCACAGACTGTTCCTTGATGATCAAATCTTTCTGGTGAAGTTCTTTGCAAGCACAGAAGAAACTTGGATGGAAATTGAATGCAGAAGGATTTTGGGTATATATGTTAGAAATATGCATGTCTATGACTTCCAGCTGGCTATTGAATCAGGAAAAGATAAGTGTAATCTAAGTTGCCCAAACAGAAAGTCAAACTACACAAACTATGTTCTTGGATTTGTGAATGAATGAATGGGTAATTAAGGTTTTTTCTATATAGTTTCTGGAAAACCAATGTTCTTTAGACTGAATGATCTGGTAAAGTATATTGATGCCACACTTCATTGGTTGTTGGAAGAGATGGAAGTTATTGCTGAAGGAGAGAAAACAATAATAAGAGATAAATGTACAAGGCACATCAAAGAAAGGTTGGATCTTAGAACAAGAATCAAAAAGTGTAGTGATTGTATGCTTTTAGAAGAAAATCCAAAGAAGTTGCTACACATTGATTTTGTATTTCCTGTTGAATATGAAGTCAATGGTGTTTACTCTGATGATGTTGAAGAAGTTATTCCAGATGTATTATCTTCACAAGATGTTCAGATGCAAGTGGCTGAACAAACAGAAAAATCTGAAGCCAATGAAGAAGTACCTGTTGATCTAAATGGTTTGTTTCTGGAATATGATTTGCCCAAGTTCTTTCAACCAAGAGAAGTGAACTTTCTAAGTGTGTATCATGATAAGTCAGAGTTTACTCAATGGTTTCATGCTGAATTGACAAGATGTGTGGGAAAGAAAAAGCAATCTGTATATTCTGATTTCATGATCACTGGAATCAGAGAACTTTGTGTCAAGAAATTAAAAAAGAATGAATACTATGGTTTTGAAGTTCTAAGAGAGGATGGAAAAGTCTACTACTTCACTGAAGCTGACTTTGATAAGATCTCAGTAACAGATTTCTACAGGTTGTATTGTCTTCTACAAAATAAAGATTGTAGTAAGTACAAAAAGGAAAGAGGAGCATTAGCAACAGTGAGAGAAGCTATGTTTTATATTCTGAGATGGTATGCATACATTGATTTTCAAGTTGCTCTGTATGTGCATAGACCATGTGTTTATCTTTCCAAGACAAACAATGATCATGAGCTACTAAGTTCTTTGAAGACAGTATATGTTTGTAAACTGCCAGAGTTGGGGGTCATACTGAAAAATAAACAAAGTCAAAAGATCTTCTTCAGAGTCAGTGAAGTTGCCAAGTACTGCTCTGGAACTCTCAGATTTATCAAGAACAATTTCATTGAAAAGATTGATAAAAGACTTGCTTTGAGAAATGTGATTCTTCTAAAGATTGTACCTGCTCTAACAGAATTTAATGTTGATCAATATAAGCTTGTTTGACAAAAGGGGGAGATTGTTAGAACTAAAGTTTGTCAAAAAGCTAAGTGTTAATATCTGATCTGAAGGCTCAGAGTTCTGAGTAAGAAGAATCAGAAGTTCAGATCAAAGAATACTGCAAAGATTATTAAGTGATGAAGTCTGAACAGAAGGCTCAGAGTTCTGAGTAGGAGACTTAGAACTTCTGATGGTGAAGACGAAAATGTCAATTGTTCCAAGTATATGTTCTGAAGTGCTTAATCAAAAGGATGTGCAGAAGTTCTGAACATGTTGTTCAGAACTTATGTCTTAGGATATTTTCAGTTATATTCTGTTACTAATTAGAACACGTGTAATTGTTCTATTGGTTTTTCTTGTATATGTACTATAGCTTTAGCTTTTCTTAACAGTATATATAGGAGTTAGCAACTGTAAGCTAACTAACTTTTCATATCACTTTGTAATTTTTGAGAGATTATCTCTCTAGATCTGTAATCTGTTCTTGATCGAATACAAAGTTCTTGGATCCAATTCTCTATCATTTTACTGTTTAATTGTTCTTGATTGTTCTTAATTGATTGTAAGATCGAATCCTGGTTTCTACATGAATAAAAAATCGTATGACATAAAATGGTTTAGAAGAAATACCTTTTCAGATGTGTTGCATTCCAGGTACGTGGGATATCTCGATTGTCGAGGGTTTGGAGTTTTTAAGCACCTTTGCCCACGACTTCTGAGATACGATAAGGACCTTCCCACTTGGTGGAAAGTTTACCTGCATTGAGCTCTTGAGTGCTATGAAACACTCGTCGGAGGACGTAGTCGCTGTTTGGGCAAAATTTCACCAGTCTCGACCACGATCAAGGTAAGGGAAACACTTATTTTATTTCACCCGACGACAAGGTAATATCATAGTACTTTATTCCTTGGTTAAAAATAGAATCGTAAGTTATTTACCTCACGACACTCGACCACGATGTCGTCCAGGTCTCACGACCATCGCATAAGACCATGCGACCTCGACCAACTAACGTTCATTATGACTGTTACGTTTGTTCAGTGTTTAATGCAGGATTCAACGTCATCAATGACCAACGGCTACAACCAGTAAAAGCCCATTAACAGCATTAAAAGACAACGTCCGTTACGACAGTTATGAAAAGCATCAATCAAAGCACCCGAAGACTATAAATATAGAGCTCAATCAACATTTCAGGAATGGAATCATCATTTGACACATTACATCGCTTCCAAAAATCATACCCTGCGTACTCAAGAACCTCCGAAGCAAAGAACTTTCTCTCAAGTGATCGCTATCGACGCACGACATCGACGCACGACATCGACGCACGACTCACGCGCTCAATGCATATCTTTTACGCACGACACACAGACTATACACATGACGCACATTGTTTTTACATTTGAAACACTTGTTACTTTACATTTCGAAGTCTTTCCTTCATTTGTATTGTAATCTATGTACGATCCACACCTGGAACATAAGGACATCGCCCCTGTTTGGCGACCATAGTGCAGCGACGAATTCCACAGTCGTCCGCTGGTTTTTTCCTCGTTGAGGTTTTTCCCGCGTCACCAAAATTCTCTGTCTCTTTTACATTTTTTACCTTAATCGCACGCTTTGTCTAGAGATTCTTTTCTTTAGTTGTTAAGCTCCACAATCAACCTCAAGTTGTACTTGTGTGCGATTTTTGGCATTAACAGTTTGGCGCCATCCGTGGGACCCCATCTAGAGAAAATCTTCGACAAACGTGCGTCCTACTAACAGTTTCTTGTAGTCTCCTCTGTTTTCTGTTTCAAGAAAATGGCAGCTCTTGGAAATCAAGAGCATGTCATCGCCCAGATGTACCAGGAGTTAGAGGTCGCACGAAATCAAATCAATGCCATGGCCGAGCAAAGTCAAAGAGCAGCTGAAGAGATCCTGCGGCTGACAAATCCCTTTGGACCCCATAATGGTCCTAGGCCATTCGTTCAGAATCCAGGCCAAGGATCGTTCGGTCAGAATGGTCCTAGACCATTCGCGCATAATCCAGGTCCAGGGCCGGGTCCGTTCGCTCAGAATCGGCATTCGGGTCCATTCGCTCAGAATCAGCATCCAGGTCCGTTCATGCAGAACCAACAGCCGAGGCCATTCTACCCAAATCCCCAGTTCGGGACGGTTCCTCCTCAGCATATAGGGCCACCACCCATGCAAAATGGATCGCAGCCATTCCAGAATGGATCGCAGCCATTTCAGAACGGATCGCAGCCGTTTCAGAGTGAATCGCAGCCGTATTTTGTCCCTTTCAACGGGGACGCCAATGGCTCGTCGCACGGAAATGACACCAGTTCAGGAGTCAATCCACAGACAGGTGCGAATCCCGATCTTTTTGACCCCGTCGCCAACGGCTGAAAATGTTAGAAGATCAGAACGAACGTGTCCTGTCTTTGCTCGCCAAGCTACCCGGGGCAGCCGTGCCCGTCGACGTCGAGCCTCGATCAGGATTTCAGGCATCGCCCTTCATCGATGCAATTGCGACCGTCGAGGTCCCGAAGAAATATAACGTCCCCTCTTTCACGCCTAAATATTCCAGAGTGACCGATCCGACAGAGCACGTCGCGCAATATAAGCAACTCATGTGGACGATCTCGATCCCACACATGTATCAGAAGGTCTGTATGTGCAAAAGCTTCGGCGCGACTCTCACCGGTCCTTCCCTCCAATGGTTGATCAATCTCAAACCCAAATCCATTGGGTCGTTCGCTGAGTTGGTCAATCAATTCTCTCAACAGTTCGCCAGCAGTCGCAGGATGGAGAAGCAGACCAGTGACTTATATTATGTCGTACAGAAGACCAATGAGTCTATTCGAAGCTACTTTAATAGGTTCAATGCAGAGATGATTAGTATCCGCAACTGTGACGTCAAGACTGCATTCGAAGCTTATAAGCGTGGTCTGGACGACAGTTCGGGTTTGTACACTGATCTAACCAAGTATCCTCCGGAGAATTTTGAGGATGTCCGAGCTCGAACCTTAGCATATATGAGGGTAGAGGACGACGCTGTTTCCGTTGCAAGCATACCGACGACAAGAGATCGTTAGGTGTGAAGAAGCCATAATTCAAGACGAAGGCAATTTCCAAAGTAGAGCCATCGCGCCAAATCTCAAACGTCTGGTTCAAGACAAGAGCGGAAGCTAAGACTGTGGCCAAATTTCCTCAGTACCCTAAGATATCCTCTTATGGATTCAACGGGACCACTAAGGACTTGGTCGAAGTTCTGAAGACCGCCCAAGCAACCATCCGGTGGCCGAAAAAGTCCGATCAAGACGACGCCAAGAAAGATAAGTCAAAGTGGTGCGACTTCATAGCTCTCAAAAAGGAGTTAGCATATCATGTCCAGAAAGGAAATCTCAAAGATATCATCGATAACGTTGTCGCTCCAACTAGCGATGATCGACCGCCAACCCCCGAGCATGCGAAAGTCGTCAATTATATCACTGGTGGTTCCGACATGTGTGGTCTGACGTACTCCACAGCCAAGCGTCACGCCAGTCAAGCACCTGACGATCGACCTATCCCGCGTTCATCGAGGCCCAAAAAAGATCTGGAGCTGGAAGCTATGAAGATTGTGTTCAATCAAGACGACCTCGGTGACTCTTATTAGAAGCATCATGACGGGTTGATCATTCAACTCACGATTGGCAATTGTTTAACCCGGTGAGTCTTGATCGATGGGGGCATTTCAGCGAACGTCATTTTTCTCGACACCATCAAGGCCATGGGAATCGATTGCTCGGAAATCACCCGACGCTCGACGACCTTGGTCGGTTTCAACGGAGAAGCGACGAGCACCTATGGAGAGATCATCCTGTCGGTCTATACCAGAGGAATCAACAAGCAGACTAAGTTCAGTGTCATCGATTGTTCATCGACCTATAACATCATCTTAGGTTGACCGTGGATCTATGAAATGAAAGCCATTCCCTCAACGTATCATCAAACCCTAAAGTTCCCTATGCCGTGGGGAGTTCAAGAAATCAAAAGTGAGCCGAAAGTCGCCCGAGACTGCTATAAGACCACCTTGAAGCCGCGAAAATAAGCTATTTGGCACTCACAAGGGCAAACTTGACCATAAGGTCTCGACAGGTACGTCTCTCTATCTCTGATCTTATAGACAAACTAATGCCTTTTTTACAGGAATATGCCGACTATTCTGCCCTGTCGCACAAAAACACGATCGACATAGACATTGATGTTAACCCTCAAAAACTCAGTGTCGATCCGTCATTTAAAGCCTATTTTTTCCTGGAAAAATAGGATAGTAAATGACGGGGGGCAAATCCCCCATCAAGTAAATAAGAATATGAGAAGGTACGTTTTCTAAATTCTTTTCTCTACTTTCATACGATTTCCTATGATGAGCGAATACTAACTTAAGCATCGGAGGGTCATTGGTCAGCCAACGACCAACCATTGATAGTATTATACCGCAGGATCGCACGACATGAGTCCATCACATGACTCTCGCAAGATCGTGTAGCACAAGTATTCAAGCCAAGTACATGATTTAGCGTATGATCTAAAATTCATCGTACAGTTTACAAACGACATACAATCTAAGTGTTTTTAGAAGCATCTCATATATGCTTTTAACATACGATTGTTTACACGGCTTGTATTTTAATTTGATGTTTATCAATTAAGAAGCCTTTGTCGCACGTATCTATGGTTATATACAATTTACAAGTGTTTTCTTACGATCGACGTTATACTCGATGATTGCTTGTAATGAACAAAGGCAAATCTCACGATCAAAAGAAATTTCCTTAAAATACGATTACAGGAACTCGACCACCAACAGTCGATCAAAGCAAACACAAAGAAATTCTTTTAAATTTGAGGAGGGGCATCAATCGCATCCTTGCCCGAGGCCTAGCCTTGAAGACCCCCGCCTACTACCTCCTCCTCGACGTCCTTCTCATCATCTGAATCGAGGTCTCTCTCAGACCCGATGCCCTTCAAGTAGACGTCAACCTCCTTTGACGCTGAGGCAAGGGGATCCTTCCCAAGCAGATGTCGCCTCATTATTGCCGCCCTGGCAGTCAGACGAACCAGGGCAAAAACAGACTTACCCGTGTCTTTAAGATCCTGCACCTCTTTCTCCAGTTCCACCACTCGAGACTTGGAATCCTCAGCTTCCTTTACGGTCCTAGCCAAAGATTCTCTAACCTTGTCCATCTCCTCCCTCTGATCAGCGATCATGGACATGGATTGCGTCAGACGATGATTGATGTCATCCTTGGCACGACCGACAGCCTCTAATTGTTTCAGGGCATCGCCAAGACGTGTCGACATAGTCTTTTCATGCTCTACGGCGGCATCTGCCCTAGCCATCGCCGCATTCCTCCTCTCATGGGCAGCGGACACCAGATCCTTGATCTTCGTCATCTCGGCACGTAAAGCCAAAGAAGCATGGAACGCATATAGAAACATAAAACAAAGCAATGTTAATAAGCGTACGACAACGTAAACACCGACAAAAGGTCTTGAAAGAAAGACATACCATGAATGCCAAACCGGCAACATGGGCTCCCGTCTCCTCGATAGGAAACCCCTCAAAACGCTCAATGAAAGACGGGAGCAGATATTTCCCCAGCTGAGGAAAGAGATTCGTCCCGTCTAGGACATTCTCGACCATAAAGTCCAACGACAATGTAAAATTAACCATCGTGACCTTAGCCCATCCCGTCGGGTGATCCTTGCCCTTGTCGGCCGACAAAGGATCCGACGTGGCGGATGGGGACTTCGTTGTTTCTGCCGGAGGCGCAGAACTAAGAGGTGTCGCAGCGATCACGTTAGGAGATGTCCTCCAAGGCGATGCGACCTTCGCCTTTTCGGGTGTAACTACTCTCGACGAGTCGTCAACCCCTAAAGACGATTCCCTCAGGATCGTCGTCCTCGTTTTCTTGGGAACTTCAGGACCTGCAGACAAGGTTCTTTGTCTCCTCTCTTTTCCCTTTCGGGCAAGCTGCTCTTTTAGCAGAGACAGTCGGCACCTTCGGTCGAGACTCTCCTGGAAACCAGAAACAGGAAGAAATGTTATAAAAGAAGAAGATTCGACAGAAAGAAAAAGGAAAGCACACTTACCAGTCATCTCTCTTTTTTCGACTTCCGCTTCTTCCTCCTCCTCACGCTTCTCTCCCCGGTTCTCTCCTAAGTACACCAAATCTTCGTCGTCGTCCACCAAGTGTCGTACGACAAACGACCGGTCGGCGGCGCTGAACTCTAAAAACGCGTCAATCTTTGCCTGAGAGTTGGCGTAAGGCTTCACGTCCTCGAATCTTATGGCTGTCGACATGTAAAAAGGAAGTTAAAAATCAAACAAAAAACACGGACGACATACGACAATGAAACTACAAAGCTCACCCAACGTATTCTAGCCGGTCCTAATCCAATCACTCTTGGAGTCAAGGGACAATTTACGCACAAATGCGTATCGAGTCTTCCATTTACGATCGTTCACAGCGGTATTTAGGACCAAAGCGCGATCGCCTTTAAACTTAGAGTACACACTACAGCGATGACATCCGTCCTTCTTGGCTTGATAAGCCAAAAAGAGGTCACGTACATTCCTGGGCGATTCCCATCTTTTAGTGAGACGCTCGATCGCTTTCACGACTAGCCAAAACTGGGGCATTAGCTTACTTGGTGCTAAGTCGAATTCTAGCATAAAAGCCTTAGCTAAAGGCAAGTAGGGCCATTCGAAACCTATCTTAAAAGGGTATTCGTATATCACGATATACCCCTCAGGACATTTATTTGATCGGATCTGACCTGCGTAGATCAATTCGACCGACGCGGGGATTTTGGCTAAACTTCTAAGGTCATCAAGGTCTGATTGTTCTTGAATTGTGCTTTCGGGGTCCATCGACATTTCTAAACCAGATTTAAGAAAGCAAAGACATCGTACCTTATATATATATAAGCGCTCTACACCTCGAAAATCCTAACTGAATCGAAGATCCTTGCAGGATTTGAAAAGACCGGACGAAGAACGGTAAGGAAATCAAGAGGAAATCTCTGTGTAAAACCATTTGCAATCTTAAACGAAAATAGACCCATCGTGGTCTCTACTTATGTAATCGATCGTGTCAGATCAAGTCCCTCGATAGTCGACGCGTGCTTCTCGAGTGACCACACGGATCGCCGACACCTGTCATTGACAGCTGCCAAGCATCATCGTGCGTCAGCGTGACGTCACGACTTTTCGACTTCCCTCTCTGGTTTGAATTGAACCGATTCAGTTCCAAGACAACCAAGGTCACTTTCGACACGTGTCATAACCTCGAACCCCCGACAAGTAAAATTTAAAAAACTTTTTGCCACTCCACTTTTTCAAATTTTAGGGGCAAACTGTTTGGGCAAAATTTCACCAGTCTCGACCACGACCAAGGTAAGGGAAACACTTATTTTATTTCACCCGACGACAAGGTAAAATCATAGTACTTTATTCCTTGGTTAAAAATCGAATCGTAAGTTATTTACCTCACAACACTCGACCACGATGTCGTCCAGTTCTCACGACCGTCGCATAAGACCATGCGACCTCGACCAACTAACGTTCATTATGACTGTTACGTTTGTTCAGTGTTTAATGCAGGATTCAACGTCATCAATGACCAACGACTACAACCAATAAAAGCCTATTAACAGCATTAAAGGACAACGTCCGTTACGACAGTTACGCAAAGCATCAATCAAATCACCCGAAGACTATAAATATAGAGCTCAATCAACATTTTGGGAATGGAATCATCATTTGACACATTACATCGCTTCCAAGAATCATACACTGCGTACTCAAGAACCTCTGAAGCAAAGAACTTTCTCTCAAGTGATCGCTATCGACGCACGACATCGACGCACGACTTACACGCTCAACGCATAGCTTTTACGCACGACACACAGACTATACACACGACGCACATTGTTTTTACATTCGAAACACTTGTTACTTTACATTTCGAAGTCTTTAGTTCATTTGTATTGTAATCTCTATACGATCGACACCTGGAACATAAGGACATCGCCCTTGTTTGGCGACCATAGTGCAGTGACGACTTCTACAGTCGTCCACGGGTTTTTTCCTCGTTGAGGTTTTTCCTGCATCACCAAAATTCTCTGTCTCTTTTACATTTTTTACCTTAATCGCACGCTTTGTTGAGAGATTCTTTTATTTAGTTGTTAAGCTCCACAATCAACCTCAAGTTGTACTTGTGTGCGATTTTTGGCATTAACAGTCGCCTTCCTGGAAGTCTTTAGCTTTGACGTTCTTGTTGAAGTTTCGCTCGACCGCTTGCCTCTGCGACGCCATTCTGATCAGTGCTGATTCTCTAAGCTCTTCAAGGACGTCGAGGTCATAACTTAAATCAACCAGGTTGTGGTCGACGGAAGTATGCCTCGAGTTCGGGAGCCGGACCTCGACCGGCAAAACTGCTTCACAACCATAGACCAAAGAGAAAGGGGTTTGTCCTGTGAACGTGCGTGGCATCGTGCGATTCGCCCACAGGACTGAAGGGAGTTCTTCGACCCACTTTCCTTTGGCAGCTTTTAAGCCTTTCTTGATCGAAGCAATAATGGTTTTATTACTCGATTATGCAAGTCCATTTTCCTGGGGATACCTGCGTGTCGAGGTCGTCATCTTGATATTGCGGTCTTCACAGAACTGTCGAGTCCTGTTGCTTATGAACTGGGATCCATTGTCGTAGACAATTTCGGACGGGATCCCAAAACTGCATATGATGTTAGTCTGGATAAAAGAGACGACCTCCTTGTCCCGAACTTGAGAAAAGGCAGCTGCTTCTACCCACTTAGAAAAATAATCTGTATGTACGAGAAGAAATACCTTTTGCCCGGGGGCAGGTGGTAACTTGCTGACAATATCCACCCCCCATCTCCTGAAGGGCCATGTGATTAATGTCGAATGCAAAGGTTCAGAAGGTTTTTGGGACGTACCTGAATGTCGTTGACAAGGATCACAGTTCTGGACATACCTGACGGCATCTTGTCGCAGTGTTGGCCAAAAGTAGCCTGTCGAGAGATACGATTGGCCAAACTGCGACCTCCTGAGTGATTGCCACACTCCCCATTATGCATTTCTTGAAGGATTATTTGGACTTGACTTTTGCTGGTGACACATCTCAGGTTTAAGCCTGTCGATGATCGTCGATAGAGTATATCTCCGATCACGACATACCTGGATGCCTTGAACCTGATCTTCCGGGCTTCCATCTTGTCTTCTGGGAGTTGGTCATGCATAAGGTAATTTATGATGTCGCACAACCAATCATCTTCCTGGTCTTTGATCTGGACGACATCGTCATTTTCGATGGACGACGTCGCCAGGTGGGTCATGGGAATGTTGTCGAATAATGGTACGCTAAGTGCAGACACAAGGTTTGCTAAAGCGTCGACTTGAGTATCCTGGTCCCTTGGAATCTGTTCAATGGAAAATGATTTAAACATTTCTGATTTTTCTTTTGCTACCTTAGGTACGCTGTCGTCTTTGAATCTTTGGCCGAGAATTCTCCATTCATCTGGTTCACAACCAAGAGATAATCGCTTTTGACGTGTAGCGCAGTTGCCCCCGAGTCGTGGGCCATATTCATTCCCACGATCAGGGATTCATACTCGGCTTCATTGTTGGTGGTTTTGAAGTCGCATCGTACGGAGTACACCATCTTGCCCCCCTGTGGCGACTTTAAGACGACGCCTAGACCTGAACCCCTAATGTTGGATGACCCATCGACATGTAGAGTATAGGGAACGTCGTCGTGAGTTGCCACAGTGAGCACCTCGAGCCATGCTTCTTTTTCCAGTCCAGGACTGAAATCAGCAATGAAATCCGCCAAAGCTTGCGATTTGATCGCGGTCCTGGGCTTGAAGTCGATGTCGTAACTGTTAATGCCAAAAATCTTCCAGAAGGATAACTTAAGGTTGATTTTGGAGCTTAACAACTAAAGATAGAAATCGTTCGACAAAGCAATGCGACGAGGACAAAAAAAATGTAAATAAGACGCAAGGAATTTGGTGACGTGGGAAAAACCTCAACGAGGAAAAAACCCGCGGACGACTGTGTAAGGGCTATGCGTCGTGCGTCGTCTGCTTCGAGAGAGAACACTTCTTTTCTTAGGAAATTTCAATACGCTGTCAGTGATTTGGGAGCTCAGATGTGTGCAAAATGGTGTTGAGTCTTCGTATATATAACCTTCGAATGTTTTAAATGATCCTCATGAATGTCGGAGTAACGGTCGTAACGGCTTTTGAGAGTTAATGCTCGTAATTTCCCTTGTCGGTTATAGCCGTTGGTCATTAATGGCGTTGATCCTGCACTAAACAAAGAAAGCATAACAGTTATGTCGTTAGTTAAATGGTCGAGGTCGTAAGGTATCTTACGACGATCTTGCGAATCGGATGACAACGTGGTCGAGTGTCGTGAAAAGCTCTTGACCTAAACTTTAGGAGGGGCGACGGAGGTATTAAATGTATTTTTAGGATCTTATCTTAATCCAAGAGATGTCGTGCGATATGTGTCTTACCCTTTTTTGGTCGTGGTCGAGATTGGTGAATTTTTACCCAAACAGTTTGCCCCCAGAATTTAAAATGAAGAGGCAGTTTCAAATTTTGAATTTTAAATTTTTGTCAGAGAAAAATCTTTTAAAATCTTCGTCGAAGGGAATATTAGGGGTCGTGACACGTGGCAAAAAGGTCGATTCAGTTGCATTAGAACCGAATCGGTTTGATTTGAATTATGGAAGTTGAGAAGGCGATAAGAACGTGACGTCACGCTGACGCGTATCTTATGCTTGACAGTTGTTAGCGCCAGGTGTCGACGATCCGTGCCTGCATACGAAAAAGCGAGGACATGTGTCGATTATCGAGTGACTCGATCTGACATGATCGATTACATAAATAGAGGCCTTCGATGGATCTTTTCCAGTTTACGATTTCTGAGAGTTTTAGAGCGAGTTTTCCTTCCTGATTTCTTGCCATTTTTCAGCGAATACATTCTAAACCTGTAGAAATCTTATTTCGATCTAGAGTTTTTGAGGTTTAGAGCGCCTATATAAGGTATGACTTCTCATCCCTTTTATGCGTCGTAAGTCTATCGCTAGAAAACCTAGGAGAAACTGGGATCTTTTTGCTATGAGCGATATAAAAATTTGGTTAACGAGTTTAGCAATGTCGACCGAACCAGCGAGCACCATTAGAGAATAAGACGATCTAGACTCCCTTAGGAAATTAGCGAAAATCCCTACGGGGATTTCACTAAGCAGGGCCGGTCAAGTTCGTCCAAAGATGTGTCTCGACGGGCATTTCGTGATATATGAATACCCGTTTAATATAGGTTTCGAATGACCCTATTCGCCTCTGGCCAAGGCATTCATGTGCGAGTTCGACCTCAAGACGGGGCAGTTGATGCACCAATTCTGGCATGTTATCCAAGTCGTAGAGCGACTAACCAAGGACTGGGCGTCGCCCATGAATGTGAACGACCTCTTGACGGCCTACCAAGTCAAGATGGACGGGTATCGCCGCTATAGCCTGTTCTCAAAACACAAGGGTGGTCGTACCTTAGTTCTAAAAACTGTGGTCAACGACCGCAAGTGGAAGACTAGGTACGCATTCGTGCGTGTGGCGATGCTAGACCCTGAAAGCGACTGGATTAGGTCCGCTGGAATATGGCGGGTGAGTTTTCAGCTTGTGTCGAGCGTCCTGTATTACATTTGACTTGTGTTTTTACTTATCCCTGTTCTATTTGTTTATCAGACATCAAATTCGAAGACGTGAAGTCGAACGACGACTCCAAGGCCAATATCGACAAGTTTATGGAGTTCAGCACCGACGATCGATCGTTCGTCACACGACACCTAGTCGACGAAGACGAGGACGTGGTGTGTTTGGGCGAAATTAGAGAGGGAAGACGAGAAGAAGAGGAGGAAGAGGAAGAAGAGGAAACAGAGAGAGAAGAGAAAGAAGAGTCGAGAGATAAGGAGGAAGAAATGACTTGTAAGCGTACCTTATTTTGCTCGACTCAGTCTTTTCATTGCTTCGGTCATTTGATGCTCTTCTTTTCTCGTTTTTTCAGGGGAATCTCAGATGAAGGTGACGTCGGCGGCTGCCAAGAGGGCGGCCCAAGCTGAAGTGGCCCACAGGGGCAGGGAGAAAAGGAAGGGGACCTCGACCACTGGGTCGGGGGTTTTAAAGAAGACGAGGATGACGGTCCCGAGGGAACCATCATCGAAGGTAGGCGACTCGTCGAGAGTCGTTACTCCTGAGAAGACGAAGGTGTCGATCGCATCACCTGAGAAGACGAGGACGTCTTCTGGTGTGATCTATGCGACGCCATTAAGTTCTGCGCCTTCGGCGAAAACGACGTTGTCGTCGTCTGCCACGTCGACCCCTTCGTCGGCCGACAAGGGCAAGGGCCATGCGACGGGAGAGGCTGAAGTCATGGCGGTTAAGTTTACGTTACCGTATGACTTCATTCCTGATAATGTCCTGGACAGGATGAAGTTTTTCCCCCATCTGGGGAAATATCAGCTCCCTTCTTTCAAGGAGCGCTTTCAGGGAGTCCCGGTCGAGGAGACGGGATCCCAGGTCGCGGGACTGGCGTTCATGGTAAGTTTTTCTTTCAAAACTTGTTCTTTCGATGTTTGTAATCTTTGTCGGGTGTTTTCTAACTTATGTCGTTCTGTGTTTTCCAAGCGTTCCAGTCCTCCCTTGCTCTGCACCCCGAAACGGAGAAGATAAGAGTTTTGGTGTCTGCAGCTCTTGAAAGAGAGAATGCGACACTGGATAGGGAGAAGGCCGCTCTGGAGCGTGTTGAGGCCATGTCTATACGGCTCGACGACCCCCAGAATGAGTCGGAGGCCGTCGGTCGTGCAAGGGACGATGCAAACCGTCGTCTGAAGCAGTCTTTGTCCTTGATCGCCGACCATAGGGCTGAGCTGGACAAGATTAAGAAGTCTTTGGCTACGAGTGAAAAAGAAGCTGAGGATTCCATGTCCAGGGTGGCAAAGCTAGAAGGGGAGGTGAAGGAGCTCAAGGACGAGTCGACGTCCGTCTTTGCCTTGGCTCGATTGACCGCCAGGGCGGCGATCATGCGACAACACCTATCGGGGAAGAATCCCTTGCCTCAGCGTCGGATGAACTGGCCTTCTATCTGGCAAACGTCGGGTCCGAGAGAGACCTCGACTTGGACAACGAGAAGGAGGTCGAGGAGGAGGAGATCGACACTGGTGCGGTTGCGGGCGACGATCCTCCCCAACCTTAGATAGTTTTTTATTTTTTTATCTTTTATCGCTCGACCGTTGGTGGTCGAGTCGTTTGATGTAACCGACGACCGATGAATGACATTTTCCTTTCTTTTGAACTTGCGCATTACTTTATACATTTTATAAGTAAATACAATATCAATATTGGAATTCACCAAGCAAACATTCATCATACAAAAATGAACATAAAGACATGCGACATAGGCATCCATTGTAATACACTGACTAGAACACAGGTTATAGAATCTTTAGATTTTTAAGTCGTGTAGAGCGAACGTGGGTACGTACGATTTAGAGTATTTACCCAAAACATGATAAATTTTCTAAGTTAGGGAAACTTAGGTCGTACTACAGATATAGATCGTGCGTTCCTGCAATCGTCCAATCAAGTCATACGATAGACTTGATTGCTTATGTCGTGTGATCCTGCGAAAATGCACTGAAGTCGTGTAATAGAGTTAGTAACTTATATCGTGCGATCCTGCGATAAAATAAGGTCAGAGGTTGGTCGTTGGCTACCCAACGACCCTCCGATGCTTAAGTCAGTAATTGTTGTGATGAATTAAAAAATCGTATGAAAAAAGGGGTTTAGAAGAAATACCTTTTCAGGTGAGTTGCATTCCAGCTACGTGGGACATCTCGATTGTCGAGGGTTTGGAGCCGATAGGCACCTTAACCTACGACTTCTGAGATATGATAAGGACCTTCCCACTTGGTGGAAAGCGTACCTGCATTGAGCTCTTGAGTGCTCTGGAACACTCGTCGGAGGACGTTGTCGCCTTCTTCGAAGACTTTAACTTTGACGCCCTTGTTGAAATGTCGTTCGACCGCTTTCCTCTGCGATGCCATTCTGATCAGTGCTGATTCTCTAAGCTCTTCAAGGGCGTCGAGGTCATTGTTTGGGCAAAATTTCACCAGTCTCGACCACGACCAAGGTAAGGAAAACACCTATTCCCTTTTTCCATAACGAAGGTAAAATCATAGTACTTTCTCTCATGATTAAAGATAAAATCGAAAATCTTTTACCTCACGACACTCGACCTCGACGTCGCCTAGTTCACACGACCGTCGCATAAAACCATGCGACCTCGACCGACTAACGTGCTATACGACTGTTATGTTTGTTCAGTGTTTAATGCAGGAGTCAACACAATTTATGGACAACGGCTATAACCAACGAAGTCAGTTAAGAAGATTTAATCCCACATTAAAGACGGTGACCGTTACGGCAGTTATCGAACCACAGACACAAGCACTCGAACTCCGATGAACACTTGAAGCACAGAAATCGCTCACAGAAGAATCGCTCTCGACGCACGACAATCACACACGACGCACACTGTTTTACATTAGAAAACACTTGTTACTTTACACTTTGGAAGTCTTTCCTTCATTTGTATTGTAATCTCTGTACGATCGACACCAGAAACACAAGGACATCGCCCCTGATTGGCGACCATAGTGCAGCGACGACTTCCATTGTCGTCCGCGGGTTTTTTCCTCGTTGAGGTTTTTACCGCGTCACCAAAATCTCTGTCTCATTTATATTTCTGTCTTAAATGCACGCTTTTGTCGGATGATTCCTTTCTTTAGTTGTTAAAGTCCACATCGACCTTAAGTTGTACTTTGGTGCGCTTTTTGGCATTAACAGTTTGGCGCCATCCGTGGGACCTCATCTAGAGAAAATCTTCGACGACCGTGCGTCTTACTAACGGTTTCTTAGAGTTTTCTTTGTTCTCTGTTTCAGAAAAATGGCAGCTTCTGGAAATCAGCAGCATGTCATTACCCAGATGTACCAGGAGCTTGAAGTGGCTCGAAATCAAATCAACGCCATGGCAGAGCAGAGTCGCAGAACAGCTGAGGAGATCGCACGGTTAAGGAATTCATCTGGACCTCAGAATGGTCCTAGGCCATTCGTTCAGAATCCAGGCCAAGGATCATTCGGTCAGACTGGTCCTAGGCCATTCTCGCATAATCCAGTTCCAGGATCAGGTCCGTTTGCTCAGAATCAGCATCCAGGTCCGTTCATGCAGAACCAGCAGCCGAGACCATTCAACCCAAATCCCCAGTTCGGGACGGTTCCTCCCCAACCTTTCAAAATGTATCGCAGCCATTTCAGATTGGGTCGCAGCCATTTCAGAATGGATCGAAACCGTTTCAGAATGGACCGCGACCATATTTTGTTTCTTTCAACGGGGACACCAATGGATCGTCGCATGGCAATGGCACCAGTTCAGGAGTCAATCCGCAAACAGGGGCGAATGTTAGAAGATCAGAACAAGCGCGTCATATCTTTGCTCGCCAAGCTACCTAGGGCAGTCGTGCCTGTCGATGTCGAGCCTTGATCAGAGTTTCAGGCGTTGCCCTTCATCGATGAGATCGCGACCGTCGAGGTCCCGAAGAAGTACAACGTCCCTGCCTTCACGCCCAAGTATTCGGGAGTGACTGATCCGACAGAACACGTCGCACAATACAAGCAGCTCATGTGGACGATCTCGATCCCACACATGTATCAGGAGGTTTGTATGTGTAAGAGCTTCGGTGCAACTCTCACTGGTCCTGGTCTCTAATGGTTGATCAATCTCAAACCCAAGTCCATCGGGTCGTTCGCTGAATTGGTCAACCAATTCTCTCAGCAGTTCGCCAGCAGTCGCAAGATGGAGAAGCAGACCAGTGACCTGTATTATGTCGTGCAGTAGACCAATGAGTCTATTCGGAGTTATTTCAATAGATTCAATGCGGAGATGATCAGTATTCGCAATTGCGACGTCAAGACCGCAATCGAAGCTTATAACCGTGGTCTGGACGACAGTTCGGGGTTATATACTGATTTGACCAAGTATCCTCCGAAGAATTTTGAAGACGTCCGAGCTCAAACCCTAGCATAAATGAGGGTAGAGGACGACGCTGTCTTTCGTCACAAGCATACCGACGACAAGAGGTCGTTAGGTGTAAAGAAGCCAGAGTTCAAGACGAAAGCAATTTCCAAAATAGAGCTCGCGCGCTAGATCTCGAACGTCCGATTCAAGACAAAAGCAGAGGCCAAGACCGCGACCAAATTTCCTCAGTACCCCAAGATATCCTCTTACGGGTTCAAAGGGTCCACTAAGGATTTGGTCGAAGCTCTGAAGACCGCCCAGGCGACCATCCGGTGGCCTAAGAAGTCCGATCAGGACGGCGCTAAGAAAGATAAATCTAAGTAGTGCGACTTTCATGTCGACCATGGTCATGCGACAGATGATTGTATAGCCCTCAAAAAGGAGCTAGCATATCATGTCCCGAAAGGCAATCTCAAAAATAACATTGATGACGTCGTTACTTCAACTAGCGACCATCAACCGTCAACCCCCGAGCATGCAAAGGTCGTCAATTGCATCACCGGTGGTTCGGACGTGTGTGGTTTGACATATTCCGCAGCCAAGCGTCACGCCAGTCAAGCACCCGACGATCGGCCTATTCCGCGTTCATCGAGGCCAAAAGGAGATCTGGAGTTGGAAGCTTTGAAGATTGTGTTCGATCAAGACGACCTCGGTGACTCATATCAAAAGCACCAGGATGGGTTGATCATTCAACTTACGATTGGTAATTGTTTAACCCGACGAGTCTTGATCGATGGGGGCAGCTCAGCGAAAGTCATTTTCCTTGACACCATCAAGGCCATGGGGATCGATCGCTCGGAAATCACCTGACGTTCGATAACTTTGGTCGGTTTCAATGGAGAAGCGACGAGCACCTATGGAGATAACATATTGCCAGTCTACGCCGGAGGGATCAACAAGCAGACCAAGTTCAGTGACATCGATTGCGCGTCAGCCTATAACATCATTCTAGGTCGACCATGGATCCATGAAATGAAAGCCGTTCCCTCGACGTATCATCACACCCTGAAGTTCCCTACGCCGTGGGGAGTCCAAGAAATCAAAAGTGAGCCGAAAGTCGCCCGTGACTGCTATAAGACCACTCTGAAGCCGCGGAAGTAAGCCGGCTAGCAGCCACGACCCGATCGAATAAAACGGCTATCTTGCCCTGTCGCTCGAAAACACGGTCGATGCAGACATAGATGGTATTTCCCAAGATCTATGTGTCGATTCGTCATTTAAAACCTATTTTCTCCTGAAAGGAATAGGATAATAAATGACGGGGGGCAAATACCCCATTCAAATTCAAAAAAAATGGAAAATTTGAGAAGGTACGTTCCCTAATTTCTTTTCTCTCCTTTCATACGATTTCTCATCGCGAACGGTTACTGACTTAAACATCGGAGGGTCGTTGGTTAGCCAACGACCAACATCTAACATCGTTTTTTCGTAGAATTGCACGACATTAATCTTACGGCTTTAGTTTCGCAAGGTCGCACGACAAAAACGATCAGGTCTATGACTTGATCATCCTTCTACAGGGACACACGATTCAAGTTCATCGCACGACTTAGTCATACGATCGCAAAGTCTAGCGATCTCGTGATCTAAGTTTCTTGACTTAGAAAAATGTCATACTCTGAATGTATGCTCCAGTCGCGTGTGCTTATGTTTATATACACGATTTAAAAGTCTTATGGCTTACGTTCCAGTTATTGTGTTGCAATAATGCTTAAGTCGCGTGATTTCTTGGTTATTCTTTACTTAGTGAATCTTACAATTAACGATGTATTTATTCATGAAATATACAAAGTATGAATTCAAAAGAAGCCCATGTTTCATTCAGCGAATAAACTATCGATTTACAATAAAAAGGAAAGTGGTTCGACCACTAATAGTCAACAAAAGCAAGGAAAGATTAAAAGTTTCTTAAGGCTTAGGAGAATCGCCCGCCTCCTTCGCGCGACTAACGGCCTTTAGCTCATGCAAAGCGTCATAAAGCTGAATAGCCAACTCGTCGGCACGTGCCAAGGCCAACTTCTCCCTGTCCAAAACCGACCTCTCCCTTTCTAGCGCCGCATCTTCTCTTTCAAGAGCAGACGTCACCAGATCTTCGACTCTCGACATCTCGGCATATAACGCCAGGGAAGACTGGAATGTCTATAAAATGTATGAAGTTTATTAGAAAATATTCGACAAAAATTGCAAAATAATCAAGTCATGAAAGATTGACACTCACTGTGAACGCCAGATCGGCAACCTGAGATCCCGTCTCTCTGGCCGGAACTCTGTGAAAACGCTCCCTGAAAGATGGGAGCAAATATTTCCCCAAATGGGAAAACAACTTCGTCCCGTCTAGGACACCATCCGCCATAAAGTCAGACGACAACGTAAAGTTAACCGTCGTGACTTCGGCTGATGACCCCCCGCCCTTGTCGGCAGACGTTGGGGTCAACACTTTGGACACCGCTTTCGTCACTGTCGCCGGAGGCGCCGAACTTTTCGGTGTCGCGTCCATCGCTCCATAATGGGTGGATGACGCCCTCGCCTCCTTAGGCGTGGCAACTTTCGACGAATCGTCAGCCCTCGAAAACGATTCCCTCAGGACTACCGTCCTTGTCTTCTTTGAGATTCCCGACCCAGCTGTCGGGGCATCCTTTCTTCTTTCCCTGCCTCGAAGGGTAAGCGCAACTTGCGTCTTCTTTTTTCCGGATACCGACTTCTTCACAGTCGGCACTACTAAAGAAACGCACAAAGCGTGAGACAGACAAAATAAACAGCGAAAATAAAAACTATGGTACGCTTACCAGTCACCTCTTCCTGCTCATCCTCCCCTTCTTCATCTTCTTCTTCAGGGTCTCCCGTATACACCACCACGTCCTCGTCCGCGGCCACCGGTTGCCACATGACGAAAGATCGATCATCAATGCTATGAATTAGGAATCTGTCGAACTTGGCTTGGGAATATTCGTTCGGCTTCTCGGTGTCGAAATGAATCTCTGAAGACGACAAAACAAGAAGAATAAATAAAGAGCATAAAAAATAAACTAAACAATGGCGTATATTAAAAACAAAGAACATATCCGTCATATTCAAATCAGGACGAATCCAGTCGCTGTTGAAATCAAGCGAATCAATACGTTCGAATACGTACCTAGACTTCCACCCACGATCGTTGACCCCGGTTTTCAAAACCAGGGTGTGGTCGCCCTTGTACTTGGAATAAGGGCTATAACGCCAGTTCTTGTCTCTCTTGACTTGATAAGCCAACAAGAAATCATTCATGATCATAGGCGACTCCCACTTTGCGGACAATCTCTCAATAACTAGGAAAACTTGCCAGAGTTGGGGCATTAACTGCCCTGGCGACAGACCAAAAACTCGCATGAAAGCCTTGGATAAGGCCGAATACGGCCATTCAAACCCTATTTTGAAGGGATACTCGTATATTACAAAGTATCCTTCAGGACAACTCCCAGGACGTGTACTCCCTGGACATATCAGCTCTATCCCTGCAGGGATTTTTTCTAAACACCTAAAAGTATTTAAGTCTTCCTGACTCATGATAGAACTCTCCGGTTCGGTCGACGTTGTTTATCAGAGAAAAGAGAAGAGAAATGAAGACGAAGGTGGTAAGGTAACGCCTTATATAGGCACTCTAAGCCTCGAATCACTATAATCTCTCGTAAATTTGGAAGGACTTCGAAGAAGAGCGGCAAGTGAATCACGAAATTTCTCTCGAAAAAACTTTCCGAAAACTTAAAAATGAAATATCCACCGAAGTTTTCTATTCATGCAAAAGATCGCGTCAGGTCGAGTCCAACGATGATCGCCACGTGTCCCCAACAGATCAAAATACTCGACAGATCGACGACACCTGGCACGAACAGTTGGTAAGCACCATCGTGTGTCAGTATGACGTCACGACCCCGTTTTTCGACTTCCCATTTTAGTTAGAATCAAACCGATTCAATTCCAAAGCAACTGAATAGTTCTTACACGTGTCACGATCCCGAGCACCGGACAAGCAAAATTTAAAATTCGAATTTGCCATCCTACTTTCAAAATTTGGGGGCAAACTGTTTGGGCAAAATTTCACCAGTCTCGACCACGACCAAAGTAAGGAAAACACCTATTCCCTTTTTCCATAACGAAGGTAAAATCATAGTACTTTATCTCATGATTAAAGATGAAATCGAAAATATTTTACCTCACGACACTCGACCTCGGCGTCGCCTGGTTCACACGACCGTCGCATAAAACCATGCGACCTCGACCGACTAACGCGCTATACGACTGTTATGTTTGTTCAGTGTTTAATGCAGGAGTCAACACCATTTATGGACAACGACTATAACCGACGAAGTCAGTTAAGAACATTTAATCCCGCATTAAAGACGGCGACCGTTACGGCAGTTATCAAAGTCCTTGATGATTCAATTAAAGTATCCGAAGACTATAAATATCAAGGGGAATCATCGTTTCAAGGGACGAAAGACAGATACAATATCGAACCACATACATAAGCACTCAAACTCCGAAGAACACTTGAAGCACATAAATCGCTCACAGAAGAATCACTCTCGATGCATGACAATCACATACGACAATCACACACGACGCATATTGTTTTACATTAGAAAACACTTGTTACTTTACATTTTCGAAGTCTTTCCTTCATTTGTATTGTAATCTCTGTACGATCGACACCAGAAACACAAGGACATCGCCCCTGATTGGCGACCATAGTGCAGCGACGACTTCCATTGTCGTCCGCGGGTTTTTTCCTCGTTGAGGTTTTTCCCGCGTCACCAAAATCTCTGTCTCATTTATATTTCTGTCTTAAACGCACGCTTTTGTCGAACGATTCCTTTCTTTAGTTGTTAAAGTCCACATCGACCTTAATTTGTACTTTGGTGCAATTTTTGGCATTAACAATCATAACTTAAATCAACCAGGTTGTGGTCGACGGAAGTATGCCTCGAGGTTGGGAGCCGGACCTCGACCGAAAAAACTGCTTCACAACCATAGACCAAAGAGAAAGGGGTTTGTCATATGGACGTGTGATTCGCCCACAGGACTGAAGGGAGTTCTTCGACCCACTTTCCTTTGGCATCTTTTAACCTTTTCTTGATCGAAGCAATAATGGTTTTATTGCTCGACTCAGCGAGTTGATTTGTTTGGGGATACCTGGGTGTCGAGGTCGTCAGCTTGATGATGCGATCTCCACAGAACTGTCGAGTTCTGTTGCTTATGAACTGGGATCCATTGTCGCAGAGAATTTCGGATTGAATCCCAAACCTACATATGATGTTTGTCTGGATAAAAGAGACGACTTCCTTGTCCCAAAGTTGGGAAAAGGCAGCTGCTTCTACCCACATGGAAAAATAATCTGTAAGTACAAGAAGAAATACCTTTTTGCCCGAGGGCAGGAGGTAACTTGCCGACAATGTCCATCCCCCATCTCATGAAGGGACACGGGATCAGTGTCGAATGTAAAGGTTCAGAAGGTTTATGGGACATACCTGAATGTCGTTGGCTTTAAACAAGATTATCAGATCTATTAGTTCAAGTTAATGTTTGATGCGGAAGCGTATTTGAAGAACTAACAGATAAGTTTGATAGATTTAGACCAAAATATAAATAAACAGTGAACATAATATTATATCTTAAAGTTTACTGAATATATAAAATAAGAACAGGTTTAAGAACTGTGAGTAAGAAAAGCTTCAAAACAGATATGACTTTTAAGGTGAATAAGCTTTTGTGTTCTTGTGATGTTCGATTTATATGTGATAAGGAAGAACTCAACATGAGTCTTCCTTATATACTACTCTAAAGGGGACCATAAAGCATATGCTACTATTCAGACGGTACTGATGAATAGTTGAACGGATGTCGTGAACAGTTGCAAGTGTGGCATGAACAGTCAGACGTGCCGTATTGCATTTAATGCAGCAGACGTGTATTATGTACTAAGCCCTATTGAATCCAATCAGAGTTTGACACGTCGACGTTGGACAGGGCATGCTACCATGCAAGTTGATGAACAGGTCCTGTAACAGTAGCAAGATATTGTAAATATATTCAAGTCTTATTGTGAGGATCACAGAGGCTCTGTAATGAGGTACAGAGGTTCTGCGGTCTGGTCCTCTGTGGAGCAATCTTCCCCGGATTCCGAGTTATTGATCTTCTTTGCGCGTATGACAGAGCTTCTGTAGCGCGCCTCTTTAGCTTCTGTAGATTCTTGATCTTGATCTCTCGGTAAGTCCGGCAGAGCCTCTGTAAGAGGCTTTCTTCACTTAGCCTATTTTTCACTACTTCTAAATACTTCTTTGATTAGGAGGATTGAAGCTACCAATCTCCCCCTAAGTAGTGAAAAATAAAAAATTGAACTTGAGTTTAGTTAGGCTAAGTTAGATAAGACAGAGGTTAAACAATACCTCGAAAGTTCTTTCATTTAGAAATATGCCAGAGGCATTTTACATTTGAGTACAATGAAAGATAAACTTTGACTTGGTTTGCAGAGATTGGAGGTCTGATAATCAGATTTTAGCATCTTTGAAATCGTTGTAGCTTCTGTTGTCTCTTCCGAATCTTCTGATCTCTTTGTAGAAACTGATGCAGAGTTCTCTTAGGCGGATTGTGGCATCAATCTCTCTGATGAAAGTATCTGCAGCATCTCTATCCATTTTCTCTGTACCTCTGTATTTTACAAGGCTTGTTCTGAACTTGTTCAGAGTACTAGTTGCATACTTCTGACAGTCCATGCACACAAACAGTTTAACTTCGCCTTGTGGGTTTTGAAATACTAACCCAAACCGTGGTTCTGTGATGATTGTGTTAGGTACGGCGTCCGGTGGGCAGCGATCCTCTGGTGGTCGTAAATCCAGATGTTTGAGACCAAGATCCTTTCCCAGCTGGAAATCTATCATGCTGTAGAGCATAAGCTTTTCCCTCATCGCTTTTCTCAACACTTGATAGGCTCTGGTGTTTGGCTCTGTGTTGTAGTTGTCTTTTGTACATTGCAGAAGGTCAGGTAGATCATAAGGATTGATATTTCTTAGGTCAGCATCAGCGAAGGTGGTTTCTGAATTGTTCTCTCTTCTGACTTTGTAAAGATTGTACCTGACCCTTGGATAGGTTCTTGTAAAGGAGAACCTGCAGAAGATTACCTTTTTGATCTTGTGGATTGAGAAGACATCTGCTTTGGTTCTTGGCTTTGTCCTTGTGAAGATGTTCTCAAATTCTTCTCTGATCCTTGGATCTGTCACATGATCTGTAGGATGATTGGTCTGAAAGGATTGTTTATAGAGGTATTTGTATACCACTTCTTCCATCTCTTCAGGTGTTGGACTAGGTTGTGGTATTTGTCTTCTGAGACTCTCCGTCTTTTGAACAACTTCTGCAGTTCTACCAGTTAGAAGAATGTCTGACAGAGGCTTCAATCCATATGCCCAGTCCTCTTCTTCAGGCTTTGGAGTTTGGAAGGCATCAAAGGCGCTCTTCATCAATTTCTCTGTAGGCTTGGGCAATGATTTCTTTTTCTTGGGCTCTTCTGTCAGTATTTCTTTGCCTTTATCTTTGGCTTTTGGAGGTGCATAACCTGTTTCTTCTGTAGGTTTGTAGGTTGGTGCTTCTGTTGGCTTGATGAGGGTTGCCTCTGTAGGTTTTGACACTTGTTTTTGAGAGGACTTTTGTGGCGTTGGTTCTGTTGGCTTTCTTTGCTCTGTAACCTCTATAGGAGGTTCTTTGGTGACTTCTTCTGTAAGCTCGGTTTCTGTGGATTGAGGTATGTCGAATCTTCTTGCCATTTTGAAAGCTAGTGTGAACCTGTGCCTTTCTTCTTCTCTCAGTGACATTCGATCGGTCATTGTATTATGCATCTTTTTTAGAATATCAGAAGCAGAGGTCGTTGCTCTTTTTGGTTTGGTGGCAATTGACTTTCTTCTTGGTATGGTTGGGGGTTTTTCTGTTGATTTTGTTGAAGGACTTTCTTCCAAAATGATTACCACAGGGGTGGTTGTTGCCTCTGTGGGTTGCTGATCAGCTTCTGGAATATTTGTTTCTTCAGGACTTGATTCCACAGAGATGGGTGTTGTCTTTGTGGGCTGTTGAGTTTGTTGTTGATCTTGGGTTTGTTCTGTAGGAGCTTGACGGATTGGTTCTGCTGCGATTGGTGGAGTTTGTATTGCTCTGCTCGTAGCTTTCTCCCTTGTATTCTCCCCCTCAGGATTATCTGATGGACCAGGATGGTCATCATCAGAATCATCCTGACTCTTATCAGAACTACCCTCTACTCTGCAAGAAGCTTTGGTTTTCTTCGGTAATTCTTCTCCTGCTGCTATCAACTTTTCACAGACGTTATCACAGAGGCCAAGTAGAGTCGCAAGCTCTGCCTCTGTTTTAAAACGCATTCTGCCAACACTTCTTCTGAAATCCTTGACAAAGTTGGCATTTGCTGTTGTGAAGGAGACAATGAATTCTGTGACCTGGTTTATGACGTTCTGTCCAAGCTCTGTTAGTTGTGCTCTGGTCATGTAGTCTTTTGGCTGCATCATTGTCGTGTTGCGCATTGCCTCTGCTTGTACTTGTTTTAGGGCATTCTGTAGATCTGCAGGAGTAATGCCCTCTGCTCTGTTGAATTGCGTATTCATCTGTTCAAGGAAGTTTTTGACAGAGTCCTTGAACGCAGAAGTTGCAGTTGTTCCCAATTCTTGAGCGGCAAAAGTGGCTGTTGCTTTGGCAGTAGTTTCGGCAGAAGAATTCATCGCTGAGATGGCAGATTTCACCTCTGTGGACAGATTGTCCATTTTGGTGTTTAGTTTCAGGATAGCCGTCGATGTTGTCTTCGCAAAAGATTTGAAAATTGTTAGGTCTAGAGTTTTGTCAAAAACACAAGTGTTGAGTTCTGAGTAAGAAGACTAAAGAAGACTCAGAAGACTCAGAAGTTCTGAGTAGAAGACTCAGAAGTTCTGAGTGAGAAATCTCAAAAAGATTCTAAGTGTTGGATTCTGACTAGAAGGTTCAGAGTTCTGAGTAGGAGACTCAGAACTTCTGACTATGAAGACAAATGTTCTGAAGCGCTTATTCAGAAGTATGTTCAGAATTCATATCTTGGGATATTCTCTGTTATATTCAGTTACTAATTAGGATACTTCAGTCCAAAACTCGGTCTGAATGTGATTATGGATTTCTGATTCATACAGATCAATTTGTTGACTTTTGAAGAATATTTTTTACGAAAAAGTTCTGTTTACTATGGGGTTATCGAACTCATAGTTGTGGATATTTTTGCTAGAAAACATTTCCAGAGAATGTGTTCAGAATCACATTTTGAGCAACCCTGCAAATTTTGGTTGAAAAATTCTGATTTTTGAGCAAGTTATGGTGATTTGAAGTTCAGAATGTTCAAAAATCACAAAATCCAAACATTTTTCTAAGGCATTTTCTCTGGATAGTTTTATCAGAATTCTGACTCTGTTACTCCGAAGTTCTGACTCTACTACTCAGAATTCTGACTCAACTAATCAGAATTCTGACTCTCATACTTAGAATTTTGAACAAGTTACTCAGACTTCTGACTATACTACTCAGAATTCTGACTCAACTAATCAGAATTCTGACTCTGATACTTAGAATTTTGAACAAGTTACTCAGAATTCTGACTTTTCGACTCAGAATTCTGACTCAACTACTCAAAATTTGGATTTTTTTTCTAATGAGGAATCATCGTAGATGATTACCAAAATCTCTTGATTTTGCAGGATTATCTTGATTTCAGAGGAAGTATTGGCTCAAAATTTGATCTGATTGTTTCAAGATAAAGTTCAAAACCCGTGATTCAACGTTTTAGGTTTTTGAACATATCAGTTCAAAACCCGTACTTAAATGACTATGGCTTCTGAATAATTCAGTTCAGGACCCGTACTTCAGAGACTAAGACTTCTAAACAAATCAGTTTAGAACTCATATTTCTCAGGTGATATCCTTAACTGTCATATTTTTATGTTTCAAGGAACAAGTGGTGAAAGGTAACATTGCATTACATTTATTTCTATTGCTTTGAATGTTTGAATCTTAACAAATTTAATTCAATGATATGAACTTTTTTTATTTTCATTCAATGAATAAATGTGTGTCAAAGAGTGATTTACAAGTATTTTGTATTATCTGAGCTATATTTGTTTCAACTTTCACTTCTGAATTAAATCGAAAGGTAAGCAAAACATGAATGAAATTATGCCGAATGCTCAATGTTATGAAATCTATACTTATATAGAATATAATGCTCAAAAAGCCTAAATGTCAGAATGATGGATGGAAACGAAAATATGGGGGAAATACTACGTTTTAGAACCAAGTGATTGAGATGCAATATATATATAAAATTATTTAGTTTGAAAGTTTGTACCTGTGGCCTTTCTGGTTTGGGAGAGTAAGTCCTAAGGGGTGCTCGACACCTAGTCCCTAAGATCAACTGGTCTGGGATCGGCTGACCCAAATCCTGCAATAGAACCAGATAGAAAGCCATGTTCTACTGGTACAAATGGGTTTAAGATATATCGATGTGGCCTTTCTGGTTTGGGAAATTAAGTTCCATGGGGTGCTTGTCACCTAGCACCTAAGACCAACTGGTCTGGGATATGCTGACCCAAATCCTGCTATAGAACCAGATAGAAAGTCATGTTTAACGATGTATCTTATTCTTACTAAACTTTTTGATTAAAAGATGCCAATGTGCACAAAATTAAAAGATGCCAATGTGCACAAAATTAAAAGATGCCAATGAGCACACATCTCTTGAAACTTTGGGAAAATACAAAGTCGCAATAAACCTGTAAATTTGTGAAAATCATGATTTTGGACAAATAGTGTGAGTAGAGCAAAGTATTCTTATATGTTTTAGAATTGCATATGCTTGAAGCTAATCATATTTCGCATGCTAAGCACACCAAATAGATTTAATAAAGGGATTGAAACTGAACATCTTTAACTTGATATGCAATGATGACTTGTATTTGAATCCAAACACATGCATTTGATTTTATTTGATTGAAAAATCTGTTAAATTTCATTAAGTTGGATTTCTTTTGTAAAGTTTTCAAATGATCAAATGTTAGTAGTTATCAGGTGTAGTTCAGTGAATCTTATTCTCCTTGTATAAATGTTTTCATTAAAGCACTGTATTTGAAATGAATAATTTTAATGAAATATATGCATATTTTCAGGGGGAGAAAACAAATTGCTCCATAATTCTTATTTTGAGGGGGAGCAAGGTTATTCATTAAGGAGGAGAAAAAGCATAAACTTCATTCGAAGATAAAGCATCGCTAAAGTTTTGAAAAACAAGGGGAGAAAAGCTAAAGATTTTGAAGATGATTTTGCTTTCCAAAACTTTAGGGGGAGAAAAGCTAAAGATAAGATTTGTCATTTCAAGGGGGAGCAAAGAAAAAGCAAATATGTAACAGAAATCAGTTTGGAAATCATTGCTGCTGCTGATTAAAGACTGACCAGAAGTTATTAACTCAGATTATTCAGAATTCTGAGCAAAAGTTGTCAAAGCATTCAGAAGAGCTCCTTCTGAAGATTGTTCCTACTCTAAGAATTTGATGATGAAAAGTACAAGTGTGTTTGACAAAAAGGGGGAGATTGTTAGGTCTAGAGTTTTGTCAAAAACACAAGTGTTGAGTTCTGAGTAAGAAGACTAAAGAAGACTCAGAAGACTCAGAAGTTCTGAGTAGAAGACTCGGAAGTTCTGAGTGAGAAATCTCAAAAAGATTCTAAGTGTTGGATTCTGACTAGAAGGTTCAGAGTTCTGAGTAGGAGACTCAGAACTTCTGACTATGAAGACAAATGTTCTGAAGCGCTTATTCAGAAGTATGTTCAGAATTCATATCTTGGGATATTCTCTGTTATATTCAGTTACTAATTAGGACACGTGTAATTGTTCTATTAGTCTGTTTCTCATATGTACTGTAGCTTTAGCTTTTCTCTACAGTATATATAGTGTTAGCAACAGTTTGCTAACTAATCTTTGATATAATCTTTGGTGAATCCATTTAGAGAAATTCATTGTAATATCTTGTAATTCACAGATTGTTAATAAATCATATGACCAGTTGCTGTGAATACGATCTTAATTGTTCATATTTGATTGTAAGAGTGTATCTTGAACTTACAAAAGAGCTTTGCAACTCTTTCATTGTTTGGTTCACAGAGGTGACAAGGGTTTGGAACTCATCCCTTGATACTTGTGTTCCTTGTGTAACCTCTTGAGGAACACATTCGTCTCCAGAGTGAGTCCCTGTTCCTCGGACACCTTCGTTCACCCTTGTTTGTACGATGGGGGTGGAAGGATTTCCATCTGATCCTTGAGCAGAAGCATCTAGTGCTTCAGACTCTACAGAAGTTCTGTGAATGACATTGTCTAGATCCACTTCAGAGGTGGGTACTAGATTATCCTTCTGTTGACTCGGAGACTTGTCTAGAGTCCCTTCGTCGTTGTGCTCACTACTTCTCTCTGAAAGAAGTGTTGGCCCTAGTTGTGTGTGTGTGGCAGAGGAAACGAATTCCTCTGTAGGGTATTCTGTTGTGATCTGGGGCGATAGATCACGAACTATAGGTGAGTCTCTCTGAGGAGACTCCCTAGGAATGGATTCCCCGGTTTCTGTGGGCGCAGAAGTCGAAAGAGTGACTTCTGGCTGGTTGGGTTGGGTTTGGATCGAGCTGTGCTGCTCTATTTCAATAACTCCTTCTGCAGCTAGACCTGCGGAGTTAGATATGTGGGTTGCACTGGGAGGGGGTGAGGGATTTGTGCCTTCTTCAACTTCGGCATCTTTTTCTTTTCCCTTTTCTTTTTCTCCCATTTTCGCTATGATTTCCTTAACCTTTTCTCTATTCCACTCAGTTGCGTTCTTTTGATTCCGTTCTTTGATAGCGTCTTCTGACATGTCTACTTCCTCTATTTCTTCTTCTGTAGCTGTGCTTGGACTCTTTCTGTGGACGTCCAATCCGTGTTGAATGAAGGGGTTCTGTAGGATAATAGGTGTGTTAGCTGGTTGATCTTTGGGTGTTGTGTCATCTTCTTGCAGATGTGTGTCAATGCCAGAAATGGAGAAATATTGTTCTTCTAGGGAGTGGTGGTCGAGCGGTTGTGCCGTCCACCCTGCTGTATTTAGGGTGTTGGCAATGTCAGGGTTCTGTAGGAAGTCGTTCAGGTCTCCTTAGTGAGCAAATCTATCTGGAGATTGATAGGGTGATTGATATTCTTCTGTTGCCATCCCTTCTTCTGCATCTTCTTCTGCAGTTCTTTCTTCTGTGATTTCATCTTCTTCTGCAATGGTAACCAACTTTTCAAGTGATTTACCATGCTTCTTTTTGGTTTTCCTCCTCTTGGGTTTTGGTGCCCCTTCCTCTGTGATTTTCGATTTTCTTTTCTTCCTCTGTTTTGGGGAAGATGGAGGAACAGAGGAGCCAATTTCTGTGACATGAGGAGGTGAAGGTTGATCCTTTTCAGCGCTTGTAGAGGTGCCTTCTGCAGTTTTTCTCTTCTTTGCTTTTGGAGTAGATGCAGAGGTTTTTGAAGAGGACTTCTTTCCCATGAGCTCTGCACGTTTGGCTATGAAGCTAAGTTGAATAGCCATGTGTTTTGCTAATTTATTATCTCTTTCCTCTTGAGTGGAAAGAGGTTCTGCAATCATTGTTCCTAGGGGGACACCTAAACGCGGGGGTGTCATAGGACTCGGTTTAGGAGTTCTATGATCGTGTATATACTCTTTCTTAAGGGTTTTATTAGAGGAATACCGTAGAAGTTTCTTTGACAGAGGTCTACAGTGTGAGTAACCATCTACATGATCAGTGGGGGTATTTTTGCTCATTGGGAACTGTTTGGGAATTGGCCCTTCCATTGGCCATTTCTGTATCAGCAACAGAGGTTCGAACAAGACTCCCAGTATTCGTTGGAATTGCAGAGGTGGTAGAAACTTAGGATCATTTTCTTTGACCCTTCTGGTGTTGTTCTTTCTGTCGATGGTGTTGATGATCTCTTGCATCATTATGGTCGCGTAATCCAATGGTAGATCATAGTAAACCCCATACATGATGGTAAATATCTGATGTGAGCTCTGGTCAATACTGCCTATCTTCCCTGTCATGCATCTGTTAAGAATAGAGAACAAAGTGTTCCACAGAGGTGGTAATCTGCCTCTGCGGAAGTCATTTCTATTCCGTAGTTGTGTGTTGTACCCAAGCATTTCTACGAAGCGACATAGCTCGTCGTCTGTTGGTTGCTCTGCATATTTCTTCAAACCAAGAAGACCCCTTGTTGGTAGGTTGAACTCAAGTGAGAACATTGTTCTGTTGAACTTGATTTCAAGATGTTCAGTTTTGTCGGGTCTTGAAATGTACCCTTTGATAATAGAATCGTCTTTATCAAATCGGCAGCTTTGCCAAAACTGGTTCAGATATCTGACTGGTATTTTGTTTGGGGTTCTTGAGAGTAGAGGGAAGAGTATGTGATTTTCCATTATGTTCAGAAGAATGGCATGGGCTTCGCCGAAAGCAGTGGGTGAGGGGACCAAATAGCAGTTGTTGGATTTGATTGGTAGTACCTTTTCGAAGTGATCCTTTGCTATGAAGTTTTGCAGATGTGTTGTCGGAGCAAAGTCTGCTGAGTCGCCGGAATCTTCTAGTTCAATGTTTTGGGCAGGGTTGGGGTTTTATGTATGTTCAGAATGAGCCGGTGAATGTTCTGGTGAGGTCGCCGGAGATTGTGCAGGGGAGATAGCTTGAGAAGATGAAGCCATTTGGTACTGAGAATAAGAAACTTGCAGGTTTTTGCAGGGTGTCGCCGGAGAAGAATGAGAGTTTGTAAAAGGTTTATGAGAGGGTAAGCTTGGTTTTTATGAGGGTAAAACGGTAGAATTCGAAAGAGTAAAATATATGGCAATGGATTAAAATTTGGAATCTGTACTCAAGTTAGAACGGCGGGTTCAACTTTCCACAGAAAATGTTTCATGTACGCCCAATGAAAATAGGACACGTGGGTCATGTCAGAGGATGGCAGGACGTCGTGCGCGGCCCATTAATGCTCGGCGCGTGGGGTTAATCTTAGCCACATGTAATTCACTCTCAGTAAAAGTAACCGTTATTACTACAGAAATGCCCAAGTAACAGATTGACAGAGCTTCTGTAGTTTACAGAGGCTCTGTGATCTTGAAAATATTTGATGTTTATCCCTTTTTCATATATCTCATTGTTATCATGACTTCTGTGGGGTTCTTCTTTAACCAAAACGTTTGTAAAGATATTGGAGAGGATCAAATAGGATTTTTAGTCAAGAAATTTGCTCGCAGAGGTTTTGTGGCTCTGTTGGAACTTGCATAAGTTCTGTGAGGGCCAGCAGAAGCTCTATGAGGGAAAAAATCTCATAACAAAAATTTTATTAAATTTTCTGATCATCCAATTTTTGATTTGGTTTAAGAGATGTTTTTCGGACATATTTGAAAGTTTGTGTCCGAGAAAACTGTTATGAAAGAACGGTTTGTTCGAGAAGGTCATGGTTTGTGTTTTCGGTTTCCGAGATAACATTCCAAAAGATCGACAGAGGGTTAATTTGCGATTACAGAGCATATTTCTTGCAGAAACTCTGTTGAGCTCAGTAGAAGCTCTATGACCTTAAATTTCTCCTAATTCGAATTTTGTGTAACTTTTTGAGCTTTTGATTTTTGAAATGTTATTCACAGTATATTTAGGACATATTTGACAATTCTTGTCCTAGAAAACTGTTTTATAATACCTTTTGTGCGAGAGACATACCTTTTGGTTCTTCTTTTCTCGGCAGTGATGTCTGACTTCTGTCGATATGGAGTCATCGACATTCTTCTTTGTCTTTCCCTTGAAAGTTTTATCTCTTTAGATCATTTCAGGGTCCCCTTTTGCTCCCCCTTGATCTAATCACCTCTGTAGATCAAGTAATTTTCTTTTGCTCCCCCTTGACCTATGCTTGGATCAAAGAATGATAAGTTTTGCATAGAACATATGTCATGTTTTCCAGAGGTTCTGTAGGGGTCGTCAGAGGTTCTGAGTTGACTTACAGAAGCTCTGTGATTTTAAGAACTATTTAAGATTGAGAACTTACATACAGAAATAAATTAATTTAAAGCAAAAATAAAGGAAATTTGTACATATTTACAGAATATAAAGCTATACTTACAGAGGATTGTTGTAATACCCCGGGTAAATCCGTTAGTTAAAAATTCAATTCCATTAAGTTTATTTAACCTTAAAGTTACTATTTAGGGTAAGTTTGGATAAGTTTATAAGATAAAGGTGTTTTAGTCTTTAATGAAGAGTTTAGGGGCTAGATGGGTAAATTAAGTTAATAATATCTGATTAGGTGTCAAGTTATCCTCACATCAGCAGAAAATCAGTAGGTGTATGTGTGTGTTTTGAGAGAAAAAGGGGGAAGAAGAAAAGAAGGGTAAAGGCATCAAATTGATTCATTTGGAAGTGTTTGAGGTATGTTTTCTTTACATATTATGTGTATAATTGATAGCTGAATGTTTCTATCGGAGTAGAATAGTTAGAATTACTTCTGTTAATGATTCAGTCGATTTCTGGGTGAAAATGGGATAAACAGTCAGAGGTGTCCGGATAATATGAAGGTATCCGGGTAGTTTCTTGGGTGGTGTCCGGGTAGTTTATTGATAGTGTCCGGATGATTTGTTTGAGAGTTTCCGGGTGATTTAGAGTCCGGATGGCGTCCGGATTCCTTGTGTTGTCCGGATAAGTCGTGTTGTCCGGATTAGTCTTGCTGTCCGGATTACTGAGGTTGTCCGGAAAAGTCATGTTGTCCGGGTTGTTTGGGTTGTCCGGATAACTTGGCTGTTTGGGTAATTTTGAGGATAAAAGTTATGTAGATGTATCTAGAGTCCATAACCTGCTAGTAAGTCTTATACATGAGTTGGTAAGGAGATATTTGTATGTAAATGGTTTCAGATTCTGAGGTATTTGGATAAAGGAACGGATAGCTCGGAGAAAGGCTTGGAAGCGTATTTTAAGCATTCAAGGTGAGTTTTGCTTTAAAAGTATTTTCAACTGGAATACATACGTATGGTTTGGGAATGTGATAATTAGTGATTAATGTGCTTATATGTATGGTGTACATGATTGATAATATATTGAGATATATGTTATGGTTATATTGCACGAAACGAGTATAAGTGAGCCGAATTATTGTTCGGCGGGGCTGTATGGAAATACAGCGGGGCTGCATGAAATGGCAGTGGAGCTGTAGGTAATTGCAGCGGGGCTGTATGTAATTACAGTTTAGTCGACTGTATTGTACGGTGACGATGATTAGTTGGCTTGCTACCGACTAATGTGGCCAGGGGAAAGAAGATGAGATGAGGAGAGATACACGGTGCACGAGTCCTAATGTGGTATTTATATACATGTGGTATATGCGTGCTTATACGAAAGGTTTTAACTATTTTGATACAAAGTATTATGTGAAAAGAGTTTTATATTGATTTTGGAAAGGACCGGGATTAACTCACTAGACCCGTTTGGTCTAACCCTCATTTTGTTTTCAAAAATATGTTTTCCAGGTTAAGGATCGGCAGGAGAGGATGAAGTGTAGGAAGCTTTTGACGGATATTGATTAGGAAGCTTTTATATGTTTTGTAATGTCAAGACTATTGAGACCGTACTTGGTTTGTGATGTACCTTTTATTATGAATGTAATGAAGTTATGCAATGTATGTTATTTGTTGTATGTTTGGGAAACCGGGTCGTTACAAATGGTATCAGAGCCCTAGTTTAAGAGATTTAGGTATTTGGATTTATACCTAGACTTAAACTGCATGTGAAGTAGGATGTCCTTATTATTTTAGAACCTGGGGATGTTAAGTATAAAAAGGTAGAAGGAACATCATGTAAGGTATGTTCAAATTACACCTGGCCAGTGTAAGCGGGAACTTACAAGTACATGTTGAACCGGAATATCTTGTTATATTGGGTATGTGCTTACGTGTATATTAACCTTGTTGAAATCAACAGAGTGGCAAGTCGAACTCGACGTATGGATAGAGATGAAGACAGGTATATTTCTATAAACTTTATACGTGCTAAAGTGTTATCTGACTTCGGTGCAAACCGATTCTTTTGTGTTTTCAATTTTATTATTTGTGTTAGAAAAATATTTGATAATTGTGTTAGAGATATAGAAGGGTGTGTTTAATTATTGTTGTTCTAATCTGTTAGTGTGGAGTGTGATGGCTTGAGTGTAAAGAATAATAGCGGTATGTAGAACGTGATGAATTGTGTGTGGAAGGTAACGATAGTGCGTAAAGTCTTGACCTAGTCATGAAGGCGACAATTTAGTATGTTGTGTAGATTATACTTAATGTGATCGTTGACGCTATCAAGAAAGGTATTGTTTAAATGTGTGGGGTAATGTGGATAAGATGGTGGCAGTTTATAATTAGTGAATGTGCGAGGTGTAGTAGTGATGAATTTCGTGAGATTAAGTGGTGGATTTGTGAGGATATGGAGTGAGTATAAGTGGAAACCTCTGCTCGGAATTTTGTTTGTAAGTTGTGTGAAGGTGTCAAAAGTATGTGGGGAGAGGTATGGATGTCTAGGCGGTGTGTAGTAGTGTTATTCAAGAATAAGAGAATGGAGTGGCAGTAGATAGTTAGCTAAAGAATAGGGTATTACCGTTTGAGAAATGGAAAATGTGAAGTTATTTTGAGCGTTGAGTATGATTTCGGATTGACTCGATTAAGCTTCTGATATGAGGTATGGTGGAGTTGTTAGTAAAGTATAGTAGTTGTTGAAATTAGGTGCGTGCAATTGGTTTGGAGGCGAAAGAAAGATAGCTTATAGGATATGTTAAGAGTGAGTACTTTCTAGTGTGCTATCCTTGGAGAAAACGTGTTTTATGTTGAGAAGAGAATGGGAGGAAGTAGTCGAATGTAATGATCAGAGTGAAGGACCATTGGATAGGACATGATAGTAGTTACCCTCGTTTATTGCTTAACCGAATTCCGGGACGGATTTCTTTTAAGGGGGAGATAATGTAATACCCCGGGTAAATCCGTTAGTTAAAAATTCAATTCCGTTAAGTTTATTTAACCTTAAAGTTACTATTTAGGGTAAGTTTGGATAAGTTTATAAGATAAAGGTGTTTTAGTCTTTAATGAAGAGTTTAGGGGCTAGATGGGTAAATTAAGTTAATAATATCTGATTAGGTGTCAAGTTATCCTCACATCAGCAGAAAATCAGTAGGTGTATGTGTGTGTTTTGAGAGAAAAAGGGGGAAGAAGAAAAGAAGGGTAAAGGCATCAAATTGATTCATTTGGAAGTGTTTGAGGTATGTTTTCTTTACATATTATGTGTATAATTGATAGCTGAATGTTTCTATCGGAGTAGAATAGTTAGAATTACTTCTGTTAATGATTCAGTCGATTTCTGGGTGAAAATGGGATAAACAGTCAGAGGTGTCCGGATAATATGAAGGTATCCGGGTAGTTTCTTGGGTGGTGTCCGGGTAGTTTATTGATAGTGTCCGGATGATTTGTTTGAGAGTTTCCGGGTGATTTAGAGTCCGGATGGCGTCCGGATTCCTTGTGTTGTCCGGATAAGTCGTGTTGTCCGGATTAGTCTTGCTGTCCGGATTACTGAGGTTGTCCGGAAAAGTCATGTTGTCCGGGTTGTTTGGGTTGTCCGGATAACTTGGCTGTTTGGGTAATTTTGAGGATAAAAGTTATGTAGATGTATCTAGAGTCCATAACCTGCTAGTAAGTCTTATACATGAGTTGGTAAGGAGATATTTGTATGTAAATGGTTTCAGATTCTGAGGTATTTGGATAAAGGAACGGATAGCTCGGAGAAAGGCTTGGAAGCGTATTTTAAGCATTCAAGGTGAGTTTTGCTTTAAAAGTATTTTCAACTGGAATACATACGTATGGTTTGGGAATGTGATAATTAGTGATTAATGTGCTTATATGTATGGTGTACATGATTGATAATATATTGAGATATATGTTATGGTTATATTGCACGAAACGAGTATAAGTGAGCCGAATTATTGTTCGGCGGGGCTGTATGGAAATACAGCGGGGCTGCATGAAATGGCAGTGGAGCTGTAGGTAATTGCAGCGGGGCTGTATGTAATTACAGTGGAGTCGACTGTATTGTACGGTGACGATGATTAGTTGGCTTGCTACCGACTAATGTGGCCAGGGGAAAGAAGATGAGATGAGGAGAGATACACGGTGCACGAGTCCTAATGTGGTATTTATATACGTGTGGTATATGCGTGCTTATACGAAAGGTTTTAACTATTTTGATACAAAGTATTATGTGAAAAGAGTTTTATATTGATTTTGGAAAGGACCGGGATTAACTCACTAGACCCGTTTGGTCTAACCCTCATTTTGTTTTCAAAAATATGTTTTCCAGGTTAAGGATCGGCAGGAGAGGATGAAGTGTAGGAAGCTTTTGACGGATATTGATTAGGAAGCTTTTATATGTTTTGTAATGTCAAGACTATTGAGACCGTACTTGGTTTGTGATGTACCTTTTATTATGAATGTAATGAAGTTATGCAATGTATGTTATTTGTTGTATGTTTGGGAAACCGGGTCGTTACAAATGGTATCAGAGCCCTAGTTTAAGAGATTTAGGTATTTGGATTTATACCTAGACTTAAACTGCATGTGAAGTAGGATGTCCTTATTATTTTAGAACCTGGGGATGTTAAGTATAAAAAGGTAGAAGGAACATCATGTAAGGTATGTTCAAATTACACCTGGCCAGTGTAAGCGGGAACTTACAAGTACATGTTGAACCGGAATATCTTGTTATATTGGGTATGTGCTTACGTGTATATTAACCTTGTTGAAATCAACAGAGTGGCAAGTCGAACTCGACGTATGGATAGAGATGAAGACAGGTATATTTCTATAAACTTTATACGTGCTAAAGTGTTATCTGACTTCGGTGCAAACCGATTCTTTTGTGTTTTCAATTTTATTATTTGTGTTAGAAAAATATTTGATAATTGTGTTAGAGATATAGAAGGGTGTGTTTAATTATTGTTGTTCTAATCTGTTAGTGTGGAGTGTGATGGCTTGAGTGTAAAGAATAATAGTGGTATGTAGAACGTGATGAATTGTGTGTGGAAGGTAACGATAGTGCATAAAGTCTTGACCTAGTCATGAAGGCGACAATTTAGTATGTTGTGTAGATTATACTTAATGTGATCGTTGACGCTATCAAGAAAGGTATTGTTTAAATGTGTGGGGTAATGTGGATAAGATGGTGGCAGTTTATAATTAGTGAATGTGCGAGGTGTAGTAGTGATGAATTTCGTGAGATTAAGTGGTGGATTTGTGAGGATATGGAGTGAGTATAAGTGGAAACCTCTGCTCGGAATTTTGTTTGTAAGTTGTGTGAAGGTGTCAAAAGTATGTGGGGAGAGGTATGGATGTCTAGGCGGTGTGTAGTAGTGTTATTCAAGAATAAGAGAATGGAGTGGCAGTAGATAGTTAGCTAAAGAATAGGGTATTACCGTTTGAGAAATGGAAAATGTGAAGTTATTTTGAGCGTTGAGTATGATTTCGGATTGACTCGATTAAGCTTCTGATATGAGGTATGGTGGAGTTGTTAGTAAAGTATAGTAGTGGTTGAAATTAGGTGCGTGCAATTGGTTTGGAGGCGAAAGAAAGATAGCTTATAGGATATGTTAAGAGTGAGTACTTTCTAGTGTGCTATCCTTGGAGAAAACGTGTTTTATGTTGAGAAGAGAATGGGAGGAAGTAGTCGAATGTAATGATCAGAGTGAAGGACCATTGGATAGGACATGATAGTAGTTACCCTCGTTTATTGCTTAACCGAATTCCGGGACGGATTTCTTTTAAGGGGGAGAAAATGTAATACCCCGGGTAAATCCGTTAGTTAAAAATTCAATTCCGTTAAGTTTATTTAACCTTAAAGTTACTATTTAGGGTAAGTTTGGATAAGTTTATAAGATAAAGGTGTTTTAGTCTTTAATGAAGAGTTTAGGGGCTAGATGGGTAAATTAAGTTAATAATATCTGATTAGGTGTCAAGTTATCCTCACATCAGCAGAAAATCAGTAGGTGTATGTGTGTGTTTTGAGAGAAAAAGGGGGAAGAAGAAAAGAAGGGTAAAGGCATCAAATTGATTCATTTGGAAGTGTTTGAGGTATGTTTTCTTTACATATTATGTGTATAATTGATAGCTGAATGTTTCTATCGGAGTAGAATAGTTAGAATTACTTCTGTTAATGATTCAGTCGATTTCTGGGTGAAAATGGGATAAACAGTCAGAGGTGTCCGGATAATATGAAGGTATCCGGGTAGTTTCTTGGGTGGTGTCCGGGTAGTTTATTGATAGTGTCCGGATGATTTGTTTGAGAGTTTCCGGGTGATTTAGAGTCCGGATGGCGTCCGGATTCCTTGTGTTGTCCGGATAAGTCGTGTTGTCCGGATTAGTCTTGATGTCCGGATTACTGAGGTTGTCCGGAAAAGTCATGTTGTCCGGGTTGTTTGGGTTGTCCGGATAACTTGGCTGTTTGGGTAATTTTGAGGATAAAAGTTATGTAGATGTATCTAGAGTCCATAACCTGCTAGTAAGTCTTATACATGAGTTGGTAAGGAGATATTTGTATGTAAATGGTTTCAGATTCTGAGGTATTTGGATAAAGGAACGGATAGCTCGGAGAAAGGCTTGGAAGCGTATTTTAAGCATTCAAGGTGAGTTTTGCTTTAAAAGTATTTTCAACTGGAATACATACGTATGGTTTGGGAATGTGATAATTAGTGATTAATGTGCTTATATGTATGGTGTACATGATTGATAATATATTGAGATATATGTTATGGTTATATTGCACGAAACGAGTATAAGTGAGCCGAATTATTGTTCGGCGGGGCTGTATGGAAATACAGCGGGGCTGCATGAAATGGCAGTGGAGCTGTAGGTAATTGCAGCGGGGCTGTATGTAATTACAGTGGAGTCGACTGTATTGTACGGTGACGATGATTAGTTGGCTTGCTACCGACTAATGTGGCCAGGGGAAAGAAGATGAGATGAGGAGAGATACACGGTGCACGAGTCCTAATGTGGTATTTATATACGTGTGGTATATGCGTGCTTATACGAAAGGTTTTAACTATTTTGATACAAAGTATTATGTGAAAAGAGTTTTATATTGATTTTGGAAAGGACCGGGATTAACTCACTAGACCCGTTTGGTCTAACCCTCATTTTGTTTTCAAAAATATGTTTTCCAGGTTAAGGATTGGCAGGAGAGGATGAAGTGTAGGAAGCTTTTGACGGATATTGATTAGGAAGCTTTTATATGTTTTGTAATGTTAAGACTATTGAGACCGTACTTGGTTTGTGATGTACCTTTTATTATGAATGTAATGAAGTTATGCAATGTATGTTATTTGTTGTATGTTTGGGAAATCGGGTCGTTACAATTGTCATACCATGTTTATCAGTCCTAACTTACCCACCAGGAAGTTGAATCTTTTCTCGTCTGGTGCTTTGGTGAATAAGTCAGCGAGTTGATATTCTGTTGGTACGAAATGCATTTCAATTGTACCGTATTCAACATGATGTTTCAAGAAATGGTACCTTATATCGATATGCTTGGTTTTTGAGTGTTGCACAAGATTGGCAGAGATAGCAATGGCACTTTTGGAATCACAGAAGATGGGTATTTTGAATAGGATGTGGCCGTAGTCTTTTAGCTGAGTTTTCATCCATAGAACCTGAGAACAACAGCTAGCAGCAACAACGTATTCAGCTTCTGCAGTGGATGTTGAGACACAATTCTGCTTCTTGGAGGTCCAACTGACTAGTTTACCACCTAGGAATTGGCAACTCCCAGAGGCACTCTTTCTGTCGAGCATGCATCCTCCATAGTCTGAATCTGTATAAGCTTTAAGACTGAAACCAGAGTTCTGTGGATACCAGAGACCGAGATTTTTGGTCCCCTTTAGGTATCTAAAGATTCTCTTCACAACATCATAATGTGATTTCTTAGGATTAGCTTGATAACTTGCACAAAGACATGTGTCATGCATGATGTCAGGTCTGCTCGCTGTTAAGTATAACAGAGATCCAATCATGCCTCTGTAGAGAGTGCATTCTACAGAGATACCATTTGGATCTAAGAATAACTTATTTCCAGTGGCCATTGGAGTTTTCATTGCAGAGGTATCAGAGAGGTTATATTTTGACAGAATGTCAGAGACATATTTGGCTTGATTTATAAAAATTCCCTCTGAAGTTTGTTTGACTTGAAGTCCGAGGAAGAATGTTAATTCTCCCATCATACTCATTTCAAACTCACTCTGCATGAGTTTTTCAAAACTTTTACACTCTTCTGAATTAGTAGACCCGAAAATTATGTCATCCACATAGATTTGTACAAGCATTATCTCACCTTTTTTATGTTTATAGAATAAGGTAGTATCTGTTGTACCTCTGTTGTAGCCATTGACTAGAAGAAAGGTACAAAGTCGTTCGTACCATGCTCTTGGAGCCTGTTTCAGTCCGTATGGAGCCTTTTCAAGGTAGTATACATGCCTTGGAAACTTTGAACTTTCAAACCTTGGTGGCTGATTTACGTAAACCTCTTCTTGGATTTCACCGTTGAGAAAAGCTGATTTTACGTCCATCTGATAGACTTTAAAACCTCTGTGGGCTGCGAAGGCTAAGAATATTCTTATTGCTTCGAGCCGTGCGACAGGGGCAAAAGTCTCATCGTAGTCTATGCCTTCTTCTTGTCTATAACCCTTGGCTACCAATCGTGCTTTGTTTCTGATGACCACTCCATCTTCATCCTTCTTGTTTCTGTAGACCCACTTAGTCCCAATGGCCTGTTTCCCTCGTGGCAGAGGTACTAAAGTCCATACTTTGTTACGCTCAAACTGCAGAAGTTCTTCTTGCATGGTGTCTACCCAGTTTGGGTCATCTAGGGCTTCAGAAATCTTCTTTGGTTCTATCACACTGATAAAGTTAGTAAAGAAACAAAAATTAGCAGTGGCAGACCTGGTTTTTACTGAGTCAGAAGGTTCTCCGATTATTTGGCTTGGAGGATGGCTTTTTGTCCACTGAGTTGTGCGTGGAAGATGATCATCAATGTCATCGAACCTTTCTTCAGAGGCTTCTTGTGTTTCTTCTGGTGTAGCCTCTGTCGTTCTTTGTGCCTTGGTAGTTGATTCTACCGTTTGTGGAATGATTGGTATGAGTGGTGGTGGAGTTTGTTCCTATGAGGACGTATAGTCTTGGTCCTCGATTTCCTCTGTAATTGGTTCTTCTGTGGATGGTGGAGTTTGTTTTTCAGCAGCTTCTGTGGTCGTTTTTCTTGATGTTTCATCTTCTGCATTTTCTTCTTCGGCATTTGCTTCTGTAGTATTTATAGAAGAAGATGAAGCATTATTTGGACCAGTTAGAGTTATACCTGTAGGATTTTGTCCGACAGAAGATGGTTCTTCAGAAACTCTGATGGTTCCAACAGAAGGATCAATGTCATTTTGGAACATCTCTAAAAATAGAAGATCCAAATCTTCTTTTGTTCTTGAGATGTCAGAGGATTTCCCTTTAATTCCGAGTTCTGAACTGATTTGCTCAGAAGTCATTTGGAATGAATCATCAAAAGAAACATTAATGCTTTCTACAATCTTGCGAGACTTTGTAAGGAAGGTTCTGTAGGCTTTGGAAGTGGCAGAGTATCCAATGAATTTGCCTTCATAAGCTTTTACTTCAAACTTTCCTCTCGAATCTCTGTCGTTTAAAACAAAGCATTTGCATCCAAATACATGGAAAAACTTGATGTTTAGCCGCCTTTTGTGAAGCAATTCGTAAGGCGTCTTGAGGTGTCTTTTCACAATGGTTGAACGATTCTGTGTATAACACGCAGTAGAAATTGCTTCTGCCCAAAAGTTCATTGATAATCCGCATGCTGATAGCATAGTTCTTGCGGCCTCCACAAGTGTTCGATTCTTTCTTTCGACTACACCGTTCTGTTGTGGAGTGCGAGCGGCAGAGAAGTTCTGTGATATTCCTTCTGTAGAAAGATAGGCTTCAATGACACAGTTTTTAAATTCTGTGCCATTGTCACTTCTTAACTTCTGTATTCTGCAGTCATAAAGAACTTGGATTCTTTTCATTAGATTTATCAATATAATTGGAACATCTGATTTCTTTCTAATAAATTCAACCCATGTGAAACGTGAATACTCATCAATTAGGACAAGTATGTATTTCTTGCCACCTAGGCTCTGTATAGCAATGGGACCGCAGAGGTCGACATGAAGCATGTACAGAGGCCTAGTGCAAGACACGTATGTTTTGCCTTTGTGGGAAGCCCTTCTGTGTTTTCCCATTTCACAGGCCGAACACAAGTGATCCTTATTGAATTTAACATTTGGCAGACCTTTAACTAGATCGAGTTTTACTAGTTTATCCAAGGTGTGAAAGTTTAAGTGACAGAACCTGTTGTGCCATAACCAAGCTTCTTCACTTTTGCAGGCTACTAGGCAAACTTTGTCCTTGGATTTTGAAGTAAAGTTCATTAGATATAGATCACCTCTTCTTTCAGCTCGTAGAAGTTCCATTCCTGTGTTTTCACTTTGTAGAGAGCAGAAAGTTCTTTTGAATAACACATCGAATCCTGTATCACAGAGTTGACTTACACTTAGTAGGTTGTGTTTGAGGCCATTCACATATGCAACTTTGTATACAGAGACATTTTCTTCCTGTATGACTCCATAGCCTTTGATGTGTCCCTTCTTGTTGTCTCCAAAAGTTACAGATCCACCATCGTGTGTTTCTTTGTATGTGGATAGTAATCTTCTGTCGCCAGTCATGTGCCTTGAGCATCCGGAGTCAAGATACCAAATTGGCACATGTTGCTTCTGTAAGACAATCACAGAGACTTAGGTACCCATATCCATATGGGTCCAATATTGTTAGAATTTTTCAAGTTTGCCTTAGCATTCTTGAAATACATTTTATCCTTTGTAGAAAGATCAGATTGTTTCTCTCTAGGTTTTGACTTTGGAGTTTTAGTGGAGAGTAAGCAATCTGGATTTGAGAAGTGTTTATTCAATTTGAACATAAGATCAAAACGATGACAGTATTGAATATGAGACGTGATTCGTTTGAACTTTTCAATGAATTCATTGAACTGAGCCACAGAGGCATTACACTTTTTCTTTACATTAGATTTCCTATTACAAGAAGATCTATGAATACTAGAATGTTGTTTGCAAAAGTCTTGTTTAGTTCCTGCCTTCTGTGACTCTCTTTTGTGGTGAACATCTTTCTTCACTGTCACATAGGAAAAGTATTTGTTAGCTTCAGGCCATTTTCCCTTTTGTTGCCAAGTGGGATTCTCTTTAATTTTCCTTAAAGGTTTTGAAAATTTTGAACTTTTAGGATCTACAGAGGTCTTTTTTAATATATCAAGTTCAGCAGAGGTTTTGACTTTTAAATACATGTTCAGAAAATCTGGGCGGATAGGTATCTCTGTGATTTTCTCTTTTGGAGAAATAGTTCTGTTAAGAACTTCAGAGGAGATTTTAACATCCTCTGTGTCATAGTGAACTATCCCTGATCTAGAATCAGTCTCTGAGTCGTTAGAGGATGAATCGTCCTCATATACAGAGGTTGAGTCATCTCTTTCGACAGAGGCTGGATTTTCTGAGCAAGTATCGTACGAGCTTTTTTCCTCTGTAGAATGACTTTCATAGATGGCAGAGGTATCTGATGAGATCTTTTCAGCGAGAATTTGATCTATAGAAGATGTACTGAGATTTTCTAAAACATTTGATTTCAAAACTTCCAAAATTTCTTTTTCAATAGATTTTTCAAGTTTTTCTTCTGAAAAGATGGGTTTAAACTCAGGAGCTTCTGCTGATAATTTCTTTTCATCGTTTATCATGCAGACAAAAGCGACCTGTGTTTGAGTCTCTGGTTTACCAAACTTAAAGATACCAATCTGATCTTGTGTTTTCAGATATTTCTTTGGTTTGATTCCTCTATTGACAGAGGTTGAAGATGATGAATTTGTGTTTTCAAACCATATATTGATCATCTTTGTATGTTTCCTCAAGTGAGGTTCTGCAGAGATTTTAACCCTTTTACTTACAGAAAGTAAGTTTGGAAAGTTTGGTTTGTTAGTTTTTCCCAAAACAAATAGAGAAGACAGAGGTTTTAGTTGTTTATTTTCAACTCCTAAGGTAATATCACTGTACCCTATACCTCGTCTTGCTATTTGAGAGTTTACCTTTTCATACACCTTCTCTGCATCTTTATAGTTTTTAAGTAAAACTTCTCTTCTTAAAAGATCTTGCCAAAGTACCTCTCTTTCCTTTTGAAAGTATTCTTTGAGAGCTCTTATGTCTGTTGTTTCACTTCTTGAAGCTGAAAGTTCTTTTGTTTTGATTTTTAAAGCATAGGTTAGATCAGAAATTTACCTTTTTAAAGGATCTACATTTTTGCTCCAATATTTTTCGATTTTTTCTTTTTCTTCAAAGATTTTGGTTTTTTCTTGAGTGAGAAGCCTTACTTCTCTCTCATTAAAGGTTAGCCTTTTCTGAATGCTTTTATTTACTTCTTTCAGTTCAATGTTAAGTTTAAATAAATCATCATCTACAGTATTGATACTTGAGGTAGAGTTTGAAATGGATACCTCAGTGTCAGTGCCGGAGTCAACTTCTGCCATGCCACATAACAGGGCATTGGTGGGGAATTCATCGTCAGAGGTAGAGTCTGACTCGAAGTCCTCCTTGTTTGCCTCAGAATGCCCTCTGTTCGCCATTAGGGATTTTTGCGCATAATACTCAGCCTTCTTTTTGTAAAAAGTTGAGTCCTTCTGGGGGCGATTTTGTCTACTTCTGCATTCTTTTGCGAAATGACCTGGCTTGCCGCAGTTGAAATCCAGTTCGATCTTCGGACTTCTGTTGGTCTCCACCTTTCTCTGTTCGGCATTCGTTTGCGTAATGACCAGGCTTACCACATTTGTAGCATTCTTGTGTGTGGCCTACCTTGTCATCTGATCTCTGCCGGTCACTTGATTCTTCTCTTCTTCCATCATCTCTTCTACCAGAATTCCTTTGGTTATTTCAAAACTCTCTTGTCAATAGAGCCATTGATTTAGCTAATGATGCAAGAGTTATTTCTTCTTCTATCAGCTCGTCTTCTTCGCTATCAATCATTACCATCTTATTTTTATCCTTCTTTTTCTCCTCTGTAGATCTCTCATTTCTTGGTCTGTCCGTAGCCTCTGTTGATTTACTAACCAATGCGTATGGTACAATGGTTAGTGTTTTAGCTTGAGCTATTTGAGGCTCTTGTGCGGCTAGTGTTCCATAGAGATCAGAGAGTGTCCAGGAGTCTAGATCTTGATTTGTTTGTAAAGACATAGACAACTGAAGCCACTCATCGTTCAGGCTCTTTAGAAACATGACATTATTTTCTTCCGTGGTTCTGTGAATACCAGACTTTCTGCATTTGTTTATGAGAGAGTTGAACCGATCGTATGTTGTTTGCAGAGATTCTGTTGCAGAGGCGCAGAAGGCATGATACTCGTTTATGTATTGTGCTCTTCGGTTCTTCTGTGTTTTAGCACCCCCTTCCAGTTGTCTTTCTAATTCTTTCCAAAGATCGTGCGCTGTTTCGCATGCATCTAAAGATTGAAATATTTCGTTGGGGATAGCCATGATTAATATTCTTTTCGTTTTCTGTGCAACTTCATCTTCTGCCTTATCTTCATCTGACCAGTCTACTTTTGGCTTAGGTTTTTTATGTTCAGGGATTTCAAGAGATTCATCAGTAGCTGGTACACGTGGCATAGTTATCATAGGAACCAGAGGAAGATTATAAAGATATTGTTTGAGATTTTTTTCAGTACCCTCAAAAAAATGAACCATTCTTATTTTCCATTGAGGATACTCATCTCTAAGAAGAGTAGGAGGTTTAGTTAATGAGCCAGCAGTAAAAAAGTTATTGGTATTTGTCCTTTTGAGAAAAGGATAATCTGATGGAGGATTTATGAGTATGAAGATCTGAAAGTTTTTCTGGGTACAACTAATATCCAGAAATATGGTGATGAAGAGAGAAAATAATCTATCAGATAAAAGTTGTAAAACGAGGATCACTTGATATTGAAAATCAAGCTTTTCTCTGATACCAATTGTTGGTTCCCGTTTTGCTTTAAACAAGATTATCAGATCTATTAGTTCAAGTTAATGTTTGATGCGGAAGCGTATTTGAAGAACTAACAGATAAGTTTGATAGATTTAGACCAAAATATAAATAAACAGTGAACAGAATATTATATCTTAAAGTTTACTGAATATATAAAATAAGAACAGGTTTAAGAACTGTGAGTAAGAAAAGCTTCAAAACAGATATGACTTTTAAGGTGAATAAGCTTTTGTGTTCTTGTGATGTTCGATTTATATGTGATAAGGAAGAACTCAACATGAGTCTTCCTTATATACTACTCTAAAGGGGACCATAAAGCATATGCTACTATTCAGACGGTACTGATGAATAGTTGAACGGATGTCGTGAACAGTTGCAAGTGTGGCATGAACAGTCAGACGTGCCGTATTGCATTTAATGCAACAGACGTCTATTATGTACTAAGCCCTATTGAATCCAATCAGAGTTTGACACGTCGACGTTGGACAGGGCATGCTACCATGCAAGTTGATGAACAGGTCCTGTAACAGTAGCAAGATATTGTAAATATCTTCAAGTCTTATTGTGAGGATCACAGAGGCTCTGTAATGAGTTACAGAGGTTCTGCGGTCTGGTCCTCTGTGGAGCAGTCTTCCCCGGATTCCGAGTTATTGATCTTCTTTGCGCGTATGACAGAGCTCCTGTAGCGCGCCTCTTTAGCTTCTGTAGATTCTTGATCTTGATCTCTCGGTAAGTCCGGCAGAGCCTCTGTAAGAGGCTTTCTTCACTTAGCCTATTTTTCACTACTTCTAAATACTTCTTTGATTAGGAAGTGTGAAGCTAACAGCAGGGATCACAGTTCTGGACATACCTGACGGCATCTTGTCGCAGTGTTGGCCAAAAGTAGCCTTGTCGAGTGATACGATTGGCCAAACTGCGACCTCCTGAGTGATTGCCATACTCCCTATCGTGCATTTCTTGAAGGATCTTCTGAACTTGACTTTTGCTGATGACGCATCTCAGGTTTAAGCCTGTCGATGATCGTCGATAGAGTCTATCTCCGATCATGACATACTCGGATGCCTTGAACCTGATCTTCCGAGCTTCCATCTTGTCTTCTAGGAGTTGGTCGTGCATAAGGAAATTTCGGATACCGCACGACCAATCATCTTCTTGGTATTCGATCTGGACGACATCGTCATTTTCGATGGACGACGTTGCCAGATGGATCATGGGAATACTGTCGAATATTGGTTCGACCAGTGCGGACCCAATGTTTGCTAAAGCGTCGGCTTGAGTATTCTGGTCCCTTGGAATCTGTTCAATAGAAAATGATTTAAACTTTTTTGATTTTTCTTTTGATACCTTTAGATATGCTGTCATCTTTGAATCTTTGGCCGTGAATTCTCCATTCATCTGGTTCACGATCGGGAGAGAATCGCTTTTGACATGTGGCGCGGTTGCCCCCGAGTCGTGGGCTATATTATTTCCCACGATCAGGGCTTCGTACTCGGCTTCATTGTTGGTGGTTTTAAAGTCGCATCGAACGGAATACACCATCTTGCCCCCCTGTGGTGACTTTAAGACGACGCCTAGTCCTAAACCCCTAGTGTTGGACGATACGTCGACATGTAGAGTCCAGGGCACGTCGTCGTGAGTCGCCACGGTAGACACCTCGAGTTCTGCTTCTTTTTCCAACTCAGGACTAAAGTCGACGATGAAATCTGCCAATGCTTGCGACTTGATCGCTGTCTTGGGCTTGACATCGATGTCGTAACTACTTAGATATATGCTCCATTTTGCCAGACGACCTGTCAACTCAGGTTTCCTCAAGACAGACTTAAGAGGAAAGTTAGTCAAGATAATGATGCAATTTCTTTGCGGCTGTAACAAGCGACAAAAGCAATTTTTCCATAGAGGAATATCTGGTTTCGGCATCCAAGAGAGATTTACTTACATAGTAGATCGGCAGTTGCTGCTTTTCATCTTCTCTGGTCAGAACGACACTTACTTCATTAGGACTAACAGCCAAATATAGCTGCAAGACCTCATGATCGTGAGGCTTTGACAGCAAAGGCGGCGACGTCATGTACTCTTTTAATTTCTGTAATGCTTGCTCATGATCGTCGGTCCAGTTGAAGCCTTTATTTTTCCTGAGGACATTATAAAACAAATGACATCTATCTGAGGATCGAGAAATAAACTTGTTCAGAGCTGCCACCCGACCAGTGAGCCTTTGGACTTCATTGAAATTTCTTGGAGATTTGATCTCGATGATAGCTTTGATCTGGTCGGGATTGGCCTCGATTCCCCGACGAGTGACCATGTAACCTAGGAATTTTTCCGCACTGACGCCAAAGGAGCATTTAGTTGGGTTCAACTTCATGCTAAACTTTCGAAGGATGTCGATTGAATGCCACAAATGCTCGACGTGGTGGATTTCTTGCTTCGACTTGACGAGCATGTCGTCGATATACACCTCCATCATGTCGCCAAGGTGATCTTTGAACATTTTATTCACTAGACGCTGGTAGATAGAACCTGTATTTTTTAGACCAAAGAGAATTACCTTATAACAATAAATACCTCGGTCTGTCAAGAATGCAGTCTTTTCCGGGTCCTCGACGTGCATCAGGATCTGATTATATCTAGAATAAGCATCCATGAACGTCAATAGCTCATGTCCTGCTGTCGCGTCGACCATGGCATCGATGTGTGGCAATGGAAAAGGATCTTTTGGACAAGCTTTGTTGAGATTTGTGAAATCGATACAGACCCTCCATTTTCCATTTTTCTTCTGTACGACCACGACATTGGCAAGCCAGTCGGGGTACTTTACTTCTCAAATTTTCCTTGTCTTAAGGAGGTTGTCGACCTCGTCATTTATCACCTTATTCCTTTCAGGAGAAAATTTTCGTCCCTTTTGTTTGACAGGCTTAAATGACGGGTCGACATTGAGCTTATGGGAAATAACACTGGGGTCAATGTTGAACATGTCTTCGTGCGACTAGGCAAAGCAGTCGGCATGTTCCTGCAAAAAAGATATTAGTTTATCTTTAAGGCAGGGATCGAGGGACGAACCTACAAAGACGACTTGGTCAGGCTTCCTCTGGTCCAGGACGACTTCCTCCAGGCGATAGTCGTCGGCTATCCCAGGAGCATCATGGACCTGTAATTGCTAGATGGCCTGCTTCTGCGGCTTCAGGGTCGTCTTGTAACAGTCGCGGGCAACTTTCAGCTCACTTTTTATCTCTTGGACTCCATACGGCGTAGGGAACTTCATGGTTTGATGATACGTCGAGGGAAAGGCTTTCATGTCATGGATCCACGATCGACCTAAGATGATGTTATAGGCCGACGAGCAATCGATGACGTTGAACTTTGTCGACTTAGTGACCCCACCAGCATAGACAGGCAGTATGATCTCTCCAAAGGTACTTGTCGCGTCTCCTTTGAAACCGACAAAGGTTGTCGAGCGTCGGGTAATTTCCGATCGGTCGATTCCCACAGCCTTGATGGTATCAAGGAAGATGACGTTTGCTGAACTGCCTCCATCGACCAAGACTCGTCGGGTTAAACAATTACCAATCGTGAGATGAATGATCAACCCGTCATGATGCTTTTGATATGAGTTGCCGAGGTCATCTTGGTCGAATGAAATCTTCATGGCTTCTAACTCCAGATCTGATTTGGGTCTTGATGAATGAGGGGTAGGTCGATTGTCAGGTGCCTGGCTGGCATGACGTTTGGATGCGGAATATGTAAAACCGCACACGTCGGAACCACCAGTTATGCAGTTAACGACGTTGGCTGGGGTAACGACGTTGTCGATGATATCCTTGAGATTGCCTTTCGGGACGTGATACGCTAGCTCCTTTTTGAGAGTTATGCAGTCGTCCGTCAGATGACCGTGGTCGATGTGAAAATCGCACCACTTCGATTTATCCTTCTTACCGTCATCTTTGTCGGACTTCTTCGGCCACCGGATGGTCGCTTGGACGGTTCAGGGCCTCGACCAATTCCTTAGTGGTCCCTTTGAATACGTAGGAGGATATCTTAGGGTACTGAGGAAATTTGGTCGGGGTCGCGGTCTTCTTCTTCTCGAATTGCACATTCGAGATTCGCCTTGCAGGCTGGGGAATTAGACATCGCCTTTGTCTTGAACTCTGGCTTCTTCACACTAAGCGGCTTCTTGTCGTCAGAATGCTTTCGACGAAAAGCAGCATCGTCCTCTACCCTCATATAAGCTAGGGTTCTTGCACAGACATCTTCGAAGTGCTCTAGAGGATACTTCGTTAGATCGGTGTATAGACCCGAACTGTCGTCTAGACCGCGTTTGTAGGCTTCGATCGCGGTCTTGACGTCGCAGTTACGGATACTGATCATCTCTGCGTTGAACATATTGAAATAGCTCCGAATAGATTCACCGGCCTTCTGCACGACATAATACAAGTCGCTGGTATGCTTTTCCATCTTGTGGCTGCTAGCGAACTGCTGGGAGAATTGGTTGACTAATTCAGCGAACGACCCGATGGATTTAGGCCTGAGGTTAATCAACCATTGGAGGGCAGGACCTGTGAGGGTCGCCCCGAAACTCTTGCACATGCATACTTCTTGATATATATGCGGGATCGTGATCGTCCACATTAACTGCTTATACTGCGCAATGTTCTCCTTTGGATCGGTTATTCCTCAATACTTGGGCATGAAATCGGGGATGTTATACTTCTTCGGGAGGCGACGCCTGAAATCCCAAGCGAGGCTCGACGTCGACGGGCATGGCTGCCCCCGGCAGCTTAGCGAGCAAAGACAGGACACGCTCATTCTGGTCTTCCAACATCTTCAACCGCTGAGCGACGGGGTCGTTAGGATCGGAATTCACACCCGTTGGAGGGTTGACTCCTGAACTGGTGCCATTACCGTACGACGAACCATTGGCATCCCCATTGAAAGGGACAAAGTACGACTGAGATCCATTGTTCATGGGTGGTGGCCTCAAATGCTGAGGAGGAACTGGCCCGAACTGAGGATTTGGGATGAACGATCCCTGCTGCTGGTTCTGCATGAATGGACCTTACTGCTGATTCTGAGCGAACGGTCCCGGTCCTGGATTCTGAACGAATGGACCCGAACCTGGATTCTGGACGAATAGACCCGAACCTGGATTCTGAACGAATGGTCTTGGGCCATTCTGTGGCCCGAAATATCCATTCGGATTTGGATTCCTTAATCGCGTGATTTCCTCAGCTGCCCTTCGAATTTGCTCAGCAAGGGCGTTGATCTACCGGTGTGCATTTTCAAGCTCCCAATGCATCTGGGCAATGATCTGCTCTTGGTTCCCATGATCTGCCATTTTCCTGAAACAGAAAAAAGAAGAAACTACAAGAAATCGTTAGTAAGACGCACGTTTGTCGAAGACTTTCTCTAGATGGGGCCCCACGGTGGGCGCCAAGCTGTTAATGCCAAAAATCGTCCAAAAGGATAACTTAAGGTTGATTGTGGATCTTAACAACTAAAGATAGAAATCGTTCGACAAAGCAATGCGACGAGGACAAAAAAATGTAAATAAGACCCAAGGAATTTGGTGACGCGGGAAAAACCTCAACGAGAAAAAAACCCGCGGACGACTGTGATGGTCGTTGTTAATGCCAAAAATCGTCCAGAATGATATCTTAAGGTTGATTGTGGAGCTTAACAACTAAAGAATGGAAATCGTTCGACAAACAATACGACAAAGACAAAAAATATAAATGAGACGAAAGATTTTGGTGACGCGGGAAAAACCTCAACGAGGAAAAAACCCGCGGACGACAGTGATGATGTCGTTGCTGCACTATGGTCGCCAAACAGGGGCGATGTCCTTTGTTTCGAGTGTCGAGAGTACAATAGTTACAATACAAGTGAAAGAAAGAATTTAGATGTAAAGTAAACAACTGTATCGTGCGTAAAAACTAGTGCGTCGTGTGTAAAGACTATGCGTCGTGCGTAGGAATCGTGCGTCGAAAGAGATCTTTCGAGAGAGATTTCTTTGCTTCAAGTATTTTCACTGTGTAGTTCTCGTTCCTAGAATCAGATGTCCGCAAATGAGGCTGGGATCTTCGTATTTATAGTCTTCGTAGCTTTGAATGACCCTTATGAATGTAAGAGTAACGGTCGCTGTGGTTAATGCTCGTAATTAACCTTTTCGGTTATGTCTGTTGGCCATTAATGATGTTGACCCAGCATTAAACATAGAAAACATAACAGTTGTATCATACGTTAATCGGTTGAGGTCGTGAGGTATTTTACGACGGTCGAGTAACTTTCTGGTCGTGGTCGAGACCGGTGAAATTTTACCCAAACAGTTTGCCCCCAAAATTTAAAAATAGAGTGCCAAATTCAAATTTCAAAATTTTAAATTTTTGTCAGTCGGACGTCTAGGGTTATGACACGTGTCGAAAGTCATTGTCTAGGAAACTGAATCGGTTTGATTCCAACTAAAGGGTAAGTCGAAAAGGGGATAAGATCGTTACGTCATGCTGACGTACGATCGTGCTTAATAGTTGTCAACGCCAGGTGTCGACGATCTGTGTGTGCATACAAAAAGGCGAAGGTACGTATCGATCATCGAGTGACTAGACCTGACACGATCGTTTACATAAGTAGAGACCCACGGTGGATCTTTTCCATTTTACACTTTCAGAGAGTTTAGAGATAAATTTCTTCTTGATTTTTTGCCATCTTTCAGCGAATCTAGTCCAAACCTGCAAAAATCTTCGAACCGATTAGGCATTTCGAGGTTTAGAGCGCCTATATAAGGTACGACTTCTTAGTCTTTGCATGCGTCGTAAGTCCGTCGCTAGAAAACCTAGAAAAAACTGAGATCTTTGGGGTTTTTCAGACCTGCAAACTTGGTTAACAAGATTAGCAATGTCCACTGAACCTGAGAGTTCTATTCGAGATCAAGAGGGTCTCGACGACCTTAGAAGTCTAGCAAAAATATCTATGGGGATTACATTGATTAGGGCAGGTCAGACTCGACCTGATATGTGTCCAGAGGGGTCCGTCGTTATATACGAATACCCTTTTAAGATAGGTTTTGAATGGCCTTATTCGTCTTTGGCCAAGGCATTTATGTGCGAGTTCGACCTCTCGCCGAGGCAATTGATGCCCCAATTCTGGCGCGTTATCCAGGTCATCGAGCAACTTACCCGAAACTGGGAGTCGCGGATGAACGTGAAGGACCTCTTAACGGCTTATCAGGTCAAGATGGATACGTACCGTCGCTACAGCATGTTTTCGAAACACAGGGGCGATCGTACCTTGGTTCTGAAAACTACGGTCAATGACCGCAAATAGAAGAGCAGGTACGCATTCATGCGTGTAGCGACACTGGACCCCGACGGGTGAGTTTTAGACATCAAATTCGAAAACGTGAAACCCAACGACAACTCCAAGACCAAAATCGAGAAGTTCTTGGAGATTAGCGCTGATGATCGATCGTTCATCAGACGTCATTTGGTAGACGAAGACGACGACTTGGTTTACTTGGGTGAAAACCGACAGGAGAGACGAGACGAAGAGGAGGAAGAAGAACAAGAAGAAGAGAAGGAGGAAGAAGAGGAAGAAGAGAAAGAGGAGATGACGGGTAAGTTCTCCATTTTTCTTCTATAGTTTGTTCGGTTGTCGTACGTTCATCTGATGCCCTTCTTCTTGCTTTTCTGGAGAATCCAATGTTAAGCCGTCATCTGTGACAGCCAAGAGGGCGGCCCAAGCTGAAATGGCTCGTAAGGCTAGGAAAAAGAGGAAGGAGGCCCCAACAACTGGGTCGGGGGTCCTGAAGAGAACCGTCTTCAAAGACGGGCGGCTCGTCGAGAGTCGTTACGCCAGAGAAGGCGAAGGTGTCGGTTGAATCCGCTGAGAAGACGAGAACGTCTTCTGATGCAATCGACGCAACACCTGTCAGCTCTAAGCTTCAGGTGGAAAAGATGATGTCGACCCCCTCATCGGCCGACAAGGGCAAGGGTCATGCGACGGGGGAGGCTGAGGTTATGACGGTCAACTTTACGTTGCCGTCAAACTTCATGGCGGATAATGTCCTAGACGGGACGACGTTGTTTCCTCATCTGGGGAAATATCAGCTCTCGTCTTTCAAGGAGCATTTCCGGGGGTCTCCGTCGAGGAGACGGGGTTGCACGTTGCCGGTCTGGCGTTTATGGTAAGTCTTTCTTTCAAGACTTGTTATCTTTTATCGTTTAAAACGTTGTCGAGTGTTCACTAACTTGTGTCTTATGTTTTTTTGGCGTTCCAGTCTTCTTTGGCTCTGCCCGCCGAAACGACGAAGATAGAAGGTCTAGTGTCTTCTGCTCTTGAGAGAGAGAATGCGGCGTTAGAGAGAGAGAAGTCCGCTTTAGCACGTGCCGAGGAGATGTCCGTATGACTCAACGATGCCCTGAACGAGTCTGAGGCCGTTGGTCGTGCAAGGGACGAGGCGAAATTCCGTCTGAAGCAATCCTTATCTCTGATCGCCGAACAAAGGACGAAGTTGGACAGGACCAAGGAATCTCTAGCTGCGAGTGAAAAAGAAGTTGGGGATTCCAAGTCCAGGGTGGCGGAGCTGGAGGAAGAGGTGAAGGAGATGCAGGACGAGGCTAAGTCCATCTTTGCTCTTGCCCAACTGACTGCACGGGCGGCAATCATGCGACAACACTTGTCGGGCAAGTATCCTCTTGCCTCTGCGTCGGACGAGCTGGCGTTTTTCTTGGCGAAAGTCGGGACATAAAGGGACCTCGACTCAGACGACGAGAAGGAGGCTGAAGAGGAAGAGATGGACGGGGGATTCCAGGGTGAAGCCTCGGGCAAAGATGCGACTTATGACCCTCCTCAGTCTTAGAAAAATTCATTCCTAGTTTTGCTTTTATTACTAGACCGTTGGTGGTCGAGTCACTTGGATGTAATCGATCATTCAATGAATGAATTTTACTTTTTTGTTGAACTTATGCATTACACTCTGTGAATATCAACTGTGAAATACATCGTATAAAAATAAACAAGAAGACATGCGACTTAGGCATCCATCATAACACAACGATTAGAACAGAAGTCGTAACACTCTTATATTTTTAAATCGTGTAGGCAAACGTAAGTACATGCGATCAAAGCATTCATTCAGAACATGAAATTCTTCTAAGTTAAAAACATAGATCACGGGGTCGTTAGACCTTATGATCGTACGATTAAATTGTGCGACGAACTTGAGTCGTGCGTTCCTGTGAAAGTTTATTGAAGTCGTACAATAGACTTGGTAATTTGCTTAAGTCGTGCGATCCTGCGATAAGACAATGTCAGAGGTTGGTCGTTGGCTAACCAACGACCCTCCGATGCTTAATTCAGTAATCGTCGTGATAAAAAATCGTATGAAAAAAGGAAGAAAGACTTAGAAGAAATACCTTTTCAAATGTGTTGCATTCCAGCTACGTGGGACATCTCGATTGTCGAGGGTTTAGAGCCGATAGGCACCTTTACCCACGACTTCTGAGATACGATAAGGAACTTCCTACTTGGTGGAAAGCTTACCTGCGTTGAGCTCTTGAGTGCCCTGGAACACTCGTCGGAGGACGTAGTCGCCTTCTTGAAAGACTTTAGCTTTGACATTTTTGTTGAAACGTCGCTCGACCGCTTGCCTCTGCGACGCCATTCTGATCAATGATGATTCTCTAAGCTCTTCAAGGGCATTGAGGTCATAACTTAAATCAACCAGGTTGTGGTCGACGGAAGTATGCCTCGAGGTTTCGAGTTGGACCTCGACCGACAAGACTGCTTCACAACCATAGACTAGAGAGAAAGGGGTTTGTCCTGTGGATGTGCGAGGTGACGTGTGATTTGCACACAAGACCAAAAGCAGTTCTTCGACCCACTTTCCCTTTGTAGCTTTTAGCCTTTGCTTGATCGAAGCAATAATGGTCTTATTGCTCGACTCAGCAAGTCCATTCGCCTGGGGATACCCGGGTGTCGAGGTTGTCAGCGTGATATTGCGGTCCTCACAGAGCTGTCGAGTCCTGTTGCTTATGAACTGGGATCCATTGTCGCAGACAATTTCGGATGGAATCCCAAACCTGCATATGATGTTAGTCTGGATAAAAGAGACGACTTCCTTGTCCCGAACATGGGAAAAGGCAGTTGCTTCTACCCACTTAGAAAAATAATCCGTAAGTACGAGGAGAAATACCTTTTGCCCTGGGGCAGGTGGTAGCTTGCCGACAATATCCATTCCCCACCTCATGAAGGGCCATGGGATAAGTGTCGAGTGTAAAGGTTCAGAAGGTTTATGGGAATACCTGAATGTCGTTGACAAGGGTCACAGTTCTGGACATACCTGATGGCGTCTTGTCGCAGTGTTGGCAAAAAATAGCCTTATCGAGAGACATGATTGGCCAAACTGTGACCGCCTGAGTGATTGCCACACTCTACATCGTGCATCTCTTGAAGGATTTTCTGAACTTGACTTTTGCTAATGACGCATCTCAGGTTTAAGCCTGTCGACGATCGTCGATAGAGTCTATCTCCGGTCATGACATACCTGGATGCTTTGAATCTGATCTTCCTAGCTTCCATTTTGTCTTCTGGGAGTTGGTCGTATACAAGAAAACTTCGGATGTCGCACGACCAATCAGCTTCTTGGTCTTCGATCTGGACGACATCGTCATTTTCGATGGACGACGTCTCCAGGTGAATCATGGGAATGATATCGAATATTGGTTCAACGAGAGCAAATCCAATGTTTGCTAAAGCGTTGTCTTGAGTGTTCTGGTCCCTTGGAATCTGTTCAATAGAAAAAGATTTAAACTTTTCGTATTTTTCCTTTGCTACCTTTAGGTACGCTGTCATTTTTGAATCTTTGGCCGCGAATTCTCCCTTCATCTGGTTCACGACCAGAAGGGAATCGCTTTTGACATGTAGCGCGGTTGCCCTCGAGTCATGGGCCATATTCATTCCCACGATCAAGGCTTCATACGCGGCTTCATTGTTGGTTCTTTTGAAGTCGCATCGCACGGAATACACCATCTTGCCCCCCTGTGGCGACTTTAAGACGACGCCTGGTCCTGAACCTCTAGTGTTGGATAAACCACTGACATATAGAGTCCAAGGTACATCGTCGTGAGTCGCCACAGTAGACACCTCGAGCTCTGCTTCTTTCTCCAATTCAGGGCTGAAATCAGCAATGAAGTCTGCCAAAGCTTGCGATTTGATCGTAGTCCTGGGCTTAAAGTCGATGTCGTAACTGCTGAGATATATGCTCCATTTTGCCAAATGACCTGTCAACTCAGGCTTCCTCAAGACAGACTTAAGAGGAAAATTAGTCACGACAGTAATAGGATGCGATTCAAAATAGTGTCACAATTTACTTACATAGTAGATCGGCAGTTGTTGCTTTTCATCTTCTCTTGTCAGGACGTCACTTACTGCAATAGGACTGACAGCTAGATATAGCTGCAAGACCTCATGATCGTGAGGCTTTGACAGTGAAGGAGGCGACGCCATATATTCCTTTAATTTTTGCAGTGCTTGCTTATGATCGTCGGTCCAGTCGAAGCCTTTATTTTTCCTGAGGACATTGTAAAATAAATGACATTTGTCTGAGGATCGAGAGATAATCCTGTTTAGAGCTGCCACCCGACCAATGAGCCTTGGGACCTCTTTGAAATTTCTTGGAGATTTGATCTCGATGATGGCTTTGATCTGGTCGGGATTGGCCTTGATACCCCGATGAGTGACCATATAACCCAGGAACTTCCCGGCACTGACACCAAAGGAACACTTCGTCGGGTTGAGCTCCATGCTATATTTCCGAAGGATGTCGAACGACTGCCTTAAATGCTTGACATGGTCGACTGCTTGCTTCGATTTGACTAGCATGTCGTCGATGTAGACCTCCATTGTGTCGCCAAGATGATCCTTGAACATTTTATTCACCAGACGCTGGTAGGTAGAACCTGCATTTTTTAAACCGAACGGCATAACTTTATAACAATAAATACCTCGATCCGTCATGAATGCGGTTTTTTCCTGGTCCTCGACGTGCATCAGGATCTGATTATATCCAGAATAAGCATCCATGAACGTCAATAGTTCATGTCTTGCTGTCGCGTCGACCATGGCATCGATATGCGGCAATGGAAAGGGGTCTTTTGGACAAGTTTTGTTGAGATCTGTGAAGTCGATACAGACCCTCAATTTGCCATTTTTTTCGCGACGACCACGACATTAGAAAGCCAGTCAGGGTACTTTACTTCTCGAATCATCCTTGTCTTGAGGAGGTTGTCGACCTCGTCATTTATCACCTTATTCCTTTTAAGGAGCAAATTTTCGGCGCTTTTGTTTGATAGGCTTAAATGATGGGTCGACATTGAGTTTATGGGAAATGATGTTAGGGTCTATGTCGACCATGTCTTCATGCGACCAGGTAAAACAATCGGCATGTTCCTGCAAGAAAGATATCAGCTTGTCTTTAAGGCAGGGGTCGAGAGACGAGCCTACAAAGACTTTCTGGTCAGGCTTGCTCTGGTCCAGGACGACTTCCTCCAGGCGATAGTCGTCGGCTGTCCCAGGAGCATCTTGGACCTGTAATTGCTAGATGGCCTACTTCTGTGGCTTCAGGGTGGTCTTGTAGCAGTCGTGGGCGACTTTCGGCTCACTTTTGATCTCCTGGACTCCCCACAGCGTAGGGAACTTCATGGTTTGATGGTACGTCGAAGGAACATCTTTCATGTCATGAATCCATGGTCGACCTAAGATGATGTTGTTGGTCCCGAAGGCCTATACAAGTTTGTAGAAGGGGGGGGGGGGGTTGAATACAAACACACATATTTTACTTTTCTAAATTGTTTATTGATAAATCATTAACAATTTACAGCTTGTTGCGGAAACAAGATTAAGGATAAACCTAAATCTAAACAAGTTGGAACACTAAGGTTTCTTGCACTAAGAGAGATAAGGAAATTACTAATAATAACCTATTTTGAGATAAGAGATTGAACTTGTCCAGAGTTAGCAAGTTACTTCAAATGAAGTGGGTTCATCTCTTTATATACTGCATGCATTTAATGCAAGTTAGTATACACTTTACACGTGTCATCAGCTGGTTGGTTGCATGTCATTGACCTTGGTTGACAACCTTAGTAGCCGCATGGATGAACAGTGTAGTATCAGAGTGGTTGTACGATTTCAGACAGTCGGAGGTTCTTTTCTGACATTTCGTACGGAGTCGTGCAAGGGAGGTTTAGACAAGAGGACTTCATGATCAGCTTTCGTTGATTCAGAGCATTATCATTTTCTATTCTGCGAATGATAAAGTTCAGCGATAGCTGAAGTCTTGTACTTGATACTTCACGTTGAGTGGACAAATCTGAGTCTTCGCTGATCCGCATCAGTTCATTAGGAGACTTGTCGCTGGTTCTTGAGCTTGATCTTCGACTTCAGCGTAGAACCTTTGTTGACGTGAAACTTGTCTTCAGGGATCATAAGTAAACAACTAACTTATCAGCGATCATCATAATGACTGAACAGACTCAGAGCATTAATGGTGAACAGTGTTCGCTGAATGTTTAATTTAAAGAGCGAGAGTTCCTATCAGCGGTACTGTAAGATCTTAGTACTTATCAGCGATAGTGAAACTCTGATACATATTGTTTACTTACAATTTTCACTAAGTAAGAGAGGGTCATTATCAAATCATTGAGGGTTTGGATCAACAATCTCCCCCTATTTGATTATGACATAGCAACAAAGAAAATTGCTATTTAATAAAAAGAACTCATAAAATATTTGCCCCTATTACTGTTTTCTGGGATCTTTTCAGTACTGATGGAGTAAAGTACATTCGCTGAAATCTTTCTTTAAAACTTTGAATCAGGTTACAAAGAGAAATGGAAAGATTACAAGTACAAGCGAAATAAATTATAAGTACAAAAGAATAACTGATACAATAGAGAAATACACGATCATATCAGTTTGTATAGGGTTCTTCCTTGATGAGAAGTTCATCAAGGGTCTTTGATGTGGGAATCATCCAGTCAGGGACATCTACTCCTTGATTCTTTTTCTTCAGAGCTGCTTCAAAAATCAAGGGCTTCAGGTGTCTAGCTTTGATGTCGCGTCTGACTTCACACCAGTATACGAGATCTCTGAGTTGTTCGATGGGAGCGATGTGGAGCTCAGAGATACGTTGAAAGTGATGATTTCCATAGTAGTCTAAAAAGAATATACCATATGGATCACTTACAACTGTGCCAGGAATGAATGTTTCTCCAGGTGGTAGGGAGGTGTCAAGCATTGAGAGATCAGCATCAGGGCCAAGAACTTCAGCACGAGAGAAACCAATGCCTGTTTCATTCCGAATAGGAGGACCTGAACCAGAGACTTTCTTTTTCTTATCAGAGACTTTTCTTGGTTGAGGAAGAGTAGGAGGAATATCCACAGCAGATGAAAGCAGGTCGATCTGTTTGTTTAAGATCTTCTCGACATGGCTTTTGAACTTTGAGCGCGATTCCTGAATGGCTAATTTTGTTTCTAACCATTCAGAGAGACCAAACTTTTCTAAGGTAGCAGCATAGAAGGTTTGCTTGGTTTTGTCATCTCTGTAGACATCCACTTCAACAACAGGAACTTCAGCGTACAGTCTTCCTCTGATGTTTGCCTTGATGATTTTGGATGGTCTATATCGATAGGTCAGCATTTGTTTAGCCCATTCCAAAGTCGTATCAGAGACCTTAGTCTTTTCTCTAACGATCTCTTGGGCATCATCCCATAGCTGACGTTGAACATCAATGGGAACGCTTTTCAGCTTGGGGTCTTTTATTGATCGTTGAGTAAGCTTGATGGCGTATTCTCTGTCTTTTTCTTCAGCATTCTTTCTTTCAGCGATTAGGCGTTCAGCTCTGAGGTGTTCCTTGTATTCCTTTTGGGAAATTCTGAACTTTGGAGGAACTGAAGGAAGTTGATCACGCCTCAGAATGATTCGCTGATCCTCAAATTTCTTTATTATCTCCTCTCTTCTTTTCTGATCCTCTTCACTTAGCTTTTGAGGAGCTAAGGAAGGTCTGTGTTTGTGCGAGAGTAGCTGTTCTTCTGGTTCATCAGTCTCAGAGTTCAAATCTAAGACTGGGATTATTTCTTCAGCAGTAGCTGGTATTATTGGTGAAGTCGCAGTTGTGGAACCTTCAGCGATATCCTCAAACAGGGGAGAGGACTAGCTGAAACACAGCGATCTTACAAGTAAGAACTTGGGTAGAATCAGAGAGAGAAAATTTGTTCAAGTGTATAGGCTTGGGTAGTAGAACTGATAGTGTATGATAGAGGAGGGATGGAGTGAGAGATGTTTAGTGTACTTGACAAACCGACTTTTCAAGCAAGATCGTCAGATTGTCATCTTCAGCGACGCTTTTGCCTTTGCCTTTGCCTTTCTCTGCTCCAGAGGCTGAGGGCTTTGTCTTTGTCCGCTCCCCTGAAGGTTCATTTATCGAGATTCCCTTAAGAACTTTGATCTTCGGAGCAGGTTTGACGATAAAGAAATCATCGTCATCTTCGTCATCATCATCATCATTCTTTGGAAAAGAGGATGGTTCATTATCAGGGATGTCGACGGCTTCATCATCTTCTGCTTCGGATTCGGTTTTATCAGCTTCTTCTTCGAGTTGCTCCCCCTCAGATACAGAGGCGAGCTTCTCGGTTTCCTCAGGGTTTTCATCTCCCTGAGGTCCAGCGGTGGTTTCTTCAACATCCTTCTCTCCTCTGATAGATTCATCATGGGAAAGGTCTTCAGCGTTCTTGGAGAGATCTACAGCGTTCTTCTCCCCCTCTTTCTCATGATGAGTGGGGGAGGAATGGGTTGACTCAGCAGCGTTGGTAGGTTCTCTGTCTTCTTGGCCAGAGATACCTATACAAACTTCAATCTTTGTTATTCTGTCTTGAAGGCCAGAAATAGCAGGATTGATCTTTTCCAGCTTAGTGCGATCCGCCGCTGTGAAATTGTCAGATGCAGGGACAGGAGCAGGGGCAGGAGCAGGAGTATTCACTTTCTGTAGTAGCTGCTCGATCATCTATTTCATCGAACTCACATCGGTCTTTACAGAGCCTAAGTCAGTCTTTACAGTAGACATATCTCCCTCTAGTTGTCCAACCGATGTCTTCAGCGTTGTGACCTCGCTGGACATGGATGAAACTGAATTTTTGAGAGAGGTATAGTCTGTGTAGATGTCAGCGAGCACCTTGGCGAAGTCGCTGAGAGTGTTATCAACTTGCTTCAAGTCATCTGTGGAAGCCTTCTTCTCCACCACCGTTGTCAGCTTTATAAGATTCTCTCCAGCGTTTGTTACAGCTGTAGAGTTATTTGAAAGAGTAGTGGTGAGACCTGTCAGCTTTGTCTCCACGGACTTCAGAGAGGCTTTGATGTCTCCCAAATTAGGACCTGTAACATATAAGAACTTGTGAACATAGGAAAGCTCAGAAGTTTGGGGTTTAGTGACAGTGTTTATAGGTTGGTGTGTACCTGCAGGAGGATTGATGAACTCGTCAAAATTACGGGTTCCTGAAAAGTGTTCCATGTCATCTTCAAAAGTGCCCATGGATTGTCTTGCAGGTCCTGTCTTCATCATTCCTGGAGTATCAACTGTAGGTTCCGCAGAAATGATGGCATCTACAGCAAAAACTGGAGGAGAGACCAAATGAGTGGAGGGAGGAGCGAAGGATAAGAATGGAGGTTGGGTTCGGAGTTCAGCGTTGGATTCGCTGAAAATCACTTCTTCAGTCTTTTGAGAGACTGAAGGAGGTTGGGTAGGTTCCAAGTTTGTAACCTCAGCGTTTAGAGACGCTGAAGTTGGGATGGAATGGATGGGTTGTTCAGGTGTGGCAGAGCGTACCACTGAACGTTCTTTCAGCTCTGCAGAAAGAGCTGAGGAGTCTTCAGCATGAAATTGCTGGGGTTGCTCCTTTGTTTTCTTGATCCTTTTAGAACCAAGTGGGGTAGATGAATGTTTCCTTTTCTTAGAAGGAGAGGATTTTGTGGCCAGGGTATCAGCGATGGGTATTGTCGCTGAAGGAGCCACATAATTAGAAGAAGAAGGGTTGAGAAGAGTCAAGAGTGTAGAAAGACATGCCTCATTCACCATTGGTTTGAAGTCGAGTATCTTTGGGCCGACCTGAGAGAGTTTCAGGTCACCATCAGTTGGGTAGCTCTCCTTCAGGGCATATTGGAAGATGGCGCTGATGAATCGGGGGTAAGGAACCCATGGAGGTCTGTCAGCGGCAGAGTCTACTCTTTGCACCAAGTCATCATAGATAAGAGATGCCCGGTCAATGTGTAGACCTTTCAGCAGAGCGTATCCCATTGCTTGCAGAGGTTGAGCGGCTTGGTCAGAGGAGCCGGTCTTGGCCGTCATGCAGCTGCTAAGGTGAGCGAAGATGAAGTTCATCTCGCTGGGCATTTTTGACTTCTTCAACAAGGTCAGCTTCTTCTCGGGCTTCTTGTCTCTGCCAATTTCCCATACATAGCCCATTGGATCGAAAAATGCAATAAGAGCTTCTTTGTCAGCGAGTTTCTTATGGTCAGGGAAAGGAACAAAAGGCTTTTCTTTTGTAGCGTTGGGGAAGTTCAGAGCTTTGCGAATTATGGCAGGTGTGATCTTTATCGTGCCATACTCAGTATCGCTGAGGATACAATCAATTGTTTTGGAGGGATCTTTGGCGGATGGTAACTGAGAATGTCTGGCAGTGTACCAGAACTGGGATAGTAGTAGCTGACTTGCAGGAAGTGAGATGGTCAGGGCTGTTGAAATGCAGCAATTCTTTAGGAAATTCACAGCATCTTTCAGATGTGTGACTTGCTTTCGAGGAGGAAACTCGAGAAGCGCAGAAAGGTTATTCGTTTTGGTCCAATCTAGTTGTTCCAGAGTGAACTTAACTTGAGGAGCCTTGATAAATTCCATTTCCTCAGAATCAGCGGAGATGTTCTCAGCGGTAGCAGGAATGTCAGACGATGTCATTTCTTTTTAATTATCAGTTCAACCAAAGATGTTAACAAATAAGAATTATCTTAATGTGGAAAGATTTTCCATTAAGATGGTTCAAATTTTATCCATTTCATTCAGACACAAATGTCTTAATGAAGATTAGGGTTTTTCTTGATTTTATGAAACGAAATGTAAAACCCATTTATTCTTGTTATCCAGTTTTCTATGAAGAACTAGATTCTGGAAACGAATGAAGAACAAGTTTAAGATTTTTGCATTTAAACTTGAAGAACAACCATGAAATGGTTGTGTTCATAAAACCACGAAAGAAAATGATTTCATTTTAAGAAGTTCTTTTGTTTGATCTTGTTAAAACAAGGAAAAGATCGGAAACAAGTTATACGCATTTGGTAATAAATAAGAACATATTAACCTTGATGTTTGATGAAGAAGATGATGAACAGTTCTTTGAAGTTTTAGAAAGCACAAATGCAACAGTGAATTCTTTCTTGCGGAGGAAGATTGATCGCGTAAAAGAAAAATATAAACCACGAGTTTGTTTATATAGAGAGATTAGAGAGAGAAAATCTTGAGCAGGAAAAGATTTTCATCATGACACGGACACGTGTTTGCATTTGATTGGAAGTTTGAACGAGACGTGCAAACGTGTGTCAGAAAGAGAAAACGTGTCGGGGTTTATCCGTTGCAATGACGTCACAACTGTCCTTTCATATTCTTTTAGGATGTCTCTGAGGTTTTGAAAGCTCGGGGACTCTTTTACAAACATGAAGCACTGAATGAAAATATCAGTGATGGTTTTAAGAATTTTCAAAATATCGCTGTTAAGGAAGAGATATTCAGCGATGCAATTTGTTTTGAAATCTTGCATTTTCATGCGATTGTCAGAGAGAGAAAACATACCTTGATATCAGCTTAACCAAGTTTTATTCAGAGAGAAGATGATTGAATAGGTTATACGAGTTGATTTTATCCTATCGCTGATTAATGTAAACCGCTGAAGATTTTATCCTTCAAAGTTCAGCATTCCAAGCTCGCTGATGAGAAAGTTGAATCTTGTCTCATCAAGAGGTTTGGTAAATAAATCAGCTAACTGATAATCAGTTGGGATAAAATGAAGTTCTATATCACCATTCATCACATGATCTCTGATAAAATGATATCTGATTTCTATGTGTTTGGTCTTTGAATGTAGTACTGGATTGTTTGCTATAGTACTGTGTTGTCGCAATAGATTGGAATTTTGGAGAGCTGAAGATCATAGTCTAGTAGCTGATTTCTCATCCACAAGACTTGAGAACAACACCTTCCAGCAGCTACATATTCAGCTTCAGCTGTGGAAGTGGACACTGAATTTTGCTTTTTACTAGTCCAACTTACCAGCTTTCCACCCAGGAGCTCACATCCTCTTGTGGTGCTTTTCCTATCCATTTTGCAACCTGCAAAATCACTATCTGAATAGACGGTTAGATCGAATCCTGAATCTTTGGGATACCAAAGACCTAGGTTTGATGTACCCTTAAGGTATCGAAAGATTCGCTTTACAGCTTTCATATGAGATAGCATAGGTTCAGCTTGATATCGTGCACACAAACATGTTGCATACATAATATCGGGTCTGCTAGCTGTAAGATACAAGAGAGAGCTGATCATCCCACGGTACAGCGTGACATTAACAGGTATTCCCTTTGAATCCTTGTCAAGTGTCAGTGGTGGTGCCATAGGCATTTTCATAGCTGAACTATGAGTTAAATCAAATTTCTTCAGCATATCTTTAACATACTTTCCCTGATTGATAAAAGTTCCTTTTTCAGTTTGCTTAATCTGAAGACCAAGGAAATATGTTAGTTCACCCATCATGCTCATTTTATACTCATCTTTCATTCTATCAGCGAAACGAGTACAAAGCTCAGGGTTAGTAGAACCAAATATAATGTCATCAACATATATTTGAATTGAACTAGAATGATATGACCTTTCACTTTTCTAAAAAATAGAGTTTTGTCAATCTTACCTCGCTCAAATTTTTCAATATGTAGATAAGTAGAAAGAGTGTCATACCATGCACGAGGAGCTTCCTTCAAGCCATAAAGTGCCTTATCCAGTTTATAAACATAATCTGGACGCTTAGAATCTGAGAATCCTGGAGGTTGTTCCACATACACTTCTTCATTCAGCTTTCCATTCAGAAACGCTGACTTAACATCCATCTGATGTACTTTGAAGTTTCTGTGTACAACATATGCTAAGAATAGACGAATAGATTCAAGTCTTGCTACTGGAGCAAATGTTTCGTCATAATCTATACCTTCCTCTTGTCTGTATCCCTGAGCAACAAGACGAGCTTTGTTGCGGGTTACAGTACCATGTTCGTCCAACTTGTTTCAATAGACCCATTTAGTGCCTATCACAGTTTTATCAGTTGGTCTCCGAACAAGTTTCCAAACTTTGTTTCTTTCGAATTCAGTCAGCTCTTCTTGCATTGCGCTGACCCAGTTTGGATCTTTGAGGGCATCATCTATTTTCTTTGGTTCAGTTAGAGAAATAAAGTTAACAAATAAACAAATATTACCTGCACTTCGTCGAGTCTGAACACCAACGTTTGGATCACCAAGAATTTGATCAATTGGGTGATTTACGGACCATCGCTGAGCCGGAGCATAAGTCGCTGATTCATCTTGAACTGGAGGAGCTGAAGATGAGGCTTCAGCTACTTCTGGAGTTTCAGTTAAGAGAGGAATACTTTCATTTGTCATTTCATTTACTGATTGCTGAGAGTTAGATGGAATGTCTGAGGCATTTGGTTCAGCGGTAGGTATAGTGTTTATAGGAACAGCTGAGACCCATGATGTTTCAGCTTCACTATTCTGCATGTTTGGAATGATAGGACTATCATCTTCTACTGGATGAGCATGAGGAGTGGGAATATCTTCTGAATCACCAAGATGAGAAAACATCCATTGATTCAGTTCTCCAGTATCAGTGGACGGTTTAGAGTTCGCTGAACGGGATTCGTCAAACGTGACGTGAATAGTTTCTTCTACAGTTTGTCTTCTACGATTGAAGACTCTGAAGGCTTTGGAAACTGAGGAGTATCCAAGAAAGATTCCATCATCAGCCTTGGGATCAAACTTTCCAAGAGCATCTCTGTTGTTCAGTATGAAACACTGACATCCAAAGATGTGAAGAAAGCTGATTGAAGGCTTTCTCCCATGAAAGAGTTCATAGGCTGTCTTTTTAAATCTTTTAACTATCAGCGACCTGTTTTGCGTAAAACAAGCAGTGTTGACAGCTTCTGCCCAAAACTGAGTAGGCAGGTGAGAATCGCTGAGCATTGAACGTGCAGCTTCAATAATCGTTCTATTTCTTCTTTCAGCGACTCCGATTTGTTGTGGTGTTCTCACTGAAGAGAAGTTGTGAGAAATACCCTTACTCTCAAGGAAGGAATCAAGAGAACTGTTTTTGAATTCAGTCCCATGATCACTACTTATTGAGCGAACGGTCAGATTGTTCAGGGTTTCCATCTTCCGAATAAAGGTGATGAGTTCTTCAGGGGTGTCACTCTTAGAACGGAGAAACATTACCTAAGTGAAGCGAGAGAATTCATCAACTATGACCAGCGTATATTTCTTTCCAGCGATGGATTGTTTGTTAACAGGGCCAAACAAATCCATGTGGAGTAGTTGTAGAGGAGATGACACTGAAGAAACTTGCTTTGATTTAAAGCTTGCTTTGGTCTGCTTCTCTTTTTCACACGCTGAACATAAAGACTCTTTGGCGTATGAATGCTGAGGTAGACTACTAACTCTTTTGAAGAAAGAGTATTCAGTGTCATGAAATTTAGATGAGATAGCCTCTTATGCCATAGCCAGTTGACATCAGATGAGGCCTTTGAGAAGAAACAGGAGTTCTCAGTGTTTGTTGAGTCCATGTTTATTACATAAACATTTTCCAAACGATAACCGCTGAGAGCTATCTTCTCCTTTTTGTCAGCGACAAAGCAGGATTCCTTAGTAAAGATTACTTTGTTATCCATGTCGCAAAGCTGACTGATGCTTAGAAGATTATGCTTCAGCCCTTCAACATACGCGACTCTTCTGAAGGAGGTTGTACCATTTGAAAGTACACCATACCCTCGGGTATGTCCTTTTCCATTTCCACCGAAAGTTACAGAGGGACCCTTCTCTTCCTTGTATTCAGCGAGCAGGCTTTTCTTTCCAGTCATGTGTCTAGAGCATCCACTATCGAGATACCAGATACCCTTCTTAACCTGAATAGAAGAGGTTGAAGTGGAGGGAATGTCTGAACTTTCTTCCTCTTCTTCAATCTTGGCCATAAGACATAGATTTGCTTCATCATCTTCAGAGTCAGATGATGATGCTTCTTCATCAGAAGCACCCCAATCATAGTTAGCCATCAGGCCTTTACTCTTCTTCTTAAATCTTTTCAGCTTAGCATATTTTTCTTTCAGCTTTGAATATTTATCATCTTTATTCCTTGGAACAAAGGATTTCTTTGTAAAAGCTGAGGGTCTAGAAACTTTCTTAGACCTGCACTCGTTAGCGAAATGTCCTGTCTTTTCGCAGTTAAAACAAGTAGCAGTAGCCTTATCAACAAAAGCTGATGATCTAGGCTTGTCAGTTATGGAAAGAGGTTTGTTCTTTCTAAACATTTTCTTTTTGGCAAATCTCTTGAACTTCTTAGTTAGGATAGCCAAAGATTCATCATCATCTGAATAATCAGAATCTGATGACCTTTCAGAGTTACTTTCTAACTCAGTGATAGTGACCGAGGGTCGCTGAGTAGAAGGTTCCTCTGAGATTAAAGCAACAGGGGTGCTTTTGGAATCTTTTACAAGATTCTTCTTAAGATGGCTCGATTGCTCATGATTCAGCAACGTGCCATATAAGGCTGAAAGGGTCATTGATTTTAGATCATTTGACAGCTTGAGACACATAGAATAATTGTCCCAGCTTTCAGGTAAACATTCTAGAAACTTTGTCAGTACTTCAAAGTTAGAATATTCCTTACCAACAGTTTTCAGATCTATAATTAAACAATTAAAACGTTGGTGAACTTCAGATAGAGATTCATTCTTACCAGAAATGAAGCTTTCGTATTGTCTTACCAGGTTGATCTTTCTTGAGTCCTGGACTTCAGACGTTCCTTCATACTGAACACATATTGTGTCCCACATGACGGAATGGTAGACTTCGTCAGGAAGAGCCATGGATAGTATGGATCTGGCTTTTGTATCTATAGCCACTTTCTTCTTATCTTCGTCAGTCCATTGAAAGATTTCCTTTGGTACCAGCCTTTCTGGAATAGCAGGTCTATTCTCAGCGGCTGGAACAGCAGCATCAATTCTTACAGGGATGAATGGACCATTCTCGAGATAGTAAGGCATAGTAGGGTCTACACCTTCTAAGAAGAGTGTCATCCTATTTTTCCATAAGTTGAAGTTATCTTTGGAAAATCTAGGGGGTTTAGCAAAAGAACCATTGTCTATAAAATTTGTGTTTGTGTTGGTGGCCATTTTCAGATAATAGCAAGGAATAGAAATATCTTAGATTATATCTTGTTTATGAGATTAAACAAATCCGCTCTGATACCACTAGCTGGTCCCGAAGGCCTATACAAGTTTGTAGAAGGGGGGGGGGGGGATTGAATACAAACACACATATTTTACTTTTCTAAATTGTTTATTGAGAAATCATTAACAATTTATAGCTTGTTGCGGAAACAAGATTAAGGATAAACCTAAATCAAAACAAGTTGGAACACTAAGGTTTCTTGCACTAAGAGAGATAAGGAAATTACTAATAATAACCTATCTTGAGATAAGAGATTGAACTTGTCCAGAGTTAGCAAGTTACTTCAAATGAAGTGGGTTCATCTCTTTATATACTGCATGCATTTAATGCAAGTCAGTATATACACTTTACACGTGTCATCAGCTGGTTGGTTGCATGTCATTGACCTTGGTTGACAACCTTAGTAGCCGCATGGATGAACAGTGTAGTATCAGAGTGCTTGTACTATTTCAGACAGTCGGAGGTTCTTTTCTGACATTTCGTACGGAGTCGTGCAAGGGAGGTTTAGACAAAAGTACTTTGTACGGAGGACTTCATGATCAGCTTTCGTTGATTCAGAGCATTATCATTTTCTATTCAGCGAATGATAAAGTTCAGCGATAGATGAAGTCTTGTACTTGATACTTCACGTTGAGTGGACAAATCTGAGTCTTCGCTGACCCGCATCAGTTTATTAGGAGACTTGTCGCTGGTTCTTGAGCTTGATCTTCGACTTCAGCGTAGAACCTTTGTTGACGTGAAACTTGTCTTCAGGGATCATAAGTAAACAACTAACTTATCAGCGATCATCATAATGACTGAACAGACTCAGAGCATTAATGGTGAACAGTGTTCGCTGAATGTTTAATTTAAAGAGCGAGAGTTCCTATCAGCGGTACTGTAAGATCTTAGTACTTATCAGCGATAGTGAAACTCTGATACATATTGTTTACTTACAATTTTCACTAAGTAAGAGAGGGTCATTATCAAATCACTGAGCGAGAGTTCCTATCAGCGGTCTGCTTGTTGATTCCTTCGGCATAGACAGGCAGAGTGATCTCTCCAAAGGTGCTCGTCGCGTCTCCATTGAAGCCAACCAAGGTTGTCGAGCAACGGGTGATTTCCGATCGATCAATTCCCATGGCCTTGATGGTATCAAGGAAGATGACGTTTGCTGAACTGCCTTCGTCGACCAAGACTCGTCGGGTTAAACAATTACCAATCGTGAGTTGAATGATCAACCCGTCATGATGCTTCTGATACGAGTCACCAAGGTCGTCTTAGTCGTATGAAATCTTCATGGCTTCTAACTCCAGATCTCATTTGGGTCTGGTTGAACGAGGGGTAGGTCGATCGTTAGGTGCCTGACTGGCGTGACGTTTGGCTGCGGAATACGTCAGACCGCACACGTCGGAACCACCAGTGATGCAATTGAAGACCTTTGCATGATCGGGAGTTGGGGGTCGAACGTCGTTAGCTGGAGTAACGACGTCGTCAATGATACTCTTGAGATTGCCCTTCGGGACATGATATGTCAGCTCCTTTTTGAGAGCTATGCAATCATCCGTTATGTGACCGTGGTCGATGTGGAAATTGCACCACTTCGATTTATCTTTCTTACCGTCGTCTTTGTCGGACTTCTTCGGCCACCGGATTGTCGCCTGGACGGTCTTCAGAGCCTCGACCAAGTCCTTAGTGGTCCCTTTGAATCCGTAGGAGGATATCTTAGGGTACTGAGGAAACTTGGTGGAGTTTGCGGTCTTGAATTCCGCCTTCGTCTTGAATCAGACATTCGAGATTTGTCGTGCAGGCTCTGACTTGGATACTGCCTTCGTATTGAACTCCGGCTTCTTGACACTTAATGACCTCTTGTCGTCAGTGTGCTTTCGACGAAAAGCAGCGTCGTCTTCCACCCTCATATATGCCAGGGTTCTTGCGCGGACATCTTCAAAATTCTCAGGAGGATACTTGGTCAGATCGGTGTATAGACCCGAACTGTCGTCCAGACCACGCTTGCAAGCTTCGATCGCGCTCTTGACGTCGCAGTTGCGGACACTGATCATCTCTGCGTTGAACCTGTTGAAATAACTCCGGATAGATTCACCGGCCTTCTGCACGACATAATATAAGTCGTTGGTCTGCTTCTCCATATTGCGACTGCTGGCGAACTGCTGGGAGAAGTGGTTGACTAACTCAGCGAACGACCCGATGGATTTGGGTTTGAGGTTAACCAACCACTGGAGGGCAGGACCTGTGAGGGTCGCTTTTAATGCCAAAAATCGCACCAAAGGGACAACTTAAGGTCGATGTGGACTTAAACAACTAAAGAAAGAATCTTTCGACGAGACGTGCGACGAGGATAAAAATAAAGAAACAAGGGATTTGATGATGCAGGAAAAACCTCAAATGAGGAAAACAAAACCTGCGGACGACAGTGGGTGTCGTCGCTATACTATGATCTCCAATCAGGGGCGATGTCCTTGGATACTGGTGTCGATCGTACAACGATTACAATACAGATGAAGAAAATGCTTCGTAATGTAAAGTACAAGTGTTTGAACGTAAAAACAGGTGTTTGTCGTGTACGAAACAAAGTGCGAACTGCTGGTCGAGGGCTGTTGTCGTGCGTCGAGAGCGATACTTAGAACAATGGTTTCGGTTGTTAATCGCTGGATATTCGATGTCTTGAAATGTTGATTGAGCTTGATATTTATAGTCTTCGCGTCCTTAGCTTCATCCATAAATGCTCCTTTGATGGCCTTAACGGTTGGAAACGGTCGTCGGAGTAATGATCTTCGTCCGTTACGGTCGCCGGCTGTTTAATGATTGCGTCGGTTATAGTCGTTGCTCCTTAATGACTTTTACTCCTGCATTAAACACTTAACAAACGGTCATGGTTAATGTTAGCTTTGGTCGAAGTCGCACGTCCTTATGTAATAGTCGTGCAAATCGGGCGACGATATGGTCGAGCGTCGTAAGGAACTCTCGACTTATCTTTTATGAGGGATGACGATGGTGTTCTAGGTCTTTGTTGAGACCTTATCTTAATACAAGATATAGTCCCTAATCATACGTCTTACCTGTTCTGGTCGCGGTCGAGCGACGTGATTTTTTGCCCAAACAGTCGCCCCGAAACTTTTGCACATACAGACTTCTTGATACATATGTGGGATCGAGATTGTCCACATCAGCTGCTTATACTGCGCAATATGCTCCGTCGGATCGGTTATGTAACAACCCGAATTCTATCCATTTGAAAGTTTGGTGCCTATTTTGAAAAGAAAGAAATTTACTATGGAGGGATTGTTTTGCAATTTATGAATCATTTTTAAGGACACAAATCCCTAGAGCAGCCCTCATTTCCTTCCAATTCATTGTTGGTGCGCTCTTGACTTCTTTGTTGGCGGCTGGAAGTTTTGCAAGAGAGAAAAACAAGAGAAAGCTTAGCAACGATTCTTTTGGTAAGTAAAGCTATCCAATTATGACACTCTTCTTCTTCAGCTTAGAGCATTTTATGAGTTTCATATCCATGTTTAAGTTATGAAGAAATAGATAAAGGAACTGATGGGGATAGCCCATTTGGGTTTGCTTGTTAAAGAAATAATAAGAGTCCAGTTTGTGTAGGAATGTGGCGTTAAAAACTCTTTAATTAAGATGTTTAGGAGGAATTGAATGTTAGTAAAGTCTGATTTCGGTACCTGTTCGAAGCCTGCAATGCGACTTAGAAATAATCAGATTTGGCGCAAAGTATAGTTTGCGCTAAGTGTGGCTGGCGCAAAGTTCAGTTTGCGCTAATGGCGGCTGGCGGAAAGTCAAGTTTGCGCTAAGAGTGGCTGGCGCAAACTCCAGTTTCAGTGTTGGGCCGATCTGATTAGAAGGGCTTAGGATTAAGAGGAGAACTTAGAATCATAAATTCAGTTAAACCTAATTATTTTATAAATTAATTATTAGGTTTACGGGCGGTACGAGACTCGAGGTTAGAAAGGAATTTGCAATCAGTTGAGTTCCCTAAACCCTTTTTACGATGCAAAGAAATGAATGTTTTAACTGATTATGGTTTTACCCCGCATGAAATGTTATGAACTAAATTCCATGTCTCTCCTGAACGTACAGATTTTTTATTTAAACGAATGTTTGATATGATGAAATGAAAAGCATGATTTACATAGAGTCTAATGCTTTTATAAAACGTATTTGCATGCTATGTGATGTCGGTCTGTATTGTGGGATCAGAGAGCCTCGAGATCCGATGATCCCTTGGATATGTATGAAGAACCGGTAGGTTGGAATTCGTTTCCCTCCTAGGCGGGTATCGGGGAGTATGTCTGGGCCCCGATACGAGAGGGCGAAAGAGGAGTCTGCTTGGGCCCCGATTGCAGATTGGTTATGTGATCCACTAGACAGTGCAGTACCATATGTGATGATTTAGTCGGCATTTTTTTAACAAATGATTTCATATTATTTTATACATGTTGTTTTATGAAGGGAATTCACTAGACCTTTTGGTCAAACCCTCGCTTTCCAAAACTAAACCATTTTCAGGTAAGCGTACGACAGGTTCTTCTAAATAGAACTGAGAGATAGCGAGGGAGGAGATGGAGCTAGAGAGGCTCCCAGTTTTGCTTGATGACAATAGTTAGTGCTCGGCTGTGAGCTTAGAGACTTCCGCTGTTTCTTATGTTTTCTCTTGATGTAAAGACAAGTTATTATGAAATTCGAATGCTTATATTTATGAAATTGCGTGTCTATGAAAGTGGGACGTTACAGGTTATCCCAGGCGTGAATGATGGGATGTTATATTTCTTCGGTAAGTCGACTGTCGCGATCTTGTCAACGAAAGGCAACGCCTAAAATCCTGAACGAGGCTCGACGTTGACGGGTACGGCTGCCCTCGGTAGCTTAGCGAGCAAAGACAGGACACGCGAGCAAAGACAGAACACGCTCATTCTGATCTTCTAGCATCTTTAACCGCTGAGCGACGGGGTCGTTAGGATCAGGATTTACCCCTGCTTGAGGATTAACTCCCGGATTGGTTCCATTACCGTACGACGAGCCATTGGCGTCCCCATTGAAAGGGACAAAGTACGGCTGAGACCCATTTTGCATGGGTGGCGGCCTCAAATTCTGAGGAGGAACCGGTCCGAACTGGGGATTTGGGATGAACGATCCCAGCTGCTAGTTTTGCATGAATGGACCTTGTTGCTGATTCTGACCGAATGGTCCTGGTCCTAGATTTTGAACAAAGGGACCGGAACCCGGATTCTGGACGAAGGGAGCAGATCCTGGATTTTGACAGAACGATCCAGGACCTGGATTCTGGACGAATGGTCTAGGACCGTTTTGTGGTCCGAACGATCTATTCGGATTTTGATTTCTCAGCCGCGCGATTTCCTCAGTTGCCCTTTGTTAATGCCCAAAATTGCACAAAAGTACAACTTTAGGTCGATGTGGGCATTTAACAACTAAAGAAATGTATCTCAAGCCAAACAACATATTTCAAAGGAAAAAGTAAAAGAGACAAGAGATTTGGTGACGCGAAAAACCCCAAAACGAGGGAAAAAACCGCGATCGACTGTGTTAGAGTGGACAATGCACTATGGTCGCCAAACAGGGGCGAAAGTCCTTGTGTTACAGTTGATTTGTGTACAATAAGTTACAATTATAGAAAAAGTAAACTTAGTCGTGTGCAAATGACGTATATCGTGCGTAAAACGTGCGAAATAAGCTGTTGTCGTGCGGTTTGTACTGCTGTCGTGCGGTTTATACTGTTGTCGTGCGAAGATGCTTTTCATAAGCGAGATATGTTCGAATGCCGTGAAAGAAATGTAGAGTTGAGTGTTTAGATGAATGTAGACTGACGATCCCCTAAATTGATCACCGGGAGCCTTTATATAACTTCCGTTGGTAATAAATGAGCTTTTATGGTTGGTCTTGTAACCGCTGTCGGGCATTGAATGCACTTTGAATGTTTGATTTTGTAACCGCTGCCGAGTCTTTAATGTCATTAAAATCTCGTCCGTTACTGTTCGTTATGCCATGAATATCCATAGACCTGCATTAATGAACAAGAGAAACGACTGTTCACCATTAATGGTTAGTATAATCGTAAGACCGTCTTAAGTTCTGGACGTCGGTCTTGTAAGACCATGTATATGATCATAAATGTCTTGTAAGACCTTATCTTAGTATAGGAATGGTCGTATGAAAATGTCGTAAGATCAGGATGATGTCGAAGGATTAGGTCGTAAGACCACCAGGTCGTAAGACCAGGATGCTAGTACGATGCTTTCGTAGGACCAAAGTGATATAAGACCGACGAGTCGTAACTGGCGACATAAGACTAGTGGCGTAGGACTAGCGATGCGTGACGTGCGACGTGTAACATGCGACACGTGACGTGCGATCACGAGATGTAAATACACTATCTTGAATGACTATTGACACAAGATGTCTTTTAATAACCAACTATCGTATGTTTGGGATATGACAATAATGGGTATTACCTTTGTCGGTCGGGGTTATGACTTTTGTAGATATTAGGGTAATCAAGGTCCATGGGTCATGTCGAGGGAATTTCCCGAGTCGGTCGAGGGTGTGATTTTTTACCCAAACAGTTAGCCCCCCCGAGATATGAATTTCAAAGCCATTTGAATTTCAGATCTCGCACCAAAGTAAAATGTGTTTCTACGGAGACGTGTCACCTTTGCTAATTGGATCATTAGAAGAAAACCGACTTGGTCAGCTAAAATCGTGAGACCAGTCGATAGTGTTAAGTAAGTTGCGGTGATCGAAAGATGTTTTTAAATGCGCGAGATACTAGTGGTATTCATCCGACGATCGTAAGACGATCTTAAAACGTAAGGAACCGATGGTGATCGTAAGACGATCTTTATCAAAATGAGACGTATGGGATGGGAGACAATCGTAAGACGATTGTGTCGAAATAAAGTTTGGTGGCGATCATAAGATGATCGGACCGAGATAACAATTTAAGAATCTTGCGATACAGTCGCTAGAGACTTATGTTCTGGCGTTTCGAGCCAATATGGTCGTTATCGACTTATGATCTGGCGTTCCGAGCCGACACGGTCGTTAGAGACATATGATCTGGCGTTCCAAGCCGATACGGTCGTTAGAGACATATGATCTGGTGTTCTAGGCCGATACGGTCGTTAGAGACATATGATCTGGCGTTCCAAGCCGATACAGTCGTTATAGTTTTTTGATCTGGCGTTTAGAGCCGATATGGTCGTTAGAGACCTATGATCTGGCGTTCCGAGCCGATACGGTCGTTAGAGACCTAAGTGACGTCGTGTCTAGCATTTTTAGCTAGTTGTAAGTCTTGAAAGTCGGTAAAATATTTACCTTATTCGTGATTGTATGGTTAATCTCGAGACTTGCTTTTATTGGCGATCCTGAGATTAAAACGTGGGGGTCGCATTTATCGACGACTTTTGCGTTTTGACATGCGTCTTACAATGACTGGTGATTGTGAGATTCAATGTACAAGTCGTCTTTATTGACGACATATGCCATGACTAATGATGAGAATTCATCATTCGAGTCGTTTTTTCTTGGCGACCGAGACTTTTAACCTTTGTTTGTCATGACTGCCGATCACAAAAAATGTGGGACGACTATAAGTTGCAACCTGCGTTTGCCATGACTGGCGATCATAAGAAAAAAACGTAAGTCGTCTTTTACTGACGACTATAAATTGCAACCTGCGTTTTTCCATGACTGGCGATCGTAAGAAAAGATGTAAGTCATGTAGACTTTGTTTGAAGAATGACTTTGGAAGTAATCGGGCGACTGAGCCGAACATATGTCTCAAGTTACAGATTGTAAGTCATGAGACTTCGAATTCGTGACAGCTGCTGTGATCGTAAGATCCATGTGCCGAATTGCGAGATTCAGTTTTCGAGTCATGATTGGAGGGTCATGATTTTATCCTTTCACGATGCATTTATCGTGACTTTGTAGTCTGAAAGACGCTATTCTGTTATGACGTAAATCATAAGACTGGCGTGCGATCCTGCGAACCTGCATAATAAGATACAGGGGTGGTCGTTGGTTTGACCAACGACCCTTCGATGCTTAAGTCAGTAATCGTTCGTCGAAGTAAATCGAAAGCAAAAAATGAAATAAAAGGCACAGTAATCCAGCTACGTGGGAGTGCAGTCGTAGATTTGTCACTACGGTCTTCAGACGTACGATCATTCTGGGATCGTTGTCGCGCACGATTTTGGAAGGAGTTCTGAATCTGTATAGAATGTCAGTTTGGATAGAGGAGAGGACCTTTTAGCCCCGAACCTAGGAGTAGGCGTCTGAGGTCATCCCGTTCATAGGAATCATTTTAAAAGACTAACAGGATAAAATATCTTGCCTTGGGGGCAGTATGTCCATTCCTTACCTTATGAAGGGTCATGGAATTAAGGACGTAACTAAAACTTTAGAAAGTTGGTATACCGTACCCAAGTGCCGTTTGACTGGCATTACGTACCTGGTGACGTTCGTCGTTAGCTATTGGATGATCGCCTCTGTCGTGGGATCTGATTTCCCCGGAGTCGTGAGTTGTTTCTATGCCCACGATTAGTTGTTGAAAACTGTAGGGTCGAGCGGGGTACAACATTCTGCCCCCTGTGGTGACTGTAAGACGATACCCGGATTTGCCTTTTCTGGCGCAAGGGTAGATTATACCATATCGTGTACAGTCGCCACAATGTTGGTTTCACCTTTGAGTCTTCAATGTTGCTTTATAGCAATCTCGGGCGGTCTTTTGCTCGCTTTTGATCGCTTGCACTCCCCATGGCGTTGGGAACTTGATCGTCTGATGAAGTCGTAGAGACTTTGTTTCTCATGATATAAATCGTATGGCCTGCGATGTGAGTCCTAGAGACTTTTGTTTCTCACGATGGGAATCGTAAGACATGCGCTTAAGTCGTAAAGACTTTTTATTTCTCACGATGTAAATCGTAAGACCTGTATTTATATGATCTTGCGAGCCTGAAATGTAAAATCGAGGGTGGTCGTCGATTTGACCAATGATCCTTTGATGCTTAAATCAACATTTGTATATTAGATCATAGTAATTGAACGAGGAGAATATACTTAGAGTATATATATAGAGTTGTTCTAAGTAGGACGTCACAGTTACCCGTTACACGGAGTCGATAGGCGCCTTTTGCCGAGGACTTTTGAAATCAAATGCGGTATTTTTCAGCTTGTGAAGGGTGCTCTGAGCCCGCGAGTCCCTTGGATGACGCGATACATGCGATACTTTGATGGAACATTTTTTTTCTTTTTTTCAGGGCTTGAATCTGGCTTTGAGCCGCATTCAATTCCGATTGAAGTTGAATCAGGGGATCTTGACAATTTGCCATATACCTGAAAAAACTTTACAAGATCGTTAGAGCGATATGTGTGTTGGCTTGAGATTTTCTCTAGATGGGGTCCCACGGATAGCGCCAAACTATTAATGCCAAAAATCGCACAAAAGTACAACTTAAGGTCGATGTGGACATTTAACAACTAAAGAAACGTATCTCAAGCCAAACAACATAATTGCGAGGAAAAGGTAAAAGAGACAAGAGATTTGATGACGCGGAAAACCCCAAAACGAGGGAAAAACAGCGGTCGACTGTGTTAGAGTCGACAGTGCACTATGGTCGCCAAACAGGAGCAAAAGTCCTTGTGTTACAGGTGATTTGTGTACAATAAGTTACAATTATAGAAAAAGTAAACTTAGTCATGTGCAAATGACGTATGTCGTGCGTAAAACGTGCGAAATAAGCTGTTGTCGTGCGGTTTGTACTGCTGTCGTGCGGTTTATACTCTTGTCGTGCGGTTTATACTCTTGTCAGGCGATCACGAGATGTAAAGACACAGCATACGACTGTCGCCAAAATATAAGACCATGTATATGATCATAAATGTCTTGTAAGACCTTCTCATAGTATAGGAATGGTGTTATAAAAATGTCGTAAGATCCGGATGATGTCGAAGGATTAGGTCGTAAGACCAGGATGCAAGGACGATGCTTTCGCAGGACCAGAGCGATATAAGACCGGCGATTCGTAACTGGTGACATAAGACTAGTGGCGTAGGACTAGCGATGAGTGACGTGCGACGTGTAACATGCGACACGTGACGTGTGATCACGAGATGTAAAGACACTATCTTGAATGACTATTAACGCAAGACGTCTTTTAATAACCAACTATCGTATGTTGGAGATATGGAAATAATGGGTATTACCTTTGTTGGTCGGGGGTATGACTTTTGTATATATTAGGGTAATCAAGGTCCATGGGTCATGTCGGGGGAATTTCCCGAATCGGTCGAGGGTGTGATTTTTTACCCAAACACCCTTCGACTTTGATCAGCAAGGACGTTGATTTGATTCCGCGCAACTTCCAACTCCTGATACATCTGGGCAATGAGCTGCTCTTGATTTCCTTGGGCTGCCATTTTCCTCAAACAGAAAAAGAGGAAACTCCAAGAAACCGTTAGTAAGACGCACGTTTGTCGAAGATTTTCTCTAGATGGGGCCCCATGGTGGGCGCCAAGCTGTTAATAGCAAAAATCATCCAGAAGGATAACTTAAGGTTGATTGTGGAGCTTAACAACTAAAGAATGGAAATTGTTCGACAAACAATACGACAAAGATAGAAAATATAAATGAGACGAAAGATTTTGGTGACGCGGGAAAAACCTCAACGAGGAAAAAAACCCGCGGACGACAGTGATGATTTCGTCGCTGCACTATGGTCGCCAAACAGGGGCGATGTCCTTTTTTTCGAGTGTCGAGAGTACAATAGTTACAATACAAGTGAAAGAAAGAATTTAGATGTAAAGTAAACAATTGTATCGTGCGTAAAAACTAGTGCTTCGTGTGTAAAGACTATGCGTCGTGCGTAGGAATCGTGCGTCGAAAGCGATATTTCGAGAGAGATTTCTTTGCTTCAAGTATTTTCGCTGTGTAGTTCTCATTCCTGGAATTAGATGTCAGTAAATGAGGCTGGGATCTTCGTAGCTTTGAATGACCCTCATGAATGTAAGAGTAACGGTAGTTGTGGTTAATGCTCGTAATTAACTTTGTCGGTTATGTATGTTGGCCATTAATGATGTTGACCCTGCATTAAAAATAGAAAACATAACAGTTGTATCATACGTTAGTCGGTCGAGTAACGTTCTGGTCGTGGTCGAGACTGGTGAAATTTTACCCAAACAGTCGTCGCTGTACTATGGTCGCCAAACAGGGGCGATGTCCTTGTGTAACAAATGTCGAGAGTACAATGATTACAATGTAAATAATATAAATAAGCTAATTTGTAAAGTAAACAGGTGTATCGTGTGAAAAAACAAGTGCGTCGTGCGTAAGGGCTATGCGTCGTGCGTCGTCTGCTTCGAGAGAGAATACTTCTTTTCTTAGGAAATTTCAATACGCTGTCAGTGATTAGGGAGCTCAGATGTGTGCAAAATGGTGTTGAGTCTTCGTATATATAGCCTTCGAATGTTTTAAATGATCCTCATGAATGTCGGAGTAACGGTCGTAACGCCTTTTGAGAGTTAATGCTCGTAATTTCCCTTGTCGGTTATAGCCGTTGGTCATTAATGGCGTTGATCCTGCATTAAACAAAGAAAGCATAACAGGTATGTCGTTAGTTAAATGGTCGAGGTCGTAAGGTATCTTACGACGATCCTGTGAATCGGGTGACAACGTGGTTGAGTGTCGTGAAAAGCTCTCGACCTAAACTTTAGGAGGGGCGACGGAGGTATTAAATGTATTTTTAGGATCTTATCTTAATCCAAGAGATGTCGTGCGACATGTATCTTACCCTTTTTTGGTCGTGGTCGAGATTTTGTGAAATTTTACCCAAACAGTAACTACTAAGATATATGCTCCATTTTGCCAATCGGCCTGTCAACTCAGGTCTCCTCAAGACACACTTAAGAGGAAAGTTAGTCATGACAGTAATAGGATGCGATTCAAAATAATGTCGCAATTTCTTTGCAGCTGTAACTAGCGACAAGCGTAACTTTTCCATAGAGGAATACCTGGTTTCGGCGTCCAAAAGGGAATTACTTACATTGTAGATCGGCAGTTGCTGCTTTTCATCTTCTCGCGTCAGGACGGCACTTACTGCATTAGGACTGACAGCCAAATATAGCTGCAAGACCTCGTGATCGTGAGGCTTTGATAGCAAAGGAGGCGACGTCATGTACTCCTTCAATTTTTGCAGTGCTTGCTCATGATCGTCGGTCCAGTTGAAGCCTTTATTTTTCCGGAGGACATTATAGAATATATGACATCTATCCGATGATCGAGAGATAAACCTGTTCAGAGCTGCCACCCGACTGGTGAGCCTTTGGACTTCTTTAAAATTCCTTGGAGATTTGATCTCGATAATGGCTTTGATCTGATCGGGATTGGCCTCGATTCCTCGTCGAGTGACCATATAGCCCAGGAATTTCCCGGCACTGACACCAAAGGAACACTTTGTTGTGTTTAGCTTCATGCTATACTTTCGGAGGATGTCGAATGACTGCCTCAAATGCTCTACGTGGTCGACTGCTTGCTTCGACTTGACGAGCATTTCGTCGATATACACCTCCATTGTGTCGCCACGATGTTCTTTGAACATCTTGTTTACCAGACGTTGGTACGTGGAACCTGAATTTTTTTAAACCAAAGGGCATAACTTTATAGCAATAAATACCTCGATCTGTCATGAATGCAGTTTTTTCCTGGTACTCGATGTGCATCAGGATCTGATTGTATCCAGAATAAGCATCCATGAACGTCAATAGTTCATGTCCTGCTGCCGCGTCGACCATGGCATCGATATGTGGCAATGGAAAAGGATCTTTTGGAAAAGCTTTGTTGAGATCTTTGAAGTCGATACAGACCCTCCATTTTCCATTTTTCTTTTGCACGACCAGGACATTTGCAAGCCAGTCGGGGTACTTCACTTCTCGAATTTTTCGTGTCTTGAGGAGGTTGTCGACCTCGTCATTGATTACCTTATTCCGTTCAGGAGAAAATTTCCGTCGCTTTTGCTTGACATGCTTAAATGACGGGTCGACATTGAGCTTATGAGAAATAACGTTGGGGTCTATGCCGACCATGTCTTCATGCAACCACGCAAAGCAGTCGGCATGTTCCTGCAAAAAAGATATTAGTTTGTCTTTAAGGTAGGGATCGAGGGATGAACCTATAAAGGCGGTCTGGTCAGGCTTGCTCTGGAACTGTAATTTCTAGATGGCCTGCTTCTGCGGTTTCAGGGTAGTCTTGTAGCAGTCGTGGGCGACCTTCGGCTCACTTTTTATCTCCTGGACTCCCCACGGCGTAGGGAACTTCATGGTTTGATGATATGTCGAGGGAACGACTTTCATGTCATGGATCCACGGTCGACCTAAGATGATGTTATAGGCCGACGAGCAGTCGATGACGTTGAACTTTGTCGGCTTGTTGATTCCTCGGGCGTAGACAGGCAAGGTAATCTCTCCAAAGGTACTCGTCGCGTCTCCATTGAAACCTACCAAGGTTGTCGAGCGTCTGGTAATTTCTGATCGATCGATTCCCATGGCTTTGATGGTATCAAGGAAGATGACGTTCGTTGAACTGCCTCCGTCGACCAAGACTCGTCGGGTTAGGCAATTACCAATCGTGAGTTGAATGATCAACCCGTCATGGTGCTTTTGATACGAGTCGCCGAGGTCGTCTTGGTCGAATGTAATCTTCATGGCTTCTAAGTCCAGATCTCCTTTGGGTCTTGATGAACGAGGGGTAGGTCGATCATCAGGTGCTTGGCTGGCATGACGTTTGGCCGTGGAATACGTCAGACTGCATACGCCGGACCCACCAGTTATGCAGTTGACAACCTTTGCATGGTCAGGAGATGGCGGTCGAACGTCGGTAGCTTGGCTAACGACGTTGTCAATGATATCCTTGAGATTGCCCTTCGGGACGTGGTATGCTAGCTCTTTTTTGAGGGCTATGCAATCGTCCATCATGTGACCATGGTCGATGTGGAAGTCGCACCACTTCGATTTGTCTTTCTTACCGTCATCTTTGTCGGTCTTCTTCGGCCACCAGATGGTCGCCTGGACGGTCTTCAGGGCCTCGACCAAGTCCTTAGTAGCTCCTTTGAATCCGTAGGAGGATATCTTAGGATACTGAGGAAATTTGGTCGGGGTCGTGGTCTTCTTTTTCTCGAATCGCACATTCGAGATTTGTCGTGCAGGCTCTGACTTGGACACTTCCTTCGTTTTAAACTTTGCTTTCTTTACACTCAGCGATCTTTTGTCGTCAGGATGCTTTCGACGAAAGGCATCGTCGTCCTCTACCCTCATATAAGCTAGGGTTCTTGCTCGGACGTCTTCGAAATTTTCTGGAGGATACTTTGTTAGATCGGTGTATAGACCCGAACTGTCGTCCAGACCGCGCTTATAGGCTTCGATCGCGGTCTTGAAGTCGCAGTTACGGACACTGATCATTTCCGCATTAAATCTATTGAAATAGCTCCGGATAGATTCACCGGGTTTCTGTATGACATAGTACAAGTCGCTGGTCTGCTTTTCCATCTTGCGACTGCTGGGGAACTGCTGGGAAAATTGGTTGACTAACTCAGCGAAGGACCCGATGGATTTGGGCCTGAGGTTAATCAACCATTGGAGGGCGGCACCCGTGAGGGTCGCCCCAAAACCTTTGCACATACAAACCTCCTGCTACCGAAAAGGGATCGACACAGTCCACGTCAGTTGTTTATACTATGCGATGTGTTCTGTGGGGTCCGTAATACCAGAATATTTAGGTATGAAGGTCGGGATACTGAATTTCTTGAGGACGTCGACGGTTGCGATTTCGTCGATGAAAGGTGATGCTTGGAATCCTAAGCGAGGCTCGACATCGACGGGTACGGATGCCCCCGGAAATTTCGCGAGCAAGGACAGAACACGTTGATTCTGGTCTTCCAACATTTTCAATCGCTGAGTGACGGGATCGTTAGGGTCGGAATTCACACCAGTTGGAGGGTTGATCCCTGAATTGGTGCCATTTTCGTACGACGAACCATGGGCGTCCCCATTGAAAGGGACGAAGTACGGCTGAGCCACGTTATGTAGAGGCGATGGTCTCAGATGCTGAGGAGGAATTGGCCCAAACTGGGGATTGTGGACGAACGATCCCTGCTGCGGATTCTGAACTAATGGACCCTGTTGTGGATTCGGGATGAACGGACCCGATCCTGGATTCTGAACGAAAGATCCTGAACCTGGATTCTAGACGAATGGACCTGATCCTGGATTTTGGACGAATGGTCTTGGACCGTTCTGCGGTCCAAATGATCCATTCGGATTCTGATTCCTCAGCCGCGCGATTTCTTCAGCTGCCCTTCGACTTTGCTCAGCAAGGGCGTCGATCTGATTGCGCGCAACTTCCAGCTCCCAATGCATCTGAGCAATAATATGCTCTTGATTTCCATGACCTGCCATTTCCCTGAAACAGAAAAAAGAAGAAACTCCAAGAAACGGTTAGTTGGACGCACGTTTGTCGAAGACTTTCTCTAGATGGGGCCCCACGGTGGGCGCCAAACTGTTAATGCCAAAAATCGTCCAAAAGGATAACTTAAGGCTGATTGTGGAGCTTAACAACTAAAGAATAGGAATCGTTCGACAAACAATGCGACAAAGACAAAAAGTAAAAGGAGACAAGAGAATTTTGGTGACGCGGGAAAAACCTCAACAAGGAAAAAACCCGCGGACGACAGTGATGGTCGTCGCTGTACTATGGTCGCCAAACAGGGGCGACGTCCTTGTGATTCAAACGTTGAGAGTACAGATGATAATAATACAAACGATTACAGTTGTAAGATGAAAATAACTTAAACTATAAAAAGCGTGAGTCGTGTGTAAAACAATGCGTCATGCGTCGTCTGCTCGAGAGATAACCTTTACTTCGGATGTATTTTCGTATGCCGTAGATGATACTGAGTTCAGATGTGCGCAAATGATGTTGTAGCCTTTGTTTATATAGCCTTCACAGCTTTGAATGACCACATAAAAGCTTGAGTAACGGTCTTAACGGATTCTGAGGTTTAATGCTCATAATGATCTTGTCGGTTATAGTCGTTGGGCATTAATAGTGTTGATCCTGCATTAAACAGAGAAAGGATAATTGTTGTGTCGTATGTTAGTTGGTCGAGGTCGTAAGGTATCTTACGACGGTCAAGTGTCGTGAGTAACTCTTGATTTAAACTTAGGTATGACGATAAAGTGTGTATGATTTTATCTTAGCATGTCGTGTAAGAAATATTTTTCCTTTTTTGGTCGTGGTCGAGACTGGTGAGTTTTTACCCAAACAATAAGTTTTTACACGACAACCAAATGACTCGGATTTATTTCGAAACTTGATGCCTCCACCCCACATGGAAATTCATCATCACATCAACTCACCAACGTTTGGGACCTCTCTTGTCCTCACTCGATGATTGCTTGATGTTAAACGTGTAGCCTTTTGTACTCCATGCCTTCATAAATGCTTATACTAATTTATTGTTTAATATTAAATTTTACATTTTTCATGTTTAATTAGAACGAAAATTTTCTATTCGCTTTCTTATTCTCCCTGAAGATGATGTAACATCCGAAAGCACTAAAGGGCCATGGGTGTCCAACACTACGGAATGGAAGTTTATTACCACGTAATTTTCTCTTAAAAATTCGTTGTCAATTAAGAGGTGATTCGTCACAAATTATCCCAAAACTTGGTGGATAAATTTTTGGTGTAAAACTCAAATAAGTAACAGACTATACAGGGTCGTCCTGGTTTATTTACTTTTTTTTTAAAACATCATATTCTACTGGAACCATCGTTATTTTATTGGGAATCGTCGATAATCACTAACGGAAATTTTCATACATGATTTTTGTGGGTTAAAAGCATTTATTTTGTAGTGTGTAAAAATACCCTCAATTTCCAAAAATATTTTTTTTTTTGAACAACAATAAGAAACCATATGTTACCCAAGCACCAAACCAATTACAAAGTAGCAACACAAAACTCAGCCGCATACATCCAAATCGAAAGAAAACAGGATCCAAGCACAAACAATCAAATAGAACCCAAAAACTGGATAAAGAAGCAGCAAACAAAACCTGGAAGTTTGCAAGAGGCAAACCCAATTTACCAGCTGTATGACTCCATTCAGACCTCATGTATGGATTAAGCCGAAAACATTCCAATCCACGCAGAACATACCCCAACGCACGAACAAGACCACAACACGGGGCCCTATCCAACAAACGACCAAGCGTGTACAACGTCGTCCAGGAATAGCAGCAGCGTCTGCAGCGGCTGTCTCGGACCCAATCAGCTGCAGCGGCTGTCCCATACCCTTCATCCATGCCAATATTTACATGCCGTATGGAGCCGAAAGCCACGAGCTCCATTCTACTACAAGATGTCTATCTCCCAGAGGTAAACCACAGCCGCACCACCCGAACCATGAATCGAGAACACACTGTGGCGAGACTCTCGAACCGCAGCTGAATGATTAAGCTGCTGCCAGAACTTAACAACCCCACCCAAACATCTCCAGCAGCCGCTGTGAAGCCGAAATCTACTTCTGAACCAACGATTGTCTCCCCAGCCACGAACCGCATCCACGACAATTACATCACCACTGCATCACCTGCAGCCCCGAAACCACTCCATTGCCGCTGCGAAACCCGAACCACCGCCCCGAAAACATAAGAAATTTTCCGCCTACTCCGTTGGATTTGACAACCATTCAACCCACTCTAGCCGCGAGTTTTTGACTCTCGCATTCAACCACTCGAACGTTAGTCTTTGAAACTCAAAAAACATGTCAGCTAAGTTCCTCTTTTCACCCTTAAAGACCGCCTTATTCCTGCTGGACCAAATCAGATAAATGAATGACCACTTAACCGCCATCCACTTCGACGTACTTTTCGTGGTTGCGGCTAACGACGAGTCTTCATTCAAAGTTGTTGTAAGGTCGTAACTCCCTCCAAATTTTTGTTCCACCACTTTCCTACTAACATCCAAAGGTTTTTGACTTGATCGTGTTAGGGTCGTTTTATGTTGATTTAAAGTTCAGGGTTTAAATTGTAATTCTTTATTTTGAGCTCTGTTAGTGAACGGGTCGTGGGCTTGTTAACCACGGGCCCGCCGTATATTAAGCAATTTAGCCTTAGAAAATTAGGCTAGTGATCTCATTTGCTTTTCTGAATTGTATTGTAAACACTCTGATTGAAAAACTAATACAGGGATGACAAGTTGAAATCATATACTTCATTGTTTATTGTTTGATTTCATTGTTCGTTGCACGGATCTGGAACTAACAATTGGTATCAGAGCAGACGGACAGATTCGATTCAAAGTTCTTCTCATTGATTTCTAGTAAGTTTGACTTTTTTACGTCTCTATTCATATTGAAAAATCAAAATATTGATTCTGGTAAAATTGTTCAAATTCGTTTATTGGGTTGTGTTAGCATTATTGTCATAAGTGTTTCTGCAAATTTTCACACCCTAATTCGATCGTTTGAGTGGTTAATCTAGCAAATTAAGTTCAAAGTTTTTGGTTGTGTTCTTCAATAAAAATCAAATTTTTACCATCAAAACGTGTTCTCTTTGCTTAAAAATCGATTGGGTAGTGTTTGTTTTGTGTTTCTAATCTTTCAGGAACTTTCGTGAGCAACCCTAATCGAGATTCGATCGAATTGAAAAAGTCAGCCGTGGTTTCCGGATAGATCAGCCGTGGTTTCCGGACAAGTTCAACCTTTCCGGACATCTGTGTTATTCCATCCGGATTCATCCAATCTGTCCGGGTACATCACTCTTTCCGGGTAAGCAAACCATTCCGGGTAAGTTTCTTAAACTCAAATCTCTCCGGGTAAGATTGTTCCGGATAACTCAAAGTATCCGGTAATCAATTTCATCCGGAATCCTATTTTACCCGGTAAGAACATTCACCCGGTAAGTTCGTGTTTTTTATTTTCCGGACACTTAATCTGTTCGGACAGTTAAATTTTCCGGTAACCTTTGTTATCCGGAAAGTTGATTCTGTCCGGATTCTATTAGTTATCCGGACTCTTTTGCATTTTTGAACTGTTTTCACTAATTCTGGTACGGACACTTCTAGATCAGACTCTTATTTGGATTCCTATCCAGTAAGATCATTCTTAGTTCATATCAGTCGTAGAACCTGCGTTAGGATTACACTCTTAGTGCCTTGCGTTAGGTTTACACTTTGAATCAATCAACTCGTCTGACGATCACTCCGTTGCAACCGAAGATGTCAACTTCACGTGAAGCTCTCACAATCGGTACTGACACCAAACCACCTGTCCTATTCCAAGGTGAGTATAGCCAGTGGCGAGACAGATTCATGATCTTCATTGAATCCAAGGACAACTATGTGCACATCAAGAGAGCCCTTGAACATGGTCCACTTGTCTGGCCGATGAAGAGAATAGTGGCAGCTGAAGGTGATGATCCTCGCCATGAGAGAAAGACTTTCGCCGAACTGAACGAAGATGAAAGAGGCTTGCTAGAAGGAGAAAAGTGTGCACAGAGATACCTTGTTCAAGCCCTTCCTAATCCGATCTACACTGCCATCGATAGTTACAAAGAAACAGCAAAGGGCATGTGGGATCAAGTGGCCAGAATGATGTGTGGGAGCGAAGTGGGAAAACAACTAAAGATCAACAGCGCAATAACCAAATTCGATGGTTTCAAGCAGCGCATCGGCGAGACCCTCACCCAGGCTTATGAACGTTTTTGTTCACTTCTTAGTGAACTGAACAAGAATAAGATCACTCGCTCCAACACAGAAAATGCTCTTAAGTTCCTCAACAACATGCTACCAGAATGGAAAGTGTTTGCTTCTCATGTCAAGCACAACAACTTGATAGATAACATTGGCATCAATGAACTTTATGAGACACTTCTTCAAGACGAAGATGAAGTGAATGAACTTCCGGCGAAAAGAAGACTACACCAAAGCCTGATGCTGATCCCATAGCTCTAATGTCCTCAAACAAAGGGAAATCGTTGAGCCGTCACTTCGAACGTGCTCAAAAGCAAAACTCCTCTGAGTCAGAACCTGAAGAGAAGAAAGAAGATGATTCTGATGCTGAAGTCTCGGATTTCATGAAAGCGATTACGCTTCTGACCAAATCTTTCAAACAACAATAGTTTTATAAGAAGCCATCATCCAATAGTCAGCGCTACTCCACCTCCTCCAATAAGCGCCATGACTATAAGGACCGGTATGAAGGAAAGAAGAAGGTCGATGAGCAAGCTCAGTCTGAGAAGAAGGAAAAGACAGAGAAAGGTGATCGAAAGAAAAAGGACGAACCCGTAAAGTGCTACAACTGCGGGAAACTCGGTCATTTCGCAAAAGATTGCCGCCAGCCCACTGTAAAGAATTCTCACTACTATGAGGCCATGCTCGCTCTGTCTAGACAAAAGGAGGCTGGAGAAGCTATGTTCGTTGAGAACGATTACTGGTTGGGAAGATCTGATGATGAAGGAAATTCTGATGGTGCTGATGCGTTCATGGGATATCACTCTTCCGCTGATGAAGAAACGACAACGACAAGTCAGGTATGTGATTCTCTTGAACAAGACTTCTTGAATAAAATTCAATCCTTTACCGATCAGGCAAATTCCTTTAAGGCCATCTCTAAAGAACAAAAGCTTGAAATCAGATCTCTGACCGAAAAGCTTGATGTTCAACAGAGATTAACTGAAAAATACAAGTCTGAAAATGCTAATTTAAAAGACAAATGCAAAAATCTTTCATTAGCACCTAAGGACTTAAGGGCCAAACTATCTGATATTCAGTCTCAGTTTGATCAGTGCATGTATGAGAAAGAAGAAATTGTTTATCATTGTTCTTCTCTTCAATTTCAGCACAAGGAGTTTGTTGCTAAAATCTTTGATCTTGAAACCAAACTCCACTAAAGGGGTCAAACTGATCAAACCATTTTCTTGAATAAACCCAAAGAGTTCATGTATTTTAACAAAGAGTGGGGAATCAGATATGATAACTCACATTATTTTAAAAAGGGAATATACAAACAACCCACTTTGTATGATTTTGCCTGCTTTGGGGTAGCTGAAAAGTATCCGACATATGCAATAAAATGGACTGGTCCTCTTGAACCTAAAAGGGAAGAGGAAACCTAGGAATATAAGTGCAAACACAAACGAGGAATACAACTTCCATTTTGTTATGAACCTTTAAATTATTCCTATCAAAAGAACAAAAAGTATCTCTCGAATGACTACTTCGACGGATATAAGGTTGCTACGCCCAAGGATTCCTCCAAAAAGGATGAGGACCAAGCAATCGCAACCAAGACTGAGATGGACGAGTACAAACTCTATGTTCCCCCCTCATCTTGGAAGCAAAGATAGTCGAGTTGGAGGAGTCACTCGAGAAAGAAAGGTCAGTTTTTCAAATGGAGAAGCAAGCGCTAAACAAAGAACTTGAGAATCTAAAATCGGTCAAAACCAATACTGTGTCTGATGAAGGACAGGAAATCCTTCGGTGTGAAATCAAAATGCTCACATCAAAACTGGCTGCCTTAGTGACAGATACGATGAAGGAGCATACGAAAAATGGTCAACTCCAAGAACAGATTGACCATCTCCAAACTGAAAAGCAGATTTCACCTGAACTTTCCTCAAGCTCATCTGACACGTCTTCGTGTAAAGCTTTTATTAGCAAAATATTTTTAACACAGGACGATTTAGAATCCCAAGATAAGAGTGTGTCACAGAACTTGAACTCTGGTTTTTTCCTAGCTTCCGCACCAAGTTCCCCAAAACACACAAGCATAAATAGTTCCTCGCCTTCCTCGACCGATCCAAGTCCTGTAATTTCGGATGTCGATTTTTCTGAATATATGAACTCCGAAGGTAACTCTGATGGAGAGTTTGAGTCGTTCCCCTTCGACAAACCTCTTCCGAGCCACACTGATTTTCTATCACCAGTAGTAAATCGACCGGTCAATTTTCTAAAGGGTGATAGTTCTCAATCAAAGACTCCAGCTGTGATTAAGTTTCCAAAAATGCTTCAAATTCTCAAGAACAATCATAGCTGAAGCAAAAGACCGGTCAACCACCTGCTAAGATTCCTGTTTCCTCAAAAGTCACTGACCGCACTGTCCTTGTTGTTTCGGATAAAACCGGTCGCGCTAAACAAGCAAAACCAAAGTGGCTAAAGAAGGAACCTGTCAAGGATGCTGCATCAATGTCTTTCCCTCCTGTCTTTAATTCTAGGATAAACAAAGACAATTATGCTTGGAATCATTGGAATCATTTTGAAGTTTCTTTTCCAATTAAACTTAATTCTCTTAATCAATTGATTCAGTTATCGCGTGATTGTTTATGTTGTTCTAATTGTGGTTGGAATGATTTTGATGATATTCAGAATAATGATTGGTTTGGGTCGTATTACATGTGTAATTTATTTCCCAAACACAAACCCCGTAATAACCAGCAAAGACGCTATCAAATAAGGGGTTACCAATCAGAGGTTAAACCATAGCGGGAGCCCAAACCCATTCCAAAACGGACTTCTCCTACTGAGGTTAAACTGGCACCCAAGAGGCAACCTGCTACAAAACTTGTTCCTCCGAAAGGTGTACATTCTGCACCTAAGGGGAAATCTGTGTTAAAGCAAGTTCCTCCGAAAGGTGTCAAACCTAACCCTCCGGGACCCAGGCAAATCTGGGTACCCAAGGTCCGCTAAATTTGTTTTGCAGGACGGTCATGTGTGGTACTTAGACTATGGATGCTCCACACACATGACTGGAAGGAGGGAGCTGCTCACGATCTACAAGGAATCATATTGCAAAGACGTGAGGTTTGTCTATACCTGTACTTTAACAAGCTGCTCATGTGTTTAGGGGGAGCATGATCAGCTATCAGGTAAGTTTACTGTATTGTTGAGGGGGAGAGTCACACACAATTTTATAACTGATGAAAAGTTTTTTTTGTGTGTGTGTGTGGATACTCCCGTGTGCACTTCACACTATGCGCACATTCTGAGGGGGAGCATATACCCTAGTGATCATCATTTGAGGGAGAGCGACACAAGTTTTTTCTTCAACTGCCTAAAAGTTTTTGTGTGTCGGACTCCCCATTGCACAATTTTTGCAATATTCGAGGCGGAGCAAAGCCATCCCCATGCTCAGCTTGAGGGGGAGCGAGAGAAAGTTTTGCCCAATTCCTAAGGTAATTTTGTTATTGTCAAAGTGTCCGGACAATTCAAAGGGTCCGGAATCCTCTGTCAACCGGAAACATAGTTGTCCGGTTTACCCATTTTGTCCGGAAACTCCTTTTGTCCGGAAAGCTTTGTTGTCCGAACACTCTTTGTCCGGATACTTATGGTTGTCCGGAAAGTTTTGTTACTTCATTATGTCCGGACACCCCTGTTTTGACAGTTCAGTACCTATTTTGTCACTGCCAGTCCTCAATCTGTCTCAGATTGAGCCATTGAATGAAAAGGTACGCGCTGATACTTGTTTATCCGTCATGTTTACTAACTTTGGGTCTTTTACAGATATTCCATGGCGGATCAACAACCCCAACAAAATCCGAGGGGGAGCGTCACACTGTTTTCTTAAAAGTCTAAATGTTTTTTTTGTGTGTTGATGTCTCCCAAGTAAACAACACTCTCAATCCGAGGGGGAGCAAGTCAATCCCCATGTATGTTTTGAGGGGGAGCAGGATTATATCTGTACTATGCATATGCCTGAAACCCTACCTGTGATAGCATATAGACAAGAGTTAGGGAATCCTATGGTCCAGCCAGCGCCGGAGGGACCTTCCCCGGGACATAGATCATGTGAGAAGGAGGGCGTTAAGGTCGAAAGCGAACCAAAAAGATTGAGCCATAAAGATAACGAGGCTCCTGAGCGAACCCAGCCACGTGATATCCGGGTTGCCACATCTGCTGTCCTGTCTCATGAGTTGGAACAGGGTATTGAAGAAGCCTCTGTGGACCCAGCGGAGCAATTGCACAACCTCCAAAGCCACTCCTCCGTCTCTCAAAATACGGATGTTTCAACTTCACACGGGGATATAGCACAAATTCCACCGGCCTCTCACTCGGAGAGTGCTGGTGTTGAAACAAGCGACCAGCACCCCCGGTCGTGACTTCATTTCGTGCACAATCGAGTCTAGAGCCATTTGCTATTGAAAATCCTTTGGCTAGGACACAAGAGGAGCAACACCAAGTTGAGATTCTTCGTGACTCGACCGGAACCACCGTAGTGTCGTCACCTTTAGGTGGCACGCGAGGATCGGAGGGAAATCCTACCACAGCTACCGACATGCCAGCTGTGAACGTAGGTGGCTCTGCCTCTCAGGTAGACGCCTCAATGGGTAATCTAAGTGATCCAGGTGTTACTCACCCTGACTTTGTGTCGCAAGGGTCCCTGGACAGCACCCTCAAGGCTGTCCGAAAGGCAATGGAGCAACATGTCGCCGCCGAGCTCGCCAATCTAATCAAAGGCAAAGCAAAGATCGTCGACGCAGAAACCGCACCTACAGCTCCACCGACATTCGTTCAGCCAATCTATTCAGTGGATACTCTGAAGACGATGCTTTTGGCTCAGCTACTCCAGCTATCTGAATCCGACGCCTCAACTGAAGCAGACCTGATCTCCGTTCTGAAAACTCAGGTCACTGCTCATTCATCATCTATAACCACTCGCTTGGATGCAATTGACTCGACTCTCATGGACGACAATCAAGCGCTCACAACGCTGTCCGAGAGAGTCCGTTCCCTCGAAGATACCTGTAAGAGTCAAGCAGGCGGTCTGAAGCGGAAACACGATGACCAGGATGATCCTGATCACCGTGAGGGGGAGAAAAGATTAAGAACAACCGAGACCGCCCCTATCCTTACTGAAATGACTACCGTGGTTCATCTGGAACCAGCAACTGCGACAACAACAACCGACGCTCAACCTGAAGCCGAGATTACATTAGCCGAGATGGTAATCGACATGGACATCTCAGATGATGAAGACCCGACGGTTGAAAAGCCCGAGGGTTCAACATAGGAACTGTTCGACTTTGATTCATCAGACATACCGTTACTGGATATGATCGATCCAGACTGCGAAGCCAACCCGGAGACCGAAGATGCATGGTATGAAAAAGCCGCCAGTGCCGCAAATCTCCAGGTTAACTTGGTTTTCCCTACTGATGCCGATGACAATATTGATTATGATCAGTTCCTGCTACATAATTTTTATGGTACTTCTCCCGTTCACTATGCTCAACCCATCGGAAATTCAACAAGACCCGAATCTACAACTGCCAACATCCCGACATCTCCTCTTCAACAACAGACAGCTACTGATCTTCCTCCTCCACCTCAACAACAAATCCGTTGGGAGAAGATCACCGTACTTATCCCTCATCTGGAGGAAACCCTGAAGAAGCTGTTTGTACACAAGCTACGCCAGATTGAGCCGACCTTCTGCCTGGGCATTTACAACTACAGTCCCGAATACCAACGCCGATACATCTGTGCAATGAAACGGTGTCTTCCAGTCAGCCAAGTCAGAACCAAGCATCAAATCTCAGAGGTAATCAATATCCAGTCAAGCCGTATGATGAAAATTGTCTATCCTGTATTCACTGTCCGACGTGAAGATGGGAACGAATGGAAATTTTCTGAAGTCGACTTCCAGAACCTCCTACCGTTCGACTTCCTTGCAATTTTTAAAGACCTACGCTCAAGAACTATCCGACCGCTTACTGTCACAAAGGCGCTCGAATCTGTTCGTCGATTCCTGGTCCGCACAATTATGATGTCTTATCTAACGGACTTCCAAATGGCTATCGAGAACAGGGCGAAGAAGGTAAATCTGATCAAGCCGAATCTGCAAGCTCCTGAGTTGAATATGTATCCCGAGAACGCTATGCTTCTAGAACCAGAATTTGGGATCGTCTTCATCAATGAACAGAAAGATAAAAGATTTCTGCGATTCAGTCAGGTTGAAAGATTCTGCGACGGCACGCTCTACAAAGTTAAAAATGCGCTTCGAAAGATCATTCAGCGCGAGTCTGAAAATCCAAGGTTCTCGTATGTTCCTAATCCGAATAAAATAACTGCTCGGAATGCCTTGGAATTGGTTGAAGATCGCATCGACTACCGCCGTGCTATCAGATGGTTCGAGATTCACTTCGCGCTTCGAAAAAGATATGTCGAGAACTGGCGCCAAATCGAACTTCAAATCAAAGGGGGAGATTGTTAGGGTCGTTTTATGTTGATTTAAAGTTCAGGGTTTAAATTGTAATTATTTATTTTGAGCTCTATTAGTGAACGGGCCGTGGGCTTGTTAACCACGGGCCCGCCGTATATAAAGCAATTTAGCCTTAGAAAATTAGGCTAGTGATCTCATTTGCTTTTTTGAATTGTATTGTAAACACTCTGATTGAAAAGCTAATACAGGGATGACCAGGTGAAATCATATACTTCATTGTTTATTGTTTGATTTCATTGTTCGTTGCACGGATCTGGAACTAACATATCGCATCCTACGAACACATGATCCAAACTTTCGACCGCGTCCCCGCATCTCGGACAAAGAGTTGTATCTAAATCTATCCCCATCGAGTCCAACACCGAACGGCACGGGATCCTTCCTAACCTTACTCTCCAAAGTAACACACTAATCTTCTTCGGTAGTACCGCGGACCAAATTGTCCCCCCCCCCCCCCCCCCTTCCGCTAGCTCCTTGCGACCCCCTCTTGTCTTCAATAATCTCTCTTAATTCTTTTACATTAAACTCCTTTGTCGCTCCCAAGTTCCAAACAACTTTATCACTTTTACCTTTCTCCGGGGCACGATCCTAAATCCTCCTCCAAAGCTCCTCCAACTCCCCACACTCTCTACCTCTTGGCTCCTTTCTCCACTTCCACTTCCAAACCCACCTATCGTCAACCCATTCGCCTCTTTCCGCTACGCTTGCCTCCCTATTGACCTCCAATTGGAAAAGTCTATTAAAATCATCTTTGAATCTCTTATTCCCATCCCACTTTTCAGTCTAAAAGCCTGTGTCCGACCCGTCCCCAATATTTTTACCGAACGACCCCATGATGTCTAGCCCCTCCTTATCCAAAACCTTCCTCACCCGGATAATATTTCTCCACGTAGAGACTGACCCTCCGCTGTCCGAACTACCCTCACCCAAACCACCATCATTCTCGTACACACTTTTCACGACTCTAACCCACAACGCGTCCTTTTCCGAACAAAAACGCCACCACCACTTTCCCAATAATCCCCAATTACATGCGCCCAAACATCCCACGTTTAGGCCACCAAATTTGAAACTTCGTACGATTTTTTCCCATCTAACCCACGCCACTCCTTTTTTCACACTCTCCCCTTTACGCCCACCCCAAAAGAAATTCGACCGCAAACTTTCCAACTCCCTAATCACATAACAAGGGGCACGAAAGAGCGAAAAGAAATACAATGGCAAACTTCCAATTAACGATTTGACCAAAGTGAGCCTTCCTCCAAATGAGATGAGTTTGGCTTTCCACGACGCCAACTTAATTCGAACCTTCTCGATGACCGGCTTCCAATTAGCCGCTTTCTTCATTGATGCTTCGACCGGTTACCCAAGATACGAGAAAGGTAGAGCCCCCCATCCGCATCCCAAGCCTCTAGCCCACCCTTGAAACTCCTCTTCTTGGACTCCCGAACCAAACAATTTACATTTGTTGACGTTTATTTTTAAACTCGATATTTCTTGGAAGCACCTAAGAATCTTCATGAGATTCTTAAGATTTTCTATATTCCACTTACCGAAAAAAATGACGTCGTCCGCATATTGTAGATGCGAGACCGCTACTCCGTTTCTCCCCACTTTTACACCTTCAAATAATCCCTTTTCCACCGCTTCCTCCATTAATAAGTTCAAATTTTCAGCCACAATAAGGAAAAGAAAAGGTGCTAACGGATCCCCTTGCCTCAAACCTCTCGCCATTTTAAATTCATTCGTTGGTGACCCATTTATTAGAATCGACATCGACGCGGATTGGATGCAATCTTTTATCCACCTTACCCATTTCTTCCCGAACCCCAACCTTTCCAAACTTTCTAAAAGGAAGCTCCATTTGACACTTTCATAAGCCTTTTAAAAGTCAACTTTGAAAATCATCCCTTTTTCCTTCTTTTTCCGTAGATGATCAACCACCTCGTTTGCGATACGAACTCCATCCAATATGTTCCGCCCCTTTATAAATGCGCTTTGGGTATTACTAATCACACTACCCAACACGGTTTTCAACCTTTCCGCTAAGATCTTCGACACGACTTTATAATAAACTCCGATTAGGCTAATTGGTCTAAACTCACCGAGGTTCATTGGGTTTGGCACTTTTGGGATAAGAGTTACAAAAGATGAGTTACACCCACTGCTTATCGCTTCCTTCTCCCAAAACCAATTAACAGCCGCAACTAAATCCGCCTTTATAATTCCCCAAAATTTCTTGACGAAAGCAAAGGAGAAGCCATCCGGACCGGGTGACTTGTTACTTCCGCACCCACTTACCGCACTCCAAATTTCCTCCTCTTCAAACCTTCTTTCCAACATCGCGGCCTCCTCGATCGAAATCTTTTTGAATTTTTCAGTAACAAAACTCGGGCAATTTTTTAAGGCAAACCCAAATTTCCCTTTGAAGAAGTCGAAAACATGTTGCTTTATAGCACCCGGGTCCTCCTCCCACACCGAACTGACCCACATACCTCTCACTATGTTTTTCCTTTCCCGATATTTGATAGCCGAATGAAAAAGTTTAGAATTATCATCCCCTTCCGCTAACCACTTTACTTTCACTTTTTGTCTCTCCATATCGATCTTTTTGCCTTCCAACTCCAGCCACTTTTTCCGCGCTCGAACCCACCTATTTTTTGCGTCAACATCCCCACCCCTCGCTTCTACCTCCTTTTCTAATTTTCGGTCTCTTCTTTGGACTCCTTCAAGTTCTTTTCGAGCTCCCCAAAATTCTCTTTACTCCAAGCCTTTAGCATTGTTTTCACGTTTTTTAGCTTATCCTTGAATATGCAATCCGGATTCGAGGCCCCCACTTCTACGTTCCAAGCTTGCCTTACCTTTTCTTTAATACCGTCCTCCTTTAACCATGCGTCAAAGAACTTGAACGGTTTTGGCCCGTAGTCGGTTTGATCTTCACATAAAGCGATGGGGAAGTGATCCGACCACTTCCTTTCCAACGTTTTTACCCCCATGTTTTTCCATCACACACAGAAATCGTTAGACGCTAGGAAACGATCCAATTTGCTGAATTTGGTTCCATCGTCACTAACTCTTGTGAACAAGTTGACTCTCATTGGGATTTCCACTAGGTCGCTTCTCGTAATGAATTTGTTGAATTCCTCCGACCCTAAAAATATTTATTTTATTGTTTTCATTTATCCATACCAACATGATTTTTGTTGTATAAAGAAAGGTTTTTACGATAGATTTTATATATTTTCAAATGATTTATCTTCTTAATATGTTTACCTATTCACATTGAAAGACACATCTTGTATATACTTTGGTAAATATATGCATCGTTATACAAGTTATTTATCACACACGCATTCCTTTAACTTTTTTTAATAGTGTTATTGTATGTGGATAAAAATTTAATAAAACATACCTATTAATGATTCATTTGGTAATCTAGCCAATGAATTAATTATGTTTGACAAAATGTAACCAATAAACTAGTTCAAAAATGTAAAATAACAGAGGACCTGTTAAAAAAACTAATCATTGTTAGCATTTCATAATATATATGAAACAAATCATTAAGAATATAATAAGATAGCAAATAGAACTTTAATTTGGTTTATTATATACTTATATAACATTATAGAAAATTTGATTACTAATATTTATAATAAATTTATTACAAGATATAATCAAATTAAATATTTTATTAAACAGTTTATCACATTTTAACTGTTTATAAATCAACAATTAATATAACTTAATTTTTATATAATTTATAAAAACTATTTTCAAAATTATTATATTTGTTTTTTAACGACTAAACTATATATTGAATAATTGATGTTCAATTATTTATTAACTAATAATAACTTGTAATTTATAATTATTTTTATTAATAATTAATAATTAATATTAATGAATTATTTATAATAAAAAATAAATAAAATTTTGAAATAATTAATAATGAATAGTATTTCATAATTTATATTAATATTTATTAATAATTTTAAAATAATATTAATTAATAACTATTAATTCATATTTATTAATAATTAGTAATAATGAATTACTTAAGGATATTATTAGAAGACAGTGAGAAAAAGTTCCTAGAACTTATTGAAACATTACTCCATGTAAAGATTCAATAAACTAGCTTATAAGTTAATTTTTGCCCATCTAAATAGAACTTCTATGATGAGCAAAAAAAAACTAGCTTATGTTTGCTAAAAAGGGTCTAAAAGATATTTCAACTTTGAACCCCAAACAATTAGGGGTTGTTTGGTTCGCGGAATTCAAAGGAATTTGATGGAATTGGAATGACAAATTCTTTTGACCAAATTCCAAATCCTATGTTTGGTTCATAAAATGAAAATGATGGAATCCTATGAATTCCATTGAATTCCACGATTGAAGGAATTCATCATTCCTTGGCTTAAATGAAAGAATTGAATTCCTACCAGCCAAACGCATGGTCAAATTCCATTAAATTCCCTTCCAATTCCTTCAAAGTCAAATTCCTTTATTGGATTCCAATTCCATCAAATTCCATTCTGCGAACCAAACGCCCCCTTAGTTTCTGGTCCAACTCCTTCATTAATAAACTTCAACCATTCAATAAAATCAATCACTATAAACAAAAAAAACTCCAAAACCGAAAACAATCTCACCACCAAAGTTTGTCGAAAGAACACCGAAACCCAAAAGCCTAAAAGATCAATTACATCCCAAACAGACTAAAGACTTTTATACAAATTATGAAGTCTAGCTTATAACATCCTAACCTATAGACTAAAATTTTAGGAAAATTTTGGATGACTGATTCGTAAATTCATGATTTGCTACTTTATATCTTGTACACATGTTTATATGTATAACTATTTCCAAAAGATTACGTACAAAAGCCACACAAATTAGCAAACCTAAGTTTATACGACTAATTACATAGACAATACTAATATAATTTATAACAAAATACTAATTCGATCTAATCATCGTCACAAAAGAGATATCACATAGTGTAGCATCCACCACTGTCAAGTACTAGTTTTCCTTACCCCTAGTATTACCTTCTGCACTCGATTCTGGTCCTAGGATACACGTCGACAAACATAACAAATCAGATTATGTATAGGCCGAAGTTGCCCGAGGAATTTCGGGGAGTTCATTCGATATTTCACGTGTCGAATCTTAGGAAGTGCTTGGCCGAGGAAAGCATGGTCGTATCGTTAGAAGGCACTCGTGTGGGCGAAAGGTTGGATTATGTGAAGGAACCGTTGACGATTGTACATCGCAAGGTTAGAAAGTTGAGGAACCGTTTTCCTCATCGGTTCGAAGATGGAATTCTGGGGACGGGATTCTTTTGAGGGGAAGATCATGTAATAACCAGGTTCTTTTGGGAATAAATAATAAAGTGTGGTGGCCAAAGTGTAAAAGATAAGAGTTTTGTGTTCTTGGGTGAAATGTATATAAGAAGGGAAACCCTAAAACCCTTCATTTTTACCTCATTCTGGTAGAGTGCGGCTAAGGAGTTTGAGGAGCAATTTTATCATTTTGGAGAAGAAGCTTGGATTGAGAGCAGTAAAATTTGGGAAAATCATCCTTTGCAAGGTAAATCTTCTTCTCCTTATCTCTCCAATTTTAGTCGTGAATGTTGGATGTTTTTGGGGATTTATTATCTATTGAGTTTCACTCAAAGAGACCATTGGGGTCTGTGGATTTATCTTAGCTAATTTCTTGTGAGATATCGAAAAGGGATGGTTGCTAACCACCTAAGAGATGATATCTGTTTGCTTGTTACGAATTAAGCAAGTCTCGTATCGAATCGTAGTTTTGCTATTCTTATTCGTTAAGAAATCACTCGATGAAAACCCAGAACTCGCCACATCCGGAAACTTTTGGGTAGGACCCGGAATTTGAGATACCGGAACCGGGTGTACTGGAACCGGATACCAGAACCGGCTATACCGGAATTGTAGTTGGGCCGCTAAGAGAATCCAGAATCCCCATAACGGATCCGGAAATGTTGATGGGCCGAAGTGGATCTGAAATCCTCATAAGGATCCGGAATTGATTTGGGTTTGGGCCGCTGATTAAGTCCGGAATCCATATGGATCCGGAATGTGTTTGGGTTGTAGGAATCCGGATTCAGTGTCCCGGAATGGGCCGAGTTCGGGTATGAACCCAAGGGGGGGTTTGTGAGGAGTCAGGTTACGTAGAAAACTGTTCAGGGTGGTTTAAGGTTAACTCAAGACTCACTATTCTTATTTTTAAACATCATAGGTGTTCCCTTTAAAATCTAAAGTTTTGTGAGAAGAAATTTGCTAAAGCGCCAGGTGAGTTTTTCTGATCCTAAAACCTTTTTAAGTGTGGAACTTTATGGATGTTCATATTGGCAAATGCTCGTACTGTTTTTAAACTATGCATGAAAGGCGTGATTTAATTGAGTGGATATAAATTGCTTACGTGTGGACATGCTATGGCATTGGTGTGAGATGGGGGTGTGTCCCATAATATTAAATATATGAATTTGTTTCATATATGGGCGGTGTGTGCCCTATTACGCTGTCACGGTGTGTGTGACCATAGCGTGTGCCGTTAGCATGTCATTGTGTGCTGATCATATATGTGTGCTTTGTGACAAGTTTTGTATAAACATTTCTTACTGCAAAATTTATATAAACTTTGGTATTTGTGGTGGGGCATTTGAGGGAACTCACTAGACCTCATGGTCTAACCCTCACTTTCAAAACTAAAAACCTTTTCAGGTAAGCAGGTAGCCGAGAGCTCGTTTAGAGGTTTGGCAAGATGTGAGTCAGAGCTTGCGTTAGAAGGATTAGAAGAATTTCCTTTTATTGTCTAGTTAGGTTTCTCAGTTGTATTTAGGGTTATTTTCGCAAACCCAGTGTTGTAAATCTTTGGCAGTATGACTATGTTGAGGCATTTTGGCATTTTAATTTAAAGAGGTAGCTTATGGTTGATTGTTTGGTGTGGGTTGTTACAATATTACACGTGTAAATCTGAGTTCGAGTGATTTTATACAATTTTACAATTTTCAACACTAACTTAATTTAATCCGGTGACTTGCTCTTATTTCTTCTGAGGCTCTTGGCTTACATTCTAAACCTCAAAACATGCTTAACATATACTTTAAAATATTCGTAGAAGGTTTACACAATGATTTTTCACTTAAATCCTAACTAACGCATATATTTTCATATTTTAATTCAAAACGAACTTAAAGATTCCTTAACTTTGTAAATCCACTAAAATTGTAGATCCCAGATCAAGTTCCAAACCAAGTTATCAACACAAAGATCAAGAATCTTAGAGAGAGAAATATTTCAAGGTAGAGAACACAGATATGCTCAAAGATGTGCTTAATGATTTCAGAGTGCTACATATTACAAATGAACAAAACCTTTTATACTATGTAAAGTCAAACACTTTGACTTATAAAGCACTTACAAGAAATTACAATTTAAGCCCATTTAATCTTGAATACAACATTTTAGCACCTAACAATCCACCCCTTTGGATTCAAGATTTAAGATAAGGTCTTATTCTCTTCCACATGCCAAGGTATATTTCAATTCTTCTCAAAGTGTTTCTGAAATCCAAACTTTCATCAATTAAGTTCACAACCTTGGCTATCAATTCTCTTTCTCTTAGATCCAGCTTCTCTTTCTCTTGAGCTTTGATCTCTTCCTACATCTTATAATCTAGTCTATGTCTGATTATTTTAGTTTGTAACACCCCGATCATTGGAAGGTATCAATTTTTTAAATTAAATATGAAAAATACTATTTTGGATTTAATCATAGATTTTATATTCTTGTTGGATGGAGAATTCAAACGAGTCCAACGGTTCTTTTCGGAGCAAAATCGGAGCTAAAATGAAGAAGTTATGGCCAAAACAATTTTTGGTATGTCACAATCGCCGGATGCCCAAAACACAGAACAACCTGTGAGATTGTGCCCGCGATTGTGACACTTTCACAGTCGCATGTCACAATCACACACGGGCACCGAGGCATTAAAAATGAGATTTTTCAGCCCTATTTCACTCCTCACTTCTCCCATTTTATCCCTTTCTCTCCTAAAATGAAACCCTAAGCGTCCAATGTCGATTTTCAGCTATTTATCCGCAAGATTCGAGATTTGCAAGTGATTTTCTTCATCTACCATGGTTTTTGGAAACTAATCTAGAACCCTTTCTCTTCATCTTCTTCATCAAAGCTTTCTAGGGTTTCATCCAACCTTTTTGTCCATTTTGAAGAGTTGGAGTTGGTGGTGCATTCTTGGTGACCTAGAGGTGTTTTGTTGGTGGATTCTTATTGTGGTGGAGGTAATCTTCCCTTTTGTTCATCTATGGAAATTAGGGTTTTGGTATAAGTTGAGATTATTGATGAAAATGTTTGGGGAACGATTCTAAGTGGTTGGATATGAATACTTATGGTTGGAAACTTATGGATCTAGGTTTTTTTAGAAGATTTGGCTTGAGGATTCAAGTTTTCTTCAAAGGAGCTCAAATTAGGGAAAAATCTAGATTTAGCCTAAATCTAGCAAGGTGACTTCAAGTTGATTTGTGAAAACGTTGTACATGCCAAAAATGTTATTTTTCAAGTATTTGTGTGTTTTACATAAAATTTATCAATTGATTGAGTTATTTGATAGGTTTTGATCACTTGAAGTGTTTAACTTTACAAACATTCTAAAACACCCATATTTGAGATTTTTGGATATTTTGATAAGTAAATATCATAAATTTGCCCTTTAACGATTTATTGTGCAAATGAGGTTTATTCAAGGGTTCTTGCATTTTTGGTGTAATTGGCTTTATAAAATATTTGGAATTGCATATTTTCGTGTTATGAGTCATGATGGAATTTATAAGGGTACGAGTCAATTTGGAAAATAATGTCTCGACCAATGTCGAGTTTTGGGTTAATCATGCATTTGAGATGTACGTTTACATAAGTGTCGTCTAAATGCATTTACATTATGAGGACTGTTATTTGTTGGTCTAATGGGTTTTGAGTATTTACCTCGGTTTTGACTTTAAAAGAGTCTTGGGGACATATTGTCTGATTTTGATGGCTCAATGTAGAGTCCTACTTTATGGTTTGCATTTATTGCAACTTATTGCATATTATTAATAATTACATGCTCGAGTGCATTAGTCATTCCTATGTAGTCATGTAATTTTAGACTGTGTTGGATTGGATCCATAGGCACGTAAGTCAGTTTTTATTTGATGGTCTGTTGGATGTTGCAGGATTTGACTCGGGCCCCATGTTTTATGACCCTTACCTTGCAAGGGTACACTAGGAGGAGGTTTATTCAAGGGTTCTTGCATTTTTGGTGTAATTGGCTTTATAAAATATTTGGAACTGCATATTTTCGTGTTATGAGTCATGATGGAATTTATAAGGGTACGAGTCAATTTGGAAAATAATGTCTCGACCAATGTCGAGTTTTGGGTTAATCATGCATTTGAGATGTACGTTTACATAAGTGTCGTCTAAATGCATTTACATTATGAGGACTGTTATTTGTTGGTCTAATGGGTTTTGAGTATTTACCTCGGTTTTGACTTTAAAAGAGTCTTGGGGACATATTGTCTGATTTTGATGGCTCAATGTAGAGTCCTACTTTATGGTTTGCATTTATTGCAACTTATTGCATATTATTAATAATTACATGCTCGAGTGCATTAGTCATTCCTATGTAGTCATGTAATTCTAGACTGTGTTGGATTGGATCCATAGGCACGTAAGTCAGTTTTTATTTGATGGTCTGTTGGATGTTGCAGGATTTGACTCGGGCCCCATGTTTTATGACCCTTACCTTGCAAGGGTACACTAGGAGGACTGAGTCCGGTTGTGCTATCATGATTGATGGGCGTTGGGAAACTACGCCATGTCGGGGCAATGCCATGGTTATATCCTCGCTTGTGCCGAGCCTTTGGTGGTATTCTTAGTAATATTGCGCTAAGGTCAGCTGTGTCTTTGGGTGTGTCTTGAAAGGTGTCGTATGGGACACTTGGGCTTTTATGCAGTGAAGTGTCGTACGATTAACATTGTATGAGTGGCATACTTTTGTGTTCCTCCACTATCAATGGATACGGGTCTCCCCCGTCGTCGACCAACATTACATGGGATTTTATAATGTCCATATTTTATAACCATGGTTGTAACCCCGTATGGGCCGGACCTTTGGTGGTGTAACAACCCAATTCCCATATACACAACAATTCACATAATGTAACATAACATTCATATAACAAAAGAAACATCATGTTACAATTTCAGTCCCGCAGTCTTTTACAAATAAAAGAAACCATTGTACTTCAAACTTTGCACTATTTACATACATAACATTTAATATCATGATGCGACTGCTAAACGAGCCAAAATCTTCATTTTATAATCCTTCACAAAAGTCATCCCTTGGTTACTCTAATTACTTGCTCTTACATGATCCACCACCTGGAATACATATTTTAAAACAAAAATGAGGGTTAGACCTGGTGGTCTAAGTGAGAAAAATCCCTGTTAGTTTACAAACCATTTATATAAACTTCATTCATATAAATCACGCTACACAATCATATATATCTAATCAAGCGCACATATCATGTACCTTCCGTTCTCATTCCTCCTGGCCATATTAGTTGGTAGCAAGCCAACTAATAATATACAACGCTGTACAACATCTACAGCCAAACAACGCTATACGGATTCTATAGCCAAACACACCGGTCCTAAGCTCGGCCAAAGCATTATAACACATTATAATACTTATGTAAATAAAATACCTCAACATATTATAATTCACATATCGACACATAATCACCAATTATCACATTCCCAAACCATACATATATGTATTCCAGTTAAAAACGCTTTTTAAAGTAAAACTCACCTGTTTTGATTATTACACACGCTCGCAAGCTCCTTTCAAACTGGTCTTATCTCTTACCACGACTTCCACAGAATCTGAAACAATTTAAGGTACATATACTGCTTTACTAGCCAACATATAAAGCTTACCAGTTCCTGTTCTCAACTGTATCACTAAACTTAACAACTACCGGGACTATACAGAGTACCGGGCTTCTCAGTACCGGGACTTCACAGTACCGGGACTCTTTGGTACCGGGAGTTCGATCATCGGAAGTTGCTAATACCGGGAGTTTCACTATACCGGGACTCCACACTACCGGGAGTCCACCGGGAGTTGTCAGTACCGGGACTCCACCGGGAGTCGTCAGTACCGGGAGTCTACCGGGACTTCCCCGGGACTCTCAAGAACACAGTCAGATATTTTCTCAGAAATCGATTGAAATCTATACCAATCACAGAAATCGTAACTTCTAAACCGATAGATATCTTCTATTACTGATTACCAACACAAAATATAAAGGTACTTACCTCAAAATCAACTTCAACCAAATCAATCGATGCTTTCTCCGTATGTTTCCTTTCTTGCTTCTTTTTGCCTCCAGAACTCCCGCACACACACTCTTTCTATTTTTAGGATATCTGAATACTATATGATGCTTAAGAGGTAATATCAAACCACACTTACCAAATTGACCTTGAACTTCTCATTAATGACCCAAACACCCTTAAACTTGTAATTTACCCAAATTTACCCTGAACATCATATTTTATAGTTAAATTATCTGACGGACTTACCCGGGGTATTACATCATCTCCCCCTTAAAAGAATTCCGTCCCGGAATTCAGTTAAATGAAAAGTTGAGGGTATTTGGATCTCATTTCCGTCTCTGATTCCCACGTGGCATCCTGACCTCTATGATGTCTCTACTGAACTTTCACTTGCCTGATCTCCTTATTCCGCAGCACTTTAACTTTACGATCAACTATAGCTTCCGGCTCTTCCACATAATTCAGTTTTTCGTCGACTCGGATATCTGGTAGAGAGACTGCCTGGTCTGGAGTAACCAAACACTTTCGGAAGTTCGATACATGAAACGCATTATGGATTCTGCTCAATTCTGGTGGAAGATCTAATCGGTAAGCGACGTCACCGATCCTTTCTGTTATTGCAAACGGTCCAATATACCTAGGGCTAAGTTTACCTTGTCGTCCAAATCTGATGACTCCTTTCCACGGCGAAACCTTTAACATTACGTAATCCCCAACATGAAATTCCAATGGCTTTCGGTGTCGGTCAGCGTAGCTTTTCTGTCTGTCTTGAGCCACTTTTAATCGTTCACGAATCTGAGTAACCTTATCGGCGGTTAGCTGAACTATTTCTGGCCCCGCTAACTGTTTCTCTCCCACTTCGTTCCAACACAGAGGCGTTCGACATTTCCTACCATACAGTACTTCGAACGGTGCCGCTTGTATGCTGGAATGATAACTGTTGTTGTAAGCGAATTCGATTAACGGTAAATGCTTATCCCAAGATCCCCCAAAATCAACAATGCAAGCCCGGAGCATATCTTCTAAAGTTTGTATCGTTCGTTCACTCTGACCATCTGTTTGGGGATGATACGCTGTACTTAACTTTATCTGTGTTCCCATCTCTTTTTGAAAACTTCTCCAAAATCTTGAAGTAAAACGACTATCACGATCAGAAATGATCGAGATTGGAACTCCATGTCGAGTTACTATTTCATCAATGTACAACGTAGCTAATCGCTCCATCGAATCGGTTTCCTTTATCGGTAGAAAGTGTGCAGACTTTGTCAATCTGTCGACGATCACCCAAATAGAATCAAATCCCTTCGGAGTCCTTGGTAACTTCGTGATGAAATCTGTGGTAATATGTTCCCATTTCCACATAGGTATTTCTAGCCGCTGTAGTTGACCAAACGGCTTTTGGTGTTCGGTCTTCACTTTCTTACAGGTATCACATCTTTCCACATACTGAGCAATCCCTCTTTTTATCCCTGGCCACCAATAGAATTGCTTTAGGTCTTTATACATCTTGTTTGTACCTGGGTGAATAGAGAAACGAGATTGATGAGCTTCTTGTAAAACACGATCACGTAACCCACCCAAACGAGGTACCCATACTCTGTTTCCCAGACACAATAACCCCCGATCATCTTTTACTAGCAATGCTGACATCCCCACTAACCGTTCTGATTTCAAATTTTCATTCTGATAAGCTTCCACTTGACACTTCTGCAATTCGTCAAATATGTTGGGTAGGAGTTCAGTTCGTAGCGAAATAACCTTTATTGTTCCACTCCTTTCTTGATGACTCAATGCATCCGCCACCACATTCGCCTTTCCCGGGTGATAAAGGATTTCACAGTCGTAATCGTTCAGCAATTCTAGCCATCTCCTTTGTCTCATATTCAGTTCCTTCTGATCAAAGAGGTGTTGGAGACTCTTGTGATCAGTATAAATCTGACATTTGGAACCATACAGATAATGTCTCCAAATCTTCAACGCGAAGACAACTGCTGCAAGCTCCATGTCATGCGTAGGATTCTGTCTTTCATGATCCTTTAATTGACGAGAAGCATAAGCAATAACCTTTCCCCGCTGCATAAGTACACATCCCAATCCCAGTTTTGACGCATCACTATAAACAACAAAATCTTCTGAACCTTCAGGTAGTGGTAGAATCGATGCGCTGCACAGTTTTCTCTTTCAATATCTGGAATGCCTCGTCTTGTTATGCTTTCCACTCGAACTCCAGGTTCTTCCGGGCCAGCTTAGTCAAAGGCGTTGCGATACGAGAGAAGTCTTTTATAAATTTCTGATAGTATCCGGCTAAACCCAGAAAACTACGTACTTCAGTTGCTGTCTTCGGCGGTTCCCACTTTTCAACTGCTTCCACTTTCATCGGATCAACTTGTATACCTTTCTCAGAAACGACATGCCCCAGAAACTGAACTTCTCACAACCAGAATTCACATTTAGAGAACTTAGCGTACAACTTTTCTTTCTTCAGCAACTCCAGAACCAAACGAAGATGTTGTGCGTGATCCTCTTTGGATCGGGAATAGATAAGGATATCATCAATAAATACAATAACGAATTTATCAAGATACGGCTTACATATCCGATTCATTAAATCCATAAAGGCAGCTGGAGCGTTCGTCAGTCCGAACGGCATCACTAAGAATTCGTAGTGGTCGTACCTTGTACGAAAAGAAGTCTTTAGAACGTCTTCTTCTTTAACTTTCAACTGGTGATAACCGGATCTTAGATCAATCTTGGAGAAATAGCAAGCTCTAACTAACTGATCGAAGAGGTCATCAATTCGGTGTAACGGATACTTGTTCTTTATCGTGCGCTTATTCAATTCTCGGTAGTCGATACACATTCTCATCGAACCATCCTTCTTTTTCACAAATAACACTAGTGCTCCCCACGGTGAAGAACTAGGTCTGATGAAGCCTTTATCGGATAGATCTAGTAGTTGTGCCATCATCTCTTTCATCTCTGGAGGTGCCAGACGATAAGGTGCACAGGCTACCGGAGTGGCTCCAGGAATCAGGTCTATACCGAACTCTACTTGTCTAACAGGCGGAAGACTATTCAAGTCTTCGGGGAATACTTCAGGGAATTCACTAACAATAGGAATATCTTCCATCCTATTCTTTTCTGGCTTAATATCTATTATGTAAGCCAAGTAACTCTGACAACCCTTATTCACACACTTACGGGCTTTTATCATAGATATAAGGCTAGACTGATGATTCCTACGATCGCCATAAATCACTACTGGTCTTTTATCAGGTAATACAACATTTATTAACTTCTTATCACAATTTATGATAGCCTGATTCTCAGCTAACCAGTCCATTCCCACTTCGACGTCAAACTCTATCAAAGTTATAGGAAACAATTGTATCGGCACTCTACATTCCTCTATATTTATCACACAGTCATTAAACACTTCTTTAACTGACACTTGATTATCATTTGCCGTATCTACTGATAGAGCATGTTCTAGCACTTTAGGTTTCAAACACAGGCAAGCAGCAAATGCAGGAGACACAAACGATCGGTTTGCACCAGAATCAAATAACACCTTTGCACGTGTAGAGTTTATTAAAAATGTACCTGTGACCACATCCGGAGTTTCCTCCGCTTCTTTCTCAGTCATTTGAAATGCGCGACCCCTGGTTACTGGCGGTTCCAGTCTTGGTATTACTGGTTTAACAATTGCTGGCCTGCCCGATGACCCACCTTGCTGTATCCTCCCCCGCGGACAGTCCGACTGAAGATGGTCCGGAGAATTGCATAAGAAACATAACCGCGTTACCTTACAATCTTTAATGACGTGTCCGGTCTTCCCACACTTATAACACGCTCGTAAATCACATTGGCAATTCCCTTGGTGGATACGGTTGCACTTCTGACATGGTCTTTCCGCTGGTCGAAACGGCGGACGGTTATCATACCTCTGAAATCGGGACTTCTTCGGATCGTGTTGTGGTCCTTCCCACTTTCTCTTCCCAATACTTTTATCTCCAACATCTCTTCTAATATATCTTTCAACATTCTCCGCGGCATCAACTGCAGCTGAGAAGGTATCGGGTCCTTTTGCAGTCACTAGCCTTCTGACTTCTGAGTTCAGCCCAAAGATAAACCTTTTCGTCTTCATCGCCTCCGTAGCAACGTAGTATTCTGCAAACCGAGACTTTTCCAGAAAGCTAGCGGTGTAATCTCGAACGGATAAGTTTCCTTGTTGTAAGTTCAGAAATTCCCCTTCCAGTTGTTTGACGGCTGCTTGGGGACAAAATGCGTTCATGTAGGCTATCACAAATTCTTCCCAAGAGAGGGTAGAATAAACATCAGATCCCTTAGAATGAATAAAGGATTCCCACCAATACAAAGCATCCCCCTTTAACATTGTTGTTCCATACAATACTCTATCTTCGTCAGCGCACTTACTCGTCTTGAAGATAGCTTCTATTTTCTTCATCCATCTCATTGCTTTCACTGGATCCCTGTCTCCTGAGTAGGTCGGAGGTCTACAGCTTAAAAACATTTTGTATTCGCACCTCCTTTGTACTGGTACAACAGTCGATGTGATTGGCATTTCATCTTCCGGTCCAGGATCCGGTATTCCAGTTTCATTATGATGGTTCCGATCAAACATTGTTTGTATGCTAGCCTGCAATCTTCCCATTTATGCCATTAGATCATCTCTGGTAACAAACTCTGTACCCTGTGGCTGGACTCTGTCTCCAGCTCGACCTCCAGCTCTACCCCCGACTCTGCCCCCAGATCTGCCTCCCATGTCCCCTGTTCCTATCGGCGGATTCGTACTATTCGGATTTCTTCCTCCCCCTTGATTCGAATTCCATGTACCGCTTGCCATTCTGTAGATTTAAACAAGGTTAATATACACATAAGCACATACCCCGTATAACAAGGTATTCCAGTTCAAACATGTACTTGTAAGATCACAATTACACTGGCCAGGTGTAATATGAAATAACCTTACATGATGTTCCTTCTACCTTTTATACTTCATCATCCCAAGGTTCTATAATGATAAGGACATCTTACTTCACATGCAGTTTAAGTCTAGGTACAGATACAAATACCTAAATCCCTTAAACTAAGGCTCTGATACCATTTGTAACAACCCAATTCCCATATACACAACAATTCACATAATGTAACATAACATTCATATAACAAAAGAAACATCATGTTACAATTTCAGTCCCGCAGTCTTTTACAAATAAAAGAAACCATTGTACTACAAACTTTGCACTATTTACATACATAACATTTAATATCATGATGCGACTGCTAAACAAGCCAAAATCTTCATCTTATAATCCTTCACAAAAGCCATCCCTTGGTTACTCTAATTACTTGCTCTTACATGATCCACCACATGGAATACATATTTTAAAACAAAAATGAGGGTTAGACCTTGTGGTCTAAGTGAGAAAAATCCCTGTTAGTTTACAAACCATTTATATAAACTTCATTCATATAAATCACGCGACACAATCATATATATCTAATCAAGCGCCCATATCATGTACCTTCCCTTCTCATTCCTCCTGGCCATATTAGTTGGTAGCAAGCCAACTAATAATATACAACGCTGTACAACATCTATAGCCAAACAACGCTAAACGGATTCTATAGCCAAACACACCGGTCCTAAGCCCGGCCAAAGCATTATAACACATTATAATACTTATGTAAATATAATACCTCAACATATTATAATTCACATATCGACACATAATCACCAATTATCACATTCCCAAACCATACATATATGTATTCCAGTTAAAAACGCTTTTTAAAGTAAAACTCACCTGTTTTGATTATTACACACGCTCGCAAGCTCCTTTCAAACTGGTCTTATCTTTTACCACGACTTCCACAGAATCTGAAACAATTTAAGGTACATATACTGCTTTACTAGACAACATATAAAGCTTACCAGTTCCTGTTCTCAACTGTATCACTAAACTTAACAACTACCGGGACTATACAGAGTACCGGGCTTCTCAGTACCGGGACTTCACAGTACCGGGACTCTTTGGTACCGGGAGTTCGATCACCGGAAGTTGCTAATACCGGGAGTTTCACTATACCGGGACTCCACACTACCGGGAGTCCACCGGGAGTTGTCAGTACCGGGACTCCACCGGGAGTCGTCAGTACCGGGAGTCTACCGGGACTTCCCCGGGACTCTCAAGAACACAGTCGGTTATTTTCTCAGAAATCGATTGAAATCTATACCAATCACAGAAATCGTAACTTCTAAACCGATAGATATCTTCTATTACTGATTACCAACACAAAATATAAAGGTACTTACCTCAAAATCAACTTCAATCAAATCAATCGATGCTTTCTCCGTATGTTTCCTTTCTTGCTTCTTTTCGCCTCCAGAACTCCCGCACACACACTCTTTCTATTTTTAGGATATCTGAATACTATCTGATGCTTAAGAGGTAATATCAAACCACACTTACCAAATGGACCTTGAACTTCTCATTAATGACCCAAACACCCTTAAACTTATAATTTACCCAAACTTACCCTGAACATCATATTTTATAGTTAAATTATCTAACGGACTTACCCGGGGTATTACAGGTGGTATTCATGGTAATACTTGCTAAGGTCAGCTGTCTCTTTGGGTGTAACTTGAAAGGAGTCGTAGGGACACTTGGGCTTTCATGTCGTGAAGTGTCATACGATTAACGTTGTATGAGTGACATACTTTTGTTTTCATCCACTCTCAATGGATACGGGTCTCCCCCGTTGTCGACCAACCACTATTTTGGATATTAATGTCCTTACTTTATTATCGTTGGTCTTGTGCGTTTGGCAGCAAATGATAACTTTAATATTGGATTTTCCTCCACGTATATTAAAGTTTGAATGAAGCATGTCATTTCCATGTTTTGGTATTTGGAGTTCGCTCCCTTTTATGCTCGCATGAGTATCGGGTTTTATCCATATTTTCGGTAACATTTTATATATATTTGGATAGTTGTCCATGGTACATGGGCCGAGCATTATGCCTCATCCATGATTGAATGATTTGAATAATAGAGATTTATTCACGTTTATATAATTGAGATTCAAATGTTTATTCACGTTTTGAGTGAGTTTGGATCGGAATTCATTTTGGAAAACGCTATATACATTTTAGAACTTTCGTCATGGAATTTGTGTGCGTTGGAAAAGGAGTTGTTTACATTCTTATCATAAACCCTTTTGGAAACCATGATTTAAGTAGCACTCATTCATTTAACAAATTGTTTTAATCATGATGTAAACTTTTGAACTCACTAGACGTTAGCCTAACCTTTTTATTTGTCGGCATGTGCAACAGGTTCCGGTTGGGAAATATTTCTAGTGACACTGGGAAGAGTTGAGATCTAGATGTGTGGTCAAGGAGTGAATAGCTTGGTGAAGTCTTCCGCATATTGGGAATAACAACTTTGTACTTGGTTTGAGTAACACCTGACCTTGCGTAGTCTTGGTGTATGGCTTAAGTTAATGACGTTGAGGTTATTCATATGTTTTAAAGTTGAGGTATTTCCAAGGTTGGATTTGTGGAAAGAATTTTATCTTTTATTCGGTTATTTTATTGAAGTTTTTATTTAGTTGCTCTTTCCAAATATGAGGGTGTTACAAGTTGGTATCATAGCTTAAGTTTGAGACAATTAGGTGTTGATTTTTAGATACCTAGATTCAAGCTAGCGTTTATTTATGTGAATGAGAGTGAAAATTGCACCATTGGGCACTTTAAGATAGGATATTTTAAGGTTGATGGAGTCACTAGAAACGGAAATCGCGGCTAGAGTAGCAACGATGATCATGTACGATACGCTCATAGTTGCACCTGGCCAGTGTTATGGTGAACCTACAAGTTACGTGTGCATACTTGGACTACTTTGATGTGATAGCCGTTGGGGTAGTGGAGAAGTTTCTAAGCGGGTAGCCGTTAGAAGAGGTTGATGATTATAGCATCCGTCACTTGGAGTGACTGTAAGCATGATGATTGCATTAAGTGAACCGTTTCAAGTCGAACTTGTTGGTTGGATTAGACCCATAGACTTATGGAATCGACATTATCAGAGGAGAAATTGTAAGGTGAACCAATGAAATTTTTGATTATTGCCTTAAGATGTTTGAGCATCCGGATGACGATAGTGTGACCGGAAGGATTCAAAGAGTTTGGTTTTGAGACGTTGAGTGACGACTAAATTCATGCACAAAATTAATTTTTTAAAATAAACTGCATCAATTGTTTCTTGTGTTTCAAATCGTCATGTGGGTTGTACTATGAAATCTGGAAAAACGTTTAACACACACAAGATTTTAAACCATGACTTTAAATATGCATGAAATAATTTTATTGCCGATAATTGCAAACTTTGTCGGGGCTTGCCTTATTTTTGTTGTTGTCTAACGTTACTTTCGGATACTGTGATATCCATATCTTGATGTTGTTTAGAGTCTTGGACAAGTAACCGCGATTTATGGCTTTAACATTGGATCTCCTCCACATATGTTAAAGTTTAGATAGAGAGTTACATTCCATTATTTTGGTGTTTAAATTTTATTGGTAGTTCTGTTCCATATGGGTTTGGTTGAAAAGTGTTGCTTTATACCGTATTGCAACAAAAAGAAAATTTTCGGAGTTATGACATTTTAATCATAACTTTGTCTTATGTGACTTGATTATTGAAAACAAAATTTTTTGGCATCATTTGATTGATTGGATGCCATCGAGTTTCCTTGAGTTTTATGGATGTTTTGTTGAGTATTATGGGGTTTTGTTTTACGACGTTTTGTGTCGCGTGAGTGTAACTTTAAAATGCGCATACTTTTATTATTACGTGTGTTAATTTATGTGTTTTATTGAGTATTTTGTCTCATGCGAGTTTTGTTGAGAAATATTACTCTATGTAGTATCGCAACCAACATGAGTAGTTTTTGGAATTTTGGTGTCGCATAGTGTTAGGACCATAAATGTCCTACATATTAGAAAGATATATAAAGAATTATATAGTTTAATTATAGACTTTAATTAGTTTAATTATTATTGTAAAAGCCTTTAATTGTTTAATTGGGCTTAGATTAGGCTTAACAGGCCATGTGCTTGAATGATGTGGGCCCATGGTATATAATGTTTGTTTGCCTTAGAAATTAAGTTAGTTGTCATATTCTACTTTCAAAGCGTATTGTAATTCTCTCTGATTAATGAAACTGAATTGGATGACCAATTGAAATGATACTGTTTGTTTACATCTATTGATTTCTACTGTTCGTTTGCACTAATCTAGAACTCACAATTGGTATCAGAGCAAACGGACGATTCGATTCAAGGTGATTCATAGTTTCTGGTAAGTTTCTGTTCAGTCGACTGTTCTTGTTGATCACTTTGTTCAGATTTTGATTCGGTGAAAATTGTGTGTTTTCGTTTATTGCTTTCTGTTAGTATCATCATTATAAACGATTCTGTAAAATTTCATTGTCCAATTCGATCATCTTAGTTGTTCTTAAGCGAAATCAAATTAACAAGTTTTTGGTCTCCGTTCTTGCAAAAATCAAATTTTTTCTATCAAAACTTCTTATTTTGCTTTAGATTCGATTTGGGTATTGTTAGTATTGTGTTTTTGTCGAGTTCCTAACCTTTCAGAAAGGATCCTAAGCATCCCTAGTCGAACTCCATCGAATTTGGAAACCACAGCCGTGGTTTCCGGATCCCATCACATTGTTACCGGTTAAGTTTCCTTATTTCTCTCTTGTTACCGGGTAACTCAAAGTTACCGGGTAACACTTCCACTTACCGGCTAATTCCATCTTTCCGGACAACTATCCGGATCATACCCGGATACCGGACGTCGCACCCGGTAAGTCCCATATACCGCACACGTCCCGGTAACTAATTACCGGTAAATGCATCCGGTAAGCAAGTTCGTCCGAACAAGTTCCCGGTAACTGCCATCTCATCCGGTAAGCACTTCCACCTGGTAAGTTTGTTATTTGTTTTATTCCCATTCGGTAACTTTTGCTTTTGTTGACTCATCCGGTAAACCTGTTTCATCCGGTACCACTCGTTATCCGGTAACCTGTGTTTACCCGGATTCCTCTGCTGATTGAACACTCACACACACAATCTGATCCGGACACTTCCAGATCAGACATCTTATATCCGGATTCCTATCCGGTAAGTTCAGTCTAGTCAATTACTTACCTATTTTAGCATAAACCACTCTTAGAACCTGCGTTAGGACATCACTCTTAGTGCATTGCGTTAGGATCTCACTTTGAATCGAACCCATTGTCTGACGATCACATTAGTGCAACTTTAAGATGACTTTGCGTGACGCTCTTGGTATTGGCACCGACTCCAAGCGGCCATGTCTCTACCAAGGTGAATACAGCCAATGGCGGGATAGATTTCTGATCTTTGTTGAGTTAAAGGATAACTTCAAGTTCATATGGCGAGCTCTAACTGACGGGCCTATTCCTAAACCCGTGAAGACTATACCAGCAACTGCTGAAGGTGGTCAAGTTCGTTACGAGGACAAGTCATACGCTGAAATGACTACGGACGAAAGAGGCATGATTGGGGGAGAAAAATATGCCAAGAGGTACCTTGTTCAGGCTCTACCTAACACGATCTACACAGCCATAGAAAGATACAAAAATACAACAAAGGGCATGTGGGATCAGGTGGAGAAAATGATGCGCGGGAGCAGAGTCGGGAACCAACTAAAATCCAACAGCTGCATAACCAAGTTTGATGGGTTTAAGCACCGCACCGGCGAATCCCTCTCCCAGAACTTTGAACATTTTTGTCTCCTTCTCAACGAGCTTCACAAAAACCACATCACTCGATCAAACATGGAAAATGCGCTTAAGTTCCTCAACAACCTCTTGCCCGAATGGAAAGTATTCGCATCTCACGTCAAGCACAACCACTTGATGGAGAACGTTGGCATACACGAACTCTATGAGATGCTTCTTCAGGACGAAGATGAGTGATGGAGATTCTGAGCGAAAAGAAGTCTGCGTCCAAGTCACCTGCTGACCTACTACCTCTTATGTCTTCAAAACGAGGCAAATCTTCTGGCCGTCATTCCAAACGTGCCCAAGAGCCAAGTGAGTCTGAGCTAGAATCTGAGGTAGAAGAGGACAGTGATTATGATCCGGAATTAACAGTTGGGAACAAAGCAATGGCTCTGCTCTCCAGATCATTCCAGTAAAAGAAGTTCTTTAAGAAGTCGACGTCCAATAATCAGCGCTACTCCACCTCCTATAACAAGCGCCATGAATATTAGGACAAATATGAAGGAAAGAAGAAAGCAGATGATCACACATAGCCTGACAAGAAGGAAAAGACTGAGAAAGCAGATGATCACACACATCCTGTTACTTGCTACAACTGCGGGAAGTTGGGTCATTTTGCCAAAGACTGTAGAAGGGCTGTCGTGAAGAATGCACACTATTACAAGGCAAAGCTCGCATTGGCAGAACAAAAGGAAGCAAGAGAAGCTCTATTTGTAGAAGATGAGTACTAGCTGGGTCGTTCTGACGTCGAAAGCGATTCTGAAGATGCCGCCGCTTTCCTGTGCTACCATTCTCCTCCAGAAGAACAGACAAAGTTGTGTCAGGTATGTGAACCTATCCATCAAGACCTTTTTAACCAAATGCAATCTCTTGGTGAACGGATAGATTCCTATAAGGCCACCGCTAATGAACATCTACATGAAATTGAGTCCTTATCTGAAAAGCTCGATGTTCAAAAGTCCGAAAATGCTAACTTAAAAGACAAATGCAAAAATCTTTCAATAGCACCTAAGGACTTAAGGGCCAAAATATCTGCACTACAGTCACAACTAGATCAGTGTGAGAATGAGAAAGCATAAATTGTTTATCAATGCTCTGCTCTTCAAATTCAGCACAAGGAGTTTGTCACTAAAATAACTGATCTTGAAACCAAACTCCACAAAAGATGCCAAACTGACCAGACCATTCACATGAATAAACCCAAGGAATTCACATACTTTAACAAGGAATGGGGAATCGGATACGATAACCCACAATACTTGAAAAAGGGTACATTCAAAACACCGACACTGTATGACTTTGGCTGTCTCGGTATAGACAAAAAGTATCCAGAATATGGGATAAAATGGCCTGTTCCTCTTGAACCTGAGACAGAAGAGGAAACAGAGGAATACAAACGCAAACACACGACCAAAATGCAACTTCCTTTTTGCTACGAGCCCACTAACTATTATTATGAGAAAAATCCAAAGAAATACCTCTCGAATGACTATTTTGACTGCTATAAGGTTGTGACGCCCAAGGATTCCTCCAAAAAGGATGAGGTCCAAGCAACCGAACCCAAAACTGAGACGGATGAGTTCAAACTCTATGTTCCCCCTCTCGTCTTGGAAGCAAAAATAGTCGAGTTAGAGGCGTCACTCGAGAAGGAAAGGTCATGTTTTCTAAAAGAAAAGAAAGCGCGTATCACAGAACTTAAGAATCTCAAATCCGTGAAAACCGAATATGTATCAGATGAAGGACAGGAAATCCTTCGGTGTGAAATCAATCGGCTCACGTCAAAACTGTCTGCCTTGGCAACAGAATCGATAAAGGAGCATACGAGAAATGGTCAACTCCAAGAGCAGATTGACCTACTCCAAAAAGAAAAGACGATTTCACTCGAATCTTCCTCGGACTCGTCTGACATATCCTCGTGCAAAGCTTTCATGGGAAAAACATCTTCACCAAACGGAAAAGGGTCTCAAGATGAGTGTGTTTTAAAGAATCTGAACTCTGACTTTTTCTTAATTTCTACACCAGATTCACCTAAGCACACCGACATAAAGTGTTCCTCACCTTCCTCGACCAATCCTAGTCCATCCATTCTCGATGTTGATTTTTCAAAATTCATGAATTCCGAGGGTAGTTCAGATGAAGAGTTTGAATCGTTTCCTTTTGACAAACCTCTTCCAAGTCACACCGACTTTCTTTCAAAAGCGGTAAATCGCCCGGTCAAGTTTCAAAAAGGCGAATGTTCTAAATAACAATCACAGTCGAGGCAAAAGACCGGTCGATCGACTGATAAACGTCCTGCCTACTTAAACTCTACTGATCATACATTTAATGGTAATTCAGATAATAATGGCCGAAGAAAAGGGTTCAAACAAGTTCGGGTAGTGAAAAAGTCTAATGAGAACAAGACGAATACGAAGTCATTTAAGCTAGTCCCGCATGTTAGGACATACAATCACAATCATGATGCCTTTAATTCTCGAACTTCTGTTGAACAAAGTGTGAAGTTTCCTTTAAGAGTTTATTCAGTTCAACAGTTGCTTCAACTTTCTCATGATTGTATCTGTTGTTCTACATGTGGTTTGAATAATTTTGTTGATCGAAAATACGCAACTCAGTGGTATGGTTCACATAGCATCCCTGGACCTCATAAGGCATCTAACCATCAAGGATCCATCAATGGATGGATACCAAAATCTTTCTAATATGTTTTGCAGGAATGTCATGTGCGCTCAGTTCAGAACATTGTTTTCACATGACTGCATTCAAAGGCTATGCCAATTTTGAGGGGGAGTGCTATCTCATGAAAGGTAAGTGAACTTCTAAGTGAATTCAAAGACAGTGGCAATTCATTCTGAATAACTTCCATGATTGCCATGTCCAAAACTTTCTTGATTTAGTTATTTCCATGTCTCAAATGTTTGTTGATTTTTCGATGGAAATACACTCGTTTTGAATTCCACTTTGTTTTCATAGTTCGTCATTTCATGTTAATGATTCAATTCTTTTCTGATATATTAATTGTGACTTGTTCTTCACAATTAAACTTTCTAATCATTGTTTCATTTTTGAACATAATGTGCTTACTGAGTCATTATGTTTAGCGTTTGATTTTGTTTCTTGAAATTCTGTTATCTCAAACTTTGACTTCTGATTATCTCAGATCAAAACTCGGACTTAATTTTTAATGACTTCTGAACAAATCAGTTCAGGACTCGTATTTCACTGTTTACTAAACTGTTCTACTCGTTGCATGAAAGTGAGTGTTAGGAATTACACTGTTTCTATGGTCTATCCAGAACCGGAAGGACCTACCCAAGAAACACATCCCTTATAGACAATGGTGAGGGGTCTAGATGATAGACGAGTTTGGAGTGAAAAGAATAAATGGTGAGGCTATGACAGGACTTAAAAGAATATATTGGTCTTTACCAAACCGAGTCGGTTATCCGGGTAACCACACAATCTATTCATTCTCATTTCTTTGGAGATGAATATTGAAACATACATGGACCCAGTGTCGATAACTCGTGTCACCCCACCTAGCCACTCAAGTATCTCACAACAGATGCTTGTTTCATATATGCACAGAGATTTAGCACATAATCTATCTATTCCTCACCCGGAGGTCTTACATATTGAAAAAGAAAGACATCAGCTCTGGTCTCTGAACTTCACATTCTATTCACTGTGTCAATTGATTTTTAACTTGCGTCCTAGGTTAAATCAATTTTTGAGCCAAATCGATATAAATGATTTCTTTCATACATGCACGAGTCTTTGTGATTCCATTTGCATATCTTCGTGATATTGCCGGAACAGCTTGAGAAGTAATTTTTAAAATTTTACTTCAGTGGTAACTGGAAGTCCTATCAGAGATACCCCAATGCCAACTCTGAATATAGGCCACACAATTTTTTAAATTGTTGTGATAACAGTTACTTTTGTGTTTCTGTGTTAGATATTTACCCCATTCTGGTTACTTAATGTTTTGATCTGGAATTTTTGCTACTCGTCACTATTGTCTTTGAACGTACAGGATGCTCCGGACGCTCCTACTCATCATGAGGGGGAGAAAGGGTACAGATTCAATAACACTGAATATCAAGTTGAGGGGGAGTTAGCAAAAGCCGAGGGGGAGTAACTGTTGATTTATCAGTTCCGTTATGTGATCAGTTCTGAGATTTTATCAGTTTTGAAATCCGAAAAGAGTTTAAAGTGCATACAAGTGATCAAAGTGCTTACAAGTAATCAATTCTTCTCATTCTTCATCAAGTGGTGTTCGCTACAAGTTATTAGTTTCTGCTTCAAGCGTTTGACAAGTTCTGAAGTTTTTCAAAGCCAATTCAACTCGCAGTTCAAAGACTGATTCATTGAAGACCAGGAGCTTTATTCAAGGGGGAGCGCTGAAAAGACATGAAGACAAGCAACATAATTTCATTTCAAAGATTCTAAAGGAAGAGAAGTTTAAGACCTGAAGGTTTCAAGACCGATTTTTCTTTATATATCTTTAGGGAGAGATTGATAGGACCGGACCATAAATGTCCTACATATTAGAAAGATATATAAAGAATTATATAGTTTAATTATAGACTTTAATTAGTTTAATTATTATTATAAAAGCCTTTAATTGTTTAATTGGGCTTAGATTAGGCTTAACGGGCCATGGGCTTGAATGATGTAGGCCCATGGTATATAATGTTTGTTTGCCTTAGAAATTAAGTTAGTTGTCATATTCTACTTTCAAAGCGTATTGTAATTCTCTCTGATTAATGAAAGTGAATTGGATGACCAATTGAAATCATACTATTTGTTTACATCTATTGATTTCTACTGTTCGTTTGCACTAATCTGGAACTCACACATAGTTTCTCTTTTGAGGATTTGTGTTAGCACATTTCGTTGCAACTTGTTCAGTGTACGAATTGACTTATACATGGCACGAGTGATGCATATAAGAGCATCATGATAGTTTATCTTAATGATTTGCTGTATGCACTCTCGGTTAATTAGTTCTTTTGTTATCATTTCATGCAAATGCAATATTATATTGACCTATGGGTATGCGTAGCTCTGTAGCCACAGTTTTTGGAGCTTTAATACGCATCGTTTGTACGGTCCTAAATTTTGAAGTCGATTTAAATTCTTCTAAGTGTCAACCACATTACATGCACATATTGTTTTCCTAAGTTTTGATAAAATACATTAATGTGTGTGAGTCTTGTCAGAAGGTTTTACTTCTATGTCATTGTATGACTAAATGAGAAATTTTGAAATTTTATTTAATAAATTTTCTCCTTTGAAAATTTAGGATGAACTATCTGTTACATGTTATATTATTTCAGAAAAACCACTAGGAGAGTGTTACAAGTTCGCATGCATATTCCGATTTGAGATTTCTTCACGATATTGTAGTCGATATTTTCGAATGTTGAAAATATAATTGTTATTTGGCTTTAAAATTGGAACCGGCGTAAATCATTCTATATTTTAACCAAAGTGCATATATGGAACGTTTCACCGTTTTGCGAAATAAACTGACACATGCGAAATTTGGTGATGAATTTTATTCCATGTCGTTTTATGGTTAAAAGAGAGAATTTTGGAGTTTGATGTCGTTTAATTTTTTTTCGAAGTTTCGTACGAACATTAAGTTGCATTTTACTGCAAGAAATTACTTTACGTTCATGGCATAAATAAATCTGTACGGTTCATTTTAAAGGTTTGTTAAGCATACTCTTGCCTCATCCATGATTGAATATTTATTTGGATTGTTGTCCATGGTACATGGGCCAGGCATTATGCCTCATCCATGATTGAATGATTTGTATAATAGAGATTTGTTCACGTTTATATAATTGAGATTCAAATGTGTAACACTATCAACAAAGGACAATTCTCGGTATCAGGTAAGCTCTGATCAGGTCTTGTTAGGTTTACTTTCTTCTGGTTACTTTCCACTCCCATATAAAGATCATTGATGTAGGCAAACATCACGTTGCAAGTGTTTTCCAAGGCTTAAACTCTCTCAGAAAGAACCTCCAAAGTCTTTTGAAGAGCTTTAGTTGAAGAATCAATAGTATTCATCACTTCATTTTTGAACTGATTGAAGTCTTCAGTAGTAACTGAGTTGGCTTGACCGCTGATGAACTCCGTAAAATCCCACATAAAGCAGCGTCTGCAGAATCAACTAAAGATTGTGATAAAAGCTTTCATACAACATAGATTCAGATCTTCCACAGAGAGATCCACAGACTGTCTCACCGGTTGTACTAAAGGAGGTGTTGGTGTTGGATTAGAAGCAACATCAACTTCCGGTAAGGTAACTTCTGGGTCACTTAGACTTCCAGTTGTCATGACAGTTGAATTAACTACATGACCTACGTTTAGTGTTGGTGTAATGTTAGCACTGGTAGGACTTCCTCTCAATCCTTGTAGTATACCGATAGAAGGTATTACTCCAAGTGTTCCGACTAAGTCACAAAGACTAGCAGTTTAAGCACTACATGCTCCAAAATTTATGTACCAATAAGTAAATTTGGCTCTAGACTGGATGGTGCACACAAAGATGTCGATGACTGGGGCAGTTGTCGGCCTTGTTCAATATCTATACCCTCTAAGTGAGAGCTAGATAGATTTTGTGTAAAATCCTCATGTGAAAATGAAACAAATATCTATTGAGAGAAATCTGAGTAGATAGGTGGGTGTGCAAATGCGTCACTAGGTTCATGATGACTTCTTCAATTTCGGATCTCAACTAATGATATCAAGTAGCAGATGTGGCTACCCATCTAGTATATGTGGTGTGGATAGTGCCTTGATTTTCTTATAACCATGTAACATCACCCTCTCCATATTCTTTTGGCTGCCTATCACTCACTCTCACATTATTTTCATTTTCAACTATATCTCCCTCAGATCCCCTTGTATTTTAGTACGGTGACTTATTACATGATCAAGGTTGAAATTAGCACCACCATAATCATCATCATCTGAATCATCATTAGTATTGGGATCTTCCTGATTATCATTGCCACCAGTATCATCAGAATCACTATCTACCTCAGTGTGTGAGCTTTCATCTGCTTCAGATTCAATATGATTTCTACCTTCTATATCCCTCTCATTTTCATTTTCCCTCTACTCTCCCCGATCAGAAGCCCTAGCTAACTAGTTCCTCACGGACTCCTCTCTCCTCAGGGATGCTTCCTGGGTAGGTCCCTCAAGTTCTGGCTGGACCATAGAAGCTTTATATTGAATAACACTCACAACTTGTTAAAGAGCATAAACAAGTAATGCTTCTAGTAGAGGTAGAGAGAATGGAAAAATATCTTCAGCGAGCTTGTGAAGATACTTCATCTCATACTCAGGGCAGACTGGTGCATTAGATCTTCTGGGAATCTTTCTATTTGTTCTGAGCATGATGAAGATGATAAGTTGCATAATCTTTGATATGGCACAAGCTTCCTGGCTTTGGCAATGTTCTTGTCAGATACTATGTAATGTAAGTAAACTTCAAAAAATTGTACAATAATCCACATGTAGGTTGTAGGCAACAGCGTGAAATAATATCCGAATACTCAAGTTGTCATTGTCATGCTTTGGAGTGAGACATCGGTTGATAAAAGACACCAATGTATACCAAACTGGTGGTAATAGTGTATCCAGTGCCCTTATTCCTTTATAGTAAGGGTGTACGCTGGTTGGGTTGGGCGGTTTTTGACATTTTTACAACCCAACCCAATTACGGCGGTATGAAAATTCTCATCTTAACCCAACCCATTCAAAAGTATAACCCAACCTGTTAGGATCATAAATGTCCTATAAAATAGAAAGTGATATAAAGAAAAGATTAGTCTGATTTATATTTGTAAAATCCATATTGTGTTAATGGGCTTTAGTGTGTTAATGGGCTTGGGCCTTGGTAGTCATAGGCCTAGGTATATAAAGGTTTCCTTAAACCTGGTTTTAGGTAAGCCCATAAACCGTTCTTATTACTTTCATAGTGTATTCTCTCTGAAGGGTTGATAATATTGAATGAAGGATAGATGAATGAGCTGTTGAAATCAAACATTGTCATTGATTATTGATTATTGATATTATTGTTATTGCACTAATCTAGGATCCACAATTGGTATCCGAGCTAATAAGAAGTCATAATAAAATGATAATGAGTTTCAAAGAACAATTAAGGAGTTAGGTAAGTCGTTCATTTAAGCAGACTAGAATCGTTCTTATTACTTTCACGATGTATTCTCTCTGAACGGTTGATAATATTGAATGAATGATAGATGGATGTCAACTTGAAATCTGTTGATCCAAACACTCAGTGATTTGATAATAACCCTCTCTTTAACACTTAGTGAAAATTGTAAGTAAACAATATGTATTAGAGTTTCACTATCGCTGATAAGTACTAAGACTTTACAGTACCGCTGATAGGAACTCTCGCTCTTTAGATTAGACATTCAGTGAACACTGTTCATCCAGTAGCTCTGAGCCTGTTCAGTCTCTGTGATGATCGCTGATAGTTTAGTTGTTCACTTATGATTCCTGAAGACAAGTTTCACGTCAACAAAGGTTCTACGCTGAAGTCGAAGATTAAGCCCAAGAACCAGCGACAAGTCTACTAATGAACTGATGCGGATATCAGCGAAGTCACAGAATTGTCCATTCAACGTGAAGTATCAAGTAGAAGACTTCAACAATCGCTGAGCTTTAGCATTCGCTGATAAAGTACTGATTCAACGAAAGCTGATCATGAAGTCTCCTTACAAAGTACTATTGTCTTGCCTCCCTTACACGTCTCCGTACGAAATGTCAGAACGGACCTCCCTTCTGTCTAGAATCGTACAACAAACTCTGATTCTACACTGTGCACCATGCGGCTACTAAGGTTGTCTACAAAGGTCAAAACATGCAACCACTCAGTTGCTGCCACGTGTAAAGTAACACTGCTATGCATTAAATGCATGCAGTATTTAAGAAGAACCCTACTTCAGAAATGAAGTGCTCGGGCCATCTTCTTCTTCCTTACTACTGTGTGTTAGGTTATTATTCGTAATTTCCTTATCTCCTTTCTGTCTTTATTCTAGTGCAAGAAACTTAGTGTTCTTAACTTATTTAGATTAGGTTAATCCTTAATCTTGTTCCGCAACAAGTTGTAAATTGTTTTGATTTATCAATAAACAATTTAGAAAGTAAAAATCGTGTGTTTGTATTCAACCCCCCTTCTACAAACTTGTATAACCCTTCGGGACCAACAAGTGGTATCAGAGCAGATTTGTTTAATCTCATAAACAAGATCTTATCTACACTAATCTCTTCTTCCTTGCTATTTCTTAAAATGGCTACCAACACAAACACAGACTATATTGACAACGGTTCTCTTGCAAAACCCCCTAGATTCTCCATAGATAACTTTAATCTGTGGAAAAATAGGATGATTCTCTTCTTAGAAGGTGTAGACCCAACTATACCTTATTACATCGAAAATGGTCCATATATTCCTATAAGAATTGATCCTGAAGTTCCAGCCGCTGAGAATAGAGCTGCTATTCCAGAAAGGTTGGTTCCCAAGGAAATTCATATGTGGACTGATGAAGATAAGAAGAAAGTGGCTCTCGACACTAAAGCCAGATCCATTCTTTCCATGGCTCTTCCTGACGAAGTCTACCATTCCGTCATGAACCTGAAGACCTCCAAAGCCATGTGGGACACAATCTGTGTTCAGTATGAAGGTACTTCTGAAGTCCAGGACTCACGTAAGATCAACCTGGTAAGACAGTACGAAAGCTTCATTTGTGGTAAGAATGAATCTCTCTCTGAAGTACACCAACGTTTTAACTGCTTAATAATAGATCTAAAAACGTTGGTAAGGAATATTCTAACTTTGAAGTACTGACAAAGTTCTTAGAATGTTTACCTGAAAGCTGGGAGAGTTATTCAATGTATCTCAAGCTATCAAAGGATCTGAAATCCATGACTCTCTCTACCTTATATGGCACGACGCTTAATCATGAGCAATCCAGTCATCTTAAGAAGAATCTTGTAAAAGATTCCAAAAGCACCCCTGTTGCTTTACTCTCAGAGTTACCTTCCACTCAGCGATCTACTATCACTGTCACTGAGTTGGAAACTAACTCTGAACGTTCATCAGATTCTGACGCTTCAGATGATGATGAACCTCTGGCATTCCTGGCTAATAAGTTCAGGAGATTTGCCAGAAAGAGTAATTTCAGAAAGAACAAACCTCTTGCTATTACTGACAAACCAAGATCATCAACCCCTGTTGATAAGGCTACTGCTACTTGCTATAACTGTGAAAAGATCGAACATTTTGCTAGCGAGTGCAGGTCAAAGAAAGTCTCTAAATCCTCAGCTTTTCCCAAGAAAAACTTTACTCCCAGGACTAGAGATGAAAAATACAAAAAGCTGAAAGAAAGGTATTCAAAGTTGAAACCTTTAAGAAGAAAGGCAAAGGCCTGATGGCTAACTATGATTGGGCTGCCTCTAACGAAGACGAATCATCTAACTCTGAAGATGATGATGAAGCCAATCTATGTCTCATGGCAAAACTTGAAGACGAGGAAGAAAATTTTGACATTCCCTCTACTTCAACCTCTGCTACTAAGTAAGTGCCCTACAGCCACCAAAGCTGAAAAAATAGCTAAGGTGAAGATTATGGCTCCCAAGGCAAAGAAGACCACTGAGGTTAAGAAATTAACCAAAGTGAAGACTAATAAAGCTGAATCTTCAAAAGCTGCGAAGAATGCTGAACCTTCCATTCCATCTACCTCCACTGACAAGGGTGTACACATGATGAAATGGGTGCCCAAGTCAAACTAATCTTCCTTTGTTTGCAGGTTAAGAAGGGTATCTGGTATCTCGATAGCGGATGCTCTAGACACATGACTGGTAAGAAGAACATGCTCACTGATTATAAGGAAGAGAAGGGTCCCTCTGTAACTTTTGGTGGAAACGGAAAAGGACATACCCGAGGGTTTGGTGTACTCTCTAATGGTACAACAACCTTCAGAAGAGTCGCATATGTTGAAGGGCTGAAGCATAATCTTCTAAGCATCAGTCAGCTTTGCGACATGGATAACAAAGTAATCTTTACTAAGGAATCCTGCTTTGTCGCTGACAAAAAGGAGAAGATAGCTCTCAGCGGTTATCGTTTGGAAAATGTTTACGTTATAAACATGGACTCAACAACCACTGAGAACTCCTATTTCTTCTCAAAAGCCTCATCTGATGCCAACTGGTTATGGCATAAGAGGCTCTCCCATCTCAACTTCAAGACACTGAACACTCTTTCTTCTAAAGAGTTAGTCACTGGTCTACCTCAACACTCATACGCCAAGGAGTCCGTATGTTCAGCGTGTGACAAAGGGAAGCATACCAAAGCAAGCTTTAAATCAAAGCAAGTCTCCTCTGTGTCATCTCCTCTACAACTTCTCCATATGGATCTGTTTGGCCCTGTTAACAAACAATCCATCGCTGGAAAGAAATATACACTGGTCATAGTTGATGAATTCTCTCGCTATACCTGGGTAATATTTATCCGTTCTAAGAGTGACACCCCTGAAGAACTCATCACCTTTGTCAGGAAAATGGAAGTCCTGAACAACTTGACCGTTCGCTCAATAAGGAGTGATCATGGGACTGAATTTAAAAACAGTTCTCTTGATTCCTTCTTTGAGAGTAAGGGTATTTCTAACAACTTTTCTTCAGTGAGAACACCTCAACAAAACGAAGTCGCTGAAAGACGAAATAGAACTATCATTGAAGTTGTACGTTCAATGCTCAACGATTCTCACATGCCTACTCAATTTTGGGCAGAAGCTGTCAACACTGCTTGTTTTACGCAAAACAGGTCGCTGATAGTCAAAAGATTCAACAAGACAGCCTATGAACTTTTCCATGGGAGAAAGCCTTCCATTAGCTTTCTTCACATCTTTGGATGTCAGTGTTTCATACTGAACAACAGAGATGCCCTTGGAAAGTTTGATCCTAAGGCTGATGATGGAATCCTTCTTGGATACTCCTCAGTCTCCAAAGCCTTCAGAGTCTTCAATCGAAGAAGACACACTATTGAAGAAACTATTCACGTCACTTTTGACGAAACCGTTCAGCAAATTCTCGACCTTCTGCTGATACTGAAGAACTAAATCAATGGATGTTTTCACATCTTGGTGATTCATAAGATATTCCCACTCCTCATACTCATACCGTTGAAGATGATGGTCCTACTATCATCCCAAACATGCAGAGTAGTGAAGCTAAAATTTCATGGGTCTCAGCTATTCCTTTAAACACTATGCCTGCTTCTGAAAAAATGTCTCAGACATTCCATCTACTTCTCAGCAATCAGTAAATGTAATGACATCTGCACCTACTCCTTTCTTGACTGATATACCAGAAGTTGCTGAAGCCTCATCTTCAGCCCCTCCAGTTCAGGTTGAGTCAGCGACTCATGCTCCGGCTCAGCGATGGACTATTAATCACCCAATTGATCAAATACTTGGTGATCCAAATGTTGGTGTTCAAACTCGACGAAGTGCAGGTAATATTTGTTTATTTGTTAACTTTATTTCTCTGATTGAACCAAAGAAAATAGATGATGCCCACAAAGATCCAAACTGGGTCAGCGCTATGCAAGAAGATCTGACAGAGTTTGAAAGAAACAAAGTTTGGAATCTTGTTCGAAGACCAACTGACAAGACAGTGATAGGCACTAAATGGGTCTATCGAAATAAGTTGGACCAACATGGAACTGTAACCCGCAACAAGGCTCGTCTTGTTGCTCAGGGATACAGACAAGAGGAAGGTATAGACTACGATGAAACATTTGCTCCAGTAGCAAGACTAGAATCTATTCGTCTTTTCTTAGCCTACGCTGTAAACAAAGACTTCAAAGTTTATCAAATGGATGTTAAGTCAGCGTTTCTCAATGGAAAGCTGAATGAAGAAGTCTATGTGGAACAACCTCCAGGATTCTCAGATCCTAAGCATCCAGGTTATGTTTATAAACTGGATAAGGCACTTTATGGCTTAAAGCAAGCTCCTCGTGCATGGTATGACACTCTATCCTCTTATCTCCTGATTGAAAAATTCGAGCGTGGTAAAATCGACAAAACTCTATTTTTCAGGAAAGTAAAAGGTCATATTATTCTTGTACAAATATATGTCGATGGTATTATATTTGGTTCTACTAACCCTGACCTTTGTACTCGTTTCGCTGATAGAATGAAAGCAGAGTATAAAATGAGTATGATGGGTGAGCTAACATATTTCCTTGGTCTTCAGATAAAACAAAATGAAAAGGGAACATTCATTAATCAGGGAAAGTATGTTAAAGATATGCTGAAGAAATTTGTTTTAACTCAGAGTTCAGCTATGAAAACCCCTATGGCACCGCCGCTGACACTAAACAAGGATTCTTCTGGAATACCTGTTAATGTCACGACATACCGTGGGATGATCGGCTCTCTTTTGTATCTTATAGCTAGCCGACCTGATATTATGTACGCAACCTGTTTGTGTGCACGATATCAAGCTGAACCTAAGGAATCTCATATGATCGCTGTAAAGCGAATCTTTCGTTACCTTAATGGTACTCCGAACCTAGGTCTTTGGTATCCCACAGATTCAGGGTTTGATCTAATCGCCTATTCAGATAGTGATTTTGCAGGTTGCACATTGGATAGGAAAAGCACCACAGGAGGCTGTCAGCTCCTGGGCGGAAAGCTGGTGAGTTGGACAAGTAAAAAGCAAAACTCAGTGTCTACTTCCACCGCTGAGCGGAGTATGTAGCCGCTGGAAGCTGTTGTTCTCAGGTCTTGTGGATGAGAAATCAACAATCTAGTACTGCACTCAAAGACCAAACACATCGAAATCAGGTATCATTTTATCAGAGATCATGTGATGAATGGTGATATAGAACTTCATTTTGTCCCAACTGACTTTCAGTTAACTGATCTGTTCACCAAACCTCTTGATGAGACAAGATTTAACTTTCTCATCAGCGAGCTTGGAATGCTGAACTTTGCAGAATAAAATCATCAGAGGTTCACATTTGATCAGCGACAGGATAAAACCAACTTATATAACCCATCCTATCATCTTCTCTCTGAACAAACTTGATTCGCTGATATCAAGGTATGTTTTTCTTTTACTCGCTGACGTTCGTCTAGAACTAAAAGATTTCAAAACAAATTGCATCGCTGAATATCTCCTCCTTTAGTGATACTTTGAAATTTCTAAAACTAACACTGATATTTCTATTCAGTGCTTCATGTTTTCAAAATGTCCCTGAGCTTTCAAAACCTCAGAGACATCCTATAATATGAAAGGACGTTTGTGACATCATCACAACGGATAAACCCTGGCACGTTCTTTTTCGGACACACGTTTGCACGTTTCGTTTACCATCCAATCAAATGCAAACACGTGTCCGTGTTATGATAAAAAACTTTCCCGCTCATAGTTTTTCCCTCTCTACTCTCACTATATAAACGCTTTCGAGTTTATATTTTTCCTTTACGCGAACATCTTCTTCTCCAAGCAAGAAACTACTGTTGCTTTTTGAACTCGAGTTTTTCCAGAAAACTTTTCATCTCCTTCTTCGACAACAAGGTTAATATTCTTATTATTTATCTATTTTAACTTGTTTCTGATCTTATTATTGTTTTTTAAAGGATCAAACAAAAGAACCTTTTAAATAAAATCATTTTCTTTCATGATTTTATGAACACAACCTTCATGGTTGTTCTTCAAGTTTAAAACAAAAATCTTAAACTTGTTCTTCATATGTTTTTCCAGAATCCTTATCTTTAAAGGAAACTGGAAGATAAGACATTCACTAGTTCTTGTCTCTTTTTGTCAAAACTAGAAAACCCTAATCTTCATTAAGACATCTTTGGTCTGAATGAAATGGACAAAAATCAACAACATCTTATTGGAAAATCTTTCCACATTAAGACATTGTTCTTTATCTCTTCTTCATGTTTATATATGTTAAACAGAAATGGCATCCTCTACTGTTGCTCCTACCGCTGAGAAATCGCCTGCTGCTGAGAAACTGACTCTTCCCAAAGCTCCTCAAGTCAAGTTCACGCTTGAGGAAGTAAATTTTTCAAAATCAAACAACCTCTATGCGCTTTTCGTTTTTCCTCTACGAAAGCAAGTCAGGCATCTGGATGATGCTGTGAATTTTCTCCAAACCTGCTGCTTATTCAAAGCCTTAACCTTCGTACCCCCTGCCCATAAATTCCTTCTATCTCAGTTCTGGTATAGTGCCAGACGAGCTCAGGTTCCTTCAACCAAAGATCCTAAGAAACTCCTTGATGTCATTCTCTGTGACACCAAATTTGGCACCACCAAAATCAATCATGCCATCATCCGACGTGCACTGAGCCTCCCCGTCGCTACCAAAGAAAAACCCTTTGTCCCTCTCCCAAACCACAAAAACCATGCTGATAGGGAAACCATCACTGCATTCTTTGATGCAATGGGTTACGCATGGGACACATGGAGGGACAAGCAGATTGAGAAGCAACTGACCCTGATCAAGAAGTCCAAAATGCCCAGCGAAATGAACTTCATCTTCGCTCACTTGATAAGCTGCATGACGTCTGGCTCCTCTGATCAAGCTGCTCAACCTCAGCAAGCAATGGGCTATGCATTGCTGAAAGGTCTCCATGTTGACTGGGCCTCAGTCATCTATGACGACCTTGCGTTCAGAGTTGATATGGCTGATAAACCGTCATGGGTTCCATATCCCCGATTCACCAGTGCCATCTTTCAACTTGGCCTTGGGGACAAATACCCAAAAGAGGGTGATCTCAGACTCTCTCAGGTTGGCCCTAAGGTGCTCGACTTCAAGCCTCTGCCAAACGAGGTACGTCTTACTACTCTCTTATCTCTTCTTAATCCTCATTCTTCTACTTCTGCGGCTACTTCAGTGGAAATCCCCACCGCTGATACCCAAGCTGCACCCTCAACTCCTTCTCGAAAAAGGAAACAATCATCTTCCCAACTTGATTCCAAAAGGATCAACAAAACCAAGGAGCAACCCTCCAAGCATTCACATGCTGAAGACTCCACAACTCACTTTGAAGAGCTGATGGATAGTTCCGTGGTACGCTCTGCCACATCTGATCAAGCCACCCCTTCAATTCCGACCTCAGCGTCTCTAAACACTGAGGTTATAAACTTGGAACTGAACCCACCTCCTTCAGCCTCTCTACAGACTGAAGTGATTGTCAGCGGATCCAACGCTGAACCTCGCACCCAACCAATATTCTTATCCTTCACTCCTCCCACTCTTTCTTTGGACACTCCACCAATTTTCCCAACATTCTCAGGGACACCCGTCATCGTTCATTAATCAGCTGCTGATACTCTACATGCGATGATGGAGACAAACTTAGGATCTGCAGGCACCTCCATGTGCCAAGGCACTCTCGACGACGACATGGAACACTTCTCAGGTTTACAAGGTTTCGACAACTTCGCAAACCCACCTGCAGGTATACACATAACTCAACCAACTCTTTTCTCAAAACCCCAAACTTCTGAGATTTCCTCTGTTCATAAGTTAATAACTGTTTCAGGTCCTAATTTGGGGGATATCAACACCTCCCTGAAGGCCCTGGAAACAAAGGTGGAATCTTACATCACCACTCTCTCCACAAACTCTTCAACGGTTATAGACGCTGGAGAGAACCTTAAAAGTTGACCGAGGTCGTTGATGAAAAAGCCTCCAAAGCTGATATGGAGAAGGTGGATGGCAGCATAGGAACTTTTGCTACCACTCTCGCTGAAACTTCCACAAAAATCAACAATCTCAACCTCACCAACACCACCCTGGCAACAAACTTCACCACTCTGTCCAATTAAGTCACATCATTGAAGACAGAGGTTGGTACTCTTAAGGGTGAGGTCACTACGGTCAAAGATCTCCTTCAGCAGATACTCAATCGCCTGGATACCCTAAAGTCTCACTTTACTCAGGCCGTTCGAGATGATCTCCAAAAGATCTGTCCTACTATTTCTGGCCTAGAAGCAAGAATAGTTGTGATTGAAACCTTCATGGGACTTACTGGCCTGGAAGACAGTAATCCTATGACTGCTGCTGTTGCTGATCAATCTGTTTCTTCCCCCACTCATAATGTGGAAGAAGGGGAGAAGAAAGCTGAAGATCTTCCCCATAATTCGGAGGGGGAGAAAAATGAAAATGCTGCTGCTACTTCTACTTCACAACCTCAGGGAGTTGAAAACCCTGAGGGAACCGAGAAACCTTCCTCTGTATCTGAGGGTGAGCAACTCGAAGAGCAACACAAGGAATCTGTTGCTGATGTGAGTGAACCTTACGCTGATGAGGTCGAGTCTGAAGAAGAAAAAGCTGAAGACGAAGAACCCATCGATATCGATGATGAAGAACCATCATCATCCCCTAAAGATGATGATGACGACGATGATGATGACTTCTTCTTCGTTGAGCCCAAGAAGGTCCCGGTGGAAGGAATTTCAATAAATGAACCTTCAGGGGAGACGACCAAGACAAAGCCTGCAGCATCTAAAGCTGACAAAGGCAAAAACAAAGGCCTCGCTGCAGAAGGCAATCTGGTTATCCTTCAGATTAAGCCAACTTGTCAGGTACAATATCTTATCTTCCCTTATACTGCATCTCTCCTCTATCCCTTCTTAATCTCAGTTATCCTCTCCATAAAACCTCTATACACTTAAACCCCATTTTTTTCTCTATCTCTTTCTTCCCATGTTCTTACTTAAATAATCGATGTGTTTCAGCTAGTCCTCTCCCCTGTTTGAGGATCCAGCTGAAGACCCCACTGCTGCACCAATAATAATCCCAGCCACAAGAGCTGAAAAAATAATCTCGGTCTTGGATTTAATAACTGAGACCGATGAACCTGAAGAACAACTTCTCTCTCACAAAAATAGACCTTCCTTAGCTCCTCAAAAGCTAAGTGAAGAGGATCAGAAAAGGGGAGAAGAAATGATCAAGAAATTCGAGGATCAGCGAATCATCCTCCCTCGCTCCAAAGTCCCTGTTCCTAAAAAGTACAGGTTATCAAAGAAAGAATTCGCTGATCATTTAGAGCCACAAGATTACTCGCCGAAAAGAAGGAAGTTGAAGAAAAAAATAAGGCCCTCGCCATCCAGCTTGCCCAAGAATCGGTGAATGACCCCAAACTAAAAAGAGCTCCCATCGAAGTCCAACGTCAGTTATGGGAAGACGCCCAGAAGATCATTAAAGAAAAGACCAAGGTATCTGATTCTACCTTGGAATGGTGCAAAGAAATATTGCACTATCGATATCGGGCTGCCAAAATTCACAAGGTATTCATCAGAGGAAAATCGACCATAGATGTTCCAGTTGTTAAGGTCGATCTATTCAGAGAAAACGGTACTAAGGAAAACATCTACGCTGCTACTATCAATAAGTACGGTTTCTCTGAATGGTTTCTTTTGCTGTGGATATTCCTCCTCCTACTCTTGCGACTCAACAAAGAAGGGCCTCTGCAAAGAAAAAGTCCAAACCATCAGATTCAGGTCCTCCTATCCGGAACGAAACATGTATTGGTTTTTCACGTGCTGAAGTACTTGGTCCTAATCCTGATCTCTCAGCGCTGGATACCTCTCTACCACCTGGTGAACGTTTCGTCCCTGGTAAAGTCATAAGCGAACCTTATGGTATCTTCTTTCTCGACTACGATGAAGGACAACGTTTTCAACGTGTCTCTGAGCTTCCCATCACTTCCATTGAACAGCTCAGGGATCTCATCTATTGGTGTGAATTTAGACGCGATCTTCAGGCACGATATCTCAAACCCTTGATCTTTGCTGAAGCAAAGAATAAACGAGATCAAGGAGTAACAGTCCCTGACTGGATGATCCCAACAACAAAGACCCTTGATGAACTTCTCATTAAGGAAGAACCTCTTGAAGGCTGATAGGATTTCCTTGTATTTCTTCTATCCTTATTAGCTTACCTCTTTTTTACTTGTAATTTAAATTTGCTGTACTTGTAATTTTTCTACTTCCCTCTGTAATCTTATACGAAGTTAAAAGAAAATTTTCAGCGAATATACTTTTCTCCATCAGTACTTAAAAGATCCCAGAAAACAGTAAAAGGGACAAGTATTTTATGAGTTCTTTTTATCCTTATGTTTTCATACTTAGCAATTTTCTTTGTTGCTATGTCATAATCAAATAGGGGGAGATTGTTGATCCAAACCCTCAGTGATTTGATAATGACCCTCTCTTTAACACTTAGTGAAAATTGTAAGTAAACAATATGTATTAGAGTTTCACTATCGCTGATAAGTACTAAGACTTTACAGTACCGCTGATAGGAACTCTCGCTCTTTAGATTAAACATTCAACGAACATTGTTCATCCAGTAGCTCTGAGCCTGTTCAGTCTCTGTGATGATCGCTGTTGGAACCCAGATACGCTTAATCAAGATTAACAGTCTATTAGTTGAGTTTAGAGTTTGATGCGGAAGCGTATTAAACTAACAGATATGTTTGATAGATATTAGAACGCACATATATAAAGAAAACAGTAAAGAATGAAAATGATTTCTTGAACAGTTACTGTTATTCAATATATAATAACAACACGAAGAACAGATTTAGAACTGTTGGTGTGTGAGAATATAACACTCAGATATTTGACAATAAAGTTTGAGAGTATTAGTGATTCCTTGTCTATTCGTCGTTAGGAAGATCTCAACATGAGACTTCCTTTTATACTACTCTTAGAAGACTATGAAGTTGGTCACTGTTCCTTTTACGGCATGAATAGTAAACTGGATGGTGTGAATAGTGGACTGGATGGTGTGAGCAGTTGTTTGAGCCATGCGCATTTAATGGAGCAGATTTACTATTGGTAAATGCATTAAATGGCACAGACGTCTATTTTGTACCATGCCCTATTGAGTCCACTCAGAGCTTGACACGTGTTTTGACAGTACTTTTCCATGCAAGTTGATGAACGTATCCAGTAATATCTTCCAAGTCTTCATAGAGGACCACAGAGGCTCTGTAATGAATTACAGAGGTTCTGCGGTCTGGTCCTCTGTGGAGCAGTCTTCGCCGGATTCCGAGTCTTTGGTCTTCTTTGTGCGTATGACAGAGCTTCTGTAGGAAGCCTCTGCTGCTTCTGTAGCTTCTTGACCTTGATTTCTCGGTAATGTCGGCAGAGCCTCTGTAAGAGGCTTTCTTCACTTAGCCTATTTTTCACTACTTCTAAATACTTCTATGATTAGGAAGATTGAAGCTAACAATCTCCCCCTAAGTAGTGAAAAATAAAAATTTGAACTTGAGTTAAGTTTGGCTAAGTTAGATAAGACAGAGGTTAAACAATACCTCGAAATTTCTTTCATTTAGAAATATGCCAGAGGCATTTTACATTTGAGTACAATGAAAGATAAAACTTTGTTTGTAGAGATTGGAGGTCTGAGAATCAGATTTTGGCATCTTTGAAATCGTTGTAGCTTCTGTTGTCTCTGCCGACTTCTCTGATTTCTTTGTAGAATCTGATGCAGAGTTCTCTTAGGCGAATTGTTGCGTCAATCTCTCTTATGATTGTATCTGCAACATCTTTTTCCATTTTCTTTGAACCTCTGTATTTCACAAGGCTTGCTCTGAACTTGTTCAGAGTATTTGTTGCGTACTTCTGACAGTCCATGCATACAAATAGTTTAGTTTCGCCTTGAGGGTTTTGAAATACTAACCCAAACCGTGGTTCTGTGATGATTGAGTTTGGTATGGCGTCTGGTGGGCAGCGATCCTCTGGTGGTCGTAGATCCAGATGTTTGAGACCGAGATCCTTTCCCAGCTGGAAATCTATCATGCTATAGAGCAGAAGCTTTTCCCTCATCGCTTTTCTCAATACTTGATAGGCTCTGGTGTTTGCTTCTGTGTTGTAGTTGTCCTTTGTCCATTGCAGAAGGTCAGGTAGATCGTATGGATTGATGTTTCTTAAGTCAGCATCAGCGAAGGTAGATTCTGAATTGTTCTCTCTTCTGACTTTGTAAAGATTGTTCCTGACCCTTGGATAGGTTCTTGTGAAGGAGAATCGGCAGAAGATCACCTTTTTGATCTTGTGAATTGAGAAAACATCTGCTTTGGTTCTTGGCTTTGTTCTCGTGAAGATGTTCTCAAATTCTTCTCTGATCCTTGGATCTGTCACATGATCTGTTGGATAGTTTGTCTGAAAGGATTGTTTGTAGAGGTATTTGTATACCACTTCTTCCATTTCTTCATGTGTTGGACCAGGTCGTGGAATTTGTCTGCTGAGACTCTCCATCTGTTGAACGACTTCTGCAGCTCTACCAGTTAAAGGAATTTCTGACAGAGGCTTCAATCCATGTGCCCAGTCAACTTCTTCGGGTTTTGGGGTTTGAAAGGCGTCAAACGCACTCTTCATCAGTTTCTCTGTTGGCTTTGACAATGTTTTCTTCTTCTTAGGCTCTTCTGTCAGTATCCCTTTGCCTTTATTTTTTGTTGTCATGGCAGAACCTGTTGCTTCTGTGGGATTTGAGGTTTGTACTTCTGTAGGTTTGATGGAGGTTGCCTCTGTGGATTTTGACGATTGTGACTTAGAGGACTTTTGTGGCGATGGTTCTGTTGGCTTGACTTGCTCTGTAACCTCTGTTGGAGGTTGTTTGGTGACTTCTTCTGTGAGCTCAGTTTCTGTTAATGAAGTGTTTTCATTGAATCTTCTTGCCATTCTGAAGGCTAAAGTGAACCTGTGCCTTTCTTCTTCTCTCTTCACCATACGATCACTTATTGTTGTGTCCATCCTTTTCAGAATGTCAGAAGCAGAGGTCGTTGCTCTTTTTGGTTTGGTGGCAATCGACTTTCTTCTGGGTATGGTTTGGGGTGTTTCCACAGAGGTGGGTGTTTTCTCTGTGGTTGGTTCATCTGTTTCTTCCAAAATGATTACCTCAGGGGCGGTTGTTGCCTCTGAGGTTTGCTTATCTGCTTCTGTAGTGTTGGGTTCTTCAGAGGTTGAATCCACAGAGATGGGTGTATTCTCTGTGGTTTGTTGAGTTTGTTGTTGTCGGGTCTGTTCTGGAGGTGCTTGACTCAGAGGTTCTGCGGCTATTGGTGGACCTGTAAGTTCTCTGCTTGCAGTTTTCTCTGTAGTTTTCTCCCCCTCAGGATGATCTGATGGACCAGGATGGTCATCATCATCAGAGTCATCCTGATCCTTGTCTGATGTACCCTCTGCTCTGCAGGAAGCATCGGGTTTCTTTGGCATTGTGGCTCCAGCAGCGATCAGTTTCGCGCAGACATCATCACAGAGGCCAAGAAGAGTTGCTAGCTCTGCCTCTGTTTTGAATCTCATCCTTCCTACACTTTCTCTGAAATCTTTGACGAAGTTAGCATTGGCAGTGGTGAAGGAAAGGATGACTTATGTCACTTGATTAATCACGTTCTGCCCAAGCTCTGTCAGCTGTGCTCTTGTCATGTAGTCTTTGGGTTGCATCAGCATGGTATTTCGCATGGCTTCTTCTTGAACTTTTTGTAGGGCTTTCTGTAGATCTGCAGGAGTGATGCCCGTTGACACTGAAGTCTGTTTGTTCAATTGATCAAGGAACTTGTTGATGGAGTTCTCAATCGAAGAAGGAGTAGTTGTTGCGGCAGAAGTGGTGGATGCGGTAGCAGCAGACTTCATCTGTGAGATGGCAGTTTTCACCTCTGTGGACAGGTTGTCCATTTTGGTGTTCAGGTTTAGCAGTGCCAGTGATGTTGTCTCTGCAAAAGATTTGAAAGAGCTTTGCAACTCTTTCAAGGTTTGGTTCACAAAGGTCTCAAGGGTTTGGAACTCATCCCTTGTGACTTGTGTTCCGGTGGTAACCTCTGGAGGAACACATTCGTCTTCAGAGTGAATCCCTGTTCCTGGGATACCTTCTTTCATTCCTGTTTGTATGTTGAGAATGGAAGGATTTCCTTCTGATCCTTGAGAAGAAACATGAGTTTCAATCCCTACAGAAGTTCTGAGAAGAACATTGTCCAAATCCACTCCAGAGGTGGGTATTGGAATATCCTTCTGTTGACTAGGAGACTTGTCTAGAGTCTCTTTGTCTTTGTGCTCTCTACTTCTCTCTGAAAGAAGTGTGGGTCTTAATAAGTGCGTGTCAGAGGAAACAAATTCCTCTGTAGGGTGTTCTTGTGTGATCTGGGGCGATTGATCACGAACATTAGGTGAGTCTCTTTGAGGAGACTCCCTAGGAATGGATTCCCCGGTTTCTGTGGGCACCGAGGTTGAAAGAGTAACCTCTGGCTGGATGGGTTGGTTTGGGATCGAGCTGTGCTGCTCTTTTTCAATAACTCCTTCTGCAGCTAGACCTGCGGAGTTAGAAATGTGGGTTGCACTGGGAGGGGGTGATTGATGTGTGCCTTCTTCAACTTCGGCATCTTTTCTTGTTTCTTCTTCTGGTTCTGTGGAAGTTCCTTGCTCTGTGCGCAAGGAGTCATACATGTGATGAGATCCATATAATCTCATGACATGAGGATGATAGAGACCTTTTCGTATCCAGATAGCCTCTTCTTCATCTGAATCTACCTCTGAGATTTCTATCCCTGTTTCTGTGGTTTCTTCTACAACCGTTGCCTCTGTAACTTTAGTTGTATTCCACTCAGCTTCGATTTGTTCTGTTTCTTCTGAAGCTTGGTTTGGACTTCTTCTGTGGACGTCCAATCCTTGAATGAAAGGGTTTTGTAAAATCACAGGGGTTTCGGCTGGTTGATTTCTGGGTGTTGTGTCATCTTCGTGTAGATGTGTGTCAATGCCAGAAATGAAGAAATCTTGTTCTTCTGGAGTGTGGTGGTCGAGAGGTTGTGCCGTCCACCCTGCTGTATTAAGGGTGTTTGCAATTTCGGGGTTCTGTAGGAAATCATTCAGGTCTCCTTGGTGAGCAAATCTATCTGGAGATTGATAGGGTGATTGATATCCTTCTTCTGTCATTCCTACTTCTTCATCTTCTTCTTCTGCAGTTTCTCCCTCTATGATTTCCTCTTCTGCAATGGTAAACAACTTTTTAGGTGTTTTACCATGCTTCTTTTTGGTTTTCCTCCTTTTTGGTTTTGGTGCCCCTTCCTCTGTTGATTTGGGTCTCTTCTTTTTCTGTTTTGTGAAAAGGGGAGGAGCAGAGGAGCCAATCTCTGTGGCATGGGGAGGTGAAGGTCGATCTTCTGTAGTGCTTGTTGAGGTGCCTTTTGCAATTTTTCTCTTCTTTGCTTTTGGAGTAGATGCAGAGGTTCTTGATGAAGACTTCTTTCCCATTATTTCTGCGTGTTTGGCTATGAAGCTGAGCTGAATAGCCATGTGTTTTGCTAACTTTTGATCCTTTTCTGCTTGAGTGGAAAGAGGTTTTGCTATCATTGTTCCTAGGGGACACCTAAACGCGGGGGTGTCATAGGACTCGGTTTTGGAGTTCTATGATCGCGTATATACTCTTTCTTAAGGGATATGTTCGATGCGTAGCGCAGAAGTTTCTTTGACAGAGGTCTGCAGTGTGAGTAGCCATCAGCATGATCAGTGGGGGTATTTTGTTCATCGGAAACTGTTTGGGAGTTGGCCCTTCCATTGGCCAATTTTGGATTAGCAGCAGAGGTTCGAACAGTACTCCCAATATTCTTTGGAATTGCAGAGGTGGTAGAAAGTTGGGATCGTTCTCTTTGACCCTTTTCGAGTTGTTCTTTCTGTCGATGGTGTTTATGATCTCTTGCATCATTATGGTCGCATAATCTAGTGGAAGATCATAGTAAACCCCATACATGATGCTCAAGATTTGATGTGAGCTCTGGTCAATACTCCCTATCTTTCCTGTCAGACATCTGTTAAGAATAGAGAACAAAGTGTTCCACAGAGGTGGTAATCGGCCTCTGCGGAAGTCATTTATCTTCCGTAGTTGGGTGTTGTACCCAAGCATTTCCACGAATCGACAGAGCTCTTCGTCTGTTGGTTGCTCTGCATAACTTTTCAATCCCAGAAGACCCCTTGTTGGTAGGTTGAATTCAAGTGAGAACATTGTTCTGTTAAACTTGATTTCAAGATGCTCAGATTTATCAGGTCTTGAAATGTACCCTTTGATAAGAGAATCGTCTTTATCAAATCGGCAGCTTTGCCAAAATTGGTTCAAATAACGGACTGGAATTCTGTTAGGGGTTCTTGATAGTAGAGGGAAGAGGATATGGTTTTCCATGATTTTCAGAAGTATGGCATGGGCTTCGCCGAAAGTAGTGGGTGAGGGGACCAAATAGCAGTTGTTGGATTTGATAGGAAGAGTGGCTTCGAAATGATCCTTAGCTATGAAGTTTTGCAAGTGTGTCGTCGGAGCAAAGTCTGCGGAGTCCCCGGAATCTTGTTGTTCAATATCTCTTGCAAGGCTGGGGTTTTCAGAATGTTCTGAATGAGCAGGGGAGTTTTCCGTTGAGTTCGCCGGAGAGAGTTCAGAGGATGTAGCTCGAGAAGATGAAGCCATTTGCAAGTGTTTTGCAGGGTATCGCCGGAGAAGAAGATGAGAGTTTGTAAAAAGTTTTATGAGAGGGTAAGGTTTGTTTTTATAGGATGGTAAAACGGTAGACTTCGAAAGGATAAAATATATGGCAATGGATTAAAGTTTGGAATCCGCACTCGAGTTTGAGCGGCGGGTTCAACTTACCAAAAAAAAAACATTCCATGTTTGCTCAATGAAAATGGGACACGTAGGCCATGTCAGAAGATGACAGGACATCGTGCGCGGCCCATTAATGCTAGGCGCGTGGAGTTGTTCTTAGCCATATGAGTTTCACTCTCAGTAAAAGTAACCGTTATTACCACAGATAACAAAATGGCAGAACTTTTGTGTTTTACATAAGCTCTGTGATTTTGAAAATCTTAGAGTTTTAACCTTCTCATATATCTCATTGTTATCATGACTTTGAAGATTCCTCTTTGAACGAAAACGTTTGTAAAAATATTGGAGAGGATTAATAGGATTTTGTCAAGAAATTTTACTCACAGAGGTTTTGTAGCTCTGATGGAACTTGCAGAAGCTCTGTGAGAGCCAGCAGAAGCTCTATGAGAGAAAAAATCTTATAACTTGAATTCTATTAATTTTCTGATCATCCAATTTTTGATCTGTGTTAAGAGATGTTTTTCGCACATTTTTGAAGGTTGGTGTCCGATAAAACTATATTGATAAACGTTTTGTTCGAGAAGGTCATGGTGTGTGTTGTCGGTTTTCGAGATAACATTCCAAAAGATCGACAGAGGGTTAATTTGTGATCACAGAGCATATTTCCTGCAGAAGCTCTGTTGAGCTCAGCAGAAGCTCTATGACCTTAAATTTCTCCTATTTCGAATTTTGTTGAATCTTTTGAACTTTTGATTTTTGAAATGTTATTCACAGTATATTTAGGACATATTTGACAATTCTTGTCCTAGAAAGCTGTTTTCTAAAAACCTTTCATGCGAGAGACATACCTTTTGGTTCTTCTGTTCTCGGCAGTTTTGTCTTTCTTCTGTCGATGGAGAATTATCGACATTCTTCTTCGGCTTTCCTTTGAGAGATTTTACCTCTGTAGATCATCTCAGGGCCCCTTTTGCTCCCCCTTGATCTAATCACTTCTGTAGATCAAGACTTTTCCTTTTGCTCCCCCTTGATCTAATCACCTCTGTAGATCAAGTAATTTCCTTTTGCTCCCCCTTGACCTATGCTTGGATCAAAGAATGATAAGTTATGCATAGAACATAGGTCATGGTTTTTCAGAGGTTCTGTAGGGGTCGTCAGAGGTTCTGAGTTGACTTACAGAAGCTCTGTGATTTTAAGAACTATTTAAGGTTTTAAGAATTTACATACAGAAGTAGAATTAATCAAAGCAATAAATTAAGCAATGTATTTACTTATTATTTACAGAATATAAAACTATACTTACTGAGGATTTTCACACCATGTTAATCATTCCTATCTTACCTACCAAGAAGTTGAATCTTTTCTCGTCTAGTGCTTTGGTGAATAAGTCAGCGAGTTGATATTCTGTGGGCACAAAATGCATTTCGATTGTACCGTATTCAACATGATGTTTCAAGAAGTGATACCTTATATCGATATGCTTGGTTTTTGAGTGTTGCACAGGGTTGGCAGAGATAGCAATAGCACTTTTGGAATCGCAGAAGATGGGTATTTTGAACAGAATGTGGCCGTAGTCTTTTAGCTGAGTCTTCATCCATAGAACCTGAGAACAACAGCTAGCGGCAGCAACGTATTCAGCTTCTGCAGTGGATGTGGAAACACAATTCTGCTTCTTGGAGGTCCAACTGACTAGTTTACCACCTAGGAATTGACAACTCCCAGAGGTACTCTTTCTGTCGAGCATGCATCCTCCATAGTCTGAATCTGTATAAGCTTTAAGACCAAAACCAGAGTTCTGTGGATACCAGAGACCAAGATTTTTGGTCCCTTTTAGGTATCTAAAGATTCTCTTTACGGCATCATAATGTGATTTCTTTGGATTAGCTTGATAGCGTGCACAGAGACATGTGGCATGCATAATGTCAGGTCTGCTTGCTGTTAAGTATAACAGAGATCCAATCATGCCTCTGTAGAGAGTGCATTCTACAGAGATGCCATCTGAATCTAAGAATAACTTGTTTCCAGTGGCCATTGGAGTTTTCATTGCAGAGGCATCAGAGAAGCTATACTTGGAAAGAATGTCAGAGACATATTTAGCTTGATTTATAAAAATTCCCTCTGATGATTGTTTGACTTGGAGTCCGAGGAAGAAAGTTAATTCTCCCATCATACTCATTTCAAACTCACTCTGCATGAGTTTTTCAAATCTTTTACACTCTTCTGAATTAGTAGACCCAAAAATTATGTCATCTACGTATATTTGTACAAGCATTATCTCACTACTTTTGCGTTTATAGAATAAGGTAGTATCTGTTGTACCTCTGTTGTAACCATTGACTAGAAGAAAGGTAGAAAGTCGTTCATACCATGCTCGTGGAGCCTGTTTCAGTCCATATAAAGCTTTTTCAAGGTAGTATACATGCCTTGGAAACTTTGAGCTTTCAAATCCTGGTGGCTGATTAACGTAGACCTCTTCTTGGATTTCACCGTTGAGAAAAGCTGATTTTACGTCCATCTGATAGACTTTAAAACCTCTGTGGGCTGCGAAGGCTAAGAATATTCTTATTGCTTCGAGCCGTGCGACAGGGGCAAAAGTTTCATCGTAGTCTATGCCTTCTTCTTGTCTGTATCCCTTTGCTACTAATCTTGCTTTGTTTCTGATGACCACTCCATCTTCATCCTTCTTATTTCTGTAGACCCATTTAGTCCCAATGGCCTGTTTTCCTCTTGGCAGAGGTACTAGAGTCCATACTCTGTTACACTCAAATTGCAAAAGTTCTTCTTGCATGGCGTCTACCCAGTTTGGGTCATCTAGGGCTTCAGAAATCTTCTTTGGTTCTATCACACTAATAAAATTTGTAAAGAAACAAAAGTTAGCAGTGGCAGACCTTGTTTTTACTGCGTCAGAAGGTTCTCCGATTATTTGGCTTGGAGGATGGCTTTTTGTCCATTGAGTTGTGCGTGGAAGATGATCATCAATGTCATTCAGACTTTCTTTAGAGACTTCTTGTGTTTCTTCTTGTGTAGCCTCTGTTGTTCTTCGTGCCTTGGTAGTTGATTCTACCGTTTGTGGAATGATTGGTATGAGTGGTGGTGGAGTTTGTTCCTCTGAGGACGTATAGTCTTGGTCCTCGATTTCCTCTGTAATTGGTTCTTCTGTGGTTTGTGCAGCTTCTGTGGTCGTTTTCCTTGATGTTTCATCTTCTGCACTTTCTTCTGCTTCGGCAATTGCATCTGTAGTATGTACAGAAGAAGATGAAGCATATTTAGGACCAGTTAGAGACAAACCTGTAGGATTTTGTCCGACAGAGGATGGTTCTTCAGAAACTCTGATTGTTCCAACAGAAGGATCAATGTTTTCGTTGAGCATCTCTAAAAATAGAAGATCCAAGTCTTCTTTTGCTCGTGAGATGACAGATGATTTCCCTTTAATTCCGAGTTCTGAACTGATTTGTTCAGAAGTCATTTGGAATGAATCATCAAAAGAAACATTGATGCTTTCTACAATCTTGTGAGATTTTGTAAGGAATGTTCTGTAGGCTTTGGAAGTGGCAGAGTATCCAATGAATTTGCCTTCATCTGCTTTTACATCAAACTTTCCTCTTGAATCTCTGTCGTTTAAGACGAAGCATTTGCATCCGAATACATGGAAAAATTTGATGTTTGGCCGCCGTTTGTTAATCAATTCGTAAGGCGTCTTGAGGTGTCTTTTCACAATGGTTGATCGATTTTGAGTATAACACGCAGTAGAAATTGCTTCTGCCCAAAAGTTCATTGATAATCCGCATGCTGACATCATAGTTCTTGCGGCTTCCACAAGTGTTCGATTTTTTCTTTCGACAACACCGTTCTGTTGTGGAGTGCGAGCTGCAGAGAAGTTCTGTGATATTCCTTCTTTTGAAAGATAGGCTTCAATGACAGAGTTTTTAAATTCTGTGCCATTGTCACTTCTTAACTTTTGTATTCTGCAATTATAAAGAACTTGGATTCTTTTCATTAGATTTATCAATATATTTGGAACATCTGATTTCTTTCTAACGAATTTAACCCATGTGAAACGCGAATATCAATTAGGACAAGTATGTATTTCTTGCCACCTAGGCTCTGTATGGCAATGGGACCGCAGAGGTCGACATGAAGCATGTACAGAGGTTTAGTGCAAGATACATCTGTTTTGCCTTTGTGGGAAGCTCTTTTGAGTTTTCCCATCTCACAGGCAGAACATAAATGATCCTTATTGAATTTAACATTTGGCAAACCTTTAACTAGATCAAGTTTGACCAGTTTTTCCAATGTGTGAAAATTTAAGTGACAGAACCTGTTGTGCCATAACCAGGCTTCTTCACTTTTGCAGGAAACAAGGCAAACTTTGTCTTTGTTCTTTGAGTTGAAGTTCATTAGATATAGATCACCTATTCTTTCAGCTCGCAGAAGTTCCATACTTGTTTCTTCACTTTGTAGAGAGCAGAAAGTTCTTTTGAACAACACATTGAATCCTGTATCACAAAGTTGACTTACACTGAGTAGGTTGTGCTTAAGGCCATCCACATATGCAACTTTGTATACAGAAACGTCTTCTTTCCTTATGACTCCATAGCCTTTTATGTGTCCTTTCTTGTTGTCTCCAAAAGTCACAGATCCACCATCTTGTGTTTCTTTGTACGTGGATAGTGCACTTCTGTCACCAGTCATGTGCCTTGAGCATCCGGAGTCTAGATACCAGATTGGCACATACTTCTTCTGCAGGACAATCACAGAGATTTAGGTACCCATATCCATATGGGTCCAATATTGTTAGAGTTTTTCAAGTTTGCCTTGGCATTCTTGAAATACATTTTGTTCTCTGCAGAAGAGTCAGATTGTTTCTTTGTGGGATTTGACTTTTGAATTGTCGTGGAGAGTAAACAGACTTGACTTGAAAAATGATTATTAAGTTTAGACATAAGATCAAAGCAATGACAGTATTGAATATGAGATGTAATTTGCTTGAACTTTTCATTGAACTTTTTAAACTCAGCCACAGAGGCATTACATTCTTTCTTTACATTTGATTTCCTATTACTAGAAGATCTATGAATACTCGAATGTTGTTTGCAAAAGCTCTGTTTAGGACCTGCCTTCTGTGGGTTGCTTCTGTGGTGAACTTCTTTCATCACTGTCACAGAAGAAAAAGATTTATTAACCTTGGGTTTTGAAAATCTAGAACTTATAGGATCAATAGAGGTCTTCTGTAACATTTTAAGCTCAGCAGAGGTTTTGATATGTAGATTCAATTTTAGAAAATCTTGGCAGATTGGAATCTCTGTGAGTTTCTCTTTTGGAGAAATAGTTCTGTGAGGAACTTCAGAGGAGAATTTGACATCCTCTGTGTCACAGTGAATTATCCCTGATTTGAAATCAGTCTCTGAGTTGTCAGAGGATGAATCGTCCTCGTATGCAGAGGTTGAGTCAATTCTTTCAATAGAGGCTGGATTTTCTGAGCATGTATCGTACGAGCTTTCTTCCTCTGTAGAATAGTTTTCATAGATTGCAGAGGTTTCTAATAAGATTTCTTCAGTGAGAGTTTTATCTATAGAAGATGTACAGAAATTTTCTAAAACGCTTGATTTCCATATTTCCAAAATTTCTTTTTCAATTAAATTTTTAAAGTTTTCTTCTGAAAAAATGGGTTTAAACTCAGGAGCTCCTGCTGATAATTTCTTTTCAACGTTTATCAAACAGACAAAAGCAACCTGTGTTTGGGTCTCTGGTTTACCAAACTTGAAGATACCAATCTGATCTTGTGTTTTCAGATATTTCTTTGGTTTGATACCTCTATTGACAGAGGTTGAATATGATGAGTCGGTGTTTTCAAACCACACGTTAATCATCTTCTTATGTTTCTTCAAGTAAGGATCCACAGAGATTTTCGCCCGTTTGCTTACAGAGATTAGATTTGGAAAATCTGGTTTGTTTGTTTTTCCAATCACAAATAACGAGGACAGAGGTTTTTTTCTTTTGCCTTCAACACCTAGGGTGATATCATCATACCTTATACCTCGTCTCCCTATTTGTGAGTTTATTTTTTCATAAACTTTCTGTACATCTTTATAGTTTTTAAGCAAAACTTCTCTTCTGAGTAAATCTTGCCATAATATCTCTCTTTCTCTTTGAAAGTATTCTTTAAGAGCTCTTATGTCAGTAGTTTCGCTCCTTGAAACTGAAAGTTCTTTTGTATTATCTTTTAAAGTATTGGTTAATTCAGAAATTTGTTTTTTTAAAGGATCTAGAGTTTTGTTCCAATTCTTTTCTATTCTCTCTTTGTCCTCAAAAATCTTTGCTTTTTCTTGAGTGAGAAGCCGTACTTCTCTCTCATTGAAAGTGAGTCTTTTCTGAATACTTTGATTTATCTCTTTCAGTTCAATTAATTCAATGTTAATTCTAAGTGCATTATCATCTACAGAGGTAATACAAGAGTTGGAATTTGAAGTGGATACCTCAGAGTCAGTGCAGGAGTCGACTTCTGCCATGCCACAGAAGAGGGCATTAGCGGTATGTTCATCGTCAGAAGTAGAGTCTGACTGGAAGTCTTCGGTGTTCTCCTCAAAATGTCATTTTGCTATTAAGGATTTTTGAGCATAATATTCGGCTTTCTTTTTGTAGAAAGCAGAGTCCCTATGTGGGCGATTTGATCTGCTTCTGCATTCATTCGCAAAATGGCCTGGTTTTCCGCAGTTAAAACACCCTTGAGGAGTGTTTCCTATTCGATCATTGGACTTCTGTAGGTCTCCGCCTTTCTCTGATCTACATTCATTTGCATAGTGACCAGGTTTGCCGCACTTGTAGCATTCTTGCTGCGTGTGGCTTACCGAGTCATTTGACCTCTGTCGGTCATTCCCTCTGTAATTTCTATCGCTTGACCTCTGTCGGCCACTTGATTCTTCTCCTCTTCTGTCATCTCTTCTGTTGTCTCTTCTGTCATCCTGGTTTTCTCTATCATATCTTTCATTTCCGGAACCTCTTCTGTTTCCTCTGAACTCTTTTGTCAATAGAGCTAAAGATTTAGCTAGTGACGCAAGAGTTATTTCCTTTTCTGCTTGCTCTTCTTCTTCTTCACTGTCAATTATCACCATCTTCTTCTTCTCCTTCTTCTTCTCCTCTGTGGCTTTATCATTTCTTGGTCTCTGTGCATCCTCTTTAGTTTTACTAACCAATGCATATGGTGCAATGGTTAGTGTTTTAGCCTGTGCTATCTGAGGTTCTTGTGCGGCTAATGTTCCGTAAAGATCAGAGAGAGTCCAGGTGTCTAGATCCTGATTTGTCTGTAGGGACATAGACAGCTGGAGCCATTCTTCATTTAGACTTTTTAAAAACATGACATTGTTTTCTTCAGAAGTTCTGTCAATGCCTGATTTTCTGCACTGGTTGATTAGAGAGTTGAATCTGTCGTATGTTGTTTGCAGAGATTCTGTTGCAGAGGCTTTGAATGCATGATATTCATTGATGTACTGTGCTCTTCGGTTTTTTTGTGTTTTAGCACCTCCTTCCAACTGTCTTTCCAGTTCTTTCCACAGATCATGCGCTGTTTCACATGAATCCAAGGATTGAAAGAGTTCGTTGGGTATTGCCATAATTAATGTCCTCTTGGTTTTCTGAGCAACTTCATCTTCTGCTTTATCTTCGGTTGACCACTCCCCTTTTGGCTTTGGTTTTTGATGTTCGGGGATTTCGACAGATTCAGCAGTAGCAGGTATACGAGGTACTACTGTCATGGGAATAGGAGGAGGATTGTACAGATATTGTACTTGATTTTTTTCAGTACCCTCGAAAAAATGGACCATTCTTATTTTCCACTGAGGATACTCATCTCGAAGGAGAGTAGGAGGTTTAGTGAGAGAACCAGTAGTAAAGAAATTATTTGTATTTGTCATTTGAAGATTTTAGAAAGAGAGTATGACTAAAGAGTTACTTCGATGAGCTTGAAGATTTTCTGGGTTTAAGCAGTTTCCAGACACAATTTTAAATCTCAGTAATATCTATCAAGAGTCTTGATAAGTGGATCACTTGATATTGAAAATCAAGGAAGGCTCTGATACCAATTGTTGGAACCCAGATACGCTTAATCAAGATTAACAGTCTATTAGTTGAGTTTAGAGTTTGATGCAGAAGCGTATTAAACTAACAGATATGTTTGATAGATATTAGAACGCACATATATAAAGAAAACAGTAAAGAATGAAAAGGATTTCTTGAACAGTTACTGTTATTCAATATATAATAACAACACGAAGAACAGATTTAGAACTGTTGGTGTGTGAGAATATAACACTCAGATATTTGACAATAAAGTTTGAGAGTATTAGTGATTCCTTGTCTATTCGTCGTTAGGAAGATCTCAACATGAGACTTCCTTTTATACTACTCTTAGAAGACTATGAAGTTGGTCACTGTTCCTTTTACGGCATGAATAGTAAACTGGATGGTGTGAACAGTGGACTGGATGGTGTGAGCAGTTGTTTGAGCCATGCGCATTTAATGGAGCAGATGTACTATTGGTAAATGCATTAAATGGCACAGACGTCTATTTTGTACCATGCCCTATTGAGTCCACTCAGAGCTTGACACGTGTTTTGACAGTACTTTTCCATGCAAGTTGATGAACGTATCCAGTAATATCTTCCAAGTCTTCATAGAGGACCACAGAGGCTCTGTAATGAATTACAGAGGTTCTGCGGTCTGGTCCTCTGTGGAGCAGTCTTCGCCGGATTCCGAGTCTTTGGTCTTCTTTGTGCGTATGACAGAGCTTCTGTAGGAAGCCTCTGCTGCTTCTGTAGCTTCTTGACCTTGATTTCTCGGTAATGTCGGCAGAGCCTCTGTAAGAGGCTTTCTTCACTTAGCCTATTTTTCACTACTTCTAAATACTTCTATAATTAGGAAGATTGAAGCTAACAATCGCTGATAGTTTAGTTGTTTACTTATGATTCCTGAAGACAAGTTTCACGTCAACAAAGGTTCTACGATGAAGTCGAAGATTAAGCCCAAGAACCAGCGACAAGTCTACTAATGAACTGATGTGGATATCAGTGAAGTCGCAGAATTGTCCATTCAACGTGAAGTATCAAGTAGAAGACTCAGCAATCGCTGAGCTTTATCATTCGCTGATAAAGTACTGATTCAACGAAAGCTGATCATGAAGTCTCCTTACAAAGTACTATTGTCTTACCTCCTTTGCACGTCTCCGTACGAAATGTCAGAACGGACCTCCCTTCTGTCTAGAATCGTACAACAAACTCTGATTCTACACGGTGCACCATGCGGCTACTAAGGTTGTCTACAAAGGTCAAAATATGCAACCACTCAGCTGCTGCCACGTGTAAAGTAACACTGCTATGCATTAAATGCATGCAGTATTTAAGAAGAACCCTACTTCAGATATGAAGTGCTCGGGCCATCTTCTTCTTCCTTACTACTGTGTGTTAGGTTATTATTCGTAATTTCCTTATCTCCTTTCTGTCTTTATTCTAGTTCAAGAAACTTAGTGTTCTTAACTTGTTTAGATTACGTTAATCCTTAAACTTGTTCCGCAACAAGTTGTAAATTGTTTTTTATTTATCAATAAACAAATTAGAAAGTAAAGATCGTGTGTTTGTATTCAACCCCCACCCCCCTCCTACAAACTTGTATAACCCTTTGGGACCAACAAAATCAAACATTGTTATTGCTTATTGATTGCTGATTTCATTGATATTGCACTAATCTGGGATCCACAATTGGTATCAGAGGAGACAGACATCGATTCAAGGTGATTCAAAGGTATCCTGGTAAGTTTTATCGACTGCCATTATTCTCTAGATTTTTCATTCTTCTGTTTTTGCAAAAATCGTTTGATTCCACTCATCACAAACGATTCCTAATAGCCTCATTAAGATTTCTGCAAGTTTTTAGAATATAATTTGATCGTTTGAGTGATTTTTGAAGCAAATAGTGTTCTTGAGTGTTTGGTCTCTATTCTTGAAAGTTTCAAAATATTTGCATCAAAATCAAGTTATTTTTCTTAGAAATCGATTAGGGTTAGTGTGTTTTTGTGTTTTGGTTGTTTTCTCACCTTTCAGGATCGAGATCAAGTAACCCTAGTCGACCCCTGATCCGAATTTTTGCAAGCTTTCCTTTCTCGACACTATCTGGACAAGGTTCTGTCCGGACATTCTATCCGGTATTCCTATTATCCGGACGAATCTACCTGGTAAGTTCATTTCCTCCCGGTAAGTTCAGTTTCTTCCGACAAGCCACTTCATCCGAACAGCGCATCTACCCGGGTAACTCTATTTCCGGTAAGCTTGTCTGGTAACTGGTCCATCAGGTAACCTTCAGTTCCTGGATTTCTACCCGGACATCATTTCATCCGGTAAGTACCCTCTTCCCGGTTACATTGTTTTTTTAATTTGATTTTATTACTTTTCTATCCGGTAAATCTACCACGAATGAACAACTGCTTGAAATAAGGACCCCCGTGCTAAGTCGCCGAAGGGGGACATTTGGGTATTCTTGATACTGTCTGATTTTTGAATCGAATCGTATACTGTCTGACGATCATCTAAGTGCAATTTAAGATGTCTTCTCGAGATGCTCTTGCAATGGGAAAACACAACAATCCTCTATATCTCGGAGATTCATGCCAGGTATGTATTCCTATCCATCAAGCTTTAATGGATCAGATGCATTTACTTGTTCAACGAGTAGATTCCTGTAAAGCTACCACGAATGAACAACTGCTTGAAATAAAATCTCTAAAAGAAAAGCTAGATATTTAAAGAAAGATCACCGAAAAGCATAAATCCGATAATTCTAACTTAAAAGAAAAATGTGTAAATCTTTCGATAGCACCAAAGGACTTACGAGCCAAAATTTCTGATTTAAATACAATGCTTGATCAGTGTGAGAATGAGAAAGTTGAGATTCTTTATCAATGCTCTTCTCTTCAATTACAAATCAAAGAGCATGTTTCGAAAATAAAAGATCTTCTCAAACTTTACAAAAGAGGTCAAACCGATCAAATGACCCATCTGAACAAACCTAAGGAATTCAGTTACTTTAACAAAGAATGGGGAATTGGGTATGACAACCCACATTATTTGAAAAAGATTTTGACAATGAGGCCTACTTTATACGAGTTTAATTTCTTTGGCCTCGAGAAAAAATATCCTCAATATAAAATCAAATGGACTGGACCACTCAATGAGAAGGAAGAGGAAACTGAGGAATATAAACGCAAGCATACAACTAAAATGCAATTACCTTTTGTGTACGAAGTGTTTAACACCTCTTATGAGAAAAAGAAATCCAAGTACCTTTCAAATGACTACTTTGACGGCTACAAAGATGCAAAGCCCAAGGATTCCTCTAAAAAGGATGAGGCCCCAGCAACTGAAACTAAAACAGAGAAGAACGAGTTTAAACGCTATGTTCCCCCTCTTGCTTAGGAAATGAAAATAGTTGAGTTAGAGGAGTCACTTGAACAGGAAAGGATTAAGTTTCAAAAGGAAAAACAACAACTTTTACTTAAATTTGAGAATTTCAATTCCATAAAAATAGAATATGTATCTAGTGAGGAAAAAGAAGCCCTTCGGGCAGAAATTAAACGGCTCACATCCAAACTGTCTGCCTTGGCAACAGAAGTGATGCAAGAGCAAGTGAGTAAGGGCGATCTTCAAAAGAAGTTTGACTGACTTCAAAACGAGAAACTCAATATGCCTGAACCTTTCTCAAACTCGTCAGATACATCTTCTTGTAAGGCTTTTATAAGAAAATTTTCTCCAAGAAAAGGAAAAGAACCTCAAGTGATAAGTTTGCCAAACAATCTAAATTCTGATTTCCAAAAAGCTTCCGCAACTGATTCTTTGCCAAAAACAGTTCCAAAAGGTTCCTCACCTCCTTCACCCAACGATGTTCCATTCGAAAATGAAATCGATTTTTCAGCGTTTATGAATTCCAACATCTGTTCAGATGAGGAGTAACCTCTTCCAAGCCATACCGATTTTCTCTCAAAAGCGGTTGATCGACCGGTAAAATTTCAAAAGAGTGAATGTTCTACATCTTCCCCTCAAACCCGCTATGTGAACGATGCTTCCAAAAACAATTCTAAATCTAAAAGAAGTTCACAGAGATGGACAACGACCGGTCGCTCTCAAAATAGACATCCTTACTACTCAAGCTCTACCGATCATGACTTTAACGATATTTCAGATAATAATGGTCGGAGAAAAAGGTTCAAACAAGTTTGGATAGTGAAAAAGTCAAATGAAAGTACAGCGAATACAAATTCATTTAAGTCAGTTTCACATGCTAGGTCATACAATCATAATCATGATGGTTCTATTTCTCGTACTTCTGTTGAACAAAGTGTGATGTTTCCTTTAAGACTTTACTCAATTCAACAGTTGCTTCAACTTTCTCATGATTGTATTTGTTGATCTGCATGTGGTATGAATGATTTTGTTGCCCGAAAATATGCATCTCATTGGCATGGTACTTATAGTATCCCCGGTCCAAACTATAATAGGGCATCTAACCGTCAAGGATCCATCAAAGGATGGATACCAAAATCCTTCAAATCTATTTTGCAGGAATATCATGTGCACTTAGTTCAGAATATTCTTTTCACATGACTGCATTCGAAGGTTATGCCACATTTGAGAGGGAGTATAAGGTATTTGTCACATAAAATGAATTTTTAAGTGAATTCAAAGATCGTGGTGACTCATTCTGAATAACCTACTTGTGTTCGTTATTCTCTGATTTTAACTTCCATGATTACCACGTGTTATATTTCCTTGACTTAGTTATTTCCATGTCTTACATATTCGTTGAATTATTTCGGTGGAAATACACTCGCTTGAATTCCTATTTGCGTTCAAAGCTCTTCATTTCTATTAATGATTCAATTCTTATCTGACACATTAATTGTGACTTGTTCTTCACAATTAAACTTTCTGATCATTATTTCATTTTTGAACATATTGTGCTTATTGAGTCATTCTGTTTAGAGTTTGATAATGTTCGTTGAAATTCTGTTACTTCAACAATGACTTCTGATCATCTCAGATCAGGACTCATTCTTAAATGCGTTGACTTCTAAACGTTTCAGTTTAGAACTCGTACTTCACTATTTACTAAACTGTTCTATTTGCTACATGAAATGAGTGTTAGGGCTTATATTGTTTCTATGGTCTATCCAGAACCAGAAGGACCTACCCTAGAAACACATCCAATTATAGACATCAGGGAGGGGTCTAGATGCATAGATGAATTTGGAGTGAAAAGAATTTGCTGAGGATGTGACAGGACTTAAAAGAATTATTGGTCCTTACCAAACCGAGTCAGTTATCCAGGTAACCACACAATCTATTCATTCTCGCTCTTTAGAGATGAATATTGAAACAGACATGGATCTAGTGTCGATAACTCGTGTCACCCCCCCTAGCCACTCAAGTATCTCATAAAAGATGTTTGTTTCATAAATGCCTGGAGGTTTAGCACATAATCTATGTATTCCTTACTCGGAGGTTGTTGGGAACTGAAGATTTGCCAAGTATGGTTAGTACTGCCAGAACAACGTTAGTACTGCCAGAACAACGTTAGTACTGCCAGAACAAAGTTAATACTGCCAGAACAACAATACTACTGCCAGAGCAAGGTTAGTACTGCTAGTAAAAGTTAATGCTGCTGGAACATTGTTAGTACTGCTTGTGCATAACAATGTTAATACTGCTGGTGATCATAATTTTGGAATGCGAGAAGGTTGGAGATAAAGATGGAATGAATGAAGATAAGCATGAAAGAATATTCTGAAGATCAATGTTGTTTTGATAGTTATCTTGTAATTATTTAGTATAAATAGATGTTGATAGATAGCTATTCAAAATAAGAGATATCAGAATTCGTTTTTGTTTTAGAGAGAATTAACCTCAAGGTTTAGAACCCTATTTTCTAGAGAAGTAGAAGTCGTCTTGTTGAGCCTGTTCAACAAGATTGAGGTTTGGTTGTAAACTTGTGAGTTGAAGCATTGAATACAAACAGATTGTGTTTTCTAATTAGTTGTTCATCAAGTGTGTTGAATTAAAGTTCTATTCCGCAAGATTCTTTAATTCCGATTTCTAAGTATAGTTATTCTTGTTTGGAATCGATCCTGACAAGTGGTATCAGAGCACGGTTTCTTAGAAATCTACAATCATTATGGACAACTCAGTTGAATCAAACAGTACTCTTGTTTCAAAGGTTCCCATGCTCAGGCCTAATGAGTTTGACATGTGGAAAATTAGAATCAAGCAGTATATTTTGCTTACTGATTATTCCATCTGGGATATTATAGAGAATGGTCCATGTGCTGAAGGAAAAGTTGGACCAGATGGCAAACGACCCCCTCCAAAGACTGATGCAGAAAGAAAGGTTAGACAAACAGAGATGAAAGCCTTAAGCATTCTGCTTTTGGCTATTCCCAATGAGTATCAGCACCAATTTCATCACTGCACTGATGCTCAGATTTTATGGAATGCATTGGAAAAGAGATTCACTGGTACCAAGAGCACCAAGAGGAACCAGAAGGCAATTCTTAAGCAACAATATGAAAATTTTACTTCTACAAAGAATGAGTCAATGACTCAAACTTTTGATAGATTTAATAAGTTGATTGGAGAATTGGCTACAGTTGGAGTTCATATGGAGGCTGATGATGTCAACAGGAAGTTTCTAAGATCATTAGGTGAGGAATGGACAATGTATACTGTGTCTTTCAGACAGAATGACCAGTTAGAAGATAAAGAGCTTGATGATCTTTACAATGATCTTAGGGTATTTGAAGCAGAAGTTGAAGCCAAGAAGAAGCCCTCAGGATATGTGTATAATGCTGCACTCCTATCAGCATCAACTGATTCTACTGCTAACCCTAAATCAGTTAGTACTACTGGAGGAGTCAATCAGGAGAAGGCCAATGATTCTGTACTAGAAGCTTTCTTTTCTAGTCATGTTAACTCCTCATTAATTAATGATGACTTAGAACAGATTAATGCTGATGATCTTGAGGAGATGGATATCAAGTGGCAGATGGCTATGCTTTCTATGAGGGTGAAGAAGTTTATAAAGAGGACTGGGAGAAACAACTTTTCCCAAAGAAGAGAAGATGGTGTTGGGTTTGACAAATCTAAGGTAGAATGCTACAAGTGTCATAAGATGGGAAACTTTGCCAGAGAATGTAGAGGTGGAGTATCTCAAAACAACCATCAACAAGCTCAGACTGGAAGCTTCAACCAGAACAGAAACTCTGTTCAAGCCCTTGTTTCTCAACAAGGAATGGGATTTGATTGGAGTGATCAAGCAGAAGAGGCAATTCAGAATCATGCACTCATGGCAGAAGTCTCAGATCTTCCTACTGAGGTAAAATCTAATCTCTGTTCTCAAGCTTGTATAGACACTGTGAAAAGGTATAGAGATCACAACCAGGGAATGTGTGATGACCTTAAGAGATTAGAAAAAGATAGAAGAGATTATGTAGTGATTGTTGAGAGTTTTGAAGAACAAATTAAGGCTTTTCAAGCCAATGAACTTCAACACTCATATGATACAAACTACTGGAAGTGGGAAAAGAATGGTCTGGAGTTCCAACTGAAAGAGTCTAGGGAGGAATGTGAGAAATTAAATGGAGAACTTGAGAAAGTAAAACTTGATGTTGAAAAGTTTTCATGTGCTTCTAAAGTCATGGACACCATAATAAATGCTCAAATCCACAGTAAGATGAAACCAGGCATAGGGTATAATGCCACACCCCCACCCTACAACAACACATACATCCCTCCTAGGTCAGACCTGTTAGAAACCATGGATAGGAAGGACTTACCTGAAGGAGCTACTAAAGTAGATCCATTAGATGAAGTTGTTGTTGAGGACAAAACTGAAAAAGAAGAGTCTAAGAAAAGGAACAAGAATGTCAGTGGTGAGATCCCCTTAGAGAATTACATCAAGACTAATGAGGAAGGTGGAAGTCCCTGGGATAAGAACAATGAGATGAAAAGATCTGAAAAAGGAAAGGGAGTTCATTATACACAGACCACTGTTGTGAATTCCAATACTTGTGAACATTGTTCTTGCAAGATTTCTCAAAAGAATGAACCCCAAAAACATGATAAAAGGAGGGGAAATCAAAGAAACTGGAATAATCAGTGGGCTCAAAAACAAGGAGTTGATCTGCAAAGGATTAACAGACCAAAACCTTGTTTTATCTGTGGCAAACTGAATCACCTTGCCAAACACTGTTATTTCAATCCTATTAACCAAAGGATAAATTTTCAAAGAACTTTTCAAAAATCAAGTGGTTATAGGAAGCCTGTAAAGAACCATGTGGCTAAGAAACAAGCTAAATCCAAAAGCCACATGAGGAAAAAGACTGAAAAAGAATGTGTCACAATGTGGGTTCCTAAAAGCACTAGTGTTAGTACTGCTGCCTCTGATAGTACTGCTGCTAGCAGTATTAACACTGTTAGTACTTCTGCTAGCAGTATTAACACTGTTAGTACTTCTGCTAGCAGTATTAACACTGTTAGTACTTCTTCTAGAAGCAATACTGTTGCTAGCAGTGTTAGTACTGCTAACACTGTTAGTACCTCTTCTAAAGATAATACTGCTTCTAGTGTTTGTGCTGCTAGACCAATCATTTTGACAAAGTACTCCAGTACTGAAGTTCCTCAAGTAGAAAAACTTATCCAAACTGAATGTAAGTACTTTGATGAGCAAGGGAGACCCAAGACCACTTTGGCTTGGGTTCCCAATAAAAACTAATTGATTTATCTTATGTGCAGGGCAACCAACAGCTCAAGGGGAAGAGCATCTGGCATGTTGATAGTGGTTGCTCCAGGCACATGACAGGTAACATGGCCTGCCTCAAGAATTTCAAAAGAATTGATGGAGGACATGTTGCGTTTGGGAATAATCCTGCATGAGGTAAGATAAGTGGTAAAGGTGATGTATCAAAAGGTAAGATGACATTTGAGGATGTTTACTATGTTGAGCAATTGAGATACAACCTGTTAAGTGTATCACAGGTATGTGACAAGAAACATAGTATATTATTTACTGATTCTGAATGCATTATTCTTGCTCCTGGATTCAAAATAGTTGATGAAAACATGATACTATTGAGAACTCCTAGAAAGGATAATGTATATTGTTTAGATTTAGAAAGTGTTTCATCTGATTCATCCCTAAACTGTTTGGTTTCAAAAGCTTCAATGGATGAATCATCACTTTGGCACAGAAGGATGTGTCACATGAATTTTAAAACAATGAATAAACTTGTTAAACATAATCTTGTTAGGGGTTTACCATCAAAAGTTTATTCATGTGATGATCATTGTGTTGCTTGTCTCAAAGGAAAACAACACAAAACTTCTCATAAGTCCAAAGAGATAACCATTATCTCAAATCCTCTTCAGTTGTTGCATATGGATCTGTTTGGCCCTACAAATGTCATGAGCATTGGCAAGAAGTCATACTGTTTAGTTATTGTTGATGATTACTCTAGATTTACTTGGGTATATTTTCTGAGAACTAAAGATGAGACAAGTGGACTGATCAAATCTTTTATTCTTAGAATTGAAAACCAATCAAATCAAAAAGTGAAAGTCATTAGATCAGATAATGGGACTGAATTTAAAAACTTTGAAAACTACTATCAACCACTTATGTTTCCAGTATGTGTATGTGCCAGATTTCAAGTTACACCAAAGCAATCACACCTTCATGCAGTCAAGAGGATATTTAGATATCTAAGAGGGCAACCTAGATTAGGTATCTGGTATCCTTATGAATCATCCTTTGATTTACTTGCATACTCAGATAGTGACTTGGGTGGAGCTAACATGGATAGGAAGTCTACTTCAGGTGGATGTCAGTTTTTGGGTGCAAGACTAGTATCGTGGCAGTGTAAGAAACAAACCACAGTGTCCTTATCTACCACAGAAGCTGAGTATATAGCTGCTGCAAGCTGCTGCTCTCAGGTTCTATGGATACAGAATCCGATGCTGGACTATGGGGTAACATTTATGCACACTCCAATCTTCATTGACAACAACATTGCTATTAGCATTGTTAACAATCCGGTCAAACACTCAAAAACAAAGCACATAGAGATCAGGTATCACTTTATTCGAGATTGTAATGAAAAGAAACTAATTCAAGTTGCTAAAGTTCATACCAATGACCAGTTTGCTGATCTATTCACAAAAGCTTTTGATGTGGGTAGATCCACCTTCTTGGTAACAAGTGTGGGCATGATCAACCTTGAATAAAGTCATGATTTAAAGTTTTTATACCTGTATTTCCTTCTATATTTGGTACTACTAACTCTTTTTCTCAGGATCTTCTGTATGACTGAGATTGACAAGTGCTGAAAAGTGCAAGGATAGTTACTACTGCCAGTGCATAGTTACTACTGCCAGTGGATAGTTACTACTGCCAGTGCATAGTTACTACTGTCAGTGCATAGTTACTACTGCTAGTGGATAGTTACTACTGCCAGTGCATAGTACTACTGCCAGTGGATAGTTACTACTGCCAGTGCATAGTTACTACTGCTAGTGCATAGTTACTACTGCCAGTGCCAGTTAATACTGCTTCGTACATAATACTGCATGTGTCGTTAATACTGCTTTAAAAGAAAAATTAGGGCTACTACTGCTATAAATACTTCTTTCAGCCCGCCAAAGTTCATAACGTCTCTTTGAATTCTATTCATCTCTCTATTTTTCTAACTATTCTCTCCCAAGAATCTCTGTTTTTCTGTCAAGAATCCTCAGGTACAATGGAGTTTATTGACGAACACAACGAGATTGCCATGCTCCAGAAGCCAAAACAGTCCGCAGGTTTTCACGACATTGTGGATTTCCTCAAATCCACACATATATCATATGCCCTAACGGTGACCCCGACTATCTACATCGAGCATCAGAAGCAGTTCTGGGAAAATGCCACCGTGGTGTCTGAAGATGGGCAGAAAATCATCAAAACAAGGGTGTGTGACAAACCCTTGAATGTTACAGAGGAGAATATTCGCATCACTCTTCGATTGGATGATGCCTCTGGTATGACGTCTATTCCTAATGACGATCTATACTCAACTTTAACGAGAATGGGGTATGAAGGTCCCATTGGAATCTTTAAGTTTTTCAAATCAAAATTTTCTACACAATGGCGATTCTTTGTTCATACCTTAATGCATTGCATGTCAAAGAAAACTACTGGATGGAGTGAGTTTAGCAGTACCATTGCTTATGCCCTGGTCTGCTTGGCCACTGCCAGGAAGTTTAATTTTTCACAAATGATTTTCAATGATCTTGTGTCAAACCTGGAATCCAAAAAGAGTTTTTATATGTACCCAAGGTTTGTCCAAGCAGTGATTACTCAGGAATTGACGGATTTGCCTCAATTTACTGAGGTATATGTACCTAAACCCCCTAAAGGAAAGGTCTTCTCAAATATGAGGAGAACTTCCAGGGACTCGGAAGGAGTTGACACTCCATTGTTCTCTACAATGATTGGTGTGTCCCACACACAAGAAGGTATGGCATTAGGGTCAAGGCCTTCATTAGACCAACCCACTGATAGCCAAACCGCACCTTCAATCACCAAAGAAATCCCTCAGTCCATTCTTCAAAGACCCACTCCAAAAGTAACCAAAAAGTTTACAAGAAGAAAGGTACACAAGGCTCCTTCCCTTGATGTACCTCCTACAAGCCCAAAGCCTTTAAGCCCTCTATTGGAGCATTCTCCAAAAGAGAACATAGAAAGGGAAACCACAGGGGTGTCTCCCAACCCCAAGAAGGTGCTCACTAAGGAGAAGGTTGAGCATGTGAGTAGCAAGGATGCCACTACTTCTGCTAGCACAGAGAAGGACAGTGGTAACATACCTAAGACCTTCCTCACGGCAACTCAGAATGAGAAATCATTCAGAGGTCCCAGGTACCAAGAAACCAAGGGGGTAGGCAGTGCTTTTGCTAGGCAAAAGACTCCTACTAAAATTTCCAGTGATCCTTTAAAGGAAGTAAAAACTCCTAAACAAGGTGAGGATAGATATACTTATGAGGAATTGATGGAAACCATTGCCAATATCAACACATATGTTGTAAGTCAGCAAAAAGAGATAGATGGACTCAAGAAAGTGGTCCTATATCAACAAACACAGCTTGAGAAGCATAAGAAGCTGATTACAAAGTTGTTGCATAGGAAGAAGAAAGCTCAGTATGTTCTCAACAGAAGAAGCCTCAACAATGATGCTCCCAAAAAGGGGGAGTCAGAAGCTAAATTCAACATGGAGAGTGCACAGGAAAAGGGGGAGAATGAGGGTGCTAAAATTCAAAAGGAAGCAGAAACTGAACCAGCAGCAGAAAAGGTTAATGCTGATGAAATTGCAAAAGAAGCAGAAACTGAACCAGCAGCAGAAAAGGTTAATGCTGTTGAAATTCAAAAGGAAGCAGAAACTGAACCAGCAGCAGAAACAAAAGAAGCAGCAGAAACAAAGGAAGCAACAGAAACTAAAAAGCCTACTTTGGAAGAAGTTGAAGTGGCAGAGGCTTTGATTAAAGCCAAACATAACACTCCTAAAAAGCAAGAAGAAACCCTGGGTGAAAAGCTGGTGTCACTAAAAAGAACAAGAACCAAGTCTATAGCTACCAAGAGGAAAGTTGTGAAGAAACCTAGGGTAGAACCAGTGGTAGAAGAAGAAAAAGAAGAGGATGTTCCAGAAAAGAAAGATGATACAAAGGTTGCTGAAGAAGAAGTAGCAACTCCATCAGGTCAACCAAGTAATGCTCAATGTAATATGTATATCACTGTGGTTGATACTGATCCAATCAAAGCTGACCCATTATCGTCCATGCCTCCTGAGATCATCTTCTGGGATACCTTGGTAGATCAGAGAAAGGAGTACATTAGAGTCAAAAGAGCAGATGGGAAGTTTGAGGTCTATTCTACATGGGGAAGACTTATCAGAATGTGCTCTAGATCTGACATAGAGGAGATGTACAAGGTTGGAATGAAGCTGTATGGAAATATGCTGAATGAGAAAGGGATGTCTATCACCAAAATGGTTCTTGAAAACCTGTGCCTAATGTTCAAACCAGAAGCAGTTCAGTATATGATAGAAAGAAATTTTCAAGCCATTACCAACTGGATGCTCATTGAAAAATGTGGAGTGTATGTCATCACACTTGACCATACATTTCATGAGTATTATTTGGTGGATGTTGCATACAAGCACAGCATGAAAAGGTTGAATGGAATGCTACATGCTAAGCTGGCTTGCAACAAGGATTCTGAAATGGGAAGATACTTGGTGAGAAGGATTATCAATCAAAGTCTGGGTTTGAATCCCGATTTATGTGTTCATGATTAGGTTTTGGAAGCATCATCTGAAGAACTTGACTTCTCACTCTAAAAAGTCAAGTTAGAGGGAGATTGTTGGGAACTGAAGATTTGCCAAGTATGGTTAGTACTGCCAGAACAACGTTAGTACTGCCAGAACAACGTTAGTACTGCCAGAACAAAGTTAATACTGCCAGAACAACAATACTACTACCAGAGCAAGGTTAGTACTGCTAGTAAAAGTTAATGCTGTTGGAACATTGTTAGTACTGCTTGTGCATAACAATGTTAATACTGCTGGTGATCATAATTTTGGAATGCGAGAAGGTTGGAGATAAAGATGGAATGAATGAAGATAAGCATGAAAGAATATTCTGAAGATCAATGTTGTTTTGATAGTTATCTTGTAATTATTTAGTATAAATAGATGTTGATAGATAGCTATTCAAAATAAGAGATATCAGAATTCGTTTTTGTTTTAAAGAGAATTAACCTCAAGGTTTAGAACCCTATTTTCTAGAGAAGTAGAAGTCGTCTTGTTGAGCCTGTTCAACAAGATTGAGGTTTGGTTGTAAACTTGTGAGTTGAAGCATTGAATACAAACAGATTGTGTTTTCTAATTAGTTGTTCATCAAGTGTGTTGAATTAAAGTTCTATTCCGCAAGATTCTTTAATTCTGATTTCTAAGTATAGTTATTCTTGTTTGGAATCGATCCTGACAGAGGTCTTAGATATTGAAAAAGGAAGACATCAGCTGGTCTCCGAACTTCGTTTTCTAATCACTGTGTCTATTGATTTTTAACTTACGTCCCAGGTTAAATCAATATTTGAGCTAAAACAAATATAATTTAGTTTTTTCACACATGCACGAGTCTTTGTTTGCATATCTTCGTGATATTGCCGGAACAGTTTGAGAAGTAAGTTTTAAAAATTTACTTCAATGATAACTGGAAGTCCTATCAAATATACCCCAATGCCAACTCTAAACATATGCCACACAATTATTTTAATTGTTGTGAGAACAGTTACTATTGTTTTTCGTGTTAGATATTTACCCCATCTTTGTTAATAAAACGTTGTATCTGATATTTTTTCTACTCACCAGTGTTGTCTTTGAGATTACATGATGCTTCAGATGCTCCTACTCATCATGAGGGGAAATAGTATAGATTCAAAGACACCGATTATCATGTTGAGGGAGAGTTAGCAAAAGCTGAGGGGGGGGGGTAACTGTTGTTTGATCAGTTCTGAAATTGATCAGTTCCAAAAAGAGTTCAAAGTATTTACAAGTGATCAATCTTTCTCATCCCATATCAAGTGGTGTTTGCAACAAATTATTATTTCCTCCTTCGAGCATATTGGTTCTACAAGCTCTTAAAGCTGAAGCTGAAAGTAAATTCAACTCGCGGTTCAAAGACAGATTCTTGATTCTAAACTGAGGATGCATTGTGGAATGTCACATAACTCGCACATTACCTTTCTTGTGTGCTTATCGGATGTGTTGAGTTTCTACAGTTGAAAGCTGCGTTTCGTATACTCAGTCGAGGTTATTGTTCATTGAATTTGGTGACAAAGTTGATACTATGAAGACTAAGAGCTTTATTCAAGGGTGGTGTTGAAAGACATGAAGACAATCAACACCAACGTGTTTCAATGATTCAAGAGGAAGAGAAGATCAAGACCTAAAGTTTTCAAGAAGTGAGTTCCAGATTAGTGCATACAATCAGTAGAAATCAATAAGTTGAAACAATCAATAAGATTTAAACTGGTCATCCATATGTTGCTTAATGCTTTCAGAGAATTACAATATGATCATATGAATGATAATGACGATTAACCTATTTTTCTAAACATTATAGGCTATTTATATGTAGGCCTAATACACTAAGGCCCATGGCCCGTTTACACAACTAAGCCCAAAATACACCTTTTACATAATAGGCCCTTGAACTTCTATTCAACAGGTTTTATCCCTAACAATCTCCCCCTTTGAATTGAAGCTCGAGTTCCCGCCAGTTCTCGATGTATCTCTTTCGGAGCGTAAATTAGATCTCAAAACTTTGGATGGCTCGGCGATAGTCGATGCGTTCTTCAATAACTTCTAAGGCTTCTCGTGCGGTTGTCTCGTTTGGATTGGAGACAAACGACGATTTTCGATTTTCGAATTCGTGAGTGATGATGTTTCGAAGAGCATCTCTGACTTTAAAGAGCGTACCATCGCAGAATCTGTCGACCTGGCTGAAGCGGAGAAACCTCTTTTATTTATGTTCGTTGAGGTATACGATCCCAAATTCTGGTTCTAGAAGCAGTGAGTTCTCGGGATACATCTTCAGTTCGGGTGCTTTTAGATTCGGTTTCAACAGGTTTATTCTCTTAGTTATGTGCTCGATTCCTATTTGGAAGTCTGTGATGTAAGAAATCATTACTTTGTAGAGTAGGAATCGACGGACAGCCTCGAGCGCTTTGGTAACATGAAGTGGTCGGATGGTTCTGGTTCTGAAATCTTTCACGTATGGCGGTAAATACTGGAAATAATACTCTGAGAATCTGGCCGGTCTGGATGTTAAGCACTTCAGTGATTTTGTGCTTTGTTCGGACTTGGCTGACTGGAAGATACCGCTTCATTACCTTTATGTACTGGCTTTGGTATTCCTTGTCGAACTTGGAAATCCCAAGGCAGAAAGTTGGCTCGATCGGGCGTAACCTGTGAACAAATAGCTTCTTCAGAGATTCCTCCAGGTGAGGAATAAGGATCATAATCTTCTCCCATCTGATTTGTTGATGTGGAGGAGGAGGTTGATCAGAAGCTGTCGATTGTTGAGGAGGTGTCGGAATTGGAGTAGAAGTCTCGGGGTTCTGTGAAGTGTGGGCAGGTGTACCGTACAGATTTTGTAGCAGGAACTGGTCGTAGTCGATTTCGTCGTCGGCATCGGTGGGAAATACAAGATTTACCTCGAAGTTTATCGCACTGGTGGCTTTTTGATACCATGCGTTTTCGGCTTCTGTGTCAATCTCTGATTCGGGATTAATCAGGTTAAGAGCGTCCCCTTCTGGTGCAGTGTATACGATCAGTACATGTGAGTGTCCCTCGTGCTTTTCAACCGTCGGGTCTTCGTCGTCTGAGATATCCATGTCTATCTCCATCTCAACTAAGCTCAATTGGGCTTCAGGTTGGTCTTCGGTTACGGTTTGTGCCACAGTTGATGGTTCCGGTTGAACCACTGTTGTTTCAGTAACGATTGGCTCGGACTCAGACAGTCTCTGTCTCTTGTTCTCCCCCTTCCGGTGATCAGGATCATCCTGGTCATCGTGCCGTCTCTTGAGTCCGCCAGCCTGACCCTTGCATGTGTCTTCAAGTGAGGTGACTCTTTCGGACAGAAGGTTTAAGGCTTTCTGAACGTCCTTAAGAGTCGAATCAAGCTGGTCCAATCTGCTATTCATGGATGACGAAGGAGCAGATACCTAGGAGCGTAGAACTGATACCATGTTTGCTTCAGTTGAGGCATCGGTGTCGGTGTGCTGGAGTAGTTGAGCCAGAAGCATAGTCTTGAGTGTGTCCACCGAATAAGATGGCTGAATGGGAGCCGGTGGAGGTGTTGCAATGGCGCTCTTCGAGCCAGAAGCCGCTGGATATTGCAATGGCGCTCTTCGAGTCGCAGTAGATGGGTACCTTGGTGTATGTGAAACCGTAATCCTTGAGTTACGTGCGCATCTAGATAACTTGTGAACAACAGCTTGCGGCGAGCACGTATTCCGCCTCGGCAGTCGACGTAGAGACGCACTGCTGCTTCTTGGATGCCCAACTCACCAAATTGTCTCCCAAGAACTACACATGACCCGATGTGCTCTTCCGATCCATCATGCTGCCCGCGTGGTTCGCATCGGAATATGCCGAAAGCTCAAACCTGTCTCTTTCGGGTACCACAAGCCAAGATCAGCAGTACCTCTCAAGTAACGAAATATTCGTTTAACAACTATAAACTGAGACTCCTTACGTTTTGATTGAAACCGGGCGCAAAGAAATGTCGAAAACATGATATCCGGTCTACTAGCAGTTAGGTACATTAAAGAACCGATCATTCCCCGGTACGTTTTTGTGTCCACATCCTTTCCGTTAGGATCGGCGTGTAACTTTGTACCGGGTGCCATGGGAGTTTTCATTGGTGATGACTGTTCCATCTGGAATTTCTGAAGAATATCCCGGATGTACTTAGCCTGATTTATGAATATCCCAGTCGACAGTTGTTTAAGTTGAAGACCGAGGTAAAAATTCATCTCACACAACATACTCATTTTAAAATATTGTCCTATTAGAGTGGCAAAGTTCTTACAGTACGGTGGGTTAGTAGAACCGAAGATTATGTCATCAACATACACTTGAACTAACACTATATGACCTTTTTCGTTTTTAATAAATAGGGTTGTATCGATTTTACCTCTTGAAAATCCCGATTTTATTAAAAACTTGGACAACGTATCATACCTGGCCCACAGAGGTTGCTTCAAGCCGTATAGCGCCTTGTCTAGAATGTAGACATGATTAGGATTCTTTTCATCCATGAACCCGTTCGGTTGTGATACGTACACCTCTTCCTTGATCTCGCCGTTGAGGAAAGCGGTCTTCACATCTATTTGGAAGACCGTGAAGTTTTTGTGCGCGGCGTATGCAAGGAACATACGTATTGCTTCGATTCTTGCAACCAGAGTGTATGTCTCCTTGTAGTCTATCCCTTCTTGTTGACGGTATCCCGTGGCCATGAGATACGCCTTGTTCCGCACGATTATACCATCTTCGTCCTTCTTGTTCTTGAAGATCCATTTTGTGTCGATCACCGTCTTGTGAGATGGACGTGGGACAAGTCGCCATACTTTGAGGGCCTCAAACTGATTGAGTTCCTCTTGCATAGCCATGACCCAGTCTGGATCTTCTAATGCTTCGGAGACAGTTGTGGACTCGATCTTACTCAGAAATCCCGAGAAGAGGCAGAAGTTGGCCGATGCGCCTCGCGTTTGGACTGGAGTAGAGGGATCACCGATAATTTGGGGCAGGGGATGGGCTTTGGTCCATTTAGTGGTGTGTGGAAGCGGATGTTGAGTGGAGTGTGATATGTCCGGGTCCACATAACCACCGGTTGGAAGGTCTTGAACAGCTTCAAGTGTAGCAGGTTGGTTTCTCGGAGGAGACTTGGCAGGATTCGTCGAAGTTTGAGCAACTTCTGGTTCCTGGGAATTCAGAGGTTGATCAACGAGTGTAGTCGAGGATGAATCGTCAGGAGCGATCTTCGGGTTTTGTACTGGTTCCTACGAGGGGATGGTCGTATCAGTTGATGTTGATGTTGAGGGCTGAGATGTCTCTAGAGTGATCGTTGGAGTGCTGGTCGAAGGCGGCGGACTAGAAAGATTCGCCGAGTCCTCGATTTGAGCAGCTTCAATTCTTGGATGCACTGAGACACGAGGGGTAGGAGCGTCAAATAAATCATCATAGAAATATTGAAACAGTAAATCTAAATCAGAAAGTTGAGCATTCGACGTAGATGCATGATTTGGATTTACTGTGGGTTGTGTAGCTCCCGAACGTGAAAGATCGGAAGCTAGCACGCCAGTTAAACCGGGTTCTGAACTGAGTTGTTCAGAAGCCAAATCCGCGGCTTCGTCGAATGTCACGTTTACACTCTCGAGAACGTTTTTTGTCCATTTTTTGTAAACACGATACGCCTTAGCCTGCATGGAGTATCCTATGAAAAATCCTTTGTCTGCCTTCAGACTGAATTTCCCTAGATCATCCTTGTCGTTGAGGACGTAGCACGTGCATCCGAACGCGTGGAAGTACTTGTTGTTCGGAACGCGGTTGTTGATGATCTCGTACGGCGTTTTACTGAACCGCTTGTTGATGATCGAGCGGCTTTGCGTGTAGCAGGCAGTTGACACCGCTCCAGCCCAGAGAAATAGAGGCAGCTTTGACTGTGACAACATCGTACGAGCGGCTTCGACTAGGGTATGGTTGCGTCTTTCCACCACTCCGTTTTACTGATGTCAGATATTCGTTCGCCGTTTGATTTTTAAATTCTGTCCCGTTGTCGGTCCTGATGGTCTGAACCTGTGGTCGAAGGTTCAGGTGTATGGTCTTCAAGTGGTTGATAATCAGCTCCAGAGTTTCGTCCTTCGAGCGCAGGAACTTTACCCAAGTGTAGTGTGAGAAGTCATCCACCATCACAAGGACGTACTTTCGTTTATTGATGCTTTGAACACGCATCGGATAAGTTCGCAGGACTGGGACGTGCTTGGAGCGGCCTTTGGCTTGTGCGTCGCTCGCTCTATCTTCCCCATCTCGCATGCCCCGCAGAATCGGTCCTTCACGAATTGAAGTTCGGGCATGCCTTTCACGTGTCCGCCCAGCACCAGCTTGTTGATACTCTTGAAGTTCAGGTGCGAGAGACGTCGGTGCCAAATCCATGTTTGCTAAGAATTGGCCTTTGACATCAGGCAGACAGAGTCATCGGTCTTTAGGGCTGAGAGGTCGATGGTGTAGAGGTTGGTCTTTCGCGTTCCAACCAGCAGTTCGGTTCCGTCGTCAATGCGGACGCTACACCTGTTGGCTTTGAATCTGACCTCGAGATCTTTATCGCTGAATTGGCCAATGCTGAACAAGTTGTGTCCCAATCCCGCGACGTATGAAACCTTCTTTATACTGATCTTATCTTGGACAATGTTGCCGTAGCCCAGAATCGGCGCCTTGTCATCGTTTTCAAATCTCACGTCTCCGCAATATTTCTCGGTGTAGTTCGTGAGCAGCTCCCTCCTCCCGGTCATGTGCTTGGAGCATCCAGAATCTAAGTACCACACATGATCGTCCTACAAAAACGATATTAACGTACTTTAGGTACCCATTTGAAAATGGGTCCTGGAGGGTTGGGTTTGACACCTGGCTGAGGAACCTGTTTTGAAGCAGGTTTCCTTTTGGGTGTAGGTTTAACCTCTGTTTTAGGAACCCGTTTTGAAATGGGTTTCCTTTCTTGTTTATGTTTAACCTCTGATTAGGGACCTCGTTTTGAATTGGACTTCTTTTTATTTTTACGGGGTTTGCGAGTTGTTTTTGAACTGTAGACATCATAAGAACCAAACCAATCAGTTAAAGTCATCAAAGTCATCAAAGTCATTCCAACCACAACTAGAACAACACAAACAATCATGCGATAATTGAATTAATTGCTGAATAGAATAAAGTTTAATAGGAAAATTAACTTCTTGTTCAACAAAATCATTCTTATGATTCAAAGCACAATCATTCTTGTTCATTCTAGGATAAAAGACAGTGTTAAATGACTTTGATGCTGCATTTTCCTCGATAGATTCCTTGCCTACCCACTTTGGTTTTTCTTGTTTAGCCCGACCATTTTTATCTGAAACAGCATTAACAGTATGGTCAGTAGAGGTTGAGTAGACAGGAGATGGAAGAGCACTTCATTTCGGAAGTAGGTTTTCCTTTATATACTACATGCATTTAATGCATATCAGTCTCACTTTACCTGTGGCAGCAGCTGATTGGTTGCATGGTTTGACCTTTGTAGACAACCTAGTAGCCGCATGATGAATAGTGTAGAATCAGAGTTGGTTGTACGATTCTGGATAGAGGGGATGCCCTATTCTAAAATTATCGTACGGAGGCGTGCAAGGGGGTAAGACAAAAGTAACTTGTAGAGGAAAGTTCATGATCAGCGTTCGCTGAATAGTTCTTTATCAGTGAGTGATAAAGTTCAGCGTTCGCTGAAGTCTTCTACTTGAAACTTCACGTTGAGTGGACAAATCTGGCATTCGCTGATATCCGCATCAGTTCATTAGTAGACTTGTCGCTGGTTCTTTGGCTTGATCTTCGACTTCAACGTAGAACATTGTTAACGTGAAACTTGTCTTCAGGGATCATAAGTAACAACCGAAATTATCACCGATCATCAGTAAGACTGAACAGGCTCAGGGCATGCTGATGAACAGTGTCGCTGAATGTGTAATTTAAAGCATATGTTTTCATCAGCGATACTAAACAGACTTAGTATTTTCGTTGAAGACAAAACATTAATACATATTGTCTACTTACAATTTTCACTAAGTGATTCTCAAAGAGTCATTATCAAATCATAGAGGGTTTGGATCAACAATATCCCCCTATTTGATTATGACATAGCAACAAAAGAAAATTGCTAATTATGAAAACATAAGGATAAAAAGAACTCATAAAATATTTGTCCATTTTACTGTTTTCTGGGATCTTTTAAGTACTGATGGAGTAAAATACATTCGCTGAAATTTTTCTTTAAACTTCGTATAAGTTACAGGGGGAAGTAGAAAAATTTCAAGTACAGCAAATAAAATTTACAAGTACAAAAGATAGAAGAATTACAAGGAATCCTATCAGCTATTCAGGTTCTTTCTTGATGAGTAGTTCATCAAGAGATTTTGTGGTAGGGATCATCCAATATGGGACTTTTTCTCCAAGTTCCCGTCTATGCTTTGCTTCTTTGAAGATCAGGGGCTTCATGAAGTGTCCGAGAAGATCCTTTCTGAATCCGGACCAATAGACGAGATCCCTGAGTTGTTCAATGGGAGTAATGGGTAGCTCAGAGATGCGTTGAAAGCATTGTCGTCCATTGTAGTCTCTGAAGAAGATACCATAAGGTTCGCTTAAGACTTTACCAAGGACAAAACGTTCACCAGGGGGTAGGGAGATGTCGAGAGCTGAGAGATCAGGTTCAGGACCAAGGACTTCTTCGCGTGAAAAGCCGATTCCGGTTTCGTTTCTGATAGGACGACCTGAGTCTGAAGGTATTATCTTTTTCTTTGCAGAGGTCCTTCTTCGTTGAATTGGAGCAGGAGGAGGAGGAGGAATATCCACAGCAGATGTAACCAAGTCGATCTGTGTATTTATAATTTTCTCGACATGGCTTTTAAACGCTGAGCGAGATTGCTGAATGGCTATTCGCATCTCCAACCACTCGGAGAAACCGTACTTCTTGATCGTAGAAACATAGATAGTTTCCTTAGTACCATTTTCTCTGAATATGTCAGCTTCAACAACAAGAACTTTTATTGACGTTCTTCCCCTGATGTTCACTTTGTTGATTCTGGAGACATGGAATCGAAAGTTAATTCGTTCTTTGCACCATTCCAAGGTAGAGTCAGAGACCTTGGTTTTCTTCTCGATGATCTTTTTGACGTCTTTCCATAATTGACGTTGGACATCAATGGGAGTCTTCTTTAGATCAGGGTCTTTCACCGTTTGTTGAACGAGCTCAATAGCATAAGCTTCATCTCTTTATTCAGCTCTTCTTCGTTCAGCGAGTTATCTTTCAGCTTGGTGGTGTTCAACGATTTCCTTTCTTGTGATTTTGAATCGAGGAGCATGGATGATTCGATGATCTTCAAGTTGTTTCATCATTGTTTCTCTCCTTTTCTTTTCCTCTTCACTTAGCTTTTGAGGAACTAAGGAAGGTCTGTTTTTGTGAGAGAGCAATTGTTCTTCAGGTTTGAGAGTTACAGTTTGATCAGGTAACAACGAATCAATAAGAAATAACAAGAACAATCGTTGATTTCAACTTGTCATCCCTCTCGTATTCATTCAAAGTATCGTTCAGAGAATATTACAATCAAAGTAAACGAACGATTTCTAAACAATAAGCTCTCTAATGAATCTCTCTATGAATGGCTCTATGAATCGCTAACTTAATTCTAAGGGTAACTAAACCTTATATACTTAGGCCTTAGCTAAACAAGGCCCAAGCCCATTAATCAATTAAGCCCAAATAATAATAATTAAGGCTTTTACAATAATTAATTAATCTAATTAAGCTCTATATAATTATTTATATGTCTTTCTAATATGTAGGACATTTATGGTCCTAACAATCTCCCCCTAAAGATATATAAAGAAAAAACGGTCTTGAAACCTTCAGGTCTTGAACTTCTCTTCCTTTAGAATCTTTGAAATGCATTGATGTTGTTTGTCTTCATGTCTTTTTAGCGCTCCCCCTTGAATAAAGCTCTTAGTCTTCAATGAATCAGTCTTTGAATGAATTGTAGTGAACACCACTTGATAAACGATGAGAAGAATTTTAATCAAATACTCCAAACTGTAAATCGAACGGCTTTTCAACCTCGGGTTTAATCTTTGCAATCTCATCTTCAATCAGAACACAGTTACTCCCCCTCGGCCTTTGCTAACTCCCCCTCAACTTGATAATCGGTGTCTTTGAATCTGTTCCCTTTCTCCCCCTCATGATGAGTAGGAGCATCCAGAGCATCATGTATGTTCAAAGACAATAGTGACGAGTAGCAAAAAATCCATATCAAAACAGTAAGTAACCAGAATGGGGTAATCATCTAACACAGAAACACAAAAGTAACTGTTATCACAACAATTTAAAAAATTGTGTGGCCTATGTTCAGAGTTGGCAATGGGGTATCTCTGATAGGACTTCCAGTTATCACTGAAGTAAGATATTAAAAATTACTTCTCAAACTGTTCCGGCAATATCACAAAGATATGCAATTGGAATCACAAAGACTCGTGCATGTGTGAAAGAAATAAATTTTATCTGTTAGGCTCAAAAAATTGATTTTACCTGGGACGCAAGTTAAAATCAATTGACACAGTGATAAGAATATGAAGTTCGGAGACCGGAGCTGATGTCTTCCTTTTTCGATATCTAAGACCTCCGAGTGAGGAATAGATAGATTATGTGCTAAATCTCCGTGAATATATGAAACAAGCATCTGTTGGGAGATACTTGAGTGGCTGGGTGGGGTGACACAAGTTATCGACACTGGGTCCATGTTTGTTTCAATATTCATCTCCAAGGAACGAGAATGAATAGATTGTGTGGTTACCCGGATAACTGACTTGGTTTGGTAAGGATCAATAATTCTTTTAAGTCCTGTCACATCCTCACCATATTCTTTTCACTCCGAACTCATATATCAATCTAGACCCCTCACTGTTGTCTATAAGGGATGTGTTTCGTGGGTGGGTCCTTCCGGTTCTGGATAGACCATAGAAACAATGCAAGTCCTAACACTCCTTTCATGCAACGAGTAGAACAGTTTAGTAAAACAGTGAAGAAGGAGTTCTAAACTGAAATGTTTAGAAGTCATAGCGTTTAAGAACGAGTCCTGATCTGAGGTAATCAGAAGTCATAAAATGAAGTCGGAGTTCTGATCTGAGGTAATCAGAAGTCATAAAATGAAGTTCGAGTTCTGATCTGAGGTAATCAGAAGTCATTGTTGAAATAACAGAATTTCAAGAAACAGGAACAAGCGCAAAACAGAAGGACTCAGTAAGCACTATATGTTCAAAAATGAAGCAATGATCAGAAAGTTTAATTGTGAAGAACAAGTCACAATTAATATATCAGAAAAGAATTGAATCATTAATATGAAATAGCGAACTTGGAATTCAAACGAGTGTATTTCTATCGAAAAATCAACGAATATGTGAGACATGGAAAAAACTAAGTCAAGAAAAATGACACATGGCAATCATGGAAGTTAAAATTGGAGAATAACAAACACAAGTAAGTTATCCAGAATGAATTACCACGGTCTTTGAATTCAGTTGAAGTTCACTTACCTTTCATAGAATAGTACTCCCCCTCAAAATTGGCATAACCTTTTAATGCAGTCATGTGAAAAGAATGTTCTGAACTGAGCGCACATGACATTCCTGCAAAAACGATTAGTGGGATTTTGGTATCCATCTTTTGATGGATCCTTGTTGGTTAGATGCCCTATGAGGACCTGGGATACTATAAGTACCATACCAATACTTAGCATGGTCTTTCTTCACAAACTCACTTGTTCCACAATAAGAACAACACAGCTTCTGTGTAGATAAGATGACCAGCTTATTAACAGAGTAAGCACGATCAGTTTTCACAAAAGATTTAGCGTAGAAAGCTTTGTTGTTCTTGTCACTCTTAACAGAGACGAATGACTTTCGAGCCGGAACGGATCCTTTAACTCTCCAAACCATGTTTACTTTCTTGAAGGATTGATTAACTTTCTTATCAACACGAGAATTATAGAAAAGACTGGAAGGTCAAATCTGATCTTTTGAAAAATCATTTGATTTGACAAAATTCTTTGAAGAACGATTTGTATGAATTGAACTTGAAGCATAAGAAGGTTGAACACCTTTGATATTGCTTTCTTCAAACTTCTTGACTTTAACGGATAAGGCATTTCGTTCTTTGAGAATTAAATCAAATATCTTTTGTAAATCAGATTTAACCATTTGTTCCTTCAAAATCTCGGTTGCTAATCCAGATAATCTCTGTGTAAGTTTAGAAATCTCAGTCTGAAAAATCTTTCTTTCGAATGCAAAATTATCTTTCAAACTTATTGCCCTAAAACCTTCAACATTCTTCTTCTCAGACTCTTTGATTAGAACGTCTAATTCTTTCTCCAAATCGGATATTTTCAAAGAAAGTTCTCCATCCTTTTTAGTAAAAGATTTGCGTTCAGATTCAAACTTCTCTATTTCTAAAATCAAAACCTTTTCAAAGTCGGAGATCTGTTTTGAAAGTTTTAGACACATAAGCTCAAGACTCTTCTTCTCTTCAAGAGATTTGGTTGAAAAACCAGATTGGTTTTGTATAAGCAATTGTCTTTCCTTTGCAAAACTTTCTTTCTGCTTTTCAAAAACCTTTTCAAAAGTAGTTAGTTTATTTTTAAGCTCAAGGTTTTCACAGTTCAAGAGTTTTCCTTTCTCTTCTTCTTTAGCCAGCTTCTCAGAACTATTCCAGATTTCAGATTTCAGTTCCTTCAGTTCTTTGATGTATTTGTTGCACAAATCATCTGATCGCTTGATATTCTTTTCATGTAGTTTTGCTTGCTCTTTCTCAGTCTCCTTGATATCACCTCGTGATGATAAATCATATAGCTTCTTTTTCAGCTCAGTGTTTTCAGTTTCTAAGATCTTTGCCTTTTCTTCAGATTTAGCAAGCTTCTCAGTACTTTCAATTGTTTGCAGTTTCTGTTCCTTCAGTTCTTTGAAGTACCTTATGCACGATTCATTTGCACGCTCGAAATCCTCTGTAGCGTATTTTATAGTGTCTTTACACTCTCGATGTATACAATATATCGACATTGTTACCAGAAAAATTGTTCGTTAATCGGTGTTATTTTGAGAATCAAAAATGCGGAAGAAATCAAAAATTAAATTTGAAAAACAAATTTAGAAACTAAATCCGTTTTCAAGGATTAAAATTTGATTATAATCGGAACGAACGAAATCAAACTTCGAGAATGAAACCTGCAAGATAAACAAACCAAGTTAGATCAAGACGACAAAATAAATCACAAAACAAATAACCGTCGACTAAGCTCAAAGATGTTTCACGGTCAACTGGATTTACCGAGAAAATTGGGCTTACTAATCACAACTTACCAACCAAACTTACCGGCTGATTGAGATTCTCGCAAATAAAGAAAACTTACCGGACAAATGAGATTACCGGATGAACACACTTACCTGATAAAAGTCAGCTTACCGGATGGCTGATGGTATCCGGGTAAAGTTGAAGTTACCGGACAAAACAAAAAAAATTTACTTACTGGATAAATTAAGAGTGTACTTATCGGACGACAAAACAATTGTGACTTACCGGACGAATTGGGTGTCCGGATGAAAGATGCGAAAGATAGATATGTGATGAAATAAGGTGAACTCAATCAACAAACCAAAAATATAAACAAATGATCCTACCAACTCATAGATATAGATGTGTAATGATAAGTGAGAAAAGCGTATGCAACAACTTAAATTATCAAATACACACATCAACAAGATTTGAAACACATTATGTATGCTGCCACGTTTATGCATGCAAAAGAAATTATGGTCAACAGTTCCATATAGTCAACGATGGAGGATGGTTAGTCTTGAGAAAATGTCATCCGGGAACCAAAAGTATATGCGGGAAATGTGAAGTTCATCCGGAAAGATTGGAAAGTCAATTTTATCCGGAAAGAGTTTGTCTGGAAAAAAAAACTTTTTGTCCGGGAATTGCACTTTTTATCCGGGTAAAAATTGAGGTTTCCGATTAAAATTACTCGGGAACCAACAACAATCCGGATGATTCGTCCGGATAGTGGTGAGAAATATGAAACTTACCCGGAAAGTTTAGGAACTACCGGATACTACGGCTGGTCGAGAAAATCGGATCAGGGTTCGATAGGGTTGTTTGATTCCACTCATGTAAGGTTAGATTTTGACCAAAAACACAAAAACAAACATTCCCAAATCGATTTCTAAGCAAAATATATCCTATTTTTCAATAACCACCACAAAAATTTAAGAACACCAAAAACTCAAGAATTGATTTTTAAATTGAAAAATTAAAACCTTTGAGAATCGATGTAAACGCAGATAAACACCAGATTAAAGCGATTAAACAATCGAGATATAACAAACGAATTATTAAATCAACGAAAGAACTTTGCAAACCCGATTGATGAACAATTTTCATCAAGAAAAAACTGCAGTATGTCGAAAATAATTTGGGTGCCTTCTGGACTTCAAACGATTAATCCAACCGTTCAGAATGTAAAAGGGAATGTGATGAAGCTACTGTCCAAATATCGCGACGATCCGACGGTTCAAAATCTGGGAAAAGGCAAAACGGCTCGCTGCGTTTTTCCAGAAAATTCAATACGAATTTCTTGTTTTTTTTTGCTTTCGTTCGATTTCTTTTCTTTCTTCAAATCACCGATTCGGCTCTGATACCAATTGAGAGTTCCAGTTTGATCAGGTAACAACGAATCAATAAGAAATAACAAGAACAATCGTTGATTTCAACTTGTCATCCATCTCGTATTCATTCAAAGTATCGTTCAGAAAATATTACAATCAAAGTAAACAAACGATTTCTAAACAATAAGCTCTCTAATGAATCTCTCTATGAATGGCTCTATGAATCGCTAACCTAATTCTAAGGTTAACTAAACCTTATATACTTAGGCCTTAGCTAAACAAGGCCCAAGCCCATTAATCAATTAAGCCAAAATAATAATAATTAAGGCTTTTACAATAATTAATTAATCTAATTAAGCTCTATATAATTATTTATATATCTTTCTAATATGTAGGACATTTATGGTCCTAACAAGGTTCATCAGTCTCAGTTAAGTCTAAGACTGGGATTATTTCTTCAGCGCTTGGAGCTGGAATTATTGTAGATGCAGTAGGAGGAACTTCAGTTGGATCCTCAAGCAGGGGAGAGGACTAGCTGAAACACAAGGATCGTTTAAGTAAGATCATTTGGGAAAAAAGAGATAGAGAAAAGAATGGGGTTTAAGTGTATAGAGGTTTTAAGGAGAGGAGAACTGAGGTTGAGAAGGGATAGAGGAGGGATGCAGTGTAAGGGAAGAGAGTGTATGTTACCTGACAGACTGGCTTGCTGAAGAGAATAGACAAGTTGTCTTCAGATGAAACACCTTTGTTTTGCCTTTGTCAGCTTCAGTTGCTGTAGACTTTCGTGGTCCCCTCCCCTGAAGTATCTCTGATGATTACCCCTTTTTTAGCAGGGGCTCTTTTGATTGGCTGGAAGGAGAAGTGGACGTCATCATCATCATCGTCATCATCATCATCTTTAGGGGATGATGATGGTTCATCATCATCGATATCGACGACTTCATCGTCTTCTTCTTCTTCTTCTTCAGATTCTTCCTCATCAGCATAAGGTTCTGTGACATCAGTTTCAGCTTCTGTTTCAGCTTCCTCATCAAGTTGCTCCCCCTCAAATTCAGAGGGAGGTTTCTCGGTTCTCTCAGGGTTTTCAACTCCCTGAGGTTTATCAGTAGCATCAGAATTAATACCCTCCCCCTCAGAGTTATGGAGAAGGTCTTCTTGAGTTTTCATCTCCCCATCAACATTATGGGGAAGATCTTCTTGCTTCTTCTCCCCCTCTTCCACATGATGGATGGGGTGTTGATCCAAACCCTCAGAGATTTGATAACGACCCGCTCCATTCTACTTAGTGAAAATTGTAAGTAAACAATATGTATCAGAGTTTCACTATCGCTGATAAGTACTAAGACTTTACAGTACCGCTGATAGGAACTATCGCTCTTTAGATTAAACATTCAGCGAACACTGTTTACCATAATGCTCCGAGCCTGTTCAGTCCTTATGGTGATCGCTGATAAGTTAGTTGTTTACTTATGATCCATGAAGACAAGTTTCACGTCAACATAGGTTCTACGCTGAAGTCGAAGATCAAAGCTCAAGAACCAGCGACAAGTCTCCTAATGAACTGATGCGGATCAGCGAAGACTCAGATTTGTCCACTCAACGTGAAGTATCAAGTACAAGACTCCAGCTGTCGCTGAACTTCGTCATTCGCGGATAAAGAATGATAAAGCCCTGAATCAACGTAAAGCTGATCATGAAGTCCTCCGTACAAAGTACTTTTGTCTTAACCATCCTTGCACGACTTCGTACGATATGTCAGAAAAGAACCTCCTTATTGTCTGAAATCATACAACTACTCTGATACTACACTGTTCACCATGCGGCTACTAAGGTTGTCTACTCAAGTCAGACCCTACAACCAATCAGTTGCTGCCATGTGTAAAGTATAAACTGACATGCATTAAATGCATGCAGTATATAAGAAGAAGACCTCACTTGATTTTGAAGTACTTGCTAACTTTGGTCAAGTCATCTTCTTATCTTGAGATAGGTTATTATTAGTAATTTCCTTCTCTTTCTTAGTGCAAGAAAACTTAGTGTACCAACTTGTTTAGATTAGGATTTATCCTTAATCTTGTTCCGCAACAAGCTGTAAATTGTTAATGATTTATCAATAAACAATTTGGAAAAGTAAAATCTGTGTGTTTGTATTCAACCCCCCCCCCCCCTTCTACAAACTTGTATAGCCCTTCGGGACCAACAAGTGGTATCAGAGCGGATTTGTTTAATCTCATAAACAAGATCTGATCTATACTAAGATTTCTCTTCCTAGCTATTTCTTAAAATGGCTACCAACACAAACATAAACTATATTGACAATGGTTCTCTTGCAAAACCCCCTAGATTCTCCAGAGATAATTTTAATCTATGAAAAAATAGGATGATTCTCTTCTTAGAAGGTGTAGACCCTACTATGCCTTATTATCTTGAAAACGGCCTATATATTCCTGTAAGAATTGATGCTGCAGTTCCAGCCGCTGAGAATAGACCTGCTATTCCAGAAAGGCTGATTCCTAAGGAAATTCATATGTGGACTGATGAAGATAAGAAGAAAGTGGCTATCGACACCAAAGCCAGATCCCTACTCTCAATGGCTCTTCCTGACGAAGTCTACCATTCCGTCATGAACCTGAAAACTTCAAAAGTTATGTGGGACACAATCTGTGTTCAGTATGAAGGTACTTCTGAAGTCCAGGACTCTCGAAAGATCAACCTGGTAAGACAGTATGAAAGCTTCATTTATGGTAAGAATGAATCTCTCTCTGAAGTACACCAACGTTTTAACTGTTTAATAATAGATCTGAAAATGGTTGGTAAGGAATATTCTAACTTTGAAGTGCTGACAAAGTTTTTAGAATGTTTACCTGAAAGCTGGGACAACTATTCAATGTGTCTCAAGATGTCAAAAGATCTCAAATCGATGAATCTTTCTACCTTATATGGCACGATGTTGAATCATGAGCAATCGAGTCATCTTAAGAAGAATCTTGTAAAAGATTCCAAAAGCACCCATGTTGCTTTAATCTCAGAGGAACCTTCCACTCAACGACCCTCGGTCACTATCACTGAGTTGGAGAGTAACTCTGAAAGGTCATCAGATTCTGACTCTTCATATCTTAATGAATCTTTGGCTCTCCTCACTAAAATGTTCAGGAGATTCGCCAAAAAGAAAATGTTCAGAAAGAATAAACCTTTTTCCATTACTGACAAGCCAAGATCATCAGCTCCTGTTGAAAAGGCTACTGCTACTTGTTTTAACTGTGAAAAGATAGGACATTTCGCTAACGAGTGCAGGTCAAAGAAAGTTTCGAGAAACTCAGCGTTTCCCAATAAATCCTCTAACCTCAGGTCTAGAGATGACAAATATGCCAAGCTGAAAGAAAGGTATGCGAAGCTGAAAAGCATTAAGAAGAAAGGCAAAGGCCTGATGGCTGACTATGATTGGGCTGCCTCTGATGAAGAAGAATCATCATCTGACTCTGAAGATGATGAAGCCAATCTCTGTCTTATGGCCAAACTTGAAGATAAGGAAGAAAATTCTGACATTCCCTCTACTTCAACCTCTGCAACTCAGGTATCACCTTCCTTCTCTACCAATATTGCAAATATTGATGAAGCTGATAGTCTTCGAAAGATCGATCTCTTGACTAGAAGTTTATATGAAGCCATGAATGGCAAAACTGTAGTTGAAAATCAAAACCTTGATCTCGCTGAACTGCTTAAAAACTATCACCTTCAAATAGAAAATCTTTCTAAAATTGAAGAAGATTTTAAAGATCAAGTTCACCTAAATCGGCTAGTCAAAATCGAGCGCGAAGAAGCTATCGCTGCATTAAAAGTTGAAAAAGATACTGTTGATGGATGGTAAAATTCCTCAACAAAGATCACTGAGATAATTAAGTCTCAAATTCCCCTGAGTGATAAACGTGGTCTTGGTTACAAAGCTGATACTCTAGAACCAACCACTGATCCTTCCATGCTCTTATTTGGAACTTTCGTATCCTCAGTCGCTGATACTTCATCCTCTCAGTGTTCCTCTTCTAAACAGCCCATCCCTGAGGAAATCTCTACCTTAACTTCTAAAGGTAAAGAAAAAGTTATTTATCCAAAACCTACCCTAGTCTTTAAAAACAAAGGTAAAGGAATTGCTTTCAACCAAAATCCTGAGAAGGGTACCTCTGTACCAAAGCTGAACGCTTCTAAAGCTTCAGTGACTTATCCCTTTGATTCAAAGAATAAGATCTCTAGATTTATTCAGCGTGGATCTATTCAGCGATCTACTCCTAGAATCAAAGTGGAAATTCTTGGTTACAAAACCAATAGCTTACTTGGTGCTGGTCCTTCTAATTCAAAATCAAAAGCTCAGCATTCAAATGGTCCTAGAACTACTTTTAGTTATAGGAAATGTTATCACAATGGACTTACTGATCATATTGCTAGTAAGTGCCCCACAGCCACCAAAGCTGAAAATATAGCTAAGGTGAAGATCATTGCCCCCAAGGCAAAGAAGACCAATCCTGGTGCAAATCAGGTCAAGGTGAATCCTACCACTGAGGTTAAGAAATTAACCAAAGTAAAGACTGACAAAGCTGAATCTTCAAACGCTGCGAAGATTGCTGAACCTTCCACTTCCTCTACCACCGCTGACAAATCTAAACCCAAGATGATGTGGGTCCCTAAGTCAAACTAATCTTCCTTTGTAATGCAGGTTAAGAAGGGTATCTGGTATCTCGATAGCGGATGCTCTAGGCACATGACTAGAAAGAAAAGACTGCTCGCTGAATACAAGGAAGAGAAGGGTCCCTCTGTAACTTTCGGTGGAAATGGAAAAGGACATACCCGAGGGTTTGGTGTACTCTCAAATGGTACAACAACCTTCAGAAGAGTCGCATATGTTGAAGGGATGAAGCATAATCTTCTAAGCATAAGTCAGCTTTGCGACAAGGATAACAAAGTAATCTTTACTAAGGAATCTGCTTTGTCGCTGACAAAAAGGAGAAGATAGCTCTCAGCGGCTATCGTTTGGAAAATGTTTATGTAATAAACATGGACTCAACAACCACTGAGAACTCCTGTTTCTTCTCAAAAGCCTCATCTGATGTCAACTGGCTATGGCATAAGAGGCTCTCTCATCTAAATTTCAAGACACTGAATACTCTTTCTTCAAAAGAGTTAGTCACTGGTCTACCTCAGCACTCATACGCCAAAGAGTCCTTATGTTCAGCGTGTGAGAAAGGCAAGTAGACAAAAGCAAGCTTTAAGTCAAAGCAAGTCTCCTCAGTATCATCTCCTCTACAACTTCTCCATACGGATTTGTTTGACCCTGTTAACAAACAATCCATCGCTGGAAAGAAATATACACTGGTCATAGTTGATGAATTCTCTCGATATACATGGGTTATGTTTCTCCGTTCTAAGAGTGACACCCCTGAAGAACTCATCACCATTGTTCGAAAGATGGAAACCCTGAACAACTTGACCGTTCGCTCAATAAGGAGTGATCATGGGACTGAATTCAGAAACAGTTCTCTTGATTCCTTCTTTAAGAGTAAGGGTATTTCTCACAACCTTTCTTCAGTGAGAACACCACAACAAAACGGAGTCGCTGAAAGAAGAAATAGAACAATTATTGAAGTTGCATGTTCAATGCTCAGCGATTCTCACCTGCCTACTCAGTTTTGGGCAGAAGCTGTCAACACTGCTTGTTTTACGCAAAACAGGTCGCTGATAGTCAAAAGATTCAATAAGACAGCCTATGAACATTTTCATGGGAGAAAGCCTTCAATTAGCTTTCTTCACATCTTTGGATGTCAGTGTTTCATACTAAATAACAGAGATGCCCTTGGAAAGTTTGATCCTAAGGCTGATGATGGAATCTTTCTTGGATATTCTTCAATCTCCAAAGCCTTCAGAGTCTTCTATCGAAGAAGACAAACTGTTGAAGAAACTATTAACGTCACTTTTGACGAATCCCGTTCAGCAAACTCTAAACCGTCTGCTGATACTGAAGAACTGAATCAATAGATGTTTTCTTATCTTGGTGATTCAGAAGATATTCCCACTCCTCATACTCATACAGTTGAAGATGATAGTCCTACTATCATCCCAAACATGCAGAATAGTGAAGCTGAAACATCATGGGTCTCAGCTGTTCCTTTAAACACTATACCTGCTTCTGAACCAAATGTCTCAGACATTCCATCTACTTCTCAGCAATCAGTGAATGAGATGACATTTGCACCTACTCCTCTTTTGGCTGATATTCCAGAAGTTGCTGAAGCTTCATCTTCAGCTACTCCAGCTCAATTTGAGTCAGGGACTTATGTTCCTGCTCAGCGATGGACTGTAAATCACCCAATTGATCAAATTATTGGTGATCCAAACGCTGGTGTTCAGACTCGACGAAGTGCAGGTAATATTTGTTTATTTGTTAACTTTATTTCTCTGATTGAACCAAAGAAAGTAGATGATGCCCTCAAAGATCCAAACTGGGTCAGCGCCATGCAAGAAGAGCTGACTGAATTCGAAAGAAACAAAGTTTGGAAACTTGTTCGAAAACCAACTGACAAGACAGTGATAGGCACTAAATGGGTCTATCGAAACAAGTTGGACGAACATGGAACTGTAACCCGCAACAAGGGTCGACTTGTTGCTCAGGGATACAGACAAGAGGAAGGCATAGATTACGACGAAACATTTGCTCCAGTAGCAAGACTAGAATCTATTCGTCTATTCTTAGCATACGCTGTACACAAAGACTTCAAAGTATATCAGATGGATGTTAAGTCAGCGTTTCTAAATGGAAAGCTGAATGAAGAAGTCTATGTGGAACAACCTCCAGGATTCTCAGATCCTAAGCATCCAGGTTATGTTTATAAACTACATAAGGCACTTTATGGCTTAAAGCAAGCTCCTCGTGCATGGTATGACACTCTCTCTACTTATCTCCATATTGAAAATTTTAAGCGTGGTAAAATCGATAAGACTCTATTCTTCAGGAAAGTAAAAGGTCATATTATTCTTGTTCAGATATATGTTGATGACATTATATTTGGTTCTACTAACCCTGACCTTTGTACTCGTTTCGCTAATAGAATGAAAGAAGAGTGTTAGCTCCAATCTTTCAGTTTATGAAAGTAGTGAAAAATAGGCTAAGTATAGAAGTGTTCGACAGAGGCTCTGCCGAGTAACCGAGTAACCGAGAAGACAGAAGTCTTCGGCAGAGGCTCTGCCGGGATAACCAAGAAGACCTAAGTAAAGAAGCAACAGAAGACACTTCTAAGCAGACATGGCCATAGAGCTTCTGTCATACTTGACAGAGCTTCTGTGGTAAAAAGAAGATATACGCAAAAGATCTTAACAAGGACGAACATGCTTCTTACAATATCTGCCATTCGAAGGTTCTAAAGATCGATCGTACAAAGGCGTGACCTGACAACTCCACGTGTCAAACTCTGATAGGTTTCCGCCTAAAGCTGAATACGGAGAATTTAATGAACGTTGTATCTGCAACAGTTCCAGAATAGTGTTTTGTACCTTCCAGCTACTGTTCCTCAACAGTGTCTTTGTACCTTCAGTCCTTATTGTCCCCTTTAGAAGTAGTATAAATAGAAGGCTCCTGTGAGCTCTTCTATTAAGCTTAACACCATGAAAATACACATATATCATTAAGCTTTGCTCTTCTCATACACACCATCAGTAATCTTGGAGATATTCATCTGTTCTTACATACTGTTTATTTGATATTGTGTGTTCTTCTACCTTACATTATCTTTCAGTTCTTAAATACGCTTCCGCACCATATCTAAATCTGAACTAACTGAAAGTTAAGATCATTGTTTAAGCAAAACAGGAACCAACAATTGGTATCAGAGCAAACCTTGATTTTTAATATCAAGGGATCCACTCTAAAACTATGATCTTTGGTAGAAACTTAGATTTTTAAACCTATTCTTCATATTAAATCAAACAGTTTCTGTTTTTCTGCCATTTTCGATTCATTCGAACTTTGGTAAACTTATAGAATCTGTTATTCTGGTTAAAAACACCATTTTAGTGCTCAGCTTAAAGCTTTTAAAGCTTAAAAACTTCATACGAAGCATCCACTTCATACTCTGAAAAGTTTGCTGTTAAAAGTCTTTTCTGAATAATTTATCTCTCTAAAATGACAAGTACAAACAACTTCCTCTCTGCTGGTTCCTTAACCAAACCTCCCACTCTTCTTAGAGAAGAATACCCTCAATGGAAGATTCGAATGATTCACTTCTTTGAGGGTACTGACAAAGAACTGGTTTATTATATCCATAACCCTCCTAGCACAGACGACACACCTGAAATCCCAGAACACACGAAACCAAAGACCCAGGAGAATTGGTCTGATTCTGATTGGGCTAAATCCAAATGACCTTTTCCAGTCCATGGATGCATGTGAATCTGCATATGATCTATGGAAAGAACTGGAAAAACAACTAGAAGCAGGAGTCAAAACCCAGAAGAACCGCAGAGCTCAATACATAAATGAATACTATGCCTTTAAAGCTCTGCCAACCGAATCTCTGCAAACTACGTATGATAGATTCAACTCTCTAATAAACAAGTGCAAGAAGTTCGGCATCCACAAAACCTCTAAAGAAAACAACGTTATGTTCCTGAAGTCTCTGAATGAAGAAAGGCTTCAGTTATCTATGTCTCTGCAAACAAATCAAGACTTAGATTCCTGGACCCTATTAGACCTCTATGGAACATTGGCAGCACAAGAACCACAGGTAGCACAAGCAAAAGCCCAGATCATTGCACCTCTTGCATTGGTTGGTAAGACTACAGAGGCTAGAGAGAAATCAAAAAAAGAAAAAGCAATAGAGGAAAGAAAGGAGAAGAAGAAGAAAAACATGATGGTGGAAAGTGAAGAAGAAGAGGAAGTAGCAGCATAAGAAGAAATGACCGTGGCCTCGATAGCTAAATCTTTAGCTCTCTTGACTAGGGAATTCAGCAGAGGATACCAGAAGAAATCGGGTAATGAACGATATGAAAGAGAAGGGTCAGACGACAGAAGTGGTGACCGACAGAGGTCAAGTGATAGAATTGACAGAGGAAATGACCGACAGAGGTCGGAAGACAAAGCTGGCAACACTCCACAGATTCAAGAGTGTTACAAATGTGGTAAGCCAGGACACTACGCAAATGAGTGCCGAACCGAAAAAAGTGGTGACCGACAGAGGTCAGACGACAGAGAGCTGGAAACTCCGCACAGAACCAAGGATGCTACAACTGTGGAAAGCCAGGTCACTTTGCCAACGAATGCAGGAGCAAGTCAAATCGCCGTCAGAAGGATGCAGCTTTCTACAAAATGAAAGTTGAATACTATGGTCAGAAGTCACTAATGGTGAACAAAGAAATCTGGGAGTCAGACACATCCTCTGACGAAGGCGAAACAAAGAATGCTCTATTCTGTGGCATGGCAGAAGTCAGCTCCGACTCCGACAGTGAGGTATCCACTTCTACCTCTAACTCTAATACTGCAGAAGATGACTTGATTAAACTTAACATTGAATACACTGAAATGAAAAAGACATGCGAAAGTATTCAGAAAAAGCTCACCTTCTATGAGAGAGAAGCTAGACTTCTCACTCAAAAAAAAGCTAAGATTTTTCAAGAAAAAGAAGAAATTGAAATGGACTGGAACAAAAAGTTAAATCCTTTAAAAGAAAAGATTTCTGAACTTAATTCTTCCTTGAAATCAAAGTCTAAAGAACTAATGGACGTTGAGTGCAACAGAATGAACATCTTAGCTCTTAAAAATTATTTTCAAAAGGAAAGAGAAGTTCTCTGTCAAGATTTACTTAGAAGAGATCTTCAAATTAAAAAAATTTCAAGATGCTCAGAAGGTGTACGAAAAAATAAACACACAAATAGGGAGACGGGGAATTGGCTTCTGTGATATAGATCCTTATACCGGAACCAAAAGAAACAAGTATCTGTCCTCTTTATTTCACATTGGAGATACAAGAAAACTTGGATTTCCAAATCTTCTCTCTGTAAGTAAAAGGCAAAAAGTCTCTAGGGAACCTCACAAAAGGAAACCTCTGAAGATGACAAATGTGTGGTTTGAAAACACAGATTTGTCACCTACAATCTATGTCAAAAGAGAATCCAAACCTAAGAGGTATCTGAAAACTCAAAATCAGATAGGAATCTTCAAGTTTGGTGACCCCGAGACTCAAACTCAAGTTGCATTTGTCTGTATGATGAATTCTGAAAAGAAATTATCTGCAGAGGCACCTGAGTTCAAACCAAAACATACAGAAGAAAAACTTGGTATCAGTGAAGAAAACCTCTGTACACCTACCTGTGATCAAAATCTCTCTGAAGAAGACTTAACAGATACCTCTGTTGACTTAGAAGATAGTCCCTCGGAAAAGGAAGAAAGTGAGTATGACACATGTTCTGAAAGTCCAGCCTCTGTTGAAAGAGAACCAAGTGACTCAACCTCGGTATATGAGGACGATTCATCCTCTGACGAATCAGAGACTGACTCTAAGTCAGAGATCGGACCTAGTGACACAGAGGTCTTTAAATAAACCTCTGAAGTTCTTAACAGAACTATTCTTCCCAAGGAGAAAATCACTGGAATTCCTATCTGTCCAGACTTTTTGAATATGTGCATACAAGCCAAGCAACAGAAGGGTAAATGGACTAAAATTAACAAATATTTTTCTTCTGTGTCAGTGAAATCTACAGAAGTTCACCACAGAAGGGGAACACAAAAGGCCGCACTCAACAAAGGATTTTGCAAACAACGATCTAGCCTACATAAACCTTCTTGTCATAGAAAGTCTAATGTTAGGATAAATTGTAATGCCTCTGTGCCCCCATTTAATGTATTTAATGAAAAGTTCAAGCAAATCTCTTCGCACATTCAATACTGTCATTGCTTTGATCTTATGTTTAAATTAAACCAACATTTCAAAAGTCCACACTGTCTTCTTTCTGTACCCAAAGAAAAAGATAAATCCAAGGGTAAGAGGAAACAAAATGCTTCTTCAACAGAAGCTAAAACAAAGACCCCTGACAAAACTGGACCCATGTGGATATGGGTACCTAAAACTCTCTAATTGTCTTGCAGAAGCAGTATGTGCCAATCTGGTATCTAGACTCTGGATGCTCGAGGCACATGATTGGCGACAGAGGTCTTCTATCCACATACAAAGAAAAGAACAATGGTGGATATGTGACCTTTGGAGACAATAAAAAGGGGTACATCAAAGGCTACGGAGTCATAAAGAAGGAAAATATAACTGTATGCAAAGTTGCATATGTTGATGGCCTTAAACACAATCTTCTCAGTGTTAGTCAACTCTGTGATACGGGATTCGACGTAATGTTCAAAAGAACCTTTTGCTCTCTACAGAGTGAGGACACAGGACTTGAACTTCTATGAGCCGAAAGAAGAGGAGATCTATGTCTCATGAACTTCAATGCAAAGAATAAGAAAGACAAAATATGCCTTATTGCATGCAAAAGCGAAGAAGTCTGGTTATGGCACAACAGGTTCTGCCATTTAAACTTTCATACTCTTGATAAACTTGTAAAACTTGATCTAGTCAAAGGTCTACCAAACGTTAAATTTAATAAAGATCATTTATGCTCTGTCTGTGAAATGAGTAAACTCAAAAGAGCTTCCCATAAAGGCAAATCTGATGTATCTTGCCCTAGACCTCTGTACATGCTACATGTTGACCTCTGCGGTCCAATATCTACACAGAGTCTAGGTGGCAAGAAATATCTGCTTGTTTTGATCGATGAATTCTCAAGATTTACATGGGTTGAATTTGTCAGAAAGAAATCAGATGTTTCAAACATTCTGATAAATTTAATGAAAAGAATCCAAGTTCTGTATGAGTGCAGGATTCAGAAACTGAGAAGCGACAATGGCACAAAATTCAAAAACTCTGTCATTGAAGCCTATCTTACAGAAGAAGGAATTTCACAGAACTTCTCTGCTGCACGCACCCCACAGCAGAATGGCGTGGTCGAACGAAAGAATCGCACGCTTGTGGAAGCCTCCAGAACTATGCTAACCGCATGTGGATTACCAATGACATTTTGGGCAGAAGCAGTATCAACCGCTTGCTATACCCAAAATCGATCAACCATCGTAAAGAGACACATCAAAACACCATATCATTTGATCAACAAAAGACGACCAGACATCAAATTCTTCCATGTATTTGGATGCAAGTGCTTCGTCTTAAATGATAGAGAAGCAAGAGTAAAGTTTAAAGTAAAGGCAGATGAAAGCAAGTTCATAGGATACTCTGCAACTTCCAAGGCCTACAGAGTTTATCTTCTGCGGTCTCGAACGATCGTAGAAAGCCTAAATGTATCTTTTGACGACACCTTCCAGAAGACTTCTGAACAAATCAGTTCAGAACTCGGTCTAAAAGGGGAATCCTCTGGCATCTCAAAAACAAGAGAAAAAGACTTAAATCTTCTATTTCAAGAGATGTTCCATAACGACATTGATCCCTCTGCTGGAGCCGTCAGAGCCTCTGGAGAATCATCTTCTGCCAGCCAGAACGCGATAGGTATCTCTCTAACTGGTCCCTTAAATAATTCATCTTCCTCTGGTAATCATACAGATGCAAATGCCGAGGGGGAGCCAACAGAAGATGATACAACAAGGAAAACAACCACAAAAGCTAATGAAGAACCAACTCCAGAAACCACAGAGGAACCAATAACAGAGGAACAAGAAGACTCAGTCTATACTTCCTCAGAGGAACAAACACCGCCACTCATTCCTTCTGAAAAGGTAAAAACAAGATCTGCCACTGCTAACTTTTGTTTCTTTACAAACTTTATTAGTGTGATCGAGCCAAAAAGGATCTTTGAAGCCCTTGACGACCCAAACTGGGTAGATGCTATGCAAGAAGAGCTTCTACAGTTTGAACGAAACAAAGTCTGGACTTTAGTTCCTTTGCCACGAGGAAAACAAGCCATAGGAACTAAATGGGTCTTCAGAAATAAGAAGGATGAAGATGGAGTGGTCATAAGAAACAAAGCAAGATTGGTGGCCAAGGGATATCGCCAAGAAGAAGGCATAGATTACGATGAAACTTTTGCCCCTGTCGCACGGCTCGAAGCCATAAGAATCTTCTTAGCCTTCGCAGCCCACAGAGGTTTCAAAGTATATCAAATGGACGTAAAATCCGCTTTTCTAAATGGCAAAATCCAAGAAGAAGTATACGTCCAACAACCACCAGGGTTTGAAAGCTCTAAGTACCCAAAATACGTGTACTACCTCGACAAAGCTCTGTATGGACTGAAACAGGCTCCAATAGCATGGTACGAAATACTTTCTACCTTTCTTCTCGATAATGGTTACGACAGAGGTACGACGGATACAACTTTGTTTTATAAACGAAAAAATGATGAAATTATGCTTGTACAAATATATGTGGACGACATAATTTTTGGGTCTACAAATACAGAATAGTGCAAAAAGTTTGAAAAACTCATGCAGAGTGAGTTTGAAATGAGTATGATGGAAGAATTAACTTTCTTCCTCGGACTCCAAGTAAAACAATCATCAGAGGGAATTTTCATAAATCAAGCTAAATATGTCTCTGACATACTTTCAAAATACAGTCTCTCTGATGCCTCTGTAATGAGAACTCCAATGGCCGCAGGAAATAAGTTAGACTCAGATCCAAATGGCATACCTATAGAGTGCACGCTCTACAGAGGAATGATTGGGTCTCTGTTATACTTAACTGCAAGTAGACCTGACATAATGCATGCCACATGTCTATGTGCAAGATATCAAGCTAACCCAAAGGAATCCCATTATAATGCTGTAAAGAGAATCTTCAGATACCTCAAAGGGACCAAAAATCTTGGCCTCTGGTATCCGAAGAACTCTGGTTTTGGTCTTAAAGCTTATACAGATTCAGATTATTGAGGATGCAAGCTCGACAGAAAAAGTGCCTCTGGGAGTTGTCAATTCCTAGGTGGTAAACTAGTCAGCTGGACCTCTAAGAAGCAGAACTGTGTATCCACATCTATAGCAGAAGCCGAATACGTTGCTGCTGCTAGTTGTTGCTCCCAAGTTCTGTGGATGAAAACTCAGCTTAAGGACTATGGCCACATCATATTCAAGTTTCCAATCTTTTGTGACTCAAAAAGCGCCATAGCCATCTCTGTCAATCCAGTACAGCACTAAAAAACAAAGCATATCGATATCCGTTACCACTTTCTGAAACACCATGTTGAATATGGGACAATCGAAATGCACTTCGTGTCTACAGAGTACCAGCTTGCAGACTTATTCACCAAGGCATTAGATGAGAAATGTTGGTCCCGAAGGGCTATACAAGTTTGTAGAAGGGGGGTTGAATACAAACACACAGATTTTACTTTTCTAAATTGTTTATTGATAAATCATTAACAATTTACAGCTTGTTGCGGAACAAGATTAAGGATAAACCTAAATCTAAACAAGTTGGAACACTAAGTTTCTTGCACTAAGAAAGAGTAGGAAATTACTAATAATAACCTATCTCAAGATAAGAAGGATGAACTTGTCCAGAGTTAGCAAGTTACTTCAAAATGAAGTGAGTTCTTCTTCTTATATACTGCATGCATTTAATGCATTGCAGATTACACTTTACACGTGGCAGCAGCTGATTGGTTGCATGTCATTGACCTTTGTTGACAACCTTAGTAGCCGCATTTTTGAACAGTGTAGTATCAGATTGGTTGTACGATTTCAGACAATAAGGAGGTTCTTTTCTGACATATCGTACGGAGTCGTGCAAGGGTGGTTAAGACAAAAGTACTTTGTACGGAGGACTTCATGATCAGCTTTTCGTTGATTCAGCGCTTCATCATTGTTTATCAGCGAATGATAAAGTTCAGCGATAGCTGAAGTCTTGTACTTGATACTTCACGTTGAGTGGACAAATCTGAGTCTTCGCTGATCCGCATCAGTTCATTAGGAGACTTGTCGATGTTCTTGAGCTTGATCTTCGACTTCAGCGTAGAACCTATGTTGACGTGAAACTTGTCTTCAGAGATCATAAGTAAACAACTGACTTATCAGTGATCACCATAAGGACTGAACAGACTCGGAGCATTATGGTGAACAGTGTTCGCTGAATGTTTAATTTAAAGAGCGAGAGTTCCTATCAGCGGTACTGTAAGATCTTAGTACTTATCAGCGATAGTGAAACTATGATACATATTGTTTACTTACAATTTTCACTAAGTATAAGAGAGGGTCGTTATCAAATCACTGAGGGTTTGGATCAACAATCTCCCCCTATTTGATTATGACATAGCAACAGAGAAAATTGCTATATAATGAAAACATAAGGATAAAAAGAACTCATAAAATATTTGTCCCTTTTACTATTTTCTGGGATCTTTTCTGTACTGATGGAGTAAAGTAGTTTCACTGAAATCTTTCTTTAAACTTCGAATCAGATTACAAAAGGAAGTGGAAAGATTACAAGTACAAGCGAAATAAATTACAAGTACAAAAGAATAACTGAACAGAGGTAAGCTTCTCGGTTCCCTCAGGGTTTTCATCTCCCTGAGGTCCAGCGGTTGTTTCTTCATTTGTCTTCTCACCCTCATCAGTAAGGGTAAGGTCTTCAGTCTTCTCCCCCTTGATAGATTCATCATGGGGAAGGTCTTTAGATATCTTCTCCCCCCTCCCCTTCCTCATGATGAGTGGGGGAGGAATGGGATGACTCAGCAGTTGGTTTTGGTTCCCTGTCTTCTTGGCCAGGGATCCCCATGTTATTTTCAATCTCTGCTACTCTGTCTTCTAGGCCAGTAATAGCAGGAGTGATCTTCAAGAGTTCAGCACGATCCGCCGTAGTAAAATGCGTCGGTGCAGGGGCAGGGGCGGTCATGTTGTTCAGGATCTGCTGCATCATTGTCTTTATTGAAGTCACGTCATTCTTCATTGAATTGACGTCAGTCTTCCCAGAACTCGTGTCAGTCTTTACTGAACTGACTTCAGTCTTTACAGCAGACATATCTCCTTCGAGTTTTCCAACCGATGTCTTCAGCGTTGTGACCTCGCTGGACATGGTTTGAACTGATGTTTTGATAGAGAGGTAGTCTGTGTAGATGTCAGCGAGAACTTTGGCAAAGTTTCTGAGAGTTTTATCAACCTTCTCCAAGTCAGCTTTGGAGGCTTTCTCTTCAACCACTGTTGTCAGCTTTGTGAGATTCTCTACAGCGTTTGTTACAGCTGAAGAGTTGTCGGAGAGAGTAGTGGTGAGACATGTCAGCTTCGTCTCTAGGTTCTTCAGAGAGGCGTTGATGTCTCCCAAATTAGGACCTGTAACATATAAGTACTTGTGAACAGAGGAAAGCTCAGAAGTTTGGGGTTCAGTTACAGTGTATATGGGTTGGTGTATACCTGCAGGAGGATTGGTGAATTCATCGAAATCTCTGTGTCCTGAGAAGAGTTCCATGTCGTCAGCTAGAGTGCGCGTACGCATGGTCATCTCTGCAGGTCCTACATCCATCATTCCTTGAAGAGTATCAGCTTTAGCTTCTGGAGGAATGAAAGGTGCTCCAGTAACAACGGGATTAGAGTCCAATTGAGTAGAGGGAGAAGCGAAGGTTGAGAAAGTTGGTTGGGTGCGGTGTTCAGCGTTGGATCCGCTGAGAATCGCTTCTTCAGTCTGTAGAGAGACTGAAGGAGGTTGGGTAGTTTCCAAGTTTATAACCTCAGCATTTAGAGACGCTGAAGCTGGGATGGAATAGGTGGCTTGTTCAGCTGTGGCGGAGCGTACCACTGAACGTTCCTTCAGCTCTTCGAGATGAGCTGAGGAGTCTTCAGCAAGGGATTGCTGGGGTTGCTCCTTGGTTTTCTTAGTTCTTTTGGAACTAAGTTGGGTAGAGGAGTGTTTCCTTTTATGAGAAGGAATGGAGGTTGCATCTTGGGTATCAGCGGTGGGTTTGTCCGCTGAAGGAGCTGCAGAAGTCGAAGAAGTAGGGTTGAGAAGAGTTAAGAGTGTAGAGAGACGTACCTCGTTTTCCACTGGTTTGAAGTCGAGTACCTTAGGGCCAACCTGAGAGAGTTTCAGGTCATCCTCTTTTGGGTAGTTGTCCTGCAGGCCTGTTTGGAAGACGGCGCTGATGAATCTTGGATATGGAACCCATGGAGATCGGTCAGCGGCGGAGTCTACTCTGAGTACTAGGTCATCGTAGATTATCGATGCCCAATCTATATGTAGACCTTTCAGCAATGCATATCCCATTGCTTGCTGAGGTTGAGCGGGTTGATCAGAGGAGCCAGTCTTTGCAGTCATGCAGCTTATTAAGTGAGCGAAGATGAAGTTCATCTCGCTGGGCATTTTTGACTTTTTGATGAGGGTCAGCTTCTTCTCAGGCTTCTTGTCCCTCCCAGTTTCCCAAACATAGCCCATTGCATCGAAGAATGCAGTAATGGCTTCCCTATCAGAATGTTTCGTGTGGTCAGTGAGAGGAACAAAAGGTTTTTCTTTTGTGGCGAAGGGAAGGCTCAGGGCTTTACGAATAATGGCAGGGGTGATTTTTATTGTGCCAAAATCAGTATCACAGAGGATGCAGTCGACTGTCTTTGAGGAGTATTTGGTTGATGGTAGCTGAGAGTGTCTGGCAGAATACCAAAACTGGGATAGTAGTAGCTGATGTGCAGGAGGTGTTATTGTCAGGGCTGTAGAGAGGCAACAATTTTTCAGGAAGTTCACAGCATCATTTAGATGTGTGACTTGCTTTCGAGGAGGAAACTCGAGAAGCGCATAGAGGTTATTTGACTTTGTCCAATCAAGTTCTTCAAGAGTGAACTTGACCTGAGGAGCCTTGATGATTTCCAATTCCTCAGCAGCAGCAGTGTTCTCAGCGGTGGTGTTCTTAGCAGTGGAAATGTCAGTAGATGCCATTTATGTATTATCAGTTCAACCAAAGATAACAAATAAGAATAATCTTAATGTGGAAAGATTTTCCAATAAGATGGTTCGAATTTTGTCCATTTCATTCAGACAAAAATGTCTTAATGAAGATTAGGGTTTTTCTTGGTTTTGAAAAAAATGCAAACCCAATAAAATCTTGTTTTCCATTTTCCTTTGAGGATTAGGATTCTGGAAACGAATGTGTGAAGAACAAGTTTAAGATTTTGCGTTTAAACTTGAAGAACAACCATGAAAGGTTGTGTTCATAAAACCATGAAAGAAATGATTTCATTTGAAAAAGTTCTTTTGTTTGATCTTGTAAAAACAATGAGAAGATCATTAACAAGTTTTAAGAAACAGGTAAATAGCAGAAATATTAACCTAGTTTGTTGAAGAAGAAGAAGTTCTTGAAAAACTTGAGAGCACAAATGCAACAGTAATTCTTTCTTGCTTGTAGGAGAAGTTTTTCGCGTAAAAGAAAAATATAAACCCACAAAGTGTTTATATAGTGAGATTAGAGAGAGAAACTCTTGAGCGGGAAAAGATTTTCATCATGACACGGACACGTGTTTGCATTTGATTGGAAGGTAAACGAAACGTGCAAACGTGTGTCAGAAAAAGAACGTGTCGGGGCTTATCCGTTGCAATGACGTCACAACTGTCCTTTCATATTCTAGGATGTCTCTGAGGTTTTGAAAACTCATGGACACTTTTGAAAACATGAAGCACTGAATAGAAATATCAGTGTTGGTTTTAGAAATTTCAAAGTATCGCTGATTAAGAAAGAGATATTCAGCGATGTAATTTGTTTTGAAATCTTGCATTCACATGCGATTGTCAGTGAGAGAAAAACATACCTTGATATCAGCAAATCAAGTTTATTCAGAGAGAAGATGATAGAATAGGTTATACAAGTTGATTTTATCCTATCGTTGATCAAATGTGAACCGCTGAAAATTTTACTCTTCAAAGTTCAGCATTCCAAGCTCGCTGATGAGAAAGTTGAATCGTGTCTCATCAAGAGGTTTGGTGAACAGATCAGCTAACTGATAATCAGTTGGGATAAAGTGAAGTTCTATATCACCATTCATCACATGATCTCTGATAAAATGATACCTGATTTTGATGTGTTTTGTCTTTGAGTGAATCACTAGATTGTTGGCTATAGCGATGGCACTTGTGCTGTCGCAATAGATTGGAATATTTGAGAGTTGTAGGTCATAGTCCAGTAGTTGATTTCTTATCCACAAGACCTGAGAACAACAGCTTCCAGCGGCTACATACTCATCTTCAGCTGTGGATGTGGACACTGAGTTTTGCTTTTTACTTGTCCAACTCACCAGCTTTCCACCCTGGAGCTGACAACCTCCTGTGGTGCTTTTCCTATCCAATTTGCAACCTGCAAAATCACTATCTGAATAGGCGATTAGATAGAACCCTGAGTCTTTGGGTTACCAAAGACCTAGATTCGCAGTACCCTTAAGGTATCGGAAAATTCGCTTTACAGCGGTCAAATGAGATATCTTAGGTTCAGCTTGATATCGTGCACACAAACAGGTTGCGTACATAATATCGGGTCGGCTACCTATAAGATACAAGAGAGAGCCGATCATCCCACGGTACAGCGTGACATTAATAGGAATACCATTTGTATCCTTGTCTAGTGTCAGCGGTGGTGCCATAGGGGTTTTCATAGCTGAACTTTGAGTTAAATCGAATTTCTTCGGCATATCTTTAACATACTTTCCCTGATTAATGAAAGTTCCTTTTTCATTTTGCTTTATCTAAGACCAAGGAAATATGTTAGTTCACCCATCATGCTCATTTTATACTCATCTTTCATTCAATCAACGAAACGAGTACAAAGATCAGGGTTAGTAGAACCAAATATAATGTCATCAACATATATTTGAACAAGAATAATATGACCTTTTACTTTCCTGAAGAATAGAGTCTTATCAAATTTACCACGCTCAAATTGTTCAATATGGAGATAAGTAGATAGAGTGTCATACCATGCACGTGGATCTTGCTTTAAGCCATAAAGTGCATTGTCCAGTTTATAAACATAACCTGGACGCTTAGGATCTGAGAATCCTGGAGGTTGTTCCACATAGACTTCTTCATTCAGCTTTCCATTTAGAAACGCTGACTTAACATCCATCTGATATACTTTGAAGTCTTTGTGTACAACGTATGCTAAGAATAGACGAATAGATTCTAGTCTTGCTACTGGAGCAAATGTTTTGTCGTAATCTATGCCTTCCTCTTGTCTGTATCCCTGAGCAACAAGTCGAGCCTTGTTGCGGGTTACAGTTCCATGTTCGTCCAACTTGTTTCGATAGACCCATTTAGTGCCTATCACTGTCTTGTCAGTAGGTCTTCGAACAAGTTTCCAAACTTTGTTTCTTTCGAATTCAGTCAGCTCTTCTTGCATGGCGCTGACCCAGTTTGGATCTTTGAGGGCATCATCTACTTTCTTTGGTTTAGTCAGATAAATAAAGTTAACAAATAAATAAATATTACATGCACTTCGTCGAGTCTGAACACCAGCGTTTGGATCACCTAGAATTTGATCAATTGGGTGATTTACAGTCCATCGCTGAGCCGGAGTGTGAGACGCTGACTCAACCTGAATGGGTGCAGTTGTCATTATATTCACTGATTGCTGAGAAGTAGATGGAATGTCTGAGACATTTGGTTCAGAAGCATGTATAGTGTTTAAAGGAACAACTGAGACCCATGATGTTTCAGCTTCACTATTCTGCATATTTGGAATGATAGTAGGACTATCATCTTCGATTGTATGAGTATGAGGAGTGGGAATATCTTCTGAATCACCAAGATGAGAAAACATCCATTGATTCAGTTCTTCAGTATCAGCGAACGGTTTAGAGTTCGCTGAACAGGTTTCGTCAAATGTGACGTGAATAGTTTTTTCTACAGTTTGTCTTCTTCGATTGAAGACTCCGAAGGCTTTGGAGATTGAAGAATATCTAAGAAAGATTCCATCATCAGCCTTAGGATCAAACTTTTCAATGGCATCTCTGTTGTTCAGTATGAAACACTGACATCTAAAGATGTGAAGAAAGCTGATTGAGGGCTTTCTCCCATGAAAAAGTTCATATGCTGTTTTATTGAATCTTTTGACTATCAGCGACCTGTTTTGCATAAAAGAAGCAGTGTTGACAGCTTCTGCCCAAAACTGAGTAGGCAGGTGAGAATCGCTGAGCATTGAACGTGCAGCTTCAATAATTGTTCTATTTCTTCTTTCAGCGACTCCATTTTGTTGTAGTGTTCTCACTGATGAAAAGTTGTGAGAAACACTCTTACTCTCAAAGAAGGAATCAAGAGAACTGTTTTTGAATTCAGTCCCATGATCACTCCTTATTGAGCGAACGGTCAAGTTGTTCAGGGTTTCCATCTTCCGAACAAAGGTGATGAGTTCTTCAGGGGTGTCACTCTTAGAACGGAGAAACATTACCCATGTATAGCGAGAGAATTCATCAACTATGACCAGTGTATATTTCTTTCCAGCGATGGATTGTTTGTTAACAGGGCCAAACAAATCCATATGGAGAAGTTGTAGAGGAGATGACACTGAGGAGATTTGCTTTGACTTAAAGCTTGCTTTGGTCTTCTTCCCTTTCTCACACGCTGAACATAAAGACACTTTGGCATATGAGTGCTGAGGTAGACAAGTGACTAACTCTTTTGAAGAAAGACTGTTCAATGTCTTGAAATTCATATGAGAGAGCCTCTTATGCCATAGCCAGTTGACATCAGATGAGGCTTTTGAGAAGAAACAGGAGTTCTCAGTGGTTGTTGAGTCCATGTTTATTACATAAACATTTTCCAAACGATAACCGCTAAGAGCTATCTTCTCCTTTTTCTCAGTGACAAAGCAGGATTCCTTAGTAAAGATTACTTTGTTATCCTTGTCGCAAAGCTGACTGATGCTTAAAAGATTATGCTTCAGCCCTTCAACATATGCGACTCTTCTGAAGGTTGTTGTACCATTAGAGAGTACACCAAACCCTCGGGTATGTCCTTTTCCATTTCCACCGAAAGTCACAGAGGGACCCTTCTCTTCCTTGTATTCAGCGAGCAGGCTTTTCTTTCCAGTCATGTGTCTAGAGCATCCGCTATCGAGATACTAGATACCCTTCTTAACCTGCATTACAAAAGAAGATTAGTTTTTCTTGGGTACCCACTTAACCATGTGTACTCTTTTGTCAGTGGAAGTAGTAGGAATTGAAGGTTCAACAGTCTTCGCAGCATTTGAAGATTCGGCTTTGTCATTCTTCACTTTGGTTAATTTCTTAACCTCAGTGGTCTTCTTTGCCTTGGGGGCAATGATCTTCACCTTAGCTATCTTTTCAGCTTTGGTGGTTGTGGGGCACTTACTAGCAATATGATCAGTAAGTCCACAGTGATAACATTTCCTATAACTAAAAGTTCTAGGACCATTTGAATGCTGAGCTTTAGATTTTGAACTAGAAGTACCAACACCAAGTAAGCTATTGGCCTTTGAAATGGGAGGAACATTCAGTTCTTCGGATTTCTTATCAGAGACATCCACTCTGATTCTAGGAGTAGATCGCTGAATTGTCAGGATCGAATCTTAACAAGACAATAAACACTTAGAATTCAGAATTAAAGAATCTGCGGAAAAGAACTTTAATTCTCACAATCAAGAACAATGTAACAGAAAATTCACAATTTTGTATTCACTGTTTTGAATCACAATATTAACAACCAAACCTCAATCTTGTTGAACAGGCTCAACAAGACGACTTCTACTTCTCTAGAAATAGGGTTCTTACACCTTGAGGTTAATTCTCTCTTGAATCAATATCGAATTCTATTTCACACGAATATTAACTCATCTATCTTCTTTACTAATAGCTATCTATCAATACTATTTATACAAAAGTAATTACAAGATAACTATCAAAAGTAAATTGATCTTCTGAATCTTCGTTAAACATATCTTGATCAATTCCTTCTTTGTCTCCAAAAGTATCGCATACCAAACTTATCAAGTCAGCAGTATTAACAATGATTTGACTTAGCAGCATTAACGACCTTTAGCAGTATTAACCTTCACAGTCTTCTAGCAGTAGTATCTCAGCTCAGCAGTACTAACCATGTCTTGCAGTAGTAATTTGGTCTAGCAGTACTAACCATGTCTAGCAGTAGTAACCTTGTATACGCAGTAGTAATCTTGTCTAGCAGTAGTAACTTTCTTCTGGCAGTATTAATGTAGACTTAGCAGTAGAAATCATGGACTAGCAGCACTATCCATACTTAGCTCATTTTCAGTTCCCAACAATCTCCCCCTAACTTGACTTTTAGGAAAAGAAGTCAAGTTCTTCAAATGATGCTACCAAAACTTAGTCATCATATAAACATAGATCAGGACTTAAACCTAGACTCTGATTTACAATCCTTCTTACCAAGAATCTTCTCATAGCAGAGTCTTTGTTGCAGACCAATTTTACATGTAACATCCCTTTCAGTCTTTTCATGCAGTGTTTGTAGATTTCAGCCACCAGATAATACTCCTGATATGTGTTGTCAATTGATATAACATACACTCCACAATTTTCATAGAGCATCCAGTGGGTTACTGCTTGAAAAGGTCTTGCTGTTATGTGCTGAACTACTTCTGGTCTGAACATTAGGCATAGGTATTCTAACACCATCTTTGTGATAGACATACCTCTTTCTGTCAACATGTTACCATAGATCTGCATGCCTACTTTGAACATCTCTTCCAAGTCAGATCTTGAGCATCTTCTTATAAATTGTCCCCATGTTCTGTAGACTTCAAACTGCCCATCAGCTCTCTTGAGTCTGAAATACTCCTTTCTCTCATCTATCAAAGTATCCCAGTGACTGATTTCAGGAGGTTTTGAATCTAATGGAGTCACTTTGATTGGTTCAGTATCAACCATAGTGATGTACAAGTCACATTGTTCATTGCTAAGTGATTGTGCATTACTGGATTGACCTGTCTTACTATCTCCTTGTCCTTCATCCTTGGTAACTTCTTCCTTTTCTTTCTCTTCTACCACTGGTTTCTCAACAGGTTCTACCCTTTGCTTCTTTACAAGCTTCTTTTTAGTAGCCACAGACTTTGTTCTCTTTCTGCTGAAAAACATCTTTGCATCCTTAGTTTCTTCCTGTTTCTTGGCAGTTGGAGGTGTATCATGTTTGGCTTTGATTAAAGCCTCTGCAACCTCCACTTCTTCTACTGTAAGCTTCTCTGTTACTGTTTCAGCTTCTGTTTCTGTTCCTGCTTTCTTTGTAGATTGAGCAGCATTAACTGTTTCTGCTGCTTGCTTAGAGTCAGCAGCATTAACAGTTTCTGCTGCTACTTCAGTTTCAGCTCTTTCTCTGTTACTGCTGCTTTCAAGATTTCTGTTACTACTTCTTGTATGATTTCTGCTGCTTCATGAACATTTGCAGCATTAACAGTTTCTGCTTCAACTTCAGTTACTGCTTCTTTTGGAACTTCAGTTACTGCTGCCTTTACAGTTTCTGCTTCTTTAACAAGCTCTTCCACCTTTTCTGTCTCCCCCTTATTCTGTGCGCTGGACTCCCCCTTAAACTGTGCACTGGACTCCCCCTTAAACTGTGCATTATCAATTTCCATCTCAGTCTCCATCTGAACTGTCTCCCCCTCAACTTGTAGACCCTTCATATTCAGTTCTGCTTCTGATTCTGACTCTGACTCCCCCTTTTTGGGAGCATCATCAGTTGGAATTCTTCTTCTCAGCACAAATCTTGCCTTTTTCTTTCTGTGCAACAACTTGGTGACCATCTTCTTGAGCTTCTCAATTTGAGACTGTTGGTAGGTGACCACAGTCTTCAGTTGCTCAATCTCCTTCTTCTGTGCCATAACATCCAAGTTGACATTTCCAATGGTTTCCATCAATTCATCATAGTTATATCTATCCTCACCTTGTTTAGAAGTGTTTACCTTCTTTAAAGGATCACTGGAAGTTTTAGCAGAAGCCTTCTGCCTAGCAGAAGCACTAACTGCCCCCTTGGTTTCTTGGCGCCTGGGTCCTCCTAATGATTTCTCATTTAGAGTTGCCATGGGGAAGGTCTTATTTATGTTACCACTGTCCTTCTCTGTGCTAGCAGAAGTAGTGGCAGCCTTAGCACCCATATGCTCATCCTTCTCCTTAGAGAGCACCTTCTTGGGGTTGGGAGACACCCCTGTGGTTTCCCTGTTGATATTCTCAATTGGAGAATGCTCCAACTGAGGGCTTAAAGGCTTAGGGCTCTGAGTAGGTACATCAAGGGAAGGAACCTTGTGCACCTTTCTTCTTTGAAACTTGTTGGATAGAACAGGAGTGGGCTTTTGAAGTATGTGCTGAGGGATATTTATAGTGAGTGAAGGTGGGGTTTGGCCATCAGTGGGATGATCTAATGAGGGCCTTGATCCTGATTCCATACCTTCAATTGTGTGGGACACAACCATCATTGTAGAGAACAATGGTGTGTCAACTCCTTCCGAGTCCCTAGGAATTCTTCTCATATTTGAGAAAACCTTCCCTTTAGGGGATTTGGGTACATATACCTCAGTAAACTGAGGTAAGTCCATCAATTCCTTGTTAATAACTTCTTGCACAAACCTTGGATACATGTAAAAGCTCTTTTTGGATTCTAAGTTTGATACAAGATCATTAAAGATCATAGCTGAAAAATTGTACTTTTTGGCAGTGGATAAGCAGACCAAGGCATATGCAATGGGACTGCTGAACTCACTCCATCCAGTAGTTTTCTTGGAAATACAGTGCATCAGGGTATGAACAAGAAATCTCCATTGGTTGAAAATTTTTGACTTGTAGAATTTAAAAACACCAATGGGACCTTCATACCCCATTCTTTGTATGGTAGAAAAGAGTTCTTCATTAGGAATAGAAGATATACCTGAAGCATCATTCAACTGAAGAGAGATGCGAATAACCTCCTCTGTGACTTTCAAGGGTTTATCACAAACCCTTGTTCGAATGGTTTTCTGCCCTTCTTCGAAACTAACAGTGGCATTCTCCCAAAATTGCGTCTGATGTTCGATATAGATGGTTGGGCTCACTGTTAGGGCATAGGAGATGTGCGAGGATTTAAGAAAATCGACGATATCGTGGAATCCCGCAGCTTGTTTCGGCTTCTCAAGCATGGCTATTTCATTGTGCTCATCAACAAACTCCATGATTCCTGAGGATTCTTGAAAGAAAAACACAAAGATTCTGGGGAGACTAGGTTAGAACGAGAGAGGAGAAGTTAATGCGAAGAGTCGTTATGAACTTTGGCGGGCAAACAGGGGTATTTATATGCCCTAGATTATCAAAAGCAGTATTAACGACATAGGCAGTACTAACTACCGAGCAGTATTAACTGCAAAGCAGTATTCACTACACAAGCAGTATTAACTGCTGAGCAGTATTAACTACACAAGCAGTATTAACTGCTGAGCAGTATCAACTGTGCACTAGCAGTATTAACTACTGAGCAGTATTAACTGCAAAGCAGTATTAACCACACCTGCAGTATTAACTGCAAAGCAGTATTAACTGCAAGGGCAGTATTAACTACTTAGCAGTATTAACTGCAAGGGCAGTATTAACTACTTAGCAGTATTAACTACTAGAACACTGGCAGTAGTAACTCTGCACTAGCAGTAGTAACTCTGCACTGGCAGTAGTAACTCTGCACTTTGCATTACTAGTCAAATCCTCAAATGTCATCTTACCTTCTGACACATCACCTTTACCACTTCTCTTACCTCCTGCAGGATTATTTCCAAAAGTAACATGTCCTCCATCAATCTTTTTGAAATTTTTGAGGCAGGCCATGTTACCTGTCATGTGCCTTGAGCAACCACTATCAACATGCCAAATGCTCTTCCCCTTGAGCTGTTGGTTGCCCTGCACATCTGATAAAACAGTTAGTTTTTGTTAGGGACCCAAGCCATAGTGGTCTTGGGTCTCCCTTGATCATCAAAATACTTACATTCTGTTTTGATGAGCTTGTCAAAGTGAGGAACATCAGTGCTTGAGTACTTTGTTTTGATGATAGGTCTAGAAGCAGTACTAACTGATGCAGAAGTACTAACTTTGTTAGCAGCACTAACATTGTTAGCAGTATTATCTTTTAAGGAGGCATTAACAGTGTTAGCAGCACTAACACTGCTTCCAGAAGTACTAGCCTTCTCAGCAGTATTAACTAACTTAGCAGTACTAACACTAGAAGCAGTATTAATTTTTGAAGAGGTACTAACTGTGTTAGCAGTACTAACACTGCTAGCAACATTATTGCTTCCTGCAGTACTAACATTGTTAGCAGCACTAACTGAGTTGGCAGTATTATCATTAGTACCTTTAGGCATCCATACTCTAACACTTTCTGTATCTGCCTTTTTCATGTGGCTTTTGGTTTTAACTTGTTTCTTTGCCACAACTTTCCTCACAGACTTTTTATAGCCACCATTCTTTCTGTAACCACCAGGTTTTTGAAAAGATCTTTGAGCATTAAACCTTTGGTTAACAGGATTGAAATAACAGTGTTTGGCTAAATGATTTAGCTTACCACAGATGAAACAAGGTTTTGGCCTGTTAATTCTGTTCAGATCAACTCCTTGTCTCATAGCCCACTGGTTATTCCAATTTCTTTGATTACCCCTTTTGTTATCATGTTTTTGGGGCTTAAGCTCTTGAGATTTCTTACAAGAACAATGTTTACAGGTATTGGGAGCCACAACTGTGGTCTGTGTGTAATGGACTCCCTTTTCTGTTTCTTTCCTTTTTATCCCATTGTTCTTAACTCCTTCTTCTATTTCAGTCCTTTTTATCTCATTGTTCTTAACATATGGACTTTCACATTCCTCATCAGATCCTGCTTTGTCAGTCTCATCCTCAACAACTACTTCTTCTTCACAAGGATCTATATTAATCTTTAATTCAGGATCCTTCCTATCCTTGGTCTCTAACAAATCAGACTTAGGAGGTATGTAGTTGTTATTATAGGGTGGAGGTGTGGCATTGTACCCTATCCCTACTTTCATCTTGTCATGGATTTGAGCCTTAATGATGGTATCCATGGTTTTAGAAGCACAGGTAAACTTTTCAACATCAAGTTTAACCTTCTTAAGCTCTTCTTTTAATTTCTCATTCTCCTCCCCAGACACTTTCAGTTTAATCTCATACTCATTCTTCTCCCACTTCCAATAGTTAGTATCATAGGAGTGTTGAAGTTCATTAGCTTGAAAAGCTCTAATCTGTTCCTCAAACCTTTCTACAATCCTAACATAATCTTTCACATCTTTCTCTAGCCTCTTAAGGTTATCACACATACCCTGATTGTGATCCCTATATCTTTTAACATCATCAATGCAACCTTGAGAACAAAGTTTAGATTGTACCTCAGTGGGAATATCAGATACTTCTGCCATAAGAGCTTGATTCTGACAGGCTTCCTCAGCTTGATCACTCCAATCAAATCCCATTCCTTGTTGAGAAACAAGGGCTTGAGAGGAGCTTCTGTTTTGGTTTCCATTTTGAGCCTGTTGATGTGATCCTCCACTTCTGCATTCTCTGGCAAAGTGTCCCATCTTGTGACACTTATAACACTCAACCTTGGACTTGTCAAAGCCTGCACCATCTTCTCTTCTCTGGGAAAAGTTGTTTCTCCCAGTCCTTTTGATGAATTTCTTCACCCTCATTGATAGCATAGCCATCTGCCACTTGATGTCCATCTCCTCCAGATCATCAGCATTAATCTGCTCTAAATCATCATTGATTAGAGAAGAGTGAACATGACTAGAAAAGAATGCTTCTAGTATAGAATCTGTAGTCTTCTCTTGATTAGTTCCACCAACAGCATTAACAGAACCTGCAGTATTAACAGAATCAGGGTCAGCAACATTATCAGAGGATGAAGATAATAAAGCGGCATTATTAAAAAATCCAGATGGCCTTTTCTTGGCTTCAACTTCAGCCTCAAATACTCTCAGATCATTGTAGAGGTCATCTAGCTCTTTGTCCTCCAATTGGTCATTCTGTCTGAATGAGACTGTGTACATGGTCCATTCTTCTCCCAATGATCTAAGGAACTTTCTATTGACATCATCAGCATCCATGTGTACACCCACAGTAGCTAATTCTCCAATCAACTTGTTAAATCTGTCAAAAGTTTGAGTCATAGACTCATTCTTTGCAGACATGAAGTTCTCATATTGTTGCCTGAGAATAGCCTTTTGATTTCTCTTTGTGCTCTTTGTGCCAGTAAATCTTTTCTCCAGAGCATTCCACAACATCTGTGCATCTGTGCAGTGTTGGAATTGATGTTGGTACTCATTAGGAATAGCCAAAAGCAGAGTGCTTAAGGCCTTCATCTCTGTTTGTCTGACTTTCTTTTCAGCATCTGTCTTGGGAGGAGGTCTTTTGCCATCTGCTCCTACTCTTCCTTCAGCACATGGACCATTCTCAATGATATCCCAGATGGAATAATCAGTAAGCAGAATGTACTGCTTGATTCTAATTTTCCACATGTCAAATTCATTGGGTCTGAGCATGGGAACCTTAGATACAAGAGTACTGTTTGATTCAAAAGAATTTTCCATAATGACTGTAGAATTCTAAGAAACACTCGCTCTGATACCACTTGTCAGGATCGAATCTTAACAAGACAATAAACACTTAGAATTCAGAATTAAAGAATCTGCGGAAAAGAACTTTAATTCTCACAATCAAGAACAATGTAACAGAAAATTCACAATTTTGTATTCACTGTTTTGAATCACAATATTAACAACCAAACCTCAATCTTGTTGAACAGGCTCAACAAGACGACTTCTACTTCTCTAGAAATAGGGTTCTTACACCTTGAGGTTAATTCTCTCTTGAATCAATATCGAATTCTATTTCACACGTATATTAACTCGTCTATCTTCTTTACTAATAGCTATCTATCAATACTATTTATACAAAAGTAATTACAAGATAACTATCAAAAGTAAATTGATCTTCTGAATCTTCGTTAAACATATCTTGATCAATTCCTTCTTTGTCTCCAAAAGTATCGCATACCAAACTTATCAAGTCAGCAGTATTAACAATGATTTGACTTAGCAGCATTAACGACCTTTAGCAGTATTAACCTTCACAGTCTTCTAGCAGTAGTATCTCAGCTCAGCAGTACTAACCATGTCTTGCAGTAGTAATTTGGTCTAGCAGTACTAACCATGTCTAGCAGTAGTAACCTTGTATACGCAGTAGTAATCTTGTCTAGCAGTAGTAACTTTCTTCTGGCAGTATTAATGTAGACTTAGCAGTAGAAATCATGGACTAGCAGCACTATCCATACTTAGCTCATTTTCAGTTCCCAACATGAATAGATCCACGCTGAGTAGATCCAGAGATCTGATTCCTTGATCCAGAGGGATGAATCTGTTGGGTTTTGTTCAAAAACGATTTCTTTATTGAAAACATTTGCAACGGAAGCTTTTAAAAATGAACAACATTAGAGCAAGTTTAACACCCACCAAGGATCCATTTGCATGAAACATGAAAGATTAAAACTAACAAGGAGGTTTTAGAAAATACAACCTTTGTAGACCTTGGAGATGATTAGTTGAAGATTGCAAGAACTCAAAAAGAATTCCTCTTTAGTTGTCCACCAACAAGTTCCAACACTATTGTATGCTAGTACTTCTTCTTGAAGATTGATGCAAGACTTCAAAACTATAGAATAGAGTTGTAAATGGAAAAACACAAAACACTATGTGTGTGTGTTCGGCCGAAAGTGGAGAGAGGAGGGAGAGAAAGAGCAAAATCAAGTGTCTCTTTTGAAAGGCTTCATCATCTCTTTTATTCTCAAACCACAAGTCAAGTTAAGTAATTTTTATTGGCTCATAAAGTGGTCCAATGAAAATTGAGTTTTCCATGCATAATTTCATTTCAAGCCCCTTTAGTTTAAAATAGTTTAAAATCTTTATTTTAATTGTTTAAACTTGCTACTTGCAATCCCTCCTTGTATCCACTAGTTATTAAAATCATCATATTTTAATAAACTAGATTTCCTTTTTGCATCTTATATTAAAAATTATATTTATTAATATAATTAATAATATTCATCAAGAAATGATATTTATCAAGAATCAAATTCTTATAAATATCAATTTAGTATCTACTTGTTGTTTGGTGTGACCCTATAGGATCATATATTACCGGTAATATTATTTTACAATTACTCTTGAGCACATTTAACCAACAATCTCCCACTTGCTCAAGATTGCATTATAAAATAATATAGACAGTGGTGGACGTCTAGCAACATCTCACTGCCCCCAGTAATGTATGACGGTAAGTGCCATTCAACAACATTCAATTCCCACAAGCTCATATCTTCAATTGATGTATAAGGTGTGGTATCAATATTTCTCTTTGTTTAGACATCATGTTGAGCATGAGATATGGATCACAATCATTCTCATTTATTGTTCAACTTTTGGTAAGGCGCCTTAGATGTCTCACTCTTAACATATTAAGAGAAACAAATTCCATCTTGACTACATACGCCTCTTATACAGTTCATGTCTTGCCCAATAATGGCCTTTATAGCTGCCTTTTTCAAGAACAACGGTTAACCATATTAAAACATAACACTCCCTACACTTGAGTCCCAAATATGTATCTCAGGTCGAAGGACACAAAGATACTACCTTCTATACAAGAATCACTTATGATGACGATCTATGAAGTGATCTTGAAGCGGGTCAAGTCCAGTATTTGTTCCCTTAACAAGCACCTATGAACTTGGTTGCAACACTTTGCCACTTTTACTTTTAAAAGTCAACCAATCCAATTCATATTAGTCTTACTTCATAGTTGTTCCCACAACTATGATTGACTATGGACATTTAGAATAATCAATTTATTCAAGGATTTAAACATGCTAATATAGAACACAACGAGTATTAAAAGGATCATATCTAATATATCTAATTGAATATAATACTTGTTGTTTTTCATTGTTCCAAAATCCAAATACTAAACCAAATCAAATCCATTCACTAGAGTAACGAAGTCCTATAGCTCTGGCGTGATCCTCATGCTTAGCTAATGGAAGGGACTTCGTGAATGGGTCTGCCAAGTTCTGATCTGTATGAACTTTGCGAATACTTATTTCACCGCTTTCAACTTCATCACGTATGTAGTTGAATTTCCCCGACGAATGTGCCTGGTCCTTTTCTGTGACATGGCATCATTAGCTATGGCTATGGCACCCTCATTATCACAAAGGATTTCTAGGGGATCCTGAATGGTAGGAGCTACCCCTAGACCTTCAATGAATTTCTTCATCCAAGCAACTTCCTGTGCAGCCTGTGATGCTGCGATGTATTCTGACTCTTAGTGGATTGTGCAACCACACTTTGCTTGGAACTCATCCAAGAAACTGCCCCTCCATTTATTATAAAGACAAAACCAGATTGTGACTTACAATCATCTCTGTCCGTCTGGAAGCTAGCATCAGTATAACATTTTATATTAAGGCTTTCTTCCTGACCTCCATAGATAAGGAACATCTCTCTGGTTCTCCGTAAGTACATTAGAATGTTTTTCACAACTATCCAATGACCTTCTCCCGGATCTTGTTGGTATCTACTCGTCATGCTCAAAGCATACGATACATCCGGTCTTGTGCATGTCATAGCATACATGATAGATCCAATTGCCGAAGCATATGGAGTGCCATTCATTTTCTTTCGCTCAGCTTCTGTGCTAGGACATTGAGACTTGCTCAATATGGTACCAGATGGCATCGGCAATGACCCTTTCTTAGAGTCCTGCATCTTGAATCTTTTCAAGATTTTGTCAATGTATGCATTTTGACTCAGTCCTATAAGTCTTCTTGATCTATCTCTATAGATCTTTATACCAAGAATATAGGCTGCTTCACCTAGATCTTTCATTGAGAAACATTTCTCAAGCCAAACCTTAACCCCTTTCATAGAAGGAATATCATTTCCAAAGATCAGTATGTCATCCACATACAACACAAGGAATGTTACAATGCTCCCACTAGCTTTCTTGAAGACACATGGTTCATCTTCATTTTTAATGAAACCAAACTCTTTGATTTTCTCATTGAAACGAAGATTCCAACTTCGAGATGCTTGTTTTAGTCCATAAATGGATCTCTTAAGTTTACACACTTTATTAGGATACTTTATATCGACAAAACCTTCAGGCTGAACCATATAGACATCTTCACTTAAGTGTCCATTTAGAAAATCCGTTTTGACGTCCATTTGTCATATCTCATAGTCATAGTATGCCGCAATGGCAAACAGTATTCTAATAGACTTGATCATGTCCATAGGAGAGAAGGTTTCATCATAGTCAATACCATGAGTTTGAGTGAAACCTTTCGCCACAAGTTTTGCTTTATATGTGTGCAAATTTCCATCCATGTCGGTTTTCTTCTTGAAAACCCATTTACTTCCTACAGACTTGTTGTTCGGAGGAAGATCAACCAAGTCCCATACTTGATTAACATACATGGATTGCATCTCAATTTTCATGGCTTCGAGCCAATGATCAGATTCAGAACATGTCATGACACTCTGGTAGTTGGTGGGTTCATCAGAATCCACCAAGAAACAACATTCATCATAATATATGGAAAAGCCATATCTTTCTGGTTCCTGTCGTACTCTACCAGATTTGCGAACACTTTGTGTCTCATTTGTCTCCTGACCAACCATTTGTTCAGGTTCAATATCTCGTTGTTGAGTACTAGTGCCAACCTCAGGTGCATCAGCTAACGGTTCTTCCTCAAGTACCATTTGCCTCCCACTTGCTTCTTCCATTAGAAACTTACTTTCCAGGAATTCAGCCTTTCGAGCAATAAAAATTTTATTCTCGGCGGGATTATAGAAATAGTATCCCATACAGTCTTTAGGATATCCTATAAAGATGCATTTAGTAGATCTGGGATCTAATTTGTTTGAAGCTTATTGTCTCACATAAGCTTCACATCCCCATACTCTTAAATAGGATAAGGATGGAACTCTTCCATGCCAAATCTCATAAGGTGTTTTATCTACTTTCTTGGTTGGAGCCATATTTAAAATACGGGTAGTTGTAATTAAGGCATAACTCCAAAATGATAAAGGAAGAGTACTCCTATTCATCATAGAGCGAACCATATCTAGTAAGGTTTGGTTCCTTCTCTCAGACACACCATTATGTTGTGGTGTTCTAGGTGGAGTAAGTTGTGAGACAATCCCACGAGCTTCTAGATGATTTAGGAATTCATTACTTAGATATCCACCTCCTCTATCGGAACGAAGGACTTTAATGGTCTTATTGAGTTGATTCTCAACTTCACTTTGAAATAATTTGAACACTTCAAATGCTTCATTTTTGTGCTTTAACAAATAAACATAACCATAACGACTGAAGTCGCCAGTGAAGGTGATGAAGAATCTAGCACCATCCCTTGCTACGGTTCTGAAAGGACCGCATACATCAGTATGTATGAATCCTAACAAATCTTTAGCCCTTTCACTAGAACTAGAGAAAGGGGCTTTGGTCATCTTCCCCGATAAACAAGATTCGCATATATCAAATGATTATTTCTCATTTGCCTTCAAAATACTACTCTTTTGAAGTTGGGATATGCGTTTCTTGTTTATATGGCCAAGACGACAATGCCATAAATAAGAGTCGCTCAAATCATTCTTGAGTCTTTTGGTGCTAGCATGGTAAATAGAACTATCATTTATGGAACCATCTAGTTTTACTTCATATATACCATTTAGAGGTCTAGCCTCGAAATAGAACATATCATTTTTGTAAGCATGAATAACATCGTCATTAAAACGATAAGTAAAACCAGATTGTTTTAAACGAGCAACTGAAATAATATTCCTGGTCAAGCCAGGGACATAACACACATTGTTTAGTGTCAAATACAGGCCATTCGGTAAACGTAAATCGTAATCTCCTAAAGCTTGAGCTTCAACTCTTGCTCCATTTCCAACGTGGAGTACGATTTCACCTGTCTTCAGTTGCTTACTTCTTCTGAACCCCTGTAACATGTTACATATGCGAGTTCCACACCCATTATCAAATACCGAAGTGTTAGGTGAAAAAGTAAATAGATCTATTTCTATCACATAGATACCTGAAGTGCCTTCGTCGGCCTTCTTCTTCTTCAACTCCGCAAGGTAAGTAGGACAGTTCCTTTTCCAGTGACCAACCACGCCACATTCAAAACATCCGTCTTCTTTGGCCACCTTCTCCTTCTTTTTAGTTGGTGGGGTTCGGGCAACTTTCTTGCCCTTGCCCTTCACAAACTTAGCCTTGAAGTTAGTAGTTTTGGGCTTCTTGGTTTTACCTTCCCGAATCATGAGCACATGAGGGGTTTTCTTTGGGAGATTCTTATCAGCAGTTTTAAGCATCTGATGCAGCTCTGAGATAGGTTTCTCCCAACCATTCATGTTGTAGTTCATGATGAAGGGGTCATAGGATTTGGGTAAAGAATTCAGAATAATATACGTAGCCAAATCCGTTGGATATTTAGAGCCAAGACGCTCCAAATGATCCAAGTGACCTTTCATCATGAGTACGTGATTGCTCACATTTCCTCCTTCCTCCATCTTGCATGCATGCAACGATCGAACTGTTTCGAATCGTTCAGTGCGGGCTTGCTGCTGGAACATTTCTTTTAGCTGATTGATCATGTCAAATGCCGTGTGATTCTCGAAAATCTCTTGGAGTTCGGGAATCATTGTGGCTAGCATGAGGCTCGACACTTCTATCGAATCATCCACATGTTTCGACCATTCAGCGTGAGGAGCCCTAGGAGTAACGGGAGGTTCATCGGGAATAGGGGTATCCAACACATACAACTTCTTTTCCGGCCTGAGAACAATTCTCAAATTTCGGCGCCAGATTAGGAAGTTGGTGTGGTTAATGTCAGGATCGAATCTTAACAAGATAATTAATACTTAGAATTCAGAATTAAAGAATCTGCGGAAAAGAACTTTAATTCTCACAATCAAGAACAATGTAACAGAAAATTCATCACTTTGTGTATTCACTAAATCGACTCACAAGATTACAACCAAACCTCAATCTTGATGAACAGGCTCAACAAGATGACTTCTACTTCTCTAGAAATAGGGTTCTAAAACCTTGAGGTTAATTCTCTCTAAAACACAATCGAATTTAGAATTTTCTCTTCTATCTCATGTATATTCTCGTGTCTATCTTAATAGCTATCTATCAATACTATTTATACAAAAATAATTACAAGATAACTATCAAAAGTAACTTGATCTTCTAAATCTTCGTTAAACATATCTTGATCAATTCCTTCATTGTCTCCAAAAGTATCGCATACCAAACTTAACGAACTCAGCAGTATTAACCTTCATTCTTCATGAGCAGTACTAACACTTTTCGTAAGACACCAGCAGTATTAACTTTGTTCAGCAGCATTAATGATATTCCAGCAGTAGTAATATACCAGAAGTATTAACTTTGTTCAGCAGCATTAATGATATTCCAGCAGTAGTAATATACCAGCAGTATTAACTTTGATCAGCAGCATTAACCATGTACCAGCAGTAGTAACTTGTCTAGCAGTAGTAACTTTGACAAGCAGTACTAACCTTGAACTAGCAGTAGTATCTTTGTTCTGGCAGCACTAACATTGAACTAGCAGTACTAACCTCGAACTAGCAGTAGTATTGTTGTTCTGGCAGTACTAACCATACTTAGCATATCTTCAGTTCCCAACAATCTCCCCCTAACTTGACTTTTCAGGATGAGAAGTTAAGTTCTTCAGATGATGCTTCCAAAACCTAATCATCAACGCATAAATTTGGATCCAATCCCAGACTTTGATTGAGAATCCTTTTTACAAGGTATCTTGCCATCTTAGAGTCTTTGTCACTCACCAACTTAGCATGCAGCATTCCATTCAACTTTTTCATGTTGTGCTTGTATACAACATCCACCAAATAATATTCATGAAATGTATTGTCAAGAGAGATGACATACACTCCACAATTCTCAATGAGCATCCAGTTGGTAATGACTTGAAAATTCCTTGCCATCAAATACTGAACTGCTTCTAGTTTGAACATTAAGCACAAGTATTCAAGAACCATCTTGGTAATAGACATACCTTGCTCTGTCAGCATGTTTCCATCTAGCCTCATTCCCACCTTGAACATCTCTTCCAAGTCAGATCTAGAGCATGTTCTAATAAGTTTTCCCCAAGTAGGACAAACTTCAAACTTTCCATCTGCCCTTTTGATTCTGATGAACTCCTTTCTTCCATCTTTCAATGTGTCCCAGAAGATGATTTCAGGAGCCATAGAAGATATTGGTTCAGCTCGGATTGGATTAGTATTAACCACAGTAATATACAAATCACTTTGAGCATTTGGCAGTGATTGTACATTGCTTGGTTGGCCTGAGGGAGTTGCCACTTCTTCTTCAGCAACTTTTGGATCAGTTTTCTCTTTCACTGCTTCCTCCTGGGCTTCTTCTACAGTTGGATCCACCCTTGGCTTCTTTACATCTTTCTTCTTTGAGGCTATTGTCATTGTTCTTGGCCTCTTTGTTCTTTTGAAAGATTTAACAGCTTCAGGAGTGGTTTCAGCTGTTTCTTCTTTGTCGCTCTTAGCAGCACTAACAGTTTCTGCTGCCTTTTGTTTTTCAGCAGCAGTAACCATTTCTACTGCTATAGCTGTTACTGCTTCTTTTATGACCTTTAATACTGCTGCTTCGACACTGTCCTTTACAATCCCATATATCTCTTCATCAATCTCTGCTTTAGTTACTGTAGGAACAGATTCTGCTTTCTTCTCACTTTCAGCTTCTTTTGCAACTTCAGCAGCAGTAACCGTTTCTGCTGTTGGTTCTGTTTCTGCTTCCTTTGTAAGATCAGCAGCAGTAACTATGGTTTCTGCTGCTGGTTCTGTTTCTGCTTCCTTTGTAATATCTGCAGCCTCCTCAGTCTCCCCCTCAACCTTATACTCATACTCCCCCTCAATGTTTGCATCCTCCATGTTTAGATCTGAGTCTGACTCCCCCTTTTTGGAAGCATCATTGGTAGGGTTTCTTCTCCTAAGGACAAACTGAGCTTTCTTCTTTCTGTGCATCAACTTAGTGATCATCTTCCTTTGCTTCTCAAGCTGTGAGTTTTGATAGAGGACCACTTTCTTGAGTTCATCAATTTCCTTTTTCTGATCCATGACCTCAATGTTGATATTTGCAATAGTTTCCATCAATTCCTCGTACGTATATCTATCCTCACCCTGTTTAGGAGTTTTTACCTCCCTTAAAGGATCATTGGAAGTTTTAGCAGGTGTCTCTTGCCTAGCAAAAGCACTACCTACCCCCTTGGTTTCTTGGCACCTGGGACCTCTGGATGATTTCTCACCCAGAGTTGCCGTGAGGAAGGGCTTAGTTATTTTACCACTGGCCTTCTCTTTGCTAGCAGAAGTAGTGGCAGCCTTGCGACTCACATGCTCAACCTTCTCCTTAGTGAGCTCTTTCTTGGGGTTGGGAGACACCCCTGTGGTTTCCCTTTCGATATTCTCTAATGGAGAATGCTCCACTAGAGGGCTTAAAGGCTTCGGGCTCCTAGGAGATACAGCAAGGGAAGGAACCTTGTGTACCTTTCTTCTTTCAAACTTTTTGGTTATTATGGGAGTGGGTCGTTCAAGAATGGACTGAGGGATGTCTTTTGTGATGGAAGGTTGGGATTGGTCATCAGCGGGTGTGTCTAATGAGGGCCTTGACCCTGATGCCATACCTTCAATTGTGTGGGACACAACCATCATTGTAGAGAACAATGGTGTGTCAACTCCTTCCGAGTCCCTAGGAAGTCTTTTCATATTTGAAAAAACCTTCCCTTTAGGGGATTTTGGCACATATACCTCATCAAATTGAGGCATATCCGTCAATTCCTTGGTAATTACTTCCTGAACAAACCTTGGATACATATAGAAACGCTTTTTGGATTCCAGGTTTGCCACAAGATCATTGAAAATCATTTGAGAAAAATTAAACTTCCTGTTAGTGGCTAAGCAGACTAGAGCATAAGCAATAGTACTGCTGAACTCACTCCATCCAGTAGTTTTCTTTGAAATACAATGCATTAGGGTATGAACAAAGAATCTCCATTGAGTAAAAAACTTTGACTTGTAGAATTTAAAAACTCCAATGGGACCTTCATACCCCATTCTTTGTAAAGTTGAGTATAGTTCTTCATTGGAAATAGAAGTTATACCTGAGGCATCATCCAATCGAAGAGTGATGCGAAGACGTTCTTCTGAAACTTTCAAGGGTTTGTCACATACCCTTGTTTGGATGACTTTCTGCCCATCTTCGGATTCCACGGTGGCATTGGCCCAGAATTGCGTCTGATGCTCGATGTAGATAGTCGGATTCACCATTAGGGCATAAGAAATATGAGTGGATTTGAGAAAATCCACAATTTCATGAAATCCTTCGGCCTGCTTCGGCTTCTGAAGCATTGCAATCTCATTATGCTCGTCAACAAACTCCATAATCGTTGTGCTTCCTGAGGATTTGTAAAGAAAACACAGAGATTCTAGGGAGAAGAGGTTAGAACGAGAGAGAGAGAAGAAGTTAATGCGAAGAGTCGTTATGAACTTTGGCGGGCAAACAGGGGTATTTATAGCAGTATTTGCCCTAGATTTTCAAAAGCAGTATTAACGACATAAGCAGTATTAACGACTAAGCAGTATTAACAACAGAGCAGTATTAACTACTAAGCAGTATTAACGATTGAGCAGTATTAACTGCAAGGCAGTATTAACTACACAAGCAGTATTAACTACTTAAGAAGTATTAACAACAGAGCAGTATTAACTACTAAGCAGTATTAACTGCAAAGCAGTATTAACTACTTAAGCAGTATTAACAACAGAGCAGTATTAACTACTAAGCAGTATTAACTACTGAGCAGTATTAACTGCTAAGCAGTATTAACTACTCATTGGCAGTATTAACTGTGCACTAGCAGTATTAACTACGCACTGGCAGTAGTAACTCTGCATTAGCAGTAGTAACTCTGCACTAGCAGTAGTAACTTTGCACTGGCAGTTTTCGTAAGACACCAGCAGTATTAACTTTGTTCAGCAGCATTAATGATATTCCAGCAGTAGTAATATACCAGTAGTATTAACTTTGTTCAGCAGCATTAATGATATTCCAGCAGTAGTAATATACCAGCAGTATTAACTTTGATCAGCAACATTAACCATGTACCAGCAGTAGTAACTTGTCTAGCAGTAGTAACTTTGACAAGCAGTACTAACCTTGAACTAGCAGTAGTATCTTTGTTCTGGCAGCACTAACATTGAACTAGCAGTACTAACCTTGAACTAGCAGTAGTATTGTTGTTCTGGCAGTACTAACCATACTTAGCATATCTTCAGTTCCCAACAGTTAAGTTTTTCCTTTTCTAGGAGAGATCGAAGGTAATTGGTATGGTGGTTCGCATTAGTTGCCATCTACAAAATTTTAACAAAATTCTATTTAGTATTTTCGATTTTTAAAACTTTATTTATTAATACCCTTTATGTATTTAAAACATTAATAATATAAAGTCTAGGATCCAACGTTGCAAAACAAATAAATGGTTAGGTGACCTTTATCCCATCTATTTAATTCAACATGGTAGGTGACGTTCGCCAATTTCATCCAAATGTAATTCCTAGTAATATGGGATCCTTAACAACGTTTGTTTTGCCATTTTTGATCCCATCTATGCCTCGGGTTTCTAGTGCTTAGGTGACCTTTATCACAAAAGATCCCCGATCAAGTCATCCAACTTGAACAACTTGTGGAGACGGCACATAACTAGTGGTTAGGTGACCTTTATCCCACTAGAAAACGCGAAACCACCTCGGCCATCAAAAGACGATCCAAGTAGTTAGGTGACCTTTATCCCACAATGATCATACAAGTGACGTGCGAGTGTTTTCAAAAGGACGGCATAGACTTAAGTTATTAAAAGAGATTTTAGATGTTTTATAATTCTAGTTTTATAAACATATTGTATCATGTATATTGCATGCATCCAATATCACATGGTACTTATAATTTTGAAAAACATATTTTTTCTTTTATTGGTTCTTTAAAATAAAATCTCCATTTTATTAACTATTTCGTTGCGGTCAAATTTTTTTATATTAATATCCTATATTAAGGTTTTAGTTTGAGCGCATTAGAACCAATTTTAGTTCTTTTAATAAAACAACATTTTATTATTTGATTTGGAGTTTGGATGAGTTTTAAAATCACAACTTTAACTCATTTTTAGTACTTCAAAAAATTTAAGAGTTTTTATAATAATATTCCTTTTATTTAAAACTCATTTTTATCATTTTACTTTAAAATGTTATTTTGAAAAGCCAAAACTCCAAAAGATGATTTATTTTATGTTCAAAATATTATCTAGCATGCAAGAACCTATTTCAACCATGCATGATAATATCAACATAAAAAATATCAAATATATGTAAAAGGTGTATAAATCAAGCCAAAAAACTAGTGACTATTCTTGTGAACCAAACAAGAATGTCAAGTCCATTCCTAAGGGACAAAAAAAAAATTCTAAAAAAAATCTTCTAGCTCCCACTTGCCATAGCAACCATTTGCTTGCATAATCTTCATAGTAACTTCATGGTGAGTGTCTTACTCCTTCATAGACTCCATTCTTCAACTTGTTACATTTTTATATAAAATAAACTAATCTATTTAATACAAAAATAACAAAAAGAAATGCCTATTTACTATTACAAAATATTATGAATAAAAATAACCAAAGATATAAACAACACAAACATCACAAAAGGTCTTTGGCTTGTTTATACCCAACAATTACATATAATAAAAAAAAAAATAAACAAACACTTTGTTTTTCTAAGGCAACTTTTATGACCAAAATGCATGTAAAAATTTGGTCATATGAAATAACAAAAACATAATCAATAAAGTTGCCAAAGATGCCATGTATGAACTTCTTCATAAAAATCATCCATGGCTTCCAAAACCCAAGCATTTTTTCATATAAACAAAAAAATCTAAACATGCATGCAAAAGAGGCTCTGATACCACTTGTTGGGTTTTGTTCAAAACCGATTTCTTATTGAAAACATTTGCAACGGAAGCTTTTAAAAATGAACAACATTAAATCAAGTTTAACACCCACCAAGGATCCATTTGCATGAAACATGAAAGATTAAAACTAACAATGAGGTTTTAGAAAATACAACCTTTGTAGACCTTGGAGATGATTAGTTGAAGATGGCAAGAACTCAAAAAGAATTCCTCTTTAGTTGTCCACCAACAAGTTCCAACACTATTGTATGCTAGTACTTATTCTTGAAGATTGATGCAAGATTTCAAAACTCTAGAATAGAGTTGTAAATGGAAAAACACAAAACACACACACACACTATGTGTGTGTGTTCGGCCGAAAGTGGAGAGAGGAGGGAGAGAAAGAGCAAAAATCAAGTGTCTCTTTTGAAAGGCTTCATCATCTCTTTTATTCTCAAACCACAAGTCAAGTTAAGTAATTTTTATTAGCTCATAAAGTGGTCCAATGAAAATTGAGCTTTCCATGCATAATTTCATTTCAAGCCCCTTTAGTTTAAAATAGTTTAAAATCTTTATTTTAATTGTATAAACTTGCTACTTGTAATCCCTCCTTGTATCCACTAGTTATTAAAATCATCATATTTTAATAAACTATATTTCCTTTTCGCATCTTATATTAAAAATTATATTTATTAATATAATTAATAATATTCATCAAAAAATGATATTTATCAAGAATCAAATTCTTATAAATATCAATTTAGTGTCTACTTGTTGTTCGGTGTGACCCTATAGGATCATATATTACCGGTAATATTATTTTACAATTACTCTTGAGCACATTTAACCAACATAATCACTAAAGCTTTAGAACCATTCAGCTTAGATACTAAGGTACCCTTCTGAGGATTTTGGTTAAAAACAATTCCTTTACCTTTATCTTTAAAGACAGAGGTAGGTTTTGGATAAACCATTTTCTCTTTACCTTTTGAAGAGGTAGAAAATTCCTCAGGGATAGGCGGTCTGGAATACCTGTTAATGTCACGCTGTACCGTGGGATGATCGGCTCTCTCTTGTATCTTACAGCTAGCCGACCCGATATTATGTACGCAACCTGTTTGTGTGCACGATATCAAGCTGAACCTAAGGAATCTCATATGACCGTTGTAAAGCGAATCTTTCGATACCTTAAGGGTACTGCGAACCTAGGTCTTTGGTATCCCAAAGACTCAGGGTTTGATCTAATCGCCTATTCAGATAGTGATTTTGCAGGTTACAAATTGGATAGAAAAAGCACCACAGGAGGCTGTCAGCTCCTGGGTGGAAAGCTGGTGAGTTGGACAAGTAAAAAGAAAAATTCAGTGTCCACCTCAACTGCTGAAGCTGAGTATGTAGCCGCTGGAAGCTGTTGTTCTCAGGTCTTGTGGATGTGAAATCAACTACTAGACTATGACCTTCAGCTCTCGAAAATTCCAATCTATTGCGACAGCACAAGTGCCATCGCTATAGCCAACAATCCAGTGCTACACTCAAAGACAAAACACATCGAAATCAGGTATCATTTTATCAGAGATCATGTGATGAATGGTGATATAGAACTTCATTTTATCCCAACTGACTATCAGTTAGTTGATCTGTTCACCAAACCTCTTGATGAGACAAGATTCAACTTTCTCATCAGCGAGCTTGGAATGCTGAACTTTGAAGAGTAAAATCTTCAACAGTTCACATTTGATCAGCGATAGGATAAAATCAACTTGTATAACCCATTCTATCATTTTCTCTCTGAATAAACTTGATTCGCTGATATCAAGGTATGTTTTTTCTCTCACTGACAATCGCATGTAAATGCAAGATTTCAAGACAAATTGCATCGCTGAATATCTCTTCCTTAATCAGCGATACTTTGAAATTTCTTAAACCAACACTGATATTTCTATTCAGTGCTTCATGTTTTCAAAAGTGTCCCTGAGTTTTCAAAACCTCAGAGACATCCTAAAATATGAAAGGACATCCATGACGTCATCGCAACGGATAAGCCCTGGCACGTTCTTTTTCTGACACACTTTCTTTTTCTGACACACGTTTGCACGTTTCGTTTACCAGCCAATTAAATGCAAACACGTGTCCGTGTCATGATGAAAATCTTTTCCCGCTCAAGATTTTCTCTCTCTCTAATCTCTCTATATAAACCATTTTGGGTTTATATTTTTCCTTTACGCGAACAACTTCTTACTCAAGTTTTCTCAAGAATACTGTTGCATCTTGAACATTCGAGTTTTCTCTCCAAAAAAAAATGTTCATCTTCTACAAAAAACACAAGGTTAATATTCTTATATTATCTACTGTTTTAACTTGTTTTGGATCTTCTCATTGTTTTTACAAGATCAAACAAAAGAACTTTTTCAAAAATGAAATCATTTCTTTCATGGTTTTATGAACGCAACCTTTCATGGTTGTTCTTCAAGTTTAATCGCAAAAATCTTAAACTTGTTCTTCATACGTTTCTCCAGAATCCTAATCCTCAAAGGAAACTGGAAAACGAGACTTTTTATTGGGTTTGCATTTCTTTTTCAAAAACAAGAAAACCCAAATCTTCATTAAGACATTTTTGTCTGAATGAAATGGACAAAATTCGAACCATCTTATTGGAAAATCTTTCCACATTAAGATTATTCTTATTTGTTATATCTTTGGTTGAACTGATAATACAGCAATGGCATCTACTGATATTCCAACTACTGAGAACACTGCTGCTGCTGAGGAACTGGAAATCACCAAGGCTCCTCAGGTCAAGTTCACGCTTGAGGAACTTGATTGGACAAAAACAAACAATCTCTATGCGTTTTTCGAGTTTCCTCCTCGAAAGCAAGTCACACATCTGAATGATGCTGTGAATTTCCTCAAAACCTGTTGCCTCTCTACAACCCTGACCATAAAACCCCTTGCTCATCAGCTACTACTATCTCAGTTCTGGTATTCTCCCAGACACACTCAGCTACCATCAACCAAAGATCCCACGAAGAAAATCGATTGCATCCTCTCTGACACTGATTTTGGCACCATAAAAATCACCACTGCCATTATCCGAAAAGCACTGAGCCTTCCCATCGCCACAAAAGAAAAACCCTTTGTTTCTCTCCCTGACCACAAGAAACATGTTGATAGGGAAGCCATCACTGCATTCTTTGATGCAATGGGTTATGTATGGGAAACTGGGAGGGACAAGAAGCTGACCCTCATCAAGAAATCCAAAATGCCCAGCGAGATGAACTTCATCTTCGCACACTTGATAAGTTGCATGACTGCAAAGACCGGCTCCTCTGATCAAGCCGCTCAACCTCAGCAAGCAATGGGCTATGCATTGCTGAAAAGTCTTCATGTTGACTGGGCCTCGATAATCTACGATGATCTTGTGCTCATAGTAGACTCTGCTGCTGATCGACCATCATGGGTTCCATACCCAAGATTCCTCAGCGCCGTCTTCCAAACCGGCCTTAAGGATAACTACCCAAAAGTAGGAGACCTGAAACTCTCTCAGGTTGGCCCTAAGGTACTCGACTTCAAGCCAATGGCAAACGAGGTACGTCTCTCTACTCTCTTAACTATTCTCAATCCTCCTTCTATTTATGTGGCTACTTCAGCGACAATACCCCTCGCTGATACCCAGGCCACAAAATCTACTCCTCGTAAAAGGAAACACTCCATTACCCAACTTGGTTCCAAAAGAACTAAGAAAACCAAGGAGCAACCCCAGCAATCTCATGCTGAAGACTCCTCAGCTCATCTTGAAGAGCTGATGGAAAGTTCAGTGGTACGCTCTACCACAGTTGAACAAGCCACCCCTTCCATCCCAGCTTCAGCGTCTCTAAACGCTGAAGTTACAAACTTGGAAATGAACCAACCTCCTTCAGCCCCTCAAAGGACTGAAGAAGTGATTCTCAGTGGATCCAACACTGAATCAGCACCCCAACCAACTTTCTCAACCTTCGCTTCTCTCTCTACTCCCTTGGACTCTAATCCAGTTTTCACCGCGATCACTGGAGCAACCGTCATTCTTCCAGAAGCTAAAGTTGATCCCTTTCAAGGAATGATGGATGCAGGACCTGCAGGAATTTCCATATGTACACGCACTCTAGCTGACGACATGGAACATTTTTCAGGTCACAGAAGTTTTGATGACTTCGCCAACCCTCCTGAAGGTATACACCAAACCATATACACTATAACTAAACCCCAAACTTCTGAGCTTTCCTCTGTTCAAAAGTTCTTATCTGTTACAGGTCCTAGTTTGGGGGATATCAACACCTCCCTGACGGCCCTGGAAACAAAGATGGAGTCTTTCAACAAAACTCTAACTGCCAACTCTTCAGCGGTTACAAACACTTGAGAGAACTTGAAGACTTTGACCACTGAGGTCAAAAAGAAAGCCTCCAAAGCTGATTTGGAGAAGGTTGATCGTTCTCTCGGTGACTTTGCCAAAGTTCTTGTTGATATCTACACCGACTACAACTCTCTCTCCTCTAGAGTTAACACCATGTCCAGCGAGGTCATAACGCTGAAGACATCGGTTGGTACTCTTCAGAGAGAGGTGTCCGCTGTAAAGACTGACGTGAGTTCAGTAAAGACTGACGTAAGTTCAGTGAAGACGATGGTACAGCAGATCCTGAATCACATGACCGCCCTTACCCCTGCACCTTCACATTTTACTACGGCGGATCGTGCTGAACTTTTAAAGATCAGTCCTGCTATTACTGGCCTAGAGGACAGAGTAGCAACGATTGAAAACTATATTGGGATCCCTGGCCAAGAAGACAGGGAACCAACACCATCTGCTGGGTCATCGCATTCCTCCCCCACTCATCATGAGGAGGGGGGTGAAAAGAACTCTGAAGACCTTCCCCATGATGAATCTATCGAGGGGGAGAAGACTGAAGACCTTCCCCTTACTGAAGAGGGGGAGAAGACAAATGAAGAAACAACTGCTGGACCTCAGGGAGATGAAAACCCTGAGGGAACCGAGAAGCTTACCTCTGTATCTGAGGGGGAGCAACTCGAAGAAGCTGTTGAAGATTCTGAATCCGAAGCTGAAGATGATGAAGCTGTTGACATCACTGATGATGAACCATCTTCTTCTTCAAAGAATGATGATAATGATGATGATGATGATGACTCCTTTCTCGTCAAGCCTGTTAAGAAGACTACAGCTCTTAAAGGGATCTTGATAAACGAACCTTCAGGGGAGCGGATCAAGACAAAGCCTGTAGCGTCTGAAGTTGACAAAGGTAAAAACAAAGGCCTCGCTGCAGATGACAATCTGACGATCTTGCTTAAAAAGCTGGTTTGTCAGGTACACTACCTTCTATTCCCTTACACTGCATCCCTCCTCTATCCCTTCTCAATCTCAATCCTTCAATCCATAAAACCTCTATACACTTAGCCCCATTCTTTTTCTATCTCTTTCTTCCCCAACTCTTTTTACTTAAACGATCGCTGTGTTTCAGCTAGTCCTCTCCCCTATTTGAGGATATCGCTGAAGTTTCTACAGCTGCGACTTCAGCAACAATAATCGCTCTCAACGCTGAAGATATAATCCCAGTCTTGGATTTAACCACTGAGACTGATGAACCTGAAGAACAGCTGCTCTCTCACAAAACTAGACCTTCCTTGGCTCCTCAAAAGCTGAGTGAAGAGGATCAAGAAAAGAGAGATGCAATGATCAAGCGACTCGAAGATCAGCGAATCATCATGAAGCGTGATCAACTTCCTTCTATTCCTCCAAAGTTCAGACTTTCACAAAAGGAATACCAGGATCACCTCAGAGCTGAAAGGTTAATCGCTGAAAGAAGGGAAGCTGAAGAAAAAGACAGAGAACTCGCCATCCAGCTTACTCAACAATCGGTGAAAGACCCCTCACTGAAAAGAACTCCAATCGAAGTTCAACGTCAGCTATGGGAAGACGCCAAGAGGATCGTTGAAGAAAAGAGAACTGGGTCTCAATCTACTTTAATCTGGTGCAAAGAAAAGGTACACTTCAGATATCGACCTGCCAGAATCAACAAGGTACATATCACTGGAAAATCAACCCTCAAAGTTTCAATCGCTGAAATTGAGATATTAAGAGAAAACGAACAGTACGAAAAATTCTATGCTGAAGCCATCACGAAGTACGGTCTCTCTGAATGGTTGGAGATCAGATTAGCCATCCAGAAGTCTCAATCTAGGTACAAGGATCATGTCGAAAAGCTGGTAAATCAACAGATCGACTTAGTCTCTTCTTGTGTGGATATTCCTCCTCCCCCTCCTCTCGCAAATCAGAAAAGAAGGGCCTCTGCAAAGAAAAAGTCTACCCCTTCAGACTCAGGTCCTCCTATATGGAACAGAACAGGTATTGGTTTTTCTCGTGCTGAAGTTCTTGGTCCAGAACCTGACCTTTCCGCACTTGACACATCTCTTCCTCCTGGTGAGACTTTCATCCCTGGAAAAGTCATAAGCAAACCCTATGGGATATTCTTTATTGACTATGGTGGACGACAACGTTTTCAACGTATCTCTGAGCTTCCCATCACTCCCATCGAACAGCTGAAAGATCTCATCTACTGGTGTGAATTCAAATGCGACATTCAGGCACGACATCTTAAACCCTTGATTTTTGAAGAAGCTATGAACAAAAAGAATCATGGAGTAAATGTCCCTGACTAGATGATTCCCACATCAAAGACCCTTGATGAACTTCTCATTAAGGAAGAACCTCTATAAGCTGATAAGATCGCCTTATTCTTCTATTTTATCAGTTATTCTTTTGTACTTGTATTTTATTTCGCTTGTACTTATAATCTTTCCACTTCCCTTTGTAATCTGATACGAAGTTTAAAGAAAGATTTCAGCGAAAGTACTTTACTCCATCAGTACAGAAAAGATCCCAGAAAACAGTAAAAGGGACAAATATTTTATGAGTTCTTTTTATCCTTATGTTTTCATTAAATAGCAATTTTCTCTGTTGCTATGTCATAATCAAATAGGGGAGATTGTTGATCCAAACCCTCAGAGATTTGATAATGACCCGCTCCATTCTACTTAGTGATTGTTGATCCAAACCCTCAAAGTAAACAATATGTATCAGAGTTTCACTATCGCTGATAAGTACTAAGACTTTACAGTACCGCTGATAGAAACTCTCGCTCTTTAGATTAAACATTCAGCGAACACTGTTTACCATAATGCTCTGAGCCTGTTCAGTCCTTATGGTGATCGCTGATAAGTTAGTTGTTTACTTAAGATCCCTGAAGACAAGTTTCACGTCAACATAGGTTCTTCGCTGAAGTCAAAGTTCAAAGCTCAAGAACCAGCGACAAGTCTCCTAATGAACTGATGCGAATCAGCGAAGACTCAGATTTGTCCACTCAACGTGAAGTATCAAGTACAAGACTTCAGCTATCGCTGAACTTCGTCATTCGCTGAATAAGAATGATAAAGCCCTGAATCAACGTAAAGCTGATCATGAAGTCCTCCGTACAAAGTACTTTTGTCTTAACCACCCTTGCACGACTCCGTACGATATGTCAGAAAAGAACCTCCTTATTGTCTGAAATCGTACAACTACTCTGATACTACACTGTTCACCATGCGGCTACTAAGGTTGTCTACTCAAGTCAGATCCTATAACCAATTTCAGAGATTGTTGATCCAAACCCTCAAAGTAAACAATATGTATCAGAGTTTCACTATCGCTGATAAGTACTAAGACTTTATAGTACCGCTGATAGAAACTCTCGCTCTTTAGATTAAACATTCAGCGAACACTGTTTACCATAATGCTCTGAGCCTGTTCAGTCCTTATGGCGATCGCTGATAAGTTAGTTGTTTACTTATGATCCCTGAAGACAAGTTTCACGTCAACATAGGTTCTAAGCTGAAGTCAAAGTTCAAAGCTCAAGAACCAGCGACAAGTCTCCTAATGAACTGATGCGAATCAGCGAAGACTCAGATTTGTCCAGTCAACGTGAAGTATCAAGTACAAGACTTCAGCTATCGCTGAACTTCGTCATTCGCTGATAAAGAATGATAAAGCCCTGAATCAACGTAAAGCTGATCATGAAGTCCTCCGTACAAAGTACTTTTGTCTTAACCACCCTTGCACGACTCCGTACGATATGTCAGAAAAGAACCTCCTTATTGTCTGAAATCGTACAACTACTCTGATACTACACTGTTCACCATGCGGCTACTAAGGTTGTCTACTCAAGTCAGATCCTATAACCAATTTCAGAGATTGTTGATCCAAACCCTCAAAGTAAACAATATGTATCAGAGTTTCACTATCGCTGATAAGTACTAAGACTTTACAGTACCGCTGATAGAAACTCTCGCTCTTTAGATTAAACATTCAGCGAACACTGTTTACCATAATGCTCTGAGCCTGTTCAGTCCTTATGGCGATCGCTGATAAGTTAGTTGTTTACTTAAGATCCCTGAAGACAAGTTTCACGTCAACATAGGTTCTAAGCTGAAGTCAAAGTTCAAAGCTCAAGAACCAGCGACAAGTCTCCTAATGAACTGATGCGAATCAGCGAAGACTCAGATTTGTCCACTCAACGTGAAGTATCAAGTACAAGACTTCAGCTATCGCTGAACTTCGTCATTCGCTGATAAAGAATGATAAAGCCCTGAATCAACGTAAAGCTGATCATGAAGTCCTCCGTACAAAGTACTTTTGTCTTAACCACCCTTGCACGACTCCGTACGATATGTCAGAAAAGAACCTCCTTATTGTCTGAAATCGTACAACTACTCTGATACTACACTGTTCACCATGCGGCTACTAAGGTTGTCTACTCAAGTCAGATCCTATAACCAATCAGCTGATGCCACGTGTAAAGTATAAACTGACATGCATTAAATGCATACAGTATATAAGAAGAAGACCTCACTTCATTTTGAAGTACTTGCTAACTCTGGTCAAGTCATCTTCTTATCTTGAGATAGGTTATTATTAGTAATTTCCTTCTCTTTCTTAGTGCAAAAAACTTAGTGTTCCAACTTGTTTAGATTAGGATTTATCCTTAATCTTGTTCCGCAACAAGCTGTAAATTGTTAATGATTTATCAATAAACAATTTTGAAAAGTAAAATTTGTGTGTTTGTATTCAACCCCCCCTTCTACAAACTTGTATAGCCCTTCGGGACCAACAGGGGGAGGAAACAGCAGCAACAGCATTATCAGCATGCTTTGGGTCACTGTCTTCCAGGCCAGTGATCCCAATGCAAGTTTCAATCCTTGCAATTCTATCTTCAAGGCCAAAAATTATAGGACTGATCTTTTAAAGATCCTCTCGATCAACCTGAGTGAAATATGAAGGAGCACAGGTTGTAGCATTCAGGCGATCGAGGATTTGCTACAGTAGATTGGTCGCAGTGCTGACATCTGTTTTTAATGTAGACACCTCTCCCTGAAGTTGGTGGAGAGAGTATTGGTGGTGGTGGAGTTCTCAGCGAGAGTAGTAGCAAGATGAGAGAGGCTACCTTCCACTTTTTCCTGATCAGCACTGGACGCTTTGTCTTTCACCTCAGTGGTGAGTGTCTTGAGAACCTCTCCAGCGTTTGTAACCACTGAAGAGTTTGTAGAAAGTGTGGTGGTGAGAGATTCCACCTTGTTGGACAAATCCTTGAGCGATGTGTTGATGTCGCCCAACTTAGGACCTGTAAAAGTTGAAAACTTGTGAACAAAGGAAAGCTCAGAAGTTGGGGATTTTGAGAGAGGAATGTTTGGAGTTTTGTGTATACCTGCGGGATGGTTGACGAAGTCCTCGAAATCTCGATGACCTATCAATGTTTCCATGTCGTCTTCCAGAGTACCTTGACCCATAGAAGTACCCGCAGGTTCTGTGTTTTTAGCCATCATCTACTGTAGCGCTTCAGCAGATGAATCACTTAGAGTGATTGTTGTTGAAGAGAATGGAGGGAAAATAGGTGGAGTGTCCAAAGAGAGAGTGGGAGGAATGATGGTTGAGAAGAGGGATTGGGTAAGAGGTTTAGCGTGGGATTCGCTGAGAATTACTTCCGCAGTACTTAGAGGTATTGAGGGAGGAAGGTTATGTTCCAAGTTAATAACCTCAGCGTTTAGAGACGCTGAAGTGGGTACGGAAGGGATGGTTTCAGCAGTTATGGCAGAGAGTACCACTGAACTTTCCAACGGCTCTTGTGAAGAGGGATCCACGGAGTCTTCATCCTGGGAAGGCTTGGGGGGTTGCTCCCTGGTTTTCTTGGTCTTTGGAACACCAAGAGAGGTTGAAGAGTGTTTTTTCTTTCGAGGAATGGGAGTTGCAGCCTGGGTATCAGCGGTTGGGATTACTGCTGCCGATGTGGTAGCTGCAGAAGTAGAAGAAGTGGGGGGTCTAAGAAGAGGTAAGAGAGTAGAGAGACGTACCTCGTTTGGCAGGGCCTTGAAGTCGAGAACTTTAGGGCCAACCTGTGAGAGCTTCAGGTCGCCCACCTTCGGGTATTTGTTTTTCAGCCCTTGTGCGAAGAGAGCGCTGACAAACCTGGGATATGGAACAGTTGTCGGCCTATCAGTGGCGTCCACCCTGAGCATCATATCGTCGAATATGATCTTAGCCCACTCAATGTGAAGGCCTTTCAGCAGAGAGTACCCCATAGCTTGTTGTGGTTTTGAGGCTTGGTCAGTGGATTCAACCTTAGCTGTCATGCAGCTGATCAAGTGAGCGAAGATGAAGTTCATCTCGCTGGGCATTTTGGACATCTTGATGGCAGTCAGCTTCTTCTCAGGGAGTTTGTCTCTCCCTGTTTCCCATGCGTAATGCATTGCATCAAAGAATGCAATGAGGGCTTCCCTATCAGCAGGGTTCTTGGGGTCAGGTAGAGGAACAAAACGTCTTTCCTTGGAGTTCCCAGGGAGGTTTAGAGCAGCCCTGAGAGCCTCGGGAGTAATCTTGGAGCTTCCATGTTCGGTGTCAAAGAGGATGCCATCGATTTTCTTCTTTGGGTCCTTGGTGGAGTCAAACTGAGCTCTTCTGGCAGTGTACCAGAACTGGGCAAGCAAGTTCTTATGAGCAGGAGGATTGATGGTCAGGGCTGTCGATAGAGGACAGGTTTTGAGGAAGTTCACAGCATCGTCTAGGTGTGTGATCTGCTTCCTTGGAGGGAAGTTGAATAGAGCATAGGGATTGTTTGCCTTAAAGGTAACATTCTCGAGTTTGAAGTCGACATGAGGAGCTTTGATGATTTCGATGCTTTCAGAGGTAGTGGGGGACTGAGCAGTAGGAGCTTCAGTAGTTTCCATTTCTGTTTATAATGTACAACATGAAGAATATGAAAAATAATTTCTTAATGTGGAAAGATATTCCAAAATAAGATGTTTTAGGGTTTTTCACTTTCCATTCAGAAAAAGATGTCTTAATGGAGATTAGGGTTTTTTCTAGTTTTGAAAAAGAATACAAAACATAGTGAATGATCTTGTTTTCCAGTTTCCTTTTAAAGAAGGGATTCTGGAAGAACGTATGAAGATACAAGTTTGAGATTTTTGGTTCAAACTTGAAGAACAATCTGTTTCTAGATTGTGTTCATAAAATCATGAAGAGAAATGATTTTATTTTCAAAAAGTTCTTTTGTTTGATCTTTTAAAAACAAGATTAAGATCGAAAACAAGTTTGTGTTGCAAAATAAAAGAAATATTAACCTGTAGTGTTGAAGAAGATGAACAGGTTCTTGAGTAAATATTTTGAATGCAACAGAGAGTTCTTGCTTGAGAGAGATGAGTTCGCGTAAAAGGTAAAAATATAAACACAAGAGGTTTATATAGTGAGAGTAGATAGAGAAAAACTATGAGCGGGAAGGTTTTTCATTATGACACGGACACGTCCCTTGAATTTGATTGGACAAGGTATACGAAACGGGCGAACGTGTCAGAGAAAAGCGTGTCATGGTCTATCCGTTGTGATGACGTCACAAACGTCTTTTCATATTTTAGGATGTCTTTGAGGATTTTGAAAGCTCAGGGACATTTTGAAAACATGAAGCACTGATTAGAAATATCAGTGTTATTTAGAAATTTCAAAAGTATCACTGAAAGGAAGAGATATTCAGCGATGCAATTAGTTTTGAAATCTTGCATTCATAGGCGAACGTCAGCGAGTAAGAGAGAACATACCTTGATATCAGCGAATCAATTTTGTTCAGAGAGTAGGTGATTAATAGGGTTATACAAGTTCATTGTTATCACTGATTAAATGTGAACCACTGAAGATTTTACTCTTCTAAGTTCAGCATTCCAAGCTCCCTGATGAGAAAGTTGAATCTTGTCTCATCAAGAGGTTTGGTAAATAGATCAGCTAACTGAAAATCAGTTGGGATAAAATGAAGTTCTATATCACCATTCATCACATGATCTCTGATAAAATGATACCTGATTTCGATGTGTTTGGTCTTTGAATGTAGCACTGGATTGTTGGCTATAGCGATGGCACTAGTGTTGTCGCAATAGATTGGAATTTTGGAGAGCTGAAGGTCATAGTCCAGTAATTGATTTCTCATCCACAAGACCTGAGAACAACAGCTTCCAGCGGCTACGTATTCAGCTTCAGCAGTTGAGGTGGACACTGAATTTTGCTTTTTACTTGTCCAACTCACCAGCTTTCCACCTAGGAGCTGACAGCCTCCTGTGGTACTTTTCCTATCCAATTTACATCCTGCAAAATCACTATCTGAATAGGCGATTAGATCAAACCCTGAGTCTTTGGGATACCAAAGACCTAGGTTAGGAGTACCCTTAAGGTAACGAAAGATTCGCTTTACAGCGATCAAATGAGATTCCTTAGGTCCAGCTTGATATCGTGCACACAAACAGGTTGCGTACATAATATCAGGTCGGCTAGCTGTAAGATACAGGAGATAGCCGATCATCCCACGGTACGCTGTGACATTAACAGGTTTTCCAGAAGATCCTTGTTTAGTGTCAGCGGCGGTGCCATAGGGCTTTTCATAGATGAGCTCTGAGTTAAATTCAAATTTCTTCAGCATATCTTTAACATATTTTCCTTGGTGAATGAAAGTTCCTTTTTCATTCTGTTTGATTTGAAGACCTAGGAAATAGGTTAGCTCACCCATCATACTCATTTTATACTCTGCTTTCATTCTTTCAGCGAAACGAGTACAGAGGTCAGGGTTAGTGGAACTAAATATCATATCATCGACATATATTTGAACAAGAATAATATGACCTTTTACTTTCCTGAAAAATAGAGTTTTATCAATTTTACCTCGCTCAAATTTTTCAATATGGAGATAAGTAGAGAGAGTGTCATACCATGCACGAGGAGCTTGCTTTAAGCCATAAAGTGTCTTATCCAGTTTATAAACATAACCTGGATGCTTAGGATCTGAGAATCCTAGAGGTTGTTCCACGTAGACTTCTTCGTTCAGCTTTCCATTAAGAAACGCTGATTTAACATCCATCTGATAAACTTTGAAGTCTCTGTGTACTACGTAAGCTAAGAATAGACTAATGGCTTCTAGTCTTGCCACTGGGGCGAATGTTTCGTCGTAATTTATACCTTCCTCTTGTCTGTATCCCTGAGCAACAAGACGAGCCTTGTTGCGGGTTACAGTTCCATGTTCATCCAACTTGTTTCGATAGACCCATTTAGTGCCTATTACTGACTTGTCGGATGGCTGTGGAACGAGCTTCCAAACTTTGTTTCTTTCAAATTCTGTCAGTTCTTCTTGCATAGCACTGCCCCAGTTTGGATCTCTGAGGGCATCATCTGTTTTCTTTGGTTCAATCAGAGAAATAAAGTTAACACATAAACAAATGTTACCTGCACTTCGTCGAGTCTGAACACCAGCGTTTGCATCACCAAGAATTTGTTTGATAGGGTGATTAATAGTCCATCGCTGAGCCGGAGCATAAGTAGCTGACTCAATTTGAACTTCTAGAGGAGCTGAAGATGAGGCTTCAGCAACTTCTGGTATATCAGCCAAGAGAGGAAGAGGTTCAGATGTCATTTCATTAACTGATTGCTGAGAAGTAGATGGTATGTCTGAGATAGAAGGTTCAGAAGCAGGCATAGTGTTTAGACGAACAACTGAGACCCATGATGTTTCAGCTTCACTTGTCTGCATGCTTGGGATGATAGTAGGATCATCATCTTCAGCGGGATGAGTATGAGATGGAGGAGTGGGAACATCTTCTGAATCACCAAGATGAGAAAACATCCATTGATTCAGTTCTTCAGAATCAGTAGAAGGTATAGAGTTCACTGAACGGGATTCGTCAAAGGTGACGTGGATTGTTTCTTCTACAGTTTGTCTTCTTCGATTAAAGACTCTAAAGGCTTTGGAGATTGAAGAATATCCAATAAAGATTCCATCATCAGCCTTAGGATCAAACTTTCCAAGGGCATCTCTGTTGTTCAATATAAAACACTGACATCCAAAGATGTTAAGAAAGCTAATTGAAGGCTTTCTCCCATGGAAGAGTTCATAGGCTGTTTTCTTGAATCTGTTGACAATCAGCTACCTGTTTTGAGTAAAACAAGCAGTGTTGACAGCTTCTGCCCAAAATTGAGTACGTAGATGAGAATCGCTGAGAATTGAACGTGCAGCTTCGAGGATAGTTCGATTTCTTTTTTCAGCGACTCCATTTTGTTGCGGTGTTCTCACTGAGGAAAATTTGTGATAAATACCCTTACTTTCAAAGAATGAATCAAGAGAATTGTTTTTTAATTCAGTCCCATGATCACTCCTTATTGAGCGAACGGTCATGTTTTTCAAGACTTCCATTTTCCTGACAAAAGTGATGAGTTCTTCAGGGGTGTCACTCTTAGAACGGAGAAACATTACCCAGGTATAGCGAGAGAATTCATCAACTATGACCAATGTATATTTCTTTCCAGCGATGGATTGTTTGTTAACAAGGCCAAACAAATCCATATGGAGCAGTTGTAGAGGAGATGACACTAAGGAAACTTGCTTAGACTTGAAGCTTGCCTTGGTTTGTTTTCCTTTCTCACACGCTGAACATAGAGACTCCTTAGCGTATGATTGTTGAGGTAAACTAGTAACCAACTCTTTTGAAAAAAGAGTATTCAGTGTCTTGAAGTTTAGATGAGAGAGCCTCTTATGCCATACACAGTTGATATCAGATGAGGCTTTTGAGAAGAAACAGGAGTTCTCAGTAGTTGTAGAGTCCATATTTATAACGTAAACATTTTCCATACGGTATCCGCTGAGAGCTATCTTCTCCTTTTTGTCAGTGACAAAGTAGGATTCCTTAGTGAAAATCACTTTGTTATCCTTCTCACACAACTGACTGATGCTTAGAAGATTATGCTTCAGTCCTTCAACATATGCAACTCTTCTGAAGGTAGTTGTACCATTATAGAGTACACCAAACCCTTGGGTATGGCCTTTTCCGTTTCCACCGAAGGTCACTGAGGGACCCTTCTCTTCCTTGTATTCAGTGAGCATGTTTTTCTTTCCAGTCATGTGTCTAGAGCATCCGCTATCAAGATACCAGATACCTTTTTCAACCTGCAAACAAAGGAAGATTAGTTTGACTTGGGCACCCATTTCACCATGGGCCCACACTTGTCAGTGGTGGTAGAGGAAGTGGAAGGTTCAGCAATCTTCGCAGCATTTGAAGATTTAGCTTCAGAATTACTCTTCACTTTGGTTAATTTCTTAACCTCAGTGGTAGTATTCACATTAACCTGATTTGCACCAGGATTGGTCTTCTTTGCCTTGGGGGCATTGATCTTCACCTTAGCTAATTTTTCAGCTTTGGTGGCTGTTGGGCACTTACTAGCAATATGATTTATAAGTCCACAGTGATAACATTTCCTATAACTAAAAGTAGCTTTAGGACCATTTGCATGTTTAGTCGTTGATTTTAAATGAGCAGGACCAGCACCAAGTATACCTTTGGCATTGGAAATGGGAGGAACAATCAGTTCTTCAGATTTCTTACCAATTATATCCACTCTGATTCTAGGAGTAGATCGCTGAATAAATCCAGGAATCTTGTTCTTAGAAGTAGAGGGATAAGTCACTGAAGCTTTAGAAGCATTCAACTTTGGTACAAAGGTACCCTTCTGAGGTTTTTGGTTGAAAACTTTTTCTTTACTTTTACCTTTAGGGATAAAGGTAGGTTTTTCCTCGGGGATGGGAGTTTTTGAAGAGAAACGCTGAGATGAGGAAGTGTCAGGGATAGAGGACACGAACATTCCAAACTTAAGCATGGAATGATCAGTGGTTGGTTCTTCAGCGTCAGCTTTGTAACCAAGACTATGTTTGTCACTCAGGGGAATCTGAGACTTTATTATCTCAGTGATCGTTGTTGAGGACTTGCACCATCCTTTAACTGTAGCCTTTTCAGCTTTTAATACAGCGATAACTTCTTCATGTTCAATTTTGACTAGTTGGTTTATATGGACCTGATCTTTTAAATCTTCTTCAATATTAGAAAGCTTTTCTATTTGAAGGTGACAGTTTTTAAGCTGTTCAGCGAGATCAAGGTTTTGATTTTCAACTATGGTCTTGCCATTCATGGCATCATATAAATTCATAGTCAGAAGATCGATTTTCCGAAGACTATCAGCTTCATCAATATCTAAAATATTAGTAAAGAAGGAGGTTGATACCTTAGTGGTAGAGGTTGAAGTCGAGAGAATGTCAGAATTTTCTTCCTCTTCTTCGATTTTTGCCATGAGGCAGAGATTGGCCTCATCATCATCTTCAGAGTCAGACGATTCTTCTTCATCAGAGGCAGCCCAGTCAAAGTCAGCCATCAGGCTTTGCCTTTCTTCTTAAAGCTTTTCAGCTTTGCATACTTTTCTTTCAGCTTTTGATATTTGTCATCTCTAGCCCTGGGGTTAGAGGATTTCTTGGAGAAAGCTGAGGGTTTAAAGACTTTCTTTGACCAGCATTCACTAGCAAAGTGTCCCGCTTTTTCACAGTTAAAGCAGGTAGCAGTAGCCTTATCAACAGGGGTTGATGATATTGGCTTGTCAGTGAGTGCAAGGGGTTTGTTCCTTCTGAAGTTACTCTTTCTAGCGAATCTCCTGAACTTATTAGCCAGGAGTGCTAGAGATTCATCAAGATCTGAAGACTCAGCATCTGATGAACATTCAGAGTTAGTTTCCAACTCAGTGACAGTGATAGTTGATCCCTGAGTGGAAGGTGTCTCTAAGAGTAAAGCAACATGTGTGCTTTTGGAATCTTTTACAAGATTCTTCTTAAGATGACACGACTGCTCATGATTAATCATAGTGCCAAATAAGGTAGAGAGAGTCATAGATTTTAGATCCTTTGATAGCTTAAGACACATTGAATAACTGTCCCAACTTTCAGGTAAATATTCTAAGAACTTTTTCAGGATCTCAAAGTTAGAATATTCCTTACCAAAGCTTTTTAGGTCAATAATTAAACAGTTAAACCGCTGATGTACTTCAGAGAGAGATTCATTCTTACCACAAATGAAGCTTTCGTATTGTCTTACCAGGTTGATCTTTCTTGAGTCCTGGACTTCAGACGTACCTTCATATTGAACACATATTGTGTCCCACATGGCTTTGGAGGTTTTCAGGTTCATGACGGAATTGTAGACTTCGTCAGGAAGAGCCATGGAAAGAATGGATCTGGCCTTAGTGTCGAAAGCCACTTTCTTCTTGTCTTCATCAGACCAGTTATGAACTTCCTTGGGAATGATCCTTTCAGGGATGGCAGCTCTAGTAGTAGTGCCTGGAACTTCAGGATCAATTCTCACAGGGATATATGGTCCATTTCCGATGTAATGGGGCATAGTAGGGTCTACACCTTCAAGAGAACCATTGTCGATATAGTTTGTGTTTGTGGTGTTAGCCATTATAGACAATAGCAAGGAAGAGAAAAGGAATTAGTATAAGCAAGATCTTGTTTATAGGATTAAACAATCTGCTCTGATACCACTTGTTGGTCCCGAAAGGGTTATACAAGTTTGTAGAAGGGGGGTTGAATACAAACACCCATATTTTACTTTTCAAAATTGTTTATTGATATTTATCAAACAATTTACAACTTGTTGAGGAACAAGATTAAGGAGTAAACATAATCTAAACAAGTTAAGAGAAACACTAAGATTTCTTGCACTAGAAATAAGATACACAGGAGATAAGAATATTACGAATAATATTCTAACACACAGAGTAGAAAAGAAGGAGATGGCCGAGCACTTCATTTCTGAAGTAGTGTTTCCTTTATATACTGCATGCATTTAATGCATATCAGTATCACTTTACACGTGGCAGCAGCTGATTGGTTGCATGGTTTGACCTTTGTAGACAACCTAGTAGCCGCATGATGAACAGTATAGAATCAGAGTTGGTTGTACGATTCTGGACAGAGGGGATGTCCTATTCTGACATTATCGTAGGGAGGCGTGTAAGGGGGTAGAACAAAAGTAACTTGTAGAGGAAACTTCATGATCAGCGTTTGCTAAATAGTTCTTTATCAGCGAGTGATAAAGTTCAGCGTTCGCTGAAGTCTTCTACTTGAAACTTCACGTTGAGTGGACAAATCTTCTACTTGTCACTGGTTCTTTGGCTTGATCTTCGACTTCAGCGTAGAACATTGTTAACGTGAAACTTGTCTTCAGGGATCATAAGTAAACAACTGAAATTATCACCGATCATCAGTAAGACTGAACAGGCTCAGGGCTTGCTGATGAACAGTGTCGCTGAATGTGTAATTTAAAGCATATGTTTTCATCAGCGATACTAAACAAACTTAGTATTTTCTTTGATGACAAAACATTAATACATATTGTCTACTTACAATTTTCACTAAGTGATTCTCAGAGAGTCATTATCAAATCATAGAGGGTTTGGATCAACAAGGACGTTTATCAGTCGATCGACCGGTCTTTTGCCTCAGTTGTGATTGTTTTTTAGAACAAGAATCAGTTTTAGAAACCTTGATCACAACCGGGGTCGTTGGTTTTGTAGAACATTCGCCTTTTTGAAAATTGACCAGGAGATTTACCGCTGGCGAAAGAAAGTCGGTATGACTTGGAAGAGGTTTGTCAAATGGAAACGATTCAAACTCTTCATCTGAACTACCCTCGGAATTCATAAATTTTATAAAAATCTATATCCGGAATCAATAGACTTGGATTGGTCGAGGGAGGTGAGGAACACTTTGTGTCGGTGTGCTCAGGTGAATCTGGTGCGGAAGCTAAGAAAAAGTTAGAGTTTAGATTCTTTAAAACACACTCATCTTGAGACCCTTTACCGTTGAGAGAAGATGTTGTTCCAATGAAGGCTTTGCACGAGGATGTGTCAGACGAGTCCGAGGAAGATACGGGTGAAATAGTCTTTTCTTCTTGAAGTATGTCAATCTTCTCTTGAAGTTGACCATTTCTCACATGCTCCTTCATCGCTTCTGTTGCCAAAGCAGACAGTTTTGATGTGAGCCGATCGATTTTGTTCCGAAGGATTTCCTGTCCTTCATCCGACACAGACTCGGTTTTTACGGTTTTAAGTGCCTCAAGTTCGGTTATGAGCGCTTGCTTTTCCTTTTGAAAACATGATCTTTCCTTCTCGAGTGACTCCTCTAATTAGACTATTTTTGCTTCCAAAATGAGAGGCGGGACATAAAGTTTAAACTCGTCTGTCTCAGTTTTGGGTTCAAGTGCTTGGGCCTCATCCTTTTTGGAGGAATCATTGGTCGTCGCAACCTTATAGCCATCAAAGTAGTCATTCGAGAGGTATTTCTTTGGATTTTTCTTGTACGAGTAGTTCATAGGCTCGTAGCAAAAAGGAAGTTGCATATTGGTGGTATGTTTGCGCTTGTATTCCTCAGTTTCCTTTTCTTTCTCTGGTTCAAGAGGACCAGTCCATTTGATTTGGTATTCATGATACTTCTTAGACATACCAAGACAATTAAAGTGATAAAGTGTCGGTCTTTTGGCTATACCCTTTTTCAAGTACATAGGGTTGTCGTATCCGATTCTCCATTCCTTGTTGAAGTATGTGAATTCCTTGGGTTTATTTATGTGAATAGTCTTGTCTGTTTGACCTCTTTTGTGGAGTTTGGTTTCAAGATCTGTTATTTTGGAAACCATTTCTTTGTGCTGAATTTGAAGAGAAGAGCATTGATAAACAATCTATGTGTTCTCATTCTTACACTGAACCAGCTGTAGATTCAGTTCAGATATTTTGGCCTTTAAGTCCTTAGGTGCTATTGAAAGATTTGTATATTTTTCTTTTAAATTGGCATTTTCGGACTTATATTTTTCAGTTATTCGCTTTTGAACATCTAGTTTTTCAGTTAATGGTTTGATTTCAAGCAGTTCTTCATTAGTGATGGCCTTATAGGAAGCTATTCGTTCAACTATAGGTTCAAACTGTTTGATTAAGCCTTGATAAATAGGGTCACAAAACTGACACAGCTTTGCCTGTTCTTCTGGAGGAGAATGGTAGCCCATGAAAGCGTCGGCATCTTCAGAATCGTTTTCATCATCAGAAAGAGTCAGCCAATGGTCATCTTCGACAAAGAGAGCTTCTCATGCCTCTTTCTGTTCTACCAGCAGGAGTTTGGCATTGTAGTAATGTGCGTTCTTCACGACAGGCTTCCTACAGTCCTTTGCAAAATGACCCAGTTTCCCGCAGTTGTAGCAGGTGACGGGTTCGTCCTTCTTCTTTATTTCAGGCTTGCGGTCTTCTTTCTCACCCTTCTCCTTCTTATCAGGCTGCTTGTGCTCATCTGCCTTCTTCTTGCCTTCGTATTTATCCTGATAATCATGGCGCTTGTTGGAGGAAGTGGGGTAGCGCTGATTATTGGATGTAGGCTTCTTAAAGAACTTCTTTTGCTGGAAAGATTTGGAGAGTAGGGCCATTGCTTTCTTCACAGCAGTCAATTCAGGATCAAAATCACTATCCTCTTCTTCCTCAGATTCTTGCTCATATTCACTTGGCTCTTGGGCACGTATGGAACGACGGCTGGAGGATTTTCCTCGTTTTGAAGAAACAAGAGCTAGTGGATCAGCAGGTGACTTCGGAGCGGACTTTTTGTTGCTCAGAATCTCCATCACTTCATCTTCGTCCTGGAGAAGCATCTCATAGAGTTCGTGAATTGGGACGTCCTCCATCAAGTGGTTGTGTTTGACGTGAGAAGCAAACAATTTCCATTCAGGAAGGAGGTTGTTCAAGAACTTGAGCGCATTCTCCGTATTTGAGCGATTGATCTTGTTCTTGTGGAGCTCGTTCAATAGTAGACAAAACCGTTCATAGGTCTGGGAGAGAGATTCGCCGGCGCGCTGCTTGAAGCTGTCAAACTTTGTAATGCAGCTATTGATCTTCAGTTGGTTTCCGACTTTGCTCCCACTCATCATTTTCTCCACCTGATCTCACATGCCCTTTGTTGTGTCCTTGTAGCTATCTATGGCTGTGTAGATCGGATTCGGTAGAGCCTGAACAAGATACCTCTTGGCATGCTTTTCACCATCATGCATGCCCTTTTCGTCCTCGCTCATCTCCTAGTATGTCTTGGCCTCATACTGAACTTGACCACCTTCTTCTGGTGCTGGTATAGACTTCATTGGTTTAGGCTGTAGGCCATTAGTTAGAGTGCGTCAGATGAACTCGAAGTTATCCTTCGACTCGATGAAGATAACGAATTTGTCCCGCCATTGGCTGTATTCTCCTTGGTAGAGAGTCGGCGGCTTGGAGTCGGTGCCGATAGCAAGTGTGTCACGAGACATCTTTGTTGATTGCACTAATGTGATCGTCAGACGATTGTTCGATTCAAAGTGGTTTCCTAACGCAAGGCACTAAGAGTGATGTCCTAATGCAGGTTCTAAGAGTGATGTAGGCTAAACAGGTAAGAAACTAGCTAATCAGAACTTACCGGATAGGAATCCGGATGAAAAGTGTCTGATTTGGAAGTGTCCGGATCAGATGTGTGTGAAATTGTTCAGATAGCAGAAGTGTCCGGGTAAGTTAAGGTTACCGGGTAGCAGGAAGTTACCGGATAAAATTAGGCTTACCGGATAGATAATAGTTACCGGATAAAATGAAAGTTTCCGAATGAAATTGACACAACTTACCGGATGAATGTACTTACCGGATATCTGAGTATCCGGGAAATAGTGGGTTACCGGATGGAATTGTGTCCGGAAAGAAAGTACAATCCGGATGAAGCTGTTCGGATAACATGTCCGGATACTTGGGTATTCCGGATACATTTCCGAAAACTTTGTTGACCGGATGATTCGTCGGGAAAGATAAGAAAGAAAATGACTTACCCGGATAGTTTTAAGGATGTTCCGGAAACTGCTGTTGTTGTCCGGAAACCGCGGCTGAGGTTCAATAAATTGACTGGAATGCGATTAAGGTTGATAAAAACTTTCCTGAAAGATTAGAAACCTTCCAAAGTAGCAAAATAACATGATAGAACCAGATCTGTGCAACAATATAGAAATCGTAATGATAAATCAATAAGAACAATGATTTCCAACTGTCATCCCTTTCATTAATCTTTCAGAGAGAATTTAGCAATACAATGTTGAAAGTAAAAGAGATGATTAGCTTGTTTTTCCAAGCTATTCTTACATTAAATACAATGGGCCCATGGTTAACAAGCCCACGGCCCGTTCACTAATCAGGCTCAAATTAAACTATTACAATTCAACCCTTGAACTTTAAATCAACTATAAAACCTGCCCTAACAATCTCCCCCTTTGATTTGAAGTTCGAGTAGGCGTTCTAGATCTCTCCAGTTGAAGACATATCTTTTGCGCAGCGCGAAGTGAATCTCGAACAATCTGATGGCGCGGCGATAGTCGATGCGATCTTCAATCATTTCCAAGGCATTCCGAGCAATAGTTTCATTCTAATTCGGAACATAAGAGTACCTTGGATTCTCAGACTCGTTCTGAATAATCTTTCGAAGAGCATCCCTGACCTTTAGAAGCGTGCCGTCACAAAATCTGTCTACCTGACTGAAACGCAGAAACTTCTTTTCGTTCTGTTCGTTGATGTAGACTATCCCAAATTCAGGTTGTAGAAGCAGTGAGTTCTCGGGATACATCTTCAGCTCAGGGGCATCCAGATTCGGCTTGATCAGATTTACCTTTTTCGCCTTATTCTCGATAGCCATTTAGAAGTCCGTTAGATAAGACATCATAATGGTGCGGACCAGGTATCGACGAACAGCTTCGAGCGCCTTTGTAATCTCTAGCGGTCGGATTGTTCTTGTACGTAAGTCTTTCAGAATAACCAGAAAGTCGAGCGGTCGGAGGTTCTTGAAGTCAGCTTCTGAAAATTTCCATTCGTTCCCATCTTCACGTCGAACAATGAAAACTGGGTAGACGATCCTCATAATGCGTCTTGAATAGATACTGATTACCTCTGTGATCTGAAGTTTGGTTCTGACTTGGTTGACTGGAAGACACCGCTGCATTGCTAGTATATACCGGCGTTGAAATTCTGGGCTAAAGTTGTAAATACCCAGACAGAAGGTCGGCTCGATCGGGCGAAACTTGTGTACGAACATCCTTTTCAGGGATTCCTCCAGATGAGGGATAAGTACAATGATCTTCTCCCAACGAATTTGTTGCTGTTGAGGAGGAGGAGGAAGATCATAAGCTGTTGTGGGAGGAGTAGTTGTCGGAAGATCGGAAGTAGTAGACTCGGGTCTTGTTGATGATGTTCCGGCGAGTTGGGCATAGTGAACGGGGGATGTTCCATACAAATTTTGGAGCAGGAACTGATCATAATCAATGTTACCTGGAGATTTACGGCACTAGCGGCTTTTTCGTACCATGCATCTTCGGTCTCCGGGTTGGCTTCATAATCTGGATCTATCATGTCCAGAATCGGTATGTCTGATGAGTCAAAATCAATCAGTTTCTGTATTGAACCCTCGGGCTTTTCAACCGTCGGGTCTTCTTCATCTGATATCTCCATGTCTATAACCATGTCTGCTAAAGGCAACTCGGCTTCTGGTGCTTCTGTTGTAGCTGCCGCAGTTGGGGGTTCCTGATGAACCACAGTTGTAGCTTCAGTCTGGATCAGGGAGGCGGTCTCGGTCAGACGTTGTCTTTTCTCCCCCTCACGGTGATCAGGATCATCCTGGTCATCGTGTTTCCGCTTCAGGCCGCCTGCTTGACTCTTGCAGGTATCTTCGAGTGAGCGGACTCTCTCGGACAGCGTTGTGAGCGCTAGGTTGTAGTCCTTGAGAGTCGAGTCAATGGCGTCTAAGCGAGTGGTAATAGATGAAGATGGAGCAGTGACCTGTGATCGGAGAACTGAGATCAGGTCTGCTTCAGTAGAGGCGGTTGTATCTGATTCCTGGAGCAGTTGGGCCAATACCATCGTCTTCAGGGTGTCCACCGAATAGATAGATTGCGGTTGAATCGGTAGAGGTACAGGGGCGGTTTCAGTTTCGACGAGGTGGCCTTTACCTTTGATAGCGCGCATAGCTTTGGCAAGTTCAGCGGCTACATGTTGCTGCATCTGCTGCTCCATAACCTGGCGGACAGCCTTAAGGGTGCTGTCCAGAGACCCTTGTGACACAAAGTCGGGTAAAGTAACGTCAGGCTCACTTAGAGTTCCCGTTGAGGCATCCGCCATGGAGGCAGAGCCACCTACGTTCACAGTTGGCAAAGTGGTAGCTGTGGTAGGATTTCCCGCCGATCCTTGTGTTCCACCTAGAGGTGAAGACACTACGGAGGTTCCGGTCGAGTCATGAAGAGTCTCGACTTGGTGTTGCTCCGCTTCGAGTGTCCTAGCCAAAGAATGTTCAGTATCAAAAGGCGCTAGACACGATTGTGCACGAAATGAAGGCGATACCGGGGGAGGCTGGTCTCTTGTTTCAACACCAGAACCCTCTAAATGAGGGACCAGTGGAAGTTGTGCTAAATCCCCATGCAAGACTGAAACATCCGTCTTTTGAGAGACGGATGAGTGGATGGGGGGGTCGTGTAATTGCTCCGCTGGGTTCACGGAGGCTTCTTCAATACCCTGTCCCAACTCATGAGACAGGATAGTAGATGTGGCTACCCGGATGTCACTCGTTTGGGGTCGCTCATGAGCCTCTTTATCTTTACGGCTCGATCTTTCCTGGTTCGCTTTTGAACTTAACTTCCTCCTTCTCACATGTTCTATGTCCCGGGGAAGGTCCCTCCGGCGCTGGCTGGACCATGGGATTCCCTAACGCTCGTCTATATGCTATCACATGTAGGGTTTCAAGTGTATGCATAGCACGGATATTATCCTGCTCCCCCTCAAAACATACATGGGGATTAACTTGCTCCCCCTCGGAGTGAGAGTGATATCAACACACGAAAAAATATTTAGACTTTGTAAGAAATACAGTGTGACGCTTCCCCTCGGATTGAGGTTGTTGATCCGCCATGGAATGTCTGTAAAAAGACAAAGCACAGTTAGTAAGGGAGACGGATGAACAAGTGTCGGTCCGTACCTTTGCATTAGTAGGCTCAATTTAAGACAAATTGAGGACTGGCAGTGATGAAACAGGTACATGACTGAAAATAGCAGGGGCGTCCGGACATAATAATGAGATTGCAAGACATTCCGGACAACACAGGTATCCGGACAAAAGGTGTCCGGACGAAAGAGGATGGAATGGAAAACCTTTCCGGTCCAAACCAAGTATCCGGACAAAGGGTGTTTCAAGACAGAGTAGGGATTCCGGATAGTCCTACCCGGATACCCATCCGGCCCGGAAAGTCATCCAGACTGATGGGTGTCCGGACACTTTTAGACTTTAAAGAATAATTCCATTTTTCAAAGAGATGAAACCTGTAGAATTTTGAAAAAATGGATCTCTCGCTCCCCCTCAAACTGAGAATGGGGAAAAACTTGCTCCCCTCGGATAGTGTATAGGGATGTTCAATGGAGAGTCTGACACACAAAAACTTTAGACATTTAACGAAAAATTTGTGTCGCTCCCCCTCAAATGATGAACAGTAGTTGAAATCCACACGGGAGTATCCACACACAAAAAAAAACTTTTTAACATTTTTAAGAAAAACTGTGTGTGACGCTTCTCTTCAATAGTAGAGTAACCTTACCTGATGGCTGATCATGCTCCCCCTAAACACATGAGCAGCTCGTGAAAGTACAGGTATAGACAAACCTCACGTCTTCGCAATATTGTTCTTTGTAGATCGTGAGCAGCTCCCTCCTGCCGGTCATGTGCGTGGAGCATTCAGAGTGTAAGAACAACACATGACCGTCCTGCAAAACAAGATTAGCGGACCTTTGGTACCCAGATTTGCCTGGGTCCAGGAGGGTTAGGTTTGGCACCGCTTGGGGAAACTTGCTTTGTCCCAGCTTTCCCTTTAGGTGTAGGATGGACACCGTTAGAGGGAACCGGTTTTGGCACTTGTTTCTTCTGAGGTGCAGCGTTTACACCTTATGGAGGAACAGGTTTTGTAGCAGATTTCCACCTGGGTGCCGGTCTAACCTCAGTGGGAGAAGCCCGTTTTGGAATGGGGTTGGTCTCCCGCTGTGGTTTAACCTCGGTTTGAGAACCCCGTTGTTTATGATATTTTCTCTTGATATTACTGGGTTTGCGTTTGGGTGAATGATTGTACATGTGATATGACCCAAACCAATCATTGTTATTGATATCATCAAAGTCATTCCAACCACAACTAGAACAGCATAAGCAATCATGCGATAATTGAATCAATTGCTGAATGGAGTAGAGCTTAATTGGAAAATTAACATCTCGTTTAACAAAATTATTCCTATGATTCCATTCGCAATCATGCTTATGCATCCTAGGATAGAAAACAGTGTTAAATGACTTCGATGCCTCTTTCTCAATAGATTTCCTACCTAGCCTCTTTGGTTTATCTTGTTTAGGCTGGCCGATTTTATCTGATCCCACATTGACAGCATGGTCAGTGACTTTGGAAGGAGCATGATTTTTGGTGGGCAATCGCTCGGTCTTTTGCCTCGGTTGTGATGGGTTTTGAGAAACAGGTTTAGATTTGGAAACAAGTTGACCGGTCGATTCACCACTGGTGACAAAAAGTCAAAAATGACTCGGAAGAGGTTTGTCGAAGGGGAACGACTCATACTCTCTATCAGAATTACCTTCGGAGTTCATGTATTCTAAAAAATCTATCTCCGGAATTTCAGGACTTGGATCGGTCGAGGAAGGCGAGAAACACTTCGTGCTTGTGTGCTTTGGGGAATTTGGTGCGGAAGCTAAGAAAAAATCAGAGTTCAAATTCCTAAAAACATTCTCGTCTTGAGAATCTTGACCGTCTTGTAAACTAGAAATCTTTCCTAAGAAAGCTTTGCACGAAGACGTGTCGGATGAATTGGAGGAAAGTTCGGGTGAAATCTGCTTTTCAGATAGCAGTTGGTCAATTTGCTCTTGAAGCTGACCATTTCTCGTGTACTCTACCATCTTTTCTGTTGCCAAGGCAGACAGTTGTGATGTGAGTCGATTGATTTCACTCCGAAGGATTTCCTGTCCTTCACCAGATACAACTTCGGTTTTGACCGGTTGTAGATTCTTAAGTTTTGTAAGTAAGACTTGCTTTTCCATTTGAAACATTGACCTTTCTTTCTCAATGGACTCCTCCAACTCGACTATCTTTGCTTCCAAGATGAGAGGGGGAACATAGAGTTTAAACTCATCCGTCTCAGTCTTGGTTGCAGGTGCTAGGTCCTCATCCTTTTCGGAGGAATTCTTGGGAGTAGCTACCTTGTAGGGGTCGAAGTAGTCATTGGAAAGGTACTTTTTGTCATTTTGATACGAGTAGTTTAAAGGTTCATAACAAAATGGAAGTTGAATTCCTCGTTTGTGTGTGCGCTTATATTCCTCGGTTTCCTCCTCTTTTTCGGGTTCAAGAGGACCAGTCCATTGAATTGCGTATTCAGGATACTTTTTATCTAACCCAAAACAAGCAAAATCATACAAAGTGGGTGTATGCCATATTCCCTTTTTCAAATAATGTGGGTTATCATAACCGATTCCCCACTCTTTGTTGAAGTACGTGAACTCTTTGGGTTTATTCAGAAAAATAGTTTGATCAGTTTGACCCCTTTTGTGGAGTTTGGTTTCAAGATCAAGAATTTTAGCAACAAACTCCTTGTGCTGAATTTGAAGAGAAGAACATTGATAAACAATTTCTTCTTTCTCATTCATGCACTGATCAAACTGAGACTGAAGATCAGATAATTTGGCCCTTAAGTCTTTAGGTGCAATAGAAAGATTTTTGCATTTCTCCTTTAAAATAGCATTTTCAGACTTATATTTTTCAATTATTTTCTTTTGAACATCTAGCTTTTCGGTTAGAGACCTAATCTCAAGCAGTTGTTCTATAGAAGTGGCCTTAAAAGAATCTACCCATTCAGCATGAGGTTTCATTCGGTCATAAAGTTCTGAAAAGATAGGTTCACATACCTGACACGGCTTTGTCATGTCTTCTTCAGCAGGAGACATCTTCAGTTGCACTGGAGTGATCGTCAGACGATTGTTCGATTCAAAGTGGAATATTATCAAAGATACTTAAATGTCCCCCTCCTGCGACTTAGCACGGGGGTCCCGGATTGTGGAATCCGGGTGGTGTCCGGATGAGGAATCCGGAAAACTGAGCTTACCGGGTGAAAGAGTTTCCGGATGCAACACTTACCGGGTGGAATGGGGTTCCGGATGGAATAGGTTTCCGGATACCTTGAGTTATCTGGAAAAAATACTTTACCGGAAACTTTGGGTTTCCGTAAAACACTACCCGGAAAGGTTAAGAAAATTGATACTTACCCGGAAAGAATGACTTACCCGGAAAGGTTGACTTATCCGGAAAGGTTGGCTTACCCGGAAAGAAGACGTATCCTGAAAGGTTGACTTACCCGGAAAGAAGACGTATCCGGATGGAATTTCACACAAACGTCCGGACACTTTGAAGTTATCCGGAAACGTCGGCTGGTTTATCCGGAAAAGTCGGCTGTTTGCTCAAATCGATCGAACTTTCGATTAGGGTTGCCCAAAATCGATCCTGGAAGATTAGTAACAATGCCAAACACAAAAGTAACACTAATCCAATCGATTTCAATGCAAAACAATAAGTTTTGATGGTTAAAAATCGGATTTTTGTCAAGAACACTACCAAAACTTTTGATCTTAAATTGCTAAATTAATCACTCAAACGATCGAATTGGAATGCGAAAATTTGCAGAATTACTAAAAAGTATAATGCTAACACAACCCAATAAACAGAATTGAACAATTTAGCCAGAATCAAAGATTTGAAAATTCAAGAATGGTCAGACGTGAAAAGGTCAAACTAACCAGAAATCAGTGAATGAATCTGTGAATCGAATCCGTCTGTCTGCTCTGATACCAATTGATAGAACCAGATCCGTGCAACAATATAGAAATCGTAATGATAAATCAATAAGAACAATGATTTCCAACTGTCATCCCTTTCATTAATCTTTCAGAGAGAATTTAGCAATACAATGTTGAAAGTAAAAGAGATGATTAGATTGTTTTTCCAAGCTAATCTTACATTAAATACAATAGGCCCTTGGTTAACAAGCCCACGGCCCGTTCACTAATCAGGCTCAAATTAAACTATTACAATTCAACCCTTAAACTTTAAATCAACTATAAAACCTGCCCTAACATAACAATTCCCTAATCGATTATCAAGCAAAATAACACGGATTTGATGAAAAAATTTGATTTTTGATATGAACAGAAACCAAAAACCACAAACTAGATTTTGCTTAAAAACAACTCAGATGATCGAATTGGAATGAGAAAAATTGCAGAATCGCTAATAAAGACGATGCTAATCGAATGCAATAAACGAGAACGAGCAATTTTAACCAATTCAAAATATGAGTTTTGAAGGATAAGAACACAGTCGACTAAACAAGAAAAAATCTTACCAGAAACCTTTGAATCACCTTGAATCGAATCGTCCGTATGCTCTGATACCAATTGTGAGTTCCAAATTAGTGCATACAATAAGTAGAAATCAATAAGTAGAAACAATCAATAAGATTTCAACTGGTCATCCATATATTGCTTAATGCTTTCAGAGAATTACAATATGATCATATGAATGATAATGACGATTAACCTATTTTTCTAAACATTTTAGGCTATTTATATGTAGGCCTAATACACTAAGGCTCATGGCCCGTTTACACAATTAAGCCCAAAATACACCTTTTACATAATAGGCCCTTGAACTTCTATTCAACAGATTTTATCCCTAACACAACACCAATTTTTATTTATATAACTTTAGGGGAGATTGTTAGGACCATAAATGTCCTATAAAATAGAAAGTGATATAAAGAAAAGATTAGTCTGATTTATATTTGTTAAAGCCTTATTGTGTTAATAGGTTTTAGTGTGTTAATGGGCTTGGGCCTTGGTAGTCATAGGCCTAGGTATATAAAGGTTTCCTGAAACCTAGTTTTAGGCAAGCCCAGAAATCGTTCTAATTACTTTCACAGTGTATTCTCTCTGAACGGTTGATAATATTGAATGAATGATAGATGGATGACCAGTTGAAATCAAACATTGTCATTGATTATTGATTATTGATATTATTGTTATTGCACAAATTTGGGATCTACACAACCCAACCCTTGAGGGTTAGGGCGGGTTGGGTTTGGTTGGCGGGTTGGGTTTGGTTGGCGGGTTAGAAATAAACATAAAGTTTACGAATGAAATACGATAAATAATACTAAAAATATACCCAATAAAGTTATTAGTTATTACAATCATCCAAATATATATTAAAATCCTTAGGTCTTAGAATTAAACTTCAAAAGTTTGAATAATAGCATCCGATTCAAATCTTCAATCAAGTACGATCGTGTTGGACCTTTCCAACTCTAACTAACCGTTGAACATACTCTGTGTTCAACCTATGTTAACTCTTTATTCAATGTAATCCTCTCATCACAAAACAACCGATAAATATCTCTACATCCTTCACCCTCTATAACAATAAAGGGTTGTTCATCATTAACTTCAAACGTATCCATGAATTTTCGGCATTTGTTTAAATGACACCTCATTATCGCACACCCTATCCAAATACATCTTACATTGGTTTATTAAGTGATTCCAGAAAGAACTTGTGAATTCTCTTACTATGATAAGCATAGTCTTTTCCACAATAATTACAAGCACGTCTAGAGTCCTTTCTGAAAAATGATCCCAAACGTTCGAGTTCTATCCCTCCTTTTCTTAGATGTGTTTGCCAATTATCATTCAGTCGTGCTTATTAAGACGTATGGATCGGCCTACTTGAATTAGTTCGGACCTTGACCTAGTTGGATTAACTTCGGGCTTTGGGTTATAAATTGGACTAATATATGTTTATATTTTTTGGGTGGTAAATTAGACTAATATATGTATATATTTATTGAGTTGTAAATTATAATGGCTGAAAATATTATATATATGTATGTATAAATATAATTGTATAGAAATAATATATATTAGCGGCGAGTTGGCGGTTTCGGTTGGGTTGAGTTATGATAACCCAATTTCAACCCTTCTAATTAGCGGTTGGCGGTTTACGGTTTGGCGGTTTAGCGGGTTGGAGGGTTGGGTTTAATTGGGTTGTTAGCGGATTGGGTTGGGCATGTTTCACGGGTTGACAATTTTTGTACACCCCTACTTCATAGACTTCTTGTTCTGGCAGGAAATCATCAAAGTGAAATTTGCCCTCTACTGCATCCTTCTCAGACAGTCTCGGTATCATTCTTAGTCTTCTCTTTTGTCAAGCCTGACAGATAGTGATCAATTCTGACTTAAAACCTATAGTCTCTTGGCTCCAACACAAAGACAATGGTCTTCCAACATTGTTGCAGGTAAATCAGTGGCACATTGATAGTTGCAGTATAAGCATAGGCCAATGGATTGCCTTTCAGTATCTCCAATATCACCGGAAGTTCAGTTCTCATGGAATTCGGAGTAATGTAGTGATTGTTTGGCTTCATTTGTAGGTATTCAAGCCATCTTAGCAAAGCTTTATCATCATTTTGGGAGTTTACTGATGGTAGTCGGATCAGACTTATGGCATTGGGTTTCCCTCATCAGACATCTGATTAGATGCATGATGCTCTGCCATGAATTGAAACTTGTTAGATCATTTTTGAAACATCTTTTGAAAAATCACACCTTTGAAAAAAATTCTTAAGTGTAGAACTTATGGCAACCCACGCAAAATTAACTTAGCGCACACAGCTTGTCGCTAGGAAAGAGTTGCGACAAACAAACTTGACGCAAGCCAAGATAAGACAAGTTAACTTGCCGTAGGCAACAATCACGACAAACTCAAGAGTTAAGACTGGAAAAACTTGTTGTACACAAAAGAAATTTTTGAAAATTTGCGATAAACCCTAACTTTAACAAAATTTAAAATTGAATCTCAAAACACGAAATCAGACCACAAGAATACAAACCTAACATTTGAAAGAGTAATCGATCACAATAGGAACATTAATTTCTAACAAAACACTAAAAATGACTCTAATCGAAAAACAGAATATGAACAGTCAGTTTTCATATGAACTCAAACTCAGTATTCGCACATAAGATCAAATTGAATAAAGAAAAAACATAAATCAAGTCAAATAGAAACGAGTAGAAACAAACACAAACCTGAAATCGAATGAGTAAATTGATATGAACTCGAGTGATGAACCAAAGAAACTGTAGGCCGAAGTCGCACAAAGTAGCAGAGACAAGTGAACAGTGTTTGAGAGAAAATGATAAGTGGGAAAAGAAAGAAATCCGAACAGAGTATATATTCGACAAAAAATAGGACACGTGTCAACAAATTATTGGACCACCCACTTATCGTACCAAACTGTTGACTGGAAGAAGTCAACTTATCGCATGACAAAGGTTGCGACAATACTGTTAATAAGCACTTGTCGCATGGAAGAGATGCGATAAGAGATCAAAAAGCAGTTTTTCGTATGAAGAAGGAAGCGACAACACTGTACATATGAGTTTGTCGCAAGCCACTTGTGCGATAAAGATCATTTATCGCAAGCAACTTGTGCGATGAATTCACTTGTTGCAATAATACCCACACTCTCAAAGATTTAACACACGCCTTTCTACTCTCTAAAACAAGAGAATAAGAAAGAAAGAAAGAAAGAATAAAATACTTAAAGTGTATTTTATTGGGTTGATTTGAAACCTAAGCCTTGAACCCCTTTTTATAGGGTTGGAATCCCTCTCACCTTTCATTGCTCCACCGATGTCAGACACTTATATTTTATTTTATTTTAGCCAAACAATTCTCAACAAACTCCACATTGGCTAAATAAAACAAAATCTTCGTTGCAACAACGGCAACCTCTTAGGACCATAAATGTCCTATAAAATAGAAATGATATAAAGAAATTAATTGAGTTATTTATTTGTAAAAGGCCTTATTGTGTTAATGGGCTTTCGAGGTTAATGGGCTTGGGCCTGTCAAGCCTAGGTATTTAAAGTGTGTTTAGAGGAAATTAGGTTAAGAGGATTGATCAGATTATTGAGTGCGCCTAATTGTGTTCAGAGAGAGTTCTGTTCATAATTCTAATCTTGTAACTATCCACAATCGTTCAATAAAGATTATTGCTTTCATAACATTGTTACTTGATCAAACTGGGATCTACACAACCATAGTCTATAAAGACAATCATATTTCTCAAATCAGAGAACTATCATACTCCACCATAAAACAGTATCACCACTTAGAATAATCCATTCAAAGAATTTTTACCTCGGCACATGTCGAAAAACTTGCTGAAAATTTTATGGTGTAACTTCCTCGTTTGGTTTCCCCGGAAGTTCATCAGCCATCGACATAATCCCCAAAAACAAACCTTGCATCCATGGCAAACCAATGCACATGTGTCAATGCGTGGAACCGCTAACCTAAACACATCATTTTTCCATGGTAAAACGGACATACCATGAGGATGTATTCTCCCATTTCTCAACAAAACTCATCGTCCCCCATGAGAATGAAGACATTGTTAGCATCTGAATTAGAGTCTTTCACCGAAACACTCCACCTGGACAGTTACATTTGACATGCCCAGACTGTCCACACTTCCAGCATATTAGATTCTTCCCAGAGTTCTTCTTTCATTGCCTAGGCACCAAAACCGTACATTTTATTGAAGTCATATTGCTAAATTCCAATCTTTTTGCCTCAGATAACAGTTTGCTAGTAACATCCGTGAACTTCACGGCTATTTCCTATACATCAGAATTGGTTTCATGTTCATATAGGAAGATGGAAAAGATAATATGAGCCACCATGATTTATCTTCACCATCTACCTCAACTCCGATGGCCTCTGGTTCTGAAATGACATTGTTAAGAACACTAAGATGATCTGAAATATTTATACCTCCATCTATACGTAGAGTTTGAAATTTGTTGGTCCCGTTGGGTTATACAAGTAAGTTTGTAGAAGGGGGGGTGAAAACAAACACACAAGATTTTTATCTTTCTAAATTGTTTATTGAATAAATCAAACAATTTACATCTTGTTGCGGAATAAGATTAAGTACAAGACTCAATCTAAACAAAATATGAGAATCACTAAGTATTCTTGCACTAACAATAAGAAAGAAAGAATAAAAGAAAATTTAGGATAATTTTCTAAGGAACAAAGTAGGTTCAGGGATGACTACCTTCGAAATGAAGGTGCATTCCTCCTATTTATACTACATGCATTTAATGCATGTCAGGAGGACTTTACACGTGTCACTATTTGGTTGGATGCATGCTTATGACTTTTGCAAACATGCTTTGGGCCGCATGGTGAACAGTGTAGTGGCAGAGTGGTTTGTACGATTCTGGACAACAGCATGTCGTTCTGACAAATCGTACAAAAGTGTGCAAGGGGATAAGACAAACAATTCTTGTAGAGCAAGTTTCATGATCAGCGATAGCTGAGTTGATCTTCATCAGTGAGACCTGAAAGAAGGTCAGCTATAGCTGAAGTCTTTTACTTGAAATATCGCGTGTTGTGGACATGTATTGGTTTCATTGATATCCGCATCAGATCATTAGTAGACTTGTCACTTGTTCATTAGCTTTGTCTTCGATTCAGCGATAAACTCTTTTGTCGCGAAACTTATCTTCAGGGATTACAAGCAAACATTTACAAATAATCGATCAGTGATCATCAGCGAAACTGAACAGGCTCAGTTATCACTGGTGTACATTTATCACTGATGAATAATAAAGAGCAGTGGTTCCCCATCAGCGATTCTGAACAGACTATGTTTCTTATCACTGATGGTGAAACACTAATACATAATGTTTACATATAATTTTCACGAAGTGATTCTAAGGGTCATCATCAAATCACTGAAGGGTTTGGATCAACAAAAGTGTTCCTTAAGATACAATCGATTTGAGATGCCTTTGCCATAGTACAACTGCTCAACCTTCTCCCAAAGTTCCTTGGCTGTTGATATCCCATGCACGTTTGCAAGAACATTCTTTGCTAGACACAGACGAATAGTACTTGGCTTTCTCAATTCCAAAACATTGCATTCTTTCTCACTTTTACTCGTACCACTAGATTCACCGCTCGAAGATGGTTTTCCCCTCAATGCCTTATGCAACCCGAATTGTATCAACACATCCTTGACTTGAACTTGCTATAAGCCAAAGTTTATCATTCCATCAAATTTCTCTACATTGAATCTCATTGCACTTGAAAACTTTTACATCGTTTTTTTTGTGGAACAGCAACCAACGATATCGTTGGTTGTTGTTTCAAAAAAAAACTTTGACATCGTATCAACGCCTCAAAGAAACAATATTGTATATACTAGAAAAATTCTTGTAGCCTATGAGTAGCACACCAAAGAAAAAACTTATATTACACATGTACTCCCACCACACACAATTCTATCGTACACAAAGTAACCAAGAGAATTTCGTTTATCATGTGGAAGGTCAGACAAAGCCACGACCACAGAGCATATAAGAACCCTCTAACCTGAGACCTCCTCCAATACGACCAAGAGATAGTTGTTTTTTAATGTACATTAAAAAAATAGTTAGTAATTGATAGATTATTAAATAATATTTAATTATAAATTAATGGTTTTGGTTCCTCCTCCTAACACCGTCAACTTTTTACGTTAAGTCCACTTAAATCCAGACTATGGACTTAACGGAAAAGGTTAAAACAAAACCGTTATTAAATGACAAATGTAATAGACCAAATCCGATTTTTCGATGTTTAGTGATGATAGTACATTCATATATATATACACACACACACACACACACACACAAATATATATATATATATATATATATATATATATATATATATATATATATATGTGTGTGTGTGTGTGTGTGTGTGTGTTACATCAAATTAGAACCACAGATATGTTACAAACCCGTGAGAATCGATATAAAAAATATTTTTTACATGATATGTTTTCATCCAATGCTAGGACTTAAGATATTTTGCTTCAAATATATTTGTTTCATAATATGATAGTTTCATATGGATTTGTTTCATCACGTGAATAATTTTTACGTGTATTTTTCATTTCACTAGGTGAATTAGAAAAAAACAATCCACATGTAATTTTCACAAAGAGAACACGAACTTATGTGAAACAATATCTTCATTCATAGGTTTTGATGAAAAAAATCATGTAAATAAATATTTTTATATTGGTTCTCAAAGATTTGTAACATATTTGCGGTTCTCATTTGATTATGGTCCAATATATATATACACACAGGGGAGAGATCAAATACAAACCACCCTAATTTTGCAAATCATCGATTTTATTGGTTAAGTTAATGAAATTAGTTAATGAAATTGTTTCATATAATTATTTTCTTGATGAAATTGTTTCATGTATTTTCTTATTCTGATGAAATTGTTTCATATATATTTTTTTAATTCTGATGAAGCTTTTTTTACATAAAAAACAAAAATACATGAAACAATTTCATCAAGAAAAAAATTATATAAAACAATCTCATCAAATAAAATAATTTCATTAACTTAACGAATGAAATTGAAAGTTTGCACGATTTGCAAAGTTACGGTGGTTAGCAAATGAAACTACCCCTATACACACACAACACATATTTACATGTATATATATATACATAAAACACATATATACATCATATATATGGTTACCAAAAAAACACACAAAAACATCATCTATAAACTCAGATATACACATGCATATATACATGTATCTATGATATATCATATAGACATTATACAACAATATATACATAGTTCCATAGTGGTTAGCATCAAACACACATACATGCACATATACATATAAACATAGACATAGAAGGATACATATGCAAACATGCATACATATACTACATATGTTTCTAATATTTTATAGGCCCTGAGCGTAATGTAAAATGGGGCCAGTACTATGTTTTTTCAATATATGGTCTTTTATAATTAGAAATAACATTGAATTCAAGAAATACTAATAATTCTTATAAAACTATTTCTCCGATAATTCCTAACGAAAATCAATCAGTAACTATTTCTAGATTAATATTATCTACAATATCATTTTTAGAATGAATTGTAAATTTGTTTCACCGTCAAAAACACCCTATGATATACCTTTAATATATAGATTGACATCATTTTTTGTCACAATGTTGACTATTCAGAGTAACACTCCATTCACCTCATGTTAATGTTTTCATCACGGTTTTAAACTTGTACGATTAGTACAAAAAGCTACACTGATAAAAAGAAGAATATAAAGAAGATCTATCAGCTAAAGAGGTTCATCTTTGAAGAGCAAGTAGTCAAAGGCATTTGTCTCTGGGATCATCCAATCAGGGACTACTTCATTGTGTTGTCTTCTTTGTTTGGCTTCATTCAGCACTTGGGGCTTCAGGAAGAGTCCGAGTCTTGTTTCATTGCACCAGTAGACAAGGTCTCTGAGTTGATTCACTGGGCAGATAGGTAATTCAGAGAAGCGTTGAAAGCACTTCTTACCATTCTAGTCGTAGAATAAAATTCCGAGGGGATCACTTACCACTTGACCAACGATGACAGGTGCACCTAGTGGCAGTGATAGGTTCAGGGCAGATAGGTCAGGTGGAGGTCCGAGCATTGCTTCCCTTGAGAATTCGATTCTAGTTTCGTTCCGGATGGCAGGCCCTGAGGATGAGGAGGCACGTTTTTTCGTTGCAGGGGCACGTCTTTGATTTTGGAGAAGAGCTCGAGGAGGAGGCAGGTCAACCACTGAAGATACTCTGTCGATCAGCTTGTTTAAGAACTTTTCAACATGAGGCTTGAAACTTGATCGTGACCGCTGAATTGCAGCCCTGACTTCCAACCATTCATCCAAACCATAGGACTCAATCTTTGATAAGTGACATACCTTAATTTCCCCATTTTCTCTGATCACCGTGACTTCTATCAAAGGAACACCCCTTACCCTTCAGGTTGACATTCACGATTCGACTTGGATGATATTTGAAATCTACCTTCTTCTTGCACCAGTTCATTGTAGAGTCGCTGACCTTTCGCTTCTTCTGGATTTTCTTTTCCAACTCTCTTGAGCAGCTCTTCTTGAACCCTTTAAGAAAATCTTTTTAGCTTCGTATCATCGACTGAGCGCTGAGCAACCTTGAGAGAAAATTCTTTATCTTTGATCATTGTCTCTTGGGTTTCAAAAAGCAGCTTCTCAGCCCTGATGGTTTCTTCGATCTCTTCGGGTGACAAAAAGGCAAGGCTGGTTGGATGAGTGATCTTTATTCGTTGACTCTCTAGCTGTTGGATCATAGTTGATCTTCTTTTGAATTCATCCTTTGACCTTTGAGGAGGTCGAGGGGGTCTGTTGGTGTAAAGCCCGTGTCCCGATATGGTTTTTAAAAATTCCTAATGTATTTATTTTATAGTCGTTTAAAGCGAGTCTCTTTATCGGAAGTTGTCAAAGGGACCTCGAATGTGATGTATGGCAAACCTTACTCCCTTTTTACAATATTACGGAAATTCAGGGGCCATAAGTGTCAAAGTGATTGAGTTTAGGGGCCAAAGGTGGACAATGGATATTGTGTGCATATGGAACGGTTCCTCTTCACGTCGGTTTCCATGCACCACCATCAAACATTATTCTTTTTCTTGGTTTGTTTCATTTCACGTTTCCATGTGCCGAGAAGGAATCGTGAGTGTGAGAGCCGAGAGAGTTAGATAGTGAGAGAGAGAGTCCGTGAGATAGAGAGGGCCGGAGAAGAAGAGAGAGAGGGGAGTCGTCGGAGGGTTGTTCCAGTCGCCGGAGGTCGCTGCCGCCGCCACCAATCGCCGGAGAAGTCGAGGGAAAGGAGCAACATCGCAAGGTAAGTCATTCCCTCGCTTCATCTTGTTTTGTTCGTTTTTCCGGCGAGGCAACCACCGCCGTGCGCCGCCACTGTGGTGGCTGGGTGTCGGGTGGTGGTGGTGGTGTGACTAAGTTATGTGCATGCGGTAAGGTGATCGAGAGAGTAGGGAGTTCGCGGTGGTTTGCGGCTCGTTTTAGTTATTTTGTCAAAGGACCGCCGCCGGCGACCACCACTGCCGGAGGTGGCAGTGGGTGGTGCGTGGCTGTGTTCCGTTAATGCCCATAGAGCCCTGTAAGTCGTGACTTAATCGATTAAGTCGATTCGTTAAAACCGTCGTTTTCTTTATAATCGTCATTTCATGTGAATAATCGTGCAGTCACTGTTTTTGCGACGGTCATAACTTTCTGCTCGTAACTCCGATTGAGCCAAAATTGGTACCCACGATTCCAGTACGGGGTCGACCACGTTTTCCGTGTTTTAGCGGAAAACTGGTTCAGCCTCTAGCTAGGTGAAAAAGTGGTCGCAAGATTGGTATTTTGTCATTTTATGTGAATGTCGATTTTCTGCCACTGTTTTGTTATGGCCGTAACTTTTAACTCGTACCTCGGATTGTTATGAAATTGGTGGCCGAAGTTCCCTAATCGAGTCAGGAAAGTTTTTCGTGTTTTGCCGAAAGTCTGTTTAGGCCTGTAGCTGGGCCGTATGGGGCTGTTTATACAGTCTGGTCCGAAAAACTTCCAGCTTTCTGTCCCTGTTTTGTTTTACGCATAACTTTTGCTTGGAATGTCGGTTTGGGATGGGACTGGTGCCAAAAGTTTCGTTTCGGATTCTATTAAGTTTCCTCTGTTTTGTGGAAAGACCAATTCGGACCATAGCTAGGGCGAAGTTGCCATGCTGTACTGAAAGGTCCGGGTGTTCGCTGTTCTGCGAAACATTTTTGTAAAATCTATAGTAAATTATAGAAAAGTCGTTAGGACGCGTGCGATACGTCCCTGAAATCGTAAGACTGAGAACTTCGTATTTATGAATTTTAATTTCTGTATTTATCAGTTTTAAGGGGGTAAAACAGGTCCCGAACAGACCCGTAACTTTTAAGAAAAAGCTGGAATATTTAGTCGTTTGAAAGCTAGTAAACGTGTTATGGGTCGGGACTTTCCTTTGACTTTTTATACGTATTTAGGTGGGAGAAAGTGAAGAAGATTTCCGTGTTGGTGTTGCGTCTCGTGAGCACGTTGCTTAGCCTTGAGGTGAGTTCTCTCACCGCGTAGTTAGGAATTTCATGTATGTCGTTATTTTGTGTTACGTGTGATTACGTGTATTTATGTGCTTACGTGAACTAGATGGGATGTGATAACTGGTTGTGATTTATTAGATTCGTATGTGGAATATATATTTGCATGTGTACACCTCGGTGGGACTGAGGGGCTCGGTGGGACCGAGGGCTTGGTGGGACTAAGCTAGTACAACAATTTTTACTCGGTGGGACCGAGGGCTCGGTGGGACTGAGCTTGTATTAATTACTCGGTGGGACCGAGGGCTCGGTGGGACTGAGCTTGTATTAATGTATTTTGTGTACTCGGTGGGACCGAGGTTCGTGCTTATATAATAATCATTATGTGGTTTGATATTCGTGATGATGGTGATGTTGCCTACTTGCGAGTAGGGGCGATATGCGTGGGGTTGCTACCTACGTGCGTGATTGAATTCACTAAGCGTTTAGCTTACCCTTTCCCAATGTGTTGTTATTTCAGGTGCGGGCGGCAGTCGGGCGTGACAGTACACACATGGAGCGCGGAGTGTCAAATATTATTAAACTTTCACTTTTGAACCCTTGAATTTAGTTATGAAATTTTCCGCTGCATAAACCTTGTTGATGGTTTGAAGTAACGACGTTAATTTTATTTAAGACGTGAATTATTAAATTGTGGTTGTTTTAATGAAATGTATGTTTTAAAAATTTTAAATTTCCTTGTAATTTTTGGGACGTTACAACTTGGTATCAGAGCACGGCTTGAGTGAATCAAACACATCTCGGTGTGTTTGGTCTCAAGTTGCGGCTAAGAGATCTTTAAATTCTTTTATCAAAATCTTTGTTTTAAATGAAAAGAGAAAACCCGTTGGGAACGGTGATCGTGGGCGCAGTGTGTACAGTCAGCCGACGCCAGCTGGGAAGGTAAGGAACTTAGTGTACCTATTGCTTCCAGGTGTAGTGCACGCATGCTAGATTGCTTATGTGAACTGTATGGTACCGTATGCTGGTTTATCGCTTATAGGAACTCATGCTAGCTTTGATAGGTTGTTAAGCGAATGCACTCTAGGTTGTATGCAGTAGGAACTGAATAGCCTTAGAATATTAGATTTAATTCTATTGCGCAGCTCTTGTTTGAGTCCAACCGTTCTAGGATAGAGTCTCTTATTCGAACGTCTATTTGGTTTTACACTGTATACGACCGTGCATTCACGAGGCGACTCGTCAGGGTTAGTGGGGTTTCCGTGTTGGCAAGGGATAGTGGGTGATATGACCTTTCTAGAGAGTTAGGAAAAGTGTTTGTACGGGCTGGATTGGCTATATGTGTTTATTTGTGGTAATCGACTACTTGAATGTCTCGGGACAGGACTCGAAACGAGTAAGGATAGGTGTGAAGGGTAGTAGTAGAGCTCCTACTATCTGAAGCACATGATCCATGCTTGAGTCGGGGAGAGTCACGAGGGAGCCAAGGAGTGGAGTATGAGCGTGGTAGGGTGAGTTATATATGCTTATAGATCTCTGAATTTTCTCTTTCTAGAATGGTCAATACAAGAAGGAACAACGCGGCGACGCCGCGAGCCGGGTCGGGGATTACTGAGGAGCGTATTAGGGAACTGATTGCTACTGAGGTTTCCCACGCGATCGGGGAGGCGATCCCCGAGATCATCACTGCTATTCGAGAGGAGGTGGTGATCCTACTGGAGGAGCGTATTGCAGCTATTCCACTGCCTGCGGAGGGTCATCCCCGTAACCGAGAGTTCCAATATCGGGATCTCTCCGCCTGTTCCCCGCCAGAATTTAAGGGAGATTTGGATCCGATTACCAGTATGCGATGGGTATCTGACATGGAGTTCGCATTTTTGACCAGTGGCTGCCCGGACAACCTAAAGGTCCGTTTTGCAGTAAATCTACTTCGTGACGGCGCGAAGGATTGGTGCGCCACGGCATTGACGCCTGCTGAGCGCACTACCTTGACCTGGAACGAGTTTGTCACTCGTTTCCGTGCAGAGTATGTACCGCCGGTAGAGATGGAGAGAATCGCTAAGGAATTCCTAGAACTCACCCAGACAACAGAGACGGTAAAGGAGATGAACAGGAAATTCACCGAGATGGCATTATTTTGTCCCCAATATGCTGCCTCGGAAGAGATGAAGATGTCACGTTATAAAGATATGTTACGGACGGAGATCCGGGAGTTTGTTAGCACAGCACAGTACACTTCATTATCCGCCATGATGGACGCCGCTCGGAGGAGGGAGCTTGAGCTGGAGACCCAAGCTAAGAAGCGGAAGGCGGCACAGCCAGTGACGCCCATCTCGGCAGTGCCGAAGCGTTCGAGGTTCACAGATACGCGCGCGGGTTCTGGGAGTGGCGGGTTTAAGCCCCGAGATACCGGGGTGAGGAGAGTTGAGGGGTGTTTTAAGTGTGGCCAACCCGGTCACCTCAGCCGGGATTGTAAGGTTCCGTTAGTGGTTTGCTTCAACTGTAATCAGACGGGCGATGTAAGGGCCAACTGTCCTAGAGCAGGGGTAGCTATTGGGGGTGGAGCACAGAGGGCGCCTGGGAATGCCCCATTACGCATCACTGATGGTCGAACTGGTCAGCCGGGGGCGGAAGCGGCTCGAGGTAGAGTTCATCAGTTGACGGTGGATGAGGCGCAAGCGACGCCTAAAGTGGTTACAGGTATATCCCTTTTGCTTCTTTCTTCTTGTCTTTCCGTTCCATGTCATGTATTTATTTGTGGTTCAGTTATACGTTAGGAACGTTCCTAGTTAACTCGGTGCCTGCGGTTGTGATGTTTGATAGCGGGGCTACTCACTCTTTTGTGTCTCGCACTTTTAGCGAGGGTTTAGGCCGAGTTGTAGGACGATTGAGTCATCCTCTTGTTATCGAGGTGGCTGATGTTAGGACCTTGACGGTCACGGACGTGTTTCGCGGGTGTACCCTAGAGATCTCAGGAGTGCGGTTTCCCATTGACCTGGTCCCGATTGCTATGCGGGAACTGTGTGTGATTGTGGGCATGGACTGGATGGGTAAGTTTGACGCGGAGATTGTTTGTCGTCACAAACAAGTGCGAGTTCGAACCCCAAGCGGGGGAGAAATGTTAGTTCAGAGAGATTCGTCTAGGCAGACTACGGCCATATGTTCGGCTGCGAGAGCTCGGAGGTACCTCCAGCATAGTGGACAGGGATACCTGGCTTATGTGATGGACACGCGAGTTGGGGAAGCGAAGGAGGCTGAATGAGCTTACGGTAAAGGATCGTTATCCTTTGCCAAGGATTGACGATCTTTTCGACCACTTGCAGGAACTTCTCGAAAAGAAGTTCATAAGTCCCAGTTCTCGATTCACCCGGGAGCTATAAAGAGGTACAGAGAATTGTGTGGAGGTTACTGGTGGCCCGGCATGAAGCGGGATGTTGCTAGATGTGTGGAGGCATGTATGACCTGTCGAAAGGTCAAAGCGGAACATCAACGGCCACATGGGAAATTGCAACCGTTGGAGGTCCCGGTTTGGAAATGGGAAGAGATTACCATGGACTTCATAACAAAACTCCCGAGGACTCCCCGTGGGAACGATGCCATTCGGGTGATTGTCGACCGTCTGACCAAGAGTGCACACTTCTTGGCCATCAGGGAGAGCTCCTCGGCGGAGAAGCTTGCGGAGGTGTTCGTGCGTGAGATCGTGGCCAGGCACGGGGTGCCAGTTTCGATTGTCTCCGACAGGGATACTCGTTTTACCTCTCGGTTTTGGGAGAAGTTCCAGTCGGAGATGGGAACACGGTTACACTTTAGCACGACCTTTCATCCATAGACGGACGGACAGAGCGAGCGAACCATTCAGACCCTCGAGGATATGCTTCGAGCTTGTGTCATTGATTTTGGAGGTAGTTGGGATCAGTACTTACCCTTGGCGGAATTTTCCTACAACAACAGCTACCACTCTAGTATTGGCATGCCGCCATATGAGTTGTTGTACGGTAGGAAATGTAGGACGCCCGTTTGTCGGGGCGAGGTTGGGCATCGGATGTTAGGGAGTACTGACATCGTGCTGAAGACGACCGAGACAATTCACCTGGTTCGGGATCGTTTGGTTACTGCACAGAATCGGCAGAAGAACCTCGTGGAACAAGGTTGTTGGTTTGGTGGAGGTTCAATGGAGACACTGAAAGGGTTCCGAGTGGACTTGGGAACCTGAAGTGGGGATGCGAGAGAATTATCCGGAGCTGTTTGCGGGTGTAGACTTCGGGGACGAAGTCTAATTCAAGCGGGGGAGAGTTGTAAAGCCCGTGTCCCGATATGGTTTTTAAAAATTCCTAATGTATTTATTTTATAGTCGTTTAAAGCGAGTCTCTTTATCGGAAGTTGTCAAAGGGACCTCGAATGTGATGTATGGCAAACCTTACTCCCTTTTTACAATATTACGGAAATTCAGGGGCCATAAGTGTCAAAGTGATTGAGTTTAGGGGCCAAAGGTGGACAATGGATATTGTGTGCATATGGAACGGTTCCTCTTCACGTCGGTTTCCATGCACCACCATCAAACATTATTCTTTTTCTTGGTTTGTTTCATTTCACGTTTCCATGTGCCGAGAAGGAATCGTGAGTGTGAGAGCCGAGAGAGTTAGATAGTGAGAGAGAGAGTCCGTGAGATAGAGAGGGCCGGAGAAGAAGAGATAGAGGGGAGTCGCCGGAGGGTTGTTCCAGTCGCCGGAGGTCGCTGCCGCCGCCACCAATCGCCGGAGAAGTCGAGGGAAAGGAGCAACATCGCAAGGTAAGTCATTCCCTCGCTTCATCTTGTTTTGTTCGTTTTTCCGGCGAGGCAACCACCGCCGTGCGCCGCCACTGTGGTGGCTGGGTGTCGGGTGGTGGTGGTGGTGTGACTAAGTTATGTGCATGCGGTAAGGTGATCGAGAGAGTAGGGAGTTCGCGGTGGTTTGCGGCTCGTTTTAGTTATTTTGTCGAAGGACCGCCGCCGGCCGCCGTCGGCGACCACCACTGCCGGAGGTGGCAGTGGGTGGTGCGTGGCTGTGTTCCGTTAATGCCCATAGAGCCCTGTAAGTCGTGACTTAATCGATTAAGTCGATTCGTTAAAACCGTCGTTTTCTTTATAATCGTCATTTCATGTGAATAATCGTGCAGTCACTTTTTTTGCGACGGTCATAACTTTCTGCTCGTAACTCCGATTGAGCCAAAATTGGTACCCACGATTCCAGTACGGGGTCGACCACGTTTTCCGTGTTTTAGCGGAAAACTGGTTCAGCCTCTAGCTAGGTGAAAAAGTGGTCGCAAGATTGGTATTTTGTCATTTTATGTGAATGTCGATTTTCTGCCACTGTTTTGTTATGGCCGTAACTTTTTACTCGTAGCTCGGATTGTTATGAAATTGGTGGCCGAAGTTCCCTAATCGAGTCAGGAAAGTTTTTCGTGTTTTGCCGAAAGTCTGTTTAGGCCTGTAGCTGGGCCGTATGGGGCTGTTTATACAGTCTGGTCCGAAAAACTTCCAGCTTTCTGTCCCTGTTTTGTTTTACGCATAACTTTTTCTTGGAATGTCGGTTTGGGATGGGACTGGTGCCAAAGGTTTCGTTTCGGAGTCTATTAAGTTTCCTCTGTTTTGTGGAAAGACCAATTCGGACTTTCCTTTGACTTTTTATACGTATTTAGGTGGGAGAAAGTGAAGAAGATTGCCGTGTTGGTGTTGCGTCTCGTGAGCACGTTGCTTAGCCTTGAGGTGAGTTCTCTCACCGCGTAGTTAGGAATTTCATGTATGTCGTTATTTTGTGTTACGTGTGATTACGTGTATTTATGTGCTTACGTGAACTAGATGGGATGTGATAACTGGTTGTGATTTATTAGATTCGTATGTGGAATATATATTTGCATGTGTACACCTCGGTGGGACTGAGGGGCTCGGTGGGACCGAGGGCTTGGTGGGACTAAGCTAGTACAACAATTTTTACTCGGTGGGACCGAGGGCTCGGTGGGACTGAGCTTGTATTAATTACTCGGTGGGACCGAGGGCTCGGTGGGACTGAGCTTGTATTAATGTATTTTGTGTACTCGGTGGGACCGAGGTTCGTGCTTATATAATAATCATTATGTGGTTTGATATTCGTGATGATGGTGATGTTGCCTACTTGCGAGTAGGGGCGATATGCGTGGGGTTGCTACCTACGTGCGTGATTGAATTCACTAAGCGTTTAGCTTACCCTTTCCCAATGTGTTGTTATTTCAGGTGCGGGCGGCAGTCGGGCGTGACAGTACACACATGGAGCGCGGAGTGTCAAATATTATTAAACTTTCACTTTTGAACCCTTGAATTTAGTTATGAAATTTTCCGCTGCATAAACCTTGTTGATGGTTTGAAGTAACGACGTTAATTTTATTTAAGACGTGAATTATTAAATCATGGTTGTTTTAATGAAATGTATGTTTTAAAAATTTTAAATTTCCTTGTAATTTTTGGGACGTTACAGTTGGGGTGTGTGAGCAGCTCTTCTTCTTCTTTTTCTTGATCATCAGTCTCAATCACTGAGACTAGGATTATTGGAACATCATCAGCTATTGCAGCTGGGATTATTTTTTGTTGGAGCTGAGGAGTTTCAGCGGGTGCCTCAAGCAGGGGAGAGAACTGAGAGGTTGGGAGACTCTCAGCGTTGAAGAGAATCGCCAAGTTCCCTGAAGAAGCAAGTCACTTTTAGTTTCCCTTGGGAGCTTTCTTGACAGAAGATTTCTTCGCCTTCTCCCCTGCTTCAGTGAAGACTACCCCCTTAGGCTCAAGGACTCTGATGGCGGCAGACTGGAACCAACATTCTGGTTCATCATCATCATCATCATAATCATCGTTATTATTGCCATCAGGGTGTGAAGAGGGTTCCTCATCTTGTATCTCCACTCCTTCATCCTCTTCTTCTTTAGAGGGAATTTCGACTGTTTCACTCCTAGGAAAAGAAGGAGAGGTGGGTATATTTTCTAACTCTTTCTCCCCCTCAGATTGAAAGGGATCTTCATCCGCGTTGAGCTGGTCAGCGGTTCCCTCCCCCTCGACAAGAGGAGGGTCTTCAGAGTTCTTCTCCCCCTCTTTGTCATCATCGCGGGGGGGAGGAGGGGAGGTTCATTCACAGCAGCAACAGCTTCAGCAGAGGTATCAGTAGCCCTGTCAAGGTTAGCTGATACGAAAGTCTGAGCAACCTCAAGCTTATTAACCCTGTATTCGAGGCCAGTTGTTGAGGTGGCCTGGACAATGAAATCCGCTGCCATTTCCAACTTGGAGCGATCACCCGCAGTGAAGTAGGAGACAAGGACTGTTGGAGCGTTCCGGCGGTCCAACATTTGACTGAGTAGGTTGTTGGAAGAATCAACCTTGGTCGTTAAGTTACTAACCTGGCTCTTAAGCGCTGAGACCTCACCTTGCAGAGACCCTACGTCGCTGCTGAGGGTCGAGACGTTGGTGGTGAGAGTTTGGATGGAAGTGGAGTTGTTCACCAGTCACCACATTCTTCTGGAGGGTCTTCACCTCCTCATTCAACTTTGATAAATCAGCGATGTCGGCATTGCTGCTGAGGGAGGTGGACAAATTCTTCAGCGTCTCGTCGGCTAAGTTCACGGCGTTTATGTTGTTGGTGAGATCCGTTGAGATGAATCCACCTTATCACTAATATCCTTGAGGGATGCAGTAATAGTGTCCAAGTTAGGACCTATACAAGAAAAGAAATTTTGAGCATAGGAAAGCTCAAAAGAGGGAAGTGTTTGAGGAGGGGTAGAGGAAAGGGTTGGGATACCTGATGGGTTGGAGAAAGTATCAAAGTCTCTACTTCCACCAAAATACTCCATGTCATTTTCCATGGAAGGAATAGGAAGACCATCAGGTCCTGTAGAGTTTTGCTGCATCAGGTTGTGGAGCAGCGAAGCATGTGTATCAGCAACGCCGCTGGGGCCGTGGTAAAGACCAAAATGGGAGGAGAGGAGGCAATTGCTAAGAATACCGTGGTGTGAACAGGTTCGGCACTAACGCTGTCGAGAACAACTCTTTCAGTGCTTTCAGGCACTGAGAAGGTTGGTGAAAGTTGTAACACCTCGAAAATGTCCATAAATTGCACGTATATGTTGGAAGGTGTTATTTTGTTTAAATGATATGTTATGATTTGACGTCGATGGATCAAAAGTATAATCGGTCAAAGCTTTTAAGCTAAACTGTAAAGGATGTGAAACTTGGGATTGGTTTCATCATGTTAGCCATAGTTTTGGGCTAAATTGTAATTTGTGGAAAATCTGATATTTATATTGAGAAGTCGGCTAAAATTGAGGGATATCTCAATTGAATCTTCAGTGAAGTCGGTGTCCGAGAGAAAAAGAGAAACAAAGTTTTACGTCTCATTCGGTATAGATTTCGATCCTCTCTTTTAATTCAATTGATTAAAGATTGATAAACTCGATTTAATCTGTTCTCCAACTAGATTACTGAAATCGTTTGGGGAAACAGGCGTGAAAATTGATTTTCTGGGTTGAGTCGTTTTGCACAGGCTTGAATCGAATTGGGTTTACAGGTGAGTTCATATATTCTTTTTCTACTTAAATACAATTGAAATGATTTTATAACTGTATCGATGTCTTTATAGAATGGATAGTAAATTGTTATTGAAGTTCTAGGTAGAAAACGTATGAAACAGATTAAAAATTTGATGAATCCGAAAGATGAATAATTCGGATTGTTCCGGATTCCGGATGGATTTTCCAGATTGATTCCGGATACCGGATAATTCCGAATTCCGGATAGTTGTCCGGATGGATTTACCGGATACCGGATACTTCCGGATACCGGATGGTTTTTCGGATTGGTTACTGGATGTGATTCCCGGATGGTTCCGGACTTGGAGTCCAGATACCTTTTCCGGATGTTACCGGATTCTTGGATTTTCCGGATGTTTCCGGATAGATGTTCCGGATTTGATTTCCGGATATGAGTCTGGACTGTTTATCGGACTTGGTTCCGTGTCAGTTTACCGGACAAGTTTTCCCGGATATTTTCTGTAAGTGTTTTCTGAATATGAAATATATCGTGATTTAACAGTATAATGAAATTATAACTCAACTTCGAGTAAGATATGAGTTGATATGTGTTTTGATTTGGGATGCACTTATATTAGGAAGTGTAATGGATCCATAGGCACTAGCATTAATTGAAATGTAGAATAGGCAAGATATAATTGCTATTCATATTGAGACGTGGAAACGTAGAATAGGCAAGGTATAATTGCTATTCATATTGAGACGTGGAAACATAGAATAGGCAAGATATAATTGCTATTCATATTGAGACGTGGAAACGTAGAATAGGCAAGGTATAATTGCTATTCATATTGAGACGTGGAAAGGTAGAATAGGAAAGATATAATTGCTATTCATATTGAGATGTGGAAACGTAGAATAGGCAATATATAATTGCTATTCATATTGAGACGTGGAAACGTAGAATAGGCAAGGTAAAATTGCTATTCGTATTGTGACGTGGAAACGTAGAATAGGCAAGGTATAACTGTTATTCGTATTGTGACACGGAAACGTAAAATAGGCAAGGTATAATTGCTATTTCCACTTTCTATTGGAAGATGAGGAATAGGCAAGATATAATTGTTATTTCTACTTCCACTCCAAGAAACAGGCATGGCGCTAATTGTATTTCTTGGGCATGAGCAATGATCTGGTGCTCTTGAACATGATACTATGACCTACATAGTGTTTGTCATACTCATGGAATCGGATATGATTCCCGTCATTGAAAGATGTCATGTGTACGGTAAGATAGTATCGTGATCAGGTTAATTTGTATGCTTTATTTACAATTGGTTTTCAAAGCTTATAAAGTTCTAATTTGAAAATTTGATGTTTTCACTAGGCGTAAGCCTAATCTTTTCAAATTAAATCTTCTTACCAGGTACTAGCTAGGGAAGGGATATGAAGGGATGAGTGTCGAGGATTACCAGAGTTATGCTTTTGGAATCGTAATGGAGAAGTTAGTGTGACGAAGATATTTTGGATTAGATTAGTTAGTTGTTCATATTAGATCAGTTGTAAGTTTGAAACTTGTCACAAATTATCCAGTTGTAATTTAAAGTTTGGATAATGTTGTGGTAAACTTTGACAAATCTTAAGGTTTAAATTTATTGTGATTTTGGGTGTTTCAAAGGTTCCAGAGAAGCTTCAACGTGCTGAGGCGCTGAAGTGGTTGGTGATGTTGGTGCAGGTGTGGTGGAGATTACCACGAAGTTATCAAGCGTCGCTTGTGAAGAAGCGAGCGTTGAATCCGTAACCTGAGAAGGCTGGGGCTTCTCCTTTGAAATCTTCTTGGTCTTATGGGAGCCAAGGTTGGTGTCTGAATGTTTCCTCTTCAACGAGGACTTGGTTATGGGGGGCTTCGGTCTCAGCGGGGGGGTTTACCGTTGAAGTGACCGCTGAAGTAGAAGAATTGGGGGTGAGAAGAGTTAAAAGTTCAGAAAGACGTACCTCACCCTCCATTGGTTGGAAATCAAGAATTTTGACGCCTAGCTAAGGGAGTTTATAGTCTCCCTGCTTTGGATACTTCTCCTGAAGGAACATCCGAAGGAGTGCAGAGATAAAACGTACAAAAAGAACTTTCATTTCCCTAGCAGGCTTCTCGACCTTATTCATCAGGTAGTCGAATATGAGGCGGGCATATCAATCTTTCGCCCTGAGATCAGCGAATACCCCATTTGTATCTGAAAGTGGCTGGCTTGATCCAGCGATCCTGTTTTCCCACTCATGCAGGAGATAACATGAGCAAATATGTAGTTTAACTCGGAGGGCATTTTGGCCTTGAGTTTCTTGGTCAGTTTCTTGTCATCTTCACCAGTTCGGACCTTCTTGTCCCACTGAAACTTCATTAGGTCGAGGAACCTGATGAGTTCGTTATCGGTGAGGAGTGGTTCAAATGGGCCAGTGGGAAGGGAGAGAGCGGTGCAGATTCCGTTTGCAGTGATAAACCCTTGGACAAATTGGTTCTGAAAGCCAATGACAATGACTTTCTTTCTAGAACGGGTGGTTTGGGTAGTTTTTTCAGCGGTGTACCAGAATTGTTGAAGTAAGTGGCGATGGGCAAGAGGAGCGATAGTAATGGCAGTGTGGATGGGGAGTTCTTGGGGAAAGAGATGGCTTCAGTGAGATGGGGGAAAGGTTTCTTTTTGGTGAATTCCAGTAGGGCCAAGTGGTTGTTTGCAGTGAATGTGATTTGGTTCAGCTCTCCGGGCATATTCTTTAATTTGATCATGGTGACAGGGATTGCAGCAGGTGTAGCAGATGCCATTTCTAAGAAAAAGAGCAACCAAAAATAGAAGGAAGAAGAAGCTTTCTTAGTAAGGAAAGATGTCCAAAATAAGAGTTTTTAGGGTTTTCCAAAACTAGGTTGAAAATACAGTTTTCCAGATTTTCTTTTAAGGACGGATTCTGGAAAAACGTATGAAGATGAAAAAGAAAGTTTAAGATTTCTTTAAAACTTTAAGAAAAACTTTCTTCAAGTTTTGTTCAAAAAATCACCAGGAAGCGTTTGTTTTGATCTTTAAAACAAAAGATGTAGATCAATAACAAGTTTGAGAGGATTAAAGAAGAAAAAGAAGAAGAAATAATAAGCTGTTGTGTTGAAGATGATGAAGAACTTGGTCTAAAGTTTTAAGTTTTATTCCAAGAACACAAATAGCACATGAAAATTTCTTGCTTGAGAGAGTTAAGAGCGCGTAAAAGGTAAAAATATAAACACAAATGCTTTATATAGTGAGAAGAGTTAGAAAGACTTGATGAGCAGGAAAAATACTCATCATGACACGCCCCACGAAGCGTATTGGTCAAGAATTCTAACGGACGACGTGTCAGACTAAAAGTCGTGCCAAAGGTTATCCGTTTGATGACGTTATAATGTAAAATTGTCTTTTCATTTCGAAAAGGGCAACCCTGATGGTTTGGAAATTATCAGGGATGATTTTGTTTAATGAAGAATTACTGATGAGAAATATCAGTGATGGAATTTTATGTTATTTCAAAAGAGATCACTGATAGAGAAATGTCAGGGATCAAATTTTAGATTTGAAATACATCTAACTGAAGTAAACTTCAGTGGTTAGGGATAGAGAAACATACCTTAGTTTCAATGAACATTTATTCAGCGATTAGATGATGAATAAAAGAGATAGATTTTATCACTGACCCAATGCGTAACCACTGAAGAGTTATTCTTCATAGTTTAGCATTCCAAGCTCGCTGATGAGAAAGTTAAATCTTGTCTCATCAAATGAAGTTCTATATCTCCATTCATCACATGATCTCTGATAAAATGATATCTGATTTCGATGTGTTTTATCTTTGAGTGCAGCACTGGATTGTTTGCTATAGCGATGGCACTAGTGTTGTCGCAAAAGATGGGAATTTTTGATAGCTGAAGGTCATAGTCTAATAGCTGATTTCTCATCCATAAGACCTGAGCACAACAGCTTCCAGCAGCTACATACTCAGTTTCAGCGGTAGAGGTGGACACTGAATTTTGCTTTTTGCTTGTCCAACTTACCAGCTTTCCACCCAGGAGCTGACAGCCACCTATGGTGCTTTTTCTATCCAGTTTGCAATCTGAAAAATCACTATCTGAATTGGCAGTTAGATCGAACCCTGGGTCTTTGGGATACCGAAGACCTAGGTTGGGTGTACCCTTTAGATATCTGAAAATTCGCTTTACAGCGATCAGATGTGATTCTTTGGGTTCAATTGATATCGTGCACAAAGACAAGTGGAATACATGATATCAGGACGACTCACTGTAAGATAGAGAAGAGAGCCGATCATCCCATTATAGGCAGTAACATTAACGGTTTTCCAGAGGGATCCTTGTTAAGTGTCAGCGGAGGTGCCATAGGGGTTTTCATAACAGAACATTGAGTAAGATCGAATTTCTTCAGCATATCTTTAACGTACTTACCTTGGCGAATGAAAGTGCCTTTATCACTTTGCTTTATTTGAAGTCCAAGGAAGTATGTCAGCTCACCCATCATACTCATTTTATATTCATTTGTCATTCTTTCAGCGAAACGAGTACACATAGATGGGTTAGTAGAACCAAATATAATATCATCGACATATATTTGAACAAGAATAATATGACCTTTAACCTTTCTGAAAAATAGAGTATTATCAATTTTACCACGTTTAAATTTTTCAGTGAGAAGAAAGGAGGATAAAGTGTCATACCATGCACGAGGTGCTTGCTTTAAGCCATAGACGGCCTTATCCAGTTTATAGACAAAACCTGGATGCTTAGGATCAACGAATCCTGATGGTTGTTTGACATAGTCTTTTTCATTCAACTTTCCATTGAGAAACGTTGACTTGACATCCATTTGGTGAACTTTGAAGTCTTTGTGAACTGCATAAGCTAGAAAAAGTCGAATTTCTTCAAGTCTTGCCACTGGGGCAAAGGTTTCATCGTAGTCTATGCCTTCCTTTGATTTGTATCCCTAAGCAACTAGCCTAGCTTTGTTGCGGGTTACAGTTCCAAACTCATCTAACTTGTTTCTATAAACCCATTTAGTGCATATCATTGTTTTGTTAGACTGTCTGGGAACAAGATTCCAAACTTTGTTTCTTTCAAATTCAGTCAGCTCTTCTTGCATAACGTTGATCTAGTTTGGATCTCTGAGGGCACCATCTGTTTTCTTTGGCCCAGTCAGTGAAATAAAATTAACAAATAAACAAATGTTACCTGAACTTCGTCGAGTCTGAACACCTGTGTTTGGATCACCAAGAATTTGATCAATTGGGTGATTTAAAGTCCATCGCTGAGCAGGAGCTTGAATCACTGACTCAAATAACACTTCTGGAGGTGCTGAAGAGGAAGCTTCAGTAGCAGTAGTTTCAGGTCTACCAGGCAGGATTGGTTGAGGTTCAGATGAAATTTCATTCACTGATTGTTGAGAAGTGGATGGAATATCAGAGGTTGAGGGTTCAGAAGGAGGCAAAGTGGTTGGATTCAGCTTCACTTGTTTGCATGCTAGGAATGATGATAGGGTTATCATTAGCAGTAGGGTTGTTGACCTGAGGGTCAGGGTTAAAATTAGCTTCTGATTCCCCAAAATGAGAAAACATCCACAGATTTAGTTCTTCGTTATCAGCAGTAGGTCTAGAGTTCGCTGAACGGGATTCATCAAATGTGACATGAATGGTTTCTTCTACAGTTTGTCTTCTCTTGTTGAAGACTCTGAAGGCTTTGGACACTGAAGAGTATCCTAGAAATATTCCATCGTCAACTTTGGGATCGAATTTTCCAAGAGAATCTTTGTTATTTAAGATAAAACATTGACAACCAAATATGTGAAGAAAGCTGATAGATGGCTTTCTCCCATGGAAAGGTTCATAGGTCGTTTTGTTGAATGTTTTTTACGATCAGCGACCTATTCTGCGTGAAATATGCAGTGTTTACAGCTTCTGCCCAGAATTGAGTTGGAAATGAGAATCGCCGAGCATAGATCTGGCTGCTTCAATGATCGTCAGGTTTCTTCTTTCAGCGACTCCATTCTGCTGAGGTGTTCTCATGGCTGGGAGGTTGTGAGAAATACCCTTACTCTCAAAGAAGTTATCAAGGGAAGTATTTTTGAATTTAGTTCCATGATCACTCCTTATTGAGCGAACGGTCATATTGTTCAGGACTTCCATTTTCCTGACAAATGAGATGAGTTCTTCTGAGGTGTCACTCTTTGCATGGATAAATATAACCCAGGTATAGTTAGAGAATTCATCTACTATGACCAGAGTGTATTTCTTTCCAACGATGGATTGTATATTGACAGGGCCAACTAAATCTATATGGAGGAGCTGAAGAGGATTTGTCATTGAAGACACTTGTTTTGACTTGAAACAAGCTTTTGTTTGTTTCCTTTTTCACACGCTGAACAAAAAGATTCCTTAGCGTATGAGTGATGAGGAATGCCGGTGACTAGTTCTTTGGAGGAGAGAGTATTCAGCGTTTTAAAGTTGAGATGAGAGAGCCTCTTATGTCATAGCCAGTTGACATCTGATGAAGCTTTAGAGAGAAAACAAATGTTCTCAGTGGTTGTTGAGTCCATGTTTATGACATAAACATTTTCCAAACGATATCCGCTGAGAGAAATCTTTTTTTTCTTATCAGTGACAAAGCATGTTTCCTTAGTGAAGCAAACTTTGTAGTCTTTTTCACATAGTTGACTGATGCTCAGAAGATTGTGCTTTAGTCCTTCAACATATGTGACTCTTCTGAAGGTAGTTGTACCATTAGAAAGTACACCAAACCCTTGGGTATAGCGTTTTCCATTTCCACCAAAGGTCACTGAGGGACCTTTCTCTTCCTTGTATTCGGTGAGCAGGTTTCTTTTACCAGTCATGTGTCGAGAGCATCCACTATCCAGATACCCTTCGAGACCTGCAAACATAAGGAAGATTAATTTTGAATTGGTACCCACTTAACTATGGGTCCACAATTGTCAGTGGTAGAGGAAGTAGAAGGATCAACGGTCTTCACAGCATCTGATGACTCAGCGTCAATGGTAATCTTCACTTTGGTTAATTTCTTAACCTTAGTGCCATTTTTCACCTTGGCTTGTATTTCACCTGGGGTGATCTTCTTTGCCTTGGAGGCATTCATCTTCACCTTAGCTGATTTCTCAGCTTTGGTGGTTGTGGGGCACTTACTAGCAATATGATCAATAAGTCTGCAGTGATAACATTTCCTATAGCTGAGCTTTAGGACCATAGGCATAATCATTTGATATTTTTAAATGAGCAGGGCCTGTACCAAGAATACCTTTAGCATCAGGTTTCGGAGGAACCGTAGGTTCTTCAGATTTATTAGCTATAACATCAACCCTGATTCTTGGAGTTGATTGCTGAACATGTTCGGGGATCTTGTTCTTTGATGTAGAGGGTTGATTAGATGAAGGTGTAGACTTCTTCAGCTTTGGCACTTTGGCACCCTTCTGAGGTTTTTCTAAAACATATTTTCCTTTATCTTTAAGTTTGGGGCTTAAAGTGGATTTTCCTTAGGGATAAAATTATTAGAAGAGAAGCACTGAGATAATGAGGTGTCAGGGATAGAAGAAACGAACATTCCAAACTTAAGCATGAAACGATCTTTGGTTGGTTCTTCAGCATTAGCATTATAACCAAGACCACTTCTGTCATTGACAGGGATCTGAGCACCGATTATCTCAGTGATCTTTGCTGAGGATTTACACCATCCTTCAACAGTAGCTTTCTCAGCTTTCAAATTAGCGATAGCTTGTTCGCGTTCAATGCTGATGACTTGATTTACATAGACCTGATCTTTCAAAATTTTCTTCGATTTTAGAAAGCTCTTGGATCTTTAGATGACAATTTTTAAGTTGTTCGGTTAAATCTAAATTTTGTTGTTCAGCTTTGGTTTTGCCATTCAGGGCATCATATAAGTCAACAGTCAGCATATCGATAGCACAAAGTCTATCAGCGTCAATGATATCAGGAGAAGGAGAGAGTGATACCTAAGACGTAGAAATAGAGGGAATTTCTGCTGGTTCTTCCTTTACTTCTTGGATTTCGGCCATAAGACAGAGATTAGCCTCATCTTCTTCATCAGAATCTGATTCTTCATCACATTCAGCCCAGTCGTGATCTTCAGCGATCAGACCTTTACCTTTTCTCTTGTATCTTTTCAGCTTATCATATTTTTCTTTGAGATTAAGGTATTTATCATCTCTAGTCTTAGTAGAGGATTTCTTGAAGGATGAATAAGGTTTGAAAACTTTCTTTGACCTGCACTCACTAGCAAAGTGGCCTATTTTCTCACAGTTATAGCAAGTGGCAGTAGCCTTATCAATAGAAGATGATTTGGGCTTGTCAGTGATAGTGAGAGGTTTATTTCTTCTGAAGTTACTCTTTCTAGGGAATCTCTTGAAAGAGTTAGTCAGGAGTGCTAGAGATTCATCAAGCTCTGAAGAATCAGTTTCTGATGAATCATCAGAGTTAGATTCCAACTCAGTGATAGTGATAGAAGATCACTGAGTGGGCATTAACTCTGAAGAGAGTAAAGCAACAGGTGTGCTTTTGGAATCTTTGACAAGATTCTTCATAAGTTGACACGACTGCTCATGATTGAGCATAGTGCCAAAAAGAGTACTTAAGGTCAAGAATTTTAGATCCTTTGAGAGTTTAAGACACATAGTATAGTTGGAGTAGATCTTACCAACAGTTTTTAAATCAATGATTAAGCAGTTTTAACGTTGGTGAACTTCAGATAAGGTTTCATTTTTACCAGAAATAAAACTTTCATATTGTCTTACCAGATTTATTCTTCTGGACTCTTGTACGTCAGCAGTACCTTCATATTGAACACATATTGTGTCCCACATGGCTTTGGAGCTTTTGAAGTTAATGATATAGTGATAAACCTCATCAGGGAGAGCCATAAAAATTATAGATCTGGCTTTGGTATCTATGGCTACACTCTTCTTGTCCTCATCAGTCCACTGAGAAACTGCCTTGACGATTTGTCTTTCAGGAATGGCAGGGGTGGTAGTAGTGGCTGGAATAGCAGCATCGATAATGAAGGGAATATAGGGTCCATTTTCCACATAGTGAGGTATAGTAGGATCTACACCTTCTAGGAAAAGCATCATTCGATTCTTCCAAAGACTAAAGTTATCTCTGCTGAACCGAGGAGGTTTGGCAAAAGAGCCGTTATCAATGTAGTTTGTGTTTGTGTTATTTGCCATATGAAGAATAGCAAGGAAGAGATTAGTATAAACAATATCTTATTTATGGAGATTAAATAATCTGCCCTGGTACCATTTTTTGGTCATGTAGGGTTATACAAGTAAGTTTGTAGAAGGGGGGGGGGGTTGAATACAAACACACAAGATTTTTATCTTTCTAAAGTGTTTATTGAATAAATCAAATAACTTACAACTTGTTGCGGAATAAGATTAAGTACAAGACTCAATCTAAACAAACTATGAGAATCACTAAGTATTCTTGCACTAAGAATTAGAAAGAAAGAAGGAAAGAAATTTAAGGATAATTTTCTAAGGCACAAAGTAGGTTCAGGGATGACCACCTTCGAAATGAAGGTGCATTCCTCCTATTTATACTACATGCATTTAATGCATGTCAGGAGGACTTTGCACGTGTCACTATTTGGTTGGATGCATGCTTCTGACTTTTGCAAACATGCTTTGGGCCGCATGGTGAATAATGTAGTGGCAGAGTGGTTTGTACGTGGACAAAGGCATGTCCTTCTGACAAATCGTGCAAAAGTGTGCAAGAGGATAAGACAAACATTTCTTGTAAAGCAGGCTTCATGATCAGCGATCGTTGAGTTGATCTTCATCAGTGAGACCTGGATGAAGGTCAGCTATCGCTGAAGTTTTCTACTTAAAATATCGCATGTTGTGGACATGTCTTGGTTTCACTAATATCCGCATCAGATCATTAGTAGACTTGTCACTTGTTCATCAGCTTTGTCTTCGATTCAGCGAAGAACTCCTTTGTTGCGAAACTTGTCTTCAGGGATTACAAGCAAACATTACAAATAATCGATCTGTGATCATCAGCGAAACTGAACAAGCTCAGTTATCACTGATGTACATTTATCACTGAGGAATAATAAAGAGCAGTTGTTCCCCATCAGCGATTCTGAACAAACTCTGTTTCTTATCACTGATGGTGAAACACTAATACATAATGTTTACATATAATTTTCACTAAGTGATTCTAAGGGTCATCATCAAAATCATTGAAGGGTTTGGATCAATAAAATTGTTCCTTAAGATACAATCGATTTGAGATGCCTCTGCCATAGTACAATTGCTCATGCTTCTCCCAAAGTTCCTTGGCTGTTGATTGTTGGAATATGCTCAAGTCATAATAGATAATTATATGGCTAGATACACGTGGGCCTATAGGGTCACACACAATACACTGAGATACCATTTAATATAATGTAATTATTGTATTTACATTATATAAATAACTTAAGTAACGTGGGGTAATTAGATGGGCACAAATCATTAAGTTTGGCTTAATGGGTTTGTATTTGATTTAAGTTAATAGCAAGCCTATTACGTTTAATTAAATCTTAGGCCCATAAAGATTTAGAAGGGAGAACCTTTAAGAAGCCCAAGGAAGCTTTAGGGTTCATTAATATATAGAGATGTTAATGACCTAATTAAGTTTAACCTAATACTCCTTCTTCTCTCCCAAAATCGGCGCCCCTCCCCTAGGCCTCTCTAGGGTTTTTTCGCTTTGATCTTCTAGCTTGTTTCTTGTCTAATCGAAGCTATAAGATCCGTTACTAAGGAGGACTAGCATCCCGTGGTGATCAAGGAGGTGGAGTGTGGACTACTCTAGAGGTATTTTCCATTGAATACTTGGTTTCAAAAGAGCACACAAGTGGATCCGGATTAGTGTACAAATCACGCTACAAAGGTATATCGTTATTTGTATTCTTCGTTTAACCATATTGGCAATACGTTGATCCTGATTGGTGATTGTTCCGTTGCGTTCTTATATATGTTTATATTTGTGTTTCTTTACTTAATCACCAACAGTGGTATCATAGCCATCGTATGTGCCATATGATTAATGTTGGGAACTGAAGATATGCCAAGTATGGTTAGTACTGCCAGAACAACATTACTACTGCCAGATCAAGTTAGTACTGCTAGTTCAAGTTAGTACTGCCAGATCAAAGATACTACTGCCAGATCAAGTTAGTACTGCCAGATCAAGTTAGTACTGCTAGTTCAAGTTAGTACTGCCAGATCAAAGATACTACTGCCAGATCAAGTTAGTACTGCCATATCAATGTTAGTGCTGCCAGAACAAAGATACTACTACTAGTTCAAGGTTAGTACTGCTGAGATATTAATACTGCTGGAACATTATAAATGCTGCTTATGTGAGGTTAGTGCTGCTTGTTAAAGTTACTACTGCTAGACAAGTTACTACTGTTGGACATGGTTAATACTGCTGAACAAAGTTAATACTGCTGGAGATTGTTAGTACTGCTCATGAAGAATGAAGGTTAATACTGCTGAGTTTGTTAAGGTTGGTATGCGATATTTTTTGAGACAAAGAAGGAATTGATCAAGATATGTTTAACGAAGATTTAGAAGATCAAGTTACTTTTTGATAGTTATCTTGTAATTATTTTTGTATAAATAGTATTGATAGATAGCTATTAGAATAGACGAGAAGATACATGAGATACGTGTGAAAAAGAATTCGATATCGTTTTCAGAGAGAATTAACCTCAAGGTTTTAGAACCCTATTTCTAGAGAAGTAGAAGTCGTCTTGTTGAGCCTGTTCATCAAGATTGAGGTTTGGTTGTAATATTGTGTGTTGATTTAGTGAATACACAAAGTGGTGAATTTTCTGTTACATTGTTCTTGATTGTGAGAATTAAAGTTCTATTCCGCAGATTCTTTAATTCTGAATTCTAAGTGTTTATTGTCTTGTTAAGATTCGATCCTGACAAGTGGTATCAGAGCTTGTGTTTCTTAGAATTTGACAATTATTATGGACAATTCTATTGAATCAAACAGTACTTTTGATTGGAGTGATCAAGCAGAAGAGGCAATCCAGAATCATGCACTCATGGCAGAAGTCTCAGATATTCCTACGGAGGTAAAATCTAATCTCTGTTCTCAATCTTGTATAGACACTGTTAAAAGGTATAGAGATCACAATCAGGGAATGTGTGATGACCTTAAGAGACTAGAAAAGGACATAAGAGATTATGTATTGATTGTTGAAAGGTTTGAAGAACAAATTAAGGCTTTTCAAGCCAATGAACTTCAACACTCATATGATACAAACTACTGGAAGTGGGAAAAGGGTGGTCTGGAGTTCCAACTGAAAGAGTCTAGGGAAGAGTGTGAGAAACTAAAAGGAGAGCTTGAGAAAGTTAAACTTGATGTAGAAAAGTTTACTTGTGCCTCCAAAGTCATGGACAATATAATCAACTCTCAAATCCATAGTAAGTTGAAACCAGGAATAGGGTACAATGCCACACCCCCACCCTATAACAACAACTACATCCCTCCTAAGTCAGACCTATTAGAAACCAAGGATAGGAAGGACTTACCTAAAGGAGCCACTGAAGTAGATCCTTTAGATAAAGTAGTTGTTGAGGATGAGACTGACAAAGTAGGATCTGATGAGGAATGTGAAAGTCCATGTGTTAAGAACAATGAGATGAAAAGGACTGAAAAGGGAAAGGGAGTTCATTATACACAGACCACTGTTGTGAACTCTAAAACTTGTGAACATTGTTCTTGCAAGAAATCTCAAGAGAATAAGCCCCAAAAACATGATAAAAGGAGGGGAAATCAAAGAAATTGGAATAACCAGTGGGCACAAAAGCAAGGAGTTGATCAGCAAAGGATTAACAGACCAAAACCATGTTTCATCTGTGGCAGATTGAATCATCTTGCCAAACACTGTTATTTCAATCCTATTAACCAAAGGATGAATTTTCAAAGACCTTTTTATAAATCCAATGGTTATAGGAAGCCTGCAAGGAACCATGTGGCTAAGAAACAAGCTAAATCCAAAAGCCACATGAAGAAAAAGCCTGAAAAAGAATGTGTCACAATGTGGGTTCCTAAAAGTACTGCAGCCTCAGATAATGCTGCTAGCAGTGTTAGTGCTGCTAACACTGTTAGTACTTCTTCAAAAATTAGTGATGCTAGCAGTGTTAGTGCTGCTAACTCAGTTAGTGCTGCTAACTTTGTTAGTGCTGCTAACTCTGTTAGTGCTGCTAACTCAGTTAGTGCTGCTAACTCAGTTGGTGCTGCTAACTCAGTTGGTGCTGCTAACTCTGTTGGTGCTGCTAACTCAGTTGGTGCTGCTAACTCAGTTAGTGCTGCTAACTCTGTTAGTACTGCTAACTCTGTTAGTGCTGCTAACTCTGTTAGTACTTCTTCTAAGGTTAATACTGCTTCTAGTGTTTGTGTTGCTAGACCTATCATATTTACAAAATACTCCAATTCTACAGTACCTAAGGTTGAAAATCTCATCAAAACCAAGTGCAAGTACTTTGATGAGCTAGGGAGACCCAAGACCACTTCGGCTTAGGTTCCCAATAAAAACTAACTGATTTATCAGATGTGCAGGGCAACCAACAGCTCAAGGGGAAGAGCATCTGGCATGTTGATAGTGGTTGCTCCAGGCACATGACAGGTAACATGGCCTGCCTCAAGAATTTCAAAAGAATTGATGGAGGACATGTTACTTTTGGAAATAATCCTGCAGGAGGTAAGAAAAGTGGTAAAGGTGATGTGTCAGAAGGTAAGATGACATTTGAGGATTTGACAAATGCTGCAAAGTGCAAGTATAGTTACTACTGCCAGTGTAGAGTTACTACTGCCAGTGCAGAGTTACTACTGCTAGTGCAGAGTTACTACTGCTAGTGCAGAGTTACTACTGCCAGTGCAGAGTTACTACTGCCAGTGCGTAGTTACTACTGCCAGTGCATAGTTAATACTGCTAGTGCACTGTTAATACTGCTCAGTATTTAATACTGCTTGAGTAGTTAATACTGCTCAGTAGTTAATACTGCTTTGCAGTTAATACTGCTTAGTAGTTAATACTGCTCTGTTGTTAATACTGCTTGTGTTGTTAATACTGCTTGTGTTGTTAATACTGCTGTGTCGTTAATACTGCTTAAGTAGTTAATACTGCTTGTGTAGTTAATACTGCTGTGTAGTTAATACTGCCTTGCAGTTAATACTGCTCAGTCGTTAATACTGCTTATGTCGTTAATACTGCTTTTGAAAATCTAGGGCAAATACTGCTATAAATACACCTGTTTGCCCGCCAAAGTTCATAACGACTCTTCGCATTAACTTCTTCTCTCTCTCGTTCTAACCTCTTCTCCCTAGAATCTCTGTGTTTTCTTTACAAATCCTCAGGAAGCACAACGATTATGGAGTTTGTCGACGAGCATAATGAGATTGCAATGCTTCAGAAGCCGAAGCAGGCCGAAGGATTTCATGAAATTGTGGATTTTCTCAAGTCCACTCATATTTCGTATGCCCTAACGGTGAATCCGACAATATACATCGAGCATCAGACGCAATTCTGGGCCAATGCCACCGTAGAATCCGAAGATGGGCATAAAGTCATTCAAACAAGGGTATGTGACAAACCCTTGAAAGTTTTAGAAGATCTCCTTCGCATCACTCTTCGATTAGATGATGCCTCAGGTATAACTTCTATTCCTAATGAAGAACTATACTCAACTTTACAAAGAATGGGGTATGAAGGTCCCATTGGAGTTTTTAAATTCTACAAGTCAAAGTTCTTTACTCAATGGAGATTCTTTGTTCATACCCTAATGCATTGTATTTCAAAGAAAACTACTGGATGGAGTGAGTTCAGCAGTACTATTGCTTATGCTCTAGTCTGCTTAGCCACTAACAGGAAGTTTAATTTTTCTCAAATGATTTTCAATGATCTTGTGGCAAACTTGGAATCCAAAAAGCGTTTCTATATGTATCCAAGGTTTGTTCAGGAAGTAATTACCAAGGAATTGATGGATATGCCTCAATTTGATGAGGTATATGTGCCAAAATCCCCTAAAGGGAAGGTTTTCTCAAATATGAGGAGACTTCCTAGGGACTCGGAAGGAGTTGACACACCATTGTTCTCTACAATGATGGTTGTGTCCCACACATTTGAAGGTATGGCATCAGGGTCAAGGCCCTCATTAGACACACCCACTGATGACCAATCCCAACCTTTCATCACAAAAGACATCCCTCAGTCCATTCTTGAACGACCCACTCCCAAAATAACCAAAAAGTTTGAAAGAAGAAAGGTACACAAGGTTCCTTCCCTTGCTGTATCTCCTAAGAGCCCGAAGCCTTTAAACCCTCTGTTGGAGCATTCTCCAATGGAGAATATCGAAAGGGAAACCACAGGGGTGTCTCCCAACCCCAAGAAGGTGCTCACTAAGGAGAAGGTTGAGCATGTGAGTCGCAAGGCTGCCACTACTTCTGCTAGCAAAGAGAAGGCCAGTGGTAAAATAACTAAGCCCTTCCTCACGGCAACTCAGGGTGAGAAATCATCCAGAGGTCCCAGGTGCCAAGAAACCAAGGGGGTAGATAGTGCTTTTGCTAGGCAAGAGACACCTGCTAAAACTTCCAATGATCCTTTAAGGGAGGTAAAAACTCCCAAACAGGGTGAGGATAGATATACGTACGAGGAATTGATGGAAACTATTGCAAATATCAACATTGAGGTCATGGATCAGAAAAAGGAAATTGATGAACTCAAGAAAGTGGTCCTCTATCAAAACTCACAGCTTGAGAAGCAAAGGAAGATGATCACTAAGTTGATACACAGAAAGAAGAAAGCTCAGTTTGTCCTTAGGAGAAGAAACCCTACCAATGATGCTTCCAAAAAGGGGGAGTCAGACTCAGATCTAAACATGGAGGATGCAAACATTGAGGGGGAGTATGAGTATAAGGTTGAGGGGGAGACTGAGGAGGCTGCAGATATTACAAAGGAAGCAGAAACAGACACAGCAGCATAAACCGTTACTGCTGCTGATCTTACAAAGGAAGCAGAAACAGAACCAGCAGCAGAAACGGTTACTGCTGCTGAAGTTGCAAAAGAAGCTGAAAGTGAGAAGAAAGCAGAATCTGTTCCTACAGTAACTAAAACAGAGATTGATGAAGAGATATATTGGATTGTGAAGGACAGTGTCGAAGCAGCAGTATTAAAGGTCATAAAAGAAGCAGTAACAGCTATAGCAGTAGAAATGGTTACTGCTGCTGAAAAACAAAAGGCAGCAGAAACTGTTAGTGCTGCTAAAAGCCACAGAGAAGAAACAGCTGAAACCACTCCTGAAGCTGTTATATCCTTCAAAAGAACAAAGAGGCCAAGAACAAAGTCAATAGCCTCAAAGAAGAAAGATATAAAGAAGCCAAGGGTGGATCCAACTGTAGAAGAAGCCCAGGAGGAAGCAGTGAAAGAGAAAATTGATCCAAAAGTTGCTGAAGAAGAAGTGGCAACTCCATCAGGCCAACCAAGCAATGTACAATCACTGCCAAATGCTCAAAGTGATTTGTATATTACTGTGGTTAATACTAATCCAATCCAAGCTGAACCAATATCTTCTATGGCTCCTGAAATCATCTTCTGGGACACATTGAAAGATGGAAGAAAGGAGTTCATCAGAATCAAAAGGGCAGATGGAAAGTTTGAAGTTTGTCCTACTTGGGGAAAACTTATCAGAACATGCTCTAGATCTGACTTAGAAGAGATGTTCAAGGTGGGAATGAGGCTATATGGAAACATACTGACAGAGCAAGGTATGTCTATCACCAAGATGGTTCTTGAATACTTGTGCTTAATGTTCAAACCAGAAGCAGTTCAGTATTTGATGGCAAGGAATTTTCAAGTCATTACCAACTGGATGCTCATTGAGAATTGTGGAGTGTATGTCATCTCTCTTGACAATACATTTCATGAATATTATTTGGTGGATGTTGTATACAAGCACAGCATGAAAAAGTTGAATGGAATGCTGCATGCTAAGTTGGTGAGTGATAAAGACTCTAAAATGGCAAGATACCTTGTAAAAAGGATTCTCAATCAAAGTCTGGGATTGGATCCAAATTTATGCGTTGATGACTAGGTTTTGGAAGCATCATCTGAAGAACTTAACTTCTCATCCTGAAAAGTCAAGTTAGGGGGAGATTGTTGGGAACTGAAGATATGCCAAGTATGGTTAGTACTGCCAGAACAACATTACTACTGCCAGATCAAGTTAGTACTGCTAGTTCAAGTTAGTACTGCCAGATCAAAGATACTACTGCCAGATCAAGTTAGTACTGCCAGATCAAGTTAGTACTGCTAGTTCAAGTTAGTACTGCCAGATCAAAGATACTACTGCCAGATCAAGTTAGTACTGCCAGATCAATGTTAGTGCTGCCAGAACAAAGATACTACTGCTAGTTCAAGGTTAGTACTGCTGAGATATTAATACTGCTGGAACATTATTAATGCTGCTTATGTGAGGTTAGTGCTGCTTGTTAAAGTTACTACTACTAGACAAGTTACTACTGTTGGACATGGTTATTACTGCTGAACAAAGTTAATACTGCTGGAGATTGTTAGTACTGCTCATGAAGAATGAAGGTTAATACTGCTGAGTTTGTTAAGGTTGGTATGCGATATTTTTTGAGACAAAGAAGGAATTGATCAAGATATGTTTAACGAAGATTTAGAAGATCAAGTTACTTTTTGATAGTTATCTTGTAATTATTTTTGTATAAATAGTATTGATAGATAGCTATTAGAATAGACGAGAAGATACATGAGATACGTGTGAAAAAGAATTCGATATCGTTTTCAGAGAGAATTAACCTCAAGGTTTTAGAACCCTATTTCTAGAGAAGTAGAAGTCGTCTTGTTGAGCCTGTTCATCAAGATTGAGGTTTGGTTGTAATATTGTGTGTTGATTTAGTGAATACACAAAGTGGTGAATTTTCTGTTACATTGTTCTTGATTGTGAGAATTAAAGTTCTATTCCGCAGATTCTTTAATTCTGAATTCTAAGTGTTTATTGTCTTGTTAAGATTCGATCCTGACAATTAACATGTATATCGTTGGGGTCTTGAATAATGTATTTTAAGATCCTATAGCCACAAGTTACATATACTTATCGTAGATTAATTATTGTAGTTTTTCTTCGTTTTCGTTGGCTTGTTTTTTTTTCTTGTTGTAAGTGTTTTAGATCCATGGTAAAACATGCATTTTTACCATGGACCAAGCCAACACTCTTAATGATATTGTATTATTATGTTGATGTGCAAAACCGATGAAAACCTTGACCGTTTGTGTGCCTTGTTTCATTATTTGTCGAGTTTTTGGGTTGTAATAGTTTAGGCAATTATTTTTACTTTGTTTAGTAGTAGATAAATGTATTTTATCAAAAATTGTAACCATTGCTCGGAATCGAATGGCGACAAAGTTAAAGACGAGAAGACATTTTCGGAGCTGCTGGACAGCCGGCACGAAAAATGGATTTCCCGGAGTTTGGCACATCGGATTGTGCTGATTCTTGTTGCTGAATTTCCATAAGACGTAGGGGCACAACTTTGCAGAAGGATGTTTCGATTGGGGAAGACTCCTTCCATGACGTTTCGGGCCCCGAATCTGCTGCGTTTTTCCGGACAGATTTGTGTTCGAATGTTCTTGTGGGTTCTACTTGCTCTTGATGGTCTTGGAGCAAGTGGGAGCCCATAAAGGGTTTATGTTGGCCCGTCCTTAGTTGCCCTCTTGGTCCGTGTGATGGCTCACGGGATCAAGCATAGGTTTTTCACCGGTTGAGGTTTTGCACATTTTTGGTTGTGTGTTTTAATTTTTCTTGTATGTTGCATTGTTATAACTTGCAAATGGGTTTTTCAAACCAAAAATTAAACACATACCACTTTTGAAACTAAATCCTTAGATTTAGTTAATATAAGTTTAAATTGGATTTGAAACTTAAAACTATTGTTTTATTTAAATAACGCTTAAAAGGGTTTTATCGGTTATTTAATTTATGTAATGTCCAAGCTAATTGATATCTCATGTAGGTAATATATTAGTCTCTAAATGGACATCTCGACACACATAAAATAAAACAAATTAGACTATAAGTTAAGAAATGTTTTAACTTATGCTACGAATGAAGAATGCATGATTCTTTCGTACTTTTTTTTTACACGCTTTATCAAAATACTATACCCGTCACAATTTTAAGTCATGCCGTCCAATCGGCTTGAAATCCCTCGCCATTACTTTTTGCCTATGCGTGAGACCTAGGTTGAATTGTAATCCCGAGGTGATTATTGTCTATGCGTGAGACCTAGATCTATTTTCACATGATTTCAAATTGGATGACTTAATCGAGTTAAGCAGGTAAGACCTTAACCCGAGGCAAGGATGGGACTAAACATGCCAGCTTGACACTAGTTGCTCGGCCACTAGACGCCATGGGTCCCATAAGGATCTAAGAATTACACTTGTAATGCAATTGGTAATCGTCACCTACCTATTGAATCTATCATTGCAAGCAGATCAACTGATGTGATGATAGAACCTCAATGAGGATCTTAGCCTTTTTCGTACAAAATTAATTGTTTTAAAAGTAAAACTTGGGTAGTTAATTTAAAAAGGATTAATTATTGAAATTACTAATCTTGAACTTTGTATGTTTGTAGATGTCAACAACAAATCAAACCCTAAGCAACTCAACTATCAGGTCAGTTCTTGAAAAAGAGAAACTGACAGGAATCAACTTTATCGACTGGTATCGAAATCTGAGGATCGTCCTCAGAGCTGAAAATAAGTTGATCCATCTGGAAGAGGCCTTACCTGAGGCACCTCCTGCCACTGCTTCTGCTGCAGTTCGCGCAGCCTACACCCGTAGGTTTAACGAACAACAAGAAGTAGCTGCTCTCATGCTGGTAAGCATGAACCCCGAGATCCAAAAGAGCTTGGAGGAACTCACAGCTTTTGAGATGCTACGAGAGTTGAAAACTATGTTTCAACAACATGCAGGACAGGAACTGTTTGAAACAGTCAAAGCATTCCACGCTTGTAAACAGGAGGATGGCCAGTCAGTTAGCTCTTACGTCTTGAAGATGAAAGGCTATCTTGACCGTATGGAGCGTCTTGGTTACCCCATGCCACAAGTTCTTAGAGTGAGCTTGATTCTTACCTCACTATCCAAGGACTATGACCAGTTTATTATGAACTATAACATGCATAGCATGGGGAAGACTATCTCTAAACTGCATGCTATGCTAAAGCTTGCAGAGCAGGGGATGCCCAAGAAAGCTCCTGCTGTTCTAGCAATCAGGGAAGGTAAAATCCAGAAATCCAAACCGCAAGCACTGGGCAAGGGTCGTGGAAAGGGTAAACATGTTTACAAACCCAAACCTAAGATCCCCCCACCTGCTAAGAAGGAGCACCCTGCAAAGGACGCCACCTGCCATCACTGTGGAGTGATAGGCCACTGGAGGAGGAACTGTCCTGCTTACCTGGCAGAGTTGAAGAAGAACAAAGCTACCCCAGTTAGCACATCAGGTATCTTCACTATAGAACTCTATGTTTTTCCTAGTAAAACCTGGGTTTATGACACCGGTTGTGGAACTCACATTTGTAATAATGTGCAGGGACTAAGGGGAAGTAGAAAGCTAAACGATGGAGCTTTGGACCTGTACGTAGGCAATGGAATGCGTGCAGCTGTTAAAGCTATAGGGAGCTTTGATCTTATCCTCCCTAATGGATTGATTATTGTTTTAGACAATTGTCATTATGCACCTACTATTACTAGGGGTATTGTTTCGCTTTCTCGTTTGAAGAAAAATGATTTTATCCATGTTTTTACGGATTATGGTATTTCGGTTTCTAAGGATAATATATTTTATTTTAATGCTATTCCTCGTGATGATATTTTTGAAATTGACATGCATAATCTTGTTTCAAACGATAGTTCTATATACACATGTAGCACTAAGAAATCCAAACGGAATTTGGATTCAACTTACCTATGGCACTGCCGTCTTTGCCACATAAGCAAGAAGCGCATTATGAAGCTGCAACACGATGGGCTTCTAAAGTCAACCGACGATGAGTCGTTTGATAAATGCCTCTCTTGCATATCTGGGAAAATGACAAGAAAACCTTTCTCCCATATAGGTGAAAGAGCCAAAGATCTACTTGGACTCATACATACTGATGTATGTGGTCCATTTAGAACTGTGTCTAGGGAAGGTGCTAACTACTTCATCACTTTCACTGATGATTTCAGTCGCTATGGTTATGTGTACTTGATTAAACATAAACATGAAGCCTTTGAAACGTTCAAAGCCTTTCAAAGTGAAGTAGAAAACCAACTCGGCAAGACTATTAAAGCTCTCCGATCTGATCGAGGAGGAGAGTACATGAGTCAAGAGTTTTTAGACCATCTGACTAAGTGTGGGATTGTCTCACAATTCACTCCTCCATACACTCCACAACATAATGGTGTATCTGAAAGGAGAAATCAAACTTTGCTAAACATGGTTCGATCCATGATGAGTCTAACTACTTTGCCACTGTCCTTTTGGGGTTGTGCTCTAGAGTCTGCTGCTTGCACACTCAATATGGTTCCGACCAAGAAGGTTGATAAGACACCATATGAAATATGGCACGGGAAAGTCCCTAATCTGTCTTACTTGAAGGTCTGGGGTTGTGAGGCTCTCGTGAAACGAGACACACCGAACAAACTTGAGCCTAGATCTATCAAGTGTATCTTCGTAGGGTACCCAAAGAAAACGATGGGTTACTATTTCTACTACCCACCCGAAAACAAAATATTTGTTGCTCGGTATGCTGAGTTTCTTGAGAACAGTCTCATTTTACAAGAAGCAAGTGGGAGCACACTAGAACTTGACGAGATTCAAAGCGAAGATGCGCAACCTCCTGGTGACACTAGCAAAAATCACGCTGAGGCTGAACATGCATATGTTGAACCACAGAATGATGTAATTCCCATTCGTAGATCCGCAAGGACACCTCAAGCACCTAAACGATATAATTATTATATCGATGCTGAGGAGCAGAATTTGGGGGATCATGGTGAACCCTCTAACTATCAAGCTGCATTGTTGGATCTAGAATCCGATAAATGGCTTAAAGCTATGAATGCTGAAATGCAATCCATGAAAGACAATCAAGTTTGGAACTTGGTTGATCTTCCTCCGAACAGCAAGACTGTCGAAAGCAAGTGGATCTTCAAGAAGAAGACCGACATGGATGGCAATGTACACACCTATAAAGCTCGTCTAGTAGCAAAAGGTTACACTCAAACCTACGGGGTTGACTATGAAGAAACCTTCTCGCCTGTTGCTGACATTAAAGCTATTAGGATTCTTATAGCCATAGCAGCGTACCATGACTATGAGATTTGGCAAATGGATGTCAAAACCGCTTTCTTGAACGGTCACCTTGATGAAGATGTTTACATGGTGCAACCTGAGGGTTTTGTGAATCTGAAACATCCCGAGAAAGTATGCAAGCTTCAAAGATCCATTTATGGACTGAAGCAAGCATCCAGAAGTTGGAATAAAAGGTTCGATGAGGAAATCAAAACGTATGGTTTCACTCAAACCCTTGATGAGCCATGTGTGTATATGAGAGCTAGTGGGAGCATCGTCGTTTTTCTAATCTTATATGTTGATGACATATTGCTCATGGGGAACAACGTTCCAATGCTACAAGATGTCAAATCCTGGCTTGGAAAATGTTTTGACATGAAAGATTTAGGCGAAGCGGCGTACATCCTAGGAATCAAGATCTATCGGGATAGATCGAAGCGGTTAATTGGTTTAAGTCAAAGTGCGTACATTGACAAAATTCTAAAACGGTTTAGAATGGATGCTTCCAAACGTCGAAGTCTTCCAATGCAACACAATGTAAACTTGAGTAAGACTCAGGGACCCTCCACACCTGATGAGGTGAAGCGGATGAAGGGAATCCCCTATGCTTCGGCTGTGGGATCCATCATGTATGCAGTGAGGTGCACTAGACCTGATGTAGCGTTCTCTCAGAACCTTACGAGTAGATACCAACAGAATCCAGGAGAGAGTCACTGGACTGCTGTTAAGAACATACTGAAGTATCTTCGAAATACTAGAGATATGTTCCTTGTTTATGGTGGTGATGTAGAAAGAGAGCTCAGTGTTACTTGCTACACTGATGCTGGTTTCGAAACAGATCGAGATGACACTCGGTCTCATACTGGATACGTTTTCGTCATGAACGGAGGCGTTGTTGACCGGAAGAGTGCTAAGCAAAGCACTATTGCGATGTCTTCTACAGAAGCTGAATACATAGTTGCTTCCGAAGCTGCAATGGAGGCTGTTTGGATACGGAAATTCATTTTTGGGCTTGGCGTTGTCCCCAGTAATGAAAGACCCATGAATATGTACTGCGATAATTCTGGTGCCATTATCATAGCCAACGAACCTGGAGTTCAAAAGGGTGCCAGACACTTCCGCAGGAAGACTCACTACATTCGAGAGGCTATCGAGATGGGTGATATTCGTCTTCTCAAAGTTCACACAGATGACAACTTAGCTGATCCCTTTACGAAACCAATGTCTTGTACCAAACATATCAAGCATGCTAGGAACATTGGACTTCGACCAGCTAGTAGTCTCATGTAGATCTGTTTTTAGTAATTGAATAATTGGAACGTTGAACAGTTATTATTTTCACAATGAATTGATGTACTTGGTATGATCGTTTTCATTTATATCTACTGTGTTCTATATTTGCATGTTTAATCCATGAATGAATTATTTGTTCTAAATTGTCCATTGTCAGTTGATGATACGGGAGTATCATCGAGTTAAGGCAAATGTGAGTGTATTGGTGATATTCATTGGTGAATGAATATTAATGATGATGCCACCAAACTCACATGTTGTTCATTGGTGATGAACATTGGACTGACCCAACCTACGAGAGTTCACTGCATGGATCGGCGTCACCAGTGAATCTCGCAAATGGTTATGTCACTCGTCCTTAGACTTGAGATGCAAACAGGTTTTGTATGGGTGGAATGTCGGTCTTTGATATGGTTAAACGCTGTCTTGAATAAGGCTGCTATAAAAATCATCTTCAGGAGTGATGTGAAGCACATGACAGGCACGTGCAGTAAAAAATAGGATTTGTTTCTCTACAGGTAATGGAGTTAGATACTACTGGGCCCCTCGATGAATTGAATAGATGTTTGTACGGCCGTACCCAAATGTAATTAAGATGATTCTTGATTAATTTGGTAATCTAATTCAACAAACAGATCGAGAAACAGAATCATTGAACAATTAGAATGACATATGATCCATGTCTAGTATTCAACAAGGTATCTGTAACAAAGGGATGACTGATTTAATAAACCATTTAAAATGAGACGTTTAAGAAACTAGCCTCATGTGTCTCTAGGGGCATTGGCGTGTTGCTATACGCTAACCTTTGCTTGTATGATTACTTGTCATTATGATGTGCGCAAGTGGGAGCTGTTGGAATATGCTCAAGTCATAATAGATAATTATATGGCTAGATACACGTGGGCCTATAGGGTCACACACAATACACTGATATACCATTTAATATAATGTAATTATTGTATTTACATTATATAAATAACCTAAGTAACGTGGGGTAATTAGATGGGCACAAATCATTAAGTTTGGCTTAATGGGTTTGTATTGGATTTAAGTTAATAGCAAGCCTATTACGTTTAATTAAATCTTAGGCCCATAAAGATTTAGAAGGGAGAACCTTTAAGAAGCCCAAGGAAGCTTTAGGGTTCATTAATATATAGAGATCTTAATGACCTAATTAAGTTTAACCTAATACTCCTTCTTCTCTCCCAAAATCGGCGCCCCTCCCCTAGGCCTCTCTAGGGTTTTTCCGCTTTGATCTTCCAGCTTGTTTCTTGTCTAATCGAAGCTATAAGATCCGTTACTAAGGAGGACTAGCATCCCGTGGTGATCAAGGAGGTGTTGTAAAGCCCGTATCCCGGTATGTCATTTCTTTTATTAAATTTTTTTTAAAGTTTTATTTAACGTGGTTTTCGTTAACGGGGTTAGACGAATTGGACCTAATCGTTAAATATGTCAAAACTTGGGTTAGATTGCGAGAAAGAGTTAGTTGAGGGGCCAAAAGTGGCAAGGGGGCCAAAGTTATGCAAGGGATCGGCCAAAGGACCGACCCCCTCCCCTTCCCTCTTGTTTTTCACTTTTGCAATCCACCAAAAACCCTAGACACCCCTTCCCTCCCCTCTTTGTTGTCGTCGGCCGTAAGAGAAAGAGAAAAGAGAGCCGAGAGTGAGAGAGAGAGAGAGAATTCGCCGGAGAGAGAGAGTTCGCCGGAGAGAGAAAGACGCCAGAAAGAGGAGGGAGAGTCGTCACCATTTCGGTCGGAAAAGTAGAAGAAGAAGGTCGCGTCAAGGTAAGTATTTCCGTTCGTTTTAATTAGTGTTTCTTCGTCGGAAATTGGTAAACCGCCACCACCACCGCCGCAGCTACGGCTGCCGGCTGTGGGGCTGCCGCTGCACGCCGCTGGGTGACGGCAGGGGAGGTGCGTGTATGTGCGGGTGTGTGGTTGTGTGCGGGTGTGAGGTTGCGGGTGAGTCGGGATGGACGGTGTTGAGAGGTTTCGCCGAGGGTGTTACCGTGACCACCGTCGCCGCCGCCAACCACCACCACCGCCGGAGGCGGCAGTGGGTAGTGCACGGTTGTTATCCAGCGTAGTATAGCCCTTTCCAGTAAGCTTGTAGGCTGTTCGAGTCTGTTTGGGTTAAGCTATGTCTTAATGGGTTTATAAACAATATTTGTCATTTCATGTGAAAACGTTTGTCTGCCACTGTTTTGCGACGGCCATAACCTTTCCGTCGTAGCTCGGATTGAGGCGAATCCGGTGCCCACGGTTCACATTCTTTTCCTGGCACACTTTTCGTGTTTTAGCGGAAGTCCGGTTCGGCCTCTAGCTAGGCGTAATTTGGCTGTTTATACAGCAGGTCCGGATTTGTCAGTTCGCGTTCCGTTTTAAAAGTCACAGTTTCTGCCACTGTTTTGGGAAAGCCATAACCTTTTATAGGAACGTCGTATTGGGGTGAAACCAGTGCCAAAATCTCCCATTTTGAGTCTAGTAAGTTTCTTATGTTTTGCGGAAAAACCAGTTCGGACCATAGCTAGTGTCAAACTGCTGTTTTGTACTGAAAGGTACTGTTTTTCGCTGTGCAGCAGATTGGTTTTGTAAAATCCATAATAAATTGTAGAAAAATCGTTAGAGCGCGTGCGATATGTCCCTGGAACCCTAAGACATGGGACTTTGTGATTATGGAATAATATTTCTGGATTTATCAGTTTATAAGGGGTTAAACAGGTCCCAAACAGACCTGTGTTTTTAGAGTAAAAGCTGGAATGTGTATGTTATATTTTAGTAGTCGTGGTTTTGGGTTGGGGCGTCACTTTGACATTTGTTAACACGTAATTAGGTGGGAGAAGGTGAGTGAAGTTGGCCGGCTTGTGATTGCGGTTGCGGATACTCGCGTTGCTTTAAGGTGAGTTCTCTCACTGTGTAGTTAGGGGTTGTATGCATGTCATAGTAGTTTGTATGTACTACTGTCTTTGTGGTGTGAACTAGTTGTTTGTGGTGTGTAATATTTGATTGGTTTAAATGCTTAGTATAAGTGTGTTACATTACAACTCGGTGGGACCGAGGGCTCGGTGGGACCGAGGAAGTGAAAAGAAACGTTGTCGGAACTCGGTGTGACGAGTGTGTTACATTACAACTCGGTGGGACCGAGGGCTCGGTGGGACCGAGGAAGTGAAAAGAAACGTTGTGGGAACTCGGTGTGACGAGTGTGTTACATTACAACTCGGTGGGACCGAGGGCTCGGTGCGACCGAGGTGTTGGATACATAATTACTTGTAGATGTTTACTCGTTTTATGTAACTGTGGAGTTGTTGCTTATGTGCGGATAGGGGTGATGTGTATATAATTCCTATCTGCGCATGTGGTGGAATTCACTAAGCTTCGTGCTTACCCCTTCCCAATATCTTATGATTTCAGGTGCGAGTAGCTGTCGGGCATGACGGTACACACGGGCGCAAGGCGAAGGCTGTTTAAGTTTAACTTTTTAAATGGGGATTTAATTATATAACTTTTCCGCTGCTTAAATTTCATTTGACGGTTTTAATTAACGACGTTTATTTTTATTGTAATGGAATTTGTTAACTTATGGTTTGATTGTAAAGAAATGCATTATTTATAAAATTTTAAATTCCTTGTAATTTTTGGGACGTTACAGGTGTAGTGTGGACTACTCTAGAGGTATTCTCCATTGAATACTTGGTTTCAAAAGAGCACACAAGTGGATCCGGATTAGTGTACAAATCACGCTACAAAGGTATATCGTTATTTGTATTCTTCGTTTAACCATATTGGCAATACGTTGATCCTGTTTGGTGATTGTTCCGCTGCGTTCTTATATATGTTTATATTTGTGTTTCTTTACTTAATCACCAACAGTTGATATCCCATGCACGTTTGCAAGAACATTCTTTGCTAGACACAAACGAATAGTACTTGCCTCTCTCAATTCCAAAACATTGCATTCTTTCTCACTTTTACTGGTACCGCTTGATTCACCGCTCGAAGCTGGTTTTCCCCTCAATGCCTTATGCAACCCGAATTGTATCAACGCATCCTTGACTTGAACTTGCTATAAGGCAAAGTTGATCATTCCATCAAATTTCTCTACATTGAAACTTAAGAATCGGTACTGAACACCCCCCCTGTAATTGTACATGCTCCCATAGCAATAACATATTTTGGTTCAGGCATTTGCTCGTATAATCTCACTAAGGAAGGGGCCATTTTCATTGTTACTGTTCTGGCTATTAAAATAAGGTCCGCTTGTCTAGGACTCGATCTTGGTACTAGTCCATAACGATCAAAGTCGAATCGTGAGCCTATAAGTGAAGCAAATTCAATGAAGCAACAACTGGTACCATAGAGAAGCGGCCATAAACTAGAGAGTCTTGACCAATTTGAAAGATCATTTAATGTAGTTGAACTAACTGAATTTTGGGTTGTTCGATCAAATAAGGGAAACTCAATGGAATTCATAACTATCTCAATTTTTTCCTTTTTCTTTTTATTGTCTGAATATTCGGGAGCTAAGACCATTCCAATGCCCCCTTTCTCCATGCATAAACTAAACCAACAATTAAGATAAACACGAAAATTAAAGCTTCTACAAATACAGATACACCTAATACATCGAAACTCATTGCCCATGGATAAAAAAAAACCGTTTCAACATCAAAAACTAGAGCAAACATATAATAGCGGATTCTAAATTGTAACCAAGCGTCGCCTATTGGTTCTATACCCGATTCATAACTAGAAAGTTTCTCCGGTCCTTTGCTAATCGGAGCTAAAACTCCCGAAATGAAAAATACCAAAATAGGAATAAGACTTGATATTATTAGAAATGCCCAAAAAATATCATATTCGTAAAGCAGAAACATAGATGCACTCCTATGAACGTGGAAAATATACCGTATTAGGAATAAGTCCTTCATAACTGTTTAGTTAAAGTAAGAATTGCTTTTGGTCGAACCATCTAGTTTCCTCTGTGGGCGTGTTTCCTTTCACGATTCATCGATTAGAATTGAAAACTTTGGCATCGTTTTTATTTGAAACAACAACCAACGATATTGTTGGTTGCCGTTTCAAAAAAAACTTTGACATCGTATCAACGCCTCAAAGAAACAATATTGTATACTAGAAAAATGCTTGTAGCATATGAGTAGCACACCCAAGAAAAACTTATATTACACACGTACTCCCGCCACACACTATTCTATCGTACACAAAGTAACCAAGAGAATTTCTTTTTTGATGTGGAAGGTCAGGCAAAGCCACAACCACAGAGCATATAAGAACCCTCTAACCTGAGACCTCCTCCAATACGACCAAGAGATAGTTCTTTTTTAATGTACATTAAAAAAAATAGTTAGTAATTGATAGATTATTAAATAATATTTAATTATAAATTAATGGTTTTGGTTCCTCCTCCTAACACCGTTAACTTTTTCCGTTAAGTCCACTTAAATCCGGACTATGGACTTAACGGAAAAGGTTAAAACAAAACCGTTATTAAATGACAAATGTAATAGACCAAATCCGATTTTTCGATGTTTAGTGATGATAGTACATTCATATACACACACACACACACACATATATATATATATATATAGGTTAAATCAAATGAGAACCACAAATATGTTACAAACCCGTGAGAATCGATATAAAAATATTTTTTTACATGATATTTTTTCATCCAATGATAGGATTTAAGATATTTTGCTTCAAATATATTTGTTTCATAATATGATAGTTTCATATGGATTTGTTACATCACGTGAATAATTTTTACGTGTATTTTTCATTTCACTAGGTGAATTAGGAAAAAAAAATCCACATGTAATCTTTTCACAAGGAGAACACGAACTTATGTGAAACAATATCTTCAATCATATGTTTTGATGAAAAAAATCATGTAAAAAATATTTTTATATTGGTTCTCAAAGATTTGTAACATATTTGTAGTTCTCATTTGATTATGGTCCAATATATATATACACACAGGGGAGAGATCAAATGCAAATCACCCTAATTTTGCAAACCATCGGTTTTATTGGTTAAGTTAATGAAATTAGTTCATGAAATTGTTTAATTTGATGAAATTGTTTCATATAATTATTTTCTTGATGAAATTGTTTCATATATTTTTGTTTTTATGTAAAAATGAAATTGTTTCATGTATTTTCTTATTTTGATGAAATTGTTTCTTATATTTTTTTAAATTCTGATGAAGCTTTTTTCTTACATAAAAAACAAAAATATATGAAACAATTTCATCAAGAAAAGAATTATATAAAACAATCTCATCAAATAAAACAATTTCATTAACTTAACGAATGAAATCGGAAGTTTGCACGGTTTGCAAAATTAGGGTGGTTTGCAAATGAAACTACCCCTATACACACACACAACACATATTTATATGTGTGTATATATATATATATACTTATATACAACACATATATACATCATATATATGGTTACCAAAAACAACACACAAAAACATCATCATCTATAAATTCAGATATACACATGCATATATACATGCATCTATGATATATCATATAGACATTATACAACAATATATACATAGTTCCATCGTGGTTAGCGTCAAACACACATACATGCACATGTACATATAAACATAGACATAGAAGGATACATATACATATTTATCCTAAACATGCATACAAATAATACATATGTTTCTAATATTTTATAGGCCTCGAGCGTAGTGTAAAATGGGGCCAGTACTAATTTTTTTTTCAATATATCGTCTTTTATCATTAGAAATAACATTGAATTCAAGAAATATTAATAATTGATATAAAACTATTTCTCCGATAATTCCTAACGAATATCAATGAGTAACTATTTATAGATTAATATTATCTACAATATCATTTTTAGATAGAATTGTAAATTTGTTTCACCGTCAAAAACACCCTATGATATACCTTTATATATAGATTGACATCATTTTTTGTCACAATGTTGACTATTTAGAGTAACACTCCATTCACCTCATGTTAATGTTTTCATCACGGTTTTAAACTTGTACGGTTAATACAAACTTGTAGCTTACGAACCATCAATCTTAGAATCAAGAGTCTGTGTTGGTTATAGCATAAGATCATACTCTTGTTGTAGAGATATAAGAGTACTTAAACATGCATTCACTATTAGGTTATAAGGAGTCCATAATGTAACAAAAAACAAGGATAGTTTTGAAATGCGAAATATAGATGTATAAGTAGGATAGTCTCATAGAGATGGCCAAAACGACCAGGCCCAAGCCCGGCCCGACGGAGGCCCGGATTCAAGCCCGCCGTATACGAACGGTCTGTGTTTTGGAGTATTTTGCCGGTCCGGTCCGGTTACTCGGCCCGGTTTGAGCCCGACCCGTTTTTCCAAATTTGTGGCCGTTTTTTTTGTCTTTTCCTAACGGTAATATCACCGTTTTTAGAGGTTTTGACCGTGAAGGACTAAGTTCGCCGTCAACTACTATTAATAAAGGTGGTGTAACACAGTTCGACGACGACGTCGACGAACGACTCGATGTCGATGACCTCAATGATGGAACGACTCTTACCCGATTTGAATCGACCGAAACTCTTCAATACTTTCAACCATGGGAGGAATAAGTGTATTTATTTATAATTCAATCAATGTATCTTTTTTAATGTATTGTTCAATCAAAACTATACTAAAACATATTTTTTAAGTAAATTTGAGTGACTCAATTACGTATTTTAAAGTGTATTAGAATAACATTTATAAATTTATTAAACATTTTTTTTGTGAAGGCCCGGTTTAGGGCCCGGTTACTCGGGACCGGTTTTACATAAGATTAAACGAGCCTTAATAAGTTGAGTCTGGTTTAGGCCCGGTTTAAACCCGGTATTTTGGCCATCTCTAGTCTCATATGGTTGGTAATTTTACTTTCAAATGGTATGAGCCTTTTTAGTTAATAACAATAAATCTACTATATTTTAACACAAAAATAGAATTCATGCGGATCAAAAGAGTCATTGCGAGATGAATGGTAGAGAATATATCAAGGTTTTCTAGGTAAGCTAGTTTTAGATCTTGGTAGTTAGATAAAACAGACTTAAGAAACAATGAGCAAATAAACAATATCATAAAATGAACGACCAATTAATTTTTTACATGTTTTTTTCTTCAATGTAATTAATTAATACATGTTTGGGCCCTTAATATAATGTAGAATTCTTTTTGGGTCCTATTTAATACTAAAAAAATTTGCCTATTTTATTTACTAATTTTTTTGAACTAATATTTATTGTATGTGCTCAAAACAATTGGGCCCCTATTTTTTGTGGGACTTAGACGTGCACCCGGCGCGCCCTCCCTCAAGAACGACCCCGACTGCATATAACATACGTATACACATGTATACATATAACACAAACACATACATATGTATATATAACACTTAACGCATACACATACACATATACACGGATTGCCGGATACACATACACATATATACATATAACACCCACACCTATTTTTTAAAGAAAATCTATGTGTCCATCCCTAATCTATCGCTAATAGTGACGGATTAGCGACATATACGTGCATTTTCATTTTTTTAAATCGAAAATTATGGATTCATTCACGAATCCGACACTAATTAGCTACGGCCACTTATTTATCACTAATGCGTCATTTTTTAGTAGTGTTATAACACGGGTTCATATTCGTACACATTTCCTTTTTTATTCAAAATTTTTAATTTTTTTCTTATATTTTTGTTGTTATTAGTAAGGTTATCATTATTATTGTGGTTGTAATTTTTAGAGATATTATTAACTATTATATATTAATAATTAATACAAATACCTATTTTTAGGAATATTAACATTAATCTTGGATCATGCTAAGGATTTGGTTTCTTTTTGGGTGGGATTTGGTTGTTTCAAATTGGCTATTTAGAGCAAAAAAAGTGTTATGGTGACAGGTAGACATGGCCAAATGGGCCCGGTCCTTGCCCGGCTTGGTTGGGGCCTAAAGCCCAGCCCGGTCCCAGCCCGACCCGGTAGAAACCCGGTCCCAGCCCGTCAGGCCGAGTTTTTCGAAAATTTCCCGGCCCGAGCCCGGTCCCAAGTCCGGTTCCGGCTTGGCCCGCAAATATTTAAATTTCTGCCGTTTTATAGCCGTTATGTTACCGTTTTTTGACCTTTTTTGCATTTTTGACCGTTCTTTTGGTGTTTTTTTGGCTCCTAAACACTATAAATAGGATAGTGTGTGTATGAGGTTAGATACCAAGTTACAAAAACGCAATTCTCGCCCATAAATCTCGATTTCTCGCTTTCTCGTGTTCATTTTTCGCAACTTCTCATTCTCTCAATTCTTTCATCCTTCAATCAAAATGGTCGGGGGTAATGCATCAAACGAACAAATTAGAGAAACTCTTACCGAGCACGGACGAAAATCCGAAGTTTGGAATGGTTTCAATATGGTGGTTCTCAACGACGGGAAAAAATGCCGTTTTTTCTCTTAGTGGCAGGATCCTTTCGGCCCGTCGGACAAGATTAACCCCATAGTCGGTAGAATGTTGCGTTTGTTTGAAGGACTACTTGGATAGTCTTGAAAGAATTCAAGACCAAACGGACCTAGAGGCGGAGCTCGAGGGGGTGGAAGAAAATCTCGAAGAAACTAATTACGTGAAGGACTATGTACCCCGCCAACTACCGATAGTGAAAGTAGTGTATCACATTACGACGACGACGAGACCGACAACGAACGATTCGATATTGATGACCTCGATGATGGAACGGCTTTTACTAGAATTGAAACGACCGGAACTTTTCAATACTATCCACCATACGAGGATTAAGAGTATTTTTCTTTATAATTCAATAAATGTAGTTATTTAAATGTATTGTTGAATCGAAATTATAATAAAACGTATTTTTAACCCAATTACGTATTTTATTGTGTATTTGAATAATATTTATTAAAATGTATATATATATATATGTAGGGGTGTGTTCAAATGAAAACTCATTTTCAATTGTGAACATGAGGACAAGTCACAACCATTGATCAAGATTTAGAAAATTAATCAATGGTTAAAACTTAATGAAACCAATTGAGAAGTGATTAGGGGCAAATCTGGACATTTAAATTAGCGTCTACCATCTTTGACTTTTTATTTTCTTTTTTAATTAAAATTTGTGTACCCCCTTAAAGTTTAAAATAAATTATCTTAAAAATTACTAATATTTTAATCAAACAAATTACATCAAAAAAACGAGAATTTCGTGCTCTTCGATATGACATCCATCTCGATATGGTTTTTTCTTCATTTTAACTGTTTTTATGTGAAATGCTATGTATGTGTTATATTCAGTATGAATATGTATGCACGTTTCCTAGTGTCCATATTCAGTATGAATAACAAAGGGGAACGTTCATTCACTATTCATGATGAATAACACAGTATTCAAAATGAATAATACAACATTCAGGATGAATAATACACGAATTCCTGGTTCATGTATTATTAAACATGAATCGTGTATTATTCACCTTGATTGTTGTATTATTCGTCCTGAATGATACATTATTCATGATGAATAATATATGAATGACCCGTGAAGGTGTGAACACATGACGCACTCTCTTTTGTTTTTCGATTCACAATCGAAACTTGGTTTTATTCTTTATGAATATGTATCCACACCTCCAAGTGTCCACATTCAGTATGAATAACAAAGGTGAACGTTCATTCACTATTCATGATGAATAATACAGTATTCATGATGAATTATATAATATTGAGGATGAATAATAAACGAATTCATAAATCGTGTATTATTCACCATGAATGATGTATTATTCATACTGAATGATACATTATTCATGAAGAATAATACATGAGTGACCGTGAAGGTGTGGAGACGTGACACAATTTCTTTTGTTCTTCGGTTCACAATCGAAACTCGATAGGTTCTCGATTCATCTCGATGGGTGTTGGGTTAAGGTAATGAAGAACACGATGCCTTAGGACGTTGAAGAAAGTGTTGTAGAAGGTGATGTCGAGTTACGAACTTACGGTGTCGAGATGTTGTACACACTTGAACGTAAATAAATATTCATAATGAATATAACACATATATGACATTTCACGTAAAAACGGTTAAAACAACAAAAAAAACTATATCGAGATGGATGTCATATCGAAGAGCACGGAATTCTCGTTTTTTTGATGTAATTTGTTTGATTAAAATATTAGTAATTTTTAAGATAATTTATTTTAAACTTTAAGGGGGTAATAGTTTTTAATTAAAAAAGAAAATAAAAAGTCAAACATGTTTGGCGTGTGTTTAAATTATCTTTCCATTTTACCCCTAATCACCTTAATTAATAATTTCAATTAAAAACTCTATTTAATATGGGTCATTAGATCAATAGAGATGGAATGGCTAAGATCCGTCATCATGTTCACAATTGAAAATGAGTTTTTATTTGAACTTTCCTCTCTCTCTCTCTCTCTCTCTATATATATATATATATATATTTTAAAACCCGGTTTTGGTCTCGGTCCCGGCCCGATTCTTTAAAAGCCTAAACAGGCCGGACCTTCAACCATCAAGCTCCGGTCAAGCCCGGTCCGGTCAGAAAAAAAAGCCCAGGCCTTTGAATAGTGTTTCGGCCCGGACCCACCCAAATCCCGGCCCGGCCTGGCCCGCCCATTTGGCCATGTCTAGCGACAGGTGATGATTTAGATTTTAGAATCCTTGGATTTTGATTGGATGCTAAATTGTTATCTAAATTGTATGGCTCAGAATCTCCTATTCCAAACAAACAAAACCAACCTCCCTCACCTTTGCTTCAACTCTTCCCCGTTTTAATTTTTGATCACCCACCAAATTAATTATTACTTTTTATTCAGCTACCACTAATTTTTTACATCTCTTCTATATTATAATGCAACATCGGTTTGCTATAAATTTAAACAAAATAATTAATATACTTTCATATATTCTTTATAATTAATATATAATCATCACATAATATACGTGTTCACACACACTACTAGTGTGAGCATCTTCAGTGGTATTCGAAGAAAACTTGAAAATGATTTCATTGGAGACAAAGACTTAAAAATGACTTCACTTGAAGTTCCTCACGGTCTTTAAAAAAATGAATGTGATATGCAAAAGAAGGAGAAACTATATATTGGTGGGACCAACATAGTTTTTATATATTTTTATTTTTTTAAGTATTTTATAATACTTTTCTATTTATTTTTGTCAATATTATAGAATTTACATTAGACCCACTGGACTATATATTATATATAGGGAAATTAATTAAAATACCCAAAGTTTGACCAACTGTTACCGAAATACCCTAAAATTTTTCAACTTTGCAAAAATGCCCAAAATACCCGCGATGGGGTCCCGCGATCGCGGGATACGCTGACGTGGCACGTATTTTGGGGCCAAATGCCCCGCGAAGCCCCTCAACTTTGGCCACGGTGCACTTTTGGTCCCTGCCCGCGATCGCAGCCCGCGATGGCCCAAAAAATTACAGTTTTGGTCCCTGAAATTTTACACTTTTGGTCCCTGAAAATTTACACTTTCAGCCCCTAAACTTAGACGAATCTTGCATGCTTTTACTGTTTTTTTCCACAATTATTGTACTTTGAAGACCGATTTGTGGTTGAAATTCATTTGCATGTTTGAGATTTCATCCATAAATACCAGTAAGATGCAATTCACAATTCACACTTCCTCTTGCTTTCTTTCTTGATTTCTCTCTTGCTTTCTTTCTTTGAATTGTTTTCTCTCTTGATTTCTCTTCTCTCATTTAATCCACAAATGGCATCGTCATCAAACCCTAAGGCTACTCCTGAAAAAATGCCACCTCAAATCGAGGTCGCCATAGCAAAAAAGGAAAAGGAGATAGATGAACTAACAGAAGAGTGGAAAAAAATTATGGACAGGAAGGCAGTCCATTTGAGAAAGATCGAAGAGGAAGACAGGGAGATCAAAAGGATGAAAGGGGATATAAAAGCTAGGGAGGCTCGTGTTCGTCGAGAACAAGAAGCAATTCACCATATTCAGCAAGACTTCGCAATTATTCAAGCGAAGGTAAACGGGAAGCAAGCTTGGATTGATGAAACTAAATCAATTTTTAAGTAGGTGGTGGTTGTTTTAGTTGTTTTGTATTTTTTTTCTTGTTTTGTATTTTTTTTACTGTGTTGTTTTGTATTTTTTTTACTGTGTTGTTTTGTATTTTTTGTTGTTGTTAATTTCTCTGAAAAGTAGTTTTTAAGCCGCTGAACCACGGTTAGATTGGATACATCATGCAAGGTCAAGTCAGAGGTTACCTCATTCGTGGGCCTACTCCTCTTGTAGAATATATGACAACCCTCAACTTATTTGCTAAAGTGTGTGCGGGTTGTGGTACACAATGGCCATACGTGGTTGCAAAAACAGAAGCCGTTGAAGAAGGGTCAGAAAGATTGAAGATAAAGAGCTTGTTGGATGGAATACAAACTAGCTGTGTTATCAATGTTCATTTAGAAGCATATGTATGTGTGTATATATATAATATGAAATGGGGTTTTGACAAGTTGGTATCACTGGACTCATTTAAGAATTGTGAAAATGGGTATTTGACGAATGATGATTCATGTGTGTTTGGAGCTGAAGTGTTTTAAACACACATGAATCATCATTCGCCAAATACCCATTTTCACAATTCTTAAATGAGTCCAGTGATACCAACTTGTCAAAACCCCATTTAATATTCTTCTCGTGAAACCTTCTCCTATTGCCATTCACGATATCTATAAACACATTCAAATAATAATAATTTAAAACGATTTAATGAATTAGTTAATATATGATTATTATGTTAATGCGATAGCAGTGTAAAACAAAATTGAAAAAAAATAAGAGATGTACCATAAATTAAATAATTAACTATAAGGTTATGAATTTTAATGTATAACTGTATATGATATATATTAAAATATATAAATCCAAAAAAATTCAAGATTGGGCTCATTTCGAACGTATCGAAGAGACGATTATAATGGTGTAATTTATTAAAATTAAAATGTATCTAATATGAATATATTTATCATTTACAAACTAGTTGTGTTATCAATGTTCATTTAGAAGCATATGTATGTGTGTAAATATATCATTTACAAATCAGTGTTTAGATCAACAGTATCAAGCTGTGACGGGCCCGGGGTGTGACTGACAGAATGTCTTCTTGGCACGGTTGAAGGGGCGGGATTTGGACACTCTCCACGAGTGTATCCTACGCATTGGCACTGAGTACATCTTCGTTGTATCGAACTTTCACCACGTGATGGACGTCGGTCGTTCTTTCTCGGTCTCCCGGCCCTGTTCTTATCCATTAAAGGTGGATAGCATGGTGGAAGCGGGTCGGGTGGATACACCCATGCTGCAGGGGGTCCAGCTGGGTTTATTACCTCCACGTATGTTTTCCGGTAATATTCGGACGTGAAGAAAGGTACAGCCAAGTCGCTGCAATCTGTACGACCCATATATGTTGCTGCAGCGATGGCATGGCCGCACGGTAACCCAGATTTATCCCATTCGCGACACGAACAAAGGTGGTCTTCCATATTCACAATCGCGTGAATATAGTCATCATGCACCTCGTACTTCCCATACCCGATTGCTCTTACCGGCCATGTCGCCGCACGACGCGCCCTGTACTGAACGATATTCTCCGTCGTTGGTGTGAGTGCATTTTGTATCTTAGCTCCTTTTAGGCGTCGAATTTGGTACCACTCTTGTTGAAAGGCCCGAAAGTAGTCCATAAGATTAACAATCGGACATCTACGAGCAAAACGGGAGAGTGCATTCACAGACTCTGCACTATTCGAGGTCAGAATGTCATACCGTTGTCCAGGAAAATGGGCCGCGGACCACCTCTCCGGTCCAGCATCGTCAAAGAGTTTGGCTGCTTCCTTGACACTGTATCGTAGCATATTCATGTACTTGTTAAACTCCCGATCCGTATATGCTCTGCATGCCGCCCAATAGACATCCTTGTAGGTGGTAATACGTTTGTCCTTGGATTTGGCGTTCATCTCCAAATGTCGACAGCATATGGCGTGAGGGGCGTTTGGGTACATGGCAGAGATTGCGGCGCTTATGGAAGGAGCCCTATCAGACATAAACACCAACCCTTGTAGGTCTTCGATAGCTTGTCTCAACATGGACAGAAACCAAGTCCACTCGTCCCCGGTTTCGGATTTGCCTACGCCGAAAGCTACTGGAACGATGGAGTTATCCCCGTCCATTGCAACCGCCAGGAACATCATACCCAAGTAACGGCCCTTTAAATGGGCTGCGTCTATTATCAGGACACGACGTAGATTTTCCAGAAATGTGCGGATCTGCAAAAACATAGGTTAAAATGTTATAGTTTATAATGTGTAAATGTTATAGTTTATAATGTGTAAACATATGACGTGTTGAAATACGTACCGCGGGTCCAAGGGCCACGAAGCACATCTCAAACCGTCCACGTGAATCGGTCCGTAGCTGCGTGACAGTACCAGGGTTCTGCAGCTGCAAATTATATAAATATGTCGGGAGTCGTTCATACGACTCCTCGAACGTGCCTCTCACCATAAACAGTGCATGGCAGCGCGCACGCCACGCTTGGTGGTAATCAATCGTGACGCCGAACTGCCGGTGAACGTCGTGGACGATGTCCTTTGGACGCAATGACCTGCTAACATCAAGAAATTTGTTTTTCAGGATCGCACCCAAAGTCTTTTTGCCGGCTTGTTTGTGGTGGGGATTAAGTTGCGTCCTCGTACAAGTGTGTACGTCGTGCAACTTTCTAATCATTATCGCCCCTCCTTTGGGACCCGTGTGAATCGCGTACAACCTCCACTCACACTTTTCTCTAGCACATTCAACTACGTATTTGATTTTGTCAGATGCCCGCACGCGACTTTGGAAACCCTCTTCCAAGAACTTGAGTCCGATCTGACTTGCTAAGAGATCCTTCGAATCGAATATCTGACTTGCTGTTAAACTTTCACTGCGAATATAAGGTGTAGGTTCGTAGCTTTGTGTCTGGGTATGGGAGTCTGGAAGAATAGGGGGCATATCAAAAAAGTCATTTATCTGACTACATGATTTTCTACTAGGGGTATATTCTTCGTGATCATCATTATCGGTGTCTGATCTGTCTATTTCAGAATTACCCGTTCTGAAAACGTGGGTTTCGTCATCAGCAACTCCAGCAGTACGCCATTCGTGTGGTTGTGGTGGTTGTTGTTGTTGAGAATTAGGCTGCTCTATTTGTTGAGAATCAGGATGCTCTATTTGTTGAGAATCACCCTCCTCGTCACCGTCGTCGTCACCGTCGGATACGCCGGGATACACAAAGAGTAATGGGGGTCTTTCTGAATCGACTGCAAGGTGCAGAAAAGTAGAGATATCCCCATCGTTGGATAAATCCACAAATGACCCATCGCCATTTTTAAATACTAACTTGCAAATATCAGAAGAGTTGATTCCACATTTTTGCATGGCGTATGCAACAAACTTCTGATAAGTGTAGTTTACTGACACTTTTACACCATGCTTAGATTTATAAGCAAAATTCCACTCATTGTTATCTTGCACTCATTCACCATCAAAACAGAAATATAGCTTAGCTTTTGCAACAGATGAACTCATTTTTTCAGTAGTATCTCAAACACAAAATATTGCAGAAAGAAATATTCCAACAATGAAATCGTTGTGTGGGGATTATGGCTTGAATTTTACGTCTATTTATCAATGAAACAACCAACATATCAGAAAACCAATCTCTCATTTCATCCACAAACTGGTATTCCAAAAACATTGATTTAACATTGATTGAAACATGCAAATGAATTTCAACCACAAATCGGTCTTTAAATTGCAATAATTGTGGAAAAAAACAGTAAAAGCATGCAAAATTCGTCTAAGTATAGGGCTGAAAGTGTAAATTTTCAGGGACCAAAAGTGTAAAATTTCAGGGACCAAAACTGTAATTTTTTGGGCCATCGCGGGCTGCGATCGCGGGCAGGGACCAAAAGTGCACCGCGGCCAAAGTTGAGGGGCTTCGCGGGGCATTTGGCCCCAAAATACGTGCCACGTCAGCGTATCCCGCGATCGCGGGTATTTTGGGCATTTTTGCAAAGTTGTAACATTTTAGGGTATTTTGGTAACAGTTGGTTTGACTTTGGGTATTTTAATTAATTTCCCTTATATATTATGAATTTGTACATTTAGTATATTTCCTTTTTTATCTTTTACACTCTTCTTTTAAAATGGTATATTTCTAACGTTTGGTTAATTATCCTAGCAAATATCAATGCCAAATTTAACTAATAAAAAACTTTGAACAATACAACCAAACAAACATTATAATTACAACAAGCAACATTTATTAATGTGGGGGCAATCACCGGCCAATTTGTGTTTGTTCTTATTTATAAGTTGGAATTTAAAGGTCTAGATGAAAATATTGTTGGTGGTATTTTTTGTTTCATATGACATTATTTAATAGACACTTGTGAATTTTATAGTTAGCTAACTATATATAATATATCATCCTATGTGTTACAAAAATTAATGAAGTCAAGTGCATATAGATGAAATTAAAGTCAAAGGTAGAGTTTTGTAGTTTAAATAATATCATAACATGTAATATATAACTTTGTTGGACAGGGTGGAAATGTAATCGATGATCCATGTCATATGGACATCAACCGCGTGGCGACTAAACTGGACCACCTCTTTCCTTACTCCACCCCTAGTTCCAGTTGGGTCCTTTACCCCAAAATGTATACTATATATAGGACCAATGCTAACTGCATTCTCAAATCCTTATTAACTTCACTCATCACTTGGGAAGCTAAGACCACTATTCAAAACTATAAATCATGAGTTCACTGGAAGACACTGCTTCACCTTCTGATTGCAGAAGTAGCAGCACTGTCGGCGGTGATGCTTACGTGGATGGTGAAGTGATGCTGGCTGAAAATAACCCTAAAAAGAGAGCTGGAAGGAAGAAGTTCAAGGAGACCAGACACCCGGTTTACCGGGGAGTCAGGCGGAGGAATTCCGGTAAGTGGGTTTGTGAAGTTAGAGAGCCAAACACCCAAACCAGAGTGTGGTTAGGAACGCATCCCACTGCTGAAATGGCGGCCAGGGCACATGACGTGGCGGTTTTAGCCATGAGGGGGCGTTCTGCGTGTTTGAATTTTGCTGACTCATTGACACGTCTTCCCATCCCGGAGTCTAACGATATAAAAGATATACAAAAGGCGGCGGCAGAGGCGGCGGAGGCCTTTCGACCAACACATTATGTGGAAGAAACTGATCAGGATCAATGGAAGGAGTCGCCGGAAAGTTCGTTTTTTATTGATGAAGAGGAGATATTCGAAATGCCGGGGTTTCTTGCCAGTATGGCGGAGGGGCTGATGGTTTCGCCACCTAAGATGGATAACTTTACCGATGACGTTGAATGTGGTGATGGCGGGTCTTTATGGAATTTTCAGTAATTCTATTGCTTTAATTGAGATTGATTTATTGTTTTATTAATTAATAATTATTAAACCCTTTTGTTCATGTAGGGTTGAATCTGCAACTTATAAAATGTATACCGACATTCTTTGTTACTGATGAATTCTCATCAGAAAAGCGGCAACCACCATTCCGTCATTGTTGTAAGGTTTTCCGGCCAAGTGGTGGAGCTAGGATTTCATCCATCTTGTGTATTTTTTTCTTTATAAACGGATAAGGGGTCTAAAGAAAGTGAGACACAAGACACCCAAACAAATGACACGTGAGTGGAATTAATTGGGTCCCATGTTTAACAAAACACACGTACGCTAAACCACTTTCACCGGCGATTGCTAAAATCACCGACCATATCTTCACCGATAACCTAATACAAAAACAGGGTGTACATGTACGAGGTTAACCCATTAAGAACTTTGTAACCTAGCTTGCCAAAAACAAAAACCAGAAGACAAGAATGTGGAGGAGAGGATTAAAAAGGGGGATTTGATATTTATGAATCAATCGTGATTCTTTGTATCAGATACGTTCGTTATATACAGGTACAAGATTCACAATGTAACTGAATATATACTTGGATTTGTTTTGATTTAAAAAAACAAATCTAAAACGACAATAAAATTTGAAAAACAAGAAGAGTGTATTGATTTAGCTAGTTTTGAACTTGAGAAAATTAGAGCCAGTAATAGAAAATCTTCAAAAAGAAAAATAAACCTAGCAATAACCGAATCCAACATAACCAATTTCAATTCAATTTGGTATGGTCTTGAAATTCAGTATTATTAGTATTAATATATATAAACCATGTTTTTGGGCACTCCTATATCTAAAATTTTGAAACATGGTTTTTCAAACAAATATTACTAGATTTTTAAGATGAAAAAGAGATGAATTTTGTATCATTCTTAGCCGTTAAAATTTAAAATTTTGTTCCTCCCGTCTCAATTGGTTCTATGATTTATTTGTTAACATTTCAACTGTAGTAGATCGAATCAGGTTTTTTTCTTGAAAACGACAATGAAATTTGACAATAATATTCATATATATATATATATAATTCAAATGATTATGGACAAATAAAGATGCATTTTGTAAAAACTGTTAATTTTTCAAATTTATTTGTCAACGCGTAACATAAATGATACAAAATAAGAAAATGAATGAACGATGAAAAAAACTCACCGTGTTTAATTAAACTCTGTGCAAAAGATTAATAAATCTCATAGATTCATCTTAGCGATTGACATCGTCATCAATATTGCTTTTGTGGTTTCATTTCCATCATGTGCGGATATCCTTTCCCTAGCTAGTAAAGGGACGCGCATATGTGATCCTTCTTCAGTTATGAATGTAGACATATTTATTTTTCATATAACAAATCCATCGAGCAATATATGTACAAATGAGATTTATAATTTCTTATTTACATATATAGCTATATTAATAGTCATAATATATTGTTTCACCCCAAACTATATGTAGTTGTATGGATTAATCTATATGTATAGATTGAGATGTTTTGTTTGAAAGAGTTTTCATAGTTGGAAGGAGCGTGTTTTTTAATTGGGAGGGGCAGGTTTGGAAAGAATTTGGCTTTCTACATAAAGACCCCCTAGAAGCTTAATGAATAAGTCATTTTATATCATTAAGCCGCTAGCTACCAAATAGTCACGTATAGCCAACCGAATAAGGTGTCAGTCACAATAAGCTTATTAAGCAACTAACAAACAGGCCTTAGTCCATTGTATGTAGTTGAAGAATCATTGTGGCCTTATAAGGAATATCTCTGTACACTACTTGTAAGGAATATCTTTCATAGTTTTAGACTTATTCTTAGGGCATTAATCAAAACTAAAATTGTCTACTTTGGCCCCAAATCATTATCTGCATCAAGTTCAAGTACACAGAAACATTGCATCTTAATGTTATAAATGATCGAATCATAAAATCAATTAATATAAAATACAAGGATAATACCTTTGTTATATATGAATCCAAAACTATATTGATTATACAATACCCACATAGACTAAAAAAACGTTAAGTTGATCAGATATATATATAATCCCTGGGTATTTTCATGTACAAAAAATATGAAAATCAACAAAATAAATATAAAATATGCAGTACGATAGGATTATGTTGAGCTACTAGTGTAGATCTACAACTTTTTTTTCGAATAGTAGCATAATGTTATGTTTTTGCTTATGGTGGTTGTTACCGTGTTCGTTACTTTCCTCGATACGTTTTTCATATAAACTAAGTTCACTGTATGCATATACAATGAGATTATCATATAACAATCATAACATGGTTTAATTATATAACTCATGATATACGTACATGCTTGATTATTTTTTCATTTGTTCCTTGATTTAACATATTTAAAAAATACAAACCATCTTTTTTTTCGAATAAATACATATCATTTTTGCTTTTTTTAAATTCTACAAAACTGATAAATAAATAGATAAAAGTTGCAAAGTATACCTCAATACCTCATTTTGCGGTTGAATATTTGCTCATGAAACTACTATTTGAGGTAAATGCAGCTACTTTTTTGCTTGTTATTTTCTCCCCTTTTTCTACTGATTTTTTTATGTGTCTAGTGAGAAGGACGAGTTTTAGTTAAGTAGGGCACTTGGAATGGTGAGTCATAAAGTGTAGCCTCTCCTCTTACCACTCATTTCTTTTGGAGTTATGTTGTGATGAGGCTTCCTCTTGTCGGCATTCATCGAACCATGTCGATTGTCATTTTACATTATGTATATAACTAGGTAACTGCAACCGTGCCTTGCGCCGCGATTAATACTAATATTATTATAAAAATTAATATATTTTACTAAAAAAAATTGATTTATAAGCGGTTGTTATCTTACTAAAAAACATAATTTATTAAAATAAGTATTGTTAGCTTATTAAAAGAAAGAATACAAATATTGATATAGATCTCACTAAAAAAATAAAATAATTTAAAAGTTTTAATTTATAATTATTGTTAACTTATTATGAAAAACAAAAATTAAATAAATAAAAAATATATTTTATCAAATAAGTTTTGATTTATAAGTATTGTTAGATTATCCATAAAAGTGTAAATAAATAAAAACATACAATATTAAAAATATTTTTGATTTATAAGCATTTTTAGCCTACTAAAAGATAAAAAAAACTTATAACATATTAAAATAAGTATTTGATTTATAAGCATTGTTATCTATCTTATTACGAAAATAAAACAATTTAACAGTTTTAATTTATAATCATTGTTAACTTATTAAGAAAAACAAAAAATTAAATAAATAAAAAATATATTTTATTAAATAAGTTTTGATTTATAAATATTATTAGCTTATCCAAAAAAATGTAAATAAATAAAAACATATACTATTAAAAATATTTTTGATTTATAAGCATTGTTAGTCTACTAAAAAATAAAAAAATATAACTTATTAAAAGAAATATTTGATTTATAAACATTGTTATCTACCTTATAAAATTATAAAATGATAAGCATTGTTAGTCTAATAAGAAAAATAATAAAACAAAATTAAAAAGTACTCTAAATAAGTTAACATGCTTAATAATCAAAGCCTTTAAATTAATAATTTACACTACACCAAATGTCACTTAGGCAACAATGAAAAAATGTGCCTAAGAGGGGTTTACGTGTTGCCTAAGACTTAGTCAACATGCTTATGTTGCCTAAACAGTGTTGTCTTCTCAATGTTGCATAAGAACCTAGGCAACATAAGCAAACATCGTATGTTGTTTAAGCAGACTCCTTAAGCAACACATAACAGGTTATGTTGCCTATGAAAAAACATATGTTGCACCAAAGAAACACTAAGGCAACATTAGATTTTTAGATGTGTTGCCTAAGATATCAACTTAGACAACATACTCTTCTACGTATGTTGCCTTTGAACTACGATTAAAATAATAAAATATTTCTCTTAGGCAACACTTATGGATAAGTTGCCTAAGATGTTTTATATAAAAAAAAATTTACCGCTCATTTTGTGTACCATGATGCAATTATTTACTTGTATGATTTCTACAAACTCTCATAAACAAACAAGCAAACTCGTGTGAATCGGCAAACAACTCCAATAATGTAACACCATCAAATTTGGAACGAGCAACTAAATAAAATTTCAATAAAATACCCAATAAGATAAAATCATTTCTACAATTCATTCCTTAAATTACCTCGGAATTTTAAAACATTATAATTCCCCCAATAAATTAACTTAAACGGGTGTTACTTAACACGACACAAGTTGCTAATTCCAAATACGTGCGGAAGACTTCACTAATTCAAATCACCTCGCGAGCACTCTACTAGCACTCGCCACTTCACAATGTAGCTAGAGCTACCCCAACCTGAGCCTGTTGCACATGCCGACAAATAAAAAGGGTTAGGCTTACGCCTAGTGAGTTCAAGCATTTTATCATGACTATATAAAAACATAAATCAGGAATTAGTGGTTTTAGTGGTTTTAGTCATGATTCAACAAGTCTTTAATGAAAGTTTGCGACAAAGGTTATCTTTCCAAAGAGTTCTCAAAATAGACATAAATGACTCATTTTCCAACGCACCCAAATCCATGGGAATCCTCCCCAAAAGTGTAAAGCGTTTTCCAAAAATGAGTTACGAACCCTAACCCACTCAAATACGTGAATAAATCTAGTTTAGGCAAAACCTTTAAATACGGTTGACAATACATACTCAACCCGTAAAACATGGAAACCATCCATTTAAATATAATCTTTCGTTGGAAACATAATACGAAGCAAAACTCATGCAACGTAAAATGTATTAAAATCCAAATACCATAGAATAAAACTCCAGCAGTTAAAACGTCCAATAAGAATGTAACATAAATCCATCCATCAATCATGGAAAACAATCCATATGCATGTAATATAACCTCAACAATGTGAATAGATAAATTACCCGAAATCAACACCCTTCGGTGGCGGGGGAGACCCGATCTCATCGGATGTGGCAAACACATAAATTAAACCACGATTAAATAAATGTAAGTAACCTTCTTGGATGTGGAAAACGGATGACATCAACCATACTAGGTCTTTAGTCAATCCTTGGCATCAATCATACTAGATCTTTAGCCCATCTTAGACATCAACCATACTAGGTCTTTAGTCCATCTCAGACATCAACCATACTAGGTCTTTAGTCCGTCTTCGGCATCAACCATACTAGGTCTTTAGCCCCTCTTAGACATCAACCATACTAGGTCTTTAGTCCAAGCCCTCAAGTTCAACCATACTAGGTCTTTACCTTGGAAAACCAACCATCCAAAACAAGCTTACTTAACTTAAAAATTCATACATGACCTCAAAAGAATAACTAATGCATTAAAATCATGTAAACTTCAAATATGATGCAATTCATGCAACTCAAACCCCAAGCCCACGTCGAGCTTATTAAAAATCGGGTGAATGCCCTCGAGACTCAACCGAGCCCTCTGCTCAAAAGATCTAATGATCATTTATCAATATCAATTCATGCAAATGAAATGCATCTAACTCACATCATGCAACACACGCTCCGAGGCATGATAATCTCACAACCCCTTCATTGCCACCTTCCCAATGAAGTCAAATCATATATGCATCTATATGTACACGTATATGCAACTCTTTTATTACTCGACAATGCATATAACTCACTAAGGTTCATTAGTCCCAAAGGTACTAAGAATAAATCATCAAACGGTCTTCACACATAAGACCAACACTTAAACCGGCACGTATTCGAATAAAATGCAATTAAGCATATAACACATCCAAGACTCCATCTCGAGTCACTAAAACCGGCAAACACTCAAAAGACCCATATGAGTATAAATCAAGCATTTAAGGCCAAAATAAATGTTTGGTTAAATACGTGTCACTCACACGGTTACGTAAATCCAAATGCATCGTTACCCAAAATCTTTATCTTTTAATTCCTCAATAGGCCATCGGCCCCAAAATAAAGGTTTACAACTCTTAAAATATTCACATGGTCGGATTGACCAAAATCCCCAACTCACACGTTCACACTTTAAAATGTGCCACATCATAGTTATCACATAATCACAAAACACTAAAAATGTATTTTGACCAAATAACCTTCACTTATGCAATAAATTAACAAAACCTCTTTCGCTCGTGATTTATTCATCCATCACTCAAAATCCCCAAATGTGGGTGTTTTTACAAGATTTGTAAAGTTCAACACTTTGATTAATCAAAACCCACTAATTAACTCAACAAGTGATAATTTCATATAAAGCACACAAATACTTTAAAAGAAACATTCTGGCATGTACAAAGTTTTCACAAAGCAACTTGAACTCACCTTGCTAGATTTAGGCTAAATCTAGAATTTTTTCCCAAACGTAAGCTCCCTTGAAGAACTTGAATCCTCAAGCCCAAAACTTCAAAAAACCTAGATCCACAAGTTTCCAACCATAAATAATCATCCCCAAACACTTATATATGTTTCCCCTAACATAAAACATCCAAAAATCACCAAAACACCAAAACACCAAAACCCTAACTTCTTAGATGAAGAAAAGTGAGAAGTTTACCTCAACCACCACCAAATACTCTTGGATCATCCAACATACTTCAAAAATCTTCCGAGATCCTTGAAAAGCTCTCAAAAACGAAACCGTAGCAACTTGAATCACTCAAATCAGAGTTGGGATGCAAAAGTTATGAAGAAATGAAGTTTGAGGGTTTGAGATTCGCGATTTAAAGCTCCAAGTCGTTCCCGCGGTTTGTCCCGCGGTTTATAAGTCGCGGGGAATGTCACGCGCTTCCCTCCAGAGGCTTACGCGGCTTGGGCCGCGTTCTATCAGGCCGCGCGGCCCCCTGTTGGGTCGGATACTGTTTCGGCCGTAACTTCTTCGTTATAACTCCGTTTTTGCTCCGGAAAGAACCGTTGGACTCGTATTCGAATTCCCCATCCAACAAGACCATAAAATCTAGGATTTAACCCAAAATTCTATTTTTCATATTTTTCTTAAAAGATCGATTCCACACTGATTCGAAGTTGTACTTATCCAAAAATTACGGGTGTTACAATCCTCCCAACCTTAGGATGATTTCGTCCTCGAAATCTACATCCTTTACAACCCAAGGCTAACCAACTCAACGTCGACTATAATTTATCAGTCCCTAACTGGAATCTAAATTCTCTCCACACAGTCTATAAAGACAATTCCTCGAACAATTGTTTATCAACAAAGCCCCTTCAAGTACACGTTACTTGACCGTAACAACATTCTAACCACTGGGATAACTCCTAGTTAGACGACTCCGGTTGTCTCCCAACCTTAGATGTTCCATACTTCCCAATCATACTACATTTACACGTTCTTAACTTTTCTCTCCAATTCAACCCGACGTTCAATCACTACCAACATCAACCAAAACTTCAGAATCCTCAACTAATCCCGCTAATGGACTAGTATTTACTCTCAGAGGATGCCACCAATTTTAACACCAACAGTCATCACTGACCCATCAGCTACACAATCCCAAGGATGTGTCCAATTATCAAACATCAAGTTGACAGTTTCTCTTACCACGCAAGGAAAGTTATTTCCCTAAATCCTCTTATCACAAAAGAGCATCTTAAGATTACTACTACCATTACCATCATTCTTTTAAAATCGGCTACAATCCCCCGATTACACTAAAGGTGCTTGGCCTCAAGCCCAAAAGTCGATACCTAAATATATCACCTACCTCAAATAGGTTACCGCGCATTTATTCTCTTAATTACAAAGGCCATCATCCCTTAACCGATACCATTCAGTCTACGGTATTATCACACGTGAAATACTCAAGCTTCCACCGTCGAAGTGCTACACGCATTTACTCTTAACCGGGTTACTTACCCTTTCTAAGGTCCTAACGAGTTCAAGGTTTTCAAGTGCGTTATTCCAGAAATATGCCACTCAACACAAAGATTTTCACGTCACATAAATCGTACGCATAGAAAACTACTATCAAATCGGTAGTTACGCAAAATGGACACGCTCGTCCCACATATGAAAATCATGTTGAAAATTATTTCATTGTAGTTCAGTTTTCCCACAAAACGCAAAAGCAAAACAAACAATTTCTTTAAAGTGAACGCCACGGTTCTGGTATGGATTGACTCACTACAGGCATGTAAAGTGATTGTTCGACCTTAAACGGGGTGCAACACAAGGTGTGCACGTATTTCAAAAGAGTCCAAACGACATTTGACTCCAAATTCTTTTCTGACCATAAAATCGTATGGGACCAGGTTTCCCCAACACATTTTGCGCGCGTCAGTTTATTATACAAAAACAAGGAAACAATTCCTACTTACACCTCAGTCAAAACTCAAAACGACTTGTGCAATTCCCCTATTTAAAACAAACTCATACGTTTCCATTACTTGAAAACATCGACTAAAACATCATAAAACCTCACATTAGGGTAGGCATGCAAGCTTGTAACATGTCCATTAGAAATTTTCTTGAAACGAAACAACATGCATCAAATGGTTCGTGACCAGATTTCAAGAGATGAAACTCTTTAAATCAATTTCCCAAAATTCCTCATTCGGTCCTATAATGACATTTGAATAAAACGTTTTCCGGCAAAACTTGCACACAACAATGCGTTTGTCCAAAACATACGAGGAAAGAAGTGTTAATAATTTGTTGACACCAAAAAGGGTTCAAACCTATTTTCAAATCTCAAATTGCACCAAGGGTGCGCATCAATGTTCAAAACATAGGTGCTCTCATGCTCCCCAAGTTTAAGCAGTTCATTTTTCTCCAAAATTCTCAACACGGAGCATTTCCATCAAAAGTCTCGTACTAGCAACATATAACGTTAAAACGATGATGCTTAAAAGTTTATTTATTAAAACATCCAAAATCTCCATTTTCTCTAATACCAAAGGTTTACAATTTTTCAAAACGTTCCTCGAATCAAAGTTGACCAGATGTCAACGACTCACACCGTTGTGTTTTCAAAATGTAAAATATGGCAAACTATGCATGATTTCCATAACACCAAAACACCCTTTGACCAAATGGTCATCATTTATACGATGAGTTAATAAAATAATTCCACTCGTGTTTCGTTTAACAAAGTGACGAGAAACAATGGTTACCAAGCTATGCATACCCCTAAGTCGATATAACGCATTTACATGAAATGATAATAAAACATTTAACTGACCAAAAGCGCACCAAGCAAGTCATTATGAAATGTCAACAAAATGTTCTTTCATGCATCACTTAAGCCACGTACAAATCAATCCATACACTGAACTATATGCAACGAAATACTTAGTAACACAAACCTTTGAAAGAAAAGTTACGCGACACTAGATTTCCACACTCATCTCTTCTTAGTCGCCTTATGGCATACAATTAACTTTTCTCAACAAAACTCGAGTGGGACCAAATGCCCAACATAACTTATAAACCTTTCACATAAGCAAATAGAGTATGCATATAGTAAAATTGTACCCACACGACACAAAACGTCGTACAATAAAACTCCATGAACTTCAATGGGCTCAATGACCTCAAGTCAATAAAACGGCACTAAACATCATGCTTCCAAAGCCAAATCGCTATAAGCAAAATCATGAATGCGACGCCAAAATCCCAAAAATCCCCTTCTAGGGTAATATCATATAAACAACATTGTTTAACTACTCACATTAAACAAATTCCCAAAATGACTTTACATAGACATAATGGAAAATAACTTTCCGTCCAAACTCTAACATATGTGGAGGAGATCCAATGTTAAAGTCACAAGCCGTAGTTATTGCCCAACATCTTAAACATCATAAAATATGGTTATCATTATATCCAAAACAAATGTTGAACAACAATGAAATAAGGCAAAACAAATCCCGGCGGAGTTTGCGACTCTCGCAATAAAATAATTTCATGCACGTTAAAACCATGATTCAAAATCTTGTGTGTGTGCCAAACATTTCCCAAAATTCATAACACAATCCATATAAGGATTGGAAACACAAGAAATAGTTGATGAACTTTATTTTCAACATAAACTTTGTGTATGACTTAGTCGGAATTCAACATCTCAACTCATACCCTTCCAAATCCCTTCGGTCCACTATTGTCATCCGGATGCTTTAACTTCTTAAGGCAAGTTGGGAATCACATCAATTAACTTTACGGTCTTTCCTCAAATCAAAATCGGCTCATTGGGCCTATGGTTCTAATCCAACCATCAATCTCGACCCGAAGCGGTGTACTTAAAGCAGTTATCATGCTTATCGTCACCCCAAGTGACTAATACTAGAATCGTCCATCTATTCCAACGACTACTAGCTTAGAACCTCCTTCACTACCCCAACGATTATCACATTAAAGTAATTCAAGTACACACATGTACTAGCAGGTTCCCCATGACACTGGCCAGGTGTCACTATGACCGCACCATACATGATTATCCTTGTTACTCTCAACGTGACTCTCGTTTCTAACAACATCCATCAACTTCAAAACATCCTATCTTAAAGTGCCTAAAGGTGAATTTCACTCTCATTTACTTAAACAAACGCTAGTTTGAGTCTAGGTATCCAAAGTCAACACCTAAATCTCTCAAACTTATGCTCTGATACCAACTTGTAACACCCTCAAATTTGGAACGAGCAACTAAATAAAATTTCAATAAAATACCCAACAAGATAAAATCATTTCTACAATTCATTCCTTAAATTACCTCGGAATTTTAAAACATTATAATTCCCCCAATAAATTAACTTAAACGGGTGTTACTTAACACGACACAAGTTGCTAATTCCAAATACGTGCGGAAGACTTCACTAATTCAAATCACCTCGCGAGCACTCTACTAGCACTCGCCACTTCACAACGTAGCTAGAGCTATCCCAACCTGAGCCTGTTGCACATGCCGACAAATAAAAAGGGTTAGGCTTACGCCTAGTGAGTTCAAACATTTTATTATGACTATATAAAAACATAAATCAGGAATTAGTGGTTTTAGTCATGATTCAACAAGTCTTTAATGAAAGTTTGCGACAAAGGTTATCCTTTCCAAAGAGTTCTCAAAATAGACATAAATGACTAATTTTCCAACGCACCCAAATCCATGGGAATCCTCCCCAAAAGTGTAAAGCGTTTTCCAAAAATGAGTTACGAACCCCAACCCACTCAAATACGTGAATAAATCTAGTTTAGGCAAAACCTTTAAATACGGTTGACAATACATACTCAACCCGTAAAACATGGAAACCATCCATTTAAATATAATCTTTTGTTGGAAACATAATACGAAGCAAAACTCACGCAACGTAAAATGTATTAAAATCCAAATACCATAGAATAAAACTCCAGCAGTTAAAACGTCCAATAAGAATGTAATATAAATCCGTCCATCAATCATGGAAAACAATCTATATGCATGTAATATAACCTCAACAATGTGAATAGATAAATTACCCGAAATCAACACCCTTCGGTGACGGGGGAGACCCGATCTCATCGGATGTGGCAAACACATAAATTAAACCACGATTAAATAAATGTAAGTAAGCTTCTTGGATGTGGAAAACGGATGACATCAACCATACTAGGTCTTTAGTCAATCCTTGGCATCAATCATACTAGATCTTTAGCCCATCTTAGACATCAACCATACTAGGTCTTTAGTCCATCTCAGACATCAACCATACTAGGTCTTTAGTCCGTCTTCGGCATCAACCATACTAGGTCTTTAGCCCCTCTTAGACATCAACCATACTAGGTCTTTAGTCCAAGCCCTCAAGTTCAACCATACTAGGTCTTTACCTTGGAAAACCCACCATCCAAAACAAGCTTACTTAACTTAAAAATTCATACATGACCTCAAAAGAATAACTAATGCATTAAAATCATGTAAACTTCAAATATGATGCAATTCATGCAACTCAAACCCCAAGCCCACGTCGAGCTTATTAAAAATCGGGCGAATGCCCTCGAGACTCAACCGAGCCCTCTGCTCAAAAGATCTAATGATCATTTATCAATATCAATTCATGCAAATGAAATGCATCTAACTCACATCATGCAACACACACTCCGAGGCATGATAATATCACAACCCCTTCATTGCCACCTTCCCAATGAAGTCAAATCATATATGCATCTATATGTACACGTATATGCAACTCTTTTATTACTCGACAATGCATATAACTCACTAAGGTTCATTAGTCCCAAAGGTACTAAGAATAAATCATCAAACGGTCTTCACACATAAGACCGACACTTAAACCGGCACGTATTCGAATAAAATGCAATTAAGCATATAACACATCCAAGACTCCATCTCGAGTCACTAAAACCGGCAAACACTCAAAAGACCCATTTGAGTATAAATCAAGCATTTAAGGCCAAAATAAATGTTTGGTTAAATACGTGTCACTCACACGGTTACGTAAATCCAAATGCATCGTTACCCAAAATCTTTATCTTTTAATTCCTCAATAGGCCATAGGCCCCAAAATAAAGGTTTACAACTCTTAAAACATTCACATGGTCGGATTGACCAAAATCCCCAACTCACACGTTCACACTTTAAAATGTGCCACGTCATAGTTATCACATAATCACAAAACACTAAAAATGTATTTTGACCAAATAACCTTCACTTATGCAATAAATTAACAAAACCTCTTTCGCTCGTGATTTATTCATCAATCACTCAAAATCCCCAAATGTGGGTGTTTTTACAAGATTTGTAAAGTTCAACACTTTGATTAATCAAAACCCACTAATTAACTCAACAAGTGATAATTTCATATAAAGCACACAAATACTTTAAAAGAAACATTTTGGCATGTACAAAGTTTTCACAAAGCAACTTGAACTCACCTTGCTAGATTTAGGCTAAATCTAGATTTTTTTTCCCAAACGTAAGCTCCCTTGAAGAACTTGAATCCTCAAGACCAAAACTTCCAAAAACCTAGATCCACAAGTTTCCAACCATAAATAATCATCCCCAAACACTTATATATGTTTCCCCTAACATAAAACATCCAAAAATCACCAAAACACCAAAACCCTAACTTCTTAGATGAAGAAAAGTGAGAAGTTTACCTCAACCACCACCAAATACTCTTGGATTATCCAACATACTTCAAAACTCTTCCTATATCCTTGAAGAGCTCTCAAAAACGAAACCGTAGCAACTTGAATCACTTAAATCGGAGTTGGGATGCAAAAGTTATGAATAAATGAATTTTGAAGGATGAGATTCGCGATTTAAAGCTCCAGGTCGTTCCCGCGGTTTATAAGTCGCGGGGAATGTCGCGCGCTTCCCTCCAGAGGCTTACGCGGCTTGGGCCGCGGTCTATCAGGCCGTGCGACCCCCTGTTGGGTCGGATACTGTTTCGGCCGTAACTTCTTCGTTATAGCTCCGTTTTTGCTCCGGAAAGAACCGTTGGACTCGTATTCGAATTCCCCATCCAACAAGACCATAAAATCTAGGATTTAACCCAAAATTCTATTTTTCATATTTTTCTTAAAAGATCGATTCCACACTGATTCGAAGTTGTACTTATCCGAAAATTACGGGTGTTACAAATAACCAAACATAACTAATAAGTTCAATAATTAAAAGATCGATAACGTTTTTCCTAAATAAATACAAAAGTCGGTAATAAATTCGAAAACATAAAAATAAAAATTAACCTAAATCATTGTTCGTCGGGGTTGTTGAGTTGGAGTTTGCATCACTAGCAACACTGCACATACGCATTAAAGATTCTATCATCTCTCTTTGGTCGGCGACTTCTTTTTTTGTTTAGCAGCTTCCTTTTTTGCCTCTTCTTGCCCCTCTTTTAGTAACTGAATCTCCTCGTCGCGCTCGGCAAGTTGTCGCCGCAAATCATCATCATTAACCGTAGACACCGGCATATAGGTTCCCTTCGCCGGACCTCTCATCCTCGGAGCTCGAACCGCCAAACAACCCATACCTCGAACAACCATCCCTACCGACGGACCAACTATTTGATCAACTATTGATATTTCTTGTTCAATTGGGCAACACATTGGAGGAACGACAGAATCTGAAGTGCCGTCGGAATCATTCTTTATCTTCCCAATCGCTTCCTCAACGAGTTTCTATAAATACGATTCAAACAATTATTAACATATTTAAAACTATAAATGACATTGCTTTTAATTATAATTAGTGCAAGTATGTAAACTAAATATGGATAAAAAGTGCATTAATCATTTTCTTTACAAATCATCATACTATAAGTACTTACTTTACGGTCTTCGCTTTTAGTGGTCTCGGCAATTGTACCGAGATAAGGAGCCACGTGTCCGTTAGCTTCAAGTTTGTTAGCCCTAAACTTGAACAAAGTTGGTCTCGATTTATGCTCGATCCTATTTTTGGACAATCTTGTTTCCGACATCCTTTTTGATTTATTCTACAACATGAAAAACACTTATTTTACAATCTAAACTCAACAATAATTTGTATATTTAATTATTTACTCGTTAAAATACCTTCCATGTTTCTTCTTCAAAAAGCGTGCACAAAAAGCCCCACTGATTTGGCCGATAATAATAAACAATTGAATGAAACCCACCACTTTTCGTTTGATGTGTTTTCATGGAATCCATTTAAGTTGGCTTTAACCATTGAAGATTATTTATAATAAAAAATTTTTTGCAACAGCAGAAGATCTTTTATTGCCAATCTCAAAACCCCATAACAGAGTTTACAATCCCACAAACCGTAGCAGTAGCATAAACACATCAGTGAAGAACAAAACGCAGAAACATAACCAACACAAAGATTATTTATAATAATAACTATAAAATGATGATTTGATAAGGATGTTCCCAAAACTGTTCTCACAAAATTAACAAGACTAACACACGCCAAACAAGTCTCAAATACAGATAATTTATAGCATACTTGTGGTCTTTCGAAAATAAGAATATACAGAATCCAGTTTCATTTGTGTATAACCCTAAGCCAAAAACTGATCGATAGGCATAATAACGGAAGCATTCGGGGTTGAAGATTATGAAGCAGTCGATCGATAAGGCACCAACATAAGTTATCTGGAAAAAACATATTTAAGGAGATGACTACAAATCGTAGTTACCAATTTGGAGAAGAAAATGGTTTTACCTCTTTCAGTCGTGGGATGGTGACGGTTGAGGGCTCTCTATGGCAACAGCGTCTGTTGGTAGCTCTTGATGGCGATGCTCGGCTGGTGGCGGCAACAGAGACGGTGGAGGCTCTGGACGGCAACGACGGCTGTTGGTGGCTCTCGATGGCCACACTCGGTGGATTCTTCTCGGTGGTGACGCTCGACTGGTGGTGGGGAAAGCAACGGTGGAGAGCTCTCGGTTGTTGGTGGCTGTCGACGGCGACTGGTGGGAGAATGAATTGGGAAACAAATTGAGGGAAGGTGGCTCTCGGTTGAGGGAAGAAGATGCATTTTAACTTTTGACCTAGTAAAAAAAGGGTGGGAAACGAAAATTGGGGGAAGGGGGAAGTGAATTGGGGGAGGGAAGGGGGGCGGGAGAATGAAAAAGTTAGATTAAATCTAATTTTTTAGTTTATAATTCTTTAAATAATATTTATATACATAAAACGTTTAACTTAGATTGTTTTTTTAATTTATAATTTGTTAAATACATGAAACGGTAAGTTGAATTAAGTTTTTGAATTTTTATACTTCGGTAACTAATAAACTAAAAATACAAATATATGAAACAATTTCATCAAAAAATGAATGATATGAAACACTTTCATTAAAATAAACAATTTCATGAAACAATTTAATCAATAATCCGGGTCATGACGATATTCATCGTTAGTCTTATAAAACTCATTGACATCATATCTGAATCTGTACCATCGTTGATTCCAAGCATATCGTCCTTGTCCTCTTCCTCGTCATCACTGTCGTACTCGTCGTTCTCGCCCTCTTCCTCGTTGTAATCTTCATCGTTCTCATCATCATCATCATTTGGTATATCAATACGCGGTGTAGGACTAATGTCAATAAAAATCTGACAGATGGGAATGGTGGTAGTCATGGGCTCTTGGTATGGTTCCTCTACCTCATAACGTGGACCGACATTTATATTTCGTGCAAGTGTACTCGCCTTGTATGTACCTCTATGAAACATGTGATGAACAATTTTCCAACCGTTACCAAACATTGGATCATCGACGTAGAATACTTGTTTTGCATGTAAGGCGAGACAAAATTGACTATCTTTGTAGCAATAAGTCTTTGTATCAATCGAAATCAAACCACGATCTAACTTTGTATTTTCTTCGTCGTACCACCTACACTTAAACAACACGACCGACATTGCTTCGGGATACTTTAGCTCTACAACTTGTAGTAGAACCCCATAGTACGACACGCCGTCTGCCACTATCATCACCCCGCTATTTTGTGTCTTACGACTCTCATCTCGTTGTTCACATACAAACCTGACACCGTTCACGCTACACTGTAGGTATACAGAGATTTGTTGAGGGCCACGTGATAGTATCTCTAGTTCTTGATGTACATTACGTTGTTCATCTGCCATCTGCATAATAAAATATATGAATGATAAAAAAAACATAATTAATGTTTATCCAAGTTTTCAAAGTTATGGTCGAAATGCTTACCCAAGTTTTAAAAGTCTGATGGAACGTCGCGATACAATGCTCGAAGCAACCTTTCGGGTAGTTTATTGCGTAAAGTTCATTGAACTTATCAATATCTGGTTGTGCTTCTGTACAGTTAATAATAACCATCCAACGAGCTGTTTCCATTTCTTCTCTAGTCAAAGTGGTGTTCCAGAGGCGAAATTGAGGCTTCACTGTGTAATTAGCATAAGGTAATGTTGTCTTTCCCGAAGTGCCTCAGGGTTTCTTCGGCGAAAGATGCTTGCGTATCTTCATATCTTCAAGAGTTTTGCGGGCTTTAAGGTCGTCCTTAGATTTTCCATCAAACCCAAGAATAGTACCAAGAATGTTGTCACATACATTCTTCTCGATGTGCATTACATCCAAGGGATGTCTCACTCTAGATTTCTTCCAATACGGGAGCTCCCAAAAGATACTTTTGTGAGTCCAACATAACTTTGGCTCATTCATCCCCTATAATGTTTACAATAACCTTAGTTCAACTTTCATATATAAAAAGTAAATACAAGTTTTGAATGTAATATATTTACAAACCTGTCTCGATTTCTTCTCTTTAACCAAACTCAAACGAGGGTATCGGTGGGAGACGGTTTCCCTGTAAATCTGGATCGCGGTTCGAGTTTGTGGAGCTAATCGAAATTCGTTCTTTCCGTTAAAATCTCTCCCTTGAGTTCGAAATTCATGATTCATATCTAGCCATCTACGTGTCCCCATATACGACATCCTTCCATGAGAGAACTTAGCATCAGTGTCATCCAAACATATGGGACACGCCTTGTACCCTTTCGTCTGAATACCACCTAACATTCCCAACCCAGGAAAATCACTAATGGTCCACATCACCGCAGCTTTCATCATAAAGTACTCTTCCCCATATCGATCCCATGTCCTAAAACCCGTATCCCAAAGAATTTTGAGCTCATCAATCAGTGGTCTCATAAACACATTGAGACATTTCCCTGGGGATTTAGGTCCGGATATCAACATCGTTAGTATATTAAATTCCTTTTGCATGCGCATCGAATGAGGTAAGTTGTATGGAATCACAACAATTGGCCAAAGGCTATAGGGAGTAGCGGAAGCCCCGAAAGGACTAAACCCGTCAGTCGATAAAGCGATGCGAACGTTTCTAAGGTCACTCGCAAATTGAGGATATGACCTATTTTGTGTCAAAATAAATAAATATATTAATAGCATTTAATTGTCAAACAAATATATTAAAAACATTTACTTGTCAAAATAGTACAAATATATTAAAAGCATTTACTTGTCAAAAAAGTATAAATATATTAAAAGCATTACCTATCAAACTCTTTCCATGTTTCACCATCCGCTGGGTGTCTCAATACATCATCGTACGGGGACGTTTCCCTTTGACCATGCCACCGCATATGACCTGCAATATATTTTGACATGTACAAACGCTGCAACCTCGGTGTCAGAGGAAAATAACGAACAATCTTCATTGGTACTTTGTTACCGACATCTTCATATCTTGGCAATCCACATACGGGGCACTGGTCATGCATGTCACCTTCTTTGTAGTATAAGAAACAACCATTTAAACATGCATGTATAAGCTCATATCCCATCCCAATGCCTTTGAGAATTTTTTTCGCTTATGCGTATGATTTAGGAAGCTTGTTTGGAGTGGGCAATAAACATTTTTGAAACCCCAAATGCTTATCAAATGCCTTGATAGAAATTCCAGTTTCTTCTTTAAGAGAAATTGCTCTTAGAAGGGCACCCAAGGAAGTTTCTGTACAACCCTCGTACAATGGAGTATTCGTTTCCGCTATCAGTCGTGAATAGGCATCAGTCACTTTATCAACAGTGTTCACATCACAAACATGAGTACCCTCCTCGGCGATTGATTCATTATCATTGTATCGCTCACGGAATGGAAATGCATCTTCCACGAATTGTACAACAAGACTGACATTGTGACTCGAAGATGCTCGATCGCGTATCATATTCAGCCTTCGTTGCGATGCGGTAGGTATATTTGTAACCTCACCGTGTTGATCCCACACAATATAATTTTTCATTATACCAACATTTTTCAAATGATAAATTATATCTGCCTCATTTTGAAATAACATGTTGCCACAATCTATGCAGGGGCATTTGTAATAACCATTCCAACTCACTGAATTATTTTTAGCAAATTCCAAAAATGAATATATTCCCAAAATGTATTTTTCCTCGAATCTTCTTAAATTCATCCAACTTTTATCCATATTTTCTGTCATGTCTATATGTGAAAAATAAGTACATAAATAAATTAAGAGCTAAACGTATTTTTAGACATGTAGCAATCCAAATTTACATGAGATAAACATGGAATAACAACAAAATTAGACTAAATAGGATAATAATTAGGGAATTTAATTAAAATACCCATTCATTGACTTTGACTTGCCAAAATACCCATTTTTCGAATTTTGCAAAAATACCCATTTTTCCCGCTATAGGGTCCGCGATCGCGGACCAGGGTAGTTTTTGAAAATTTCTCTCCCGCCATTCGCGGGAGGAGTCCCGCGGACCACTCAAATTTGTGATTTTCAATTGAATTTTACACTTTCAACCCCTATACTTATTTACTTACTTTATTTTATACCTTTTATTTTTCTAATTTTAATTTTACACATTCATCATATTAACACATATAATCGTTTATTAACTAAAATACGTTAAAACAACGTCTTTTACACCTTCATCATATTAACACATATAATCGTTTATTAACTAAAATACGTTAAAAATACATCTCTAAATGTCTTTTACGATGAGAACGTTTGTTGGAAGCCAAAAGTCGCCAAGATCGCTCCAAATCACGTTCTAATTTTACATGATATAAACATGAAATAACTACAAAATCATATAAAATAAAATAAAGTTAAAGTTAAACGTATTTTTAGACACGTAGTAATCCAAATTTAGACGAGATAAACGTGAAATAACAACAAAGTTATATATACAAAATAGGATTATAATTACCTAAGAAAATCTAAATGTCTTTTGACGATGAAAACGTTTGTTGGAAGCAAGAATCGCTCCAAATCACGTTCCAAATTTAAATGATATAAACGTGAAATAACTACAAAGTAGACAAAATAAAATAATACTTACCTAAGAATCTTTAGATGACCTTTGATGATGAAAACAGCGTTTGTTAAGCCAAAAGTCGTTAAAAGCGCGTCCCAATTCTTTGGAAACGTTTTTTTTTTTAAATGGAGAAAAATGTTGGAATGAAGATGAAATGTTGGAAAGAGAACTATCAATATATATTAATAATTGTGATCTTAGGCAACATAGAAACAAGAAAATATGTTGCCTAAGTGAGATCTTACGCAACAAATACAATAGATTATATGTTGCCTAAGTAAAAGTAGGTGTCAACCTTAAATCGTCCGTACACGAATTATTACATTTTCAACTACCTATATTTATTTATATCTTTAACCTTAGACAACATAGAAACAAGAAAATATGTTGCCTAAACGAGATCTTACGCAACAAATACAATAGATTATATGTTGCCTAAGTAAAAGTAAGTGTCAACCTTAAATCATTCCGTACATGAGTTATTAAGTTTTCAACTACCTATACATATTTATTTAATTTTTTACCTTAGGCAACATAGAAACAAGAAAATATGTTGCCTAAGATAACTTTCATTGATTTAAAAACAACAACATTATACTACTAAGGCAACATAAGGTAATATGTTGCTTAAGATACTTGAGGCAACATATAATTATTTATATGTTGCATAAGGCACTACTACAAAAATGACTTTATTACACGCTTATTTTTACACGGTTTTGAAAGAAAACGTGAAAATGTACCCGTGTTTTTTAAAGATTTTTTTACACGGTTTTTTGGTAACAGAACCGTGTAAAAATGTTTGAATACATTTTTATACGGTTATTTCTAAAACCGTGTAAAAATGTGTAATCATTTTACACGGTTATTTGAGAAAAACTGTTTAAAAAGGTCTAAAAACATTTTTACATGGTTTTTTTAAAATAACCGTGTAAAAAACATGTATATTTTTACACGGTTTTGGAAGAGAATCTGTGTAAAAAGACTGAGAATCTTTTTACACGGTTTTTTAAAATAACCGTGTAAAAAACATATATATTTTTACATGATTTTGGAAGAAGATCCGTATAAACAGACTATTTTATAATTAATTTCTTTTACACAATTTTAAATCTTTTAACACAGTTTTAAATGTTTTTATACGATTGTTTTCTAAAACCATGTAAAAAACTTAAATTTTTAGTATATTGGATATATAATATGTTAATTTAGTGGTGGTGTAAATATATTTAATAATTTATTTTCATAAATTAGATATTAGGCAGGTGTATATTTTTTGTTAAAAAAATAGGGAAATTAATTAAAATGCCACAAGTTTGAAAGTGAGTTACCAAAATACCCTAAAAAAATAATTTCTTACCAAAATGCCCTTTTTCCGCGGAGGGAGCCCTCTATAGCGGGCAGGGACTGAAAGTGTAAAATTTTGCAAGATTATTTACACTTTCAGTCCCCATAGCGGGCCATCGCAGGCCTCGATAGAGCCATCGCGGGCCTCGATCGCGGGGGCCAGGGACTAAAAGTGTAAATATATCTTGCAAAAATTTTCACAATTGGTCCCTGTCCGCGATCGCGGGCTCTTATCGCGGGGAAAAAGGGCATTTTGGTAAGAAATTAATTTTTTGGGGTATTTTGGTAAGTCCCTTTCAAACTTGTGGCATTTTAATTAATTTCCCAAAAAATTATAATGATTATCTTAAAAATTATTACAAAATAAACATATTAATATATATGATACGAAATATACGGTGTAAAAAATATTTAAAGGTAGTTAATTAGATTTTTATATATATTAATTAATGCGCTGCCAATATATTTTTTTCCTGAAAGGAGCGCCGCCACTCCTTTTTGCTTCTTCTTAATTATTTCATAGATATAGCTTTTCTTTCTTGCGTACATACATATTGAAATCGAAAGCAACATCTAGTCATGAAATATATGATTTTATAAAATTGTTCATATGTTATATAGAGAAAGAAAGATTTTGTAAAAAAAGTTAAGAGAAAAATATAAACAAAGATTTTGACCCTCGATAGTTTTTAATCTCAAAATAACTCATTAATCGTATTTTAGAATGGAATTGATACGGTGCATCTTAGCGGCGGTCAACAATCGGTCTCGGGTTGGGTCTAAATCAGTCCCAAATACCAACCCAAGTATGAAGGCCCGGTTAAGGTGTATGAGGCCTGGTTATGAAAATTTGGTCAATCAAATACACTAACGAAAACATTTTATTATTATTGGATTAATCAAATACACAAAAAAAAACATTTTTGTTATAGAATATTTAATAGGGTGACAAAATACATTAAAAAATACGTTTTTATTATAATACACTTAATAAAATACACTTAAAATTACATTTTGGTTTTCAATCAAATATAAATAAAAATACATTTAAAATAAAAAAAATTAGGTCGGTCCCGCATCGGGCTGGCCCTTGTTTTCGGTGGAAAATCGTAACCGGCGGTCCCAAACGGTCTTGGTCCGTGTCGGGCATTGTTTTCGGTGGAAAACCGTAATTGGTCCTTAACCGGTGGTCCCAAGTCGGTTCTGGACGGTCAGGGCCTTGTTTTTGGTGGAAAATCGTAACCGACGATCCTAAACCAGTCCCATGGTCCCGGTTGTTCCAAAGTCGGCTGCGAATCGGGCCAGGCCTTGTTTTTGGTGGAAAACCGTAACCGGTCCTTAACCGGCGGTCCCAAACGGTCCCAGTGAGAAGCTGAGTTAACCTGAGAAGCTAATAAGTGGCTATCAACCATTAAATGCACCGAGATACACCAAATCAATCTTCGTATCAAGCACGATTAATGGATGAGCTTGAGATTAAAAGTGATTAGGTGTACTTCTCATGTTTCTCACGCTAACTCAACTTCTCACCGTAAATATACCTTTTCAATTTAACATTCATCGTGAATATATAAATATGAACATGTATACAATAAATCTTCAGTATTCATACATCAATATAATATTCATCATGAATATACATTCTCTCTATAACATTCATCATAAATATATATATCATTCATCTTGTATAAATAACTCTTAAGTATTTGTAAGCTACTTTTACTAACAACCGCTTAGTCTAATACGACCCACCAAGATCCAATACAATTAATTAAGAATCATTGAAGGCACAATAGAATTCTCTATGTATGTATGTATGTATGTATGTATGTATGTATGTATGTATGTATGTATATATGTATATATATAGGGGTGAGTTCAATTGCAAATAGATTATCGGTTGTGAATCGGGTGACAAAGGAGAACGTGCCATGTATCCACAGCTACACAGACACTCATAATAATGTATCATTCATTATGGATAATACAACTTTTATAATGAATGACACATGGATCATGAATTGTGTATTATTCATCATGACTAGTGCAAGAACATTCTACTTCGTTATTCATAATATATATGTGTATATATGCACGTAGTATATATCTAGACAAAGAATTGTGTGAGGAAAAAAAAGTTAAGGTGAGAAGCGTAAGAAGGTATCTGGACCTGTATCAAATTTAATCTCATCCCACCCATGAATTGCGCTCCTCATGATAATTGATTCGGTGTATCTCATTAATGCTGATATTCAATTATGATTGATACAATGGTCTATATCATTTCTTACGTTTCTCAACATAACTTACTTTTGATTTAAACTCAACCCTATATATATATATATATATATATATATATATATATATATATATATATATATATATATATAGGGGAGGTATCCGTTGCAAACCAGTCGGTTTGTGCAAACTATACAAACCAATCTTAGTCGTTGATCAAGTCTAATAAATATATGATTTTATTATGTTTCCTAATCTAAAGTCATGATCATAATGAATGAATCTTATCATCTTCCATATATATCTCAGTCTTAATTAATGAATCATAATGATTATCCATAAATACATCTATTGTTTCATAATATAGTGGTTTGTATAGTTTGCACAAACTGATTTGTTTGCAACGGATACCTCCCCTATATATATATATATATATATATATATATATATATAGTTTTGTTAAACAATTTTTAATTGATAAAATTTTTAATTTTCAAGATTATGAAATCCAACCCTATATATAGTTTTATTACCTGATAAAATATTTAACTTTATATTTTTTATTGTATATAATCTAGTTTTGAGATCAGATTTTAAAAAGTAAAATAAAAACTAAAATTTTGGTTTACCAACCTCTTTTTTTTTTCTCTCCCGCCCAACACTCCCCCCATTTTTTTTATCTCCCGCGCTCCCTCTTTTTTCCCTCAAATAAGGTTAAAAAAATATACTTCCCCAATTCACATCCACATCGGCTGTGAAAGGAAAGAAACCCTAACCCCCATTCGATCCCCTGTTTGTCAATCGAATCCGACCAGATCTCTCCGCGTCGCTTGTAACTCCTCACATCGTGCACATTGGCGCTCAAGAAACGTTTCAGGTACGGTTCACGATTTTTCACGTTTTTTGTGGGTGTGGTTCGATGTTTGCTCTTTGATGTGGCTTTCGATTTTATGCTCCTTGGTTCGATGTTTGCTGTTTCTGATCGATTGCTTTCGATGTTTCTTGGATTTTGGTTTCTTGCTACCCTGTTAAAGTTCGAAACCCAAAATCGATTTTGGAAACTCAAAATCGAAGCATTTCTGTTTCACGGTTTTTGGTTTCTTCCAAAGTGCACATCGATTTTGTACTGTGGCTTTCGACGGTTTTTGGTTTCTTCCCAAAATCAAAGCTTGCAATTTTTTTATTCTAACACATGGCTTCTTGATTTCTATCTACTGCAGGTTTGGTTTAGAAATGTTTCTGTTTATTAGTGTTTATGTGGCTTGTAACGACCCAATCTAAATAAAGCATACAAAGCATTATTAATAAACAATTCTCAAAACTGGGTCCATAAAATTTTGTTACATCTGTCAAAACAACTTAGGTTGGCGGAAACAACCTATACACAACTGAGAATAACTACCACTAAAAGTATGAGTGGCACTGTCTCTATCTGCATCCGTACTCTATCCTGCGCCTGCTCACTTACCGGAGCCTCCTACTATCTGTTTACCTGAAAAGGTTTAGTTTGGAAAATGCGAGGGTTAGACCATAAGGTCTAGTGAGTCCCTCCTAACAGTTCTCAAAAACATTTAAAAACAGTTTATAACTTTCAAATATCTTTGCATAAAACTTTCTCATAACTTTGCATAAACTTTCACATAGTTGTACATTTAAAATCTTTCACATAAATCATACACTGGATAGGCCAGCCCCATACATCATACACGGGATAGGCCCGCCCCATAAATCATACACTGGATAGGCCAGCCCCATAACTCATACACTGTATAGCCCCATAAATCATACACAAATCTCATTTAAAACTGTAAACAACTTTCATGTAGTCAAAAGCATAAGAATAAAACATGGCATTTCTCATCATGTACTCGTTTTAGAAAACATGTTAAAATAACACGTACTTTAGTTAGAAAACTCACCTGGCTAGCTTGCTCCAAAGCTCCTCTCTTACACTTCCGGTCTCTAGGTGGAACACCTATTATATTCATAACGTACGTCATAATTCGTTTATTTATTTTACTCGAGTTAAATCCTGAACTCAACCCAAACTTAACTAAATTGATAGATTACGCTTCTAGTCCAATATCATAATTAATGGTCTTTGCTTACCCATCCATTTGAAATACTATACCGGATCCATTAATTTACCCAACTCTAGGTTCTCAACATAATAGAAATAACACTGGATCCTAAGTATCAATACTGGATCATGCTACTAATAATATGGCCCGATTTAAATAAATAATTAGACCACCAATTACGTACTAGGCCCATATAATATAATTGTAGACTTTAATAATAAACTAAGCCCGAATTTAATAACTAAGCCCACTGTAACTCTAAGTCCAAAGAGAATTAAGAATCTCTCGGCCCAACTTAACTTTCAGTCCCCAAACCATTCGGTCTAGATCTTTGGTCTGGTTTGCGCCAACTCTCATTTGCGCCAGACACTGATTTGCTCGGTCTCGATTTCACGATTTAAAATTGTAATTCGTTAGCTTAAGCGAAGAAACAACCTTAGGAGTGATTACCAAGGTTCTCACTACAAATTAAACATCTTAGTCGATTTTCTTAATCAAACTTACCCACTTTAAACATTTGATTTAACTTTGACCATACAATAAGAATCAAAACTCTATTAATACCCACATTTGATTTCTCAGCTTACATAGCTGAGGGCAACAAGAAACCTAACAAATCTAACATTACTTGCAAAACAGGAACACACAAGGGAAAGGTTTCTTACCGGATCAGAACCTAACGAAACGGGAACCGACGACTAAACATTTTGCTCTTTCTTCCTTGTTTCTCTCTATCTCTCGCTACTTGAAAGAATAGGGCAATTTTTAAGGTTTAGACACCACCTCAGCCACCACCGCCGGCAACCAGCACCGGCAGCCGACTGCCGGCGTTCCCCAGCAGCAACCTTCGGTCTCCTCCCTTGTCGCCGGCGACCTGCACTTCCCTCTAGATTGCCGTCGCCGAACCCCAGCCACCTCTTCTCTCGTCATCTCTTTCTCCCGTCGTCTCTCTCTCGCTGACTCCATCTCTCGGCGCACAGCAGGTCACAACCACACAGAGAGCCGTTTATTTCCTTCTCTCGGTTTTTCCTTCTCGATGAGCAGCAAGAACACACACATAAAGCTCTTCCATTAATTTCCTTCTCTTCTCTTCTCTCGATGTGCAGTACCCACCCACACTCAACCCTAAAATAATTTGTTTTCTAAGCTCCAACAAAAGCGGCGCACACCAAGAGTGAGGGAATTAATTTCCCAAATTTCATATTTTACCCTCAATTTTTCGAAATAAACAAATACCACCCTTAACTTCCCTTTAAACCAACATACTCATTTTGGGTTATTACATGGCTTCAGGTATTCGTCTTTTTTTGTAATTAAATCTCTTTGATGTTGAAGAAAACTTTACCAGGAATTTGTTCTCTTTTATGCTTATAGTTCAATTAGCTTTTTACAAGTTGTGTTTGAATACTTTTTAGTGTTCTGATAAGTTTAATCATATTTCAGTCAAAGCAAAGAGGAAAGAAGTAATGACCTGCACACCAGAAATTGGTTTTACAACTGTTGACTTGCCATGCTTGACCAAATTGTACATCTTAATACATTGTTGGTACTTACCTTGAGACTTTTTAGTTGTGCTATGCAGGTATGCCATAGCAAGTGGCTAGATGGATTATGTATTTAGTTCTTTCGACCTGGTCTTTTATTCTTTTTTGAGCTTGAATATATATATATATATATATATATATATATAGGGGTGGTATTTTTTGCAAACCACTACATTTGTGGAAACTATGCAACCTAACTAATAACCATCCGATTAAATCATCAACGGCCAATATTCATCCGGTGGCATAAAATGTAAATACTTGCCATTTTGTAAGTATTTTAATAAACAAAACACCCTTGTAATGGTATATTTGTCAAAATCGGAGACGTCTCCCATAAGCATCCCAAAAAATCAGGAGAGAGAGAGAGAGAAAAAAAACAGCGATGGAAGAATCAGGAGAGAGAGAGAGAGAGAGAGAGAAAAGCAACAATGGAAGAATCAGGAGAGAGAGGGTTGCGAGAAGATGGAAGAAAGATGACTAGTGGAAGAAGATGGAAGAAGTCGGCGGCGAGAAGAGGAAGCAACGATCGTCGCCGCTGCTGGTAACCCTACTCCACTCCCTCTCTCCTTCCGATCAAATCTGTCGCCGCCGCCGGCAACAGGCACCACCACCACCGCCGCTGTCCACCACATGCACCACCACCACCGCCGTTGTCCACCACAGGCATCACCACCACCGCCGTTGTCCACCACAGGCACCACCACCGCTGCCAGTCGCTATCCACCACCACCAAACGCACCCCCACCACCGCCGCTGACCACCACAGTCACCACCACCACCGCCGTTGTCCACCACAGTCACCACCGCAGGACGGAGAAGATCTCCGGATCTCGATCAATGAAGACCGGATTTGAATATTGGATCTGGCGGTTGGAGAGGACGACGGATCAGAATGAAGATTTTTACAGGTTTTTTTGATTCACATTCAAAGGTTTATGATTAATATTGTTGTTGATTCACAAGGTTTTTTTTACAGTTTTTGATTCACATTCAAATGTTGATATTCATGATTAGTATTGATGTGGATGCATGAATGTGGTGGGATTCATGAATGGAGATTTTTACAGGTTTTTTGATTCACATTCAAAGGTTTATGATTAATACTGTTGTTGATTCACAAGGTTTTCTTACAGTTTTTGATTCACATTCAAAGGTTGATATTCATGATTAGTATTGACGTGGATTCATGAATGTGGTGGGATTCATGAATGTCACAAAGTGATTCATGAATATGCTAATGGTAATTCGTGAATTTGGTATGAATTCTTCATCTGGTACTGCAACAAAACAACTGCAGGAATGATTAAGAAAAAATAAAGAACCCAGTTGGATGGGACGATATAGCATCTGCAGAAAATATCAATAATCCGTTAATTTGTAACGTCCCAAAAATTACAAGCAAATTTAAAATTTTAAAATAAATATTTCATTTATAACAACTCATTAAATGATCCCAACGTTTCGTTTGCAAACTCATAATTAATATCTTTATAAAATAAAACCAGCGGAATAAACGTTTAATTATTAAAACCAGAAAGCAACCAGCTCTCCTCGCGCGCCAGTGTGTACTCGTCACGCCTTAGAGCCGCCCGGACCTGAAACCACAGTTTATTGGGAAAGGGTAAGCACGAAGCTTAGTGAATTCAATCCATACATAGAATCGCAATTATATCAGCATCACCCTTAAACATACCAGCACATAAATTTCTTGGAACATCCATCAAGAAAAAATATGACACGATTAATAATAATCCTTATGCTCCTTGGAACCACCATCAAGAAGACATAATCACAACACATTACACCAATACACCTACTCCTTGGAACAACCATCAAGAAGTGGCCTTATACTTCTTGGAACAACCCTCAAGAAGATATAATCACAACACATTATACCAATACACCTACTCCTTGGAACAACCATCAAGAAGTGGCCTTATATTTCTTGGAACAACCCTCAAGAAGATATAATCACAGCTCATTATACGAACGCATATACCTCTTGGAACATCCATCAAGAAATACATCAATCACAGTTCAATATATACACACAAATATATATATTCCACACCACAATAATATCAGCAAACAATCATAATCAACACAACTCGAACTATAGCAACACAAATATAATTCCCATTCTATATAGTGAGAGAACTCACCTCGAATGCGCGCCTAGCTTAACAATACAATTCAAGCTTCACAATTACGGTCACTTCCCAGCACCTAAACGCATGTTAAAACGTGTCAATACAAGACTCGGACCCTATGACACGACACACGCTTAAACCGTCACTAAAACTACTTTCCGTTCCCGCCAAACAGGTCTGTTCGGGACCTGTTTCGACCCCTTTAAACCCAGAAAATTCCCAATATTATTTCATGACCAGAAAGTACTCTGAGTTAGGGTTCCAAGGACATATTATACGCCTCCTAACGATTTTTCTACAATTTACTACGGATTTTACAAAAACAGTTTCCAGAACAGCGAAATTCAGCACCTTTCAGTATAAAACGACAATTTGACCCATGCTACGTCCCGAACTGGGTTTTGCACAAAACACAGAAAAGTTTCTAGACTCAAAAAAGGAACTTTTGACACCGGTTTCACCCCAAACCGAGTTACGAGCAGAAAGTTATGGTTTTCGCAAGATCAGGGCAGATTCCAGAAATTTTCACATGAAATGACGAAACACCGAACTTGCGACCACTTTTTCGCCCAGCTAGAGACCGAACCAGTTTTCCGCTAAAACACGGAAAACGTGCCCGATCCCGAACTTGAACCGTGGACGCCAGTTTCGGCTCAAACGGAGTTACGACAGAAAAGTCACGATCACACGAAAACTGGACAGCACACTTAGAATTTTCATAAAATCACGATTTATAAAAACGGTTCAAGGCTTAACGGTTCGGGTTACAACTAGGGCTGGACACCCCACGCACCACCCACTGCCACCTCCGGCAGTGGTGGTCGGCGGCGGCGGCCACCGCCGGTGGTGGTTTCACGGCGACATCAAAGAAACAACAAGGGGAGGGGAGAAACACTTACCTACAACGACGTCTCACCACCACGACCACACCTCTCTCTCTCGATCTCCGACGAAACCAGGTTGGTGGCGCCCTCCGGCGACAGCAGCAGCGGCGGCGACGGCTGCCGCTGTGGTCTTTCTTCTCGTCTCTCTCTTTCTCGCGATCGCTCTCTCTCCCTTTTCTTTCACTTACGGCCGCACCACACACCAAGGAAACTAGGAGAATGAATTGTAGGGTTGGAGATTGTTGGCTTGCTTGAAACACAAGGAAAAAAGAAAAACGGGAATGGGTTCCAGCCATGGGCCGAGACCCATGCAACATATTTCCAAGATTTGCACAAAGGCCCCTCCATTACGTCTTAACTCACAATCCACACAAAAAGACACTCAAGCTAACATTTTGGTCCCTTTTGACACCAAACCACTAGCCAAAAACAATTAAAGGTGAACATTTTATAATGGTTTAAAGATTTATTACGCATTTGGTCAAACTTGCTAACCCCGTTAGTAAAGATTCGCTAAAAGAACGATATTAAAGCAATTAATTAAAATATATATAAACATACCGGGACACGGACTTTACAACTCTCCCCCACTTGGATTAGACTTCGCCCTCGAAGTCCATGCCTACGAATAGCTCCGGATAGTTCTCCCTCATCTCAACCTCAGGTTCCTAAGTCCACTTGAAACCCCTACTAAACTTCTCGAATACTATTCTTACTAACGTACTCTTTCTAAGACACTGGGATTATGATCGGCAGAACACCCCGACAATTGAAATCATTCCTAGCCAAGCGACTACGGTTGTCCCCCAACCTTAGATATTCCATACATCCCGAGTCAAATCTCAAGCTCTAACCACTCTAAAGCTGCTCACCAGTATACTCCACAGGATACTCGATTACGATCCCTCCTATCATTAATTGACGATTAACTCCTACGAATTCTAATAGACTCCAAAGATTTTCAATAACCTATATTAACAAAACATCGACCCCCTGCCGAACATCGGTCCAACCGATTACAATAACAAACATCGGCCACCTGCCGAACATCGGTCCAACCGATTACAATAACAAACATCGGCCACCCGCCGAACATCGGTCCAACCGATTACAATAACAAACATCGGCCACCCGCCGAACATCGGTCCAACCGATTACAATAACAAACATAAGCGTGGTATTATCCTAGACACTAACACAAATAGATATCCCCCACAACCAAATCAACTAACACACACGTAGGTCATTCCACCATAACCATCCATCACAAGTGATCATTTCCGGGTTACTACTACCGACACCATGATTATCTTAAAATCGGCTACAACTCTCCGATTATACTAAAGGTGTTTGGCCTCAAGCCCAAAAGTCGACACCTAAATATACCACCTACCTCAAAATTGTTGATGCGCATTTATTCTCTTAATAACAAAGGGCATCAATCCCTTAACCGATACTATCCGGCCTACAGTACTAACGCGCGTGGAATATCTACCTTCCACCGTCGACGTATCATCCACACTTGCTCTACGAAGCCAAGTCACACCGTATCGAGGATACACCTTGACGTCTACCTCCCAGGTAACGCCTCAAGACCCAGTACACCGGAACTACCTCCCAGGTAAGTGCCCACAACTATATCCTCCTAGTACCTACTGGAAAGTCTAGGTTAAAACACATGAATACCGGGGTCCCACCCCGAGATACCCAACCGACCATTACCAACGACTGACTAACGTGTCTAAGGATCCAAAGCAAACAGCCTACCAACAACATGCCTATTCCGGGTTGACTCACTCACCCAAACATGTAAACACTCAACGTGCAAAGAATGCCAAACGGTGCGACAAAAACAACTCATCAACTAGACACCACATCGAGCCATTAAAACCGGGCAATTGGCCCATGACTAACTCCAAGTCAAAACCGAGCAAAATGCTCCACGCTTGCTAGACCCATAGGTCGGAAAATGCGTTTAAACAAAGTTTAAGCAAGCAATACTCTGAAATCAACCTTAGTCTCAGACTCAACACGGGTTAAACAAAAGAGTTTTCCCAAAGGACTCACACCCTAAAAATTCTCGAAATGACACATGACACTTAAAAGCACATTTCCCCAAATGGTTTACAAAATCATTTACAAAATATTTTCAACTTCAGGATTTTCATCTCAAAAGATTGTATGTAATAAAACTACTATTACCTGATCGATAGTTACGCAAAACTGGACACGCTCGTCCCTCCTAGGAAAGTCATGTTGAAAATCGTTCCATTGCAGTTCAGTTTACTCACACAAAAGCATGCGTAATAAATAATTTCTTTAAAATGAACCGCCTCGATTCCAGTATGGATTGACTCATGATGTGCACTTAAAGTAACCGCTTGACCTTAAACAGGGTGCGACAAAGGTGTGCACATAATTCAAAATAAGTTTCACGACATTTGATTCAAAAATTCTTCTTTTTAATCATAAAAATGACGTGGCACAGGGTTCGCCACAAATTTTCCGCGCATCAGCTAATCACACAAAACGATGACACGGTTTACAAGTATATTTTTGTTAAAACACAACTGTCTCGTGTAAGTTTCAAACTTGAAGACAGAAACCAGTCCGCTTCTATTAATTGGAAATATCGACTAAAACCTCATAAAATCTCAAACTGGGGGCAGACATGCAAGCTTGTAACACTTCCTCAAGTTTCGTACTTGGGACATATAACGTCAAAACATTATAGTTTAAAAATGTATTTATCGAAAATGCTCAAAATACTCGTTTCCTCCAAAGCAAAAGTTTTTAATTTCCCAAAAAAATGATCGGTAATTCTAAATTAACCGAATGTCAAAAATCTACGCATTTATATTTCCAAAATATAACACATTGTAATCGAATGCATGATATTCACAACATTAAAACACTCCTTGGATCAAATGGTCTTTCATTTCGACAAAAAGGAACTAAAACATTTTCATGCACGACTCGTTCATCAAAATGTCGAGAACAAAGGTTACCCCAGTATGCATACCCCTAAGTCGATAAATCGCATTTTCATGGAAATGTCAATAAAACCTTTAGCTGACTAAAAAGCGCACTAAACAACTCCTTATGAAATGTTACCAGAATTCCTCCATGCATCACTTATGTCACGCATGAATCAATCCACACACAGAACTATTTGCAATAAAACACATAGTAATACAAACTCTCGAACGAAAAGTTAAGCGACACTGGAATTCCAAACTCATTTTAAACAAATCACCAAAATAGCCTTTATACAGACATCGTGGAATGTAACTTTTCGTCTCAACTCTAACACATGTGGAGGAGTTCCAATGTTAGAGTCTCAATCCGTAGTCACTTACCCAACATCTTAACCACCACCAAAACACGGATAACATCGTACCCGAAAGAACCGTTGGAAAGATAACGAAAATGAGACAAATTCTAACAAAGTTTGCACTCCCGTGATAAAACGATTTCATACACTTTCAAAACCATATTTCAAAATCTTGTGCGTGTGCTGAGCAGTTCCCAAAATTCCAAAACACCGTCCATACAAAGATTTGAAACACAAGAATTTGTTAATGCAATCTTATTTTCAAAATAACTTCGTGCATGACTCATTCGGCATTCAACGTCTCGACCCCTACTACTCTGAAACTCTCCGGTCTACTATTGTCATCCAGACATTTAAACCTCTTAAGGCAAGTTGGGAAATCACATCAAATCATCTTACGGGTTTTCCTCAAATCAAAGTCGGCTCTATGAGCCTATGACCCTAACACAATCTTCCATCTTGGCCCGAAATGATCTGCTTACAACAAATATCATCCCTATCGTCACTCCAAGTGACTAATATTAGAATCGTCTTTCTATTCCAACGACTACTAGTTTAGGACCTTCATCACTACCCCCAACGATCATCACCTCAAAACACTTCGAGTACACACCTGTACTAGTAGGTTTACTATAGTTGTTCCTCCTTGTGATGGCTATTCTGGGTAGACAATACAACGCGTTATTAGCACATAATAACTCATACTAACAACACTCATGCTCAACTCCTTGGATTCCTCGTGACTTCCCCGACTCGAGCATTGATCCTGTGCTTCCGGTAGTAGGAGCTCTACTACTACCATCCACACCTATCATCGCCCGTTCCGAGTTCCATCCCAAGGGGTCCAAGTAGTTTCTCGCCGAAACTATACACATATGCCCGCGCCGGCATATGTACACACTCTTCCTAGCTCCCTAGGAATTCCATCCAAACCACTATCCTTGCTACTGCCAAATCCCTAATAGCAAGCAGCAGACATGCAATACAGTGTAATAAGCACCAAGCAATTTAGCATACATACTCCTATGTTCTAGAAAGCAATCTAGCACACGTACTCATACATAAACACCCTTCCCAGCTCTCTAGGAACTTCCTCTTATCCCACTATCTTTGCTACTACCGAATCCCTACTAATTATAACGGGTGACCTCGCGAATACCCGATTATATGCAGTGCGAAACAAATAGACAGTCGAATACAAGACTCTATCCTAGAACGGTTGGACTCAAACAAGAGCTGCGCAATAGAACTAAATCGAATATTCTAAGGCTATAAATCTCTTACTGCATACAACCTAGAGGGCATCCACTTAGTAACCTATCATAATTAGCATAAATTTCTAATAGCAAGTAGTTCAACATACAGCATAGTGTCCACAACAGGCAATCTAGCATGCATACTCTACGATCTAGAAAGCAATAAAACACTAAGTACTGTACCTTTTCCCCTGGCTCCGACTGACTGTACACACTGCGCCATCGATCACCGTTTCTCAAACGGGTTTTCCTTTCTTTTATTTTCCAAAAATTTTAAAGAAAATTTTATAGCCGCAAACTTGAGATCAAACACACCGAGGTGCATTTGATTCACTCAAGCTGTGCTCTGATACCATGTTGTAACGTCCCAAAAATTACAAGCAAATTTAAATTTTTAAAATAAATATTTCATTTATAACAACTCATTAAATGATCCCAACGTTTCGTTTGCAAACTCATAATTAATATCTTTATAAAATAAAACCAGCGGAATAAACGTTTAATTATTAAAACCAGAAAGCAACCAGCTCTCCTCGCGCGCCAGTGTGTACTCGTCACGCCTTAGAGCCGCCCGGACCTGAAACCACAGTTTATTGGGAAAGGGTAAGCACGAAGCTTAGTGAATTCAATCCATACATAGAATCGCAATTATATCAGCATCACCCATAAACATACCAGCACATAAATTTCTTGGAACATCCATCAAGAAAAAATATGACACGATTAATAATAATCCTTATGCTCCTTGGAACCACCATCAAGAAGACATAATCACAACACATTACACCAATACACCTACTCCTTGGAACAACCATCAAGAAGTGGCCTTATACTTATTGGAACAACCCTCAAGAAGATATAATCACAACACATTATACCAATACACCTACTCCTTGGAACAACCATCAAGAAGTGGCCTTATACTTCTTGGAACAACCCTCAAGAAGATATAATCACAGCTCATTATACGAACGCATATACCTCTTGGAACATCCATCAAGAAGTACATCAATCACAATTCAATATATACACACAAATATATATATTCCACACCACAATAATATCAGCAAACAATCATAATCAACACAACTCGAACTATAGCAACACAAATATAATTCCCATTCTATATAGTGAGAGAACTCACCTCGAATGCGCGCCTAGCTTAACAATACAATTCAAGCTTCACAATTACGGTCACTTCCCAGCACCTAAACGCATGTTAAAACGTGTCAATACAAGACTCGGACCCTATGACACGACACACGCTTAAACCGTCACTAAAACTACTTTCCGTTCCCGCCAAACAGGTCTGTTCGGGACCTGTTTCGACCCCTTTAAACCCAGAAAATTCCCAATATTATTTCATGACCAGAAAGTACTCTGAGTTAGGGTTCCAAGGACATATTATACGCCTCCTAACGATTTTTCTACAATTTACTACGGATTTTACAAAAACAGTTTCCAGAACAGCGAAATTCAGCACCTTTCAGTATAAAACGACAATTTGACCCATGCTACGTCCCGAACTGGGTTTTGCACAAAACACAGAAAAGTTTCTAGACTCAAAAAAGGAACTTTTGACACCGGTTTCACCCCAAACCGAGTTACGAGCAGAAAGTTATGGGTTTCGCAAGATCAAGGCAGATTCCAGAAATTTTCACATGAAATGACGAAACACCGAACTTGCGACCACTTTTTCGCCCAGCTAGAGACCGAACCAGTTTTCCGCTAAAACACGGAAAACGTGCCCGATCCCGAACTTGAACCGTGGACGCCAGTTTCGGCTCAAACGGAGTTACGACAGAAAAGTCACGATCACACGAAAACTGGACAGCACACTTAGAATTTTCATAAAATCACGATTTATAAAAACGGTTCAAGGCTTAACGGTTCGGGTTACAACTAGGGCTGGACACCCCACGCACCACCCACTGCCACCTCCGGCAGTGGTGGTCGGCGGCGGCGGCCACCGCCGGTGGTGGTTTCACGGCGACATCAAAGAAACAACAAGGGGAGGGGAGAAACACTTACCTACAACGACGTCTCACCACCACGACCACACCTCTCTCTCTCGATCTCCGACGAAACCAGGTTGGTGGCGCCCTCCGGCGACAGCAGCAGCGGCGGCGACGGCTGCCGCTGTGGTCTTTCTTCTCGTCTCTCTCTTTCTCGCGATCGCTCTCTCTCCCTTTTCTTTCACTTACGGCCGCACCACACACCAAGGAAACTAGGAGAATGAATTGTAGGGTTGGAGATTGTTGGCTTGCTTGAAACACAAGGAAAAAAGAAAAACGGGAATGGGTTCCAGCCATGGGCCGAGACCCATGCAACATATTTCCAAGATTTGCACAAAGGCCCCTCCATTACGTCTTAACTCACAATCCACACAAAAAGACACTTAAGCTAACATTTTGGTCCCTTTTGACACCAAACCACTAACCAAAAACAATTAAAGGTGAACATTTTATAATGGTTTAAAGATTTATTACGCATTTGGTCAAACTTGCTAACCCCGTTAGTAAAGATTCGCTAAAAGAACGATATTAAAGCAATTAATTAAAATATATATAAACATACCGGGACACGGACTTTACAACTTGGCTCTGATACCATGTGTAACACCTTAGGCATATCCCACATCGGCCGTGGACAGGAGAGATGCTGGGTATATTAGTAAACCTTGGCCTTACCAGACACAACGCGTTTTGGGGCCACAAGCATGCGGGTTCCTTGGGAACTTTGTGGTTAAGCGTGCTTGGGTGGGAGTAGTACCAGGATGGGTGACCTCCTGGGAAGTCCTTGCGAAGTCCTTGCCAGGTCGTCAAGAACAAAGCCGTGAGCCAGTGGGGCAAAGCGGACAATATTGTGTCGTGGTAAGCGGGGTGTTACATAATTTGAATGGGATATTAACAAATCCCATTAATTTAGGAAATTACCTAATTAAAAAACGATTCTCACAATATTGATAAAAAACTGAATTTGTAAAATGACCTCTATACCCCTCTGGTTATAAATTAATTAATAATTAATTTTAATTAAATTAATTAAAATCATTGGCTGAGAAGTGGTTTGCATAGTTTTTACAAATGTACTGGTTTGTATTAGAAACCTCCCCTATATATATATATATATATATATATATATATATATATATATGGTATACATTTTAAAGGTTACTATACATCTGGTAAGATAAGAGCATCTCCAACAGCTTCTCCATTTTGGAGAAAATGGGGAATATGGGGATTTTGATCCTAAAATATGCTCCAACAGCTTCCCCAAAACCATCCCCATTTTGGAGAAAGTAGGAGAGAGAATGTCATTTTCTCCAAATATGGAGATTACCCCAAAAATCATTATCAAGTGAGAGAAATCATATTTTATTATTTTCCTTTTAAAAATTTGTTGGAGTTAATAATGTTTTGAATATTTTAATAATATATTTAATGTTGAATTCTCTAAAATGGAGAATCTGTTAGAGATGGATGTAATTTTTTTTGGAATTTTGACTTTTGCTTCCCCATTTTAAAGAAATTTTGGGGAAGCTGTTGGAGATGTTCTAATGATATAGTGAACTAAATTTGGTCTCACCTGCAGGTTAAGATCAATCCGTTATGGATCTTGTGGGCGTACTGCAATAGGAATTAGGCAGTGCCAATGAGACCACCAGGCTGGACAAGTCCCATCTACATAGGACTTAGCAGGCTGACGCTATCACATTCTTGTATTTCACCTAACCAACATGGAAATTAATAAACTTGTTTTTGCTATTGAAGTCATTATTCATTCAAGTTATGATAGCAGCTCATCAAGAGACTTATTATGGTAGTATTTTTGCTAAGAGCATCCACAATCATGGACCTCTTTAGAGGTCCATGGTTTTGCCATCTCAGCTTTCTCTCTCTGTCACATCAGTTTTCTCTCTCCTACATATTTTATGGACCTTTCACTTCCAATCATGGACCGGTTCATAGTTTTATAATAAAAAATCTATAATAATAAAAATTATAATTGTTAAAAAATACTTATTACAATCAACACTAATTAAAAATTATATTAATAAATGTCATTATAAATAAAAACTATGAAATACAATTTTTAAAATAAAAAAATAACTAGAATACAACTAAAAATGCTAATACAATTTTATTTAATACCGTTAATTAAATTTGATTATTAATTTGAAGAAGTGATTATTTATTGCACAAAAAAAAGAAATCAGGAGCATCAAATATAGCAGCAAATATAAAATTCAATTATTTATTGTACAATTAAATTGATTATTTATATATATTTTATTTAGATGGGACCCACATCAAAGAGAAAGAAGCGGCCCATATATATGGACCTTTCTCATGCCAGATGTAAAAAACTTTTTCTTCCCAATAGTCTTGTTTTTCATGGACCGCTTGGTTTCCATCCACGTGGGTTGATGAACCTTCCATTGTGGATGCTCTAAACTAAGTGGTATTCTTTTTAGATATAGTCTTATTGTTTTTTTTCACTTCTCATTTGCAGCTTATTATCTGTAGACAATCATGATACCCATGATTTGTATTATATATTTTTATTTGATTTATTTGTTTAAGGGTAAAAACCAAGTTGTAACGTGTTAGAATTATCGGCGTTTTAGTAATGGCCTCATTTAAACGCTAATCGGGTAAGCACTTATCATGTCATTTATCTTACAAGATGGTAAGGGGTGAGAATTGTAGCGATGATAAGGATGGAGTCTTACCCGGTAAGTGAGGTTCAAGACTCTTACCTGGTAAGCACTAACTAGTTAGAATGTTTCATACGATACTGTTTTGCTGGACTACAATCGTTCTCGGTAAAGTTAGTCAGAGTGTTGATTCTTAGCGGTAAGTAAGTTAAACTGACTGTTACACGTGATTTCCAGATCTTAGTATTGCTGCTGGCTTTGAATTGAAAAACCAAAGTGTTGTAGTTGTCTTTAATGAGCTTGTAGCTGTTTTGTATATTGAGCCTGACATATTTTAGTGGTTTATGTGTAATGATATTGTAAGGAAAGTCGTTAAGAAGGAAATGTATAACATACACTTGCATGCTTTCTCATACGAAATGTTTCCATTTACAGCTTATGTATATTTGACAGTTTCATATGTAATGATTTATGACGTTTGTAATGCTATATTGTTACTCATTTACCTGTCAATTGGTGGTCATACTGTTACTCATTTACACCCCGCTGCATTGCGCGGGTACACTTCTAGTATATGAAAATTGGGCATATCGCTTTCTTTTTAATAGGCATCTTTTGCCAAGTGCGTATTTGCAGTTTGTCAACTATAGCTACCTACCCACTTACTATGACTTGGATGGTAAGTAGATGCAGATGATCCTCATATAACCTTAATTATACATGTGCAGATGTGCTTCTCTGAGACGTGATTTCTTTTCGTTTTCTTGATTGAAGAATGCTAAGATCATCTTTGCACTTAGATGGTATGTTCTCTTATCTAGTGATTTGATCATTATCTTATTCTTTTGTTTCTCTTTGCAGGCTGTCTTTTATGGTCTTTGAAGTAGCAATTGTGTTATATGTTTTGTGTATAAGGTTAGAAGGGCAGAGCTTCTCAAACTCATTTGTATTCTTCAACCTCTATTTTTCAAGCCAATCGGTCTTTGAAGAAATGATTGGACTTGATGCCTTGCGATTGGTTTGGAGACCGGCACTTAAAGGCTTTTACCGAGTAGATACACAAATACCATACCACTTCTGTTCTAGCTAGATCGATACGTTTGGTTTTGAATTTTTTTTAGTTGGATGTGGATATTTTGTAATTTTACACTTTTAGTAGTTTATAATATTATTTTTTATTTAGGTGAAATTTATATTGCACATTTGTAGTTTTAACTTCTTTTATTAAAAACTTCAGGCCGTCAAATCCAATGAAAAAAATCCATTTTTACAAAAAAAAAATCCATTTTTACAAAAAAAAACACATTTTTACATGATTGTTAGGCATAATGATAAGAATTTTTTTACACAGTTTTTTGCAAAACCGTGTAAAAATGTCTCATCTTTTCACATAGTTGCTAATCAAAACCGTGAAAAATCATAGCATTTTACACGGTTTGTTCAACAATCATGTAAAGTGATGTGATGTTTTTACACGGTTTTGCAACACAACTGTGTAAAAATATCCTTATTTTACACGGGGGTTTTTCACCTTTTTACACGGTTTTGCAACCGTATAAAAATAGAGACATTTTTACACGGTTCTAGAACCGTGTAAAAAGACCGACCACTTTCTTACACGATGAGCTTTTACACGGTTCCAAAAGCGTGTAAAAAGCCTTTTACAACCGTGTAAAAAGGCTTTTTTTGTAGTAGTGAGATCTCACTTAGGCAACATAGAACTACACTTTGCCTAAAAAGAAACTTAGGCAACATATATTACCCTTTGTTGCCTAAGCTTATCTTAAGCAACATAGGCAATTAACCTATATTGTCTAAGGCAACATTTGGTGTAGTGTTAGTTAGATTAATAAGAAAAACAAAAACAAAAAAAATACAAAATCACTACAAAATTTACACTTTTAAAATAAGTCTTGAATTATAACTATACAAAAATATTGATTTATAAGCATTGTTAACTTAAACAAAACAAAATAATACAAAAGAGAATGAAATGTTGTAATCAATTAATGCAACATTTTCTTTTTAAAAAAAACCAAAATTCTAACAAAATTTTAAAGCCTCAATGGAGGCTTCTCCTTAACCCTTTCTCCTACATTTTCTTTTATATATATATATATATATATATATATTGATTGTTAACTTAAACAAAACAAAATAATACAAAAGAGAATGAAAGGTTGTAATCAATTACTGCAACATTTTCTTTTTAAAAAAAACCAAAATTCTAAAGAATCAATGGAGACTTCTCCTTAACCCTCTCTCCTACATTTTCCTTTATATATATATATATATATATATATTGATTGATTGATGTTAACTTACTAACAAAAAAAAGTACTCTAATAAAAAAAGTATTCAAATAAATAAAATGTTTACTAAGTAAAAATAAATAAATAATAACATCAATAAATTTATTTGATAAAAATAAAATAACCATTGTTATACAATAGTGTTTATAGGTTTTAGTGAGTGTTTAATTATAGTTTAACTAAGTATACAAAATTTAATTAAAACCAATGAAAAAAATAGAAAATGAAAAGTTGTAATCAATTAATGCAACATTTTATTTTAAAAAAATCAAAAATCTCACAAAATTCTAAACCCTCAATGGAGGCTTCTCCTTAACTCTCTCTCCTATATTTTTCTTTATATATATATATATATATATATATATATATATATATATATATTGATTGTTAACTTAAACAAAACAAAATAATACAAAAGAAAATGAAAGGTTGTAATCAATTAATGCAACATTTTTTCTTTTTAAAAAAAATCAAAAATCTCACAAAATTCTAAAGCCTCAATGAAGGCTTCTCCTTAACTCTCTCTCCTACATTTTTCTTTATATATATATATATATATATTGATTGATTGTTAACTTAAACAAACAAAATAATACAAAAGAAAATGAAACGTTGTAATTAATTAATGCAACATTTTCTTTTTAAAGAAAACCAAAATTCTAATAAATTTTAAAGCCTCATTGGAGGCTTCTCCTTAACTCTCTCTCCTACATTTTCCTTTATATATATATATATATTGATTGATGTTAACTTACTAACAAAAAAAGTACTCTAATAAAATAAGTATTCAAATAAATAAAATGTTTACTAAGTAAAAATAAATAAATAATAACATCAATAAATTTATTTGATAAAAATAAAATAACCATTGTTATACAATAGTGCTTATAGGTTTTAGTGAGTGTTGAATTATAGTTTAACTAAGTATACAAAATTTATTAATTAAAACCAATGAAAAAAATAGAAAATGAAAAGTTGTAATCAATTAATGCAACATTTTATTTAAAAAAATCAAAAATCTCACAAAATTCTAAAGCCTCAATGGAGCTTCTCCTTAATCTCTCTCCTACATTTTTCTTTATATATATATATATATATATTGATTGTTAGCCTACTAAAAGATAAAAAAAATATAACTTATTAAAAGAACTATTTGATTTATAAACATCGTTATCTAACTTATAAAATTATAAAATGATAAGCATTGTTAGTCTAATAAGAAAAATAATAAAACAAAATTAAAAAGTACTCTAAATAAGTTAACATGCTTAATAATCAAAGCATTTAAATTAATAATTTAGTTAGATTAATAAGAAAAACAAAAACAAAAAAATACAAAATCACTACAAAATCTACACTTTTAAAATAAGTCTTGAATTATAACTGAGAGTAATCAGGTAACAAGATTAAACCATTAAAAACACTTTAATTAGATTGAGAATTGTAGAAGATGATGAATGAATAACAATTTCTCTCTCTTTGGAGGCCACTCCCTTTTCACACACACACCTTGGTATACTATTCACAATGACCTCTCCTCACAAACCCTACAATTGGGGTATTTATACCTTTGACCCTCACTAGGTATTACCTTTGACTTTGACAATTGTTGACTAATACAAATAGACTAAATCTTGAATACATCTGTGTACTAACAATCTCCCCCTATGGATTCAAGATTTAAAAAATTATGACGATAGTCTTCAGCTCTTTAATATTCAGATAGGCTTTATCTTCAAGAATCCACTTTGGCGGCTTTAATCTTCATTTAGGCTCTTTAAAGTCAAATTGTCAACAGTCTTGAAACACGAACTTCAAATCTGTGTAAGGTTGATCAAGGTTTTCAAACAAAATCTTTTTATCTTCGAATCACTGATCTTTGCAGCTTTGACTTTTGGAAAATTCTTCAGTCTTTGAATTATGAATGGGATTTGAGATTTTAACGGGCTTTGAGCTTTAAGACATTCTTGAATAATCTTTAAGCACGAACTGTCTTTGTATCTTCACACATTTGAACAATAATGAACAAACTGTCTTGAACTTATCTCTCGGAAAGACTTTATCTTGAACTTCTTCGACTTTGACAAATATCTCTTTGATTCTTGGAAATGGAGATATTCAAATTATCTCCCTCTTTTCTTCTGTTTGATATTTCTCCCCCTTTTTGATGATTGTGAGCATCATGATCATCAAAACTCTTGTTCAATTTCAGCATTCTCCTTGAGTACCAGAAACAGTCTTCTCCTCTTGATCTGTTTAACCGTCAATTCCAAAAATGTTTATCCGAATCTTTTCAAATTCAGGTAATATGAAAGTTGTAACCCTGAATCAACGAATGAGACAATTAAAATGTCTGTAAGTTGCACAAAGCCACTTAGTACAACGAATGTACTTTGGAAAGGAGCTTTTTGATGTTCACTCCTCCAGGGCTTCCATTCAATCATCGAAAAACACGAAGGACTTTCTATGAACGTTATGACAAGAAAACATATTCCTTGTGTGTACGTGCTATTGTAGAAATGATTGAAGCAACTGATGCTTGAATAATAAGCTCAAAATGTGTAAACTGTTGAGACAGCAACAAGTTTTCCACGGACTCAATGTGCATGATTGAAGTGCGAAGGTGGGGCAAACTTCCTTCTTTTTCAATATCCAAACCTTCCGAATGAAGATTAGATAGATTATATGCTGCGTCCCCAAGGAAATTGAAACATTTCTTTGTTGAGAAAGAAATGAGTAGCTGGTGGGGTTTAATGCAAGAGTTGGCATGGGCTAATTGCCTGTTTCAATGATGGTCACCAAAGAATGTGAACCAATCAGTAATGTGGCTGCCCGACTCAGAAAGTGGTTGGTGCAGAGTTCTCGTATTCTTTTAACTCTGTTCTCACACCCTCTTTCTGTTTTTAATTCGCTCACTTCAAACCAAACTCTCTTTTTCATTTTACCTCAGCACAATGAGATTACTCAACCGGATGAGTTATCTCCCCCACTCTTTGATTTCGACCCTTCACCCCTCAATCACTCAAGGATAACTTCTTGGGTAGGAAACACTGGTTAACGTGGATCCATAGAAGTACAATGTAGCTCACACACTGATTCCCATGAAATATTGTCCTAAAATGATGTGTTGTTCAACAGTTTATCTTGAACAATTATAAATCTCAGCTTTTTGAATTACATTGTCATCAGAATGTATGCTCCTGAATAATATCATGAAATATTTGAGCATTTGAACGTTGAAGATTTCTCAAAACAAGGATATTGAATGAATGAAATGAATTCGAAAGACTTGTTTGAGAATCTGACAATGTATCAACCAGATCAAATATGAAAGATATTCATTAACAGTTAGGGTATCAAAGAATTGAATCTTTTGTTTATATGAACAAATATAAACAATCTTTGAATGAAACGTTTAAGCTCTTACGCTGAAATGAATGTATGATGCTCAACAAACTTGAAATACAAACGGGAGTATTACCATCGATAAATTGTTTCGTTTTGAGACATGATAATAACAAAGTCAATATGAAGCTGAACCGGTGTGGATGAATACTCGAAAGTATAGACAAGATAATACACAAGTATTAATCTTTGGAAACACACGGTCAAAAACAAGAAACAATGATATAACAACCCGAGATATACATGAAAAACATTTGAAAACACACTTCTAAAATTATAAAATCTGTTTGAATTAGAGAAGTGGTTTGAACATTTAAGAACAGGTTTTTCATGCTTGAAAGTTGTTCTTCTTTCAAACAATCTCAGATCAAGTTCAGAAGATACTTACAATTAAATGTATGAGCCCCCCCTCAAATTATGATTGACTGATTTAGAATCAGATAAGCTCCCCCTCAAAATATGCAAAGAATCTTAACAAAACAAGATCAGTAAATGAAACAGTCAAAGACTATATTTTTTATTTATTTATTTAAAAAAAAATTAAGAACGAGTCCTGATCTGAAATAATCAGAAGTCAAACACATTAAAAGCTCGGGTTCTAAACTAAAGTGTTTAGAAGCCATTTTGTCTTTGAAATCCGGGTTCTAAACCGATGTGTTTAGAAACCATAAACATGTAGAAAGATATATCAATAAGCCCAAAATATATCAAGAATATAGAAATTCTCCCCCTGAAATTATGCATATATCTCAGCATATGTACTCTTCTTCAAATCTGCACAATTCTCTTCTGTTTCCCAGTCATGTGTTTGGTATAGTTCTGACAATCAGCACCACACATGATAAACCTGCAAAACAGATTAAGTTGATTTTGGTACCCAACGGAACTTGGGTCATGGCTTGTTATGTGCAGTTCTATTTGAAGAAATATTGTAAGTACCATACCAAAATTGAACGTTTTCTTTCTTGACAAAATCATGAGTTCCACAATAAGAACAACAAATTTGCTTTTGTGCCAACCTAATCAAATGATTTGTAGAATAAATAGGATTAGGTTTAACAAAAGGCTTACCCTTTGGAGCGTTGTTCTTCTTGTTCACCTTAGGTGGAGGAACAGATGATTTTGGGGCATCTCTTTCAGGTGTTGAGCCTTTTGCTCTCCAAACCATCTTGACTCTTTTGAGAACAAGATTTTCTGAAGGTTTTGAAATAGAAGCATCTGACTTATCAACAGAAAGATTATAAAAGAGATTAGAAGGATGAATCTGATCTTTTGATAAACCATTTGATTTGTCAAATCCCTTTGAAGAAACATCAGTATTGATTGAACTTGAAGCCGTTTTAAATGAACATTCAGAACCAGTTGAGCCAACAAGTGGAGTCTGAACAATTGTGTCAGGACTTGCTTGTTTTGAAATCTCAACTTTAAAGATAATGTCTTCAAGTTCTTTAACTTTGTTGAACAAAACGTTTATCTCTTTGGATAACAAATCAAATTTTCTTTGAATCCCAGATTTGACCTTCTTCTCTTGCATAATTTCAGCAGATAAACCAGATAAATTCTTTGTGAGCTTCTTTATCTCATTCTGAAAAATCTTTCTTTCATTTGAATAGACATCTTTCACACTTTTAGCTTGAAAATCTTCAACTTTCTTCTTTTCAAGTTCTTTTCTTTCGATGTCTAACTCTTTCTCCAAATTAGATATTTTCAGTGAAAGCTCAGTACTTTTTGTCTCAAAGGATTTTCTTTCGACATCAAACTCCACTCTTTCTTTCTCAAGAAATAATATCTTTTGAAAATCAGAAACTTGTTGTGAAAATTTTAAGCATCGAAGCTCTACAGCTTTCTTTTCGTCAAAACTCTTCTTTGAAAATTCAGAAAATTTCTTTTCAGATTTTTTTCTCTCACTGTTAACAAGAACAGTTAACATGACTTCCTTTTCTATCTCAAAAGCAATTATGTCTTCATTTTGAATGTCTTCAATCTTGCTTTCAAGTTCTACGAGCTTCTGTTCAAGTACCAAAGGAGGATAATAGATTTTTCCTTCAAAAACGGGGGTTTCACTCTCCTTTGGTTGCTCAACTACATAGCTCTGGAAATAGTCATTAGACAAGGTTTGCTTTCAATTCCAAACCAGTGCCTTCCTATTAGCAGAATCATAACAAAAAGGAAGTTGCATTGTCACAGTCGTCTTTCTCTTAAGCTCTTCCTCGGCCCCATGTTCTTCCTCATTAAGCCAGTTGATTTTGTATTTAGGTTCTATGGATGGAAGGCGAAGCCATTGAAACTTGTAAAGACAAGGTGCCTTTTTCAAAGCATTTTCCAAGTAATGAGGATTGTCATATCCCAATCCCCATTTCGAGTTGTAATATCTGAAATTCTTAGGCGTGTTTAGAAAAATGGTTTGTTCAGATTGACCAAGTTTGTACAGCTTCTCTTCCAGACCACTTGCTTTTTCGGTCAATTCGTTGTTAATATCTTTATAGGATTGCAACAATTGTTCAAGCTCATTCTTCCTATTTTCAGAAACTCTTACTTTTTCTTCCATTTCATCCATTCTATTCCGGAAATAAGTTCGGGATTGTTCGATCTCAACTCGTTCCTTTTTCAACCCATCACTTAACTTATTATGTTCAATGATTAGTTGTCTTTGAGATTCTATTGTTTCATGAGCTTTTCTTAGTTTTTCAGTTAAATCAACTGCTTGTGATTCAACTTTTGCTTAAGGAGCTGACATCTTGTCTTTGAGAGTAGTAGTTTCCTCTGAGCTTGTCTTGGGTTTGTCTGTTGATGAATCATTCCAACCCATATATTCTAGCGCGAGATAATCATCCATCGTTACCTGAAAATTTAAAATGTCGGATCGTTAACAGATACTTCGTGAGAAGTAGAATTTGTGCGCTTGTACGATCAAAGAAAAATCGATTAAAGTCAGAAAAATATTTCAAAAATAAAATTTGAAAAACAAATTGTAAATTTGTCTCCCAAAAATTAATTCCGAAAAGTTAATGCGTAAAACTGGACCTTAAATCGATAAACCTGCAAAACACGAGAAAAATATATCATTTATGGTTAAATGCAAGCAAAAACTGATAAAACGACGAAAAATGAAGAATAATGAAGAATAAAGACTAAAACTGACAACTTACGAAACTAAAACGAAAAACAAGGACTAAAAATGACAAGATCTTAAAGTTAAAACTAAAAGGACTGTAAATGACAAAAACTAAAATTAAAGACTCAAGGGACTAAGACTGACACAAACTCAAAGATTAACTACAGGGACCGAAATTGACAAATCCTGGAACTATAAGTCCAGGGACCAAAAGTGACAGACTCCTAAACTTGCTAACTGACCTTAACAAATCTAACGGAAAAGGACTAAAAATGTCAGAAACTTAACGAAGTACTAACGGAACACCGTTAGGGCTGTTCATCTTCAACAATAATGTCGATCTGGACGTTTTCTCTTTCGATTTTCCTTATCATCTCACGTTCAAAACAATTCTTTTTGATTTCTTTGTGTTGTTAGATCATTAAGCAACCAAATTTCACATTTAAATCAATTACATGCAATGAGTGTCGATCGGTGGAGTTTCAAAGACAAACTCCGGCGAGTTAAGATTTTTTTTTTCGGCGAGGTGGGTGTGTTGCGATAAAGGTGTTGGGTTGCAATAAAGTGTATCGCAGCAGAGTTTTATCGCACCCAAGGAGTTGCGATAACAATCAATTTTGCGACAAAAATGAGCATGCGATAAAGTCTTGCGATAACAATTGATGCTTGCGACAAAACTTGATGTTGCGATAAAGATGAACTCCGGCGAGGAAACCGTTTTTCCGGCGAGATCTTGATTTTCCGGCGAACGACTTCGAACGACTGTAACTTACTGATTTCTTACTCTTCAAATCTGAGAGTTATAGAATGATCCAGATCTAACAATGAACAAGTCTGTGGAAAGAAATTCGATCAAAAACGTTGCTGAATCCAAAATCAATCATCATCTCGATGAAACTTTCGAAGAACAAAACTCAATTTGCAGAAACTTGAATACACTGATTTATTGGTGTTTTTCAAATCTGATGAAAGCAAACGGTTCGAAATCAGTAGAGAAATCAATCTGTGATAAACAACATAACTAAATCACACTCAAACTTTGGATCGATAAAAATATTTTTCATGAAGCTTCGATAAACACCATAGTCACTGTGGACTTCCAACTTTTTCATAAACAAAAATTTAGCTGATTAAAATCCAATCTGTAGCCTTGAATGTTTCTGAAATAACAAATACAACTAATATGTGTGAACAAATCAAATCCAAATACACTAGATTTTTCAAAATCGATCTAAATTGTGAAGAACACGATTTCTTCTATAAATTTGAGTTTAGAGGACAAATCGATTTCAAAATGAAAATCTGATTGAAACAAAAGATTTTAAATGATTAACTGATCATCAAATCACCAAAACAACAATAGTTTTATCCAAAAACTACCAAATTCTTGAAAACTTTTCAAAAAATTCTCAAAAACTCATCAATTTCTCAAAAATTGATAAAAATGATTGAATGATGCACAAATTCAGATCTGTTAGGCTCTGATATAAATTGAGAGTAATCAAGTAACAAGATTAAACCATTAAAAACACTTTAATTAGATTGAGAATTGTAGAAGATGATGAATGAATAACAATTTCTCTCTCTTTGGAGGCCACTCCCTTTTCACACACATACCTTGGTATACTATTCACAGTGACATCTCCTCACAAACACTACAATTGGGGTATTTATACCTTTGATCCTCACTAGGTATTACCTTTGACTTTGACAATTGTTGACTAATACAAATAGACTAAATCTTGAATACATTTGTGTACTAACAATAACTATACAAAAAATATTGATTTATAAGCATTGTTAACTTAAACAAAACAAAATAATACAAAAGAGAATGAAAGATTGTAATCAATTAATGCTAACATTTTCTTTTTAAAGAAAACCAAAATTCTAAATCCTCAATGGAGGCTTCTCCTTAACCCTCTCTCCTACATTTTCCTTTATATATATATATATATTGATTGTTAACTTAAACAAAACAAAATAATACAAAAGAGAATGAAAGGTTGTAATCAATTACTGCAACATTTTCTTTTTAAAAAAAACTAAAATTCTAACAAAATTCTAAAGTATCAATGGAGGCTTCTCCTTAACCCTCTCTCCAACATTTTCCTTTATATATATTTATATATATATATATATATATATATATATATATATATATATATATATATATTGATTGATGTTAACTTACTAACAAAAAAAGTACTCTAATAAAATAAGTATTCAAATAAATAAAATGTTTACTAAGTAAAAATAAATAAATAATAACATCAATAAATTTATTTGATAAAAATAAAAATAACCATTGTTATACAATAGTGTTTATAGGTTTTAGTGAGTGTTAAATTATATTTTAACTAAGTATACAAAATTTATTAATTAAAACCAATGAAAAATTAGAAAATGAAAAGTTGTAATCAATTAATGCTAACATTTTATTTAAAAAAAATAAAAAATCTCACAAAATTCTAAAGCCTCATGTGGAGGCTTCTCCTTAAGTCTCTCTCATACATTCTTCTTTAAATATATATATATATATATTGATTATAAATTATATAATGTGGAGTTCATAGGAAATTCATACAACAATAAAAAACAAGGGAATTTAAATCCAATGGATAATATAAATGACATAATTTTTTAATTAGAAGTGTATTTTTGGTACATTTCATCGGCTCAATAATAATTAACATAAATACAATCTCTTGAACAAAGGGAAGTTATGAGAATCATGAAAATATGCAACCTAGAAAATGATGGCAAAAACTGATTGCTTGTGGATTTTTTTTTTCTCTGTAGATTGTCATATTTTGTGAGGTGTAGATTTTTTTTCAAGTTAGTGGAATATTTCCATGATTTTTGGTAACGTCCCTCTACTCAAAGGATTGTAACTTTAATGTTAAGTTTCATTCAGTGGTGAAATGTATCATAATACCTTTTGATATCAAAGTTATGTCTTTGATATTATTCATTGGATTAAAAGTTGCGGCTGATTATTAAGGGGGCGTTTGATTCATTTTAAGGAATGAGAATGAAAATGAAAATGAGAATGCAGGAGAATGGGAATAGAAATGAGCATTTCATTGATGCTGTTTGGTTAAACCAATATAATTAATAAAAAAAATTTATATAAATTTTTTAATACAAATATGTGACATCCAACGTGAAAATAAAAAATATTTTTCATTCAACATCGAGAAATGAAGGGGACGTATGAGAAAAAATGACTAATCGGAAATAAAATTTTCATTCCCCCCAATTTGGTCAGGAATGGAAATTAATGGGTTTGGGGTAATGATTCCATTATATTATATCAAACCAAACAACAGTTTTTATTATCATTCTCATTTCTTACCCCTTAATACCCCCAATCAAACACCCCCTAAGATATGATGTTCCTCTTATTTATTTTTTTACTTTTTTGTGATTTTCCTTTGACCTCAACAAATCGCCTCCCAACACGGTGGAATCTACATAATAGAGGGGTTGGAGTCAATTCAATGATGTGCCTGGTGTGTAACATGCATACCAAAACTGAAAGCCACTTATTCCTCAGCGAAGGAGCTACTGGCTCGACTGCACAAATGGTGGAGTGCTTTCCCAACAAACGTGAGTTCGTTGGAAGATCGTTTGTCAGCAAATTCGAGACCCTGAGGAGAGAAAATGACTATAGATATGTTGGCCGTGTTGGTTATGGCGTACATTTGGGTGGTTTGGAAGAATAGGAATGATATCATCTTTAACAGCAAGACTACATCGGGCCAGGAGTTGTTTAGCGAGGTTCATTTGTGTGCTTTTAGTTGGGTTAAAATTAGAAAAAAGAAAGGGGGTGGGGTCAATTAGGAGAGCTGGTCCAGTAGTCCCCGTAATGCTCTTGTAGTTCATTTGTATTCTCTAGCGCCTCGCTAGCATTTTCGTTTAATATATTTTGCGTCGTTCAAAAACATTACGTGTGAGTGTATGTATGTGTAAGGGGGATAAGTCAATGAGATAATTCATAAAAACAGAGAAAAAATGAGAACACTTTTGTAGATTTTGGAGGTGATGTTTTCAGAATTAATTGAAGAAATCGGACCATAAATAGATTAGGGTTTAAATGTTGTATAAACAAAAGAGTTAGATTTCCGAATACAAGGTTCGATTCAAGAAAAAATATAAATAAAATGAAAAACTAAGCAACATCTTAATTTATCCAGTATGCACATGTACATAAAAATTACTTTTTTACATATATACTACCTAGTGGCGGAGCCATAGAGAGACCGGGAGGACCAGTGAACCCCTTGGATTTTTTTGTAATAACCCAAATTAAGTGTTTTAATTTAAAAATAAAAGATAGGGGTTGATTGGTTATTTGTGAGAAAGTTTGAGGGCAATATGGGAAAAGTTAGGAAACCAATTTCTTTTCTTTTTGGGATGTACAGTATTTTTATAGTAGGTTAGCATAGGGTTTTCTTTCATGTTGGTGTGGGTGGCGGCTGCACATCGAGAGGGAGATGGAAAGGAGTAGGAAGGAAGAAATTTCCATGTGAGAGTTGAGAGTCGTGTGTCTTCGTGAGGGAGAAAGAAGAGAGAAAGAGAATGGGTCTTTTGTGTGTGTTTTAGTGTGTGCAGCCGGCAGGGAGAACGCCGGCGAGAGAGGAGGAGATGGCCGACGGAGGAGAGTGAGAGGCGAGAGAGAGACGACGAGAAGAAGAGAGAGAGTCGTCGAGAAGAGAGAGATACAGCCGGAGAGAGAGATATACAGCCGGAGAGAGAGAGATACAGCCGGAGAGAGAGAGATACAGCCGGAGAGAGAGAGAGAGATACAGCCGGAGAGAGAGGGTCGTGTGAGAGAGAGCATCGAGGAGGAAGATGGAGGCTGCGAGAGAGAGAGATAGACGATGAGAGAGAAAAGTTGGCGGGTTTTCGCCGGCGCCGGAGAATACGGCCGGCGGCGGCCGGCGGTGGTCGCCGGCGGCCGGCGGTGGTGGTCGCCGGAGTTTTTGACAGCAGTTTTTCCTTTTCGCGTGGTTTTATTTCGGTAAGAAACCCTTCCATTTCATTGCTCACTTTTTCAAGTTATGTTAGATTTGTTAGGTCCCTAGTTACACTCGGCTATGTGAAATGAGAAATCAATTAAGAATATTATTATAGAGTTTTGATTATAAATTCTCGTTGTCAAGTTAAACAATGTTACGTGAAATCTTGGTTAGGGAGTCGTGTATCGGTTAATTAATAAAAGAAGAGGTTGTCGCCATATTTTGTGGAGAATTAGAATAATGGCGAAGAATGTGGGGTTCTGTTTTGAACCGTGGGAATCGGAAGTCGGTATGTTCCGGGAGTTGGCCCGTAACTCAAGTTTGGGCCGAATTGGCTTATTGGGCCGATTTGGTTGTTAGGCCGAGAGATTTATTAAGTCCTTTTGGGCTTAGTTTTTGTATTGGGCTTAATTAATTAGTAAAGTCTATAATTATATAATAAGGGTGTGATAGGCTAATTATTAATTTGGGCCATATTATTATTAGCGCGAACCGGTTTGGTTATTTAGAATCAAGTGTTATAATTTTATGTTGAGAACCTAGAGTCGGGTAAATTAATGGATCCGGTATAGTATGTCAATTGGTTGGGTAAGCGAAGATCATTAATTATGATTTTTGGACTAGAAGGTAATCTACCAATTTAGATAAGTTAGGGTTGAGTTCGGGGTTTAACTCGAGTAATAAGTGAACGGATTATGACGTACGTTATTAATATAATAGGTGTTCCACCTAGAGATCGGAAGTGTAAGTGGGGAGCTTTGGAGCAAGCAAGCCAGGTGAGTTTTCTAAACTAAAATGTGTGGCTTTTAAAGTGTTTTCAAAATGCGTTATGAATGTTGAGAATTACCATGCTTTATTATTATGCTTTAATTGCATGACAGTTGTTTAAAGTTTTATGTAGAATGTATGCATACATCAAGGAGACGTAAACTGGCAAAGACGGGAGAGTCGTTCCACCAGCTCTCGTGCGGGAAGGGAGGTCCCTATATGCCAGGAGCGAGGCTCCGCAAGGCAGCATGAGGCTGACTCGTTGTCACCTTCGGGTGGCTTCAGGGTGTCAGATTACGAGGAGGCGGACTTTAGTCCGTATACGATTTATTTACTGTGTTGAGTATAAATGTTTTATGCTGAAAAGATGAACTGTATTTAAATGCTTTGATAACTGTTAGGAGGGACTCACTAGACCTCAAGGTCTAACCCTCGCATTTTCAAATAAAACCCTTTTCAGGTAAGCAGGTACAGAAAGGCTCTAGCAAGTAAGCAGGGCGTTAGCAAGAGAAAGATGGATAGTGTAGCGACACTATAGCTTTTCTTAGTTTACTTCTCAGTTGTGTAGGTTGTTTCCGCCAACCATTTTTGGATATTATGTAAGAAATTTTAGAGATGCGATTTTGGGATATTTATTTTATATGAAATGTATTGTTTAAAATTGTTGGGTTGTTACAGTTGGTATCAGAGCCATAGTTTAAGAGATTTAGGTGACCGGACGGGCCTAAACTTAAACTTTGGGGTAGAATTCACAACTGAGAATCAGGAAATGCGTTAGGATGGCACTATTATAGAATAGGACTAATAGGGTACCGAGGACTGTCATGTAAGGTAAGTTTGAGATTCCACCTGGCCAGTGTTATAGCGAACTTACAGGTACATGTATGTGCTTAACCTACCTTATTAACCTACCCAGTGTTTATGTCGTGTTTCAGTACGTTAGAATGTCAACGAGATCTCTGAGGGTAGACTGAGACCCCTTGTTGGGAAAGTTTCATGAGAAATCTTTATGAAGTGAATAATGTATGCATTGTAGAGGCGAAATGTGTTTAGAATGTTATGAATCGTATAGAGATAGACCTTCGTAGGTTCGAAGAGATAAAATGATTGGTTTTGAGTAAGACTCTTGTTTCTAGAAAGTCCCAGTTCTAGAAATAGTGGGATGAGATCAGATAGAATGGTAAGGAATAACAGTGTGGAAATTTTAAATGTATCAATAGAACCCTGACTTCTTAGTCGAGTTTTTCAAAGGCAGTGTAAATGAAATAAGATACCTATTGTGAAATGAAAGCATGTAGAAGTAGAAAATGAGATAGTGATTAAAACGAAATAGTATGAAGGGGGTAGAGTAAGTGAGATGTGGAAAGTGTGTTTAGCAAGTTGTTGCGTGACCAAGAGGGCGATCGTTGGTCGTAGGTAGAATGTCAAGGATAAGCTAAGCGAGTAAAGCAGTTGACCTTGTTAGAGTGAGTAGCCTTCAAATGCAAGTAGAGTCTCATGCATGGTATCCTTTTTATGTAACATGAAATTTTCACGATTTAAGTTAAATATGTAAAGATAAATTTTGATCGAAAACGAGTCAGAATGTGCACGCGTATGTTTAAAGAAAAAGGTGATTTCATTCACATGGCACCATGAAGTTTCGAGTTTTATGATTTGTAAAGTATTTCTCTCTTTTCATGACGAGTTAAATTATTGCAAAAGTCAAGAAAACGATTAAATGAAAACTTTTATAACCAACGTGAGCAATGACATATTGGAGTTAATTAGGAGTACGAAAGCCGACTTGTTTATTTTGTGTCGGAAATTTCTTTCAGGAAGTGGTCGTACGAAAACATTTTCACTTAATATACTTCCGTCGTAACGACATATTTTGGGTGGAGTGAGATTAAGTTTATGGAAAGTTGCGAGCGAACAATACTCGAGATCGTTGTGCAGGGCATTAAATTTTAAAGAGTGATGGGGGCATGTGTACCCAAGATGTTTTCAAGTGTTATTTATTTAAAATGATGAAATGTACGAAATGATTTATTTATTACGTGTGTCATGCATGAAGGCTATAAACTCACTAGGTCATCGGGTGTTTCATTTTAAAGCTAAGGGAGAACTCTGAGAGTGGAGAGTTGATGGTCAAATCAGGAGAGGACGTTGTAGTATCGGGATAGGTGTTCCGTCAGTAGTGGATTATAGTATCGGACTTAGGAGGGTTCGCACCCTTGTTCGGTAACTAGAAGTACGGTTGTCAAGGGACGGTTGTGTTCGGAGGGAGGGCTTGAAGTCTTCAAAGTGATGATTTTAGCGACTCGTTAAGAATAGTGTGGTAAGGAAGAATGAAATGTATGTGGTGTAGGAATGCGAGACTCGAGGCGAGCTTTTAATGGTAATGTTACCTGAGTAGGTTACGAAAGGAGGGAGGCGGATCATGAAGACGATTCAATATGTTGGTAGGAGTAGGTCCCGTAAGGGAACCATGTTTAAGAATAAGTTAAGAAAGTAGTTACAGGATTGTCAGTCGATGTGGAAGTCGACGGATGTGTACGTTGGCTGAGACCGAAGACTGGAATTAGAAAGTTGGGAGTTGATAGAACACCTTGTAGGGGTTCTAAAGGGAAGAGAAGTTATTGTTTGATTAAGCATCCTATTCCCGAAGAGAAGAGGGTTCGTAGGATGATGAGGTAAGTAGCTTGGGCGAAGCGAGTGTGTAGATTTTAGCAGTCAGTAAGAAAAGTGGTGTGTCTTCATAAGGGCTCGGATCGCGAAGAGCTAACTAGAATGGTTGCGTGTGAGCTATTTGAGAACTCGTGGTTTATAGTTCAACAAGTCGGGAAAGGACTACGTAGTGAGATAGACTCGGTTGTAGTATACGGAAGGACACGAAGGAAAGTGTGGATTATGAATGAATGACTATGAAGGGTTCGGTTCGCAATGTGATGTATGAACAAGGAAGGTACAGTTGTGAGGGTATTGATTTCAAATTTTAAACGTGCCAGCTAGTATCGTAGTGAGGCGATGTTAGAGAGAAAGGAAGCATTAAATAGAAACTTTTGGGAGTTTTCGGATGAAATGTTCGATCTATTGACCAGAATGTTCAAGCACGTAGGGGGTAAGTTGACGTTATGGTATGTTTTTGTTTGGGATGGAATGACAGAGTGGTGGAGGGTGGTTACCCAATTGAGAAACCAAGTGTTTTGGTTGTAAGAGTCGCTAAGTAGGTATATGTTGGGATCATTGAAAGTTTAAAGAGGATGAAGAGTGGGTAGTCAAAATGTGTGATAGTATCTGCTAAATCTCTAAAGAGCGGGAGTTGTTTCTTATGTGTGGAGGAATGATCCTAGAAGGAATTAGTTGGAAAGTTGGTTAAAGTTTATCGTATGGCATGATGATGTTTGTGGATCAAAATGGTAATGTAAGCATTAATAGATTAGAAATGCCATGATAGATGTATAAGCCTGTGATTGGTTGATTAAAATGTTATGGATTTGTTAAGTAATGACATTTAGTTGTTACTGCAGGATGTGTTGCATCCGACCGAGATTCTCACCAAGAGTTGATAAGGGAGAACCGATATGTTAAAGTGAGAAGTTGATGATAATATGAAGGAATAAGTAATACTCATATTATTTTGAAAATTTGGGAGTTGTTAGCTAAGAAATTAGTTTTAATTGATGGATTTTGTGAATGCCAGCCTAACGAGATGTTGATGCTAAGTTGTCAAATATGATAATTTTTGGTTAGTAGAAAAGAAATGAGCCGAGTCTCGATTTGGGGTTTATCTTTTGAAATAAGTTGATAGTTATAATTGAAATGAGTTAGTCAGGTTAAATTTGTCGGTGATAAAGAGAAGAATTGTATCGTGTTGTGCGATAAGGATCAGTGGTTATATTGTGCTAGCCGAGTAAGGCAATCGAGTTCTGAAATTGTTATAGGGGTCGTGGATCAGATCAGGATAATTAGGGAGTGGTAAGCATCGAGATGCTTACAACCTGTGTTCACATGTTACGATCTATAAGATGGATTACGAGATATCCGTGGAATAGTGTTTTGAGATTAATCGTTTGAGGTAGATCTAGGTCAGAAAGTCGGGATGAATTTTTATGTCTACCTGATTTTGGGCGTGGTGGTTCATCGAAGGAATTATAGAACCTGAGTTTCGTAGTGGTCTAGAAGTAATAGATCCGTCTGGGAGATGAAATATAAGATGATAGTGTTTTCAGGTTATATTCAGAAGCGGTGAGTTTAATCAGAGTTGCGCAGTTAAGGCGTGAAAGTAAGTTGTTATTATTTTATTATTAGAAAGATTTGTTCCGAGAGTTCGTGAGAAAGTACTAGTGAGATTTAAGTCTTGATAATCAAGTTCGTCGGTTATTTTGGAGTGAATTCCGGGACGGAATTCTGTTAAGGAGGGGAGATTGTAATAACCCAAATTAAGTGTTTTAATTTAAAAATAAAAGATAGGGGTTGATTGGTTATTTGTGAGAAAGTTTGAGGGCAATATGGGAAAAGTTAGGAAACCAATTTCTTTTCTTTTTGGGATGTACAGTATTTTAATAGTAGGTTAGCATATGGTTTTCTTTCATGTTGGTGTGGGTGGCGGCTGCACATCGAGAGGGAGATGGAAAGGAGTAGGAAGGAAGAAATTTCCATGTGAGAGTTGAGAGTCGTGTGTCTTCGTGAGGGAGAAAGAAGAGAGAAAGAGAATGGGTCTTTTGTGTGTGTTTTAGTGTGTGCAGCCGGCAGGGAGAACGCCGGCGAGAGAAGAGGAGATTGCCGACGGAGGAGAGTGAGAGGCGAGAGAGAGACGACGAGAAGAAGAGAGAGAGTCGTCGAGAAGAGAGAGATACAACCGGAGAGAGAGAGAGAGATACAGCCGGAGAGAGAGGGTCGTGTGAGAGAGAGCATCGAGGAGGAAGATGGAGGCTGCGAGAGAGAGAGATAGACGATGAGAGAGAAAAGTTGGCGGGTTTTCGCCGGCGCCGGAGAAGGCGGCCGGCGGTGGTGGTCGCCGGAGTTTTTGACAGCAGTTTTTCCTTTTCGTGTGGTTTTATTTCGGTAAGAAACCCTTCCATTTCATTGCTCACTTTTTCAAGTTATGTTAGATTTGTTAGGTCCCTAGTTACACTCGGCTATGTGAAATGAGAAATCAATTAAGAATATTATTATAGAGTTTTGATTATAAATTCTCGTTGTCAAGTTAAACAATGTTACGTGAAATCTTGGTTAGGGAGTCGTGTATCGGTTAATTAATAAAAGAAGAGGTTGTCGCCATATTTTGTGGAGAATTAGAATAATGGCGAAGAATGTGGGGTTCTGTTTTGAACCGTGGGAATCGGAAGTCGGTATGTTCCGGGAGTTGGCCCGTAACTCAAGTTTGGGCCGAATTGGCTTATTGGGCCGATTTGGTTGTTGGGCCGATTTGGTTGTTGGGCCGAGAGATTTATTAAGTCCTTTTGGGCTTAGTTTTTGTATTGGGCTTAATTAATTAGTAAAGTCTATAATTATATAATAAGGGTGTGATAGGCTAATTATTAATTTGGGCCATATTATTATTAGCGCGAACCGGTTTGGTTATTTAGAATCAAGTGTTATAATTTTATGTTGAGAACCTAGAGTCGGGTAAATTAATGGATCCGGTATAGTATGTCAATTGGTTGGGTAAGCGAAGATCATTAATTATGATTTTTGGACTAGAAGGTAATCTACCAATTTAGATAAGTTAGGGTTGAGTTCGGGGTTTAACTCGAGTAATAAGTGAACGGATTATGACGTACGTTATTAATATAATAGGTGTTCCACCTAGAGATCGGAAGTGTAAGTGGGGAGCTTTGGAGCAAGCAAGCCAGGTGAGTTTTCTAAACTAAAATGTGTGGCTTTTAAAGTGTTTTCAAAATGCGTTATGAATGTTGAGAATTACCATGCTTTATTATTATGCTTTAATTGCATGACAGTTGTTTAAAGTTTTATGTAGAATGTATGCATACATCAAGGAGACGTAAACTGGCAAAGACGGGAGAGTCGTTCCGCCAGCTCTCGTGCGGGAAGGGAGGTCCCTATATGCCAGGAGCGAGGCTCCGCAAGGCAGCATGAGGCTGACTCGTTGTCACCTTCGGGTGGCTTCAGGGTGTCAGATTACGAGGAGGCGGACTTTAGTCCGTATACGATTTATTTACTGTGTTGAGTATAAATGTTTTATGCTGAAAAGATGAACTGTATTTAAATGCTTTGATAACTGTTAGGAGGGACTCACTAGACCTCAAGGTCTAACCCTCGCATTTTCAAATAAAACCATTTTCAGGTAAGCAGGTACAGAAAGGCTCTAACAAGTAAGCAGGGCGTTAGCAAGAGAAAGATGGATAGTGTAGCGACACTATAGCTTTTCTTAGTTACTTCTCAGTTGTGTAGGTTGTTTCCGCCAACCATTTTTGGATATTATGTAAGAAATTTTAGAGATGCGATTTTGGGATATTTATTTTATATGAAATGTATTGTTTAAAATTGTTGGGTTGTTACATTTTTATATATACGTAGCCCATCTTTAATCAGTTAAAAAAGCCCATGAAATGTATTAATTAGGACCTACCTAAATTAAATTCTCCTCTCAAGAACATTTACTAATTTACAATTTACAACACGGTAAAAATAAGTCGATCCCTTCCTGCCATATGATTACAACACGATACGCTCTCTGGACTTTGGCCAACGCCCAACACGCCATCCTGGACAGCAAAAACTAGGTCCGCTTCACACCGGTGGCAAACTGGTAGCGAAGACCACTCCTCCTTCTCGATGATCACTCCTTCTGGAAATCTCCATTTTTACAGGTTAGGGTTATGGCCCCTATTTTATGTTTTGTTTAAGATGGTATAACTTAAGTTTAATATTTATTGAGGGTAATCACAGTGTTAATTTCACTTAAGGCAACACTAGAAATTCATGACATGGATTTATCTCTAAATTGCGTGGCAAAGTTATGATGGGGCAAGTTATATGCAAGGTGACATTAGTAAGCTCAAGATAATAATTTTGATTGAAAATAAAAGTGCATATTATGTTCATTGTTTTGGTCACCAACTTTTTAACTTACTCTTGTTGTAGTGAAGAAGCACTCAAAGATCTCTAATTTCTTCTTCTTAGTAAACAATGTTGTGAATTTTGTTGAAGGCTCATGCAAATGCCATGATATGCTTCAAGAACAACAACCCACCAAATTTTTTGAAGCACTTAATTCTGGTGAAATCCTAAGTGGTCGAGGCCTCAATCAAGAAACTTCTCTTATTAGAGCAGGTGACACACGTTGGAGATCACATTATGGTACTTTGGTCAGTATGATTGCATTGTTTCATTCTGTGATTGATGTCCTTCAGATGATAGAAGAAGATGGATTAACCCATAAACAAAAGTCTAAAGCTCGCCTTCTATCTAACTCTTGCACTCATTTGATTTTGTGTTTTGTCTACACTTTTATGAAAATGATTTTGGAAATTACCTTAAGGCATTGCAAGAGAAAGAACAACATATTTAAATGCAATGAAGTTGGTTGAAGTTTACAATCATCAACTATAAGAAATGAGGGTTGAAGATGACATGCAGGATTCTTTACTCAATCTAGTTACCTTGGTTTAATTTATTTAATTCAAACTTTTGTTATAATTTAAATATTTTTAATTAATAAACAAGAATGTGCTATTTTTGTTTTAAGAAAAGTATAATTTAGTTATTATTTGGAAAGGGTGTCTCAATATAATATATGTCTCTTTAATTGAAAATATTATTCATGACAAAATTGGACAATTCGATATGGGGGAAGTGTATGAGGGGTATAGTATCGAAGTAGAGGGTCACACTTTTCCTTTGCGTTTATACCCGATGGGTATGGGGGAGTTTGATGTTGTGGTAGGGATGGATTGGTTGGCTAGTAATAGCTCTAGCATTGTGTGCAATAAGAAGATGATCCGTATCGCGTTGCCGGATAAGTCTGAAGTAGTAATCTATGGGGATAAGCGTGAGCGTAAGTCCTGCCTTATGTCGGTGATGAAGGCGAGGCATTGTTTGGATCAGGGGTGTCAGGGCTTTCTAGCGTATGTGTTAGACGCTAAGAAAGAGAAGAAGGGAATAGAAGATGTTCCTGTGGTGAGTGAGTTACCGGAGGTATTTCCGGATGACCTGACGGGTTTACCCCCGGATCGTCAGGTCGAGTTTAGAATTGAATTAATGCCTGGCGCGGCACCGATAGCGCGTGCGCCATATCGGTTGGCACCGGCAGAGATGAAGGAAATGATGACACAGTTGCAAGAGTTGTTGGATAAGGGATTCATACGCCCTAGTTCATCACCCTGGGGAGCGCCGGTACTTTTTGTCAAGAAGAAAGACGGATCGATGCGAATGTGCATTGATTATCGCGAACTTAATAAGATGGCGATCAAGAATAAGTATCCACTTCCGAGGATCGACGACCTGTTTGATCAGTTGCAAGGGGCGAAATTCTTCTCGAAGATAGACTTGAGGTCTGGTTATCACCAGCTGAAAGTGAGGGAAGAGGGTGTGCCGAATACGGCTCTTCGTACAAGATACGGGCATTATGAGTTTCTAGTCATGCCCTTTGGGTTGACTAATGCTCCGACAGTATTCATGGATCTGATGAATCGAGTGTGCAGTGCGCTATTAGACAAGTTTGTGATCGTATTCATCGACGACATCCTCATCTATTCCCGATCTCGGAGTGAGCACGAAGAGCATCTTCGCTTAGTGTTAGAACTGTTGCGGCGATAGAAGTTGTTTGCAAAATTCTCTAAGTGCGAGTTCTGGCTTAAGGAAGTTCAATTCTTAGGACACGTGGTGTCGGAAGATGGTATCAAGGTGGATCCGGCCAAGGTAGAGGCCATTAGAGGATGGGAACCCCCGAGATCACCATCCGAGGTGAGGAGTTTCCTTGGTTTAGCAGGCTACTATCGGAAGTTCATTCAGGACTTTTCACGGATAGCTACGCCGTTGACTGCTTTGACCAAGAAGAATTCTAAGTTTGAATGGACGAAGGTTCAAGAAGAGGCGTTCAGTAAATTGAAAGACAAGTTGAGTAGTGCCCCGGTTTTATCCTTGCCTAATGGGACCGAAGGATTTGTAATCTACAGTGATGCGTCCAAGCTGGGGCTAGGGTGTGTTTTGATGCAAGGCGGAAAGGTGATCGCCTATGCATCCCGTCAGTTGAAAGTGCACGAGAAAAATTATCCTACGCATGACATGGAGTTAGCGGCGGTGGTTTTCGCGCTAAAGACTTGGAGACACTATGGACTTCGTTACGAAGCTGCCAAAGACCCCGAAGGGGCACGATGCTATATGGGTGATAGTTGACCGTCTCACCAAGTCGGCTCACTTTCTACCCATTCGGGAGAGCGATTCATTAGAAAAGTTGGTGAAGTTGTATGTCAATGAAATAGTGACGAGGCATGGAGTGCCGTCGTCCATTGTCTCCGATCGTGATAGTCGCTTCACGTCATCTTTTTGGAGGAGTATGCAAAGGGAGTTAAGCACGCAGCTTTGTTTGAGCACCGCCTATCACCCTCAGACGGATGGGCAAAGCGAGAGGACTATACAGACCTTGGAGGATATGTTGCGTATGTGTGTGTTAGACTTCAAAGGTTCGTGGGAATCTCACCTACCGTTGATCGAGTTCTCGTATAACAATAGTTATCACGCCAGTCTTTAAGCCGCATCGTTTGAAGCGTTGTATGGGCGTAAGTGTAGAACGCCGTTGTGTTGGAATGAGGTGGGAGAGAAACAGTTGGCAGGACCGGAAATCATGCAGTTAACTGCCGATAAGATTAGTGTGATTAGGGAGAAGTTGAAGGTAGCTCAGTGTGACGACCCGCCAAACATGAGACAGATTTTCCGAAGGTTCACCGGAATCCGGAACCTTCTACACTACTCAAGAAGCATGGTAGAACTTGTGGAAGCTTTTCTAGAAGACTCTACATGGAAGGAGGTAGAAGCTTCTTGTAGATAGCACCTTACTAGATAAATCTAGAATACTCCATGTACATATCTAGATAGTTGTTCTCTAGAATGTTCCCTTTAGTAGTATAAATAGGTGGTGGCCTCATTTGGCACAAGACACCTCAAAACATTCTTCTAAGCTCCCTTGTAAGTTCTCTTAAGCAATATAAGTTTCATTTGCATTCCAACAATCTCTTGTGTTCTCTTTACTTGCCTTAATCGTTGGTTGTTTCGGGAGTTTGGCTGACTTAGTTCGAGAACTAAGGCCACACGCGATCTTGTAGAGACAAGTCCGTGACATTTGGTATCAGAGCAGGTCGATTGAAGGCATGGCAAAGGAGTCTGATAAGAACGTTGGTTCATCTGTGGTTGACGAGAACCGTGGCCGAGAAGAGTCTCGCAAAGAAGGAGCTAACAAGAACCGAGGTAAGTCCAAAGATTTACTCTCTAGCTTGGAAATGAGGATGACGGGTGTAGAGACATCCGTGGCCGAGATAAAGGCACAAGTTGAGGAGGTAAACCAACATGTGGAAGGTTTGGACTCCGACTTTGCCGATATGCGGGATGATTTCAAGAGCGCCCTCAATGTCTTGGGAGGCGACTTGAGACGCGAGTTTCATGACTTAAGAGATATGTTCATGAGCGAGCTAACTAAGCTTCGAGGTGAGGTGGAAGAAGAGATCTCCACGATTCACCAAAGTTTGGAGGAGGTCCAAGCCGACTTAAGTTTGGCTAAACGGGCAATGACTAGTGGAGGTGGCAACACTAGCAACCATGCTCCAAAGGTTGAAATTCCTAAACCATCACCGTTTGTGGGAAAGCGGGAAGCTAGGGCGGTTGATGATTTTCTATGGGAGATGGAGCAATACATGGATGGGGTCAACATCGTGGAGGATGCGATGAAGATCAAGACGGCCACGAGGTACTTGAAGGATACCGCGGCTTTGTGGTGGCGACGTCGATATGGAGATATCGAAAAAGGTACGTGTAACATTTCTACTTGGGGTGATTTCATTCGCGAGTTTAAGAAGCAATTCTATCCGAAGAATGCCGAGGACGAAGCGAGGAGTCGTCTTCGTAAGCTCAAGCATTCCGGAACGATCCGTGAGTATGTGAAGGACTTCACCAATCTTGTCTTGGAGGTCCCGGATCTTTCCGACAAAGACTCTCTCTTCTACTTTCTTGATGGCTTGCAAGCATGGGCCAAGACGGAGTTGAGGCGACGTGGGGTACAAGATCTCGCAACGACAATTGCTGAGGCAGAGGCCTTGATCGATTTTAGCAAGAAGGAACCGTCGAAGCCAAAGGATCGGAGGGGTAACCATGAGAAAGGTGGGGGAGAGAAGTCGACCCAAGCAAGAAATGATGATGTACGGAAGCCACCAACCGGGAAGAACAAAGACTTGAGGACGGCCTACAAGAACAATGGATGCTTCCTTTGTGATGGACCACACCGAGCCCGAGATTGCCCAAGCAAAGCTAAGCTTCATGCCATTACTCGAGATGAGGGCTGCTCCCAAGACGGGGATGAATGCATGGGGTCGATGCGGATCTTGAATGGAATCAAAGGTAAAACTGAGGCGACGAAGATAGCCAACAAGGGGTTGCAATTCGTCGAAGCTATCATCAAGGGAAACAAGGTACGTGCTCTTGTCGACACGGGTGCTACTCATAACTTTATGTCCATTGAAGAAGCCGCCAGGCTAGGGGTCAAAGCGACAAAAGGGAGTGGCACTGTCAAGACGGTGAACTCTACGGCCGAACCAATCCATGGCGTAGCCAAAGGGGTGAGAGCGAAGATCGGTAAGTGGGAAGGAGAGATTGACTTCTCGGTGGTTCCCATGGACGACTTTAAGGTGGTACTTGGGTTAGACTTCCTCGATAAGGTACGGGCTTTCCCTATGCCATTCGCCAATTCGTTATGTATCCTAGATGGGGGAAAGACTTGTATGGTGGATACGGAACGTGGGCCTAAGAGTAGTGCCAAGACCCTATCAGCCATTCAATTCAAGAAAGGATACATCAAGAATGAGCCTTACTACTTGGGGGTTACAAGGCAAAGGCATGATGATGGGAGACGCACGGAGAAGGTACCGAAAGAGATCGAGAATGTTCAAGGACGTGGTGCCCAAGGAATTACGACAAAGGGTTCCGCCTAGGAGGGAGGTGGACCATACGATGGAGCTGGAACCGGGATCGAAGACAGGGAAAGCTAACATGGTAGCAGAGGCGTCAAGTCGCAAGACGGGATTTGCGACAATCACTCAACCCCAATTCTTCCTTCAAGGCCAAATTAAGGAAGGATTGGAGCACGATCCTGTGGCCAAGAAGCTGGTGGCATTGGCTCGGGACGGGAATACGAGAAGGTTTTGGCTCAAAGGAGATCTCTTATTCACCAAGTGATATCAGTTGTACGTGCCTAAGTGGGGGGATATTAGGCAAACTATCTTGAGGGAGTGTCATGATTCGAATTGGACGGAGCATCCAGGAATCAAGAGGACACTAACATCGGTTGAAGGTACGTTCTATTGGCCAAGGATGGGGGATGATGTAGAGACATGCGTCCAGACGTGCCTAGTATGCCAACAACACAAGATAGAGGAACGACAACCAGGAGGATTATTGGAGCCATTACCCACACCCAAGGGACCATGGGAGAGTCCCTTTGAGCTGGTTACGGGGAGGCAACCGCTAACCCCAAATGCCTTAGCCGCGTCTTACGATGGGAACAGTCCGACCGCATACAAAACCATGAAGGAATGGCACGAGCAAACGGACATGAAGCGGGCTTCGTTAGGCAAAGCGGCAAGGAAGATGAATAAATGGGCGAACAAGAAGAGGAGACACGTCGAGTTCAAGGTTGGGGACCAAGTGATGGTGAAACTCCTACCTCAACAATTCAAATCGTTGAGGAAAGTGCACAAAGGGTTGATACGAATGTACGAAGGCCCCTTCCCGGTGATTGGACGTGTCGGGAAGGTATCATACCGACTTCAACTACCGCCCAAGTTGAAGATTCATCCGGTTTTCCATGTAAGTTTTCTCAAGCCTTATCACAAGGATATGGAAGACCCAGAACGGGGAGTGTCCAGAAGGGCACCGACTACGGTTGTGACTTCTTTCGATCGGGAGGTTGAGGAGATTCTTTCGGATCGAAAGGTGTCGAGACGAGGAGTGCCGAGCTCCACAGAGTACTTGGTCAAGTGGAGAAACATGCCCGATAGTGAAGCAAGTTGGGAAGCTCAAGACACATTGTGGCAATTCGCGGACAAGATCAAGAAGTATCATGAAGATGGCACGACGAGGACGCCGCGAGCTTAGGTGGGGGAGAATGTGACGACCCGCTAAACATGAGACGGATTTTCCGAAGGTTCACCGGAATTCGGAACCTTCTACACTACTCAAGAAGCATGGTAGAACTTGTGGAAGCTTTTCTAGAAGACTCTACATGGAAGGAGGTAGAAGCCTCTTGTAGATAGCACCTTACTAGATAAATCTAGAATACTCCATGTACATATCTAGATAGTTGTTCTCTAGAATGTTCCCTTTAGTAGTATAAATAGGTGGTGGCCTCATTTGGCACAAGACACCTCAAAACATTCTTCTAAGCTCCCTTGTAAGTTCTCTTAAGCAATATAAGTTTCATTTGCATTCCAACAATCTCTTGTGTTCTCTTTACTTGCCTTAATCGTTGGTTGTTTCGGGAGTTTGGCTGACTTAGTTCGAGAACTAAGGCCGCACGCGATCTTGTAGAGACAAGTCCGTGACATCAGGATCGTCAAAAAGCGTATGCGAATAAAAGAAGAAAACCGATTGAGTTCATGGTAGGGGATAAAGTGATGCTCAAAGTATCGTCGTGGAAGGGTGTTGTTCGGTTTGGAAAAAGAGGGAAACTAAGGCCTAGATATGTTGGGTCATTCGCCATCACCGAGCGTGTGGGAGAGGTGGCGTACAAGTTGGAGTTGCCTGAGGGGCTCCGGGGAGTTCATTCGGCCTTTCATGTGTCGAATTTGAGGAAGTGTCTGGCCGAAGAAAGCATGGCAGTATCGTTGGAAGATATTAGTGTGGATGAGAAATTAAATTATGAAGAGGAACCATTGGCGATTGTAGATCGCAAAGTCCGGAAGGCGAGGAATAAGGAAATCGCGTTGGTGAAAGTTCAGTGGCGCTTTCGTAAAGGACAAGAAGCAACGTGGGAGTTGGAATCGGAGATGAGGGCTCGTTTCCCTCGATTGTTTGAAAATGGAATTCCGGGGACAAAATTCTTTTGAGGGGAGGATGATGTAATAACCGTGTTCTTATTGTGATTAAATACGAGTTTTGGGGTGAAAAGTGTGAAAAAGGAAAAGTTTGGTGTGCTTGTAGTAAGGTATAAAAGGGGTGAAAAACCCTAGGGATTCTAAAATCTTAGGGAGTTGTGTGTGTGCGGCTAGGTGCGATAGTGAGTGCGAGTGCATCAAGGGTGAAGACGATTGGAATTCTCCAATTTGGGTGAAGAGTCATCTAGCAAGGTAATCTTCAATTATTTCTCCTCTGCATTCTAATCTAAGGTCTAATGTGATAGAATCTGTTTTGAGTTATTCATCTTGCAAGAAAAGAATTTGGAGACTGTGTGTGTTTTCTCTTTTTCATGTGGGTTGAAATTGATTGAGTTAGATACTAAGATAATCGGTAATGACTCTTCCCTATGCTAATGGTTAACATCGAAAAAGATTTGCGTGATTAGTGGTCGAGTTAAATCGAAAATTTGTCTCAGGGTTCGCAAGAACCGGAACCATTGGAACCGGAACCTTTAGGAACCGGAACCAATGGAATCCGGAATCATCAGAGAACCGGAATTGGACTGTTGAGATGTGGATCCGGAATTCCAAAAGGAATCCGGAATGGGCCTAATTGAAATAAAGATCCGGAATTGTTAGTGTGGGCCAATGGATCCGGAATTTCCACAAGATCCGGAATAGTGTAGCGAGCCGTATGGATCCGAAACTCCTCTAAGGATCCGGAGTTTGACGTTGGACTGCTTGGACCCGGAACCCACTTGGGATCCGGAACGATTTTTGGGCCCGGGGTTTAGGATCCGGAACTTGGGATCCGGAACCCGGGTACCTTTCAGTTGGGACATTTCAAGTTAGTAAAATCCAGTGAGTCAGAGTCTTACCTAGTATTGTGTGTGGGTTCAAATGTAGGTGCGAGTATAGGCAATCGGTTGCGAGTAAGAATTCCTAGCAAGGACAGCAGGTGAGTTTTTCTAAACCAAAGGTTGATGGTACTTATTTGTTTACTCGTACGTGTATGCTTGTTTATTGTGTGATTGCATATGACTTACTTATGCATGGTGTGATGTACATGGGGGTGTGTCCCATACGGATTATCTGAACGGACTTGGTCTGTTCTTAAGGGCGGGTGTGTGCCCTAGATCAGGTCACGGGTGTGTGTGACCGGGCAGGAATTCCAGTTATATGTGTGTGGATGTTGATTTGCTAAAACTAACTATTGTTTAATGTTTTCGCAAACTCTTTCAAATATTATTTGTGGTGTGAAAGTTAATTGAGGGATCTCACTAGACCTTGTGGTCTAACCCTCGCATTTTTCAAAACTGAAATCCCTTTCAGGTAAGCAGGATAGAGTGAGCTCAGCTAGTGGGAAAGAGAAGATATGAGCGTGGGCATATGCTAGTGGCACTAGGGGACTTTCTCTTTTGCAGTTAATAATATATGTTCTCAGTTGTAATTAGGGTTATTCTGCGAACCCAAGTTTTGAATTTTGACATTGTGAATTATGGGCCATGTTTGGCAGTTTATTTAATTATGATGTCTTGTTTTGGCATATTTTGGAGTGGGTTGTTACAAATAATAATATAGAGTTTTGAAAATATATAGTTATTATAATTTTTAAATATCAAAATGATAATTATATTATTAATAATAAAGAGGAAACTGTATATCTCTATCTTATAACTAAAAATAAAATTGAAAAATAGACATGCCCATGCCTCTAAAATTGAATACTCGTTTTAAGAAAAATATGAATATAAACAATTTAATATTTTGAGGGAGTATTCAGTAAATCCATAAATTTTAGTGATGGGGTCAAAGTTAAAGTAGCTTAATTTTATGAGAATCATTATCATGGTTATCGGTTCTGAAATTATATTATATTAGAAACTATTTATTTATAACATATCAAATAGTTTTATATTTAAATATGTAAATAATTATATAAGTTAACATTAATATCAATAAAATAATAAGTATATTTATACAAACAACATTTGAAAATCTTATTCATAACTTTATATAAATCAATCCACGGACAAAAGGCGTAAAAGAAATTTTTATTATTTAAGGTCAAGGATTTAATTATTGACTCAACATTTTTGTTAGTCCTGGCAATTGTGTCGCGTCGTGTCGGTTTTAAAGTTAAACGGATTGTGATGTAAGGATAATTCAAGAGCTATCAAAGTGTTTCTTCTATCTTGGGAAATGAAGAAAACGAGCTCGAAAAAAGCTTGAAATTTGACATCGAAGAAGGATCAAACAGCGACTCCCACGGTCTTTCACGCGACCACAACCCGCGGATGAACCCGCGCAACTCACTGGGCGAAAATACAATAGTGACTTCCGCTGCTAGTCACGCGACTTGAAGCCGCGGGCCAACCGCGCGTGCCAACAGCGCGTGCCAACCGCGCGTGCCTGATCGTTCCTTGATTTTCGTTAGGATAATTATTATTATTAGGATTATTACTTAGTTTAATTTATTAAGTATTAGTTCTAAAGTTGGATTAGGATTAGGATTAGTTTGAATTTAGTTTCCATAGTTATCTTGATTAGTTTAGTATAAATAGGACTATTAGGTTTTAATTGAAAATCAGTAAATTCAGATATCGTTTTAATGAAATTCTCTTTAAGAGTATTTGTGGGTTTTTCTTATTAATTTCTGAGTTTTACGTTTGTAAATTCGTTCGTTATTGGGATTTGACGCTTGTCGATCCGTTCCACGCAATTTTTACTGCGTCAGATTGAGAGTGCCTAACTCTAACCCGACCCGTTAATAAAAGGGTCAGAAAATCTCAACACTAACCCGACCCCGCCTAACCCATTTAACCTGTTTAAATTTATAAAACTAAAAATTAAAAATAAAAAATTCACAAAAAAAATCACAAATTCAAAATTCAAACGAAAGCATTAGAAATCTAAGTTATATAGTTCAAATTTATAAGTTTTAATAAAATCCAAAACATTAAAAAAGTATGTAAAACATGATCTATACTAGTTAGACGGGTGGCAAACAAAATGGACCCGATGTTATGAATAAAGTCAGTTGGACCCCATTTCTAGTATAACACACACACACACACGCTATTTCTTTTATTTTTCCTTATTTATATTGTTTTAATTATTTTCTTTCACCTTTTTCACACTAAACCAGTTAAATAGGAATCTACATCTAATATATACTTTCATTTTTACCGAATATTAATAAGCATGCTTCTCTTTTATATATATATATATATATATATATATATATATTTTTTTTTCCTTTAGTAAGATTATGGCCTTTCAAAAAATAAAATTAATAAGCATGCTGAAATTGCAGCAGAATTAATTAATGGTGATATAAAAAAACGATGTGTATAGCTATGTATGTATATTGATAGCATCTCAGGTGATTCATGTTTCAGAAGTGGATAGAAAATAATAAGCTATAACAACAGAAAAAGCCACGTAGCAATTGGCTGTATGGTTTAATATGCATGTTTGGTGCCAAAGGAAGGTAGGGTAGAAGCCTAGAAGGCACCGACTGTTTGCTAAAATATCTTTATTCTCGACTTGATGATATATATATATATATTATAAGTACCATGAATTTTCCACCACAAAACCCTTCTCAAACAAATCAATAAACCATACTTATAAATATATATTTTATATTTATAAGTATGGTTTATTGATTTGTTTGAGAAGGGTTTTGTGGTGGGAAATTCATGGTACCTGGTTTCCATTACTTTCTGTTATTATATTTTTAGCCCATACATGAGTCACCATCATTCTTTTTCAAACCCCCAATTTTTTTTCTATTTTTAGTCTGTATCTAACCACCCACCCACTCCTTTCCCTTTTTTTTTAATCTTTTCTAAGATCTCATAATTTGGATATTTTTTTGTAAAGTTAGAAAATGTTATTATATTTATAAAGAATAATAAAATGTTTTGTTGCCCATTTTGATACCACATTCTTCCATGTGGTTTCGGGAAATTGACTCAAATAGTCAAAACCAAAAATCATCTTTACAAAATAGAAAAAACTCTTCTCGTTTACAAAAATAGCCAAATAGTCCTCACTCGCAAGTGCGGACCGAGTGCCCAACCTTGTTTTTGTCTTTTTATGATCCCATTGCGGTCCGCACTGGCCCGGTTCGGGTCAGAGTGCGGACCCGTGGCTATTTTTGTAAACCCGGGAAGACAATGGCTATTTTGTCAAGTTTGTTAATGGGTTTGGCTATTTGAGTCAATTTTCCTATAGTTTCCCTCTTTTAATTAATAGTCCTAGGCTCCTTCCTAGCTATGGTTGGACTTGGTATAAAATAATACCATCTTAAAATATAAATAAGATATTGTATTTGTTATGATGCGTTCTCAATAAAATGCTTTTTTATTTCGATATATTAATAAATACAACTTAATATTTTATAAAGGGCTTAAAAATTGAACTTTCTAGTACATTCATATCATATCCAAAGCAAAAGTGATAAGTTTTTAGATATTCTCACATAGTTTTTGTTTAAAAAAACATAATAGAACTAAAAATATTATTTCTCAACTCAATCTTTTAGATCCCAGTTTGATCAAGTAACAATGTAACGAATCGATTAATCTTTATTGAATGAATGTAAAGAGGTTACAAGTATTGAATGAAAAACTCTCTCTCTAATCCTATATTGGGCGCACCAAACTATTAACCCTAGTCTCACACAAAACACCCTTTATATACTAAGGCCTATGACAATTAAGGCCCAAGCCCATTAACTCTAATAAGCCCAATATCATTATAAGGCTTTTACAATAAATAATAAAACTCTATAATTTTCTTTATATCACTTTCTAATATATAGGACAATTATGGTCCTATCCTAGCAATCTCCCCTAACGTTATATAAAGAAAAATATGATCTTGATTTCTTCAGGTCTTGATCTTCTTTCCCTCTTGAATCTTTGAAAAACTTTGGTGTTGCTTGTCTTCATGTCTTTCCAAGCCCCTTGAATAAAGCTCCTTGTTTTCATAGCTTCAACTTTATCACCAGATTCAATGAACAATTACCTCGATTGAGTGCAATAAAAGCAGCTTTCAACTGTAGAAACTCAACATATCCGATAAGCACAAAAGAAAGGTAATGTGTGAGTTACGTGACATTCCACAGTGCATCTTCAGTTAAAAAACACGAACCTGTCTTTGAACCGCGAGTTGAGTTGGCTATGAAAAACTTCAGAACTTGTCGAACCAATATGCTCGAAGGGATGAAATAATTTGTAGCGAGCACCACTTAATAAGGTATGAGAAGAATTGATCACTTGTGAAAAACTTGAACTCTTTTCTGAACCGATCAAATAACAATTTCTTTTCTGAAATGATCAAATAACAATTACTCACCCTCAGCTTTTGCTAACTCCCCCTCAACTTCATATTCGGTGTCTTTGAATCTGTATCATTTCTCCCCCTCATGATGATTAGGAGCATCCTAAGCATCATGTAATTTCAAAGACAATACTGGTGAGTAGCAAAATACCAGATAAAACGTTAAGTAACCAGAATGGGGTAATCATCTAACATAAAACACAATAGTAACTGTTATCACATCAATTAAAATAATTGTGTGGCCTATGTTCGGAGTTGGCATCGGTGTATCTCTAATAGGACTTCTAGTTATCACTGAAGTTAAATTTTAAAAATTTAATCTTCTCAAACTGTTCCGCCTATATCACAAAGATATGCGAGTGGAATCACAAAGATTCGTGCATGTGTGAAAGATTTAATTCATACCGATTTAGCTCAAAAATTGATTTAAATTGGGACGCAAATTAAAATCAATAGACTCAGTGATTAATAAGTGAAGTTCGGAGACCGGAGTTGATGTCTTCCTTTGCGGATCCCAGTTTGATCAGGTAACAACGAATAAAACGAAACGATTAATCTTTATTGAATGATTCAAGAGAGTTACAAGTATTGGATTGAAGAACAGAACTCTCTCTCTCTCTAAACTATTAAGCGTATAAAACTAGAATGATTAATCTGACCTAATTTCGTAAGGAAACAAGCCTTAAATACCAAGGCTTAATACATAAAGCCCATGGCCCATCTTTCCTAAATAAGCCCATTTCTCATTAATAAGGCTTTTACAATTAATAATTAAACTAATTAAACTCTATATAATTATTTATATAAATTTCTATATTAATAGGACATTTATGGTCCTAACAATCTCCTCCTAAAGTTATATAAAGAAAAATTGGTCTTGAAACCTTCAGGTCTTGATCTTCTCTCCCTCTTGAATCTTTGAAACACTTTGATGTTGCTTGTCTTCATGACTTTCAACGCTCCCCCCTTGACTAAAGCTCTTGATCTTCATATCTTCAACATTAAGAACTTGTAGAACCAATATGCTCGAAAAAGGAAATAATGATTTGTAGCGAACACCTCTTGATAACGGATGAGAAGAATTGAACACTTGTAAACACTTTGAACTCTTTTCGGAACTGAGCAAATTTCTTTATATAACTTTCTATATTAATAGGACATTTATGGTCCTAACATCATTTTTCAATATCTAAGACCTCCGAGTGAGGAATAGATAGATTATGTGCTAAATCTCCGTGAATATATGAAACAAGCATCTTTTATGAGATATTTGAGTGGCTAGGTTGGGTGACATGAGTTATCGACATTGGGTCCATGTCTTTTTCAATATCCATCTCCAAAGAATGAGAATGAATAGATTGTGTGGTGACCCGGATAACTGACTCGGTTTGGTAAGGACCAATATATTCTTTTAAGTCATGTCATCCTCACCAAATTCTTTTCACTCCAAACTCAACTATGCATCTAGACCCCTCACTGTTGTCTATAGATGAGATGTGTTTCTTGGGTAGGTCATTTCGGTTCTGGATAGACAATAGAAACTATATAAGCCCTAACACTCATTGCATGTATCATATAAATCAGTAAGTAACCAGTGAAGTACGAGTTCTAAACTAAAATGTTTAGAAGTCAAAACATTAAAGAACGAGTCCTGATCCGAGATGATCAGAAGTCATAAAAATGAAGTTCGAGTTCTGATTTGAGGTAATCAGAAGTCATTATAAAATGATAATGAATATTAAAGAACAAATTCAAGCGCGAACTTGAATGACTCAGTAAGCACAATATTTGCAATAAATGAAACAATGATTAGAAAGTTTAATTGTAAGGAACAAGTCACAATTAATGTGTCAGATAAGAATTGAATCATTAATAGAAATGACGTACTATAAAGAACAAATTGGAATTCAAGCGAGTGTATTTCCACCGAAATAATTCAACGAATATGTGAGACATGGAAATAACTAAGGCAAGGAAATATAACACGTCGCAATCATGGAATTTAAAATCAGAGAATAACAAACACAAGTAAGTTATTCAGAATGAATTACCATGGTCTTTGAATTCACTTAAAAGTTCATTTGTTGAGCAAAACCTAGTACTTCCCCTAAAAAATAGCATAACTTTGAATGCAGTCATGTGAAAAGAATATTCTGAATTTTATCACACATGACATCCCTGCAAAACAGATCAGAAGGATTTTGGTATCCATGCTTTGATGGATCCTTGATGGTTAGATGCCTTAACTTTAAAATGAGGATCGAGGATACTATAAGTACCATACCAATTATTAACGTACCTTGGACGCACAAAGTCACTATTTCCACAATGAGAGCAACAGATCTTTGCTCGGTTTAGACTGATTAGCTTCGTCGTAGAATAAACATGAGTAGGTGAATTAGTATTGGAAGTAAGTGACTTTGTATCAACTACAGGAGATTTTTAAGACTTGTTTCCATCACTGTCTTCTGTAGTTGGTTTCTTTTTCCAAACCATTTTGACTTTTCGAAACACTTGATTATCTTTATTATCAACACGAGAATTATAGAAAGATTAGAAGGTCGAATATGATTTTATGAGAACTCACTCGATTTGACAAAACTCTTTGAAGAACTATTTGTAGAACTTGAAGCATAAGAAGACTGAACAACTTTGAGATTGCTTTCTTCAAGTTTCTTGACATTAACGGATAAAACTTTTCGTTCTTCGAGAATTAAATCAAATCTCTTTTGTAGATCAGATTTTACCTTTTGTTCTCTTAAAATCTCGGTTGCTAACCCGGATAATTTCTGTGAAAGCTTACGAATTTCTGTTTCAAAAATGTTCCTTTCACATTCAAAATCCTTTTCAATAGTGTTGCGTTTATCAGATATTTCCTTGAAAATCGCAACATTTTTCTTTTCAAGCGCTCTCTTTTCACTCTCAAAGGATTTTCTTTGATTATCAAAATTGTCTCGCTCAAGCACTAAAATTTGTTCAAAATCAGAAATTTGTTTAGAAAGTTTAGCATTTTTAAGTTCAAATAATTTTCTTTCTTCAAACAGTTTCTTTGAAAGATCGAGAAGCTTTCTTTCCAATCCTTTCCGCTCATTTAAAAAATCACTCATTTCCTTTTAAAAAACGGAAAACTTTTGCTTTAGATCAAGATTTTCACTTTCAGAAGCTTTTCTTTTCTCTTCAAGTGATAAAAGCTTTTCTTCTTTGGTTTCAAAGTCCGCAACTTGTCGTTTAAGTGAATCTATTTGGGCACTATGCACATAATAATATCCATCATTCTCGGCTGCCTGTTCAAGGTCAGAATTTCCGGTACTTACAATAAATCTAAGTATAAAGAGGGATAATGTAGGTGGTGTAAGGCATGCATAAAATAGTGAGTTTTTTTAGGAGAGTTCTAGCCTCTCGAATGCTAGAGTTTACCTTGTTTTCCATTCAAGTAACCATCCAATTAATCGATTTCCATCTCCATCTTACTGCATTACTGATTTGGGGTTCAGTTCATAACATGGTGTTGCCTAAAGACTTGCACAAATGTGGTAAATAAAATCTAGCTGGCAGTAGTAGCTACATATTGTTGCAAGATAATGGCGTCAAATAAAGTCATCTCCGAAGCAAAGAGCAAGCATGTGATCAAACAATGATGCATTTCCATTATTATAAACATTTAAACAACATTATCTTGTCTTAAAAATACCTCATTGTACTATTATCTCACCTAACTATTTACTTAAATTAATGGAAAACTACTAAATGCCAATACCCTAACAATATAATGTGAGGGTTACTTTGAATAAGTTTACGTATACACCATGTTACTGTCGATATTTGATGGAACTTTAAGCATATCATATATTAGTTGACAAAGGAGAAAGCCATTGGATTTTATTATCCTTTGAGAAATAGATTATAAAGCCGAAGAATGTAACAACTATTATTGCAAATCTTACAATGTTTTTGTTGAACTCTTTTTTCTAAAGAAAAGAAGACATGTATGATTGTCCACATTCTACTTGCCATTATACCGATGATTTCAAAATTGACACATCTTCTTTAAGAAGTTATATAGAAATTTAAAGGGTTAGCCACACTACAATACTGAAGTTAGTCTGTCTCATAATTCAAGCAGCATAGATAATGGCAAATACATTCAATTATTATAGTTTTAAATTTTGCTCACCTTGTACAGTACGACAAACGCCTTCAGGTTTTCAGTTGATCCAGAGGTGTATATCAGGTAACAGAACGGTCTCAACCACTTATTTCCACATGGATATGGCGTGTTTGCACAAGGGAAAACGATGTGCTTCTTAAGGTTGGTTTCCTTTGTCCTCGATTTTCGTATAACTTTCTTGATATTGCTTATGGAGTGTCTTTTCTGTAATCTACATAGTTGGCAGGAAGTAATATTTGCCTCATTTTCTTTATAAATAGAAATAAAACCTCAAGAACACAATTATTTATAAAATGAAATAAATAGAACTTACCATAAATGCCATCAGAAGGATCATCAAAATGAATTCCATCAGATTTTCCATAGCCTTGATTATCTATTTCATAAGCTCAAATCCTGCCTTCACAATCTCATTGAAGCACAAAATTATTTCTTCGAAAATTTGATGGGTTCATTGGTGACTTCTTGAAGGATAAAAAACTAGAGCAACACGATGGAAACATTGGAAATTACTTGATAAGAAACTAAAAATCAAAATTATAGTAACAAAAATGAATGCTTTATAACAATCTTAATCCATATGTTGACAAAATGTGCAGTACCTTTGATGTTGGTAGGAAAAGATGAAAATCCATCGACATTTTCCATTGGAAGCCGACTTGTCACCACTTTTCTTCCCGTAAATTTCACATGCTAAAATTTCATAGAAATTACAAAGCCCTTAAGTAGTAAATAGATAAATCAATGAACTTACATCATTATCTAAATTGATCGAACAAACAGAAAAAAGAACCGCTGACTTTTCCTTTCTCTTTGAACCTTCAATTTACAATTTATTATCCCCCAACCTCTAACCTAGAAAAATCAATGGTTCTAAAAAAGAACGGACCGGAAAAGAAATCTTAGAAAACATTGTTCAACTTCTAAGCATCATGCCTGTTAGTCCCATTATTAACAAGCAATAATCCAAGTAATTAATAGATGAAGTAACAAGATGAGATATAATGAGAAATATGGTGTATTATTCATATTGAAGGAAACTACCTATTCTCTCCCTAGAACACACACACTACACCATGGATTACATTGTAATATGATTTCTTACCCTAATTACACACACACATCCTATATATACCCACTTGTTACACATGTAAGCCCATGCCCATATTACAATAACCCAAGCCCATATTACAATTATAACCCTTTACAAAACTATCATATAATTAGGACATTTTGTGTCGTAACATTCTCCCCCTATAGTTTTGTAAAGGAATCACCTTTCTCGGCTCGAAAGATATTCAAATCTTCAGTTCCTCCCCCACTTGATTTCTTTAGAATACCATAGCGATGCAATTCTTCAAATGTAGTCTAGGCTCCCCCTTGAAATAAGCTCTTACTATTTATATTTCAACCTTGAAAAACCGGATTCAATGTGCACCATAACCTCGACCGAGTGCACGAAAAACATCTTTCAAAATGTTGAAACTATAACTCGTACCGATAAGCCCACAAGAAAGATAACGGGCGAGTTGTTGCGTGACAAACCAAAGCGCAATCTCAGTTTATAACACCAAATCCGTCGATAAATCGCGAGTTGAATAAGAATTCGGCTTAAGAGCTTGATTCGGATTTGCTCGAAGGAGGAAACCTAATGAAGCACACACTACAAGGTAGGGGTTGCCAAACAAGTAACATTGTTCAACAACTGTAGAAAAATGCTCATCTCCAAAATACTTTAGAACACTGAATGATGAAAATCCAAAACTTCAATCTTCAAGAAATAGTTGAATGATTATAAGCACTCAAAAGTCTGAATCACAACCAAAGCACCAGAACAATTATTGCAAGCACTCACAATTCCGATTGATCAGGTCAGAAGAATGATTAAGAGCACTCAAAGGTCTAGCATCGTCAACAAAACTCCAGAATAATGATTGCAAATGCTCAAACGTCTAATCCAATCCAATCCAATCAAAGACTGAGTTCCAACATCCACCTTCTGAAAATCTTGACAAACTTGAACTCCTTTAAACTTTGACAGTTACTATAGGTATGTGACAAACTAAATATGAGAATGATGTCACACAAGCTTTATGCTAAAATCCATGAACAATGCCCCCCTCCTGAGACTTAGCACGGGGGTTCCACTATTGAATGGATGATAACTTGGGCGGGAACTGATTTTATCGCATGATACTTGTGCGATAACTCCTAAAGCCTTTTATCGCATGTTACATGCGCGATAAAACACTGTTCAACCTATTTTATCGCACGCCACTTGTGTGATAAAAACACTGTTCATTTTATTTTATCACACGCCACTTGAGCGATAAAAACACTGTTCATGCTCTTTTATGACACGCCACTTGCGCGATAAAAACACTGTTCATCCTATTTTATCACACACCACCAGTGCGATACCCTTGAATTTCTTTGATGCGCGATAAAGTTAATATAGTCTTGTGCGACAAAGATGAACATGCCTTGTGCGATAACTTTGAACATATGAACTCAGTCTGAACTAAAAACTCAAAAACGTCCAGAATGATCAAACTAAGATGAATTGATGATCGTATGATGTTCAGAAATACTTTTCGATCAATCCTTAGCATTCAGCACTTATCCAAACACAGTTATATGCACAAAATCATCAAAATAACTTACTATTTCATCAAAAATGGGCTGTAGAATCTGAATCATTGCAGAATGATCGTGTCGATGAATGATTCTTCGATTTGACTCTGATACCACTTGTTAGTCCCATTATTAACAAGCAACAATCCAAGTAATTAATAGATGAAGTAACAATATGAGATATAATGAGAAATATGGTGTATTATTCATATTGAAGGAAACTACCTAGAGAGAGAATGGTTCTCTCTCTAGCACACACACAGATTACATTGTAATATGATTTTTTTACCCTAATTACACACACACACATCCTATATATACCCACTTATTACACATGTAAGCCCATGCCCATATTACAATAACCCAAGCCCATATTACATTTATAACCCTTTACAAAACTATCATATAATTAAGACATTTTGTGTCCTAACAATGCCACTACAAGATTGCTCCATGCTACAAGCTCCATAACTTTTTAGTTCCTTACAGCCGTCAATAAGCTCCCATTGCTGAAAAGTTTCAGCAATACACTTTCATTGGGTTATTGATAGTTACTTATAACATAATCACCAATAACAAAGAATTGATGGATATGTTTGTTGATTTCATCAACAATTACAATTTAACAAAAAAAGAAGAAACATTCATGTCATCATCAATCAAAATCGCAAGTAAAACATAAAAAACCCACAAATTATTTGTACCTGGCGAAGAAAGGTGGAAGGAAAAGGGGATGAATCTTGTGGTAAATAAATAAAATTGAGATGCAATTGAAACATGAAAAACACGAAAACCCACAAATCAGTATAGGGCTCGGCAGCTACAAGGACACAAAGTTCAAAGAATTACCTTTGCGAAATTCGCACAATGCCAAATCGATTATGATAAATCGCAGAACCAGTAACGAAGATGCTCTTAGTGCCAAATCGATTTTTCTAAATCCGAGTTTTGATTTTGAAGATGAACGACCTTACAAAGAAACATGAAAAACACAAAAACCCACAAATCAGTATAGGGCTCGGCAGCTACAAGGACACAAAGTTTAAAGAAGTACCTTTGCCAAATTCGCACAATGCCAAATCGATTTTGATAAATCGCAGAACCAGTAACGAAGATGCTCTTAGTGCCAAATCGATTTTGCTAAATCTGAGTTTTGATTTTGAAGATGAACGACTGTGATCCCAGAACAAGTACTCAATCAACCAATATGTTCTTGATGCCATCCATATATTCAATATGATCTTCAAGGTACACATATGATGTAGAGAAGAAGTGCAAACTACTGTGTACTTGTGTATGTAGGAGTGAATGACATAATGCAAAATACAAGGGAAAAATCTACTTATAGTTTGCAAATAGAAATATTCTAGAATAGCCCCTCTACTTGGTACAACAAGCTAAATAGAGCAATAACAATCTCCCCCTTTGTACCAATGAAGAGGCATCAGAATTAAGTATCCACCGGGAACACATGCTTCTTCCGGATTCTAAGGATGATCTCGAATCTCCTCAACGCGTTCCGGTATTCTCTTATGTAGGTGATAGCATCCAGGACTTGCTTGATCAGCTCTTTCTCCTTCTCCTTGAGCTTTACCTCCCCGCTTTCATCAAATCTCAGCTTACTCTCAAGATTAACCTGGATCATCTTGAAGGTTCCATCACTGTACTTGTTTGCTTCACAAATTCTCAGGAATCTTTTCTTCATGTCTTGATTGAAGTAAACGACTCCGAGTTTAGGTTTCTTCAGCACAGTGTACACATGAATACCTTGGATGTCTTGCAGATGCCTGTTTGGTCCTCTGAGGTTTACTCTGGTTTGGTGTGCTTCCAAGGCCATTTGGAAATCCGTATATAGGTTCCCAGATTCACGTTGTATCACATTAATGGTAGTAACATAGACAGCGGAAGCATTTAAATAAAAAACCATTAAAGTGAGTGATTGTGTGAATGATATTGTAATAGTGAGAATCAATTATAGAACAGGATAATGATAACAAGATCAAATAAGAAACGCTGCTCGTATATTGATAATGGATAACACCAAGAACAAGATCAATGGTGTATCCTAAAATCTCACAGGGAACAATATCGTACGGAGGTAGTGCTCGGGATTACTGTAGTGTGTGCTTAAACAATTGTGGAAAACTATTCTTCCCAAAGCTTACAATTGTTTGTTCCACAACCTCTCTATTTATAGCCCTGATAAAGTGTAGACAGTGTACTATTGTACCCTAGAATGACACGTGGAAAGTGTGTCTCCTATTTTTAGGGCATACATGGAAAGTATGGACACTTGTCTAACACTTGGGATTTCTTACGAGACTTAGGCATCACAGAGGTCTTCACTTCAACAGAGCTCATAGACCAGAGCTCTGTTGGTCTTCGGGTTGTGAACAGTTCTTCTGTTGATCTTCTGACAGAGCTCTGTTAGTTCCACCAGAACTCTGTTGAGTTCTGTTGATCTTCTTGAAGCTTTTTCTTCTAAGTCTTCTGCTGCATCTCTGATGGTCTTCTGACTTGATAATATTTTCAATACTTTCACATTACAGATACTTGGGGATAACAATCTCCCCCTAAGTATTGAAAATAAAAATTTGAAACAGAGATGTAAACAAAAAGAATAGAGAATATTTACCTCTGTTAGCCTTTGTACTATTCTTCTAAGATATTACAATGCATGGTAATAAATAGTACATTTATGCATAGTTATCTCCCCTAAGAATTCTGTTAAATCTTCTGATTAGAATACGGAAGTCCAGCATCAGATCAATCTGGTCGACGGAGAGTTTTTGCTGTTCTTCTGGACACTTGCTTCTTGGGAGATTTTGGATTATGTTTTTGAGGTATACTAGCGACTCACTCGAGTACTTATGGGCTTCAGCTGCTCTGATGGCCTTCTTTGTGCCCTTCTGTCGACAGACAAAGACTGGAGGATCTTCTACTACGGTTCCAGTTCTGTGATGTCCATAACCCTCAAGGTTTTCATTTGGTGGTGCAATCGCTAGTTTCTCTACTTCAAACTCTATGCCTAGCTGATAATCAGTCTGTATTCTGAGATTGATGTGCTCTTGCATAGCGAATCTGACTTCTGGTAGCGCAGTCCTGGCCGGCGTGTATCTTTCTGAGAAGTTCAAGCAATATGCGTGAAGTAGGATCAGGTCGTATGGGTTCAGAAGGACGAGATCATTGTCATTGAAGATTTCATTTATGCCTTCTGTTGATTCCACAGTATACTCATGGTATGTGACTCTGTCATGTTGAAACTTCTTGTGCTTGATGTCCAGGATTCTGCGAATACCGAAGTTTATGTTGATGGCTCTATTCAGATTTTACTTGGTTTGGATGAACTTTAGCCTTGCATCAGAAATGGTGTTTATTCTGTTTGGGTTAAGGTATGGGTTGTTGGATACGGCATTTACAGGGATGGTGTCTCTGTCAGCATATAGAAATGCAAATACCGTTTCTAAGGCAGGTTTTTCGGTATGATGGGTAGAGGTTTCTGGGTTCCGTTATGGTATTATTGGGTTTGGGTCGTCGTGGGTTTCTACCATAAGAATGTCGATGTGATCAGATTTTTGAGTAGCTTGAGGTTGGGCTTGACTTGTTTGTCCTTCAGTAGAGGATGTCTCTGTCCTCTCTGGTTCTTTTCTTGGAGATGTAGGAGGGGTATCTAGGCAGATGATCTCTGGTGGTTCTTGTGTAGACGCTTCTGTTGGTTTGATGACTCTGTCCTTGAACATGTAGTCAAATGTCACCACCGTCATTTCTTGGGTGTGTTCCTCTGTTACCCCCCTTTCTTCTCCTGTAGCCTCTGCCTCAGTTGCTTCTGTGACTTTCCCTTTACCCTTGGCTTCTCTCTCTTTTTCAACCTCTTTCTCTTTCTCTGCCTCTTTTTCCTTCTTCTCCTTCTCCTTCTCCTTCTCTTTCTCTTTCTCCTTCTCTTTCTCTTTCTCCTTCTCCCCCTTTTGTTGTTCTGAGGACTCACCCGATTGATTGTCTGATTGACCTTCTTGAGCATCCTCAAAATCATCATCATCGCCAGAAAAGTCAATTTCAAGCATCTGGTGAGGACGAAACAACAAATCTTAGATCAGCTTTGTGTCTCTTGCTTGAAGGTTCTCCTGTAGGTGCTTCTTCTGCAGGTCTTTTCGATGTAGAGGTATCCTGTAAAATAATGTTAGTAAAATTTGAGGCTGCCTTCGTCATTACATCCTCTACCTCTGTTGCGGCACCTCTGATCTCTTCTACTTGAGCAGCAAAGTTGACCTTGTGTTTATCAAGAGATGTTTGCACATGTTGTTCTGTCGCCTTAGCTTTCATTACAAATTTTGGTGAAATCGTCATCATTCGGCTAAGAATTGATTTTCTGAAGTCTCCCATTTGGCCAACAGTCATGGGTAGGTCATTTGGGTTAGGGCTGGAGATGTTGAGTGGAGTAGCAGATGAGGTGGTCGCTTCTTTTATGGATTCCTTAACAGAGTTGGTAATTATCTCTGTCAAGGTTCTGACGTTAGATTCTGAAAGAATAACTGTAGGGATGGGAAGGGTTCTGTTCATCTGCGCTGTGTGGTTCTCTGTTATGAGTTGTTTTAGCGCTGCAAGTTCTGTCGAAGTCTTTTTGGCTTCCTCTGCTCTGACTGTTTTTAGCTCGACTATCTCTGTTGTCAGCTTGGCAATCTCTTCTCCTCTAACTCGTTCAGACTTTGTTCTAAGTGCTTCAGCGTCGGCATATTTCTGAGTTATCTCTGCATGTTTGTTAGAGATGTTCAACAGTTCTTCTTTAAGAGAAGCATTTTCCTTTCGGATCAGCTCCTGCTTCTGTTCATTGATAAGTTTATACTCATTCAAAGAGTTGTTGATACTATCATAGAAGATTTCGAACTCTGCTCTTGTGACAGTGTCAACGGGGGTAACCTTGATTCCATCACATGGATCCAATTCTGCCTCGAGTTCAGAGGTGCCTCCGTCAAGAGTTGTGTTGATGTTGGCTCTTGGAGGACTTCCACCTGATCCTTGATGTTCCCTTTGAGGGGAAACAACTACAGGTGTTCTGACCAGAGTTTCCTCTTCCAGCTCAGGTTCTGAAGAAGGAAATCTGATGTGATGAGAAGCATTTGGATCAAGCAAAGTCTTCCCTTGTTCTACTATGGTCTCCCAATGTCCCTGAGTCGGACAGATGCTACGTGAGATTACAAAGATCTCTGGTCTATTTTGTGTCATGTCTACATGAGCCACAGAGGCATCATCGTGTGGAGGTGACCTATTGATGTTCTGGGGCGAATGAACATCACTACCAAAGATAGATTCCCCATGTTCGTGCATACCAGAAGCATGAAGAGTTGCTTCTGGTGGTTCTTGCTGGTTGGGGTTCGAGGTGTGCACCTCTGTTTCAATAATCCTTTGGTCTTGATCACCAGGATTAGATTGTGTGGAAGCACTGGGATTTTGGTTAAGGATACCCTCAGATGTGCTCTGTTGAGCATCTTTTTCTATCCTCACATTCTCCTCGGCTCCTACGGCTGTAGAACTCTCTGGATTCTCTCTGATATTTCCCTCTTGCTCACCACTATCAGAGGAGATATTTTCCACCTCTGTTGTTTCCTGTACTTCCTCATGGACAGCCTCTCTAGGAGATGCTCTGTCCTCTACTTCCTCCATCATTCTAGAGGAAGACCCCACTTCGGGTGCTCTTCCCTCTGGTCTGTTTATTTCCTCTCCTATCTCCTCACTCAAGCTCTCGAAAGAAGGCTCAGATCCTAGGTATGCTGGGGTTCTCACCTCAGGTTCTTGAGGTTGAGCAGCACTCTGATAGTTTTGGATAGAGATATGGTCTGGGGCGATAAGGGCAAGCATTGTACCTGGAATTCTTCTTATGAAGGGGTATTCGCCTGATGTAGTGGGGAGGAATTTGGTCATTGTCCAAACAGGTGTGGAGCGACCCTGATGAGTTTGTTCCAGTCTGTCGAAGGCTCTTCTGATTACCAGACTGATAAAGCGTGGAAACTTGATCATCTTTAAGAATTTGTGGGATCCAACGACTCATCCTCTTGCGATGGATGAGGTTTTTGTGTTAACAACGGTAAGAAGATCGTTGTAGAGAATGCTGGCGTAGTCAAAGTTCCGATTGAAGAACAATCCATACATGATTTGTAGGATTTCCGTTGTGGCTTGGTCTTGACTACTAGATTTGCTGGTAAGGGTTCTGTTTAAGGTGGAGAACATGAAATTCCACATAGTGGGTAGATTTTGTCGCTTGAATTCTCCTATCCTATTCAGATCCTTGTTGTAACCCAGAAATTTCATGAAATCCAGAAGGACAACTACTTTTGGTGGTTTCTCATAGGCGTCCATTCCTAGCTGTCTTTTGGTTTTCATTGTAACACCCATAATTTTTGGATAAGTACAACTTCGAATCAGTGTGGAATCGATCTCTTAAGAAAAATATGAAAAATAGGATTTTGGATTAAATCCTAGATTTTATGGTCTTATTGGATGAGGCGCGCAGAGCTCTGGATCAGCTTAAAGACGCGAATTTCATCCCTCAAACTTCATTTCTTCATATCTCTCTCATTTCAACTCCGATTTTGATGATTCAACTTGCTATGGTTCCGTCTTTGAGAGATCTTCAAGGATATAGAAAGAGTTTGGAAGATCATTGGAATATTCAAGGGTGTTTGGTGGTGGTAAGTCTCGATTCTCCTTCCTTTCTCTCCCAAATCGTTTTCTCTTTTCTCCCTCACAAAACCCTAACCGATTTTGGGGTTTCTCTTGGAGATTGATGCGTTCCTTACCCATTTTATGCTATTGATTTCATCTATAGATGCAAGAGCAAGTTTCATCCACAACATCTTAGAGATTTTTGGGGTTTTCTAGGTTTTAATCAAAACCTAAGTGGTGAGTTCATCCTCCTAGCTTCTATACTTTCATATGAGTTTTAAATGTTCCATTGATGATCTCCTAGTGTTTTTTTATTCAATTTTGGTTTGGATGATTTTGGAGAAGTTAGGTTAATATTGGGGTTTTGGTCAAAATGGAGATTTTAATATAAGCTGTTTGGGGAATAGTTTTGAAGTGGTTGAATATGAATATTCATGGTTGGAAGTTATGAATTTAGGTTTTTGGAAGTTTTGGCTTGAGGATGCAAACTTCATCAAAGGAGCTTACGTTTGGAGAACTCTAGATTTAGCTCAATCTAGCAAAGGTGAGTTCAAGTTACTTTGCGAAAACGTTGTACATGCCAAAATGAGTATTTTACAAATATGTGTGTTTTACTTGAAAATGTATGAGGTTGAGTTATTTGAATGGTTTAACTCTTTTGAAGTGTTTATCTTCATAAATGTGTAAAACACCCGTATTTGGGGCTTTTGAATATTTGGATGGTTAGAAACCATAAATTGTCTTTAAAAGATTAATTGCTCAAAATGAGGTTTGTTTGATGGTTTAATCATGTTAGTGTAAATGATTTTAATAAACCATTTGGGAAAATGCACTTTTAGTGTTATGAGTAATTTTGAGAATATTAAGGGTGTGAGTCCTTTGGGAAAACCCTTTTGTTTAACCAGTGTTGAGTTTTGGGGTTAATGATGATTTCGGGATACGTGTTTTCTTAAACAATGTTTAAACGCGTTTTATGCGATGATGACCGACATTATGGGTCTAGCAAGCTTGGAGCACTTTGCTCGGTTTTGACTTTCAGATAGTCTTGGGACATTTGTCCGGTTTAAATGGCTCGATGTGGAGTCTTATTTACTGGTTGCTTTTATTGCACCGTGTTGCATATTATTGCACGTTGTTGATATTTACATGCTCGGGGTGGAGTCTAGGACGTGTTATATGCTTAATTGCATTTCATTTGCATGATTTGATGTTTATAAATGATCATTTGGTCTTTGAGCAGAGGGCTCGGTTTTGAACTCGATTGAGTCTTGATGGCATTCGCCCGGTTTTAATAAGCTCGACGTGGGCTTGGGGTTTGCATTTCATGAGTTGCATTATGTCGGAGATTTACATGATTTGAATGCATTAGTTATTCTTTTGGGGTCATGTAATTATATTTAAGTCGAGTAAGCTTGTTTCGGATGGTGGGTTTTCCCAAGGTAAAGATCCAGTAGGATTGAACTTGATGGCTTGGACTAAAGACCTAGTTTTGGTTGATGTCTAAGAAGGGCTAAAGACCTAGTTTTGGTTGATGCCAGAGATAGACTAAAGACCTAGTTTTGGTTGATGTCTAAAACGGACTAAAGACCTAGTTTTGGTTGATGTCTGAGATGGGCTAAAGATCTAGTATGATTGATGCCGAGGATTGACTAAAGACCTAGTATGGTTGATGTCATATGTTTCCACATCCAAGAAGCTTACTCGCATTTATTTAATCGTGGTTTAATTTATGTGTTTGCCACATTCGATGAGATCGGGTCTCCCCCGTCACTGAAGGGTGTTGATTTCGGGTATTTTATCTATTCACATTGTTGAGGTTATAATACATGCATATGGATTGTTTTCCATGATTGATGGACGGATTTATGTTACATTCTTATTGGATGTTTTAACTGCTGGAGTTTTATTTTATGGTATTTGGATTTTAATACATTTTACGTTTGCGTGAGTTTTGCTTCGTATTATGTTTCCAATGAAAGATCATATTTAAATGGATGGTTTCCATGCTTTACGGGTTGAGTATGTATTGTCAACCGTATTTGAAGGTTTTGCCTAAACTAGATTTATTCACGTATTTGAGTGGGTTGGGATTCGCATCTCATTTTGGAAAACGCTTTACACTTTTTCGGGAATGGTTTCCATGGAATTTGAGTGCGTTGGAAAATGAGTCATTTACGCCCGCTTGGGAAACCCTTTTGGAAATGATAATCTTGTTGCAAACTTTCATTTAAAGATTTATTTGAATCATGACTAAAACTACTAACTTCCGATTTATGATTTTATTTAGTCATGAAAAAATCCTTGAACTTACTAGGCGTAAGCCTAACCCTTTTTATTTGTCGGCATGTGCAACAGGCTCAGGTTGGGGTAGCTCTAGCTACATTGTGAAGTGGCGAGTGCTAGTAGAGTGCACGAGAGGTGATTTAATTAGTGAAGTCTTCCGCAATTGTTTGGACTAGCAACTTGTGTTGTGTTATGTAGCACCCGATTAAGTTATTTTATCGTGGACTTATAATGTTTTAAATTCTGAGGTATTTTAAGGAATGAATTGTAGAAGTGATTATATCTAATTTGGTTAATTTATTGAATTTTAAAGTTAGTTGCTCGTTCCAAATTTGAGGGTGTTACACATTCTGAAGATTCTTCTCAGGGTACTTGCTCTAATGCGGATTGTTCCCGCTCCTCTATTCCTTGAGTTGACGCTCCCAACTATCCCGTCTTGTTCTTCGATGTATTGGCATGTGGTCCACCATTTTTGGACATAGATTGCAGGAAGATGGTCATCGAACTCTGTTAGGGCTCTAAAAATATCAGAGTTTCTAAAGAACTCAATGAAGACATGATATAGGGGTAGATAGAGTCCTGGAGTGGGATCAAATATGTAGTTGTTGTTAGCAAACTCGTATGGAAGAACAATGATATCATCAGTGGGCTCTATTCGGCTAGAATCAGCAGAGTTTTGGGGTTCCGCCATTGTTGCAGGTTTGGGGTTTTCTTGAAGAACACAGAGGATTTGAATAAAAGAGGGAAAGGTGAAGGGTTTAGGAGGTTTAGAAATGAAATGGGTCACGGTTATGGATATTTATAGTCAAAACTTGTGGTTGGGTAATCGTCGTAGGTACTGTAGGTACTCGAGTGTCAGAAGGTGGAGTGGCTTGAATAGTGTATCGTGGGAACAACTAGTGGTTTAGCTTTCAATTAGAGAGTGCCACGTGGATTTGTTCTGACCACTTTTGTGCAAGTAAACCGTCGCCGTTAGAGATGTGTGGGTGACAAGTGGTTGACGCTTAGAAATAACCCGCACCTCTGATGACGTTTCTTCTGATGACGTGGCATAAAACCGACAGAGCTCTGTTGGAGCTTTGCAAGTTTTGCCTCTGATGAGTAACCCTTTTTCATTCTTTTCGAGTACTCCTTTGGTGTTTCACCTTTACCCAAAATTATTTAAAATTCTGTGTGATGCAGAATGGCCAAAGAACGAGAACAGAACCGTCTTTAGAAATTTCACAGAGTTCTGGTGAGAATCAACAGAGGCTCTGGTGAAATATCAGAGTTCTGGTAAGTTCTTGACATTATCAAAGAATTTTCATCAGAACAGGTTTTCCCTCTTTCTTCAAAAAGATTTTTCTTTTCAGAACAGAAAGCGAAGTCATTTTGATTTGAAAATCAGATTTGACTCGCTCCCCCTAAAACCATGCGCAAAGTTTTATAAACTCCCCCTTGAAATATGAGCAAAAAACACCTTTTACAAAAAGAATTTTACAAAAAAAGAGATATATACAAACAAATTCACTAAGCTTGTTGAAAAAGTATGCATGACAGAGTTCTGGTGAATAGCAGAGACTCTGTTGAACTATCCTTCCTAAATTTTTGACAGAGCTCTGTTGGAACATCAAAGGCTCTGTTGAGTTTGAACAGAGTTAGGAGGACATGTTCAGCATACCCAGTTTGCCGATTAAGAAGTTAAATCTCCTTTCATCAAGGGCTTTTGTAAACAAGTCAGCAAGCTGGAAGTCGGTTGAAACAAAGTACATTTCAATCGTCCCTTTTTCAACGTGATCCTTTATGAAGTGATACCTTATATCGATATGCTTTGTCTTGGAGTGCTGAACTGGATTAGCTGTGATTTGCTATGGGACTCTTGGAGTCACACAGAATTGGAATTTTTCCATACTCTAGGCCATAGTCTTTGAGTTGGGTTTTCATCCATATCACTTGAGAGCAACAACTGGCAGCAGCAACATACTCTGCTTCTGCTGTAGAGGTTGATACGCAATTCTGTTTCTTGGATGTCCAACTTACCAATTTTTCACCAAGTAATTGGCGGCTACCAGACGTACTCTTTCTGTCATTCTTGCATCCTCCGTAATCTGAGTCTGTATATGCTACAAGCTCGAAACCAGAATTAAGAGGATACCAGAGACCCAAAAATTGAGTCCCTTTAAGATATTTAAATATGCGCTTGACAGCAGACAAATGAGATTCTTTAGGATTTGCTTGAAATCTGGCACAGAGACAGGTTGCAAACATTATGTCAGGTCTGCTAGCAGTTAAGTACAAAAGTGATCCTATCATGCCTCTGTAGTTCTTGACATCTGTTGGCTCACCTTTAAGGTCAGAGTCAAGTTTAACTCCAGTGGCAATAGGAGTTTTCATTGGATTTGAATTGTTGAACTTGTATTTTTTCAAAATATCAGAGATGTATTTTGACTGACTTATAAAAGTCCCTTTGATGGATTGTTTTACTTGTAAACCAAGGAAGAATGAAAGTTCTCCCATCATGCTCATTTTGAATTCACTTTTCATCAAATCCTCAAACCTATCACAGTACTCTTGTTGTGTAGACCCAAAAATAATGTCATCAACATATATTTGTACCAGAAGTATATCATTCCTATACCTTCTAAAGAATAGAGTTTTATCGACATTACCTTTCTCGAAGTGATTTGTCAACAGAAAATTTGACAGAGTTTCATACCAGGCTCTGGGAGCTTGTTTAAGGCCGTATAGAGCTTTGTCTAACTTGTAAACGTGGTCTGGAAACTCCGAACTTTCAAAACCAGGCGTTGCTGGACATAAACTTCCTCTTGTAGTTTTCCATTCAGAAAGACAGACTTTACATCCATCTGATAGACCTTAAAACCTTTGTGAGTAGCATAGGCTAAGAATATTCTTATGGCTTCTAGTCTAGCTACAGGGGCAAAGGTTTCGTCATAATCGATACCTTCTTCTTGACAGTATCCTTTTGCAACCAGACGGGCTTTGTTTCTGATGATTATCCCATCTTCATCCTTTTTATTCCTAAACACCCACTTGGTTCCAATGGCTGCTTTGCCTTCAGGAAGTGGAACCAAGGACCAAACTTTGTTTCTTTCGAATTCCAGAAGCTCTTCTTGCATAGCTTCGATCCAGTTTGGGTCTTCAAGGGCTTCAGAAATTTTCTTTGGCTCAATCATGCTTAAAAAGTTTACAAAGAAAGCTTCATTGATTGTGGCCGATCTCGTCTTCACACCATCTTCAGCAACACCGATAATTTGATGATGAGGATGATCCTTTGTCCATCTTGTCATGGGAGCATGGACAACATGAGGGGTTTGTGCTTCTGATGGGAAAACACGATCCTCAGAATCAGAGCTCTGTGGCACACAACTCTAGAGAGTGGCTTCATTGCTCTGTGAGGGTGATCTTTCAAATAGGGAGTCTCTGCCAATATTCGTTAGTAGAGGTGACGATGGCTCTTGCACAGGTTCTCTTTATGGTTCCTCGTTTGTCTGAATGACACCTGTAGACAGAGAAGTAGATGGTGAAGTATTGGAGGGACCAGTAAGAGTTGTACCTGTCAGATTCTGTTCTGTTGAATTCTGAGCTTGGTCGCCTCTGTTGATGTTGACAGAAGAGATATCATCATTGAAGAAATCATTGAACACAAGATTGATGTCTTCTTCCCTTGTCTTTGAAGAACTTGGCTTCTTCTGTTCTGTCTGTGTCCCCTCTGTTGATTTACGATCAGAGGCACTTGATGTACTTTCATCAAAGGACACGTTAACGCTATCTTGAATGACACGAGTTCTGATGTTGTAGACTCTGTAGGCCTTAGAGGTTAAGGAATAACCAATAAAGATTCCTTCATCCGCCTTTTTGTCGAATTTTCCCAGCTGTTCTCTATCATTCAAGATGTAGCACTTGCAGCCAAAAACATGAAAGAATTTCACGTTTGGCCTTCTGTTGTTGATGAGTTCATAGGGAGTCTTTTTAAATCTTTTTACTATGACAGCTCTGTTTTGGGTAAAGCAGGCTGTTGAGACTGCCTCTGCCCAGAAGTTGATGGGAAGGACAAAGCCAGCCAGCATGGTTCTGGCGGCTTCTACCAGAGTTCTGTTCTTCCTTTCCACTACACCATTCTATTGTGGAGTTCTGGCAGCTGGGAAGTTCTGGGAGATTCCTTCTTTTGAAAGATAGGCATCTATTCTTGCATTCTTGAATTCTGTCCCTTTATCACTTCTCAACTTTTGCACTTTTAATCCTAACAGAACCTGTATCCTTCTCAACAAACTTATTAGTATTTCTGGGACATCAGATTTTACTCTGATGAACTCAATCCAAGTATATCTAGAAAATTCATCAATAAGTACTAGAATATACTTCTTGCCCGACAGACTTTGCATAGAGATAGGACCACAGAGATCCACATGGAGCATATGCAAAGGTCTGGGACAACTATGATCACTCTTAGTTCTGTGTGAAGATCTTTTCATCTTTCCCAATTCACAGGCAGAACAGAGATGGTCTTTGTCAAATTTCAGTGGAGGAAGTCCTTTTACTAGATTTAATTTCACGAGCTTGTCAAGATTTGAAAAATTCAAATGGGCAAATCTTTTATGCCAGAGCCAGGCATCTTCATTTTTTAAAGACACTAAACAAAGCTTTTCTGTTGTAGAGTTTTGGTTAGGATTGAAATTCATTTTATAAAGATTGCCTTTTCTGTCGGCTCTTAAGAGTTCTTGACTAGACTCGGAAAGCAACAGAGAACAGTACTTCTTCCTAAAATTGACATCGAACCCATGATCACAAAGTTGACTCATGCTAAGCAGATTATGGTTTAATCCTTCAACATAAGCAACCTCAGAAACTGAAACACCACCATTGATTAAAGTACCGTATCCTCTAATCTGTCCGCCATTATCTCCTCCAAAGGTTACTGCACTTCCATTTTTGTTCTTGAAAGAAGTAAGCAGCTCCTTATTCCCTGTCATGTGCCTTGAGTATCCTGAATCTAAATACCAGATCTGCACATGGGGTTTCTGCAAAACAAATTAGTTTCTTTTAGGTACCCATTGTGTTTTGGGTCCTTTCTTGTTAGGTTTGGGGGTGTTCAAGGGCTTATCTGCTGGCTTTCCATTTTGGGATGGTATGCTAGAGGGTTTCTTCTGTGCATTCTGAATAGTCTTGGGATTTCTTCTTTGAGACGACTGATTCAGAACACAGTGAGGACCATTCATATGGTTCTTTAACTGTAACAGAAGTTGAATACAATTGCATTTGATAGAACATGAAGATTGATGCAAATTGTCGTTTTTATTCAAAGACTATTGTTTAAAGGGAGCTTGATTTTGAAAAACTTTAGGACCAGATGTCTTTACGTACATTCTGTCCTGTGATTTAAAATTGTTGTTTCTTGGAGCAAACTCTCTTGAGACAAAACTATTTCTCTTTTAATTTACAATAGGTGTAGAAGTAGGTTGGTCATTGACTTTCCATTTTCCTTTCTTCTCTGTTGTAAGTTTGACTTGATCATAAGCATGAGGAATAGAGGTATAGTCTTCATGAATAATTTTAGCTTTTCCTCTTTTCTTCTCTTCTATCTCATTAGAGGAAAGAATTATGATACCTTTATTTTTCAAATTTGGCAAAAGTATAAATCTGTTCTGTTTCTTAAAGAATGAGACGTTTTTCAGAGAACCAGATTCAACAATTGCTTGTTTAGGTTTGTGCAAAGAAGTCTTAGGAGCACATAAAATTTGCTCATCTACCTCAGAATCAGAGTCACTGTCAGAGCACAGAAAGTCTCTGGTGGCTCTGGTAGAGGTGTTAGACTCATTGGGTATCTTAGAGTTATCAGCTCTGGGGGATTTAAACTTTCTTATCTTTGGTTTTAAAGTATCACAAGCAGCATTTTCTTCAATAACTTTCAAAATGTCCTCTTCAAAAGTTGTTCGTAAGGTTTCAGAGGATGGAGAGAAGACTGGAACTCCAGGATTGAGTTCTCTATGTATTGAAGCACAAGAGGGTTCTGTAACAGAGGCAACAGACTTATGTTCCTTGAAAGAATTGAAGTTAAAGATTTCTTTCGGATCAAGACTTTTGATAGAATTAGTAAGCTTTATTTTAGCTCTTCCCTGATCAAGAATAAACTTTTCAGATGGTTTTGTAACCTTTTCTTGATTCAAGGAGTCATAGCTGACATTCCTTAAGCTTAGTCTTTTTGCTTTTGTAAAATCTGATATTTTGGCTCTTTTGAAAACATCAGTTCCAGAGATCACATCCTCTTGCATTTTTCCAATAGAGAAGGCAAAGGGATACGATGCCTTTAACCTTCTTTTATAAGGATCAATGTCTTTAAAACCTAGACCTTGCTTGTCTTCTTGAGAGTTGATTTTGGTATACACATTCTGTGCATCTTGGTACTTTTTGATTAAAATCTCCTTTTTCTGTAGGGATTGATGTAAGATTTCCCTCCCTCTCTGAAAATAGTCTTTTAGAGCAACAGAGTTTAAACGTTCATTTTCAGATTTTGCAACTTCTTCAGCTTTTTGTTTCAAAATTTCTTCAAACTCTTTAACCCTTTTTGAAAACGTGCCTTCTTTCTTTTGTTGTAAGACTTCTAGCTCAGATTTTTCTCTGGATATTTCTTCCTTTTCCTATTCCAAGAGAGTTTTCTCTCTCTTGTAGAAGGACAGATCCTTCTGAGCTAGCTTCCTTAACTCTTTTTCCTCAGAAAGCTTTTGTTTTAAGAGTTGAAACTCTTTAGTAAGTAATGACACATGCATCTCAAGTTCTGAGTCAGACTTGGATTCTGAGAAATGTACCTTGGCACTGGGTCTGGTTGTCTCCAGCGCTCTGTTGTCTGGCTCTGTTACGGTCATGGCAAATGCATGAGCCACATCTTCTTCTTCGGACTTTTCTATTCTTCCTCCGGTCATCCAATCAACTTCCAAACTTCCATCATCCACAGCAACAATGGCTTGCTCTGGTTCATCGTCAGAGGATGAATCAGAGATCCAATTCTCCATCTCAGCAACATAGCTTCTTTCTCTGTAGTTATACTTGTATTTATTCTTGTAATAATCTTGATCTTTCACAAGTTTTCCTTTACAGTTAGCAGAGAAATGACCACGTTTGCCACATCTAAAGCAACGTCCATCATTCTGATTGATGGGTTGGGCAGCATCAGGCTTCTGTGGAGCAGAAGTATTGAACTTCTGTTGTGGTTGCTGTCTCTGTTCTGTCGGAGCTCTGTTGTGATGGTTATGTTATGGGGGTGCAGCATAAGCTCTGTTCTCATCTTTCTCATATCTACCTCTTCCGTCGAATGCTCTGTTGCCAAATCTCTTGTTGAATTGTTGAGTGATTAATGCAAGAGATTTAGCAAATGCATTTATATCGTCATCCTCATCTAACGAGTTTTCTTCAGTATCACTTTCAGCTACCAAACTCTTACTCTTCTTGTTCTTTCCTCTTCTCGATCTTTCTCTGTTTGTCTTTCCTTCTGTGGATTTCTTTGATTCAGAGACTAACGCAATAGGTCCTGCAATGGTGGATTTGCCTTTTTGTTTTACAACATCCTTTTCTTGTGCGGCCAGAGTGCCATACACATCGGTAAGAGACCATGCATCTAGATCTTGGTTAGCTTGTAAAGACATGGACAGATTTAACCATTCATCATTCAGACTTTTCAGGAACAAAACATTGTTATCTTCCTTCGACCTAACAACCCCACACTTTTTACATTTGTTTATCAAAACATTGAATCTGTTGTAGGTTTGTTGTAAGGTTTCCTCAGGAAGTGCCTTGAAATCGTTGTATTCATTTATACATTGGGTCCTTATGTTCTTTTGGGTTTTGATGCCACCCTCAAGCTGATTAAGAAGTTGATCCCAGATTTCTTTGGCAGTAACACATGAATCTAGTTCTTGAAATATTTCATTAGGAATGGCCATAATCAGAAGTCTAACTGCTTTTAGATCATTTTCCATTTTTAATGTCTCTTCATTAGTGAACCCGGTGGTTTTGGGTTCAAGGTGAGCAGGAATCTCAGCAGTAGTTTGTGTTGCGGGTACACGTGGAACCAAAACCATGGGTTTGAATGGTCCATCCGTGACAGAACGCATTAAATCTCTGTCCATCCCCTCAAGGAAGTTAACCATCCTAATCTTTCATTGAGGATATTCATCTCTCAGAAGAGTAGGAGGCTTAGTCAGAGAACCAGCAGTATAAATAACGTTGATATGGTTATTTGCCATTTTTCAGAAAAACAGAGTATAACAGTTTCAAATGGTTTTGAAAGAGTATAAACTGAAAGTAAGTGAACAGTAACCAATGGAACAGTAATGAACAGTAGATAATATCTTTAATCTAGACTGGAAAGCTTAAAATAGTGGTATATTAACTTTTAAACTTTAAACTGTAAAACAGAGTATACTAGGAAGCTTTGAAATACACACACAATTAACAACAATGAATCAACCTTGGTAGATTGGATTGTTTGATTTAAGAAAATCAAGCAAGCTCTGATACCAATTGTAGGTTCCCAGATTCACGTTGTATCACATTAATGGTAGTAACATAGACAGCGGAAGTATTTAAATATAAAGCCATTAAAGTGAGTGATTGTGTGAATGATATTGTAATAGTGAGAATCAATTATAGAACAGGATAATGATAACAAGATCAAATAAGAAACGCTGCTCGTATATTGATAATGGATAACACCAAGAACAAGATCAATGGTGTATCCTAAAATCTCACAGGGAACAATATCGTACGGAGGTAGTGCTCGGGATTACTGCAGTGTGTGCTTAAACAATTGTGGAAAACTATTCTTCCCAAAGCTTACAATTGTTTGTTCCACTACCTCTCTATTTATAGCCCTGATAAAGTGTAGACAGTGTACTATCGTACCCTAGAATGACACATGGAAAGTGTGTCTCCTATTTTTAGGTCATACGTGGAAAGTATGGACACTTGTCTAACACTTGGGATTTCTTACGAGACTTAGGCATCACAGAGGTCTTCACTTCAACAGAGCTCATAGACCAGAGCTCTGTTGGTCTTCGGGTTGTGAACAGTTCTTCTGTTGATATTCTGACAGAGCTCTGTTGAGCTCTGTTAGTTCCACCAGAACTCTGTTGAGTTCTGTTGATCTTCTTGAAGCTTTTTCTTCTAAGTCTTCTGCTGCATCTCTGATGGTCTTCTGACTTGATAATATTTTCAATACTTTTACATTACAGATACTTGGGGCTAACACCGTAAGGTAAGAAAATTTTAGGATATTCCGCATAAACCTCTTTACAATCTGATGAACGGAAGACCATTCTATTTTCTTTTCAGGAGCCCGTGCAAGAATGTCATACAGACTTAGGACATCATCAAGTTTTAGGCTCTTGAAGTCGGCTTCTAAAAAGACGCACTCAGTGCCATCGGATCTTCTAACGGTAAACTGAGGATACCAGACATTGAGAAGCCGGTATGATTCTATCTTCAACACCTTCACAATGACTTTATCTTACCTTACCACATCTGTATCCAGGTCTCTGTTGCTCATAACATGTAGAAACTCAATCATGTGAAGTGGTGGCCAGTTCTCACCTTCGTATACCTTTTTTAGGCTGATCCTCTGAACATCCTTTACAAATAAGTCTTTCCTAATGCTTTCTTGAAAAGGAATTAAGATTCTCACCCTTTCTCCAGTTGCAACATACCTTGGTTCAGCGATGAATCACCTCTTGATATAATCTGAGTTCTGTTTCTAGGATTGGGTCTCGTATCCTGTCATCAATATTCACTGGAACCACTGGAACTTGTTGAGCTGAAGAACTTGTACCTTGATCAGCTTGTTGTTGCGGTTGAGGAGAATCATCATCAGAATCAGAAGCAATCACTAGATTCCCGGTGGTATCAAAGATGTCATTTATTTCTTCTTTTATCTGCACATTTGTAGTCTCTGGCTCTTCCTCAGAGTCAATATAGATGTAATCATTGATCATGTCATCCGCCATCCTTTCTTCTTCCGTTCTATTGTCAACAACTGGAGGCTTTTCAACCCTGGGTATGACATCAGCTAGAACTGCGTCATCATCAACCTGGGCCACATCTGTTTCCTGTCCACTTGCCCCTTCTGTTTCTGCTACCTGATCTGATCCACCAACGTTTTCAGCGTTTGTAGCACTAGATTCTCCAACTCTAGCTCTCTTCTCCCCCTCATGTTGATCAGGATCATCCTGATCATCATGTCTTCGTTTGTTGGAAGCTTGAGCCTGGACACCACATGCCTGTTCGACCACTGTGATTCTTTCAGATAAGGATTGGTAGCTGGTAAGCATGGCTTGGGTCATTTCCTTGATGGAGTTGTTTAGAGTTTGAAAGTCTGCGCTGATGGGTAATCGGTTTTGGGCTTCAGATTATTGTCGGAGTAAACCTACCAATTCTACTTTTCATTGGTATTTGAGTCTCCTTGGGAGAGTAAACGGGCTAACAGCTCTGATTTGAGCTGATGGGTAGGAATAGTGTGTAACGGTTGTGATGGTGGTGGTTGAGATCTGGGTGGGGAATTGGATGGTTGATCCTGTGGAGTTGTCAAAGATTTTGCTATCCCTTTTCCTTTGATAGCTCTGCTCACTTCATTTGCTAGTCTGTCAATTGTTACTTGCATAGCCTGACGGTGTTGCTTGTAGGAATTATTGATATACGCCAATGCTACACCTAGAAGTGGTAAAGTGATGTAATGCGGGGGCGGGCCGAGCATTTGTGTAGCTTGTTCAGGTGAGATGGTTGGGAAAAGTGAACTAACGCACGGACCACTTAGGTTACCGATTGAAGTAGCAGTTGTAATAACTGTACTGCCTGTGTTCAAAGCTGGCCCAGTGTTAGCAATGACAGGTCTTCCACCCGATCCTCGTGGGGCACCAACAAATGGCGGTCGCACTCTGGGTGTTCTGGTTGGGGCACGAAAGCCCACAACTTGTTGAGATTCCAACACTCGTGGCCTAGGAAAGGTTGTTCGTCCAAAAGGCACTAGACTCAACATGCTCGAAATGAAAGTCGGTGACCGGGGTAGGAGCCTACCTTGTTCAATATCGGCAAACACCTAGTGTGTAGCCGATAGTGTGTGTGCCGAATCCCCTGTGTAAAATGAAACATCGGCAAATCGAGAAGCCGATGAGTGGCTGAGTGGGGCTGTGCATTGCATGGCTGGGTCCACCATGTCTGTTTCAATACGCAACCGTGACGAACGCTCGTTGGTAGTGGATGTGGCTACCCGACTAGTAACGGTTTGGGGAGGGTCGGTAGTTAAAAATTTGTCCAACCCTGTCACAATCACTCCCAATTCTTTTCTCACCTCCTCTCGGCTCACCACATTCTGATTTTCTACCTCAACTCCCTCGTCCCGCCTTATGTCACCGATATCGCCGGAGAGTCCGATGTTCCAGGTGGAATCAGCATAGGAACTCTCTAGTTGTTGTCTCCGACCTACATGTCTTGGAATTAAATCAGCATCAGGATCATGGTCGAAATCGGAGTCTCAGTTACCATCATCATCGTTTCTGGGTTGGGTTGATGCTTCATCTTCGGATGAAGAAGCAGATATAGCATAATCAATCGTCTTCTGAATCCAATGAAACATCATCAGCAAATACTTAGACTCGTGCCGCTTGTGTAACTCTGGAAGTAGATGCCTCACCAGCAGTCCTCACCACATTCCCCACTATCTTTCTTATAGTTCTCCTCACCTCTCCCTGTTCAGGAACCCCGTGTTCCTGAACCTGCTCGACATTGATACCCTCACCTCCTAATTGGTTGGCACCTTGGGCAGGTCCCTCCGGTTTTGGCTGGACCATTAGTGCGTTGTCTAACCTATACTGCCTAACTACCTCAGACTGGTCGGCATAGGCGAGTACGACTTCGGGTATCACTGTAATATGGGCAAAGTCTATATGAGCGGGCATCTTCAGGAAGTGCATCCATTGGCTCGGGCCTTGTACTGTGTTTGGTCGTCTCGGGATTTCTTGATTATCTTCCATTATCCCATGAATGAGTATCTGGAAGAAACGCTGGTAAGGCACGAAGTTCCGGTTCTTGAGTGGTCTGGCTTTGTCTTCGACTAAGTCTATCAGCTCGTTCCAGAGGATAATTGCATAATCTATGCGGCAGTTAAAGGCAATGGCATGGAAGATACGAAGAGTTGCAAGGTTACATTTGTCTAGACCGGTGTGTTTGGAAGTCATACAACAGTTGACTATGGAGCATAGAGTGTACCAAACTCTTGGTAGGAATCGGCGTTGGAACTTGGACGAGCTGGTAAGAACTGGGTTTCGTGGGTCTTGGTATCCCAAGCTTCGGATGTCAGCGAACAGTTGTACTTCCGGAATCATATCTTCTAAGTCATCATTATAAGGTAGGTCGAGAGCTCGGAGAAGTCTTCTTAAAGTAAGACGAACGTCGAAATGATCGACTTTGGCAGTAAAATGTTGGCCTCTTCGGTGGACTGGATGGAGCTGCTGAGTGTGCCAAAACCGTTGCAAGTAGATAGCAGGCACGGTGATCGATTTGGTGAGAGCGGTGCGAAGCGGATGGCCACGAATGATTTCTAGAATGATCCGGTGGTCGAATGCCACGCTGAGATCGAGATGGTGGTTGTTGTCTAAGAAGGCAAGATGAAGGCTTCTCGGTAGAAGTTCCTCATCAAGGTCTCGTGCATTCACCGACGGATGCGATGATCGGTGCGACGGAATCACATTGTTCTCGTCAGAAGAGCGACTGTCATTGTGTGACATCTGAATAGTAATCGATCAGTACAGGGAGTAGTAGTTTTTTTTAATACAACTTGTCGAAAATAGCCTAAGTGCTAGAGTTTTCGCAAGACATACAAACAAATTGTCGCAAGTGTAATTTTATCGCAAGGAAGGGGTTGCGAGGAAAGGTTATCGCAACAAACGTATTGCGATAAACTGTTATCGCAACATGTAGGCTGCGATAATGATGAACAATAGTGAGTTGCGACAATGATGAACGCGAAGAACATCTAAGGCTGCGATAACTTTGAACATGGAATAAAACCTAAGTGTTCGTACCCAGAAATCTATGTTTCACACAAAATCAATATTAGGCCTACTATACTAGGTTCGCAATGCATTCATGAGTGAAACCCTATCAATTTTAGCAACTAACCAACATGTATAGATCGAACAACAAGCAGAATATGAACAGATTGATATAATTATCGACCATAATACTCTAAAATCAACTGTAGAGTGATACATTATGGATAAAACAAAGTAAGAATCATGGAAACATTACCTCGAAGTGATTCTGAATGGAATGCAATCGACTTGAATCACCAAAAACTTGAAAATCGCAGAAAATCGAACTTGATGTTTGAGAGAAAGTTGAGAATTTTGAAATGAGACAAAAATTCAAACTGCTCGTATATATAGAGAGTTGAGACATGTGATAGGTGGCAAAACATGATTGGTCCAACGTTTGACCTCCACAGTGTCAGGTTATCGCAAGAAGAACGTTGCGATTAACCTTGGTGTTATCGCAAGGAGCAAGGTGCGGCAACAACCCCAGTGTTTAATCGCAACAGGGTGTTGCGATAAACACTGTTCACTCCACTTTATCGCAAGCAAAGGTTGCGATGAAGAATGTTATCGCAAGCAACGAGTTGCGATAAAACATCTTCCAGGTTTAATCGCAACTGAAGGTTGCGACAAAACACTGTTCACATTGTTATCGCAAGTAGTGTGTTGCGATAACATGAACACTTGAATATTTTTCAAAAAGATTTTTCAGGAAATTTCAAAAATGATTTTATCACATTGGAAGATGTCCAACTTCCAATTGATTTAAGCACTAAAGGTTTTAAACAAGGTTTTCACTCCCCCTTAAATGATGCAAGGATTTTGAAAATTTAATTTTCATCATTTAAGAGTTAGTGTTCAAACAAATCAGAATACTTACCTTGTGTTCTCCAAATAACAGTCACATGCCATCTGCACTTACAAGATATGTCAAGTATGCACACTCCTCCTATTCTTGTGCATCCTATCTGTACTAAACTCCCCCTGAGACCATGAACACACCTTGTGCAGATACAGATATCATAACAAATCACAGATAATGTATTTTAGAAGAAAAGAAAATAACAAGTTGAATAAACATTTGTAGTACAACTAAGGTATTAAAATTTAAATAACATATATTGAGAATAGAAAATGATGAAAATTTGAGTGTATCAATCTAGATGCACTATCTAGATTGAGATACAAATATTTCCATCTATTATATGATCAATATAAGGAAGTTAAACTTTCATGTTCAACATGCCAAGCTTGGATACTAAGAAATTAAAGCGTTTTTCATCCAAAGCTTTTGTGAAAAGGTCGACAAGTTGATACTCAGTTGTAACAAAGTATACTTCAATTGTTCCCTTCTAGACGTGATCTATAATGAAATGATACCTGATGTCGATATGCTTAGTCTTGGTGTGTTGGACAGGATTAGCAGATATGGCAATCGTGATTTTACTGTCACAGTAGATGGGGATCTTCTCATATTTGAACTCGTAGTCCATGAGTTGGGTCTTCATCCACAGTACTTGTGAACAACAACTGGCCGCGGCTACATACTCTGCCTCCGCAGTTGATGTTGAAACACAATTCTGCTTCTTAGATGACCAGCTCACGAGCTTGTCTCCCAAAAACTGTACATGCCCCGATGTGCTCTTTCTGTCCAGTATGCTTCCTCCATGATCTGCGTCTGAGTATGCGGTGAGTTCGTATCCGGTTCCCTTGGGATACCACAGTCCGAGATATGGTGTTCCCTTCAAATAGCGAAAGATTCTCTTGACAGCGCCGAGGTGTGATTCCTTAGGTTTAACTTGAAATCTTGCACACAAACAAGTTGCAAACATTATATCTTGACGACTTGCAGTAAGATACATTAGTGACCCTATCATTCCTCTATAATTCCTAACATCAACATCAATACCATCAGGATCTGGACCGATCTTAGATCCTGGAGCCATAGGAGTACCAATTGATGTACAGTTTTCCATCTTGAATTTCTTCAAGATATCAAACACGTACTTCGATTGATTGACGAAGATACCTGTTGAGAATTGTTTGACTTGTAATCCAAGAAAGAAATTAATCTCTCCCATCATACTCATTTCAAACATGGTCATCATAATGTTAGAAAACCATTTACATAGTCCAGGGTTAGTCGAACCAAAAATAATGTCATCAACGTAAATTTGTACTCAAAGAATTTCACCTTCCTCATTCAAAGTAAAAAGAGTTGTGTCAATTTTACCTTTTTCAAAGCCAGCTCCTAGTAGAAAGGTAGATAAGACTTCGTACCAGGCACGTGGGGCTTGTTTGAGACCATAAAGAGCTTTGTTAAGGATGTACACATAGTCTGGTTTATCTTTGTCCACAAAGCCTTCTGGTTGAGACACGTACACTTCCTCCTTCAGAACACCGTTCAAGAATGCAGTCTTCACGTCCATTTGATAGACAGTGAAGTTCTTGTAGGCGGCAAAAGACAGGAACATCCGAATTGCTCTTAACGAGCAACCGGTGCATATGTCTCGTCGTAGTCTATACCCTCCTGTTGCCTATACCCTTTTGCTACTAGTCTAGCTTTGTTTCTCACAATTATGCCGTCTTCATCTTTCTTGTTTTTTAGGACCCACTTAGTACCAATGACTGTTTTACCTTTGGGTCTCGGAACAAATCTCCACACCTTCAGAGCTTCAAATTGATTCAGCTCTTCTTGCATCGCAATTAACCAATCCGGATCTTCTAAGGCTTGTTGAACTGTTGATGGCTCAACTTGACTTAGAAAGAGCGCATATAGAACTTCATTTGCGGTTGCAGATCTGGTCTTTACTGGTTCAGACACCTCACCAATCACCTGATCTATTGGGTGACTGCATGTCCACTTCTTGGAGTGTGGATGGAGAGAAATAGCATCTTGATTGGGGTCTACTAAGGTAGGATCTTTATCGAAGTTCAACTCGATCGTCAATGTCGGTTCCGGACATGAGGCTGTTTGATTGTCAGAAGAGACAACTGGAACAGCCTCGGGAACTGCTTCAGTTGATTTTTTAGAAATGTTAGCAGTATTCTGATCATTGACATTTGAAGTCGTACCCGATGAAGAAGCACCATTCGTAGATACTTGTTGTCTTGCTTGTGTAGATGTCATGATAGTGTTCCTTGGAGAAGATACAGGAGTTGTTGCACCAGTATTGGATGATGTCGGTATCGATGAAGGCCCTGATATTGTAGCTTGTACTGGAGGTGTAGCAACTTGATTCCTGTCATTAACATACGAAGATGATTTATTACTTCCAAAGAAATCATCATAGAAATGTTCAAACAAAATATCAAGTTCATTAGGAGTAGAGTTAGATGTGGAAGCTTGATCTTTGTTCGACTTAGTCGTCATTGGACGGATTTGTCCAGACGCTAGTATGCCGTATATTACGGGTTCTGTACTGTTCTGTACAGAAGCCATTTCCTCAGTCTCATCGAATTTGACGTTAATGCTTTCCATGACAGTTCTAGAGGATTTGAAAACGCCCTCTTTTCCCTTAGGACTAAATTTGTTCAAGTTGTTCTTGTCATTCAGCACGATACACCTGCACCTAAAAACACGAAAGTAGTGTATTACAGGTTTTCTATGGTTGATAATTTCATATGGAGTTTTGCCAAACCGTCGATGTATAATTGAACGATTTTGTGTATAGCATGTCGTTGACCCAGCTTCGTCCCACTGAAACAGCGGTAGATCAGCATAGGACAACATTGTTCTGGCAGCTTGTAAAGCCCGTATCCTGGTATGTAATTTCTTTGTATTAAATCTTTTTTTTAAAGATTTATTTAATGTGGTTTCCGTTAACGGGGTTAGACGAATAGAACCCAATCGTTAAAAATGTCGAAATTTCGATTAGTTGCGAGAAGGTTTTTAGTCGAGGGGCCATTTGTGTCAAGGGCCAAAACATACATAGTTTCGGCCCATGCTTTTGTAAACCGTAATCCATATGTATTTTGTTGGTGGGTGTTTGTGGCGTGGGGCAAATAAGTGAAACCAAAAGAAAAAAAAGGAGATAAACAAACCCTTTCTTTTGTTGATGTTGCTTGTTGCCGTGACCAAGAAGAAAGGAAGAAAGAATAAGATTACCAAACAGAAAAACCCTACGTTCTCTTCCCCCATTCCCCTTGCGTTGTCGTCGGCCGGAGTGAGAGAGAAAGAGTCGCCGGAGAGAGAGAGGGCTCGCCGGAGAGAGAGAGGGAGAGCGAGCGAGAGACAAGAGAAGCCGGAGTCGTGTGTCACGGTTGTGTCGTCGCGAGGTAAGATTTCTTTTCGTCTTGTTTCCTTCTTGCGTTGTTGTCGAAACCGCCACCGCCGGTGGTGGCTGCCGCCGCCGCCGACCACAACTGCCGGAGGCGGCAGTGGGTAGTGATTGGTGTTGTCCAGCCTTCGTACGTCCGTGATATCTAAACCGTAACCCAATCGCGAAAACATCTAAACCGTTTTAAAAATCACTTTCTGTCCCTATTTTGCGTCCGCCATAACTTTTTCTCCGTAGCTCGGTTTGAGGCGAAACTGGTGCCCACGGTTCACGTTCTGGGTCGGGCACATTTTCCGTGTTTTAGCGGAAATCTGGTTCGGCCTCTAGCTAGGTGAAAAAGTGGTCGTTTTTACAGCAGTTCGTCATTTTATGTAAAAAACTGCAGTTTCTGTCCCTGTCTTGCGTTAGCCGTAATTCTTTACTCGTAACTTGGATTTGGGTGAAACTGGTGCCAAAAGTTCCCTTTCCGAGTCTAGTAACTTTTCTGTGTTTTGTGCAAAATCCAGTTCGGAACGTAGCATAGGCCAAATCGTCGTTTTATACCGATATCTGCTGTTTTTCACTGTTCTGCGAACCATTCTTATAAAATCCGTATTTAATTGTAGAAAAATCGTTAGGAGGTGTATAATATGTCCTTGGAACCCTAACTCAGAGTACTTTCTAGTTATGTATTTTAATTGAGGATTTTCTGGGTTTAAAGAGGTCGGAACAGGTCCCGAATAGACCTATTTGGTTAGACCGAAAAGTCGTTCAAGTGACGGTTTAAGCGTGCGTCGTATTTTAGGGTCCGGGTCTCGTGTTAATACATTTTAACGTTCGTCTAGGTGTCGGGAAGTGATCTTGGATTTGTGGAGCTTGAACTATTAATTGTGAGCTAGGCGCGCTTACGAGGTGAGTTCTCTCACTATATCTAATAACGGTTGTTTTATCATTACTGTAGTACGTGTGTGGTAGCTTTATGTGATTGTGTTGTGGAACTAGATAGTGGGGTGTCTAGTTGATACTATGTTGTATGCATGTTATGGTAGTTTGTATGTACTACTGTACTTGTGGTGTGAACTAGTTGTTTGTGGCGCGTAATATGTGCTTGGGTTAAATGCTTAGTATAAACGTGTGTTACATTACAACTCGGTGGGACCGAGGAAGTGGAAAGAAACGTTGTGGGAACTCGGTGTGACGAGTGTGTTACATTACAACTCGGTGGGACCGAGGATCCGGCGGGGCCGGAGTTTTTATACGCGGGTGGCGTAGAGACTCGGTGGGACCGGGGATTCGGCGGGGCCGGAGATGTTATCATGTGGTCGGTGGGACCGACTTGTGCCTCTTAGGTGGGTGAGTGTGGATATGCATGTTTATGATTTGTTCGTAAACTGGTATGTTTGTTTATGTGTATCTATCTGTTATAGGGGTAATGTGGAATAACTGTGTTATCTATAGTGGTTGAATTCACTAAGCTTCGTGCTTACCCTTTCCCAATAAATCATTGTTTCAGGTGCGGGTAGCTCCAAGGCGTGACGGGTACACACTGGCGCGTGGAAAGAGCTGACTATTTTATGATCTTCTTTTTTAAAAACAATTATTCCGCTGTTTATTGTTCGTAATAATTTCATTTAGTGGTTTGCAAATGAAACGATTGAATTATTAAATGCGTTTTTATTAATGAAGGGTTACTTTAAAATTTTTTGTAATTTTTGGGACGTTACACAGCTTCAACTAGTGTACAATTTCGTCTTTCAACAACCCCGTTCTGCTGAGGTGTTCTTGCTGCAGAGTATTGATGAGAAGTTCCTAATGACTTAAAAAAGTCATCAAGAGTCTTGTTTTTAAACTCTGCCCCGTTGTCTGATCTGATTGTCTGGACCGTTTGTTGAAGATTCACTTGAAGCTGTTTGATTAACGAGATAATCAACTCAGGTGTTTCATCTTTGGATCGTAGAAATTTCACCTATGTGTATCTCGAATAATCATTGACGACAACCAACACATATCTCTTGGCACTTATACTCTGGGTCTTCATTGGCCCACAGAGATCCATATGAAGAATCTCCAAGACTTTGTGTGTACTAGGCTCAGGTTTCGGCGGATGAGGAGCTCGTTTCATCTCCCCCTTCTCACAGGCGGTACAACAGTTGTCTTTCTCAAACTTTAGAACTGGTAGACCTAGGACTAAATCTCCTATCATCAATTTTTGAATATAACGAAAATTGAGATGAGATAGTCGTCTATGCCATAACCAACTTTTCTCTAGTGATGCTTTAGACAATAGACACACGTCGTTCTTTGGTTTGATATTTGACAGGTCAATAGTGTAAAGATTGGACTTCCTCGTACCAACTAGAAGTTCATCTCCTACTAAAGTTCGAACTGAACACCGGGTCTTCTTGAAATTGACTTCTAGATCTTTATCACAAAATTGACCAATGCTAAACAAGTTATGCCCCAAACCTTCAACGTAGTTAACTTTAGTAATCCTAACGTTGTCTTTCACTATGTCTCCGTAGCCCAGAATCGGAGAATACTGATCATTCCCAAACTTGACTCTACCACCATACTTTTCTACAAAATTAGTGAGCAGCTCCTTTCTACCAGTCATGTGCTTTGAGCATCCTGAATCTAAATACCATACATGACTGGGCTGCAAAAGAGAAATCAAGTGGTTTTAGGTACCCATATGAGAATGGGTCCTTTTGGGTTAGGAGTTTCAACAGGTTTGGATTTCGCATTTTTCCTTTGAAAACCTCTGTTATAATATCCATTTGTATAAAATCTTTTAAGACCATAGAAATTATAACCAAACCAATAAGAATAATCGGACTTGCAGATAAAATCATCCACACCACACGAAGAACAACAAATTTGATCATGTGCTAAATTAATCAGTTGTTGCATTGAAGAAATCTTGTATGGGATTACAAGTTTTTGTTTATTGAAAACAACATGATTACTAACATTAGAAACAAAATTGTTTTTCTTGGAATTAAAAGCAACATGAGATGATTTTCTCTGGGCCACATCATGTGTGGACTCCTTTATTCTCCATTCGAGTCTCGAGTTGTTTCTTATATAACGATCTGAAATGCCAGCAAAATAAGAATCATAAGCATTGGAATTTCGAGCTTGAAAAGACTTTGATTTATGATTATTCGTCTTCTTCTTCTTTTTCTTTTTTTGAAATGATTGTTTAGATTTGGATTTGGAATCATTATCAGAATTTTTCTCAGCTGATTTTGAAGATTCACCTTCGAAGAAAATCTTCTTAGGTTTCTCTTCTTTGATTAAGAAGTCAGAGTGATCTGGAAGTTTGGCACTAAAGTCAAAATCAATTTGAACAGCTGTTTCTTTTACTTCCTTACCCTTCACATCACAAGGATTCTCAATATCACAAACATATTGACTATTCAATGGAGTATGAAAGATACCATAAGACTTCAGATAGAGAAATTCATTTTGTTTAGTAGGGATATATATTTCAGGATCAAATTGACTTTCCAAATCCCAAGATTCAAGATCATCTTGGTCATCAACTGTCAAGCTCCTAAAGATAGTATTTCCCATAAATGTTTTTGTTAGGGTCAATTTATGTTGAATTAAAGTTCAGGGTTTAATTTGTAATTCTTGTATTTGAGCTTTATTAGTGAACGGGCCGTGGGCTTGTTAACCACGGGCCCGCCATATAAATAGTTCATTAGCCTTAGAAAAATAGGCTAGTTGTCTTTTTGCTTTCCCTTTCGTATTGTAAAACTCTCTGAAAGCATAATAGAGATGACCAGTTGAAATCGTATACTACATTGCTTACTTGTTTGATTTCATTGTTCGTTGCACGGATCTGAGACTCACAGTTTTACACGAAGAAATATCTGACTCTGAAAAATGTTTTTCTTTTAAAAAATTCTCTTCAGTTCGGGACGGTTCCTCCCCAACCTTTCAGAATGTATCGCAGCCATTTCAGAATGGATCACAGCCATTTCAGAATGGATCGCAGCCGTTTCAGAATGGGCCGCAGCCATATTTTGTTCCTTTCAACGGGGACGCCAATGGATCGTCGCCTGGCAATGGCATCAGTTCAGGAGTCAATCCGCAAATAGGGGTGAATCTCGATTTTAATGACCCCGTCGTCCTACGATTGAAAATGTTAGAAGATCAGAACGAGCGCGTCCTATCTTTGCTCGGCAAGCTACCTGGGGCAGCCGTGCCCGTCGATGTCAAGCCTCGATCAGCGTTTCAGGCGTCGCCCTTCATCGATGAGATCGCGACCGTCGAGGTCCCAAAGAAGTACAACGTCCCTGCCTTCACGCCCAAGTATTCGGGAGTGACTGATCCGACATAACACGTCGCGCAATACAAGCAGCACATGTGGACGATCTCAATCCCACACATGTATCAGGAGGTTTGTATGTGCAAGAGCTTCAGTGCGACTCTCACTGGTCCTGCTCTCCAATGGTTGATCAATCTCAAACCCAAGTCCATCGGGTCGTTCGCTGAATTGGTCAACCAATTCTCTCAGCAGTTCGCCAACAGTCGCAAGATGCAAGATGGAGAAGCAGACCAGTGACCTGTATTATGTCGTGCAGAAGAACAATGAGTCTATTCGGAGTTATTTCAATAGATTCAATGCGGAGATGATCAGTCTTTGCAATTGTGACGTCAAGACCGCAATCGAAGCTTATAAGCGTGGTCTGGACGACAGTTCGTGGTTATATACTGATTTGACCAAGTATCCTCCAGAGAATTTCGAAGACGTCCGAGCTCGAACCCTAGCATATATGAGGGTAGAGGACGACGCTGCCTTTCGTCACAAGCATACCGATGACAAGAGGTCGTTAGGTGTAAAGAAGCCAGAGTTCAAGACGAAAACAAATTCCAACATAGAGCCCGCGCGCCAGATCTCGAACGTTCGATTCAAGACAAAAGCAGAGGCCAAGACCGCGACCAAATTTCCTCAGTACCCCAATATATCCTCTTACGTGTTCAAAGGGTCCACTAAGGATTTGGTCGAAGCTCTGAAGACCACCCAGGCGACCATCCGGTGGCCCAAGAAGTCCGATCAGGACGACGCTAAGAAAGATAAATCTAAGTGGTGCGACTTTCATGTCGACCATGTGTTGATCCAAACCCTCAGTGATTTGATAATGACCCTCTCTTAAATACTTAGTGAAAATTGTAAGTAAACAATATGTATCAGAGTTTCACTATCGCTGATAAGTACTAAGACCTTACAGTACCGCTGATAGGAACTCTCGCTCTTTAGATTAAACATTCAGCGAACACTGTTCACCATAATGCTCTGAGCCTGTTCAGTCCTTATGGTGATCGCTGATAACTTAGTTGTTTACTTATGATCCCTGAAGACAAGTTTCACGTCAACATAGGTTCTACGCTGAAGTCGAAGATCAAGCTCAAGAACCAGCGACAAGTCTCCTAATGAACTGATGCGGATCAGCAAAGACTCAGATTTGTCCACTCAACGTGAAGTATCAAGTACAAGACTTCAGCTATTGCTGAACTTTGTCATTCACTGATATAGAATGATAAATCGCTGAATTAACGAAAGCTGATCATGAAGTCCTCCGTACAAAGTACTTTTGTCTTAACCACCCTTGCACGACTCCGTACGATATGTCAGAAAAGAACCTCCTTATTGTCTGAAATCGTACAACCACTCTGATACTACACTGTTCAAACATGCGGCTACTAAGGTTGTCTACAAAGGTCAATGACATACAACCAATGAGTTGCTGTCACGTGTAAAGTGTAAACTGCCATGCATTAAATGCATGCAGTATATAAGAAGGACTCCAGCTTCATTTTTGAAGTACTCGAAAACCCTGGACGAGTCACTTGCTAACTCTGGTCAAGTCATCTTTCTTATCTTGAGATAGGTTATTATTAGTAATTTCCTTCTCTTTCTTAGTGCAAGAAACTTAGTGTTCCAACTTGTTTAGATTTAGGTTTATCCTTAATCTTGTTCCGCAACAAGCTGTAAATTGTTAATGATTTATCAATAAACAATTTAGAAAAGTAAAATCTGTGTGTTTGTATTCAACCCGCCCCCCCCCCTTCTACAAACTTGTATAGCCCTTCGGGACCAACAAGTGGTATCAGAGCAGATTTGTTTAATCTCATAAACAAGATCTGATCTATACTAAGATTTCTCTTCCTAGCTATTTCCTAAAATGGCTACCAACACAAACACAAACTATATTGACAATGGTTCTCTTGCAAAACCCCCTAGATTCTCCAGAGATAATTTTAATCTATGGAAAAATAGGATGATTCTCTTCTTAGAAGGTGTAGACCCTACTATGCCTTATTATCTTGAAAACGGCCTATATATTCCTGTAAGAATTGATGCTGCAGTTCCAGCCGCTGAGAATAGACCTGCTATTCCAGAAAGGCTGATTCCTAAAGAAATTCATATGTGGACTGATGAAGATAAGAAGAAAGTGGATATCGACACCAAAGCCAGATCCATACTCTCCATGGCTCTTCCTGACGAAGTCTACCATTCTGTCATGAACCTGAAAAACCTCAAAAGCTGTGTGGGACACAATCTGTGTTCAGTATGAAGGTACTTCTGAAGTCTAGGACTCTCGAAAGATCAACCTGGTAAGACAGTATGAAAGCTTCATTTGTGGTAAGAATGAAACTCTCTCTGAAGTACACCAACGTTTTAACTGTTTAATAATAGATCTGAAAACTGTTGGTAAGGAATATTCTAACTTTGAAGTGCTGACAAAGTTTTTAGAATGTTTACATGAAAGCTGGGACAGTTATTCTATGTGTCTCAAGCTATCAAAGGATCTAAAATCAATGACCCTTTCTACCTTATATGGCACGATGCTGAATCATGAGCAATCGAGTCATCTTAAGAAGAATCTTGTAAAAGATTCCAAAAGAACCCCTGTTGCTTTAATCTCAGAGGAACTTTCCACTCAGCGACCCTCGGTCACTATCACTGAGTTGGAGAGTAACTCTGAAAGGTCATCAGATTCTGACTCTTCAGATGATGATGAATCTTTGGCTCTCCTCACTAAAAAGTTCAGGAGATTCACCAAAAAGAAAATGTTTAGAAAGAATAAACCTCTTTCCATTACTGACAAGTCTCCTAATGAACTGATGCGGATCAGCGAATACTCAGATTTGTCCACTCAATGTGAAGTATCAAGTACAAGACTTCAGCTATCGCTGAACTTTGTCATTCACTGATATAGAATGATAAATCGCTGAAGTAACGAAAGCTGATTATGAAGTCCTCCGTACAAAGTACTTTTGTCTTAACCACCCTTGCACGACCCCGTACGATATGTCAGAAAAGAACCTCCTTATTGTCTGAAATCGTACAACCACTCTGATACTACAATGTTCAAACATGCGGCTACTAAGGTTGTCTACAAAGGTCAATGACATACAACCAATGAGCTGTTGTCACGTGTAAAGTGTAAACTGCCATACATTAAATGCATGCAGTGTATAAGAAGGACTCCAGCTTCATTTTTGAAGTACTCGAAAACTCTGGACGAGTCACTTGCTAACTCTGGTCAAGTCATCTTTCTTATCTTGAGATAGGTTATTATTAGTAATTTCCTTCTCTTTCTTAGTGCAAGAAACTTAGTGTTCCAACTTGTTTAGATTTAGGTTTATCCTTAATCTTGTTCCGCAACAAGCTGTAAATTGTTAATGATTTATCAATAAACAATTTAGAAAAGTAAAATCTGTGTGTTTGTATTCAAACCCCCCCCCCCTTCTACAAACTTGTATAGCCCTTTGGGACCAATACCATGGTCATGCGACAGATGATTGTATAGCCCTCAAAAAGGAGCTAGCATATCATGTCCCGAAGGGCAATCTCAAAAATATCATCGATGACGTCGTTACTTCACCTAGCGACCATCGACCGTCAACCCCCAAGCATGCAAAGGTTGTCAATTGCATCACCGGTGGTTCGGACGTGTGTGGTCTGACATATTCCGCAGCGAAGCGTCACGCCAGTCAAGCACCCGACGATCGGCCTATTCCGCGTTCATCAAGGCCAAAAGGAGATCTGGAGTTGGAAGCTATGAAGATTGTGTTCGATCAAGACGACCTCGGTGACTCATATCAAAAGCACCATGACGGGTTGATCATTCAACTTACGTTTGGTAATTGTTTAACCCGACGAGTCTTGATCGATGGGGGCAGCTCAGCGAACGTCATTTTCCTTGACACCATCAAGGCCATGGGGATCGATCGCTCGGAGATATCATCTTGCCAGTCTACACCGGAGGGATCAACAAGCAGACCAAGTTCAGAGTCCTCGATTGCGCGTCAGCCTATAACATCATTCTAGGTCGACCATGGATCCATGGAATGAAAGTCGTTCCCTCGACGTATCATCAGACCCTGAAGTTCCCTACGCCGTGGGGAGTCCAAGAAATCAAAAGTGAGCCGAAAGTCACCCGTGACTGCTATAAGACCACTCTGAAGCCGCGAAAGTAAGCCGTCTAGCAGCCACGACCCGACCGAATAAAACGGCTATCTTGCCCTGTCGCACGAAAACACGGTCGATGCAGACATAGATGGTATTTCCCAAGATCTATGTGTCGATTCGTCATTTAAAACCTATTTTCTCCTGAAAGGAATAGGATAATAAATGACGGGGGGCAAATACCCCATTCAAATTCAAAAAAAGGGAAAATCTGAGAAGGTACGTTCCCTAATTTTTTTCTCTCCTTTCATACGATTTCTCATCGCGAACGGTTACTGACTTAAACATCGGAGGGTCGTTGGTTAGCCAACGACCAACCTCTAACATCGTTTTTTCGCAGAATCGCACGACATTAATCTTAAGGCTTTAGTTTCGCAAGGTCGCACGACAAAAACAATCAGGTCTATGACTTGATCATCCTTCTACAGGGACACACGATTCAAGTTCATCGCACGACTTAGTCGTACGATCGCAAAGTCTAGCGATCTCGTGATCTAAGTTTCTTGACTTAGAAAAATGTCATACTCTGAATGTATGCTCCAGTCGCGTGTGCTTATGTTTATATACACGATTTAAAAGTCTTATGGCTTACGTTCCAGTTATTGTGTTGCAATAATGCTTAAGTCGCGTGATTTCTTGGTTATTCTTTACTTAGTGAATCTTACAATTAACGCTGTATTTATTCATGAAATATACAAAGTATGAATTCAAAAGAAGCCCATGTTTCATTCAGCGAATAAACTGTCGATTTACAATAAAAAGGAAAGTGGTTCGACCACTAATAGTCAACAAAAGCAAGGAAAGATTAAAAGTTTCTTAAGGCTTAGGAGAATCGCCCGCCTCCTTCGCGCGACTAACGGCCTTTAGCTCGTGCAAAACATCATAAAGCTGAATGGCCAACTCGTCGGCACGCGCCAAGGCCAACTTCTCCCTGTCCAAAGCCGCCCTCTCCCTTTCTAGCGCCGCATCTTCTCTTTCAAGAGCAGACATCACCAGATCTTCGACTCTCGACATCTCGGCGTATAACGCCAGGGAAGACTGGAATGTCTATAAAATGTATGAAGTTCATTAGAAAATATTCGACAAAAATTGCAAAATAAACAAGTCATGAAAGATTGACACTCACTGTGAATTCCAGACCGGCAACCTGAGATCCCGTCTCTCTGGCTGGAACTCTGTGAAAACGCTCCCTGAAAGACGGGAGCAAATATATCCCCAAATGAGGAAACAACGTCATCCCGTCTAGGACACCATCCGCCATAAAGTCAGACGACAACGTAAAGTTAACCGTCGTGACTTCGGCCGATGACCCCCCGCCCTTGTCGGCAGACGTTGGGGTCAACACTTTGGACACCGGTTTCGTCACTGTCGCCGGAGGCGCCGAACTTGCCGGTGTCGCGTCCATCGCGCCATAATGGGTGGATGACGCCCTCGCCTCCTTAGGCGTGGCAACTTTCAACAAATCGTCAGCCCTCGAAAACGGTTTCCTCAGGACTACCGTCCTTGTCTTCTTTGAGATTCCCGACCCAGCTGTCGGGGCATCCTTTCTTCTTTCCCTGCCTCGAAGGGTAAGCGCAACTTGCGTCGCCTTTTTTCCGGATACCGAATTCTTCACAGTCGGCACTACTGAAGAAACACACAAAGCGTCAGACAGACTAAATAAACGGCGAAAATAAAAACTACGACACGCTTACCAGTCGCCTCTTCCTGCTCATCCTCCCCTTCTTCATCTTCTTCTTCAGGGTCTCCCGTATACACCACCACGTCCTCGTCTGCGGCCGCCGGTTGCCACACGACGAAAGATCGATCATTAATGCTATGACTCAGGAATCTGTCGATCTTGGCTTGGGAATCTTAGTTCGGCTTCACGGCGTCGAACTGAATCTCTGAAGACGACAAAAGAAGAAGAATAAATAAAGAGCCTAAAAAATAAACTAAACAATGGCGTATATTAAAAACAAAGAACATACCCGACATATTCCAATCAGGACGAATCCAGTCACTGTTGAAATCAAGCGAATCAATACGTACGAATACGTACCTAGACTTCCACCCACGTTCGTTGACCCCGGTTTTCAAAACCAGGGTGTGGTCGCCCTTGTACTTGGAATAAGGGCTATAACGCCAGTTCTTGTCTTTCTTGACTTGATAAGCCAACAAGAAATCATTCATGATCATAGGCGACTCCTACTTTGCGGACAATCGCTCAATACCTAGGAAAACTCACCAGAGTTGGGGCATTAACTGCCCTGGCGACAGACCAAAATCTCGCATGAAAGCCTTGGATAAGGCCAAATACGGCCATTCAAACCCTATTTTGAAGGGATACTCGTATATTACAAAGTATCCTTCAGGACAACTCCCAGGACGTGTACTCCATGGACAGATCATCTCTATCCCCGCAGGGATTTTTGCTAAACACCTAAAAGTATTTAAGTCTTCCTGACTCATGATAGAACTCTCCGGTTCGGTCGACATTGTTTATCAGAGAAAAGAGAAGAGCAATGAAGATGAAGGTGGGAAGGTGATGCCTTATATAGGCACTCTAAGCCTCGAATCACTATAATCTCTCGTAAATTTGGAAGGAATTCGAAGAAGAGCGGCAAGTGAATCACGAAATTTCTCTCGAAAAAACTTTCCGAAAACTTAAAAATGAAATATCCACCGAAGTTTTCTATTCATGCAAAAGATCGCGTCAGGTCGAGTCCAACGATGATCGCCACGTGTCCCCAACAGATCAAAATACTCGACAGATCGACGACACCTGGCACGAACAGCTGGTAAGCACCATCGTGCGTCAGTATGACGTCACGACCCCGTTTTTCGACTTCCCATTTCAGTTAGAATCAAACCGATTCAATTCCAAAGCAACTGAATAGTTCTTACACGTGTCACGATCCCGAGCACCCGACAAGAAAAATTTAAAATTCGAATTTGCCATCCTACTTTCAAATTTTGGGGGCAAACTGTTTGGGCAAAATTTCACCAGTCTCGACCACGACCAAGGTAAGGAAAACACCTATTCCCTTTTTCCATAACAAAGGTAAAATCATAGTACTTTCTCTCATGATTAAAGATAAAATCAAAAATCTTTTACCTCACGACACTCGACCTCGACGTCGCCTAGTTCACACGACCGTCGCATAAAACCATGCGACCTCGACCGACTAACGCGATATACGACTGTTATATTTGTTCAGTGTTTAATGCAGGAGTCAACACCATTTATGGACAACGGCTATAACCGACGAAGTCAGTGAATATGATAGGATTTATAAAAACCCTAAACCGGATCTTTAAGCTCAAGAATGATTAGTTCTAGATCATGGAATAAACATATACAAATCACAACATGAACAGCGGAATTAAACGACAGATTTGTATAGCTAACAAGGTTCATTAATTTAAACATATTGATTACATACTCACGCCCCAATTTGTTGACCTAAGTTATCAACAAACGAATACTTCTTCTCAAGTATTAGGATTAAGAACCTTGGGGCTCATGCACACACATCTACACGTTTTTGTTTAAACGTGGGTTTCAAGAACGTCTAATTCTATATCTCTAGGTTTCTTTATATACTAGAAACCTAGATAAACTAGAAACTAGATAAATACCAATCCTAGATAAACTAGGAATCCTAGATAAACTAGAATTTACAAGGATAACTATAAAATAAACATATTACAATTCGAACCCTTGTAAGTTGAAGTTTTGACACATCAAATCTATATGAAATATTCCTAACAATCTTCCCCTATTTGATGATGACAAAACTTAGCATCAGAATCTTCAAGTAGCTCTTCCCCTTTTTGACATAATCAAATCCAAAACTTATCAAACTTGAATCTTCCCCTTGAATGATCAACACTTCTTCTTCCCCTGAATTTATGCTAACCATCCTTGTGTCTTCGAGGTTATATCAATTACGTTGTAAAGAAAATCAACCATTATCTATTTGAAGTTGAAGTAAAAAACCAAACCTTGAGTCTTATATCCCGTAGAAACCAAGTGAACAACAACGTCATTCTCATGAATGAGGGGATCCCTGTCCTTCGACCAATCTTCTTCTCTAAGATTTCGTCAAATTGAAGTCACATTCTTCGAACAATTACGTTAATAATCTTCATAATATCACGGGTTATCTTTAACAGGTGAAGGATACCTTTAAAGATATGATAAGAACACAAACTCTAACTTTCACTTCTTCTTCAAACAAACTCTAATTAATCTTCCTTTTTGTAATCAACTGATGACGATCAAAGGGTAGTCATTTAAGCATTCTTCCTCTATCGTTCATCAAACCTTCATACCTTGTGTGTGTGAATTTTCTTGAAACAAACAAAAATCATCCTCCTTTTGTCGAGCATGATCCTAACATGGTGTGTGACATGTATTCTCCATTGCATCGCGGCATTGATTTCATGGCTTTGAGGAATTCTGAGTGAAGAACAATTTTTATCAAGAAAAAAACAACTGCTGGATTTCGAGAATTTCTGGGAGCGTTCTGGACGTCGTACGGCCAATCCAACCAGACATAATGTTAAACAATGTGTCCCGAAGCTGCTGTCCAAAAATCGCGACGATCCGACGGTTCAATCTCCGGGAATAGGCGAAACGGCCGGCTGTGATTTTCCAGAAAATTTCTGCGAAAAATCTAATTTTTCTTTCTTTCGTTCGTCTTCTTTCGTCTCTTCAAATCTTCCATTAAACCTTGTTTTTCTTCCAGATCAGAGAGCACCATGTGCTCTGATACCACCTGATAGGATTTATATAAACCCTAAACCGGATCTTTAAGCTCAAGAATGATTAGTTCTAGATCATGGAATAAACATATACAAATCACAACATGAACAGCGGAATTAAACGACAGATTTGTATAGCTAACAAGGTTCATTAATTTAAACATACTGATTACATACTCACGCCCCAATTTGTTGACCTAAGTTATCAACAAACGAATACTTCTTCTCAAGTATTAGGATTAAGAACCTTGGGGCTCATGCACACACATCTACACGTTTTTGTTTAAACGTGGGTTTCAAGAACGTCTAATTCTATATCTCTAGGTTTCTTTATATACTAGAAACCTAGATAAACTAGAAACTAGATAAATACCAATCCTAGATAAACTAGGAATCCTAGATAAACTAGAATTTACAAGGATAACTATAAAATAAACATATTACAATTCGAACCCTTGTAAGTTGAAGTTTTGACACATCAAATCTATATGAAATATTCCTAACAGAATAACATTTAATCCCACATTAAAGACGGCGACCGTTACGGCTGTTATCAAAGTCCTTGATGATTCAATTAAAGTGCCCGAAGACTATAAATATCAATGGGAATCATCATTTCAAGGGACGGAAGACAGATACAATATCGAACCACAGACACAAGCACTCGAACTCTGAAGAACACTTGAAGCACAGAAATCGATCACAGAAGAATCGCTCTCGACGCACGACAATCACACACGACGCACACTGTTTTACATTAGAAAACACTTGTTACTTTACATTTTCGAAGTCTTTCCTTCATTTGTATTGTAATCTCTGTACGATCGACACCAGAAACACAAGGACATCGCCCCTGATTGGCGACAATAGTGCAGCGACGACTTCCACTGTCGTCCGCGGGTTTTTTCCTCGTTGAGGTTTTTCCCGCGTCACCAAAATCTCTGTCTCATTTATATTTCTGTCTTAAACGCACGCTTTTGTCGAACGATTCCTTTCTTTAGTTGTTAAAGTCCACATCGACCTTAAGTTGTACTTTGATGCGATTTTTGGCATTAACAGACAGCACCCTTAAGGCTGTCCGCGAGGCAATGGAGCAGCACGTCGCGGCCGAGATCGACACCGTCAAACGCTTACTCAAAGGTAAAGGGCATATGGTCGACACTGAAACCGCAGCTACACCTCCACCGGCTCCTACTCAGCCTACCTACTCGCTGGACACCCTCAAGACGATGCTTCTAGTCCAACTGCTCCAAGAATCTGAAACCAACGCCTCTACAGAAGCAGACCTAATAACCGTTCTGAAATCACAGGTCACTGCTTCCTCATCTTCTATTACCACTCGCCTGGATACTATTGAATCGACTCTTAAGGACTACAACCAAGCGCTCACAACGCTGTCCGAGAGAGTTCGCTCACTCGAAGATACCTACAAGAGTCAAGCAGACGGTCTGAAGCGAAAGCACGATGATCAGGATGATCCTGATCACCGTGAGGGGGAGAAAAGACTAAGACCTACCGAGACCGCCCCTATCCTCACCGAATCGACAACTGTGGTTCATCTGGAACCAGCAACTGCGACAACAACAACTGACGACGAACCTGAAGCCGAGTTGCCATTAGCCGAGATGGTAATCGACATGGAAATATCAGATGATGATGACCCGACGGTTGAAAAGCCCGAGGGTTCAACACAGGAACTGGTTGATTTTGACTCATCAGACAGACCGTTATTGGATATGATAGATCCAAACTGTGAAACCAACCCGGAGACCGAACACGCATGGTATGAAAAAGCCGCCACTGCCGCAAATCTCCAAGTCAATTTGGTTTTCCCTACTGATGACGATGACAACATTGACTATGATCAGTTCCTGCTCCAGAATTTATATGGTTCTTCTTCCGTTCACTCTGCTCAACCCGATGAAACTTCAACAAGACCCGAGACCTCAACTGCCAATATTCAGACATCTCCTCAGCAACCGACAGCTTTTGATCTCCCACTTCCTCAACAACAACAAATTCGTTGGGAGAAGATCCCAGTATTTATTCCTCATCTGGAGGAATCCCTGAAGAAGTTGTTTGTTCACAAGCTTCGCACAATCGAGCCGACCTTTTGCCTAGGTATTTACAACTTCAATCCCGAATACCAACGCCGGTACATCAGCGCAATGAAGCGGTGTCTTCCAGCCAGCCAAGTCAGAACCAAGCATCAGATCACAGTTACTATGTAGGTTACTTTGTTTAAATTTGGCGTTTTTTCTTAAAATTTAGGGTTTATTTGCTTATACATGACGTTAATATGTTGTATCTTGATCCAATCATATAGAAACACCAAATGAAAAACTGTAATGCACCAACACTCCATTATTTTTAAGTTTTAAAATATTTTTTAAAAAAAGACTAGTGTATCGATTTTTAGTAACTTAAATATTTAATTTATATTTAATCGACCCAAAATAGCCAAAAAAAGGAGTCTATGTAATAATTTTATAATTAATTTTTAAGTTATTGTAAAAATTATTTTGTGATACCACTGCCAAAAAATATTGGATTTATCAAGTAGCCTCTTGTTATCGATACATGTTATCATGTGGTTATCTTATTAGGTATGGATTAAATGGTTGATTCACAACAAATAAAAAGAACTAAGATAGCTAGGTTGCAAAAACATGGCTGCTATGAAAACATTTTCCCAGCTATGTGGAGCTAGTAGCACACAGTACATGGCCGATTTAAGTAATCAAATTACAAATGGACTAGTTTCAAATGTTTGACATTATGAATTGTATACAAACTATGATGTTGACGTATTTTGATTACAAGCACTTATTAATGTTGTTATGGTTATGACATTGAATTCGAATCATTATGTTAGATCAAGTTTTTAATTTTAAAAATGCTTAAATTGATTTTTTTATCATTCAAAGTCTTAAATTTAGCATTTATCAAACAATTATTTTAATCCGAAAAAATAGACCGGATAGAATGGTCATGTCTGACATTTAAACTATTTATTTAGCACCACAAAGAACACTAAATTATCTTATATCATATAGACAACTTTATTAATTAAGACTGATACAGTGAGTATTCACGGGTTATTAACATGTTTCTTCTATCTTTGGAAAACAAGAAAAAGGACCGGAATTTGGCATCGAAGAAAGATCAAACAGAGGCTTACGCGACCTGGCAGTCTGGCACGCGACCTGAAGCCGCGGCCCAAGCCGCGCAACCCCCTGGTCCTTCGTCCTTCAGCTTTCTTTCTCATATCTGATTAGTTTTAAGAGTTAGTTTCTAATAAGGATTTATCTTTAGGATAATTAGTATTATTAGGATTATTATTTAGTTCTTTTATTAATTATTTAATTACTTTCCTAGTTGGTTTAGAGTTAGGATTAGTTTGAATTTAGTTTCCATAGTTATCCTATTTAGTTTAGCTATAAATAGGGTTTCCGTATTCAGTTAATTCAATTCAGTTTTAATCCCAGAATTAATATTAGTTCTTGATATTCAAGACTTCTTTATTGTTTTATCTGTTTACGTTGGTAAACTGATCCCCTTTTAGGGTTCGACGATTGTCGATCCGTTCCGCGCATATTCCTACTGCGTCAGTTGGTATCAGAGCCACAGGTTTCTCCTGTCTCTTTTATTAACAATGGTCGATCAACCCGCTACTCGGGAAAATCTTGATAGGGTTACAGCGGCTTTTACCGCAACCCTCACCACCATCACAACAAACTTCATCAATCAAATCAGCGACAACCATCGGAGAAGAGACAGACATAAGAAACCGGTCAAAGTTCCGCACATCGACAACTCTAAGCTTATTATGGATTCGTTCCTTCTTCAAGTCAGACAACCGGCCATTCGTGAGCAGCCACAAGAGAAAGACGACAACTTGCCCAACAATGTCAATGGTACGACCTTCCTCGCTACGATAGAATCCCAACAAGAAGTCGTTACCTAGACCAAAGTGGCCGAACCCGATCTCGGACCAACCATCAGAGAAATAAAAAACGAGCCAATAGAAGACATTCCCAAGTCACGAAACGATGGTCCCGAAGATGATCCTGAAGATGATGCTTCAATCATTCCAGCACCCAAGGCTCTAGATCAGGTCAAACCGGTGGTGCAAGAATTCGAAAAGGATGATCCCGAAGACACTCCCAAAACGCCAACATTGAAGAGCTCGATTCAAGTCAAGCCACTCTTGCAAAAGTTCGAAGGGGTGCTTGCAAAGGATCCTTTTAATATGTCGCCACCCCTACAACACAACCGACAACTCATTAATTTTGTGATTCGTACAAACCTCCCAAAGCTACAACCTAAACGTACGAGTCCTAAGGAGTCGAGTAAAGCTATTTTCCAAGGGAACTCGAGGTCGAGTTCTTTTCAAGTGAGGGTGTCTGATACAGTGAGTATTCACGGGTTATTAACACGCTTCTTCTATCTTTGGAAAACAAGAAAAAGGACCGGAATTTGGCATCGAAGAAAGATCAAACAGAGGCTTACGCGACCTGGCACGCGACCTGAAGTCGCGGCCCAAGCCGCGCAACCCCCTGGTCCTTCGTCCTTCAGCTTTCTTTCTCATATCTGATTAGCTTTAAGAGTTAGTTTATAATAAGGATTTATCTTTAGGATAATTAGTATTATTAGGATTATTATTTAGTTCTTTTATTAATTATTTAATTACTTTCCTAGTTGGTTTAGAATTAGGATTAGTTTGAATTTAGTTTCCATAGTTATCCTATTTAGTTTAGCTATAAATAGGGTTTCCGTATTCAGTTAATTCAATTCAGTTTTAATCCCAGAATTAATATTAGTTCTTGATATTCAAGACTTCTTTATTGTTTTATCTGTTTACGTTGGTAAACTGGTCCCCTTTTAGGGTTCGACGATTGTCGATCCGTTCCGCGCATATTCCTACTGCGTCAGTTGGTATCAGAGCCACAGGTTTCTCCTGTCTCTTTTATTAACAATGGTCGATCAACCCGCTACTCGGGAAGATCTTGATAGGGTTACAGCGGCTTTTACCGCAACCCTCACCACCATCACAACAAACTTCATCAATCAAATCAGCGACAACCATCGGAGTAGAGACAGACATAAGAAACCGGTCAAAGTTCCGCACATCGACAACTCTAAGCTTATTATGGATTCGTTCCTTCTTCAAGTCAGACAACCGGCCATTCGTGAGCAGCCACAAGAGAAAGACGACAACTTGCCCAACAATGTCAATGGTACGACCTTCCTCGCTACGATAGAATCCCAACAAGAAGTCGTTACCTAGACCAAAGTGGCCGAACCCGATCTCGGACCAACCATCAGAGAAATAAAAAACGAGCCAATAGAAGACATTCCCAAGTCACGAAACGATGGTCCCGAAGATGATCCTGAAGATGATGCTTCAATCATTCCAGCACCCAAGGCTCTAGATCAGGTCAAACCGGTGGTGCAAGAATTCGAAAAGGATGATCCCGAAGACACTCCCAAAACGCCAACATTGAAGAGCTCGATTCAAGTCAAGCCACTCTTGCAAAAGTTCGAAGGGGTGCTTGCAAAGGATCCTTTTAATATGTCGCCACCCCTACAACACAACCGACAACTCATTAATTTTGTGATTCGTACAAACCTCCCAAAGCTACAACCTAAACGTACGAGTCCTAAGGAGTCGAGTAAAGCTATTTTCCAAGGGAACTCGAGGTCGAGTTCTTTTCAAGTGAGGGTGTCTGATACAGTGAGTATTCACGGGTTATTAACATGTTTCTTCTATCTTTGGAAAACAAGAAAAAGGACCGGAATTTGGCATCGAAGAAAGATCAAACAGAGGCTTACGCGACCTGGCACGCGACCTGAAGTCGCGGCCCAAGCCGCGCAACCCCCTGGTCCTTCGTCCTTCAGCTTTCTTTCTCATATCTGATTAGCTTTAAGAGTTAGTTTATAATAAGGATTTATCTTTAGGATAATTAGTATTATTAGGATTATTATTTAGTTCTTTTATTAATTATTTAATTACTTTCCTAGTTGGTTTAGAATTAGGATTAGTTTGAATTTAGTTTCCATAGTTATCCTATTTAGTTTAGCTATAAATAGGGTTTCCGTATTCAGTTAATTCAATTCAGTTTTAATCCCAGAATTAATATTAGTTCTTGATATTCAAGACTTCTTTATTGTTTTATCTGTTTACGTTGGTAAACTGGTCCCCTTTTAGGGTTCGACGATTGTCGATCCGTTCCGCGCATATTCCTACTGCGTCAAAGACACTTTAATACATATATGGCTTTATTTAGCACCACAAAGAACAACAAATTATCTTCTCCCTTTTCATCTCTCGGACCCATGTAATCTTTCCTTGTTGATAGCTTCTGGCTATCCTTTTTAATGAGAATTGTTGCGTCAAAAAAAATCCAAATAGGACCTCCGATCTGGTCTCTTTTAATCGGTCATTGATGCCTATCTCTACATCTATCTACATATTTATTATTTACTAAATTGAGTTTTATTTGTTATACTTCTGCTCTAAAACGAGTGGTTTTAATATATTATATTTGAACCATAAACATTAAAGAAGATGTGTTAAAAAGATGCCAAGGTGAGGAATGCTAATGCTTTAATGTGTGTTTGAGTCTTCTATAGTATCCTTTTTCATGATTTAGTTGATAAACAATTACTTGATCCGATGAGACGTGATTCACATCCCTACAAACTCGAGCTTCTTCTTGGAGATGTTGTTTGAATCGGTCAAGGGTGGACAACTTTGATGGATGCGCGCTGACTTATTGGGTGTCTGCGTGGAGCATCAATCTCTAGTGGTCGTCGATATGCATCGTGCATGGTCGCTTTGACAGGTCTCCCTTGGCTACGGGCATCAGACATCTAAGGGGCCGCTTACCTAATCACTTACCCGGGTAAGTGCTTACCGGTAAAATTCAACACTATCGTTTACTTCTCGGGTAAGATTTTAGTCCACCAAAATGGCATCGTATGCAATAATTTAGCCGGTAAGCGCTAACTGTGGTAGAGTTGTCGCACTCACTTACCGGGTAAGACTCTCGGTCCTTCTTTTCGACTCTTGGTCCTTACTTCCGCTCTTACCGGGTAAGATTCTTGGTCCTTGCCATATTCATCTGGTAAACTAATGTGACTTGATAAGCACTTACCCGGATAAACGTTTTGTAAACAACTCATAAGTCTGCCCTTGGATACACTAAGTTGTATATTCTCACGAAACTTTAAATAAATACATAATTTTATTTCAATATTTCTCAAACCCATACTTTAGTTTCATTGACAATTTTCGTTTATTCTTGTATATAAACCATAAACACACTACAACACAATTGGATTTATAGGACACCAAAAGTTGTCCAAGAGTCATAAAGACGGCTTTATAATATGTTTATAAGACCAAACAATAAAGCTTCATATCTAAAAGTGTTACAATAAGTTTATAGAACACTTTTGAGTTTTTTAACAAAAAAATGGTTCACACTAAGGTATCTTGAGGGAGGTTCAGGGGAAAACCTAAAAAAACCGGAACATTGAGGAACACCCTAGTAACCCTCATCTGGTGGATTTACGGCAGATATAAATATATTAATTTATTATTTTAATTTTATAAAACCGTTTAAAAAATATAAAACCGTTTTCGGCGGATCTTAATTAACCAAATTAATTAATTAATATCCGCCGGAAATATTAATTAATTTACGAGAAATTTCAAATCTGTCGGAAATCTGCCGGAAATTGGCTCCATTCTTTTAAAATAAATATATTTTATCGGCAGAATTCAACGAGTTTTAACTTTCTTAATTTATGCCGGAAATCCGTCGGATTTGCGGTGTTCCTCTTGATGCCAACCTTGGAAGTCGAACTAATTTCCAACAGACAATAAAATTTTTTAGCCTTTTAAAACTCATTTTTGTTATATTAACATGATATGACACCATTTAACAGATAGTCGTTAAAACCGTTAGCATCAAGAATTCAAACGTTGTAAATTGAATAATTTGATTCATTGTTCACTAGTTACTGTACTCACGCGATGCGGCAGGTGTAAAAGATTCTAAAGTGTTTTTCATTTGCGTGAATTAAGAACTTTAAAACCATTGTGGTCTTATGGAAAAACGGTTAGGATGTGAATGTAAAATCTTGTTCAACTCATGTCCTCATAATTTATAACCAAATACTCAAATCCTTAATCTTGCTACATGCTTTGTATTATTTCTATCAAATAGGCATTAGCTAAATATGTCTCAAAAAATTCAATTGATGCATAGGTCTCATTAGAGCTCACTTCTCAATCGAAGAGGAATAACTGAAAGATGAAGATAATTCAGAATACAATAGTCAATCCAACACAAACCGGTGAAAATCGACCAAAAAAATCGAACATTAGATGCATAGTTTGATACCATCAACTGTAAGGATGTTGTTTGCATATTCTAGCATTGTATCTGAATATGCATCTGAACGCCTGGTGTGAAAAGTGAATGCGGAACCAAGTTACATTTTGATTTAGTGGTATTAAAAAAGATATACTCATAATTTAACAAATGTTACATAATCGATAGTTTTTGTACCTTATTAATCGCGTAAAACTTCCTGATACACCACGTTTGATGTATAGACTCCACGGCGATTAATTCTTTTAGACGGTTTCACCAATACCTTCGTAGTTCCTCGTGATATACCTCTGGATAATGCTACGTAAAGTTGGCCATGAGAGAATACAAATTCCGGTAGATAAACTCCTACATTTGGAATCGTTTGTCCTTGAGCTTTGTTGATTGTCATAGAAAAGCTCACGCGAACTGTTGGTCGGGTATACGACATAACGACATGACTCTAATATAGATTCAATTATTTGATATTATTTAAAAAAATTATATTTCTTTATTGTATTCTATGTTTCTTTACCTATCTTTACCATTCCAAAAAGTTCAGTTTTTGGTAAGCAAAATTAACCGGTTTTTTCATTGGGTATCATAATAGCCATAGAATAAATAGATGTTTATATACGGTCCTTTTTTAATAAGTCTTGTTTAATTTCTATTAGATTTTTCTTCATACTGATTACGAATATTTATATCAAATTCTCTATTTTATATTCTTAATACTTTAAACTTATCTTAAAATCATAAATGTAAATAACAATACCCTTTCTATATTAGGCGACAAATCATGTGAAAATTTGAGGTTAACGTGAGATTTAGATCTGAACAGTTGATCACTTTTAATCAAATGCCTCTCGGTGCATCCATAAACGATAGATAACCACTTCTCACGCTTCTCACGTTAACATCAACTTCTCACCGGAACCCAACACTTGTAGATTATCTCTCTTTTTTGTCCAACAAATCACCGTTTAAAAGGATCATATTCATTGCTACTAATATATCATTGAACTCAAAATCGTTACAAGTTCTATGAGAAGAAAAAGAAAAAGTCGAGAACAAAGAAAGGATCAAGGAAAGAAGGAGCTTCTGCTTATGTTACAGCATGGACGAATTCAAGGACAAAGGAAAAATACTTGGGAGAGATAAAGGTAACAACAAAAAATATTTAGGAGAGATTAAGTTAACAATAAAAAATTGTGAACTTCTCAAATGCTGTGTATGCGCATTACAACATCTCAGAACAGGTCACATATAGAACTGTTGCAAGTGAGGAGCAATATTCGGAATTCTGCTATGGGAATAAATGTAAAAAACATACAAAAAAATGTTTTCAACAGGTAAATTTTGTAAATTTCATTGTAGGAAAAAAAACCACAAAAGGGTGAAAGCAACTGCATAGAAGTTATTGGTATGTTCTGAAAAACCCAAGCACAAACCTAACACTTGTGCCTTAAATCTGCCATATTGTAACACATTGCTACTCTTCGACATTTTGCCCATATCGACTCGATATAGTCCAAATACCTATCAACGATCCATTGTTGAATGTGTTTCCATATGCTTTTACGCTGTGTTCTCGAGTTTTGGAAGGAAAGAAAAGAAAAGAAAGGGAGTATAGACACTGAACCTTGAATTATTAGGAGTACGTGAGTTCTTTTCATCTGGTGTTAACTGCAGTTTTTATGTGCTGCTTTGATAACCCTGCTGACAGAATATATAGTTAGGTAGAAAACAAAAAATGCAAAGTTTAACTGGATAAGCTGGAGTACTAACAACCTGAGAAAATAATCAAGATTCATAAGTTATATATATATATATACACACATACATTTTTCTGTATATATATATGTATATACATTTTTCTGTATACACACACATACATTTTATATATATACACACATACATGGAGTAATTTGATGTATCCGGTAGCTTCAGACAACATGGATGTTGTATCGGGCTCTATAAACACGAAAGATTAAATCTTGATTAAGACTTTTAGTTTCAAGAATTAATCATCTAAAAGAAGAAAAAATATGAAGATATATCACATTGATGATCATGCATATTTTTTCAAAAGGTGAAACTAATTGTTGGAGTGCAGTGATTCTGTCCCCCATCTTCTCTTTTGTCACTTGATCAATCCAAATAATTAACACAAAAAAGAAATTCAAAACTCTAATTGTCATTAAATATACTTGTTGACAAAATACAAATACAAGTTAACATATTCATTATGAATATATGATACATATATGTATATATATATATATATATATATATATATATACTAGATGCCAACTCGCGCGATGCGGCGAGATGTAAAGCTCAAATGAATGCATGCTAGAATGTGAGTACAATAAGAGAAAAATTTAATGACATAGCTATAAAATACATATTTCTCTATGTGAAAAACATTTGATGCTTGTTTACTAAACACTTAGCAGCACACAACCTTCATTCACCTTAATGGATTACATTCTCCGTCATTCAAATTAAGTGTTGGTAAACGTCTTTAAGCCGGTAAACGTTAACCGGTTAAAAACCTTAACGGGTAAGATTTTAGTCCACCAAAACGACATTGTATGTACAATTTACCCGGTAAGCGCTAACCGTGGTAAGATTTTTGGTCCTTTTATATTCATCCAATAAGATGATGTGACTTGGTAAGCGTGTCGTCTTAAATATCTATATCAATCGTATACTTATATTTTATAATAATATCAATCAAATTTTTTTATATAATTATAACCAAATCAACTATTATGAAAGATTAATTTAAAGTGATTTGACGAGAAGCATAACAATTTGACTTTGAAAATATCATTAACTAACCATCTGTTGATAACTGATATTATGCAGTTCAATTAAAATTAGAGGAAATAATATAATCATGATTAAGAAAGTATAAATAATTAAATATACTATACTAAAATATTTGCATATTTATATTTTTGAAAAAAGTTCGAACTCATAATCCAAAAGTTAGTTGATAAGTGATATTTTTTTTCCAACTAATTAGATCTCTTATGATAATTCTAAGGGTATTTCGTTGACAAAATGAAATTTGATAGAATTGTAATTCGTCGAAGGAAGATGACTTTGAAGTAAAAATTGATATGAAATTGCAAAAAGTAAATCACAACAATTTAGCGATTATTTGTATCAAATCTCATACTAATTTCAACAAATCTCATACTAATCACGACACATTAATTCGTATATACTTATGATATTTAATAATATAATTAAATCCAAAAATATCCAATATTGGACTCATTTCGAAGGTATTGACGAAGCGATTACAATGATATAATTTATAAAAATTAGAAATGTTTTTTTTAATACATTTTAGTTCATATACATTATTTATATTTATATGATAAGAGTGTAAAATGAAAACTAAAAAAGTAAGAGATTAAAGTAACTACATACCTAATTATAATGGTAGTAAATTTAACGTATAAATTGAAAATATTAAATTAAGGAGAGATTTAAGGAGGAATGAATGTGGGTGTGCTAATTGAACTTATAATGTAAACTGCATCCAAATACATGTTTAGGCGGGAAAATACTGAAGTCGACTCACTAGAAGACGACACGTGGCATGCTAGTTACTTATCTATACATAAGTAACTAGCATGCCACGTGTCGTTTTCTGGTGAGCCGACTTCAGTATTTTCCCGCCTAAACATGTATCTGGACGCAGTTTACATTATAAGTTCAATTAGCATACCCATATTCACTCCTCCTTAAATCTCTCCTTAATTCAATTTTTTTAATTTATACGTTACATTTACTACCCTTATAATTAGGTATGTAATTTACTTTTAATCTCTTACTTTTTTATTTTTCATTTTAGACTCTTATCATATAAACATAAATAATGTATATGAACTACAATGCATTAAAAAACATTTCTATTTTTTACAAAATATACCATTGTAATCGCTTCGTCAATACCTTCGAAATGAGCCCAATATTGAATATTTTTGAATTTAATTATATTATTAAATATCATAAATATATACGAATTAATGCGTCGTGATTAGTATGAGATTTGTTGAAATTGGTATTAGATTTGATACAAATAATCACTAAATTGTCGTGATTTTCTTTTTGCAATTTCATATAAATTTTTACTTCAAAGTCGAAATCCTTCGACGAATTACAATTCTATCAAATTCCATTCTGTCAACGAAACACCCTTAGAATTATCATAAGAGATTTAATTACTTGAAAAAAAAAATATCACTTATCAACTGACTTTTGAATTATGAGTTCGAACCTTTTTAAAAAATATGAGTTCCAATTGTTGTATGTTTTGCCATGACCATAAATAAAAACCAAGGACAGTCATTATCGAATGTTGGTTTGTTTCTGAGAGAACCAGTCTTCACCCATGGTCAGTTGCATGTTGCTTTATCTAGAGTAAAAAGTAGGCAAAGTTTAAAAATATTAATTATAGATGATGAAGGTATAATTAGCAATAGAACAAAGAATGTTGTTTATAAAGAAGTATTTGGTAATTTATGATTGGTTCTTATTTTATTAATATTTTAACTATGTACTTTTCCATTATTTCATTTACGTTCTATTATAAATTCTGTTTTATAAATTCTTAATATTTATTCATATTTTTTATTAATTTTTTGCAAAACATCATTTGTGAAAACTGCCTAAAACAAGGACATTTTGTAACCAGCTGTAAAAAAAACAACTCTGAAGGGAAAAAAGCTTGAAAAAGTAGCATCGTACTTCGATGATCATTCATATCTATAAGATAAGTTTTCTGGCATGATTTAATTTTTTAAAATTACCCCGTGTAATACACGGTTCAAACCTAGTTTATTATATGTATAGATTTAGTTCATAATTAATAAAAAATAAAAAATAATAAGTTGTGATCTAAATAAAAAATATGGGTATAAATTGTAAAGTTAATAAATATAAGGATATTTTTGAAAGTTTAATAAATTAATATAAAAATGACTTGGTGTAAAAATTAGTGTTATCCATTGGAGAAGATTTACTATTAACACCAAATTTTACACTACTTTTGATGTTTAGTGTAAAATATAGTGTGGCACATTGGAGATGCCCTTATTTTGGGTAAAGTAAGTTTATTTTTTTGGATAAAATAAGGGTAATTTTTTTGAATTAGACATGAAACTATAACATTAATTAGTCAAAATGAAGTTAAATCTAGAATAAAATTGAATTTAAAAATAAAACTATATCAATAATTTGAATTTAAACTTAGAAGTTTATACCGTATTTTTGGGATTACTATACACGATGGAGATTTTTTTGAATTTATTATAAGTATGGATATGTACGTATGTATCAAAAGATATACGCTTATTATGGGTAAAATAAGTTTATTTTTGGGGGGAAATAAGGGTAAATATTCAATATTGAGCTTATTTCGATGGTATTAACGAAACGATTACAATGATATAATTTATAAAAAATAGAAATGTTTTTTAATGCATTTTAGTTCATATACATTATTTATGTTTATATGATAAGAGTCTAAAATGAAAAATAAAAAAAGTAATGGATTAAAAGTAAACTACATAGGTAATTATAAGGGTAGTAATGTAAGGTATAAATATTAAAAAATTAATTAATGAGAGATTTAAGGAGGAGTGAATGTGGGTGTGTTAATTGAACCTATAATGTAAAGACGTCCAGATACATGTTTAGGCGAGAAAACAATAAAGCCGGCTCACCAGACAACGACACGTATCAATGTAGTTACTTATTTATTATATGTATATATATATATATATATCCATCGACAACACATATTTTGATGAAATTTATAGTGTATATTTGTCGATGAAGATGAATACACGCTATAAAAATAAGCTCCTGGTTCTCAAATTATTTGTGGTTCTCAAATGACTATCCCCTATACACACACACACACACACACACACACACACACACACACACACACACACACACACACATATATATATATATATATATATATATATATATATATATATATATATATATATATATATATATTGGTATGGCGTGCGTGCGTGGTAATATGCATGACATTGGGCAGATCATGTTGGTAATTTTACTGTATATTAATCATACACAGGATTATATATTAAATAACGAAAAACGAAACAGAAATAAGATGAAGCAGAAAGAACGGAAAGGAAACGAATTCCTATAAATGAGAACCGCTGAGGCTCGTGTTGGACACGATTCCCTTAAACAGATTTGCCGTCTGTTCTCAGGGTACAACAGCGAAAGCAGTTGTAGAACTACCGGAGATGACACTTGCCTGAAAAGTATAAATTCGTAATTAATATGGGAATATTGTAACCGACAAGTATAAATTCGGGATTAAGAAATTGATTATAAAACCGAAAATCTTAATTACGAAATTTAAAACTGTAACCGAAATACAGTTTCAGTTTCAAAAATACAAACTGGTCAACAGAAAATTTAGCAAAACCGAGCTGCGTGAGCACGAGAATTTGGAGCTGCATTCGTGTCCGCAGGTCGCGCTCGCACACAAGTTCGACGATTTTAGCTTACGAAATCGTCAATCGGCACCCCCCCTGCGCGCGGGTAGGAGTTAGAGTAAAACCAATCAAGGAGCTTGTCAACTCCTCACACTTCTTTGGTTATAAACCAAAGAAAGTTTACTCTCTCTTCCTATGTGGGACACCCTCCCACACCCAACTTGGTTTTTGCTAATTTCATCCAATTACTCATCTTTGAGCATCGATATCTAATTCACACATACTCCGTTTTGGACGTATTATATATCGTTTCGAAACTCTCATATAAGAGAAAATAAACCCACTAAGAGTTAATTATATATAGATTTAAATGCGTCCAAAGTTTAGTAAAAACCATATTTTTTACTAAAAATTCCAACAGTCCCCCACATGAATGCAGATCGATCTAAGCATACGAAAATTTCCCTACGAAATTTTCAATAGTCGAATCCTGCATAGGATAGGTAGGTGTTACCCTTTGAACCTTCCCTTGTGAAACATACTTAGTCTCCTAGTTGTCAGTAGACTCGATGTCTTTGAACTGAACTACCGTTTATGTAGACGACAATACATTTCACACAAGACTCTTCCTAACAAAGTCATATCCTCATAGTCGTGTTCGTTATGGTCATGAACACTAGCCTGGTTCAGCGAGAGCAGTTAGGAATTGCGCCCCCACAATTCCCTTCAAAGCGACCCCACTTCTCTCTCACATAGGTGATTTTCAATAATCATTAAAAGTTATACGCTTAGCCTCACTATCACTGATTAGGAAGTTTATTCCCCCACAGTGACCTCCTTCATTCATACAACTAGGTTGTCCTTTTGAACCCAGATCTTGGGATCTCCAGTCTTCTGGGTAAGGTTTCCTTTGCATGAATTATTTATTCAAGGGATTTAGTCCCATTCCTCTTGACGACTTATGGACTAAATCTCTACTTAGACTTTTCGTAAGCGGATCCGCAACGTTATCCTTTGACTTCACATAGTCAATCGTGATAACTCCCGTAGAGAGTAATTGTCGTATCATATTATGTCTACGTCTAATGTGTCTAGACTTCCCATCATACATTGTACTTTGAGCTCTACCAATTTCCGATCGGTTATCACAATGTATACCAAATGACCGTTACCGGCTTAGGTCATCCGGGAATATCTTCCACAAACTAACGTAGCCATTTAAATAAAAAAACATATTTATCCAAGGCGATAAATTCAGATTCCATCGTGGATTTATTAGAGTCAATCGGAGTTCTAACTATACTAGTATCTCCTTTTATTAATTTTCTCAAAATCTTGTCCACGTAATGTGTTTGACTTAACATCAGACCATAATGGGTTCTTGTGATCTTGACCCCAAGAATCACTTCCGCTAAACCCATGTCTTTCATGTCAAACTTGGATTTCAACATATCCTTCGTGGACCTTATCATTTTTTGTCATCACTACCAATGATAAGCATATTATCAACATATGAACACAAGATGACATAACCATGAGTGGTGTTTTTCATATAAACACATTTGTCACACTCACTTATTTTATAATCGCTTTCTAACATGGCTTGATCAAACTTTTGATGTCATTGCTTTGGAGCTTGCTTTAGGCCATACAAAGACTTAACAAGTTTACAAACCTTGTTCTTTTGTCTTGGGGCAACGAATCCCTCAGGCTGCTCCATATAGATTTCCATTTAGAAAACCAGTTTTCACATCCTTTGTCTATATTAAGTTGATTTTCAATTTCATTTTTAGACAAGACAAACTTGTGTAAATTAATCTAGACCTTCTTTTGGTCTATATTAAGTTGATTTTCAACTTCAATTTTAAGATAAGACAAACTTGTGTAGAATAAACCTAGACCTTCTTTTTGTCTATATTAAGTTGATTTTCAACTTTAATTTTAAACAAGACAAACTTGTATATTGCTTCATCTTTATTTTAAATAAATATATGTAGCAATATTTCGTGCTAATACAAGACTAACTTGTCTATTGCTTCATCTTTATTTAAAATAAATACATATGTAGCAATATCGATGAACGTGATCACATATTTGTTCCCACCTCTAGTAGGAACCGATTTTAAATCACACACGTTAGTATGAATTAAATCAAGGGTTCGGTTTTTTCTTTTCAACCGATTCGAAAGAAAATCTAATAAGTTTTTGGTTTTTATACATGTGGGGCACTTGTGAGTTGAGTCAATAACAAAACTTTTGGTATGCAAATTAAATTAAATGTCGAATGGAATTACATATATACATGTTCTAAACGGTCATATCAAACAAATGAAAAAACTCAAGTATATAAACGAAATTAGAACTTGCTTTTATTCATTTTATTAATAACCATTACATTCCATTATATTTAATTTAGACATGCCATTCAAGACATATCTTTTACCCACATACATACCACTTTTGGACAAAACAAACTTGTCCAACTCAAACACTAGTTTAAAATCAAACTTGTTTAACAAACACCCCGAAACGAGGTTCTTACGAAGCTCCGGGACATACAAAACATCCTTAATGTTAGGAATATTTCATATAGATTTGATGTGTCAAAACTTCAACTTACAAGGGTTCGAATTGTAATATGTTTATTTTATAGTTATCCTTGTAAATTCTAGTTTATCTAGGATTCCTAGTTTATCTAGGATTGGTATTTATCTAGTTTCTAGTTTATCTAGGTTTCTAGTATATAAAGAAACCTAGAGATATAGAATTAGATGTTCTTGAAACCCACGTTTAAACAAAAACGTGTAGATGTGTGTGTATGAGCCCCAAGGTTCTTAATCCTAATACTTGAGAAGAAGTATTCGTTTGTTGATAACTTAGGTCAACAAATTGGGGCGTGAGTATGTAATCAGTATGTTTAAATTAATGAACCTTGTTAGCTATACAAATCTGTCGTTTAATTCCGCTGTTCATGTTGTGATTTGTATATGTTTATTCCATGATCTAGAACTAATCATTCTTGAGCTTAAAGATCCGGTTTAGGGTTTTTATAAATCCTATCAGGTGGTATCAGAGCACATGGTGCTCTCTGATCTGGAAGAAAAACAAGGTTTAATGGAAGATTTGAAGAGACGAAAGAAGACGAACGAAAGAAAGAAAAATCAGATTTTTCGCAGAAATTTTCTGGAAAATCACAGCCGGCCGTTTCGTCTATTCCCGGAGATTGAACCGTCGGATCGTCGCGATTTTTGGACAACAGCTTCGGGACACATTGTTTAACATTATGTCTGGTTGGATTGGCCGTACGACGTCCAGAACGCTCCCAGAAATTCTCGAAATCCAGCAGTTTTTTTTTTCTTGATAAAAATTATTCTTCACTCAGAATTCCTCAAAGCCATGAAATCAAAGCCGCGATGCAATGGAGAATACATGTCACACACCATGTTAGGATCATGCTCGACAAAAGGAGGATGATTTTTGTTTGTTTCAAGAAAATTCACACACACAAGGTATGAAGGTTTGATGAACGATAGAGGAAGAATGCTTAAATGACTACCCTTTGATCGTCATCAGTTGATTACAAAAAGGAAGATTAATTAGAGTTTGTTTGAAGAAGAAGTGAAAGTTAGAGTTTGTGTTCTTATCATATCTTTAAAGGTATCCTTCACCTGTTAAAGATAACCCGTGATATTATGAAGATTATTAACGTAATTGTTCGAAGAATGTGACTTCAATTTGACGAAATCTTAGAGAAGAAGATTGGTCGAAGGACAGGGATCCCCTCATTCATGAGAATGACGTTGTTGTTCACTTGGTTTCTACGGGATATAAGACTCAAGGTTTGGCTTTTTACTTCAACTTCAAATAGATAATGGTTGATTTTCTTTACAACGTAATTGATATAACCTCGAAGACACAAGGATGGTTAGCATAAATTCAGGGGAAGAAGAAGTGTTGATCATTCAAGGGGAAGATTCAAGTTTGATAAGTTTTAGATTTGATTATGTCAAAAAGGGGAAGAGCTACTTGAAGATTCTGATGCTAAGTTTTGTCATCATCAAATAGGGGAAGATTGTTAGGAATATTTCATATAGATTTGATGTGTCAAAACTTCAACTTACAAGGGTTCGAATTGTAATATGTTTATTTTATAGTTATCCTTGTAAATTCTAGTTTATCTAGGATTGGTATTTATCTAGTTTCTAGTTTATCTAGGTTTCTAGTATATAAAGAAACCTAGAGATATAGAATTAGATGTTCTTGAAACCCACGTTTAAACAAAAACGTGTAGATGTGTGTGCATGAGCCCCAAGGTTCTTAATCCTAATACTTGAGAAGAAGTATTCGTTTGTTGATAACTTAGGTCAACAAATTGGGGCGTGAGTATGTAATCAGTATGTTTAAATTAATGAACCTTGTTAGCTATACAAATCTGTCGTTTAATTCCGCTGTTCATGTTGTGATTTGTATATGTTTATTCCATGATCTAGAACTAATCATTCTTGAGCTTAAAGATCCGGTTTAGGGTTTTTATAAATCCTATCAGGTGGTATCAGAGCACATGGTGCTCTCTGATCTGGAAGAAAAACAAGGTTTAATGGAAGATTTGAAGAGACGAAAGAAGACGAACGAAAGAAAGAAAAACCAGATTTTTCGCAGAAATTTTCTGGAAAATCACAGCCGGCCGTTTCGTCTATTCCCGGAGATTGAACCGTCGGATCGTCGCGATTTTTGGACAGCAGCTTCGGGACACATTGTTTAACATTATGTCTGGTTGGATTGGCCGTACGACGTCCAGAACGCTCCCAGAAATTCTCGAAATCCAGCAGTTGTTTTTTTCTTGATAAAAATTGTTCTTCACTCAGAATTCCTCAAAGCCATGAAATCAATGCCGCGATGCAATGGAGAATACATGTCACACACCATGTTAGGATCATGCTCGACAAAAGGAGGATGATTTTTGTTTGTTTCAAGAAAATTCACACACACAAGGTATGAAGGTTTGATGAACGATAGAGGAAGAATGCTTAAATGACTACCCTTTGATCGTCATCAGTTGATTACAAAAAGGAAGATTAATTAGAGTTTGTTTGAAGAAGAAGTGAAAGTTAGAGTTTGTGTTCTTATCATATCTTTAAAGGTATCCTTCACCTGTTAAAGATAACCCGTGATATTATGAAGATTATTAACGTAATTGTTCGAAGAATGTGACTTCAATTTGACGAAATCTTAGAGAAGAAGATTGGTCGAAGGACAGGGATCCCCTCATTCATGAGAATGACGTTGTTGTTCACTTGGTTTCTACGGGATATAAGACTCAAGGTTTGGCTTTTTACTTCAACTTCAAATAGATAATGGTTGATTTTCTTTACAACGTAATTGATATAACCTCGAAGACACAAGGATGGTTAGCATAAATTCAGGGGAAGAAGAAGTGTTGATCATTCAAGGGGAAGATTCAAGTTTGATAAGTTTTAGATTTGATTATGTCAAAAAGGGGAAGAGCTACTTGAAGATTCTGATGCTAAGTTTTGTCATCATCAAATAGGGGAAGATTGTTAGGAATATTTCATATAGATTTGATGTGTCAAAACTTCAACTTACAAGGGTTCGAATTGTAATATGTTTATTTTATAGTTATCCTTGTAAATTCTAGTTTATCTAGGATTGGTATTTATCTAGTTTCTAGTTTATCTAGGTTTCTAGTATATAAAGAAACCTAGAGATATAGAATTAGATGTTCTTGAAACCCACGTTTAAACAAAAACGTGTAGATGTGTGTGCATGAGCCCCAAGGTTCTTAATCCTAATACTTGAGAAGAAGTATTCGTTTGTTGATAACTTAGGTCAACAAATTGGGGCGTGAGTATGTAATCAGTATGTTTAAATTAATGAACCTTGTTAGCTATACAAATCTGTCGTTTAATTCCGCTGTTCATGTTGTGATTTGTATATGTTTATTCCATGATCTAGAACTAATCATTCTTGAGCTTAAAGATCCGGTTTAGGGTTTTTATAAATCCTATCAGGTGGTATCAGAGCACATGGTGCTCTCTGATCTGGAAGAAAAACAAGGTTTAATGGAAGATTTGAAGAGACGAAAGAAGACGAACGAAAGAAAGAAAAACCAGATTTTTCGCAGAAATTTTCTGGAAAATCACAGCCGGCCGTTTCGTCTATTCCCGGAGATTGAACCGTCGGATCGTCGCGATTTTTGGACAGCAGCTTCGGGACACATTGTTTAACATTATGTCTGGTTGGATTGGCCGTACGACGTCCAGAACGCTCCCAGAAATTCTCGAAATCCAGCAGTTTTTTTTTTCTTGATAAAAATTGTTCTTCACTCAGAATTCCTCAAAGCCATGAAATCAAAGCCGCGATGCAATGGAGAATACATGTCACACACCATGTTAGGATCATGCTCGACAAAAGGAGGATGATTTTTGTTTGTTTCAAGAAAATTCACACACACAAGGTATGAAGGTTTGATGAACGATAGAGGAAGAATGCTTAAATGACTACCCTTTGATCGTCATCAGTTGATTACAAAAAGGAAGATTAATTAGAGTTTGTTTGAAGAAGAAGTGAAAGTTAGAGTTTGTGTTCTTATCATATCTTTAAAGGTATCCTTCACCTGTTAAAGATAACCCGTGATATTATGAAGATTATTAACGTAATTGTTCGAAGAATGTGACTTCAATTTGACGAAATCTTAGAGAAGAAGATTGGTCGAAGGACAGGGATCCCCTCATTCATGAGAATGACGTTGTTGTTCACTTGGTTTCTACGGGATATAAGACTCAAGGTTTGGTTTTTTACTTCAACTTCAAATAGATAATGGTTGATTTTCTTTACAACGTAATTGATATAACCTCGAAGACACAAGGATGGTTAGCATAAATTCAGGGGAAGAAGAAGTGTTGATCATTCAAGGGGAAGATTCAAGTTTGATAAGTTTTGGATTTGAGTATGTCAAAAAGGGGAAGAGCTACTTGAAGATTCTGATGCTAAGTTTTGTCATCATCAAATAGGGGAAGATTGTTAGGAATATTTCATATAGATTTGATGTGTCAAAACTTCAACTTACAAGGGTTCGAATTGTAATATGTTTATTTTATAGTTATCCTTGTAAATTCTAGTTTATCTAGGATTCCTAGTTTATCTAGGATTGGTATTTATCTAGTTTCTAGTTTATCTAGGTTTCTAGTATATAAAGAAACCTAGAGATATAGAATTAGATGTTCTTGAAACCCACGTTTAAACAAAAACGTGTAGATGTGTGTGCATGAGCCCCAAGGTTCTTAATCCTAATACTTGAGAAGAAGTATTCGTTTGTTGATAACTTAGGTCAACAAATTGGGGCGTGAGTATGTAATCAGTATGTTTAAATTAATGAACCTTGTTAGCTATACAAATCTGTCGTTTAATTCCGCTGTTCATGTTGTGATTTGTATATGTTTATTCCATGATCTAGAACTAATCATTCTTGAGCTTAAAGATCCGGTTTAGGGTTTTTATAAATCCTATCAGGTGCTCTCTGATCTGGAAGAAAAACAAGGTTTAATGGAAGATTTGAAGAGACGAAAGAAGACGAACGAAAGAAAGAAAAATCAGATTTTTCGCAGAAATTTTCTGGAAAATCACAGCCGGCCGTTTCGTCTATTCCCGGAGATTGAACCGTCGGATCGTCGCGATTTTTGGGCAGCAGCTTCGGGACACATTGTTTAACATTATGTCTGGTTGGATTGGCCGTACGACGTCCAGAACGCTCCCAGAAATTCTCGAAATCCAGCATTTTTTTTCTTGATAAAAATTGTTCTTCACTCAGAATTCCTCAAAGCCATGAAATCAAAGCCGCGATGCAATGGAGAATACATGTCACACACCATGTTAGGATCATGCTCGACAAAAGGAGGATGATTTTTGTTTGTTTCAAGAAAATTCACACACACAAGGTATGAAGGTTTGATGAACGATAGAGGAAGAATGCTTTAATGACTACCCTTTGATCGTCATCAGTTGATTACAAAAAGGAAGATTAATTAGAGTTTGTTTGAAGAAGAAGTGAAAGTTAGAGTTTGTGTTCTTATCATATCTTTAAAGGTATCCTTCACCTGTTAAAGATAACCCGTGATATTATGAAGATTATTAACGTAATTGTTCGAAGAATGTGACTTCAATTTGACGAAATCTTAGAGAAGAAGATTGGTCGAAGGACAGGGATCCCCTCATTCATGAGAATGACGTTGTTGTTCACTTGGTTTCTACGGGATATAAGACTCAAGGTTTGGTTTTTTACTTCAACTTCAAATAGATAATGGTTGATTTTCTTTACAACGTAATTGATATAACCTCGAAGACACAAGGATGGTTAGCATAAATTCAGGGGAAGAAGAAGTGTTGATCATTCAAGGGGAAGATTCAAGTTTGATAAGTTTTGGATTTGAGTATGTCAAAAAGGGGAAGAGCTACTTGAAGATTCTGATGCTAAGTTTTGTCATCATCAAATAGGGGAAGATTGTTAGGAATATTTCATATAGATTTGATGTGTCAAAACTTCAACTTACAAGGGTTCGAATTGTAATATGTTTATTTTATAGTTATCCTTGTAAATTCTAGTTTATCTAGGATTCCTAGTTTATCTAGGATTGGTATTTATCTAGTTTCTAGTTTATCTAGGTTTCTAGTATATAAAGAAACCTAGAGATATAGAATTAGATGTTCTTGAAACCCACGTTTAAACAAAAACGTGTAGATGTGTGTGCATGAGCCCCAAGGTTCTTAATCCTAATACTTGAGAAGAAGTATTCGTTTGTTGATAACTTAGGTCAACAAATTGGGACGTGAGTATGTAATCAGTATGTTTAAATTAATGAACCTTGTTAGCTATACAAATCTGTCGTTTAATTCCGCTGTTCATGTTGTGATTTGTATATGTTTATTCCATGATCTAGAACTAATCATTCTTGAGCTTAAAGATCCGGTTTAGGGTTTTTATAAATCCTATCAGGTGCTCTCTGATCTGGAAGAAAAACAAGGTTTAATGGAAGATTTGAAGAGACGAAAGAAGACGAACGAAAGAAAGAAAAATCAGATTTTTCGCAGAAATTTTCTGGAAAATCACAGCCGGCCGTTTCGTCTATTCCCGGAGATTGAACCGTCGGATCGTCGCGATTTTTGGACAGCAGCTTCGGGACACATTGTTTAACATTATGTCTGGTTGGATTGGCCGTACGACGTCCATAACGCTCCCAGAAATTCTCGAAATCCAGCAGTTTTTTTTTTCTTGATAAAAATTGTTCTTCACTTAGAATTCCTCAAAGCCATGAAATCAAAGCCGCGATGCAATGGAGAATACATGTCACACACCATGTTAGGATCATGCTCGACAAAAGGAGGATGATTTTTGTTTGTTTCAAGAAAATTCACACACACAAGGTATGAAGGTTTGATGAACGATAGAGGAAGAATGCTTAAATGACTACCCTTTGATCGTCATCAGTTGATTACAAAAAGGAAGATTAATTAGAGTTTGTTTGAAGAAGAAGTGAAAGTTAGAGTTTGTGTTCTTATCATATCTTTAAAGGTATCCTTCACCTGTTAAAGATAACCCGTGATATTATGAAGATTATTAACGTAATTGTTCGAAGAATGTGACTTCAATTTGACGAAATCTTAGAGAAGAAGATTGGTCGAAGGACAGGGATCCCCTCATTCATGAGAATGACGTTGTTGTTCACTTGGTTTCTACGGGATATAAGACTCAAGGTTTGGCTTTTTACTTCAACTTCAAATAGATAATGGTTGATTTTCTTTACAACGTAATTGATATAACCTCGAAGACACAAGGATGGTTAGCATAAATTCAGGGGAAGAAGAAGTGTTGATCATTCTAGGGGAAGATTCAAGTTTGATAAGTTTTAGATTTGATTATGTCAAAAAGGGGAAGAGCTACTTGAAGATTCTGATGCTAAGTTTTGTCATCATCAAATAGGGGAAGATTGTTAGGAATATTTCATATAGATTTGATGTGTCAAAACTTCAACTTACAAGGGTTCGAATTGTAATATGTTTATTTTATAGTTATCCTTGTAAATTCTAGTTTATCTAGGATTCCTAGTTTATCTAGGATTGGTATTTATCTAGTTTCTAGTTTATCTAGGTTTCTAGTATATAAAGAAACCTAGAGATATAGAATTAGATGTTCTTGAAACCCACGTTTAAACAAAAACGTGTAGATGTGTGTGCATGAGCCCCAAGGTTCTTAATCCTAATACTTGAGAAGAAGTATTCGTTTGTTGATAACTTAGGTCAACAAATTGGGGCGTGAGTATGTAATCAGTATGTTTAAATTAATGAACCTTGTTAGCTATACAAATCTGTCGTTTAATTCCGCTGTTCATGTTGTGATTTGTATATGTTTATTCCATGATCTAGAACTAATCATTCTTGAGCTTAAAGATCCGGTTTAGGGTTTTTATAAATCCTATCAGGTGGTATCAGAGCACATGGTGCTCTCTGATCTGGAAGAAAAACAAGGTTTAATGGAAGATTTGAAGAGACGAAAGAAGACGAACGAAAGAAAGAAAAATCAGATTTTTCGCAGAAATTTTCTGGAAAATCACAGCCGGCCGTTTCGTCTATTCCCGGAGATTGAACCGTCGGATCGTCGCGATTTTTGGACAGCAGCTTCGGGACACATTGTTTAACATTATGTCTGGTTGGATTGGCCGTACGACGTCCAGAACGCTCCCAGAAATTCTCGAAATCCAGCATTTTTTTTTCTTGATAAAAATTGTTCTTCACTCAGAATTCCTCAAAGCCATGAAATCAAAGCCGCGATGCAATGGAGAATACATGTCACACACCATGTTAGGATCATGCTCGACAAAAGGAGGATGATTTTTGTTTGTTTCAAGAAAATTCACACACACAAGGTATGAAGGTTTGATGAACGATAGAGGAAGAATGCTTTAATGACTACCCTTTGATCGTCATCAGTTGATTACAAAAAGGAAGATTAATTAGAGTTTGTTTGAAGAAGAAGTGAAAGTTAGAGTTTGTGTTCTTATCATATCTTTAAAGGTATCCTTCACCTGTTAAAGATAACCCGTGATATTATGAAGATTATTAACGTAATTGTTCGAAGAATGTGACTTCAATTTGACGAAATCTTAGAGAAGAAGATTGGTCGAAGGACAGGGATCCCCTCATTCATGAGAATGACGTTGTTGTTCACTTGGTTTCTACGGGATATAAGACTCAAGGTTTGGTTTTTTACTTCAACTTCAAATAGATAATGGTTGATTTTCTTTACAACGTAATTGATATAACCTCGAAGACACAAGGATGGTTAGCATAAATTCAGGGGAAGAAGAAGTGTTGATCATTCAAGGGGAAGATTCAAGTTTGATAAGTTTTGGATTTGAGTATGTCAAAAAGGGGAAGAGCTACTTGAAGATTCTGATGCTAAGTTTTGTCATCATCAAATAGGGGAAGATTGTTAGGAATATTTCATATAGATTTGATGTGTCAAAACTTCAACTTACAAGGGTTCGAATTGTAATATGTTTATTTTATAGTTATCCTTGTAAATTCTAGTTTATCTAGGATTCCTAGTTTATCTAGGATTGGTATTTATCTAGTTTCTAGTTTATCTAGGTTTCTAGTATATAAAGAAACCTAGAGATATAGAATTAGATGTTCTTGAAACCCACGTTTAAACAAAAACGTGTAGATGTGTGTGCATGAGCCCCAAGGTTCTTAATCCTAATACTTGAGAAGAAGTATTCGTTTGTTGATAACTTAGGTCAACAAATTGGGACGTGAGTATGTAATCAGTATGTTTAAATTAATGAACCTTGTTAGCTATACAAATCTGTCGTTTAATTCCGCTGTTCATGTTGTGATTTGTATATGTTTATTCCATGATCTAGAACTAATCATTCTTGAGCTTAAAGATCCGGTTTAGGGTTTTTATAAATCCTATCAGGTGCTCTCTGATCTGGAAGAAAAACAAGGTTTAATGGAAGATTTGAAGAGACGAAAGAAGACGAACGAAAGAAAGAAAAATCAGATTTTTCGCAGAAATTTTCTGGAAAATCACAGCCGGCCGTTTCGTCTATTCCCGGAGATTGAACCGTCGGATCGTCGCGATTTTTGGACAGCAGCTTCGGGACACATTGTTTAACATTATGTCTGGTTGGATTGGCCGTACGACGTCCATAACGCTCCCAGAAATTCTCGAAATCCAGCAGTTTTTTTTTTCTTGATAAAAATTGTTCTTCACTTAGAATTCCTCAAAGCCATGAAATCAAAGCCGCGATGCAATGGAGAATACATGTCACACACCATGTTAGGATCATGCTCGACAAAAGGAGGATGATTTTTGTTTGTTTCAAGAAAATTCACACACACAAGGTATGAAGGTTTGATGAACGATAGAGGAAGAATGCTTAAATGACTACCCTTTGATCGTCATCAGTTGATTACAAAAAGGAAGATTAATTAGAGTTTGTTTGAAGAAGAAGTGAAAGTTAGATTTTGTGTTCTTATCATATCTTTAAAGGTATCCTTCACCTGTTAAAGATAACCCGTGATATTATGAAGATTATTAACGTAATTGTTCGAAGAATGTGACTTCAATTTGACGAAATCTTAGAGAAGAAGATTGGTCGAAGGACAGGGATCCCCTCATTCATGAGAATGACGTTGTTGTTCACTTGGTTTCTACGGGATATAAGACTCAAGGTTTGGCTTTTTACTTCAACTTCAAATAGATAATGGTTGATTTTCTTTACAACGTAATTGATATAACCTCGAAGACACAAGGATGGTTAGCATAAATTCAGGGGAAGAAGAAGTGTTGATCATTCAAGGGGAAGATTCAAGTTTGATAAGTTTTAGATTTGATTATGTCAAAAAGGGGAAGAGCTACTTGAAGATTCTGATGCTAAGTTTTGTCATCATCAAATAGGGGAAGATTGTTAGGAATATTTCATATAGATTTGATGTGTCAAAACTTCAACTTACAAGGGTTCGAATTGTAATATGTTTATTTTATAGTTATCCTTGTAAATTCTAGTTTATCTAGGATTCCTAGTTTATCTAGGATTGGTATTTATCTAGTTTCTAGTTTATCTAGGTTTCTAGTATATAAAGAAACCTAGAGATATAGAATTAGATGTTCTTGAAACCCACGTTTAAACAAAAACGTGTAGATGTGTGTGCATGAGCCCCAAGGTTCTTAATCCTAATACTTGAGAAGAAGTATTCGTTTGTTGATAACTTAGGTCAACAAATTTGGGCGTGAGTATGTAATCAGTATGTTTAAATTAATGAACCTTGTTAGCTATACAAATCTGTCGTTTAATTCCGCTGTTCATGTTGTGATTTGTATATGTTTATTCCATGATCTAGAACTAATCATTCTTGAGCTTAAAGATCCGGTTTAGGGTTTTTATAAATCCTATCAGGTGGTATCAGAGCACATGGTGCTCTCTGATCTGGAAGAAAAACAAGGTTTAATGGAAGATTTGAAGAGACGAAAGAAGACGAACGAAAGAAAGAAAAATCAGATTTTTCGCAGAAATTTTCTGGAAAATCACAGCCGGCCGTTTCGTCTATTCCCGGAGATTGAACCGTCGGATCGTCGCGATATTTGGACAGCAGCTTCGGGACACATTGTTTAACATTATGTCTGGTTGGATTGGCCGTACGACGTCCAGAACGCTCCCAGAAATTCTCGAAATCCAGCAGTTTTTTTTTCTTGATAAAAATTGTTCTTCACTCAGAATTTCTCAAAGCCATGAAATCAAAGCCGCGATGCAATGAAGAATACATGTCACACAACATGTTAGGATCATGCTCGACAAAAGGAGGATGATTTTTGTTTGTTTCAAGAAAATTCACACACACAAGGTATGAAGGTTTGATGAACGATAGAGGAAGAATGCTTAAATGACTACCCTTTGATCGTCATCAGTTGATTACAAAAAGGAAGATTAATTAGAGTTTGTTTGAAGAAGAAGTGAAAGTTAGAGTTTGTGTTCTTATCATATCTTTAAAGGTATCCTTCACCTGTTAAAGATAACCCGTGATATTATGAAGATTATTAACGTAATTGTTCGAAGAATGTGACTTCAATTTGACGAAATCTTAGAGAAGAAGATTGGTCGAAGGACAGGGATCCCCTCATTCATGAGAATGACGTTGTTGTTCACTTGGTTTCTACGGGATATAAGACTCAAGGTTTGGTTTTTTACTTCAACTTCAAATAGATAATGGTTGATTTTCTTTACAACGTAATTGATATAACCTCGAAGACACAAGGATGGTTAGCATAAATTCAGGGGAAGAAGAAGTGTTGATCATTCAAGGGGAAGATTCAAGTTTGATAAGTTTTGGATTTGATTATGTCAAAAAGGGGAAGAGCTACTTGAAGATTCTGATGCTAAGTTTTGTCATCATCAAATAGGGGAAGATTGTTAGGAATATTTCATATAGATTTGATGTGTCAAAACTTCAACTTACAAGGGTTCGAATTGTAATATGTTTATTTTATAGTTATCCTTGTAAATTCTAGTTTATCTAGGATTCCTAGTTTATCTAGGATTGGTATTTATCTAGTTTCTAGTTTATCTAGGTTTCTAGTATATAAAGAAACCTAGAGATATAGAATTAGATGTTCTTGAAACCCACGTTTAAACAAAAACGTGTAGATGTGTGTGCATGAGCCCCAAGGTTCTTAATCCTAATACTTGAGAATAAGTATTCGTTTGTTGATAACTTAGGTCAACAAATTGGGGCGTGAGTATGTAATCAGTATGTTTAAATTAATGAACCTTGTTAGCTATACAAATCTGTCGTTTAATTCCGCTGTTCATGTTGTGATTTGTATATGTTTATTCCATGATCTAGAACTAATCATTCTTGAGCTTAAAGATCCGGTTTAGGGTTTTTATAAATCCTATCACTTAAGCTTGAGCTCTTTCCCGGAAGTCATCTTCAAAAAGACATCCCCAACACCCTTGATATCGGCACCTCCATGGCCGAATAATCCATGGTCATTGCCACCAAGTCTTCGTTCACTATTTTAGAAAACAAATTTCACATGAACAAAATTGCAATATCAATCTTTTTATATACAACAGAAAAGAATTTAAATCAAAACACACTCGATTTAGATTTTGTTTATAAACGACAGAAAATCGAAACATAATCGATTAAAATGTTTACACACAACATCAGATAATTAAATCGAATTCAAGTCGATTAAGAATCTGTTTATAAACGACATAAAATCGATACATAATCGATTAAAACGTTTACACACAACATAAAATAATTAACTCGAAACAATTCGATCACTAATCTGTTTACACATAACAGAAAATAATTAAATCGAAACTAACTCGATCACTAATCTGTTTACACATAACAGAAACGAATTAAACCGAAACACACTCGATTTAAAAAACCTTTTATACACGACAGATAATCGAAACAAACTCGATTAATAAACTGTTTTCACAAAACGGATTATATCAAAACAAAACTCGATTAATAAACTGTTTTCATAAAATGAATTATATCGAAACAAAACTCGATTAATAAACAGTTTTTACAAAAACGAATTATATCGAAACAAAACTCGATTAATTAATTGTTTTTCACACAACGAATTATATCGAAACAAAACTCGATTAACTTCGTTAATAATTCTGATTATAAAACACCACAGAAAATCAAGACACACTCGATTAACTTCGTTTACAAATTCTGTTTAATAAGTCTGTTTAAGACACGACAGGAAATCGAAACAGACTCGATTAACTTCGTTCACCATTTTCGCTTAAGAAATCTGATTAATAAAATCTGTTTAAGATTGTTGGTAATTTTACTGTATATTAATCATACACATGATTAATTATTAAATAACGAAAAACGAAACAGAAATAAGATGAAGCAGAAAGAACGGAAAGGAAACGAATTCCTATAAACGAGAACTGTTGAGGCTCGTGTTGGACACGATTCCCTTAAACAGATTTGCCGTCTGTTCCCAGGGTACAACAGCGAAAGCAGTTGTAGAACTGCCGGAGATGACACTTGCCTGAAAAGTATAAATTCGTAATTAATATGGGAATTTTGTAACCAACAAGTATAAATTCGGAATTAAGAAATTGATTATAAAACCGAAAATCTTAATTACGAAATTTAAAACTGTAACCGAAATACAGGTTTCAGTTTCAAAAATACAAACTGGTCAACAGAAAATTTAGCAAAACCGAGCTGCGTGAGCACAAGAATTTGGAGCTGCATTCGTGTCCGCAGGTCGCGCTCGCACACAAGTTCGAAGATTTTAGCTTACGAAATCGTCAATCGGCACCCCCCCTGCGCGCGGGTAGGAGTTAGAGTAAAACCAATCAAGGAGCTTGTCAACTCCTCACACTTCTTTGGTTATAAACCAAAGAAAGTTTACTCTCTCTTCCTATGTGGGACACCCTCCCACACCCAACTTGGTTTTTGCTAATTTCATCCAATTACTCATCTTTGAGCATCGATATCTCATTCACACATACTCCGTTTTGGACGTATTATATATCGTTTCGAAACTCTTATATAAGAGAACATAAACCCACTAAGAGTTAATTATATATAACACATATACATAGATTTAAATGCGTCCAAAGTTTAGTAAAAACCATATTTTTTACTAAAATTTCCAACAGATCAATCAAAGTTTCCACAAAAAGAAAAAAATAATTCACATAATGTTTGAAATATTAACCCTCTTAAATTCTAGAGACTAATGCCTCGCCTCACGTTTCCGTACTTTAAAACCTCGATAAGTTCAATTCTATTTTGTTCTAAACGAAGCAAGTTGAGACATTTGCAAAGATTATTAACTGCAACCTAGCCCTTCTCTCTTCCTTCCGCTGTGCAAGTGCAACATAAAGTGGTCTGCTAACAATCATCTTCCCGTTCATCTCAGAAAGCTCTAAATGTTAAAAAGAACACAAACTATGTTAGTTCTCCGCTAGCATGCTATAAATATATTCAACCGTGTCTCTTTCAGCTCGAGAAGCCTCTTCGGAAGATGAAAAGGCAACAAATCCAGAACCTCTACTGATCCCGCTAGGTCACGCATAACCTATTAACAGAAAAATCTAAAGTTAAATATTACCACGTAAAGAAGCAAACTCGATACAAGAAATCAGATGAAAGATATCACAAATAGATGTAAGATATTTTTCTTCTATCATCACATGAAATTGCACAACACTATTCTAGCATGAATACGTGAAAACATATAACATTTTGTTGCAACCTTTATTGTAAATACATCCATTAAGTCCGGTATAGAATTTTCTTTATTATTAACAAAAATTTAGCTATCGATGATTCCACAAAGAACTTTAATTTTCTAATTGCATGCCAAAAATGATTGTTGCATAGGGTCACGCATAACCTATTAACAGAAAAATCTAAAGTTAAATCTTACCACGAACCAAACTCGATACAAAAAATCAGATGAAAGATATCACAAATAAATGTAAGATATTTTTCTTCTTTCATCACATGAAATTGCACAACACTATTCTGGCATGAATACGTGAAAACATATAACATTTTGTTGCAACCTTTATTGTAATTTGTAAATACATCCATTATGTCCGGTATAGAATTTTCTTTATTATTTAACAAAAATTAAGCTATCAATAATTCCACAAAGAACTTTAATTTCCTAATTGCATGCCAAAAATGATTGTTGCAATTCTAAAGAAATAGATTTTACAACAGTTGAAATTGGAAGCAAACCTTGCATGAAGTGATTGTACCATACTCGGAGAAAAGTTCCTTAAGCTTATCATCATCGATAGTGTCATCCAAGTTCTTGACATACAAGTTAACACCTTGAAACTTATCAACTGCTTCCTTTGCAGTCTGCTCAAAACGATTCTTCAGTTCAAGCTCTCTTTCCGATTTCTTCGAGCGTTCCCAACATACCAATCCTTCTCATCGAATTTCTTCCCGTTTAAAGCCTCAACAACATTAGCCGCATCATCTGTATTCTCAAAGTTAACGAATCCAAAGCACTTGGATTTCCCATCACCGTCTCTCATGACAATAGCACTCGTGATTGTTCCATATTCACCAAATGTCTTTTTCAGATCATCAGTAGTGGACTCAGAGAGGTTTTTTACATACACATTATTGAACTTTGTCCTGCTCAATGAGGAGTCCTTCTCTTGCTTACGAAGAAAATGACTAACATAGACGTGTTTGTCATTCATCAGCATACCATTTAGTTTATCAATGGCAGTTTGAGCAGCTTCTTCAGTATCAAACTGCACAAAACCATATCCCTTTGACTGCCCTGTAGCATCAGTGTAATATCCCGGGTAAGTTCGTTAGTTAAAATTCTCATTCTGTTAGATCTGAAGTTTTGTCAATAAACACAAGTGTTGGCTTCTGAGCAGAAGACTCAGAGTTCTGAGTAAGAGACTCAGAACTTCTGATAAAGAATCTTGAGAAGATTACTAAGTGTGAATGTCTGAACTGAAGGGTTAGAGTTCTGAGTAGGAGACTCGGAACTTCTGAAGACAAAGATGAAAATATCCAAGTACTTGAAGGATGTTCTGAAGGGCTTTATCAGAAGAATGTCCAGAAGTTCTGAACAACATGTTCAGAACTTATAACAGGATATTTTCCTTTATATTCTGTTAACTAATTAGGACACGTGTAATTGTTCTATTAGTCTTTCAGTTATATGTACTGTAGCTTTAGTATTTCCTATCAATATATATAGAAGTTAGCACTGTTTAGCTAACTAACTTTCCCCCATAACATTGTATTCACTTTGTAATCTTTGAGAGATTCTCTCTCTAAGATCTGTAATCTGTTCTTGATTGAATACAAGTTTGTTTGATCCAAATCTCTATCATTTACTGTTTGATTGTTCATAATTGATTGTATGATTGAATCCTGATTATCAGTGACAATTATGGAACCTACAATTGGTATCATAGCCAATCAACAAACAAATTTGTTCACGATCGTGATCGTGAAGGTTCTTGATCGTGTTCTTGAAGATTTCTTGATCAATTCGTAAATTGATTCCGCTGCTACCTGTAATTCTTGAATTCTTAAGCAATTCTTGAATTTGTTCTGTTTTTCGATCAAGAAATTCGAATTTGTCTTTCTGTTGAATCATCTTACAATCATGTCTTCGAAAGCATTTCTCTCGATGGGATCTGAGACAAAACCACCTTTTCTTATTCCGGAAGAATATCAGCAATGGAAGATTCGTATGATTCAATTTCTAGATAATATTGATGAGAACTTGATGATCTCTATTCGCGAAGGTACTATTGAAGTCTATGTAGATATTGCTGCTACACCTGCAACTGATACAACTCCGGAGATTCCTGCTACTAGAGTGAAGAAGAATTTTTCACAATATACAAAAGTGCAGAAACAAAGACATGCAATAGACAAAACAACTATTACTTTAATGACTTTGACAGTTCCAAATGAGGTTTTCAATAGAATTGACAGTGGAACATCTGCAAAGGAAATGTGGGATGAATTGGAAAAGCATATGCCGGGTACACTCAAATCAATTCAAGCAAAATTGAATCAAAGCATAAATGCTTATGAAAGATTCAAAGCAAAGGAATCAGAAAGTTTAACCCAGACATACAATAAATTTTGCACAATATTGAATGATCTTAGGAGGAATGGGCTGAAGAAAACAAAGTCAGAAATCAATTATAAATTTCTGAATTGTCTTAATTCAGAATGGTCATCTTTTGCAATTAGTCTTCAGATGAACAAAGATATGTGTGAAGAAGATCTTAATGATCTGTTTTGTGTTCTGAATCAACATGAGGATTCTGTTAAGCAAGTGGTTGAGGAAAAGAAGAGTGTTTCCGATCAGTTAGCTTTGCTTTCAAAATCCAAAATCAGCAAAACATCCAAAACATCCAAGAAGTCTGTGTTTTTGTCTGAAATACCAAAGTTAGAGGAGGAATCTGAGAAAGAAGAAGGATCTGAAGAAGATGATGATATCAAGCTGATTGCTGAGAAATTAGCCTTGTTGACTAATACTTTCAACAAGAGATATGGAAAGAATAAGTTTCAGGGTAAATACAGAAGACAACAGGGGAGTTCAGAAGAGAAATACAAGAAGAAGGAAAATAGAGAAGAAAGTAAGAATGAGAAGAAAGAGGAGAAGGAAGAAAGAAAAGAGAAAGATCTTTGTTTTAAGTGTGGAAAATCTGGTCATTATGCAAGGGACTGTAGAGTGAAAGTAGTCAAGGACTATGAATACTATACAAAGAAGGCTCAGCTAGCCAAAACCAAAGACAGTGGTATAGCAATGCTTGCAGAACAAGAAAATTGGTTATACTATACTTCTGATGAAGAGGTCTGCATTCATTTTTCTCAGATGCAAAGCTATATGGCTAAGATGAAAAATGAAGATGATTCTGACTATGAGGATGCAGGTTCTGAATCTTCAACTGAGGTACATTCTGCCCTTGAAATTGATTTAATGACTCAGATTGGAAATATGAATGCTGAATTTGTTAAACTCAGAAAACAGATAAAAGGTGAAATAATTCTGGTTAACAAATTCAGAACAGAAGAGGAAATAATTAAAGAACAATTTGAAGAATCTGAGGTTGAGAAACAAAAAGTCAGAAAAGAGAATTCTGATCTTTTGAAAAAGATTTCTGAATTGAAAAATGAACTCTCAGAAGTTAAAGATGGAAAGGGTGATTTACAAATTAAATTTGATATGTTATTTGAGGAAAGAAAGAATTTGTACACAAAAATCAAAGAGTTGGAAGATCTTAATTTGAAAAGAGGTCAAACTCAACAAACCTTAAATCTTCTCACAAGCAATGTTAAAGACAGAAGATTTTATAATCCAAAAATGGGATTAGGTTTGGAGGAAAATGTGGTTTTGAAAAGGGCACCAACAAATCTCTAGGATTTTGATAAATTACAGGTTCCTAAACCACAAATCCCAGAAATTGTTGAAATTTTTGTGAGACCTGCTAGTTCTATAACAAGTTCAGATAGTTTACAAAAATCAAGTCATGTAAAAGCAAAGGAAACAATTTATGAACCAAAAATTGAGAAGTCAGAAGTTTCAGAAGACAAGGTTAAGAAAGAAATTTCAAAACCAACAGAAGAGAAACCAAGATATAATGATGCCAAATTCAAATATGACTCTCTGAATGTCAGTTACAAAAATAAACAACCAAGATTTTCTTATCCTGACATTGAAAGTATATTTGATGCAAGCAAAGTTTCTGAAACAGTCAGTCAGAAGTCTGAGTCTTCTAGTCAGAATTCTGACTCCATAAGTCAGAATTCTGAGTCTGAAGGTCAGAATTCTGAGACTGTTGATAAAAATTCCGAGTCAACTGAAATTTCTCAATCTAATTCATAAAGTTTCTTAGAACTTGAAAAGAGGTTTAAATTAGTTAATCAAGAACTTGAGGACTTGAGGAAAACTTTTGATGAGCTTGAAAATGATTACTGTGATGTTGATTTTAAACTGGACCAAGTTTTAAAGGAAAACAACACTTATGTCCAGAAAATAACAGAACTTGAGAAGTTAAAGGCTGAGTATGATCTTTTCAAGATTAATGCTTTAAAAGAAAATAAGAAATTTTTTGATGAATCAAGTACATTTGAGAATGGTGAATCATCCAAATCACATGCTAATTCTGAAAAGTTGAATGTTTCAGAAAAAAAAAGGAAAGCAAAAGGGAAGATGATCTGAAAAGAATTTCTGAGGAGATTGGATTGAATTTTACTTCTGAACCTAAAGCTAGTACTTCTTGTAATAGATACAGTTGTAATCTGAATATTATCAATAAATGTGAAAAGATTTTTGATTCAAATCTGTTGTCAATTGCAAGAAAGAATCTTAAATGTGTTAAATGTGGTAGCCATTCATTTCAATTCTCTCAGAAAAAGTCAAAATTCAAAAACATCTTCTAAGATTTCTTATACAAACAAAGCAAATCAGAATTCAGAAAAGAAGACTGTTTTGGTTTCTCAGACTCAGATAAAAAGAAAGAAGATTGAAAACAATACTCAATCTAAATCAAAAGGAAAGAACAATGAAAACATGTTTAAATCCAATGAAAAGAAGACTGAAAGTGTTTCTCAGTCTCAACCAAAAGTTTTTAAGAAGAAAAGAAACAACTTTGTGAACAGAAAATGTTCTGATTTCATAAAAGTTCTGGGAAAATGGTGTTTCAAAGAAGACTTTGAATGGAAAGTCAAAGGAACATATATTAAATCAGATATTAAAGCTAACAAAGAAGGACCCATTCCAATATGGGTACCTAAATCTAACTAATTGTTTTTGTAGGGCTGTCATGTGTGGTTTTTAGATTCTGGAGCATCAAGACACATGACAGGTCATAATTTGTTCAGCATAAGTCAGTTTTTAGATAGTTTCTGCCAGATCAAGTTCAGCATAACAGGTTGCTTAATTCTGACTGAGAAGGATATAAAAGTGTTTTGGGTCAAAAGACATATGGACTTATTTGTGGTTAATTTCTAAAAAATTCAAGCTTTAACCCCAGTATGTCTATTGTCAAATGCAACTGCAAATGAATGTTGGCTATGGCACAGAAGGTGTTCTCATTTGAATTTCAAGGATCTGAACAATCTTTTTGGCAAGCAATTGGTCAAAGGACTTCCAAAGATCAAATTTGAGAAGGAATCATTATGTTCAGCATGTGAAATGGGCAAGATGAAGAAAAGTTCTCACAAGTTGAAAATGGATTCTTCATGTATGTCACCATTAGAAATGCTACATACAGATCTATGTGGTCCTATTTCAGTTCAATCAATGGGAGGAAACAAGTATATACTTGTCATTGTTGATGAGTATTCAAGATACACATGGGTTAAATTCTTAAGAGCAAAATCTGAGGCTGCTGAAACACTGATTAATTTCATCAAAAGAATTCAAGTGTTCTTACAACTTCCAGTTCAGAAAATAAGAAGTGACAATGGAACAGAGTTCAGAAATGAGACTCTTCAGAACTTTTTGCAAAGATTTGGAATCTCTCATAATTTTTCGGCTGTCAGAACACCTCAACAAAATGGTGTTGTTAAAAGGAAGAACAGAACTCTGGTTGAAGCTGCAAGAACCATGTTGGTTTATTCAAATCTTCCAACCTTCCTATGGGCTGAAGCAATTGCTACTGCTTGTTTTACACAGAACAGAACTGTAACAACCTGAATTTCAAGTTTGAGATATGAAAGTTTAGTGTCCTTTATGCAAGAAATGAAAGTTAAGTTGAGGGACTTGTTTGCAATTAGTGAAAGATATTTATAGACTCAAACTTCTAGGGCAGCCCCCATTTGCACAAATCAGTGAAATTATCTTGTGTGGGTGTTGGTGGCGTGAAACAAGAAAGAGAGAAGGAAGAAGGAAAGAAGGGTTTGAGAAGAAATTCAAGAGGAAAAGAGAAATCAAGGAAGATATTGCAAGGTAATACATCCTAATTAATTCTCCTGATTAGTGTAATGCTTCTCCTTCTTATTGTACCGAATTCTTAATACTGATTTGGAAGATTGCTTGAGTTTTCACCATATTTCCTTCAAAATGTGTTTTATGGGTTTTGGTCTTAATAAATCGATTTAAGGGGTTATAGATGGATTAACTGAGCGATTGGGGATTGTGGATGAACCCTTATGGTTGTCTAATCAAACTAATGGCTTAAATCGGAGTTTAAAGCGGTTTTAGAATTTCTAAGTTCGAACAGCAGCGTTTTCCGGACACCAGTGTTTGGTGGTGTCCGGATATGTTGCATGTGTCCGGGTAAGTGTCTCGTGAAGGTGTCCGGGTAGTTTTGCCCGGATAAGTGGTGTGTCCGGATAAGTGATGTGTCCGGATAAGTGGTGTGTCCGGATAAGCGTAGTGTCCGGATAAGTGGTGTGTCCGGATAAGTGATGTGTCTGGATAAGTGGTGTGTCCGGATAAGCGTAGTGTCTGGATAAGTGGTGTGTCCGGATAAGTGATGTGTCCGGATAAGTGGTGTGTCCGGATAAGTGTGGTGTCCGGATAAGTGTAGTGTCCGGATAAGTGCTGTGTCCGGGAAGGGGTATCCGGACAGTAGGGCTGAGATATTTTATCTGATTCGAATTCAATGCCCTTAGGTGTTCGGTTGGATTAGCTTGGTGATTTCAAGAAGTGCGTTCAGCGTCATCAAGGTGAGTTACCTAAACCTATTTACGACGCAATGTGTTAATTGTTCTTTTAACTGATAATGGTTCACTTTGAGCACGAAATGTTTACCAAATCGATATGCATGTTTTTACATGAAAGCTCATACTTTATTCAAAGAATATTTAGCATGATGAAATGATTATATGGTTTACGAGATTCCAAGTTGTATGAAGTATGACATGTGATGTATGCTATGTGGAGTCGGTCTGCACCGTGGGATCGGTATGCTCTGGGATCCGATGATCCCTTGGACATGGGTGATGAGCCGATAGGTTGGAATCTGTTTCCCTCCTATTCGAGTAGAGGGGAGTCTGCTTGGGCCCCGATACGAGGCGAGAGGGGAGTCTGCTTGGGCCTCGATCGCGGCGAGAGGGGAGTCTACTTGGGCCCCGATCGTGGTTAGTTTATGCGGTCCTCATCACGGTGCAGTACCATGTTTGACGTTATGTGAAGTTTTATGATGAATTTTATAAACGATTTTCCCAATGTTTATATATGTTGTTTTCGGAGGGAATTCACTAGACCTTTTGGTCTAACCCTCGCTTTTCAAAACTAAACCATTTTCAGGTAAGCAAGTAGTAAGAGGCTCAAGTAAGTGAGCAAGAGCATGATTGAGTACAGATGCAGCTAGAGACTGTGCCGATGCCACTTGTAGTAGTAGTTGTTCTCAGTTGTGTATAGGTTGTTTCCGCCAACCTTAGTTTTGGAATGATGTAACTGAATTTTGGGACCCAGTTTTATTACAAGAGTATGATTTAATGCTTTGGTTGTCTTGTTATGTCTTTGGGTTGTTACAAATGGTATCAGAGCCATAGTTTAAGGGATTTAGGTGACCGGACGTGCCTAAACTTAAACTTGGGAGTAAAAGATCACAACTGAGAATCCGGAAACGCGTTAAGAGGGCACTAATGTAGACATAGGAAATGCGTTAGGAGGACACTATTATGGAGATAGGACTAATAAGGTACTGAGGACTGTCATGTAAGGTAAGTTTGAGATTGCACCTGGCCAGTGTAATTGCGAACTTACAGGTACATGTATGTGCTTAACCTACCTTATTAACCTACCTAGTGCTCATGTCGTGTTCCAGTACGTTAGATTGTCAACAAGATCCCTGAGGGGTAGACTGAGACCCCTTGTTGGGGAAGTTTCTTGAGAGGTCACTTATGATGTGATGTATGTATACATCGTAGAGAAAGAATGTTGTATAGAACGTTATGAGTCGGATAGAGGTAACTCTTCGTGGATTCGAAGATGATGGATGTTGAGTTTGAGTGAGACTCCTATTTCGGGAGAGTCCCAGTTCTAGAAATCATGGGATAGATCGGTCGGGATGGTAAGAAAGGGTGATGTCGAAACCTTGAAAGTGCCAATGGAGCTTTGAATTCTTATTCGAGCTTTTCTAGGACGGGGTAAATGAAATAAGATACCTATAGTGAAATGAAAGCGTATAGGAGTGGAAAGTGAGATAGTTGTTCAAAGCGAAATAGTATGAAAGGGTTGAGTAAGTGAGAGGTGGAAAGTGTGTTCAGCAAGTTGTTGCGTGACCGAAAGGACGACCATTGGTCGTAGGTGGAGTGTCAAGGATAAGTTGCGTAATTAAAGCGGTTGACCTTGTTAGAATGAGTAGCCTTCAATTGCAAATAGAGTCTCATGCATGGCGTTCTTTTATGTAACATGAAATTTTCACGATTTAAAATAAGAATGTAAATGTCAACTTTGAACAAAATGAGTCATCTTGTACGAGTGCACGTTTAAAGAAAAAGCGATTTCAGTACGTCGCACATTGAAATTTTGAGGTAAACGATTTGCAAAGTATTCCACACTTTTAATGATAAGTTAAATTGTTACAAAAATGGCCAAGGAAATGGTTACCTGCAATTCACTTATAACCAAAATGCTTATTGACCTTTTTGATATCATACAATTGAGTGTGAGAACCGACTGGTTTACTTTGTGTCGGTAATTCTTTCAGAATTGTCTCATATGAAAAGATTTTCATGCAAATTATTACTCTCGTAATAACATTGTTCGGATTGAGCAAGATTGGGGTTCACGGGAAGATGCATGCCAACGATTCTCGAATCGTTGTGCAGAGTTTTGAAGTTATAAGAGCAATGGGGTCACGGGTACCCGAGTTGTTTCTAAATGTTGTTTATTTAAAATGATAAAATGTACGAAATGATTTGTCTTTTGCGTTGTCATGCATGAAGGCTATGAACTCACTAGGTCGTAGGATGTTACATGTCAAGCTAAGGAAGAACTTCAAGAGTGAAGAAGTGTCGGACAAATCAGGAAAAAATGTTGTAGCCTTAGTATTTGTGTTCAAGAGGAAAGGTGAACAGGGGTAGAGTTGGAAGTGGATTATAGTGTCGGTTGTATGAGGGTTTGCACCCTTGTTCGGTAACTGGAAGTACGGTTGTCAAGGGACGGTTGTGTCCGGAGGAAGGACTCGAAGCCTTATAGGTTATGGTTTTTTTTGCAACTCGTTTTGAGTAGTGTGATGAGGAAGAATGAAATGTCTATAGCGTGGGAGTACGAGTTTTGAGGTGAGCTCGTAATGTTGATGTTACATAAGTAGGTTTCGAAAAGAGGGGGCAGATCATGAAGTTGATTATGATATGTGGAAGGATTAGGTTCCGTAAGGAACCCCTGTTATAGAATAAGTTAAGAAGGTAGTTACAGGTTGTCAGTTGATGTAGAAGTCGACTGTTGTGTAAGATGGTTGAGGCCGAAGACTTGAACCAAAAGGTTGAAAGTTGATAGAACACCTTGTAGAGGTGCTAAGAGGATGAGAAGTTATTGTTGTGATTAAGCGTTCTATTTACGAAGTATGGAGGGTTCGTAGAATGATGAGGTATGTAACACGAGCGAAGCAAGTGTGTAGATTCTATCATCCAGTGAGGGACTGTGTCCAGCTTATGTAAGGCCTCGGATCGTAAAGAGCGAACAAGAACGCTTACATTTGAGCTAATTGGGAACTAGGAAGTTATAGTTCAGCTAGAGTGAGAAAGGACAAAGTAGCGAGATAGACTCGATTGTGTATGCGAGAAAATGTGAAGGCAAGTTCAAATTGTGTACGAATGACCATGAGAGACTTGGTCGGTAGTGTGATGATAGGAGTGGTGGATGTACGAGCTAATAATAGCTTCAATTGCCAAGATTTCTGTATCAGCCGGTGATGTTAGAAAGATGAAGGATTAGAAGGAAGTCCGTTTGGGATTTTCGGGTGGAATTTACGTTTTGCAACCCCAGTTGTGAAGTACGTGGTTTGTAAGTTAGTGTTTATTTTGACTGTTATCGGAATGGAATGTCGGGGCGGAATTGGGTGATTGCCCAGCTGTGAGACCAAGCTTTGTGGTTATGTATGTTGTTAAGTATATTCTTGAAGGCAGAGTAAGTTTAAAGAAGATGATGAATAGATTAGTCGAGCTGTAGTATAGTAGACGAGAAATTGTTAAAGAATGTGAATTGTTGCTTATGTGTGAGAGAAATGTCTGAGAAGGTAAAAGTTGGAGATTAAAGAATGTGTAGTGATGTCGAACACTGGTCTTGTTTCAAGACGGCTTGGTTGAATGCCTTAAGATAAGATCTTGGTGCAACTGTTTGGTTAGGCAAGTATTGAGAAAGTGTTATCAGCATGTGGATAGGTCAGGAGAGAGGGGCAAGTAATGTTTGATGAGCAGTGCTCCACGCTAACGTGGGGAGGTGAAGATAGTATGTCGGATTAAGTGAGTAAATTGGAAGTAGTAAATGTGGCAGTATTACCAGAAGGGTGCTGTGTTATGTAGATTGTCAGTGATAAATGTGCGAACTGTTAGAACGAGTTTTAAGGAAGGGATTTGTGTATGATTTTGTGCAGGAAAGAAGTGGATTAGACAACTGAATGAGTTAAGTTAAGTGACCTTGTGAGAAATGTATAAATGAATTGGTCGTGCAGTGATTGAGCTAGTGAGAATAGTATGGTGTGACCATGGTTACTCCTCCCAGTTGAGTGAGGATAACCAGAGTTATGTGTTATATGTCTGAGCGAACGTGGCAATCAACGAGGAATTTATGTGTTTCAGGATAAGTTTAATTTGAGTAGGTGAACACTTCAACGATGGGTTTGGAGGTTCCTACTCTTAGTTGCGTATAAGTATGTAGTGGTGAAGTGATGAGGATAAGGGAGTTGTTTGACGAACTGTGGTCGAGGTGGTCTGAGTAAGGGAAATGTTGGCCGCTTAGACGATTGTTGGTTGAGGGAAGTAATCTAGGATTGCTTGTATTGCGACGAAGGAACTCTGGGTTGTGAGTTGTCGGGACGTACGGGTTTGGTCTAGTGCCAACTGTCAAGTGTGTGTTTGTCTCTTGGTAAGTGAATACTATGTTGTGACGGAGATTTAGCCAGGTTCCTCCTTAAAGGAAGTATAGATGCTTGAGAAGCCTTAGTTAATCTTCTGTTGTCAAGACCGATCGGGTAGGATCAATAGCCTACGAGTTAGGAGTAGCGTAAGAACTGAAGGAAACGCACCCAAGGTTACATGTTTCGAGTTTAATGAGGTGGTTGACTGAGTCAGATATGGCTTTACTTTGGGAAGTGTCGGTTTTGATGTGGGCAAGATACCCGCATCTTTTCCCCAATAAGGAATTCCGGGGACGGAATTCTTTTAAGGGGGGAGTGTTGTAACAACCTGAATTTCAAGTTTGAGATATGAAAGTTTAGTGTCCTTTATGCAAGAAATGAAAGTTAAGTTGAGGGACTTGTTTGCAATTAGTGAAAGATATTTATAGACTCAAACTTCTAGGGCAGCCCCCATTTGCACAAATCAGTGAAATTATCTTGTGTGGGTGTTGGTGGCGTGAAACAAGAAATAGAGAAGGAAGAAGGAAAGAAGGGTTTGAGAAGAAATTCAAGAGGAAAAGAGAAATCAAGGAAGATATTGCAAGGTAATACATCCTAATTAATTCTCCTGATTAGTGTAATGCTTCTCCTTCTTATTGTACCGAATTCTTAATACTGATTTGGAAGATTGCTTGAGTTTTCACCATATTTCCTTCAAAATGTGTTTTATGGGTTTTGGTCTTAATAAATCGATTTAAGGGGTTATAGATGGATTAACTGAGCGATTGGGGATTGTGGATGAACCCTTATGGTTGTCTAATCAAACTAATGGCTTAAATCAGAGTTTAAAGCGGTTTTAGAATTTCTAAGTTCGAACAGCAGCGTTTTCCGGACACCAGTGTTTGGTGGTGTCCGGATATGTTGCATGTGTCCGGGTAAGTGTCTCGTGAAGGTGTCCGGGTAGTTTTGCCCGGATAAGTGGTGTGTCCGGATAAGTGATGTGTCCGGATAAGTGGTGTGTCCGGATAAGCGTAGTGTCCGGATAAGTGGTGTGTCCAGATAAGTGATGTGTCCGGATAAGTGGTGTGTCCGGATAAGTGTGGTGTCCGGATAAGTGTAGTGTCCGGATAAGTGTAGTGTCCGGATAAGTGTTGTGTCCGGGAAGGGGTATCCGGACAGTAGGGCTGAGATATTTTATCTGATTCGAATTCAATGCCCTTAGGTGTTCGGTTGGATTAGCTTGGTGATTTCAAGAAGTGCGTTCAGCGTCATCAAGGTGAGTTCCCTAAATCTATTTACGACGCAATGTGTTAATTGTTCTTTTAACTGATAATGGTTCACTTTGAGCACGAAATGTTTACCAAATCGATATGCATGTTTTTACATGAAAGCTCATACTTTATTCAAAGAATATTTAGCATGATGAAATGATTATATGGTTTACGAGATTCCAAGTTGTATGAAGTATGACATGTGATGTATGCTATGTGGAGTCGGTCTGCACCGTGGGATCGGTATGCTCTGGGATCCGATGATCCCTTGGACATGGGTGATGAGCCGATAGGTTGGAATCTGTTTCCCTCCTATTCGGGTAGAGGGGAGTCTGCTTGGGCCCCGATACGAGGCGAGAGGGGAGTCTGCTTGGGCCCCGATCGTGGTTAGTTTATGCGGTCCTCATCACGGTGCAGTACCATGTTTGACGTTATGTGAAGTTTGATGATGAATTTTATAAACGATTTTCCCAATGTTTATATATATTGTTTTCGGAGGGAATTCACTAGACCTTTTGGTCTAACCCTCGCTTTTCAAAACTAAACCATTTTCAGGTAAGCAAGTAGTAAGAGGTTCAAGTAAGTGAGCAAGAGCATGATTGAGTACAGATGCAGCTAGAGACTGTGTCGATGCCACTTGTAGTAGTAGTTGTTCTCAGTTGTGTATAGGTTGTTTCCGCCAACCTTAGTTTGGGAATGATGTAACTGAATTTTGGGACCCAGTTTTATTACAAGAGTATGATTTAATGCTTTGGTTGTCTTGTTATGTCTTTGGGTTGTTACAAGAACTTTAATCAATAAGAGATTAAATAAAACTGCTTATGAACTGATTAATAAAAGAAAACCACTGATTAAATTCTTTCATGTTTTTGGTTGCAGATGCTATGTTCTCAAAGATAGAGAAAATCTTGGTAAATTTGATAAAAAGGCAGATGAATGATACTTTGTTGGTTACTCACTAACTTCCAAAGCATTTAGACTCTACAATAGAAGAACCAAGAGGATAATGGAAAGCATCAATGTCACATTTGATGAGTCAAGAATGAAGACTTCTGAACAAAACAGTTCAGAACTCAAACAGGATAAGACAAAAATGACTTCTGAATCAGATTCTAATCCTAACTGTTCAGAACTCAATTTATTGTTTAAGGATGCATTTCTGGAACTAACTTCTGAATCTTATGCAGATTTTGATAATCCTAAAATGGTTCAAGAAATGAAAAAGGGAACTTCAGAAGTGGTTCAAACAACTGTAATTTCTGATACTGGTCCGTCTGAGGATTGTCCAACTTTGATCAATACAAGTGATGATGTTTCTGATACTAGTACTCAGAATTCTGGACAAGGTACTCAGACTTTTGGTCAGGGTATTCAGAACTCTGAACAAGTCATTCAGAATTCTGACTCTACTACTCAGAATTCAAACTTGGATGTTACACCTTGAGAGTTCCAGTTTGATCTGGTAACAATAAATCAATCGTTATGAACACGAACAACTGATGATTTCAACTCGTCATCCCTCTCGTATTCATTCAAAGTATCCTTATGAGAATATTACAATCAAAGTAAAGGAAACGATTCTAAACAATAAGCTCTAATTTCTCTAATGAATCGTTCTAGGATCTCTAACCTAATTCTAAGGCTAAACATAACCTTATATACCAAGGCCTATTAGCACAAAGGCCCATGGCCTATTAACCTAAGCTAAGCCCATTTAACACAAATGAGGCTTTTACAATAATTAATTAAAACAATTAAGCACTATATAATTATTTATATATCTTTCTAATATGTAGGACATTTATGGTCCTAACAATCTCCCCCTAAAGATATATAAATAAAAATCGGTCTTGAAACCTTCAGATCTTGATCTTCTCTTCTTCTAGAATCTTTGAAACTCTTTGGTGTTGTTTGTTTTCATGTCTTTTAACGCTCCCCTTGAATAAAGCTCTTGAAGTTGATTTCAGCTTTAAAAGAACTTGTAGAACCAATATGCTTGATGGAGGAAATAATTTGAAGCGAACACCACTTGATAAACGATGAGAAGAATTGATCACTTGTAAGCACTTTGAAACTCTTTGGATCTCGTAACAGATCAATCATTCGATTAAAACTCTTTAACAGTTACTCCCCCTCGGCTTTTGCATGGGGACTTCTTTACTCCCCCTCGGCTTTTGCATGGGGACTTCTTTACTCCCCCTCGACTTTTGCTAACTCCCCCTCAACTTGATATTCGGTGTCTTTGAAACTGTACCCTTTCTCCCCCTCATGATGAGTAGGAGCATCCGGAGCATCATGCACGTTCAAAGACAATAGTGACAAGTAGCAAAAATCCAGATAAAAGCAATTTAGTAACCAACATGGGGTAAAAATCTAACACAGAAACACATAGTAACTGTTATCACAACAATTTAAAAAAAATTGTGTGGCCTCTGTTCAGAGTTGGCATTTGGAATCTCTGATAGGACTTCCAGTTATCACTGAAGTAAAATATTAAAAATTAACTTCTCAAACTGTTCCGGCAATATCACAAAGATATGCAAATGGAATCACAAAGACTCGTTCATGTGTGAAAGAAAATAAATTATATCTGATAGGCTCAAAATATTGATTTAACCTGGGACACAAGTTAAAATCAATTGACTCAGTAATTAGAATGTGAAGTTCGGAGACCGGAGCTGATGTCTTCCTTTTTCAATATCTAAGACCTCCGAGTGAGGAATAGATAGATTATGTGCTAATCTCCGTGAATATATGAAACAAGCATCTGTTGGGAGATACTTGAGTGGCTGGGTGGGGTGACACGAGTTATCGACACTAGGTCCATGTTTGTTTCAATACTCATCTCCAAAGAACGAGAATGAATAGATTGTGTGGTTACCCGGATAACTGACTCGGTTTGGTAAGGACCAATTAATTCTTTTAAGTCCTGTCACAGCCTCACCAAAATTCTTTTCACTCCGAAATCATCTATCAGTCTAGACCCCTCACTGTAGTCTATAAGGGATGTGTTTCTTGGGTAGGTCCTTCCGGTTCTGGATTGACCATAGAAACAGTATAAGTCCTAACACTCATTTCATGCATCGAGTAAAGCGTTTAAGTAAATAGTGAAATACGAGTTCTAAACTGAGGTGTTTAGAAGTCATGCATTTAAGAACGAGTCCTGATCTGAGGTAATCAGAAGTCATTGTTTGAAATGCTAGAGTTTCAAGAAACAAGATCAAGCGCAAAACAGATTGACTCAGTAAGCACATTATTTGCAATAATGAAACAATGATTAGAAAGTTTAATTGTGAAGAACAAGTCACAATTAATATATCAGATAAGAATTGAATCATTGATGTGAAATGATGAACTATGAACACAAAGTGGAATTCAAAAACCGAGTATATTTCCATCGAAAAATCAACAAACATTTGAGACATGGAAATAACTAAATCAAGAGAGTTTTGAACATGGCAATCATGGAAGTTAAACTATAGATAATAACAAACGCATGTAAGTTATTCAGAATGAATTGCCATGGTTTTTTGAATTCAGTTAGAGTTCACATACCTTGCATAAGATAGTACTCCCCCTCAAAATTGGCATAACCTTTGAATGCTCGTCATGTGATGTGAATAATAGAAATTAAAAACACACATGACATTCCTGCAAAACAGATTAGACGGATTTTGGTATCCATTTTGTGATGGATCCTTGACGGTTAGATGCCCTATGAGGACCTGGGAAACTATAAGTACCATACCAATAGTTGGCACGATCTTTATTCACAAACTCACGTGTTCCAAAATAAGAGCAACACAGCTTTTGTGTGGATAAGCTGATCAGATTATTAACAGAGTAAACTCGATCAGTTTTCACAAAAGGTTTAGCGTGGAAAGTTGTGTTGTTCTTTTCACTCTTAACAGGGACAAATGACTTTGGAGCAGGAGTGGTTCCTTTAACTCTCCACACCATGTTTACTTTCTTGAAAATTGGATTATCTTTATTATCAACACGAGAATTATAGAAAAGATTGGAAGGTCGAATCTGATATTTTGAAAAATCATTTGATTTGACAAAATTCTTTGAAGAACGATTTGTAGAAAATGAACTTGAAGCATAAGAAGGTTGAACACCTTTGAACTTGCTTTCTTCAAGTTTTTTTACCTTAACGGATAAATCATTTCGTTCTTTGAGAATTAAATCAAATTTCTTTTGTAAATTAGATTTAACCATTTGTTCCTTCAATATCTCGGTTGCTAATCCAGAAAATCTCTGTGTAAGTTTAGAAATCTCAGTCTGAAAGATCTTTCTCTCTTTTTCAAAATCATCTTTCAAACATTTAGTTCTAAAGCCTTCAACCTTCTTTTTCTCAGTCTATTTGCTTAGAATGTCTAATTCTTTCTCCAGATCGGATATTTTCAAAGAAAGTTCTCCATTCTTTTTAGAAAAAGATTTGCGTTCAGTTTCAAACTTTTCCCTTTCTAAAATCAAAACCTTTTCAAAGTCGGAGATTTGTGTTGAAAGATTTAGACATGTAAGCTCAAGACTCTTCTTCTCTTCAAGAGATTTGGTTGAAAACCCAGATTGCTTTTGAATAAGTAATTGTCTTTCTTTAGCAAAACATTCTATCTCCTTTTCACAATCCTTTTCAAAAGTAGATAGTTTACTTTTAAGCTCAAGGTTTTCACAGTTCAGGAGTTTATCTTTCTCTTCCTCTTTTGCAAGCTTCTCAGAACTGTTCCAGAGTTGAGATTTCTGTTCCTTCAGCTCCTTGATGTACTTGTTGCACAAGTCATCTGCTTGCTTGATATTCTTTTCACATAGACTCACTTGCTCTTTCTCAGTTTTCTTGATATCATCTCGGGATGATAAATCAGACAGTTTCTTTTTCAGCTCGGTGTTTTCAGACTCTAAGACTGTTGCCTTTTCTTCAGATTTAGCAAGCTTCTCAGAACTTTCAATTGTTTGCCACTTCAGTTCCGTCCGTTCTATGTAGAACTTTATGCACCATTCATTTGCTTGCTTGAAATTCTCTTCAGATATTCTCATCAGTTCTGAACACTCCCGATTGAGGCAATTTTTCGACATTGTTACCTGCAAAAAATATGATCGTTAATCGGTGTTATTTTGATGAATCAAAAATGCGGAAGAAAATAAAAAATTAAATTTGAAAAACAAATTTATAAAATAAATTCGTTTTAAAATTTTAAAATCTGATTATTATAGGACCAAACGAAATCAAGCCTCGAGAACTTACCAATCAAAACTTACCAAAAACACAACTTACCGGATGAAGAGGAACTTACCGGACGAGGAGTGGTTTACCGGATAGAGATGGATTCTGGATAAAGTAGACTTACCGGATGTGAGAGATTCCGGATGGAGACTGTACTTACCGGGTGATGGACAACTTACCGGGTGAGAAGTGCTTTCCGGATGATGAGAACTTACCGGGTGATGATGTTCTCGCAAAAATGGCACTTACCGGATAAATATTGCTTACCGGGTGATGAGGTTATGACTTACCGGGAGAGACTGATTGTGAGCTTTCCAGATAAACCTTGTTTACCGGATGAAAAGCAAACCAAGCAAAAAATATTAAGACAAAAAAAAACTTTTAACCAAATATATATATATGTATGTAATCAGATTACGTATATGCATGCAATAAAAGATTATGGTCAAACTCACTGGCAATTGTTTTTTGGTCAAATATTACGGCAAAACCAAAAACTCATCCGGAAAGTGACATAGTTGCCGGAAAGTGAGATTGACAGGAAACTTAAGTTTGACCGGAAACTTGAGTTTGACCGGAAAGATGAGATTGACCGGAAACTTAAGTTTGACCGGAAAGTTGGTTCAAATAAAAAATTATCCGGAAAGTGACAACATCCGGTCACTTTGGAAAAATGAGAACTTACCCGGAAACTGCGGTTGTGGTTGCAATTCGGATCTGGGATCGATAGGGTTGCTTGATTTCACTCCTGTAGGGTTAGGTTTTGACCAAAAAAACACAAAAACAAACACACCCAAATCGATTTCTAAGCAAAATATATCATATTTTTCAATAACCACCGCAATAACTTAAGAACACCAAAAGATTCAAGAATTGATTTTTCAATTGAAAGATTAAAACCTTTTGGGAATCAATATAAGCACAGTAAAACATCAGATAAATACGAGTAAACAATCGAGATCTAACAAACAAATTATTAAATCAATGAAAAAGCTTTGCAAACCCGATTGAAGAACGATTTTCTTCAATAAAAACTGCACTGTTATGAAATTATTCTGGGTGGCTTCTGGACCTCAAACGATCAATACAACCGGTCAGAATGTAAAACAAGATGTCCATAAGCTACTGTCCAAAAATCGTGACGATCCGACGGTTCAATCTCCGGGAATAGGCGAAACGGCTCGCTGCGATTTTCCAGAAATTCTTGCTTTTTCTTGCTTTCGATTGGCCTCTTTTCTTTCTTCAAATCACCGATTATGCTCTGATACCAATTGAGAGTTTCAGTTTGATCAAGTAACAATAAATCAATCGTTATGAACACGAACAACTGATGATTTCAACTCGTCATCCCTCTCGTATTCATTCAAAGTATCCTTATGAGAATATTACAATCAAAGTAAAGGAAACGATTCTAAACAATAAGTTCTAATTTCTCTAATGAATCGTTCTAGGATCTCTAACCTAATTCTAAGGCTAAACATAACCTTATATACCAAGGCCTATTAGCACAAGGCCCATGGCCCATTAAACTAAGCTAAGCCCATTTAACACAAATGAGGCTTTTACAATAATTAATTAAAACATTTAAGCACTATATAACTATTTATATATCTTTCTAATATGTAGGACATTTATGGTCCTAACACACCTCAACAAGTCTCAGAACAAAGGGATAGTTCAGAATTACAAGCCATTATTGATGAGAATGATACAAACAACAATTTTTCAGAGATTGGTGTGCTTCCTAGTTCAAACAAATGGACAAAAGACCATCATATTCATCAAGTGATAGGAGATCCATCAGTAGGAGTTAAGACAAGATCAGCAACAGCAAATGAAGCAATGTTTGCAGGATTTTTAAGTGTGATTGAACCAAAGAAAGCTAATGAAGCCCTAGAGGATCTAGACTGGATTTTAGCAATGCAAGATGAATTGCTACAGTTTGAAAGAAACAAAATCTGGAGACTTGTTCCAAAACCTGAAGGAAAATCTATTACTGGAACAAAATGGGTATTCAGAAACAAGAAATATGAGTCAGGTGTTGTAGTCAGAAACAAGGCCAGATTGGTTGCAAAGGGATATTCTCAACAAGAAGGAATAGACTATGATGAGACATTCGCACCTGTGGCAAGAATAGAAGCAATCAGGATATTCTTGGCCTATGCTGCACATAAAAACTTCAAAGTATACCAAATGGATGTCAAATCAGCTTTTCTGAATGGTATACTTAATGAAGAAGTTTATGTCTATCAACCAGAAGGTTTTGTTGATCCTGAGTTTCCATATCATGTTTATGTTTTAGATAAAGCATTGTATGGTCTGAAACAAGCACCAAGAGCCTGGTATGACACTTTGACTCAACATTTATTAAAATCTGGTTTCAAGAAAGGTAAAATTGATACTACTCTGTTTCTAAAGAAAAAAGGTGATGATTTAATTTTAATTCAGATATATGTAGATGATATCATATTTGGTTCTACAAGTGCAGAGTTATGTAATGAATTCTCAAAAGTTATGGAATCAGAATTTGAAATGAGCATGATGGGAGAATTGAATTTTTTACTTGGTCTTCAAGTAAAACAATTGTCAAATGGAATTTTCATAAATCAAGGAAAATATGTAAAAGATATCTTGAAAAAGTTTAAGATGTTTGATTGTGCTGCTATGAGAACACCAATGGCAACTAATGTCAAGTTAGATGCTGATCTCTCTGGAGTTTCAGAAGATAACAAGCTTTATAGAGGCATGATTGGATCTTTGCTTTATCTGACTGCAAGTAGACCAGATATCATGTTTGCTACATGTTTCTGTGCTAGATTTCAATCTAATCCAAAAGAATCTCATTTGTTGGCTGTTAAAAGGATCTTAAGATATCTCAAAGGCTCACCGGATTTGGGCCTTTGGTATCCAAAAGAAACTGACTTTAAACTGACTGCTTTTACTGATGCTGATCATGCATGAAGTAGATTGGACAGGAAGAGTAATTCTGGTGCTTGTCACTTTTTGGGAGACAAAATAGTGAGTCGGGCTTCAAAGAAGCAAAATTGTGTATCCACATCCACTGCTGAAGCAGAGTATGTAGCTGCTGCTGCCTGCTGTTCTCAAACTTTGTAGATGAGAACACAACTCATGGATTATGGATATCAACTCAACAAGATTCCCATATATATATTGTGATTCAGAAAGTGCCATTGCTATTACTCAGAATCCTGTTCAGCACTCAAAGACCAAGCATATTGATGTAAGGTATCATTTTATTAAGGACTGTGTGGAAAAGGGTACAATGGAAATGCACTTTGTGCATACAAAGTATCAATTGGATGACTTATTCACAAAGCCTCTTGATCACAAAAGGTTCAATTTTCTCATATGTAAAATAGGAATGCTTAATCTGACTAATTGATTATATTTGTTATTTTTTCAGAAATGAATATTTTTCTAAGTAAGATTTTCTGAGTAGTGTTCTCAGAACTCGGACTCTCTTATTTCAGAATTCTGACTCTTGAGTTCAGAACTTCTGAGTCAGTACTTCAGAAATCTGACTTCAATTTTTTTTCTGAAAAGATAAATCAGAACTTCTGACTATCTTTCAGAACTCATTTCTGAGAAGTACAAATGTTTCAATTTTGTTGATTATATGTTTTCTATGATATATTTTCATACTCCTTATATTTAATATGTGTTTGAGTATATGCTTAAGTCAAGGGGAGTATTGATATCTTTCAGAAATCATTCTGAGGTACTTATAAGGTTTGTATTTTCTTTCTTATCACTAATCATTCTAAGGGGAACAAACTTTCAATGATAAAATAATTTTTCACTTGTTCAAACTAATTCTGACCTTAAAAATATTTTCAAGGTCAGATGTTAGATTTTAAATGATTTTCAAAAATATCAAATCATCAAAAGATGGACATAATTTTGATAATAAAAATAATTTTCTATCTGTTCAAACTATTTCTGGATGATTAAATGATTTATATAATCAGAAGTTGAGATTTAAATGAATTTTGGTTCTAAGGGAATTTTCTTCTGAACTGTGTACTCAGAACATCTGAGTATGCACTCTCAGAACTCTGAGCGTGTTATTCAGAACCTTTAACTTGTGTTAATTTCTATCAAATAACACATGTCAGCTTCTTATTCAATTGATGATGCCACGTTTCATTTAATATCTTTTGTGGTACTTCACAGTGTTCGAATCCATTATAACTCCAAAAAAAGTAACTTTTAATCGTTTGAAACCTTTCAGCTTCGCGGATTTTAAATAGACCTTAAAATCCCTCTTTCAAATTTATTTGAATTCCAAGAGCGAAAAGTGAGATACGCATAAATCCAGAGTTCTTTGATCTTGTTTTCTTTCGATATTCTCTATCACAATCATGTCTGGTACTAGAAGTCGACCAGTTTCATTACACTCTGCAAAATCATTGATGGAATCCTCGTCAGATTCAGAGGATGATGAAGTACAGAGGCCTGAAAGTAGAGCCGTAGAAGAAAGGGAAATAGCAGAAAACATTGTACTAGGAAATGTTGAAGGAGAAGCAAGGGATGAACATATGGTTGAATCTGAAGGAGATATAGATGAGGGAAATGAAAAACATCCAACATGAACAAAGTGCGGTTAGGTCAGTAATGTCTGGAAGATCTAATTCTGGTGAGAGGATTGTTCCTGAGAGTGAGTATTTGGAGTTGATTGAAAACAACTGTGTGTTAATACTTGATGAAACTAGGTTCAAGAAAGAACATAGGATAATCATAGAATTGCTGAAGTACCATCCTTTTAAGAAATGGTTTACAATGAAGAAATCGGTTCATGTTCAATATATCCAACAGTGGTAGAAACATTTGGAGTTACAAGGTAACAATTTTGTATCTGAAATAGGGGGAGTCACTGTAACTTTGAACATACAATTTATGAGAACAATGCTAAGGTTACCAGAAAAGGATGATTTGCAGGGGAGGTTAGATTTTGAAGATTCTCCATTGACAGAGGAATTAATAGCAGAATTAAGAAGATTAGGGTATAATGACGAATTGAAGACTCTAAGCTTATTCAGAAGGAACAAATTGCCACCAATATGGGCATGTTTCTTCAATATCATCAACAAGTGTCTATCTGGGAAGAACAGTTCACTGGATCAAGGTTCAAGGCAGATTCTGCAGATCTTTCATGGGTTAGTGAAGAATAGGCATTATGACTATGCTTCTATTCTATGGGAAGATATGAAGAATACTTTTGAGAGGAATCAGAAGGCAAAAGAAGGGAAAACAAGGGATAAGATACTTACTTATATACCTTATCAGAGGTATTGGCAGTTGGTGATCTGGTATGCAATGGATCAAGACAGAAATATTCCAAGAAGATCAAATGAGGAGCATGGGCCAATCTTCTACATGGGTAAAATGATTTATGCTCTTAAAATTGAAAATTTTCCAAATCACAGACCTCTTCCAAGGTCACTTAGGCAATATATTCCAAGGGAGAGTGAAATTTTAAAAGCATATTGCACCTCAATGGGACTTGATCAGCCTCAAGCCCCTACCCATGAGGAACAACCTGAGATGAGAGGTGAGGGGTCTAATCAAAATAAAGAGGGGGGGGGGGGGAATGTTCAGGACGGAGAACATTCTGAGAGAATAGAGAGGGAAAATTCAGAGGGCTTTGGTAGAATGGAAAGTGAAAAACAGAAAGAGAGAGGTGAGGATGAGAGAATGTTAACAGAATTAGAAACAGAAAGAGATAATTCTGATCCAGCAAATTTAATCCGGGCAACCACATCTACTGTTGGTTCACAACCCTTGGTGACCAACATTGAAGAAAACACCATGGAGCCCGTGGTGGAACTTGAACAACCCATCCATAGCCACTCAGAAGCATTTCAACATGCTACTGTTTCAATTCAAACAGGGGAACCATCCCAAACTCATTTGGAGGGAGGTGATAAATCCCAAGATTTTATTCAACACTTTGAGTCTGGATTGCACAGTAAAATCCTACTTGAGCCTGAAATTCCTTTTCACACTAGCACATCACAGGAATTTCGTATTCCTGTATCAACATCCATAGACATTCCTATTATTGGTTGTCAAGGATTGGATGGAAGTCCTGGTGAAGTGAACATCTTAAAACCTTCATTACACAGTGCATCTATTGTACATGGTGACTTTGTGACACCTACAGGCCATGAGTTCTCTGAACACATGAAAACTGGAGCATCTGTTACTCCAGGTTCACTGTTAGAAAATTATGAATTTGAAAAGATTCAGAAACAAAATCATGATCTTGGTGTAAAGGTGGAGAAATTGGAGAATACTTTTGACTCTTTGAAAAATGAAGTAAAGGAACTCAAAATTTTGTTGGAAGGCAGAGCAAGTTCATTTGAGTCAAAAGTGGATAAAATGAAAGAATACTTGGATGCTCACAAAAAGGAGATCAAGGATGAAATGTCAGAATTTCAAAAGGAACTTTTCAAGAGTATGAAGAATTTGAAATCTTCATTGTTACAAGCTGTCAGCTCAACTTTGGCTAGTATTTCAAAGCCATTAGCCATTATGCCTGTATCTGTAGCTGAACCTGAATCAGAATCAGAATCAACTCACTCCTTAAAAAGAAAATTTGATGATAATGATCCTCATGATCATCAAAAGGGGGAGAAAAGGCAAAAGCAAAGTACTGAGGTTGATAAACAAAGCACTAATGAGTTAGAAAATGTTGAAAAGTCAGCAGATAATGAGTTAGCAGATTTTGAATTAGCAGATATGCAGTTAGCAGATGCAGAGGTTCATAATTCAGAGAATGTTCAGAATTCACAAGATATTGAAAAGATGGTTGGTGAATCAACAGATGTTGAGAAATTAGTGAAGGTTCATACAATAAGTTCAGACACTGAGGATGACATGGAAACTGATAAAGTGGTACATGAAAAGTCTTCTGAAGGAGGTACTGACAAAACAGAGGAATTAGAATTGAATACTGAGTTGGAGGTGAATTCTGATGAAACTGAAGTACTTGTGATAGATGATGTAGTCATGACTAATCAAAATGTTAAAGCTGTGAGTATTTTTAGATCAGATGAAGTAATAATGACATATGAGAATGCAATGGCAGAAGAATCAATGACAGACTCTTCTGAAGAAGGTTATGAGTTGAATCTGGCAGATGTTTCTAAAGAAAGCTTATCTGAAATTTCTAAGGTGAACACATGCTCAGAGATTGTTCCTTATACCAGAGTTGAACTTTTTAACTCTGAGATGGAAGAAAGAAGGTTAAATGAGAGTCTGATAAGGAGAATGCATAGTGAGTTGGTCAGAGCTCTTAATGTTCAGAAAGTTCAAAGAGTTATCAGAACAGTAAGGCCTATCGATTTGTTGGGAGAAGAGGATCACTCAGTTGATTATTCACAGAAGTTTCAATATGAGTTTCAACTACATTTTAGTGAGGAATTGGGAGCAAATAAAAGGGAGTTTGACAGAATTGAAGATTATTTCATGCCTGAGGAGTATGTATACAGAAAGCCTATTGTTAGGACCATAAATGTCCTACACATTACAAAGATATATAAATAATTATATAGAGCGTAATTGATTTATTTCATTATTTGTAAAAGCCTTAATTACAATAATTTGGCTTAAATTTGCTTGATGGGCCATGGGCCTTTGTGTTTAAAGCCTAAGTATATAAGGTTTGTCTTAACCTTAGAATTAGGTCAGACGGTCATTAGCAATTCATTACCAATTCATTAGAGCTTAATTATTTTAGAGAGATAGTTGAGATTTTCATTCAAACCTTTGTAACTATCTTGAATCTTGAATACGAAAGGGATGACAAGTTTAAATCATTAATTGTTCTTGTTATTTCTTATTGAATCGTTGTTACCTGATCAATCTGGGATTCACACCTATTGAAATTCCAAAGTTTGAGATTATTGCAATTGTTTTGTGACGCTTGAGATTATTGCGACGATTTGCAATTATTAGCGACTATTATTTTTTTGTGATTTGTTTCGTCGTCCTGATCTAACTTGTTTTGTTTATCTTGCAGATTTCACTCTCGAAGAGTGATTTCGTTCGTTCGAATTCGATAATAATCAAATTTTAATTTTTGAAAACGAATTTATTTTTAGATTTGTTTTTCAGATTTTTTTTTGATTTTTTTTCCGCAAATTTTTTTGATTCTTCAAAGCAACACCGATTAACGATCAATTTTTCAGGTAACAATGTCGTATTGCTTTAATGTGGAGTGTCAAGCAAATCAAAGACTACATCAAACGCATATCGAGAAGAAAGATGATTTGATCTACAAGTACATCAAAGAACTGAAGCAACATAAATCTCAAATCTGGAATTGTGCTGATAAGCTTGCTAAAGCAGAAGAAAAGGCAACGAGCTTAGAATCTGAAAACGCTGAGCTGAAAAAGAAGCTATCTGATTTACCATCACGAGATGATATCAAGAAGACTGAGAAAGAGCAAGCAAGACTACATGAAAAGACTATCAACCGATCAGATGACTTGTGCAACAAGTACATCAAAGAACTGAAGGAACTAAAATCTCAAATCTGGAATAGTTCTGAGAAGCTGGCTGAAGAAGAAGAGAAAGGTAAACTCCTGAACTGTGAAAACCTTGAGCTTAAAAGTAAACTAGCTACTATTGAAAAGGCTTTTGAAAAGGAGAAAGAATTGCTTATACAAAAGCAATCTCGTTTTTCAACCAAATCTCTTGATGAGAAGAAGAGTCTTGAGCTTAGATGTCTAAAACTTTCAAAACAAATCTCTGACTTTGAAAAAGTTTTGATTTTAGAAAGAGAAAACTTTGAATCCAAACGCAAATCTTTTTTCTAAAAAGAATGGAGAACTTTCTTTGAAAATATCCGATTTGGAGAAAGAATTAGACATTCTAAGCAAAGAAACTGAGAAAAAGAAAGTTGAAGGTTTTAGATCTAAATGTTTGAAAGATGATTTTGCAAAAGAGAGAAAGATTTTTCAGTCTGAGATTTCTAAACTTACACGGAGATTATCTGGATTAGCAACCGAGATATTGAAGGAACAAATGGTTAAATCTAATTTACAAAAGAAATTTGATTTAATTCTCAAAGAACGAAATGATTTATCCGTTAAGGTCAAGAAACTTGAAGAAAGCAAGTTCAAAGGTGTTCAACCTTCTTATGCTTCAAGTTCATTTTCTACAAATCGTTCTTCAAAGAATTTTGTCAAATCAAATGATTTTTCAAAAGATCAGATTCGACCTTCCAATCTTTTCTATAATCCTCGTGTTGATAATAAAGATAATCAATCCTTCAAGAAAGTGAACATGGTTTGGAGAGTTAAAGGATCCGCTCCTGCTCCAAAGTCATTTGTCTCTGTTAAGAGTGACAAGAACAACAAAGCTTTTCACACCAAACCTTTTGTGAAAACTGATCGTGTTTATTCTGTTAATAAGCTGATCAACTTATCTACACAGAAGCTGTGTTGTTCTTATTGTGGTTCGAATGAGTTTGTTGATCGGAAATAGTCTTCTCATTGGTATGGTTCTTATAGTATCCCTGGTCCTCATAGGGCGTTTAACCAACAAGGATCCATCAAAAGATGGATACCAAAATCTGTCTAATATGTTTTTGCAGAAATGTCATGTGTGCTTAGGTCAGAACATTTTTTTCACATGACAGCATTCGAAGGCTATGCCAATTTTGAGGGGGAATACTATCTCATGAAAGGTAAGTGAACTCTAACTGAATTCAAAAACCGTGGTAATTCATTCTGGATAACTTACTTGTGTTTGTTATTCTCCAATTTTAAATTCCATGATTGCCACGTGTCATTCTTCATTGATTTAGTTATTTCCATGTCTCACATATTTGTTTATTTTTCGATGGAAATACACTCGTTTGAATTCCCAGTTGTTTTCCAAGTTCGCTATTTCTTGCAAATGATTCCATTCTTATCTGATATATTAATTGTGGCTTGTTCTTCACAATTAAACTTTCTGACTATTGTCTCATTTTTTGCAAATATTGTGCTTACTGAGTCATTCTGTTTAGCGCTTGATTTTGTCTCATTGAAATTCTGTTATTTCAATTAATGACTTCTGATTACTTCAGATCAGAACTCGAACTTAATTTTTATGACTTCTGAATAATTCAGTTCAGAACTCGTTCTTAAATGTGTTGACTTCTAAACATTTCAGTTTAGAACTCATACTTCACTATGTACTTAAATGCTTTACTCGTTGCATGAAAGGAGTGTTAGGAATTACATCGTTTCTATGGTCAATCCAGAGCCGGAAGGACCTACCCAAGAAACACATCCCTTATAGACATCAGTGAGGGGTCTAGATTGATAGATGAGTTTGGAGTGAAAAGAATATGGTGAGGATGTGACAGGACTTAAAATAATTATTGGTCCTTACCAAACCGAGTCAGCTATCCGGGTAACCACATAATCTATTCATTCTCGTTCTTTGGAGATGAATATTGAAACAGACATGGACCCAGTGTCGATAACTTGTGTCACCCCACCCAGCTACTCAAGTATCTCACAACAGATGCTTGTTTCAGATATTCACGGAGATTTAGCACATAATCTATCTATTCCTCACTCGGAGGTCTTAGATATTGAAAAAGGAAGACACCAGCTCCGGTCTCCGAACTTCATATTCTAATCACTGTGTCAATTGATTCTAACTTGCGTCCCGAGTTAAATCAATATTTTGAGCCAAACAGATAGAATTTATTTTCTTTCACACATGCACGAGTCTTTGTGATTCCATTTGCATATCTTTGTGATATTGCCGGAACAGTTTGAGAAGTTAATTTTTAAAATTTTCCTCACTGATAACTGGAAGTCCTATCAGAGATACCCCATTGCCAACTCTGAACATAGGCCACACAATTTTTTTAATTGTTGTGATAACAGTTACTAATGTGTTTCTGTGTTAGTTGATTACCCTGGTTACTTACTGTTTTGATCTGAAATTTTTGCTACTCGTCACTATTGTCTTTGAACGTGCATGATGCTCCGGATGCTCCTACTCATCATGAGGGGGAGAAAGGGTACAGATTCAAAGACACGGAATATCAAATTGAGGGGGGGTTAGCAAAAGCCGAGGGGGAGTAACGCAAAAGCCGAGGGGGAGTAACTGTTGATTGATCTTATCAGTTATTTGATCAGTTCCAAAAAGAGCTCAAAGAGAAAAGAGTTCAAAGTGCATACAAGTGATCAACTCTTCTCATCGTTTATCAAGTGGTGTTCGCTTCAAATTATTTCCTCCATCGAGCATATTGGGTCTACAAGTTCTTAAAGCTGAAGCTGAAAGCAAATTCAACTTGCGGTTCAAAGACAGATTCGTTGAAGATTTGAAGACCAAGAGTTTTATTCAAGGGGGAGCACTGAAAAGACATGAAGACAAGCAACATCGAAGTGTTTCAAGGATTCTAAAGGAAGAGAAGATCAAGACTTGAAGGTTTCAAGACCGATTTTTATTTATATATCTTTAGGGGGAGATTGTTAGGACCATAAATGTCCAACACATTAGAAAGATATATAAATAATTATATAGAGCGTAATTGATTTATTTCATTATTTGTAAAAGCCTCAATTACAATAATTGGGCTTAAATTTGCTTGATGGGCCATGGGCCTTTGTGTTTAAAGCCTAAGTATATAAGGTTTGTCTTAACCTTAGAATTAGGGCAGACGGTCATTAGCGATTCATTACCAATTCATTAGAGCTTAATTATTTTAGAGAGATAGTTGAGATTTTCATTCAAACCTTTGTTACTATCTTGAATCTTGAATACGAGAGGGATGACAAGTTGAAATCATTAATTGTTCTTGTTATTTCTCATTGAATCGTTGTTACCTGATCAATCTGGGATTCACACCTATTGAAATTCCAAAGTTTGAGTTACCAATTCTGAAAGAACCTGTATGTGACTTTATTCTTGAAATGAGTGACACTCCACTTGTCAATAATATTTTCAAAGATGTATTTCCAGAAGAAACGTATGAATATCTTTACTGCACAGGAGATGACTCAGTGGTTATTGAGAATTTTATCAATGGGTTCATGAATGAAAGAGTTCAGATGACTTATGTGGAAGCCTCTAACAGATTCAGAAAACCTGATGAAAAACTACATGTTCAGAAAGCAATTGTGAAAGTACTGGAGTTTCAGAATGATGAATTTGATGGACTGAAATATGTAAGTTTAATAGTTCAAAAGGAAGGAAATCTGAAAGTGAGCATGACCAGTTTTGACTTCCATAGATTGTTTCTGAATGATCAAGTGTTTCTGGTGAAGTTCTTTGCTTGTACTGATGAATCTTGGATAGAACTTGAATGCAGAAGAATTTTGGGGATTTATGTAAGAAATATGTACTTCTATGATTTTCAGTTGGAAATTGAAGCATGGAAAGAGAAGTGTAACTTGAATCATCCAATAAAAAATCATATTCATGAAATTGGAGGTCGTGGATTTATTACTGAAGGAGTTGAAAATGAAGGTTTTGTGTATATAGTTTATGGAGTAAGAGAGTTCTTCAGATTAAATGATTTGGTAAAATACAGTAATGCTACTTTACAATGGTTGTTGGTGGAAATGGCAGTAAATGCTGAAGGTGAAAAGGAAATTCTAAAAGAAAAATGCAAAAGACATATCAAAGAGAGATTGGATCTCAGAGAAAGAGTCAAATATTGTAGTGAATGGATGCTCTCAGAAGAAAACCCAAAGAAGTTGTTACACAAAGACTTTGTATTTCCTACTAAATATGAAGTAAATGGAGTTTATTCAGAAGAAGTTGAAAAAGATATTCTAGATGTGTCTTCACAAGAGGTTCAAATGAAAGATACTGATCAAGCAGAAAAGTCTGAGGCTAATAAAGAAGAAATACCTATTGATGTTAATGGTTATTTTCTGGAAATGATCTACCAAACTTCTTTCAGCCAAGAGAAGTCAACTTTCTAAGTGTATATCATTACAAGCCAGAATTTTCTCAATTGCTTCTTGGAGAAATGTAAAGATGCATAGGAAAACCAAAACAAGCAGTATATTCAGATTTCTTGATTACTGGAATAAGAGAATTGATTGTCAAGAAATTCAGGAAGCATGAGTATTATGCATTTGAGGTTCTGAGAGAAGATGGAAAAGTTTATTATTTCACTGAGGCTGATTTTGACAAGATTTCAGTAACAGATTTCTATAGACTGTATAGTCTTTTGGCAAATAAAGACTGTAGTAAATACAAAAAGGAGAGAGGAGCATTGGCTGTGGTAAGAGATGCTATGTTTTATATTCTGAGATGGTATGGATATACAGATTTCCAAATTGCTCTGTATTTACAAAGACCATGTGTATATCTCTCCAAACCAAATAATGATCATGAGCAACTGAAGGTTCTGAATACTGGAAACATTGAAAGATATCCAGAGTTGGGAGTTTTCTTGAAGAACAACAGAAAAGAAAATATTTTCTTCAGACCAGATGAAGTGGCAAAATATTGTTCTGGAACTCTGAGGTTCATTAAACACAGCTTGGAGAAAAAGATACAAAAAGGAAAACAAGTTGAGGAGATACAAGAGATCATAGAAAAGATTGATAGAAGGCTTACTCTGAGAAATGTACTTCTTCTAAAGATTGTTCATGCTCTAAAAGAATATGATGATGAAAAGTACAAGTTTATTTGACAAAAAGGGGGAGATTGTTAGATCTAAAGTTTTGTCAATAAACACAAGTGTTGGCTTCTGAGCAGAAGACTCAGAGTTCTGAGTAAGAGACTCAGAACTTCTGATAAAGAATCTTGAGAAGATTACTAAGTGTGAATGTCTGAACTGAAGGGTCAGAGTTCTGAGTAGGAGACTCGGAACTTCTGAAGACAAAGTTGAAAATATCCAAGTACTTGAAGGATGTTCTGAAAGGCTTTATCAGAAGAATGTCCAGAAGTTCTGAACAACATGTTCAGAACTTATAACAGGATATTTTCCTTTATATTCTGTTAACTAATTAGGACACGTGTAATTGTTCTATTAGTCTTTCAGTTATATGTACTGTAGCTTTAGTATTTCCTATCAGTATGTAACGTCCCAAAAATTACAATAAATTTTAACTTAAAAAATAGGCATTTTAATAAATAAAACCTTATTAAATATCCAACACCGTTTCGTTTGCAAATTCAATAATAAATATTCTCAGTAATAATAAACAGCGGAAATTAAATCGTATAATAATAACTCTAATCTCATGATTATAAAAACTCTTCACGCGCGCCAGTGTGTACCCGTCACGCCTTGGAGCCACAAGCACCTGAAACCACATTAAAATAGGAAAGGGTAAGCACAAGGCTTAGTGAATTCCATGACATGCGCAGGTAGAAATTATATACACATCACTCCTATTCGCACATGAGCAACAACACCACAGTTACATAATGTAAGTAAACACATACAAGTAATTATGTACCCAACTCCTCGGTCCCACCGAGTTCCCGGTCCCACCGAGTTCACACAACGTTTCCATACACTTCCTCGGTCCCACCGAGTTGTAATGTAACACACTCGTCCCACCGAGTTCCCACAACATTTCTATCCACTTCCTCGGTCCCACCGAGTCCTCGGTCCCACCGAGTCCTCGGTCCCACCGAGTTGTAATGTAACACACTCGTCCCACCGAGTTCCCACAACATTTCTATCCACTTACTCGGTCCCACCGAGTCCTCGGTCTCATCGAGATGTAATGTAACACACATTTATACTAATCATTTAACCCAAGCAAATATTACACACCACAAACAACTAGTTCACACCACAAGTACAGTAGTACATACAAACTACCATAACATGCATACAATTCCTATCTACACAGTGAGAGAACTCACCTCAACGCAAAGTAGATGTCCTCAACAGCAAAACGAGCCGGCCAACACCAACTCACCTTTTTCCACCTAAATAAGTGATAACAAACGTCACAACGAAGTCCTAGCGCAAAGTCACAACTATAAGCTTACACACGAAAAATCCAGCTTTTACTCTAAGATTTACAGGTCTGTTCGGGACCTGTTTAGCCCCTCTTAAACTCATCAACCCAGAATTATTATTCCATAATCCATTAGTTCTATGTCTTAGGGTTCCAGGAAGATATCGTACGCGTTCTAACTATTTTCCTACAATTTAATACGAATTTTCTAAAAACAGGACACGAAGCAGTCATAACCAGACCTGCTGTACAAACAGCCATTTTACGTCTAGTTAGAGGCCGAACCAGACTTCCGCTAAAACACGAAAAGTGTGCCCGACACAGAATGTGAACCGTGGGCACTGGATTCGCCCCAAACCGAGCTACGACGAGAAAGTTACGGGTGAAATACGAACTGGACAGAACCCTTTTATTCACATAAAATGATAACTTTAAAGGCTAAGGTTTTCGGGTTTCGGGTTTACGCGATTGGGTCACGGATTAGAGTTTTAGGTTACTAAAGTCTGGGCTCACGCGCGCACCACCCACTGCCACCTCCGGTAGTGGTGGTCGCCGCCGGCGGCGGCGATCGTGGTGGTTTTCCGGTGACAAAAATAGCAAAACGAAGAGACAAAGGAAAGAGAGGTTTACCTCACGACGACGACGACGCCGCAGCAGCAGCCCATCGGAGGTCCGATCACCGCTGCTCCTCCTCCTTCTCGCTACTCTCTCTCTCTTCGCTAATCTCTCTCTCTCTCTCGCCACTGCTCTCTCTCTCTCTCGCCGCTGAAACAGCAGCGGCGGCGGCTGGGCGCTGCTGGTGGTGGTACGGCGGCAGCAAGGGCGGTGTAGGGTTGTTGCTTGCGCGAAAAAGGAATCTAGAGGGAGAAGGGGTGTAGGGTTTTGTTTTCTTTTCCTTCTTCTCGTTTGCTCACCACGAAACCCAAACAAAACAATGTGGGGGCTCGGTTTAGAATTGCATGGGCCGACCCCCCATGCTTAAGACTTTCACTTGCTTGCCACAATTGGTCCCTGGGTTTATGAGATTTATCCAAACTTCCCCTCCTATCTTAGGATTTAGCAAATGACCATATAACCCCACACATAAAACGTTTTAGGTCTTTGACACCTAACCCCGTTAAAAGATTCGCTAAAAAAAACATTATAACTAAATATAAAAAAATGTATATCGGGACACGGGCTTTACAACTCTCCCCCACTTGAATTAGACTTCGTCCTCGAAGTCTATGCCCGTGAATAGCTCTAGATGGTTCTCCCGCATCTCAACCTCAGGTTCCCAAGTCCGCTCGGAACCCTTTCGGTGCTTCCACTGGACCCTCACTAACTGGAATCTAAATTTCTCACACCGCCTAAAATTGCTCGAATACTTTTCTTACCAATAAAACTCCTTCAATAACACTGAAATTATGATCGGAAGAACACTCCAACAACTGGATTCATTCCTAGTCAAACGTCTTCGGTCGTTCTCCCAACCTTAGATATTCCATACCCCCCGATTCAAATTTCAAGCTCTAACCATTCTAAAGGTGCTCACCAATATACCCCACAGGATACTCGAACCCGATCATTCCTATCATTAACTGTCAATTAACTTTCACAAGTTCTAATAGCCTCCCAAAATTTATTTCACATGAATCATCAAACCAGTAAATTTATAATCACCCACGAAGGTCATTCCACCATAACCACTCATAACAAGTAAGCATCTCAGGGTTACTACTACCATCACCATAATTACCTTAAAATCGGCTACAAATCTCCTATTACACTAAAGATGTTTGGCCTCAAGCCCGAAAGTCGACACCTAAATATACTACTTACCTCAAAAAGGTTACTGCGCAATTATGCTCTTAATTACAAAGGGAATCATTCCCTTAACCGATACTATTCGGCCTACAGTACCAACACGCGTGGAATACCCAACCTTCCACCGTCTACTTATCTTCCACGCTCGCTCTAGGAAGCCTAGTTACACCGTATCAAGATACACCTTAACGTCTACCTCCCATGTACGTCTCAAAGCCCGGCACATCGGAACTACCTCCCAAGTAAGTGCTCAAGACTATATCCTCCTATGGCCTACTGGAAAGTCAAGGTCATAACACATGAATACCGGGGTCCCACCCCGAGATCCCCAACCGACCATTACCAACGACTGACTAACGTGACCAAGGATCCAAATGCAAAACAGTCTACCAACAACATGCCTATCCCGGAATGACTCACTCACCCAAACATGTAAATACTCAACGTGCAAAAAAAAAATGTAAAACTGTGCAACAAAAACAACCCATCAACAAGACTCCACATCGAGCCATTAAAACCGTGCAATTGACCCATGACTATCTCAAAGTCAAAACCAAGCAAAATGCTCCACGCTTGCTAGACCCATGAGTCGGTCAAAAACGCGTTTAAATAAAGTTTAAGCAAGCAATACTCTAAAATCAACTTTAGTCCCAAACTCAAAACGGGTTAAACAAAAGAGTTTTCCAAAAGGACTCACACCCTTAAAATTCTCAAAATGACACATAACACTTAAAAGCGCATTTCCCAAATGGTTTACAAAATCCTTTACAAAATATTTTCAACGTCAAGATTTTTCATCTCAAAAAGATCGTATGCAATAAAACTACTATTACCAGGTCGGTAGTTACGCAAAAATGGGCACGCTCGTCCCACATATGAAAATCATGTTGGAAATCATTCCATTGCAGCTCAGTTTACTCACAAAACGCAAAGCGAAATAAATAATTTCTTTAAAAATGAACCGTCACGGTTCTAGTATGGATTGACTCATGACATGTACTTAAAGTAACCGCTCGACCTTACACCAGGTGCGACAAAAGTGTGCACATAATTTCAAAATCAGTCCCACGACATTTGACCCCAAAATTTCTCTTTTTAAACATAAAATGTCGTGGCACAGTGTTCACCAACAAATTTTTACGCGCGTCGGCTAGTCATACAAAACGATGAAACGGTTTACAAATATATTTTTGTTAAAACACAACGGTCTCGTGCAAGTTTCAAACTTAAAGATAGAAACCAATCCGTTTCCATCATTTGCAATTATCGACTAAAACCTCATAAAATCTCAAAAGGAGGGGTTCTTTAAATTGATTTCCAAGATTCCCCCAAATGGTCACATAAACAAATAAGATATGCACCTCGTTAAATTAAACCCACACGACTCAACATGCCGTAAAACAAAACTCATTTTACCCAAATCACTCAAATAGTTTTATACAGACATCGTGGAATGTAACTTTCCGTCTCAACTCTAACATACGTGGAGGAGTTCCAATGTTAAAGTCACAAGCCGTAGTCACTTGCCCAACATTTTAAACACCACAAAACACGGATATCATCTTACCCGAAAGAACCGTTGGAAAATTACGAAAATGAAACAAATTCTAACAAAGTTTGCAACTCCTGTGATAAAACGATTTCATCTACTTTCAAAACCATAATTCGAGATTTCCGTGTGTGCTGAACATTTCCCAAATTCCAAAAACACAATCCATAAAAGGATTGGATACACAAGAATTAGTTAATGCAATTTATTTTCAAATAAACTTTGTGCATGACTCAGTCGGCATTCGACGTCTCGACTCGTACCCCTCCAAATCTCTCCGGTCCACTATCGTCATCCGGACATTTACACCTCTTAGGCAAGTTGGGAAATTACGTCCAATAATCCCTTACGGTTTTTCCTCATTCAAAGTCGGCTCCATAAGCCCCATGATTCTAGCACAATCATCAATCTTGACCCGAAATGGCCTACTTAAAACAAACCTCATCCTTATCGTCACTCCAATGGATTAATACTAGAATCGTCCTTCTATTCCAACGACTACTAGTTTAGAACCTTCATCACTACCCCAACGATCATCTCCTCAAGCAAATCAAGTACACACCTGTACTAGTAGGTTCAATATTGTTGTTCCTCCTTGTGATGGCTATTCTGGGTAGATATTACAAACGAGTTATTAGCACATAATAACTCACACTAACACTCCGCTCACACTCAACTCCTTGGATTCCTCGTGACTTTCCCCTACTCGAGCACGGATCCTGTGCTTCAGATAGTAGGGAGCTCTACTACTACCTTCCACACCTATCCTCACTCGTTTCGAGTCCCGTCCCGAAGTGCCCAAGTAGTTCCTTGCCGAAAACTATACACATATGCCCGCACCGGCATATGTACACACTCTTCCTAGCTCCCTAGGAATTCCACCCAACTCCACTACCCTTGCTATGACGAAATCCCACTAGTCATGACGAGTCACCTCGCGAATGCACAGTCGCACACAGTGTAAAACCAGATAGACATTCGAATATAAGATTCTATCCTATAACGGTTGGACTCAAAACAAGAGCTGCGCAATAGAACTAAATCCGACATTCTAAGGATATTCGGTTCCTACCACATACAACCTATAGTGCATTCACTTAACAACCTATCAAGGCTAGCATAAACTCCTATTAGCAAGCAACAAACATGCATTACAGTGTAATAAGCACCAAGCAATCTAGCATACATACTCCTATGTTCTAGAAAGCAATCTCGCATACATACTCATATGTAAACACTCTTCCTAGCTCACTAGGAATTTCATCTCATCCCACTACCCTTGCTACAACGGAATCCCTATTAGCCATAACGAGTTGCCTCGCGAATACCCAGTCGCATGCAGCGTGAATCAAATAGACATTCGAATACAAGATTCTATCCTAGAATGATTGGACTCAAATAAGAGCTGCGCAATAGAACTAAATCAAATATTCTAAGGCTATGTGATTCTTACTGCATACAACCTATAGGGCCTTCGCTTAAAAACCTATTATAACTAGCATTAATTCCTACTAGCAAGCAACCATCATACAGTACAGTGTAAACCACATAGGCAATCTAGCATGCATACCATATGATCTAGAAAGCGATAAATACACTAAGTACTGTACCTTTCCCTTTGGCTCCGGCTGACTGTACACACTGCGCCCTCGCTCACCGTTTCCCAAACGGGTTTTCCTTTCTTTTATTTTCCAAAAATTTTAAAAGAATTTCATAGCCGCAACTTGAGATCAAACACACCGAGATGCGTTTGATTCACTCAAGCTGTGCTCTGATACCAAGTTGTAACGTCCCAAAAATTACAATAAATTTTAACTTTAAAAATAGGCATTTTAATAAATAAAACCTTATTAAATATCCAACACCGTTTCGTTTGCAAATTCAATAATAAATATTCTCAGTAATAATAAACAGCGGAAATTAAATCGTATAATAATAACTCTAATCTCATGATTATAAAAACTCTTCACGCGCGCCAGTGTGTACCCGTCACGCCTTGGAGCCACAAGCACCTGAAACCACATTAAAATAGGAAAGGGTAAGCACAAGGCTTAGTGAATTCCATCACATACGCAAGTAGAAATTATATACACATCACTCCTATTCGCACATGAGCAACAACACCACAGTTACATAATGTAAGTAAACACATACAAGTAATTATGTACCCAACTCCTCGGTCCCACCGAGTTTCCGGTCCCACCGAGTTCACACAACGTTTCCATACACTTCCTCGGTCCCACCGAGTCCTCGGTCCCACCGAGTTGTAATGTAACACACTCGTCCCACCGAGTTCCCACAACATTTCTATCCACTTCCTCGGTCCCACCGAGTCTTCGGTCCCACCGAGTTGTAATGTAACACACTCGTCCCACCGAGTTCCCACAACATTTCTATCCACTTACTCGGTCCCACCGAGTCCTCGGTCTCACCGAGATGTAATGTAACACACATTTATACTACGCAATTAACCCAAGCAAATATTACACACTACAAACAACTAGTTCACACTACAAGTACAGTAGTACATACAAACTACCATAACATGCATACAATTCCTATCTACACAGTGAGAGAACTCACCTCAACGCAAAGTAGATGTCCTCAACAGCAAAATGAGCCGGCCAACACCAACTCACCTTTTTCCACCTAAATAAGTGATAACAAACGTCACAACGAAGTCCTAGCCCAAAGTCACAACTATAAGCTTACACACGAAAATCCAGCTTTTACTCTAAGATTTACCGGTCTGTTCGGGACCTGTTTAGACCCTCTTAAACTCATCAACCCAGAATTATTATTCCATAATCCGTTAGTTCTATGTCTTAGGGTTCCAGGGACATATCGTACGCGTTCTAACGATTTTCCTACAATTTAATACGAATTTTCTAAAAACAGGACACGAAGCTGTCATAACCAGACCTGCTGTACAAACAGCCATTTTACACCTAGTTAGAGGCCGAACCAGACTTCCGCTAAAACACGAAAAGTGTGCCCGACACAGAATGTGAACCGTGGGCACTGGATTCGCCCCAAACCGAGCTACGACGAGAAAGTTACGGGCGAAATACGAACTGGACAGAACCCTTTTATTCACATAAAATGATAACTTTAAAGGCTAAGGTTTTCGGGTTTCGGGTTTACGCGATCGGGTCACGGATTAGAGTTTTAGGTTACTAAAGTCTGGGCTCACGCGCGCACCACCCACTGCCACCTCCGGCAGTGGTGGTCGCCGGCGGCGATCGTGGTGGTTTTCCGGTGACAAAAATAGCAAAACGAAGAGACAAAGGAAAGAGAGGTTTACCTCACGACGACGACGACGACGCCGCAGCAGCCCCTCGGAGGTCCGATCACCGCTGCTCCTCCTCCTTCTCGCTACTCTCTCTCTCTCTTCGCTAATCTCTCTCTCTCTCTCGCCGCTGCTCTCTCTCTCTCTCTCGCCGCTGAAACAGCAGCGGCGGCGGCTGGGCGCTGCTGGTGGTGGTACGGCAGCAACGAGGGTGTAGGGTTGTTGCTTGCGCGAAAAAGGAATCGAGAGGGAGAAGGGGTGTAGGGTTTTGTTTTCTTTTCCTTCTTCTCGTTTGCTCACCACGAAACCCAAACAAAACAATGTGGGGGCTCAGTTTAGAATTGCATGGGCCGACCCCCCCCCCCCCCCCATGCTTAAGACTTTCACTTGCTTGCCACAATTGGTCCCTGGGTTTATGAGATTTATCCAAACTTCCCCTCCTATCTTAGGATTTAGCAAATGTCCATATAACCCCACACATAAAACTTTTTAGGTCTTTGACACCTAACCCCGTTAAAAGATTCGCTAAAAAAAACATTATAACTAAATATAAAAAAATGTATATCGGGACACGGGCTTTACACAGTATATATAGAAGTTAGCACTGTTTAGCTAACTAACTTTCCCGCATAACATTGTATTCACTTTGTAATATTTGAGAGATTCTCTCTCTAAGATCTGTAATCCGTTCTTGATTGAATACAAGTTTGTTTGATCCAAATCTCTATTATTTACTGTTTGATTGTTCATAATTGATTGTAAGATTGAATCCTGATTATCAGTGACAATTATGGAACCTACGCATTCCGTTAATTTTAGTTAACTTTAAAATTGGGTGTTTAGGGTAAGTTTGGGTTAATTTATAAGTTTAGGGGTGTTTGGGTCATTATTGAGAAGTTCAAGGTCTAAATTGGTAAATATGGTTTAATATTATCTCTTAAGATATTCAGATATTTTCATAAAGCAGAAAACATTCAGATTAGTGTGTGTGTGTGTGTGTGTGTGTGTGTGTGTGTGTGTGTGTGTGTGTTTTTGGAGACAAAAGGAAGAAAAGAGGAAAAGTGAGGTTAAGGCTTCATTTGGATTCATTGGAAGTGATTTGAGGTATGTTTCCTTTACATTTTATGTTTATAATTGCTAGTAGATAGTTCCTATTGGAGTAGAATCATCAATTTCATGTCTAGTGTTAAAATATGTCGATTCTGGGTTAAAAATAGGTAAACCGACAGAGGTTTCCGGACACAATTTGAATGTGTCCGGTAGTTTCTTTTAGTGGTGTCCGGTAGTTCTTCCTTGCAGGTATCCGATGGATGAAGTGTCCGGGTAAGTTCCTCTTTCTATAGTTTCCGGTTGAAATTAGTTACCGGATGGTGTCCGGATTGCTTTGGTTTCCAGATGTCGTCCGGATTGTTTAAGTTGTCCGGATTGTTTTGTCATCCGGATTGGGTATGTGTCCGGAAAGTTGTGTTGTCCGGATTGTTTGGGTTGTCCGGATAGTCCTGTGGTGTCTGGAAACTTTAGCTATTTGGTCACTTTTGAGAATTCAGATGCTTTTGAGGATAAGAGTTAGATAGAGTTATCTAGAGTCCTTAGCCTACTAGTAAGTCATATGTGTTTGGTTGGTAAAGAAGTAATTGTATTTAAATTGTTTCAGATTCGGTGAATTTGGGGTGAAAGCTGAATCGTTTTGAGAAAAGCTTGGGAGCGTTTTGATAAGCAAACAGGTGAGTTTTACTTTAAAAAAAATGTTTTCAAACTGGAATACATATATGTGGATTGAGTATGTGATAAGTAGTGTGATTATGTGCATATGTATGAAGTATGATATATTGAGGGGTATATTATATTTATACGAGTATTACACTACACGAGAGCACGTTGGCCGGGCTTAGGACCGGTGGAGTTGGCTGTACGAAGGGACAGCGGTGTTGGTACAGCGGAGTAAATTTATTAGTTGGCTCGCAACCATCTAATATGGCCATGGAAATGAGACAGGAAAGTACACGATGCATGAGTTATACTTGGTATTTATATTTGAAATGATGTATATGATGTTTGTACAAATGGTTTTAAACTAACAGGGATTTTCTCACTTAGACCACTAGGTCTAACCCTCATTTTGTTTTAAAAATATGTATTCCAGGTCGTGGATCAAGTAAGAGTAAATGAGAAGGGTAATCTGTGCTTAGCTTTTGGAAGATGTATGTTTTGAAGACCATGATGTATTTTGTAGTTATAACTCCGTTATTAGTTACAATGTAAATTAATTAGCAAAAAGTTTGTAATGGAATCCGTAATATAGTTGTAAAGACTAAGGGACCGAAGTTGTTATGTGATGTATCTTTTGATTATGTAACGATGTTATGCAATATATGTTATTTGACACATGTTTGAGAACCGGGTCGTTACAATCAGTCGCTATCTTGCATGAGAGGATATTGCCAAAGCTAGAAAATGTGTTGTGCAAGGCTTTGTTGTCTATCGACTTATCCAAGTTCTGCAAATAAAGAAGAAAAAGATAGAGATCTGAACTCTATGAATCCTTTATTCTATTCTCGAATTTAGCTTTATCAAACACAATTATAAATAAACTCAAATATGAAAACAAAATAACATATAATAATAATCTCAAATAAACTCTATTGGGATGCATCCGTTACCAATAGAAACCGTGAAAGTAAAATTCAACGCGGACTATAAAGAAAACTGCTATAAATATAGATGACTGCTACTTAAGTCAAAGTCAACGGCTAAACAAAAACAAAAGTACCCAATTAATTGTCTGCTAGAATATAATTGACATCATCAAAACACATATACTGCAACAATAAAAGGGACAGAATGAATAAAACTCATTTGTGGCTATATATGTTTTAGTATAATTGAATCAATGAAATCAAGACAAAAATGACGGCGCAAATGTATTTCAAACTACTTTGCTGCATATATGAGGGTCATAATATATACAGTAAGAGAGCATAAAGCAAATAATTATATACCTTAATAAATATATTTGCAGTTCCACTTTTACGAATGCTTGGGTCCCTATGAGAATACATTATGCGAATTGCCTTTCCATTTACAGCAGTAAAGTTCAGTACCTCAATGGCCCTTGCATCTGCAATACAAGTTGAAGTAAAACATCAATAGCCGAGACACGATCGTGTACTACAAAATGGTATTATGCAGAAAGTCCTTTTAAGGGAGCAGCCTTTTTGAGTGCCATATTTGGGATTTAAGCTCATTCAGTCTAAACAATTCAAAACAAATTTTATAGCAGTTTCAAACCAGAGTGGAAAAGCACAAAATCTCCAATAAGCCCACGGATATATAGTTCAAAATATCACATAACCAAAAACAAATAGAGAGATATAGTCCAATTTCACCAATTGAGCTTCACTCAAACAATAACAATGCACCACTAACAAAGACAAATAAGCCCATTACATCCCTGATCCCACCACCCCAGAGTGGGGTTAGGGATTTAAGCAGACGTGTCGTCTACCCTGGAGAAGAACTTAAAGAAGGGGATTTATCATGTTATGCCATCACTCATAAACACAGAGTTTCAGCTACAAGCTGGTTCTCTATTCACAAAAAATGAAATAGTACTCTCTCCCTCTAGAAATGTGTGAAATGACACTCAATGGTGACAACTCAAATATGATATGTGTTGAATAATTATCCACTTTCAAAGTTCACATAAGATTAAATGAATCTTAGTATTTGCAATATGAATCTTAGAATTCATTACGATCCAAAAACCTTTCCTCTGAATTAACTATTCATCATTTGATATTTATTACGTGCATAATCTAGTTTGAACTATTTAGGAAGGTATATTATGACAAACAACCTTAAAAAGAATAATAATAACAACTATCCATATACACAATAGATCCAAGCAGCCCACAATACCAAATGTAAGTCACAACCACAGGCCAACCCAACTTCACCCAAATGACTTTGCAGTAATGAATTGCATCCACTATATGAGTATTATTGTATAAGCATCTTCCATATGAATAAAGCAGAATAGTTAAAAGAGTAAAAATAAACATGATCATGAAAAAAATCTAGCCTGGTTGTAAGCTAAGCTCTCTATAAGGAAAAATAGTCCTTCATCTCCAAAGTTGCGACCTGCCACAAAGGTACAAGATTGAATATTGGCAGCTTAAGAATTGGTGTAAAAAAATATAAAGAATATTGTTGCAAGCATAGCATCTTATATGGTGTTATTTTGCTAGTACATGACATGTCAACAAGGTTGAACGACCTAAGTTCTTGAGCAAAATCATTTAGTCGAAGTTTGGATTCCCTTTCAATCTTCGCACCAAAATTAGGTAACAAATTTGTTCCAGCTGCAAAGGACCATTTCAGTCCTTCGGTTGGTTTTTTCTCTGCTGCTGGAGCTTTTGACCGCTTGGGCATAAACAGTTTCTCCACCAATTTCCACATAACTGTCAGCTGAAGACAGAAATTAGTGAACCATTGAGAAGCTTCTATCTTTAGCATAACCATAGTGAACTAAATATAAGTACTAACAACGAATGCATAAAAAGCTACAGTAACCCATAACAATACAAACAAAATGTACCAATCTGAACAGAAAAAATATGAAATTCACAAATGTACCAATCTATATCATGAGCCAATCATAAATTCTAGCAGAGTAGCATAACCAAGAAGATTGTAAATATTATCTACAACATCTAGAAGTTAACCTTAACCATAAAGATGATTAACACATCAGCGAACAGAGGGACGAGATCCACGATCTGTTGCAGGATCCAGATCCGGATCCGGAAAACGAAGAAGATGAACTGCTGAAAAGAATTATGAGAGAAATCGAGTGGAATAAGAAGAAAAAACAGTAGAGATGAGTTAATTCCTTTCGAATTGCATCGATTTGTGTTTCTTTGAGAGCAACTCGATTGAGAATCAGTTCTTCTTCTTTCAGCCATTGTTTTAACAGAAGCTTGTGAGTTGGAGTCATTGCGATTTCGTGAAGTGGATGGAGAGATTTCGATGATGAATCCATGATTATTGTGCCTGCATCCTCCTGTAATTGGGTGGAAGCTTGAATCCCGGCTGATTACTGATTAGCATCTTCCATGGATCAATGATGTGTGCACAGATGAGAGGATCGTCCAGGACTCCCGATTTCTTGTTTTGGGGGAACGGAGAGGTAGCAAATATCAGGGAGAGAAATCAGGGGGTTTTGGGAAGTGGGGGAGGGAGAGGTTGGAGAAGGAACGTGGCTAAGAAAATTGAATAACGGCAAATCTTGAAAAACCGGCTCTTAGACAATTCATAAAGTAGTATAGATAATCATGGGTCCATATTGAATTTCAAACACTACTTCTATAACCCCACTACACACAAATATATCTTTACCTTCCCTACTTCTTAACCCCCACTATACACAAAAAATATGACTATATATATACACGACCATTATGCATATTAAAAAAAAACACACACACACACACACACTGACACACAATCGAACCTTAAACCAGCAGTTATAAGTTGGAAATACTTTTCTTCCAATAGAAGCCAACCAACTATCTATATATATATATATATATATAGAGGGAGACTATTTTGCAACCCTAAAATATGTTACAACCTTTGCAGCCTTCATCATAACCGTTGATCTCATTAGATTGGTTTTTATTACTAATTCATTGTTCCTAAATTGTTTAAATTTCTTTTTTTTATAACCGACGATTTATCAAACGTACCAAAGATAATGATCCCGATATTTATGGCAAGCATAATCACAATTGATTTTTTTTGAATTAGTGGATATTTTATTCTCCTATTTTAATGGGGTTTATAAACAAATATTATTCTTCATCCCTTTTAGAAAATACACGGATTAAATTTATGTAGGGAATTACAAGGATTTCATGCAACTTATTATTTATTTATTTTTAATGGAAATGATTGCGTCACGAACGTGCAACGGCCTAACCGTCACCTGAACGGAACAATCCTATCATTAAATAAACAAACGTTACATAACAAAGTAATACAAAGCGAAATGAAAGGACTGAAATACACCATAAAGTTAATGACAAGATAAAAACGAAAGTGACTCAGATAAGCCGCTTCGTAAACTCGTCTTTCCACCGCAAGGACAAGTCCCCAACAGTTCCAACTGAAGGCAATCAAAATATCGATTCATTGACTTTCTTGCATAAGCATAGCCGGAAGGTAAGAGAAAAAGTGGGAAGGTGCCACTTTGAAGCTTTTCTCCTTGACGAAAGTGGGTATGATCCACTCTACTTGGTTGTGTTTTCCTAAAAGCTGCTTATGCCTGGAAACAGAGGCTAAAATAAGAATACAGAGAACATTACGGAAACATTCTTTCGGTCGTTTCCGATATTTCCACATTCTTTCAACCATTAACGATACCAAGTACTCTCCCGAGCCTTTGACAAAATCAACATAGGCTTCTACAAACAGATCTTGGATTTTGTTAGAGAAGGCCGGGAGAAGGACCATGGTATCACAGTAATGGGAGGAAGCCACAAGGGGTTTAGCCACAACGGGATTTAGAGCCACAAAGGGATTTAGAGCCACTAAGGGAGCGTAGCAGCGGCGGCGGCAAAGCGGCGGCGGCAAAGCAGCGGCGGCGGCGAAGCAGCGACGGCGGAGTCGCAGCGGCAACGAAGCAGCGGCGGCGTTAGTCGGAGCAGCAGTCGAAGCGGCGGCAGTCGAAACAACGGCGCTCTCTCTCTCTCTGTGTCACTCACTAGGGCCTGATGGTGGTGGTGGCGAGATGGTGGTGGTGGCGGCTAGGTTAAGAGAAAAGAGAGAGAGAGAGAGAGAGAGAGAGAGAGAGAGAGAGAGAGAGAGAGAGAGAGAGAGAGAGAGAGAGAGAGAGAGAGAGAGAGAGGGTTTTTGCTCCAATATAATTTGTGAAGTAACTTTCATGCAACTTATTATTAAAATACCAATTGAGGTTAAAATATTTTCAATCTTTTTTTGAATATAATCCCCTAGAATCATGGCATAGTATCGTACTAATCTTTAGGTGGTAATTTTTTTTGATCTTTTAATTAATGGTTGAAAACTGTATTTAACCAAGTAGTTTTCATGATCTGCAAGAGTTGAAACCCTAAAAACGTATACCATGGATCGATCTAGTAGCAAAGTTGTCGTTCATGAAATCTCTGCACAAGTTCAGAATGATTGTTCCGAGTTTAACAATGTTGATGAATTAGTTTCTGAAGATCCCGTTGATGATTATCTACTATCGTTATGTTCTGTTCGTGATTGTGGAAAGAAGTCAACATTGACGTTTGATTCTTTGTTATGTAACGAGAACAATGGTGATGGGGTCTTCGATGAAACTGAAGAAGAACTCGAGATTACGGAGTTTGACAAAGCCGTAGATCATAACGTAGAACCAGGTATGTGATTTAATAATTATTACATAGAATTTGAGTATTCTTTTGATCAAGGGGTTTCATTGTTAGTATTGTTTTAGTTAATAAGTTAATTAAGGAAAAATATGTTAGTTAATGTATGCATTAGTGTTGTTAATTACATTATTAAATTTACAGTCATGATTAATTGCAGTTAGTACCATCTTTAATGCTACACGTGTTAATAATTATCCAACGACGTCCGAGCGCAGTAAATCTATTCCCCCTAATGTTAGACCTAGCATCTTATGGACAGAATCAACAGTAATTCCAATGTTACCACTAGGAATTTGAATTTGCATCATTGTTGTGTCCAATTTGTCTACAACAAAGAAACCTAGTTTTGACGGTACGCCGTTAAGTCGCATGTTGATAAATGATTTCAGTCCTAAAGCCTTAACTGCTTCCTTTTGTGCGTCATTTAAACCACTGATAGTTTCAGTCCTAAAGCCTTAACTGCTTCATTGTGTGTCCGCAGGTTTCCAAGCTTATGATTCCGTTTCCTTGAACTCGATGAAGTAGTCTTCTTAGGCTTCTGTTGGACGTCTGTCGTCTGCTTATCTTTCTTTGAAAATGCTTCATCAGTGTTTGCCCCTGGTTCATATTGAGGCTCATTAGATACTCCTAAATGAATAGAAATATAAGTTTAACTTTGTATGTAACAGCACAATTTAACAAGTTGTATGTACCTTCCTGTTTAACATTTGGGTTATGGTTTATCGAAGCATCTTTTGGGTGTGAGGAAGGTGATTCTGCTTTACAGCTAGAACCGGAAGCCACGTGTCTTAATCTACTTGAACTTCGGGTGCAGCGCGCTGAACTTTCAATTACGATGGTATATTTCCGAGCAGATTGATTCTCTAAAGGTAAATAAAAACGATATTAATTAAAGAACAACCTATATAACTAATCATGATACAACATCCATTTATGTTGAAATAACACATTACAACATTGTTAAATACGTACCTTGGTTAGAATCATTGACCCATGGTTCGCCCTTGAGCTTTTTGGGTCTCCTCTCATCGCCAATTGGTGATTTCCCTTGACAGATAACAAAAGTCAGTAAATGTTGTGTCAATTCTAAATAAAATATGTAATAAGGTATATGCAACTACCTTTGTTTTTTCTAGAATCACCATCTGAAAGGTTCATAGATTTGCGAATATCCGCTGCACACAAAAGGTTACGGCTATGAATTTTTTCCTGCTTATTACAAAACTTAATTCTAACCACATAATATATACCTTAAGATTTATTAGGCAATTTTTTGTCGTCATCCATCGACAACTCCTTCGTCAGGACCTCCACAACTGAATTTTTTTAAAGTTTACGAATATTTAGAAGCATTGTTTGCTAAACAAACCAATAAGCATTCACGTATTCCAATTCGTGTATTTCATCTATATATGGAAGATAATGATGCTTGCTGTTTCAAGTAACAGCCACCTCATGAATAACAATGTGAAAATTCATTGCATGTTCTGTAATCATGATTTGAATAATCATGAATGCTAATTGTTAGTATATGATCAACCAAATAGATTCATGATTGAAAACATCTTCCCCTTTTCGTATGTAATGTGTATTCAAACATTTGGGTGCACAATGTGTGAACCATTTTTTCATGAATCTGGTAATTATAACAACAACTATGTTAACAGTGTTAAATACCAACATAAACACATAATGGTTACAAAAAAGATGGCGAAAGATATGATTAGTTGGCAATTTTGTTTTTGTATTACATGACTACAAATTACCTTACAAGGTGTAAATATTCAATACTACAATTTCAGAACATGTAAACATCATAATATGTATATACATTCATGATTGCAGTTCCAGGAATGATTCAATTGAATTGGTGATCAATGTTCACCATTCAGAATCTGATTACATTGAGTCAATGCAAATGTTCAAGGTAATCACACCAATCATGCCTTATGGTTCGTTGGAATCGATGATTTTCCAACATATGATTTTATTAATATTAATCATCAATGGATAGTACTCACTAAGTCTCAAATTCATGTGTAATCTGATTACTCTAATCATGTGTAAACATTCTTGATGCTCCTAATCATTTTTCAACACTGAATGCTAAATCATAATCCGATTACTTTATTCATATACATAGCAAATTTTATTGAACTGTGGAAATTGTACATGTTTTTTGCATTTTCACACAAACTTATTAGTTTAATCATGTATAAGTATTCATGACGTACCAAATCATGATGGAGCAACACAAGCACATTTTAACGAAACAGGGACATAGGTACACGAGTAAAGTATTTTTTACCAGAACATATTTTGACTATATACAAAAAAAATGCTGGTGCAGTTTTATAATTTTGATAATTTTGATAATCTAGGATAGTAAAAACCCATATATTTGAAAACACCAAAAGTATGGTGACTGAACATTCCCATTTTTTTAAATTAAAAAAAAAACCCTAATGATGAACGAAAACCACCAAATTTTTTTTATTAAAACACAAAAATGTTTCATCTTGAAATTGGGGAAGAACCAAAAACACAACTACTGTTATTTTATTCTTTCATTTAGGACATCAATAATATTTCCATACCTTCATCAGAGGTTGTCTGCTTGTTAATCATGGCCTCTGGTTCAAGTGAAGATGCGACATTGTGCCTGATTTCGTCGATCACCATATTCTCCGATGCATGCATATGATTTTTGATCGGGATGATCAAGTTCGGCAGGGAATGGGAGTTCTTCTATGGAATCGTCAAAATCGAGTAAAATCGGGTCCGTCGCAATGTTTTTGAAGCGTGAAACGAGTACTTCATCATGATTCTTTCGCTTTTTCTTCTTCTTCCTGATGATTTTGATGAGAATAAAAACAAAACCCTATTTAGTATAGATTAATCAACGTTCTAATGTGGAAAAAACCCAATGACGAGTTTGTAAACAAACCTCTGAACCTGTATTGTTGATTTCTTGGGGTTGCAAGAACAGTTATCGTCTCCTTGTACCACATTAATCGGTAACTGAATCGAAATCGGGAGTGATTTTTGCGATTATGATTCTGATGAATCTTAGTTTCTATCATTAGCTGATTTCTGTAGCAAGCAATTTGACTAAATTGCCCTTTGCCGCCTTATTTATGGAAACATAATTGATATAAAATCAGTTTTATTTAAAAAAAATGTAGGAATTGATCTAGACCCTCTATAATCTAACCAATGGTTAGATCATGGGTTTCAAGGGTTGCAATATTTTTTTTAAAGGTTTCAAAATATACCACCCCTGTATATCTATACTATATATATAAACGTCATCAGTCGGTTAAAGTTGAATTTTAAGTAGTATCATTTTTTAAGCTCCATGTACAAGTCTCACAACTCACCGTCCCTTTAAGAAATGCAATTTTCAATTTCTAAGTTACACTTTATACCCTTAGAATTAGTTATCCAATTTACTTTTAATCCCTTACTTTTTTATTTTACACCCTTATCATATTAACATAAATAATCGTATATGAACAAGAATGCATTAAAAAATACATTTCTTTTTTTTACAAATTACACCATTGTAATCGTCTCGTCAATACCTTCGAAATGAGCCCAATATTGAATATTTTTGGATTTAATCATATTATTAAATATCATAAACATGTACGGATTAATTTGTTTTATATCTTTTACATTATTCATTTTCATTTTACACCCTTATCTATATCTATATCTATATCTATACTATATATATAAGCACGAAGAAGCAGTTTTATTTAAAATTAAGACGTATCTATACTATATATAAGCACGAAGAAGCGGTTATTGTTGAAAATTATACGCCGTACTGCTTCTTTTGCGCTATGTACATGTCTTAAAGCTACGTTTCACCTTCCTCGTATCATTTCTGCACGTTTCTTCCAAAACCGTCCACATTTCTCTCCAAAACCCTTATTCCTCTCCCCCATTTCCTTCAACCCATCTTCAAGAACAACCCTATGTCAATTCACTTTGCTCCAAAAGCGACACAGGTAAACACTCGGTGAACTTCAAATAGCGGTACGTATCGACCAATACCATTTCTTTAATTTTGATCATTTCGAAATCTTATTCATTCAAACCCTTTGTATCCTAATCATCTTCTCCCCATAGGCTTGCAAGTTTGGTCTGATGATCTTGATTCCCACTTCCATTTTGAAATCCCAAAAGCCCGTCTCTCGCCTCTTTCTTGGCTGAGGTTTCCCCTTTTTTTAGATAATACTCTCTGCTCTCTCAATGCATTACCTATGCCCTAAAAAACACTCTTCCCCGCCATTTGCTTCATTTAAATTTGAAGTTCATTGATTTTTATTATAAGTTATGACAACTATTAGTTTTGTTCATTTTTATTCTTGATGTAGGATCCACGGATTGTGGTTGATGGTTTTGAAATTGACAATAGGGCCACAATGGATTTTCTTGAAATTTGTAGGACTTCTATATTGATACCAGATGAGTGATGGGCTGATAGAGAGATAGTAGCAAGAACGGCGTTAAGAACAAATGTATTTTTATTTAGTTACTCTTTTTGTAATAATCATACTTTTTTAATTGTCGTGCAGTTGTATGAATCTTTGAGTACAACATGTCATGACCTAAAAATACAGATAGTATACTATATATACTATTCAAAGTTTGACAACATGTCACATTTGGTCCCTCAACTATAATACTACATGGTACAAGATAATGTAACATTAACAATCTCCCCCTTTGTACCAATGTAGAGCCATAAGCTTTAGACATTCATTGGAACCACTTGTGTCTTCCGAAGCCCGAAAATCAACTCGAATCTTCTTAGCGCGTTCCGGTAGTCTACTCGATATTTCACGGCATCCATTACTTCCTTTATCAACGCCTTTTGTTTCTTCGACAGCTTCTCTTCTCCTTTAGCATCCAATCGTAATCTGCTCACTAGATGAATCTGAATCATCTTGAAAGTTCCGTCGCTGAATTTATTTGCATCAGTGACTCTCATGAATTTCTTCTCTGAGGCTGAGTCAATGAACACAACTCCAAGATCTGGTTTGCTCAGCACGGTGTAAGCTTGAACACTCTGAATATCTGCCAGATCTAGATTCGGAGGTCTGATGTTGACTCGTTCTTGACGCGCTTCCAAGGCCATTTGAAAATCCTTAAGATATGAAAACTTCAGGATGTTCTTCATGTACCTCTTCAGACTTTGATAAGCATCTGACCATTCTCCCTTCTTTTTAGGATCTCGAGACAGGATTTCATACAAGTTGCAAACGTCATTGAGCTGTAGTTTCTGAAAATCTGCCTCATTAAAGACTAGTTCTGAATCATCTGATCTCTGAACGGTAAATACTGGGTACCAAACCTTTGAAAGCTTTCGCGATTCTATCTTCAGTACTCTTCTGATCGGTTTGTCAGACTTTATTGCATTGGCGTTCAGCGATTCATATCTCATGAAATAGAGATATTCAGTTCTGTGCTTTTCTGGCCAGTCTTCAATCCCGTAGACTTTTTCCCAAGTGATTGGCTGCATGACCCTTACAAACATATTGCTTCGTAAGATTTCCTGAAAGGGAGTCATAATTCTGACTCGTAGGCCAGTCGCCACAAATCCTGGTTCATTCTGGATAATGTCTTGGAGAAGTCTAATTTCTGCTTGAAGCGTTGGATCTCTGAGATGTTCAGCAGGTTGTAGGTTGATAACGATCGGAGCTTGCGGTTGAATTACTTGAGCTTGAGCTGGAGTTATTGAAGTATCTGTTTGTTGAATAGAAGATCCTGGAGCTTCAGTCTCTGAATCTAGAGCAACCATCATAGTATCAGAAGAATCAAACACATTTGCAATTTCTTGTTTGATATGCACCGTTGTTCGTTCGGGCTCTTCATCTGAATCTATGATTATAACGTCTGTCGTCCAATCATCTTCTGTTCTATTGTCACTAGCCGAAGGCTTTTCAACCCCAGCTATGACATCAGCTAGAATATCGAGATTCTCTGAGTCAGTGGCTCCTTTACTTGTATCCTCGGACGCTTTACCGGATGATGTCTCAGTTTCTTTCTCTACTGCAGTGCTCTCAGAAGCAGCAACTGTACTTGTTCCAACACCTGTACCTGTACCTGTACTCTCCCCCTCATGGTGATCTGGATCATCCTGATCATCATGTCTTCTTTTCTGAGCGGTTTCAGCTTGAACACCACAAGCCAGTTCGACTACTTCGACCCTTTTGACAATCGAATGAAAGCCAGCCAAAAAGGAATCTGCCATGTTGGAGATTGAGGTATTTAGCTGCTCAAATTGGGGAACAAGCAGTGGATTGGTGGTTGATGAAGCTTGAGGCGGTGGTGGAGGTGGAGGTGCGGTTTGTTGACGAAGCAAGCTAATAAGATCGACATCCTCGCCTGGTCTTGGATCGTGTTTGGCAAGAAGTCGTGCAAGCAGCTCTCACTTGAGTAGATCTTCAGGAGCAAGATTTAACGGGATCGATGTTGGATCTTGTTGAACGGGTTCGGCTCTAGTCGGTTGAGGTTCAGATGTAGAAGATTCAGCCGGTCCTTTACCTTTCACCGCTCTGATTACATCATCACGTAATTTCTGAAACTCTGCTTTCATTTTGTCAGTATGAGCCTGATATGTGTTGTCGATAGATCTGACGAAATGCTTTAGTAGAGTAAGTGGCACGAATCTATTCGGAGGAGGGCCAACCAAACTAAACGCTCGTTCGAGTTCAGCACTAACACCCAGACCACTTAGGTTACTGGTTGAAGTATCGGTTGAAGCAACCGTACTGCCTGTGTTCAAAGCTGGCATAGTGTTAGCAATGACAGGACTTCCACCCGATCCTCGTGACGCACCAACAAAGGGTGGCACTCTGGGTGTTCCGGTTGGGGCACGAAAGCTCCCAACAAGGTGTTGTTCAAATAGCGGTGACCTAGGAAAAGAAGTTGTTCCAAAAGGCGCTAGACTCGATGTGTTCTGAAATGAAGTCGGTGGCCGGGGCAGGGGCCTACCTGTTTCAATACCAGCGAACACCGAATGTGTTGCCGATAGACTTTGTGCATATTCCCCTGTGCTGAATGAAACACCGGCCTGTTGAGAGACCGATGAGTGGCTTGGTGGGGGTGTGCACTGCATGGTTGGGCGGACCATGGCTGTTTCAATGCTCAACGGTGACGAACGCACGTTGGCAGAAGATGTGGTTGCCCGACTTGGATCGGCTTGGGAAGAGTCGGTAGTTATAACTTTTTCCGACTCTTTCACAATTTCGCTCATTTCTTTTCTCCCTCTTTCCTTACTACTAGACACGTTTTCATCATCTACGTCTACTTCTTCTTGTATAAGTGTAGTATCAACAGCAGCAACTGTAGAAGTAACCATAGGTTCTGGTTGACTAGATGAACCTGCACCAGGTGTTTCAATGCGAGGCCTTTTTCTTGTTTGCCTTGGTAACAAGTTTGCATCTGGATCTGAGTCATATTCATAATCACCAAAATCAACAAGAGGATGGAATGGTTCTGTTCTTTGGCTTGAAGAAGATGTTGCTTGATCGCCAGAGCGTGAAGATGTAGCACGACCAGTACTTCGAGTCCTACCCCCCACTCTCTTTATTGTTGTTCTTCTCACCACTCGTTGTTCAGTAACCCCTTGTTCCTGAACCCCCTCGACAATAGGACCCTCACCACCTACTGGGTTTGCATCTTGGGCAGGTCCAGCCGGATCTGGCTGGTCCATTAATGCGTTTTGCTCCCTATACTGAATCACTACCCAACTAGCCTGGTCGGCATAATTCAGTACCTCTGGTCGAATAACGGCGGCATGTACGAATGGTTCATGTGCTGGCGGTACAAGGCGGTGCATCCAGCTTGCTGGTCCTCGCTCAGCTTCCTCTCTTCTTGGGATTTCCGGTCGGTCTTGCATAGCCTGATGAATCAGTATTTGGAAGAACCGTTGAAATGGCACAAAGTTGCGTCTCATTTTGGGTTTGAGCTGATCTGCAACAATTTCCACCATTTCATTCCAGATAAGGACATCATAGTCTATATTGCGGTTGAAGGCGAATGCATGAAACATCTTTAGGATCGCTAGATTCGTCTTATCTAGGCCAGTATGCTTAGATGTCATGCAGCGATTGAGGATTGAGCATAGGGTGTACCACACCGGCGGTAGATGTTGTCTTCTGAATTGTGATGAACCGGTGAGTACGGGGACTCTCGGATCTTGATATCCAAGGCTGCGGATATCAGTGAATAATTCTTCAGAAACAGCTGGATCTTCGAAGTTGTCGCGTCTTGGAAGTTCGAGAGCACGACGTAAGCCTTGTAGTGTGATCCTTACTTCGATATGGTCTATATTAGCATTGAATCGCTGTGGTCGAGCCGTAGGATTGAATCGGAGTGTGTGCCAAAATTGTTGTAAATAAATGGCAGGCACTCTCTCGACCCTTGTCAGTGCAGTGCGAATTGGATGACCACGGATGATCTCTAGAATTATCCGGTGAGAGAAGTTGCTTTCAAGATCCAGGTGATGATTATTTTCACGGATTGCTAGAAAGCTGGCCCTCGGCAAGATTTCTTCATCCGGGTCAACGGCATTGACGGACGGATGTGAAGAGCGTTGCGAGGCGATGATGGTGTTGTCATCGGATGCATATTCATCAGGTTGTTCAGCCATCTGTAAGGTATTTTAACATGTTAGAACAGATTTAAGCAATTCAAACAGAAAGGTATTTTTCTTGAAAAAAAAATCCCAAAAAAATGCAAAGTGTAAGAAACCTCGCAATGCACGATTGCGAGGCTCGCAGTCAACATATGTAGAAGATTGCGAGGCTCGCAAAACCTGGAAGGTTGCGAGGATCGCAGTCTTAAAGAGTATGTGTTGCGAGGCGTTTGAATGTCAGATGATTGCGAGGCTTATGAACATTAGCAGTAAAACCCATGTGATTTTCCAGATTTACGAAATAAGCATGTATAGATGTTAAAATTGATACTAGCATGCTCGGTTTTAGTTTGTGAGTAAACCCTAATCATTTAAAACATCTAACAAGCACCAATCAATCAAGTTTTAGCATGTGACAGAGACCTAACCTAAAACCCCTTAAACCCTAGATGCAAAATCGATTAAAATAGGAGTTTTATCGGATGAAATGTAATAAGAATCGAGAATACATACCTCTTAATCGAATGTAGTCGATTACACGGAATAGAATCAACAAATAATACTCCTTTGGTCGAATCGCAATGTTCAGTATCGTGAGAAAAACGAGGGTTCTTTTATGGAGAGGTTTTGAAATAAAGACTAAGTCAAAGATCGCAAGTATATATAAACATTTGAAATCCGTGACACGTGTCACTACCTGATTTGCCCAAAATTAAAAAAAAACGGATCGCAATGAAAAATCCCAAACCTCGCAATATAAGATTGCGAGGGAATCTTTGGATCGCAGTTAACAATTGCGAGGGAATCTTTGGATAAAAGGAATCTTCGCATCGCAACAGTTTATTGCGATGGAATCTTTCCATCGCAGTCTTCCATTTCGAGGAATTTTGATTAATTTTGACATTTTGACATTTTTGATCTTTTTCCAAATTTTAGCCCACTGGAAGATGTCCAACTTCCAATTGTTTATTTAAACTAGGTAATTTCCAAGACTATTTTTCACTCCCCCTTAAATGATGCATAAGGGTTTGTAAAAAATACAAGTTAGAAGCACTTACCTTGTTATCTTCAAGCAGTAAGTATTTGGAAATACCTTTTACTTACTCTGTCATGTATGCACACTCCCCCTCTTTTTGTGCATTCTCCATTTCCTGTACTCCCCCTGAGACTATGAACAAGTCTTTTGCACAAATAGATATCATCACAATTGTATCGTTACGATAAAATAAACTTTGAAACACAACAAATACATGAAATTGAAATATCTTATGTTGATAATAGAATGTGATGAAAATATGAGTGTATCAATTTAGATAGATTTATCTAGATTGAAAGATACATATTTCCATCCATTAAGTGATCAAATTAGATATTACACTTTCATGTTCAACATGCCAAGCTTGGATATTAAGAAATTAAAGCGTTTTTCATCCAAGGCTTTTGTAAACAAATCGGCAAGTTGATGCTCTGTTGGAACAAAATATAATTCAACCGTACCTTTTTCCACATAGTCTTTTATGAAGTGATACCTGACATCTATGTGTTTGGTCTTTGTGTGTTGAACCGGATTTGCTGTAATGGCAATTGCACTTTTGCTGTCACAGTTGATAGGGATCTTCTCGTATCTGAAGCCGTAGTCCTGCAGTTGAGTCCTCATCCACAGAACTTGTGAACAACAACTGGCCGCAGCAACATACTCTGCCTCCGCAGTTGATGTAGAAACACAGTTCTGTTTCCTCGATGACCAACTGACCAACTTTTCCCCTAAAAACTGAACATGACCAGAAGTGCTCTTCCGGTCTAGCAAGCTACCTCCATGATCTGCATCTGAGTATGCAGTGAGCTCGAATCCTGATCCCTTTGGGTACCAAAGTCCAAGGTACGGTGTCCCTTTCAAATATCGAAAGATCCTTGTAACAGCACTTCGATGTGATTGTTTTGGTTGTGCCTGAAATCTTGCACATAAACATGTAGAGAACATTATATCTGGACGACTCGCAGTGAGGTACATTAATGAACCTATCATCCCTCGGTAGTTCTTGACATCGACATCTACACCGTTTGGATCAGGACCAACTTTTGATTGGTGAGCCATAGGTGTACCAATCGAAGTACAGTTTTCCATTTTGTATTTCTTCAAAATGTCAAACACGTATTTTGATTGGTTGATGAAGATACCTGTCGAGAACTGCTTGACTTGTAATCCGAGAAAGAAATTAATTTCTCCCATCATACTCATCTGGAATCTGGTCATCATTAAACCCGAAAACCACGTGCATAATCCAGGATTAGTTGAACCAAAAATAATGTCATCGACGTAAATTTGTACCAAAAGAATATCACCTTCTTGTTCCAGAGTAAAGAGAGTTGTGTCAATTTTACCTTTTCGAAAGCCAGCACCAAGTAAGTAGGTAGATAGGATTTCATACCAGGCGCGAGGGGCTTGCTTCAGACCATAGAGAGCTTTGTCAAGTATGTAGACATGATCTGGATAATCTGTGTCCACAAAACCCTCTGGTTGAGAAACGTATACTTCTTCTTTCAAAACGCCGTTCAAGAATGCTGTCTTCACGTCCATTTGATAAACAGTGAAGTTTCTGTAGGCAGCGTATGAAAGAAATATCCGTATTGCTTCTAAGCGAGCAACCGGTGCGTATGTCTCATCATAGTCTATTCCCTCCTGTTGCCTGTACCCTTTCGCTACAAGGCGTGCATTGTTCCTTATCACAATCCCTTCACTGTCTTTCTTGTTCTTCAGGATCCATTTTGTACCAATGACCGTTTTACCCTTTGGTCTAGGAACAAGTCTCCATACTTTTAGAGCTTCAAATGAGTTCAGCTCATCTTGCATGGCAATTATCCAATCTGGATCTTCTAAGGCATGTTGAACAGATGTAGGTTCAACTTGACTAAGAAAGAGCGCAAATAGGACCTCGTTTGCCGTTGCCGATCTTGTTTTGACTGGTTCGTTGACTTGACCAATAACCTGAGTAATGGGGTGACTCTGCATCCATTTCGTTGAGTGTGGGAGAGATGCATCACCTACATTTGGATCCACCAAGGTAGGGTCTTTATCGAAGTTCAACTGTATTGTCAAGATAGGTTCCGGTGTTTTGACAGGTTCATTGACAGATGTGTCAACAGGAACTGCCTCCGGTTCTGCTTCAGAAGATGACTCTGGTATGTTTGCAGACCCATCATCATTGACATTTGAAATTGTACCCGACGAAGAAGCACCATGTGTGGATTCACGTTGTCGTCTACTTCTCATGATGATTTCTTGTGTAGAAACCAAATGCCTGTCACTCGAAGATGTTGTCTGAGTCGTTGCATCTGTTGAGGGTGCCGATGAAGGACCCGACAACGAAGCCTGAGCTGGTGTTGCAACCTGACTCCTGTTATTTAAAGATGACGAAGAGTTATCATTATTAAAGTAGTCATCATAAAAGTATTCAAACAATAAATCAAGATCACTGGGCTTTGAGTTAGAAGTGGAAGCTTGATTCTTGTTTGATGTCCTAGTCACCATCGGACGTATTTGTCCGGATGCTAGGATCCCTGATATTGCGGGTTCTGTACTGTTATGGACAGAAGCCATTTCTCCAGATTCGTCGAATTTGACATTGACACTTTCTTTCACATTCTTTGAAGACTTGAGATAGATCCTGTAAGCCTTTGATGTGAGCGAGTATCCGATAAAGAAGCCCTCCAGCCCTTTAGGACTGAATTTGTTCAATTTGTCCTTATCGTTCAGCACAACGCACCTGCAACCAAACACACGAAAGTAGTGTATTACAGGTTTTCTATTATTCATTAATTCGTATGGTGTTTTGCCAAACCGTCGATGTATAATGGAACGGTTTTGTGTGTAGCATGCCGTTGCAACAGCTTCAGCCCACAGATATAGAGGTAGATCAGAATAAGACAGCATCGTTCTGGCCGCTTCAACGAGTGTTCGGTTTCGTCTTTCAACTACACCATTTTGCTGAGGTGTTCTGGCCGCAGAATGTTGATGTGAAATTCCTAATGACTGAAAGAAGTCATCAAGAGTTCTGTTTTTGAATTCTGTCCCGTTGTCTGATCTGATATTCTGAACTGATAGTTGTAGATTCACTTGAATCTGTTTGATTAACGAGATGATCAAGTCTGGAGTTTCGTCTTTTGAACGAAGAAACTTGACCCATGTATATCTTGAGAAATCATCAACAACAACTAACACATATCGTTTGGCATTGATACTCTGAGTCTTCATCGGACCACAGAGATCCATATGAAGAATTTCTAGTGCTTTGCTTGTGCTGGGTTCCGGCTTTGGTGGGTGAGGAGCATGCTTTATCTTCCCTGTTTCACATGCAGTACAGAAGTTGTCTTTCTCAAACTTCAGTTCTGGTAGACCAGTAACTAAATCACCTGTCTGCAGCTTTTGAATGTATCGAAAGTTGAGGTGAGATAGTCTTCGGTGCCATAACCAGCTTTTGTCAAACGACGCCTTTGACATCAGACACACATTCATCTTGGGGTTTAGCTTGGATAGGTCAATGGTGTAAAGATTTGAATTGCGCGACCCAACTAGAAGTTCATTTCCGTCATCGGTTAGAACTGCACACCGAGTCTTCTTGAAATGTACTTCTAGGTCTTTGTCACAGAATTGACCTATACTAAACAGGTTGTGTCCCAATCCTTCAACATAGTTAACCTTGGTTATTTTGACCTTGTCTGTTACTATGTCTCCATAACCTAAGATAGGAGAGTACTGATCATTTCCAAATTTGACTCTCCCTCCATCTCTTTCTACAAAGTTGCTCAAGAGTTCCTTTCTTCCAGTCATGTGTTTTGAGCAACCAGAATCCAAGTACCACACATGATGGAGCTGCAAAAAGGAATTTAAACAGTTTTAGGTACCCATTGCCAATTGGGTCCTTTTGGGTTAGGAGTCTTTGTATTTCTAGGTAGCCATTTCAAATTGGCAATGCTCTTTCTATTACCATTGTTAGAGTAATTAGGTGTATACAACCAACAGTTATAGTCAGATTTTCCAATGAAATCATCCACACCACATGAAGCACAACAGATTTTATCATGAGACAAGTTAATCAGTTGTTGCATTGTATAAATCTTGCAAGGTGTTACAAGTTTTCTATTGTCAACAGCATGATTAATTACATTCAAAAACAACTTGTCCTTCTTGAAATTTTAAACATTTAAAGGAACTTTGGATGATTTGATCTTTGTCACTTCTTGTGTGGATGCTTTTATCTTCCACTCAAGTTTCTTGTTGGTTCTTAAATTACGATCTGAAACACCAGACAAAGAAGAGTTGTGAGATTTTGAATATAGAGTTTGAGTAGATTTAGCATGCTTCTTCTGTTTTGGTTTTCTTTTCTTTTTCTGAAATGATTGTTTTGATTTAGATTTAGAATAGTAATTATTGACAGAAATTTTCTCTGAAGACTTGGAAGATTCCCCTTCCAAAATGATCTTTTTAGGTTCCTCTTCTTTTATCAAAAAAACAGTGTGATCTGGAAGTTTTGCACTGAAGTCAAATAGAACAGGCAATTCATTTTCAACTTTGCCTTTGCCTTTACCAACATCCATACTATCAATATCAGAATCACTTTCTGATGAAGCATAAAAGAAACCATAAGACTTAGGATAATGAAATTCATTAAATTCTGATGAAGCATGTTTAACAGATTTTTCCTTTAAATTCCAAAAATCATAACCATGAGATGTTGGTTTACTAAGAAAATCATCTATTTCTTTTTCTTGGTCATCTATTTTACAACCCTTCAAAACAGTTGTTCCCATGAAAGCTTTGCATGAAGAAAGATCTGAATCAGAAGAATGTGTTACGTTTGAAACCTTTTCATCAGATATTTCCTCAAGTTTTCTTTTCATATCAATTAAGTTTTCTAAAAGAACTGTGATCACAACTTCCTTTTCAATCTCAAAAACAAGTCTGTCGACATCGCGAATGTCTTCAATCTTGCTTTCGGATATTCTTTGTGAGAAAACGGTATTTTTAGATACAAGAGATTCTTTTTCGAACTTAAGTTTCTCTCTTTCTTTCCCTATTAGTTGTCTTTCAAGAAAAAGCGTTTTCTGAAAAGTAAATAGTTGATCTGAAAGATCCAAACATCTAAGTTCTAGAGATTTCTTTTCTTCAAAGCTTCCAGGTTCATCATTTATGCTATATGACAAAACAGTAAAGATAACTTCTTTTTCAATATAAAAAAGAAGTTGATCTTCGTTTCTGATTTCTTCAACATTAAAAATTATATTCCTTTCGAGCTCCATGAGTTTTTGTTCAAGAACCATTGGTGGAAAATACCTTTTTCCTTCCAAAACAGATTTTTCAGGATTATCCTTTTGAGTATTTTCTTTTTCCTCTGGTTCTTTAACAATATAACTCTCAAAATAATCATTTGGTAAGGTTTTTTCATTATCTAATGCCTTGGCATTCTCTGGACCATACCAAAAAGGAAGTTGCATTCTAACAGTGATTTTTCTTTTTGTTTCTTCCTCAGCCTTATGTTCTTCCTCATGAAGTTGTTTGATTTGATAGCAAGGATGTGTAACAGGCATAAACCATTCAAATTCATACTGAGTGGTAGTTTTAGTTATGGCATTCCTTAGGTACTGAGGATTGTCATATCCAATACCCCACTTTGCGTTATAGTATCTGAATTTGTTTGGCTTATTCATTTGAATTGTTTGTTCTGTTTGACCTGCTTTGTACAGTTTATTTTCCAGATCTTTGATATTTTCACTCAGCTCTTCATTTCTTTCTTTATAAGCATGTAAAAGACTTTCAAACTCGCTATTCTTTATTTCTGAACTCATTAATTTTTCCGATAGTTCAGATACTCTATCTTGAAAGTACGCATGACCAATATCGAATTCAGTCTTTTTCTTTTTCAATTCAGTAATTTGACTGTCTTGTTCTATTAGTCTTTCCTTTTGAGTTGAAATTATTTCATTAGCAATGTTCTCATCAGCTTTTAATTCTTCTAACCTTTGTGTTAAGCATGCTTGTTTAGAAATAAATTGATTATAGAAATCGAAATATACCTGTTCTGAAGTAGACTCTGCTCCTTCATCATCGCCTTCTTTGGTCATGAAGCACATCTTTGTTTGAGCAGTAGTCTCATTATTAGCTTCATCATCAGAATGATCAAGCCAGTAATCCTCTTCTACCTTTAGTGCAATACCCGATTGCTTCTTTTCAGCAAGCAACAACTTGTTTTTGTAGTAATTGGTATCTTTCACTATCTGCTTCCAGCACTCCTTCGCGAAATGACCAGGTTTCCCACAGTTGTAACAAGTCTGTGGTTCTTCCTTTTTCTCAAAAATCTTTTTCTCCTCTGGCCTCTTGTAATCATTTGGCCGTCTATACTCAGTAGGCCTTTTGTACTCTTCCGGCCTCCTGTATTCTGCTCTTTTGCTTGATTCAACATGCGCCCTATGCTCAAAGTTCTTTGAGCCCGACGCATACCTCTGATTATTAGAACCAGGACTTTTCCCAAATTTTCTCTGAAAAGAACTGGTAAGCAGAGCCAGAGAATCCTTCATTCTCTCTATTTCTTCTATCCCACTTGCTTCCTCCATTTCTCCTTCAGACTGGTTCTCCTCATCCTGGGAGTATCCTCTGCTTGAAATCAACGCAAGTGGATCTTGCTCTTCATCCTTCATCCCTCTTTTATCTTCATTCTTCACTTTCCTATTCTTCTTCACTTTCTTCGCTTCAGCATCATCTTCATCCTGCTTCAACGTTTCAAACATCTGTTGTAGAGGTAATTCTGATAGCTTAGCATTCTGCTTCATTCGGTGAGCGTACTTCTTCCATTCTGGTTGAAGAACGGTCAGGAATTTTACGTTGTGCTCAATAACCTTCCTCTCTATTTTGAATCTGCTTAGCTCATTCAATATTGTGGTGAAGCGTACATAAGCAGAGTCAAGAGTCTCTCCTTCTTTCTGTTTGAAGCATTCGTATGAGTTGATGATGGTTGAGATTTTCATTTGATTCTCTACTTCAGATCCTTGAAATAACTTTATTAGTTCATCAAACATGGCTTTACCAGATTGATTTTTGCTGTCTACCCTCCGATAGACATTATCGGTCAAGGCCTGAATAATTAGAGATTTCGCCATTTTATCTCCTTGGTACAATTTCTTCTGTTCAACAGAGTAGTGAATCGGTAGAACAGTAACAATATCTGGAATTGGATCACCATCAATAGCAATCCCTCTTCTTGTTATAGGCTTCATTGGTCCATTATCTAGAGAATTGATAATGAATTCTCCGTTCTCTTGTCTATCTACCCAGTCTAGGAATCTGTCTTTCCAAATTTTGAATTCTGATGTAAAGAGAACTGGAGGTTTGTCTTTGGAACCAATGGATAGCACATCTCTTGTAGTCATTTAATTACTTGTCTGATCGATTTATCTCTTGTTCAGTAGCTTTCTTTTTCAACAAACTCTTTCTGTCTCTGCCTTTGTATGGGTTGCGAGGCTACTGTTTGCGATGCAACAAAAAGTCTCAACAATCTGTTGCGAGGCAAACAAAGTATCGCAATGAAATTGGATCGCAGTGAACAATTGCGATCGAAACTAAGTCTCGCAGTCAACAATTGCGAGGCAAACACCAAACCAACAAATCGCAATAACAGATTGCGAGGCAAGAAACAGATCGCAATTGAAAATTGCGAGGATCGCAGTCCATAGATCCTGAAAGTTGCGAAGCTCGCAGTCCAGAATTCTAGAAGGTTGCGAGGCTCGCAGTCTTAATTTCTAGAAGATTGCGAGGGGTTTGAATCTTGCGAGAGATATGAATATTAGTTGGTTGCGATGGTTATGATGATTTTTAAGCAGATGTTCAAATGAACTCAAAAATACTTGAAATTTTGAACGAGTGTTCCTGGGTAATTTCTGGGCACTTTTATAACCTTGAGTTTTGTCTAAAAACCAACCTAACCTTGATTTGATGAGCAAAACAGTGAGTTTTACTCAAAACAGAGACTTCGTGAAAAACAGAGAAGATGCACGTATTGATCTAATTTCCTGGTGATATGCGGAATTAAATACACAGGAAATTTCTATTTTCACTTCTTGATCGATTCCAACCACTAGAAGAACTCCAGAGACCAAAATCAACCAAAAAATTGAACTTGAAGAATACAGATACGTACAACTTTTAAGAACAAATCTGAACAAAATGATATTAAGCTCTGATACCAATTGTGACCCCACAATGACAAGTAATAAGAGTAAATACACAAGATATATGAATCAAAGAAGTACACCTCTATATATGATTGAAGAACTTGCAGCTTACAACTTCACAGAAGGTTGAGAGGTTTACAAAGTGGAAGGAGGCTGCGAAGATAGAGGCGTGTGTATTTTGTATGTTGTATGTTATGACCTAAAAATACAGATAGTATACTATGTATACTATTCAAAGTTTGACAACATGTCACATTTGGTCCCTCAACTATAATACTACATGGTACAAGATAATGTAACATTAACAGACTTCTATATTGATACCAGATGAGTGATGGGCTGATAGAGAGATAGTAGCAAGAACGGCGTTAAGAACAAATGTATTTTTATTTAGTTACTCTTTTTGTAATAATCATACTTTTTTAATTGTCGTGCAGTTGTATGAATCTTTGACAGGTCAATTAACTGACATAGTTCATAGTTGTGCATGAGGTGAGTGTTCTACATCTATAAATCTACAATATATATTTAAAACATTAAAAGTGTTAAGTTTATGTCAAGGAGTCTGTTTTTGCAACTTTATTTAATTTTAGAATCAAATTTTATGTTTAGGTTCCAACTTTTCTTGTTTTGTAGGTGCTCTGCATTTGCAAGACTGAAGAAGCTATTGATCTTTTTATGCACATGCCTCACGAGTTTAATGTAGAGACTTGTTTGGTATGCTAGAAGTCTATATATGTATCTCTTCTACCCCTCTAAATTACAAAGTGTCTTGTAGTTTTTAGTAGACTGTTATGGTTAGTCACAATTATTGTTTGTATTTTTCATTAACTATTCATGGTTTTCTTAAATCAATTGGTACCTTTTGTTGTCATCTTGGATGACAACCACTTTGTTTTTTATCAGAGAGATCGATCCACTTTAGATTCATAGATGGACAAGCAAGCACATACAGGTATTCGTTTTTAGCTACTTATAATACTTGAATGTTTTATAGTCGGTGAAGATCATGGAAGTTGTCTACATGGTTCTTTGAGTTCTCTAGCATAAATACCACCTCGTAACGACCGAATTTGCACAAAATGTAGAGTGAAGAAGATGGTGCCAGGGAATTGAAACCAATTGATTATAATTTGTTCAGATTTTCGTCTATTGTATGTGTTTTGTTACTTAATATGCATTTGGATTTTGTTGTTCTCATGTTTCATTCTTAAAACCACATTCGTATCTTTTTGTTTCACATGGCACTGAACCATTGATGCATTCACATATGTCAACAGTCGAGTTGTGGTACTTCTCTTCGGTGAGGCATTTCTAACCTTCGAATTTTTGGATAATGTCATCAGAATATTATTTGGCGTCAAACTGATTTTTGGTTTCTCACCTTACATCAGGAATGAAGCAATGGTTATAGCCAATCAACCTTTGTTGATCCAAACCCTCAGTGATTTGATAATGACCCTATCTTAAATACTTAGTGAAAATTGTAAGTAAACAATATGTATCAGAGTTTCACTATCGCTGATAAGTACTAAGATCTTACAGTACTGCTGATAGGAACTCTCGCACTTTTAGATTAAACATTCAGCGAACACTGTTCACCATATCGCTAAGTCTGTTCAGTCCTTATGGTGATCGCTGATAAGTTAGTTGTTTACTTATGATCCCTGAAGACAAGATTCACGCCAACAAAGGTTCTACGCTGAAGTCGAAGATCAAGCTCAAGAACCAGCGACAAGTCTCCTAATGAACTGATGCGGATCAGCGAAGACTCAGATTTGTCCACTCAACGTGAAGTATCAAGTACAAGACTTCAGCTATCGCTGAACTTTATCATCTGCTGAATAGTAAATGATAATCGCTGAATCAACGAAAGCTGATCATGAAGTCCTCCGTACAAAGTACTTTTGTCTTAACCTCCCTTGCACGCCACCGTACGAAATGTCAGAAAAGAACCTCCGAAAATCTGAAATCGTACAACCACTCTGACACTACACTGTTCATTCATGCGGCTACTAAGGTTGTCATCAAAGGTCAATGACATGCAACCAATCCGCTAATGACACGTGTAAAGTATATACTGGATTGCATTAAATGCATGCAGTATATAAAGAGATGAACTCACTTCATTTGAAGTAACTTGCTAACTCTGGACAAGTTCAAATCTCTCAAGATAGGATTTTATTAGTAATCTCCTTATCTTTCTTAGTGCAAGAAAACCTTAGTGTTCCAACTTGTTTAGATTTAGGTTTATCCTTAATCTTGTTTCCGCAACAAGCTGTAAATTGTTAATGATTTATCAATAAACAATTTAGAAAAGTAAAATAGTGTGTTTGTATTCAACCCCCCCCCCTTCTACAAACTTGTTTAAGCCTTTCGGGACCAACAAGTGGTATCAGAGCAGATTTGTTTAATCTCATAAACAAGATCTAATCTAAGATATTTTCTCTTCCTTGCTATTATCTGAAAATGGCCAACTCAAACACAAACACTCACTATATCGACAATGGTTCTCTTGCAAAACCCCTAGATTTTCCAGAGACAACTTCAACTTATGGAAAAATAGGATGACACTCTTCTTAGAAGGTGTAGACCCTACTATACCTTACTATCTTGAAAACGGTCCACACATCCCTGTAACGATTGATCCTGCCGTTCCAGCCACTGCAACTAGAGCTGCTATTCCAGAAAGGCTGATTCCAAAGGAAATCCATCATTGGACCGATGAAGACAAGAAGAAAGTGGCTATAGATACAAAAGCCAGATCCATACTATCCATGGCCCTTCCTGACGAAGTCTACCATTCCGTCATGAACCTGAAATCCTCGAAGGCCATGTGGGACACAATATGTGTTCAGTATGAAGGAACGTCTGAAGTCCAGGATTCAAGAAAGATCAACCTGGTAAGACAATACGAAAGTTTCATCTCTGGTAAGAATGAAACTCTCTCTGAAGTACATCAACGTTTTAACTGCTTAATTATAGATCTTAAAACGGTTGGTAAGGAATATTCTAACTTTGAAGTTCTGACAAAGTTTTTAGAATGTTTACCTGAAAGCTGGGACAATTATTCCATGTGTCTCAAGCTGTCAAAAGATCTAAGATCAATGACACTCGCTACCTTATATGGCACATTGCTGAATCATGAGCAATCTAGCCATCTTAAGAAGAATCTTGTAAAAGATTCCAAAAGCACCCCTGTTGCTTTAATCTCAGAGGAACCTTCTACTCAGCGACCCGTGGTCACTATCACTGAGTTAGAAAGTAACTCTGAAAGATCATCAGATTCTGATTCTTCAGATGATGAATCTTTGGCTCTCCTAACTAAAAAGTTCAGGAGATTCGCCAAGAAGAAAATGTTTAGAAAGAACAAAACTCTTTCTATAGCTGACAAGCCTAAGTCATCAGCTTTTGTTGATAAGGCTACTGCTACTTGTTTTAACTGCGAAAAGACAGGTCATTTCGCTAACGAGTGCAGGTCCAAGAAAATCATGAGACCTTCAGCCTTTACAAAGAAATCCTTTGTTCCAAGGAATAAAGACGACAAATACTTAAAGCTGAAGGAGAAGTATGCAAAGCTGAAAAGCTTTAAGAAGAAGGGAAAAGGCCTAATGGCTGACTATGATTGGGCTGCTTCTGATGAAGAAGCCTCATCATCTGATTCTGAAGATGATGAAGCAAATCAATGTCTCATGGCCAAGATTGAAGAAGAGGAAGAAAGTTCAGACATTCCCTCCACTTCAACATCTGCCATTCAGGTATCACCTTCCTTCTTTACCAATATTGTAAATATTGATGAAGCTGATAGTCTCCGTAAAATCGAACTACTGACTAGAAGCTTATACGAAGCCATGAACGACAAAGCTGTGGTTGAAAACCAAAATCTTGATCTCGCTGAAAAGCTTAAAAATTGCCACCTTCAAATAGAAAAGCTTTCTAAATTTGAAGAAGATTTTAAAGATCAAGTCCATTTAAATCAGCTAGTCAAAATTGAACGAGCGGAAGCTATCGCTGCATTAAAAGCTGAACAAGCTACTGTTGAAGGATGGTGTAATTCTTCAACAAAGATCACTGAGATAATTAAGGCTCAGATTCCTCTGAGTGATAAACGTGGTCTGGGTTATAAATATGATACTCCAATACCAACCACTGAACGTTCAATGCTTAAATTTGGAACGTTCGTATCCTCAGTAGCTGACACTTCTTCATCTCAGTACTCCTCGTCGATTACACCAATCCCTGAGGAAACTCCTACCTCCTCAAAAGGTAAGGAGAAAATGGTTTATTCAAAACCTACCTCTGTCTCTAAAGATAAAGGTAAAGGAATTGTAATTTATCAAAATCCTCAGAAGGGTACTTTAGTACCTAAGCTGAATGCTTCCAAAGCCTTAGTGATTCATTCATCTGGTTCTAGAAATCAGACCTCTGGATCAGTTCAGCGACCTACTCCTAGACTCAGAGTAGATGTCCTTGGTAAGAAATCTGAAGAACTGAATGTTCGTCCTATTTCAAAAACCAATAGTGTACTTGGTGCTGGCACTTCTAATTCCAAATTAAAAGCTCAGCACACAAGTGGTCCTAGAACTAATTTTAGTTATAGGAAATGTTATCACTGTGGACTTACCGATCATATTGCAAGTAAGTGTCCCACAGCCACCAAAGCTGATAAGATAGCTAAGGTGAAGATAGCACCAAAGAAGACCAAACCAGTTGCAAGTCAGGTCAAGGTGACTCATACCGCTGAGGTCAAGAAATTGACCAAAGTGAAGAAAGACAAAGCTGAATCTTCAAATGCTGCGAAGACTGCTGAACCCATTCCAACCACTTCCACTGACAAACGCGTATACATGGTGAAGTGGGTACCCAAGCAAAACTAATCTTCCTTTGTATTGCAGGTTAAGAAGGGTATCTGGTATCTCGATAGCGGATGCTCTAGACACATGACTGGAAAGAAAAGCCTGCTCGCTGAATACAAGGAAGAGAAGGGTCCCTCTGTAACTTTCGGTGGAAATGGAAAAGGACACACCCGAGGGTATGGTGTACTTTCAAATGGTACAACATCCTTCAGAAGAGTCGCATATGTTGAAGGGCTGAAGCATAATCTTCTGAGCATCAGTCAGCTTTGCGACATGGATAACAAAGTGATTTTCACCAAGGAATCCTGCTTTGTCTCTGACAAAAAGGAGAAGATAGCTCTCAGCGGTTATCGTTTGGAAAATGTTTACGTTATAAACATGGACTCAACAACTACTGAGAACTCCTGTTTCTTCTCAAAGGCATCTTCTGATGTCAACTGGCTATGGCACAAGAGACTCTCACATCTCAACTTCAAGACACTGAATACTCTTTCATCCAAAGAGTTAGTCACTGGTCTACCTCAACATTCATACGCCAAAGAATCCTTATGTTCAGCGTGTGAAAAAGGGAAGCAGACCAAGGCAAGCTTTAAGTCCAAGCAAGTTTCCTCAGTGTCATCTCCTCTTCAACTACTCCATATGGATTTGTTTGGCCCCGTTAACAAACAATCCATCGCTGGAAAGAAATATACGCTGGTCATAGTTGATGAATTCTCTCGTTATACATGGGTAATGTTTCTCCGTTCTAAGAGTGACACCCCTGAAGAACTCATCACCTTTGTTCGGAAGATGGAAACTCTGAACAATATGACTGTTCGCTCAATAAGGAGTGATCATGGAACTGAATTCAAAAACAGTTCTCTTGATTCCTTCCTTGAGAGCAAGGGTATTTCTCATAACTTTTCGTTAGTGAGAACACCACAACAAAACGGAGTCGCTGAAAGAAGAAATAGAACAATTATTGAAGCTGCACGTTCAATGCTCAGCGATTCTCACCTGCCTACTCAGTTTTGGGCAGAAGCTGTCAACACGGCTTGTTTTACGCAAAACAGGTCGCTGATAGTCAAAAGATTCAAAAAGACAGCCTATGAACTCTTTCATGGGAGAAAGCCTTCAATCAGCTTTCTTCACATCTTTGGTTGTCAGTGTTTCATACTGAACAACAGAGATGCCCTTGGAAAGTTTGATCCTAAGGCTGATGATGGAATCTTTCTTGGATACTCCTCAGTTTCCAAAGCCTTCAGAGTCTTCAACCGAAGAAGACAAACTGTAGAAGAAACTATTCACGTCACGTTTGACGAATCCCGTTCAGCGAACTCTAAACCGAACGCTGATACAGAAGAACTGAATCAATGGATGTTTTCTCATCTTGGTGATTCAGAAGATGTTCCCACTACTCATACTCATACAACTGAAAATGATGGTCCTACTATCATTCCCAATATGCAGAATAGTGAAGCTGAAACATCTTGGGTCTCAGCTGTTCCTTTAAATACTATACCCGCAGTTGATCCAAATGTCTCAGAAATTCCATCTATTTCTCAGCAATCAGTGAATGAAGTGACAAATGCAAGCATTCCTCTCTTAGCTGATTATCCAGAAGTAGCTGAAGCCTCATCTTCAGTTTCTCCAGTTCAGACTGCGTCAGCGACGCATGCTCCGGCTCAGCGATGGACTGTAAATCACCCAATCGATCAAATTCTTGGTGATCCCAACGCTGGTATTCAGACTCGTAGAAGTGCAGGTAATATTTGTTTATTTGTTAACTTTATTTCTCTAACTGAACCAAAGAAAATAGATGATGCCCTCAGAGATCCAAACTGGGTCAGCGCTATGCAAGAAGAGCTGACTGAATTCGAAAGAAACAAAGTTTGGAAACTTGTTCGGAGACCAACTGACAAAACAGTGATAGGCACTAAGTGGGTCTATCGAAACAAGTTGGACGAACATGGTACTGTAACTCGCAACAAAGCTCGTCTTGTTGCTCAGGGATACAGACAAGAGGAAGGTATAGATTATGACGAAACCTTTGCTCCTGTAGCAAGACTTGAATCTATTCGTCTTTTCTTAGCATATGCTGTACACAAAAACTTCACTGTACATCAAATGGATGTTAAGTCAGCGTTTCTAAATGGAAAGCTGAATGAAGAAGTTTATGTGGAACAACCTCCAGGATTCTCAGATCCTAAGCGTCCAGGTTATGTTTATAAGCTGGATAAGGCACTTTATGGCTTGAAGCAAGCTCCTCGTGCATGGTATGACACTCTTTCTACGTATCTCCACCTTGAAAAATTTGAGAGAGGTAAGATTGACAAAACTTTGTTTTTTAGAAAAATAAAAGGTCATATCATTTTAGTTCAAATATATGTTGATGACATTATATTTGGTTCTACTAACCCTGAGCTTTGTACTCGTTTCGCTGATAGAATGAAAGATGAGTATAAAATGAGTATGATGGGTGAACTAACATATTTCCTTGGTCTTCAGATTAAGCAAACTGAAAAAGGAACTTTTATAAATCAGGGAAAGTATGTTAAAGATATGCTGAAAAAATTCGACTTAACTGAAAGTTCAGCTATGAAAACCCCTATGGCACCACCGCTGATACTTGATAAGGACACAAAGGGTGTTCCTGTCAATGTCACGCTGTACCGTGGGATGATCGGCTCACTATTGTATCTTACAGCTAGCCGACCCGATATTATGTTTGCAACATGTCTGTGCGCACGATATCAAGCTGAACCTAAGATATCTCATATGAAAGCTGTAAAGCGAATCTTTCGATATCTTAAGGGTACAGCGAATCTAGGTCTTTGGTATCCCAAAGATTCAGGATTCGATCTAACCGCCTATTCAGACAGTGATTTTGCAGGTTGCAAAATGGATAGGAAAAGCACCACAGGAGGATGTCAGCTCCTGGGTGGAAAGCTGGTAAGTTGGACAAGTAAGAAGCAAAACTCGGTGTCCACTTCCACAGCTGAAGCTGAGTATGTAGCCGCTGGAAGATGCTGTTCTCAAGTCTTGTGGATGAGAAATCAACTACTAGACTATGATCTTCAGCTCTCCAAAATTCCAATCTATTGCGACAGCACAAGTGCCATCGCTATAGCAAACAATCCAGTGCTACACTCAAAGACAAAACACATAGAAATCAGATATCATTTTATCAGAGATCATGTGATGAATGGTGATATAGAACTTCATTTTATCCCAACTGATTATCAGTTAGCTGATTTGTTTACCAAACCTCTTGATGAGACAAGATTCAACTTTCTCATCAGCGAGCTTGGAATGCTGAACTTTGAAGGATAAATCTTCAGCGGTTCACATTTAATCAGCGATACGTTTATACATTCTTGTATAGGCTCTGGATAAAATAAACTAGTACAATCCATTTCATCATCTTCTCTCTGAATAAATTGGGTTAAACTGATATCAAGGTATGTTTTCTCTGACAAAACGCATGAAAATGCAAGATTTCAAATTCTTTCATCGCTGAATAATATTTTGAAATTTCTTAAAACCCTCACTGATATTTCTATTCAGTGCTTCATATTTTCCAAAGAGTCCCTGAGTTTTTCTTTCAAAACCTCAGAGACAACGAAAGAATGTGAAAGGACAGTTGTGACGTCATTGCAACGGATAACACCAGGCACGTTTCTTTTTCTGACACACGTTTGCACGTTTCGTTGTCTATCCAATCAAATGCAAACACGTGTCCGTGTCATGATGAAAAACTTTCCCGCTCAAGTTTTTCTCTCTCTACTCTCTTCCTATATAAACTCTCTCAAAGTTTATATTTGTCTTTTATGCGAATCAATCTTTCTCCGCAAGAAAAGAACACTGTTGCATTTTGTGCTCTCGATCTTCAAGAACTGTTCATCATCTTCTTCATCAAACTCAAGGTCAATATGTTCTTATCTTTTTATCAAATGCAAATAACTTGTTTTCGATCTTATCATTGTTTTACACAAGATCAAACAAAAGAACTCAAAAATAAAATCATTTTCTTTCATGGTTTTATAAACACAACCATTTCATGGTTGTTCTTCAAGTTTTAAATCTAAAATCTTAAACTTTTTCTTCTTTCGTATCCTTTTTAAAAAAAAAACTGGAATACAAGGCTTATAGGTGTTATATTCGTTTTTTTTTAAAAAAAAAAAACAAGAAAAACCCTAATCTTCATTAAGACTTTTTTGTCTGAATGAAATGGACAAAATTCGAAAAATCTTAATGGAAATTCTCTTTCCACATTAAGATATTTCTTATTTGTTAACATCTTTGGTTGAACTGATAATACAGTGAAATGGCAACTTCAAAGCTGAATGTTACCGCTGAGTCCATCTCCAGTGATTCTGAGGAACTGGAAATCACCAAAGCTCCTCAGGTTAAGTTTGAGCTGGATCAACTAGACTGGACAAAGGCAAACAACCTTTCAGCGCTTCTCGAGTTTCCTCCTCGGAAGCAGGTATCCCATCTAGACGACGCTGTGATTTTTTTGAAGAATAGCCCCATATACACAGCACTGACAATCACACCTCCTGCCAGTCAGCGTCTATTATCCCAATTCTGGTACTCTGCCAGACACACCAACCTACCCTCAGCCAAAGATCCATCTAAAACCATCGACTGCATACTCAGCGATACTGAGTATGGCACCATCAAGATAACCCCCGCAATAATCCGTAAAGCTCTGAAATTCCCTAACGCTACCTCAGAAAATCCTTTCATTCCATTTCCTGACCACAAGAAGCACGCTGACAGGGAAGAAATCATTGCTTTCCTTGATGCGATGGGTTACATCTGGGAGACTGGAAGAGACAAGCTACCTGAGAAGAAGCTGACGCTGATAAAGAAATCCAAGATGCCCAGCGAGATGAACTTCATCTTCGCTCACCTGATCAGCTGCATGACAGCGAAATCCGGATCTTCTGATCAAGCCGCTCAACCTCAGCAGGCCATGGGTTACGCACTGCTGAAAGGTCTCAACATTGACTGGGCCTCCATCATCTATGAAGACCTCATTCAACGTGTTGATTCTGCCGCTGACCGACCAGCATGGGTTCCTTACCCGCGATTCATCAGCGCCATCTTTCAATATGGCCTGAAGGACAGCTATCCTGAAGAGGGTGATCTGAAACTCTCTCAGATTGGCCCTAAAGTTCTCGACTTCAAGCCTGTCGCCAACGAGGTACGTCTCTCTACTCTTCTCACTCTTCTTAATTCTCCGCTTTCTGTGGCTCCTTCAGCGACAATACCCATCGCTGATACCCCGGCCACAAAATCCATTCCTTCTAAGAAAAGGAAACAATCTCTTACCCCTCTTGATTCCAAAAGGATCAAGAAAACCAAGGAGCAACCCCAGCAGTTGCATGCTGAAGACTCCTCAGCTCATTCTGAAGAGCTGAAGGAAAGTTCCATGGTACGCTCTGCCACACCAATTCAAGCCATCCCTTCTAAACCTACTTCAGCGTCCCTAAACGCTGAGGTTAGAACTTTGGAATCTACCCAACCTTCGTCAGTCTCTCAAAAGACTGATGAAGTATTTCTCAGCGAATCCAACGCTGAACTTGAACCCCAACCCCAATTCTTATCCTTCGCTCCTCCCTCTACTTCTTTGGACACTCCTCCAGTCAAAACTGGAGATGCCATCATTCAAGAAGCCGTTGAAGCTTCTCAGCGAATGACGAAGAAAGGACCTGCAGAGATCTCCATTCCTCACGGAACTTTTGAGGGAGATATGGAACACTATGGAGGGACTCGAAACTTTGATGAGTTCGTCAACGCTCCTGCAGGTACAGATCCCACCTTAAACACTGTAACTAAACCTGAAACTTCTGAGCTTTCCTTTGTTCACAAGTACTTATATGTTACAGGTCCTTTTTTGGGAGACATCAACCAGTCTCTGAAGTCTATGGAGATGAAACTTACGGATCTCACCACCGTTCTATCAAATAACTCTACAGCTGTAACAAACGCTGGAGAGAATCTGACGAAGCTGACTACTGTGGTGGAAAAGAAGGCCTCCTCTGATGACATCAAAGATCTTGATAAAACTCTCGCCGACTTTACCAAAGTGCTCTCCGACATCTACACTGACTACACCAACCTCAAATCATCAGTTTCCACCATTTCCAGCGAAGTTACAACGCTGAAGAAATCGGTTGGTACACTCGAAGGTGATATGTCAGTGGTCAAGACCGACTTGGGCTCAGTGAAGACCGACCTTGGTTCCGTCAAGACAATGATCGAGACGCTGGTGAACAAGGCAAATAATCCAGCTCCTGCTCCGGCCCCTGCACCTGTTTTGGACTCCTTCACCGCAGAGGATCGCCAAGAGCTGAAGAAAATCACGCCTGCTATTTCTGGCCTAGAAGACAGAATAGCTAAGCTTGAAGGTTGTGTGAAAATCTCTGGCCCAGAAGACAGAGACAACACCAATGCTGAATCTACCCATTCCTCCCCCGCCCATCATGAGAAAGAGGGGGAGAAGAGCGCTGAACAGGAGAAGAGCGCTGAAGACCTTTCCCATGATGAATCTATCAGGGGAGAGGGTAATGAAGATCGGATTACTGGACCTCAGGGAGATGAAAACCCTGAGGGAACCGAGAACCTCGCCTCTATATCTGAGGGGGAGCAACTCGATGAAGATGCTGAGGAATCTGAAGCAGAAGAAGACGAAGACTTCGACATCCCTGAAGCTGAACCATCCTCCTCTCCAAGGAACGATGATGATGATGATGAAGATGACGATGATTTCTTTGTTGTCAAACCTGCTCCTCGAACCAAAGCTCTTAAAGGTATTTCAATAAAAGAACCTTCAGGGGAGAAGACAAAGACAAAGCACTCAGCCTCTGGCGCTGAGAAAAGCAAAGACAAAGGCATCGCTGAAGATGATAATCTGGCGATCCTACTTGCAAAGCCGATTTGTCAGGTACACTAAACTTATTTTTCCTTCCCTGATCATCTATGAAAAATCAGTTATCCATTCCACAAACACCATACACATCCACATTTTTTTTCTATCTTTTCTACCCAAGTTCTTCTACCCAGTTCTTATTTGTAAGATCGCTGCGTTTCAGCTAGTCCTCTCCCCTGTTTGAGGATATCGCTGAAAGATCTGTTGCGACTTCACCAATAATTCCAGCTAACGCTGAAGACATAATCCCAGTCTTAGATTTAATCTCTGAGACTGATGAACCAGAAGAACAACCTCTCTCGCACAGAAACAGACCTTCCTCAGTTGCTCAAAGGCTGAGTGAAGAAGATCAAAAGAGGAGAGAAGAAATGATAAAGCGATTCGAGGATCAGCGAATCATCCTAAGGCGCGATCAACTACCTTCAGTTCCTCCTAAGTTCAGAATTTCAAAAGCTGAATACCAAGATCATCTCAGAGCTGAACGCCTCATCGCTGAAAGGAAGGAAGCTGAAGATAAAGACAGAGAATACGCCATCAAGCTCACTCAAGAATCTGTCAAAGACCCCAAGCTGAAGCGTATTCCCATTCAAATCCAACGAAAGCTTTGGGAACAAGCCCAGAAGATCGTGGAAAAGAAAGCTGAAGTTTCTCAGACCACCCTGATCTGGTGTAAAGAGAAAATCCACTTCAGATATCGTCCAGCGAAGATCAACAAGGTATTCATCTCTGGAAGAACCTCCGTCGGAGTACCTATTGTTGACATCAAACTGTTCAGAGAAGATGACCCATCTGAAACCTTTCGTGCTGACACTGTAAAAAGGTATGGTCTCTCTGAATGGCTGGAGATGAGGTTAGCTATCCAACCGTCAAAATCTAAGTACAAGGATCATTTCGAAAAGCTGATAAACAGACAGATCGATTTGATATCTTCTTGTGTGGATATTCCTCCTGTTCCTGATCTAAAGCCGAAAAGAAAAAAGGACTCTCCAAGGAAGAAACGTCAAGATTCAAACACAGGTCATGTCATACGAAATGAAACTGGAATTGGTTTCTCTCGCGCTGAAGTACTTGGTCCTGATCCTGATCTATCTGCCCTTGATGTCTCTTTGCCACCATGTGAACTTTTCGTCCCTGGTAAAGTCATCAGTAATCCTTATGGAATATTCTTTCTTGACTACGACGGACGTAAATGCTTTCAACGGATCGCTGAGCTTCCAATCACTCCAATCGAACAGCTCAAAGATCTCATCTACTGGTGCGACTTCAGAAAAGACATTCAGGCACGACACCTAAAACCCTTGATTTTTGAAGCTGCTCTGAAGCTAAAGAATAAAGGAGAAAAGGTTCCTGACTGGATGATTCCAACTGAAAAGACAACCCTTGATGAACTTCTCATTAAGGAAGAACCCTTTGAAGGCTGACAACAATCACCATTTTCTCTATTGTATCAGTCATCCTTCAGTACTTGTAATTTATTTCGCTTGTACTTGTAATCTTTCTTATTCATATTGTAACCTGATTCAAAGATTTAAAGAAAGATTTCAGCGAATGTACTTTACTCCATCAGTACTGAAAAGATCCCAGAAAACAGTAAAAGGGACAAATATTTTATGAGTTCTTTTTATCCTTATGTTTTCATTAAATAGCAATTTTCTCTGTTGCTATGTCATAATCAAATAGGGGGAGATTGTTGATCCAAACCCTCAGTGATTTGATAATGACCCTATCTTAAATACTTAGTGAAAATTGTAAGTAAACAATATGTATCAGAGTTTCACTATCGCTGATAAGTACTAAGATCTTACAGTACTGCTGATAGGAACTCTCGCACTTTTAGATTAAACATTCAGCGAACACTGTTCACCATATCGCTGAGTCTGTTCAGTCCTTATGGTGATCGCTGATAAGTTAGTTGTTTACTTATGATCCCTGAAGACAAGATTCACGTCAACAAAGGTTCTACGCTGAAGTCGAAGATCAAGCTCAAGAACCAGCGACAAGTCTCCTAATGAACTGATGCGGATCAGCGAAGACTCAGATTTGTCCACTCAACGTGAAGTATCAAGTACAAGACTTCAGCTATCGCTGAACTTTATCATCTGCTGAATAGTAAATGATAATCGCTGAATCAACGAAAGCTGATCATGAAGTCCTCCGTACAAAGTACTTTTGTCTTAACCTCCCTTGCACGCCACCGTACGAAATGTCAGAAAAGAACCTCCAAAAATCTGAAATCGTACAACCACTCTGACACTACACTGTTCATTCATGCGGCTACTAAGGTTGTCATCAAAGGTCAATGACATGCAACCAATCCGCTAATGACACGTGTAAAGTATATACTGGATTGCATTAAATGCATGCAGTATATAAAGAGATGAACTCACTTCATTTGAAGTAACTTGCTAACTCTGGACAAGTTCAAATCTCTCAAGATAGGATTTTATTAGTAATCTCCTTATCTTTCTTAGTGCAAGAAAACCTTAGTGTTCCAACTTGTTTAGATTTAGGTTTATCCTTAATCTTGTTTCCGCAACAAGCTGTAAATTGTTAATGATTTATCAATAAACAATTTAGAAAAGTAAAATAGTGTGTTTGTATTCAACCCCCCCCCCCCCCTTCTACAAACTTGTTTAAGCCTTTCGGGACCAACAACCTTCAATTGACTCGAGGGTTGTTTAGATTTGTAAAAATATATTGTTGTTTGTTATCTTCTTTTTTTGTTTATTGGAGTTTGATTTATTTCAGAATTGCCAATTAGTAAACTGTGTTATTAACATCATCATTATTGTGTACGATAGATACGACCACCCTTGCCCTACAAAGAAGATGAGACTTGGTTAAGAATTAAGATAGTTGGAAAGTGTACTCGCATTGTTTACAACCATTTTTGGTTATGTTGTCATTCTTTTTGCCAATAGAAACTAACTTGTATCAGAGCATTGTTGATGCTCATGAAAAACAAATTTGCTAATATTGGAGGAAATGTCGAAACAATCAATGAAGATATACCTTAGGACGTGTTTTTTAAGTCTATTTGGATGATTGTCAATCAACTATATATATCCACCTCAAATTTATTACTAATAAATCCTTTTGTATGGGTTTGAGGCAATAATGACCAGAGTATGCATCATTGTCATTGCGTAAACTTGGCAACACTATATTATCCCCTCTCTTATACTTTGTCGCATTCAATTAGAAGTGTTATGTTATATTTGGATGTATGGTTGTTTTGAATCAGATGACAAGTTTGTAGAAAACCTTAGAAATTAGTGATGTATGATCTTAGTTTGTAGAAAACCTTAGAAATTTGTGATGTATAATCTTGGAAGTTAGGTGCACTGCACAAATGCGTGTGATTGCATACAGTTGTAAGTTTCATTTTATTTAAACATAAAATTTAGGTTTTCTTTTTATTAAAGAGTTTATTACTTTTAAATTATTGGCTTACGATAAAAATGAAATTTAAGTCTCAGAGTCCCATGAAAACAAGCAATTATTTCCGTGGCACATACGTTTCCCATATAGTTGGTGACTTGGTGTTGTGTTTTCAGAGGTAGTGTTTTGTTTTCCGTTTCTATGAAACTTTTTATTCATTTGTAATTATTATAAAATGGTGAAATAGTGACAACAATATTTGTTGTTGGTCACAAAATTCAGCTCTTTCATTAGTTTCCCCTTCTCATTATACATCAAATTCTGAAACTCGCATTGCAGCGGGTATATAACTATTATATATATATATATGACGAATGCTTTTCTTGCCGTCGGAGAAGTGATGCTGGCTGCACAAATCCCAAAAAGAAAGCCGGAAGGAAGAAGTTCAAGGAAACCAGGCACTCAGTTTTCCGGGGAGTCAGGCGGAGGATTACCGGAAAGTGGGTTTGTGAAGTCAGAGAGCCAAATACCAAGTTGAGGGTGTGGCTGGGGACGCATCCCACTGCTGAGATGACAGCCAGGGGACATGACGTGGCCATTTTGGCGATGAGACTATGAAAGGCCGTTCTGCTTGTTTGAATTTTGCTGACTCACTCTGACGGCTTCCGGTCCCGGAATCTAAGGATATAAAAGATATACAAAAGCCGGCGGTGGAGGTGGCGGAGGCATTCCGACCGAGAGTACTAGACGCGGTGGAGATTGATGAGGAGTGGCCGGAAATTTCGTTTTACCGTGGTGAAGAGGAGATGTTCAAAATGCCTGGATTTCTTGACAGCATGGGAGAGGGAGACTCATGGTACCGCCACCTCAGACGTTCGGATACGTTAATTTTAAGGATGACGTGGAGTTCTGTGTAGATGTGTGTTTATGGAGTTTTCCAGTTTAGTGCTTTCTTTCTTTCATTTTATTTTTAATTACGATTGATTTTATTGCTTTCCTGTATATAACCATCAGATCATGGTGAGAAGTACTATTTTTGGTGATGAGCGTGAGAAAATACTTTTTGACTGTTCATCACTTTTAATCAAATACCCTCTCATGAATTGCGCGTTAGAAGGGAATTGATCTGGTATATCTCGGTGCATCTCATCCAAATGTTCGTCAATTTCTCATGGAACGGTTGATAACCATTTCTCACTCACCAAATTTGACACTTCTCACCGAAACTCGACCCTCTTTATATATCCGCCTACGTGCGTGCCTTGAAAGGTTTTTGAGGACCAGCCAAATAGGGATCGATGGTAAAATACTACTATTTTATTTTTAAAAAATGGAAAGTTTTGAATCAGATACAGTTTTGGTCGTAATCCTTTGTAACTTGGATATCATTTGTTGCCTTTTCAGGGTAATATAATTCTACTCTAACTAATAATAATCAAACATTTCCATCGACTATAAGTTTGGCCACCGGAGAGTCGTCGGAAGTGTTGGAACGTGAATTTAAGTAGAACACAACAAACTGGGTTGAAAGCTTACTTTTATTAAAGGCAATAAGGCTTTAAATAGCCATAACAATTCTAAACTAACAGAAGCTAAAAATCAGGCCACTTTGCAGAAATCAAGCAGAGTGGCAACGGATACAAAGAAAAGATCAAATTCAAAAGATATTCCTGAAGACCAGGACTTTATTCAAACAAACTAAATAAACCCATCATTCCCTCCCTTAAACTAAATGCTATGAAGCATTAGTTTAAATCAGAAATGTCACATACTCCCAGCAGTTCTCGAAGCTTCCGAAACACATCAAGCTTCAATGGTTTGGTCATTATGTCCGCCACCTGATCCTGACTTCCACAATGAACTAATTCAATCTTGCCTTCCTTAGAAAGGTCCCTTAAGAAATGAAACCGCACGTCAATATGTTTGCTTCGTCCATGCATAACCGGATTTTTAGATAACTTGATTGTTAAACTGTTATCACACATCACAGTTGTACAACCTCCATCAGAATGCCCCAACTCTTTTAGGATTCTCTTCATCCAGATCCCTTGACAAGCACAAAATGCAGCTGCCACAAACTCAGCTTCTGTGGTCGATAAAGTCACGATAGGTTGCTTTTTCGAACACCATGAAACCGCACTCGAATTTAGCAGAAACACATAACCAGACGTGCTCTTCCGGTCTTTGATATCTCTAGCATAGTCGCTATTTGTAAATGCCAACATCTCTCCATCTCCTCCTTTCTTATAATGAATTCCATAATTAACAGTCCCTTTTAAGTATCGCAGAACTCTCTTAGCTGCCTGTAGATGAATTTCCATTGGTTTTGCCATATATCGACTTATGAGACAAGTGACAAACATCATGTCAGGTCCCGTGGCAGTAAGGTACATTAAACTACCAACCAACTGTTTGTAGTATGTCTCATCAACAAAGTTTCCAATTGTATCCTTGCTTATTTCGAAACCGGGAACTATTGGATTCCCCACATAATTACTTTCCAGCATCCCGAATCTTTTCAAAACCTCCCGTGAGTATTTCCTTTGGCATATAGAGATACCATCAGACTTTTGAAGCACCTCTATCCCAAGGAAAAACCTCATCTTCCCCAAGTCAGACATATCAAACTCTCTTAACATAGAACTTTTGAATTCAGACATCATACCTTCATCGTTACCGATAAAAATTAAATCATCAACGTACACACTTACAATGATGATTTTTCCTTCTTGACTTCTCTTCGTGAATAGTGTTTGCTCACTGTCACACCTCTGGAAACCTTCATTAAGAAAATGTGTTTCGATTCGACTAAACCAAGTTCATGGGGCTTGCTTTAATCCGTACAAAGCTTTGTGTAGCTTGTACACCAGATGTTCACTGCCCTTCTTAACATATCCCAAAGGTTGTTCGACATAGACATGCTCACTCAACTCTCCATGGAGGAAAGCCGACTTGACATCCAGTTGGTAAAGCATCCAATTCTTCTGTGCAGCTAGAGCGATAAACATTCTTATCATATCCATCCTTGCTACTGGTGCGAAGACTTCTTTATAGTCAACTCCATGCTTTTGAGAGTACCCTTTAGCAACCAAACGCGCCTTGTACTTATCAATATTTCCGTGCTCATTGTATTTGGTTTTGTAAACCCACTTCACCCCTATCTTTTTTGCTCCAGCAGGCAGCTCAGTGAGTGTCCACGTTTGGTTTTTTTCAAAGGATTCAATTTCATTATTCATCTCCAATCTCCAATGTTCATTCTTCACAGCTTCCTCAAAATACATTGGATCACTTGAAGTTACTAACGCCATATGAAGTTCATCGTCCGCTAAATCTTCACCAGTAACATAATCACCCATCCACGCAGGGGGCTGCCTTTGACGGGTTTGCCTCAAATCCATGGGTGTTTCTTCAGAATTCGAGTCATCGTCCTCCTCTTCTCTAGTTCCGATATCACTTTCTTCTCCTATCTCTCCAACAGAATTTCCATTTTTACTCGTCCCTTCTTCATCCTCGTTATCACCGTCATCCCATTTTAATTCTACTGATTTGTGCTTTGCTTGATTCGTATCCCAATTCCATTGCTTTTCTTCTTCAAAGATAACATCTCGACTCACGACAGTTCTTTTGGCAGCTGGATCGAATAACCTGTAACCCTTTGATTCCTCACTAACTCCCAATAACACTCAAGGAATGCTTCTGTTATCCATCTTAGTCCTTCTTTCTTCTGGGACATGAACGTATGCTAAGCAACCAAAGATCCGGAAATGACTTACTGATGGTTTCACTCCACTCCAAGCTTCCTCTGGTGTTACATCCTTGATTGCCAATGTAGGACATCTGTTCAGAACATAGATAGTCCAGTTCACTGCCTCCGGCTAAAAAATATTGGGAATATTTTTGTCGGATAGCATGGAACGGACCATGTTCATCACGGTTCTATTTTTCCTTTCAGCAACGCCGTTTTGTTGCGGCGTATAGGTTGTGGTTAATTGCCTCTTGATTCCACCTTCTTTGCAAAAGTCGTTGAATTCATTCGAATTGAATTCTCCTCCCCTGTCGGTGCGAAGACACTTGATAAACATCCCTGTTTCCTTCTCAACCATAGACTTAAAGCATTTAAAACAATTAAACGCCTCAGATTTCTCCACTAAGAAGTACACCCATGACTTTCTACTATAATCATCGATAAATAACAACATGTACCGTTTGTTGCTATTAGATGTAGGCGTAATCGGACCGCATATATCTGCGTGAATAAGTTCCAGCTTCTGAGTTGCCCTCCAAGTACTTTTCTTTGGAATGGGATCACGCTGCTGCTTTCCATTGATGTAATCAGTACATGCCGTATTTGAGGTAGAAAATTGAGGAAGTCCATGTACCATGTTCCTGTACAATAAGGTTCTCAAACCCTTGTAACTTAGATGCCCATACCTCCTATGCCAAAGCTGAAACAGGTTTTGAGTTCCTGTGTGAAAGCAACGATCAGGTTGTACGTGAGAGGGAGCTCGATTCTCTGGAAACAGCACGAACATCCGATTCGTACTCATGTTGGTCTGAATTATCAAACCCTTCTCTGGATGAAATATCTTACACATCCCTCCCTTGATCAAAATAGCCAAGCCTCTTTCCTGTAACTGCCCAGCGCTCAGAAGATTGTTTCTCAATTTTGGAATGTAATATACATCAGAAACAACATGAATTACTTCATTTAGCATGAGCCTCACTTTCCCTTTTCCCATCACATTCATCTTGGTGTTGTTTCCCAATTTTACCGACTGTCGGAAATTTCCATCTAGATCAATAAACATGCTACGATCACCGCACATATGATTAGAGCACCCAGAGTCAATGAACCATGCATCTTCTCTTCTGGCCTCGTATAACTCCGCATAAGCCATCAAAAGCATTTCTTCTTCCTCGTTAAATTCCGCATAGTTTGCTTCTTTATTCCCAGAAGGACATTCATACTGAAAATGTCCAAGTTGATGACATCGATAACATTCTACGGTTGCCTTGTTGAAGTCTGATCGACCTCTTCCTCTCCCTCTTCCTCTATAGTTTCCACGGCCTCTTCCTCTTCCTACTTCATATGTCACTTTCAAAGCTTGTTCTTCACCATTTGGTCTCTGAAATTTCTGCTCATGCACAATTAATGAGCTTTGTAACTCATCAATGGTAAGAGCATCAATGTCTTTAGACTCCTCGATAGAACATACAACATAGTTGAACTTCTCGGTTAAAGAACGTAGAATTTTTTTCACCACTTTAACATCATTCATAGCTTCTCCATAAGTTCGCATCTTGTTGGCTACAGTCATGACTCTAGAAAAGTAAGCCGTCACTCCTTCACCGGACCTTATCTCAAGAGTTTCAAATTCTCTGTGGAGAGCTTGAAGATGGGACCTCTTAACCCTTGCATTTCCTTCGAACTTCTTTTTCATCGCGTCCCATATTTCCTTAGCGGTATCCTTCTTGAGAATGGTCTCAAGAACAGTCCGATCGATCGCCTGGAAAAGATAGTTCTTCACTTTCAAATCCTTCAGCTTCATTTCGTCATTCTTCTTTCGTTGTGCGTCCGATTGTTGCGATTCATGTGCTGGCTCAATATAGCCAGGCTCCACCATTCCCCAATATTCCTTAGATCGTAAAAAGTTTTCCATCAACATGCTCCAATGATCATAGTGACCATCAAAGCGAGGAATTGCTGGTTGCACGAAGCTCTCTTCTTTACTCATCTTCAGGCTGCTGCAAGAACTTCAAAGGTTGTTGATTTGAATTGTGAGACCCAATAGGCTCTGATACCAAATTGTTGGAGCGTGAATTTAAGTAGAACACAACAAACTGGGTTGAAAGCTTACTTTTATTAAAGGCAATAAGGCTTTAAATAGCCATTACAATTCTAAACTAACAGAAGCTAAAAATCAGGCCACTTTGCAGAAATCAAGCAGAGTGGCAACGGATACAAAGAAAAGATCAAATTCAAAAGATATTCCTGAAGACGAGGACTTTATTCAAACAAACTAAATAAACCCATCAGGAAGAAGTTCCCACCGGAAATGGGTTTTGTTTTTGAGATGGCAGCTGTTGCAAAATAACGATCACACCACACTCAAATCAAACCCAAATACGGTGATCGAAACGAGTCGAAACTTGATCGAAATTAACCCACGACCCAAAAACAACTCAAACGAGTTTTAATGCGGGAAAAACGATAAACTCTAATCTCTCAACGGAAACGATAAACAACCACACACAATAATCGAAACACTTGACGGAAAATAAGAAATGCAAACGACGACACACTGAATTTACGTGGAAAACCCAAAACGGGAAAAACCACGGGCAGAGGAGACCACCGAGAAGTCCACTATAATTGATCGATGTTTACAATACTTAGAAACGGAGAAATCGATGAAGAAATTACAGATTAATCGCTAATCTAAGTGCGTATAATTTTGTTGGGGGAGAATTCTAATCGCATAATTCTGGAGTATATCACGTGAGTCGTGGAAAGTAACCGTCCAAAACTTTGTAGCGACTTTCATGTGAGTTTTAGAAATAAATAAAATCGCCCGCCTTCATATTGATGCAAAACCAACAGTGTGTATCGTGAGTTGCAAGTAGGTAACTCACTAGAAAGTTGCTGTACACACTGTTTGATTTAGCCTTCATTCTTGACCATCTTTGTTGACTTTCCAAAAACTCTTCCATATAAGCCCCAACACGTCATCACTAATAGCTTTTACCCATATCCATGCATAATTTCTTTAAATCTCATTTTTTCATGCATGCATATGTGAAGGCAAACAAATTACAATCTCCATCTTTTGACGCCAAAAATGCATTATCCCAACAAACATTCATCTTCATGAAACAAAGTTCCAACACAAGCTCTAAAAAACATCGTCAACAACATATAGTGAAATTAAACATGACTTCTCGAAAGTGGATTAACAAACACATACCTCCTCCGCCGGTCCTTCACGGACTACTCCAAACCACAGATTCCGACCAAGTTTGTGAACAAATCAAACTTACGCGTCGGAAGACTTTGGTCATCATGTCGGCCGGATTAACGTGATTAGACACCTTCCTCACCTTGAAATCTCCCTTAGCAATGACCTCTCTTATGAAATGAAATCGCACATCAATATGTTTCGTGCGCTCGTGGAACATTTGATCTTTTGTCAAGAAGATTGCACTCTGATTATCACAGAATACAGAGTCCACAGTAAGCTCATCACCGCTAAGGCTATTGAACAAGCCTTTAAGCTATATCACCTCTTTAAAACCCTTGGTAACGGCCATGTTTTCGGCCTCTGTTGTAGAAAGAGCAACCGTCGGTTGAAGAACGACTTTCCAACTGATGGCACACGACCCCATGGTAAACACATACCCGGTAAGAGAGCGCCAGCCATCCATATCTCCACCAAAGTTAGAATCGACGGATCTTTTAATATTTTAATATTTACTTATTTTTATTATATTCCGTAGGTAAATAATTAATTTTTTTAAATATTGAAAAAACCGTTGGTTTATATGTGTGTATGTATATGTGGATGATAGTATATGTGTGTATGTATATGTGTATGATAGTATATGTACATGTATGTATATACAGTACATATATGTTTGTATGTCATGTATACTGTCTATATGTTTATGTATGTTTGTATATGTGTATATATGTATGAATGTTTGTATGTATATACATGTATATATGTATGTATGTATATGTGGATGATAGTATATGTGTGTATGATAGTATATGTACACGTATGTATATACAGTACATATATGTTTGTATGTTATGTGTACATGTATATATGTTTATGTATGTTTGTATATGTGTGTATATGTATGAATGTTTGTATGTGTCATGTGTACATATGTTTGTATATGTCATGTGTACATGATTATATGTGTATATATGTGTATATATGTATGAATGTTTGTATGTGTGTGTGTATGCATATGTATGTATACATATATAATTGCTTATATGTATACAGTACATGATACTATATATACATATATGTTTGTATATGTCATGTATACATGTCTATATGTGTATGTATGTTTGTAGATGTGTATATATATGTATGAATGTTTGTATGTATATATATAAGTATGTATGTGTGCATACATATTGTAATTGCTTATATGTATACAATATATACTATATGCATGTTTGTATGTCACGTGCATGCATGTATATGTATGAATGTTTGTATGTATATATATGTAAGTGTGTATATACATATGTATGGATACATATGTACTTGTATTGCCTAACGTATGTCAATTTAACGGTTTTGGTGCCTTTTTCTAACGACCGTTAACTTTTTTCCTTAAGTCAGTTAATATCAGGGGCATTTTAGTCATAGTAAATCTAGGTCCAACGAATTAAAAACTCATATTTAGTCATGCGGTGGCAAAAATTAACCCAAAAATAGTTTACATTAACTAAAATACCCCCGATCTAACATGACTTAACGGAAAAAGTTAACGGTCGTTAACTTTTTCTATTAAGTCTAGTTAATAATTTATTTAATAATTTTAATATTAAATGTTATATAATAATTTATTTAATAATTTTAATGTTAAATATTATATATTATTTAATAATTATAAATAACATATTATTTAATAATTTGAATTAAAATATATTTAATTTGAAAAATACGGATTCCGTCGGGAATCTGTCGGTAATCTTTAGTATATAAGAAAAAGAACTCGTGCCCTAAGCCCTAAGTCAGATTTGTAAGTCGTCTCTCCCTCTCAGTCTCAGGTAGTCGTCTCCGACGCTCAGATTTGTAAGTCGTCGGTATTTTATATGATTAATCATTAATGTGTTTATATATATGCAAAGTTCTTAATCCACCTTTCAATCCATCTAGGGTTTTCCCAATTTTCTTTCTTGTCGCCGATTCTTGTTTTGGTGTTTTTGTGTTCGCCAGTTTTCACAGGTTAGATTATATGTTGGTAATCCGTCGGTAAAACCAAGCCGTCGGTATATGACTGTGTCGCTTATTCGTCGTTAATCCGTCGATAATCCTTGTCGTCGGTAATCATCGCTAAAACCCTTCGGTGATCCGTCGGTAAATCAAATACCTACTAGATTATTTCCGACGGCGAATACCAACGGATTACCGACGGATCTTACCGACGGTTTGGGCCGTCGGAAATTATTGTTTTTTTTGTAGTGAACTAAACCGAAGTTTAAAAGGGAATGGATGAACTAAAACCGTAATCGAGTTTTTAACGAGTTACTTGAGCTTGTCGTTAAAACTCATTTAATTTAAGGAGTAAAGTTTTATAACAACAATGTACAACTTGACTCGTACGAGAACTTGATTAAACAATTCAAGTCAAACAAAGCTATGAGTATACACTTTTTGAGCCAAACATGTTTATAAATCGTATAATAAAAGTATAAAAATTATTAAAATCGAGTTAATCGATTTTGAGTTTGAGCCCGTAAACGATTATAAAGTTTGAGCTCAAGTGTTAAAAAAATATTCAAGTTTGAGCTCAAGCCCTGCAATGTAATATTCAAGTCCAAACATGATAATATTTTGTCAACTTGCTAACACCCCAAGTATTAGCTTCTACTAGTTGAGTTAGAAGGCTAAATTAGCCCAGGATTCGATATAATTTAGAACGAAAAAGCAACGGATTTTCATTCTCGACAACATTTGATTCAGGTTGGAGGGATAAAACATAAGATTAAAAAAATTGCCTTATGCATGCATATATATATAGGGAGAGGTTCAAATGAGAAGTGCTAAATATTTGAGAAATAAAGAAGTGATCTTAGTCATTAATTCAGTCAAGATCGACGACTTTGACCGAGAAGCAGCGGATAATTCCTCGTGTGGTCTGTGCGTGGTCTGCACAAGATAGATGGGTAGTTTCGTAAAAAATACGCGGGACGAGTTCAAATATGAATCTGTGTGATTCATATATAAACCTTTGTAATTCACATATAAACTCTTTTTAACTAATTCATATATGAACCTTTGTGATTCATATATGAATCAGTTAATTTGTTCATATGAGAATTAGTTAAAAAAATCATATATGAATCACAAAGATTCATATATGAACACAAAGGTTCATATATGAATCAGTTAATTGGTTCAACTGATTCATATATGAACCTACAGTTTGTTAGACAACCTAGGGGGGGGGAGGTTGTATTTAAAATCTTTTACTTTCAAAAATTCTTTTACAAATAAATACAGTACTGAAACAGTATAAATAAATCAGAGTATAGAAATAATAAATATACAACAATTATATAAACAGATATAATTAAAATGCACAGCGGAATAAATAAAGAGATAAAGGTTAGAGATACTTGACACGGAGATTTACTGATTTACCACCAACTGTGATAAACCAGCAGCCGAGACACTTCCCGACACGATCCAATAAATGTATTCTTTACGGTAGAATACAAACCAAATACAAAGGTAACGTAATTGATTCTCAAGCTTCTGCTATGAGATGTACAGGATCACACACCCGTTATTCAAATACTTACAAGAGGAGTATAACTCACAATGGGTAATCACTCTTGTATAATATCTCACACTTGGATATTTTATAAAAAAAGTTTTATAAAATATATATATATAAATAGATGAGAGAGCTGAGAGGTTGCTGCTTGTTGCTGTTTTGTTGTCTTAGGTCTTCATTACCAGCAAGCATCATTTATACATAGCATCTCCAACGGCATTGTGCAGCCGCGGTATACCGCCAAATGCATGCGGTATACCGCCGTCAGAAAAGTGTGCTGACACACCAACGGCTACATGCAAAGTTGACAGGAATAATGTACCCGCGGTATACCGGATGGGACTCGCGGTATACCGCCGTCAGGAAAAGCCACTTCAACCAATAGGAATTGCACACGGACTGCCGCGGTATACCGGCTGAACACCCGCGGTATACCGCCAAAAGTGTACCCGCGGTATACCGAGTATTCTCCACGGTATACCGCCGTCAGGAAAAGTCAGCTTCCAGGACAGCACCCAAATCTTGCTGGATCTTCTCAAAACCTTATTAAAATTAATTGTTGGGTTTTTAGAAATATCCAAGTGGTATATTATTTTAGGGTGTTTATCATTATTAGTTATAAACAATAATGACGACGTAAACACTTCCGTCTTGAACCCTTCAGATTAAATCTTCGTGTTTTTCAACAACTGCACACTTGGATTAAATTGTTAGATAAACAATAATGCGGTGTGTTTGTAATCATCAAAATAAATATATATAAATATATAGAGATGTGGTACACTTGCACCAACAATCTCCCCCTTTTTGATGATGACAAACACAACCGCTAAGCAAGAGCATATGCGGTTTCTCTCCCCCGTTTGTCGAAACAAAAAGGGTCAAGAAAGACGGTATGCTTCCCCTCGAGAGATGCTCCCCCTCAAAATATGCATATAATTGAGAGAGCATAAACTCATGGGTAAAAGAGCTAAAACGCTCCCCCTCAAATTAATAACGATATCAATTTGATTTTATAAAATTTGAGGGATAAAATAAAATGCAAAAAGCAATAGAGACAAAGATATACAAACCAATACGAAACACTTGCACCAAAAAAAAAATCACCACGTATTATGACCTCGTCAGGTAACCACGTATTATAACCTCGGCAGGTAACCACGTATTATAACCTCGGCAGGTAACCACGTATTATAACCTCGGCAGGTAACCACGTATTATAACCTCGGCAGGTAACCACGTATTATAACCTCGGCAGGTAACCACGTATTATATCCTCGTCAGGAAACCACGTATTATAACCTCGGCAGGTAACCACGTATTATAACCTCGGCAGGTAACCACGTATTATATCCTCGTCAGGAAACACCTACAAAAGGCAAAGAAAATTTTTCGTGGTACCCATTTCTTATGGGTCCTTTTAACAGTTAGTATAAAAACATAAACTGCAAAAAAAAAATATGTTGTCGACATAAAACAAACACGACAAACATACAAAACCATAAAAATGGTTTAAAACCACAAACGCATCCCACCGGGATTGTCAACATTAAACATTCCTTTCGGAATCCATTTTCTAACCATTTTTATTTTACGATCGTATTTATCATAGACGTAAAATGAAGCATGCAAATTTACATTATTCTTTGGTCTAGAAAATTTGCTATTATACATGCAAGCATACGGTTTCCTCGGCATATAATTCACATTATTCATTTTGGATACATACGGAGGTTTTCTCGTATCAACTTTAGGAGATGCAAAAAATCTTTTAATGGGTTTACACGAACATTTATCAACACATGTATCGGAACCAATGCCTTTACGACAATTTATACGATTAGGCATATTTAGCATTTTTAACACTTTATCATTGCTATTTTGAAATGCATTAGCTAACAGATTATCTTTCTCATGCGATTTACATTTAGCATTTAAATATGCAACTTCATTTTCAAGAGACTCGCATTTTGTACATGCAACACTTTCTTTTTTATTTTCACTTAAGCATGCAATTTTATCATTTAAAATAACACAAGATTTACAAATATCTTTTTCACTTAATTTATTTTCTAATTTAGTGATAACATCTAAATCATGAGCAGATTTTTGTTTACCGTCATCTATTTCCTTTTTATATACAGATACGGTTTCTTTTAAATTAGAAATTTCATCTTTATATTTATTTGCGAGAGCGGCCATAGCATGAAATGATTTATATAATTCGTCAAGATTATTTTCATCGTCACTGTAATAATTATCACTATAATTACTATCACAATTATTTTCAAAAGGATATGATGAAGATACCTCATTATCATGGTCGGCCATGAAACAAAAATTTTTGGCCTCATTTATGCTTGTGCTCAACGCGCCTCCAACGAGAGCTTTTGGTGTGTTGATTTGTTTTGCTCGTTTTGGACACACACTTGCATAGTGATCCTTATCACCACACACATAGCAAAAGCCTTTCTTTTTATTGGCTTTTTCATCGTCGCTAGATTCGTCATATTTGTCTTCACTTTTATGGACGTTGCGACTTTGGTTTCTACCACCACGACGGTAGTCTCCATTTTCTTGAAACCTATCATTATTAGCAAACTTTTTGTTAGATAAAAGTTTAGAAAGTTTTCTTACCAACTTGACTAAATCGTCAAGATTTTCGGGTTCGTCATCGGATGAACTTGCATCTTCCTCCTCTTCCTTTTCTTTTGAGGCAACGACCTTGAGAGCGATGGATTTCTTTTTGACTTGCTCCTGGACTTGATTTCTTTTTAGTGCGATTTCGTGCACTTTAAGATTGCCGATGAGATCATCGAGCTTCATCGTTGCGAGATCTCGGGAGTCTTCCAAGGATGTGATTTTTGCCATCCACTCCGAAGGAAGTGCTCGAAGAATTTTCCTTACATAGTCTTCGTTAGGATAAGTGCGACCTAATCCCTTCAAAGTAGTCATGATGAGGTTAAAACGTTTAAACATTGAGTCGATTGACTCATCTTTTGACATTTCAAATAATTCATAATCATGAACTAAAATGTTTATTTTAGAACTTTTAACTTGAGTATTTCCACGATGAGTGTCACTCAAGCTTTGCCAGATTTGATTAGCAGTTTTACAGGTATATACTCTTTCTATTTCATCGGAAGTTAAAGCAGCATATAATATATTTTTAGCCTCAAAATTTAAACAAAAAAGAGATTCTTCAGCGGGAGTCCAGTCCTTAACAGGTTTATCAACAATAACATTATTTTTTATAATAGTAGGGTTAAAATTCCCATTTTCTATAATATCCCAAATTTTTTGACTTTTGCCACGAACGTGACATTCAAATAGCTCGGCCCAAATGCCAAACTTTTCAGTATCTATCAAAGGAGTTTTAGAGAACACAAAATTAGTTTGTTGAGCCATTTAAAAAAAATAAAGAAATGACTTTAAAAATTTAAACAGAAAATTTTTGAAAGCCCCGCTCTGATACCAAATGTTAGACAACCTAGGGGGGGAGGTTGTATTTAAAATCTTTTACTTTCAAAAATTCTTTTACAAATAAATACAGTACTGAAACAGTATAAATAAATCAGAGTATAGAAATAATAAATATACAACAATTATATAAACAGATATAATTAAAATGCACAGCGGAATAAATAAAGAGATAAAGGTTAGAGATACTTGACACGGAGATTTACTGATTTACCACCAACTGTGATAAACCAGCAGCCGAGACACTTCCCGACACGATCCAATAAATGTATTCTTTACGGTAGAATACAAACCAAATACAAAGGTAACGTAATTGATTCTCAAGCTTCTGCTATGAGATGTACAGGATCACACACCCGTTATTCAAATACTTACAAGAGGAGTATAACTCACAATGGGTAATCACTCTTGTATAATATCTCACACTTGGATATTTTATAAAAAAAGTTTTATAAAATATATATATATAAATAGATGAGAGAGCTGAGAGGTTGCTGCTTGTTGCTGTTTTGTTGTCTTAGGTCTTCATTACCAGCAAGCATCATTTATACATAGCATCTCCAACGGCATTGTGCAGCCGCGGTATACCGCCAAATGCATGCGGTATACCGCCGTCAGAAAAGTGTGCTGACACACCAACGGCTACATGCAAAGTTGACAGGAATAATGTACCCGCGGTATACCGGATGGGACTCGCGGTATACCGCCGTCAGGAAAAGCCACTTCAACCAATAGGAATTGCACACGGACTGCCGCGGTATACCGGCTGAACACCCGCGGTATACCGCCAAAAGTGTACCCGCGGTATACCGAGTATTCTCCACGGTATACCGCCGTCAGGAAAAGTCAGCTTCCAGGACAGCACCCAAATCTTGCTGGATCTTCTCAAAACCTTATTAAAATTAATTGTTGGGTTTTTAGAAATATCCAAGTGGTATATTATTTTAGGGTGTTTATCATTATTAGTTATAAACAATAATGACGACGTAAACACTTCCGTCTTGAACCCTTCAGATTAAATCTTCGTGTTTTTCAACAACTGCACACTTGGATTAAATTGTTAGATAAACAATAATGCGGTGTGTTTGTAATCATCAAAATAAATATATATAAATATATAGAGATGTGGTACACTTGCACCAACACAGTTAATTAGTTTCATATATGAAACACAAAGGTTCATATATGAATCACAAGATTCATATATGAATTAGTTATAAAGAGTTCATATGTAAATTACAAAGGTTCATATATGAACGTATAGTTCATATGTGAATCACACAGATTCATATATGAACTCGTCCCGTGTTTTTTGTAAAAGCTACGAAATTGCCCTTCTATTTTTGGAATAGCCGCAACTTTTGACCGGTCAAGGCCATAACTTTTGATCAGTCAAAGCCGCAACTTTTGACCATTTATAACCGATCTTGACCGAATAAATGGCCAAGATTACTTCTCTACTTCTCAAATATTTAGCACTTCTCATTTGAACCTAAGGCTATATATATATATATATATATATATATATATATATATATATGTGTGTGTGTGTGTGTGTGTATATATGTGTGTGTGTGTGTGTGTGTGTGAAGAATCGTGTGACGTTGGCGTGAGAAGTGAAACTGAACCATTGATCACTTTTAATCAAACGCCCTCCCATTAATTGCTCTTAGAAGGGAATTGATCCAGTACATCTCGGTGCATCTCATCCGAATGTGTGTCCATTTCTCATCCAACGGTTGATAACCGCTTCTCACGTTAACCTCAACTTCTCACCGATATCTAACCCTATATATAGGGGTGGGTTCAAATGAAAACTCATTTTTCATTGTGCACGTGAGGACCAATCTTAGCCATTGATCAAAATTTAGAAAATTAATCAATGGTTAAAACATAATAAGATCAACTGAGAAGTGATTAAGGGCAAAACTGGAAATTTGAATCAACACCTATCTTGTTTGACTTTTTTCTTTTCTTTTTTAATTAAAAAACTTTTACTTTCTTTAAGTTTAAAATAAATTATCTTAAAAATTACTAATATTTTAATCTAACAAATTACATAAAAAAGAGAATTGCGTGCTCTTCGATATGACATCCATCTCGATATAGTTTTTTTTTCCATTTTAACCGTTTTTATGTGAAAACGTTATATATGTGTTATATTCATTATGAATATGTATGCACGTCCTCGGATGTCCACATTCAGTATGAATAACAAAGACGAACGTTTATTCACTACACATGATAAATAACACAGTATTCAAGATGAATAATACAACATTCAGGATGAATAATACACGAATTCATGGTTCATTAATAATTCATCATGAATCGTGTGTTATTCACCCTGAATGTTGTATTATTCATCATGAATGATACATTATTAATGATGAATAATATATGAATGACCCATGAAGGTGTGGACACCGAAACTTAGTTTTATTCATTATGAATATGTATGCACATCACCGGGTGTCCACATTCAGTATGAATAATAAAGGTAAACGTTCATTCACTATCATGGTAAATAATACAGTATTCAGGATGAATAATACACGAATTCATGAATCATGTATTATTCACCCTGAATGTTGTATTATTTATTATGAATGATACATTATTCATGATGAATAATACATGAATGGCCCGTAAAGGTGTGGAGACGTTGTGCTCTCTCTTTTGTTCCCCGGTTCACAGCCGAAACTCGATAGGTTCTCGATTTGTCTCGATGGGTGTTGGGTTACGATGATGAAGAACGCAATGCCTTACAACGTTGAAGAAGGTAATGTCGAGTTACAGACTTACGGTGTTGAGGTGTTGTACACACTTGAACGTATATAAATATTTATGATGAATATAACACATATGTAACATTTCACGTAAAAACGGTTAAAACAACAAAAACCTATATCGAGATTGATGTCATATCGAAGAGCACAGAATTCTCGTTTTTTTATGTAATTTGTTTGATTAAAATATTAGTAATTTTTAAGATAATTGTTTTTTAAACTTCAAGAAGGTAAAAATTTTTAATTAAAAAAGAAAATAAAAAGGTCAAATATGGTAGTCGTGAGTTTAAATTATCTTCCATTTTTACCCTAATCACCTTAATTAATAATTTTAATTAAAAACTCTATTTAATATGAGTTGTTAGATCAAAATAGATGGAAGGGGCCGAGATTCGTCGTCACGTGCACAATAAAAATTGAGTTTTTATTTAAACTTTCATATATATATATATATATATATATATATATATATATATATATATATATATATATATATATATTAAAGGAAGAGAGAAACAAAACAACAGTAAATAGATAGAATGAATCGTAATTCTCATTAATCATAAGCCCTTTTAAATAGGAATGAGATACAAGTAGATAACTATAAGATCTAACCTATCTCTAATATGTTTATCTCTATCTATATCGTCTAAAGGCATATCCTTTAGACGATGAAACACTTATCCTACAACACTCCTCCTTGTGTCGAGTTAAAGGAGTGATGGTGCACAATTGTTGCCTCGTTAAAACCTTACGCCAAAATAAAAATCCAGTGGGAAAAAATAAAATTAGGACGAAGGAAAGAGTACAACGTGCCGGTTTCTTTGAAATACATAGACTTTTACTTTAATCTAATTTTCTTCTAGATTTGTACATTAATCATGAGAGTTAAGAAAACATGATGGTATACAAATTGTTGCCTCACTAAAACCTTACACCAAGGAACAAAACCCAATGGGAAAAATAAAACCTTGGTTTAAGGAAAGAGCACAACATACCAATATTACATATATAGTAGACTCCCCCTTTTGTCTATCACTTCCCCTGATTCGTGCATTAATCAAAGGAAGTTTAAAACATTTCCATTTTAATACCTTCTACATGTTTCCCAAATATGGTTTTACGTATTGATTTGGTAAACAAACATGTCACATTTTCCTCGCATCTTATTCTGTTCACTTGAATCTTGAGGAGAATTGATTATATAAAATCTTAAGCGGAATATGTTTTGTGTTATAACCCTTGATATATCTTACTTCCATTTCTTTGATACATGATGCATTATTTCCATACATGCAAGTTGTATAGTGGTTAAACTCAAAATTACTAGCTCCTCTTATGGTAGTCCTTAACCCTATACACTCTTGAATAGTCTCATGGAGAGTAAGGTTGTTGATAATATAAGAAGACGGCTATTAAGGGTTTGCTTAGTTTACTTCCTAGCAATCAACATGTTTCATATGATAATTCCTTATCCAGTTTGGGAACAACCTTTATATGAGTCAAACATATACCTAATATCATCAAATATATACCACGACATTGTTTAGTGTTTTTCTATAAGTGCCAGTACTTTTGCAGCTCACAAACTAAGTAGGTATTGAAGTTTCATTATCAATCCATTTTTTTTCTCCGTAGGGAAATTATAAGCTCACGTCAGTGGTGCCAAAAGATTAATTTGAAATAATTCCAATGACGTTGCATTGGCGCTGAGCTAAATCTAGCTAACAAGTAATGAGAAGTATAATATACGGTCAAGTGTATTATGTTGAGTACAATAAAGCGCCTATTGTACTTAGGTATGGAATTCCAGCTCCCAACACCTCTTCATCCTCATCCTTTAGACGAAATGGATCTTTCCTTATATCCAACACTTTGACCGATCATGGGAGTGCTAGTAGGATGCGCTTTGTCTATATTAGGTCGCCTGATCATTTTCTAGACATATACGGATCAGTGGATCAATATTCCACAAACTCGGTGTCGTAGCTCAAGTATCTAGATAAAACCAAGTTTTCCCAAGATCTTTTATCTCAAATTCAGATTTCAAATAGCTTGTGTTTTCTCTTATTTCATCAACAATGTCTATTATGTTCATAACATCGACATATAGAGCTACTATGAAAATCTAGAACTTTCTTTTCCTAAACAAATACGTAAGGGTACAGTTCATCGTTCTTATATATCGTTTCCCAATCAAGTATTCACTCAGGCAGGTATACCACATCCGCATATATTGCTTTAATCTATAAAGTGAGTGTTTCAATTTTATTGTAAATGCATTTCATGGTTTAGAGTTACCTGATATTGGTATAATGCCATCAAGCACTTTTATATATCTCTGAATTTAGATCCCCATAGAGATATGTAGTAACTACATCGTTGAGCTGCAATTTCCAGTCCTTCGGAAACTACTTGGCTAATTAATTAGCAGACCGTTGTCCATCACGAGAGAGTGAGTCTTATTGTGGTCAATCCAGTGCGTTGTGAGAAACCTTGCGCCAAAGGAGAGCCTTATATATTATGACTTAATTATTCTCATTACGCTTCCCTGACAAATGACTTATATATGTCATACATGCTTTACACTTGGTCGGTTAGCACTACCGAACCAAATACATGTTCACTTGTCAAATAATTATCCTGGATTGCTTCTTTTCGTTTAGGCCAATTTGCTCTTTGTTGACATTCTTCAACCGAGCATGGTTCGATGACATCGTGCTCTGTTATCTCATAAGCAACGATATATGCAATTATATCATCATTGAGTATGTATGATATCTCCGTCGACTCATATTCATTTGATATTTCTTTGATCTCTTGTCAGGATCGAATCTTAACAAGACTACAAACACTTAGAATTCAGAATTAAAGAATCTGCGGAAAAGAACTTTAATTCTCACAATCAAGAACAATGTAACAGAAAATTCACAATGTTGTGTATTCACTAAATCAACTCACAAGATTACAACCAAACCTCAATCTTGTTGAACAGGCTCAACAAGACGACTTCTACTTCTCTAGAAATAGGGTTCTTCAACCTTGAGGTTAATTCTCTCTTGAATCAATATCTTCTCTCAGAATATCTTTTGCAGAATGTATAAATTGAAACTCTCACGTCTCCTCTAATAGCTATCTATTGAAGTCTATTTATACACAAATAATTACAAGATAACTACCAAAAGTAAATTGATCTTCTGAATCTTCGTTAAACATATCTTGATCAATTCCTTCTTTGTCTCCAAAAGTATCGCATACCAAACTTATCAAGTCAGCAGTATTAACCTTCATTCTTCATGAGCAGTACTAACAATCTTCAGCAGTATTAACCGATTTCATCTCCAGCAGTATTAACATCACTCCAGCAGTATTAATCATGAGCAGTACTAACAGATATTCAATTATGCACCAGCAGTACTAACCTTGACTTGCAGTAGTAACTGTGTCTAGCAGTAGTAACTTCACATAAGCAGTATTAATGAAGAACTGGCAGTAGTAAAATTGTCTTGGCAGTACTAACCATACTTAGCATATCTTCAGTTCCCAACATCTCTGGAATCAGTATTAACTTCGGAGCGTCCTCCAGTAATGGTTCATAGACATAGATTTAATCAGAGATAATCTCATGTATTGATGATAAATAGTTGTGCCTTACTTTTCTCTTCCTTTAGATGAGTATCTATCGAACCAAGTAGCTTCTCCCATTTCCTTTTGGGAGCTATGACCTCAACCACACCTCCACCATGTGTGATTGTGTTGGTCCCGAAAGGGTTATACAAGTTTGTAGAAGAGGGGGTTGAATACAAACACACGATTTTTACTTTTCTAAATTGTTTATTGATATGTATCAAACAATTTACAACTTGTTGCGTAACAAGATTAAGGAATAAACCTAATCTAAACATGTTAAGAGAATCACTAAGATTTCTTACACTAGAATTAAGATAGAGAGAAGATAAGAATACTAAGGATAATATTCTAACACACAGAATAGTAAGAAGAAGGAAATGGCCGAGCACTTCATTTCTGAAGTAGGGTTTCCTTTATATACTGCATGCATTTAATGCACAACAGTATCACTTTACACGTGGCAGCAGCTGATTGGTTGCATGGTTTGACCTTGGTGGACAACCTAGTAGCCGCATGATGAACAGTGTAGAATCAGAGTTGGTTGAACGATTCTGGACAAAAAGGATGTCCGTTCTGACAGATCGTACAGAGACGTGCAAGGGGATAAGACAAAAGTAACTTGTAGAGGAAACTTCATGATCAGCGTTATCTGAATAGTTCTTTATCAACGAGTGATAAAGTTCAGCGTTCGCTGAAGTCTTCTACTTGAAACTTCACGTTGAGTGGACAGGTCTTGACTTCGCTGGTATCCGCATCAGTTCATTAGTAGACTTGTCACTGGTTCTTTGGCTTGATCTTTGACTTCAGCGTAGAACATAGTTGACGTGAAACTTGTCTTCAGAGATCATAAGTAAACAACATATTTTATCAGCGATCATGAGTGAGACTGAACAGACTCAGGGCTCACTGATGAACAGTATCGCTGAATGTATAAATCAAATAACGAGAGTTCCTATCAACGGTACTGTAACAGTCTTAGTACTTATCAGCGATAGTGAAACTCTAATACATATTGTCTACTTACAATTTTCACAAAGTGTTTCTCAGAGAGTCATTATCAAATCACTGAGGGTTTGGATCAACAATCTTCCCCTATTTGATTATGACATAGCAATAAAAGAAAATTGCTAAGTATGAAAACATAAGGATAAAAAGGACTCATAAAATATTTGTCCCATTTACTGTTTTCGGGGATCTTTTAAGTACTGATGGAGTAAAGTACATTCGCTAAAATTTTTCTTTAAACTTCGTATAAGTTACAGAGGGAAGTAGAAAAATTACAAGTACAACAAATAAAATTTACAAGTACAAAAGATATAAGCTGATAAAGATAGAAGAATTACAGGAAATCCTATCAGCTAAACAGGTTCATCCTTAATGAGAAGTTCATCAAGGGATTTTGTGGAAGGGATCATCCAGTCAGGGACTTCTTGTCCAAGATCCCGTCTTCGCTTTGCTTCTTTAAAGATCAGGGATTTGAAGAAGTGTCCGAGAAGATCATCTCTGAAACCGCACCAATAGACGAGATCTCTGAGCTATTCGATAGGGGCGATGCATAGCTCAGAGACACGTTGGAAGCATTCTCGTCCATCGTAGTCTCTGAAGAAGATACCATAAGGATCGCTTAAGACTTTTCCAGGGACAAAGCGTTCACCAGGGGGCAGGGAGATGTCGAGAGCTGAGAGATCAGGTTCAGGACCAAGAACTTCTTCGCATGAAAAGCCAATTCCGGTTTCGTTTCTGATAGGAGGGCCTGAGTCTGAAGGTATTATCTTTTTCTTTGCAGCAGGCCTTCTTCGTTGAGTATGAGCAGGAGGATGAGGAGGAATATCCACAGCAGATGTAACCAAGTCGATCTGTTTATTCAAAACTTTCTCGACATGGTCTTTAAAGGTTGAGCATGATCGCTGAATGGCTATTCGTATCTCCAACCACTCAGAGAAACCGTACTTGCTGATCGATGAAGCGTAGATGGTTTCCTTACTACCATTTTCTCTGTAAATGTCGACGTCAACAACTGGAACGTTTATTGACATCCTTCCTCTGATGTTCACTTTGTTGATTCTGGAAACCCGATATCGATAGCTTAGTCGTTCTTTGCACCATACCAGGGTAGAGTCAGATACCTTGGTCTTCTTCTCGATGATCTTTTGGGCGTCCTTCCACAGTTGACGTTGAACAGCGATGGGAGTCTTCTTCAGTGCAGGATCTTCCGCCGATCGTTGGGCGAGCTCAATAGCATAAGCTTTGTCTTTTTCTTCAGCTCTTCTTAGATCGGCGAGTTGTTGTTCAGCTTTGAAGTGTTCATCGACTTCCTTTCTTGTTATTTTGAATCGAGGGCCACGGATGATTCGCTGATCTTCAAGCTGTTTGATCATTGCTTCTCCCCTTTTCAGTTCTTCTTCACTTAGCTGTTGAGGAGCCAAGGATGGTCTTTTATTATGAGAGAGCAGTTCTTCTTCAGGTTCATCAGTCTCAGCGAAGTCTAAGACTGGGATTATTTCTTCAACACTTGGGGCTGGATTTATTGTTGATGTAGCTGGAGGAACTTCAGCTGGATCCTCAAGCAGGGGAGAGAACTAGCTGAAATATAGCGATCGTTTAAGTAAGATCATTTGGGAGAAGAGATTAGGGATGAGATCGGGACCGGACCGGTACCGAACCGATTGGTACCGAATTTTTTTGGGACTAAAAATTGGTACCGAAAACCGAACCGTATGTACCGGTACGGTACTAGTTCGGTTTTGGTTTTGGGACGGGAAAATCGGTACTAGGACCACTTAGGACCGAAAATTTTAAAATGTATCAAATGTGTATCAAAACTTCATCGCAAACCAAAATTCCTTCATAATGTTTCAAATGTGTTTCAAAATTAATCACAAACAATCAAAAAGTTCAAAACCAAACAAAAGTTCAACAATCTTCGGTATCTTTTTACGATTTTCGTTTTTCCATTTTGTTCGTTATCAACTCTTCAATCTCTATATATACAACTAGAAACAATAATAATTAATGTTAACAACAATCAAGATAAACTTTATTTAGGAGATGGTATGCATAATTAAAAATTTTAAAAAAACTTTGCTTTTAAAAATTTCGGTTTGGTTTCGGTTTTTTCGGGAAAATCCCGGTACCGAATACTGATTTTGAGGAATGTTTGGAACCGAATACCGGACCGAATATATGGTACCGGTTCAGGTTCGGTCCGGTACCGGTTCGGTTCGGGAAAACGGTCCTCGATGTCCATCCCTAGAAGAGATAGAGAAAAAATGAGGTTTAAGTGTATAGAGGTTTTATGGAGAGGAGAACTGAGGTTGAGAAGGGATAGAAGAGGGATGCAGTGTAAGGGAAGAAAAGATATTGTACCTGACAAACTGGCTTTCTTTGAAGGATAGTCAGATTGCCTTCTTCAGCGATGCCTTTATTTTTGCCTTTATCAGCTTCAGTTGCTGCAGGCTTTTTAGCGGTCCCCTCCCCTAAAGTATCTTTGAAGACTACCCCTTTGAGAGCAGGGGTCCTTCTGGGCTGGAAGGAGTAGTCGATATCTTCATCATCGTCATCATCATCATCATCTTTAGGGGATGATGATGGTTCATCATCAGCGATATCGACGCCTTCATCGTCTTCTTCTTCTTCAGCCTCGTCCTCAGAAGGAACGAGAACTGCAGTATCTTCCAGTTCTTCTTCGAGTTGCCCCCCCTTAGATTCATCGTTATGTTGAGAGAACTCGGTTCCCTCAGGGTTTTCAACTCCCTGAGGTTTTTCAACAGCAGTAGAAATAATACCCTCCCCCTCAGAGTTATGGGGAAGGTCTTCTTGAGTCTTCTTCTCCCCCTCTTCCACATGACGGATGGGGGAGGAAATAGCAGCCGCAACATCATCAGCATGCTTTGGGTTACTGTCTTCTTGTCCAGTGATCCCAACGCAAGTTTCTACCCTTGCTATTCTGTCTTCCAGGTCAGAAATAGCAGGGTTGATTCTTTCAAGAGTCTCTCGATCGGCCTGAGTAAAGTGTGAGGGAGGACATGTTGGGGCGTCCAGGCGATCGAGGATTCGCTGCAGGAGATTCTTCATAGTGCTTACCTCTGACGTCATAGTAGATACCTCTCCCTGAAGATTTCTAACCACTGTCGACAACGATGTGACTTCGTTTGACAGGGTGGTGAAGTTGGTGGAGTTGTCAGCAAGAGTCTCAGCAACTTTTGACAGGGTGCTGTTTGTAGAGTTCAGAATATGGATGGAGGTGGAGTTGTCAGCAAGAGTCTCAGCAACTTTTGAAAGACTACGTTCCATCTTTTCCAGATCAGCACTAGAAGCTCTGCCTTTCACCTCGGTGGTGAGTGTCTTCAGAGCCTCTCCAGCGTTTGTAACCACTGAAGAGTTTGAGGAGAGAGTGGTGGTGAGAGATGCCACCTTTGTAGTCAGATCCTTGAGCGAGTTGTTGATGTCGCCCAAATTAGGACCTGTAGAAGATAAAAACTTATGAACAAAGAAAAGCTCAGAAGTTGGGGATTTTAAGAGAGAGGAGTGTTTAAGGTGTTGTGTATACCTGCGGGGTGGTTGACGAAGTCATCGAAGCTTCGATAACCTGAATATTTTTCCATGTCGTCTTCCAGAGAGCCTTGACGCATAGAGGTGCCCACAGGTCCTGTGTTTTGATCCATCATCCGTTGTAGAGCTTCAGCAGATGTATCACTCAGGATGATGTTTGTTGTAGACAAGGAATAGAGGTGGAGTGACCAAAGAAATAGTGGGAGGAATGAAGGTTGAGAAGAGGGATTGGGAAGCAGGTTCAACGTTGGAATCGCTGGATAATATTTCCGCAGTACTTGGAGGTACTGGGGGAGGGAGGTTCTGTTCAAAGACAACCTCAGCATTTAGAGACGCTGAAGCGGGTATTGAAGGGGTGGATTCAGCAGCTGTGGCAGAGCGTACCACGGAACTTTCCAGCGGCTCTTGTGGAGAGAGTCGTGGAGTCTTCAGTCTGGGTAGACTTAGGGGGTTGCTCCTTGGAGAACTTCTTGGGCTTAGGAGTGCCAAGTGGGGTGTCAGAAGGTTTCCTTTTTCGAGAAGGAGTGGATTTTGCAGCCTGGGTACCAGCGGTTGGGATTACCGCTGCCGATGTGGTAGCCGCAGAAGTAGACGAAGTAGTTCTAAGAAGAGATAAGAGAGTAGAGAGACGTACCTCGTTTGGCATGGGCGAGTAGTAGAGAACCTTAGGACCAATCTGTGATAACTTCAGGTCGCCCACTTTCGGGTATTTGTCCCCGATCCCTTGTTGGAAGAGATCGCTGACAAACCGAGGATATGGAACAGTCGTTGGCCTTTTTGTTTCATCGACTCTGAGCATCATGTCGTCGAAAATGATTTTGGCCCAATCGATGTGAAGGCCCTTCATTAGTGCGTACCACATAGCCTGTTGGGGTTTGGATGCTTGGTCAGTAGAACCAACCTTAGCTGTCATGCAGCTGATCAGATGAGCGAAGATGAAGTTCATCTCGCTGGGCATTTTGGATTTTTTGATGGAGGTCAACTTCTTCTCAGGGAGTTTGTCTCTCCCTATTTCCCATACATACTACATTGCATCAAAGAATGCAATGAGTGCTTCTCTATCAGCTGGGTTCTTGGGATTAGGCAGAGGAACGAAACGGTTTTCCTTTGTATTACCAGGGGGTTGAGGGCAGACCTGATAGAGCCGGGAGTAATCTTGGCAGAACCATGTTCGGTGTCGAAGAGGATGACATCGATCGTTTTCTTAGGGTCTTTGGTGGAGGTAACTTGAGCTCTTCTGGCAGTATACCAGAATTGAGCGAGAAGGTGTTTGTGAGCAGGGGGTGTTACGGTCAAAGTTTTCGACAGAGGACAAGTCTGGAGGAAATTGACAGCGTCGTTTAGATGTGTGATCTTCTTCCTTGGAGGAAAGTTGAAGAGGGCATAAGGATTGTTTCCTTGAAAATTAACTTGCTCGATTTCAAAGTTGACATGAGGGGCTTTGACGAGCTCAGTGCTTTCCGAAGTAGTAGGAGATTGAGCAGTGGGAGCTTCAGTAGATGCCATTTCTGTTCATACAGTATAAACATGAAGAAGATAAAGAATAATGTCTTAATGTGGAAAGATTTTCCAAAATAAGATGTTTTAGGGTTATGTAATTTCCATTTAGAGAAAGAAAATGGAGATTAGGGTTTTTCTAGTTTTGAACAACATACAAAACATAGTGAATGTTCTTGTTTTCCAGTTTCCTTTTAAAGAAGGGATTCTGGAAAAACATATGAATTGTCAAGTTTAAGATTTTTATTTTAAACTTGAAGAACAATCTGAGAAACAGATTGCATACATAAAATCACGAAGAAAATGATTTCATTTTAAGAAAGTTCTTTTGTTTGATCTTTTAGAACCAAGAATAAGATCGAAAACAAGTTTGTTTAAAGGAAAATAACAGAAATATTAACCTTTAGCGTTTGAAGAAGATGAAGATGAACAGTTTCTGGAGAAAATAAGTTCAAATGCAACAGTGTTCTTGCTCGAGAGAGATGATGTTCGCGTAAAAGGTAAAAATATAAACACAAGAGGTTTATATAGTGAGAGTAGAGAGAGAAAAACTATGAGCGGGAAAGTTTTTCATAATGACACGGACACGTCCCTTGAATTTGATTGGACAAGGTAAACGAAATGGATGAACGTGTCAGAGAAAAGTGTGCCATGGTCTATACGTTGTGATGACGTCACAAACATCCTTTCATATCTTAAGGTGTCTCTGAGGATTTTGAAAACTCAGGGACATTTTTAAAACATGAAGCACTGATTAGAAATATCAGTGAGATTTGAGAATTTCAAAAGAACTACTAAAAGGAAGAGATATTCAGCGATGCAATTTGTTTTGAAATCTTCCATTCTTAGGGGAACGTCAGCGAGTAAGAGAGAACATACCTTGATATCAACGAATCAATTTTGTTCAGAGAGTAGGTGATTAATAGGGTTATACAAGTTCATTTTTATTACTGATCAAATGTGAACCGCTGAATATTTTACTCTTCTAGGTTCAGCATTCCAAGCTCGCTGATGAGAAAGTTGAATCTTGTCTCATCAAGAGCTTTAGTAAACAGATCAGCTAACTGAAAGTCAGTTGGAATAAAATGAAGTTCTATATCTCCATTCATCACATGATCTCTGATAAAATGATACCTGATTTCAATGTGTTTGGTCTTTGAGTGTAGCACTGGATTGTTGGCTATAGCGATGGCACTAGTGCTGTCACAATAGACTGGAATTTTGGAGAGCTGAAGGTCATAGTCCAGTAGTTGATTTCTCATCTACAAGACCTGAGAACAACAGCTTCCAGCGGCTACGTATTCAGCTTCAGCGGTTGAGGTGGACACTGAGTTTTGCTTTTTACTTGTCCAACTCACCAGCTTTCCACCCAGGAGCTGACAGCCTCCTGTGGTGCTTTTTCTATCCAATTTGCATCCTAAAAAATTACTATCTGAATAGGCGATTAGATCAAACCCTGAGTCTTTGGGATACCAAAGACCTAGGTTAGGAGTACCCTTAAGGTATCGAAAAATTCGCTTTACAGCGATCAAATGAGATTCCTTAGGTTCAGCTTCATATCGTACACACAAACAGGTTGCGTACATAATATCAGGTCGGCTAGCTGTAAGATACAGAAGAGAGCCGATCATCCCACGGTACGCTGTGACATTAACAGGTTTCCTGAAGGATCCTTGTTTAGTGTCAGCGGCGGTGCCATAGGGGTTTTCATAGCTGAGCTCTGAGTTAAATCAAACTTTTTCAGCATATCTTTAACATATTTTCCTTGGTGAATGAAAGTTCCTTTTTCATTCTGCTTGATTTGAAGACCAAGGAAATACGTTAGCTCACCCATCATACTCATTTTATATTCAGCTTTCATTCTATCAGCGAAACGAGTACATAGGTCAGGGTTAGTGGAACCAAATATAATATCATCGACATATATTTGAACAAGAATAATATGACCTTTTACCTTCATGAAAAATAGATTTTTATCTATTTTACCTCGCTCAAATATTTCAATATTGAGATAAGAAGAGATAGTGTCATACCATGCATGAGGAGCTTGCTTTAAGCCGTAAAGTGCCTTATCCAGTTTATAGACATAACCTGGATGCTTAGGATCTGAGAATCCTGGAGGTTGTTCCACGTAGACTTCTTCATTCAGTTTTCCATTGAGGAACGTTGATTTAACATCCATCTGATAAACCTTGAAGTCTTTATGTACATCGTAAGCTAAGAATAGACGAATGGCTTCTAGTCTTGCCACTGGGGCAAATGTTTCGTCGTAATCTATACCTTCCTCTTGTCTGTACCCCTGAGCAACAAGACGAGCCTTGTTGCGGGTTACAGTTCCATGTTCATCCAACTTGTTTCGATAGACCCATTTAGTGCCTATCACTGACTTGTCAGATGGTCTGGGAACGAGCTTCCAAACTTTGTTTCTTTCGAATTCTGTCAGCTCTTCTTGCATAGCGCTGGCCCAGTTTGGATCTCTGATGGCATCATCTGTTTTCTTTGGTTCAATCAGAGAAATAAAGTTAACAAATAAACAAATGTTACCTGCACTTCGTCGAGTCTGAACACCAGCGTTTGGATCACCAAAGAATCTGATCAATAGGGTGATTTATAGTCCATCGCTGAGCCGGAGCATAAATTGCTGACTCAATCTGAACTTCTGGAGGAGCTGAAGATGAGGCTTCAGCAACTTATGGTATATCAGCCAAGAGAGGAAGAGGTTCAGATGTTATTTCATTCACTGATTGCTGAGAAGTAGATGGTATGTCTGAGATAGAAGGTTCAGAAGCAGGCATAGTATTGAGAAGAACAACTGAGACCCATGAGGATTCAGCTTCACTTGTCTGCATGCTTGGGATAATTATAGGATCATCATCTTCAGCGGTATGAGTATGAGTTGGAGGGATAGGAGCATCTTCTGAATCACCAAGATGAGAAAACATCCATTGATTCAATTCTTCAGTATCAGCATAAGGTCTAGAGTTCGCTGAACGGGATTCGTCAAAAATGACGTGGATTTTTTCTTCTACAGTTTGTCTTCTTCGATTAAAGACTCTGAAGGCTTTAGAGACTGAAGAATATCCAAGAAAAATTCCATCATCAGCCTTAGGATCAAACTTTCCAAGGGCATCTCTGTTGTTCAGTATGAAACACTGACATCCAAAGATGTGAAGAAAGCTAATTGAAGGCTTTCTCCCATGGAAAAGTCCATAGGCTGTCTTCTTGAATCTTTTGACAACCAACGACCTGTTTTGAATAAAACAAGTAGTGTTGACAGCTTCTGCCCAAAACTGAGTAGGTAGATGAGAATCGCTGAGCATTGAACGTGCAGCTTCGATGATAGTTCGATTTCTTCTTTCAACGACTCCATTTTGTTGCGGTGTTCTCACTGAGGAAAGGTTGTGAGAAATACCCTTGCTTTCAAAGAAGGAATCAAGAGAATTGTTTTTGAATTCAGTACCATGATCACTCCTTATAGAGCGAACGGTCATGTTGTTCAGGACTTCCATTTTCATGAGTTCTTCAGGGGTGTCACTCTTGGAACGGAGAAACATTACCCAGGTATAGCGAGAGAATTCATCAACTATGACCAATGTATATTTCTTTCCAGCGATGGATTGTTTGTTAACAGGGCCAAAAAAATCCATATGGATAAGTTGTAGAGGAGATGACACTGAGGAAACTTGTTTAGATTTGAAGCTTGTCGTGGTTTGTTTCCCTTTCTCACACGCTGAACATAGAGACTCCTTAGCGTATGAGTGTTGAGGTAGACTAGTAACCAACTCTTTAGAAGAAAGAGTATTCAGTGTCTTGAAGTTTAGATGAAAGAGCCTCTTATGCCATAGCCAGTTGACATTAGATGAGGCTTTTGAGAAGAAACAGGAGTTCTCAGTGGTTGTAGAGTCCATGTTTATAACGTAAACATTTTCCATACGGTATCCACTGAGAGCTATCTTCTCCTTTTTGTCAGTGACAAAGCAGGATTCCTTAGTGAAAATCACTTTGTTATCCTTGTCACACAGCTGACTGATGCTTAGAAGATTATGTTTCAGTCCTTCAACATATGCGACTCTTCTGAAGGCTGTTGTACCATTAGAGAGTACACCAAACCCTCGGGTATAGCCTTTTCCATTTCCACCGAAGGTCACTGAGGGGCCCTTCTCTTCCTTGTATGCAATGAGCAGGTTTTTCTTTCCGATCATATGTCTAGAGCATCCGCTATCGAGATACCAGATACCCATCTTAACCTACAAACAAAGGAAGATTAGTTTGACTTGGGCACCCATTTCACCATGGGCCCACACTTGTCATTGGTGGTAGTGGAAGTGGAAGGTTCAGCAATCTTCGCATCATTTGAAGATTCAGCTTCGGAACTAGTCTTCACTTTGGTTAATTTCTTAACCTCAGTGGTAGGTTTCACCTTAACCTGATTTGCATCAGGATTGGTCTTCTTTGCCTTGGGGGCATTGATCTTCACCTTAGCTAACTTTTCAGCTTTAGTGGCTGTAGGGCACTTACTAGCAATATGATTGGTAAGTCCACAGTGATAACATTTCCTATAGCTAAAAGTAGCTTTAGGACCATTTGCATGCTTAGCCGAGATTTTTAAATGAGCAGGGCCAGCACCAAGTATACCTTGGCATTGGAAATGGGAGGAACAATCAGTTCTTCAGATTTCTTACCAATGATATCCACTCTGATTCTAGGAGTAGATCGGTGAATGAATCCATGGATCTTGTTCTTAGAAGTAGAGGGATAAGTCAGTGAAGCTTTGGAAGCATTCAACTTAGGTACAAAGGTACCCTTCTGAGGTTTTTGGTTGAAAACTTTTTCTTTTCCTTTACCTTTAGAGATTAAGGTAGGTTTTTCCTCAGGGATGGGAGTTTTAGAGGAGGAACACTGAGATGAGGAGGTGTCTGGGACTGAGGATACGAACATTCCAAATTTGAGCATGGAACGATCAGTGGTTGGTTCTAGAGTATCAGCTTTAAAACCATGTCCACTCTTATCACTCAGGGGAATCTGAGACCTTATAAACTCAGCGATCGTTGTTGAGGATTTACACCATCCTTCAACAATAGCCTTTTCATCTTTTAATGTAGCGATAGCTTCTTCACGCTCGATTTTGACTATTTGATTTATATGGACCTGATCTTTTAAATCTTCTTCAATTTTAGAAAGCTTTTCTATTTGAAGGTGACAGTTTCTAAGCTGTTCAACTAGATCAAGGTTTTGATTTTCAACTATGGTCTTGCCATTCATGGCATCATATAAATTTACATTCAGAAGATCGATTTTTCAAAGACTATCAGCTTCATTAATATCTGAAATATTAGTAAAGAAGGAAGTTGATACCTTAGAGGTAGAAGTTGAAGTAGAGGGAATTTCAGAATTTTCTTCCTCGTCTTCTATTTTTGCCATGAGGCAGAGATTGGCCTCTTCATCATCTTTAGAGTCAGATGATTCTTTAGTGTCAGAGGCAGCCCAATCGAAGTCAGCGACCAAGCCTTTGCCTTTCTTCTTAAAGCTTTTCAGCTTTGAATATTTTTCTTTCAGCTTCTTGTATTTGTCATCTCTAGCCCTAGGGTTATAGGATTTCTTGTAGGAAGAGGATGAGGGTTTGAAGACTTTCTTAGACCTGCATTCACTAGCAAAGTGTCCTACTTTTTCACAGTTAAAGCAGGTAGCAGTTGCCTTATCAACAGTGGTTGATGATTTTGGCTTGTCAGTGAGTGCAAGAGGTTTATTTCTTCTGAAGTTACTCTTTCTGGAGAGTCTCCTGAATGTATTAGTCAGGAGTGCCAGAGATTCATCAAGATCTGAAGGATCAGTGTCTGATGAGCATTCAGAGTTAGTTTTCAACTCAGTAATAGTGATAGTTGATCGCTGAGTGGAAGGTGACTCTGAGAGTAAAGCAACAGGTGTGCTTTTGGAATCTTTTACAAGATTCTTCTTAAGATGAAACAGCTGCTCATGATTGAGCATAGTGCCAAATAAGGTAGAGAGGGTCATAGATTTTAGATCCTTTGATAGCTTAAGACACATTGAATAACTGTCCCAGCTTTCAGGTAGACATTCTAGAAACTTTGTCAGGATCTCAAAGTTAGAATATTCCTTACCAACGGTTTTTAGGTAAATAATTAAACAGTTAAACCGCTGATGTACTTCAGAGAGAGTTTCATTCTTACCACAAATGAAGCATTCGTATTATCTTACCAGGTTGATCTTTCTTGAGTCCTGGACTTCAGACGTACCTTCATACTGAACACAGATTGTGTCCCATATGGCTTTGGAGGTTTTCAGGTTCATGACGGAATGGTAGACTTCGTCAGGAAGAGCCATAGAGATGATAGATATGGCTTTAGTGTCGATAGCCACCTTCTTCTTGTCTTCATCAGTCCAAGCGTGAACTTCCCTGGGAATGAGTCTTTCAGGAATGGCAGCTCTAGTAGCAGTGCCTGGAATTTCAGGATCAATCCTAACAGGGATATATGGACCATTCTCGATGTAATAAGGCATAGTTGGGTCTACACCTTCCAAGAAGATCATCATCCTATTTTTCCATATATTAAAGTTATCTTTGGAAATTCTAGGGGGTTTTGCAAGAGAACCATTGTCGATATAGTTTGTGTTTGTGGTGTTAGCCATTATAGACAATAGAAAGGAAGAGAAAAGGAATTAGTATAAGCAAGATCTTGTTTATAGGATTAAACAATCTGCTCTGATACCACTTGTTGGTCCCAAAAGGGTTATACAAGTTTGTAGAAGGGGGGGTTGAATACAAACACACGATTTTTACTTTTCTAAATTGTTTATTGATATGTATCAAACAATTTACAACTTGTTGCGGAACAAGATTAAGAAATAAACCTAATCTAAACAAGTTAAAAGAATCACTAAGATTTCTTGCACTAGAATTAAGATAGAGAGAAGATAAGAATACTAAGGATAATATTCTAACAGAATAGTAAGAAGAAGGAAATGGCCGAGCACTTCATTTCTGAAGTAGGGTTTCCTTTATATATTGCATGCATTTAATGCACAACAGTATCACTTTACACGTGGTAGTAGCTGATTGATTGCATGGTATGACCTTGGTAGACAACCTAGTAGCCGCATGATGAACAGTGTAGAATCAGAGTTGGTTGTACGATTCTGGACAAAAAGGATGTCCGTTCTGACAGATCGTACGGAGACGTGCAAGGGGATAAGACAAAAGTAACTTGTAGAGGAAACTTCATGACCAGCGTTCGCTGAATAGTTCTTTATCAGCGAGTGATAAAGTTCAGCGTTCGCTGAAATCTTCTACTTGAAACTTCACGTTGAGTGGACAGGTCTTGACTTCGCTGATATCCGCATCAGTTCATTAGTAGACTTGTCGCTGGTTCTTTGGCTTGATCTTCGACTTCAGCGTAGAACATAGTTGACGTGAAACTTGTCTTCAGGGATCATAAGTAAACAACATATTTTATCAACGATCATCAGTGAGACTGAACAGACTCAGGGCTCACTGATGAACAGTATCGCTGAATGTATAAATCAAATAATGAGAGTTCTTAGAAACTGTACTGTAACAGTCTTAGTACTTATCAGCGATAGTGAAACTCTAATATATATTGTCTACTTACAATTTTCACTAAGTGTTTCTCAGAGAGTCATTATCAAATCACTGAGGGATTGGATCAACAGATTGCAACGTACTTCCAGCGACGTTGTGCCCTTGTTTGGGGACTTTTGACTTTGCGAGTATATTTACAGCTCGTATATGTGATCTTGTCACTTCTAGATAATATTAAACGTATCAGGTATCGAGTTTGATTCGTTTTACTTTAACTTTACGTTGTGAAGTTTTGGGGATCAAAGTAAGACACGATTGAAATATTTAATGACACTTCCTGTCGTTCCCATGGAAAATCCTTTTTCCTATCTCCCCCTAACGAAGTGAAGGTTGTCTTATCAAAGTGACAACCCGCAAATCTAACGGTAAAGAGATCACTCGTCATTAGAGGATAATTGTTGGGAATTCATATCCAACATTTGATGAATCGTCTTTAAGACCCATTTTGGTACGCTGTGGGGGCGTAATTGGCACATATACAACACAACCAAACATACGTAAATGTAAAACATCAGGCTTATATCCAGTTACCAACTAGTACGCATGAGATTGGTTGGTTGGTTGTGGGTCTAAACACGAATAAGTAAAGTTGCATGTAATATTGCATAACCCCATGCAGATGTGGTTAAATTGGTGCGCATAACCAATGCCTTAGCTACCATCTATATTCTTTTGATGACAACTTTTATCATTCTACGAGGCCATTTTATATATACACATGGGGTACAGGAAACTCTACATAATCTCTATACATATGCAATAATCATCAAATCCTTATGATGTAAATTCTCCAGCATTCTAAGTCATGCAGACTTGATGAGAAAATCAGGGTGGTGAGTCCTTAAACGTATAACTAGTTCTATAAGTGCAACATTTCATGTGGACAATAATATTACACGTGTTCCTCGTGTCAAAACCAGCACCATAAAATACTTTAATGGTTCGTATTCTGGATGTTTATGTCCATACATATCACCTTGTATTCGTTGTAAGAATGAAATATTTTGATATTATGTCCTTAGCTTTATGATGGTCTCATTCATGTATTGTCTAAGGATCAGGGTATACAAAATTTCTAGGTGTTCGAGAGGGCATATTACGATGGTGGTGTTGCTTTTTATACTGCAGAAGTCAATAGTTTCAATTTGGTTAATTCCATCGTTTTGTTTTTCACTCGAAAGAGAATGTATCTATCTGTATTTTGCAATACATGGATCACTATGTCATGACCATGGTGTCCCACGTGGTAATGCCTAAACATATATGTGTCATTGTCCCAAAGTTCTTTATTGGTGACAAAATATGATTTAATGACATAGATTATCCATTAATTTGATACATTAATTTCTCTAATATATATTGCTTTCATATGATTAGAGTTGATGTACATATACCCATTTCCATTCTTATAGTGTGATTTTCCATTGGTACGAATATGTTAACAACGTTCCTATTAATATAGTGCTTTAGTGATTATCTTGTGTCATTAAGCAACAAGTGAAAGTCCATCATCTAAGTGTTTGGAGGAATTAAAAATTCTTAATTCAATGAATAATAATCTATTTCTTATGATTGTATAAGACGCCACAAAAACAATCAAGTTCTTCTCGATACATTCCTACATGGAACGAAGAACATTGAGAGTTTTGCATTTGTTTTTGATGTGTTTTTTTACATCTATAATGGCTATAAACTCAGGTGTATATATACGCAAATGCAATTAATTTGATAGTTAAAGTATATTCAAATAAACTTATACTTAACAAATTTTAGATATGACATAGTTCATTTGTAACTTGTTCCATTTTCTATTAGGAGTTCGTTCCCGACTCTTGCCATGAATTTGACCCTTTCCACAACCTTGTCCATATGATATATAATTAGCATATGTGTGTGGATCAATATGTTTAACTCACTATCCTTTGGAGTTCTTTCCACTTCCAACGCTTGCCTCAAGAATTTTATTTATCCGGATATGTCTAGCGTTGTTAAAAAACATTGTTAATTACAACTTTTAGCCACTTACATTAAGTTAATGAGTTTGTTAAAGGTTATATTGTAGCTTATACTGTTTCATTAGTATGATTGGTGATATAGGAAAGATGAAAAGAAGTTATGATTCGCATAATCTTTTGTGAGTTCCTTGCCACAAAGATTGAGATGCATTTTGAGATATGACATTTCTTTGTCAAAATCTGTTACCTTCTTGTAATCAAGTAAGTAGGTTTCATTCCACTAAATGATTAGTTTGAGAAATATATGGTACTGAATATTCCCGAATTTCCTTTTTGGGACTTCCCACGGTTCTTGGGGGTTTCTAGTTATTCCCTCTGAAGGTTGTGGCTGATGTATCGTCCTAAAATTTTCAAAGTATTTACTTGTATCTTAACATCTACTGTTTTTTTAGGGTCTAAAGGGTTCGATCATTTTTGCATATTTTGTTGGTCCCAAAGGGGTTATACGAGTTTGTAGAATGGGGGTTGAATACAAACACACGATTTTTATCTTTCTAAACTGTTTATTGATATGTATCAAACAATTTACAGTTTGTTGCGGAACAAGATTAAGGAATAAACCTAATCTAAACAAACTATGAGAACACTAAGAGTTCTTGCACTAGAAATAGAGATTAAGAAAATAAGAATACTAAGGAGAGTATTCTATCACACAATAAGTTCAGCGAGAGAGGAATGGCCGAGCTCCTTCAAAATGAAGTAGGGTTTCCTTTATATACTGTATGCATTTAATGCAAGTCAGTATACCTTTACACGTGGCAGCCTCTGGTTGGTTGCATGATTTGACTTCAGTAGATAACCTAGTGGCCACATGATGAACAACGCAGAATCAGAGTTGGTTGTACGATTGTGGACAAATGGGATATCCGTTCTGACAAAATCGTACGGAGGCGTTCAAGGGGAATAAGACAAAAGTTGTTTGTAGAATAGGCTTCATGATCAGCGTTCGTTGAATGATTCTTTATCATCGAATGATAAAGTTCAGCGTTCGCTGAAGTCTTCTACTTGAAACTTCACGTTGGATGGACAAGTCTTGGCTTCGCTGATATCCGCATCAGGTCACTAGTAGACTTAGTCGCTGGTTCTTTGGCTTGATCTTCGACTTCAGCGTAGAACATAGTTGACGTGAATCTTTTCTTCAGGGATCATAAGAAAACAACATAAATTATCAGCGATCATCAGTAAGACTGAACAGGCTCAGGGCTCACTGATGTACAGTGTTCGCTGAAGTGTAATTTAAAGAACATGAGTTTCCTATCAGCGGTACTAAACAGACTTAGTATATATCTTTGATAGTGAAACTCTAATACATATTGTCTACTTACAATTTTCACTAAGTGTTTCTCAGGGTCAATATCAAATCACTGAGGGTTTGATCAACAATCTCCCCCTATTTGATGATGACATATCAATAAAGGAAAATTGCTAAGTATAAAAACATAAGGATAAAAATGACTCATAAAATACTTGTCCCATTTACTATTTTCAGGGATCTTTTTAAGTACTGACGGAGTAAAGTACATTCACTGAAATTTTTCATTAACTTCGTAGAGATTACAAAGGGAAGTGGAAAAAATTACAAGTACAGTGAATTAAAATTTACAAGTACAAAAAGTTACAAGCAGATAAAAGATAGAAGAATTTACAAAAGGAATCCTATCAGCTATTCAGGTTCATTCTTGGCGAGAAGTTTGTCAAGAGTATTTGTTTCAGACGCCATCCAATCAGGGACTTTCACTCCCTGTTCCCTTCTTATCTTGGCTTCTTTGTAGATCAAGGGCTTCATGAAGTATCCGAGAAGGTCTTGTCTGAAACCACACTAGTAGATGAGATCTCTGAGCTGTTCGATAGGGGTAATGGTTAGCTCAGAGATGCGTTGAAAGCATTTGCGTCCAGTGAAGTCAATGAAGAAAATGCCATAAGGTTCACTTAAGACTTTTCCAGGGATAAAGTCTTCACCAGGGGTAGGGAAACATCGAGCGCTGATAGATCAGGATCAGGACTAAGGACAACTTCTCGTGAGAAATCGATGCCGGTTTCATTTCGGATAGGAGGACCTGAAGCTGAGGGTTTCTTCTTTTTCTTTGCAGCAGGCCTTCTATGTTGATCTGGAGGAGGAGGAGGAGGAGGGATATCAACGACTGATGTTACCAAGTCGATCTGCTTGTTCAGAGCTTTCTCGACAAAGGATTTGTAATTTGATCGCGACCGCTGAATGGCTATCCGCATCTCCAACCATTCAGAGAGACCAAGCTGGTCAAGCCACGATGTGAAGATGGTTGCCTTGTGACCATTTTCTCTGATAATCTGAATGTCGATGATAGGAACGTCCTTAAGCGTCCTTCCCCTGATGTTGACCGTTTTAATTATGGACGCATGATGTCGGTAATAACATTTCTCCTTGCACCAAGCTACAGTGGAATCAGAGACCTTGGTTTTCTCTTCTCTGATCTTCTTGGAGTCTTTCCAGAGCTTTCGTTGAACAGAGATAGGAACTTTCTTCAGGCTTGGATCCTTTACCGGACGTTGAACGAGTTCAATGGCATATTCTTTATCTTTTTCTTCAGCCTTCTTTCGTTCAGCCAGGAGCTTTTCAGCCTTGAAAGACTCAGCGATTTCCCTGTTTGATAAGAAATTTAGGTGAGGAGGGATAATACACTGATCTTCCAGTCTTTGAATCATAGCTGCTCTTTTTTTTTACGTCTTCACTTGGTCTTTGAGGAACCAAGGAAGGTCTATTTCGGTGCGAGAGCAACTCTTCTTCTTCTTCTTCAAAAAGGTCATCGGTCGAATTCAGGACCGGGATTATTTCTTGATCATTAGCTCTGGAGGCTGGGATTATTGCGAGGTTGTTGAGAGGAACTTCAGCTTGACCCTCAAGCAGGGGAGAGGACTAGCTGAAACAAAATGATCAATGGATTAGATCATAGGGAAAAGAAATAGAGAAAGGATGAGTTAAGTGTCTAGAGGTTTGAGAGTGAGTAGGATAGATATTGAGAAGGGGTAGAGGAGGGATGCAGTATAAGGGAATAGGATGTAACATAGCTGACAAACTGGCTTCTTGAGAAGAATAGCCTAGTTGTCCTCAGCGAGGCCTTTATTTTTTCCTTGATTGGCCGCTTTCGCTGGAGATGTCTTTTTGGTCCCCTCCCCTTGTTCTTTTATTACAACTCCCTTCTGAGCAGTGATCCTTGGTTGCTTTGGCTGGAAAACGAAGCCATCATCATCGTCATCATCATTTGGGGATGATGATGGTTCGTCATCTTTAAGATCAGGTTCTTCGTCTTTATCAACTTCAACATCCTCTTCCTCACTCTCTGAAGATAGATCCACAACAGCAGCATGAGAGTGAGTTAGGTCTTCGAGTTGCTCCCCCTCAGAGTGAGAGGGAATTTTCTCGGTTCCCTCAAGGTTCTTATCTCCCTGAGGTTCTTCATCAATTTCCTCCCCCTCAGAAACATGGGGAAGGTCTTCATCTTTATCTTTCTCCCCCTCTCCTCATGTTGGATGGGGGAGGTAGCGGCGGTAGCAGCAGTCACAACAGCAAATACCTGTTCAATATCCTTGTCTTCGTGGCCAGGGATGCCTGAACGGTTTTCAACCGCTGCTGATCTGTCTTCAAGGCCAGATGTAGCAGGGGTTGTCTTCAGAATATGTGCCACTGCCATCTCCATCTTTTCCCGGTCATCCTGAGAAAAGTGGGATAGAGGGACAGTGGGAGCGTTGAGCTGATCGAGGAGTTGACTGAGTAGATCGTTGGAGGAGCCAACCTTGTGAGCTAGATCGTTCATTACAGTCTTCAGAGACACCACCTCTCCTTGAAGATTAGATACCTCTGTCTTCAGCGTTGTGACTTCGCTGGACAGGGCTTTCAAGTTTGTGGACAGGTCGATGTTGGTGGTGTTAAGGGCGCTGATGGTGGGAGAGTTGTTGGTGATGGCCTCAGCTACACTAGATAAACCGCCTTCAAGCTTTGAGACGTCAACGGCTGTAGCCTTGCCGTTCATAGTGTCGGCCAATTTCTTCAGCGTCTCCCCAGCGTTTGTAACCGCTGAGAAGTTGTTGGTGATGGTGGTGGTGAGACTTTCCACCTCCGTGAGGGAGTTGCTAATAGTGCCCAAGTTAGGACCTGTAAAAGAAAATAACTTATGAACAAAGGAAAGCTCAGAAGTTGGGGGTCCAGAGAGAGGAGTGTTTATGGTACCTGGAGGCGGGTTGGAAAAGGAGTTGATGTCACGGTATCCTGACAAGTTTTCCATGTCATCTTCCAGCGAGCGATGGGTGGAAGCGCCTTCAGGTCCTTGATTCTGTTGTATCAAGCGCTGTAGTTCAGCAGTAGCATTGTCGTCCAGATGGATGACATTTGACGGTGATGCAGTAGGGAAGATGAATTGTGAAGAGACCAAATAATGAGAAGGAGGAGCAAAGGTTGTGAAGAGGGTGTGGGTAGCAGATTCAGCATTGGATTCGCTGGAAATAGCATCCACAGCGCTTTGAGGCGCTGAGGATTGGGGGTTCGTAACCAAGAAGGTTTCAGTGAACTGAGGCACTGAAATGGGTATTGAACTGGATGGTTCAGCGGATGTGGCGAAGTGTACCACGAATCTTTCCATCGTCGTCTGTAAGGGGACCGATGTGGAGTCTTCAGCCTGGAAAGGCTTGGGTTGCTCCTTTGAAATCTTCTTGGTCTTATGGATGCCAAGGAGGGATTCAAAGTGTTTCCTCTTTTTGGAAGAGGTGGTGGTTGCAGCCTGGGTATCAGCGGTTGGGTCGACCGCTGCCGTTGAGGTAGCTGCAGAAGTAGAAGAAGGAGAGCGAATAAGAGTTAAGAGTTGAGAAAGATGTACCTCCTTAAGGATGGGCTTGTAGTCGAGCACCTTCGGGCCAACCTGAGAGAGTTTCAGGTCGCCAACTTTGGGATACTTATCTTTCAGGTCGTGCAACAAGAGAGCACAGAGAAAGTAAGGATACGGAACCACCGCTGGACGATATGCGACGTCCACTCGCTCCATCAGATCTTCGAAGATCAGGCTAGCCCAGTCCACATGAAGACCTTTGAGAAGGGCATATCCCATGGCAGTCTGAGTCTTTGAGGCCTGATCCGTTGACCCCTTCTTTGCAGACATGCAGCTTATGATATGAGCGAAGATGAAGTTGAGCTCGCTGGGCATCTTGCTCTTAAGCACAGTAGTTATCTTCTTCTCAGGGTTTCCTTCACGATTAGGGTTCCAGTTGTAACGCATCAAGTCCAAGAAGGCGATAAGTTCCGCTTTTCCAGCAACGGTGTTAGGGTCAGGGAATGGGACGAAACGATGAGTCTTTGAGCTTCCTGGGAGATTCAGGGCTGATCGGATAGCCCCAGGGGTGATTTGGGCTTCACCAAGTTCAGTTTCAAAAGCAATCAAGTCATTTTGACGTTTTGGGTTTTTGGTTGAGGTGGCAACGGTTCGGTGTGCGGTATACCAGAACTGAGCAAGTAGGTTTTTGTGAGCAGGGGGTTTTATGGTCAGGGTTGTCGCCAGAGGACAGGTCTTGATGAAGTTGATAACATCATCAAGATGGGTAACCATCTTCTTCTTGGGGAATTCCAAGAGGGCGTAGGGATTGTTTGACTGGAACTGGATCTGGTCTAGGGAGTGTTTCATGTTTGCTGCCTTTGGGAGTTCAGCGACGTCAGAATCAGGAGATGCAGCGTTGGTGTTGATGGTTGCCATTTCTGTTCAGAACATAAAAAGGATGAAGAAGATGAAGAAAATTTCTTAAAATGGAAAGAGATTCCACAATAAGAATTTTAGGGTTTTTCAGTTTCCATTTAGAAAAAGAAATGGTAAACTAGGGTTTCTAGTTTTGAAAAGAATTACAAAACTAGTGAAAAGTCTTGTTTTACCAGTTTCCTTTTATGGAAGGGATTCTGGAAACATATGAAATGCATAAGTTTAAGATTTTTATTTTTAAACTTAAAGAACAACTTGTAAGCAAGTTGAGTTCATGAAACCATGAATAAAATGATTTCATATGTTAGAAAGTTTTTTTGTTTGATCTTTTAAAAACAATAAGAAGATCAAAAACAAGTTTTTGAGAAATTAAGGAGAGAAATGGAACCTGTTTTGTTGAAGTAGAAGATGATGAACAACAAGTTCTTGAGAAAATAATCCAAATGCAAAGGAATCAAGTGAGTTCTATTGCTTTAAAAGAGTAAGATCGCGTAAAAGGTAAAAATATAAACTGGAAGGGTTTATATAGTGAGAGTAGAGAGAGAAACTAAGAGCGGGAAAAGTTTCTCATGATGACACGTGACACGTCCCTTGAATTTTATTGGACAAGGAAACGAAACGGGCGAACGTGTCAGATGAAAGGTCGTGCCAAGAGTTATCCGTTGTACATGACGTCACAACTGTCATGTCTCTGAGTGTTTTTGAAAAGCTCAGGAACACATTTTTTTTAAACACTAGTACAAAAATGGGTTTTTGCCACGGTTTTGAAAATTGGAGTTAGTCACGGTTGGGTTTAGAACCGTGGCTAAAAGTCATAAATAAAATTTGAGTATTGGGTTAGCCACGGCTTAACTAAAAAACCGTGACCATTACAAAAAATGTTTAAACATAATGCCATGGTTTAGATAAAACCGTGACTAAATGGTTCTTTAAGGTCACGGTTTTTTCCCGTGACAAGTAACGACTAAAAACCGTGGCCATAGACATACATATAGCCATGGTTTTTTTTTTGTCTAAACCATGGTTTTATATTGTAACGGTTATTATCCGTGGCCATAGACTGACATATGGCCACATGAAACCAATTTTCCGTGACCAAAAGAAATGTATATATAGCCACAAAAATATGTAAAACGTGGCCAAAAGCCACAGTTGTTTATAGCCACGGTATTTATTATTTTGTGTGGTCAAAAGGTAAGCAGTAGTCACGGTTATAAATATTAAACGTAACTATATGTGATGATTTCGCCACAGTCAAAATGCTTTTCTGCCACGATTTTGAAGATTGAAGTTAGTCACGGTTGGGTTTAGAACCGTGGCTAAAAGTCATAAATAAAATTTTTGTATTGGGTTAGTCACGATTTAACTCAATAACCGTGACCATTACAAAAAATGTTTAAACATAATACTACGGTTTAGATAAAACCGTGACTAAATGGTTCTTTAAGGTCACAATTTTTTTCCCGTGACAAGTAACGAATAAAAACCGTGGCCATAGACAGACATATAGTCATGGTTTTTGTCTAAACCATGGTTTTATATTGTACAAAAGACACAAATCGACACAAATATGATCATAGTCTAGTTGGTAAGTGCATTTCTCTCAACCCAACAGACGTGGGTTCGAGTCCCTCTCTCTGCACTAATTATTTTTTCATTTAAAATGACATTGTAGTCTCCTTCTATTGTATGTGGCTTTGGAGGCTTTTTTAGATTTATATTATTTCCATTTTTTTATTATTCCTCCATCTCACTGCAATCTTCATCCCTTCCATCAATTGATTCAATTCTTCCAATATATTTATTTCTTTCAATTCTTCAGTTCCACTTTTTGCCACGGTTTTAGAAATACAGGTTAGCCACGGTTGGGTTTAGAACGGTTTTAGAAATACAAGATTAACGTTTCTGGCGGATTTTCGACGGTACATGTAGGTTCACAGGAATTCAGCCGGAACTATAATATTTCTTTATTATTCTTATTTTTATTCTTATATAATTATCAACATTATTATTATATTATTATTATTATTATTATTATTATTATTATTATTATTATTATTATTATTATTATTATATAATTTTTAAAAATGGTATAATAATAATAATAAATATAATAATTATTATTATTATTATTATTATATAATTATTATTATTATACAATCGATTAAAACCTAAAACGGTCCATTGAAAGCCAAAATGATTCATTAAAGCCTAAAATGGTTCATTGAAACCCCCATTACGGTTCATTAAAGCCCAAAGCGGTCCCATTAAAGTCCAAATTGGTTCTTTAAAGCCCAAATCGGCCCATTAAAGCCCATAACGGTTCATTAAAGCCCAAAACGATACATTGAAGCCCATAACCATTCAATAAAGCCCAATACAGTCCACTGTAGCCCATTACGGACCATTAAAGCCCAAAACGGTTAACTATAGCCCAAAACGGTTCATTAAAGTCCAAAACAGTCCATTAAGCCCATAACGGTTCATTAAATCCCAAAACCGTTCATTAAAGCCCAATACAGTCCATTGAAGCCCATTACGGTTCATTAAAGCCCAAAGCCATCCATTAAAGCCCAAAACGATACATTGAAGCCCAAAACGGTTCTTTAAAGCCTAATACAGTCCATTGAAGCCCATTACGATCCATTAAAGTCCAAAACAATACATTAAAGCGCAAAACGGTTCATTAAAGCCCAATACAGTCCATTGAAGCCCATTACGATCCATTAAAGTCCAAAAAACCATACATTAAAGCCCAAAACGGTGAATTAAAGCCCAATACAGTCCATTGAAGCCCAATATGATCCATTAAAGTCCAAAACGATACATTGAAGCCCATAACGGTTTATTAAAGCCCAATACAGTCCATTGAAGCCCATTACGGTCCATTAAAGCCCAAAGCGGTTAACTATAGCCTAAAACGGTTCATTAAAGCCCAATGCAATCCATTGAAGCCCATTACGGTTCATTAAAGTCCAAAATGGTTCATTAAAGCCCAAAATGGTTCATTGAAGCCCAATACAGTCCATTAAAGCCCAATACAGTCCATTGAAGCCCATAACGGTTCATTGAAGCCCATTACGGTCCATTAAAGCCCAAAGCGGTTAACTGTAGCCCAAAACGATACATTAAAGCCCAACGGTTCATTAAATCCCAAAATGGTTCATTAAAGCCCAATACAGTCCATTGTGGGTTTTAGTGATCTTATCGAGCCTAATACACACCACATACATATATGTAGTACATACATGCATACAAACACATAATAAATCACCATTGATGTTATTGGGCCTTAATAAGTCATAAATGGTCTTATTAGACTATAATGGCTCTTAATACGCTTTATTGGTTCTTAATAGAATATTTAAAATTTTATTAACTTATGTGGTGTTAAACTAAAGTTTTACAAATAAAGAGCCCAATACATACGACATGCATATATGCAGTACATACAAGACCCGATCAACTTCATTAAGAGTCACTCAAGCCCACAAAGGCCTAATATGGTTCATTAACAACCATTGAGTCAAATATGATTCGTCAAGGACCATTGTAGTTCATTAAGAGTAATTGGAATAAATCAAGGCCTAATCAAGTTCATTAAGAGTCACTTAAGCCCACAAAGGCCCAATAAGGTTCATTAACAACCATTGAGTCAAATATGATTCGTCAATGACCATTATCTGATTAGGGCTACTAATATGTATATCTGATCAAGGCATAATACAATTTGTTACTACCTATTATAGTCAAGCAAGACCCAATACAATTTATTAGTAGGTGTTGAAAGCCATGTAAACCCAATACAGTCCATCAACAACAACAATTAAGATTCGTATGTAAACACGAGATAAGAGTCATAAGTAGGGATGTGCAAAAAGTAAACTGATTCAATCAGAACCGCCCGACCTTGATTGGATATCCAATTGTAATTGGATCGGATCAGATCAAAATCTTCAACATCCAATTTGGATCGGTCGGTTCTTGGATGACAGTCCAGAACCGACCAAAATCGAACCGAACCGAACCGATTCACTATCCAACCATCCATCCAATTATCATCTAACCACTCATCCGGTTATCATCCAACCACTTATCCGATTATCATCTAACTACCATCCAATACATTATAATTTAAAGTTTCAAAAGTAAAAAAGTTTTTATTTTTAAAACATTATAGGGAATTATAAACTAAAAAACTAGATTTAATCTAAATTTTTATGTATATAATATATTATTTAAGGAATTATAAACTAAAAAACTAGATTTAGGGGGTGTTTGGGAGTGCTTATATTTTTTACTTATTTGCTTATAGCTTCTCCTCACCGCAAATAAGCAGTTTGGAGTGTTTGGATAGAAAAAAATTAAAAGTGCTTATTTGCTTCTCCTCACCACAAATAAGTTGTTTTTGATAAGTCAATCCATACCTACTTATTTACTTCTCCTTATTTTCTAATCTATCCAAATTACCTTTTTACCCTCAATTTTTAACAAACACTTTTTAAAAACTGCTTTTCCTCACCACATAAGCAAATAAGTATAAGTTAAGAATATAAGCACTCCCAAACACCCCCTTAATCTAAAATTTTCATTCTCCCCCCCCCCCTCCCTCCCCCCCAAATTCACTTCCCCCCTTCCCCCAATTTTTGTTTCCCACATCTTCTTCCCTCAACCGAGAGCCACCTTCCCTCAATCTGTTTCCCAATTCATTCTCCCACCAGTCGCCGTCGACAGCCACCAACAACCGAGAGCTCTCCACCGTTGCTTTCCCCACCACCAGTCGAGCGTCACCACCGAGAAGAATCCACCGAGCGTGGCCATCGAGAGCCACCAGCAGCCGTGTGTTTAACTTTGTTTTTTATATACAAGTAATACTCTGTGTGTTTAACTCTGTTTTTGCTTTGGTTAAATGGTAGACTTATGGGATATTAACGATTTAGGGTTTAGTTCGATCCCCACTAGGGAAGTTTTGTTTAGTGGTAGTTGTAGATTTTCTCTCTCAATGGATATCAGTAAGTTTTTCATTATACTTTTCAATGTTTCATGCTTTTTTGTTTATTTAATCTAACCCATCGAGCCTTCAAGTAGTTCCTTGGTCAAGGACTCGTGATTCTCAGTAAGTTTTTGTTCATTTTTGCTACAATCATGTGAAAAGTCGATTAAATGAAATTAAGGGAGTGTGTTTTAAAACAACTTATTGACTTATTGGCTTTTCAAGAAGTCAATAAGTTAAAAAGCTTGTTTGGCAAATGCAAAAGCACTTTTGAAACTCCATTTGGATTACATTGCAAACGCGATTTGGAAGAAGTCACCTCTTCCTGACTTTTGGATTGAAAAACAGCTTTTGGCCACCAAAATTACAAAAATAACCTCAATTTTTTTAACCTAAAATTCTCATATTTTTTTAACCTAATTTTTTAACCTAAAATTCTCATATTTGTTAAAAAAAAAATTTGCCAAAATATTTTTTTTAACCTAATTTTTGTAACCTAAAATTTTTTTTAACCTAAAAAAATATTTTTTGTCTAAAAATATATAGGCATGTCCTTTTTGGTCATTTTACATGTATAAGCTAAGCCAAACACTTTTCAAAAAATAACTTATTGACTTTTTCTACCACAAAAGCTAATCTAAACATTTTTTTAAAAACTCATTTTCCAAAAGCAATAAGTCAATAAGCACTTTTGGCCAAAAGCACTTTTGGACTAAAAAAGCACTCCCAAACACCCCCTAAAAGGATACCCCGGACATAATGAACAGTCCAAACTTGGGATTACATAATGAGAAATAGTGGGTTTAAGTTTAACGTTTATTAAGGATGTAGTTTGTGGGTCTGCCATTTTCTCATCTTGTCTGTTGGTTTGATTTGATGACCTTGTGGAATCGTTTGTGTTATCTGAGTAGGACTGTTTGATGTTGTTAGTATCTCTCTTATACTGAATCCAGATCACAGTAGATCCATCGTTCCTCTACTGATTCCAATCGAGGTAATTTCTTTTTGTTTCCATCTTCACTTTTGTGGGTTAAGGTTCTTGAGTTTTCTTGTGGGTTTGGGTTCGATTTCTTCATCTGTTGTTTGATTTCATAAAATGTTTGCTTCTTTTAGCTGAAATATAATAGTTGGTATCATTAGATAATCACTCGATCAATTACTAATTCGATGGCTTTTATGGATTTAGAAAACCATCAGTTGTATTGCTTTTTATCGAACTTTTTTATTTGTTTGATTTTACAAATAGGAGCATTTCATTTCACAAATCATAGATTGGTTCATCGGTTAATACAAATCATAGTTTGATAAATCCTAAATGGGTTATCAACTAATACTTGGGTCATTGGCTAATACAAATAATAGATTGTTGTATTAATTGGCTAATACATAGATGGATGGGGACAACTTAGACCCTGTTTTAGAGTCCAGAAAATAGCAACTAGGAGCATTTTTGGTTCGCAATCTGTGCAAGCTTACTGACAGCAACTAAGGGGATGTTTTTTCGTGCAGGATCGATGGCAACGGCCTTGTTACTGTTGTCCATTGAGTAGCAGCTCTTAGGGGCTGTCTAACTGTCATTTTGAGACTGTTTTTATGGTAAAATACCAGGTGGTTACAGAGTGATGTTTAAAAGACTTTTTTTAATCGAGAGGGGCGGAGAATAGAACGAAACAAAGGAACAATATCGAGGGTTAAGTTAATGCTTTAGAATTGTGATTCACCCGCGCTGCATCGCGCGGGTAGACAACTAGTATAAATATATACATTTCACTTTGCTGCTGTTCCAGCACACTTTGGTTGACTTCGACGTCAATTTTGGACCAGATTCACTTTGAATTTGCAAAAACTTAAAACACGAACACTGTGCGTCTATGTGTTGGCTTTCCGGAACATCTTGAATCGCCTCAAACGGAGCTCGTACGAGTGAGATATGCTCAAAATACGACAGCCTCGCAAATATGTCAAAACCCATCGTTTTGGCTCTTTATCGTTTTTTGATTTATGTTCATACTTTCTTCATATTCAAGATTTCTGTTCATACTTTCTACATATACGTTTTTTTATTTCGGCTTCTGTTCATACTTTCTACATATATGTGTGTGTGTGTGTGTGTGTGTGTGTGTGTGTGAGATTCGGCTTCTAGGATTGAAATCGCAGCAGCAAAACAAGCGTGTGCCAAGGTCAAGTCGGTTGGGACGTTCGGGATATACGGGACTAAGAGAAAAACTCGTAAGTTCGTTGTCTTATTGTATGTGATTTTCTGTTCGAGTTATACTCCATCTGTTCGGTTGATGAATTACTAGGTCAAGAATAAAGAACTTGCCGAAGATGAAGTTCTTGAGCGGTTTTCATGTGGAGGAAGGCACGTGAATCGAAAGATGGAGAATACAAAGACGATGATGTTAGCAAATGTGGCAAATGAAATTGTAAGAAGCCTGCAACTTCCTAGAAATCTGACTTTTACTGCAACTTCCTAGTAATTATGTTTCGGTTCTGCTCGTTTGGTTGTTTGTTTAACCATTCAGCACTTGTTACTATTTTATTTTGTCAAAACAGTTCTGTTTGGTTCTGTTGGGTTTGCTTAACCATTCAGACCTTAGTGTTGGTTGTTTTGGTGGTATATAATTCATGCTTGTTGTTCCATTCAGACCTTGGGTCTGCTTAACCTTTTTACATGTTGAAATTCTTGTGTAGGTAGACATCTTTAAAGGCATTGGGTTGACGCCTTCTAGTTCTGTCAATGGTCTTAAGACCACAAGACTATTCACTACACAACAGAATTAAGTGGTAAGTTTATATAAAATCTTTCTTTTGTGGTTTATTTCGATCTTCAAAAGCAATGAATGTTGGATTTTGGGTTGTATGACGGGCTGTTTGGATGCCTTTCCGGACTGCACATATATAAATATATACATTTCACTTTGCTGCTGTTCCAGCACACTTTGGTTGACTTCAACGTCAATTTTGGACCAGATTCACTCTGAATTTGCAGAAACTTAAAACACGAACACTGTGCGTCTATGTGTTGGCTTTCCGGAACATCTTGAATTGCCTCAAACGGATCTCGTACGAGTGAGATATGCCCAAAATACGACAACCTCGCAAATCTGTCAAAACCCATCGTTTTGGCTCTTTATCGTTCTAACAATATGCTGGAATTTATGGTTTTACGTACGGGAAAGATTCTAGTGGGATCATGTGAACTATAGTGACTTCATAAAATTTTGGGGCCATATTTAGGGACTGTTTATAACTGTTTTAGGGGCTGTTTACATCTGTTTTGGAGGACATTTAGGATCCGTTTAGAGGGTTGTTTACACCGTTTTGGGGAGGGATTGAATCCAGATTAGTGGTTTCGCTAGCACATTGAGAATGCTTTCTTTCTGTGATTTTTTTTATTAATTTGGGACCAAAGTAGTACCTTTTTTGTGGAATTCGTTGGTTTGTAATTTTTTATTCTTGTTGCAGGTATCGGATCCAACTTCTAATCAACATGAAGATAAACAAAATCCTAAGAAGAGAAAGAAGAATTATACAACTGTCAATGAATTACAGAACCCTAAGCATACGAGGAGCAGCTTTAAAAAATCTAATATAATAGAGAACTAGTAGTGATACGTTTATCATTGGTATTTTTATTCCTTATGATGTATGACTATTAATTTAATTGTTTGATGTTTTTGAATTAATTATTATGTTAAACTTTTTTAAAGATTTATTTATTATTTTGGCACACATTAGTAAGTAGTTTATGGCCACATTAATGTAACATTTGGTGTGACCGAAAGGCACCCAATAGTCATGGTATTAACAATTCACTGTAATCGTATGTAATGAAATGGCCACAGTTAATGTAACATTTGTGTGGCTATAAGTAGTTTATGGTCACGGTTTTAGTTTACTCATGTGACCAAAAGGTCTCTAATAGCCACGTTTAATATGAGTTTGTGTGGCGATAAGTAGTTTATAGCCATGGTTTTAGTTTACTCATGTGACCAAAAGGTCTCTAATAGCCACGTTTAATATGAGTTTGTGTGGCCATAAGTAGTTTATGGTCACGGTTTTAGTTTACTCATGTGACCAAAAGGTCTCTAATAGCCACGTTTAATATGATTTTGTGTGGCTATAAGTAGTTTATGGTCACGGTTTTAGTTTATTCATGTGACCAAAAGGTCTCTAATAGCCACGTTTAATATGAGTTTGTGTGGCGATAAGTAGTTTATAGCCACGGTTATAGGAACATTTGTGTGGCTATAAGTAGTTTATGGTCACCATTTTAGTTTACACATGTGACTAAAAGGTCTCTAATAGCCACATTTAATATGAGTTTATGTGGCGATAGGTAGTTTATAGCCACGGTTATAGGAAAAATGCCCCAATACCATCAAATTTTGGATACGTTTATGGCCACGGTTTTTAGGCTATGGCTACGGTTTTTCATGTGATATGGTGACGCATTTTAAACGTGGCGAAAAGGGTATCAATTGTCACGCAAGAATAGGCTACGGTTTGATTGGAAAAAAAACCGTGGCCAAAGGCCTATGGCCACGGTTTTTGACCGTGGCAAATGTGAGTTTTTATACTAGTGAAATAAGAAGCACTAATTAGAAATATCAGTGAGATTTTCAAAAGAATCACTGAAAGGAAGAAATATTCAGCGATGTAATTTATTTTGAAATTCTGCATGCTGAAGCGTACTTCAGCGTTTAAGAGATAGAACGTACCTTGATATCAGTGAATCAATTTGTTCAGAGATTTGATGATTAATAGGGGTATACAAGTTCATATTATCATTGATCTAATGTTAGCCACTGAAGATTTTATTCTTCCAGGTTCAGCATTCCAAGCTCGCTGATGAGAAAGTTGAATCTTGTCTCATCAAGAGGATTGGTGAACAGATCAGCTAACTGAAAGTCGGTTGGGATAAAGTGAAGTTCTATATCACCATTCATCACATGATCTCTGATAAAATGATACCTGATTTCGATGTGTTTGGTCTTTCAGTGTAGCACTGGATTGTTTGCTATGGCGATGGCACTAGTGCTGTCGCAATAGATTGGAATTTTGGAGAGCTGAAGGTCATAGTCCTATAGTTGATTTCTCATCCATAAGACTTGAGAACAACAGCTTCCAGCGGCTACGTACCCAGCTTCAGCGGTTGAGGTGGACACTGAATTTTGCTTTTTACTTGTCCAACTCACCAGCTTTCCACCCAAGAGCTGACAGCCTCTTGTGGTGCTTTTCCTATCCAATTTGCATCCTGCAAAATCACTATCTGGATAGGCGAATCAAACCATGTGTCTTTGGGATACCAAAGACCTAGGTTAGGAGTGCCCTTAAGGTATCGAAAAATACGTTTTACATCGATCAAATGAGATTCCTTAGGTTCAGATTGATATCGTGCACATAAACAAGTTGCATACATATCAGGACGACTAGCTGTAAGATACAGAAGAGATCCGATCATCCCACGGCACGCTGTGACATTAACAGACTTTCCTGATGGATCTTTGTTAAGTGTCAGTGGCGGTGCCATTGGGGTTTTCATAGTTGAGCTTTGAGTTAAATCAAACTTTTTCAGCATATCTTTAACATACTTACCTTGTTGAATGAAATTGCCTTTTTCATTCTGCTTGATTTGAAGACCAAGGAAATATGTCAGTTCACCCATCATACTCATTTTATATTCAGCTTTCTTCTTTCAGCGAAACGAGTACATAATTCAAGGTTAGTAGACCCAAATATAATATCATCGACATATATTTGAACAAGAATGGTATGACCTTTTACTTTCCTGAAAAATAGAGTTTTATCGATTTTACCACGCTCAAATTTTTCAACATGGAGATAAGTTGAGAGAGTGTCATACCATGCACGAGGAGCTTGCTTTAAGCCATAAAGTTCCTTATCCATCTTATATACATAACCTGGATGCTTAGGATCAGTGAATAGACGAATAGCTTCGAGTATTACCACTGGGGCAAATTTTTCGTTGTAGTCTATGCCTTCCTCTTGTCAGTATCCCTGAGCAACAAGACGAGCCTTGTTGCGGGTTATAGTTCCATGTTCATCCAACTTGTTTCGATAGACCCACTTAGTGCCTATCACTGACTTGTCAGATGGTCTTGGAACGAGATTCCAAACTTTGTTTCTTTCAAATTCTGTCAGCTCTTCTTGCATAGCGCTGACCCAGTTTGGATCTCTGAGGGCATCATCTGTTTTCTTTGGTTCAATCAGAGAAATAAAGTTAACAAATAAACAAATGTTACCTGAACCTCGTCGAGTATGAACACCAGCGTTTGGATCACCAAGAATCTGATCAATGGGGTGATTGATAGTCCATCGCTGAGCCGGAGCATGATTCGCTGACTCAATTTGAACTTCTGGAGGAGCTGAAGAAGAGGCTAGGTATTTCAGGCAAAAGTGGAAGAGGTTCAGATGACATTTCATTCACTGATTGCTGAGAAGTAGATGGACTATCTGAGGTAGATGGTTCAGAAGCAGGCATAGTGTTAAGAGGAACAGCTGAAACCCATGACGATTCAGCTTCACTTGTCTGCATGCTTGGGATGATGGTAAGATCATCATCAGCGGTAGGGATGTTGACTTGAGGATTGGGAATGCTTTCCGAGTCCCCAAGATAAGAAAACATCCATTGATTGATTTCTTCAGTATCAGCAGAAGGTCTTGAATTAGCTGATCGGGATTCGTCAAAAGTGACGTGGATTGTTTCTTCCACAGTTTGTCTTCGGCGATGGAAGACTCTGAAGGCTTTAGAGATTGAAGAATATCCAAGAAATATTCATTCATCAGCCTTGGGATCAAACTTTCCAAGGGCATCCCTGTTGTTCAGTATGAAACACTGACATCCAAAGATGTGAAGAAAGCGAATAGAAGGCTTTCTCCCATGGAAAACTTCGTAGGCTGTTTTCTTGAATCTTTTGACAATCAGCCACCTGTTTTGAGTAAAACAAGCAGTGTTGACAACTTCTGCCCAGAACTGAGTAGGTAAATGAGAATCACTGAGCATTGAACGTGCAGCTTCGATGATCGTTCGATTTCTTCTTTCAGCGACTCCATTTTGTTGCGGTGTTCTCACTGAAGAAAAGTTGTGAGAAATACCCTTACTTTCAAAGAAATTTTCAAGGGAACTGTTTTTGAATTCAGTCCCATGATCACTTCATATTGAGCGAACGGTCATGTTATTCAGGACTTCTATTTTCCTGATAAAGGAGATGAGTTCATCAGGGGTGTCACTTTTAGAACGGAGAAACATAAACCACGTGTAGCGAGAGAATTCATCAACAATGACCAGTGTATATTTCTTTCCAGCGATGGATTGTTTGTTGACAAGACCAAACAAATCCATGTGAAAAGTTGAAGAGGAGATGACACTGTAGAAACTTGCTTTGACTTGTAGCTTGCTTTGGTTTGTTTCCCTTTTTCACACGCTGAACATAAAGATTCCTTAGCGTATGAATGTTGAGGAAGACCAGTAACCAACTCTTTTGAAGAAAGAGTATTCAGTGTCTTGAAGTTGAGATGAGAGAGCCTCTTACGCCATAGCCAATTGACATCAGATGAGGCTTTTGAGAAGAAACATGAGTTCTTAGTGGTTGTAGAGTCCATGTTTATAACATAAACATTTTCCAAACGGTATCTGTTGAGTGCGATCTTCTCTTTTTTGTCAGTGACAAATCATGATTCCTTAGTGAAACATACTTTGTAATCCTTGTCACATAGTTGACTGATGCTTAGAAGATTGTGCTTCAGTCCTTCAATATATGCGACTCTTCTGAAGGTTGTTGTACCATTAGAGAGTACACCAAACCCTCGGGTATAGCCTTTTCCATTTCCACCAAAGGTCACAGAGGGACCTTTCTCTTCCTTATATTCAGCGAGCAGGTTCTTTTTGCCAGTCATGTGTCTAGAGCATCCGCTATCGAGATACCAGATACCCTTCAGGACCTGCAAACAAAGGAAGATTAGTTTGATTTAGGCACCCATTTTACTATGTGGCCACATTTTCCAGTGGTGGTAGAGGAAGTGGAAGGTTCAGCAATCTTCGCAGCATTTGAAGATTCAACTTCAGTGACATTCTTCACTTTGGTTAATTTCTTAACCTCAGTGGTTGATTTCACCTTAACCTGATTTGCACCAGGATTGGTCTTCTTTGCCTTGGGGGCAACCTTCTTTACCTCGGCTAATTTCTCAGCCTTGGTAGCTGTGGGGCACTTACTAGCAATATGATCAGTAAGTCCACAATGATAACATTTCCTATAGCTAAAAGTAGCTTTAGGACCATTTGCATTCTTAGCCGAAATTTTTAAATGGGCAGGGCCAGCACCAAGAATACCTTTGGCATTGGAAATTGGAGGAACTATCAGTTCTTCGGATTTCTTACCAATTACATCCACTCTCAGTTTAGGAGTAGATCGCTGAATAAGTTCAGGGATCTTGGTCTTAGACGTAGAGGGATGGATCACTGAAGGTTTGAGAACTTTCAGCTTAGGTACAAAGGTACCCTTCTGAGGTTTTTGATTAAAAACTTTTTCTTTACCTTTACCTTTAGAAATCAAGGTAGGTTTTTCCTCAGGGATGGGAGTTTTTTAAGAGGAACACTGAGACGAAGAGGTGTCTATGATAGATGACACTAACATTCCAAACTTAAGTATGGAACGATCAGTGGTTGGTTCTTCAGCATCAGCTTTGTAACCAAGACCACGTTTGTCACTGAGGGGAATCTGAGCACCTAATATCTCAGTGATCGTTGTTGAGGATTTACACCATCCTTCAACAGTAACTTGTTCAGCTTTTAATGCAGCGATAGCTTCTTCTCGCTCAATACTAATGATTTGATTTATGCAGACCTGATCTTTCAAATTTTCTTCTATTTTAGAAAGCTTTTGAATTTGCAAATGACAGTTTTTAAGCAGTTCAACGAGATCAATATTTTGTTTTTCAGCTTTGGTCTTGCCATTCATGGCATCATATAAATCAATAGTCAAAAGGTCGACGGTTTGTCGTCTATCAACGTCATTAAAGGCTGAAGTGGAAGTGTCAGTGAGAGAAATTGATACCTGAGAGGTAGAGGTAGAAGTAGAGGGAATTTCAGCTTTTTCTTCCTCTTCTTCTATTTGAGCCATGAGGCAAATATTGGCCTCATCATCATTAGAGTCAGATGATTCTTCGTCTGATGCAGCCCAATCATGATCTTCAGCGATCATGCCTTTATCTTTCTTCTTAAAGCATTTCATCTTTGTATATTTTTCTTTCAGCTTCTGGTATTTGTCATCTCTAGCCCTGGGGTTAGAGGATTTCTTGTAGGAAGAAGATGAAGGTTTGAATATTTTCTTTGACCTGCATTCATTAGCAAAATGTCCTACTTTTTCACAGTTAAAGCAGGTAGCAGTGGCCTTATCTACAAGAGTTGAAGATTTGGGCTTGTCAGTGAGGAAAGAGGTTTATTTCTTCTGAAGTTACTCTTTCTGGCGAATCTCCTAAAAGTATTGGTCAGAAGTGTTAGAGATTCATCAAGTTCTGAATGATCAGCTTCTGATGAATCATCAGAGTTAGATTCCAACTCAAGATTCTTCTTAAGTTGACACGACTGCTCATGATTGAGCATAGTGCCAAATAAGGTAGAGAGGGTCATTGATTTCAGATCCTTTGAGAGCTTAAACACATAGAATAACTGTCCCAGCTTTCAGGAAGACTTTCCAGAAACTTTGTCAGGATCTCAAAGTTAGAATATTCCTTACCAACAGTTTTTAAATCAATAATTAGACAGTTAAACCGTTGATGTATTTCAGAGAGAGTTTAATTCTTACCACAAATGAAACTTTCGTACTGCCTTACCAGGTTAATCTTTCTTGAATCCTGGACTTCAGTAGTAACTTCATATTGAACACATATAGTGTCCCACATGGCTTTAGAACTCTTTAGGTTCATGATGGAGTGGTAGACTTCATCAGGAAGAGCCATTGAGATGATGGATCTGGCCTTAGTATCGATGGCCACCTTTTTCTCGTCTTCATCAGTCCAGTGAGTGACTTCCCTGGGGATGATTCGTTCAGGGATGACAGCTCTAGTAGCAGTGGCTGGAACAGAAGGTCTATCATGAAAGGGACATATGGTCCATTTTCGATATAGTAAGGTATAGTGGGATCTACACCTTCCAAGAAGAGCATCATCCTATTTTTCCAAAGATTGAAATTATCTTTGCTAAATCTAGGGGGTTTTGCAAGAGAGCCATTATCGATATAGTTTGTATTTGTGGAGTTAGCCATAATGAAGAATAGCAAGGAAGAAAGAAATAGATAGTATAAGCAATATCTTGTTTATTAGATTAAACAAACCGCTCTGAAACCACTTGTTGGTCCAAAAGGGGTTATATAAGTTTGTAGAAGGGGGGGTTGAATACAAACACACGATTTTTATCTTTCTAAATTGTTTATTGATATGTATCAAACAATTTACAGTTTGTTGCGGAACAAGATTAAGGAATAAACCTAATTTAAACAAACTATGAGAACACTAAGAGTTCTTGCACTAGAAATAGAGATTAAGAAAATAAGAATACTAAGGAGAGTATTCTTTCACACAGTAAGTTCAGCGAGAGAGGAATGGCCGAGCTCCTTCAAAATGAAGTAGGGTTTCTTTTATATATTGCATGCATTTAATGCAAGTCAGTATACCTTTACACGTGACAGCCACTGGTTGGTTGCATGATTTGACTTCAGTAGACAACCTAGTGGCCGCATGATGAACATTGCAGAATCAGAGTTGGTTGTACGATTTTGGACAAAAGGGATGTCCGTTCTAACAAAATCGTACGGAGGCGTGCAAGGGGAATAAGATAAAAGTTGCTTGTAGAACAGGCTTCATGATCAGCGTTCGCTGAATGATTCTTTATCAGCGAATGATAAAGTTCAGCGTTCGCTGAAATCTTCTACTTGAAACTTCACGTTGGATGGACAAGTCTTGGCTTCGCTGATATCCGCATCAGGTCACTAGTAGACTTAGTCGCTGGTTCTTTGGCTTGATCTTCGACTTCAGCGTACAACATAGTTGACGTGAATCTTGTCTTCAGGGATCATAAGTAAACAACATAAATTATCAACGATCATTAGTAAGACTGAACAGACTCAGGGCTCACTGATGTACAATGTTCGCTGGAGTGTAACTTAAAGAACATGAGTTTCCTATCAGCGGTACTAAACAGACTTAGTATATATATTTGATAGTGAAACTATAATACATATTGTCTACTTACAATTTTCACTAAATGTTTCTCAGGGTCATTATCAAATCACGGAGGGTTTGGATCAACATATTTTCTTGTGTTTTTTCGAACCTATCTTATGGTAATCAAATCCTTCTGATTCAGAGATGTCGTAGAAAATAGAGAATATATTATTTTTTAAAATAGTGAATTATGGTTTATAATTATTATGTTATGCATGAAATTTCATTATCATAATGATATTGGATTTTTGTATTCTTACATTTTGTTGATAATACTTCATCAATTAATATTTCAATTTGTGAATCAAAACTACTCAATCTATTGGATCTCCAGGTAGTAGGGGAATCACATGGATTTCTTAAGTCCCTATAAACCTTAGGTCTATTTACACCCGTTTGACAAAATCCAATCGATATCTTGCGGTTTAATTATTTTGAAGATAACATTGTTAATTATAAAGCTTTGGCAGGAGGCCGAAAAGAATATGAGTTAGGCATATGAAGCCAATTTTAATGTTTTAAAACCATAATAGTATTTTAAGAGATTTTGTTATTAGACAAATAAATATTGGTTTGGACATAAAGTCAAATTCAAACTTTTAACATCTTAATAGTATTTTTATAGCTTTTGGTAAAAGACCAAAATATATGGAGGTTGGAAGTGTAACTTCAAAAAATTAATTGTAAAATTGAAAATTATGAGTAGGAACTCACAATTAAATAGACATTCACAATTTAAATTTTATGAGGAAAGTATATCAATTCGAGATAATAAATCCTTAATTAAATTGACAAACTTACATTGACGAATAAATAATAACATGTCTAAAATAATTGAAATAAAACTTGAATTGATCAAAATAAGTAAATAAAATTACCAGGTCAATTAAATATTTAACATTAAACCAATTAATTAATTATATATATAGCTTAATGAATCCAATAATCTAAGATATATGATAATTCCAAAAGAAAAAGTGCATATTTAAATATGGTATGTTTTAAATATCATGCGGAAAAATTAATCCAAAAAAAACATTTGAATAGTATATAGATAATCACTTAAAAAACTAATACATGATTAATTAAGTTAATAAATATTTAAATAAAATAATTGAATACTCAAAAAATCGCATTTATATATGATTATCCATCCATAATTTTACACCTACCAAATAAGTTAAGATAAACATAATAATAGATATAATTTTTAAATAATAAGAAATCTTCATAAAAGTATATATTGATCATGATATTATATCTTAGTACCACTACTTATGTCATATACAAACAAATATAATAATTTGAATATTATGATATAACAATGAATTGTAAATATCTAGTAGAAATCTATTTAACATTATGTTATGATAATGATTGTAAATCACAATAAACAATAAACATGGTAATGGTAATATTTAGCAAAGTAGGAATATTAGGTTTCAATTAATTGTATCAAAATTTAAAACAATTTAACATATAAATATCAATCTGATAAATCTTTATATATATAAAAGGAAAACCTAATAGATATGAGGTGGCACCATGATAATTGAGTATTCTCAAATGGTGGATTGTAGTTGAGTTATAGCTATCCCACATTGGTGAGGAGTTGAAATACTAGAACAAATATGTGTGTATAAAAAAGTTGGATGTGATGACTTTGTTTTCATTCTCATAGAGTTATCTTATTTTGGATAACCTTTATTTTGCATCATGAGATTATTCTCAAATGATAGATTGTGGTTGAGCTTTAGCTCTCCTACATTGGTGAAAAGTTGAAAATTTTGAATAAAGAGGTGTATAAAAAGGTGGATGTGATGCTTTTGTGTCCATTCTCATATGGTTGTCTTATTTTGGATGACCTTCTTTTTGCACCATGAAAATTGAGTATTCTCAAATGCTCAATTGTAGTTTACTTTTAGCTATTTCACATTGGTAACAAGTTGAAAAATAGAATAAAGATGTGTAAGAAATGTAAGTGTAATGCATTTGTGTCTATTCGTCGGTTTTAACACATAAGATTGTATTATTTTAGATGACATTTTTTACAAAAAATATCATCAATTATCTATATATATATATTAAAAAAAACAAAAGGTTATGAGATGACACCATGAGATATGAGTATTCTCAGGTGGTGAATTGTGTGGTTGAGTTATTGTTTATCCCACATTGGTGAAAAGTAGAAAAAATTAAAATAAATATGTGAATAGAAAATGTGAATGTGGTACCTTTGTGCCCATCCATGATTCATAGGGCCATGATTCATAGATTGTTTTATTTTGGATGAATTTTTTGAAAAAACAAATAAAAATTATTATTGTATAAAAAATCAATCGATTAATATATCAATTAATAAAAATGTTAAAAACCAATAATTGAACTAAAGGTCATGATGTACACATTGTTGGGAAGTTAAAAAATTGAAATAATTAAATTTATAGATTAAAGAAGAAATAATAATCTATAATAATGTGGCAGTGTGAGATCTGTGTATTTCAAAATCTAGCATCGTGGTGGTGTTTTACTCATCCCACAATGATAAGTAATATAAGATTGGAGAATGAAAGTAATTATAAGATAACCTTTATTTTGCATCATGAGATTATTCTCAAATGATAGATTGTGGTTGAGCTTTAGCTCTCCCACATTGGTGAAAAGTTGAAAATTTTGAATAAAGAGGTGTATAAAAAAGTGGATGTGATGCTTTTGTGTCCATTCTCATATGGTTGTCTTATTTTGGATGACCTTCTTTTTGCATCATGAAAATCTAGTATTTTTCAAATGCTCAATTGTAGTTTACTTTTAGCTATTTCACATTGGTGACAAGTTGAAAAATAGAATAAAGATGTGTAAGAAAGGTGAGTGTAATGCATTTGTGTCTATTCGTCGGTTTTAACACATAAGATTGTATTATTTTAGATGACATTTTTACAACAAATATCATCAATTATCAATATATATATATATATATATTAAAAAAACCAAAAGGTTATGAGATGACACCATGAGATATGAGTATTCTCAGTGGTGAATTGTGTGGTTGAGTTATTGTTTATCCCACATTGGTGAAAAGTTGAAAAATTAGAATAAAGATATGAATAAAAAATGTGAATGTGGTACCTTTGTGCCCATCCATGATCATAGGGCCATGATTCATAGATTGTTTTATTTTGGATGAATTTTTTAAAAAACAAATAAAATTTATTATTATATAAAAAATCAATCGATTAATATATCAATTAATAAAAATGTTAAAACCCAATAATTGAACTAAAGGTCATGATGTACACATTGTTGGGAAGTTAAAAAATTGAAATAATTAAATTTATAGATTAAAGAAGAAATAATAATATATAATAATATGGCAGTGTGAGATCTGTGTATTTCAAAATCTAGCATTGTGGTGGTGTTTTACTCATCCCACAATGATAAGTAATATAAGATTGGAGAATGAAAGTAATTATAATAAACAAGGAGACTTGACTTTTGATTAATAAAAGGATTGCTTGGCTAGATATTCTATGGCCAACCTTATTTTTCTTAAAAAACTATTTATTTAAGTAAATAAATTGATAGATAAATGAATAGAAATCATTATATTTCATCAAATTATATAATATTATCAAATGTTGAACCGTGATGTTTTTTTATTATCTCACAAGTCACAAGAAGATGCAAGTATTATCAAATCTTGAATTAAGATGATGTTATCCACATTGATAGAAAGACGATAAATTTGGAAGAATTAGTGAGTATGTAAAGTAAATGGGAGTCTTATTTAATTATCCCACATCGACGGAAAGACAATAGATTTGGAAGAGGGTGTTAGTATATAAAAGCTGGAAGAGATGTCTTATTTGTTTATCCCACATCGGTGAAAAACGATAGATTTGAAAGAAGAGGTTAGTATATATAAAAGGTGAATGAGATGTCTTATTTGGTAAGTCCACATCTACAGATTGGTAACAAATTTAGAACAATAGGCAAGTAAAGAAAAATGTGGATAAGATGCCTTACAAGTTTAAAAGAGTTTATGATAACTTATTTGGTTGTCTTTTTTTAGTCGACCTATTTTGCTAAAAATCAGTTTTTATTAAATATTAACCTTTATATAACTTCATTTATATAAAAAGAACAACCATTATTATGAGTCACTTTGTGAGATTTCAGTATTCTCAAAAGGCATAAGATTGGAGAATGAAGGTAATTATAAGAAATAAGGGATAATTTTGATAGTAAAAAATTTAGTTAGCTAAATATGTTTTAGCTCACGATTTGAATCCATAATAAATTAGCAAGAATGAAGGATCTCAAAGAGAAGGTCGATACTATATGAAAATGTACCACTTATGAAAATACATTATATTTTTAAAATTGTATCTCATTAAATATTAATGGAGAAACTACGTTTTATCTTAACTCAACTCGGTCAAGTACTTAAAATATTTATCGCTACCGCGTAACGCGCGGGATGGACACTAGTATGTAATAAATAAACAAACCACTAACTAATAAAGAAAAAATAGTTAATTTAAATAAAAAACTGAGCCTTGGAGCTATCATCCATTATTTTATTTTATTTTAACTTTTGAAAGAGACGGCATATTGAAACCACTTCAGAAAGAAAAGTCTCTTGGGCACTCTTAATTTCAATGACATTGTTGGCCGTAGAAAATTGAAAGAAAAAATATCCGGTCAATCAAAACATAAATTATAAATAACAATTTGTTGTAGAAAACATAAATCTGATACTTTACATGATTTACGTCAGTTACATGTTAAATAAAAAATGCTTACTTGATAATATATTGAGAGTAGGAGCGTTGTTTGGTTACAATAGACATCGATTGAACAACCGTCTAGCAGCGCCGACAACAATCCGAGCTTACGTGATGATAACGTGTTAAAGGAAGAGAGAAACAAAACAACAGTAAATAGAGAGAATGAATCGTAATTCTCATTAATCATAAGCTCTTTTAAATAGGGATGAGATACAAGTAGATAACTATAAGATCTAACCTATCTCTAATATGTTTATCTCTATCTATATCGTCATATCCTTTAGACGATGACACACTTATCCTACAACAATATAGATACGGGTTCAAACGAGGAGCGTAACAATTTAAGAAAACGCGAGAAACACCGCCCATGTACTGAATCACATGTGATTCACACCTGATCGGGGGCTTTCGCCCATGTAGTGGATCACATGTGATTCACGCCTAAAATCACATGTGATCCGGGCGACTTCCACGCGACTCGCGAACCAGGTCGCCCACTACCCGATTTTTTCGGGAGTAGTGGATCACATGTGATCCAGTACATGGAAGGCGCTCCTCGCGTTTCTCGTAAATAGGTACGCTCCTCGTTTGAACATTCCTCCAACAATATATATAAAGGGATAATAAATTGTAAACCGCTAAATGTGTGTAAACTTGTACACTTTTGGATTTCATAGGTTTTCTTGATGAAATTATTTTATGAAATTGTTTATTTTGATAAAAATGTTTCATATCATTCATTTCTTAATGAAATTGTTTCATATATTTGTGTTTTTTTATGTAAAACGAAAAAGTTTCATCAAGTTTCATAGGAATGAAAAAAAATATATGAAATTACATAAAAACACAAATATATGAAACAATTTCATCAAGAAATGAATGATATGAAACAATTTCATCAAAATAAACAATTTCATGAAAAAAATTCATTAAAAACCCTATGAAATCCAAAGTTTACACGAAATGTTTTTTACAAAATAGTGAGCCTCTCTCTCTATATATATATATATATGGACGTTCATTTGTTAACCCAATATTTTGTATTAACTATGTTAACCCTTTTCAACCAATAGGAAATCATTTTCAACTGTGGTTTCAAATGTATTTCCAATAATTAAATAGGGGTATAAATGAATTTTTTGTAACATTTTTTTATTGGGAGTTATATTTCTCATAGTTTCCTTGATTCTGGCCAGTCTTAATTGATAAAAAATTTGTAACAATTAGTATCAAATAAGTGATTATCAAAATATTGTTGCATCATGAACATACACATTAACATTATGAATCACAGTTTTTGTAACGATAAGGAGAGAGTCGACGTAGAGGACAATGTCGATGTAGGAGCCAATGTGTATGATTGTTCGTCATTATAACTACATCTATGGATATACTTGATGGATTACAACTCAATCCCAATGAAGAATGATAACTACATCGATCGATATACCAACCATGATCATCTACGAAACCAAGCATCTGTCATGAACATATACGAAATACTATTAGTGGTGTGAGATGAAGACATGTGAACAATAATAAAAGGGGGTTAAACTTTATTGGGGTTGTATGTGTTCATCAGTGTGCATTGTAGTTGTGATAAATTGTTTCATGACTGTTTAATATACCAACCACGAACAAATGTGTAACCAACCATGTGTCCATTTACATAAATGGGTTCATTGGTTAAGTGTATCAACCATGACAACAATGAAACCAACCATGTGTCATGAACACATATGAAATAGAATTAGTGGTGCGAGATGAAGACATATGAACAATTATAAAAGGGGTTAAAAGTTCATGAGGTTGTATGGGTTCATTAGTTCACAAACCGAATATATTTCGTGCATTGGTGGTGTGAGAAATTTTTCCATAAGTGTTCAATGTACCAATCATGTGTTCTTTTACTTGAATGTATTTGAACATTTATGAAAGAAAAAAAAATATAAGACATGCAATCCATTAAATGGGGAGTATGTTAAGAGGGGGGGGGGGTTACAAAGGATAAAAGAAGTTGATTTTCCTCAAATGCCCCTAAACATCCTCGTTCATTACATTTATTACTCAAACATCTCATTTTATTATTAAATTTTTTGGTGTGGTTCATCTCAACCGTTTGTATGAAGATCAACGGCTGATAATTGGGTTAACAAGATTAGTACAATAATTTGGGTTAACAATGTTAGTACAACATTTTGGGTTAATAAAATAACCCAACCATATATATATATATATATATATATATATATATATAGAGAGAGGAAGGTTCATATGAGAAGTCTAACATTTTAAGAGAATATGAGGAGCACTCCCAGCCAATCATTTAATTAAATATATTTTAAAACTTTAAACTTAAAAAAAATATGTTGTAAGGGTATATCTGTCAAATTAACTGATACCTGTTTATTTTGGAATTGATACGTCTTCAATTAGGTCTCCATCAACAAAAACCATCGATTAACTCCTCCTCTATATAAAAGTTTTCTCTGTTTTGATCGTATCCTTGAATTATCGTCTCTTCCTATCGATTTGTAACATCCCAGACCAACCGTACCAGATATTGTCCGCTTTGTCCGCACACCTGGACTCACGGTTTTAAAACGCGTCTGATAGAGGAGGTATCAAGTCCCTTATAAGGCAACCTTTGTTCCCCTCCCCAACCAATGTGGGATCTTACAATCCACCCCCCTTGGGAGCCCAGCGTCCTCGCTGGCACACCAGTCCGGTTCCCGGCTCTGATACCAAATTGTAACGTCCCAAAAATTACAAGCAAATTTAAAATTTTAAATAAACAATTCATTTATAACAACTCATTAATTGATACCAACGTTTCGTTTGCAAACACATAATTAATATCTTTCTAAATTAAAACCAGCGGAATAAATGTTTAATTATTAAAACCATAAATCAACCAGCTCTCCTTGCGCGCCAGTGTGTACTCGTCACGCCTTGGAGCCGCTCGGACCTGAAACCACAGTTTATTGGGAAAGGGTAAGCTCAAAGCTTAGTGAATTCAAACACCATAAATAATACAGTTATTCCACACTACCCCTAAAACAGATAGTGACACATAAACGATCATACAGGTCTACGAACAAATCATGAACATGTATATCCACAACTACCCGTCTAAAAGGCACAAGTCGGTCCCACCGACCACATGATAACATCTTCGGCCCCGCCGAATCCCCGGTCCCACCGAGTTTCTACGCCACCCGCGTATAAAACCTCCGGCCCCGCCGGACCCTCGGTCCCACCGAGTCTCTACGTCACCCGCGTATAAAACCTCCGGCCCCTCCGGACCCTCGGTCCCACCGAGTTAACATGGCAACATAGTATCAACTAGACACCCCACTATCAACACAATCACATAAAGCTACCACACACGTACTACAGCAATGATAAAACAACTATTATTAGATATAGTGAGAGAACTCACCTCGAATGCGCGACTATCTTAACAATACAAATCAAGCTTCACAAATACGGTCACTTCCCAGCACCTAAACGCATGTTAAAACGTGTCAAAACGAGACCCGGACCCTACGACACGACACACGCTTAAACCGTCACTAAAACTATTTTCCGCTCTCGCCAAACAGGTCTGTTCGGGACCTGTTTCGACCCCTTTAAACCCAGAAAATTCCCAATATTATTTCATGATTAGAAAGTACTCTGAGATAGGGTTTCAAGGACATATTATACGCCTCCTAACGATTTTTCTACATTTAATTACGGATTTTACAAAAACAGTTTCCAGAACAGCGAAATTCAGCACCTTTCAGTATAAAACAACAGTTTTACCCATGCTACGTCCCGAACTGGGTTTTGCACAAAACACAGAAAAGTTTCTAGACTCAAAAAGGGAACTTTTGACACCGGTTTCACCCCAAACCGAGTTACGAGCAGAAAGTTATGGTTTTCGCAAGATGGAGGCAGATTCCAGAAATTTCCACATGAAATGACGAAACACCGAACTTGCGACCACTTTTTCGCCCAGCTAGAGACCGAACCAGTTTTCCGCTAAAACACGGAAAACGTGCCCGACCCCAAACTTGAACCGTAGGCACCAGTTTCGGCTTAAACGGAGTTACGCAGAGAAAGTTATGGTTGACGCAAAACAGTGGCAGAAGGACGTCTTTCACATAAATTGACGATTTTATAAAACGGTTTACGCGATTCGGGTTTGCAACTAAGATTCACGCGATTAGGATTTTAGGTTATAAGGGCTGGGTCAACCGCGCACCACCCACTGCCACCTCCGGCAGTGGTGGTCGCCGGCGACGGCGGCGGCGGTGGTTTACGAAACTTTGGCGATAACGAGAAAACGAACAAACCAACTAATCCTATCACGTCCACCCCCTTTACACACGTTCGACCCACCCTCAAACAGCCCACCATCACAGCCCCCGGATGGTGGCGCACGGCGGCGGCAACTGGCGGCAGCCATGGCTGCGGCGGCAGCCATGGTGGTGGTTTCGTGATGGCACGATGGCAACGAAAAGAAACAAAAAGAGAGAAAACTCACCTCGCGACAATAAAACCCAGCAGCGTCTCGACGGGATCCCGGTCACCGGCTCGATCTTTCTCTTTCTCTCGCACCCCCTCTCTTTCTCGCTGCACTCTCTCTCCGGCGAAACTCAGCGGCGGCACCGGTGGTGGTGCTGGTGGTTCACGGCAGCAGAAGGAAAGGAGAGAGGTGGTTCTTGGTTGTTCACGGCGCAAGGGATGAATGAAGGAGAAAGAAAAAAAAGGATTGCGAGAAGGGTTTGTCTCGGTTTCTATACTTTTCTCTAAATCACGGCACCACACAAAAATATAAGGATTTCTTACAATAAACTGCATGGGCCGAAACCCAATATGGGTTTTTGGCCTTTGTCACAAATGGCCCTTCAACTTGCAAGCCTCTCACTCCTAACCAAAATTCCGATACTTAACGATTTGACCCAACTCGACTAACCCCGCTTACGGAGACCACAATACTCGAACTTAAAAGAAAATAATTAAGACTAATAAATTACATACCGGGATACGGGCTTTACAACTCTCCCCCACTTGGATTAGACTTCGTCCCCGAAGTCTACGTCCGCAAACAGCTCTTAATAATTCTCTCGCATGTGATGGTATCCCAAACTCAATCCACTTTCAAGCTTTAACAATTCTAAAGCTGCTCACAGTATACCCTACAGGATACTCGACTACGATCATTCCTACCCCTAACTGTCGATTAACTTCCACGAATTCTAATAGACTCCAAAGATTTTCAATAAATTATATCAACAAAACATCGACCCCCTGCCGAACATCGGTCCAACCGATTACAATAACAAACACCGGCCACCCGCCGAACATCGGTCCAACCGATCACAATAACAAACATCGGCCACCCGCCGAACATCGGTCCAACCGATCACAATAACAAACATCGGCCACCCGCCGAACATCGGTCCAACCGATCACAATAACAAACATCGGCCACCCGCCGAACATCGGTCCAACCGATCACAATAACAAACATCGGCCACCCGCCGAACATCGGTCCAACCGATTTCAATAACTCAAATAAGCGTGGTATTATCCTAGACACTAACACGAATAGATATCCCCTACTACCAAATCAACTAACACACACGTAGGTCATTCCACCACAACCATTCATCACAAGTGATCATTTCAGGGTTACTACTACCATCACCATGATTATCTTAAAATCGGCTACAACTCTTCGATTATACTAAAGGTGTTTGGCCTCAAGCCTAAAGGTCGACACCTAAATATACCACCTACCTCGAAATGGTTGATGCGCATTTATTCTCTTAATAACAAAGGGCATCAATCCCTTAACCGATACTATCCGGCCTACAGTACTAACGCGCGTGGAATACCTACCTTCCACCGTCGACGTATCATCCACACTTGCTCTACGAAGCCAAGTCACACCGTATCGAGGATACACCTTGACGTCTACCTCCCAGGTAACGCCTCAAGACCCAGCACACCGGAACTACCTCCCAGGTAAGTGCCCACAACTATATCCTCCTAGTACCTACTGGAAAGTCTAGGTTAAAACACATGAATACCGGGGTCCCACCCCGAGATACCCAACCGACCATTACCAACGACTGACTAACGTGTCTAGGGATCCAAAACAAACAGCCTACCAACAACATGCCTATTCCAGATTGACTCACTCACCCAAACATGTAAACACTCAATGTGCAAAGAATGCCAAACGGTGCGACAAAAACAACTCATCAACTAGACTCCACATCGAGCCATTAAAACCGGGCAATTGGCCCATGACTAACTCCAAGTCAAAACCGAGCAAAATGCTCCACGCTTGCTAGACCCATAGGTCGGAAAATGCGTTTAAACAAAGTTTAAGCAAGCAATACTCTGAAATCAACCTTAGTCCCAGACTCAACACGGGTTAAACAAAAGAGTTTTCCAAAAGGACTCACACCCTGAAAATTCTCGAAATGACACATGACACTTAAAAGCACATTTCCCCAAATGGTTTACAAAATCATTTACAAAATATTTTCAACATCAGGATTTTCATCTCAAAAAGATCGTATGTAATAAAACTGCTATTACATGATCGATAGTTACGCAAAACTGAACACGCTCGTCCCACATAGGAAAATCATGTTGAAAATCGTTCCATTGCAGTTCAGTTTACTCACACAAAAGCAAAGCGTAATAAATAATTTCTTTAAAATGAACCGCCTCGATTCCAGTATGGATTGACTCATGACGTGCACTTAAAGTAACCGCTTGACCTTAAACAGGGTGCGACAAAGGTGTGCACATAATTCAAAATAAGTTTCACGACATTTGATTCAAAAATTCTTCTTTTTAATCATAAAAATGACGTGGCACAGGGTTCGCCACAAATTTTTCGCGCGTCAGCTAATCACACAAAACGATGACATGGTTTACAAATATATTTTTGTTAAAACACAACTGTCTCGTGTAAGTTTCAAACTTGAAGACAGAAACCAGTCCGCTTCTATTAATTGGAAATATCGACTAAAACCTCATAAAATCTCAAACTGGGGGCAGGCATGCAAGCTTGTAACACTTCCTCAAGTTTCGTACTTGGGACATATAACGTCAAAACATTATAGTTTAAAAAAAATGGATTTATCGAAAATGCTCAAAATACTCGTTTCCTCCAAAGCAAAAGTTTTTAATTTCCCAAAAAAAATGATCGGTAATTCTAAATTAACCGAATGTCAAAAATCTACGCATTTATATTTCCAAAATATAACACATTGTAATCGTATGCATGATGTTCACAACATTAAAACAATCCTTGGATCAAATGGTCTTTCATTTCGACAAAAAAAAAGAACTAAAACATTTTCATGCACGACTCGTTCATCAAAATGTCGAGAACAAAGGTTACCTCAGTATGCATACCCCTAAGTCGATAAATCGCATTTTTATGGAAATGTCAATAAAACCTTTAGCTGACTAAAAAGCGCACTAAACTACTCCTTATGAAATGTTACCAAAATTCATCCATGCATCACTTATGTCACGCATGAATCAATCCACACACTGAACTATTTGCAATAAAACACTTAGTAATACAAACTCTCGAACGAAAAGTTAAGCGACACTGGAATTCCAAACTCATTTTAAACAAATCACCAAAATAGCCTTTATACAGACATCGTGGAATGTAACTTTTCGTCTCAACTCTAACACATGTGGAGGAGTTCCAATGTTAGAGTCTCAATCCGTAGTCACTTACCCAACATCTTAACCACCTCAAAACACGGATATCATAGTACCCGAAAGAACCTGTTGGAAAAATAATCAAATGAAACAATCTTTTACAAAGTTTTCAACTCCCGTGATAAAACGGTTTCAAGCATTTTCCAAAACTATAATTCGAAATCTTGTGTGTGTGCTAAACATTTCCCAAAGTTTCAAAACACAATCCATAAAAGGATTGGAAACACAATGATTAGTGAATGCAATCCTATTTTCAAAATAAACTCTGTGCATGACTCAGTCGACATTCAACGTCTCGACTCATGCTCCTCCCTACCTTTCCAATTCACTATCGTCCTCCGGACATTTAAACCTCTTAGGGCAAGATGGAAAATTACGTCAAATAATCCCTACGATTTTTCCTCAAAACAAAGTCGACTCTATAAGCCTATGACTCTAGCGCAATCTTCCATCTTGGCCCGAAACAAACATCATCCTCGTCATCACTCCAAGTGACTAATACTATAATCGTCCTTTTATTCCAACGACTACTAATTTATAACCTTCGACACTACCCCAACAATCATCCCATCAAAGCAAAACAAGTACACACATGTACTAGTAGGTTTACTATAGTTGTTCCTCCTTGTGATGGCTATTCAGGGCAGACAATACAACGCGTTATTAGCACATAATAACTCATACTAACAACACTCACGCTCAACTCCTTGGATTCCTCGTGACTTCCCCGACTCGAGCATTGATCCTGTGCTTCCGGTAGTAGGAGCTCTACTACTACCATCCACACCTATCATCGCCCGTTCCGAGTTCCATCCCAAGGGGTCCAAGTAGTGTCTCGCCGAAACTATACACATATGCCCGCACCGGCATATGTACACACTCTTCTTAGCTCCCTAGGAATTTCATCCAAACCACTACCCTTGCTACTGCCAAATCCCTAATAGCAAGCAGCAGACATGCAATACAGTGTAACAAGTACCAAGCAATTTAGCATCCATACTCCTATGTTCTAGAAAGCAATCTAGCACACGTACTCATACATAAACACCCTTCCCCGCTCTCTAGGAACTTCCTCTTATCCCACTACCCTTGCTACTACCGAATCCCTACTAATTATAACGGGTGACCTCGCGAATACCCGATTATATGCAGTGCGAAATAAATAGACAGTCGAATACAAGACTCTATCCTAGAACGGTTGGACTCAAACAAGAGCTGCGCAATAGAACTAAATCGAATATTCTAAGGCTATAAATCTCTTACTGCATACAACCTAGAGGGCATCCACTTAGTAACCTATCATAATTAGCATAAATTCCTAATAGCAAGAATTACAACATACATCATAGTGTTCACAACAGGCAATCTAGCATGCATACTCTATGATCTAGAAAGCAATAAAACACTAAGCATTGTACCTTTCCCCTTTGGCTCCGGCCGACTGTACACACTGCGCCTCCGATCACCGTTCCTCGAACGGGTCTTTACTTTTTCTTTTATTTCCAAAAAGATTTTAAAGAAAATTTTATAGCCGCAAACTTGAGATCAAACACACCGAGGTGCATTTGATTCACTCAAGCTGTGCTCTGATACCATTTGTAACACCCCGCTTACCACGACACAATATTGTCCGCTTTGCCCCACTGGCTCACGGCTTTGTTCTTGGCGACCTGGCAAGGACTTCGCAAGGACTTCCCAGGAGGTCACCCATCCTGGTACTACTCCCACCCAAGCACGCTTAACCACAGAGTTCCTAAGGAACCCGCATGCTTGTGGCCCCAAAACGCGTTGTGTCTGATAAGGCCAAGGTTTACTAATATACCCAGCATCTCTCCTGTCCACGACCGATGTGGGATATGCCTAAGGTGTTACACCCCCCCCCCCTCAGGGACTCATCGTCCTCGATGAGGTTTGCCCCACATCTCGAACGGCACATGAGTGGCTCTGATACCATCTGTAACATCCCAGACCAACCGTACCAGATATTGTCCGCTTTGTCCGCACACCTGGACTCACGGTTTTAAAACGCGTCTGATAGAGGAGGTATCAAGTCCCTTATAAGGCAACCTTTGTTCCCCTCCCCAACCAATGTGGGATCTTACACGATTGCATTGTTTTTGATGGATCCTTCGATTGAAGTTCCTAGAGTCGAAGTCAGAGATGAAGTAACAGAAGCAAACCGAGAGCATAGCAATTCAGATTTCGAAATTTCTATTACTCCTCTATTATTACGTAAATCCAATTCTGAATCTGTAATTGATTCATCAAAAGAAGCTACTACATATGACTTACCTAATTCCAGTGAGAATCATGATTCAATTGATGATATGTTAATTGATGGTAATGTGATTTTATTTTTTTTGTTTTGTTCGTCGTATTGATTTTGATAGCTAAATTATTTTATGCTTTTGATTTTAATTTCCCTCCTCTGTTCATTGTTGTGTTTTCTTCATCGTATATGCTTTAGTGATGTATTAATATGTTGCAATACATGTTGAGGTTCTGTTTTGATGAAATCATTTGTATGATCACAGATGATTTTGTTTGTAACATATGATTATGTATTAATATGTTGCAATACATAAAACAGAACTTCATCAAACTTATTATTTTTACATTTTCCTTTGCTGATCACATATGATTATGTACTTCATATGACAGACAATTTTACATTTTATGCAGTCTCTTCTGGAATGTTGGGCAAAATCAAAACCTTGAATGTGTTAAAGGAGGATAGGTATAGTGCATCAATAGATGTAATACCAAATGTCCATGAAGGAGTTACACCTATTGTTGGTTTAATGTTTCAAACCATTGATGAGTGCATCAATATGTATCAGAAATATGCAGATCATGCTGGCTTTGACATAAGGCTATCTACAGAACACACATTTAAAGATAAATCTGTCAAGTTGAAATATTTGGTATGTCATAGGCATGGTGTTCCTAACAAACGTTCGGTTGATAGCGTGAATGTTGGTGAAAAACGAAAGGCGCTTCGTAATTCCAACTTCAAAAGAACTGGTTGCAAAACACAAGTTAGATTTCATAGGGTTAATTGTACGTCATAGTTCCAGCTTTACTATTTCTATCCCAATCACAATCATAATTTGTTAGATGAGAGTGATAGAATGCTGTCTCGCAATTGTAGGCAGATGAAGTTTTCAGATAAAAGGCTTGTACATCGTGCAGCAAGGGCAAACATTGGGGCATCCAAAGCGCATAGAATACAAGTTTGTTTGAAGGGTGGTTATGATGAAGTGGGTTGTAGTAGGAGCGACTATAAGAATTTTAAAAGAGATTTCAATACTTTTGTTGGTGATGGTGATGTTCAGATGATAGTAAATATGTTTAATGAGCGTGTTTCAAATGGGACGAACTTTGCTTTTGAATTTAAAGTATGCGAAGGAAAGCTTCAAGGTCTATTTTGGGCTGATGAGCTCTCGAGGTTTAACTATTCGGAATTTGGTCATGTTATATCATTTGATGCCACGTATCGTTCAAACAAGTAAGTTTTTGTTGTTTATTTTTATTGTTTCACTTGTTATGTTCTTTGTTTGAATGTGTTACTGTATATATTTGTTTTTTTGTAGGCATTGTATGGTCTTTGTACCATTTCTTGCTATTGATAACAATAGGAGTTCCGTTGTTGTTGGTTCTGGCATTTTATGTGATGAAAAGCTTCCATCATACACTTGGTTACTGGAAGCATTTTTAAAAGTTCATGGTACTCAACCAAAGCTTGTCTTAACTGATCAAGATGCTGCTATTAGAGAGGCATTTCCAATTGTTTTTACTGAATCCAAACACAGATTTTGTATGTGGCACATAATGGCTAAATTGCCAATTAGGGTATGGCTTATTTGATGTTTTACTTTTCATTCGATTTAAGCATTTTCTTAATTTATTGTTTCAGTTCATTGACTTAATTTCTTTTATTAATCATATATGATTCCTTCAGGTTAGCATTAATTTCTTTTATTAACCATATATGATTCCTTCAGGTTAGCACAGACCTGCTTGTTAACACAGATTTTAGGAAACGACTTTTGAAGCTTGTTTGGAGTGTGTATTTGGGTCCCCAAGAATTTGAAGTTAAATGGAATGCATTGATGGATGAGTTTAATATGGAAAGTCACCCATGGCTCTCCGAGGTGTTTAATATTCGTTCAAAATGGATTCCTGGATACTTCAAAGATCTTCCTATGTGTGGCTTGATGAAGACAACATCACGCTCTGAAAGTTTGAATTCATTCTTTAAGAGTTTTTCACACCATGGTAATGATCTTTTGACTTTTATTCTATCACATGATAGTGCAATGGACAAACAGAGAAACAGGCAACGTACTGACGAGCATAATACCAATATTACTATCCATGATTTCAAGACTCCACGGTCGATTGAGAGACACGCTGCCATGATTTATACAAAGACCGTCTTTTTTGATGTTCAAAAGCAAATAGTTAAAGCAGATCGTTATTGTGCACAATGGAATGTTGTCATTGAGAATGGGCGCCAAGTATTCACAATAAAGGAAAAGGATGAAATGTTTAAGACGAAAGCAGAGTTTAAGGTAATTTATTTAGCTTTAGATCTTGTTTATTTTTGTGTTTAATAATATCCAATTGTAAACATGTGCTTTTTGTTTATTCTATAGTCAAACTTTTCATTAATCACATGTGATTTTTGCTTTACAGGTTGTACAATTGATAGATGATGGATCATTGTCATGTTCTTGTCAACATTTTGAGTATTTTGGCATTCTCTGTTGCCACATATTCAATGTATTATTCAACATTGATGTTGATGAGATACCTACCCAGTATATTAGTAGAAGATGGATGCGAGGTGTTATCCCTATAGATGTTCTCCGTACTCGCCGTATCCATGCCGGAAGCAACGAGCAATCTGACAAGTTGATTAATGATGTCCAGTCTGAGTATGATCAAATCCTCAATAGCATTTATGGCGATAATGACAAACTTGCGTTGTTTTTGGAAAAAGTTCGATCCATCAAAGATGAAGTTGCCCCTAACATACCTTCAATATATGTTAAGGTTAACAAGGATGCTGAATTTGAGAAATTATTGGGTGTCTCAAAGCCTACGACCATTGAAATACGTGCACCTGAAGGTATTAGAAACAAAGGATGTGGGACCGGTAAATTTGATACAGGAAATCACATATGATTAATAACATAAACATTGTTAATCATGTGTGATTAAAAAGAGTAACAATCTAAATCAGATCACAAATGATTAATAACATATATGACTAGTAACATCAGCAATTTCAAAGGGGGCAATGATTTGATAATCTATCTACTATACGAGTCCCTACTAAATCACATATGATTCAACAAACCACTATACTAAATCACATATGATTCAACAAACAGATGATTAATAACATTACCTAAAAAACCATTATACCCCTAAATCACATATGATTCAACAAACCACTATACGAGTCCCTACTGAATCACATATTATTCAACAAACCACTATACTAAATCACATATGATTCAACAAACAGATGATTAATAACATCACCTAAAAAACCATTATAGCCATAAATCACATATGATTCAACAAACCACTATACGAGTCCCTACTGAATCACATATTATTCAACAAACCACTATACTAAATCACATATTATTCAACAAACCACTATACTAAATCACATATGATTCAACAAACAGATGATTAATAACATCACCTAAAAAACCATTATACCCCTAAATCACATATGATTCAACTCACAGATAACAATCACATATGATTCTACAAACCACTATACTAGTCCCTACTGAATCACATATTATTCAACAAACCACTATACTAAATCACATACGATTTAACAAACAGATGATTAATAACATTACCTAAACAAACCACTATATCCCTAAATCACATATGATTCAACTCACAGATAACAATCACATATGATTTTACAAACCATTATACCTTCTATTGGATTTGATGCCTTTCCACGCTCATTTACTTCCACCGTATCAACTGTTTTTGCTATCCTTTTACTTTTCCGACGTTCTTCAAGTAGAAACAAACAAAAAACATCATCAGGAACACTTTTGTATACATTTAAAGGAGGAAATGGGTTGGGGGTAACATGTACATTTGACACAGGAAATCACATATGATTAATAACATAATCATTTATTAATCATTTGTGATTAAAAAGAGTACCAATCTGAATCAGATCACATATTATTAATAACACATTAATCAATCATCAAACGAACAAAATCCTACGCATAGATTTATGTTTAACATCTAAATCATATATGACTGGTAACATCATCAATTTCAAAGGGGAAATGATTTGATGATCTATCTACTACTTTCTATCTCATTGACTTCACTCGTAGCAACGATTTTTGCTATTTTCTTACTTTTTCGACGTTCTTGAAGTAGAAACAAACGAAAACATCACCATGAACACTTTTGTATACATTTAAAAACCCTAAAATTGAACATGCACTAAAAACTTCATACCTGTTGAATCCATAATTTTTGTTGTTGTAATCTTCGTTGTTTTCAGATTCTGGACGTCGTTTGAACGAATTTAGACTTTTAATCTTCAATATTCGTCGAAGATTTGACGTGAAAGTTCTGAAATCGGAAGCGAAAGCGAACGATAAGGGTTTTGATCGAAAAAGGGTTTTGATTGGAAAGGGTTTTGAACGAGGTGGGTTTTGAATTTTGATAATGATTCCAGTATCTCGTTTAAGTTATTGTGTATATCCATAATTTTAGTATGTTTACTAAAATACCCTTCGTTTATTATTACCCCTGTGGAAAAGTAATTTCAATTGCATAGAAATTACAAAACATGCCATTGAAGATTTAAGCCGTGGATTGTATAAATTAATGGTCCAGATTACTCCCTTGTTTTTCTTATTTTGATCATCTCCTCATTTGAACCCATCCCTATATATATATATATATATATATATATATATATATATATAGAGAGAGAGAGAGAGAGAGAGAGAGAGAAAGTGGCCCCTTCAAATAGAAACTTTTTATTAGTATAAACTATGCAACCCAAGGGTATTTCTGTTTCTTTTACAAATTTCGTATTTTTAGGGAAAAACCAACTTTCTTAATTATCTCTTCCTCTTCCTCTTCCTCTCCCTCTCTCTCTCTCTCTCTCACGATCCACCATCACCATCCACTTCCGGCGACGTCCTCCCACTCCGGCGACGTCCCCCACTCCGGCGACCTCCCTCATTTCCGACGAGTTTCATAATTTTTTCGAGTTTCATAAATTGTTTTTTTCAAAAGTTTCAAGTTTTTTAAGTTTCATAAAATGTTTTTCCGAAATTTTCACGTTTTATCGGATAAAATGTATGAAACTTAAAAATCTGATTATTCATATAGAAGAAAAATATACGATTATTTCGAGAGAAAAAAATATGAAAATTCATAGGGAAGAAAATATATGAAACTTAAAAATCCGATTATTCATATGGGAAAAAATATATGAAATCGTTTATGAAAAAATATGAAACTGTTTATGAAAATATATGAACCGTTTATGAAAATATATGAACTGTTTATGAAAATATATGAAACCGTTTATGAAAATATATGAAATCGTTTATGAAACATGGAAATTTCGAAAAATAGTTTATGAAACTCGAACAAACATTGTATTAGCTTGAAAATTCATAAACTAGCGGGAATTCGGGGGGAGGTCGCTGAAGAGGGAGGTCATTGCCGGGAACTAGATGGTGACGGTGGATCATGAGAAAGAGAGAGGGGATCGCCGGAATTCAAGGGAGGAGGTCGGGGTACGTGGGGTGGCGAAAGAGGCTGCTGGCAGATGGTGGTGGCGCACGACAGTCGTGGAATAGAGTTGTGGAGAACCGCGACGGTTCTCGGTCACCGGCGTTGTGATGGCGATGGAGATGAAGGTGTTGGTGGCCGGAATTATTTGAATGTTGGTGGCCGAAATTTTTTTAGAGAGAGAGAGGGAGGGAGGGAGAGAGAGAGGTGTAAATATGGAGAAAATTAAGGATAGCTTGTAACCATAATTAGATAGATTCTAATTAATTAATAAATTTAAAAATTAAAATACCTAAAAACTAATCCAAAACTACCTTCTTTAGTTTTTTTTAATAAATTTAAATCCGAAAATTACTCAACCGTTGATCAAAATTTGGATGGCCTAGATGGGTTGTAAGTTTGCATGGTTTAAAAAGTTTGCAAATTATTGTCCATATATATATATATATATAGAGAGAGAGAGAGAGAGGGGGGGGAGGATCATGCGAGAAAGTATACCATATGCGAGAACGGGGAAGTAATTTTGACCAAACATTTATTAAATTAATTTTTTATTTATTAATCATTAGTTATTAATTAATAAGGATAATTCTGACTTTTAATGATAAGTTTATCTCTAAGACTAACCCATTGTATATCCCTATTAAATTGGGATATGAGTTTTTTTTTATCAAAGTAAAATGATAATTAGTATTAACTTTCATTTATGCAATTCCCCTTTTAGTTGGACGATTCTCTTGTTACGTTTTTTAAGATTTATTGCATAATTCAGTCTCTTATTTTTTGTTACTGTTTGGTTTTAATCGATCAATTAATGGATCCAAGTCACAATTTATCGATTTTGGAATCCTTCATTCAGTTATACATATGATATTATGTTGCTTATCGATTCTTCCTTCTTTCATCCAAGTCGCATATGATTTTGTGTTGAATTAAGAGACCAAGATGAGTTGAGGTTTTTTGTAATCACTTGTGATTATTAACAATTATACATTTGATAGTATATTGATTATGAAGAGTCACTTGTGATATTACTTGATTGGTTAATTTATTTTTACTTGTTTGTTAGGGTTGTCCATCACATATGATTACTTGTGATTATTAACATGTCAGAATATGTTGATATAGTGTGTAATCATATGTTATAACGCATTGGTTATCTAGTATTATCACATATGATTACTTGGTATTATCATACGAACGTCTTAATCTATCACATATGATTACTTATTATTATCATATATGATTTCTTGGTATTATCACACATGATTAAGTCTTTAATGTTGTTGAACGGTGGCCGTGCTCATGGTGAAGATGAGAGAAAAACCAATTAAAAAGGGACATATATAAATATATAAATGGTGTCGTGTATATAATAGTTGAATTATATGTATGCACATCTGGTATCCATATAATAAAAGAAGGTAATAGATGGTTATTAAATCCTATAAATTAGGGGACATATATATCCATTATTAAAATACTATTTCCCCATTTTGCCCTTACTGCTAAATGGTGTCGTGTATATAATAGTTGAATTAGCCCATTAAACTATAAATTTGCCATTACTAAATCACTTCGGTGGATGGTTAAGATTCTTTCTCGTCTTCTCGCAAAATGCATACCTTCTCGTCTTCTCGCAAAATGCATACCTTCTCGTTTGAACCTGCCCCTATATATATATAGACTTGAGATCATGTGAGACCAGAGTATTTCCGTGAGACAAAAAAATTAACACTAAACCTTCACACAAAAGACTGTGAAGGTACTGTGATGGTAAACCTTCACAGTGTTTATGCTGTGAAGGTTTGCTACTTTTCTTACCTTCCCAATGAATCATTGTGAAGGTTTAGTGTTAATTTGTTGGTCTCACGGTCTCACGAAAACAGGTTGGTCTATATATATATATATATATATATATATATATGGGAGATATCAAATGCAAACCACTCTATTTTTGCAAATAGTGCAAACCGTCGATTTCATCGGCTAAGTTAATAAATTGGTTCATGAAGTTGTTTAATTTGATGAAATTGTTTCTTATAATTCTTTTCTTGATGAAATTGTTTCATATATTTGTGTTTTATGTAGTTTCATGCATTTTTCTCATTCTGATGAAATTGTTCATGCATTTTCTTAATCTGATGAAACTTTTTTATTTTTACATGAAAAACACAAATATATGAAACAATTTCATCTGAAAAAGAATTACATGAACAATTTCATCAAATTAAACAACTCATGAACAAATTTTCATTAACTTAACCAATGAAATCGGCGGTTTGCATGGTTTGCAAAATTAGAGTGGTTTGCAAATGAAACTACCCATATATATATATATATATATATATATATGTGTGTGTGTGTGTGTGTGTGTGTGTGTGTGTGAAAGATACCATAAGACTTAGGATAAAGAAAATCATTTTGTTGTTTTCGAAAAGCTTTATCTTCTTCTGTAGGAAAATATTTCTCAGGAGAAGCATTAATTGATTGATTTTCCAAGTCCCAAGATTCAGAATTTTCTTGGTCATCAATAGTTGTGCCTCTGATGATAGTATTTCCCATAAATGCCTTACATGAGGAAATGTCTGAATCAGAATAATGTTTTTCTTTTAAAATTTTATCTTCAGACATTTCCTTATGTTTTGCTTTCAATTCATTTAAGCCATTTGAAATATTGTAAGAAAAACTTCCTTCTCAATCTCTAAAGCAATTTTGTCATCATTTCTGACTTCCTGAATTTTACTTTCAATCTTGGTTTCTAGATCAATGAGTTTTTGTTCAAGAACCATTGGTGGAAAATATCTTTTTGCCTCGAAAACAGGTCCTGAATCAGTTTCTTTTTTAGCATTTTCCTTAACCTTAGGTTGTTCAACAACATAAGTCTGAAAGTAGTGATTAGGAAAAGTTTTCTTGTTTTCCAATGTCTTCCTATTTTCAACACCATAATAAAACGAAAGCTGCATCTTAACAGTAGTTTTTCTTTTAATATCTTCTTCAGCCTCATGGTCCTTTTGATTAAGCCATTTGATTTGATAATAAGGATGTAGTGATGTAAGAACAAGCCAATCAAATTTATAAAGAGTAGGGGCTTTTGATAAGGCATTCTTCAGATAATGAGGATTGTCATACCCTAAACCCCATTTGGAATTATAATAACGAAATTCACTTGGCTTATTCATGTGAATTGTCTGTTCAGTTTGTCCGATTTTATACAGTTTTTCTTCCAAACGTTTGACTTTATTACTCAGCTCAGTGTGTCTATCCTTATAAGCATGCAAAAGAGTTTCAAACTCATTCTTCTTAGCTTCCGAACTCTCTAGTTTCTCTGACAATTCAGTCTTTCTCTCTCGAAAATACGCTTGGTGGTCAGTAAATTCAGCGTTTTTCTTTTTCAAATTATCAATGAGAATCACTTGCTCTTTCAATTTATCATTTTGATAAGCAATTGATTCTTTTGATTTCTTAAGTTTATCCGTCAATTCATCTAATTTATTTTGTTGAACTTTTTGCATTTGAATAAATTTAACAAGAGGGTCGAGATGTACCTCATTTGTCTCTGATCGAGATTCTGGCTCTTCTTCCTCAGTGTTCCTAGTCATGAAACATATCTTTGCTAGGGATTCCGTTTCATCATCCTCCTCATCATCGGTTTCATCTAACCAATATTCCTCCTCAACCAGTAAAGCTTTCCCAGATTCCTTTTGATTAGCAAGAAGCGTCATGTTCTTGTAGTAATCTGAGTCTCTGATCTTTGGCTTCCAGCACTCCTTAGCAAAATGGCCAGTTTTCCGCAGTTATAGCATTTTGGTTCTTCTTCCTGTTTCTCAACTACCTTCTTATCCTCAACCTTCTTATCATCCCTCTTGAATTCATCCTTTTTCTCACCACATCTTCTCCTAGACTCAATACGATATTTGTGTTCAAAATTCTTGGAACCTGATGCATATCTCTGATTATTAGAACCGGTCTTCCTCACAAACTGTTTCTGAAAGGCCTTAGTCAGAAGAATCATTGCTTGTTTCAGACTCTCGGCTTCATCTAACCCATCACTTTCAAATTCTTCATTATCTTCGTCAGATTCAATGCTTTCTTTCTTTAATGATCGATTTGCAGACTTGCTTTACATCAAGGCGATTGGATCAATCTCTTCTTCTATTTCTTTCTTCTCCCTTTATCTTTCTTTTTCTCCTTCTTCTCTTTCTTATTCTTTTTCTCACGTTTTTCCTCAGCATCATCCTCATCATGTTTCAGCATCTCATACATTTGTTGTAAGGGCAACTCAGCTAACTTGGAGTGTTGTTTCATCCTATGAGCATATTTCTTCCATTTCGGTTGAAAAACACTCAGAAATTTCACATTGTGTTCTATTACTTGTTTTTCAATGTTGTGCCTGTTCAACTCATTCAGTATGGTAATAAATCTGTCATAGGTATGATCAAGTGCCTCACCCTCCTTTTGTTTGAAATTCTCATACTTGTTGATAGCATTGGAGATTCTCATCTGGTTTTCAACTTCAGATCCTTGATAAAGTTTGACTAATTCATCAAACATAGCCTTCCCGGATATATTTTTACTATCAACTTTCTGGTAGATATCATTAGTCAAAGCTTGCATAACTAGTGATCTGGCTGCTTATCTGCATTGTATTGCTTTGTTTGTTCAACATCATACAGATGAGGTGGAACTTCAACTTCTTCTGGAGATCCTGCACCTTCAATTGCTTGCCTTGCCCTTTTAACTTTCTCCATGGGATCGTTCCTTATTGATTTAACAATGTAGTCCCCATTTTCTTGTCTTTCAATATAGTCCATAAACCGATCTTTCCATATCTTAAAGTCTTTAGGAAAGAGGACAGGAGGTTTATCCTTTGAACCTATGACCAACATATCCCTGGTAGTTATTGTAAGAATACTTGTTAACGATCGTTTAGCAACCTTCTGATCAGAGTACAAGATTATCCTTCAAACACTATTTTTGTCGCAACCCACTAATTGTCGCACACCAAAACATTGTCGCAGAAAAGAACTTTGTTGCAAGTAAACACTTTTGTCGCACGAAATAACTTTGTCGCAAACACTCGATAAACTTTTATCGCAGATAAGGGAATGCGATAAAGACCAAATTGGGTTTTATCGCAGAAGGTACTTGCGATAAAACACTGTTCACCAATAGTTAAGTGTGATAAAACTCTGTTATCGCAAACAATACACGCGATAAAAAAAAACTTTGCGATAATACAACTTGCGATATCAATGAACTAGCTCGGTGCGATAACAATGAACAATCAATAACTATTAAGATCGAATCTAACCTAAGTGCAATCCTCAGAACACTTTCAAATAAGCTGAAAATTTGTACGAAGGTTCGCGAGGTGATTCTGGACACCTTTAATACTTGCACTTTTGTCCAGAAAATAGCAGAAATAGGAGATTTGATCCCAAAACAGTGTTCTAAGCCTTTTTCATGAAATTTTAGCTAAACTATCAATTCTGGACAGATTTAAGAGTAATTGCGGAATATATTCAATCAGAAACAATCACCAATCTATTCTTAATCAATTCTGATCCATTTGAAGAACTCAAATGATCAAAATCAATCAAAATAGATAGAAAGGTGAAGAAAACTCAAAATACCTCAAAATCTCATAAAATAATCTCTGGATCAGAATGAATTGCTGTGCTCTGATACCAACTATTAGTCCCATTAGAACAAGCAACAATTCAAGTAATTGATAGATAGAGTAACAAGATGAGATATAATGGAATATGTGGGGTATTATTCATAATGGAATAGACTACCTATAGATAGAATGGATCTCTCTCTAGAACACACACAAACACCATGGAGCTACATTGTAATAATAATTCTCTTAACCCTAATTACACACACATATCCTATATATACCCACCTATTACACCTTTAAGCCCAAACCTATAATTCATATACCCAAGCCCATATTACAATAATTAACCTTTACAAAACTATCATATAATTAGGACAATTTGTGTCATAACAGTAAACCATCCTAATCTTGCAAACCATGTAAACCGTCGATTTCATTGGTTAAATTAATGAAATTATTTCATGAAATCGTTTATTTTGATGAAATTGTTTCATATCATTAGTTTTTTTGATGAAATTGTTTCATATATTTGTGTTTTTTATGTAGTTTCATGTATTTTTTTTCATTCTTATGAAAATGTTTCATATATTTTCGTTTTTACATAAAAACACAAATATATGAAACAATTTCATCAAAAAACGAATGATATGAAACAATTTCATCTAAATAAACAATTTCATTAAACAATTTCATTAATTTAACCAATGAAATCGACGATTTACATGGTTTACAAGAGTAGGATGGTTTACAAAAATATCTCTCTCTCTATATATATATAGATATATATACTATATATAAACACGAAGGGGCGGTTATTGTTGAAAATTAAGTCGTACTTTATTCTATGCTTAGTTTACAACTTTTAAAGCTAAATCTATAATACTTATAAAAAAGACTATTTCAGTTTTTTCCAAGATTCAAGAATACCATTTACTATGCATAATGTACAACCTCCTGCAGCATCATTGAAATCAGTTGTCCCGCACGACCTCTCCCTCCCGTATCCTTCACTCCACGACCTCTCCCTCCCCACTTCTCCACGTTCTCTCAAAAATCCTCTACATTCTCTCCAAATACCCTGATTTCTCTCTCCCCTTCTCCTTTATGCATCCTACCACCCCACGAATCCTCTATTGTCTACACCACCGTCTCGACCTTCAATTCCTTTCAACTTATGCATTCTCTTGGAATCTCTCATCCAATCAAAGTCCACGATATGGTGGAGAAAATCGGTTTCATCCTAGACGAGGAGGACGAAAGGGGATTCTACAGATTCATCATCCCTAGAGTCGGATTCTGCTCGTCGTCTCGACATTTGGTAAATGGATGCTTGTTTTTGTTAATGTGATCACATATGGAGTTAGGGTTTTTAGGCTACTCAAAATTACAGACGATTTTTCTCTCAGTTCAAATTTCTGATTCTTAAACATTCTTGGTATGCAGTTCCCAGATACTTGAGCTTCGTAAAAGGTATGGTGGATTCAAACGGTCTTCCTCTCAATATTTCACGAGAGATTCTTCAAGAAATCCGAATTGTACGTTAGAAAAAACCCCATCTTTACCGGATTAAATGGTATCAAAACACAAGATTCAAACAAATTGTCTTGGTAGTTATTATTGTTGTTCTGTTTTGTACTGTGTACAATTTATATGAGAATCAACGTTTGGAATATTGTTTATGACAATTTCTTTCACATCGAATCTGCTTGATTTCACTGTCACTATTCAGGTTGGATCCTCTTCCTCCTCATAAGCTTCTTATTTAATTTTAAAACATATCTCAACTTTTATTCGGTATGGCATTGGTGGAATGATGATCCAACATCAAATGGAGTTCGTATTCTCAACAAATCGACCGGTGAATGGTGAGTTACTTTGATTTTAGCTTTGTTTAGTTGATGATTTTGTGACATAAAGATCTTGTTTTTCTCACTTGTAGGGTGATTCCAACCATTCTAGGAACCAAACCAAAGGCACTGAAGGGACATTCACGTTTGCTTTTGAGATAAAGATAAAATCTTGATCATCAAAAGCAATTCCAAATCCAATGAATCTTTTTGGTTTCTTGAGGTGGGTGTTTCTAAAGTAATGAAATTTATCAAGAAGTATGTAGTATGCGCATTTCTTGATTTTGAATGATGTTGTTATATCTTGTAAGGTTGACACACAATTCATTCAGGATCATAAGAGGAAATTTGATACCGAAGTAGTTGCTAATTGGAGTAAGGGAGTTATTGGTGATGTTGAACGACCCATCGTGATTAGTGGCCCTTCTGGGGTGGGTAAGGGTACGTTTATTAATTTGTTGTGAAATAGTTTCCAACAAAGTTCGGATTCTCGGTTAGCCACACGACTCATGCTCCTAGGGAAAAGAAGAAAAATATAGTGCATTATCATTTCACCAAACGCAACGTTATGGAGGAAGAGATTAAAGCTGGAAAATTTCTTGAGTTTGCCGCAGTGCATGGAAATCTTTACGGAACTAGCATAGAAGTTGTTGATGCGTGAAACGTCTATACCTCTTGCATTCTTTAACTTGCTCATTTTATCTATATCTTGCATTCTTTAACTTATTCACATTATCTGTCAAATTGGATGATAGAGTGACATAGATTTGCCAAATTGGTAGATAACTATTTGTATATATCTTTTTTTTGTGATTAACCTTACTAAAAATGCACAAATCAAACTACAATATAATGGGAATTTTGATTGTGATTCAAAAATGTATGTCATAGAAGCATGTTGAAATGAGTTTTTTTCATTCGTTTGTTTAAACTAGCACACAATAGATGTTTGTTTTTTGTTAATTTTATCGCATATGGAGTTGGGGGTTTTTAGGCTATTCAAATTATAGATGGATTTTCTCTATTCAAAGTTCTATTTATTTCTTTTGTTAAATAATTGTGTTCTTGAGGTTTTATTTCATTTGAATATCTCTTTCCATATTATCTCAATTTAATATAGAAATCAAGATATTAATTGCTATTTTATGTCTTTGATCAAATACTTGTTTTAATCAAGAGTTCATGATACTCCTCGGGATTTGTGTTTGAAAAGGGTATAGAGACATACACTTCTTTTGGAGTTAGGGCATCTCCAATGTATTTTTCTATTTTACTCTCTATTATAGCGAGTAAATTAGAGAATGTGTTATATCTTATTCAATGTTTTACTCTATTTTACACTCTAAAAGAGAATATTCAAAGTATATTCTCTTTTATTTTGATTACATATATTTTCAATAATACACTTATATTTATTAACTTTATAAATTACATCCTTATATTTTTTATTTTCACAATACCCTTATATTTATTAACTTTATCATATTATTTTAACGACGTTGTAATTCATATTTAATTCATACTTAAAGATAAACATAATTCTAATTTATTAAAATTGGTATTAGACAACAATAAAATAAAAATACAAGAATCTAAAAAATTGTAGGACCATTTTGTAATTATCCAAAAGTTAGAAAAATAGAGAGTATGAATAGTAACTCTATATATACAGAGAGTTACTATTCATTTCTCTATTTTAGAGATTAAAATAGAGGGTGAAAGGATTTATAGAGTAAAATAGATATAGAAGATAAAATAGAGGGTTCATTAGAGATGGTCTTATTATGATTCAACTTATATGACTGACGTGGATGATATTTTTGATGGATTTGAATCCATGGTAACATGGCTAATTAGTTTTGAGAACCCCTAATTATTGTTTTATTGGAGAATTGTTATTGAATGAATTAGTTTTTTTTATGGAGGACTTGAATAAATTTGTGATAGAAGAAGAAAAAATTACAATGCAAAGAAATTACAGGAGCAACTGAAATATGTGATTTTTTGTCAAGAAAAATATACAGGTGTGATCATAAAGTGTTAGTAATATGTGGACATAATGGCACCTTGAAGTATATTTGCATCAGCCATCATATCCCCAATAACAAAGATTGTCCCTAGATACAAGTCATAAGAGCAACATAATGTTATGTTATGTTAAGTTGTTAGCCATGATGAATCAATTAACCGTCTATTTAAGGGCCGTTTACTAAACGTTTATCCGGTAAGTGCTTACTGGCTCACTTTACCTTCTCAAAAGAACATGGCAAGGATTGAGAATCTTACCCGGTAAGAGGATGAAAAGGATTGAGAGTCTTAACCGGTAAGTGAGAGTGATGACTCTTACCCGATAAGTGCTTACTACTAGATTTTGTTTTTACTTCTATTGCTAATGTTTCTTTTTAACTCTATGATTCAATTTTTGTTTATAGTTATTGCTCCTCTTTTGGTAATCTTGGTGAATTCAAAGATTTTTCAACTTATTATGTTTTTACTAATTTTGATTGGTCTCTATTCTTGTCATTCTGTTTTTTGTTTCACTGGTTAAATCTCTTAATCAAAAACCCTATATTTTTTTTATAAGTTCTCTCATAATTTCTGCCATGGAGCTTCGGGCCATGGAAGAGAATGAAAAGACTGATAACCTCATTTGCAGATCTTGGTTTCTTCATGCTCATGTAGGTTATTGGGTTTGTTTCTTGAATATATTATGTGGGTTACTTATGTTTGTTTTGATCTGCATAGTAAGTTGAAAGTGGACAATTGCTTGACCATGGTGAATACTTTTTTTACTCTACTTGACCATGGGTTTTTGTAACATTTTGATGCCTTTGTGTTTGTTATCATGGATGCTAACTTTTGGGTGTTTATCATCAACTCAGAGTTTTGAAGGATGGATGCTTATCAAGCAGGTTGGTTGCTAAAAATTTAAATGCTTTTTACAGCAAATACTATATAAAAATCTCTTTTTGTTATGGTTATTTCGTTTGTAGGGCATTGTCTTTGAACTTGAGAAGAGTTCAACTTTATATAATGATCTTGGAAAGGAAAATTTAAGGTCGTACCGTTCATAAAGAGGTAATCTAATAGTTATGTTATGTTCCTCAATCTACTCTTGCTTTTTGTCCATTTTTTCGGGTGTAACCGTGTAAGTGGTGTATTTATTTCTCTAGAACTTGTTGATGTTACCTGATGAAACATGGATAATGAAACATGGATCTACGAAGAGGTTATAAGAACCCACTACGTTTTCAAGGTGATTTCCTTATCCTGGTGAAAGACTACTATTCGAATTTATATGTATCTGCTAAGGTTATTGCTTAATTGCATTTTGGGGTTCGCTATGCAAAAAACCACTAGAAATTTATGATGTTTTATAATTTTGTTAGCGATTGGCAGAACTTTGTTGTTGTAGGAGGTGGTATAGCAAGTTTGGTACGAGTGATGTATCAAGATTATTGTTGAAATAAACTTCTGTTAAAAGTGTAAGTCAAATACCAATCTTGTCATTTAGATTTTAACTTAAATTATTTTTATACTTTGTTATTGTACGAGGAGTGAAATTGGCTATGTTGAAAAGATGTGGACTGCGCTTCAAGTCGTGTGGCTGATAAGGGTAGCGGAGCAATTTCCATTGTTTCAGGGGTGATTATGCAAAGGACTTGTTTGCAATTTACTCTTTATATATAATGTTAATATTTTCTCACCATTTGTCATTTTTAAGAGTTGTAATTAGGGTCTCTCTCTCACTTTCGAGAGTCTTCTTTCAGTAATCGATTAGGGTTTCTTCCATACATGATTACCTTCAAATCTCTTGAAGGTAATATGAGTTTGAGTGTTATTGTAGTAAGGTTTCTGTTGTAAGTATGAGTGTGAGTGTGATTGTAGTGAGTTTTCTATTGTAAATAGTTATTACATCTTCAATCTATTCAAAATAAGTTTTGTTCATGATTTTGTACAACTTCATTGCCCGGGTTGTAGTTTTTGTGGGTGATATATCAGAAGTCATAAAATGCTTGCGGCATGAACATAGTAAAAAGTTATATGGTTTAAAAATTTGGTAATAGAAAGGAATGGGAAATAATATCTCTTGATATGTTTATCACAGTATAGTCTTAAAACTACAACTAAAGTGGATTTCAAATTATAGCAGCTCCTAGCCTCCTATCGCAGTGTAACAATGGATAGAGAAAATGTACATTCTGCACTAAATCAACACATGATAAATGATCATTGAGCATAATTACCAACTGTGTTAAATAGTCTTGGGGGATGAAGATTCAAAATGAGTTCTTTCTTGTGTAAAACAAGATTGGGTGCAAAGTCAGTTGGTAAGATGAAAGGTGGACCTTGGCAAATAAGTGAGTGCAAAGTAGGCCAATAAAGTGCATTTACAGTGGGTATAGTATATGTTAAACATGGCAATAACTTGATCTGAGATAAGTGAAGTTAAACTATATCTGGAACTTCATACATGGATGAAAAGAAAAGAGGACATTGTAAGTCAACAATAAATATCGTCTTTTTATTATTGAGCAACTTGATACTAAATGTTGTCTCTGAACTTCACCTCATGTATGCAACTTTGCTGAAATTTTTATGTAGAACCAACTTGTGATGAAGAAAGCACCATATAGATTCATAAAATTAACATTGAGAAATAGAACAAAAAATGGAACATGGTAGTCGTTTCGAGTTCTCGGTTTCGATTTCAAAATGCTTCGCGCCGTATCGCGCGTGGGTACGTAACTAGTATATATATATATATGTGTGTATATATATATATATATATATATGAATCCGACACTTGGAAATTAAATAACTGTCAATTTAACAATTGCAAGAGCAAACCCACTTCTCGCCATCTCTCAATTCATTCATATCTTCTTTTTGTTTTCTGACATTTTGTCTATGTGTTGTTTAAATAGATCTGGTTTTTTCTCTTTCTCTTCGTTGTATTTTGCTAATCTGAATCTCGCATGTTGTTTTCTTTGTTCATCCTCTCTGGTTTATCCATATTCAAAGAAGATTGGATCCTGACTCGTTAGTCTTGGTTCAATCTCTCTTCCTTTTATGCTTTTAAACAGATCTGGACTTTTTAGGCCTGATCTGTGTGGCTTGATTCTGTCTTCTGTTTAGCATGCATGTTTGAATCTGGTGTGTGGTTTGTTTTTCATCCTCACAGATCTGAGTCTGTCGCTCATTTTAGATCTGTTGTGGTGAATAGTTTTCTGTGACTTAGATACGCGTTTTTTTGTCTTGTCACATTTTGTTTTGGTGACATGAGATCTGATCTATACATTTAGATCTTGTCTCGTGTTTGCATGTTTTGTTTCTTTTGATTTTGCGCTTCCGTTGTAAGGATTGTATGTTGTGGTCCCTGTGACCCTCTCGTGACTCTGTGTATTCGTCACTCTGCTAGTTCAGATTACGTGATTTAAGGACAGATCTCAGGATTTGTTCTAGCAATCATTATTCGGTCTGGTCCTTGCAGATCTTGGTGAATCTGGAGTTGTGAGGCTTTGGTAAGACTATCTACACTGGTTTCTTCATATCTGTGTATCTGAACAGTGTGTTTGTCTCTCCTCTCTCTTCTTCATCTACTGTGTTCAGGTTTGTTCCTTGTTTTTGTTATTGTAAGATCTCTGTTAACAGAGGTTGTTTTTTTCCGCTGCATCGCTCTTGGAATCTCACTGTAAGTCTCTCTGCCCTCTCACTCTTGTGTGTCTCTCTTCTCATCCCCTTCTCATTTGGACACCTTTGTGTTTGGCTTGACCTACCACTCAAGTGGCAAGGAATCCTGTCATCTATCACTTAGGTGTTTCCTTGTGTGTTTTTTTTTGCTTTCACGATGACCGGCACAGAAGATCCCAGGAATCCAGAAACGCAATCCTTGATTGCAAAGCTGGATTTCGGTGATCCTTTGTACCTTCATCCTAGTGACACCTCTGGTGTGTCCATCCTTAACATGAAACTGACTGGTACTGAGAATTATAAGGTGTGGTCGTGTGCTATGATCCTTTCCTTATAAACTAAGAATAAGCTTGGTTTTATTGATGGTACTGTTTTACGTTCCACTGATAATAACATGCTTGGAAAGCAGTGGGACAGATGTAATTCTGTCGTCTTATCTTGGATACTTGGTTCTATTTCTAAGGAGTTATTTGTTAGTCAAGTTTTTTCTAAGATTGCTTCTGATGTTTGGGAGGAATTAAAGGAAACTTACGACAAAGTTGATGGTTCTGTCACATTTTATCTTCATCAAAAAATTAATTCCCTAACTCAAAATGGAACCTCTATCTCTGATTACTATTATAAGTTGAATGCCTTATGGAAGCAATTTGATGCTTTGGTCAAACTTCCTTCATGTTCTTGTAATGCCTCTGTTGAATTCTCTAAGCATAATCAACTTATAAAACTTATGCAGTTCTTAATGGGCTTAGATGATACTTATATGCAAATTAGGAGAAACATCTTGACCACTGACCCTTTGCCTTCGGTCAAAACTGCGTTTTCCTTGCTTTCCAGAGAAGAGTCACATCGTGGTGTGACTCGCTCTCCTTCTGATTCAAAAATTCAAAACGCTGCTTTCTTTAGTAAACCTGTTGATAATAAGAGAAAATCTGGGAAACCACCTTTGCTTTGTAAACATTGTGGTGTGACTGGTCACACCATAGAAATATGTTTCAAGTTGATAGGCTTTCCTAAGGACTTCCAGTTCACTAAAGGCAAGTCTAATCAATCTTTTAAATCCCCCTCCAGCAATGCTTGCACTGCAGAGGGGTCTGTTAATCACTCCACCTCTACTAATTCTCTTATTGAAGACCAACTTAACAAGTTGTTGGCTCTGCTTGATCAAAAACAAAATGAAGGATTGGATGTCAATATGGCAGGTAAATTTTATGCTAATATGGCAAATATTCCTAGAACTCCTCATTCTGGTTGGATTATTGACTCTGGTGCAAATCAACATATGACGTCTTCCATGGCTCATCTTGAAAATGTGATTGATATATCTGATTTGAACCTAAGAGTTACTCAACCGAATGGGAATAAGGCTAGGATTAATAAAATTGGAAATTATCGTCTTAACAACAATGTTGTATTACTTGATGTTCTCGTCATTCCTGACTTTGATGTAAATTTACTTTCTGTTCATAAACTTACTAGGGACAGTAAAGTTTTCGTTGGGTTTGATGAGTTTAGATGTTATTTACTTCGGGGTTCACTTCCAACGAAACTTTTTGATCAATTTTCTAAGGGTGAGAATTTTAATTCAAAGGTGCTAAATAATAAATCTAATACTTCTAATATGTCTATTTTCTGCTATGTTTCACGTCAATTGTGGCATAGTAGATTGGGCCATCCTGCCGATCAAGCCCTTGCTTGTTTAAAAAGGAAATTAGATCTTGGAAATGATTCTTACTCTCCTCATTGTGACATTTGGCATATGGCTAAGCAGACTAGAGATAAATTTAATTTGAGTAGTCATTCTACAACTAGTTTAGGTGAATTAATCCATCTAGATTTGTGGGGGCCTTATAAGGTTCCTAGTAAAGAGGGATATAGATATTTTTTGACTGTTGTGGATGATTTTACTAGGTCTGTGTGGGTTTATCTGCTGAAAAGCAAGGATGAGGTGTTTGATAATATTGTTGTGTTTCACAGTTTGTTGATTACCCAGTTTGGCAAACATGTGAATTGTCAGAAGCGATAATGGTACTGAGTTTGTTAACCAAAAACTTGGTGAGTTTTTTAAATCAAAAGGTATAATACATCAAACCACTTGCGTCTACACACCCCAACAAAATGGAGTTGTAGAACGCAAGCATAGGCATCTTTTAAACGTTTTTAGAGCTTTAATGTTTCAAGGAAATATTTAGTTAAACACGTGGAATGAGTGCATTTTAACTGCTACATATCTCATAAATAGAACTCCTTCCTCAATTTTAAACGAAAAATGTCCTTATGAGTTTGGGTTTGGGTTTTCACCCGTTCTGCATCATTTGAGGAATTTTGCTTGTTTATGCTTTGCGGTTAAACCTAATGTTTCTGATAAGTTTGCATCTCGTTCTGAAAAATGTGTTCTTTTGGGATATTCTAACTCCCATAAAGGATATAGACTTTATAGTTTGATTACAAAGCAAATTTTAGTTTCAAGAGATGTAAAGTTTTACGAAACCATTTTTCCTTTTAAAATGCAAGCAAATAATCAAAATTCTGACTCTAGTAACATCAATTCTTTAAATTTCTTTGATTTTGTTATTCTTCCTAATGATTTGTCTTGCCCAATGATGATTCAAGGGATAACTCTCAAAATGAAACTATAAAAAATGTTTCTGAAAATATAAGTAACCCTGATCATTCTGGTAGCCAGTCTAGAGTTCCAAATTCTACTGTCGGGCATGAAAATGAATTTGGTAGCATAAGTGGGTTAAATAACCCAGAAAGAACTGTCGGACATGAAAGTCCTGGTAGTTCAAGTACGACTGCCAATGATCAGTTGGCTGCTAATCAAAATGTTGATGATGGTCATTTGAGTTTCCCTCCTGAGGGTGTTTGATTGAACCTTCATCTTCTATTAGAAAATCTAATCGAGTTTCAAATTTACCTAGAAAATTTACTGATTACGAAGGTAAGGTAAAATATGGCCTAGAAAAAGTAGTAAATTACTCCTTTTTAAGTCCAAACAACTTTTGTTTTGTCACTACTCTTAATAAATCTGTTGAGCCAAATAATTTTTTTGAGGCTAGCAAAGATCAGAATTGGATTAGTGCAATGAATGATGAAATGGAAGCTTTGTATCGTAATAACACTTGGGTTTTAACTAGTCTTCCAGTAGGTAGAAAACCTATAGGGTGTCGTTTGATATATAAGATAAAGTATAAGTCAACAGGTGAGATTGAGCGATACAAAATCTAGGTTAGTGGCCAAAGGGTACTCTCAGCGTGAGGGTCTTGATTATGAGGAGTTGTTTTCTCCAGTTGTTAAAATGGTCACAGTTAGGTGCGTCATTGCATTAGCCGTTCAAAATAATTGGCCTTTGTGTCAATTGGAAGTTAACAATGCCTTTCTGTATGGTGACTTAGATGAAGAGGTTTACATGAGTCTTCCCCCTGGGTATTTTTCTGAGTTTAAGCTTAGTGCATATGTAGACGCTGATTGGGGTAAGTGTCTCTCTACTAGGCGTTCAATCACTAGTTACTGTTTGTATTTGGGAAATCGTATGGTCTCATGGAAGAGCAAGAAGCAGTCAACTGTTTCTCGTTCTTCTGTTGAGTCAGAATATAGGGCAATGGCTTCTGCCTTATGTGAGATAATCTGGGTTTTGAGTATATTAGCATATTTAAAATTAGAAAATCTTCTTCCTGTTGATCTAAACTGTGATAATAAGTCTGCAATACAAATTGCCAATAACCCAGTATTTCACGAAAGAACCAAACACATAGAAATTGATATACACCAGGTAAGGAATAAAGTAACTACTGGAATGATTAAAACTGTTAAAATACCATCTTTAGAGAATCCAGCTGATATTTTTACCAAGTCACTTGGTGTAAGTCAACATAACTATTTGTGTTCTAAGTTAAATATGTTAGATCTATTTCAATGCCAAGATTGAGGGCGGGTGTTAAAAGTGTAAGTCAAATACCAATCTTGTCATTTAGATTTTAACTTAAATTATTTTTATACTTTTGTTATTGTACGAGGAGTGAAATTGGCTATGTTGAAAATATGTGGACTGCGCTTCAAGTCGTGTGGCTGATAAGGGTAGCGAAGCAATTTCCATTGTTTTAGGGGTGATTATGCAAAGGACTTGTTCACAATTTACTCTTTATAAAAAATGTTAATATTTTATCATTTGTCATTTTTAAGAGTTGTAATTAGGGGTTTTCTCTCACTTTCGAGAGTCTTCTTTCAGTAGTCGATTAGGGTTTCTTCCATACATGATTACCTTCAAATCTCTTGAAGGTAATCTGAGTTTGAGTGTTATTGTAGTAAGGTTTCTGTTGTAAGTATGAGTGTGAGTGTGATTGTAGTGAGTTTTCTGTTGTAAATAGTTATCACATCTTCAATCTATTCAAAATAAGTTTTGTTCATGATTTTGTACAACTTCATTGCTCGTGTTGTAGTTTTTGTGGGTGATATATCAGAAGTCATAAAATGCTTGCGGCATGAACATAGTAAAAAGTTATATGGTTTAAAAATTTGGTAATAGAAAGAAATGGGAAATAATATCTCTTGATATGTTTATCACAATATAGTCTTAAAACTACAACTAAAGTGGATTTCAAATTATAGCAGCTCCTAGCCTCCTATCGCAGTGTAACAATGGATAGAGAAAATGTACATTCTGCACTAAATCAACACATGATAAATGATCATTGAGCATAATTACCAACTGTAGAACCAACTTGTGATGAAGAAAGCACCATATAGATTCATAAAATTAACATTGAGAAATAGAACAAAAAATGAAACATGGTAGTTGTTTCGAGTTCTCGGTTTCGATTTCGTCTTATATATCTATATCAATACTACTTATATATGCATGCTAGCAAAAAGTCTTAAACACAATTTTTAAAGCATAAGGTACTACCAATTTATGCAGAAAATTCAAAAATCTCTTAAAGACAACTACATATACATAGGTTACAAGTTGTTGATGCAAGAACTTTAAAACCTTCTATCATACTCCGACCCATACTTTCTAAGACCATCCGTAGCGGAGCTCGGGCTCACGGCGGGTAGAAGGCGGGATACAGCGGGTTTGGGTACGCGCGGGGGGGGGGGGGGGGGGGGGGGGGGGGGGGGCTCGGGCTTAGGGCGGGTTCCAGCCCCGGGTTCCCCAACCCGTTGATACCCGAAATCTTTTATTTTTTTTTTAATAAATTCAAATATGAACGTTTGGCAACGGTTACTTTTAAAAAAAAATTAATTTTTTTTTCAATTTAATCACACTATATATATAATATTAACCCATTTTATTTTTCACACAAAACAACTCTCTCATTCTCTTTCATTCTCTATATTTTAAACAATATGGATTCGCCACAACTCGGTTCATCGACCGCATCATCATCATCCGTAGACACCGACGAGTACTTGCATCTACAAAGGGAAATTTTTGTAGGCTTGGTTCGAGAGACTGCACAATTAATTTATGGTAGCACCGCCTCATCGTCAAGAAGAGAACCGAGGGCCGCGAACATAGAAAGAGGTCGAGTAGATGCAAACGAGTGCCTTATGCGGGACTACTTTGGCAACAACCCGGTTTATACACCGGATATGTTTAGGCGGCGGTTCAGGATGAGAAGGCAGCTATTCGAACGAATAGTTGAAGATTTACAAGGACAGTATCCATATTTTACACTTCGGTTGGGCGCCAATTACAAAAAAGGTTTTTCTCCGATACAAAAGTGTACTTCCGCTATTCGGCAATTGGCGTATGGAGTAGCTGCTGACTCACTTGACGAGTACATCCGTATGGGAGAGAAAACGTCACGAGATTGTGTGCACAAATTCTGCACAGGTATTATTGAACTGTATGGTCAAAAATATTTACGCAAGCCTACTTTTATTGATATTCAGAAGTTGTACGCCGTGCATGAAGCTAAACACGGATTTCCCGGCATGCTCGGAAGCGTAGACTGTACTCATTGGGCGTTGGCAAATTGTCCGGTAGCATGGCGAGGTCAATTCATGAGAGGTGATCATGAGCACCAGACAATCATGTTAGAAGCAGTGGCCTCTCAAGATCTATGGATCTGGCACGCATACTTTGGTGTTGCCGGTTCCAACAACGACATCAATGTTCTCAATCAGTCGCCCATCTTCAACGATGTATATGATGGAAAAGCACCCGAGTGCCCTTTTGAGGTGAATGAAGTCACCTACAAGCACGGATATTATCTAGCAGATGGGATATATCTGGAATAGGCTGCTTTCGTAAAATCATTTACGTGCCCAAATGACCTTAAACGACAAAAGTTCAAGTCCGCGCAAGAAGCGGCACGTAAAGATGTTGAACGAGCTTTTGGCGTGCTTAAACAACGTTGGCATATACTTCATAACCCGACACGCGGATGGCATCCGACAAGATTGGGAAACATTATGTACGCTTGTGTCATATTACACAATATGATACTCGAAGACGAAGACCATGCTATTTGTGGTGGCGATGAAAACGACTTTTTCACGGATGATATCGAAACCCAAATCAGTGAGGAACAACGCGCGACAAATGTTCGAGGAGTCAAAAACCGGGACACTCATAATAACCTTCGGTCGGATTTGGTCGAACATATTTGGCGTATCCAAGTTCCCAACAATGACGACGAGTAGATTTTTAAATTTATTTTGTAATTTTTAAATTTATTTTGTAATTTTTATTTTTAATGAATGATATGAATTTTTATTTTTATTATTTATCTTATTTTTATTTATTAAAAAATATATAAATATTTTTATTTTGTTAAATAATTAAATGTATAAATAAAAAAAATTAAAAAAAATGAGGTGACAAGAGGGTATGAGGGTATTGGTACTCCACTTTTGGGTAAGAAGAGGGTAAGGAGAAAAGCTGATGTGGCGTTGAGGTGGCAAGAGGGTTTGAGGGTATTGGTACTGATGGCCTAACCCGTACTTTTTTACCAGAGCCATAACTCCAGCCCAGCCCATGCTTTCTAAGGCTATCAGCATCCATCCCTCACTAAGCCACATTTTTTCACTGCCACATCAGCGCCACATCATTTTTCTCTTCCAACCCATTCTAACCCACAAACCCCCACATCCATCCCACTCCACCATCCCATCTTTTATTTATTTTTATCTTTATTTTTGTTACAAGTATATTAATTTAAATAATTTAAATTTTATAAATAATTTATAATTTAATATAAGATAAAACAATTAATAAAATATTTCATAAATTGAAACTACAATTTTAACCTTACATAACCAAATTAAAAACATAAAAAAATACATAATTTCAAAAAATATTTTATGAAAATATTTTCCGTCGGGGACCGTTTCGAGCTCGTGCCTCGCGATTTGAAACCTCGTCGTGGTGTTGTGAAATCTTGTGTTTCTTTATCCATAATTTTTTTTTGAAGAAAGAAAGAATATTGAGAGAGTAGAATGAAGTGGGGAAAATGGGAGAGATTCAGAGAAAATTTGGTGGTGTGAAAAAATGAAGTGGGAAAGATGGGTATTTATAGGAGAGAATAAAACAATTTATAGGAAAAAAGAAAAAAAAATAAAAAAAGTTTGCAAACCAGCGCTGGTCCCTACCAGCTCCAACCCACACAGCAGCGATGGTGTGGAAAACCAACCAACAGCAACCAGCACCCCAACTAGTGCTCCGATGCGGATGGTCTAACCCATACCCTTCTATCAGAGCCATCTTTTCTCACTTCAGCCCCCATGCTTTTCGATTTCTCCAGGTACATTTTAGATTTGTCCGTCTCTCTTTGGAACTCCATCTCACTGTTTTTGCTCATCCCACAGATTTGGTTTTAATTTTAATTTTAATTTTGCTTTAGCTTTGATTATTCAACTCAGGTTCCAATTTCGATTTCTCCATCGTTTCAAACTTATCTCACATATTTGGTTTTTGTCTTTGATTTTGGTTTTGCTTTGTTGTTCGATTTCTTGGGGTAACATTTTCGATTTCTCCATTTTCTTTCAAACTCCATCTCACAAATTTGCAACTGATTACTTTTCTGTGGACCTGCAAACGAAGGAGATGAAGAAAAAAGGAAGACAAGGGGGAGGAGGAACACGGTTTCATGGATTGAGAACCCTTGTGAGGATTTCTGCAACTGATTACTTTAATGTAGTTTTTCTTTGAATTTAGGTTTTTGGTTTGGATTAAATTTTGAACTGATGAGATGACATTTCAGTTTTGGGTTTTTATATTTGTTGGTTGAAGTTATACTTTTTTCTTTATCAATCAACTAATATAGAATGGAACCTAAAATTTCACGTCCTTAATAGGACAAGGAGCTTATGATCCCATATATAAAGCTGAGATGATGATGGTGAATCAGTTACCATTAAAGTGCTTGCAACGGATTCAAACAAGGCGAGAAATAGCTCCAAATGAAGTCAGCAATGAAGCATACATACAGTCACGTTGTGAGTAACAATATAGTTTTTACTGCAAAAAGTTAATTAGATTCATTTTTTTATTTCAAAATCGACAAATATTGCGATGATTTTAAAAAACAAGTCTGATACCTACATTAAACTATTGATAAGCAGATTTATAGAGGGGCTGCTGTTGTTTTTTTTAGTAATTTACCTCTTCTTATTTCGATGCTATCTGATAGTTTCCCGTGTTTCTAGAGCGAGAGCAAGAGTGCTATTGTCTATGGTCAAATGTGGAACCACCAGGAGCTCGTGTCGTGTCGGAGGTTTGATGTGGGTTTGTCATGGTTGGTGGATGAAAATCATTAAAAGAAGCATTCTCTTCATTCGGTGAGGTATCTGTAGGTAAATACCTTTGACTTGAAACATTTAAAATTATTCAGATCTTGAATGCTTGTATGTTTGTCATTGGTCAACATCGTGCTAAAACGGTTTCAACTTTTTTCCCTTTCTGTTGGAAGCGTTAGAGACAATTGTGTGTATAAAGTTAGTGGTTTTTTTTCTTTGGAAAAGGATAAAGTTTGTGGCTTGGTATATTAGATTGTGGTATTACTTAATATGCATTCTGGTTTCTATGTAATCCTTTGCTCATATGGAAGTATTTTCTTTGATGTCTGAATTAATGTATCTAATTACACATTGTATTCATGAATGGAGAAAGTGAGGAAAGCAGAAGCCATATTAAGGGGAAGGATGTTGGAAACGTATTACTGAAATGGATATACATATCACTTGTCTCATGTCTGTGTATGTAATAAGCCAACTGAAAACAAATGGTTAATTGGGCATGAATTTGCCATAAATCAATGTTAATGTGGCTTCTTCTTTATTTGCTATGAAAATGGTTGCTTCCTAATCTCAACCAGAACAGTTAAGAGAATGACCAACTCATATGTGAGGTTGCCTGCATGCTTTGTTATATGAATTGCCTTCGTAGCCGCATGTGATTTCAATGTAACCTTTTGATACAATTCTAGATGATCAAGATAAATGTCACTGTTTTGTGGAGTTTCTACAAGTATCACATAGCGCAATAAAGATCTTAATTGGGTTGTACTTCTACTGTTATCTATTCTTATTAACTTGTATTTCTATTGATATTATTGCAGACACTGTTTCCTGGTTTGTGGTGGACTGAGATACATGCTGATCTTTACAGAGTTCATGAGACTAAGAAGGTACATTATTTTGATTTTCATGTGCATTAAGGGTATTGTCTGAGATCATGAAATACGAGTTTGGAATTAGAATATGAGAACATTAGTTTGAATTCTTAGGAATTGGGTTTTTTAAAGCATGCTTTTAATGCTGCTTCATGGAATTTCAGTTCATTTGTTATTCTGAATCTTTATTTTGATATCTTATTTACCTTGTTTTAAAACAGAGATAGCGATGGCAAGAGTTTTCTTGAACTTTGAAGGATTTTGTCTATAGTTGACATGTGCTGAAATAAAGTTGTGTACTTCAGTATGACTGGAAAACATCAAATGTAAGTATCTCTCGAAGTATATTTGATACTAGGATAGCTAGATTTTCTTTTAACATTATACTTGTGTATAAACTCTTATTTTTGGGGATGGTGCAGAATCTGATCTTTGTATATAAGCCATTTATCTAGACAGACTCATTGTCATCAATTGAATTTATGTTATTTTTTACATCTCATCTTATATTATATGGTATGCTGTGTATCCCTTATTCGTGCTTCTTTTCGTTATTATTGATGTTCTAAAAATGAGAGTATGAGGCCATTTGGGATATACCAATAACCTATATACCGTCGGGACAAAGGCGTGTGGTTTCCAATCAAAATTTATCACCCGCCGCATCGCGCGGGTACATTACTGGTTTAAAAATAAGAATTTTGACCGATTAACAATTAGTTAACAAGGGAGATCATCTACATCATAGAGATGGGTCCACCATTCAAGTTTACAGCAACAACATTCAAGTATCTATGTGTGAAGTATTTAAACCTTGATGAAGTTCTCGATACTTGTAGCTTTTAACTAGAAAATACTAGTATTTAAGCCTTGATGAAGTTTTCGATACTTGTAGCTTTTAACTAGAAAATTGTAGGTTTGACCAAAAAGTCAAAAGCAGAAACCAAAAGAATAAAAAAATTCTTTCAAAAAGGTCATTATAACCAACTTCAAATTTGTATATGATTTATGTGAATTTGGCTAAAACCCACGATACACGTGTTAATGTTTTCAACTTTAAGAGAAATCTTTATGCCAAATTTGTTAAGATATATGTATGTGAATCATCCACTCAAAATACAAGGTTTGACCTTAAAAGTCAAAGTTATAAGAATAGTGGGGTTCAGGTTATCCATTCTACCCTTGCAACTGTATTGTGTGCTACCAAGCTTCAATCTCAAATCGTTTTTCAATTTTGGAGGGATAAGGGTGGTTTTAGAAACTCACACATCTATGTGCTACTGTTTTGGAGTCTATCTTTGTACATCTGGTTTGGTTTGATCTGGGTTTGTATTTTGGGTTTTGTCCAAAATTAATGGTTCATCAAGCTTGGAGGGATGTGGTGGATATGTGGTTCAAATGGTCTAGGTTCTGTTTTTATGACTCACCATTGGCCTTTGGCCAAATTGGCATTCATTTACTGATTTGGTCCTCTGGTATCAGGCATGTGCTTATGATTTGGTCCTTTGCTTTCATTTACTGCTTGTTTTCTTCCTGTTACGAAGATATCATTATACCATTTTATTGTAAAGGTATGTACAAAGATTAGTTTTGCTTTTGGATTGTACCAGATTAGGAGTTTTGAAGATGGTCAGGGCTTCTTCTATAACGGTCTAATCAAAGTCATTCTTGAAGGTCTTCGTTGAATCACTGCCAACTTTTAGCTGTTAGTATGTGGTTTAACCTTCTTTAGATGTTGTCCGGTTTCTTACAGATTGATTATGTTGGTCCTGATAAGATATGAATAAGCATGTTCTAGCTTCTGGTTTATTTTAGGATACATGTGTTCGTTTATATATTCCCCATTAACGTATTGGCTGCTACTACAAGGTTTAGTATTCAACCCATCTCTTACATGATTCGAACTTGAACATGTTGTGTATTTGAGAAAGAGGTCACTCAACCCCTTTGTCAAACTCTAGAGCTTTTCATTTTTCATTTACGATAAAATTTTCACACCTTTCTCACCCCGTGCATTGCACGAGTATACTACTAGTATATATATATATATGAATCCGACACTTGGAAATTAAATAACTGCCAATTTAACAATTGCAAGAGCAAACCCACTTCTCGCCATCTCTCAATTCATTCATATGAGACCAAGATATAGTTTTTTTTGTGTTTTAACAGTATTTTACATGAAATGTCATATATGTGTTATATTCATTATAAATATTTATGTACGTTCAAGTGTGTACAACACCTCGACACCGTAAGTCCGTAATTCGACATCACCTTTTTCAACACTTTTTTCAACGTCGCAAGGCATCACATTATTCATCATCGTAACCCAACACTCATCGAGACGAATCGAGAACTCATCGAGTTTCGGTTGTGAACCGGAAAACAAAAGAGAGTGCGCCACGTCTTCACACCTTCATGGGTCATTCATGTATTATTCATCATGAATAATGTATCATTCAGGATTAATAATATAGTATTCAAGGTGAATAAAACACGATTCATGAATTTGTGTATCATTCATCCCGAATGTTGCATTATTCATTCTGAAGATTGTATTATTCATCATGAATGGTGAAAAAACGTTCATCTTTATCATTCATACTAAATGTGGATACTCGGAGATGTGCATACATATTCATAATAAAGAAAACTAAGTTTTGGTTGTGAATCGGGGAACAAAATAAAGCACGCCATGTGTCCACACCTTCATGGGTCATGATGTATTATTCATCATGAATAATGTATCATGCAGGATATATAATACAACATTCAGGGTGAATAATACACAATTGATAATGGAAAATACATGAATAATGAAATCGTGTATTATTCATCCTGAATACTGAATGAATGTTCACCTTTGTTATTCATACTGAATGTGGACGGACACCTGGGGACGTGCATACATATTCATAATGAATATAACACATGTATAGCATTTCACGTAAAAACGGTTAAAATAAAAATAACTATATCGAAATGGATGTCATATTGAAGAACATGAAATTCTCGTTTTTTGATATAATTTGTTTGATTAAAATATTACTAATTTTTAAGATAATTTATTTTAAACTTTAAGAAGGTAAAACTTTTTTAATTAAAAAAATAAAATAAAATGTCAAATAAGGTAGGCGCTAATTTAAATTTTCAATTTTGCCCCTAATCACTTCTCAATTAATCTTATTTTGTTTTAACCATTGATTAGTTTTCTAAATTTTTTTATCAATGGCCATGATTTGTCCTCATGTGCACAATGAAAAATGAGTTTTCATGTGAACCAACCCTAAGTTTTCATAGGCCATGGTTATTTTGCAAAACAGTAAAAAGGTTACAACCCCGTGCAAACCATATCTAAATCATTCATTTAGTCCATTGCATTTGGATTTTCATTAATTCTCTAAGGGTGTTTGGTAGGGTGGACATCATGGGATAGGACAGGACAGAACACACTTGTCGCATGTTTGGTGTGACCATTTGTGGAACTAAGTGGAACTAACTTGCACTAACATGGGACACGCTTGTTCTATGGATTACCCCTGGAACTAAGTGGAACAACACCTTTGGACCAAGATACTCTTCAGTTTCTCGATTTCATCATCATGTTCTTGATTTCGATTTTGGTTTTCAGTTTTAGTTTTCGATTTTGGTTTTCAATTTCACAAGTTATGGTTTCCATCAGGTTTCGATTTCCACAGTTTATTGAGTCCATCAGATTAATTTTGGTTATCGATTTCACAGGTTATCGATTCCATCAGTTTCGATTTTGGTTTTCATTTTTGGTTCCCGATTTCATCAGGTTTTCGATTTCCACAAGTTATCGATTTCATCAGGTTAATTTTGGTTATCGTTTTTACAAGTTTTCGATTTCCACAAGTTATCGAATCCATCAGGTTTCGATTTTGGATTTCATTTTTGGTTCCCGATTTCATAGCGTTTACGAGTAAACAACATTTCGAATTCATCAGATTAATTCCTCCATACCATCAATACTGATCTTATCTCGACTTCCACATGTCATCGATTATCTCCTGTTGTCTTCTTAGATCATCAATCAGTGCTTAACAGCAAAGAATACATTATTTGATAAAAAAAACACTAAACAACTCACTAAAGGTAAATTGGTCATTTAACCAGTCCTGTTCTGTCATGTCCAGTCTTACCAAACGCTGAACACCTGTTCTGTTCTGTTCTGTTCTGTTCTGTTCTGTTCTGTTTTGTTCTGTTCTGTCCTGTCCCATCCTGTCCTGTCTGCGTACCAAACGCACCCTAAATAAGAAACAAATCTCAAATCATCAGCCATACATGCACCAGTAAGTATAACACCACGAAGATATACACCACTAGTAACATATTCATGTGGTTCTGATTCCAAAGATCCTCTCTTAAAGGACTTTACTGGTTTTCAAAAATTAATTGGTAAATTGATTTATCTGTTAGCTACTAGACCATATATAGCCTTTGATGTTCATTGTTTAAGTCAGTTCATGCATTCACCAAGATTGTCTCATTTGAAGTTGGCTCTTAGGGTGTTGCATTATCTGAAAGCTTCACCAGGTAAAGGAGTTAATTTTTCCGTGTCTTCTATTTTTAAACTAAATGTATTTGTAGATGCTGATTGGGGCAAGTGTTTGTCCACTAGACGATCAGTAACTGGTTATTGTCTTTTTTTTGGACAATTGTATGATTTCTTGGAAGAGTAAGAAGCAAACAATCGTTTCTCGTTCTTCTGCGGAATCTGAGTATAGAGCAATGGCTTCTGCTCTATGTGAGATTATATGTGTAATACCCCGGAAAAGTTCGTTAGTGAAATTCTAGTTCCGTTAATATTATTTAACTCTAAAATTAAGGTTTAAGAGTAAGTTTGAATAAATATATATGTTTAGGGGTGTTTAGATTAATTAGTAAGTTAAAAAGGTATTATGGTCATTAGTGAGAAATGTGGGGTTTAAATGGTAAATAAAAGTTAGATATTATCCTTATGATTTCCAGATATTTAGAAAAGCAGAAAATCAGTAGGTGTATGTGTGTGTTTTGAGAGAAAAAGGGAGAAGAAGAAAAGAAGGGTAAAGGCATCAAATTGATTCATTTGGAAGTGTTTGAGGTATGTTTTCTTTACATATTATGTGTATAATTGATAGCTGAATGTTTCTATCGGAGTAGAATAGTTAGAATTACATCTGGTAATGAATCAGTCGATTTCTGGGTGAAAATGGGATAAACAGTCAGAGGTGTCCGGATAATATGAAGGTATCCGGGTAGTTTCTTGGGTGGTGTCCGGGTAGTTTATTGATAGTGTCCGGATGATTTGTTTGAGAGTTTCCGGGTGATTTAGAGTCCGGATGGCATCCGGATTCCTCGTGTTGTCCGGATTAGTCGTGCTGTCCGGATTACTGAGGTTGTCCGGAAAAGTCTTGTTGTCCGGAAAAGTGGTGTTGTCCGGGTTGTTTGGGTTGTCCGGATAACTTGGCTGTTTGGGTAATTTTGAGGATAAAAGTTATGTAGATGTATCTAGAGTCCATAACCTGCTAGTAAGTCTTATACATAAGTTGGTAAGGAGATATTTGTATGTAAATGGTTTCAGATTCTGAGGTATTTGGATAAAGGAACGGATAGCTCGGAGAAAGGCTTGGAAGCGTATTTTAAGCATCCAAGGTGAGTTTTGCTTTAAACGTTTTCAACTGGAATACATATATGTGTTTATATAAGTATGTGAGTATGTGTATATATAAATGAGGTGATTATGTGGTAGGAATATGATTATGTGTATATAAATGACAATATGATGTAATGAGATATATATTGTATTTATATAAGCTTTGCACTACACGAGTGCACTTGTGCCGGGTTCCGGTGTGCGGACCGGTGTGTAGCCGGGTTCCGGTGTGCGGACCGGTGAGTAGTCTGGTTCCGGTGTGCGGACCGACAGGTAGCCGGGTTCCGGTGAGCGGACCGGTTGTTGATTTATTAGTTGGCTTGCTACCAACTAATATGGCCATTTGTGGAGGAATAAGGTGAATGAGATGTACACGATGCACGAGTCTGGATTGGTATTTAAATACGTGTGGTATGTTTATATTTTACGAAAGAATTATCAAAGGTTTATCTAAACTATTTTGATACAAAGGATTTACATAAAAGGTTTTATAATAATTTTGGAAAGGACCGGGATTAACTCACTAGACCCGTTTGGTCTAACCCTCATTTTGTTTTCAAAAATATGTTTTCCAGGTTAAGGATCGGCAGGAGAGGATGAAGTGTAGGAAGCTTTTATATGTTTTGTAATGTCAAGACTATTGAGACCGTACTTGGTTTGTGATGTACCTTTTATTATGAATGTAATGAAGTTATGCAATGTATGTTATTTGTTGTATGTTTGGGAAATCGGGTCGTTACAAATGGTATCAGAGCCCTAGTTTAAGAGATTTAGGTATTTGGATTTGTACCTAGACTTAAACTGCATGTGAAGTAGGATGTCCTTATTATTTTAGAACCTTGGGATGTTAAGTATAAAAAGGTAGAAGGCACATCATGTAAGGTATGTTCAAATTACACCTGGCCAGTGTAAGCGGGAACTTACAAGTACATGTTGAACCGGAATATCTTGTTATATTGGGTATGTGCTTACGTGTATATTAACCTTGTTGAAATCAACAGAGTGGCAAGTCGAACTCGACGTATGGATAGAGATGAAGACAGGTATATTTCTATATACTTTATATATGTTAAAGTGTTATCTGACTTCGGTGCAAACCGATTCTTTTGTGTTTTCAATTTAATATTTGTGTTAGAAAATATTTGATAATTGTGTTAGAGATATAGAAGGGTGTGTTTAATTATTGTTGTTCTAATCTGTTAGTGTGGAGTGTGATGGCTTGAGTGTAAAGATTAATAGCAGTATGTAGAACGTGATGAATTGTGTGTGGAAGGTAACGATAGTGCGTAAAGTCTTGACCTAGTCATGAAGGCGACAGTTTAGTATGTTGTGTAGATTATACTTAATGTGATTGTTGACGCTATCAAGAAAGGTATTGTTTAAATGTGTGGGGTAATGTGGATAAGATGGTGGCAGTTTATAATTAGGGAATGTGCGAGGTGTAGTAGTGATGAATTTCGTGAGATTAAGTGGTGGATTTGTGAGGATATGGAGTGAGTATAAGTGGAAACCTCTGCTCGGAATTTTGTTTGTAAGTTGTGTGAAGGTGTCAAAAGTATGTGGGGAGATGTATGGATGTCTAGGCGGTGTGTAGTAGTGTTATTCAAGAATAAGAGAATGGAGTGGCAATAGATGGTTAGCTAAAGAATAGAGTATTACCGTTTGAGAAATGGAAAATGTGAAGTTATTTTGAGCATTGAGTGTGATTTCGGATTGACTCGATTAAGCTTCTGATATGAGGTATGGTGAAGTTGTTAGTAAAGTATAGTAGTTGTTGAAATTAGGTGCGTGCAATTGGTTTGGAGGCGAAAGAAAGCTAGCTTATAGGATCTGTTAAGAGTGAGTACCTTCTAGTGTGCTATCCTTGGAGAAAACGTGTTTTATGTTGAGAAGAGAATGGGAGAAAATATTCGAATGTGATGATTGGGGTGAAGGACCATTGGATAGGACGTGGTAGTAGTACGAGAGTGATGTTGTGGCAAGAGTGGAAATCAATTATAATCTAAGGTTCGTGGTCGGTGTAATTAATGCAAGAAAGTGCTATCTGTCTTAGATGTATGTTGGATTAGAGAAGTGACGATAGAGTTGTGTGTAGTCTATGGAGAAAAGTTTAACTACGGGTTAAGGTGATACTCCAAGTTAATTATGCGATCTGTTGGAGAGTAGAGTGTCGTTACTTTTGGGGTGTTAAATTGTTGAGACATGAACGGTGATGAAATGTGTTCTTTTAAGAATGGTAAAATTATGTACGAAACCATTAGTTTGGGGCATAATTTAAAATTTGGAGTCTAGATGTGTGACTGATATTGGTATTATTGATTTGAGATGATTATACCTTGTTCATGCTACGCAGGTTTTCTTCTAGAAGTAAGAGTTGTTGTAGTTGGGAAGATACTAAATTGTTGTATACTCCTTAGTAACGAAGGGTTACACATAGTGGGAGTTCATTCGACATTTTTTCGTTAGAAAATACCGGAAGGGATTAAAAGTGGAATAATGTGGAGGAAGTATTAGCGATGGTAGATCGCAAGGTGAGAAAACTAGGTTGCTGATAACCTAGACTTAAGCTAAGAGGGAATATTTATATTATTAGTGTTATGATTAGCGGGAAGAAAGCGATGTTTAATTATTTTGATGATCGTGTGATGAACTTTGTGGTATAATTGGTAGTAGATTTATTATATGATTAGTTGGCGATTGTTACGGTTAAATAAAGTAAGGGCAATGTTGATGAACTTTCTTTATGAAGTTGTTTAAGTTAAAGAGTGGTTTTAGACTTTATCTTAATTGTTGATATATTGATTGATGCAATGAAGACGTAATTTGTTGATTGCGGCTAAAAGTTGTCATAAGGATTATATGGTATTATTACATGGGTATGATATTTGGTGTAGTATTTGTACAATTGAGAAATTGGCATTGTAAGTTAAGGTAGATGTGTAAGTCTTTGACTTCTCATCGAGTTTTGCAATTATGTTAAGACATTGTATTGTTATTGGAAACTATGTTTTAATATGAGTTCTATTTGGAAGAGTATAAGAAATAGGTTGTAATTGCTACGCAGGTTTTTATCTGGAAAGAGTATAATTATGTTGTCAAGATAGTTTTGAAAAGTATAGAACAAGACGTTTGTCGTGAAATGCTGATGGAGTTAAAAGTAGTATTATTGTAGTAAATGTTTCGAGTAAGCATTTAATGTTGTGTTATTTGGATTAGTTTCATATGAGTATAAGTTATTTCTTTTTGTGATATAAGTGAACTAGCGAGTTATTTTGAACCTTCGTGGGATTTGATTATTGGGTGATTCGGCAGAGGATTTCGATTATGATTATGTTAAGATTTGGATCGACTTTGTGGGATGGATTAATTGAGTAAATTGCGGAAGATGTGTGTAAAGTTCAAATAAAGTGGTTAGTATTAATAAGTTGGTGGCTATCGTTGTTTTAAAGGGGTGGAATTTTGCGTGGAATTAAAATTCTTGATGTTTTGGTAATATTGAGAATAATGTGTTGTATGAGTTTAGAAGCGATTTATGGTAATTGATTAACCTCGTTTATTGCCTAACCGAATTCTGGGACGAAATTCTTTTAAGGGGGAGATACTGTAATACCCCAGAAAAGTTCGTTAGTGAAATTCTAGTTCCGTTAATATTATTTAACTCTAAAATTAAGGTTTAAGAGTAAGTTTGAATAAATATATATGTTTAGGGGTGTTTAGATTAATTAGTAAGTTAAAAAGGTATTATGGTCATTAGTGAGAAATGTGGGGTTTAAATGGTAAATAAAAGTTAGATATTATCCTTATGATTTCCAGATATTTAGAAAAGCAGAAAATCAGTAGGTGTATGTGTGTGTTTTGAGAGAAAAAGGGAGAAGAAGAAAAGAAGGGTAAAGGCATCAAATTGATTCATTTGGAAGTGTTTGAGGTATGTTTTCTTTACATATTATGTGTATAATTGATAGCTGAATGTTTCTATCGGAGTAGAATAGTTAGAATTACATCTGGTAATGAATCAGTCGATTTCTGGGTGAAAATGGGATAAACAGTCAGAGGTGTCCGGATAATATGAAGGTATCCGGGTAGTTTCTTGGGTGGTGTCCGGGTAGTTTATTGATAGTGTCCGGATGATTTGTTTGAGAGTTTCCGGGTGATTTAGAGTCCGGATGGCATCCGGATTCCTCGTGTTTTCCGGATTAGTCGTGCTGTCCGGATTACTGAGGTTGTCCGGAAAAGTCTTGTTGTCCGGAAAAGTGGTGTTGTCCGGGTTGTTTGGGTTGTCCGGATAACTTGGCTGTTTGGGTAATTTTGAGGATAAAAGTTATGTAGATGTATCTAGAGTCCATAACCTGCTAGTAAGTCTTATACATAAGTTGGTAAGGAGATATTTGTATGTAAATGGTTTCAGATTCTGAGGTATTTGGATAAAGGAACGGATAGCTCGGAGAAAGGCTTGGAAGCGTATTTTAAGCATCCAAGGTGAGTTTTGCTTTAAACGTTTTCAACTGGAATACATATATGTGTTTATATATGTATGTGAGTATGTGTATATATAAATGAGGTGATTATGTGGTAGGAATATGATTATGTGTATATAAATGACAATATGATGTAATGAGATATATATTGTATTTATATAAGCTTTGCACTACACGAGTGCACTTGTGCCGGGTTCCGGTGTGTAGCCGGGTTCCGGTGTGCGGACCGGTGAGTAGTCGGGTTCCGGTGTGCGGACCGACAGGTAGCCGGGTTCCGGTGAGCGGACCGGTTGTTGATTTATTAGTTGGCTTGCTACCAACTAATATGGCCATTTGTGGAGGAATAAGGTGAATGAGATGTACACGATGCACGAGTCTGGATTGGTATTTAAATACGTGTGGTATGTTTATATTTTACGAAAGAATTATCAAAGGTTTATCTAAACTATTTTGATACAAAGGATTTACATAAAAGGTTTTATAATGATTTTGGAAAGGACCGGGATTAACTCACTAGACCCGTTTGGTCTAACCCTCATTTTGTTTTCAAAAATATGTTTTCCAGGTTAAGGATCGGCAGGAGAGGATGAAGTGTAGGAAGCTTTTATATGTTTTGTAATGTCAAGACTATTGAGACCGTACTTGGTTTGTGATGTACCTTTTATTATGAATGTAATGAAGTTATGCAATGTATGTTATTTGTTGTATGTTTGGGAAATCGGGTCGTTACAATATGGGTAAGTAGTGTTTTGCAAGAGTTAAAAATAAAAGATTTACGTCCTGTAAATCTACACTGTGATAACAAATCTGCAATACAGATTGCTAACAACCCTGTTTTCCATGAACGTACTAAGCATATTGAAATCGACGTTCATCAAGTAAGAGAAAAGGTTTCTTCAGGATTATTGAAAACTGTTAAAGTTCCTTCAACGGAAAATCCTGCAGATATTTTCACTAAATCTCTTGGAATAAACCAACATAAGTATATTTGTGATAAGTTACATATGTTGGATTTATTTAGATGTCAAGATTAAGGGAGGGTGTTAAAAAGGTAAGTAACTTGACCAATCTTGTCATCTATTAACTTATTGTGTTGTGTGTGTATTGTTTCAGATTATTGAGGGTGTTATTTAGATAAAGGCTGAAAGTTGAGTTCTGGAAGGCGCTTCACTTTCTTGTGAAGATAAAGGGTAGCGGAGCAATTTCTGGGAATATGAAGGGCTGATGTGTAAATATGCTAGTTGATATATAATGTTGAGTTTAGTCATCAGAGGAATTCATTACGTTCATTTTTCTTAATTTCTTTTGCAAATACAATTCTCTCTCACATTCTCTCTCTAGAATTAGGGTTGAACAATTTGTTCTACAATTATGGTTTGTAATTTTCTTTTTGTGTATATGAAATATATTTCTGAGTTTTATTGTATTGTAAAAGTTGTTGATGTAATCTTTTGAAGAATAACCATGGTTGTCTTCTGGGATACTTGAATTTGCAAGAAGGAAATATGCAATGGGATTAATTTTTTTTTTTTAAAATAGAACAAATAATTAACACTTATAACCAAACAATCAATATCCGATGTTCAAGTATGCTCTTTACGCATTCATATTTGAAACTATTAGAGCATCTCCAACAACTTCCCTATTTTGGAGAAAATGAAGAATATATGGATTTTAGGTTGTATTTTGCTCCAACAACTTCCCTAAAACTCTCTCCAAAATGGAGAAATTAAGAGAGAGAATGAGTTTTTCCTCCAACTATGCAGGTAACCCCAAAAATGATTACTGAATGAAATCACCAATAGAGTTCTTTGAAAAAAAATATTTGGAGATAAAAATAATATTTTAATAGACGAATGACATATTTTAATATTATAATCAATATTTTTTTTCTCTAAAACGAGTAATTTTTTTTGGAGATATTAACTTTTGATTCTCTATTTTGCAGAAACTTTAAGTAATCTGTTGGAGACTGTTTGAAAAAATTTACACTCTTTTTGTTGAGCATATATATTGTGATAAAGCCTAATGAATAATATTGCCCTGAAAACTTAAAAGACAATAGATGCGACTTATAGATGCGACTTACCATCTTCCTGTTCCTCAGTCCCAAGCCAATCTCAAGATAACAAGGTTGGTTCTTTACCGATGACATGGAATGTGGTGATGACGGGTCTTTATAGAGTTTTCAGTAATTTTTAATTAAGATTGATTTATTGTTTATTAAAAATTAATTACCTCATGGCTTAAACCTTTTTGTTCATGTAGGGTGCGTTTGGTTCATAGACATGACAGAACAGGATAGAACAATTGTTCAGTGTTTGGTAAAACATAAATAGAACTGGACAGGACAGAACAGGATTGGTTAAATGACCCTAGTGATTTGTTTAGTATTGGACCAAAATCATAGAGAATCACTGTTTGGGTAAAAAATCACACCTCACGACCAACGACAGATAACTCAAATGACATTTATACAAGACCACTCTTGTATTAAGATAAGGTCTTGCAGATTATTTACAAACGAACATTCGGTCGTACAATTTCATGTTGGTCGTATGATTCATACGACCGACGTCCAAGACTCAAGACGGTCGTACGATTACACTAACTGTTAACAGTCAACATCCGTTTCTTGTGTTCATTAATGCAGGTCCACAACCAATCATGGTACAACGACCAGTAACGGACAAGCTCTTAATGGCATTAAAGACCCGACAGCGGTTACAAAGCAAGTCATCAAGACGCATTTATTGCCGGCAAAAGCTATATAAAGGCCCGCTCCACAACCAAAAAAGACATCCGTGACAAAGATATACACATCTGAACTCAGCACATCTACACTCTCATTTCTACATTTCTTGCGCAATACAACAGTGATCAACGAAGCATTCGAACACACATCGCTAACGCAAATTGCGCACGACACTAGTTCGAACCGCACGACAACAACTTATTTCGCACGATTTACGCACGACGCACGACTTTTTCTTACGATTAAGTTTACTTTTTACCTTTATTGTAATCTGTTGTACACAAAACACTTGTTACCACAGGACTTTCGCCCCTGTTTGGAGATCATAGTGCACCGTCGACTCTCACAAGTCGACCGCGGGTTTTTCCCTCGTTTGGGTTTTCTGCGTCACCAATTCTCTTGTCTTATTTACTTTTTATCGCGATTGTGTTGATTGGTCTTGATATCCCTTTCTTTAGTTGTTAAAGTCCACATCAACCTCAAGTTATCCTTTTGGTTGATTTTTGGCATTAACAGTTTGATGCCATCCGTGGGACCCCATCTAGAGAAAATCTCAGACCAAGCATACGTCGCTCTAACAATCTTGTGAAGTTTTTGTTGTTTCCAGGAAAATGGCGACAGGTCCTTTGACACAACATTTACAGGACCAAGATATCCCGGAGTCCTCGAATGATTATCGTCTAGAAGAAGTCATCTTGGACCAGGACCAGCCTGATCGAATTGTCTTCGTGGGGGCATCGTTAGACCCCATCATAAAGGGTCAGCTAATCTCCTTTTTGCAGGAACATGCTGATTGTTTCGCCTATACACACGAGGACATGGTGGGCATAGATCCCAATGTCATATCCCACAAGCTGAACGTCGACCCATCTTTCAAGCCAATAAAGCAAAAACATCGAAAGTTCGCCCCTGAGCGGAACAAGGTGATCAACGATGAGGTCGACAACTTGCTTAAGACTGGGAAGATCAGAGAAGTAAAATACCCCGATTGGTTAGACAATGTCGTGGTCGTACAAAAGAAGAATGGGGAGTTGCGCGTACGTATCGACTTCACAAACCTTAATAAGGCATGTCCTAAGGATCCGTTCCCACTACCCCACATCGACGCTATGGTCGACGCGACCGCATGACATGAACTCTTGACGTTCATGGATGCTTATTCTGGATACAATCAGATACTGATGCATAACGAAGACCAAGAGAAAACTTCTTTTATGACGGACAAAGGCATATACTGTTACAAAGTTATGCCTTTCGGTCTAAAGAATGCACGGTCAACCTATCAACGGTTGGTCAACATGATGTTCAAAGAACATCTTAGCGACACCATGGAGGTCTACATTGACGACATGCTTGTCAAATCCAAGCAAGCGATCGACCATATCGATCATCTAAAGAAATCCTTCGACAACCAACAAAAATATCAGATGAAGCTGTACCCTACGAAATGTTCTTTCGGAGTCAGCGCCGGGAAATTCCTGGGGTACATGGTCACACGGCGAGGCAAACCCTGATCAAATCAAGGCCTTGATAAACATCAAGTCGCCCAGAAACTTCAAAGAGGTCCAATGACTTACAGGTCGTATAGCGGCGTTAAACCGTTTCATCTCACGGTCGTCTGATAAATGTCGTTTGTTCTATAATGTCTTGAGAAAGAACAAAGGCTTCGGCTGGACGGACGATTACGAGCAAGCGTTACAACGATTGAAAGAATATATGGTCGTTCCGCCATTGCTTTCGAAACTAGAGGAACACGAGATCCTACAACTATATCTCGCCGTAAGTCCTCACTTAGTAAGTGTCGTCTTAACTAGAGAATACGATAGGCAACAACTACCGATTTACTATGTCAGTAAGTCTCTATTGGATATGGAAACACGATATACGTCCATGGAGAAATTACTTTTGTCACTAGTCACAGCAGCAAAGAAGTTAAGACACTACTTTGAATCCCATCCCATTACCGTTGTAACAAGCTTTCCTCTTAAGTCGGTCCTGAGAAAACCCGAACTATCAGGACGACTAGCGAAATGGAGTATCTACCTCAGTAGCTATGATATTGACTTCAAACCTCGCAGAACAATTAAGTCTCAGGTCCTGGCTGATTTCGTCGCTGACTTCAGTCCCGAACTGGAAAAAGAAGCACAGATCGAGACCTGTACTGTGGCGACTATAAGCGACACAACCTGGGTGCTCCATGTCGATGGTTCTTCAAACTCCAGAGGAACAGGTCTTGGTGTCATCTTAAAGTCCCCACAAGGGGACAAGATGGTGTATTCCATACGATGCAGTTTCAAAGCTACTAACAACGAGGCAAAATACGAAGCTCTAATCGTGGGCATGAATATGGCTCACGACTTGGGGGCAGTCGGACTTCACGTTAGAAGCGATTCCCTGTTGATCGTAAACCATATGAACGGGGAATTCGCAGCAAAACATTCCAAGATGATGGCCTATCTCGGGATAGCTAAGGAGAAGTCAAAAGTGTTTGATCCGTTCTCAATCGAACAAATCCCCAGAGATCAAAACACTCAAGCCGATGCACTAGCAAATCTTGTATCATCACTTAGTAAGCCATCGTTCGACGCTGTTCCTATGATCCATCTAGCAACCTCATCCATCAAGGACTCTGAGACGATTTGTGTTCTTAACACAAAGAACGGTTGGTCGCACGACATCAAGAACTATCTTGCGCACGACCAGTTGCCTGAGGATAGAATGGAGGCTTAGAAAATTCGATTTAAAGCTTCAAAACATCTCCTCATAGGCGATAGACTTTATCGACGATCATTGTGAGTTCCAGATTCGTGCAACGAACAATACAGAAATCAATATATGAAGAACAGGTCGGTATGATTTCAACTGGTCATCCAATTCACTTTCAATATGAGCGAGTTTACAATAAAGCTTAGGAAAGTAAAATGACAATTAGCCTAAAACTAAGGCTAAACAAAACATTTTATATGCTGGGCCCGTGGTAACAAGCCCACGGCCCGTTCACAATAAAGGCTCAAATTAATAAATAACAAAACAGCCCTTGAACTTCTATTCAACCAATATTTGACCCTAACAATCTCCCCCTTTGAATTGAAGTTCGAGTTCGTGCCAGTTCTCGACATATCTTTTTCGGAGCGTAAAGTGTATCTCGAACGTTCTGATGGCTCGGCGGTAGTCGATGCGTTCTTCAATCACTTCTAAGGCTTTTCGAGCGGTTGTCTCATTCAGATTGGGAACATACGAGAGCCTTCGATTTTCGGATTCGAAAGTGATGATTTTTCAAAGAGCATCTTGGACTTTGAAGAGAGTGCCATCGCAGAATCTGTCTACCTGGCTGAAGCGAAGAAACCTCTTTTTGTTCTGATCGTTGAGGTATACAATCCCAAATTCCGGTTCTAGAAGCAGTGCGTTCTCGGGATACATCTTCAGTTCAGGAGCTTTCAGATTCAGTTTAATCAGATTTACCTTCTTTGCTCTGTTCTCGATTCCCATTTGGAAGTCAGTGAGATAAGACATCATGAAAGTATGGATCAGGAATCGACGAACAACCTCGAGCGCTTTAGTCACATGAAGAGGTCAGATGGTTCTGGTTCGGAGGTCTTTCAGTATAGCAAGTAAGTCGAACGGTAGAAGATTCTTAAAGTCAGCTTCAGAAATTTTCCATTCATTACCGTCTTCGCGGCGGACGGTGAAAACTGGAAACATGACTCTAAGGATTCGGTTGGTTTAGATGTTGAGCACTTCAGTGATCTTGTGCTTGGTTCGCACTTGGCTAACTGGCAAACACCGTTTCATGGCTTTTATGTACTGATCTTGGTATTCTTTGTCAAAATGAGATATCCCAAGACAGAAGGTTGGCTCGATGGGGCGTATCCTGTGGACGTATAGCTTCTTCAGAGATTCCTCCAGGTGAGGAATAAATATCATGATCTTCTCCCATCGGATTTGTTGCTGAGGAGGAGAAGGAAGGTCAGAAGCTGTCGGTTATTGAGGAGATGTCGGATTTGCAGCAGTTGAAGTTTCGAGTCTTGTAGAAGTTTCGGCGGCTTGAGCAGTGTGAACGGGTGTACCATATAGGTTTTGCAGCAGAAACTGGTCGTAGTCAACGTTGTCGTCTTCATCAGTAGGGAAGATCAGGTTTACCTAGAGATTTATCGCACTGGCGGCTTTTTCGTACCATGCATTTTCGGTCTCCAGGTCGATCTCGGAATCTGGATCAATCAGGTTGAGTGCAGGCCTATCTGATGCTGAATGTGTGACCAATTCTTGTGAATCTCCCTCGGGCTTTTCAACCGTTGGGTCTTCGTCGTCTGAGATGTCCATGTCTATTTCCATCTCAGCGAGGCTCAACTGGGCTTCAGGTTCGTCTTCGGTTGCAGTTGCCACAATTGATGGTTCCGGTTGAACCGTTGTAGTAGTTTCAGTAAGGATCTGGGCGGACTCGGTCAGACGCAGTCTTTTATTCTCCCCCACATGGTGATCAGGATTATCCTGATCATCGTGCCTTCGCTTTAGTCCGCTGGCTTGACTTTTGCAGGTTTCTTCCATGGAGGCGACTCTCTCGGATAGCGTTTTGAGCGCTTGTTAAACATCCTTGAGAGTCGTGTCAAGCTGATCCATTCTGGTGGTGATAGTGGATGAAGGAGCAGATACCTGTGATCATAGGACTGAGATCACGTCTGCTTCGATAGAGGCATCGGTTTCGGATTGCTGGAGCAGCTGAGCTAAGAGCATAGTCTTCAAGGTGTCCACCGAATAAGTTAGCTGAACGGGAGCCGGTGGAGGTGTTGGTGCGGTTTTAGATTCGACTATCTTCTCTTTACGTTTGATCAGGCTTTTAATTTTGTCGAGCTCGGTGGTGAGGCGCTGCTCCATTGCCTCACGGACAGCCTTGAGGGTGCTGTCCAGAGACCCCTATGACACAAAGTCGGGTAAAATAACACCGAGATCACTTAGATTACCCGTTGAGGCATCAACCGTAGAGGTAGATCCACCTACGTTCACGGTTGGCAAAGGGGTAGCCGTGGTAGGATTTCCCTCCGATCCTCGTGTTCCGCTTAAAGGCGGAGACACTACGGTGGTTCTGATCGGGTCACGAAGAGCCTCGATTTGTGGGATCTCATCTTGTGTCCTAGCCGAAGAATGTTCTGTTTCAAGTGGCTCTAGACTCGATGGTGCTTTGAAAGAAGGCGAGACCGGGGGCTGCTGGTCTCTATTTTCAATACCAGTACTCTCCGAGTGAGAGACCGGTAGATTTTGTGCTATATCCCCGTGTGTAATAACCAGGTATTTTAATTATTATTGACCAGTATTTTAGTATTTTAGAATTCGGAAGTTTATTTATATAAGTTTTATTTTAGTTAATTATGGGAAAATAAGTTAAGGGTTAGTCTTGGATATTATAAGGAAGTTAGAGGGTTATTTTGGTCATCTTCTTTTTAAAAGAAAAAGAAATAGGGGAGTGGTTGGGGAAGGGTATGGAGGTGTTCCCTCCATACCATCCTTCTTTGGATACTTAGGAGGAGTACCTCTTTTCTTATTTATTTTTGAAAGGAAGCAAGTGTTAGAGTGTGTGTGTGTGTGTCTTTGATGGAAAGAGAGAAAGAGAGAGATCGAGAGAAAGATTGAAGGAAAGAAGAAGGAAAAAGCTTTAGGAATTTGTTGCTGAAATTCAAGGTAAACAATCCCTACATTGTTGTGTTCTAATTACTTAAAAGTGTTCTTGAAATGCTAGTTGAATTTTGGTGGGTTTTTGGTTAAAATTGATGTTTTGGGAATTCTAAGTTTAAGGATAGGTTATGTATATGGTCTTGAACATATCTGCACTTTTATAGTATCATACATAGAGTAAAACTGCAAAATCTTGGTTTTAGAATGAGTAGCGGGCTGAGATTCATCAAAGTCGCAGTGGTCTGAGATTCATCGAAATCGCAATGAACGACTGCGACATTCATCGGAGTCGCAATAGTTGGTTGCGACTTGGGTATGAAGTCGCAGTGGTCGTTTGCGACTTGGGTTGAAATCGCAGTAGTTGATTGCGACTCGGGTTTGGGATCGCAATAGTGAATTGCGACTTGGGGTGGAATCGCAGTAGTGGGTTGCGATTCCAGGGTGGAATCGCAATAGAGGGTTGCGATTTGGGTACTGTTCATAACGATTTTTAGTGGGTTGCGACTTCAGATGTGAATTTTGTAAGTTTAGTTTTTAAAAGAGATACGTGGTATTTTATATGATTTCAGATTCTGTGAAAGGGTGGAAATACGTGATACTAACTTGGGAAAGCTTTGTGATATACGTTTCAAGTGAGTTTTTCTTTAAAATATTTTCCAACTGGGATACATATATATGTGATATATAGATGAGATGGATATGTTCGGATTGAGAATTTTTACATGATGTGATTATGTGTTCATATTGAGATGTATACATGTTTGGAATGGGATAACGTTTTTATAAAAATATGTGATGTCTTTATACATGGTTGAAATGTCATGAAAGGTTTTATAAAATGACAATATGATATATTGGTACATATATATATTGTATTTATGTGAGTATTCTACGAGAATACTTGGCCGGGATCCGAGGGGCGGACCGGTGAGTGCCGGGTTCCGGTGGGAGGACCGGTGGGTTTACCGTAGTTGTTGTACGGCAGAGTAAATTAACTAGTTGGCTTGCAACCACTAGTATGGCCATTTGGGGAGGGATAAGGCAAAATGACTTGATCATTTGTGGAGGAACAGGGTGGAATGAGTTTGATTACGATACTCTAGTCTTGGTTGGTATTTACTTACGTGTAAAATATATGTGTGTGTTTGTATAAAGAAGTTTTATATAAATGGATTTTTTTGACAGGTTTCAATTGACAGGGATTTTCTCACTAGACCTGTAGGTCTAACCCTCATTTTCTGTTTTAAAATATGTATTCCAGGTTAAGGATCGTTATTTAGTAAAAAGGGAAGAATTAAAGTTTGAGACGCAGTTGATAGCTGACGAGGATTAGGAACTGGAAATGTTATGTTTGTATAGTTTCGAGACTGCTGGACCGTACGTGATTTATTTGTATTTCTTTTTATGAATATAACGATGTGATACAATATATGTTATTTGAAGTATGTTGGGAAAACGGGTTGTTACAGATGGTATCAGAGCCTTAGTTTAAGGGATTTAGGTATTAGTATCTGTACCTAGACTTAAACTGCATGTGAAGTAGGATGTCCCTATTATTGTAGAACCTTGGGATATTAAGTATAACACGGTATAAGGAATATCATGAAAGGTAAATTCGAGTTACACCTGGCCAGTGTAATTGTGAGCTTACAGTTACATGATTGGACCGGAATACCTTATTATATGGGGTATGTGCTTATGTGTATATTAACCTAGTTGAAATCTACCGAGTGACAAGTCGGTCTCGACATGGATAGAGACGAAGACAGGTATATTTATACAAACTCTACACGTGCTAAAGTGCTATTTGACTTCGGTGCGAACCGATTAATTGTGTTTTCAATCTTTTGTTGACTTAATTGCATTAGGAAAGGAATTTGATAAATGTGTTGGTATTATAGATAAGAGTGGAGTGCCTATTAAGTTATTTTGAAAATCTTGTTGGAATTTGAGGTAGTAACAAGTATAGGATGGTGTTGGAACTTGATTTTGCTAAACCTGTCAATTAAGTAATGATTTGTCGATTATGTAAAGTGAAGTGAATGATGATGAATTTCCTTTGCGGAACAAACTTAAGTGAATTGTATATTATTAAGTACTGCTCGTGATGATCTAGGGTGTTTAAATAGTTGATTATATTAATGATGGATGGTAGCGGGACCGTTTGTTTAGACTTAGTATAGTAAATATATTGTGGTGTAGGAGTCTGATCTTGTTAAAACCTTTGATTAAGAAATGATAAGTGATCCTTGGTATTTCGGTATGAGAAAATAAAGTTGATTTATTGGAGTAAGTGGTTATGATGAAAGAAGAGATTGTCGGGTGATTGACTTAAAGTTTTCGTTTGTTAACAAATTTTATATTAAGGATATATGAGTTACTTTTGATAAGACTTAGTAAGAGTGTAGGTTTGGAAGCATTTGGTGTGAAAAGAGATTAGTTCTAATTTAATAAGAGTGTAACAAATATTTCGGATGATATCGAAATTAGCATGGTTATTCATTAGGATATAGCATGATAAATTTAAGTGAGAAATCAAGGATAATTGAAACTAGAAAGTAAATAGTGTTTTGGGAATGATTAGTAAGGAAAAGCTTTTAGTAATCAAAAGTGATAACCGTTGTCATATGTGTTTGAATTTGGAAGATTGTTCAAAGTGGTAAATTAAATTTATATTTTAGGGGCGAAAGTGGTTAGTAGTTTAATTTGGGATGTTTTATCTAACGCTTGCAATTGTTAGAAATTTTCAAATTGAATTGTGCATGTTAGAATTTTGAAAAGATTTTGTGGAAGTATAGAATGTGGCATTGTGTATAAATCAGTTTTCAAACACTAAAGTTATGTCTCCAAATGTTAAAGTTTATGTTATGGATAAAAATTTCAATTGTGATAGATGATTCGTGATATACAAAAATTTTATTTATATATATATATATATATATATATAACTGTGTGCTGAAAGAGGCACGGGGAAATGTTGTACGTGAAAAGAGACACAATGACGTATATTTGTGCTAATTGGGGCACGAGGTGAAATAAAGAGGTACGGATTTTATTAACAAAGATGTTTTTATGGTTGTTATATTTTGGGGATGGGTGTACAGTGTGGTTTCAAATCGTTTGTTATCATTTTGAAAGAATATGTATTGATTTTCGAAAATTGAGGAAGTGTGTGGGTGTTTCGAACAATGAGTGAGATTTCAAATTAACTCGGTTAAATTTTTTTTCTCTTCGATTTGAACTATGGTGAAATTATTGGGAAAATATAGCGATGGTTGAAATTGAGCGTGTACGATCGGTATGGAGATGAAAGAAAGCTAGCTCGTAGGATCGGTCTAGAGTGAGCACCTCCTAATGAGCTATCCTTGGGAAATTGTGTTTTATGTTGAAAGGAGAGTAGAAGAAAATAGTCGAATAAATTAATCGGGGTGAAGGATCGTTGGTTAGAACGTGGTATTAATACAAGAGAGATGTGGTGGTGAGTATGGAAATCAATTGTAATCTAATGTTCATAATCGGTATAATTAATGCAATAAAGTGTTGTCTGTTTTAGATGTATTTGTGGAATAGGGATGTGACTGTAGGGTTGGTGATAACCTATGGAGAAAAGTTCGACTGCGGATTAAGGTGATACTCCAAGTTGATTTTGTAATCTTTTGGGGAGAAGAGTGTCGTTATTTTTTTTTTGGAGTGTTGGATTGTTGGGACATTTTAGAAACTGTGATCGAAGGCGTGGTGTGTACAGTCAGCCGATGTCAAGGAAAAGAGTAGAGTACTTGGTGTAATTGATTGCTTACTAGAACATAAGAGTATGTAGGCTAGATTGCCTGGTGCTTATCACTTGCAGTATGACTATTACTTGCTAGTAGGAATTTATGCTAGTCCTGATAGGTTGTTAAGTGAATGCTTTACAAGTGGTACTGTGGAAACTAAATAGCCTTAGAATGTTTGATTTAGTTCTATGGCGCAGCTCTTGTTTGAGTCTAACCGTTGTGGGATAGAATCCTTATTTCAAATGTCTATCTGATTTCACACTGTATGCGTTTGTGCATTCGCGAGCCGACTCGTCGTGACTAGTGGGGATTCCGGCATAGCAGGGATAGTAGGTGGAGGTGAACCTGGAGTCTAGAGGTGTGAATGATATTGGTATGATCGATCTAGAATATTATACCTTGTTCGTATTTTGTGGGTTTTCTTCTTGGTGTAAGAGTTGTTGTTGTTAGGAGGGTATTAAATTTTTGGTATGTGCCTTGGTACCGAAGGGTTTCGCATAGTGAGAGTTCATTCGGCCTTTCCTGTGTCGAGCCTGCGGAAGGGCTTAGCCGAAGCGAGTAAGGTTGTACCGTTAGAAAACACCGGATTGGATCAGAGAAATTAAGTTGTAAAGATTTTATGGTCATGTGATGAACTTAGTGGTGTGGTTCGTAGTAGATTTATTATATCTTTGGTTGGAAATTGTTGTGGTTAAGCAAGGCAAGATTAATGTTGATAAAACTTTCTTATGGAGTTGTTTAAGTTAAAGAGATGTTTTTTTTTACTTAGTGCTGGACTTTGCATGATTGAGCCGTTAATAAGTTATATTATTAGTGACATGAAATTTTAACGGAGTTGTGATGAATTCTTTCGGTTTAATTTTATAGTGAAATTATATGATGTTTTGAGTATTTGTGTTAGTGGGGTAAGGTGAGACCGGTATTGATAAATTTCAATTGCGGAGTGGTTAAAGTGAAACCAATGTCTAAAGAGTTGTGAAAGTATTTTAGTGCTAAATTGGAAATGTAAGGACTTGATATGATAGCGAGTTTGTTATTTATTAAGAAATGAATTGGTATTGATATTTGGATAAAAGACGGTATGAGTTTTGATGATGAGGTTATTAAGATAATTGAAGTGATTAAGGTTGTGCTTTGTTGATATTCGAGAAATTAAGTTGCTTTGTAGACCTTATTTTATTTTGATAAATGATTTGGTGTCCAGTGCAATTAAGCATTGATGTGAGATCATTTCGGTTATGCTATGCTAGTTTAAGAAATGGAAATAGTAGGATGAAGTTTACGGGTTTGATAAAAATTAAGAAATTTCCGTGATATAAAGTGATTGTGATTATATTATGAGTATAAGTGAATTTCGAGTTAATTTGGACTTTCGTGAGATTTGAGTATTGAGTGTTTATCGTTATTTTAAGGGGGCGGATTTCTTGTGAGAAATTAAAACTCTTGATGTTTTAGGTTGAAGTATTGAAGCAAGAGCAAATGGTAAACTATAAACAGTAAAGCGGGTGGTCTAGTAAAAGTCCTTTGAGGGTTCCGTAAACACTTTGATGTGTTCATGGATTTTGATATCAATTCGGTGGTAGTTACCCTAGTTCGTTGCTTGTATGAATTCCGGGACGGAATTCTTTTAAGGGGGAGATGTTGTAATAACCAGGTATTTTAATTATTATTGACCAGTATTTTAGTATTTTAGAATTCGGAAGTTTATTTATATAAGTTTTATTTTAGTTAATTATGGGAAAATAAGTTAAGGGTTAGTCTTGGATATTATAAGGAAGTTAGAGGGTTATTTTGGTCATCTTCTTTTTAAAAGAAAAAGAAATAGGGGAGTGGTTGGGGAAGGGTATGGAGGTGTTCCCTCCATACCATCCTTCTTTGGATACTTAGGAGGAGTACCTCTTTTCTTATTTATTTTTGAAAGGAAGCAAGTGTTAGAGTGTGTGTGTGTGTCTTTGATGGAAAGAGAGAAAGAGAGAGATCGAGAGAAAGATTGAAGGAAAGAAGAAGGAAAAAGCTTTAGGAATTTGTTGCTGAAATTCAAGGTAAACAATCCCAACATTGTTGTGTTCTAATTACTTAAAAGTGTTCTTGAAATGCTAGTTGAATTTTGGTGGGTTTTTGGTTAAAATTGATGTTTTGGGAATTCTAAGTTTAAGGATAGGTTATGTATATGGTCTTGAACATATCTGCACTTTTATAGTATCATACATAGAGTAAAACTGCAAAATCTTGGTTTTAGAATGAGTAGTGGGCAGAGATTCATCGAAGTCGCAGTGGTCTGAGATTCATCGAAGTCGCAATGAACGACTGCGACATTCATCGGAGTCGCAATAGTTGGTTGCGACTCGGGTATGAAGTCGCAGTGGTCGTTTGCGACTTGGGTTGAAATCGCAGTAGTTGATTGCGACTCGGGTTTGGGATTGCAATAGTGAATTGCGACTTGGAGTGGAATTGCAGTAGTGGGTTGCGATTCCAGTGTGGAATCGCAATAGAGGGTTGCGATTTGGGTACTGTTCATAACGATTTTTAGTGGGTTGCGACTTCATATGTGAATTTTGTAAGTTTAGTTTTTAAAAGAGATACGTGGTATTTTATATGATTTCAGATTCTGTGAAGGGTGGAAATACGTGATACTAACTTGGGAAAGCTTTGTGATATACGTTTCAAGTGAGTTTTTCTTTAAAATATTTTCCAACTGGGATACATATATATGTGATATATAGATGAGATGGATATGTTCGGATTGAGAATTTTTACATGATGTGATTATGTGTTCATATTGAGATGTATACATGTTTGGAATGGGATAACGTTTTTATAAAAATATGTGATGTCTTTATACATGGTTGAAATGTCATGAAAGGTTTTATAAAATGACAATATGATATATTGGTACATATATATATTGTATTTATGTGAGTATTCTACGAGAATACTTGGCCGGGATCCGAGGGGCGGACCGGTGAGTGCCGGGTTCCGGTGGGCGGACCGGTGGGTTTACCGTAGTTGTTGTACGGCAGAGTAAATTAACTAGTTGGCTTGCAACCACTAGTATGGCCATTTGGGGAGGGATAAGGCAGAATGACTTGATCATTTGTGGAGGAACAGGGTGGAATGAGTTTGATTACGATACTCTAGTCTTGGTTGGTATTTACTTACGTGTAAAATATATGTGTGTGTTTGTATAAAGAAGTTTTATATAAATGGATTTTTTTTGACAGGTTTCAATTGACAGGGATTTTCTCACTAGACCTGTAGGTCTAACCCTCATTTTCTGTTTTAAAATATGTATTCCAGGTTAAGGATCGTTATTTAGTAAAAAGGGAAGAATTAAAGTTTGAGACGCAGTTGATAGCTGACGAGGATTAGGAACTGGAAATGTTATGTTTGTATAGTTTCGAGACTGCTGGACCGTACGTGATTTATTTGTATTTCTTTTTATGAATATAACGATGTGATACAATATATGTTATTTGAAGCATGTTGGGAAAACGGGTTGTTACACCGTGCGAAGTTGAAATATCCGTCTTTTAAGAGACGGATGTGTGGCTTTAGAGGTTGTTTAATTGCGCCGCTGGGTCCACGGCGGCTTCTTCAATACCTCGTCCCAACGGATGAGACGGTATAGCAGATGTGGCTACCCGGGCGACACTCGGCTAGATTCGCTCAGAAGCCTCTTTATTTTTTCGGCTTATTCTCTCTTGATTCTTTTTGGACCTGACTTCACTCAGTCTCACCTTTTCTTGATTTTCAACTAAAACTCCCTCCGTTCTCCTTATGTCTCCCGTATCAGGCTGGATAGTAGGGATAAGGGGGGTTGAGGGTGAGTCAGATGGAATTCCTTCGGTAAATTCTGGGGTTGGTCCGATACGGGTAGGTATCAAGGTCATACGTATAACACGGTCTGTATCGGATTCGGTGGATTCGGATTCCACGTTCTAAACTTGTCGGTGTGGCGAAGGAGGATCAGATAAGTACGGCTTCGGGTCACGGTGAAGCATAGGTCTAGACGATGTACCTGCTTCGCCCGTCGGTCGGGTGATAGGAATGGAAGGGTGTTAGCTTGTACCGACTTGGTGGGATTGGCTAGTACTGGGACGCGTATCCAATGCACCGACCGCTCCTGTTCCCCTCCCATGAATTCTCAACACACCCCGCCCGGGAGCCCCTGCTGCCCTGGCCCTTCCTCCTCTTGTCCTAGGACCCTCACGTCGCTCGGTTCTATGTCCCTAGGGAGGTCCCTCCGGCGCTGGCTGGACCATGGGATTCCATAACTCTCGCCTATATTCTATCACACCCGGTGCATTGGGGTCCGCGTGTGCCAGTAAGGCTTCAGGTATAGGCATGGCTGGGGTAGTAGGTGGATTACGAATCACTAAGTATTGAAGGTTATTGTGAGGACATATCGGATGATTGATACGTCTCGGTATAAGGGGATTCGCATCCATATGTTGTCGAATGACCAAGGAAAAGAATCACGGAAACGGGAGGAACTTCTTTTTGGTTCCGCCGATCTGTCGGATGGCTTGCACCATTTCACGCCAAATGACTGTTGCGTAGTCTATGTGTTGATTGTAGACAACCGCATGAAACAAACGTAGGAAGTCGACGGTGCACTGGTCTATCCCCTTCCATCGGGAGGATAGACACCAGTTTAGAATAGAGAATAGAGTGCACCAGACCGGGGCGATGTGTTCTTGGGTGAATGCGGATGGACACTCGAGATCGTGATGATAGCCAAGCGCACGAACTTCAGCACAGAGTGTGACATCATCGATGGTGGCTGCGTACGCGGCATGGCCTCTGACAGTCGGTTCCGGCAGGGACAGCAGTCGGCTTCCAGTGTAAGCATGAATGGGTAGTGGTCGATGTTGGCAGAGATGGTCTGGACGTTGTTGATGGTGACAACTCTAGCCGTGTGCCATACTTGATGTACATAAATGAGAGGTACGTCTGTTGTCGCGGTCAGTGCTCGGCGAAGCGGGTGGCCGAACAATATATCAAGTACCACTCTATGATCGGGTCGGAATGCGGCAGCATCAAGATGGTGGTTGTTCGGATTGATCTCAATTTCCTGATCCACGGGAACTAAGGCATTGTCGGCCTCGTTGTCTATAATCTCCTCAGGTGGAGGAACGTGTTGCTGTTGCTGCTCTTGTTGATTCGCCATTTGGAGTACCTGTAAAGTACAGTGTTAGGTGATGGACGGGATAACATCAATTGCAATGCGTACCTTAGCATGTGAATGGCTCAATCATCGGTTGATTGAGGACTGGCTGTAAAAGCAGGACATTGGGATTGCCAATGTGGGAAAAATGCAGAGGTATTGGACTCGAGCAGTGTCCGGATAAACAGGGTATCCGGACAAGCAAAACTTACTGGACAGACAGGGGTTACCGGGTAACATAGAGGTTACCGGATAAACATAGGTTACCGGAAAAATGGTACTTACCGGATATAAAGGTTACCGGAATGACATGAGTTACCGGAGTCAAAGTGGTTACCGGAACTTGAACTTACCGGATGTCGAACTTACCGGATACAAAAGTATCCGGATGACATGTGTTATCGGGGATCAAGGTGTCCGGGTCTGATAAAGCTTACCGGGTATCAGGATGGTTACCGGGTGACAAGCTAGTTACCGGGTAACAAGAATGTTACCGGGTAAACTAGGGTTACCGGATGTGGTACGGGGGTACTCGAATCTAACCAAAACATTCACTAAGTTGAGATCTAGATGGTTTAGATTGTACGAAATGCAAATATATGACACTACCATGATTTATAGCATCCAAATCGATCTGAAAATGAGTCGACACATGAATAGGGTTTCGGTAACCCATTTCGGACACAGATTCGATCGATGCACCAATGATTCGTGGTTGGATGTGCGAGACAGTGATCAAAGGACCATTAGTAGGTGATGGTGAGTCGTACCTTTGATTGTCGAGTGAGGAATCGAGAAATCTGAGTAACGATGGGGGTTTCCGAGTGAGATGAGTCGCGAGAGAGTTTAGAGAGGTTTTGGGGAGTTTCCGGATATAATGAAGTTCAAAGTGACCAGATGCTTATATATGGGTGGACCTTACCGGGTAGATGACCCGGTAACTTACCCGGTCCGGTAAGTGTACCCGGTAACAATGGTTACCCGGTAACTTATCGGGTAAGTTCCCAAAAGCCAAAAGTTTGAAAAATTGTATCCTCTCTTAGGAAATTTTTCCCGCTGCCCCTCGACCTTTGTATGGGGATTACCCTGCTCCCCCTCGGAACAGGAATGTGAGTGCTTTGGAAGACGTCAAAAAAACTTTTAAACGTTTTAGAAGAAAAATGTGACGCTCCCCCTCAAATGATGAACACTAATGGTAGTGCTCCCCGTCATAATATGCACGGAGTGTGATGTGAAGTACACTCGGGAATGCCCACACACACAAAAAAATGTTTCTGGCAGTTAAAGAAAAACGCGTGTGACACTCCCCCTCAACAGTAGAATAACTTACCTGATAGCTGGTCATGCTCCCCCTGAACACATGAACACTTGTGAAAGCACAGATATAAAGACAATTAAACTAGACGACAGTATGAAATAAAAGAAACACACGAAGAAAGAAGGAAACAAACGAAATCTACCTAATACATACAGAGACTCAACCTAACTGTGTAACTGATACAAAACAGAGTATTAAAACGTTTTTCGTCCAAGGGTTTTGTAAACAGGTCTGCTAACTGATGTTCTGTATTTACAAAATAGAGTTTGACTGTACCTCTTTCAACGTGATCCTTGATAAAGTGGTACCGAACGTCTATGTGCTTCGTCTTCGTATGCTGGACCGGGTTGCTGGATATAGCAACTGCGCTCTTCGAGTCGCAGTAGATCGGCACCTTTACATATGTGAAGCCGTAGTCCTTGAGTTGCGTGCGCATCCATATGACATGTGAACAGCAGCTCGCGTCGGCCATGTATTCCGCCTCGACAGTCGACGTGGAGACGCACTGCTGCTTCTTGGATGCCCAACTCACCAAGCTATCGCCCAAGAACTGCACATGCCCCAATGTGCTCTTCCGATCCATCATGCTACCCGCGTGGTCCGCATCCGAATATGCAGACAGCTCAAAACCTGTCTCTTTCAGGTACCACAAGCCAAGATCAGCAGTACTGCGTAAATAACGAAAAATTCGTTTGACAACTATTAAATGAGACTCTTTAGGTTTTGATTGAAACCGGGCGCATAGAAATGTGGAAAACATGATGTCCGGTCTACTGGCAGTTAAGTACATTAAAGACCGATCATTCCCCGGTACATTTTAGTGTCCACATTCTTTCCGTTAGGATCGGCGTGTAACTTTGTACCGGCTGCAATGGGAGTTTTCATCGGTGAGGACTGTTCCATCTGGAATTTCTTAAGAATATCCCGGATGTACTTAGCCTGGTTTATGAAAATTCCGATCGACAGTTGTTTAACTTGAAGACCGAGAAAGAAATTCATATCACAAAGCATACTCATTTTGAAAAATTGTCCCATTAACTTGGCAAAGTTCTTAGCATACTGAGGATTAGTAGAACCGAAGATTATGTCATCTACATACACTTGTACTAGAACAATATAACCTTTTTCGTTTTTGATAAAAAGAGTGGAATCGATTTTACCTCGTGTGAATTCTGATTTTATCAAAAACTTCGTTAGAGTATCATACCAGGCCCGTGGAGCTTGCTTCAAACCGTAGAGCGCCTTGTCTAGTATATAGACATGATCAGGCTTCTTCTCGTCCACGAACCCGTCCGGTTGCGACACGTACACTTCTTCCTTGAGATCGTCGTTAAGGAATGCGGTCTTCACATTCATTTGGAAGACCGTGAAGTTCTTGTGCGCGGCGTATGCAAGGAACATATGTATAGCTTCTATTCTCGCCACCGGAGCGTATGTCTCGTCGTAGTCAATCCCTTCTTGCTGACGGTACCCCTTAGCCACGAGATGCGCCTTGTTGCAGACTACGATGCCGTCCTCGTCCTTCTTGTTCTTGAAGATCCACTTGGTTCCGATCACCGTCTTGTGGGTTGGACGTGGGACAAGTCGCCATACCTTGAGAGCCTCGAATTGGTTGAGCTCCTCTTGCATGGCTATGAACCAGTCTGGATCTTCGAGTGCTTCGCGTACGGTTGTAGGCTCGATCTTACTCAAGAAGCCGGAGAAGAGACAGAAATTGGCTGATGCGCCTCGCGTTTGGACAGGAGTGGAGGGATCACCGATGATTTGATGTAGGGGATGAGCTTTCGTCCATTTGGTGGTGTGTGGAAGTGGCTGTTGAGTCGAGTGAGAGGCGTCCGGATTCACGTAATTACCAGATGGAAGGTCTTGAACAGCTTCAAGTATCGTAGGTTGGTTTCTCGGAGGAGATGGGGGAGGATTCGTCAAAGGTTGAGAAACTTATGGTTCCGAGGAATGCAGAGGCTATTCATTGATTGTAGCAGATGACGAATCATTAGGAGCGATCTCCGGGTTTATTACTAGTTCCTCCGGGGGGTAGTAGTATCAGATGAAGTTGATGATGACAGTTGAGATGTCTCCACAGTGATGGAAGGCGTGTTTATCGAAGGCGGCGGACCGGATAGATTCGCCGAATCCTCGATGCGAGCAGCTTCAAGTCGTGGTTGTGCTAAGACACGAGGGGTAGAAACGTTAAGTATGTCATCATAAAAATATTGGAACAGTAAATCTAAATCTGAAATATCAGCACTCGATGAAGATGCATGATTCGGATTTACTGTCGCTTGTGCAGATCCCGAACGTGGAAGTTCGAAAGCTAGCACGCCAGTTAAACCGGGTTCTGAACTGATGTGTTCAGAAGCCAAATCTGCGGCTTCGTCGAATGGCACGTTTACACTTCCGGTAACGGTTTTAGTCCGTTTTTTGTAAATACGATACGCCTTAGCCTGCATGGAGTATCCTATGAACACTCCCTCATCCGCCTTCGGGCTGAATTTGCCGAGATCGTCTTTATCGTTGAGAACGTAGCACGTGCATCCGAACGCATGGAAATACTTGATGTTCGGAACGCGGTTGTTCATGATCTCGTACGGCGTCTTGTTGAACCGCTTGTTGATAATGGAGCGGTTTTGCGTGTAATAAGCAGTAGACACCGCTTCGGCCCAGAGAAATAGCGGTAGTTTTGACTGAGAAAGCATGGTGCGGGCAGCTTCGACGAGGGTACAGTTGCGTCTTTCCACCACTCCGTTTTGTTGAGGAGTGCGTGCGGCCGAGAAAGTTTGCGAAAAACCGACAGAAGTCAGGTAGTCGTTCACCGTTTGATTCTTGAATTCCGTCCCGTTGTCGGTCCTGATAGTCTGAACTGAACTTTGAAGGTTCAGTTGGATGGTCTTCAAATGATTGATGATCAGCTCCGGAGTTTCGTCCTTCGTGCGTAGGAACTTGACCCAAGTGTAGCGTGAGAAGTCATCCACCATCACCAGGACGTACTTGCGCTTGTTGATGCTCTGAACGCGCATCGGTCCACACAAATCCATATGGATAAGTTCGAGGGACCGGGACGTGCTCGGAGCTGCCTTCGGCTTGTGCGTCGTTCGCTTCATCTTCCCCATTTCACATGCCCCGCAGAGTCGATCCTTCACGAATTGAAGATCGGGCATACCTTTTACGTGTCCGCCCAGCACCAATTTTGTTGATGCTCTTGAAGTTCAAGTGAGATAGACGTCGATGCCAAATCCAAGCTTGTTCGGAACTAGCCTTTGACATCAGGCAGACTGGATTATCGGTCTTCAGGGCTGCGAGGTCAATGGTGTAGAGGTTGGTCTTTCGCGTTCCAACCAGTAGCTCAATTCTGTCGTCGTTGAGGATTCTACACCTTTTGGCTTTGAATCGGACCTCGAGATCTTTGTCGCAGAATTGGCCGATACTGAACAGATTGTGTCCCAATCCCGCGGCGTGTGATACCCTCTTGATAGTGATCTTGTCTTGGACAATGTCGCCGTAGCCCAAAATCGGCGCCTTGTCATTGTTCCCAAATCTCACGTCTCCGCCATATTGTTCCTTGTAGTTCGTGAGAAGCTCCCTCTTTCCGGTCATGTGCTTGGAGCATCCAGAGTCTAAGTACCACACATGACCGTCCTGCAAAAACAAGTTTAGCGGACTTTAGGTACCCATATTTGCGTGGGTCCTGGAGGGTTAGGTTTGACACCTTTCGGAGGAACTTACTTTGAAACAGATTGCCTCTTGGGTGTAGGGTTTACACCTTTTGGAGGAACTTGTTTTGGAGTAGGTTGCCTCTTGGGTGTAGGTTTACCCTCAGTAGGAGGAACCCGTTTTAAAGTGGGTTTCCTTTCTTGTTTGGGTATCACCTCCGATTGGGAACCCCGTTGTTTATGGTGTTTCTTTTTATTTGTACGGGATTTGCTCTTGGGTGAATGATTATAGATATCACATGACCCAAACCAATCATTATTATTAATATCATCAAAGTCAATCCAACCACAACTAGAACAACACAAACAATCATGCGATAATTGAATCAATTGCTGAATGGAATAAAGCTTAATTGGAAAATTAACATCTCGTTTAACAAAATCATTCCTATGATTCCAAGCACAATCGTTTTTGTTCATTCTAGGATAAAAACAGTATTGAAAGACTTTGATGCAGCATCCTCGATAGATTCCTTAGCTAGCCACTTTGGTTTGTCTTGTTTAGCGCGACCGGTTTTATCTGAAACAACATGGACAACATGGTCAGTGGCTTTCGAGGAAGCGGGATTTTGGTAGGCAATCGCTCGGTCTTTTGCCTCGGCTATGATTGTTTTTGAGAAACAGGCTTAGATTTAGAAATCTTAATCACAGCCGAGGACTTTGTGTTTGAACAATTACCCTTTTGAAAATTGACCGGTCGATTGACTACTGGTGACAGAAAATCAGTATGACTTGGAAGAGGTTTGTCGAAGGGGAACGACTCAAACTCTTCATCAGAATTGCCTTCGGAGTTCATGAATTCTGAAAATTAACATCCGGAATTACAGGACTTGGATCGGTCGAGGAAGGCGAGGAACACTTTGTGTCAGTGTGCTTTGGGGGATTTGGTGCGGAAGCTAAGAAAAAATCAGAGTTCAAATTTCTTAAAACACTCTCGTCTTGAGTTTCTTGACCGTCTTTTGTATAAAAGATTTTTCCAATAAAAGCTTTACACGATGACGTTTCCGACGAGTTGGAGGAAGACTCGGGTGAAATCATTTTTTCAGATTGGAGTAGGTCAATCTGCTCTTTGAGCTGACCATTTCTCGTATGCTCCTCCATCGCATCTGTTGCCAAGGCAGCCAGTTTTGATGTGAGCTTATTGATTTCATACCGAATGATTTCCTATCCTTCATCCGACACGGCGTCGGTTTTGACGGATTTTAAATTCTCAAGTTCCGTGATTAGCGCTTGCTTTTCCTTTTGAAAACTTGACCTTTCTTTCTGGAGTGACTCCTCCAACTCGACTATCTTTGCTTCCAAGATGAGAAGGGGAACATAGAGCTTGAACTCATCCGTCTCAGTCTTGGTTTCGGTTGCTTGGACCTCATCCTTCTTAGAGGAATCCTTGGGCGTTACAACCTTATAGCAATCGAAGTAGTCATTCGAGAGATACTTCTTTTGATTTTTCTCATAGTAATAATTTAAAGGTTCATAACAAAAGGGAAGTTGCATTTTTGATGTGTGTGCGCGCTTGTATTCCTCAGTTTCCTCTTCTTTTTCAGGTTCAAGAGCACCAGTCCATTTTATCGCATATTCCGGATACTTTTTGTCTATTCCAAAACAACCAAAATCATAAAGTATAGGTCTTTTGGCTATACCCTTTTTCAAGTAGTGTGGGTTATCGTATCCGATTCCCCATTCCTTGTAGAAATAAGTGAACTCCTTTGGTTTATTCATATGGATGGTCTGACCAGTTTGACCTCTCTTGTGGAGTTTTGTTTCAAGATCAAGTATTTTAGCGACAAACTCCTTGTGCTGAATTTGAAGAGCAGAACATTGATAAACAATTTCTGCTTTCTCATTCACACACTGATCAAACTGTGACTAAAGTTCAGATAATTTGTCCCTTAAGTCCTTAGGTGCTATTGAAAGATTCTTGCATTTTTCTTTTAAGTTAGCATTTTCAGACTTATCTTTCTCAGTTATTCACGTTTGAACATCTAGCTTTTCAGATAGTGATCTAATTTCAAGCAGTTGTTCGTTTGAGGTGGCCTTGAGGGAATCTATCCGTTCAGCAAGAGATTGCATTTTAGTAAAGAATTCTTGAGGAGTAGATTCACATACCTGACTTGACTTTGTCTTTTCTTCATCAGCAGGAGAGTGATATCTCATGAAAGCATCAACACTATCAGATTCACTTTCATCATCAGAACGACCCAACCAGTAGTCGTCTTCCACAAACAGAGCTTCTCCTGCTTCTTTCTGTTCTGCCAGAGCGAGCTTAGCCTTGTAATAATTAGCGTTCTTTACAACCGGCCTTCGACAGTCTTTGGCAAAGTGACCAAGCTTTCCACAGTTATAACAAGTCACGGGTTCGTCTTTCTTCTTGTGGTCATCTTTCTCTGTCTTCTCCTTCTTGTCAGACTGGTCTGGCTCATCAGCTTTCTTCTTTCCTTCATATTTGTCCTAATAATCATGGCGCTTGTTGGAGGAGGTGGAGTAGCGCTGATTATTGGACGTCGACTTCTTGTAGAACTTCTGCTGTTGGAAGGATTTGGAGAGCAGAGCCGTTGCTTTCTTAGGTAGCGTTTGGTATGCAGACTGGATGGGACGGGACTGGACAGGACGGGACAGGACAGAACAAAATTAATAGTTTGTCTTGCGTTTGGTACGCCTAGAACAAGACAGAACTAATTATATGTTTTGCGTTTGGTATGCAGGACTGGACGGGACTGGACTGTTAAAATGACCACATTGCCCCTAACATGTTAGTTTTATATTTTTCTTACCGTATAATAGTTTTGAATTACACCAACCAAATTTTTAGAGTAAATTACAACTTTGGGTGAATTTTTTTTATCTTATTTAATTGTGTTATTATTATTTTATTTAGTAAAATAAAACAAACCAAAATAAAAACAAAAGGAAGGTTTAGTCTGACTCTAGTGAATTTTAAGGGTATAATGGTAAATTTGAAAATAGTCCCAACTTGTTCCACATGTTTTGGTGGAACTAAAATTTTTAACTTTTGTCCCAGGTGAAACCATTTTTGTCCCACCTTGTCCCATCTCATTTTTGTTCCACGGCTTACCAAACATGGTACTATTTTTTTAGTCCCGTCCTATCCCAAGTAGTCTGCATACCAAACGCAACCTTAATGGCAGCTACTTCAGGATCAGAATCACTGTCTTCCTTTTCTTCAGGTTCTGACTCAGATTCGCTTTGCTTTTGGGCACCTTTGGAATGACGGCTAGAAGATTTCCCTCGTTTGGAGGACATAAGAGCTAAAGGATCAGCAGATGGTTTGGATGCAGCCTTCTTCTCGTTCATAATTTCCATTACTTCATCTTCGTCTTGAAGAAGCATCTCATAGAGCTCGTGGATGCCAACTTTCTCCATCAGGTGGTTGTGCTTGACATGTGATGCGAATACTTTCCACTCAGACAGGAGGTTGTTGAGGAATTTCAGTGCGTTCTCCGTGTTAGAACGAGTGATCTGGTTCTTGTGGAGCTCATTGAGAAGGAGACAGAAGCGTTCATAGCTTTGAGAAAGGGATTCGCCGGTGCACTGCTTAAACCCATCGAACTTGGTTATGGAGCTGTTTCTTAGGGCAATATTTGGTTGAATAAAAGTTCAAGGTCTATTTTGTTATTTAATCATTCTTAAGCCTTATTAGTGAACGGGCCGTGGGCTTGTTACCACGGGCCCATAGTATTTAAATGCTTTGTTTAGCTTAGAATGAAGCTAGTTGTCATTTTACTTTCACAAACACTTATTGTAATTCTCTTTGCATCATTGAAAGTGAATTGGGTGACCAGTTGAAATCATAACACCTGTTATCATCTATTGATTTCTTATTGTTCGTTGCACGAATCTGGAACTCACAATTGAGTATCAGAGCAGATGGACGAAACGATTCAAAGTGAGTCTTGATTTTTGGTAAGAATTCTTTTCTTAAAATCGACTGTGTTCTTAGTTTTTGAAAAACTCATATTTTGATTCGGTGAAAATTGGTTGTTATCGTTTATTGCATTCTGTTCGTATCATCATCATAATCGATTCTGCAAATTTTCAACATCTAATTCGATCATCTTAGTGTGTTTTAAGCAAAATCAAAGTTTCAAGCTTTTGGTTTGGGTTCTTGCAAAAATCGAATTTTTTACCATCAAAACTTGTTGTTTTGCTTCAAAATCGATTTGGGTATTGTTATTATCGTGTTTGGTCGAGTTCCTAACCTTTCAGGAATGATTTTGAGCAACCCTAATTGATTTCCAATCGAATTGGAAACCACAGCCGCAGTATCCGGATACCTCTGCCGCACTTTCCGGATACCTTCCAGCTTTCCGGAACTTCGCTTCCACTTTCCGGGTAAGTCCTTTATTCCAAGCTTTCCGGATAAATTGTTCCGGAAACCTAAAGTTTCCGGTAAAATATTTTATCCGGACAACTCAAAGTTTCCGGTAAACTATTTTATCCGGACAACTCAAAGTTTCCGGTAAAAATTGAATCTTTCCGGACACTGTCATCCGGTAAGCATATCATCCGGTAAGTTCTGTGTCTGTTTTTTCATTCGGAAACTTATTTCATCCGGTAAACTAAGACTTTCCGGTAAGCTATTGTTATCCGGAAACATTTGTTTATCCGAACACTTTATTATTGTCCGGAAACCTCTGTTGTTTGAACACTTCACACTCAATCTGATCCGGACACTTCCAGATCAGACATCACTTCTGGATTCCTATCCGGTAAGTTCTGCTTAGTTGATTTCTTACCTATTTAGCATAATCCACTCGTAGAACCTGTGTTAGGACATCACTCTTAGTGCCTTGCGTTAGGTTAACACTTTGAATCGAACAAATCGTCTGACGATCACTCTAATGCAACTGAAGATGTCTTCACGCGACGCTCTTGTTATCGGCACCGATTCCAAACCACCTTGCCTCTACCAAGGTGAGTACAGCCAGTGGCGGGACAGATTTATAATCTTCATTGAGTCTAAGGACAACTTTGAGTATATCTGGCGAGCTCTAGAAGACGGGCCAATTCCTGATCCCGTAAAGATAGTACCAGCCACTGCAAATGCTCAGGCTCGTAACGAGAAAAAGACACTCTCCGAGATGACTGACGACGAAAGAGGCATGATAGAGGGAGAAAATAATGCCAAGAGGTACCTTGTTCAAGCTCTACCTAACACGATCTACACTGCTATCGACAGCTACAAAAAGACAATAAAGGGTATGTGGGATCAAGTGACGAAAATGATGCGCGGGAGCGATGTCGGGAATCAACTGAAAATCAACAGCGCCATAACCAAGTTCGATGGGTTTAAGTAGCGCACCGACGAATCCCTCACCCAGACCTATGAACGTTTTTGTCTCCTTCTCAACGAACTTAACAAGAACCAAATCACTCGCTCCAACACGGAAAACGCGCTCAAGTTTCTCAACAACCTGTTGCCTGAATGGAAGGTATTTGCATCTCATGTCAAGCACAACCACTTGATAGAGAATGTTGGCATCCACGAACTCTATGAGACGCTTCTTCAAGACAAAGATGAAGTGAATGAAATTATATGCGAGAAAAGGTCTGTATCCAAGTCAACTGCTGATCCGTTAGCCCTCATGTCTTCAAAACGAGGCAAATCGTCTGGCCGTCATTCCAAACGAGCTCAAGCGCCAAGTGATTCTGAGTCAGAACCTGGGGAAAAAGAAGACAGTGATTCTGATTCTGAAGTAGCTTCCATTAAGAAAGCAATGGCCCTGCTCTCCAAATCCTTCCAACAAAAGTTCTATAAGAAGCCGACGTCTAATAATCAGCGCTACTCCACCTCCTCCAACAAGCGCCATGATTATCAAGACAAATATGAAGGAAAGAAGAAAGCTGATGAGTCCAACCAGTCGGACAAGAAGGAGAAGACAAAGAAAGATGATCGCAAGTCTGGCTCAAAGAAGAAAGACGAACCCGTGACATGCTATAACTGCGGGAAGCTTGGTCATTTTGCGAAAGAGTGTAGAAGGCCTGTTGTGAAGAACACTCATTATTACAACGCTAAGCTCACCCTAGCTGAACAGAAAGAAGCAGGAGAAGCTATGTTTGTTGAAGAGGAATACTGGTTGGGTCGATCTGATGATGAAAGCGAATCTGATGGTGCTGATGCTTTCATGGGATACCACTCTCCTGCTGATGAAGAAAAGGAAAAGTCAAGTCAGGTATGTGAATCTACTCCTCAAGATTTCTTTGATCAAATGCAATCTCTTGCTGAACGGATAGATTCCTTCAAAGCCACCGCTAACGAACAACTGCTTGAAATTAGATCACTATCTGAAAAGCTAGATGTTCAAAAGAGAATAACTGAGAAACACAAGTCCGAAAATGCTAATTTAAAAGAAAAATGCAAAAATCTTTCAATAGCACCTAAGGACTTAAGGGACAAAATATCTGAACTACAGTCACAGCTTGATCAGTGTGAGAATGAGAAAGCAAAAATTGTTTATCAATGCTCTGCTCTTCAAATTCAGCACAAGGAGTTTGTCGCTAAAATAGTTGACCTTGAAACCAAACTCTACAAAAGAGGTCAAACTGACCAGACTATCCACATGAATAAACCCAAAGAGTTCACTTACTTTAACAAGGAGTGGGGAATCGGATACGATAACCCACACTATTTGAAAAAGGGTTTTTTCAATACACCTACACTATACGATTTTGGTTGTTTAGGATTAGACAAAAAGTATCCGGAATATGTGATTAGATGGACTGGTCCTCTTGAACCTGAAAAGGAAGAGGAAACTGAGGAATATAAGCGAAGGAACACGTCTAAAATGCAACTTCCTTTTTGCTATGAGCATTTAAACTATTATTATGAGAAAAATCAAAAGAAGTACCTCTCGAATGACTATTTTGACTGCTATAAGGTTGTGACGCCCAAGGATTCCTTCAAAAAGGATGAGGTCCAAGCAACAGAACCCAAGACTGAGATGGATGAGTTCAAACTCTATGTTCCTCCTCTTGTCTTGGAAGCAAAGATAGTCGAGTTAGAGGAGTCACTCGAGAAGGAAAGGTCCAGTTTTCAAAAGGAAAAGCAAGAGCTAATCACTGAACATAAGAAACTCAAATCTGAGAAAACCGAAGTTGTGTCGAATGAAGAACAGGAAACTCTTCGGTGTGAAATCAATAAGCTCACATCAAAACTGTCTGCCATGGCAACAGAAATGATGAAAGAGCACATGAGAAATGGTCAACTCCAAGAGCAGATTGACCTACTTCAACTGAAAAGCAGATTTCACCCGAACTTTCCTCCAACTCATCTGACACATCCTCGTGTAAAGCTTTCATCGGAAATATCTATTCACAAGAAAGTAAAGAATCTCAAGATGCGTATGCTATAAGTAATTTAAACTATGATTGTTCAAATGCTTCCGCACCGAATTCCCCAAAGCACACAGACACAAAGTGTTCCTCGCCTTCCTCGGCCAATCCAAGTCCCACTATCCCGGATATTGATTTTTCAGAATATATGAACTCCGAAGGCCATTCTGATGAAGAGTTTGAATCGTTCCCTTTCGACAAACCTCTTCCAAGTCATTCTGACTTCTTATCACCAGCGGTTAATCGCCCGGTCAATTTTCTAAAAGGTGACTGTTCCACAACAAAGACCCCAGCTGTGATTATGATTTCTAAAACTAAGTCAGATTCTCAAAAACAATCACAGTCGAGGCAAAAGACCGGTCAATCAACTGCTAAGATTCCTGTTACCTCAAAATCCACTGACCGTACTGTCAATGTTGTTACAGATAAAACCGGTCGAGCTAAACAAGACAAACCAAAGTGGCTAGCTAGGGAATCTGTCGAGGATGCTGCATCAAAGTCATTTAATACTGTTTTTTATCCTAGAATGAACAAAAACGATTGTGCTTGGAATCATAGGAATGATTTTGTAAAACGCGATGTTAATTTTCCAATTAAGCTTTATTCCATTCAGCAATTGATTCAATTATCGCATGATTGTTTGTGGTGTTCTAGTTGTGGTTGGAATGACTTTGATGATATTAATAACAATGATTGGTTTGGGTCATATCATATATATAATCACACACCCAAAAACAAACCCCGTAAAAACAAAAAGAAACACCATACACAACGGGGTTCCCAATCAGAGGTTAGACCACAGCAAGATAGGAAACCCACTTCAAAACGGGTTCCTCCTACTGAGGTTAAACCGACACCCAAGAGGCAACCTACTTCAAAACCAGTTCCTCCAAAAGGTGTAAAACCTACACTCAAGAAGCAATCTAGTTCAAAGCAAGTTCCTCCGAAAGGTGTCAAACCTAACCCTCCAGGACCCATGCAAATATGGGTATCTAAGGTCCGCTAATCTCGTTTTGCAGGATGGTCATGTGTGGTACTTAGACTCTGGATGCTCCAAGCACATGACCGGAAGGAGGGAGCTTCTCACGAACTACAAAGAACAATATGGCGGAGACGTGAGATTTGGGAACAATGACAAGACGCCGATTTTGGGCTACGACGACATTGTCCAAGACAAGATCACTATCAAGAAGGTATCACACGTCGCGGGATTGGGACACAATCTGTTCAGTATCAGCCAATTCTGCGACAAAGATCTCGAGGTCCGATTCAAAGCCAAAAGGTGTAGAATCCTCAATGACGACGGAACGGAGCTACTGGTTGGAACTCGAAAGAACAACCTCTACACCATCGACCTCGCAACCCTGAAGACCGATAATCCAGTCTGCCTAATGTCAAAGGCTAATTCCGAACAAGCTTGGATTTGGCATCGACGTCTATCGCACCTGAACTTCAAGAGTATTAACAAATTGGGGCTGGGCGGACACGTAAAAGGCATGCCCAATCTTCAATTCATGAAGGATCGGCTCTACGGAGCATGCGAGATAGGAAAGATGAAGCGAACGACGCACAAGCCGAAGGCAGCTCCGAGCACGTCCCGGTCCCTAGAACTCATTCATATGGATTTGTGTGGACCGATGCGCGTTCAGAGCATCAACAAGCGCAAGTATGTCCTTGTGATGGTGGATGACTTCTCACGCTACACATGGGTCAAGTTTCTACGCTCGAAGGACGAAACTCCGGAGCTGATCATCAATCATCTGAAGACCATCCAACTGAACCTTCAAAGTCCAGTTCAGACTATAAGGACAGACAACGGGATGGAATTCAAGAATCAAATGGTGAACGACTATCTGACTTCTGTCGGTATTTCGCAAACCTTCTCGGCCGCTCGCACTCCTCAACAAAACGGAGTGGTGGAAAGACGCAACCGTACCGTGGTCGAAGCTGCTCGCACCATGCTTTCTCAGTCCAAACTGCCGCTATTTCTCTGGGCCGAAGCGGTGTCTACTGCTTGTTATACACAAAACCGCTCCATCATCAACAAGTGGTTCAACAAGACGTCGTACGAGATCATGAACAACTGCGTCCCGAACATCAAGTATTTCCACGCGTTCGGATGCACGTGCTACGTCCTCAACGACATAGACGATCTCGGAAAATTCAGCCCAAAGGCGGACGAAGGAGTTTTCATAGGATACTCCATGCAGGCTAAGGCGTATCGCGTTTACAACAAACGGACCAAATCCATTACCGAGAGTGTAAATGTGACATTCGATGAAGCCGCAGATTTGGCTTCTGAACACATCAGTTCAGAACCCGGTTTAACTGGCGTGCTAGCTTCCGAACTTCCATGTTCGGGATCTGCACAAACGGCAGTAAATCCAAATCATGCATCTACGTCGAATGTTGTTATTTCAGATTTAGATTTACTGTTTCAATATTTCTATGATGACATGCTTAACATTTCTACTCCTCGTGTCTCAGCACAACCAAGAATTGAAGTTGCTCAAATCGAGAATTCGGCGAATCTCTCCGGTCCGCCGCCCTCGACTAGCACTCCATCCATCACATTGGAGACACCTCAGTCATCATCCTCAACATCAACTGATACTACCATCCCCCCGGAGGAACCAATACTTAACCAGGAGATCGCTCCTCAAGATTCGTCATCTGCTACAATCGATGTTCAACCTATGATTTCCTCGGAACCAGAAGTTGTTCAACCCTCGACGAATCCTCCCTCATCTCCTTCGAGAAATCAACCGATGACACTTGAAGCGGTACAAGACCTTCCATCTAGTAATTACGTGGATCCGGACGCCTCACATTCCACTCAGCAGCCGCTTCCACATACCACCAAATGGACGAAAGCTCATCCCCTGCACCAAATCATCGGTGATCCCTCCACTCCGCATCAGCTAATTTCTGCCTCTTCTCCGGATTCTTGAGTAAGATCGAGCCTACAACCGTCCGCGAAGCACTAAAAGATCCGGACTGGATCATAGCCATGCAAGAGGAGCTCAACCAATTCGAGGCCCTCAAGGTATGGCGACTTGTCCCACGTCTAACCCACAAGACGGTCATCGGCACTAAGTGGTTCTTCAAGAACAAGAAGGACGAGGACGACATCGTAGTACGTAACAAGGCGCGTCTCATGGCCAAGGGATACCGTCAGCAAGAAGGGATAGATTGTGACGAGACATACGCTCCGGTGGCAAGGATCGAAGCAATCCGTATGTTCCTTGCATACGCCGCACACAAGAACTTTACGATCTTCCAAATGGATGTGAAGACCGCATTCCTCTACGGCGATATCAAGGAAGAAGTGTACGTCTCGCAACCGGACGGATTCGTGGACGATTCGAAGCCTGATCATGTCTACGTTCTAGACAAGGCGCTTTATGGCCTAAAGCAAGCTCCACGAGCCTGGTATAATACTCTATCAGAGTTCTTGCTAAAATCAAAATTCACACGAGGTAAGATAGATTCGACTCTTTTCATCAAGAACGAAAAAGGTCATATTGTTTTAGTTCAAGTGTATGTCGATGACATAATTTTCGGTTCTACTAATCCACAATATGCTAAGAACTTTGCAAAGCTCATGGGACAATTTTTAAAATGAGTATGTTATGTGAGATGAATTTCTTCCTCGGTCTTCAAGTTAAACAACTGTCGACTGGGATATTCATAAACCAGGCTAAGTACATCCGGGATATTCTTAAGAAATTCCAGATGGAACAGTCCTCACCAATGAAAACTCCCATGGCACCCAGTACAAAGCTACACGCCGATCCTAACAGAAAGGATGTGGACACTAAAACGTACCAGGGAATGATTGGTTCTTTGATGTACTTAACTGCTAGTAGACCGGATATCATGTTTTCCACATTTCTATGCGTCCGATTTCAATTAAAACCAAAAGAGTCTCATTTAATTGCTGTCAAACGAATTTTTCGTTATTAACGTGGTACTGCTGATCTTGGCCTGTGGTACCCGAAAGAGACAGGTTTTGAGCTGTCAGCATACTCTGATGCGGACCACACGGGCAGCATGATGGATCGGAAGAGCACGTCGGGTCACGTGCAGTTCTTGGGCGATAGCTTGGTAAGTTGGGCATCCAAGAAGCAGTAGTGCTTCTATACGTCGACTGCCGAGGCGGAATACGTGGCCGCCGCAAGCTGCTGTTCTCAAGTGATTTGGATGCGGACGCAACTCAAGGACTACGGTTTTACATACGTCAAGGTGCCCATCTACTGCGACTCGAAGAACACTATTGCAATATCCAGCAATCCAGTCCAGCATACGAAGACAAAGCACATAGACGTTTGGTATCACTTTATCAAGGATCACGTTGAAAGAGGTACAGTCGAACTCTATTTTGTAAATACAGAACATCAGTTAGCAGACCTGTTTACAAAATCCCTGGACGAAAAATGCTTTAATTATCTAGTGTCCAGGTTAGGTATGCTAAATCTGAAGACTTAATCTGAATGTGTACCCTATTCAAGTTCCATACATCTACGAGAAACTGTCTACTCATCATTCGTTGTTCACACTCCTGATGATTGAATATACACTTTCTCGCATCTATATTCTACTTGTATCAGTTACATAGTTAGGATTGAGTCTCTGTCTTTATTAGGTAGATTTCGTTTGTTTACTTTCTTTCTACGTGTGTTCCTTTTATTTCACATTGTCATCTAGTTTAATTGGTTTTATATATGTGCTTTCACAAGTGTTCATGTGTTCGGGGGGAGCATGACCAGCTATCAGGTAACTTTATTCTATTGTTGAGGGGGAGTGTCACACACAAGGTTTTTTTCTAACTGTTATGAAGTTTTTTTGTGTGTGTTGATACTCCCGTGTGCATTTCACACTACGCACACACTCTGAGGGGGGAGCATATCACTTTATGCTCATCATTTGAGGGGGAGCGACACAACATTTTTCCTTTCTCTATGTAAAAAGTTTTTTTGTGTTCGTCTCTCTATTGCACACACTGGCACAATCTGAGGGGGAGCAGAGAAATCCCCATGCTCAGTTTGAGGGGGAGCAGAGAAATCCCCATGCTCAGTTTGAGGGGGAGCAAGAGAAGGTTCTTTCAAAAGCCTAATAATCATTTTTCTCTTGAAATTTTGAAAGAACAGGGATGTTTTTGTCAAAAATGACACAGTGTCCGGATAGGTTTCCGGAAACCCTTCTATCCGGATAGGTTTCCGGACCGGATAGGTATCCGGATGACCCACCTGGAAACCTGGTGCACTATTTAAAAGATCCGGAAAGCACACAGCTCATTCATCCGGATATTTTCAAAAATCTCGTCAAACCCTTTGACTTTCTCTCTCGTTCGGACACTCGCTCAATCCAAGATTCTCACTCGCTTTTCGTTTCTAAGTCAGGTATGTTCTGCATTTCACTATTTCGATCATTCGTAGTCGACTTTAATGCACTTCAACCCACAAATCGACCACAGATTCGGTCGACCCAGGGTTTCCGAACCCTTGTTTCGAGTCGAACATCGCTCGATCGATTTCAGGGTGTTTTTGGCTGATTTACAACTTCTAGTATGCACCCACAATACTTGACACTGTTATGATACTTGGGATGTTGCTTGCAACTGTATTCTCGATAAATCGATCCATCTGATTGTCGTCCGGACACATTCACCTTGTCCGGACACCATCAATGTCTAGATATTTTATCCGGACACCACCATCGTCCGGTAACCCTAGTTGTCCGGAAACCGAAGGGTTTCCGGTAAGTTCAACTATCTGGATTGATGAGTTGTCCGGTAACCAAAGACATCCGGAAACACATTTCTTATCCGGATACCGGTTTTTTGTCTGGATTGTTACCTTGTCCGGAAACATTCTTCACACCCGGAAACATTGGTTGTCCGGATACTTTTGTCCGGACACTCTTGTTTGTCCGGAAACCTAAGTCTCAAAACATTTTGTCCGGACACCCCTGTGTTCTTCATTTCAGTACCTTGTTACATCACTACCAGTCCTCAATCTGTCTCAGATTGCGCCAATTACTGCAAAGGTACGCCCCTACACTTATTCATCCGCCTTGCTTACTAACTTTGACTCTTTCTTTAAGACATTTTCCATGGCGGATCAAGAACACCGACAACCACCTCAAGAGCAAGTTCCTCCTCAAGAGGAATTTATTGATGAAGCAGCCGACAATGCCTTGGTCAACCCTGACCGTGGCATTGAGATGGAAGCCAACAATCATCAGTTGGACGCCGCTGAGTTCCGACCACAAGCGCAACATCGTGTGGTCGTGGACATTCTACTTGGTCACCCTCTCCGTGAGGCCCTCACTGCCATAGCCGACGTCCCTACACTATATGTTTATCAAGTATGGCTCACTGCCCAAGTCATCACGACTGCCAATTCTCAGACCATCACCGTACTGATCGACAACCATCCCTTCACGCTCACACCAGACACGTTTCGTCGCTTGCTATCATTACCAGAAGCCAACGCCGGCGGACACCAAGGCTACGACCCCGCGATCAATGACACAACATTGTGTGCTCAAGTACGCGCTCTAGGCTACAACCGCGCCCTCGATCGACCTTCGGCGTTCAACCACAAATATCTGGCGCCCATCTGATACACGTTGTTCACCATACTGAACAGGTGTCTCTCATCCAGATGGAAGGGAATAGACCAGTGCACAGGTGACTTCTTGCGTCTATTCCATGCTGTATGCTACAACATGCACGTCGACTTCACGATGATTATATGGCGTGAGTTGGTTCAATCTATTCAGCATATCGGAGGTACGAAGCAAAAGAAATTCCTACCTTATCCTCGATTCCTCTCTCTGGCCATCAGACAACATATGGAGGCGAATCCCGGGATACCGCGACGCATAAACCATCCGGTATGTCCTCCTTTCCACCTACAATATACGGTGATTCGGAACCCATCCAACGCCATAGCCATGCCCATACATGAAGCCCTACTGGCACACACGGACCCCAATGCACCGAGTGTGGTAGAATATAGGAGAGAGTTAGCTGCTCCCATGGTCCAGCCAGCGCCGGAGGGACCTCCCCAGGGAGATAGACCCAAGTGACGTGAGGGTCCTAGGACAAGAGGAGGAAGGGCTCGGGCAACAGTGGCTCCCGGGCGGGGTGTGTTGAGATTACACGGGAGGGGAACAGGCGTGGGCGGTGCATTGGATTCGCGAGCCGGTACTACCCAAGCCGGACCGAGCCAACAACCAATTCTCATCACCCGTACCACGACCGACGCAGGACCGTCGACTAGACTACACGAGGTCCAGGTCGTCACTGAAACCGAACACCCAATGCTCCACCGTGACACGGAAGCATACATCTCTGACCCCCCTTCACCGTCCAGACAGGTGGAGGATGTGGCATCTGACTCCACCGAATCCGATACGGACCGTACTATCCAGGCAACACTAATCCTTACCCGTATCAGACCCAACCCAGATTTTACCGAAGGAATCCCATCTGACTCACCGACACCCCCACTTATCCCCACTACCCAGCCTGATATGGGAGACATAAGGAGAGAGGAGGGAGTCTTAGTTGAATAGTTAGAACATGTGAGACGGAGGGAATTGAGGTCGAAAGCGAACCAGGAAAGATTAAGCCGTAAAGATAAAGAGGCTTCTGAGCGACCCCAAACCAACGTCATCCAGGTAGCTGCATCTGCTATCCCGTCTCATACGTTGGGACGGGGTATTGAAGAAGTCGCCGTAGACCTAGCGGCGCACTTGCATAACCCCCTAAGCCACTCATCCGTCTCTCAAAAGACGGATGTTTCAACTTCACACGGGGAATTAGCACAACTTCTACCGATCTCTCACTCGGAGAGTATTGGTATTGAAACAAGAGACCAGCAACCCCTGGTCTCGCATTCTTTCAAAGCACCATCGAGTCTAGAGCCACTTGCAATAGAACTTTCTTCAGCTAGGACACAAGATGAGGAAACGAACATCGGTGCTCTTCGTGACCCGATCGGAACTTCCGTAGCGTCTCTGCTCTCGGGCGGAATGCAAGGATCGGAAGGAAATCCTACCACGGCTACACCTTCGCCAACCGTGAACGTAGGTGGCTCTGCCTCTAAGATTGATGCCTTAACGGGTAATCTAAGTGATCCCGGAGTTATTTTGCCCGACTTTGTGTCACAGGGATATCTGGACAGCGCCCTAAAGGCTGTCCGCGAGGCCATGGAACAGCGATTCACCAACGAGCTCGACAAACTGAAGAGTCTGATCAAAGGTAAGGAGAAAGTCGTCAAAGCTGAAACCGCACCAACACCTCCACCGACTATCGTTCAACCAATCTATTTGGTGGATACCTTGAAGACGATGATCCTAGCTCAGCTGCTCCAACACCAAGATACCGATGCCTCTACCGAAGCAGACATGATCTCCGTTTTACGATCCCAGGTATCTGCTCAATCGTCATCCATCACCACCAGAATGGATCAGCTTGACACGACTCTCAAGGACGTTCAACGAGATCTCAAAACGCTGTCCGAGAGAGTCGCCTCCATGGAAGAAACTTGCAAGAGTCAAGCAGGCGGTCTAAAGCGAAGACAAGAAGATCAGGACGATCCCGATCACCGTGAGGGGGAGAATAAACGACTACGATTAGCCGAGACCGCCCAGATCCTCACTAAAACTATTGTGGTTCAACCGGAACCATCAACTGCAGCAACTGCACCCGAAGACGAACCCGAAGCCCAGTTGAGCCTCGCTGAGATGGAAATAGATATGGACATCTCAGACGATGAAGACCCAACGGTTGAAAATCCCGAGGGAGAATCACAGGAAATGGTCACATATTCAGCATCAGATAGGCTTGCACTCAACCTGATTGATCCAGATTCCGAGATCGACCCGGAGACTGAAAATGCATGGTATGAAAAAGCCGCCAGTGCTGTAAATCTCCAGGTAAACCTGATCTTCCCTACTGATGAAGACGACAATGTAGACTATGACCAGTTTCTGTTGCAAAACCTATATGGTACACCCGTTCACACTGCTCAAGCCACCGAAACTTCTACAAGACCCGAAACTTCAACTGCTGTAAATTCGACGTCTCCTCAACAACCGACTGCTTCTGATCTTCCTCGTCCTCCTCAGCAACAAATCCGATGGGAGAAGATCATGATATGTATTCCTCACCTGGAGGAATCTCTGAAGAAGCTATACGTCCACAGGTTACGCCCCATCGAGCGAACCTTCTGTCTTAGGATTTCTCACTTTGATGCGGAATACCAAGATCAGTACATAAAAGCCATGAAGCGGTGTCTGCCAATTAGCCAAGTCCGAACCAAGCACAAGATCACTGAAGTGCTCAACGTCCAAACCAACCGAATCCTTAGAGTCATGTTTCCAGTTTTCACCGTCCGCCGCGAAGACGGTAATGAATGGAAAATTTCTTGAAGCTAACTTTAAGAACCTCCTACCGTTCGATTTACTTGGTATACTGAAAGACCTCCAAACCAGAACCATCCGACCTCTTCATGTGACTAAAGCGCTCGAGGTTGTTCGTCGATTCCTGATCCATACTATCATGATGTCTTATCTCACTGACTTCCAAATGGGAATCGAGAACAGAGTGAAGAAGGTAAACATGATTAAACCGAATCTGAAAGCGCCCAAACTGAAGATGTATACCGAGAACGCACTGCTTCTAGAATCGGAATTTAGGATAGTATACCTCAACGAACAGAAAGAAAAGAGATTTCTTCGCTTCAGTCAGGTAGACAGATTCTGCGATGACACGCTCTTCAAAGTTCAAGATGCTCTTTGAAAAATCATCACTTTCGAATCCGAAAATCGAAGGCTTTCGTATGTTCCAAACTCGAATGAGACAACAACATGAAAAGCCTTAGAAATGATTGAAGAACGCATCGACTATCGCCGAGCCATCAGAACGTTTGAGGTCCACTTTGCGCTCCGAAAAAGATATGTCAAGAACTGGTGCCAACTCGAACTTCAATTCAAAGGGGGAGATTGTTAGGGCAATATTTGGTTGAATAGAAGTTCAAGATCTATTTTGTTTTTTAATCATTCTTGAGCCTTATTAGTGAACGGGCCGTGGGCTTGTTACCACGGGCCCATAGTATTTAAATGCTTTGTTTAGCTTAGAATGAAGCTAGTTGTCATTTTACTTTCACAAACACTTATTGTAATTCTCTCTGCATTATTGAAAGTGAATTGGAAAACCAGTTGAAATCATAACACCTGTTATTAACTATTGATTTCTTATTGTTCGTTGCACGAATCTGGAACTCACACTGTTGATCTTCAATTGATTCCCGACTTTTCTCCCGCGCATCATCTTCTCCACCTGATCCCACATGCCCTTTGGTGTCTCTTTGTAGCTGTCGATGGCAGTGTAGATCGTGTTGGGTAGAGCCTGAACAAGATACCTCTTAGCATGCTTTTCTCCCTCAAGCATGCCTCTTTTGTCGTCAATCATGTCGGTGAGTGTCTTTTTCACGATGCGACGTTCACCACCTTCTTCAGCTGGTGGAAGGGTCTTCATTGGTTCAGGAATTGGCCCGTCTCGTAGAGCTCGCCAGATATACTCAATTTCCTTCGACTCTATGAAGATTATAAATCTGTCCCGCCACTGGCTGTACTCACCTTGGTAGAGGCAAGGTGGCTTGGAATCGGTGCCGATAGCAAGAGCGTCACGTGAAGACATCTTCAGTTGCACTGGAGTGATCGTCAGACGATTTGTTTGATTCAAAGTGATAACCTAACGCAAGGCACTAAGAGTGAAGTCCTAACGCAGGTTCTACGAGTGAGTTATACTAGAAACAGGTAAGAAATGACCAAACAGAGCTTACCGGATAGGAATCCGGATAAAAGCTATCTGATCTGGAGGTGTCCGGATCAGATTATGAAACACAGGTAACTTTGCAGAAGGTTACCGGATGATCTTGAGTTACCGGGTAACAGAGGTTACCGGGTGATACAAGATACATGATAGATTAAAACTGAGCAAAGAAATGAGACTTACCTGGTTGAGAAACTTACCGGATGATGAGACTTACCGGATGAAAGATCTTACCGGATGAGAGGAACGTTACCGGACGTGGATAGTTACCGAATGAAACAAATAAAACAAAGGTTACCGATAACAATTTAAAACAACTGTAAAGCTTACCGGATGAGATAACTTACCTGATGAGAATGTAAGTTACCGGATGAGCTTACCGGAAACTTGTCCGGTAAGATTGAGATTGATCCGGTAAGAGATATGTTACCCGGTAACTTGGAGTTACCCGGTAACAATCGAGAAACAAGGAACTTACCCGGTAACTAGCGGATGAACCCGGTAACCACGACTGTGGTATCCGGTAACTGCGGCTATGGTTTCCAAGTCGATTGGAAATCGATTAGGGTTGCTCAAAATCGTTCCTGAAAGGTTAGGAACTCGACCAAACACAAAAATAACAATACCCAAATCGATTTTGAAGCAAAACAACAAGTTTTTGATGGTAAAAATTGGATTTTTGCAAGAACACAACCAAAAACTTTTGAACTTAATTTTGCTTAAAAAACCACTAAGATGATCGAATTAGATTGCGAAAAAGTGCAGAATCACTGATAAGAATGATACTAACAGTATGCAATAAACGAAAACGATCAATTTTGAGTAAATAAAAATATGAATTTCAAGTGTCAAGAACACAGTCGACTAAAAATTTTGAATAGTAAACTTACCAGAATTCAAGAATCACTTTGAATCATTTCGTCCGTCTGCTCTGATACCAATTGTGAGTTCCAGATTCGTGCAATGAACAATACAGAAATCAATATATGAAGAACAGGATTTCTACTGGTCATCCAATTCACTTTCAATATGAGAGAGTTTACAATAAAGCTTAGGAAAGTAAAATGACAACTAGCCTAAAACTAAGGTTAAACAAAACATTTTATATGTTGGGCCCGTGGTAACAAGCCCACGACCCGTTCACAATAAAGGCTCAAATTAATAAATAATAAAACAGCCCTTGAACTTCTATTCAACCAATATTTGACCCTAACAATTATCGACAGGCCTGAACCTAAGATGCATTGACAATCCAGAACAGGTACAAAATATTCTGAAAGAAATGCACGATGGCGAATGCGGCAACCATTCCAGTGGTCGTAGTCTTGCAAATCGTATATCGCGACAAGGCTACTATTGGCCAACATTAAGGCAAGATGCCACCAGGTACATAACGCACGTCAACGACACTCAGGTATGATATACCTTCCGAACCTTTACATGTGTCCTTAATCCCATGACCCTTCATAAGGTGGTGAATGGACATCGTCAGTAAATTACCTCCTGCCCCAGGGCAGAAAATTTTTCTGTTAGTCTTTACAAATCATTCCTCTAAACGGATAGAAGTAGATGCCTACTCCCAGATTTGGGGCAGAGCGGTCATCTCTTTTATCCAAACTAACACTCTACGCAGGTTCGGAATCCCTTCCGAAATCATGTACGACAATGGTCCACAGGTGATCGTACGTCTGGGATCGTAATATCCAACCTACGACCTCAACCCCACGTAGCTGGGTTGCAGTACATTTAAAGAAGTATTTCTTTTAACATTTTTACTTTCGATATTATTTCGACAACGATTACTGACTTAAACATCGGAGGGTCGTTGGTCAAACCAACGACCACCCCCTGAATCTTACATTGCAGGCTCGCAGGATCGCACGAACGTCAGTCTTACGATTTATATTGTGAGAAACAAAGTCTTTAAGACTACAAGGTCACGACCAATAAGTCACGACTCACACGTCATAAACGGGAATCTTATGATTCATCTCATAGATCTTATGGTCACAACATATATTTTTTAATCTGAGTTTCGGAATCGAAGTCTTATCACTTGAAGTCCACACTTAGAATAATTTATCGGCCCAGTCGCCCGGTTGCTTATAAAGTTACATGTACCTATGTCGTACAGTTTTACATACGTCTTACCGCTTTATACGCTCGTTCTTAAAATTTTGTTATCTCTCGTTTATTTTGTTTATTACAACAAAGTAAAGTAACACGATGGTATAGCAAAAGTTTACTTGTATTCGCATTGTCCAAAATTTACAAGTAAAAGGGCACGACTGATTATAGTTGTTTGGGCAAAAAATCACGTCGCTCGACCGCGACCAGAACAAGTAAGACGTATGATTAAGGACTATGTCTTGTATTAAGATAAGGTCTCGACAAAGACCCAGAACACCATCGTCGTCCCTCATAAAGGGTAAGTCGAGAGTTCCTTACGACGCTCGACCATAGCGTCGCCCGATCCGCACGACTATTATATAAGGACGTGCGACCTCGACCAAAGCTAACGTTCACCATGGCCGTTTGTGAAGTTTTCAATGCAGGAGTAAAAGTCATTAAGGAGCAACGACTATAACCGACGCAATCATTAAACAGCCGGCGACCGTAACGGACGAAGATCATTACTCCGGCGACCGTTTCCAACCGTTAAGGCCATTAAAGGAGCATTCATGGATGAAGCTAAGGATACGAAGACTATAAATATCAAGCTCAATCAACATTTCAACACATCGAATATCCGGCGATTATCAACCGAAGCAATATTCAAGAACACCTGAAGTGAAGAACCATTATTCTAAGTATCGCTCTCGACGCACGACAACAGCCCTCGACCAGCAGTTCACACTTTGTTTCGTACATGACAAACACCTATTTTTACGTTCAAACACTTGTACTTTACATTTGGAAGCATTTTCTTCATTTGTATTGTAATCACTGTACGATCGACACCAGTATCCAAGGAAATCGCCCCTGATTGGCGACCATAGTGCAGTGACGACATCCCCTGTCGTCCGCGGGTTTTTTCCTTGATTGAGGTTTTTCCTTCGTCATCAAATCCCTTGTTTCTTTATTTTATTTATCGTCGCACGTCTCGTCGAAAGATTCTTTCTTTATTTGTTTAAGACCACATCGACCTTAAGTTGTCCCTTTAGTACGATTTTTGGCATTAACAGTTTGGCGCCATCCGTGGGACTACATCTAGAAAAATTCCTCGACGAACGTGCATTCTACTAATAGTTTCTTGGAGTTTCTTCTATTTTCTGTTGCAGGAAAATGGCAGCCCCTGGAAATCCGCAGCAAGCCATCGCTCAGATGTATCAGGAGCTCGAGGTTGCCAGGAATCAACTCAATGCAATGGCAGAGCAGAATCGCAGAGCAGCTGAAGAGATCGCGCGGCTAAGGAATCCTTTTGGACCCCAGAATGGTCCTAGACCATTCATCCAGAATCCAGGTCCGGGACCAGGCCCGTCCGCGCAGAATCAGCATCCAGGTCCATTCATGCAGAATCAGCAGCCAGGTCCGTTCATTCCGAATCCCTAGTCTGGGCAGATTCCCCCTCAGCACATCCGACCACCACCCTTGAACAATGGATCCCAACCATTGCAAGGTGGCGCCCAGCCATTTCAGAATGGATCCCAGCCGTTCCAAAGTGATCCGCAACCTTTCCAGCAAGGATCACAATCTTTCCAGCAGAGATCGCAGCCATTTCAGCATGGACCACAATCGTTTCAGAATGGACCGCAGCAATTCCACTATGGGTCGCAGCCATATTTTGTTCCGTTCAACGGGGACACCAATGGTTCGTCGCATGGTAATGGCACTAGTCCAGGGACCAATCCCTCGACAGGGGAAAATCCTGATCTTAACGATCCCGTCGCCCAACGTTTGAAGATGTTAGAAGACCAAAATGAGCGCGTCCTGTCCTTGCTCGCCAAGTTGCCTGGGGCAGCCGTGCCTGTCGATGGCGTCGCCCTTCATCGACGAGATCTCCACCGTCGAGGTCCCAAAGAAGTATAACATTCTTGCCTTCACTTTCAAGTATTCGGGTGTGACCGATCCAACCGAGCATGTCGCGCAGTATAAGAAGCTCATGTGGACAATCTCGATTCCACACATGTACCAGGAAGTATGCATGTGCAAGAGTTTCGGGGCGACTCTCACTGGTCTAGCTCTCCAGTGGTTGATCAATCTCAAACCCAAATCTATCGGGTCGTTCGCTGAATTGGTCAACCAATTCTCTCGGCAATTCGCCAGCAGTCGTAAGATGGAAAAGCAGACTAGTGATCTGTACTATGTCGTGCAGAAGACCAATGAGTCTATTCGAAGTTATTTCAATAGATTCAATGCCGAAATGACCAGTATCCGCAATTGTGACATCAAAACTGCGATCGAAGCTTATAAGTGTGGTCTAGACGATAGTTCAGGTCTATATATCGATCTGACCAAGTATCTCCCAGAGACTTTCGAAGACGTCCGAGCTCGAACCTTAGAATATATGAGGGTCGAAGACGACGCAGCCTTTCGTCGCAAACACACTGACGACAAGAAGTTGTTAGGCGTCAAGAAGCCAGAATTCAAGCCGAAAGCCATATCCAGAATAGAGACAGCGCGTCAGATTTCAAACGTTCGTTTCAAGACGAAGGCAGAAGCTAAAACCGCGACTAAATTCCCCGTGTACCCCAAGATCTCCTCTTATGGGTTCAAAGGGTCAGCTAAAGACTTAGTCGAAGCTCTGAAGACCACCCAATCAACCATCCAGTGGCCGAAGAAGTCTGACTTGGACGATGCTAAGAAGGATAAATCAAAGTGGTGCGACTTCCACGTCGACCATGGTCATGCGACAGATGACTGTATCGCACTCAAGAAGGAATTGGCATATCATGTTCCACAAGGTAATCTCAAAGATATTATTTGGTGATGTCGTTCTTCCAGCTAATAGCCACCGATCGTCAGTGCCCAAGCTTGCAAAGATCATCAATTGCATCACTGGTGGTTCGGACGTGTGTGGTCTGACGTACTCCGCAGCTAAGCGTCATGCCAGTCAAGCACCCGACGACCGGCCTATTCCTCGTTCATCCAGACCCATAGGAGATTTGGAACTAGAAGCCATGAAGATCGTGTTCAACCAAGTCGACCTCGGCGACTCGTACCAAAAGCATCACGATGGGTTGATCATTCAACTCACGGTCGGTAACTGTTTGATGCGTCGAGTATTGGTAGACGGGGGCAGTTCAGCAAACGTCATTTTTCTCAACACTATCAAAGCCATAGGAATTGATCGCTCAGAAATCACCCGACGTTCGACAACTTTGGTCGGTTTCAATGGAGAAGCGACGAGCACCTTTGGAGAGATAATTTTGCCCGTCTATGCCGGAGGAGTCAATAAGCAGACTAAGTTCAGTGTTATCGACAGTGCGTCAGCCTATAACATCATCTTAGGTCGACCGTGGATTCATGAAATGAAAGCCGTTCCCTCAACATATCATCAAATCATGAAATTCCCTATGCCGTGGGGAATCCAAGAGATCAGAAGCGAGCAAAAAGTCGCTCGAGATTGCTATAAAGCCACCTTGAAGTCGCAAAATAGGCCGTCAAGAACGTCACTCCAACCCAAGGCAAAACACGATCATAAGAGTCATGACAGGTTTGTTTCTTTTTTCTGAAATAATAGGTTTGCCAGGTCGTGCGACGCGTATATTGTGGTGATTTGCGACGACATGTCCCAGATCTAGCATGTCGTTTCAAAGCCACCACAAGGGGGCAAGATGATACAATATATCCAGAGGCCCAGCATGAAAACCAAAAATTCAAAGTATTTCAGAACACTCGACAAGAAGGATCGCACGACATAGATGATCAGGTCCATGACTTGATCACGCCTCATAGCTCGTCGAACGACTTAATCGCACGATCTTATAGTCTAAACGACTTTGCAGTCTGAGTTTCTTAACTTAGAAAAACTTCGCGTTTTAAATGTATGCCTTAGTCGCATGTATTTATGTTTGTCAGCGTAATAAAAAACCTTACGATTTATGTGTCAATGGGTGCTTTAATCGCATGCTCTCATATTACGCTCTTAATCTTGCTCTAACAATAGGCGACATAGTTGCATGACCTATCATGTATTCCACAATCAGTTACATAACTAACAACATTTATGTGACGAGATTGTCAATTCGATAAAAAAAAAACAACTTCCATTTCATCAGGTCAATATGTTACATCCAAAAAATTGACCACCAACGGCCAGCAAAAACAAAGGAAGTAAAAATTCCTAAACTGCAGGAGGAGCATCCATCGCATTATTGCCTGAGGTCCCGACCTGAGGATCATCATCTGCCATTTTCCTTGTTCGAATTAGGGCTTGCAGTTCGTACTGAGCATCGAAAAGTTGAATAGCTAACTCATCGGCGCGTGCCAAAGCCAACCTCTCCCTCTCCAATGCCGCTTCCTCCCTTTTCAATGCAGACGCCACCAACTCCTCGGCTTTCGATATCTCGACGTACAATGCCAGAGACGATTGGAACGTCTAAAAATACACGAAAAAGTGTTAGACAATGAACGACATCGAACGTTGAAACAAGTCATGAAAGATTGACACTTACTGAGAAAGCCAGACTGGCAACCTGAGATCCTATCTCTCCGGACGGAACCCCGTGAAAACGCTCCCTGAAAGATGGAAGCAAACACCTCTCCAAGTGAGGAACAACGTCGTCCCGTCTAGGACACCATCCGCCATAAAGTCCGACGGCAATGAAAAATTAACCGTCGCGACTTCGGCCGACGACCCCTCGCCCCTGACGGCAGATGATGGGGTTGACATCTTGAACACCGGTCTCGTCATTGTCGCCGAAAGTGCCGAACTTGCCGGTGTCGCGTCCATCGCGCCAGGACGGCTGGATGACGCCTTCGCCTTTTTAGGCAGAACAACTCTCGATGACGGTTCCCTCAGGAACGTCTTCCTGGTTCTCTTTTGGCTCGACCCAGCTGTCGAAATGTCTTCACCTCGAAGGGCACGCATGATCTGCTTCCCTCTCGCCTTATAGATTGATTTCCTCTCAGTCGACACTAACCAAGAAATACGTGAAACATCAGATGGAAAATATAAATGGTGAAAATCAACAATCGTAAAATGTTTGTCGGTCGTTTCCTCTCGTTCAGCATCCACCGCCATGTCCTCGTCTTCGGCCACCAATTGCCACGTAACGAAAGATCGTTCGTCAACGCTAAGACTCAAGAACTTGTTGATCTTAGCCTGGGAATCCGCAGTCGGTTTCACTTCGTCAAACTGAATCTCTGAGGATAACAGGAGAAGAATGGTAAGTAAAAGCCATAAAAATGAAACTCAGAAAATGGCGAAGCATACCTGTCTTATTCCAGCCTGACCGCATCCAATCGCTGCTGGAATCCAGTGAATCGGCAAGAACAAACACATACCTCGACTTCCACCCACGATCATTAACACCAGTTCCCAAAACCAAAGAACGATCACCCCTGAACTTAGAATAAGGACTATAACGCCAGTTCTTATCCTTTTTAACTTGATACGCCGCTAAGAAATCATTCATGATCATAGGAGACTCTCATTTTGCGGACGCTCGCTCAAAAACCAGTAGAACTCGCCAAAGTTGGGGCATCAATTGTCCTGGCGACACATCGAAATCCTGCATGAATGACTTAGATAAACCAGAAAACGGCCACTGAAACCCTATCTTAAAAGGATACTCATACAAAGCAATATATCCCTCGGGGCAGTCCATAGAACGAACAATCCCCGGACACCGCAACTCTATATTTGCCGAGATTTTTGCCAAACTCCTAAAAGCATCTAAGTGTATGTGATTCATGATAAGGCTAACAGGTTCCGTCGACATTGTGAATCGGAGGACAGAACAAGATCTTATATAAACGCTCTAAATTGCTAGCCGAAGATTCAAAAAGATTCGAATAAGTTCGAGTGAAAATTGGTAAGAAATCAGAACAAAATCCCTTCCCAAAAAACACTTTGAAAACGTATCAAGAAAAGATCCGTCGTGATCTCTATTTATGCAACCGATTATATCAGGACGAGTGTTTCGATAAATCAACACGCGTCCATGCCCTTTCGTATACCCACCTGGATCTTCGACACATGTCCTCAACAGCTGGTAAGCATCATCGCGCGTCAGTATGATGTCACAACTTTTCAACTTCTCGTTCAGTTAAAGGCGAACCGGTCTAGTTCCACGACAACCAGGTAAGTCCCTCAACCCAGGTCACAAGTCTAAGCGTTCGACAAGCAAAATTTAAAACTTAAATTTGACATTCAATTTTCAAATTTTGGGGGCAAACTGTTTGGGCAAAAAATCACGTCGCTCGACCGCGACCAGAACAGGTAAGACGTATGATTAAGGACTATGTCTTGTATTAAGATAAGGTCTCGACAAAGACCCATAACACCATCGTCGTCCCTCATAAAGGGTAAGTCGAGAGTTACTTACGACGCTCGACCATAGCGTCGCTCGATCTGCACGACTATTATATAAGGACGTGCGACCTCGACCAAAGCTAACGTTCACCATGGCCGTTTGTGAAGTGTTCAATGCAGGAGTAAAAGTCATTAAGGAGCAACGACTATAACCGACGCAATCATTAAACAGCCGGCGACCGTAACGGACGAAGATCATTACTCCGGCGACCGCTTCCAATCGTTAAGGCCATTAAAGGAGCATTCATGGATGAAGCTAAGGACACGAAGACTATAAATATCAAGCTCAATCAACATTTCAACACATCGAATATCCGGCGATTAACAACCGAAGTAATATTCAAGAACACCTGAAGTGAAGAAACATTATTCTAAGTATCGCTCTCGACGCACGACAACAGCCCTCGACCAGCAGTTCACACGTTGTTTCGTACACGACAAATACCTATTTTTACGTTCAAACACTTGTACTTTACATTTCGAAGCATTTTCTTCATTTGTATTGTAATCACTGTACGATCGACACTAGTATCCAAGGACATCGCCCCTGATTGGCAACCATAGTGCAGCGACGACATCCCCTGTCGTCCACAGGTTTTTTCCTCGATTGAGGTTTTTCCTGCATCATCAAATCCCTTGTTTCTTTATTTTATTTATCTTCGCACGTCTCGTCGAAAGATTCTTTCTTTAGTTGTTTAAGTCCACATCGACCTTAAGTTGTCCCTTTGGTGCGATTTTTGGCATTAACAATAGTCGCCCCATATCAAAAGAAATAAACAAAAGAACAAAAGTCAAGGCATAGGAGGGTCCTGCTCCTTAGCAACCTCCTCGTCGCCACTCACATCGACCTCAGCGTCCGTTGAGTCCCCTTCTTCGAGCTTGTCTTCCTTGTCGAGTTCTTCCTCGTCCCCGACTTGCTCTAGAATTGTGGTGACCTCTGCTTTGGCTCCAACAATAGGGTTTAACCCCCGTAAATGGCGACGCATGATCGCCGCTCGGACACTCAGACGGGTCATAGCTTCAAACGATTGGAATCGCTCTTCTAAGGACGCGATCTCCTCCTCTTTCGCCTCGACGAGCGACTTAAGGTCCGTGACCTATTTTTCGCTCACGGCCAACGAGCCCTTAGTCGCTCCTAACTCCGCCTCAGTCGCAGAGGACTTCTCAAGGGTCTCCCTCAAATGGCGTTGAAGGTCTTCCTTCGTGTTAATCGACGCTGCATAGAAGTCTTGAGCTTCGTCGAGTCTCGCCGAAAGGCTCTCGACCCTTTCCATCGCAGTGTTAATGCCAAAAATCGTCCAAAAGGATAACTTAAGGTTGATTGTGGAATTTAACAACTAAAGAAAGAAATCTTTCGACAAAGCGTACGACAAAGGCGAAAAACATAAATGAGACAGAGAATTTAGTGACGCGGGAAAAACCTCAACGAGGAAAAAACCCGCGGACGACTATGGAAGTCGTCGCTGCACTATGGTCGCCAAACAGGGGCGATATCCTTATGTTTCGGGTGTCGATCGTACAGAGATTACAATACAAATGAAAGGAAATACTTTAAATGTAAAGTAACAAGTGTTTTGAATGTAAAAACAATGAGCGTCGTGTGTAAAAATTGTATGTCGTGTGCGAATGTCGTGCGTCGAGAGCGTTTCTTCGAGAGAGAATTCCTTGTTTCGTGTGTTCTTCCGAGTTCAGATGACTGTGTGATGCAATGTGTTGTCCCAGAATGTTGATTGAGCCTTTGCTTTTATAGTCTTCGGGTGCATTGATTGTCCTCTTGAATGCTTTTGGTAACTGCTGTAACGCACGTCGAGTTGAATGCTGTTAATGGCTTTGTCGGTTACAACTGTTGTTCATCAATGACATTGATTCCTGCATTAACCACTGAAAAAACGTAACAGTAACATCGAACGTTAGTCGGTCGAGGTCGCAAGGTTATACACATCGGTCGTGCGACCTACACGTTGTCATGGTCGAGTGTCGCGAGGTGAATAACTTTCGATTTTACCTTTGATTAGGGGATAACGTACTATAAATTTACCTTGCTATGAAAAAGTGTAATAAATGTTTTCCTTACCTTGGTCGTGGTCGAGACTGGTGAATTTTTACCCAAACAGTTTGCCCCCAAAATTTAAAATGAAGAAGCAATTTTTGAGTTTTGAATTTTGTCAGTCGGATGTCTAGGGTTGTGACACGTGTCGAAGGTTACCTTAGAACTAGGTCGGTCCAATTTCAACTAGATAGAAAGTCGAAAAGGGGATTAGGTCGTGACGTCATGCTGACGCACGATTATGCTTACCAGCTGTCATTGCCAGGTGTCGTCGATCCGTGTGGTAATACGAAAAGGTAAGGGCACATGTCGATCATCAGAGGGCTCGACCTGACATGATCATTTACATAAATAGCGACCCTTGACGGATGCTTTCCTTTTTACGATTTTCAGAGAGTTTTTAGGGAGAGATTCTTCCTGATTTTCTTGCTGTTCTTCGTCCAATCAGTTAGGAATTTCGAGGTCTAGGGCGCCTATATAAGGTACGATTTCTTTGATCTTTTTTAAGTCTGTTTAGAAATGTAGACGGAACCCGAAAGTTCAATTCCAGAACAGTCGGATCTTGACGACCTTATGAGTCTAGCAAAAATCCCTGCGGGGGTTAAATTAATTCGAGCAGGTCAGACTCGACCAAAGAAATGTCCTGAGGGCTATATCGTGGTATACGAATATCCCTTTAAGATAGGCTTCGAATGGCCCTACTCGCCTTTGGCTAAGGCTTTTATGTTAGAATTCGACTTAGCACTAGGCCAACTAATGCCCCAGTTCTGGTGAGTCGAACAAGTGATTGAGCGTCTTACTGAGAAATGGGAATCTCCCATGAATGTACGCGTCTTGGCTTATCAAGTTGTTGATCCAAACCCTCAGTGATTTGATAATGACCCTATCTTAAATACTTAGTGAAAATTGTAATTAAACAATATGTATCAGAGTTTCACTATCGCTGATAAGTACTAAGATCTTACAGTACTGCTGATAGGAACTCTTGCACTTTTAGATTAAACATTCAGCAAACACTGTTCACCATATCGCTGAGTCTGTTCAGTCCTTATGGTGATCGCTGATAAGTTAGTTGTTTACTTATGATCCCTGAAGACAAGATTCACGTCAACAAAGGTTCTACGCTGAAGTCGAAGATCAAGCTCAAGAACCAGCGACAAGTCTCCTAATGAACTGATGCGGATCAGCGAAGACTCAGATTTGTCCACTCAACGTGAAGTATCAAGTACAAGACTTCAGCTATCGCTGAACTTTATCATCTGCTGAATAGTAAATGATAATCGCTGAATCAACGAAAGCTGATCATGAAGTCCTCCGTACAAAGTACTTTTGTCTTAACCTCCCTTGCACGCCACCGTACGAAATGTCAGAAAAGAACCTCCGAAAATCTGAAATCGTACAACCACTCTAATACTACACTGTTCATTCATGCGGCTACTAAGGTTGTCAACAAAGGTCAATGACATGCAACCAATCCGCTGATGACACGTGTAAAGTGTATACTGAATTGCATTAAATGCATGCAGTATATAAAGAGATGAACTCACTTCATTTGAAGTAACTTGCTAACTCTGGACAAGTTCAAATCTCTCAAGATAGGATTTTATTAGTAATCTCCTTATCTTTCTTAGTGCAAGAAAACCTTAGTGTTCCAACTTGTTTAGATTTAGGTTTATCCTTAATCTTGTTTCCGCAACAAGCTGTAAATTGTTAATGATTTATCAATAAACAATTTAGAAAAGTAAAATAGTGTGTTTGTATTCAACCCCCCCCCCTTCTACAAACTTGTTTAAGCCTTTCGGGACCAACAAGTGGTATCAGAGCAGATTTGTTTAATCTCATAAACAAGATCTAATCTAAGATATTTCTCTTCCTTGCTATTATCTGAAAATGGCCAACTCAAACTCAAACACTCACTATATTGACAATGGTTCTCTTGCAAAACCCCCTAGATTTTCCAGAGACAACTTCAACTTATGGAAAAATAGGATGACACTCTTCTTAGAAGGTGTAGACCCTACTATACCTTACTATCTTGAAAACGGTCCACACATCCCTGTAACGATTGATCCTGCCGTTCCAGCCACTGCAACTAGAGCTGCTATTCCAGAAAGGCTGATTCCAAAGGAAATCCATCATTGGACCGATGAAGACAAGAAGAAAGTGGCTATAGATACAAAAGCCAGATCCATACTATCCATGGCCCTTCCTGACGAAGTCTACCATTCCGTCATGAACCTGAAATCCTCAAAAGCCATGTGGGACACAATATGTGTTCAGTATGAAGGAACGTCTGAAGTCCAGGATTCAAGAAAGATCAACCTGGTAAGACAATACGAAAGTTTCATCTCTGGTAAGAATGAAACTCTCTCTGAAGTACATCAACGTTTTAATTGCTTAATTATAGATCTTAAAACGGTTGGTAAGGAATATTCTAACTTTGAAGTTCTGACAAAGTTTTTAGAATGTTTACCTGAAAGCTGGGACAATTATTCCATGTGTCTCAAGCTGTCAAAAGATCTAAGATCAATGACACTTGCTACCTTATATGGCACATTGCTGAATCATGAGCAATCTAGCCATCTTAAGAAGAATCTTGTAAAAGATTCCAAAAGCACCCCTGTTGCTTTAATCTCAGAGGAACCTTCTACTCAGCGACCCGTGGTCACTATCACTGAGTTAGAAAGTAACTCTGAAAGATCATCAGATTCTGATTCTTCAGATGATGAATCCTTGGCTCTCCTAACTAAAAAGTTCAGGAGATTCGCCAAGAAGAAAATGTTTAGAAAGAACAAAACTCTTTCTATAGCTGACAAGCCTAAGTCATCAGCTTTTGTTGATAAGGCTACTGCTACTTGTTTTAACTGCGAAAAGACAGGTCATTTCGCTAACGAGTGCAGGTCAAAGAAAATCATGAGACCTTCAGCCTTTACAAAGAAATCCTTTGTTCCAAGGAATAAAGACGACAAATACTTAAAGCTGAAGGAGAAGTATGCAAAGCTGAAAAGCTTTAAGAAGAAGGGAAAAGGCCTAATGGCTGACTATGATTGGGCTGCTTCTGATGAAGAAGCCTCATCATCTGATTCTGAAGATGATGAAGCAAATCAATGTCTCATGGCCAAGATTGAAGAAGAGGAAGAAAGTTCAAACATTCCCTCCACTTCAACATCTGCCATTCAGGTATCACCCTCCTTCTTTACCAATATTGTAAATATTGATGAAGCTGATAGTCTCCGTAAAATCGAACTACTGACTAGAAGTTTATACGAAGCCATGAACGGCAAAGCTGTGGTTGAAAACCAAAATCTTGATCTCGCTGAAAAGCTTAAAAATTGCCACCTTCAAATAGAAAAGCTTTCTAAATTTGAAGAAGATTTTAAAGATCAAGTCCATTTAAATCAGCTAGTCAAAATTGAACGAGCGGAAGCTATCGCTGCATTAAAAGCTGAACAAGCTACTGTTGAAGGATGGTGTAATTCTTCAACAAAGATCACTGAGATAATTAAGGCTCAGATTCCTCTGAGTGATAAACGTGGTCTGGGTTATAAATATGATACTCCAATACCAACCACTGAACGTTCAATGCTTAAATTTGGAACGTTCGTATCCTCAGTAGCTGACACTTCTTCATCTCAGTACTCCTCGTCGATTACACCAATCCCTGAGGAAACTCCTACCTCCTCAAAAGGTAAGGAGAAAATGGTTTATTCAAAACCTACCTCTGTCTCTAAAGATAAAGGTAAAGGAATTGTAATTTATCAAAATCCTCAGAAGGGTACTTTAGTACCTAAGCTGAATGCTTCCAAAGCCTTAGTGATTCATTCATCTGGTTCTAGAAATCAGACCTCTGGATCAGTTCAGCGACCTACTCCTAGACTCAGAGTAGATATCCTTGGTAAGAAATCTGAAGAACTGAATGTTCGTCCTATTTCAAAAACCAATAGTGTACTTGGTGCTGGCACTTCTAATTCCAAATTAAAAGCTCAGCACACAAGTGGTCCTAGAACTAATTTTAGTTATAGGAAATGTTATCACTGTGGACTTACCGATCATATTGCAAGTAAGTGTCCCACAGCCACCAAAGCTGATAAGATAGCTAAGGTGAAGATAGCACCCAAGAAGACCAAACCAGTTGCAAGTCAGGTCAAGGTGACTCATACCGCTGAGGTCAAGAAATTGACCAAAGTGAAGAAAGACAAAGCTGAATCTTCAAATGCTGCGAAGACTGCTGAACCCATTCCAACCACTTCCACTGACAAACGCGTATACATGGTGAAGTGGGTACCCAAGCAAAACTAATCTTCCTTTGTATTGCAGGTTAAGAAGGGTATCTGGTATCTCGATAGCGGATGCTCTAGACACATGACTGGAAAGAAAAGCCTGCTCGCTGAATACAAGGAAGAGAAGGGTCCCTCTGTGACTTTCGGTGGAAATGGAAAAGGACACACCCGAGGGTATGGTGTACTTTCAAATGGTACAACATCCTTCAGAAGAGTCGCATATGTTGAAGGGCTGAAGCATAATCTTCTGAGCATCAGTCAGCTTTGCGACATGGATAACAAAGTGATTTTCACTAAGGAATCCTGCTTTGTCTCTGACAAAAAGGAGAAGATAGCTCTCAGCGGTTATCGTTTGGAAAATGTTTACGTTATAAACATGGACTCAACAACCACTGAGAACTCCTGTTTCTTCTCAAAGGCATCTTCTGATGTCAACTGGCTATGGCACAAGAGGCTTTCACATCTCAACTTCAAGACACTGAATACTCTTTCATCCAAAGAGTTAGTCACTGGTCTACCTCAACATTCATACGCCAAAGAATCCTTATGTTCAGCGTGTGAAAAAGGGAAGCAGACCAAGGCAAGCTTTAAGTCCAAGCAAGTTTCCTAAGTGTCATCTCCTCTTCAACTACTCCATATGGATTTGTTTGGCCCCGTTAACAAACAATCCATCGCTGGAAAGAAATATACGCTGGTCATAGTTGATGAATTCTCTCGTTACACATGGGTAATGTTTCTCCGTTCTAAGAGTGACACCCCTGAAGAACTCATCACCTTTGTTCGGAAGATGAAAACTCTGAACAATATGACTGTTCGCTCAATAAGGAGTGATCATGGAACTGAATTCAAAAACAGTTCTCTTGATTCCTTCCTTGAGAGCAAGGGTATTTCTCACAACTTTTTGTCAGTGAGAACACCACAACAAAACGGAGTCGCTGAAAGAAGAAATAGAACAATTATTGAAGCTACACGTTCAATGCTCAGCGATTCTCACCTGCCTACTCAGTTTTGGGCAGAAGCTGTCAACATGGCTTGTTTTACGCAAAACAGGTCGCTGATAGTCAAAAGATTCAAAAAGACAGCCTATGAACTTTTTCATGGGAGAAAGCCTTCAATCAGCTTTCTTCACATCTTTGGTTGTCAGTGTTTCATACTGAACAACAGAGATGCCCTTGGAAAGTTTGATCCTAAGGCTGATGATGGAATCTTTCTTGGATACTCCTCAGTTTCCAAAGCCTTCAGAGTCTTCAACCGAAGAAGACAAACTGTAGAAGAAACTATTCACGTCACGTTTGACGAATCCCGTTCAGCGAACTCTAAACCGAACGCTGATACAGAAGAACTGAATCAATGGATGTTTTCTCATCTTTGTGATTCAGAAGATGTTCCCACTACTCATACTCATACAACTGAAAATGATGGTCCTACTATCATTCCCAATATGCAGAATAGTGAAGCTGAAACATCTTGGGTCTCAGCTGTTCCTATAAATACTATACCCGCAGTTGATCCAAATGTCTCAGAAATTCCATCTAATTCTCAGCAATCAGTGAATGAAGTGACAAATGCAAGCATTCCTCTCTTAGCTGATTATCCAGAAGTAGCTGAAGCCTCATCTTCAGTTTCTCCAGTTCAGACTGAGTCAGCGACGCATGCTCCGGCTCAGCGATGGACTGTAAATCACCCAATCGATCAAATTCTTGGTGATCCCAACGCTGGTATTCAGACTCGTAGAAGTGCAGGTAATATTTGTTTATTTGTTAACTTTATTTCTCTAACTGAACCAAAGAAAATAGATGATGCCCTCAGAGATCCAAACTGGGTCAGCGCTATGCAAGAAGAGCTGACTGAATTCGAAAGAAACAAAGTTTGGAAACTTGTTCGGAGACCAACTGACAAAACAGTGATAGGCACTAAGTGGGTCTATCGAAACAAGTTGGACGAACATGGTACTGTAACTCGCAACAAAGCTCGACTTGTTTCTCAGGGATACAGACAAGAGGAAGGTATAGATTATGACGAAACCTTTGCTCCAGTAGCAAGACTTGAATCTATTCGTCTTTTCTTAGCATATGTTGTACACAAAAACTTCACTGTACATCAAATGGATGTTAAGTCAGCGTTTCTAAATGGAAAGCTGAATGAAGAAGTTTATGTGGAACAACCTCCAGGATTCTCAGATCCTAAGCGTCCAGGTTATGTTTATAAGCTGGATAAGGCACTTTATGGCTTGAAGCAAGCTCCTCGTGCATGGTATGACACTCTTTCTACTTATCTCCACCTTGAAAAATTTGAGAGAGGTAAGATTGACAAAACTTTGTTTTTTAGAAAAATAAAAGGTCATATCATTTTAGTTCAAATATATGTTGATGACATTATATTTGGTTCTACTAACCCTGAGCTTTGTACTCGTTTCGCTGATAGAATGAAAGATGAGTATAAAATGAGTATGATGGGTGAACTAACATATTTCCTTGGTCTTCAGATTAAGCAAACTGAAAAAGGAACTTTTATAAATCAGGGAAAGTATGTTAAAGATATGCTGAAAAAATTCGACTTAACTGAAAGTTCAGCTATGAAAACCCCTATGGCACCACCGCTGATACTTGATAAGGACACAAAGGGTGTTCCTGTCAATGTCACGCTGTACCGTGGGATGATCGGCTCACTACTGTATCTTACAGCTAGCCGACCCGATATTATGTTTGCAACATGTCTGTGCGCACGATATCAAGCTGAACCTAAGATATCTCATATGAAAGCTGTAAAGCGAATCTTTCGATATCTTAAGGGTACAGCGAATCTAGGTCTTTGGTATCCCAAAGATTCAGGATTCGATCTAACCGCCTATTCAGACAGTGATTTTGCAGGTTGCAAAATGGATAGGAAAAGCACCACAGGAGGATGTCAGCTCCTGGGTGGAAAGCTGGTAAGTTGGACAAGTAAGAAGCAAAACTCAGTGTCCACTTCCACAGCTGAAGCTGAGTATGTAGCCGCTGGAAGCTGCTGTTCTCAAGTCTTGTGGATGAGAAATCAACTACTAGACTATGATCTTCAGCTCTCCAAAATTCCAATCTATTGCGACAGCACAAGTGCCATCGCTATAGCAAACAATCCAGTGCTACACTCAAAGACAAAACACATAGAAATCAGATATCATTTTATCAGAGATCATGTTATGAATGGTGATATAGAACTTCATTTTATCCCAACTGATTATCAGTTAGCTGATTTGTTTACCAAACCTCTTGATGAGACAAGATTCAACTTTCTCATCAGCGAGCTTGGAATGCTGAACTTTGAAGGATAAATCTTCAGCGGTTCACATTTAATCATCGATACGTTTATACATTCTTGTATAGGCTCTGGATAAAATAAACTTGTACAATCCATTTCATCATCTTCTCTCTGAATAAATTGGGTTAAACTGATATCAAGGTATGTTTTCTCTGACAAAACGCATGAAAATGCAAGATTTCAAATTCTTTCATCGCTGAATATCTCTTCCTTAAACAGCGATATTTTGAAATTTCTTAAAACCCTCACTGATATTTCTATTCAGTGCTTCATATTTTCCAAAGAGTCCCTGAGTTTTTCTTTCAAAACCTCAGAGACAACGAAAGAATGTGAAAGGACAGTTGTGACGTCATTGCAACGGATAACACCAGGCACGCTCTTTTTCTGACACACGTTTGCACGTTTCGTTGTCTATCCAATCAAATGCAAACACGTGTCCGTGTCATGATGAAAAACTTTCCCGCTCAAGTTTTTCTCTCTCTACTCTCTTCCTATATAAACACTCTCAAAGTTTATATTTGTCTTTTACGCGAATCAATCTTTCTCCGCAAGAAAAGAACACTGTTGCATTTTGTGCTCTCAATCTTCAAGAACTGTTCATCATCTTCTTCATCAAACTCAAGGTTAATATGTTCTTATCTATTATCAAATGCAAATAACTTGTTTTCGATCTTATCATTGTTTTACACAAGATCAAACAAAAGAACTCAAAAATAAAATCATTTTCTTTCATGGTTTTATAAACACAACCATTTCATGGTTGTTTTTCAAGTTTTAAATCTAAAATCTTAAACTTGTTCTTCTTTCGTATCCATTTTTTAAAACTGGAATACAAGGCTTATAGGTGTTATATTCGTTTTTTAAAACAAGAAAAACCCTAATCTTCATTAAGACTTTTTGTCTGAATGAAATGGACAAAATTCGAAAAATCTTAATGGAAATTTTCTTTCCACATTAAGATATTTCTTATTTGTTAACATCTTTGGTTGAATTGATAATACAGTGAAATGGCAACTTCAAAGCTGAATATTACCGCTGAGTCCATCTCCGCTGATTCTGAGGAACTGGAAATCACCAAAGCTCCTCAGGTTAAGTTTGAGCTGGATCAACTAGACTGGACAAAGGCAAACAACCTTTCAGCGCTTCTCGAGTTTCCTCCTCGGAAGCAGGTATCCCATCTAGACGACGCTGTAAATTTTTTGAAGAATAGCCCCATCTACACAGCACTGACAATCACACCTCCTGCCAGTCAGCGTCTATTATCCCAATTCTGGTACTCTGCCAGACACACCAACCTACCCTCAGCCAAAGATCCATCTAAAACCATCGACTGCATACTCAGCGATATTGAGTATGGCACCATCAAGATAACCCCCGCAATAATCCGCAAAGCTCTGAAATTCCCTAATGCTACCACAGAAAATCCTTTCATTCCATTTCCTGACCACAAGAAGCACGCTGACAGGGAAGAAATCATTGCTTTCCTTGATGCGATGGGTTACATCTGGGAGACTGGAAGAGACAAGCTACCTGAGAAGAAGCTGACGCTGATAAAGAAATCCAAGATGCCCAGCGAGATGAACTTCATCTTCGCTCACCTGATCAGCTGCATGACAGCAAAATCCGGATCTTCTGATCAAGCCGCTCAACCTCAGCAGGCCATGGGTTACGCACTGCTGAAAGGTCTCAACATTGACTGGGCCTCCATCATCTATGAAGACCTCATTCAACGTGTTGATTCTGCCGCTGACCGACCAGCATGGGTTCCTTACCCGCGATTCATCAGCGCCATCTTTCAATATGGCCTGAAGGACAGCTATCCTGAAGAGGGTGATCTGAAACTCTCTCAGATTGGCCCTAAAGTTCTCGACTTCAAGCCTGTCGCCAACGAGGTACGTCTCTCTACCCTTCTCACTCTACTTAATTCTCCGCTTTCTGTGGCTCCTTCAGCGACTATACCCCTCGCTGATTCCCAGGCCACAAAATCCATTCCTTCTAAGAAAAGGAAACAATCTCTTACCCCTATTGATTCCAAAAGGATCAAGAAAACCAAGGAGCAACCCCAGCAACTCCATGCTGAAGACTCCTCAGCTCATTCTGAAGAGCTGAAGGAAAGTTCCGTGGTACGCTCTGCCACACCAATTCAAGCCATCCCTTCTAAACCTACTTCAGCGTCCCTACACGCTGAGGTTAGAACTTTGGAATCTACCCTACCTTCGTCGGTCTCTCAAAAGACTGATGAAGTACTTCTCAGCGAATCCAACGCTGAACTTGAAACCCAACCCCAATTCTTATCCTTCGCTCCTCCCTCAACTTCTTTGGACACTCCGCCAGTCAAAACTGGAGATGCCATCATTCAAGAAGCCGTTGAAGCTTCTCAGCGAATGACGAAGAAAGGACCTGCAGAGATCTCCATCCCTCACGGAACTTTTGAGGGAGATATGGAACACTATGGAGGGACTCGAAACTTTGATGAGTTCGTCAACGCTCCTGCAGGTACAGATCCCACCTTAAACACTGTAACTAAACCTGAAACTTCTGAGCTTTCCTTTGTTCACAAGTACTTATATGTTACAGGTCCTTATTTGGGAGACATCAACCAGTCTCTGAAGTCTATGGAGATGAAACTTACGGATCTCACCACCGGTCTATCAAATAACTCTACAGCTGTAACAAACGCTGGAGAGAATCTGACGAAGCTGACTACTGTGGTGGAAAAGAAGGCCTCCTCTGATGACATCAAAGACCTTGATAAAACTCTCGCCGACTTTTCCAAAGTGCTCTCCGACATCTACACTGACTACACCAACCTCAAATCATCAGTTTCCACCATTTCCAGCGAGGTTACAACGCTGAAGAAATCGGTTGGTACACTCGAAGGTGATATGTCAGTGGTCAAGACCGACTTGGGCTCAGTGAAGACCGATCTTAGTTCTGTCAAGACAATGATCGAGACGCTGGTGAACAAGGCAAATAATCCAGCTCCTGCTCCAGCCCCTGCACCTGTTTTGGACTCATTCACCGCAGAGGATCGCCAAGAGCTGAAGAAAATCACGCCTGCTATTTCTGGCCTAGAAGACAGAATAGCTAAGCTTGAAGGTTGTGTGAAAGTCTCTGGCCCAGAAGACAGAGACAACACCAATGCTGAATCTACCCATTCCTCCCCCGCCCATCATGAGAAAGAGGGGGAGAAGAGCGCTGAACAGGAGAAGAGCGCTGAAGATCAAAATAAGAGCGCTGAAGACCTTTCCCATGATGAATCTATCAGGGGAGAGGGTAATGAAGATCGGATTACTGGACCTCAGGGAGATGAAAACCCTGAGGGAACCGAGAACCTCGCCTCTGTATCTGAGGGGGAGCAACTCGAAGAAGATGCTGAGGAATCTGAAGCAGAAGAAGACGAAGACATCGACATCCCTGAAGCTGAACCATCCTCCTCTCCAAGGAACGATGATGATGATGATGATGAAGATGACGATGATTTCTTTGTTGTCAAACCTGCTCCTCGAACCAAAGCTCTTAAAGGTATTTCAATAAAAGAACCTTCAGGGGAGAAGACAAAGACAAAGCACTCAGCCTCTGGCGCTGAGAAAAGCAAAGACAAAGGCATCGCTGAAGATGATAATCTGGCGATCCTACTTGCAAAGCCGATTTGTCAGGTACACTAAACTTATTTTTCCTTCCCTGATCATCTCTGAAAAATCAGTTATCCATTCCACAAACACCATACACATCCACATTTTTTTCTATCTTTTCTACCCAAGTTCTTCTACCCAGTTCTTATTTGTAAGATCGCTGCGTTTCAGCTAGTCCTCTCCCCTGTTTGAGGATATCGCTGAAAGATCTTCTATTGCGACTTCACCAATAATTCCAGCTACCGCTGAAGACATAATCCCAGTCTTAGATTTAATCTCTGAGACTGATGAATCAGAAGAACAACCTCCCTCGCACAGAAACAGACCCTCCTCAGTTCCTCAAAAGAGGAGAGAAGAAATGATAAAGCGATTCGAGGATCAGCGAATCATCCTAAGGCGCGATCAACTACCTTCAGTTCCTCCTAAGTTCAGAATTTCAAAAGCTGAATACCAGGATCATCTCAGAGCTGAACGCCTCATCGCTGAAAGGAAGGAAGCTGAAGATAAAGACAGAGAATACGCCATCAAGCTCACTCAAGAATCTGTCAAAGACCCCAAGCTGAAGCGTATTCCCATTCAAATCCAACGAAAGCTTTGGGAACAAGCCCAGAAGATCGTGGAAAAGAAAGCTGAAGTTTCTCAGACCACCCTGATCTGGTGTAAAGAGAAAATCCACTTCAGATATCGTCCAGCGAAGATCAACAAGGTATTCATCTCTGGAAGAACCTCCATCGGAGTACCTATTGTTGACATCAAACTGTTCAGAGAAGATGACTCATCTGAAACCTTTCGTGATGACACTGTAAAAAGGTATGGTCTCTCTGAATGGCTGGAGATGAGGTTAGCTATCCAACCATCAAAATCTAAGTACAAGGATCATTTCGAAAAGCTGATAAACAGACAGATCGATTTGATATCTTCTTGTGTGGATATTCCTCCTGTTCCTGATCTAAAGCCGAAAAGAAAAAAGGGCTCTCCAAGGAAGAAACATCAAGATTCAAACTCAGGTCCTGTCATACGAAATGAAACTGGAATTGGTTTCTCTCGCGCTGAAGTACTTGGTCCTGATCCTGATCTATCTGCCCTTGACATCTCTTTGCCACCATGTGAACTTTTCGTCCCTGGTAAAGTCATCAGTAATCCTTATGGAATATTCTTTCTTGACTACGACGGACGTAAATGCTTTCAACGGATCGCTGAGCTTCCAATCACTCCAATCGAACAGCTCAAAGATCTCATCTACTGGTGCGACTTCAGAAAAGACATTCAGGCACGACACCTAAAACCCTTGATTTTTGAAGCTGCTATGAAGCTAAAGAATAAAGGAGAAAAGGTTCCTGACTGGATGATTCCAACTGAAAAGACAACCCTTGATGAACTTCTCATTAAGGAAGAACCCTTTGAAGGCTGACAACAATCACCATTTTTCTCTATTGTATCAGTCATCCTTCAGTACTTGTAATTTATTTCGCTTGTACTTGTAATCTTTCTTATTCATATTGTAACCTGATTCAAAGATTTAAAGAAAGATTTCAGCGAATGTACTTTACTCCATCAGTACTGAAAAGATCCCAGAAAACAGTAAAAGGGACAAATATTTTATGAGTTCTTTTTATCCTTATGTTTTCATTAAATAGCAATTTTCTCTGTTGCTATGTCATAATCAAATAGGGGGAGATTGTTGATCCAAACCCTCAGTGATTTGATAATGACCCTATCTTAAATACTTAGTGAAAATTGTAATTAAACAATATGTATCAGAGTTTCACTATCGCTGATAAGTACTAAGATCTTACAGTACTGCTGATAGGAACTCTTGCACTTTTAGATTAAACATTCAGCGAACACTGTTCACCATATCGCTGAGTCTGTTCAGTCCTTATGGTGATCGCTGATAAGTTAGTTGTTTACTTATGATCCCTGAAGACAAGATTCACGTCAACAAAGGTTCTACGCTGAAGTCGAAGATCAAGCTCAAGAACCAGCGACAAGTCTCCTAATGAACTGATGCGGATCAGCGAAGACTCAGATTTGTCCACTCAACGTGAAGTATCAAGTACAAGACTTCAGCTATCGCTGAACTTTATCATCTGCTGAATAGTAAATGATAATCGCTGAATCAACGAAAGCTGATCATGAAGTCCTCCGTACAAAGTACTTTTGTCTTAACCTCCCTTGCACGCCACCGTACGAAATGTCAGAAAAGAACCTCCGAAAATCTGAAATCGTACAACCACTCTAATACTACACTGTTCATTCATGCGGCTACTAAGGTTGTCAACAAAGGTCAATGACATGCAACCAATCCGCTGATGACACGTGTAAAGTGTATACTGAATTGCATTAAATGCATGCAGTATATAAAGAGATGAACTCACTTCATTTGAAGTAACTTGCTAACTCTGGACAAGTTCAAATCTCTCAAGATAGGATTTTATTAGTAATCTCCTTATCTTTCTTAGTGCAAGAAAACCTTAGTGTTCCAACTTGTTTAGATTTAGGTTTATCCTTAATCTTGTTTCCGCAACAAGCTGTAAATTGTTAATGATTTATCAATAAACAATTTAGAAAAGTAAAATAGTGTGTTTGTATTCAACCCCCCCCCCCCTTCTACAAACTTGTTTAAGCCTTTCGGGACCAACACAAGTCAAGAAGGACGGATGTCACCGCTGTAGTTTGTATTCTATGTATAAGGGCGATCGGTACCTTGGTCCTAAAGACTGCTGTAAACGATCGTAAATGGAAGACCAGGTACGCATTCGTGCGTAAGTCGACTCTCGACTCTGAGAGCGGTTGGATTAGGGCCGGCTGGGAATATGTCGGGTATGATTTTTCTAGCTTTTTGTCGTATGTCGCGTGTTACTTTTTTATTTATCTCTGACATGTTTTTCTCCGTATCGACAGAAATAAAATTTGAGGACGTGAAGCCCTACGCCAACTCTCAAACGAAGGTCGACACATTCTTGGCGTTCAGCGTTGTAGAACGGTCGTTTGTTGTACGACAATTGGTGGACGACGACGAAGATTTGGTATATTTAGGAGAGAATCGGGGGAAGAAACTTGAGGAAGAAGAGGAAGAAGAGGAGACAGAGGAAGAGTCGAGAAAAGAAGGAGAGATGATCGGTAAGTGTACCTTTACATTCCCTTCTACTTAATTTTAATCCTTTTCTCTTATGCTTCTCGTAACACTTTTTTTTTTGGCTTCCAAGAGAGTCTCAGCCAAAGGTGCCGACTGTCTCTGCTAAAAGAGCATCTCAGCTTGAGCTTGCCCATAAGGGCAAGGAAAAGAGGCCAAGGACCTCGACCACTGGTCCTGAGGTTCCGAAGAAGGAAAGGACGACGATCCCGAGGGAACCATCTTTAGGGGCTGACGACTCATCGAGAGTCGTTACGCCTGAGAAGGCGAAGGTATCGATCACATCGCCTGCGAGGACGATGAAGTCTGCTGATACGATCACTGCAATACCTGTCAGTTCAGCGCCACCGGTGAAAACGGCGAAGTCTCCGTCTACCACATCGACCCCTTTGTCGGCCGACAAGGGCAAGGGAGAGGCGACGGGAGAGGCTAAAGTCACGACGGTCAACTTCACGTTTCCATCGGATTTTATGACTGCCAACGTCCTAGACGGGACGGATTTGTTTCCCCATCTGGGGAAGTATTTGCTTCCTTCTTTCAGGGAGCGTTTCGAGGGATTTCCGATCGAGGAGACGGGATCTCATGTCGCCGGACTAGCGTTTCTGGTAAGTTTTTCTTTCAAAACTTGTGTTATTTTTTCGTTGTTTAACGTTGTCGTACTAACGTGCGTCTTATGTCTTACAGGCGTTCCAGTCTTCTCTTGCCTTGCATGCAGAGACGGAGAAGATAAGGGGTCGGATTTCTTCTGCTCATGAGAGGGGGAATGCGGCGTTGGAGAGGGCGGATGTTGCCGTGAAGCGTGAAGAGGCTATGTCCAAACGTCTCGACAAGGCTCTGAAAGAGCTAGAGGTCGTCGGACGTGCGAAGGATGAGGCAAACCTGCGATGGCAACAGTCTCTGTCCACGATTGCCGACCAAAGGGAAGAGCTGGACAGGGTCAAGGGGTCTTTGGCCGCGAGTGAAAAAGAGGCTGAAGATTCCAAATCCAGGGTGGCGACTTTGGAGAAAGAGGTGAAGGACCTCAAAGATGAAGCCAAGACCATCTTTGCTTTGGCTCGTCTGACTGCCAGGGCGGCGATCATGAGGCAACATTTGTCGGGGAAGAATCCTCTTGCCTCGGCGTCGGAGGAGCTTACCGTCTACCTGAAGGATGTCGGATCTGCGAGAGATCTCGATTCAGATGACGAGTAGGAGACCGAGGAGGAGGAGATGGACGAAGGCCCAACGGACGAGGTGTTTGGTAAGGATCTCGATTTAGGGGTTTTTGTTCTGATCGCTCGACCGTTGGTGGTCGAGTCATTTGTAATTGATCGTTTGATGAAATGGAATTTACATTTATTGTGAACATATGCATTATTTTAATGTCGATCAATAAACAAACATCGAGTGTAACATCGATCGTACGATAAGGGACATAAGTCATATATAACAAATGTAGGTACGTGCGATGAGGGCATTTATTGAAAGATAACGATCAAAACATAAATCGTGTAAGCAAACATATGTACATGCGTTCGAAGCATTCGTTCAGAACATGAGATTCTTCTAAGTTAAAACACTTAGATCGTGGGTCGATCACATAATTAAATTGTGCTGTGAATCTAAAATATACGTCCATGCGACAAGGTAGTTAAGTCGTAGAGTTGACCCGATTACTTTTGTTATGCGATCCTGCGGAAGTCATGTGATAGACTTAATAACTTATGTCGTGCGATCCTGCGATAAAATATCGTCAGAGGTTAGTCGTTGGCTAGCCAACGACCCTTCGATGCTTAAGTCAGTAACCGTCGGGGTGATAAAAATCGTATGAGAAAAAAGGGGTTTAAAAGAAATACCTTTTTTGATGTGTTGCATTCCAGCTATGTGGAATGTCTTGATTGTCGAGGGTTTGGAGCCGATAGGCACCTTTGCCCACGACTTCGGAGATACGATAAGGACCTTCCCACTTAATGGAAAGTTTACCTGCATTGAGTTCTTGATTGCTTTGGAACACTCGACGCAAGACATAGTCGCCTTCTTGAAAGACTTTAGCCTTGACGTTTTTATTGAAATGTCGCTCGACCGCTTGCTTTTGTGACGCCATTCTAATCAAGGCTAATTCTCTGAGCTCTTCGAGGGCATCAAGGTCATAACCTACATCGACCAGGTTGTAATCGACGGAAGTATGCCTCGAAGTTGGGAGTTGGACCTCGACCGGCAGGACTGCTTCGCAACCGTAGACAAGAGAGAAAGGGGTTTGTCCTGTGGATGTGCGTGGTGTCGTGCGATTTGCCCACAGGACCGAAGGAAGTTCTTCGACCCACTTTCCCTTTGCAGCTTTTAACCTTTTCTTGATCGAAGCAATAATGGTCTTATTGCTTGACTCAGCAAGTCCATTTGCTTGGGGATATTTGGGGGTCGAGGTCGTCAGCTTGATGTTTCGGTCTTCACAGAACTGTCGAGTCCTGTTGCTTATGAACTGGGATCCATTGTCGCAAACAATTTCGGATGGAATCCCAAATCTGTAGATGATGTTAGTTTGGATAAAAGAGACGACTTCCTTGTCCCGAACTTGGGAAAAAGAAGCCGCTTCTACCCACTTAGAAAAATAATCTGTAAGTACAATGAGGAATACCTTTTGCCCTGGAGCGGGTGATAGCTTGCCGACAATATCCATTCCCCACCTCATGAAGGGCCATGGGATAAGTGTCGAATGTAAAGGTTCGGAAGGTTTATGAGACGTACCTGAATGTCGTTGACAGGGATCACAGTTCTGGACATACCTGATGGCGTCCTGTCGCAGGGTTGGCCAAAAATAGCCTTGTCGAGAGATACAATTGGCTAGACTGCGACCTCCTGAATGATTGCCACATTCTCCATCGTGCATCTCTTGAATGATTTTCTGAACTTGACTTTTGCTGATGATGCATCTAAGGTTTAAGCCTGTCGATGATCGTCGATAGAGCCTATCTCCGATCATGACATACTTGGATGCTTTAAATCTGATCTTCCGAGCTTCCATCTTGTCTTCCGGGAGTTGGTCGTATATGAGGAAATTTCGGATGTCGCACGACCAGTCATCCTCTTGGTCTTCGATCTGGACGACATCTACATTTTCGAGGGATGACGTCGCCAGATGGATCATGGGAATATTGTCGAATATTGGTTCGACCAGAGCAGATCCAAGGTTTGCTAAAGCGTCGGCCTGAGTGTTCTGGTCCCTTGGAATCTGTTCAATAGAAAAAGATTTAAATTTTTTGGAATTTTCTTTTGCTATCTTTAAGTACGCTGTCATTTTGGAATCTTTATCTGCGAATTCCCCATTGATCTGATTCACGACCAGGAGAGAATCGCTTTTGACATGTAACGCGGCTGCCCCCGAGTCGTGGGCGATATTCATTCCCACGACCAGGGCTTCATATTCAGCTTCGTTGTTGGTGGTTTTGAAGTCGCACCAGACTAATTACACCATCTTGCCCCCTTGTGGAGACTTTAAGACGACGCCTAGGCCTGGACCTCTGCTGTTGGACGATCCATCGACGTATAGAGTCCAAGGAACGTCGTCGTGAGTCGCCACAGTGGACACTTCGAGTTCTGCTTCTTTTTCCAAATTAGGGCTGAAATCAGCAATGAAATTCGCCAATGCTTGCGATTTGATCGCGGTCATGGGTTTGAAATCGATGTCGTAACTGCTGAGATATATGCTCCATTTTGCCAAACGACCTGTCAACTCAGGTTTCCTCAAGACAGACTTAAGAGGAAAGTTAGTCACGACAGTAATAGGATGCGATTCAAAATAATGCCGCAATTTCTTGGCAGCTGTGACTAGCGATAAAAGCAACTTTTCCATAGAGGAATACATGGTTTCTGCATCCAAGAGAGATTTACTTACATAGTAGATCGGCAGTTGTTGCTTTTCATCTTCTCGTGTTAGGACGGCACTTATTGCGTTAGGACTAACAGCCAAATATAGTTGCAAGACCTCATGATCGTGAGGTTTTGATAGCAGAGGCGGCGACGCCATGTACTCCTTAAGTTTCTGCAATGCTTGCTCATGATTGTTGGTCCGGTCGAAGCCTCTATTTTTTCCGAGGACATTGTAAAATAGATGGCATTTATCTGAGGATCGAGAGATAAACCTGTTCAGAGCTGCCACCCGACTAGTGAGTTTTTGGACTTCTTTGAAATTTCTCGGAGACTTGATCTCGATAATAGCTTTGATCTGGTTGGGATTAGCCTCGATTCCTCGACGAGTGACCATGAAACCCAGGAACTTCCCGGCACTAACACCAAAGGAACACTTCGTCGGATTGAGCTTCATGATATACTTCCGAAGGATGTCGAACGACTGTCTTAGGTGCTCGATGTGATCGATTGCTTGCTTCGACTTGACGAGTATGTCGTCAATATACACTTCCATTATGTCTCCAAGACGATCCTTGAACATCTTATTCACTAGACGCTGGTAGGTAGATCCTGCATTTTTTAGTCCGAAAGGCATAACCTTATAACAGTACATACCTCGATCCATCATGAATGCAGTTTTCTCCTGGTCCTCGACGTGCATCAAGATCTGATTATATCCAGAATAAGCTTCCATGAACGTCAACAGTTCATGTCCATCCGTCGCGTCGACCATGGCATCGATATGCGGCAATGGGAAAGGATCTTTTGGACAAGCTTTGTTGAGATCTGTGAAGTCAATACAGACCCTCCATTTGCCATTTTTCTTGGCCACGACCACGACATTAGCGAGCCAGTCGGGGTACTTCACTTCTCGAATTTTCCCTGTCTTGAGGAGGTTGTCGACTTCGTCATTTATCACTTTATTCCTTTCAGGAGCAAATTTTATATGCTTTTGCTTGATAGGTTTGAACGACGGGTCGATATTGAGCTTGTGAGAAATGATGCCAGGGTCTATGCCGACCATGTCTTCGTGCGACCAGGCAAAACAATCAGCATGTTCCTGCAAGAAGGATATTAGCTTGTCTTTTAGGCAGGGATCAAGAGACGATCCTATGAGGACTTTCTGATCAGGCTTGCTTGGATCTAAGAAAATTTCCTCCAGGTGATACTCGTCAACTATCACAGGAACGCCTCGTGCATTTTCAAGCTCCTTGGGCATCTGGGCAATGAGTTGTTCTGGGTTCCTATCACCTGCCATTTTGCTGAAACAGAAAGGAGAGAACTCCAAGAAACCATTAGTAAGATGAACGTTTGTCGAAGATTTTCTCTAGATGACGTCCCACGGATGGCGCCAAACTGTTAATGCCAAAAATCGTCCAAAAGGATAACTTAAGGTTGATTGTGGAATTTAACAACTAAAGAAAGAAATCTTTCGACAAAGCGTACGACAAAGGCAAAAAACGTAAATGAGACAGAGAATTTGGTGATGCGGAAAAACCTCAACGAGGAAAAAACCCGCGGACGATTGTGGAAGTCGTCGCTGCACTATGGTCGCCAAACAGGGGTGATATCCTTATGTTTCGGGTGTCGATCGTACAGAGATTACAATACAGATGAAAGGAAATACTTTAAATGTAAAGTAACAAGTGTTTTGAATGTAAAAACAATGAGCGTCGTGTGTAAAAACGGTATGTCGTGTGCGAATGTCGTGCGTCGAGAGCGTTTCTTCGAGAGAGAATTCCGTGCTTCGTGTGTTCTTCCGAGTTCAGATGACTGTGTGATGCAATGTGTTGTCCCGGAATGTTGATTGAGCCTTTGCTTTTGTAGTCTTCGGGTGTATTGATTGTCCTCTTGAATGCTTTTGGTAACTGCTGTAACGGACGTCGAGTTGAATGATGTTAATGGCTTTGTCGGTTACAACCGTTGCTCATCAATGACATTGATTCCTGCATTAACCACTGAAAAAACGTAACAGTAATATCGAACATTAGTCGGTCGAGGTCGTAAGGTTATACACGTCGGTCGTGCGACCTACACGATGTCATGGTCGAGTGTCGCGAGGTGAATAACTTTCGATTTTACCTTTGATCAGGGGATAACGTACTATAAATTTACCTTGCTATGAAAAAGTGTAATAAATGTTTTCCTTACCTTGGTCGTGGTCGAGACTGATGAATTTTTACCCAAACAGCCAGCTTCTCCTGCTCCCTTGCCACGCGAGTTTCCTCCTGCGCCTTGCGCATTTTCTCGAAGGCAACGGGAGAAACCCTACGGATCTTATCCATATGGGCATACAAACAAAGAGAAGTATGGAACGTATGTAGCGCACGAATACACAAACGTCAGAAAACAATCGACAGAATAACAGAAGACGTTAAGCAGATAAACCGTACGTACCCTAAAGGTTAACCCTGCGACGTGCGACCCCATGTTGTCGACCGTGACATCCTCCAGTCGCTCCTTAAAGGACGACAGGAGGAATTTCTCTAGATAAGGGAAGATCTTATTGTTATCCATATCTTCCCCGGCCATGAAGTTCGACGACAGTATGAAATTCACCGTCATCGTCCCGGTGGATTCCTCCGTCATCTTCCCTTTTCCCTTGTCGGCCGACGAGGGAGAAGGAACTACCTCCTCAGTCAAAGGAGGGGCCACACTCACCGGAGTCGCATCAATAACTCTCGGTGGTGTCTTCATCTTCTTGGAAGTGGCGACCTTAGACGGGTCATCACCCTTCGACGACGGTTCCCTCCGGAGAACCGTCTTTGACTTCTTTATCCCCGACGACGGGGGTGGGGGAGCCCTGTGTTTCAACTCTTTAGCCTGACGGGCCAGGAGGAGTTGAGCCTCCTTCTTTGACACACCGTGAGTAGGCAAATCTCCTGACCTACCTGCATAAACATACGGTAAGACGGGGGATATATAAGGAAAACGTACGACATATAAGAAGTGAGACTATTACCTGCGGTCTCCTCTTCCTCCTTTTCTCCCTCTGCCTCTTCTTCGGCAGAAGTCTCCGTATCTCCAAGTATTTGGACCTCGTCGTCTGAACCTTCGTCCCTGAGACTACGCTGGACAGAGAAGGATCTATCATCCGGACCGTACATCCAAAAAATTTCGATCTTAGTCAGCGTCTCCTTGGAAACGCCAGCATCGGGGAACGTGATGGCTGAAACAGAAACACGTGATTAGCTAAGACGCACGATTAAAAAAATAATGTACGACAAGTGGACAGAATGACTTACTGTTGGCGTTCCATCCGGAAGAGACCCACGTCATGTCCTCCTCCAGGAGATCCAACGACTGCGTCTTGCCGAAGACGTATCGGGCTTTCCACCCACGGTCGTTCAGCTGGGAGGACCTGAGCTCCCCTGTACTTGGAGAACAGGCTATATCGGTGGTAGTTTTCCACCTTAACCATGTGGGAGCCCAGAAGGTCCTCCACTGTGAACGGATCCGTCCACTCGCCGGTGATCCTATCGATCACACACACGATTCGCCAGAACTGGGGCATCATTTGGGCAGGAGAAAGAGAAAACTTGCCCAAAAACTCCCTAACCAGTGGGGAGAATGGCCACTTGAAACCCACTTTGAATGGGTATTCGAACAAAACGAAATGCCCATTCGGGCACTCAGACGATCGAAACTGATCCGGCGAATACAACTGCACAGCGTCAGGGACGCCTGATAACGTTCGAAAATCCGATAGACCCTCCTGGCCAATGATGGTGCTTGCAGGTTCTATCAACATTGTGAAAACAATGATAAGATTAAAAAACTTTTCTCTCAATTTATAGCCAACACACGAAAAGTCAACTAAATCTTTCGAAAATCTCACTCTAAAAATATCACGAACGTAAAAAAGGAAATGATCTCCAGGATTGCGATATTTATAGCAACGTCGTGTCAGGCCGATTCTGTGGATCGTCGATAGTTGTCTACCACCTTTTTGCATGCATCATGCCGATGAACGACACCTGTCCTCTAATGGCTCCACGCCTCTGACACGTCGTCATGACGTCACGACCACTTCGTCTCCCTTAGTCCAAATCTAACCAAGACGGTTGGGATTCGACCAGACTCTCTCCCCATGCGACACGTGTACAACCACTTCGTCGGATTTAAAATTCGAGTTTCACGCCTAAATTCAAATTTTGGGGGCAAACTGTTTGGGTAAAAAATCACACCTCACGACCAAAGACAGATAACTCAAATGACATTTATACAAGACCACTCTTGTATTAAGATAAGGTATTGCAGGTTATTTACAAACGAACATTCAGTCGTACAATTTCATGTTGGTCGTATGATCCATACCACCGACGTCCAAGACTCAAGACGGTCGTACGATTACACTAACCGTTAACAGTCAACATCCCTTCTTTTATTCATTAATGCAGGTCCACGAGCAATCATGGTACAACGGCCAGTAACGGACGAGCTCTTAATGGCATTAAAGACCCGACAGCGGTTACAAAGCAAGTCATCAAGGCGCATTTATTGCCGGCGAAAGCTATATAAAGGCCCGCTCCACAACCGAAAAGACATCTGTGCCAAAGATATACACATCTGAACTCAGCCCATCTACACTCTCATTTCTACATTTCTTGCACAATACAACGGTGATCAACGAAGCATTCGAACACACATCGCTAACGCAAATTTCACACGACAGCAGTTCGAACCGCACTACAACAGCTTATTTCGCATGATTTACGCACGACGCACGACTTTTTCTTACGATTAAGTTTACTTTTTACCTTTATTGTAATATGTTGTACACAAAACACTTGTTACCACAGGACTTTCGCCCCTGTTTGGCGATCATAGTGCACCGTCGACTCTCACAAGTCGACCGCGGTGTTTTCCCTCGTTTGGGTTTTCCGCATCACCAATTCTCTTGTCTTATTTACTTTTTATCGCGATTGTGTTGATTGGTCTTGAGATCCATTTCTTTAGTTGTTAAAGTCCACATCAACCTCAAGTTATCCTTTTGGATGATTTTTGGCATTAACAATCACAATACAAAAAATTATGTATTGCAGCAAGAAAAATCACAAAAAACCACAAACAATAAAACATGTATTGCAGCAAGAAAATCACAGAATCACAAACAAAAAATTATAGATTTCATTATCAGTTCCAAATGATAGATTCCAAAAATCAGTTTCAAATGATAGATTCCAAAAAACACAGATGGTAGGTTGCGAGTTGCAAGTCCAAATCGAGAAATTAAGAATCAAAAAAATCTCAAGAACCAGCAATTTATCTCCGTTTTTGGTCGACTCATGGAATCATAACAAAGAAAATCAGTCACCAAAATTTATCTCTGTTTTTGGTAGAATCATGGAATCAAAATTTATACATGAAATCAAAATCAGTAACCAAAATCATGGAATCAAAATTTATACATGGAATCAAAATCATGGAATCGAAATTTATACATGGAATCAAAATCAGTAACCAAAATCATGGAATCAAATTTTATACATGGAATCAAAATCAGTAACCAAAATCATGGAATCAAAATTTATACATGGAATCAAAATCAGTAACCAAAATTATGGAATCAAAATTTATACATGGAATCAAAATCAGTAACCAAAATCATGGAATCGAAATTTATACATGGAATCAAAATCAGTAACCAAAATCAGTAACCAAAATCATGGAATCAAAATTTATATACAAGCAGTAACAAAATCAGTAACCAAAACATGAGTCGACCAAAATTTATACACAAGCAGTAACGAAATCAGTAACCAAAATCGATGTAGAAGATAGTCGATTACCTGATTGCGGAGGGAGGTGTATCTGATGAGAGGCGATTTCGAATTTTGTAGGAGATGGCCGAAGAAGGGTCGGGAAACAAGCAACGATCGAATATCTAGGGTTTCAGAGAAATGTGATTTAGGTTCTAGAAGGAGAAGAAGAAGAATTCGATTTCAGATTTAGGGTTTCAGAGAATTCGATTTTAGAGTTAAGAGAAATCCTGTCCCATGCTGTCCATCGTGCCAAACGCACCCGTAGGGATGAATCTGCAGTACTGCATTTGAATTTTTAAAAGTTGCATATGTGTTTTTTAGAAACGAATAAGGGCATGGATTTGGATTCCTTCTTCGGCTTATATGGATCATGAGTCATCCATCACCTGATGCTTGCTTCCCAAGCCAAATTAGCGACTAGAGGTTCATCACATGGGTAAATTTTTTCATTATCTTAAAACAACTTTTCAGTTACAGCAATTTTTAGATATCAGTGGAATTAAGTGGTTTAACATATAACACAGACTAAACCGCTTAATTTCACCAGGCGATTGCTGAAATCACCGACCATATCTGTTTTGCATCAAATGTTAATTACTGACGCCATCTTCACCGATAACCTCATACGAAAACATGGTCTACATTTGTGACCTAGCTAGCATGAGAAAACCGAAAACCCGAACCAAGTAAAGAAGGAGGAGGAGAGGATTACAAAGGGGGATCTGATAATTATGAATCAAGTGTGATCCTTAATTTGCATTAATTACGTTCGATTATATATAGGTCCAAGAGTCTCACTAATAAGAGGGAACTCGAATTTCTACTATAAAATAAGAGATTATGAGCTATCTATAATACAACATAAATACAAGGCAGTAATATATATATATATATATATATATATATATATATATATATATATATATATATATATATATATATAGAGGGAGGTTCAAGTGAAAACCTCAAAAAACGGAAAACTGAAGAACACCCTAGGGGCCCTTCATCTGGACGGTATGTATTTGTGCATACAGGTAAATTAAGTTGACTTTTTGGTTTTTATGCACAAGTGCACTATGCATTTGTGCATATGCATGTGTGCATGTCACAAATGACCTGTATGCACAAGTGCATACGGTCCAGATGAAGGGCCCCTAAGGTGTTCTTTAGTTTTCCGTTTTTTTTTTAGGTTTTCCCTGGAACCTGACCTTATATATATATATATATATATATATATATATATATATATATATATATATATAGGTTGGGTTCTGGTAAGAAATGCTAAATTTGGTGAGAAGCATGAAAGTGGTTATTGTTTGGGCAAAATTTCACCAGTCACGACCACGACCAAGGTAAGGAAAACGCTTCTTCTCTTTTCCGTAACGAAGGTAAAATCATAGTACTTTATCTCCTAATTAAAGATAAAATCGAAAGTCTTTTCCCTCACGACACTCGACCTCGACCTCGTACGTTTCACACGACCGTCGCATAGAACCATGCAACCTCGACCAACTAACGCATGGCATAAACTGTTACATTTGTTCAGTGTTTAATGCAGGAGTCAACATCATTAATGGACAACGGCTATAACGGATGAAGATCATTAACGGCACTAAAGACGACATTCGTTATAACAATTATCGACGCATTTAATGAGCTAATTAAAGTGCCCGGAGACTAAACAGAGGACAGTATCATCGAACAACAATCTCAAGCACTCAAACTCTGAAGAACACTCCTTCAAAGCAAAAGAGTCTTTCACGGAAGATCGCTCTCGACGCACGACCTACACACTCGACACATTGTTTTCACACACGACATACACTTGTCTTACATTCAAAACACTTGTACTTTACATTTCGAAGTTTTCCTTCACTTGTATTGTAATCTCTGTACGATCGACACCCGAAACCAAAGGACATCGCCCCTGATTGGCGACCATAGTGCAGCGACGACTTCCACTGTCGTTCGCAGGTTTTTTCCTCGTTGAGGTTTTTCCTGCGTCATCAAATTCCCTGTCTCGATTATATTTTCATCTTTATCGCACGCTTTTGTCTAACGATTCTTTTCTTTGGTTGTTAAAGTCCACATCGACCTTAAGTTGTCCCTTTGGTGCGATTTTTGGCATTAACAGTTTGGCGCCATCCGTGGGACGTCATCTAGAGAAAATCTTCGACGAACGTGTGTCTTACTAACAGTTTCTTAGAGTTTCCTCTGTGTTCGATTTTCAGGAAAATGGCAGAACAGACTGCTGTCCCGACACATGAAGAGCTCGAAAATGCACAAGATGCTCCTGAAGCAGTCAACGATTATCGCCTAGAAGAAGTCATCCTAGATCAAAGAAAGACTGAGCAAAACGTCCTTATCGGATCATCCCTCGGTCCCTGTCTCAAGGAAAAGTTAATATTTTTTTTTGCAGGGATATGCTGACTGTTTTGCCTGGTCGCATGAAGATATGGTTGGCATAGATCCTGATGTCATCTCCCACAAGCTCAACGTCGACCCGTCATTCAAACCTATCAAGCAAAAGCGAAGGAAATTTGATCCTGAAAGGAATAAGGTGATCAATGACGAAGTCGACAAGCTTCTCAAGACAGGGAAAATTCGAGAAGTAAAGTACCCCGATTGGCTTGCTAACGTCGTGGTGATAGCGAAGAAAAATGGCAAATGGAGAGTCTGTATCGACTTCACAGACCTCAATAAAGCTTGTCCAAAAGATCCTTTCCCACTACCTCACATCGATGCCATGGTTGACGCGCCAGCGGGGCATGAACTACTGACGTTCATGGATGCCTACTCCGGATATAATAAAATCCTAATGCACGTCGAGGACCAAGAAAAAACCGCATTTATGACGGACCGAGGTATTTACTGTTATAAGGTTATGCCTTTTGGACTAAAAAATGCAGGTTCTACCTACCAGCGCCTGGTGAACAAGATGTTCAAGGATCGTCTTGGCGACACAATGGAGGTATACATCGACGATATGTTGGTCAAGTCAAAACAAGTTGTCGACCACGTCGAGCACCTGAGGCAATCCTTCGACATCCTTAGAGAATATAGCATGAAGCTCAATCCGACGAAATGTTCCTTTGGTGTCAGCGCTGGAAAGTTCCTGGGCTATATGGTCACTCGTCGAAGGATCGAGGCTAATCCAGACCAAATCAAAGCGATTATCGAAATTAAATTTCAAGGAGGTCCAGAAGCTCACTGGTCGAGTAGCAGCGCTGAACAGGTTTATCTCTCGATCCTCGGATAAATGCCATCTATTCTACAATGTCCTCAGGAAGAACAAGGGCTTTGATTGGACCGAGGATCACGAGCAAGCATTGCAGAAACTCAAGGAGTACATGGCGTCACCTCCTTTGTTGACAAAACCTCACGATCATGAGGTGATACAGCTATAATTAGCTGTTAGTCCTAACGCAGTAAGTGTCGTCCTGACATGCGAAGATGAGAAACAGCAACTACCAATCTACTATGTGAGTAAATCTCTTTTGGACGCAGAGACCAGGTATTTCTCTATGGAAAAATTGCTTTTGTCGCTAGTCACAGCTGCTAAAAAATTGCGACACTATTTTGAGTCACATCCTATTACTGTCATGACTAACTTTCCTCTTAAGTCTATCTTAAGAAAACCTGAGTTGACAGGTCGTTTAGCAAAATAGAGCATATATCTCAGCAGTTACGACATTGATTTCAAACCCAGGACCGCGATCAAATCGCAAGCCTTGGTAGACTTCGTCGCCGATTTCAGTCCAGAGCTGGAGAAAGAAGAAGAGCTCGAGGTATCGACTGTGGCGACTCACGACGACGTTCCTTGGATCTTATATGTCGATGGGTCATCCAACATCAGAGGCTCAGGGCAAGGCGTCGTCTTAAAGTCGCCACATGGGGGCAAGATGGTGTACTCAGTTCGATGCGATTTCAAGACCACCAACAACGAAGCTGAGTACGAAGCCCTGATCATAGGAATGAATATGGCCTACGACTCGGGGGAAACCGCATTACACGTCAAAAGTGATTCTCTCCTAGTGGTAAACCAGATCAATGGAGAATTCGCGGCCAAAGATTCCAAAATGACAGCGTACTTGAAGGTAGCAAAAGAAAAGTCCAAAAAATTCAAATCTTTTTCTATCGAACAGATTCCAAGGGACCAGAACACTCAGGCCGATGCTTTAGCGAACCTTGGGTCTGCTTTAGTCGAACCAATATTCGACGTTATTCCCATGATCCATCTGGCGACATCGTCTATCGAAAACATCGATGTCGTCCAGATTGAGGACGAAGAGGATGATTGGTCGTGCGACATCCGAAATTTCCTCATGCACGATCAACTCCCAGAAGACAGGATGGAAGCCCGGAAGATCAGATTCAAAGCATCCAAATACGTCATGATTAGGGATAAGTTCTATAGACGATCATCAACAGGTTTGAACTTAAGATGCGTCATTAGCAAGAGTCAGGTCCAGAAAATCCTTCAAGAGATGCACGACGGTGAATGTGGCAATCATTCCGGTGCTCGCAGTTTGGCTAATCGTATCTCTCGACAAGGGTATTTTTGGGCAACCTTGTGACAAGACGCCATCAAGTATGTCCAGAACTGTGATCCTTGTCAACGACACTCAGGTATGTCACATAAACCCTCTGAACCTCTGCACTCGACGCTTATCCCATGGCCCTTCATGAGATGGGGAATGGACATCGTCGGTAAACTTCCCCCAGCCCCGTGACAAAAGGTATTTCTCCTTGTACTTACAGACTATTTTTCCAAATGAATTGAGGCGACTGCTTTTTCCCAGATAAGGGATAAAGAAGTCATCTCTTTCATCCAGACTAACATCATATGCAGATTTGGGATTCCATCCGAAATCGTCTGTGACAACGGATCCCAATTCATAAGCGACAGGACTCAACAATTCTGCGAAGACAGAAGCATCAAGCTGATAACCTCGACTCCCAGATACCCCCAAGCTAACGGACTTGCTGAATCAAGTAATAAGACCATTATTGCTTCGATCAAGAAAAGGCTAAAGGCTGCAAAAGGAAAGTGGGTCGAAGAGCTCCCTTCGGTCCTGTGGGAAAATCGCACGACACCTCGCACGTCCACAGGACAAACTCCTTTTTCTTTAGTCTATGGTTGTGAAGCAGTTCTACCGGTCGAGGCCCAACTCCCAACTTCAAGGCATACTTTAGTCGATCGCAACTTGGTCGATTTAGGATACGACCTCGATGCCCTTGAAGAGCTTAGAGAGTCAGCCTTGATTAGGATGGCGTCGGAAAAGCAAACGGTCGAGCGACATTTCAACAAGAACGTCAAAATCAAAATCTTTCAAAAAGGCGACTACGTCCTCCGTCGAGTATTCCAAAACACTCAAGAACTCAATGCAGGTAAACTTTCTATTAAGTGGGAAGGTCCTTATCGTATATCTGAAGTCGTAGGAAAAGGGGCCTATCGACTCCAGACCCTCAACAACCAAGAAATCCCACGCAGCTGGAATGCAACGCATCTGAAAAGATATTTCTTTTGAACCCTTTTTCATACGATTCTTTATTCACATCGACGGTAACTAACTTGAGCATCGGAGGGTTGTTGGTTATCCAACGACCAACCTCTGACAATATTCTATCGCAGGATCGCACGACATGAGTTAATCATATGACTTTCCCAAAATCGCGTAACGTAAGTCTAATATACGATTCGATATACGATTTAAAGTCATCGCACGATTCGATTGGGCAATCGGTTCACAATCTGAATATGTCGACCTAGGAAGGCCTCATGTTCTGAATAAATGCTCTAGACGCATGTATACTTGTTTTTACACGACTAATGTTATCATCGTTATCTCATAATGAAAAGCCTTAGTCGCACGTACCTACGGCTGTATTCAATTTATAAGTGTGTTTATGCGATTAAACATTACTTTCGACAATTGCTTGCAATATACGATGAAAAATTTCATGAAACTTCATTCATACTTAAACGTATTTACATTAGACAACTCGATCACCAACGATCAGTTATGAAAAATTCATAAAGCAAAAATTTATCCTAAGACTAAAGAAAGTTGTCGGCCGCATCTTCACCCAAAGCCTCGACCTCTGAATCCTCGAAATGCGCTAAGGAGCTTATGCAAGGATCAAACGACTAGGACAGGGCTGCTTCATATCGTGACATATTACGAAAAAGAGTCTGCAGTATTTTGAGAATGTAGCTCTTAAGATTAATATTAAAAGGAAGGAATATGACGCTCTCGATGATCGACTTCCGGTCCAACGACCCCTCAGTCTTCGCATATCGAACGAACAAAGATCGAAGCATCTGTAAAACACAAAACTGTTAATAAGCCTTCAACAAAAGCCAAGAACACATAGAAACACAAGTTTTGAAAGAGAAACTTACAACGAACGCATGCATGGCTATATATGATCCCGTTTTCACGACGGAGACCCATCGAAAATGCTCCTCGAAAGATAGGAGCTGACATTTCCCTAGATGCGGAAACGACTTCGTCCCGTCTAGGACATCGTCGTATAGGAAGTCCAACGGAAACATAAAGTTGACCGACATGACTTTTCTCTCACCCTCTCCCGTCTTTACACCCTTGCCCTTGTCGACTGACGAAAGGGTTGACGTGGCTATAGAGGACATCGTCGCCAGATGCGCAAGATCCACGAATGTCGCGTCTATCGCAATCAACGCCTTCGCCGCCTCATACATAATAAATCTCGATGGATCGTCAACCTCTGGAGACTTGGGAAAGATGGAAAAACTATACATTATATAGTCGCTCAAAAGTTTTCAGCGAGTTAGAAATCCTAGCAATTTTGGAAAATATTGAGCAAACGAATAGCAAGAAATCTCGCTTTAAAAAACTTTCCGAAAAGCCATAACAAATGATCCATTCTGATCTCTATTTATGCAATAAATTGCGTCTGATCGAATCCTTTGATGATCAACACGCGTCCTCGTCTTTTCATATAGCACGCAGATCGCTGACACCTGGCCATGACAGCTGCTAAGCACCATCGTGCATCGGCATGACGTCACGACTTTATCCTCTCTTCGACTTCCCTCTGTAGTTTGAATTGAACCGATTCAGTTCTAAAACAACCAAGGTAACTTTCGACACGTGTCATAATCTTATGCGTCCGGCTGACAAAATTTAAAGTTCGAATTTGCCATCCTACTTTCAAATTTTGGGGGCAGACTGTTTGGGCAAAATTTCACCAGTCACGACCACGACCAAGGTAAGGAAAACGCTTCTTCTCTTTTCCGTAACGAAGGTAAAATCATAGTACTTTATCTCCTAATTAAAGATAAAATCGAAAGTCTTTTGCCTCACGACACTCGACCTCGACGTCGTACGTTTCACACGACCGTCGCATAGAACCATGCGACCTCGACCAACTAACGCATGACATAAACTGTTACGTTTGTTCAGTGTTTAATGCAGGAGTCAACATCATTAATGGACAACGGCTATAACGGATGAAGATCATTAACGGCACTAAAGACGACGTCCGTTATAACAATTATCGACGCATTTAATGAGCTAATTAAAGTGCCCGAAGACTATAAACAGAGGACAGTATCATCGAACAACAATCTCAAGCACTCAAACTCTGAAGAACACTCATTCGAAGCAAAAGAGTCTTTCACGGAAGATCGCTCTCGACGCACGACCTACACACTCGACACATTGTTTTCACACACGACATACACTTGTCTTACATTCAAAACACTTGTACTTTACATTTCGAAGTTTTCCTTCACTTGTATTGTAATCTCTGTACGATCGACACCCGAAACCAAAGGACATCGCCCCTGATTGGCGACCTTAGTGCAGCGACGACTTCCACTGTCGTCCGCAGGTTTTTTCCTCGTTGAGGTTTTTCCTGCGTCATCAAATTCCCTGTCTCGGTTATATTTTCATCTTTATCGCACGCTTTTGTCGAACGATTCTTTTCTTTAGTTGTTAAAGTCCACATCGACCTTAAATTGTCCCTTTGGTGCGATTTTTGGCATTAACAGTTATCAACCGTTGTATTGAGAAATGAACGAACATTAGCATAAGATGCACCGAGATACGATGCAACAGATCAATTCCCTTTTAAACCGCAATTCATATAAGGGTATTTGATTACGGTTTAAAAGATCTATATTAGTTTGGTTGAAAACGAGTTCACTTTAATGTCAAACCATCAACCGTATATATACTTGGATTTGTTTTAATTTAGAAATACAAATCCTCAAATTTGAAAAATAAGAACCGTACGTGTATCGATTTGGTTATGAACTTGACCAAAATTAGAGCCAGTTATAGAAAATCTTCAATGGAAAGGGATCGATTTACTAAAAAAAAAGAAACCTAGCAATAACCGAATCGAACGTAACCAATTTAAATCCAATTTGGTATGGTCTTGGTTATTCTGTATTATTAATATTATAATCAAAACCAAGCTTGTGGCCCACAAATAGATTTAAAATTTTCAGACATGTTTTTTCAAACAAATAGATTTAAGACGAAAAAGAGATGAGTTTGTTTCATCCGATCTTAATTGGTTCTATGATTTCTTTAATAACATTTCAACTGTAGTTGATTGAATTAATATTTGGCACTATACTAAATATACAAATAAAGGATGTATATTTAAAAAAAAATTGTTAATTTTTCAAATTTACTTTTCGACCCGTAAAATTAATCATACAAAATATATATCTAAGATGAATGAACGATAAAAAAAACTTACCATATAAATTCTTTGCAAAATCTTAATTAAATCAATCTCTTAGATCATTATAAATTCATCTTAGCGATTGACATGGTCAACGATATTGTGTTTGTGGTTTCATTTCTTATTTAGATCGAGCAATATATTTACACATGAGATTTATATTTTCTTATTTACATATATAGCTAGATTAATTGTCATGATTGTTTCACTCCAAACAAAAAAAGAAGAAGTTGAACGGTAAGAAGTATATTAGAAGAAAACGCTAGAGGTTACAAATGAACTACAAGTGCATTACACACACAGACTATGCCAATTGACTTCAGACCCTTTCTTTGTTCTAATTTTAAACCAATTAAAAGCACACATTTGACTTTACATCCAAACAGAGTGCACTGTGATGTTATAGCGTCTATTAAAAAAATCAGGGACGGACCTACATGGTGGCACATGCCACCTGTTAGATTGAAAATATTGTATTCAAGATTTAACTGAAGTCAATGTAATAGTCTCCTGGCTTTGTTAGATTTATTCACGAATTAATAGAAATTGGCTAGAATAATAAATGGTACGTACCCAGTAATTAAGACACCTATGTTGTATTCCACAGGCAGTGGTGGATCCAGGTTTTTTTCCTAGTGGGACACCATTAAGGTAGCTTAAATGCACATAAAGTTGTCTGATGTATTTTTAGCCTAAATCTAACGTTTCGAGGGCTTTTTAAAATTTCTTTGGTTGATTTTAAAGAATTTTTAGGTTTTTTTTGTCTATTTTGAGAGACTTTTTTTGGTTTTTTAGTTGATTTCGAGAGTTAATTTTAGTTTTTTGGTTAATTTCGAGACACTTTTTTTGGTTTCGTCCCATTTTACTTTATTCATATAGAACAATAATTAAAATGTATAGGATGCTGGTCGCTGGATCAAGCTGTCTGGGAACTGCCCTGCCACCCAGAGGCTCTTCGTGAGAGCTAAAGGGTGCTGGATCAAGCAGCTTTCTGCGTTAAGCCGTTTGCATTAAGCTGTCTGGGAACTGCCCTGCCACCGGTCCAGATTCAGCTGCTGGGATGGGCTGTTTGAGGTGAGCATTCTGTGTTGGTTGGGCTCGATGGCTAATGGCTGCCGCGGTTGTTGGCTTCTCGCAATTGCAAAATTCCTGCGGTTGTTTATTTATTCGGTTGTATCTCTTCTTGCGTTTTTTGGCTTCGGTTTACTTTCCTGGTTGGTGTGGTTTGGATCGTTTGTTTAAAACTGTTTTAAGGTTGGTGGTAATAAAATCGGTTGCTTTAGACTACTTATGATTTGTAACCCGGTAAGAAAATTTTGTTCTTTACTTGGTTTTGGTTTATCAACCACCAAATTACCCCTTATTAGCACTTGGTTTCTTATATATAAAAACATCAAGGTTAGAATTATGTTACAAGAATGCATGGCAGTTTTAGTACAAATTGCTTGTTATAATTCGGGTATCATTTAACCCAAAATAGCATCCTTTTTAGTACGTGGAACTCTTATTTTCCTGATACATTTTGCAGGGTGTAAGAAGTAGCTCGGTGGTGGTGTGTCGAAATAGGTGGCATTGCCTCGCTTCATGACATCCTCGAGTGGAACATTGGCTCGGGAGGTAGCGGTCGGCCAAAATTCTGGTTGGAAGTAACGTGGGCCTTTATCTATCTTGTTTGGTCCCACCGTAACAGCTTAGTCTTCTGTCAAGAATTAAGGAAATTGGGTCATTTGTTTTTCGAATTTCAACGAAAAACCTTTGAATGGGTTGCGAGGACAATCCGGTGAAAGAAGCTCGGCTGGAATCGGTGGCTAGCAGACCCGAGAAGTGTGTTGAGTCTGTCTTAGTCGTGTTTCGTCTCAATTCGGCCTGCTTTGCTGCTGCCCTTTTCGCTCGACCCTTCTGTTGTGATATAGCGCTGCTCAATTTCGAAGTAGGGGCTGTTTTGGTTTAGGCTAATTCTGCTCATGTGGTCTGTGGCTTTTTGCAATTGGCAGTGAGGCTTTGCATCTCTTGGCAGTGGTTTGTCTCTTGCAAACGTGCTAGGCCACTATTTCTTTTGGTTTGGTGCTTGGTTTTGTATTTAACTGGTTGTATTTCTGCTTTGGTGCTATGAAAGGTTTTTCTTTCAAAAAAAAAATAAGTGCAGGGGCGGACCTAGGTAAGAACGATAGGTGGCACGTGCCATCGTATTGTTTTTCCGTCGTAAGGTAAAAAAAATTAGATTCGTGAAAGGTGCAACCGTATCAGTTTGGTTTGTGCCACCATATATATTTTGAAAATACAATAAAGGCACAAGTTTTTTTTTGGTAGAGTTGGTTTGGAAGACTTTTATTCTACTCAAGACCCGGGTTCAAATCTTGTTAGGGACATTTTTGTAGTTTTTAGTTTTTAATTCATTATGAATATGTTTGTAAAAAAAATTGTCATAATGGGACTCAAACTTGAAACCTCAAGTTTGAAAAACAAGACTAACCACTAAACCAACATTGATTTTATAAAAAATATATCTATATTTGTTTTTATAGTTAAATAATGTCACCGTTTGAAATCATTTCTGAATCCGTCCATGCAAGAATGTAGTCCTGATGCACTCTGGAAATTTATATGACAATATCTTACAAATGTTTTGCAAACTTTATGTCACAAACTTCAATGCCACGTGGCAAAGGGTTATGCTGCTTTCTCTAGATGATGGGTGTCAAAAGGAAAGGGTCCTAGGGGCTGTTTGGTTGGTTTTTCATCAAGCCTAGTATGAATATAGATGTTTGTCTAGATAAATTTATTTGTATAAATTAAAATATCTTGGTGTTTATTTGTTATCCTGAATCAGTTGCTGAATGATATAAATGACTACTTTACCCTTTACTGTTTGCTTTTTCATTTTTACCTTTTTTTTCATTAAAACTATATGTAATTACATTTCTCTTTGTCATTTTATCGAAAACGTTGTCTGCATTCACCATTTGATGTAATTTTATAGCCAATGAATAAAAACTACAAAACGAAGTAGTTATATCGTTGGTGGAAAGGGGCCTTAGCCTTACATAGAGAGAATTCTTGTAACTCAATACTTTTCAGCTACAAACTGTGACTTAATAACTAATAAACTCTTCATAAATTAAGTCATTAGCCTCTATACATGATTGTGGCCTTATAAGGAATATCTTTCATAGTTGTAGACTTTATCTTATTCAATTCTTAGGGCATTAATCTAGACTCAATTTGTCTACTTTGGCCCAAATCATTATTGCACAAAGTTCAAGTACAGAGAAACATCTTCATATTGTAAATAAATCATAAAATCAATTAATACAAAATACAAGATACTCCTATAAGGATTATATATATATATATATATATACCTTTCTTAAATAAATCAAAAACTATATTGAACATAATACCTACCTATATAGACTCAAAAAACGTTGATCACGTGAATATATAATCCCTGGTGCTTTCATGTACAAAAAAAATGTGATAATACATTAATTTTCTTATAATCAACATTGATGCAACGGTAAATCAAATAACAGATGAAAACACGTTGATTCTCTAGGAATGTCGTGGCTAATCTCTTCTAAGATTCGTTGATTTGACGAATACCGAACCTAGGTTTCAAACTCGAATTCAAAAGAACTTAAAATTTAGGATAAAATCATCTCAAAATCAAGGGTGACCATTCAGAATACACAAGAAGCATATAAATAAAAGGCCCAAAACAAAACGGGCCTGAAAAGGGTCATGGGCCGACCATAAAATCCCAACCGAAAATGCAAAAAGACAAAAAAACACAAGAACGTCCGAAAAACATACTTAAAAAACGTTTTTGCGGTTCAAACGGTGCCAAGGTGTGCGTCAAGTGGATTGGTCGTGGGCCCGAAACGGAGCCCCGTAACAAAAGTTACGCCCTTTAAGCGCTACCCCTTTGGTAGCCCGATCATGGGCCTACCAAAATAAAAGGGCCCAATCCTCATGCTAAGGCCCACATCATGAAGATGCTTTGTTACCACCTGTTGAAAAATCTCATCTAAATTTTAGTCCTCCATATTCGATTACAAAAAATAGTGGAAGTACACCTGTATTCACATGATGATGAATCAACTCTTGCAATCATATCTAAGTTTTACGTTATGCATCTTCTAATCGTTGTGTAATGCCTTTTGATGATGGGATATTAAAAGAAAATGGGCCATACATAGAAATAGTTCTTGTAACTCATGATTCTTCAACTACACACAAATAGGGACTATCATAACCATTTGTATTAAATTATGACGTAATAAACATTAACATATCACAAATTAGGATTAACTCCTTCCTCTTAATACCGTTTATAACCCAACTTGGTATAACATGGCTTCGCCCAATTTGCCTTGATTAGATTATTTTACATTAAGTTTATAATTTAAATAACGTGAGCATATTATAAAATTGCAAGTGTTTGCACACCCAAATTACACATATGTGTTGAAAAGGTAAGAACTTAAATACCAATCTTGTCATCTTTCTAACTTAGTTTGTCTGTTATGTCATTTTCAAAAGTTAAAGGCTTGAAACGTTAAGATGGTGATACTTGAGGATAACAAGGGTTGCGCCTCACATCTCGTGGAAATTCAAGGTTAGCGGAGCAATTTGTTGGAAGACGGAGGGCTAAAGTATGGATCACTTAAGGTTGGGAGGCAACTTAGGTCTGGTGGTCGGAAGCCACTCTACTAAATTAGGCCTTCAATTGGATATAAGTGTTTTATGCCTAAGCGGGGATTTGTTGTGAGTAACACCAAGAAGCCGTTGTGGGCAATTCTGTGGGAAATAAATTTGAACCGGTTGAAACCGAGGGAACTTGGAATGTGTTGGGCGCGGTGGCCATTGGTTGTGAGAGAACTAGATTTCGAGAACGAAATCCCTTTAAGGTTGGGAGGATTGTAACACCCCAAAATTTGGAGAAACCAAATTTGGAGTTACGAACGTCCGCGAGAAGCAAGCCGGACGTCCGCGAGGCGCGGAAGCCCGCGGGTCATCCGCGGAAGCAACAGAAGTTTTGGGGATGGAAACAATTCGGCCGAGGTCGGACGTCCGCGAAGGACCATGCGGACGTCCGCGACCTGTCTGATGAGTTATCTTGGGTATTTTAAGCTCTTTCTCTCTCTCTCTCTCTCTCTCTCTCTTTCCTCATTTCACTTTCTAAACCCTAACTCAATCTCCCTCTCCCTCTCTCAGCCGACTTTCCTCAAGAACACACACCCTTCTCCTCTTCTTCCTCATTTCTTCACCAAACTAAACCTACTTTCCACCATTGTTGAAGGTGTAGAAGCTTGGAGCTTTTGTGGGAAACTAGGAGCTTTGTTCTAAGGATTCAAGTGATAAAGGTAATATTCCTCTACCCAAAAGCTAGGGTTTTGTAGTTTTCATCTTCTCTTCCATTGTGGGTTTTGTTGGTGTAATTTTGGGTATGCTTTGTCAAGGAAACCTTCTTCTTCTTCATCCATAAATTAGGGTTTTGACATATTTGGGATCTTTGGATGCAAAAATGTTTGGGGAATGATTCTTTATGTTTGGATGTGATTATTTATGAGTGGAAACTTTTGGATCTAGGTTTTTGGAAGATTTGGCCTAAGGATTCGGGTTGCATCAAAGGAGCTTACGTTTGAGTTCAAGTTACTTTGTAAAAACTTTGTACATGCCAAAATATTATTTTCCAAATACTTATGTGTGTTTATATGAAAATTATCAATGGTTGAATTATTTGGTGGGTTTTAACCCTTTGAAGTATTTATGGTTGTAAATATTGAAAAACACTTACATTTGGAATTTTGGGAAAATGTGATAGATAAATCATACATAAAAATGGGTTATTGATTTATGTTATAAATGGAGTCTACTTGTTATGAAAATGCATTTTGTGTATATTTTGGGAACATGCATTTAGTACATTATGGGACGATTTGGAAATGTACGGTGTGAGTCCTTTGGAAAAGAGGGTTGTCTCAACCCAAGGTTCTATTTCGGGTTTTCATGGATTTGAAATATTATTGGCAAAAGTGCGTGTTGCTACGTTTAATCTCACGTTATGACTTTTCACGAATCATCTTTTGAGTCAGTTGAGCTTATGGCTCGGTGTTGGATTTTGTTAAGTCTTGGGGACATTTGTCCGATTTTGATAGCTCGATGTTGGGCGTTTGATTATGTTTTGCATTTAATGCATCTTATTTGAGAATTACATGTTTTGAATGCGCTAGTTCATTCGTTTGGGGTCATGTAATGTTATATTTATAATGCAATGGATCCATAAGCGTTATAGTCATTATGCCGATGATGGGACGATAGTTTTCCACATCGCGGCACGGTTAGGCATCGACGGTATGGTATAAGTCCTACGTGCGAATACGTTATAGTCATTATGCCGATGATAGGACGATAGTGTTACACATCGCGACACGGTTAGGCATCGACGGTATGGTATAAGTCCTACGTGTGAATACGTTATAGTCATTATGCCGATGATGGGACGATAGTTTTCCACATCGCGGCATGGTTAGGCATCGACGGTATGGTATAAGTCCTACGTGCGAATACGTTAAGGATGTTGCCCCAAATTGGGTGTGGTTTTAAGTGTCCGCACTCGGCATCCGTTATATGTCTTACTAAGTATTTGGTTTTACCAACTTGTCAAGCGGCTTACTTTTGTGTTCTGTCACTTGCGTTGGTAACGGGTCTCCCCCGTCGCCGAAAAGTGTTGTTTTGGGTAGTTACTTTTATCCATGTTTTCGGTGACGTACTTATATATCTAAATGGATTGGCTTCCATGATTTATGGGCAATATATTATGTTAATCCTGGTTGGGATGTTTTGAATGATGGAGTTTTATTCACTTTTATATCATTTGGGAATTTAATGTTTATTCACATTTTGGGGTGAATTTTGGATTTGAGCTTACATCGCAAAGAAATGTTTTATGTGGCGTTGCCATCGTCTAAAATACGTATTCTTGGAAATCAGATTGTTTTCATATTTAATGTAAATCATTTTGGGAATCATGATTAGAGTCTCACTCTTTCCTTTTTACGAATTACATAATCATGATAAAACTCTTGAACTCACTAGGCGTTAGCCTAACCCTTTTTATTTGTCGGCATGTGCAACAGGCTCAGGTTGGGAGTAGCTTTAGCTACACTGTGAAGTGATGAGTGCTAGTAGAGTGCACGAGAGGTGATTTTGATTAGTGAGGTCTTCCGCACTTATTTGGGATTAGCAACTTGTGTTGTGTTAAGTAACGTCCGTCTTAAGATATTAATTGTGGGAATTATGATGTTTAAATTCCGAAGTATTTTCAGTGATGATCTGTAGAAATGATTTTTATCCTCTTTTGGTTATTTTATTGAAATTAAAGTTAGTTGCTCGTTCCAATTTTGAGGGTGTTACAAGTTGGTATCAGAGCATAAGTTTGAGAGAATTAGGTGTTGATTTTGGATACCTAGACTCAAACTAGCGTTCTTTTAAGTAAATGAAAGTGAAATTTTCACTACTAGGCACTTTAACATATGATGTCTTGAGGTCGATGGAGTCGCTAGAAACGAGAATCACGTCGAGGGTAGCAAGGATAATCATGTACGGTACGTTCATAGTTACACCTGGCTAGTGTTATGGTGAACCTAATAGTTACATGTGCATACTTGAACTACTTTAATGTGATGAACGTTGGGGTAGTGAAGAAGTTTCTAAGCGAGTAGTCGTTGGAATAGATGGACGATTTTAACATTAGTCACTTGGAGTGACGATAAGCATGATAATGGTATTAAGTGGACCGTTTTGGGTCAAAGTTGATGGTTGGATTTGAACCGTAGGCTTATTGAATCGACCTTAATTCCAGGAGGAATTGTAAAGTGAATCGATGTAGTTCCCAATTTTGCCTTAAGATGATTGAGAATCCGGATGACGGTTGATACGCGGGTATCACCCCCCTAAATCTAACCGCAAGTGTACGGTGTCGAAATAAAGTAATACGTACGGAAGTACGAGTATCGAATCCACAGGAACTAGGAACTAAGTATCACAATTACTATAAAAACTATTAACTGAATGGTCGCAATTTGAGTGGTTGGTATTAACAAATCAAATGCAAATAAAATAAATCAACACAAGACAATAGACAACTTAAGAAACTTTGATAGAGGGAACAGTTGAGGGTTAAAAATCCTAAGACTTTCACATACAAACACTTGACTCAAAACAGTTACCGGTTATTCCGTATAATGAATACCTAATCTTGTAAAAATCACCGTTGTTCTCTTTCGAGCAACTACGGGTTTTATCTTGAAAAGCACAAGTTTATCTCTCGATCTCACCTATGGAACTCAAAATACATTAAGCTCAATATTTTAACGGGACTAAGGCTTACTCGGAATATCTCTATCCCCTTTCTCACCTTAGGCATGCGATTCCTAGTTCTAGTTAACAATTAATTCTCTCGAACCTAATTGAAAACAACAAGACAATTGAAAGCTAGCTAGACTCACAAAAGCATTAACAACCAAATCACATGCTTCATTAAGATAGGAAAAACTGATAAAAGTCACTAATCACATGTTTGTACACTTAAATCGAATTCATTCCAACCCCCCAACATCTAAAGATTAGTTCATGATGTTGGGGGACAAAAACGCAAGAAAAGGGGATGAAAAACTGTATGTAAACATGATAAACGTGAACGTGAAAGATGTAGTGATAAACTCCCTTCTACCGACTCTAATCCGCGTCGCGTCGTGACTTCCTCTTCGATTGATCCTCTCCCGTGGCTCCAAAAGCTCCGAAAAAGCTCCCAAAATCGCCCCAAGTCGTCTGTCGTTCGTCGTGTCAGGGCTGTGTCGAGAATACCTAAAATCTGGAAAAAACGCCAAACTTATTGGCTGAAACAGGGGGTCCCGCGACTTGCAAGTCGTGGGGTAGGTCGCCCGGTTTTTCTAAGGGTGTTTGGGTCAGCTTCGGGTCCTGGTTCGGGCGCGGGTCTTGGGCTTGGATCTCGGGCTTCCGTTGGGCTTCGTTTTGGCTCTTTTTGGGCTCTTTTTAGCTTCTTTTCTCGATGGTTACTGCCTTTTAATTAACCTGCACATTCCACTAGATAAACCGTAAAATTCCGCTTCTTTGCTTAAATACAAGCCAATCTCATTGGTTTTAGGACCGAAAATAACGCCAAAAAGTGGCGTTATCAACAACCCCAAACCGAGCGTTGCTTGTCCCCAAGCAAATTAGCAATAAAAATAGAATAAAAGCACCCATCAGTGAAATATAATAACTGCACAACTCCCAATCGGTACCATGTAATGCACTGGTGATTTCCCATACCCGTGAATGCCTATCTCAGTCTCACCTCATTCCTATTCCGTTTGATCTATGACCTTCCATTGTAAGTTGAACTCGTGACTGCTCCGTTTCCATTAAGGTTGTTCTAGGTCCAGGCATACTAGGGAAAACATTTCGCCTCGACCCTACCTCACGGGATTCTCTCATTTCGCTCGAACCTAGGTTGTCGCACATGTTGTCATGTATAGGAAGTTATGTACAAGAATACTCAATTATTACATGACAACTCTAATGAAAGACGCACAAATGTCCAAAAAGTTGATCTCATAAAGGAATCGAGTAGCAAGACAGGGAATATCAGTAAGGGTGGTCGTATACGCTAATCACATTTTCCAAAAGATCATCCAGGTCTTTACAGGGGTTGTAACGGGGCTAGGGTTATGGCTAAGAAGTGAATGGTAAAACGGTTCAAAGATCCTTGGTGTGTCAAACTTTAGCAATTCTGAACTTTATAGCTTTATTTTCTATCACTCGGCCCTCTTTGTCACTATTGGAGTCGCTTTGACTCTCTTATTTTCTGCTGTACTTACTATCAATATCTAAACTAGTTTTTTTTTGGGACTTCATTGGTCCTCTTTATTTGATTGGGGCTGCATTGGCCCTCTTTTCTATTTATTCTCATGACTGGCCTTTATTCTTTCTTTTCCGCTCTATCTTATTTCAGTTCATTACCGCCTCTGTTTGACACACTTTCGGATAAGGGTTGGCTAAGGTTTTTGGCTAGGGTTTAATGGTAGGTCTGGAATGAACATGGTGAGTGTTTGGCTGCAAACTTGGGTTATGGGTACACACAAATGGGTAAAAAGGTACGATAGCTAAAAACATGGTTGAACATACACACAATGCCTGGAATCATCTCTTAAGGTCCACACGATTTGGTCTACTATACCCTTACCTAATATCCGATGGTTGTCTTTGCTACTCATGCAATAATATAGCGAGATCATTCTATATTCACGACAAGGAACTCGAGAAAGTGTATAAGAATTAAGAGTATGAATCCCTCGAAATGAAAAACGTCTTTTAGGCTCAAAGCTCGCTAATGGGTGGTGTCCACTAATGTCCCTAGTCATATCCTTTCCCGGTCCTTCCCTAGTGGTCACGTCACTATCACAAGATTCTTCCTACAATGGTCGGTCTCAATCATTCAAAACAAAAACTTTAGCTGAAGTGATCTAGGTACTCAGAAGTGCAGGAAATCTACGTGCATAACGTGGGCCCGATTGGGCAACCCCAAACCTTACCCACACATTTTCCCCAATGTGCAAGTGTCGGCGTATGCGATACTAAGACAAGTATCGTTGTGCGGTTATTACAGGTATCAGACAGGCAAGGCATAGTATAACATGAAGCAACAAAGAGCTATTCTAGCATTCTAAAAAACATGGCCACCCCAAACCTAGGCTGCGGCCTAGGTTTGTCAAACAAAGCCAACCCCAAACCTCGGTGAAACCGAGGTTTGCACAGTGATAAAATTGAGTGTGTAGATGTTAAAAGTGAGGCACCCCAAACCTAAGTGAAACTTAGGTTTGTTGCATCTCGTTAACTACTAAGAACGAACATCATACACGACTCGTTAACTACAGAGTTAGAACATACCTGTTTGCCCGGACGGAGAAAATCCTCTTGGAAGATTGGAATGCCCAGTTGGAAGACATCGGAGAGAATGGAGCGAGAGAGGGAATTGTACAAACAAAAGAAACAAGGCAAAAGAAACGAAACACTCAAAGCAGGAAAGGAAAACACAGCACGAAAGCCTCTCAGAAGGAACAGGGGAGCCTCGCGGTTTTCCACGCGGTTTGGTAGTCGCGGGACAAGCCGCGGGCCCCTCTGTTTCGAAAGCATTCCAGAGACATACGCGGCTTAGCATGCGGTTTGGAAACCGCGACCTATACCGCGTAAGCCACTGTTTGTGCATTTTTTTTGGTGTAAATAAAATCACTCAAAAATCAAAATAAAAAGGAATCAAACCTCGGTGGGTTGCCTCCCACCCAGCGCCGTAGTTAAAGTCGTGGCACGACTATGTGGCTCTCAACTCGGTTCGGTGTCCGCGGAATCGAATCGCCCACACTTGCGGTTCTTCGCGGATTCTTCCTCATCTGGCTCTCCTTGACCAGCTCCGTCTCTATGCTTTCCACCTTCAAACATCTTGAATATTACCCTTTCGCAGCCAACTGTTAAGGTCATCTCCCCTTCCTCCATATCTATCAGTGCTCTACTCGTGGCTAGGAATGATCTTCCTAAAATCAACGGGACCTCTATGTCTTCATCGATATCCAGCACCACGAAGTCCACCGAGAAGTAGAACTTGCCGACCTTGATGAGCACATCTTCTATCACTCCATACGGGTACACGATCGATCAATCCGCGAGCTTCAGCGTCATGTATGTCGGCTTCACTTCCCCCAATCCGAGTTTCCTGAAAATAGATAGAGGCATTAAGTTAATACTTGCCCCTAAGTCACACAATACTTTATCAAAATTAAACTTCCCAATTTGAATAGGAATTGAAAAACTCCCTGGATCTTTAAGCTTCGGGGGAAGATTGTGCCGGATGATCGCGCTACACTCTTCAGTAAGTGCAACGGTGGACTGGTGATCGATCGCCCTCTTCTTGGATGGAATCTCCTTCATGAACTTGAGGTAGGTTGGCATTTGTGTCAGTGCCTCTGCGAAGGGAATGTTGATGTGTAGCTTCTTGAAGACATCGAGGAACTTCTTGAACTGTTCCTCATCTTTATGCGCCCTCACCCGATTCGGAAATGGTAGCGGTGGTACAAATGGCTTGGCTACCGGCTTCGATGGAGGTGTTACCTCTTTTTCCTTCGGCTTCTCTCGATCAATCATATCCTCATCGACTTCTAGCTCAGTCACTTCTATTATCTCGACCTCTTTTTCTTTAGGATCGGTCTCCCTTGATGACGGTTCGCGTGTAGGCTCTCCATTCAGCTCCTTGCCACTTCTCAGATAAATGGCATTACATTCTTCCCGGTGTTTCTTTTCGGTCATACTCGGGAATGTTCCGGGAGGTCGGTTTTGTAGGGCAAAATCTGCCCCACTTGCCTTTCGAGGATCTTGATCGATGCGGTGTTCTAATCAGTTGCCGCCTTGACTGTGCTAACCGTGCTCGCTAACTCTCCAACCGTGCTGTCCATCTTGGTCATGAACTTCATCATCATGTCTTCCAGCCCCGGTTTCTTCTCCATAGATGGTCCCTCATTGAGATTCCTTTGGTTATAACCTGGAGGAAGGTAAACATTGTTAGCATTAGACGAATTGGAAAAGTTAGAAGAATTACCTGGCTGTTGACCGGGTTGACTCCATGAGAAGTTCGGGTGCTTCTTCCACCCCTCATTGTAGGTATTCGATAACGGGTCGTTCCTCGGCCGGTTGTTCCGGTTCTGTAAGAACTGGACTTGCTCGGGTTCTTGTGGAATACCCCCTTTCAAATGGCTTATGATCGCAGCTAGTTGAGCCTTTCTTTCTTTCAGCTCATCCGACTCTTGAATACTTGCAACTCTTCTAACAACTGATCGTAGAGTAGAGAAACTGTGTTCGGCTAAGTTCTCGATCAAGGTGACAGCTTCTTCATATGATTTCTCCATTAATGCTCCACCCGCTGCAACAGTGATATCATTCTTGAATTGCGGGTGAAGGCCTCCAAAGAACGTTTGGATGATGACCCAATCTTGTAATCCATGGTGAGGGCACTTCTTGATCATATCTTTGTATCTTTCCCAAGCTTCATATAAGGTCTCTTGCTTCCATTGAGCGAAGTATGTGATTTCCGCCATAAGTTGGGCGGTTCTGCTTGGTGGGAAAAACTTCTGAAGAAAAGCAGCTTTCAGTTGTGCCCAGGTAGTGATCGAATTCAGTTGGATACTCTCGGTCCATGTTTCGGCCCTACCTTTGAGTGAAAAGCCGAACAGCCTCAGCTTGATGGCATCCTCTTCCATCCCATTAATCTTGAATGTGTTGCAAATCCTCTCAAATGCCCGAAGATGTGCATGAGGATCTTCTGTCGGTGCTCCTCCATACTGATTTTGTTGTACCATTACGATGGTACTCGGTTTGAGCTCGAACGAGTTTGCTGCAGTGGCAGGTGCTTGAAGGCCTATGCGTGCCGCTGCCACATTCGGATTGGAAAACGACTTCATAGGGCGTTGCGCTGGAGGTGCTTCGTCGCCCATCTCGATCTTGATATCTCTTTTGGCTTTTGCTTCTTTGCGTAATCGAAGGGCAGTTCTTTCAATCTCCAGATCGATCGGTTCGATTTTCTCCCCTCGGGTTTTTCTTGGCATAAACCAATTAGCACCTGAAATGAAAAGAAAACAAAATTAGCAATCCAAAAATTAAAAGTGATGAAATAAAGTAAAAAAAATGTTCAATGTAATAGCACTTATAGCTGGTAGTGCTATCAGTTGCAACTAGTTCCCCGACAACGGCGCCAAAAACTTGATACGCGGGTATCACACCCCTAAATCTAACCGCAAGTGTACGGTGTCGAAATCAAGTAATACGTATGGAAGTACGAGTATCGAATCCATAGGAACTAGGAACTAAGTATCACAATTACTATAAAAACTATTAACTGAACGGTCGCAATTTGAGTGGTTGGTATTAACAAATCAAATGCAAATAAAATAAATCAACACAAGACAGTAGACAGCTTAAGAAACTTTGATAGAGGGAACAGTTGAGGGTTGGAAATCCTAAGACTTTCACATACAAACACTTGACTCAAAACAGTTACCGGTTATTCCGTATAATGAATACCCAATCTTGTAAAAATCACCGTTGTTCTCTTTCGAGCAACAACGGGTTTTATCTTGAAAAGCACAAGTTTATCTCTCGATCTCACCTATGGAATTCAAAATACATTAAGCTCAAGATTTTAACGAGACTAAGGCTTACTCAGAATATCTCTATCCCCTTTCTCACCTTAGGCATGCGATTCCTAGTTCTAGTTAACAATTTTTCTCTCGAACCTAATTGAAAACAACAAGACAATTGAAAGCTAGCTAGACTCACAAAAGCATTAACAACCAAATCACATGCTTCATTAAGATAGGAAAAACTGATAAAAGTCACTAATCACATGTTTGTACACTTAAATCGAATTCATTCCAACCCCCAACATCTAAAGATTAGTTCATGATGTTGGGGGACAAAAACGCAAGAAAAGGGGATGAAAAACTGTATGTAAACATGATAAACGTGAACGTGAAAGATGTAGTGATAAACTCCCTTCTCCTGGCTCTAATCCGCGTCACGTCGTGACTTCCTCTTCGATTGATCCTCTCTCGTGGCTCCAAAAGCTCCGAAAAAGCTCCGAAAATCGCCCCAAGTTGTCTGCCGTTCGTCGTGTCAGGGCTGTGTCGAGAATACCTAAAATCTGGAAAAAACGCCAAACTTATTGGCTGAAACAGGGGGTCCCGCGACCTGTCCCGCGACTTGCAAGTCCCGGGGTAGGTCGCCCGGTTTTTCTAAGGGTGTTTGGGTCAGCTTCGGGTCCTGGTTCGGGCGCGGGTCTTGGGCTTGGATCTCGGGCTTCCGTTGGGCTTTGTTTTGGCTCTTTTTGGGCTCTTTTTAGCTTCTTTTCTCGATGGTTACTGCCTTTTAATTAACCTACACATTCCACTAGATAAACCGTAAAATTCCGTTTCTTTGCTTAAATACAAGCCAATCTCATTGGTTTTAGGACCGAAAATAACGCCAAAAAGTGGCGTTATCAACGGTAGTGTGACCAGAGAGATTTGAAGGAGTATGGTTTGAGACGTTGAGTGCCGACTAAATTCATGCACATAATTTATTTTAAAATAAAATGTATCAGTTATTTCTTGTGTTTCAAATCCTCCTGTGGATTGAGTCACAAAATCTCAGAAAATGGTTAACACACACACAAGATTTTAAATCGTGGTTTTGAACATGCATGAAAATTGTTTTATTGCGAGAGTTGCAAACTCCGTCGAAACTTGTTTTATTTCATTGATTGTCCAACGTCACTTTCGGGTACAATGTTATCCACATTATTTATGTTGTTTAAGATGTTGGGCAAGTAACTACGACTTATGGCTTTAACATTGGATCTCCTCCACATATGTTAAGGTTTGGACGGAACGTTATCTTCCATTAAGTCTATGTCGAGTTTTATTGAAAAGGTTTTGCATGACTTGTTGAAAAGTGTGGTTTATAGTGTACTACAACAAAAGGGGAATTTTGGAAGTTTGGCATTTTAGTCATGATTTTGCGATATGCAATTTGATGTTTGGAAGCAAAGGGTTTGGCATCACTTGGTCGAGTTGAGGCAATTGAGCCCATGAAGTTTTACGGAGTTTCGTTTTACGACGTGTTGTGTCGTGTGAGTGCAATTTTGTAAGATGCATACTTTAGTTATTGCGTGTGTTAGTTTTGGATTATATTGGGCATTTTGTCTCGTTCGGGTTTTGTTGAGAAGTGTTATTTATGCCGTAAGGCGACCAAACGGAATGTTTTTGGAACTTTGATGTCGCGTAATTTCTCTTTCAAAGATTTGTGTTAGCACGTTTTGTTGCAATTTATTTAATTGTACGAATTGATTTATACGTGGCGTGAGTAATGCATGAAAGAACATACTGGTTGTATTTCGTAACAATTTGCTTTATGTGCTTCCGACTAGTTGATTATTTTATTGTCCTTTCTTGCAAACGCATGGTATTGATCTAAGGGTGTGCATAATTTGGTAGTCACTAACCCTCGAAAGCTTTGATAGATGAATCGTGAATAGAAATGTCTTATTAATTATTGTATAAATGAGGGTCATTTGGTCAAGGTATGTTTTAATGTTGTGTGAATAATGCATGGTTTACGCTACAGAACATTTTGAAAACACGAATGTGTGAGTCGTTGACCTTTGGTCGATTTTGGGCTTAATGGACATTTTGGAAAACGGTAAGCCTTTTTGGTTTTGGAGAAAATGGGTATTTTGAGTATCCTAACGAGTAAATTTGAAACATTGTCATTTCAACGTTTTATATTGCGAGTGTAAACTTTGGTGTAAATGCTCCGTGATGGGGATTTTGGAAAATTATTTGTCCTAACCTAGAGTGCGTGGGATTGCTTAAATTTTTGGAACATTAATACGCACTGTTTGTACGATTCGAAATTGAAATCGAATTAAACTCTTTTGATGTCAACCAATTACAAACGCTTATTTTCTCCTAAGTTTTGGGGAAGCACATTAATGTGTGGGTATAGTCAAAAATGTTTTACTCTTATGTCGTTATGGGACTAGATGAGAAATTTTTGAACATTGATTTAAAGAATTTCATCTTTTGAAATTTTATTATGAATGATTTGATACATGTGATTTCGTTTCAAGAAAACTACTTAGAGAGTGTTACAAATTTGCGTGTATACTCCAATTTGAGATTTTTTCTTGACGTTTTAGTCAATATCTTCGAATGATGAACGCGTAGTGATTTTGTTTTAGACTTGGAACTGGCACAAATCATTTTATGTTTTAACCCAAGTATATTTATGGTATTGTTTCACCGTCTTTGTGAGATAAACGAACGTGTGCGAACTTTGTTGGTGAATTTTGTTTCATGCTATTTCATGATTTGAAAGAGGAATTTTTGGAATCGGGTGGCATTAAAAACCCTTTTGAAATACGTACAAATCTTTTGTTGCACACTATTTAAAGTATGAGAATTTATTTACGTGCATGACCTAGATAAATCTATGCTAAGACCGTGGCGGTCCATTTCATAAGGTTGTTGAGCATACTTTTACGCCTTGTTGATAACTTGAATTTTGATGAAATGGTTTTCAAGATGATTTTCATGTGTGGGACGAGTGTGTCCATTTTTACGCAACTACCTAACTGATAGTAGTAGTTTTTATGCGTGCGGTTAACTTGATATGAAAATCTTTGTGTTGAAAATTTATATAAAAGTTTTCGATTGGCATATTTGTTAAATAATGCACTTGAGAGCCTTGAACTCATTAGGACCCTGGAAAGGTCAAGTAACCCCGGTTAAAAGCAAGTGTGAGTAGAACTTCGTTAGTGGAAGGCTGAGTATTTTAATGCGTGTTGGTACCGTAGGCCAAGTAGCGCTGTTTGTAGAATCGACATGTTTTGTAACTGAAGGGTTAGATTCGTTGTATCTTATTTTGAGGTTGGTTGTAACCGTCTTGTTGGCAAATTTGTTTTTGGTCTTAGCCAATTTTCACATAAAGGGACGTGTAGGACCTTGTGGACACCATATTGATAACCTTGGTTTTGTAAGAATGCTCGACGAGTGAAACTCGGGTGTGGAGTCTGTTGTGATTCAAAGCTTGGTGGTATGACTAGGTGTTGACTTTTGGTTCCGAGGTCAAGAACCGTTAGTATGTTCGAAGGATTGTAGTCTGATCTTAAATGAATAATGGTAATGGTTGTAAGTGATCTTAAGATGTTCAATTGTGATAAGTGAATTTGGTGGGATAACCTTCCTAGTGTGGTAAAAGAATATGTCGGTTGGATAATTGGTAATTGGAAGTGTCCTTAGAGTTGTGTAACTGATGGGTCAGTGATGACCGTCGGTGTTACAGTTTAATGGAAACCGTTAAGAGTAAATGCTAGTTCAGTAGCGGGAACATTTGGGATTCAGAGATTTTTGTTGATTTCGGTAGTGATTAAACCTTGGACTGATTTGGAAAGGAAAGTTTAAGAACATGTGGATGTGGAGTGACTGGGGAGTCCGAATATGTCGTTGGGAAAGTATGGATCACTTAAGGTTGGGAGTCAACTTAGGTCTGGTGGTCGGAAGCCACTCTAGTAAATTAGGCCTTCAATTGGATATAAGTGTTTTATGCCTAAGCGGGGATTTGTTGTTAGTAACACCAAGAAGCCGTTGTGGGCAATTCCGTGGGAAATAAATTTGAACCGGTTGAAACCGAGGGAACTTGGAATGTGTTGGGCGCGGTGCCCATTGGTTGTGAGAGAACTAGATTTCGAGGACGAAATCCCTTTAAGGTTGGGAGGATTGTAACACCCCGAAATTTGGAGAAACCAAATTTGGAGTTACGAACGTCCGCGAGAAGCAAGTCAAACGTCCGCGAGGCGCGGAAGCCCGCAGGTCATCCGCGGAAGCAACAGAAGTTTTGAGGATGGAAACAATTCGGCCGAGGCCGGACGTCCGCGAAGGACCATGCGGACGTCCGTGACCTGTCTGATGAGTTATCTTGGGTATTTTAAGCCCTTTCTCTCTCTCTTTCCTCATTTCACTTTCTAAACACTAACTCAATCTCCCTCTCCCTCTCTCAGCCGATTTTCCTCAAGAACACACACCCTTCTCCTCTTCTTCCTCATTTCTTCACCAAACTAAACCTACTTTCCACCATTATTGAAGGTGTGGAAGCTTGGAGCTTTTGTGGGAAACTAGGAGCTTTGTTCTAGGGATTCAAGTGATAAAGGTAATATTCCTCTACCCAAAAGCTAGGGTTTTGTAGTTTTCATCTTCTCTTCCATTGTGGGTTTTGTTGGTGTATTTTGGGGTATGCTTTGTCAAGGAAACCTTCTTCTTCTTCATCCATAAATTAGGGTTTTGACATATTTGGAATCTTTGGATGCAAAAATGTTTGGGGAATGATTCTTTATGTTTGGATGTGATTATTTATGAGTGGAAACTTATGGATCTAGGCTTTTGGAAGATTTGGCCTAAGGATTCGGGTTGCATCAAAGGAGCTTATGTTTGGGGGGAAATCTAGATTTAGCCTAAATCTAGCAAGGTGAGTTCAAGTTGCTTTGTAAAAACTTTGTACATGCTAAAATGTTATTTTCCAAGTACTTATGTGTGTTAACATGAAAATTATCAATGGTTGAATTATTTGGTGGGTTTTAACCCTTTGAAGTATTTATGGTTGTAAATATTGAAAAACACTTACATTTGGAATTTTGGGAAAATGTGATAGATAAATCATACATGAAAATGGGTTATTGATTTATGTTATAAATGGAGTCTACTTGTTATGAAAATGCATTTTGTGTATATTTTGGGAACATGCATTTAGTACATTATGGGACGATTTGGAAATGTACGGTGTGAGTCCTTTGAAAAAGAGGGTTGGGAAGGTTCTATTTCGGGTTTTCATGGATTTGAAATATTATTGGCAAAAGTGTGTGTTGCTACGTTTAATCTCACGTTATGACTTTTCACGAATCATCTTTTGAGTCAGTTGAGCTTATGGCTCGGTGTTGGATTTTGTTAAGTCTTGGGGACATTTGTCCGATTTTGATAGCTCGATGTTGGGCGTTTGATTATGTTTTGCATTTAATGCATCTTATTTGAGAATTACATGTTTTGAATTCGCTAGTTCATTCGGTTGGGGTCATGTAATGTTATATTTATAATGCAATGGATCCATAAGCGTTATAGTCATCATGCCGATGATGGGACGATAGTTTTCCACATCGCGGCACAGTTAGGCATCGACGGTATGGTATAAGTCCTACGTGCGAATACGTTATAGTAATTATGCCGATGATGGGACGATAGTTTTCCACATCGCGGCACGGTTAGGCATCGACGGTATGGTATAAGTCCTACGTGCGAATACGTTAAGGATGTTGCCCCAAATTGGGTGTGGTTTTAAGTGGTCGCACTCGGCATCCGTTATATGTCTTACTAAGTATTTGGTTTTACCAACTTGTCAAGCGGCTTACTTTTATGTTCCGTCACTTGCGTTGGTAACGGGTCTCCCCCGTCGCCGAAAAGTGTTGTTTTGGGTGGTTACTTTTATCCATGTTTTCGGCGACGTAATTATATATCTAAATGGATTGTCTTCTATGATTTATGTGCAATGTATTATGTTAATCCTGGTTGGGATGTTTTGAATGATTGAGTTTTATTCACGTTTATATCATTTGGGAATTTAATGTTTATTCACATTTTGGGGTGAATTTTGGTTTGAGCTTACATCGTAAATAAATGTTTTACGTGGCGTTGCCATCGTATAAAATACGTATTCTTGGAAATCAGATTATTTTCATATTTAATGTAAATCATTTTGGGAATCATGATTAGAGTCTCACTCTTTCCTTTTTACGAATTACATAATCATGATATAACTCTTGAACTCACTAGGCGTTAGCCTAACCTTTTTTATTTGTCGGCATGTGCAACAGGCTCAAGTTGGGAGTAGCTTTAGCTACACTGTGAAGTGACGAGTGCTAGTAGAGTGCACGAGAGGTGATTTTGATTAGTGAGGTCTTCCGCACTTATTTGGGATTAGCAACTTGTGTTGTGTTAAGTAACGCCCGTCTTAAGATATTAATTGTGGGAATTATGATGTTTAAATTCCGAAGTATTTTCAGGGATGATCTGTAGAAATGATTTTTATCCTCTTTTGGTTATTTTATTGAAATTAAAGTTAGTTGCTCGTTCCAATTTTGAGGGTGTTACATTTAGTTTTCAGTATTACTTTGTGAAGATTGTTAGAATAGATTTTATCTGTTTATTTCCGCAACAATCTAATTGTTCTATGTGTTCTATGTGTAATTTTTGATTTGAATATTTTCAATAAAAGAATTAATTAAAGTGAAAAAATTGTGTATTGTGTTTGTTAATGCCAAAAATCGTCCAAAAGGATAACTTGAGGTTGATTGTGGAGCTTAACAACTAAAGAAAGGAATCGTTCGACAAAACAGTGCGTTAAAGACAGAAAATATAAAAGAGACAAGGATTTTGGTGACGCGGGAAAAACCTCAACGAGGAAAAAACTCGCGGACGACTGTGGGAGTCGTCGTTGCACTATGATCGCCAAACAGGGGCGATGTCCTTTGTTACTGGTGTCGATCGTACAGAGGTTACAATACAAATGAAAGGAAATACTTTAAATGTAAAGTAACAAGTGTTTTGAATGTAAAAACAGCGTGCGTCGTGTGTAAAAACTGCGTGTCGTGTGCGAATGTCGTGCGTCGAGAGCGATTCTTCGAGAGTTCTTTGTTTTGTGTGTTCTTGAGTACGCAGTGTGTGGTTCCAGAATTCGATGATGTGCCAATGATGACTTTGTCTTCATATTTATAGTCTTCGAATGCATTTAATGTCTCCATGAATTTTTCTAATAACGGTCGCAACGGTTTCCGTAGTTTAATGCTCATAATTGCTCTATCGGTTTTCGTTCGTTGGCCATGAATGCCTTTTGACCTGTATTAAATGAGGAAAACGTAACAGAAGAATCATACGTTAGTTGGTCGAGAGCTACGCTTGTCTTCTGGCTTTGTTCAAAGGTCAAAAATGCCTATGATTTGTCTTGTGTTTAGGGAGAAGTGTAATACATGTTCATAATGCTTTGGTCGTGGTCGAGACTGGTGAAATTTTGCCCAAACAGTTTGCCCCCCAAATTTGAAAAAGTGGGGTGGCAAATTCAAATTTCAAAAGTTTTTTAAATTTTGCTAGTCGGACGTATGTGTCAAAAAGTCTTTTCAGTTGCCTTGGAACTGGATCGGTCCAATTCTAACTAAAGAAGAAGTCGAAAAGGTGATAAGGTTGTGACGTCATGCTGACGTGTGATCGTGCATAACAGCTGTATCTGCCATGTGTCGACGATCTGTCGAGTTTTCAAAAAGGTGGGGACACGTGGCGAATATCGAGAGGCTCGACCTGACACGACTATTTGCATAAATAGATGCCTTCGACAGATCTTTTCCTTTTACGATTTCGGAGAGTTTTTAAGAAGAGATTTCTTGCGATTTCCTGTTGTTCTTTCGCCGAATCTTTCCCAAACCTGTAAGAGATCTTTGACCTGTTAGAGTTTCGGGGTTTTAGCGCGCCTTATATAAGGTACAATTTTCGGTCTTTGTATGCGTCGTAAGTCGATTGCTAGGAAACCTAGGAAGAACTGGGATATTTGGGGCTTTTCTGAGCGTCAAATCTGGTTGACGGAGTTAGCGATGTCGACGGAGCCTAGGAGTACTATCCAGGATCAGGACGCTCTAGACGACTTTAGGGCTTTAGCAAAAATCCCTGCGGGGATTACTGTGAGTAAGGCCGGTAATATTGGACCAGAGATGTGTACCGAGTGGTACGTCGTGATATACGAGTATCCCTTTAGAATAGGTTTCGAGTGGCCCTACTCTCCTATGGCGAAGTCTTTTATGTGCGAGTTTGATCTTTCCCCTGTACAATTGATGCCCCAATTCTGGAGAGTAATTCAGGTCATCGAGCGACTTACCTCACACTGGGAGTCGCCGATGAACGTGAAAGATCTCTTGACCGCCTATCAGGTCAAGAGGGATACGTACCGTCGCTACAGCCTTTTCTCAAAATATAAGGGTGATCGTACTTTGGTCCAAAGAACTGCGGTCAACGACCGTAAGTGGAAGACCATGTATGTCTTCGTGCGGTAGCGACACTAGATACTGACAGTGATTGGATCAGGTCCGGATGGAACATGGCCGGTGAGTTTTAGCTGTGGTCGAGCGTCTGCCTTGTTATATTTGTTGCTTTGCTTTTTGGCTAACCTTCTTTCTTTGTGTTTTCAGACATCAACTTTGATAACGTGGAGCCCAACGAATATTCTCAAGTGAAAATCGAGAAATTCTTGGAGATCAGTCCTGAGGACCGATCGTTCATCACATGTCACTTAATAGATGAAGTTGACGACGTTGTATTCTTGAGTGACAGGATACAGTTGGGTCGAGAGGAGAGAGAGAAAGAAGAAAAGGAGAAAGAAGAGGAGGACAAGTCTGAGGATACCGAGGAGACTAAAGAAGAGGAGAAGAGAAAGGAGTCGAAAGAAGAGATGACTGGTAAGTGTACCTTACTTTGTTCGACATGTTTCTCCTTTCGTTTCAGTCGCTTAACTGTTCTTCTTTCTTTGTTTCACAGGAGAATCCCAACAACCACAGCCAAAGATGTCATCCGCGATGGCTAAGAGGGCTGCTCAGGCCGAATTGACTCGTCAGGCGAGAGAAAGAAGGATCGAAACCCCGACAGCTGGGTCGGGGGTCCTTAAGAGAAAAGAGGCCCCGACAACTGGGTCGGGAGTTCTCAAGAGGACGAGGACGTCCGCTAGGAGGGAACTGTCTTTGAAGACGGGCGGCTCATCGAGGGTCGCTTCGCCCAAGAAGGCGAAGGTGTCGACCGCATCTGTTGAGAAGACTCCCGACACGGTCGACACGACACCCGTCGATCCTGCGCATCCGGCGAAATCGACGGGATCTTTAGCTGCCGCGTCAGGTCCCGCGTCGGCCGACAAGGGCAAAGGCACGCAGACGGGCTTTGGAGAGGAAACGATGGTAAACTTTACGTTGCCGGTTTCATGGTGGACAACGTCCTAGACGGGACGAGCTTGTTCCCCCATTTGGACAAGTTTCAGCTCCCCTCTTTCAGAGAACGTTTCAACGGGTGCTCTATCGAGAGCCGGAATGGCGTTTATGGTAAGTCTATCTTTCAAGACTTTGTTTCTCGTTGTTGGTACCATTGTCGGTGTCGTTGTCGTTGTCATTGTCGGTGTCGTTGTCGTATATTTTTACTAACGAGTTTCATATGTATTTCAAACGTTTCAGTCTTCATTGGCCCTGCAGGCCGAGACGATGAAGATCGAGGGTCTAGTGTCCTCCGCTATTAAGAGGGAGGATGCGGCGTTGGCGAGGGAGAAGTCCACCCTGGCGCGCGTCGAGGAAATGTCGGTAAAACTTGACGATGCCTTGGATCAGCTAGAAGTCGTCAGTCATGTGAGGGACGACGTGAATTCTCGTCTGAAGGAGTCCTTCTCTGTGATTGCAAATCAGAGAGAGGAGCTGGACAGGATGCAAGCGTCCTTGGTCATGAAGGAGAAAGAGGTCGAGGAGTCTAAATCCAAGATGTCGGTCCTGGAGAAGGAGGTGAAGGAGCTCAAAGATGAGGCTGCATCTACCTTTGCCCTGGCTCGACTGACCGCTCGGGCTGCCATAATGAGGCAACACTTGTCGGGAAAGAATCCTCTGGCCCTGGCGTCGGTCGAGCTTGCTTACTTCTTGCAAGAGGTCGGGTCCGCAAGAGATCTCGATTCCGATGACGAGAAGGAAGCCGAAGAGGAAGAGGTGATGGATGAGGGCCTCCAGGGCGAAGCTTCGGGCAAGGATGCTGCTGACGCTCCTTCTAATCCTTAGAGGATTTTGTTTGTTTTTTGTGAATGCTCGACCGTTGGTGGTCGAATCATTTTTAGATGTAATCGTTTGTTTATGAATGAAATTTTGCTTTTTCATTGAACTTATGTACGATGTCGATTTACACATGTCGTAGATAGATATAATATCAGCTGTGAAAACTCGTTAAGTGTGGAACAAACAGGGAATCGTGCGACTTAAGCATCCATTGTAATTACCAAGACTAACACATAAGCCATAGGGTTTTCATACTTTTAGGATTATATTTGAAAACATAAGTACATGCGATCAAAGCATTCCTTCAAAACATGTAGTTTGTCTAAGTTAAGAAACTTAGATCATGGATCACTAAACCAGACGATCATACGACTAGATCGTATGGCGAAATTTGAATCGTATGCCCCTGCGGTAAAATAATCAAGTCATAGACTTGAGTACATATATCATGCGACCCTGCGAGATTAAAGTCGTATGATAAATTTAGTAATATATATCGTTCGATCCTGTGGGACTAAAGTCATATAGAAGACTTAGTAGCCAATATCGTGCGATCCTGCTATGAAACAATGTCAGAGGTTGGTCGTTGGCTAGCCAACGACCCTCCGATGCTTAAGTCAGTAATCGTCGTGGTGAAAAATCGTATGAGAAAAAGAACTTAGAAGACATACCTTTTCTGATGTGTAGCATCCCAGCTATGTGGGATGTCTTGGTTATTGATACCTGCGCTGGGGTTTTTGAGTGTCTTGAAACACTCGACACTCGTCGGAGGATTACTTGGAGAACTTTGAATTTTTTTTCGATTTTCAAAAATTTTCGGTATACCATACCATATTGCCCTCCTGTGGCGACTTTAAGACGATACGTGAAATCTAGGATACGTCGTCGTTAGTTGCCACAGTAGACACGTTGTCCTCTTCGCGCGACCAGGTAAAAACAATCGACATGTTCCTGTAAACAAGATATTAGTTTGTCTTTAAGGTAGAGATCGAGAGACCTGTCGAGACTTTCCGGTCGTGCTTGCTTTGATCTAGGATGTCTTTGTCGACCTGTAACTGCAAGATGACCTACTTTTGCGGTTTCAGGGTGGTCTTATAGCAGTCACGGGCGACTTTCGGCTCACTTTTGATCTCTTGGATTCCCCACGGCGTAGGGAACTTCATGGTCTGATGGTACGTCGAGGGGACTGCTTTCATTTCATGTATCCATGGTCGACCTAAAATGACGTTATAGGCCGACGAACAATCAATGACGCTGAACTTGGTCTGCTTGTTGATTCCTCCAGCATAGACATGCAAGACGATCTCTCCAAAGGTACTTGTCGCTTCTCCACTGAAACCGACCAAGGTTGTCGAACGTCGGGTGATTTCCGATCGATCGATTCCCATGGCCTTGATGGTGTCAAGGAAAATGACGTTCGCTGAACTGCCTCCATCGACCAAGACTCGTCGGGTTAAACAATTACCAATCGTGAGTTGAATGATCAACCCGTCATGATGCTTCTGATATGAATCACCGAGGTCGTCTTGGTCGAACACGACCTTCATAGCTTCCAACTCCCAATCTCCTTTGGGTCTTGTTGAACGCGGGATAGGTTGATCGTCAGGTGCTTGGCTGGCGTGACGTTTGGCTGCGGAATAGGTCAGACCACACACGTCGGAACCACCAGTTATACAATTGACGACCTTTGCATGTTCGGGGGTAGGCGGTCGGACGTCGTTACCTGGAGTAATGACGTCATCGATGATATTTTTTAGATTTCCTTTCGGGACATGATACGCTAGCTCCTTTTTGAGAGTTATGCAATCGTCTGTCGCATGACCATGGTCGACATGGAAGTTGCACCACTTCGATTTATCTTTCTTGGCGTCATCTTGATCAGATTTCTTCGGCCAGCGGATGGTCGCCTGGGCGATCTTCAGAGCTTCGATCAAGTCCTTAGTGGTCCCTTTGAATCCGTATGAGGATATCTTGGGGTACTGAGGAAATTTGGTCGCGGTCTTGGCTTCCGCTTTTGTCTTGAATCGGACGTTCGAGATTTAGCGTGCGGGTTCTACCTTGGAAATTGCCCTTGTCTTGAACTCTGGCTTCTTTACACCTAACGACTTCTTGTCGTCGGTATGCTTACGACGAAAGGCAACATCGTCCTCTACCCTCATATACGCTAGGGTTCGAGCTCGGACGTCTTCGAAATATTCTGGAGGATATTTGGTCAGATCAGTGTATAAACCTGAACTGTCGTCCATACCACGTTTATAAGCTTCGATCGTGGTCTTGACATCGCAGTTGCGAACACTGATCATCTCTGCATTGAACCTATTGAAATAGCTTAGTCGACATAATACATGTCACTGGTTTGCTTCTCCATCTTGCGACTGCTGGCGAACTGCTGGAAGAATTGATTGACCAACTCAGCGAACGACCCGATGGACTTGGGTTTGAGATTGATCAACCATTGGAGGGCAGGACCAGTGAGAGTCGCCCCAAAGCTCTTGCACATGCATACTTCTTGATACATGTGCGGGATCGAGACCGTCCACATGAGCTGCTTATACTGCGCGATGTGCTCCGTTGGATCGGTCACCCCTGAATACTTGGGCGTGAATGCGGGGATGTTGAATTTTTTCGGGACGTCGACTGTCGCGATCTTGTCGATGAAAGGTGACGCCTGAAATCCTGATCGAGGCTCCACGTCGACGTGCACGACTGCCCCGGATAACTTAGCGAGTAGGGACAGGACACGCTCATTTTGATCTTCTAGCATCTTTAATCGCTGGGCGACGGGGTCATTAGGATCGGGATTTGCACCTGCCAATGGATCAACTCCCGAACTGGTGCCATTGTCGTACGACGATCCATTGGCGTCCCCGTTAAAAGGGACAAAATGCGGCTGCGGCCCATTCTGAAACGGCTGCGACCCATTCTGAAACGGCTGTGACCCATGCTGAAACGGCTGCGACCCATTCTGCATGGGTGGAGGCCTGATATACTGAGGAGGAATATGCCCAGACTGAGGATTCTGGTTGAACGATCCTGGCTGCTGGTTCTGCGCGAACGGACCTGGCTGCTGATTCTGCATGAATGGACCTGCTGCTGTATTACGGACGAACGGGGCCGAACCAGGGTTATGGACGAACGGAGCAAATCCTGGATTCTGACCGAACGATTCTTGACCTGGGTTTTGGACGAATGGTCTTGGACCGTTCTGCGGTCCGAAGGGATTCCTCAGCCGGGTGATTTCCTCAGTTGCTTTTCGACTCTGCTCAGCCATGGCATTGATTTGATTTTGAGCAACTTCTAACTCCTGGTACATCTGGGCAATGACTTGCTCCGGATTTCCAGGAGCTGCCATTTTCCTGAAACAGAAAATAGAGGAAACTACAAGAAACCGTTAGTAAAACGCACGTTTGTCGAAGATTTTCTCTAGATGGGGCCCCACGGTGGGCGCCAAACTGTTAATGCCAAAAATCGTCCAGAAGGATAACTTGAGGTTGATTGTGGAGCTTAACAACTAAAGAAAGGAATCGTTCGACAAAACAGTGCGTTAAAGACAGAAAATATAAAAGAGACAAGGATTTTGGTGACGCGGGAAAAACCTCAACGAGGAAAAAACCCGCGGACGACTGTGGGAGTCGTCGCTGCACTATGATCGCCAAACAGGGGCGATGTCCTTTGTTACTGGTGTCGATCGTATAGAGGTTACAATACAAATGAAAGGAAATACTTTAAATGTAAAGTAACAAGTGTTTTGAATGTAAAAACAGTGTGCGTCGTGTGTAAAAACTGTGTGTCGTGTGCGAATGTCGTGCGTCGAGAGCGATTCTTCGAGAGTTCTTTGTTTTGTGTGTTCTTGAGTACGCAGTGTGTGGTTCCAGAATTCGATGATGTGCCAATGATGACTTTGTCTTCATATTTATAGTCTTCGAATGCATTTAATGTCTCCATGAATTCTTCTAATAACGGTCGCAACGGTTTCCGTAGTTTAATGCTCATAATTGCTCTGTCGGTTTTCGTCCGTTGGCCATGAATGCCTTTTGACCTGTATTAAATGAGGAAAACGTAACAGAAGAATCATACATTAGTTGGTCGAGGTCGTGTGTTTCTACACGACGGTCGAGGTCGAGAGGTACGCTTGTCTTCTGGCTTTGTTCAAAGGTCAAAAATGCCTATGATTTGTCTTGTGTTTAGGGAGAAGTGTAATACATGTTCTTAATGCTTTGGTCGTGGTCGAGACTGGTGAAATTTTGCCCAAACAGTATTCAACCCCCCACCCCTTCTACAATACTTGTTCTTGTTCTTATTAGCCATCTAGGACTAACAAGTGATATCAGAGCAGAAAGTTTAATTTCAATAAACTTGATCTGCAATGGATGCTTCTTCTTCCAACAATGAAGCTTTCTCTCAAAACAATTTTTCTGAAAATGGCTCTATAGCCAAACCTCCCAAGTTTAACCCCAACAACTTTTCTCTGTACAAAAAGCCGGATGATGCTTTTCATAGAAGGAGTGGATAGTAGATATCCAACCATTCTCAATGAGGGACCCATAGTCCCTAGAGTCTGGTCTCGCTAAGAAACAAAAAATCCGGTAAGGAAGTTGTTGGAAAAGATGATTCTGATGATTCCTCTGATGAAGAAAAATCTGCTGCTACTGGTCGTTACATTCTAAAAAATCCTAAGAAATATACTGATGAGGAAAAACGTCTTGTGTCTCTTGATTCTAAAGTCAGAACTATCATTGCTCTCTCTCTTCCTGATGAAGTGTACCACTCTCTGGTAAATCTCTCTACTGCCAAATAGATGTGGTCCACTCTGTGTGTTTTGTACGAATGTACAAATGAAGTTAAAAAGAGCAGAAAGATTGCTCTTGTTAGAAAATATGAACTCTTTTCTTATGAGAAAGTAGAATCTCTCTCCAACTACTATAACAGTTTGAACAGTCTTCTTAATGATTTAAAGCTGTTAGGTAGAGTGTATGACGATGAGAAAATCCTGTGCAAGTTTATGGATTGTCTTCCTGATTTTTGGGAAAATATCTCTCTCACTGTTCTTTATGGAACTCTCTTCAACTATGAGCAGACTAAGCTGCAAAGGAAGTCTGTCATCACAGATATAAAGAGCTCTCCTCTAGCTCTCCTAAGTGACTCTTCCAAAAGAACTAAGTGTATTCCAATAATCACTTACCCATCTGACTCTGACCATGATACTCAAGAAGATCCCAATGACCATTCGGAGGCACATCTTAGTGATGATGAGGATGAATGTGAGGAAACTTCAATTAACAAACTATCAGATGGAATGACCATGTTAGATGGGTATTCTAAATCCAAATCTCACATCTCTTCTGGAAAATCTAAGTTTAGTAGAAAATCCTCCTCTTCTTTCTCCAAACACTCTTCTTTGGACAAATCTAATGAGGAATGTTTTAACTGTGGTAAAATGGGTCATTTTGCTTCTCGGTGCAGAAGTAAACACTTTGAAAGACCCAGAACTTCTTCCTCAGGCCGATTTTACTCAAAATCGGGAAGATCCAAATATGATTCCACCAATCTCTCCCCTTCTCAAAATTTCCACCAACCTCTCTCTTTTGCAAATTCTTACCGGGCTGAAAGATACAAAGAAAAATACAAGAGAGAAAAGGAAAGAAATGAAAGACTTGTCAGAAAAGCAAAGGGTCTACCTGCTAAAATTCATGATTTGGCAGATGAACCCACATCTGAAAGCAAAAATGATACTTCAAATGTGTGCTTCATGGCCAAGATAAATGACAAGGATGGTTCAAATAATCACACCCCCTCAACTGCTCTTGTATCAGCTAAGTGCTTCTTCTCCTCATCACAGGTACATCCATTTCTATCTCTTTCTGATGCTGAAAAGATTGAAGCATTTGATTCTTTAACCATTGATCTTTATGATGCTAAAACTGCTAAGAAAATGGCAAATGCTCAGATAAAATCTCTTTCCTCTCAACTTCGAACATGTCTCTCCCAACTTGATCAGTTTGACAAAGTTAAGGCTGAGCTTGAAGATCTAAAATCCATCAACTTTATTCTTTCCAAGGAGAAAAACAAAATATTTAAACGTTTTCAAAAGGAGCAAGAAATTGTGAGAAAATGGACCAGCTCTTCCAAAAATCTAGAAAAGATTTTCAAGATCTGATTTCTTGTGATGACAAAACTAGTTTAGGCTTTGGAAAAATGGAAACTGATCAATCTTTAAAAACTCTTGCTTCCACCTCCTGTGTTTCACCACCTTTTTATGAAACCTCCGACTCAAGTTCAATTGGCTCTGTGTCCATGAATTCTGGTGATTTGTCTGAAGCTTTAAAATTTGGCATGTTTTTAAAAGCAAAAGATCCCATCTCCTTTCCAAATGAAGAAGCTCAAGGTTCCAATGACTCTTCCAAACCTATCCATGGCTTTCTAAAAATCTTGACTTTAGATGAAACATCCTCCTCTGAACCCATGCCTTCTAAAACTCTCAAAGAAAATTTTTCAAACTCAAACAAAAAGTTTTCTTCCTCTGAAAAAGGCAAGTCTTTATGTGCTGATTCTTTCTTAAAAATAAATTCCTCACATCTTTCCAAAAATAATTATGTGGCCTCTTCCACCGATTTTATTCCCCGATCAGTGAACCTCAAAATGTCCATTTCAAAAGAGAAGATTTCTTTCTTCCCAAATTCTGAAAAAGGAATCTTAGGTTCTGCACCCCAACCCTTTGTCACCTCATCAAAGTCTTTGAAGATAACCAAAAAGGGCAAAAGTAAGGAAAAATGTCATGGTTCTAAAAAGGCATTTCTTTATAGAAAATGTTATATCTGTGGTGATATTTTTCATTTTGCCAAAGACTGTCCAAAAGGAAGAATAGACCTGAGTGATACCAATTCTTCTACTTCTTCAACATCTAACCCAAAAGGACCCACTACCAAATGGGTACCTAGGAAATAAATTCTTTGTGACTGCAGTTTCTGAACTAAACAGATAGATCTATGTGGACCAGCATAAAAGTGACACAATTGAAGAAATCATCAAGTTCATCAAGAAATCTGAAGTGTCAAATGGTGAACTTTTGGATCTCCTCTTGTATTGAAAATCCTTCCCATTGGCACACTCACTAGTGTCAACCTCTTCTCTACCGACATCATTACATCTCCCATCACTCTCCATTACTACCTACACTCTATTTCCCATCATACCTCTCACCTTACCTTTTCTCATCCATCCCACTAAATACATTACCCCAACCTCATTTCTCTATCATCTCATCATCCAACTCTCTCCTCTCTCTTACACCCTCTACCAACCAACTTCATCAGTTCCTTTCACTCATGTTTCTTCATCTTAAAACTGATAGACTACCTATTTCTCCATATGTCATGTCTGACCAGCATAATTCTCCATCTACTGATCTACCTAAAAAAATTTATGACCATCGGTGAGACTCCCACCGATCCAATCGGTGAAATCTCCCACTGAAATCTCACTGACACTCTTCTCTAATAAACCTCCATCGGTGAGATGCTTCATCTCACCGAAACCCTTCCTCTCACCAGAATCAACTTCCTATGTGCCATCTTCTCAAGATATTCTCTCTCATAGTGGTGATCCTACTATATCACCAAATTTCACTCTTGGTCAGCAACCCAACTTTCCTTTTTCACAAAAACCCTCATACTACAAACTCTTCTAAAGATGTCATCCCAAATACTTCTCCTCAAAATATTCCTCCTCAAAACCTCCTCTCTTAAAATCCTCTGAACTTAATCTTTCTTGGGTCATCAAAAATTGGAAGATAGAATTCCAATCTTTTCTTCACTTTGAAAATTTTCTGAACATGCCTTAGAAGATTTCATCCACCCTCTTCTGAAGATGCCTTAGAAAGTTTCTTCTAGACTCTCCTGAAGATGCCGTAGAAGATTTCCTCCAATCTCTTCAAGAATTCCACCGATTTTTTTGTCCAAACTCTTGCAAATTTTCGGTGGTTATGATAAAATTTCAACGGGAAAGCAAAAAAAAAACAATATTCTCCGAAATTCCTACCGAAAATACCACCGATTTTCTTCCAAAATCGGTGGGTACCTCTTAATTTTCGGTGGGGAAGCAAAAAAAAAATCTCCGAAATTCCTACCGAAAATCCTACCGAAAATCCTCAATTTCAGTGGGATGGCTCCCAATTTCGGTAGGAAGTCTAAAAAAAATGTTTTGCCGATGTTTCCAATTGTTCGTGGTGTTTCTTCTCCGTCAGACGCTGAGGGGAAGAAACCATCTGAGGGGGAGCAACATCAGCGTCCAACTCGATCAACACCAACCCTCAGTACTCATATTCAACATCCAACTCAAATTTTGGTCAAACATATGGGAACCGACGAACCAACTAAGGGGGAGCAGATCTGTCTAGCAAATGTAACTAAAGGGGAACGACAACCAAGACAAAGGAAGAAGGGTGATGACTGCCGATAGGGAAGCTGAAGATGCTATGAGAAAGAAAGAAGATGCAAGATATGGACAAAGGCATCCTGAGGCTAACTCACTCAAACTCAAATCTCCCTCAAAGATTATCACCGATTTGGATCTGGGCAGATCTTTCTCTTTTATGATGGAAGTATATAATATTTTATTCATATTGTTTATTCTTTATTCTTTCATTCATTTCATTCATCTGTAAATATCATATATATATATATATATATACACACACACACACACACAAAAAGGACTGTGTGAAAAAGAACCCAAAAGAGTAAAACAGGATCAACATGTATTATTCATTGTCTTACTCATGTTTTTCTAAGTATGGATGTCATCATCAAATAGGAGGAGATTGTTGGGTCATCAAAGATTTGGAGATGACCTGATCTCCTTACATCCTTTGAAAAACATCTTTTATACTTAGAGAATTTTTAGATGGTTCTTTGTAATAGCTTAGTCATACTGTCAAAGTTCGGTGAAGTCAAAGATCAGCCGAAATCAAGAAGAAGTAAATCTACCAATGCGGATTGAAGATGGACTTCTAAACCCAAACTAAGTTGTCTCACCGATTGTCTCCATGAAAATCGGTGAGATCCTCAAACAGGAGAATCCTCCCTTATCTCCTTGCTAAGAAGATCTTCATCATAAGAGGTGACTTTGGCTATCCCACCGATTGTCCTCATGAAAATCGGTGGGATCCTCAAAATTGGAGGATCCTCTCATAACATCCTTCCTAAGAGGACTCTCACCTACTTTGTCCATGACAAATCGGTGGGATCCTAAAATAGGAGGATCCTCCCTTATGTCTTTGCTAAAAGGTTTTCTCATCAAAGAAGGAATGTCTGAGTATGGAAGAAAAAGGTGTTTTTGTCCTTTTTTCCATTCTTAGATATTGTCACCATCAAACCTTTCTAGCATCATAGGAAAAGACACATCAACTTTTGAGAGTCAAACCTATCCTTTTAATGACAAAGTGACAAATGTCCCATGCATCACATGTTCATGGCACTATATAAAGATGAAGACTTCTCCATGCAAATTACTCACAAAACTCTTAAGATTACTCTGTGCTCAAGACACTCTACTCCTTTCTCTCCTTGAACTTTATAGCTTTCAATCTTTGTGTTTTAGAAGTTGTTTAGTTTTCAATATTACTTTGTGAAGATTGGTAGAATAGATTTTATCTGTTCTTTCCGCAACAATCTAATTGTTCTATGTGTTCTATGTGTAATTCTCGATTTGAATATTTTCAATAAAAGAATTAATTAAAGTGAAAAAATTGTGTATTGTATTCACCCCCCCCTTCTACAATACCTGTTCTTGTTCTTATTAGCCATCTGGGACTAACACATGTGTATGTATTAGTGTTTCACCATCAGCAATAAAATACTGAGCATGTTCAGTATCGCTGATGGTACTCACTGTTTTAACTTCATAAACTCAGCGATAAATGTCCATCAGTGATAACCTGAGCATGTTCACTTATCACTGATGACCGCTGATAGTTTTTATGTAAGCAATGTTGTTTGTAATCCCCGAAGACAAGTTTCGCGACAAAGAGTTCATCGCTGACATCGAAGACAAAGCTGATGAACAAGTGACAAGTCTACTAATGATCTGATGCGGACATTAGTGAAACCAAGACAAGTCCACACGCGCGACATTTCAAGAAGAAGACTTCAGCGATAGCTGACTTACATCAGCTCTTCTCTGATGGAAGATCTAGTCAGCGATCGCTGATCATGAAGCTTCTAGTTCAAGAAATGTTTGTCTTATCTCCTTGCACACTCCGTACGTTTTGTCAGGCAAGACAAGCTTTTGTCCAAGATCATACAACCACTCTGCTACTACACTGTTCATCATTCGGCCTAAAGCATGTCGTGCAAAAAGTCAGAAGCATGCACCCAACCATATGATGACACGTGTAAAGTCCTCCTGTCATGCATTTAATGCATCAGGTATAAATAAAAGGAATGCCCCTTCAGTTTGAAGGTGATCTCTCCCTGAACTACTTAGTGCTTAGAAAAATATCTCTATTTTTCTATATCTCCTTTTCTCTCTGATTTCTAGTGCAAGAATACTTAGTGATTTTTTTAGTTTGTTTAGATTATGATCTACTTAATCTTATTCCGCAACAAACTGTAAATTGTGTTTGATTTATCAATAAACAATTTAGAAAACTATAAATCTTGTGTTTGTATTCAACCCCCCCCCCCTTCTACAAACCTTTATACTTGTATAACCCCTTCGGGACCAACATTATTCATTCCATTGTACTAGTTGTTGTTATATTTGTTTCAATATACGTTTCAAGAATATGTATATGTGTACACACACACACACAAATATATATATATATATATATATATATATATATATATATATATATATAGGGGTGGTATCGGGTACAAACCATCTAGTTTGTACAAACCATACCTAGCTTCATGATTTTGTAAATTTGGCTTCATGAATGTATATATATATATATTTTGGCTTCATGAATATATCATTTGGCATTTTTAACTAATTTTTTTACAAAAATAAGGGTATTTTAGGGTATTTTTGTAAAAAAATTAGTTAAAAATGCCAAATGATATATTCATGAAGCCAAATTATATATTCATGAAGCCAAAATATATATATATATATATATATATACATTCATGAAGCCAAATTTACAAAATCATGAAGCTATGTATGGTTTGTACGAGTTTGTACAAACTAGTTGGTTTGTATTTGATACCCAGCCTATATATATATATATATATATATATATATATATATATATATATATATATATATATATAGGGGTGGTATCGGGTACAAACCAACTAGTTTGTACAAACTCGTACAAACCATACCTAGCTTCATGATTTTGTAAATTTGGCTTCATGAATGTATATATATATATTTTGGCTTCATGAATATATAATTTGGCTTCATGAATATATTATTTGGCATTTTTAACTAATTTTTAACTAACCTCCAAAAAAACTATATATATATATAGTCATGTTCAGGGGAAAACCTCCAAAAAAACGGAAAACTGAAGAACGCTCTGATAGCCCTTCATCTGGACGGTATGCACTTGTGAATACAGGTAATTTGTAACATGCACACGTGCATATGCACAAATGCATAATGCACAAGTGCATAAAACCAAAAAAAAACAACTTAATTTACATGTATGCACAAATGCATATCGTCCAGATAAAAGGCTACCAGGGTGTTTCTTAGTTCATAATTGTGTTACATAAATACTCCATCTCTCTCCCGATTCACAAAAATACCAATTTCTCTCGCAGATTAAAATAAAAAAATTGTACAAAATGGTGTCCGCTATTTGTACAAAAATGGTGTCCACGTGTTACATTTGTATTAAAGGGAAATTAATTTTGTGCCACCATGTTCCATAGCAAAAAATGGCAGACCAACTTTTTTAGAGTGAACATTTAAAAAATAATATATTTACTTTTTATAGATTTTTAAAATAAATATTAATAAAATTAAAAAGGTCTTGTAAAATGGGCATATGCGGAAGAAAACAAGGTGTTAAATGACAAAACATTTAATCTGCGATCGAGGGTTAAATCGTGGAAGAAATGAGTATTTTTGTAAACCGGAAGAGAGATGAAGTCTTTCTGTAACACAATTATGAACTTGGTCCATTTTAATTAAATTCTCCATAAAAAAAAATATAAAGATATAATTTATAAAATTAATAAATATAAGAGTATTATTAAAAATATATATAATCAAAATATAAAAGAATATAATTAAAATATTCTTTTTAAAGTAGAATAAAGTAATACATTATAGAAGACTTAAAAAAAGAAAGATGCCAAAGAAGGTAGGGTAGAAGGCACAGATCGATGGTTTGCCAAATATCTTTATTCTCGACTCTATGTAAATGTCGTCGTCTTCGAAGACGTTAAATATACATATTACATATTATATAGGTATTGTTTATTGAGGGAGGACTGAGGAGAGATAGATATTTGTTTGAGAAGGGTTTTGTGGTAGGGATTTCCTGGTACCTGGTTGGTTGCCATTACTTTCCAATTAATTTTTAGCCCATCCATAAGTCACCATCATTCTTTTTCAACCCCACAATTAATTCATCTATTTTAGTCCGTATCTAATCTAACCACCCACTCTTTTCCTTTTTTATCTTCTTTCAAAAGATCTCACAATTTAGATATTTTTTGAAAAGTTCCCTAGAATACATTGTTAGGGAAAATATCTAGAGAGAATTCTTTTAATCTTCTCCGTTAAATCATCTTAATCTAACGGTTTAGATAAGTTTTTGGTTCTTTTATTTTTTAGGGTTCTCTCATTATCTCATCTATATTATTATATTATTAAAAATAACAATATATTTTGTTGCCCATTTTAGTACCACATTCTTCGATGTGGTTGTTCCCCGTTTAACTAATACTCATACGTAGCTCTATGGTTGCACTTGGTATAAAATAATATCATCTTGGAATATAATTTTTTCAAAGGATCTTAAAATATATAAATAAGATATTGTATTTGTTATATATGATATACTTTCAAAAAAATGCTCATTTATTTTTATGATTTAATTGGTTTCAATTTTGATTATTCGTGTTTTTAACCAAGTTTCGTATAAAGATTTACATGTGAAACTCATGGTTTAATCGTTTATTCGTTAATAAATACAATTTAGTATGTTATAAAAAGTTTAAAGGATATATTTTATAGTAGATTCATATCATACACATAAAAAAGTAAAAACATGGTTTTTATTCTTTCCATCTAGAAACACATAGTAGAAGGCAGAAAATTATTTCTTAACTCAACCGTCATCAAAGATCTATAAAAAATCATTTACAATAAAAGAATAAAAAGAATAATGAATATAAACAATAGATGTAGGCCGGATACATCTATAAACTACATCTATTGTTTATATTATATTATATATATATATAGAGGCTGAGTATCAAATACAAATCAAATGGATTGTACAAACACGTACAAACTCAATCTACCTTCATGAATCTGCAATTTGTATAATTTGGCCTCATTAATCTATATTTTGGCTTCATGAATATAAAATTTGGCTTCATGAATATATATAATTTGGCTTCATGAATCTATATTTTCCGGTGGAGCCCTAAAATACCCTTATGGATATAAAAAAGAAGTTATGGATATAAAAAAAAATTACGTGATTGGGAGAGATGAAAAAATATGCTAAAAGCCCTAAAATACCCTTATGGATAAAAAAAAGAAGTTATGTGATTAGTGGATATGAGTTTGTACAGTTTGTACAAACCATTTGGTTTGTACCCGATACCACCTCTATATATATATATATATAGAGAGAGAGAGAGAGGGAGGTTCAAGGGAAAACATCAAAAAAGGGAAAACTGAAGAACACCCTAGGAGCCCTTCATCTCGACGGTATGCATTTATGCATACATGTAAATTAAACTACCATTCTTTGCAAACCACCCCATTCCAACAAACTCTAGAAACCAATCTTACACCATTGAACTAAACGATCTACGACTGACATGAAAGATGTGGCATTATTTGTAATTAATGTAAAATAATGAATTAATTTCATCAACAAAACACGCGTGCAGGAGTTATTCAGGAACAAAATGGTTTTTTCATCTCTCCAAAATTAAAGCTGATTAATCGGGATTCCACTTTCCGTCAATACCGGAGACAACCTTTGCTTTAAATGCATGACATAACCCATTTTATGCTGCGTTCATAGCATGTTAGTTACAAATGAATACTAACTTTTGGGATGAATGATCACCGGAGAAACGACGGCTTCATGAAAACCATCTGGTTTTCATGATCACTGGAGAAACGATATCATAATCACCGAAGAAACGACGGCTTCATGAAAACGATATGGGTTTCATGATCACCAGACAACGATATCATGATCGATCACCGGAGAAACAACGACTTCATGATTACCGGATAAACGAAACGAATGGCTTCATGATTAATGGAGAAACGAAACGAAGGGCTTCATGATCACCGGAGAAACGAAACAAACGACTTCATGATTACCAGAGAAACGAAACGAAGGGCTTCATGATCACATGAGAAACGAAACAAACGGCTTCATGATTACCGGAGAAACGAAACGAATGGCTCCATGATTAACTGAGAAACGAAACGAAGGGCTTCATGATCACCGGAAAAACTATGGGTTTCATGATCACCGGAGAAATGACGGTTTTATGAAAAACATTTAGGTTTCATGTTCATTGGAGAAACAATAGGCTTCTTATGACCGGAGAAACGATAACTGTAAAACGGCAAACTTCCACCACCATTGAAGCCATGAAGTTGAACTGGTTCTGCTACCTACTATTCATAGAACCCAACATGTTCACGATGGAGATGGTAACTAAATAATGTGTTTAAGAAAAAAAAATAATCAAAGAAATGAGTTTGGAGATGGTAACTACAAATATGGCAGTTACCTCAAAGATTCCTACAAAATCGTGGATTACTATAATTAAGATATTCTTAAAATAAAATAAGTAAAAAATGAATTACAAAATTACATAATAGCCCTTCCGTGCAATAGTTATTTAATTTTTTTAAAATTAGAAAATTATTCAAAATGATTGGCTATGAAGTGGTTTGCATAGTTTGTGGGAATTAGGTGGTTTTGTTGGGAATAAATCTTGATTGAATAGAAGTTCAGGGTATTAATTGTAAATGTTGTATTTGGGCTTAATTATATAATGGGCCATGGGCTTGATAGATTAGGCCTTGATATAAATAGAGTTTTAAACCTATTGTTTTAGGTTAATCGTTTTAATTGTTCTTGATCATCTGTAAAGAAACTCTCTGAAAGTTATTCAATACTATATGGATGACAAGTTGAAATCATCCTGACTGATTACTATTCTATTGATTTCTATTGTGTATGCACTAATCTGGAACTCACACGTGGTATCAGAGCTGAATCGAGGATTTAAAGAAAGAAAAGAAGCCAAACGAAAGCGAGAAAAAGCAATAAAAATTCGTATGCAATTTTTCTGGAAAACGCAGCCGTGTCGTTTTACCTATTCCCGGAGTTTGAACCGTCAGATCATCACGATTTGGACAGTAGCTACACGACATCTTGGTCTACATTCTGAACGGTGGAGATTGTCGTTTGAAGTCCAGAAGGCACCTTTTTTATTTTCGACATAGTGCAGTTTTTCTTGGGGTGAATCGATCATCAATCGGGTTTGCAAAGCTTTTCGTTGATTTAATAATTCTTTTGTTAGATCTCGATTGTTTAGTCGTTTTAATCTGTTTTTTTCTGCGTTTATATCGATTCTCAAAGGTATTAATTTCTCAATTTAGAAAAACCAGTTCTAAGAGTTTTGGTGCTGTTCTTAAATTTTCTGGGGTGATTATAAAAAAAATTAGGATATATTTTGCTGTAAATCGATTTGGGTTAGTGTGGTTTTGTGTTTTTGGTTGTTTTCTAACCTTTCAGGAGTGAAATCAAGCAACCCTAGTCTAGCGCAGAACCGAATTGCACACACAGCCGTCGTATCCGGAAGTTTCTTAGTGTTTCCGGGTAAGTTTCCTAATTCTCAACATTATCCGGACGAAGTGTTTCTGGTTCCCGGGTAAATTTAATCGGACACCTCAATTTTTTTTCCGGTAAAATTTATTTCCCGTATAAATTTTTATCAATACCCACTTTCCGGACAAAAGTGCACTTCCCGGATACCATTTTTCTTCCCAGACAAAAAGTTTTTTCCTTCCCGGACAAATTCTTTCCGGGTGTGCTCACGTCTCGGATACCTCACACCTTAGTTGACTGTCAAAGCGTTCTCTCTTGACCATCGTGGAACTTATATATATATATATATATATATACATCACGAGTTTGACTTCACACGGTCCCATCCATAGTTAACCGTCAACTTTCTTCATCGTAAGCATACATAGATACTTTGCTGCATGATTTTTTTTTCTTCCATTAATTCACAATCTCATAAGATGCTGCCATTCTTTTGATTTTTTTTCTTCTTCGTTGCATGTATACATACATGCATGCATTTACATAGCTTCTATACCCATACCAGCTTTCCACCTTGCTGTTTGATTTCCATTACTTTTGATATGTTGTTCTTAATCTTGGAGCCAAATAATTTGCATGCTTACATAACCATCACATGTTGTGTGTCTTTGCTTACCATTTACATCGAAGCATACACATCATACATAGATACATACATATATTGTTTGCTGCATACGACGTTGATACACTCGTTTATCGCATGGTTTAACTTGGTTCCAATACCACACGTTTCTTGATCGTTACACGCGTTTACCGCACGTCTCGTGATTGAGAATTTTTTAACGATCGGTTTGCAATTTTTGTGACGGTTTGAGACTATTTGCGATTCTTTGATCTTACTCGCGACGCTTATCATTTTATGTGTTTTCGATTGACGTGTTTGATCTAACTTGGTTTGTTTTCTTACAGGTTTCATTCTCAAGATTGATTTTGTTCGCTCGAATTCGATAATCAAAATTTAATTTTTGGAAACGAATTTAGTTCTTAAATTTGTTTCTCAAATTTAAATTTCCGATTTTTCTTCCGCATTTTTTTGATTCTTCAAAGTAACACCGATTAACGATCTTTAATTTTCAGGTAACAATGTCGATGTAATGCTTTAATCGAGAGTGTAAATTTACGATAAAACTATCTGAAGAGAATCTCAAACGATCAGAGGAATGCTGCAGACAGTACTTCAAAGAACTGCAAGAACAGAAATTGCAAATATCTGAAAGTTCTGAGAAGCTTGCTAAATCTGAAGAAAAAGCAACGATCTTAGAATCTGAAAACACAGAGCTTGAATTGAAAAGAAAAGTTGCCGAAATTGAAAATCTTGAGTTGAAGAAAAGGATATCTGTTCTTGAAAAACAGATTCCTGCTTTTGAAAAAGAAAAAAGAGTAACTTCTTAAATGAGAAGAAGAATTTTGAAAGAAAAATTCTTGATCTTTCCAAAAGGATTTTCGAGGAAAGAAAAGTATTTTAGCTTAATAATGCTAAACTTTCTAAACAAATTTCTGATTTTGAACAACTTTTAAGTCTTGAGCGAGAAAATTTTCAGAATCAAAGAAAATCCTTTGAAACTGAAAAGAAAGAGCTTGAAAAGAAAAACGTTGCGTTTTTCAAAGATATATCTGGCAAACGCAACACTGTTGAGAAAGATTTTGAATATGAAAGAACCATTTTTGAAACAGAAATTCATAAGTTTACACATAAATTATCTGGGTTAGCAACCAAGATTTTGAAGGAACAAATGGTTAAATTTGATTTACAAAAGAAATTTGATTTAATTCTCGAAGAACGAAATGCTTTATCCGTTAAAGTCAAGAAACTTGAAGAAAGCAAGTTCAAAGGTGTTCAACTGTAACAACTGGGTTTCTTATAAAAGATATGAAAGTTTGGTGGCCGAAGTATAAACTTTGAAAGTTAGACTTGAGGGACCTTTTGGCAATTTCTAAGAAGTATTTATAGCTACCATTACCTAGGTTTTACTTATTTGGGTAATTGGTTTGGATGTTGGCGGCTTAAGAGAAGAAAGAAGAGAGAAAGAGGGTTTTGGAAGAAGTCTTTCTCAAGAAAGATTTGGTTGAGGTAATCTCCCTAAACACTCGTTTTCCTTTTAGTACAAGCTTTATGTTCTCGTTTGTCTAAGAATTTGGGGATGTAATCGTGAGGGATTGCTGAGTTTTCACCTAAACATTCCTTTAGTGGGTATTTTGCGTTTTGTTATTAATATATCGATTTGGTAGTCTAAAAGTGGAATGTTTAAGTGTTTTATGGTTGGGGTTTGAATCCTGTTGATTGCCTAATCAAACCCACAGCAGAAAACCTGTTTTAATCGCTTTAAGAAAATCAAGTTTCGTTCAGTTCATAGTTTCCGGACACTGGAAGTCGATGTTTCAGTGGTTTCCGGATAGGTTGTGAGTGCCCGGGTAGAGTTCATCGTGGGGGTTACCGGGTGGGGGTTACCGGATGCGGGTTCTTTCCGGATAAGTTGGGTTACCGGATGTTTAGTATCCAGTAATTGGTGTGTGTCCGGGAAGCTCGTGTATTCGGAGAGTTCGGGTATCCGGAAAGTTCGGGTATCCGGAAACTACTGTATACCCGGTAAGTTCTGAATTGTTATTTTCTAATTAAGGAATCGCCGATCTTCTAGGAGTCAAGTTGAGTTAACTCGAGAGTAGAACAAGGGTGCGCTCAGTATCGTCAAGGTGAGTTCCCTAAACCCTTTTTACGACGTAAATTGTTAAATGTTTTTAACTGATTATGGTTCTTTACGAGCATGAAATGTTTACAAGCTGATTATGCATGTTTCTCACAAAGATTTCATTCCATGTATAAGAGTGTTTGGTATGATTAAAAGTGAAGCATGATTTTATAAAGATCCTAAAATTTCATGGTTTACGATACGTTTGTACATGCTATGTGGTGTCGGTCTGCACTGTGGGATCAGAGAGAGATCCTCGGGGTCTGATGATCCCTTGGATATGTATGACAGACCGGTAGGTTGGAATTCATTTCCTCCTATTCGGTAGAGGGGAGTCTGTGGAGGCTCCGAAGAGACGAGAGGGTAGTCTGCTGGGCCCCGATCGCGGTATGTTTATGTGATCCAATACACAATGCAGTGCCATGCTTGATGATATGTTAAGGTTTATGATGAATCTTTTATAAATGTTTTCATATTGTTTTACATGTTGTATTCGGAGAGAATTCACTAGACCTTTTGGTCTAACCCTCGCTTTTCAAAAACTAAACCATTTTCAGGTAAGCGTACTACGGGTTCTTCTAGTAAGGACTAGGAGAGATGCCAAGAAGGATTGTGGAGCTTAGAGCGACTCCAAAATGTTTGACTATGATATTTTAGATAGAGCTCTCGGCTGTGGATTTAGAGACTTCCGCTGTCAAGTTTTGATTAGTATAGGCTGATGATGTTTTAAAGACTAGTTATTGATGTAATTCGAATGCTTATTTTATGTTATTGCATGTTATGTTTTTGGGAGGTTACAAATGGTATCAGAGCCTTAGTTTAAGGGATTTAGGTGACCAGTCGGGCCTAAACTTAAACTGTAAGATGAGGAACACAGCCGAGACATAGGATTGCCTCTAGGAACGATCACTATAAATGCGCTTAGGAATAAGGTGCCAAGGACAAACGTGTAAGGTAAGTTTGGGATTACACCTGGCCAGTGTAATTACGAACTTACAGGTACATGTGCGTGCTTACAATACCTTACTTATAGCAAATTTGTTGTGTCATGTCTAGCAAAGATTAATTATTGGTTTCTTTCAGTTTAGCGCTATGGCGGAGAGAACATTGAGGAATATGTCAGCAAGATCCCTGAGGGATAGACCGAGCTCAATTGTTTGGGGAGGTGTCGTGTAAGAGTCATTATGATGTGATGTATGTATACATCGTAGAGAAGAAACGCTGTATAGAGTGTTATGAGTCGTCTAGAGGTAGCTCTTCGTGGATTCGGAGAGGAAGAACGTTTGAGTTTGAGTAAGACTCCTGTTTCGGGAGAGTCCCAGTTCTAGAAATCATGGGATAGATCAGTCAGGATGGTAAGATAGAACAGTGTCAAAACCTTGAAAGTATCAATGGAGCCCTGACTTTTTAGTCGAGCTTTTCATTGGCAGGATAAATGAAATAAGATACTTATAGTGAATTGAAAGCATGTAGAAGTAGAAAGTGAGATAGTCGATCAAAGCAAAAATAGTGTGAAATGGTTGAGTAAGTGAAATGTGGATCGCATGTACAGCAAGTTATTGCTTGATCGAGAGGGCGACCCTTGGTCGAAGGAAGAGTGTCAAGGATAAGTTGCGTAGGTAAAGCGGTTGACCTTGCTAGGGTGAGTGAGTTTCATGCATAGCTTTCTTAAATGTAACATGAAAATTTTCACGATTTAAGTTAAATGTGTAAATATCAATTTTGATCGAAAAGGAGTAAGAATGTGCAAGCGTATGTTTAAAGAAAAGGTGATTTCATTCACATTGCACAATGAAATTTTGAGCCTAACGATTTGCAAAATATTTCACACTTTTCATGATAAGTTAAATTGTTACAAAAAGGTCTAGAAAACGTGTGCCAACAAAACTTTTACAGTCAAAATGAATTTTAACCTGTTGATATCATATAAAAGGGTGTGAGAACCGACTGGTTTACTTGGTGTCGGTAATTTCTTTCGGAATTGTGTCGTATGAAAGGATTTTCATTCAACGTATTACTGTCGTAATAACATCGTTCGGAATTGAGTAAGATTAAGGTTCACGGAAAGATGCATGCAAACGATTCTCGAATCGTTGTGCAGGGCGTTGAAGTTATAAGAGTGATGGGGTCATGTGTACCCAAGTGTTTTCCAAACGTTGTTTATTTAAAATGATGAAATGTGCGAAAAGATTTATTTACTGTATTGCCATGCATGAAGGCTATGAACTCACTAGGTCGTAGAGTATTACATTATAAGCTAAGGAAGAACTCCGAGAGCGGAAAGGTGTGGGACAGGTCAGGGGAGAACGTATGTAGTTTTGGTATATGTGTTCAAGAGGAGAGTTGGACAATGGAAGAGTCGGAAATGGATATTAGTGTCGGGTGTATGAGGGCCTGTACCCTTGTTCGGTGACTGGAAATACAGCTGCCGAGGGACGGTGGTGTCCGGAGGAAGGACTAGGAGTCATCAAGGTGTTGGTTTTAGCAACTTTTTATGAGTAGTGTTGTGAGGCAGAAATGAAAGGTCCACGGCGTGGGATATGAGTTTTGAGGTGAGCTTGTAATATTGATGTTATATGAGTAAGTCTTGAATTAAGGGGGACGGATTTTGAGGGTGATTATGATATGTTGGTAGGATTAGGTTCCGTAAGGGAACCCTTGTTAAAGAATAGGTTAAGAAAGTAGTTATAGGTCGACTATTGGCGTTGAAGTCGGCAACCGTGCAAGATGGTTAAGGCCGAAGGCTTGAACCAGAAGAGCGAAAGTGGATAGAACACCGTGTGGGGGTGCTAAGTTAGTGAGAGACCGTTGTTGTTGAATAAGTGTTCTAGTTACGAGGTGTGGAGGGTCCATAGAAGGATAAGGTGTGTAGCACAAACGAAGTGAGTGTAGACAGTATCAGCCAGTAAAGAAATATGTTGTGTCTGTGAAAGGGCTCAGATCGTAGGGAGCCAGCAAGAATGATTATGTTTAAGTTAAGTGGGAACTCGTGAGTTATAGTTCAACAAGTTGGGAAAGGACTAAGTAGCGGGATAGACTCGATTATGTATACGGGAGGATATGAAGGCAAGTTCGAATTGGGTGAATGATCATGAGAGATCTGGTCTGCAGTGTAATGTTATGGGCAAAGAGTGTACGGATGTGTAGTGACAGTAATTGTCAAGCTAAATGTGCCAGCTAGTGTCATAGTGATGTGATGTTAGAGAGAGAGGAAGCATCAGATAGAAGCCTTTTGGGGGTTTCAGATGAGGTGTACGAATTGTTAACCAGATTATGGGAGCACGTAGAGTGTAAGTAGACGTTGTGGGATGACCATGTTCGGAGTAGAATGTCAGAGTAGTAATGGGTGCTTACCTAAATGAGAGACCAAGCGTTTTTCTGGCCATGTGAGTCGCTAAGTAAGTATATTCTTGAAATCGCTGTAAGTTAAAGAAGATGATGGATGGGTTAATCAAAATGTGGGGTAGTATATGCGAAATCTTTAATGATTGAGAATTGTTCCTACGGATGAAAGGATTATCTGAGAAGGTAAGAGTTGAAGATCAAAGAATGTGTAGTAACAGCAAACATTGGTGTCGGTTCGAGGTGATTGGGTCGAAAGCCTTAAGTTAAAATTTAGTGCAACCGTTTGGTTATGTGAGTAATGAGAAAGTGATATCAGCATGTGGAAAGGTCGGGAGAGAGAGGCAAGTAATGTTTGGTGGACAGTGCTCCATGCTAACGTGGGGAGGTGAAGATAGTATGTCGGAATAAGTGAGTAAGTTGGAAGTAGTAAGCTTGACAGTAATGCCGAAAGGTGCAGTGTTGTGTAGATTGTCATTGATAAGTGTGCGAACCATTGGAAAGAGTATTGAGGAAGGGAATTGTGTATGAGTTTGTGCAGGAAAGGAGTGGATAAGACAGCTGAATGAGTTAAGTTAGTGACTTTGTGAGAAATGTTTAAACGAATTGGTCGTGCAGTGATTAAGCTAGTGAGAATAGTATGGTGTGACCATGGTTACTCCTCCCAGTGGAGTGAGGATAACCGGAGTTATGTTTTATATGAATGAACGAATGTGGCAATCAAGGAGGAATTGATGTGTTTCAGGATAAGTTTAATTTGAGTAGGTGAACACTTCAACGATGGGTTTGGAGGTTCCTACTCTTAGTTAAGTATAAGTATGGGGTGGTGAAGTAGTGAGGATGTTAGAGATGATTGACGATTGTTGGGTGGTGCAAGGTGGTAAGTTGTGATACGATGAAGGAACTCGGGGTTGTGAGTTGTCGGGATGTACAGGGTTGGCCTTGTGCCAAGCTGTCAAGTGAGTGATTGTTTCTTAGTAAATGAATCTCGTGTTGTAGCGGGGGATTCCGCCAGGTCCCTCCTTAAAGGAAGTAAAGATGCATGAGAAGCCTTATTTAATCTACTATTGTAAGACCGATCGAATAGGAACAGTAGCCAACGAGTTAGAGTACCGTAAGAACTGAAGGTAATGCATTCAATGTTCCATGTTTCGACTTTAATGAGGTGGTTGACTGAGTCCGAAGTGGCATTACCTTGGGGAAGTGTCAGTGGTGGTGTGGGCATGATACCCGCGTCTTTCCCAGTAAGGAATTCCGGGGACGGAATTCTTTTAAGGGGGAGTGTTGTAACAACCGGGTTTCTTATAAAAGATATGAAAGTTTGGTGGCCGAAGTATAAACTTTGAAAGTTAGACTTGAGGTACCTTTTGGCAATTTCTAAGAAGTATTTATAGCTTCCATTCCATAGGTTTTACTGATTTTGCTAATTGGTTTGGATGTTGGCGGCTTAAGAGAAGAAAGAAGAGAGAAAGAGGGTTTTGGAAAAAGTCTTGCTCAAGAAAGATTTGGTTGAGGTAATCTCCCTAAACACTCGTTTTCCTTTTAGTACAAGCTTTATGTTCTCGTTTGTCTAAGAATTTGGGGATGTAATCGTGAGGGATTGCTGAGTTTTCACCTAAACATTCCTTTAGTGTGTATTTTGGGTTTTGTTATTAATATATCGATTTGGTAGTCTAAAAGTGGAATGTTTAAGTGTTTTATGGTTGGGGTTTGAATCATGTTGATTTCCTAATAAAACCCACAACAGAAAACCTGTTTTAATCGCTTTTAGAAAATCAAGTTTCGTCCAGTTCATAGTTTCCGGACACTGGAAGTCGATGTTTCAGTGGTTTCCGGATACGTTGTGAGTGCCCGGGTAGAGTTCATCGTGGGGGTTACCAGATGCGGGTTCTTTCCGGATAAGTTGGGTTACCGGATGTTTAGTATCCGGTAATTGGTGTGTGTCCGGGAAGCTCGGGTATCCGGAGAGTTCGGGTATCCAGAAAGTTCGGGTATCCTGAAACTACTGTATACCCAGTAAGTTCTGAATTGTTATTTTCTAATTAAGGAATCGCCGATCTTATAGGTGTCAAGTTGAGTTAACTCGAGAGTAGAACAAGGGTGCGCTCAGTATCGTCAAGGTGAGTTCCCTAAACCCTTTTTACGACGTAAATTGTTAAATGTTTTTAACTGATTATGGTTCTTTACGAGCATGAAATGTTTACAAGCTGATTATGCATGTTTCTCACAAAGATTCTCATTCCATCTATAAGAGTGTTTGGTATGATTAAAAGTGAAGCATGATTTTATAAAGATCCTAAAATTTCATGGTTTACTATACGTTTGTACATGCTATGTGATGTCGGTCTGCACTGTGGGATCAGAGAGATCCTCGGGGTCTGATGATCCCTTGGATATGTATGACAGACCGGTAGGTTGGAATTCATTTCCTCCTATTCGGTAGAGGGGAGTCTGTGGAGGCTCCGAAGAGGCGAGAGGAGAGTCTGCTGGGGCCCCGATTGCTGAATGTTTATGTGATCCAATACACAGTGCAGTACCATGCTTGATGATATGTTAAGGTTTACGATGAATCTTTTATAAATGTTTTCATACTGTTTTACATGTTGTATTCGGAGGGAATTCACTAGACCTTTTGGTCTAACCCTCGCTTTTCAAAAACTAAACCATTTTCAGGTAAGCGTACTACGGGTTCTTCTAGTAAGGACTAGGAGAGATGCCAAGAAGGATTGTGGAGCTTAGAGCGACTCCAGAATGTTTGACTATGATATTTTAGATAGAGCTCTCGGCTGTAGATTTAGAGACTTCCGCTGTCAAGTTTTGATTAGTATAGGTTGATGATGTTTTAAAGACTAGTTATTGATGTAATTCGAATGCTTATTTTATGTTATTGCATGTTATGTTTTTGGGACGTTACATCAACCATCTTATGCTTCAAGTTCAATTTCTACAAATCGTTCTTCAAAGAGCTTTGTCAAATCAAATGATTTTTCAAAAGATCAGATTCGACCTTCCAATCTTTTCTATAATTCTCGTGTTGATAATAAAGATAATCAACTGTTTCGAAAAGTCAAAATGGTTTGGAAAAAGAAGTCAACTACAGAAAACGGTGATGGAAACACGTCTTATAAATCTCTTGTAGTTGAAACAAAGTCGTTTATTTCCAAGACCGATTCACCTATTCATGTTTATTCTACAGCAAAGCTAATCAGTCTGAGCCGAGGAAAGATCCGTTGTACTAATTGTGGGAAGAATGACTTTGTGAATCCAAGGTACGCAAATAGTTGGTACAGAACTTATAGTATCACCGGTCCTCACTATAATATGGCATCTAACCGTCAAGGATCCATCAAAGGATGGATACCAAACTCCTTCTAATCTGTTTTGCAGGAATGTCATGTGCGTTTTAATTCATATTATTCACATCACATGACTAACATTCAAAGGTTATGCCAATTTTAAGGGGGAGTACTATTTTATGAAAGGTAAGTGAACTTTAACTGAATTCAAAAACCGTGGTAATTCATTCTGAATAACTTACCTGTGTTTGTTATTCTCCAAGTTTAACTTCCATGATTGCCACGTGTCATTTTTTCTTGACTTAGTTATTTCCATGTCTCACATATTCGTTGATTTTTCGATGGAAATACACTCGTTTGAATTCCCAATTGTTTTTCAAAGTTCATCATTTATATTAATGATTCAATTCTTTTCTGATATATTAATTGTGACTTGTTCTTCACAATTAACCTTTCTAATCATTGTTTCATTTTTGAACATAATGTGATTACTGAGTCATTCTGTTTAGCGCTTGATTTTGTTTCTTGAAATTCTCTATTTCAAATGAAATGTTATGACTTCTGATCATCTTAGACCAGGACTCGTTCTTAAAAGTATGACTTCTAAACATTTCAGTTTAGAACTCGTTCTTCACTGTTTTACTAAACTGTTCTACTCGATGCATGAAAGTAGTGTTAGGAAATACATCGTTTCTATGGTCTATCCAGAACCGGAAGGACCTACCCAAGAAACACATCCCTTATAGACAGCAGTGAGGGGTCTAGATTTATAGATGAGTTCAGAGTGAAAAGAAAAAATGGTGAGGATGTGACATGACTTAAAAGAATTATTGGTCCTTACCAAACCGAGTCAGTTATCCGGGTAACCACACAATCTATTCATTCTCGTTCTATGGAGATGAATATTGAAACAGACATGTACCCAGTGTCGATAACTCGTGTCACCCCACCCAGCCACTCAAGTATCTCACAACAGATGCTTGTTTCATATATTCACGGAGAATTAGCACATAATCTATCTATTCCTCATTCGGAGGTCTTAGATATTGAAAAAGGAAGACATCAGCTCCGGTCTTCGAACTTCATATTCTAATCACTATGTCAATTGATTTTAACTTGCCTCCCAAGTTAAATCAATTTTTGAGCCAAACAGATAAATTTTATTCCATTCACACATGCACGAGTCTTTGTGATTCCAATTGCGTATCTTTGTGATATTGCCGGAACAGTTTGAGAAGTAATTTTTAAAATTTTACTTCAGTAATAACTGGAAGTCCTATCAGAGATACCCCAATGCCAACTCTGAACATAGGCCACACAATTATTTTAATTGTTGTGATAACAGTTACTTTTGTGTTTCAGTGTTAGATATTTACCCAACTTGGTTACTATATTGTTTTATCTGGAATTTTGCTACTCACTAGTATTGTCTTTGTAATTACATGATGCTCCGAATGCTTCTACTCATCATGAGGGGGAGAAATGTTTGAGTTTTAAAATCATTTGTAACCGCAAGCGTACGGTGTCGTAGCATACGGGTCGAACACGGGGAGACAAGAGAATAAGCACAGATTTACCCACGATATTAGCTAGTTGCGCGTAATCAAGAATCGAGGATTGGATTAACACTAGGAATCAAAAGACAAATTCTGACACTTAAGCTACACTAATATTTACGACATTTAAAACTAAACAAGGCTAAGCAAAATAAAGAATTAACGAAACAAATAAAACTAGATTAACAACTAAAATAAAAGTCTAAAGGAAACCTAATTTACACTAAGACATGAAATTAAAAGACATTAAATCCTACACTAAGCTACCTAAGATGGTGAATATTGATTAAGACCTTTCAAAGTGGGATTTGTCCAATTCAAAAATTACTTTCGTCCCTCTTCCAAGGCGACGAAAACCTTTCTTAATTGAAAACCGATTATTTCCATATCGATTAATCTAAAAAGAAGCATTAAGCTAGACAAAATATTCCCAAACAATCAACACATCTATTTTCATGATGTGATGATATTCACCAATTGGTTAACCCAAATTAAAATCAAATTTCCATTTAAATCTCAACTGTTAAATTCAACAATCACCGAATAGTAGTCTTTTAGTAACCCCCAACTTCCGTTGGTCGGCTAATCAAAGACTATTTCATCAATAAATTGTTTACTTAAAACAACTAATTGACACAGATCAGATCCTCACCAATATTCACCCTAAACTAAGAAATTAACCACCCATAAATGAAGGAAATGATAGATTACTAAAAATCAACCGAGCGAAAATGAAGAAAACAACATATTAAACCAAAAACAAGGTTAAACTAGGACTAATCTATGAACAAAACAATTTAGAAATGATAAACAAATAAACCCTAGATCTAGATTATCAAGAACATCAAAATATTGATAAAATCGAATTTAGAAAGCATAAACTCTAACCCAAAACTAGAGAAGAACAAGTTAATGAAGCTATATTATCAATTGCAAAGAATAGACACAACCAAAATCAGAGAAAATGTAAAAATCATGAAATTACTTGAAGAATCTAGAACTACAAATCAAATAGTTGCAGAAAATTGAAATTAACTATCAAAGCTCCAAGATCTAAGCTATAAACACAAATTAAGAAAAGAAAGAAAGCATAAAAGGGAGAAGGAGATACAATTACTCTCTAATTTATAGATTGATGCTCAAAAATCGAGTTCATCCATGGCCATAGCTGCAAATCCAGAGTTTGTAAGCTCCAATCCCAAAAGTAGCTAAAAATCTACACTAATACGTAACGGAAACCCTAAAAATAGTAAAGAGTGACAATAGGGGTCTCTCCCCAAAAGGGAAGCACTAGAAAGCTTAAATAGCCAGGCCCAAATGACCAAAATAGCCCTGACTAAAAAACACAAAAACTTGACAGCAGCGTCGCTCGCGGCCGCGCTTTATAATGCTCGCGGCCGCGAGCAGTGTAAATTGACAGCATCCAGATTCCTTCTTGCTCGCGGCCACACAGCCAATCACTCGCGGGCGTGAGCAACTTCCAACTTCATTTCTTCGTCTTTTCCCCCCTCCACAATGCTTGCACTTCTTCCCTTCCTCTCTCCATCCGGTTCAAACATACCTGCACACTGAAAATACTCGCAGAAAACGTAAATATACCTGCAACGAAGTGATAGGCATTGACAAGAGAAAAACTAAACAAAAAGGTAGTAAAAATGCATGAGACATGCTAGAATCGAACATAAAAACGACGCAAAATATGCTATAAAATGAGAATAAAACGTGCCAAACAAGAAATGGCACAAGTTCAAAGACACGGATTATCAGTTTGAGGGGGAGTTAGCAAAATCCGAGGGGGAGTAACTGTTTTTAATCTGTTCCAAGATTGATCAGTTCTGAAAAGAGTTCAAAGTGTACAAGTGTTCAATTCTTCTCATTCCTTATCAAGTGGTGTTCGCTACAAATCATTATTTCCTCCTTCGAGCATATTGGTTCTACAAGTTCTTAAAGTTGAATATATGAAGATCAAAAGCTTTATTCAAGGGGGAGCGTTGATAGTCATGAAGACAAGCAACACCAAAGTGTTTCAAAGATGCAAGAGGAAGACAAGATCAAGATCTGAAGATTTCAAGACCGATTTTTCTTTATATAACTTTAGGGGGATATTGTTAGGACTATAAATGTCCTATAAATTACAAAGTTATATAAATTAATTATAGAGTTTAATTATAGTTAATTATTATTTGTAAAAGCCTTAATATTGATTATTGGGCTTATTAGTGTTATGGGTTTGGGCCTCGGTTGTAATAGGTCCAAGTATTTAAGGTTTGTTTTGTTTAGAATTAGGTTAAGATTAATCATTCTAATTTGTGTGCTTAATAGTTTAGAGAGAGAGAGAGAGATAGTTGAATTTCAATCCAATCACTTGTAACTCTCTTGAATCATTCAATCTAGGATCCACACGTGGTATCAGAGCATACGAACAGTTCGATTCAGATCATTCAAAAAGTTTCTGGTAAGATTTCTTGAGTTTTAGTCGACTGTGTTATTGCTTCTTAAAATCCCATCTTTTGATTTCTGTTAAATTGATTGATTTCGCGTATACCACTCGATTAGCATCATCATTATATGCGATTCTGCAATTTTGCATCACTCAATTCGACTGTTTGATTGTGTTTCTAGCAAAATCAAGTTTTTTTTGTTTTGGTCCTTGTTCATTAAAAAAAATCAATTTTTTCCATCAAAAACTTGTTAGTTTGCTTCAAAATCGATCAGGGTATTGTTAGTTTTGTGTTTTGTTAGGTTTCTAATCTTTCAGGAACGATCTTAGCAACCCTATTCGTATCTCTATCGATTTTGCTCTTCACAGCCGCAGTTACCGGAACATCAGCCGCAGTTACCGGAACTTCTTAAACCTTCCCGGGTAAGTTTTCTATTTTTCGCTACTTACCGGACGAAATTGATCCGGTAACCAAAAGTTCCCAATTTACCCGGGTAACCCAAAGTTCCCGGTTGATTTTCCTTCCGGATACATTTCCCGATAACCTAGTATCCGGTCACTTACACTATCCGGTTAATTCTTACCCGGATTCCTCCTATCCAGATTCATCTGTTCCCGGTAACTTATTTATTATTCGGTCACTCCTCATATCCGGTAAGTCCCACTTCCGGACACTTCTAGCTTATCCAGTAATTCCAGATTTATCCAGACACCATTTGCTATCTAAACACTGCACCCACATCTGATCCGGACACTTCCAGATCATACACTGTTTCATCCGAATTCCTATTTGGTAAGTTTAGTCTAGCTATTTTCTTACCAGTTTCACTCTACATCACTGTTAGAACCTGCGTTAGGACTTCCACTCATAGTGCCTTGCGTTAGGATTCCACTTTGAATCGAACCAACGTCTGACGATCACATTAGTTCAAATATCAAAGATGTCTCGCGACGCTCTTGCAATCGGCACCGATGCCAAGCCACCGACCCTCTATCAGGGCGAATATAGCCAATGGCGGGACAAATTCCTCATATTCATCGAATCTAAGGACAACTACGAGTACATCTGGTGTGCTCTATCTGATGGCCCACAAGATCCTCCCATGAATATCATTCCAGCACAAGAAGGAGGTAATCCAGCTCGAACTAAGCCCAAGAAATACATAGATATGAGTGAAGAGGAAAAGGGCATGTTTGATGGCGAAAAGCATGCCAAGAGATATCTGGTTCAGGCTCTACCAAATCAGATCTACACAGCCATAGACAGCTACAAGCACACCTCAAAGGGCATGTGGGATCAAGTAGAGAAGATGATGAGCGGGAGCAAAGTTTGAAACCAGTGGAAGATCAACAGCTGCATCACCAAGTTTGATGGCTTTAAGCAGCGCAACGGCGAATCACTCTCACAGGCATATGAACGATTTTGCCTCCTACTGAACGAGCTACACAAGAACAAGATTAATCGATCAAACACGGAGAATACGCTCAAGTTTCTGAACAACCTCTTTCCAGAATGGAAAGTGTTCGCTTCTCACATCAAACACAACCACTTGATGGAGAATGTTCCAATCCATGAACTCTACGAGATGCTTCTACAGGATGAGGATGAAGTCATGGAGATACTAAGCAGCCAGAAGTCCTCTTCCAAGTCACATGCTGATCCACTCGCTCTTGTTTCTTCAAAACGAGGCAAATCTTCCTGCCGTCACTCCAAACGTACCCAAGAGCCGAGTGAATCTGAACCAGAATCTGAAGAAGAATAGGAAAGCGATTCTGATCCTAAACTGACTGCAGTAAAGAAATCGATGGCCTTACTCTCCAGATCTTTCCAGCAAAAGAAGTTATTCAAGAAACCTTCGTCCAATAATCAACGCTACTCCACCTCCTCCAACAAGCGCCATGATTATAAGGACAAATATGAAGGAAAAAAAGGCAGATGAGCACAAGCAGCATAACCACAAGGAAAAGAATGAGAAGCATGATCGCAAGCCCGAGTCAAAGAAGAAGGACGAACCTGTCACGTGCTATAACTGCGGCAAATTGGGTCATTTTGCCAAGGATTGTAGGAAGCCCATCGAGAAAAACGTACACTACTACAAAGCCAAACTTCTGCTGGCAGAACAGAAAGCTGCGAGAAAGGCACTACTAGTTGAAGACGACAACTGGCTCAATCAATCCGACACTGACAGTGATTCTGATGATGCTGATGCTTTCTGTAACACCCTAAAAATCAGGGCCAATTTAAACTTTTAAAATATAACAAAATACATCCGAATTTCAACCAAACTTTTATATAACAACAGAGAATTAATGTGAGGGTTCATTCTTACACAAATTGAATTCTCCAAATAACATATTAATCTAATCATGTCAACTATAATTAGATTAACTTGGTTATCTAAGCAATTCATCAAAAGTCTCCTCGTATCGTCTAAGTTCTCTACTTATCATCAAAGGTTGAATATCAATAGCACTCGTCCCACATCCCATTACTTCCCTGAACTTGTACCTGGTAAGAACATTTAATTTGAACGATTAGGCTTACGCCTAGTGAGAACATCCAATTCAAATTAAAACATTAACAACTTGATAACTCAGATATTCAAGCATATAAACAAACATGTCCACTACCATTCTTACCGTACTCATACTCGTCTCATAAAGACGGGAACATACCCGATCCCATGAATATGACTAACAATCAGAAAGTCATATCCTCAAATTCGTGAGCCTACTACGAATCATCAAGGATTCTAGTTTATCAATCAAGTCTAAGGACTTACAATCAATCACCATACCGTCTTCTTGGAATGGAAATAGAAATAGAACTTATATATTGCCTATCTCTAACCCACCGAAAGTTAAGTGAAAACAGCACTTACACTTCATCCAATTCTCGTTTCCACATTTCAATCACGAATAGCAACTATATTTTGCCTATTCCACTATTTCAATATGAATAGCAGTTTTACCTTACCTACTCAGTCTTTCCAATGTGAATAGCAACTCTACTTTGCATATTCAATTCATTTCATATAGCCTCCCGAAATGGGATTAACAATCCACATTATAGGCTATGAAAAGCAATTCTACTTTGCGTATTCGATCATTTCGTATAGCCTCCCAAAATGGGATTAACAATCCACATTATAGGCTATGAATAGCAATTCTACTTTGCCTATTCGATCATTTCATATAGCCTCCCAAAATGAGATTAACAATCCACATTATAGGCTATCGCCTCCCGAAATGGGATTACAATCCACATTATAGGCGAATGGGAATTATCCATTAAGAGCCTGGTCTATTCCACGTCTCTCATCACCTTAGAATCAATGGCCCCCAATGGGATCAATAAATCGCGATTCATAGTCGGGCCCCCCGATGATTCAAGGTACACTCATTCACTAGAAATTACACCATGTAGTCAATGGCTAGTATCCGGCTCCCATAAGACCGTACCAAATTGCCCCCGATGACCCGATGCCTATTTATAGCTACAACATGAGAATAACCGTCCCATTAAAGACAATAAGGATTGACTTGTATGTATATGGGTCCATTACAATTTTAAGTGGTTATTTATAACAACACACCACTTCTCACAATGTATTTCATTCTATGAGTACCGGATAATCTTATGTACCTTCAAAAGCTATTTTTTTCTAAAATTCTTATTTAGAAAAATAATCCGAAACCTCAAACCAAATGAGATAATTATTTAATAGGATTTGCGTCCTAAAGTTCAAAATTAAATTTGAACTCTAAATCATCTCCAAATTAATTAAATCGGTCCAACCCATAATTAATTTCCAAACTAAATTAAAACCCAATCCATAACTAATTCCAAATTAAATTAAGATCCAATCCATAAATAATTTCCAGCCCAAATTTAAAATAAATCGGTTGGCCCAATCTGGAATTAAAAGGGACCCATTTCTGATTTGGTTCCTTAAATACCGGAAGTCCACCACATGGCCCAAATTATTTAATTTCCGGAAGTCCACAGTTACCGAACTTAGTTCCGGATCGCAACCTCTTGGCCAGTTCCGGAAGTTTTCCGGATCTCAACAATTCCGGGCTTTTAAGCCCATGTTCCGGTATCACTTGATTCCGGCTCTCAAGCCCATGTTCCGGCCCAGTCTACTTTTCGGTATTTGAAATCCATTTCGGATGTTTTGGGCATTCCGGATCCCATAGAATGAATCCAATTCCGGAACCCATTTTTTTCCCAATTCCGGAACTGAGTCCGAATACCGGGACCCCAAACCATCTTCTGGAATTTCTTAATTCCAGATCCCATACAAATTATCCCACTTTGGGAAGTTTAATTACCGGAACCCAATCCCAATTCCGGAACCCACCAGTTCTGGAAATCAAATCAGTATCGGAACCTCGATATTGGTTCATCTATTATCGTCAATTTTAACCCAAAAGCTCATTTATAATACAACTTATAAATCGACTTAAATTCAATACAAACTTACCAACTCATGCAGACGGTTTAGATACCATTTCATTCACTTTCAATTGTTAATTTCTAAATTGAAAAGAATGAACTCACTTGTTTGAGACTTTGACCCAAAATTCCAATTCCTTCTCTTCTCTTGATTCCATCACTCTATGGAAGGATAAATCAACATATGTTACTAAACTAATGAAGAGATTAAAGAAGGATATTCAGAACCCTTACCACAAAAATCCACAACTCAATTTCCTTTCTTCTTTTCTCTTCCTCTTTCTTTCTCTGAGCTTCACCTCTGAACCGACTCAACAAGAAATCCAATTGAGATATTATCTCAATTGAGGTCACTTACCCCATCTTAAAGAAGTCTCAACTTTCACTAAATGACCAAACAACCCCTTAAGTTCTAACTTTCATATTAACATATAAACTTTGGTCAAAATACCATTTTAACCCTGGAGTTTATATTTACAATTTAGTCCACAACTCAGACTAAATTACAATTCAACCCCATTCATATAATGGAAATTCAGGGTGTTACAAATCTCCCCAACTTAAAATTGATTTCGTCCCCGAAATCAAAGCTAGATACATAGATGAGGATATTCATTCTTCATCTCCTCTTTAGTTTCCCAAGCCACATTATCACTTTTATGATGTTTCCATGGTGATACCTTTACCATTTCCCGCTCCCCAACTTGGAAACAACATAAAATTATATTAATCTCCTTTGGTTATTAGTCAAAACTCTCCTTATTCAGCATCTATTCCTTGATGGGAATTTTAAAAATCAAAATTCCCTAATAAACTTATCTAAAAAAAATATGGTTACTAGGAGACAAACTAGTCCAAAATCGGGTTGAGTCACAACCTCTACTGAAGACTAGTAGATCAATACTGGATCCGACTGTCTACTTTATCTGCTACTTGTTACCGATTCATCGTCAAGCCTACACACACCGTCCTAGAGATTCTTATCTGAAGGGCTCAACGAGCTAACTAAATAGCACAACTAATCGTGTTGTACTTGAAACTCTTTTATGTGCTACAACATCGTCAAATGGAATCACCTCCAATTGCCAAAACAATTAGAAACAAGTATGCTTACATAACAATATATTCATAATAACAGTAGCTAGTTGAAATTATGAACATACTATACATAAAAATCCTTGTTACCATCATTACAATTCTTAACTCCCGTATTTCTGTCAACTCTTAAGACTATCTCGTCTTAGTTCATCTATCCATATCTCACAAATCATATCTTAATTCATCTCAGCTTAAGTCTAGGTATCTCACAATCATACCTAGTTCACTTAAACTACATCTCTGATACCATATTGTAACACCCTAAAAATCAGGGCCAATTTAAACTTTTAAAATATAACAAAATACATCCGAATGTCAACCAAACTTTTATATAACAGCAGAGAATTATTGTGGGGGTTCATTCTTACACAAATTGAATTCTCCAAATAACATATTAATCTAATCATGTCAACTATAATTAGATTAACTTGGTTATCTAAGCAATTCATCAAAAGTCTCCTCGTATCGTCTAAGTTCTCCGCTTATCATCAAAGGTTGAATATCAATAGCACTCGTCCCACATCCCATTACTTCCCTGAACTTGTACCTGGTAATAACATTTAATTTGAACGATTAGGCTTACGCCTAGTGAGAACATCCAATTCAAATTAAAACATTAACAACTTGATAACTCAGATATTCAAGCATATAAACAAACATGTCCACCACCATTCTTACCGTACTTATACTCGTCTCATAAAGACGGGAACATACCCGATCCCATAAATATGACTAACATTCAGAAAGTCGTATCCTCAAATTCGTGAGCCTACTACGAATCATCAAGGATTCTAGTTTATCAATCAAGTCTAAGGACTTATAATCAATCGCCATACCGTCTTCTTGGAATGGAAACAGAAATAGAACTTATATATTGCCTATCTCTAACCCACCGAAAGTTAAGTGAAAACAGCACTTACACTTCATCCAATTCTCGTTTCCACATTTCAATCACGAATAGCAACTATATTTTGCCTATTCCACTATTTCAATATGAATAGCAGTTTTACCTTACCTACTCAGTATTTCCAATGTGAATAGCAATTCTACTTTGCATATTCAATTCATTTCATATAGCCTCCCGAAATGGGATTAACAATCCACATTATAGGCTATGAATAGCAATTCTACTTTGCCTATTCGATCATTTCATATAGCCTCCCGAAATGGGATTAACAATCCACATTATAGGCTATCGCCTCCCGAAATGGGATTACAATCCACATTATAGGCGAATGGGAATTATCCATTAAGATCCTGGTCTATTCCACGTCTCTCATCACCTTAGAATCAATGGCCCCCAATGGGATCAATAAATCGCGATTCATAGTCGGGCCCCCCGATGATTCAAGGTACACTCATTCACTAGAAATTAAACCATGTGGTCAATGGCTAGTATCCGGCTCCCATAAGACCGTACCAAATTGCCCCCGATGACCTGATGCCTATTTCTAGCTACAACATGAGTATAACCGTCCCATTAAAGACAATAAGGATTGACTTGTATGTCTATGGGTCCATTACAATTTTAAGTGGTTATTTATAACAACACACCACTTCTCACAACGTATTTCATTCTATGAATACTGGATAATCTAATGTACCTTCAAAAGCTATTTTTTTCTAAAATTCTTATTTAGAAAAATAATCCGAAACCTCAATCCAAATGAGATAATTATTTAATAGGATTTGCGTCCTAAAGTTCAAAATTAAATTTGAACTCTAAATCATCTCCAAATTAATTAAATCGGTCCAATCCATAATTAATTTCCAAACTAAATTAAAACCCAATCCATAACTAATTCCAAATTAAATTAAGAACCAATCCATAATTAATTTCCGGCCCAAAATAATAAAGCCCAAATTTAAAATAAATCGGTTGGCCCAATCTGGAATTAAAAGGGACCCATTTCTGATTTGGTTCCTTAAATACCGGAAGACCACCACATGGCCCAAATTATTTAATTTCAGGAAGTCCACAGTTACCGGACTTAGTTCCGGATCGCAACCTCTTGGCCCGTTCCGGAAGTTTTCCGGATCTCAACAACTCCGGGCTTTTAAGCCCATGTTCTGGTATCACTTGATTTCGGCTCTCAAGCCCATGTTCCGGCCCAGTCTAATTTTCGGTATTTGAAATCCATTCCGGATGTTTTAGGCATTCCGGATCCCATAGAATGAATCCAATTCCGGAACCCATTTTTTTTCCCAATTCCGAAACTGAGTCCGAATACAGGGACCCCAAACCATCTTCCGGAATTTCTTAATTCCGGATCCCATACAAGTTATCCCACTTCCGGAAGTTTAATTACCGGAACCCAATCCCAATTCCGGAACCCACCAGTTCCGGAAATCAAGTCAGTACCGGAACCTCGATACTGGTTCATCTATTCTCGTCAATTTTAACCCAAAAACTCATTTATAATACAGCTTGTAAATCGACTTAAATTCAATACAAACTTACCAACTCATTCAGACAGTTTAGATACCATTTCATTCACTTTCAATTGTTAATTTCTAAATTGAAAAGAATGAACTCACCTGTTTGAGACTTTGACCCAAAATTCCAATTCCTTCTCTTCTCTTGATTCCATCACTCTCTGGAAGGATAAATCAACAGATGTTACTAAACTAATGAAGAGATTAAAGAAGGAGATTCAGAAACCTTACCACAAAAATCCACAGCTTAATTTCCTCTCTTCTTTTCTCTTCCTCTTTCTTTCTCTGAGCTTCACCTCTGAACCGACTCAACAAGAACACCAATTGAGATATTATCTCAGTTGAGGTCACTTACCCCATCTTAAAGAAGTCTCAACTTTCACTAAATGACCAAACAACCCCTTAAGTTCTAACTTTCATATTAACATATAAACTTTGGTCAAAATACCATTTTAACCCTAGAGTTTATATTTACAATTTAGTCCACAACTCAGACTAAATTACAATTCAACCCCATTCATATAATGGAAATTTGGGGTGTTACACTTTCATGGTCAATCATTCTCCTCCATCAGAAAAGGAAAATTTGTGCCAGGTATGTGAACCTATTCATCAAAGCTTAATCGAACAGATGCAACCACTTGTTGAACGAATAGATTCTTATAAGGCCACCAATAATGAACAACTGCTTGAAATTAACTCGTTAAAAGAAAAGCTAGATGTTCAAAAGCGCATAACTGAAAAGTACAAGTCCGATAATGTTAATCTAAAAGAAAAGTGTTCAAATCTTTCAATAGCACCTAAGGACTTAAGGGCCAAAATATCTGAATTGAATCTCAAAACTTGATCAGTGTGAGAATGAGAAAGCAGAGATTGTCCATCAATGCTCCTCTCTTCAAATCCAGCACAAAGAGTTGGTTTCTAAAATAACTGATCTTGAAACCAAACTTCACAAAAGAGGTCAAACTGATCAGACCATTCACATGAACAAACCTAAGGAATTTACATACTTTAACAAGGAATGGGGGAATCGGATACGATAACCCACAGTACTTGAAAAAGGTTTTGTCCAAGAGACCTATCTTTATCACTTTGGTTTTCTTGGTCTAGATAAAAAGTATCCCGAGTATAAAATCGATTGGACTGGTCCTTTTGAAGAGGAAAAGGAAGAGGAAAGTGAGGAATACAAACGCGTTCACACCACTAAAATGCAATTACCTTTTGCGTATGAGCGTATGAACTACTCGTAAAAGAAAAACCCAAAGAAATACCTCTCGAATGACTACTTTGACGGCTATAAGGTTGCGAAGCCCAAGGATTCCTCCAAAAAGGATGAGGCCCAAGCACCTGAACCCAAAACTGAGACGGACGAGTTTAAACTCTATGTTCCTCCTCTCGTTTTGTAATCGAAAATAGTCGAAGGAGACACTCGAGACGGAAAGAACCAGTTTTCAAAAGGAAAAGCAAGCGCTTATAACAGAACTTGAGAAACTCAAATCCTCCAAAACCGAATCTGTTTCGGGTGAGGCATCGGAAATCTTTCGGGATGAAATCAATAGGCTTACATCAAAACTGTCTGCTTTGGCAACAGAAGTGATGCAAGAGCAAGTAAGCAAGTTTCATCCTCAAGAGAAACTTGACATACTCCAAAACAAAAAGACGATTTCACCCGAACATTCCTCTGACTCCTCCGACACATCTTCGTGTAAAGCATTCATTGGAAAAACCTCTTCACGAAAAGGTAATGAGTCTCAAGATGATTGTGTTATAAAGAATCTAAACTCTGATTTTTTCAATGCTTCTGCACCAGATTCTTCTAAAAACACAGACACAAAGTGTTCCTCTCCTCCCTCGACCAATCCTAGTCCATCAATTCCTGATATTGATTTTTTTACATTCATGAATTTCGATGGTAGTTCAGATGAAGAGTTTGACTCTTTTCCGTTTAACAACCCTCTTCCGAGTCACACCGACTTTCTTTCTAAAGCGGTAAATCGCCCGGTCAATTTTCTTAAAGGCGAAAGTTCTACAAAACCCAAGACCCCGGCTGTGAACAAAGTTTCTAAAATTGATTCTCGTTCACAAAATCATTAACAACCGCGACAAAAGACCGGTCGATCAACTGATAAAAATCCTGTCTACTCAAAATCTGCTAACCATGTCGTTAATGATGTTTCAGATAAAAATGGTCGGGCAAAACAAGGAAAACAAAAGTGGGTAGTCAAAGGATATGTCGTGAACAAGTCGGAATCGAAGTCATTTAATACTGTTTTTTATTCTAGGAAGAACATTAATGATTGTGGTTTGAATCATTCGAATAATTCCGTTGAACAAAGTGTTAATTTTCCGATTAAACTTTTCAATTCAACATTTGATTCAGTTATCCCATGATTGTTTGTGTTGTTCTAATTGTGGTTTGAATGACTTTGATGATAATAAATATGCATCTGATTGGTTTGGTTTTTACCATGTTTATAATTCAAAGCCTAAACGTAAATCCCGTAAGATCAAAAGGAAACCCATTTCAAAACGGGCTCCCCAGTCAGAGGTTAAACCTTCACCAAAGAGGAAACCCATTTCAAAACAGGTTCCTCAGTCAGGTTTTAAACCTAACCCTCCAGGACCCATTTTCAAATGGGTTCCTAAGATCCGTTGATTCTGTTTTTGCAGGACGGTCATGTGTGGTACTTAGACTCATGATGCTCCAAGCACATGACCGGAAGGAGGGAGCTGCTCATGAACTGCACAGAGAAATAATGCGGAGACGTGAGGTTTGGGAATGATGACAAGGCACCAATTATGGGCTACGGCGACATTGTCCAAGACAAGATTATAATCAAGAAGGTATCATACGTCGCGGGATTGGGACACAATCTGTTCAGCATCGGCCAATTCTGCGATAAAGATCTCGAGGTCAGATTCAAAGCTAAACGGTGTAGCGTCCGCACTGAAGACGGAAAGGAGCTGCTTGTTGGAACTCGGAAGACCAACCTCTACACCATAGACCTCGCTGCCCTGAAGACCGATGATTCAGTCTGCCTAATGTCAAAGGCCAACTCACAACAAGCATGGATTTTGAACTGACGTCTCTCGCACCTCAACTTCAAAAATATCAACAAGCTGGTACTAGGCGGACACGTGAAAGGCATGCCCGAGCTCAAGTTCGAGAAGGACAAACTAGGCGGGGCATGCGAGATGGAACAAATGAAGCGAGCGACACACAAGCCGAAGGCCGCTCCGAGCACGTCCCGGTCCCTCGAACTCATCCATATAGATTTGTGTGGACCGATGCGTGTTCAGAGTATCAACAAGAAAAAGTATGTCTTGGTGATGGTTGATGACTTCTCGCGCTACACATGTGTAAAGTTCCTGCGTTCCAAGGACGAAACCCCAAAACTCATCATCAACCACCTGAAGATCATTCATCTGAACCTCCGACAGCAAGTTCAGACTATCAGGACAGACAACGGGACGGAGTTCAAGAACCAAACGGTGAACGAATACCTGAAATCCGTCGGTATTTCGTAAAACTTTTCTGCCGCAAGGATTCCTCAGCAAAATGGAGTGATAGAACGGCGGAACCGTACCCTAGTCGAGGCCGCTCGCACCATGCTGTCGCAATCAAAGCTGCCATTATTTCTCTGGCCTGAAGCGGTTACAACTGCCTGCTACACGCAAAACTGCTCCATCATCAACAAGCGATTCAACAAAACGCCGTACGATATCATCAATAATCGCATCCTGAACATCAAGTACTTCCACATGTTCGGATGCACCTGCTACATCTTGAACGACAAGGATGATCTCGGGAAGTTCAGTCCGAAGGCAGATGAAGGAGTATTCATCAGATACTCCATACAGGCTAACGCTTTTCGCGTTTACAACAAAACGGACAAAATCCGTCGTCGAGAGCGTAAACGCGACCTTTGATGAAGCCGCAGATTTGGCATCTAAATAACTCAGTTTAGAACTCGGTTTAACTGGCGTGTTAGCTTCCGAACTTTCACGTTCGGGATCTACACAAACCCCAGTAAATCCAAATCATGCATCTACGTCAAAATCACATCATGATTTAAATTTACTGTTTCAACATTTTTATGATGAATTCTTTAACTTACCTAACCCTCGTGTGTTTGTGCAACCCAGAATTGAAACTACTCAAATCGAGAACTCGGCGAATCTTTCCGGTCTGCCGCCTTCGACGAGCACTCCGGCAATCACACTGGAATCCCCTCAGAGCTTAACAGACACAACAACGACTGATACGGCTATTCCCCCGGAGGAACCTGTACCTATCCCAGAGATCGCACCTGAAGATTCGTCATCAACAACACTCAAAGACCAACCTATGAATTCCCCGGAACCAGAAGTTGCTCAATCTTCGACGAATCCTGTTACGTCTCCTCCGAGAAACCGACCATCATCACTTGAAGCTGTTCAAGACCTTCCGACCGATGGGTATGTGGATCCGGACACCTCGCATGCAACTCAACAACCACTTCCACACACCTCCAAATGGACTCGAGCACACCCTCTACACCAGATCATCGGCGATCCGTCCACACCAGTTCAAACGCGAGGCGCTTCTGCCAACTTCTGCTTGTTCTCGGGCTTTCTCAGCAAGATCGAGCCAACCACCGTCTCTGAAGCACTCGAAGATCCAGACTGGGTCATGGCCATGCAAGAGGAACTCAACCAATTTTAGGCCCTCAAAGTATGGCAACTCGTCCCACGTCCAACTCATAAGACGGTCATCGGTACAAAGTGGATCTTCAAGAACAAGAAAGATGAAGATGGTGTCGTTGTTCGCAACAAGGCGCGCCTCGTGGCCAAAGGATACCGCCAGCAAGAGAGAATTGACTACAACGAGACATACGCTTCAGTTGCAAGAATCGAGTCGATTCGTATATTCCTTGCATACGCCACGCACAAGAACTTCACGGTCTTCCAGATGGATGTCAATACCGCTTTTCTCAACGGCAAAATCAAGGAAGAGGTGTACGTATCGCAACCGGATGGGTTCATGGATGACAAAAGGCCTAATCACGTCTATATTCTAGACAAGGCCTTATACGGTTTGAAGCAAGCTCCACGCGCCTGGTATGACGCTCTGTCCAAATTTTTAATAAAATCAGGTTTTTCAAAAGGTAAAATCGATACAACCCTAATTATTAAAAATGAAGAAGGTCATATAGTTTTAGTTCAAGTGTAAGTCGACGACATAATTTTTGGTTCCACTAACCCACAATATTGTAAGAACTTTGCCAAACTAATGGGACAATATTTTCAAATGAGTATGTTGTGTGAGATGAACGTTTTCTTCGGTCTTCAAGTTAAACAACTGTCGACCGGGATATTCATAAATCAAGCTAAGTACATCCGAGATATTCTTCGGAAATACCAGATGGAACAGTCCTCACCAATGAAAACTCCCATGGCACCCGGTACACTGTTACACGCCGATCCTAACGGAAAGGATGTGGACACCAAAACATACCGTGGAATGATCGGTTCTTTAATGGACTTGACGGCGAGTAGACCGGATATTATGTTTTCGACTTTTCTCTGCACCCGTTTTCAGTCAAAACCCAAAGAGTCTAATTTAATTGTTATTAAACGAATTTTTTGTTACTTAAGAGGTACTGCTGATCTTGGCTTGTGGTACCCGAAAGAGACAGGTTTTGAGCTCACAGCGTATTCGGACGCCGATCACGCGAGCAACATGTTGGATCGGAAGAGCACATCGGGACATGTGCAGTTTCTGGGCGATAGTCTGGTAAGCTGGGCAACCAAGAAGCAGCAATGCGTCTCTACATCCACTGTTGAGGCGGAATACATGGCCGCCGCGAGCTGTTAACGCGGAAGTCATTTGGATGCACACTCAACTCAAAGACTACGGCTAAACCTAATCTCAAGTGCCTATCTACTACGACTCGAAGAGCGCCATTGCAATATCAAGCAATCCGGTCCAGCACACAAAGACAAAGCACATAGACGTTCGGTACCACTTTATCAAGGATCACGTCGAAAGAGGTACAATCGAACTCTACTTTGTTAATACTGAACATCAGTTAGAAGACCTATTTACAAAACCCCTGGACGAAAAGGGTTTTAACTATCTTGTGTCCAGGATTGGTATGCTAAACCTGAAGATTTGACCAAATCGTGCGCTCGATACAAGTTCCATACACCTACGAGAAACTGTCTATTCATCATCTGTTGTCTCAACTCCAGATGATTGAGTACACACTTTCTCGCATCTGTATTCTACTTGTATCGTACACATTTTTTTGTTTAAATCTCTGTATTAATTAGGTAGAATCGTTTGTTTGCTTTCTTTTAACGTGTGTTTCCTTTTATGTTCAATTACTATCGTCTCCTTTCTTCGCTATATCTGTGATTTCCTAATTTGTTCATGTGTTCAGGGGGAGCACATAAGCGTATCAGGTAAGTCTGTTCTACTTTTGAGGGGGAGTGTCACACAATTTTTCTCTAACTTCCAAAAGTTTTTTGTGTGTGGCCATTCCCAAGTGTTTCTTCAAAATCACATCACTTGCACGTTTCGAGGAGGAGCAATCTTAGTTATGTGTATAAGTTAAGGGGGAGCGTGTATTCAAACATTCCTTAAGAGGTTTTGGGTCAGAAACGTAAAAATGGGAAGAACCAGGATCATTTTTTTAATTTCTAAAGAGTATCCGGACAGGTACCCGGAAACCCTCCAATCCGGATAGGTATCCGGACCGGGTAGGTTTCCGGATGACCCACCTGGACACTTTTTCCATATAAATATCCGCTTTCTTCCCTGTTTCTCATTTTTCTGGATTCCAAAACCCACAAAACCCCTCTCGAATACCTCTCGATATTTTTTACTCAGAAACTCTCGGCTAACACTCATTTCGATCGATTTCGTTACTACTACACAGGTATGTTTTCCATTTCATCATCTAATCATTTTCGCTCGAGAACACACACAAATCGACGGTTCAATCGACCTACGGATGGACCGATTGGGGTTTTCGAACCCCGGGTCTGCGACGCATCACATTCATACCCATCAAAGCATGTTTAGGCACAATTGTTGGTGTTGTTTTGCTTCTTGCATCGATTAGACAATGCTAGGATACTTAGATGTGGGCTTTGACTTGTTTTTTGATGATTTTGATTTGACCGGATGTCGTCCGGATAGTTTCAAACTATCCGGACACATTCAAGGTTATCCGGAAACCATTCATCATTTTATATATTTTATCCGGAAAGCTATGTCACCCGGTAACCCACGTTGTCCGGAAACCTCTTAGGTTTCCGGTAAGTTCAACTATCCGGGTTGTCATTATGTCCGGTCACTTACTCATCCGGTAACTCAATTCACCCGGTAACCCACGTTGTCCGGATACCTACCAGGTATCCGGTAAGTTCAACTATCCGGGTGGTTTTGAGTGTCCGGTACTTTTAGTGTTCGGTAACTCCATTTTGTCCGGATAACTTCATTTTGTCCGAATAACTCATTTTGTCCGGATACTTCAAGTTGTCCGGTAACTTTGTGTTTCCCGGATGATTTTTGTCCGGACACTCTGTACCATGTTCCTCACTGCCAATCCTCAATCCATTCCAGATTGAGCCATTATTCGCACAAGTACGCATCAATAATCTTTTGATTCCACCAAGACTCTAACATCGTCTTTAACAGGTACTAATGGCGGATCAACAGCAACCACGAGAAAACATTCCTCCTCTTCGTGAAGCACTCACCGCTACCACCGACGTCCCGATCCTCTACGTCTATCAAGTGTGGCGCACTGCTCAAGTCGTCACGACACTCAACTCTCAAACGATAACGGCGATGATCGATCATCATCCGTTCGCACTCACACCGGATTCCTTCAGACGCCTTCTATAATTACCCGAAGCCACTGCCGGCGACCATGCTGCGTATGTTCCTGCTGTTAACGACGATACTCTCTGCACCGACATCCGTGCTATCGGCTACAATCACGCGCTCAACCGCCCATCCGCCTTCAATCGGAAATATATGGCGCCCATCTGGTACACCCTGTTCACGATTCTGAACAGGTGTCTATCCTCCAGATGGAAGGGGATCGACCAATGCACAGCCGACTTCCTCCGACTCTTCCACACCGTCTGCTACAACCGCCACATTGACTTCGCACTGATCATCTGGCGCGAGCTAGTTCAAGCCATCCGACAGATCGGCGGATCGAAGGAAAAGAAGTTCCTTCCATACCCCAGATTCCTATCCTTGGTCATCCGACAACATATGAACGCAAATCCAAACATAGTGCGACGCATGAACCATCCGGTATGTCCTCCTTTTAACTTACACTATCTAGTGATTTGTAACCCGTCCAATACCCAAGCCATTCCTTTACCAGAAGCCCTACTGGCACACGCGGACCCAAATGCACCGAGTGTGATAGATTATAGACGAGCGTTAGGCATAGGTGCTCCTGTGGTCCAGCCAGAGCCGAAGGGACCTCCCTAAGTAGCTAGATCTGAGAGACGTGAGGGTCCAAGGACTCTTGGAGGTAGAGTTCGGGTAGCTGGGGCTCCCGGACGGGGAGTGTTGAGAGTACATTCTGGGAGGGGAACAGACGCGGGCAGTGCATTGGATACGCGTGCCGATACCCGCCAACAACCCCACCAACACACAGTTCGACCAACTACCCCTTCACATACCCGTACCATGACTGAAATCGGACCGTCGACATCCCTACACGAGGTCCCGGTCGTCACTGCCTCACAAAGACCAATGCTTGATCGCGACCCTGAAACGGATACAACCAAACCGATCTCACCGTTCACCCAAACTGATGCTTTCGACTCCGACACTACCGACTTCGATATGGAACGCGCTTACCACCTATCGTTGATTCCACCCCGTATCGGGCATCAACCGCCAATGACCGAAGGATCTCCATCCAACTCACCCACACCCTCCAACATCCCTACATCCCAGCCAATTGCGGGAGACATAAGGAGAGAAGAGGGAGAATTAGTTGAAAACTTAGAACAAGTGAGGCGGAGAGAATTGAGATCGAAAACGAATAATGAGCGACCAAGCGTACAAAATAGAGAGGAAAACGAGCGAATTCAAGCCCGTGTCGCCCAGGTAGCCACATCTGCTGCCTCGTCTCATCTGTTGGGGCGGGACATTGAAGAATACGTCGTGGACCTAGCGACGCATTTGCACATCCCCCTTAGCCACTCAGCCAGCTCTCAACAGTTGGTTGTTTCATTTTCACACGGGGATTTAGCACAAAATCTACCGGTCTCTCACTCGGAGAGTCTCGGTATTGAAACAAGAGAACAGCCTCCCCCGTTCTCGACTTCTTTCTGTGCACCTTTGAGTCTAGAGCCATTTGCTATTATAACATCTTCTTTGGCTAGGACACAGGACGAGACTGCTACCATCGGTGCTCTTAGTGACCCGATCGGAACTTCCGTAGTATGTCTGCCATTGGGCGGAATACAAGGATCGGAAGGAAATCCTACCATAGCCAACATCACGCCGGCTATGAACGTAGGTGGCACTTCTGTTGATTCAACAGTCGTGACCTCAACGGGCAATCTAAGTGAGCCCGGTGGTGATGACTTACCTGACATTTTATCAAGGAAATATCTGGACGGCGCCTTAAAGGTTGTCCGCGAGTCACTGGAAAAGCAGTTCACAACAGAGCTCGATAAAGTGAAAAGCCTCATCAAAGGGAATGATAAAGTGGTCGGAGCCGAAACCAGACCAACACCTCCACCGGCACCTGCTTCGCACACTTATTCGGTGGATGATGTGAAGACCATGCTCCTTGCCAACTGCTCCAGTACAACAACACCGACTCTTCGACTAAAGCAGATCTCATCACCGTTCTACGATCACACACATCTGCTCAACCGTCATCCGTATCCAACCGATTGGACCAGCTTGACACGACTCTTAAGAACGTTCAGAAAGCCATTACAACCTTGTCCGAAAGAGTCGCCTCACTCGAAGACACATGCAAGAGTCAAGCTGGCGAACTCAAACGCCGACACGATGACCAGGGTGATCCTGATCACCGTGAGGGGGAGAACAAGAGACAAAGACTGACTGAGTCCGGCCCAATCGCTCTTGAAACTACTCCAACGGTTCAACCGGAACCATCAGCTGTGGCACAAACCGAAGACCAACCTGAAGCCCAGTTGAGCTTAGTCGAGATGGTCATCGACATGGACATCTCAGACGATGAAGACCCAACAGTTGAAAAGCCCGAGGAAGAATCACAGGCTCTGATCATATATTCTGCACCGGAAAGGCCCGCACTTGATCTGATAGATCCTGAATCTAAGATCAACCCGGAGACCGAAAACGCATGGTATCAAAAAGCCGCCAGTGCGATAAACTTCGAGGTCAACCTGATCTTCCCTACCGATGCCGATGATGAAATAGACTACAATCAGTTTCTGCTACAAAACCTTCAGAGTACCCCAATCTACGCTAATCAAATTCCCGAGACTTCAACAGAAAATCTTCCGACATTTCCTCAGCAACAACAAGCTCCTGATCAACCTTAACCTCCACAACAACCTGTCCGATGGGAGAAGATCATCGTCCTCATCTCGTTCCTAGAGGACTCCCTGAAAAGGTTGTTTGTACACAAGCTGTGTGAGCTCGACCCAGCCTTCTGCCTCGGATTAGCCAAGTTCGATGAAGCGTACAGGAAACAGTACTTAGAGGCAATGAAAAGGTGTCTACCAGTCATCCAGGTCAGAATAAAGCACAAGATCACCGAAGTTGTGAACATCCAGTCTGGCCGAATCCTGAAGATCTGGTATCTAGTTTTTACGGTTAAACGTGAAGATGGAAATGAATGAAAGTTCTCCGAAGCCGACTTCAAAAACCTACGACTGACAGACTTCCACGCCTTACTCAAAGACCTTCGAACCCGAGCGATCCGACCGTTCCACATCACCAAATCTCTCAAAGCTGTAAAGCGTTTTCTGAAACACAAGGTGATGATGTCCTACATCACGGATTTCCAGATGGGAGTTGAGCACCGAACCAAAAAGAAAAATCTTTTGAAACCAGATCAGAAAGCTCCAGAGCTGAAGATGTACCCCGTCAACTCGCTGCTTCTACAACCAGAGTTTGGAATCGTCTATCTCAACGAGCAGAATGAGAAGAAGTTTCTCCGGTTTAGCCAAGTTGAAAGATTCTGCGACGGAACTCTTCTAAAGGTCAGAGATGCACTTAGAGCCATAATCTCCAAGGAAAAGGAACTCCGGATTTCGTTTGCTGCAAATAGTAACGAAATAAACGCCCGAGAAGCCTTGGAACTTGTTGAAGACCGCATGGAGTTTGGTAAAGCAATCTGAAGCTTCGAGATTATGTTCGCGCTCCGAAAGAGATACGTCGAGAACTGCCGCGAGATTGAACTTCGATTCAAAGGGGGAGATTGTTGGGAATAAATCATGATTGAATAGAAGTTCAGGGTATTAATTGTAAATATTGTATTTGGGCTTAATTATATAATGGGCCATAGGCTTGATAGATTAGGCCTTGATATAAATAGAGTTTTAAACCTATTGTTTTAGGTTAATCGTTTTAATTGTTCTTGATCATCTGTAAAGAAACTCTCTAAAAGTTATTCAATACTATATGGATGACAAGTTGAAATCATTCTGACTGATTACTATTCTATTGATTTCTATTATGTATGCACTAATCTGGAACTCACAGGTTTGCAAAAGAAACGCACCCTATATATATACATATATACATATATATAGGGGTGGGTTTAAATGAAAACTCATTTTTCATTGTGCATGTGAGAACCAATATTAGTCATTGATCAAAATTTAGAAAATTAATCAATGGTTAAAACATAATAAGATTAATTGAAAAGTAATTAGGGGCAAAACTGGAAATTTGAATCAACGCCTACCTTATTTGACATTTTATTTTCTATTTTAATTAAAAAACTTTTACCTCCTTAAAGTTTAAAATAAATTATGTAACACCCTCAAAATTGGAAGAGCAACTAAATAAAAACTTCGATTAAATAGACAAACGAAGATAAAATTCTTACAATGAACCATCCTTGAAATCACCTCAAAATTTGAAACGTCACTACTCCAACATTATCCACAATCTAAGTCATACACCAAGACTACAAAGGTTGGGTGTTACTCAACCCAAAAAAAAGTTGCTATTCCCAAAACTGCGGAAGACTTCACCAAGCCCCTTACTTCTCGAACACACATCTAGCACTCCACTCTTCATAGTGTCACTAGAACTACTCCCCAACCGGAACCTGCTGCACATGTCGACAAATAAAAAGGTTAGGCTAACGCCTAGTGAGTTCAAGAGTTTACATCATGATTAAATAACTCATTAGACAAAAGGATGCAACTTAAATCATGATTTCCAAACAGGGATTTATATTAAATATACCAACAACCCATTTTCCAAATGCACACAATTTCCGTGACGAAAGCTCCAATGAAAATCATTTCTCAACAATGGACTCAATTTCAAAACTCACTCAAGATGTGAATAAATATTAAATTTCCAAATAATATCAACGTGAATAAAACTCCAATAATCGAAACATCCAAACAAGAATGAGGCATAATATACGCCATCGACAACATGGCTAAAAGAAATACCCGAAACTACACCTTTCGGTGACGGGGGAGACCTGATTTCATCGAATGTGGCGAATACACAAGTTAAACCACAATTATAAATTATAACATGTTTCATGGATGGAAAAACATATGGCATCAACCTCATCTGGGTCTTTAGTCAATCTTGGACATCAACCCAAACCGGATCTTTAGTCCATGGAGACATCAACTCAAACCGAGTCTCTAGTCTAAGGAGACATCAACCCAAACCGAATCTCTAGTCTATTGTGACATCAATCAAAATCGGATCTTTAGTCAAGTGAGGCATCAACCCAAACTGGATCTTTAGCCTAGTGAGACATCAACCCAAATCGGATCTTTAGTCCACGGAGACATCAACCCAAACCAGATCTTTAGTCTATTGAGGCATCAACCCAAACCGAATCTTTACCTTGGAATTTATACATGACTCCAAAAGAATAATCAATGCATTCAAATCATGTAATTCCCAAATAAGATGCAACTCATGCAAATCATGACCAAAGCTTCACATCGAGCTATCAAAATCGTACAAATGTCCTCAAGACCCAACAGATTCCAAAAACCGAGCCATAAGCTCAAACGATTAAATGATCATTTGTTAAAAGCCAATATATGCAAATGAAGTGTATCTAACCCACATTTTGCAAATACAAGCTCCAAGGCATGACTAACTCAAAACCCCTTCATTACCACCTTCCAAATGAAGTCAAAACCATTTATACATATACTCAGTGCTTCATAACCTGATAATGTCTATAATTCGCAATGGTTTATAAAACCCAAAAGCACCAAGAATGCATAATTGTCAAATGGTCTTCACATATGAGACAAAACACTCGAAATGGCACTTTCTCAAATAAAGCGCAAATAAGTGTACAACACATCCAAAGCTCCATCTCGAGCTACTAAAACCGGCAAACACCCTAAAGACCCATTTAAGTATAAAACAAGCCTTTAAAGGCAAATTATACGTTTGACTAACGCGTTGCCAACACGGTTACATAAACCAAAATACATCGTTACCCCAAAATCTTTGTCTCTTGACTCTTAAATGGCCTTCGGCCCAAAATCAAAAGGTTTACAATTCTCAAAATGTTCATAAGGTCGAGATTGACCAAAACCCACAACTCACACGTTCACATTTTCAAAACATAACATATTATAAATATTGCATAATCTCAACAAACACTAAAAGTGCACTTTGACCAAACAACCTCCACTTATGCAATAAATTAACAAAACACCTTCATTCGTGATTTATTTATCCATTACCCAAAAATCCCAAATGTGGGTGTTTTACAAGATTTATAAAGCTCAACACTATGATTATCAAAACCTACTAAATAACTCAACAATTGATATTTTTTTGGAAAACACATAACCACTTTAAAATAAACATTTTGGCATGTACAACGTTTTCACAAATCAACTTGAACTCACCTTGCTAGATTTAGGCTAAATCTAGATTTCCCCCCAATATGAGCTCCTTTGAAGAAACTTGAATCCTCAAGCCAAATCTTCCAAAAACCTTAACCACAACTTGGATTCACCAACCGAACACCTCTAGTGTTACCAAAACGAACCACAAACTCCAAATCCTCAAAATGGAGAAAAAGTGTTGGACGAAACCCCAGAAAACTTTGATGAGGAAGATGAAATGAAAGGATTCTTGCTTTAGCTTCCAAAACCATGATAAATGAAGAAGGGACACTTGAAAACTTGATTCTTGGGGTCTAAAAGGCTCAAAATCGACATTGGGGGTGAAGGGTTTCTGTTCTTGGGAGAGAAAAACGAAATGGGTGAAGTTGGAATGAGAAAAAGACTTTGTCACATTCGCTGGTGCCCCCGGACGATAGTGACATGCGATTGTGACAGTGTCACATTCGCTGGCACAATCGCACAGGTTGTACAGAGAGTTTTTGGCATCCGACGATTGTGACATGCGATTGTGACAGTGTCACAATTGCGGGCACTATAACACAGAATGTACCGAAACTTGTTTTGGCCATAACTTATTCGTTTTAGCTCCGTTTTTGCTCCGGAAAGAACCATTGGACTCGTATTTGAATTATCCATCCAACAAGACTGTAAATACTAGGATTTAATCCAAAATCCTATTTTTCATATTTATCTTAAATGTCAATACCTTTTAATGATCGGGGTGTTACAAATTATCTTAAAAATTATTAATATTTTAATCAAACAAATTACATCTTAAAAATGAGAATTTTGTGCTCTTTGATATGATATCCATCTCGATATAGTTTTTTTTTTCATTTTAACCGTTTTTTACGTGAAAATGCTATATGTATATATGTGTGTGTGTTATATTTATTATGAATATGTATGCATGTCCACGGGTGTCCACATTCAGTATGAATAACAAATGTCAATGTTCATTCACTATTCATGATGAATAATACAACATCCAAGATGAATAATACACGGATTCATGATTCATGTATTATTCATCTTGAATCGTGTATGTTTCACCCTGAATGATGTATTATTTATTCTGAATGATACATTATTCATGATGAATAATATATGAATGACCCGTGAAGGTGTGGACACATGACACTCTCTTTTATTCTATGATTCACAACCGAAACTTGGTTTTATAGATTATGAATATGTTTGCACATCCTCAGGCGTCCATATTCAGTATTACTAACAAAGGTGAACGTTCATTCACTATTTATGATGAATAATACAATATTCAAGATGAATAATACACGACTCATGAATCGTGTATTATTCACCCTGAATGATGTATTATTCATTTTGAATGATACATTATTCATGATGAATAATACATTAATGACTCGTGAAGGTGTAACACCCCAAATTTCCAGTATTTTAATTATTGGGATTGCGAACGTCCGCATATGGCTTAGGTCGGACGTTCGTGTTCAGTCGGAAGTCCGCATGATTATGTGGAAGCAGCAGAGAAATTTGGGATCCTGGTCGAGTCAAGGACGGACGTCCGCATAGGCTTCCAGCCGGACGTCTGCATGGCCTCTGATAGATTTGTGTGCTTTTTACTTTCTAGCCTTTCCCTCTTCTCTCTCCTATCCTTTATAAACTGGATCAGATCTGGTCTCTTTTCACCTCCAAAACCCTAAATCCCTCACTTCCTCTCCATTTTTCTCTCCCAAATACAAACCCTACACCATTGCTATGAACCTTAACCATTCCCATAACCTTTCGTTTGGGTATGAGAATGTTTGTGCACCATCAAACTAAGGAATGGAAGCTAGGAGCAAAGGTTCATCATATTCATCTCCATTTCTTGAGATTCTAGTATTTGGAGTTTTACTAAAGGTGTATGGGGTAAGTTCTTCCTCTCCTTTTTAAACTTTCTTATAAGTTGTAAATGTTCCATTTGTGACTTCCTAGTGTTTATGTTTCTCAAATTTTGGTTTGAATGGTTTTGGAGAAGTTAGGTCAAAATAAGGGTTTTGGTCAAAATGGAGATTTTAATATAAGATGTTTGGGGAATGATTCCAAGTGCTTGGATGTGTATATTTAAGTTAGAAAACTTGTGAATCTAGGGTTTAGAGGAATTGCTTGTGGATTCAAGTTTCTTCAAGGGAACTCAAGTTTGGGGAAAATCTAGATTTAGCCTAAATCTAGCAAGGTGAGTTCAAGTTGCTTTGTGAAAACTATGTAGATGCCAAAATGTGTATTTTTGAAGTAATAATGTGTTTCAATGTGTTGAGTAAATGTCAAAGTTTTCATATTTGGTAACTTTGGGTTGATAAATCTTATGAACTGCTCATATTTGGATTTCTAGATATTTTGACGAGTAAATCTCATAAGTATGTTCTTTTGGTGATTTATTGTACAAATGAGGTCTATTTGATGATTTATGCATTTTAGGTATATTTGGTTTTATAAACTATTTGAAAAAATGCACGTTATCGTGTTACGAGGCATTTTGGAAATATAAGGGTATAAGTCCAATCCGTGATGGGTTTTGGGTTAATCATATCTTTAAGGTATGTGTTTACATAAACGTCTTTTAAATGCGTTTTATTTATATGAGGACCGTTATTTGTTGGTCAAATGGGTTTTGAGCATTTTATCTCGATTTTGACTTAAAAGAGTCTTGAGGACATTTGTCCAATTTTAATGGCTTAATGTAGAGCTCCGTTTATCATTTGCATTTATTGCATCTTATTTGATAATTACATGCTTGAGTGCATTAGTCATTCATTTTAAGTCATGTAATTTTAGCTGTGTTGCATGGGATCCATAGGCACGTAAGTCAATCTTTATTGATAGTCAATTGGGTACTACGGGCATGGTCTCCGGTACCCATGTTTTATGACCTTAACTTTTCAAGTAAACACTAGAAGTGTTGAGTCCGGGGTGGTGCTATCGTGTGGGTAGGCACTAGGACCTCCGCCATTCGGGGTAATGCCATGGTTGTAGTCCTCGAATGTTGTCGGGCCGTTTGGTGTCGCTCATGGTATCTTGACACTTAGGTCAACCGACTCTTTGGGTGGAACTTGATGAGGAGTCGTAGGGACATTTGAGATTTACGTCGAGACATGTTGTGCGATTAACGTTGTATGGTATACTTATGTGTTCCCTCCACTCTCAATGGGTACGTGACTCCCCCCGTTGTTGTCAACCATTATTTTCGGATGTTTTATTATCGATTGGGTCTCTTGCGAGTAATTGCTATTGATGACTTTAACATTGGACCCCCTCCACATATGTTAAGGTTTGCATGAAGTAATTATTGTCATGCTTTGATAATTGAATTTTATTCTATTTACGTTTCACGTGAGTAAAGGGAGTATTTCTATTTAAGCGCTTTGACACGTATAATGGGATTTTGGGAAAGACATCACCATTTTATTCTAAACGTTTTGCATAAATAGAATCGTGACTTAAGTTGTAATCTTTCCGTTTTATTGTTTATTTGGTAATGAAAACTTTTGAACTCACTAGGCGTCAAACCTAACCTTTTACTTTCCAGCATGTGCATCAGGTACTTGTTGGGAAATTGGTACTAGCGACATCATGAAGAGTGGAGTGCTAGTTAGAGGCACGAGAAGGATGTCGTCATTGAGTGATGTTTCCGCATTTGAAGATAGCGTTCAATATGGGGTTATAGTAGCACCCGATCTTGATTTAGTCTTTGTATAAGATTTGAGTAATTGTTGATAGAGGTTTTACAGGATTTAAGTCGAGGTATTTCAAGCATTGATTTGTAGGAAAAGATTCTATTCTTTATTCGGTGTAATATTAAAAAATTTAATAAAGTTGCTCTTTCAAGATTGAGGCTGTTACAGAAGGTGTGGAGAAGTAGCGGGCTCTCTTTTGTTCCCCGGTTCACAGCCGAAACTCGATAGGTTCTCGATTCGTCTCGATGGGTGTTGGGTTACGGTGATGAAGAACGCAATGCCTTACGACGTTGAAGAAAGTGTTGAAGAAGGTGATGTCGAGTTACGAACTTACGGTGTCGAGGTGTTGTACACACTTGAACATACACAAATATTCATAATGAATATAACACACATATATATAGCATTTCATGTAAAAAACGGTTAAACAACAAAAAAAAAATCTATATCGAGATGGATGTCATATCGAAGAGCACGAAATTCTCGTTTTTTTCGATGTAACTTGTTTAATTAAAATATTAGTAATTTTTAAGATAATTTATTTTAAACTTTAAGGGGTAAAAAAATTAATCAAAAAAAATAAAAGGTCAAATATGGTAGCTGTTATTTTAAATTATCTTCATTTTTACCCCTAATCACCTTAATTAATAATTTTAATTAAAAACTCTATTTAATATGAGTTGTTGAATCAATAGAGATGGAGGGCCGAGATCCGTTCTCACGTGCACAATGAAAATTGAGTTTTCATTTGAACTTTCATTTCTCTCTCTCTCTCTCTCTCTATATATATATATATATATATAAGATTTACATATTTAGTCCTTCTAGAAACTACGTTAGTGCTTGATTACTCTTCATAAATCTTCAATCTTGCAACACAGCCCTCCAATATTCCTAGCAAGCTAGATTCAGGCCTTAGAACAAAATAAACCAATAAACTAAACTAAGTTAGGAAGTGTCAAGATTATAAAATATATTAAGAGTTAAGTTTTGATACCCTTCCTTAATTTTGACACTTGAATAAATCAAGCATGTTTAATTTGAACACAAATAACTATGTTAGGTTTACAATAAGAGACATTGTAAATATGTTTGAAGGTTGTTCAACTGATTTTTTTTCTCACAAATTTTAACAATCCTACAGAAATATTTCACGAACTTGATGTATATCAATTTATATGTGTTCTATTCTTTCGTGAAACACTAGATTATTAGCAATTTGTATTGCATATTTATTATTAAAATATAAAGCTTACAATAAGTAAATTAATACTTTTAAATCAAATAATATACTAAGAACCCAGATAATTTGACATGTAGTTAAAGCAGTGCTCGTATTCTGATTGTGCCAAAAGACCAAGAAAAAATATTTTGGTTTCTTACTTCTCCAAGAGAGGCAATCTCCTAGAAAGAAACAATAACCGGTAACAAATCTTCTAGTAGAAAAACACTTGCCTCAATTAGCATCCACAAAAATATTTACTCTAAACTTAGCAGAACGGAAAAAACTAGCATTTCACTTGTTGATAGCTTCAAAAATCTCAAAACTCTAAGAACAAGTTAAGATCAGAACGAAGAGATGTGCATATATTGACTCAACCAATGCACACCAAAATCTATATCATGACGAGTAACAAGCAAATATCAGACAACGGATGATCGAAAGACGAAGAACCGGCATAATCTGTAACAAGAAGATTTATATCCATAGGAATACTTGTTATATTACAACCAAGATAACCAAAATCATTTACAAGATCTAAGCAATGTTTCCTTTGAGACATACAAAGACCTTTTCGGTACATAAAGTCTCAATTCCAAAGAAAGGTTGAAGTTTTCCTAAATCTTTTATCAAAACACTAGTATTTAGATGCTCTTTTTTACGTTATCTATTCGCAAGTATTACAACCTGTTAGGGTCAATTTATGTTGAATAGAAGTTCAAGGGCTGAATTGCAATTTATCATTTTGAGCCTTAATTGTGAACGGGCCGTGGGCTTGTTACCACGGGCCCATAGTATATAATGTTTTGTTTAGCTTAGAATTAAGCTAGTTGTCAATTTCCACTTTCAGAACTCTATTGTAATTCTCTCTGCATTATTGAAAGTGAATTGGATGACCAGTTGAAATCATAACACCTGTTCATTGTCTATTGATTTCTATTACTTGTTGCACGGATCTGGAACTCACAATTGGTATCAGAGCAAACGGACGAATCGGTTCAAAGTGATTCTTGATTTCTGGTAAGAATTTCTATTCGAAAAATGTCGACTGTGTTCTTGTTGTTTAAAAATCTCATATCTTGATTCTGATAAAATTGATTGATTTCGCATATCATACTTGGTTAGTATCATCATTATATGCAAATCTACAAGTTTACACATCTTAATTCGACTGTTTGATTGTGTTATTAGTGTTAATGCCAAAAATTGCACCAAAGTACAACTTAAGGTCGATGTGGACTTTAACAACTAAAGAAAGGAATCGTTCGACAAAAGCGTGCGACAAAGACAGAAATGTAAATGAAACAGAGATTTTGGTGACGCAGGAAAAACCTCAACGAGGAAAAAACCCGCGGACGACTGTGGAAGTCGTCGCTGCACTATGGTCGCCAAACAGGGGCGATGTCCTTGTGTTCCTGGTGTCGATCGTACAGAGATTACAATACAAATGATAGAAAGACTTCAAAATGTAAAGTAACAAATGTTTTGAGTGTAAAAACAATGTGCGTCGTGTGTTAAAACTGTTTGTCGTGCGCTGATGTCGTGCGTCGAGAGCGATCTTCTACGAGTGATTTCTTCGTTTCGAGTGCTTGTGGCTGTTTTTCGATGTTGTGTCTCTGTGTTTCTTTTTCGTCCTCTTGAAATGATGATTATCCTTGATATTTATAGTCTTCGGACGCTTTAATTGGCTCATTAAATACTTCGATAACTGTCGTAACGGACGTCGTCTTTAGTGCTGTTTAATGACCTTCATCAGTTATAGCCGTTTGTCCATTAATGATGTTGACTCCTGCATTAAACAATGAACAAACGTAACAGTTTATGTCATGCGTTAGTTGGTCGAGGTCGCATGGTTCTATGCGACGGTCGTGTGAGCTAGGCGACGTCGAGGTCGAGTGTCGTGAGGTAAAAAGACTTTCGATTTTATCTTTAATCAAGAGTTTAAAGTACTTATGATTTTACCTTCATTATGGAAAAGGGAATAAGTGTTTCCTTACCTTGGTCGTGGTCGAGACTGGTGAAATTTTGCCCAAACAGTTTGCCCCCAAAATTTGAAAGTAGGATGGCAAATTCGAATTTTAAATTTTGTCAGTCGGATGCATAGAATTATGACACGTGTCGAAAGTTACCTTGGTTGTCTTGGAACTGGATCGATCCGATTTTAACTGAATGAGAAGTCGAAAAGGAAACGAGATCGTGACGTCATACTGACGCACGATCGTGCTTACCAGCTGTCTTTGACAGGTGTCGATGATCTGTGTGGTCATACGAAAAGACGAGGGCACGTGGCGATTATCAAAGGGACTCGACTTGACTCGATTTCTTGCATAAATAGAGACCTTGACAGATCATTTCCTCGTTACGCCTTCGAAGAGTTTATTCAGAAAGAGATTCTGCCTTGATTTCTTTACCATTTTTCGTCCAATCTTTTCTGAACCCGTGAGAATCTTCGACTTGGTTAATATTGTTCAAGGTCTAGAGCGCTTATATAAGGTACGAATTATGTCGATTCCTTTAAGTCTGTTAGAAATGTCAATAGATCCTGAAAGCACTATTCAAGAACAATCGGGCCTCGATGAGCTTAGAAACCTAGCAAAAATCCCTGCGTGGGTTGAACTGATTTGCCCAGGTCAGATTCGATCGAACGAATGTCCCGAGGGGTATATTGTGATATACGAATACCTCTTTAAGATAAGTTTCGAATGGCCCTACTCGCCACTCTCTAATGCTTTTATGCTAGAATTCAATTTAGCACCATGTCAGCTAATGCCCCAATTCTGGCGAGTCGTACAAGTGATCGAGCGTGTTACTAAGAAATGGGATACTCCCATGAATGTACGCGACCTCCTCTTGGCTTATCAAGCCAAGAAGGACGGGTGTCATCGTTGTAGCTTGCACTCTAAGCTTAAGGGTGATCGTACCTTGGTCTTAAAGACCGCTGTAAACGATCGTAAATGGAAGACTCAGTTTGTTTTCGTGCGTAAGTCTACCCTTGATTCCGAGAGTGATTGGATTAGGACCGGATGGAATACATTGGGTGAGTTTTAAAACTTCACTGTCGTATGTCGTGGTTTGTGATTCTTACCTGATTTTTAACTTGTTGTTTTTATATCGATAGCTATCAAGTTCAAGGACGTGAAGCCTTATTCCAACTCTCAAGCAAGAATCGACGTCTTTCTGGAGTTCAGCGTCGCGGAGCGTTCGTTCATCATGCGACACTTAGGGGATGATGACAAAGATTTGGTATTCTTAGGAGAGAATTGAGGGAAAAGACGTGAGGAAGAAGAGGGGGAAGAAAAGGAGTCGAGAGAAGAAAGAGAGATGACTGGTAAGCATACCTTCCTTTCTAGATTACTTCGAATCTCCTTTCTTTGTGCTTTTCATAATATTTACTCTTCTGTGGTTTCTAGGGGAGTCTCAACCACAGATACCGAGTGTCTCTGCTAAAAGAGCAGCTGAGCTTGAGCTTGCTCGTAAGGGTAGGGAAAAGAGGCAGAGAGCCTTGTTCGTTGGTCCTGAAGTCCCAAAGAAGACGAGGACGACGATCCCGAGGGAACCGTCTTCGGGGGATAATGACTCGTCGAGAGTCATTTCGCCTGAGAAGGCGAAGGTCGCGTAGCCTAGGAAGACTTCTTCCAGTGCGATTGCTGCGACACCCATCAGTTCTGCTCCTCCGGCGGAAACAGCGAAGTCCCCGTCAGCCACGTCGGATCCTTTGTCGGTCGGCAAGGGCAAGGATCACCCGACGGGAGGGGCTAAGGTCACGACGGTTAATTTTACATTGCCGTCGGACTTTATGATCAGCAGTGTCCTAGACGGGACGAACCTATTTCCTCATCTGGGGAAATATCTGCTCCCCTCTTTCAGGGAGCGTTTCGAGGGTTTTCCTATCGAGGAGACGGGAGCTCATGTCGCCGGGCTGGCATTCATGGTAAGTCTTTCTTTCAAAACTTGGTTTGTTTATCGTTTTTCGTTTGTTCGTTGTCGTTATTTACTAACGATGTTTGTTTTATAACTTTGTAGGCGTTCCAGGCTTCCCTGGATTTGCGGGGCGAGACGACGAAGATAAAGAATCTAATGTCTGTTGCGCATGAGAGAGAGAATGCGGCGTTGGATAGGGCGAAGGTCGCCGTAGAGCGTGAAGAGGCTCTGTCAAAACGTCTTGATGACGCCCTGAAACATCTATGTTGGGAACTGAAGATTTGCTAAGTATGGTTAGTACTGCCAGAACAACGTTAGTACTGCCAGAACAACGTTAGTACTGCCAGAACAACGTTAGTACTGCCAGAACAACGTTAGTACTGCCAGAACAACGTTAGTACTGCCAGAACAACATTAGTACTGCCAGAACAACAATACTACTGCCAGAGCAAGGTTAGTACTGCTAGTAAAAGTTAATGCTGCTGGAACAATGTTAGTACTGCTTGTGCATAACGATGTTAATACTGCTGGTGATCATAATTTTGGAATGCGAGAAGGTTGGAGATAAAGATGGAATGATTGAAGATAAGCATGAAAGAATATTCTGAAGATCAATTTTGTTTTGATAGTTATCTTGTAATTATTTAGTATAAATAGATGTTGATAGATAGCTATTCGGTACGAGAGATTTCAGAATTCGTTTTTGTTTTAGAGAGAATTAACCTCAAGGTTTAGAACCCTATTTCTAGAGAAGTAGCAGTCGTCTTGTTGAGCCTGTTCAACAAGATTGAGGTTTGGTTGTAAACTTGTGAGTTGAAGCATTGAATACAAACAGATTGTGTTTTCTGATTAGTTGTTCATCGAGTGTGTTGAATTAAAGTTCTATTCCGCAAGATTCTTTAATTCTGATTTCTAAGTATAGTTATTCTTGTTTGGAATTGATCCTGACAAGTGGTATCAGAGCTTGGTTTCTTAGAAATCTACAATCATTATGGACAACTCAGTTGAATCAAACAGTAATCTTGTTTCAAAGGTTTCCATGCTCAGGCCTAATGAGTTTGACATGTGGAAAATTAGAATCAAGCAGTATATTTTGCTTACTGATTATTCCATTTGGGATATTATAGAGAATGGTCCATGTGCTGAAGGAAAAGTTGGACCAGATGGCAAACGACCCCCTCCAAAGACTGATGCAGAAAGAAAGGTTAGACAAACAGAGATGAAAGCCTTAAGCACTCTGATTTTGGCTATTCCCAATGAGTATCAGCACCAATTTCATCACTGCACTGATGCTCAGATCTTATGGAATGCATTTGGAAAAGAGATTCACTGGTACCAAGAGCACCAAGAGGAACCAGAAGGCAATTCTTAAACAACAATATGAAAATTTTACTTCTACAAAGAATGAGTCTATGACTCAAACTTTTGATAGATTTAATAAGTTGATTGGAGAATTGGCTACAGTTGGAGTTCATATGGAGGCTGATGATGTCAACAGGAAGTTTCTAAGATCATTAGGTGAGGAATGGACAATGTATACTGTGTCTTTCAGACAGAATGACCAGTTAGAAGATTAAGAGCTTGATGATCTTTACAATGATCTTAGGGTATTTGAAGCAGAGGTTGAAGCCAAGAAGAAGCCCTCAGGATACGTGTATAATGTTGCACTCCTATCAGCATCAACTGATTCTACTGCTAACCCTGAATCAGTTAGTACTGCTGGTGGAGTCAATCAGGAGAAGGCCAATGATTCTGTACTAGAAGCTTTCTTTTCTAGTCATGTTAACTCCTCATTGATTAATGATGACTTAGAACAGATTAATGCTGATGATCTTGAGGAGATGGATATCAAGTGGCAGATGGCTATGCTTTCTATGAGGGTGAAGAAGTTTATAAAGAGGACTGGGAGAAACAACTTTTCCCAAAGAAGAGAAGATGGTGCTGGGTTTGACAAGTCTAAGGTGGAATGCTACAAGTGTCATAAGATGGGACACTTTGCCAGAGAATGCAGAGGAGGAGTATCTCAAAACAACCATCAACAAGCTCAGACTGGAAGCTTCAACCAGAACAGAAACTCTGTTCAAGCCCTTGTTTCTCAACAAGGAATGGGATTTGATTGGAGTGATCAAGCAGAAGAGGCAATTCAGAATCATGCACTCATGGCAGAAGTCTCAGATCTTCCTACTGAGGTAAAATCTAATCTTTGTTCTCAAGCTTGTATAGACACTGTGAAAAGGTATAGAGATCACAACCAGGGAATGTGTGATGACCTTAAGAGATTAGAAAAGGATAGAAGAGATTATGTAGTGATTGTTGAGAGGTTTGAAGAACAAATTAAGGCTTTTCAAGCCAATGAACTTCAACACTCATATGATACAAACTACTGGAAGTGGGAAAAGAATGGTCTGGAGTTCCAACTGAAAGAGTATAGGGAGGAATGTGAAAAATTAAAAGGAGAACTTGAGAAAGTAAAACTTGATGTTGAAAAGTTTTCATGTGCTTCTAAAGTCATGGACACCATAATAAATGCTCAAATCCACAGTAAGATGAAACCAGGCATAGGGTACAATGCCACACCCCCACCCTACAACAACACATACATCCCTCCTAGGTCAGACCTGTTAGAAACCATGGATAGGAAGGACTTACCTGAAGGAGCTACTAAAGTAGATCCATTAGATGAAGTTGTTGTTGAGGATAAAACTGAAAAAGAAGAGTCTAAGAAAAGGAACAAGAATGTCAGTGGTGAGATCCCCTTAGAGAATTACATCAAGTCTAATGAGAAAGGTGGAAGTCCCTGGGATAAGAACAATGAGATGAAAAGATCTGAAAAAGGAAAGGGAGTTCATTATACACAGACCACTGTTGTGAACTCCAATACTTGTGAACATTGTTCTTGCAAGAATTCTCAAAAGAATGAGCCCCAAAAACATGATAAAAAGAGGGGAAATCAAAGAAACTGGAATAATCAGTGGGCTCAAAAACAAGAAGTTGATCTGCAAATGATTAACAGACCAAAACCTTGTTTTATCTGTGGCAAACTGAATCACCTTGCCAAACACTGTTATTTCAATCCTATTAACCAAAGGATAAATTTTCAAAGAACTTTTCAAAAATCAAATGGTTATAGGAAGCCTGTAAGGAACCATGTGGCTAAGAAACAAGCTAAATCCAAAAGCCACATGAGGAAAAAGACTGAAAAAGAATGTGTCACAATGTGGGTTCCTAAAAGCACTAGTGTTAGTACTGCTGCCTCTGATAGTACTGCTGCCTCAGATAGTACTGCTGCTAGCAGTATTAACACTGTTAGTACTTCTGCTAGCAGTATTAACACTGTTAGTACTTCTGCTAGCAGTATTAACACTGTTAGTACCCCTTCTAGAAGCAATACTGCTGCTAGCAGTGTTAGTACTACTAACACAGTTAGTACTTCTTCTAAAGATAATACTGCTTCTAGTGATTGTGCTGCTAGACCAATCATCTTAACAAAGTACTCCAGTACTGAAGTTCCTCAGGTTGAAAAACTTATCCAAACTGAATGTAAGTACTTTGATGAGCAAGGGAGACCCAAGACCACTTTGGCTTGGGTTCCCAATAAAAACTAATTGATTTATCTTATGTACAGGGCAACCAACAGCTCAAGGGGAAGAGCATCTGGCATGTTGATAGTGGTTGCTCCAGGCACATGACAGGTAACATGGCCTGCCTCAAGAACTTCAAAAGAATTGATGGAGGACATGTTGCTTTTGGGAATAATCCTGCAGGAGGTAAGATAAGTGGTAAAGGTGATGTATCAAAAGGTAAGATGACATTTGAGGATGTTTACTATGTTGAGCAATTGAGATACAACCTGTTAAGTGTATCACAGGTCTGTGGCAAGAAACATAGTATATTATTTACTGATTCTGAATGCATTATTCTTGCTCCTGGATTCAAAGTAGTTGATGAAAACATGATACTATTGAGAACTCCTAGAAAGGATAATGTGTATTGTTTAGATTTAGAAAGTGTTTCATCTGATTCATCCCTAAACTATTTGGTATCAAAAGCTTCAATGGATGAATCATCACTTTGGCACAGAAGGATGTGTCACATGAATTTTAAAACAATGAATAAACTTGTTAAACATAATCTTGTTAGGGGTTTACCATCAAAAGTTTATTCATGTGATGATCATTGTGTTGCTTGTCTCAAAGGCAAACAACACAAAACTTCTCATAAGTCCAAAGAGATAAACACTATCTCAAATCCTCTTCAGTTGTTGCATATGGATCTGTTTGGCCCTACAAATGTCATGAGCATTGGTAAGAAGTCATACTGTTTAGTTATTATTGATGATTACTCTAGATTTACTTGGGTATATTTTCTGAGAACTAAAGATGAGACAAGTGGACTGATCAAATCTTTTATTCTTAGAATTGAAAACCAATCAAATCAAAAAGTGAAAGTCATTAGATCAGATAATGGGACTGAATTTAAAAACTTTGATCTAAACACCTTTTGTGAGGAAAAAGGAATTGAGAGACAATACAGTGCTCCTAGGACTCCACAACAGAATGGTGTTGCTGAGAGAAGGAATAGGACACTGATTGAGGCTGCTAGATCTCTGTTAGCTGATTCAAAATTACCCACTACTTTTTGGGCAGAAGCAGTTAATACTGCTTGTTATGTTCAAAACAGAGTTTTAGTAATAAAGCCTAAAAACAAGACATCTTATGAGCTTTTTCAGAAAAAGAAACCATTTATTGGATTTTTCAAACCATTTGGGTGTCCTTGTACAATTCTCAATACCAAATCTCACTTAGGTAAGTTTGATAGCAAAGCAGATGATGGTTTTCTTGTTGGTTACTCATCTCAGAGTAAGGCTTACAGAGTGTTTAATACCTCTTCTAGAATAATTGAAGAAAGTGACAATGTGAAATGCAATGAGAACACACCAAATCCTATTGGTTCAGGTCCTGATTGGCTATTTGACATTGATTCACTCACTAATTCTTTGGGTATCAGTAGTGATGTAAATGCAGGACAAAGGGATGCACCACCATCAGATCACAGAATTCAGTCTGTGATATTTCCACTCCCTACCATTGATCCTATTGACTTCTGTGAAAAAGAAAAGGAAGCTGAACCCATTCAGAATGAAGAAGAGAGAAGAATAGAGGAAAATCAGCCTTCAAGTCCAAATTCCAGAGAGTCTGAAGTGACTGAAGAAGCTGAAGAAAATCCAGACTTAAATGAGTCGAATCTGGATGTGAACTTACAAGAGGAATCTGGTCATCCATCAAGAACTCAGAAAAATCATCCTCCTGAGTTGGTAATTGGAGACATTGCTTCTCCCATGATGACTAGGAATCAAAGCAGACTTCAAGAGCTACAAGATCAGCAAAATACAGTTAATACTGTACTCACTTGCTTTCTATCCCAAATTGAGCCCAAAAAGGCTTATGATGCTATGAAAGATCCAAGTTGGATAGAAGCAATGCAAGAGGAGCTGCTACAGTTCAAGCTACAGAATGTGTGGAACTTGGTGGACCTTCCAAAAGGTCATAGGGCAATTGGCACCAAGTGGATTTTCAGAAATAAGAAGGATGAGAGAGGAATTGTGATCAAGAACAAAGCCAGGCTGGTTGCACAAGGGTATACTCAGGAAGAGGGTATAGACTATGAGGAAGTCTTTGCTCCAGTTGCAAGGATTGAGGAAATTAGCTTGTTTCTAGCCTATGCCTCATATATGAAGTTCAAGGTCTACCAGATGGATGTAAAAAGTGTTTTTCTATATGGGACTATAGATGAAGAAGTGTATGTCTGTCAACCCCCTGGATTTGAGAATCCATAGTATCCTGACAGAGTGTACAAGTTAAAGAAGGCACTTTATGGTCTACATCAAGCCCCAAGAGCATGGTATGACACCCTGTCTACCTATCTCTTGAAAAATGAATTTGAAAGAGGAATCATTGATAAGACCTTATTCATCAAAAGGAAAAAGAAGGACACCCTACTTGTTCAGATCTATGTGGATGACATTATCTTTGGATCCACAAATGATAACATGTGTAAAGACTTTGAGGAGTTAATGCACAAGAGCTTCAAGATGAGTTCCATGGGTGAACTTACTTTCTTCCTTGGGCTTCAGGTGAAACAGAAGAAGGATGGGATTTTCTTATGCCAATCCAAATATGTGAAAGACATCCTGGATAAGTTTGGATTATCAGACTCAAAGCCAACAAGCACACCAATGGAGACACACAAACAGATCACTGCTGATCTTGAGGGGGAGGATGTGGATGTCCATCATTACAGATCAATGATTGGATCACTCATGTATCTCACAGCCTCTAGACCAGATATTATGTTTCCAGTATGTGTATGTGCCAGATTTCAAGTTACTCCAAAGCAATCACACCTTCATGCAGTCAAGAGGATATTTAGATACCTAAGAGGGCAACCTAGATTAGGTCTCTGGTATCCTTATGAATCATCTTTTGATCTACTTGCATACTCAGATAGCGACTTGGGTGGAGCCAACATGGATAGGAAGTCTACTTCAGGTGGATGTCAGTTTTTGGGTGCAAGACTAGTATCCTGGCAGTGTAAGAAACAAACCACAGTGTCCTTATCTACAACAGAAGCTGAGTATATAGCTGCTGCAAGCTGCTGCTCTCAGGTTCTATGGATACAGAATCAGATGTTGGACTATGGGGTAACATTTCTTCACACTCCAATCTTCATTGACAACAACAGTGCTATTAGCATTGTTAACAATCCAGTCAAACACTAAAAAACAAAGCACATAGAGATCAGGTATCACTTTATTCGCGATTGTAATGAAAAGAAACTAATTCAAGTTGCTAAAGTTCATACCAATGACCAGTTTGCTGATCTATTCACAAAAGCTTTTGATGTGGGTAGATTCACCTTCTTGGTAACAAGTGTGGGCATGATCAACCTTGAATAAAGTCATGATTTTCAGTTTTTATACCTGTATTTCCTTCTATATTTGGTACTACTAACTCTTTTTCTCAGGATCTTCTGTATGACTCAGATTGACAAGTGCTGAAAAGTGCAAGTATAGTTACTACTGCTAGTGCATAGTTACTACTGCTAGTGCATAGTTACTACTGCCAGTGCATAGTTACTACTTCCAGTGCATAGTTACTACTGCCAGTGGATAGTTACTACTGCCAGTGCATAGTTACTACTGCCAGTGCATAGTTAATACTGCTTCGTACTTAATACTGCATGTGTCGTTAATACTGCTTTAAAAAAAAAAATTAGGGCTACTACTGCTATAAATACCTATTTCAGCCCGCCAAAGTTCATAACGTCTCTTTGAATTCTATTCATCTCTCTCTCTTTCTAACCATTCTCTCCCAAGAATCTCTGTTTTTCTGTCAAGAATCCTCAGGTACAATGGAGTTTATCGACGAACACAACGAGATTGCCATGCTCCAGAAGCCAAAACAGTCCGCAGGTTTTCACGACATTGTGGATTTCCTCAAATCCACGCATATATCATATGCCCTAACGGTGACCCCGACAATCTACATCGAGCATCAGAAGCAGTTCTGGGAAAATGCCACCGTGGTGTCTGAAGATGGGCAGAAAATCATAAAAACAAGGGTGTGTGACAAACCCTTGAATGTTACAGAGGATCTAATTCGCATCACTCTTCGATTGGATGATGCCTCAGGTATGACGTCTATTCCTAATGACGACCTATACTCAAATTTAACGAGAATGGGGTATGAAGGTCCCATTGGAATCTTTAAGTTTTTCAAATCTAAATTTTCTACACAATGGCGATTCTTTGTTCATACCTTAATGCATTGCATTTCAAAGAAAACTACTGGATGGAGTGAGTTTAGCAGTACCATTGCTTATGCCCTGGTCTGCTTGGCCACTACCAGGAAGTTTAATTTTTCACAAATGATTTTCAATGATCTTGTGTCAAACCTGGAATCCAAAAAGCGTTTTTATATGTACCCAAGCTTTGTCCAAGCAGTGATTACTCAGGAATTGACGGATTTGCCTCAATTTACTGAGGTATATGTACCTAAACCCCCTAAAGGAAAGGTCTTCTCAAATATGAGAAGAACTTCCAGGGACTCGGAAGGAGTTGACACTCCATTGTTCTCTACAATGATGGGTGTGTCCCACACACAAGAAGGTATGGCATCAGGGTCAAGGCCCTCATTAGACCAACCCACTGATAGCCTAACCCCACCTTCAATCACCAAAGTAATTCCTCAGTCCATTCTTCAAAGACCCACTCCTCAAATAACCAAAAAGTTTACAAGAAGAATGGTACACAAGGCTCCTTCCCTTGATGTACCTCCTACAAACCCAAAGCCTTTAAACCCTCTATTGGAGCATTCTCCATCAGAGAATATCGAAAGGGAAACCACAGGGGTGTCTCCCAACCCCAAGAAGGTGCTCACTAAGGAGAAGGTTGAGCATGTGAGTAGCAAGGCTGCCACTACTTCTGCTAGCACAGAGAAGGACAGTGGTAACATAACTAAGACCTTCCTCACGGCAACTCAGAATGAGAAATCATTCAGAGGTTCCAGGTGACAAGAAACCACGGGGGTAGGCAGTGCTTTTGCTAGGCAAAAGACTCCTACTAAAATTTCCAGTGATCCTTTAAAGGAAGTAAAAACTCCTAAACAAGGTGAGGATAGATATACATATGAGGAATTGATGGAAACCATTGCCAATATCAACACAAATGTTGTAAGTCAGCAAAAGGAGATAGATGGACTCAAGAAAGTGGTCCTATATCAACAAACACAGCTTGAGAAGCATAAGAAGCTGATTACTAAGTTGATGCACAGGAAGAAGAAAGCTCAGTATGTTCTTAAAAGAAGAAGCCCCGACAATGATGCTCCCAAAAAGGGGGAGTCAGAAGCTGAAGTCAACATGGAGAGTGCACAGGAAAAGAGGGAGAATGAGTGTGCTGCTGAAATTGCAAAAGAAGCAGAAACTGATCATGCAGCAGAAAAGGTTAATGCTGCTGAAATTGCAAAAGAAGCAGAAACTGATCATGCAGCAGAAATGGTTAATGCTGCTGAAATTGAGAAAGAAGCAGAAACTGAACCAACAACAGAAATGGTTAATGCTGCTGAAATTCAGAAAGAAGCAGAAACAAAAGAAGCAGCAGAAACGGAAGAAGCAGCAGAAACAAAAGAAGCAGCAGAAACTGAAGAAGCAGTAGAAACAAAGGAAGCAACAGAAACTAAAAAGCCTACTTTGGAAGAAGTTGAAGTTGCAGAGGCTTTGATTAAAGCCAAACATGACACTCCTAAAAAGCAAGAAGAAACTCTGGGTGAAAAGCTGGTGTCACTAAAAAGAGCAAGAACCAAGTCTATAGCTACCAAGATAAAAGTTGTCAAGAAACCTAGGGTAGAACCAGTGGTAGAAGAAGAAAAAGAAGAGGATGTTCCAGAAAAGAAAGATGATACAAAGGTTGCTGAAGAAGAAGTAGCAACTCCATCAGGTCAACCAAGAAATGCTCAATGTGATATGTATATCACTGTGGTTGATACTGATCCAATCAAAGCTGACCCATTATCTTCCATGCCTCTTGAGATCATCTTCTGGGATACCTTGGTAGATCAGAGAAAGGAGTACATTAGAGTCAAGAGAGCAGATGGGAAGTTTGAGGTCTGTTCTACATGGGGAAGACTTATCAGAATGTGCTCTAGATCTGACATAGAGGAGATGTACAAGGTTGGAATGAAGCTGTATGGAAATATGCTGAATGAAAAAGGGATGTCTATCACCAAAATGGTTCTTGAATACCTGTGCCTAATGTTCAAACCAGAAGCAGTTCAGTATATGATAGAAAGAAATTTTCAAGCCATTACCAACTGGATGCTCATTGAAAAATGTGGAGTGTATGTCATCACACTTGACCATACATATCATGAGTATTATTTGATGGATGTTGCATACAAGCACAACATGAAAAGGTTGAATGGAATGCTACATGCTAAGTTGGCTTGCAACAAGGATTCTGAAATGGGAAGATACTTGGTGAGAAGGATTATCAATCAAAGTCTGGGTTTGAATCCCAATTTATGTGTTCATGATTAGGTTTTGGAAGCATCATCTGAAGAACTTGACTTCTCAATCTAAAAGGTCAAGTTAGGGGGAGATTGTTGGGAACTGAAGATTTGCTAAGTATGGTTAGTACTGCCAGAACAACGTTAGTACTACCAGAACAACGTTAGTACTGCCAGAACAACATTAGTACTGCCAGAACAACGTTAGTACTGCCAGAACAATGTTAGTACTGCCAGAACAACATTAGTACTGCCAGAACAACAATACTACTGCCAGAGCAAGGTTAGTACTGCTAGTAAAAGTTAATGCTGCTGGAACAATGTTAGTACTGCTTGTGCATAACGATGTTAATACTGCTGGTGATCATAATTTTGGAATGCGAGAAGGTTGGAGATAAAGATGGAATGATTGAAGATAAGCATGAAAGAATATTCTGAAGATCAATTTTGTTTTGATAGTTATCTTGTAATTATTTAGTATAAATAGATGTTGATAGATAGCTATTCGGTACGAGAGATTTCAGAATTCGTTTTTGTTTTAGAGAGAATTAATCTCAAGGTTTAGAACCCTATTTATAGATAAGTAGAAGTCGTCTTGTTGAGCCTGTTCAACAAGATTGAGGTTTGGTTGTAAACTTGTGAGTTGAAGCATTGAATACAAACAGATTGTGTTTTCTGATTAGTTGTTCATCGAGTGTGTTGAATTAAAGTTCTATTCCGCAAGATTCTTTAATTCTGATTTCTAAGTATAGTTATTCTTGTTTGGAATCGATCCTGACAATCTAGAGGCCGTCGGACGTGCAAAGGATGAGGCTAATCATCGCTTGACACAGTCCCTGTCCATGGATGCCGATTAGAGGGAGGAGATGGACAAAGTTAAGGAATCCTTGGCTGCAATTACAAAGGAAGCTGAGGATTCTAAGTCTAAGGTAGAGAGTCTGGAGAAAGAGGTGCAAGCTGCTAAGGACGAGGGTATGTCCATTTGTGCCATAGCTCGCCTGACCGCTAGGGCGGCGATTATGAGGCGACATCTGCGAGGGAAGGACCCTCTTGCTTCGGCGTTGGAAGAGCTCGACATTTATTTAAAGGGCGTTGGGTCTGTGAGGGACCTCGACTCGGATGATGAGAAGGACGTCGAGGAGGAAGTGGTAGGCGAAGATCTTCAGGGCGAGGCCTCGGGCAAGGATGCGACTGATGCCCTTCCTCAAATTTAAAAAATTCCTTACTTTTGTTTTTACCGATCGACCGTTGGAGGTCGAGTTCCTTTTAATGTAATCGACAGTTTATGAATGAAAATTAGACTTCTTGTCGAATTTGCGATATTGTGAATAAATACAACATCAATTGTAAGATTCACTAAGTAAAGAATAACCAAGGACTCATGCGACTTAGGCATCATTGCATCACAATACTAGAACGCAAGTCATAAGACTTTTAAATCGTGTCTATAAACATAAGCTCGTGCGATCAAAGCATACATTCAGAGTATGGAACTTAAAATGTAAAGTCGTTTAGACTTTGCGATCGTACGACTAAGTCATGCGATGAGCTTGAATCGTGTGTTCCTGTGAAAGGATGATCAAGTCATAGACCTGATCATTTATATCGTGCGACCTTGCGAAACTAGAGTCGTATGATTATTGTCGTGCGATTCTGCAAAAAAAAATAATGTTAGAGGTTGGTCGTTGGCTAACCAACGACCCTCCGATGCTTAAGTTAGTAGTCGTTCGTGATGAGAGATCGTGTGAAAGAAAAAATGAAAAAGGACTTAGAATACGTACTGTTAAATCCAGATCCGTGCAACGATGATGAAATAAAACAAATAAACAATGAAGAATAATGATTTCAACTGGTCATCCCTGTATTAGCTTTCAATCAGAGAGTTTTTACAATACGAGTAGGAAAGCAAAAGAGACAACTAGCCTAATTTTCTAAGGCTAGATTGTTTTATATATGGCGGGCCCGTGGTTAACAAGCCCACGACCCGTTCACTAAAAGAGCTCAAAATAAAGAATTACAATTTAAACCCTGAACTTTATTTCAACATAAATTGACCCTAACAATCTCCCCCTTTGAATTGAAGTTTGATTTGGCGCCAATTCGCGACATGTCTTTTTCGGAGCGCGAAGTGAATCTCGAACCATCTGATAGCACGGCGGTAGTCGATGCGATCTTCAACTAATTCCAAGGAATCCCGAGCAGTTATTTCATTCTGATTAGGAACATACGAAACCCTTGGATTTTCAGACTCGTGCTGAATGATCTTTCGAAGAGCATCTCGAACTTTGTGGAGCGTACCGTCACAGAATCTTTCTACCTTACTGAACCACAGTAATCTTTTATCTTTCTGTTCATTGATGAAGACGATCCCAAATTCTGGTTCTAGAAGCATAGCGTTCTCGGGATACATATTCAACTCAGGATCTTGCAGATTCGGCCTTATCAGATTTACCTTCTTTGCCCTGTTCTCGATAGGCATTTGAAAATTCGTTAGATATGACATCATAATGGTACGGACCAGGTATCAACGAACAACTTCGAGCGCCTTTGTAACTTCAAGCAGTCGGATGGTTCTTGTACGAAGGTCTTTCAGAATAGCAAGGAAGTCGAACGATCGGAGGTGCTGGAAGTCGGCTTCAGAGAATTTCCATTCATTCCCATCTTCACGTCGGACAGTGAATACTGGGTAGACGATTTTCATGATGCGTCTTGAATGGATGTTAAGTACCTCTGTGATCTGATGCTTGGTTTTGACCTGGCTGACTGGAAGACACCGCTGCATTGCGCTGATATAACGCTGTTGGTATTCGGGGTTGAGGTTGTAAATACCAAGGCAAAAGGTCGGCTAGATCGGGCGAAGCTTGTGGACGAACAACTTCTTCAAAGATTCCTACAGATGATGGATAAGTACCATGATCTTCTCCCAATGGATTTGTTGCTGAGGAGGGGGAGGAAGATCAGAAGCTGTCGTTTGCAGAGGAGTTGTCGAAATATTGGCAGTAGTAGTTTTAGGTCTTGTTGAAGTTCCAGTGGGTTGAGCATAGTGAACGGGAGAAGTACCATAAAGATTCTAGAGTATGAACTGATCATAGTTGATGTTGTGGTCTTCATCAGTAGGGAAAACCAAATTTACGGCACTGGAGGCTTTTTCATACCATACATCTTCGGTCTCCGGGTTGGCTTCACAGTCTGGATCAATCATATCCAATAGCGGTCTGTCTGATGAATCAAAGTCGACCAGTTCCTGTGTTGAACCCTCATGCTTTTCAACCGTTGGGTCTACATCATCTGATATCTCCATATCTATTACCATGTCGGCTAATGGCAACTTGGCTTCAGGTGCTTCTATTGTAGCTGCCGCAGTTGGGGGTTCCTGTTGAACCACAATTGGAGTATCAGACTGGATCGGGGCGGCGGTCTTGGTTAGACGTTGTCGTTTCTCCCCCTCACGGTGATCAGGATCATCCTGGTCATCGTGCTTGCGTTTCAGACCGCCTGCTTGACTCTTGCAGGTATCTTCGAGTGAGCGGACTCTCTCGGACAGCGTTGTGAGCGCTTGGTTGTAGTCCTTGAGAGTCGAGTCAATGGCGTCTAAACGAGTTGTAATGGATGATGAAGGAGCAGTGACCTGTGATTTCAGAACAGATATCAGGTCTGCTTCGGTAGAGGTGTTGGTTTCGGATTCTTGGAGCAGTTGGGCTAAAAGCATCGTCTTGAGGGTGTCCACCGAGTAGGTAGGCTGAGTAGGGGCCGGTGGAGGTATGGGTGTGGTTTCAGTGTCAACGATGTACCCTTTACTTTGATTATGCGTTTGACGATGTCGATCTCGGCGGCGACATACTGCTCCATCGCCTCGCGGACAGCCTTAAGGGTGCTGTCCAGGGACCCTGGTATCATAAAGTCGTGTAACATAACTCCGGGATCACTTAGATTACCCGTTGAAGCATCTACCTGAGAGGCAGAGCCACCTACGTTCACAGCTGGCATATCGGTAGCAGTGGTAGGATTTCCCTCCGATCCTCGCGTGCCACCTAAGGGTGACGACACTACGGTGGTTCCGGTCGAGTCACGAAGAATCTCGACTTGGTGTTGCTCCTCTTGTGTCCAAGCCAAAGGATTTTTAATAGCAAATGGCTCTATACTCGATTGTGCACGAAATGAAGTCGCGACCGGGGGCTGCTGGTCGCTTGTTTCAACACCAGCACTCTCCGAGTGAGAGGCCGGTGGAAGTTGTGCTATTTCCCCGTGTGAAGTTGAAACATCCGTCTTTTGAGAGACGGATGAGTGGATAAGGGGGTCGTGCAATTGCTCCGCTGGGTCCACGGAGGCTTCTTCAATACCCCGTCCCAACAAATGAGACGGGATAGTGGATGTAGCTACCCGGATTACACTCGTTTCGGGTCGCTCAAGAGCCTCGTTATCTTTATGGCCCAATCTTTCCTGGTTCGCTTTCGACCTTAACTCCCTCATTCTCACATGTTCTATGTCCCGGGGAAGGTCCCTCCTGCGCTGGCTGGACCATGGGATTCCCCAACTCTCGTCTATATTCTATCACAGGTAGGGCTGCAGGCATATGCATAGCACGGATATTATCCTTCTCCCCCTCAAAACATACATGGGGATTGACTTGCTCCCCCTCGAAGTGAGAGTGTTATTTACTTGGGAGACATCAACACAAGAAAAAAAACATTTAGACTTTTAAGAAAAACAGGGTGACGCTTTCCCTCGGATTTTTTTGAGGTTGTTGATCCGCCATGGAATATCTGTAAAAGACCCAAAGTTAGTAAGCAAGACGGATAAACAAGTTCCGACGCGTACCTTTGTTGTAATTGGATCAATCTGAGACAGATTGAGGGCTGGCAGTAGGAAAACAAGTACTAGACTGATTAAACACAGAGGTGTCCGGACAAGATGATGAATTACAGAACTTACCGGACAAACCCAAGTCTCCGGAAAAATGGTATCCAGATAGAAAGGATTCCGGATGAGTGAATGTGAAAGAGCCCGGATCCCTTAAGTAATGACCAAGGTATCCGGATGGTCTACCCGGATACTCATCCGGTCCGGATAGCTATCCGGATTAATGGGTATCCGATAACTTGTCCGGACACTTTGAAATTTCAATTGAAAACTTGTTTTCACCCTCACTTTGTTAAAAAATACCTTAGGATGATCACATAACTTTCTCTCGCTCCCCCTCAAACGGAGCTTGGGGAGAAACTTGCTCCCCCTTGGATGATGCAGAGTTGTGCAATGGAGAGTCCGACACACAAAAACTTTTGGCATTTAAAGAAAAATTTGTGTCGCTCCCCCTCAAATGATGAACATGACTTAAAAACACACGGGGGTATCCACACACACAAAAAAAAACTTTTCAGCAGATAAAAAATTGTGTGTGACACTCCCCCTCAACAGTAGAATGTACTTACCTGATGGCTGATCATGCTTCCCCTAAACACATGAGTAGTTGTGAAAGCACAGGTAGACAAACCTCATGTCTTCGCAATATTGTTCCTTGTAGATCGTAAGCAGCTCCCTCCTTCCGGTCATGTGTGTGGAGCATCCATAGTCTGAGTATCACACATGACCGTCCTGCAAAACAAGTTTAGTGGACCTTTGGTACCCAGATTTGCCTGGGTCCAGGAGGGTTAGGTTTGGCACCTCTTTGAGGAACTTGCTTTAACACAACTTTCCCCTTAAGTGTAGGTTTTACACCGTTTGTGGGAACTGTTTTTGGCACATGTTGCCTCTTAGTCGTAGAATTTACACCTTTGGGAGGAACAGTTTTTGTAGCAGGTTGCCTCTTGGGTGTTGGTTTAACCTCAGTAGGAGCAACCCGTTTAGGAATGGGTTTGGTCTCCCGCTGTGGTTTAACCGCTGATTGGTAACCCCGTTTTTGATAGTGTCTTTGCTGGTTATTACGGGGTTTGCGTTTGGGAAATAAATTACACATGTGATACGACCCAAACCAATCATTTAAATTAATTTCATCAAAATCATTCCAACCACATCTAGAACAACATAAACAATCACGTGATAATTGAATCAATTGATGAACTGAATTAAGTTTAATCGAAAAAGAAACTTCAAAACGATTCCAATTATTCCAAACACAATTGTCTTTGTTTATTCTAGAATTGAATGCAGTAGGGAAAGACTTTGATGCTTCCTTCTTGACAGGTTCCTTGTTCAGCAACTTTGGTTTTTCTTGTTTTGCTTGACCAATTTTATCTGAAACAACAGGGACGGAATGGTCAGTGACTTTTGAAGGAACAATATCTTTGGTAGGCAATTACTCGGTCTTTTGCCTCTACTGTGATTGCTTTCTAGAAACAGGTTTAGAAGTCGGTTTTGATTGTGAAATCTTGATCACAGTTGGGGCCTTTATGTTAGAACTGCTACCCTTTAAAAAATTGACCAGACGATTGACTACTGGAGACAAAAAATCAGTGTGACCCGGGAGAGGTTTGTCAAAAGGAAATGACTCGAACTCTCCATCAGAATTGCCTTCAGAGTTCATATATTTTGAAAAATCAATCTCTGGAATTTCAGGACTTGGATCAGGTGAGGAAGGCGAGGAACACGCTGTGCTTTCGGTTGTGTGCTTTGGGGAATTTGGTGCGGAAGCTAGGAAAAAATCAGAGTTTAAATTCCTTTTAACACACTCATCTTGAGAATCTTGATCGTCTTGTGTTGAAAAAGTTTTTCCTAAGAAAGCTTTACACGAAGACGTGTCCGATGAGCTAGAGGAAAGTTTGGGTGAAATCTTCTTTTCAGATTGGAGTTGGTCAAATTGCTCTTGGAGTTGACCTTTACTCACTTTCTCTTGCATCACTTCTGTTGCCAAAGCGGACAGTTGTGACGTGAGTCTATTGATTTCAAACCGAAGGATCTCCTGTCCCTCATCCGACACAGTTTCGGTTTTGACCGGTTGTGGATTCTCAAGTTTCTCATAATTGAGTTTCTCAATCTCAGAGATTAGCGCTTTCTTTTCATTTTGAAAAACAGACCTTTTTTTCTCAAACGACTCCTCCAACTCCATAATCTTTGCTTCCAAGATGAGAGGGGGAACATAGAGTTTAAACTCGTCCGTCTCAATCTTGTTTGCGATTGCTTGGTCCTCATCCTTTTTGGAGGAATCCTTGGGCATAGCAACCTTGAAGGGGTCGAAGTAGTCATTGGAGAGATACTTTTTGTTCTTTTGATACGAGTAATTTAAAGGTTCATAACAAAATGGAAGTTGTATTCCTCGGTTTTGTGAGCGCTTATATTCCTCGGTTTCCTCTTCCTTTTCCGGTTCAAGAGGACCAGTCCATTTTATAGCATATGACGGATACTTTTTAGCTAGCCCAAAACAGGCAAAATCATACAAAGTGGGTTGTTTGTATATTCCCTTTTTCAAGTAATGTGGGTTATCATATCCGATTCCCCATTCTTTGTTAAAGTACGTGAACTCTTTGGGTTTATTCAAAAAAATGGTTTGATCAGTTTGACCCCTTTTGTGGAGTTTGGTTTCAAGATCAAAGATTTTAGCAACAAATTCCTTGTGCTGAATTTGAAGAGAAGAACATTGATAAACAATTTCTTCTTTCTCATTCATGCACTGATCAAACTGAGACTGAAGTTCAGATATTTTGGTCCGTAAGTCTTTAGTTGCTATTGAAAGAATTTTGCATCTATCTTTTAAATTAGCATTTTCAGACTTATATTTTTCAGTTATTCTTGTTTGAACATCTAGCTTTTCGGTTAGTGAACTAATCTTAAGCTTTTGTTCTTTAGTGGTGGCCTTAAAGGAATCTGCCTGGTCGGTAAAAGATTGCATTTTATTCAAGAAATCTTGCTCGGAAGAATCACATACCTGACTTGTCTTCTCTTCATCAGCTGGAGAGTGATAGCCCATGAAAGCACTTGCACCATCAGTATCGCTTTCATCATCAGAACGACCCAACCAGTAGTCATTTTCCACAAACATAGCTTCTCCAGCTTCCTTTTGCTCAGCCAATGCGAGTTTTGCCTTGTAGTAGTGAGAATTCTTTACCACAGGCCTCGTACAATCTTTAGCAAAATGACCAAGCTTTCCGCAGTTGTAACATGTCACTGGCCCATCCTTCTTCTTACTTTCTGATTTTTCAGTCTTTTCTTTCTGCTCTGACTTCCCTTGCTCATCAGCTTTCTTCTTTCCCTCATACTTGTCCTGATGATCATGGCGCTTGTTGGAGGAGGTGGAGTAGCGCTGATTGTTAGACGAAGGCTTCTTATAGTACTTTTATTGTTGGAAATATTTTGTAAGCAGAGTTATCGCTTTCTTGAAGTCATATACTTCATCATTAGAGTCACTGTCTTCCTTTTCAGATTCGGAAGAGCTTTGCTTTTGAGCACGTTTAGAGTGACCGCTCGAAGATTTCCTTTGCTTAGAGGACATGAGAACAATAGGATCAGCAGTTGGCTTTGATGCAGTCTTCTTTTCGCCCAGAAGTTCATTTACTTCATCTTCATCTTGAAGAAGTGTCTCATAAAGTTCATTAATGCCAATGTTCTCTATTAAGTTGTTGTGCTTGACATGAGACACAAACACCTTCCATTCTGGTAGCAGATTGTTGAGAAACTTGAGAGCATTTTCTGTGTCGGAGCGAGTAATCTTATTCTTGTTCAGTTCATTAAGAAGTGAACAAAAACGTTCATAAGCCTGGGTGAGGGTCTCGCCAGTGCGCTGCTTGAAACCATCAAACTTGGTTATTGCACTGTTGATCTTTAGTTGATTTCCCACTTCGCTCCCACACATCATTCTGGCCACTTGATCCCACATGCCCTTTGCAGAATCTTTGTAACTATCGATGGCAGTGTAGATCGGATTAGGAAGGGCTTGAACAAGGTATCTCTGTGCACACTTTTCTCCTTCTAGCAAGCCTCTTTCATCTTCGTTAAGTTCGGCGAGAGTCTTTCTCTCACGACGAGGATCAGCACCTTCAGCTGCCACTACATTCTTCATCGGCCAAACAAGTGGACCATAATCAAGGGCTCTCTTGATGTGCATGTAGTTGTCCTTGGATTCAATGAAGATCATGAATCTGTCTCGCCACTGGCTATACTCACCTTGGAATAGGACAGGTGGTTTGGTGTCGGTACCGATTGCGAGAGCTTCACGTGAGGTAGACATCTTCGGTTGCAACGGAGTGATCGTCAGACGATTTGATTGATTCAAAGTGTAAACCTAACGCAAGGCACTAAGAGTGGAATCCTAACGCAGGTTCTATGACTGATATGAACTAAGAATGATCTTACTGGATAGGAATCCAAATAAGAGTCTGATCTGGAAGTGTCCGGATCAGAATTAGTGAAAACAGTTCAAAAATACAGAAGAGTCCGGATAACTAGTAGAGTCCGGACAGTATCAGCTTTCCGGATAACAAAGGTTACCGGAAAGTATAAGTGTCCGAATAGATTAAGTGTCCGGAAAATAAGAAACACGAACTTACCGGGTGAATGTTCTTACCGGGTAAAATAGGATTCCGGATGAAATTGATTACCGGATACTTTGAGTTATCCGGAACAATCTTACCCGGAGAGATTTGAGTTTAAGAAACCTACTGTAGGTTCCCAGATTCACGTTGTATCACGATAATGGTAAATAATTAGACAGCGAAAGCATTTTAAGCAAAGCCATTAAAGTGAGTGATTGTGTAAACAATAACTGAACTGTGAAGATCAAAATATAGAACAGTAAAATGATAATGAAATCAAACAAAGAACACTGCTCGTATATTGATAAAATGAATCACTCCAAGAATATGTTCAAGAGAGTGTTCGGAAATCTCACAGGACAGTATCGTACGAAGTAGTGCTATGGAAATACTGCAGTGCGTGCTTTTTCAAATGTGGAAAACTATTCTTCCAAAAGCTTACAATTGTTGTTCCACTACCTCGCTATTTATAGACCTGATAAAGTGTAGACAGTGTACTGTCGTACCCCTGAATGACACGTGGAAAGTGTGTCTCCAATCTTTAGGGCATACGTGGAAATTGTGGACACGTGTCTGACACTTCATTTCCTGTGAGACTTAGACTGACAGAGGTCTTTTTCTCCACAGAGCTCTGTTGCAAGAGCTCTGTTGATCTTCTGTTGAAATACTTGTTCTCTTGCTGGAATTCTTCGACAGAGCTCTGATGAGCTCTGTTTGGATCTGTCGGTCTTTGATGAATCTTCTAGGTCTTCTGTCTGATCTCTGTTGGTCTTCTAACTTGAACTATTTTCAATACTTTTACATCAGATGCTTTGGGACTAACAATCTCCCCCTAAGTATTGAAAATAAGAAAATACAAGGTAGCAGAGATATAAACAAAAGAACAGAGAACTTTTCCCTCTGTTAGCCTTTGTACTATTCCTTCAAGATATTACAATGCAAAAAGAAAAGAAATAAGTACAAGTTTAAGCAAAATTATCTCCCCTTAAGATTCTGTCAAATCTTCTGATGAGTTCTCGGAAGTTGATCATAAGATAGATCTGGGTGATGAAGTTTCTCTGTTGCTCTTCCGGACATTTTTCTCTTGGGAGATTTTGAATGATATCTCTGAGGTATTCCAGCGACTCTGTTGAGTACTTGGGGGTTTCAGTAGCTCTGAGGGCCTTCTTGATTTTTCTCTGTCGGCAGATGAACACTGGAGGATCTCCAACTACGGTTCCGGTTCTGTAGTGCTCATAGCCTTGAAGACTCTCATTTGGTGGAGCAATCGCTAGTTCTTCTACTTCGAATTCTATGCCTAGCTGAAAGTCAATCTGAATTCTTAGATTTATGTGCTCTTGCATAGCGAAGCGTACCTCAGGAAGTGCTGTTCTTGCCTCTTTGTATCTGTCACTAAAGTTGTAACAGTAGGCATGTAGTTGAATCAGATCATAAGGGTTCAGAAGTACCAGGTCGTTATCATTGAAGTGCTCAACCCTGTTGTCATTTGATTCAACTATGAATTCATGATAGCTCATTTGTACTCTGTTGTGCCGAAAGGTCTTCTGCTTGATGTCTACGATTCTGCGGATTCCAAAGTCTGAGCTTATATTTCTGTTCAATCCGGACTTGGTTTCGATGAACTTCCGTCTAACGTCAGAGATCGTATTTATCCTGCAGGGACTCAAGTGTGGGTTGATGGGCACAGCATTTGTGGGGATGGTGTCATGATCACCATAAAGATAGGCAAAGATTTCTTCTAGTGGAGGTTTGCCAGAATGTTGAGTTGAGGATTCGGGGTTCTGTTCTGTTGACATGGGATTTGGGTCTTCATGAGTTTCTGCCATGAGTATGTCAATGTGGGCAGATTCTTGAGGTTGGGCTTGGTTTAGTGTTTCTTCAGCAGAGAATGGGTTGGTTCTCTCTGGTTCTGTTCTAGGTGAAGTAGGAGGGGTGTCCAGGATAATGACCTCAGGTGGTTGTTGAGAGGATTCTGTTGGCTTGATGATTCTGTCTTTGAACATGTAATCAAAAACCACCATAGTCACCTCTGGTAAGTCTTCAGAAGTATTCCCTTGGTCTCCTACTATAGTTGCCTCAGCCTCAGCTACCTTTCCTTTTCCCTTAACAGATCCCTCAGCCTCTGTTGCAGGTTCATTTTCCTTCTCTTTTCCTTCTCTTTCTCTTTATCCTTCTCCTTCTCCCCCTTTTGTTGTTCTGAGGACTCACCCATCTGATTGTCTGACTGGTCTTCTGTAGCATCCTCAAAGTCATCATCATCGTCAGAGGATTCAATTCGAGCTTTTGGTGAGGGCGGAACAACAAACTTTGGGTTAGCCTTATGCCTTTTGCTCGAAGGTTCTTCTGCAAGTGTTTCTTCAGCATGTCGTTTTGATGTAGAGGTCTGTAAGATAATATCAGTGAAGTTTGAAGCTGCTTTTCGCATTACCTCTTCTACCTCTGTTGCTGCACCTCTGATTTCTTCCACTTGAGATTTGAAGTTGACCTTGTGTGTATCGAGTGAGGCTTGCACATGTTGTTCTGTTGATTTGGCCTTCATCACGAATTTTGAGGAGATTGACATCATTTTGCTTAGAACTTTTCTGCTGAACTCACCCATCTGACCGACAGTCATTGGTAAGTCATTGGGTCTGGGGCCAGAGAGCTGGATAGGTGCGGCAGAAGAAGTCGTGGCTTCTGTGATGGCGGTCTTAACAGAGTTGTTGATCAGCTCTGTCAAGATTCTGATGTTGGAGTCTGATAGAGAAGGGGTTGGCGGGGTTCTGTTCATCTGAGCCGTATGATTTTCTGCTAAGAGCGTCTTCAGAGCGGCTACTTCTGTCGTTAATGTCTGAACCTTTTCCTGGAGAGAAGCATTCTCCTTGCGGATCAGCTCCTCCTTTTGATCGTTGATAAGTTTATACTCATTCAAGGAGTTGTTGATACTGTCACAGAAGCTTGTGAACTCTGCTCGTTTGATAGTGTCAACGGGGATATCCTTGGTACCAACACATGGTTCCAAGTTAACCTCGAGTTCAGAGGTGCCTGCTTCAAGAGTTGTTTTTGAGTTGGCTCTTGCAGGACTTCCACCCGATCCTTGATGTTCTCTTTGAGGAGAAGTATCTACAGGTGTTCTGATCAGAGTTTCCTTTTCCAGCTCAGGTTCTGAAGAAGGAAATCTGATGTGATGAGGGGCATTTGGATCAAGCAAAGTTTGCCCTCGTTCGACTATGGTCTCCCATTGTCCCTGAGTTGGACAGATGCTACGTGAGATTACAAAGATCTCAGGTCTATTTTGGGACGAGTCTAAATGAGCCACAGAGGCATCATCGTGTGGAGGTGACCTATCGATGTCGTGGGGCAAAATGACATCATTACCGAATATGGATTCCCCAGTTTCGTGCATACCAGAAGCATGAAGAGTTGCTTCTGGCGGTTCTTGCTGGTTAGGGTTCGAGGTGTGCACCTCTGTTTCAATATCCCTCTGGTATTGATCACCAGGGATAGCATGTGTGGAAGCACTGGGATGTTGGCTAGGATTTTCCTCAGATGTGTCATCTTGGACATCTTTTTCTAACCTCACATTTTCCTCGGTACCTAGGGCTGTAGAACACTCGGGTTCCTCTCTGTTATCCTCTTTCTCACCAGTATCAGAGGAAAGAACTTCTACCTCTGGTGACTCCCATACTTCCTCATGAACAGCCTCCATAGTGGATGCTCTGTTCTCTACTTCCTCCTCCATCACTCTAGTCAAGGTTTCTTTAAAAGAACAATCCATACATTATCTGTAGGATTTCTATGTTGGCTTGATCTTGACTACCAGTTTTACCTGTGAGGGCTCGGTTCAGTGTGGAGAACATGAAATTCCACACTGGTGGTAGATTCTGTCTTTTGAATGCTCCGATGCGAGTGATGTCCTTGTTGTAGCCTAGAAATCGTACAAACTCCAGAAGAACAACAGTGTTGGGTGGCTTCTCGAAAGCTTCTATGTCGAGTTGTCGCTTGCTCTTCATTCCGAGGATTCTCCGCAGGGTAGTTGCTCTGATTCTGATCGTTCCTGAACCTCCATCTCGTCCAGAATCCACGTTGCCGATGATTCCGTTTAGCTCTTCTACGTGTTGGCAAGTAGTCCACCATTGCTTGATGTAGAGCTCAGGAATGTTTTCGTCGAAGTCTGTTAGGGCATTGAAGATTTCTGAGTTTCTGAAGAACTCCAGAAATATGTGGTATGTGGGTAGATAGAGAGAAGGGTTTGGATCTAAATGATGGTTGCTTTCAGCAAACTCGTATGGGAGAATAACGATTTGGTCGACGGGACCAATACGGCTTGAATCTTCTGAGTGTTGAGGATTTGCCATTGTTGCAAGTTAGGGTTTTGAAGGTTAGAATGAGGAGGAAAGGTGAACAGGGTTTTGGAGAACTTAGAAAGCGTAAGAAATGGAAAGGTTTAAAGGAAATGGGTATTTATATGGAAAATGTGTGGCTGGATCACGGTCATAGGTACTGTAGGTACTCGAGAGTTGATCAGTGGAACGGTTGCTACATTGAGAACGTGGGAACAGCTAGCGGTTTGTCTTTCAATCAGAGATTGCCACGTGGATTTGTTCTGACCACTTTTGTTCAAGTAAACCGTCGCGGTTAGAGATGTGTGGGTTACAAGTGGTTGACGTTTAGAAATGACCCGCACTCTGATGACGTGTTTTCTGATGACGTGGCAGAACAAGCTATCAGAGCTCTGATGGAGCTGTGTTAAGTTGCTTCTGTTGCGTGGCCTCCATTTCTTACCGTTACCTTTACCAGAACTTGTTCTGATGTGAGATGGTCAGAACTTTACATGATCAAACAGAGTTCTGATGAGAAACAACAGAGGCTCTGATGAGATGTCAGAGTTCTGACTTGTTCTCCAAAAGATTTAACTTTAAGCTCAAAAAGCAAAGTCAATTTGGTTTTGGAAATTTGATTATTGACTTGCTCCCCCTAAAACCATGCATTTTCCCTTTATAAGCTCCCCCTCGACAGATGATCCTCCTCTCCTTTTTTTTTTGACAAAACGGACTTGTTGAAAAAGTATGCTTTGACAGAGTTCTGGAGAACAACAGAAGCTCTGTTGTATTATCCTACCCAACCTTTTGACAGAGCTCTGGTAGGACCATCAGAGGCTCTGTTGAATTTTGAACAGAGTTAGGAGGACAAGTTCAGCATACCCAGTTTGCTGATTAAGAAGTTAAATCTTCTTTCATCAAGGGCTTTAGTGAATAAGTCAACAAGCTGGAAGTCAGTTGAGACGAAGTACATCTCAATAGTCCCTTTTTCAACATGATCTTTTATAAAGTGATACCTTATGTCGATGTGCTTGGTCTTCGAGTGTTGAACTGGGTTGGCTGTTATGGCAATGGCACTCTTGGAGTCGCATAGAATTGGAATTTTACCATACTCCAGGCCATAATCTCTTAGTTGTGTCTTCATCCAAATTACTTGGGAACAACAACTAGCAGCAGCAACATATTCCGCTTCTGCTGTAGAGGTTGAAACACAGTTCTGTTTCTTGGATGTCCAACTCACCAACTTTTCTCCAAGCATTTGGCAGCTACCAGAGGTACTCTTTCTGTCGTTCTTGCATCCTCCATAGTCTGAGTCTGTATATGCTACAAGCTCGAAACCAGAGTTAAGAGGATACCAGAGACCCAAAAATTGAGTCCCTTTCAGATATTTAAAGATACGTTTGACAGCTGTTAAATGAGTCTCGGTAGGATTTGCCTGAAATCTGGCACAGAGACAGGTTGCAAACATTATATCAGGTCTATTGGCGGTTAAGTACAAAAGTGACCCTATCATGCCTCTGTAGTGCTTGACATCTGTTGGTTCACCATTAGGATCAGAGTCAAGTTTAACTCCAGTGGCAATAGGAGTTTTCATTGGTTTTGAATCATTGAGCTTATACTTTTTCAACATGTCAGAGATGTATTTGGACTGACTTATGAAAGTCCCTCTGTCAGATTGTTTGACTTGTAAACCCAGGAAGAAAGAGAGTTCTCCCATCATGCTCATTTTGAGGTCACTTTTCATTAACGTTTCAAACTTATCACAGTACTCTTGCCGTGTAGACCCAAAGATAATGTCGTCAACATATATTTGTACCAGAAGTATATCATTTTTATATCTCCTGAAGAATAGAGTTTTATCGACGGTACCTTTCTCGAAGTGATTGACCAAAAGAAATTTGGACAGGGTTTCATACCAGGCTCTGGGAGCTTGCTTAAGACCGTAGAGAGCTTTGTCTAGCTTGTAAACGTGGTCTGGAAACTCTGAGCATTCAAAACCAGGTGGATGTTGGACATAAACTTCTTCTTGTAGTTTGCCATTCAGAAATGCAGACTTGACATCCATTTGGTAGACCTTGAAACCCTTATGAGCAACATAGGCTAAGAAGATTCTGATTGCTTCTAGCCTAGCCACTGGAGCAAAAGTTTCGTCATAATCAATTCCTTCTTCCTGTCTGTATCCTTTTGCAACCAGACGGGCTTTGTTTCTGATGATAATCCCATCTTCATCCTTCTTGTTTCTAAACACCCACTTGGTTCCAATGGCCGCTTTGCCTTTTGGGAGTGGAACCAAGGACCAAACTTTATTTCTCTCGAATTCAAGAAGTTCTTCTTGCATGGCTTCGATCCAGTTTGGGTCGTCTAGAGCTTCAGAAATCTTTTTCGGCTCAATCATACTTAAGAAATTTACAAAGAAGGCTTCATTGATTGTGGCCGATCTTGTCTTTATGCCATCTTCAGCAGCACCAATGATACGATGATGAGGATGATTCTTTGTCCATCGTGTCATGGGAGCATGGACAACGGGTGGCGTTTGTGCTTCTGATGGGAAAGGACGAACTCCGGCATCAGAGTTCTGTAGGTTTGGACCAGGGCTCTATGGCACACTTTGGAGAGTGTCCTCATTGCTCTGTGAGATATTAACAGGACTCTGTGATGGTAAACTTTCAAACAAGGAATTTCTTCCAACGTTTGTTATCAGAGGTGATGAAGGCTCTTGTTCAGGTTCTCTTTCATTCTGGTGTGGTTCCTCATTTCTCTGAATTACTCCTGTAGACAGAGAAGTAGATGGTGAAGTATTAGAGGGACCAGTGAGAGATGTACCTGTCAGATTTTGATCTGTTGAGTTTTGAGCTTGATCTCCTCTGTTGATGTTATCATAGGAATCATCATCGAAGAAATCATTGAACATGAGATTGATGTCTTCTTCCCTTGATCTAGAAGAATTTATCTTCTTTTGTTCTGTCTGTGTCCCCTATGTTGAGTTTTGATCAGAGGAGCTTGATATGCTTTCATCAAAGGACACTTTACACTTTCTTGAATGACCCGACATCTGGTGTTGTAAACTCTGTAGGCTTTAGAGGTTAATGAGTAACCAATAAAGATTCCTTCATCTGCCTTTTTGTCAAACTTTCCCAGATGTTCTCTGTCATTCAGTATATAGCACTTGCAACCGAAGACATGAAAGAATTTCACATTTGGTCTTCTGTTGTTAATGAGTTCATAAGGAGTCTTCTTGAATCTTTTTACAATTACAGCTCTGTTTTGGATAAAACTGGCTGTTGAGACTGCTTCTGCCCAGAAGTTCATTGGAAGGACCGAGCCAGCCAACATGGTTCTGGCGGCTTCCACCAGAGTTCTGTTCTTTCTTTCCACAACTCCATTCTGTTGTGGGGTTCTGGCAGCTGAGAAGTTTTGGGAGATACCTTCCTCTGTTAGGTATGCATTGATTCTTTCATTCTTGAATTCTGTCCCGTTATCACTTCTTAGCTTTTGTATCTTTAAGTCTAACAGAACCTGTATCCTTCTTAACAAACTTATCAGAATTTCTGGGACATCAGATTTTAATCTGATGAACTCGATCCAGGTATATCTAGAATATTCATCAATTAATACAAGGATATACTTTTTGCCCGACAGACTTTGCACAGAGATTGGACCGCAGAGATCCACATGAAGCATATGCAAGGGTCTGGGACAACTATGATCACTCTTTGTTTTGTGTGAAGATCTTTTCATCTTTCCAAGTTCACAAGCAGAACAGAGATGGTCTTTGTCAAATTTCAGGGAAGGAAGTCCTTTTACCAACTTCAGTTTCACAAGTCTGTCAAGATTTCGAAAGTTTACATGAGCAAATCTTTTGTGCCAGAGCCAGGCATCTTCATTATTCAAAGACACTAAACAGAGTCTTTCTGTTGTAGTGTTTTGGTTTGGTTCGAAATTCATTTTGTAAAGATTGCCTTTTCTGTCAGCTCTTAAGAGTTCTTGACCAGACTCGGAAAGTAGTAAGGAACAGTACTTCTTCCTAAAATTGACATCGAAACCGTGATCACAGAGTTGACTTATACTGAGAAGATTATGATTTAATCCTTCAACATAAGCAACTTCAGAGACTGAAACACCACCATTTACTAATGTACCATAACCTTTAATCTGTCCGCCATTATCTCCTCCGAAGGTTACCGCACTTCCCATCTTGTTTTTGAAAGAAGTTAGCAGCTCCTTATTACCCGTCATGTGCCTGGAGCATCCTGAGTCCAAGTACCAGATCTGCACATGAGGTTTCTGCACGACAGATTAGTTCCTTTTAGGTACCCATTTCATAATGGGTCCTTTCTTGTTAGGCTTTGGTGGTGCGTCAGAGGTTTTCCTTTGTGTTTTCGGAGTGGTCGTGGAATTTTTCTTTTGAACAGAACGACTCAGAACACAGTGAGGACCATTCAGATGATTTTGTAATTTTAATAACAGTTGAATACAATTGCAGTTGATGGAGCATGACTGATGCACATTGTTTTTATTCAAAAACTGTTTGATTTGAGCTTGATTCTGAGAATTTTTTGAATCATACGCCTTTGAAAACAATCTGTCCTGGTTTTGCTTTTTGAAATTGTTACTCTTAGAAGTAGCCTCTTTAGACATGAAATTCTTGGAAATGGATTCATTTGAACGAAAAGAATTTCTTCCTTGATTTACACCGGAACTTGGAACAGACTTAGCTATCCACTTTCCCTTTTGTTCTGGTGTGAATCTTACAGGTTTGAAAGCAAGAGGAACATTTGAGTTTACCAAGACACTTTTGTTTTTCTCTTTCTTCTCTACTTCTACTGCATTAGAAGCAAGAATCTTGAAATCTTTGTTGTTAAAGCTTGTTACCGGTATAAATCTTGACTGTTTCTTAAAGAAAGAAACATCCTCTTTTAGATCCGGAGATCCGACCGGTAGTTTCTTTGACTTGTGTAAGATGTTCTTTTGACCACAGAAGATTTGTTCATCTACCTCGGAGTCAGAGTCACAATTAGAGGCTAGAAAGTCTCTAGTGGCTCTGTTGGAGGAATTCGATTCAATGGGTATGACAGGGATATTTGTTTTAACAGATCTGAACTTCCTCAACTTTGGTTTTAAAGAATCAGAGATAGCATTTTCTTCAATAACTTTCAATAGATCTTCTTCAAAAGATGTTCTTATTGATTCAGAGGTAGGAGAGAAAGTTGGTGCTTCTGGATTAAGTTTGTTCTGTGGTATTTCAACAGAGGACATTGTCTCAGAAGACGCAGACTTCTGTCCTTTGAAAGAATTAAAGTTGAAAATCTCTTTAGTATCCAAGTCCTTGACAGAATTAGGAATTATGATTTTAGCTTTTCCTTGATCAAGAATAAACTCAGAGGATGGTTTCAAAACCTTTTCATGATCAAAGGAGTCATAGCTAATATTCCTAAAGTCGAGATTTCTTGGTTTTGAGAAAACATCTGACGTTTTAGATCTTTTGAAAACAGCATTACCAGATATCACGTCCTCTTGGATTTTTCCAATACAAAAGGCGGAGGACAGGGATGTCTTCTTCCTTCCGTTGAAGGGAGTAAGGTCAGAGAAACCAAGACCTTGCGTATCCATCTGTGAATTTATCTTGATGTGCACATCTTGTGCATCTTGGTATTTTTTAATCTGAATTTCTTTTCTCTGTAGGGATTGATGAAGTATTTCCCTTTCTCTTTGAAAATAATCAGTTAGAGCAACAGAGTTAAATCTCTCTGTTTCAGATTGTTTCAACTTTTCAGACTTCTGTTTTAAATCATTTTCATAAGATTTGATTTTTTCAGAAAACAGACTTTCCTTCTTCTTCTGTAAGATTTCTAGCTCAGATTTTTCTTTGAAGATTTCTTCCTTTTCTTGTTCCAAGAGAGTCTTTTCTCTCTTGTAAAAAGATAGGTCCTTCTGAGCTAGTTTTCTTAGCTCCTTTTCTTCAGAAAGTTTTTGTTTTAGAAGCTGAAATTCCTCATTCAACATGGAAACATGCATTTCTAATTCTGAGTCAGATTTAGATTCAGATGAGCATACCTTGGCACTGGGTCTGGTGGTCTCCAGCGCTCTGTCGTCAGATTCTGTCGTGGTAAGAGCAAATGCATGAGCCAGATCTTCTTCTTCTGTTGTTCCCTTTGTTATCTCTGGTTCTCCAGTCATCCAGTCAACAGTTTCTTCTAAACTCTCATCATCCACAACGACTCCACAGAAGTTGGCTTGTTCTGGTTCATCATCAGAAGATGAGTCAGAGACCCAATTTTCCATTTCAGCAACATAACTTCTTTCTCTGTAGTTGTACTTGTATTTGTTTTTGTAGTAGTCCTGGTCTTTTACCAGTTTGCCTCTACAATTAACAGAGAAGTGTCCAGGTTTGCCGCATCTGAAGCAGCGTCCATCATTTTGATTGATGGGCTGGGCAGCATCGGCCTTCTGTTGTGCTGGTGGATTTTCTCTTCTTTGTGGAGGTTTTCCTATTTCTGTGGCAACTCTGTTGAAACTTTGCTCTGGTGCTGTATATCCTCTTCTGTCTTCCCTTCCTTCCCTCTCATATCTGCCTCTTTTGTCGAACTTATTGCCAAATCTCTTGTTAAATTGCTGAGTTATTAAAGCAAGAGATTGGGCAAAGGCTTGAATGTCATCATCCTCTGATGAGCTTTCACCTGTTTCACTTTCTGCAATCAAACTTTTCTTTCCTTTCTTCTTATCAGATTTTTCTTTCTTTTTCTCTTTACTTGAACTTTCTCTGTTGGACTTTTCAGATGTGGTTTTCTTGGAATTAGAAACTAAGGCGATTGGACCAGCACTGATGGATTTGCCTTTTTGCTTGACAACCTCCTTTTCTTGTGCGGCCAAAGTGCCATACACATCCGTTAAAGACCATACATCTAAGTCATGGTTAGCTTGTAAAGACATGGACAGATCTAACCATTCATCATTCAAACTTTTCAAAAACAGAACATTGTTATCTTCCTTCGACCTAACAACCCCACATTTTTTGCATTTATTGATCAACACATTAAATCTGTTGTAGGTTTGCTGTAAGGTTTCCTCAGGAAGTGCCTTGAAATCATTGTATTCATTTATACATTGGGTCCTTCTGTTCTTTTGGGTCTTGATACCACCCTCAAGTTGGTTAAGAAGTTGATCCCAGATTTCCTTAGCAGTAACACATGAATCTAGTTCTTGAAATATTTCGTTTGGAATGGCCATAATCAGTAGTCTAACTGCTTTAAGATCATTTTCCATTTTTAGATTTTCATCATCAGTAAAACCTGTGGTTTTAACTTCATAATGAGCTGGAATCTCAGCAGTAGTTCCTGTTGCGGGTACACGAGGAACAAAAACCATGGGTTGGAATGGTCCATCCGTGACAGATCGCATGAGGTCTTTATCCATACCATCGAAAAAATTAACCATCCTGATTTTCCATTGAGGATATTCATCTCTCAGAAGAGTAGGAGGTTTTGTTAAAGAGCCAGCAGTATAGATAGCATTTATACCGTTGTTAGCCATTTTGAAAGAAAAACAGAGTACAGTTTATAGCAAAATTATTTTCGGCTAGAAACAGAGTTTCAAACAGTAACCAATGGAACAGTAACTTTTGAGAAGATCTTAAGCTAAACTGGAAAGCTTTAAACAAAGTTATATGAGCTATGAAGACTTGTCTGGACTAGAGAGCAGTAAAAAACAGAGTATACAGAGAAGCTTTTAAGAACACACAGACACAATCAACAACAGTGAATCAACCTTGGTAGATTGGATCGTTTTGGCTTAAGAAAACCAAAGAGGCTCTGATACCAATTGTAGGTTCCCAGATTCACGTTGTATCACGATAATGGTAAATAATTAGACAGCGGAAGCATTTTAAGCAAAGCCATTAAAGTGAGTGATTGTGTAAACAATAACTGAACTGTGAAGATCAAAATATAGAACAGTAAAATGATAATGAAATCAAACAAAGAACACTGCTCGTATATTGATAAAATGAATCACTCCAAGAATATGTTCAAGAGAGTGTTCGGAAATCTCACAGGACAGTATCGTACGAAGTAGTGCTATGGAAATACTGCAGTGCGTGCTTTTTCAAATGTGGAAAACTATTCTTCCAAAAGCTTACAATTGTTGTTCCACTACCTCGCTATTTATAGACCTGATAAAGTGTAGACAGTGTACTGTCGTACCCCTGAATGACACGTGGAAAGTGTGTCTCCAATCTTTAGGGCATACGTGGAAATTGTGGACACGTGTCTGACACTTCATTTCCTGTGAGACTTAGACTGACAGAGGTCTTTTTCTCCACAGAGCTCTGTTGCAAGAGCTCTGTTGATCTTCTGTTGAAATACTTGTTCTCTTGCTGGAATTCTTCGACAGAGCTCTGATGAGCTCTGTTTGGATCTGTCGGTCTTTGATGAATCTTCCAGGTCTTCTGTCTGATCTCTGTTGGTCTTCTAACTTGAACTATTTTCAATACTTTTACATCAGATGCTTTGGGACTAACACCTACCCGGAATGGTTTGCTTACCCAGAAAGAGTGATGTACCCGGACAGATTGGGGTGAATCCGGATGGAATAACACAGATGTCCGGAAAGTTTGAACTTGTCCGGAAACCACGGCTGATCTATCCGGAAACCACGGCTGGCTTTTTCAATTCGATCGAATCTCGATTACGGTTGCTCAAGAAAGTTCCTGAAAGATTAGAAACACTAACAAACACAAAACTAACACTACCCAATCGATTTTTAAGCAAAGAGAACACGTTTTGATGGTAAAAAATTTTGATTTTTATTGAAGAACACAACCAAAAACTTTGAACTTAATGTGCTAGATTAACCACTCAAACGATCGAATTAGGGTGTGAAAATTTGCAGAAACACTTATGACAATAATGCTAACACAACCCAATAAACGAATTTGAACAATTTTACCAGAATCAAGATTTTGATTTTTCAATATGAATACAGACGTGAAAAAGTCAAACTTACTAGAAATCAATGAGAAGAACTTTGAATCGAATTTGTCCGTCTGCTCTGATACCAATTGTTAAATCCAGATACGTGCAACGATGATGAAATCAAACAAATAAACAATGAAGAATAATGATTTCAACTGGTCATCCCTGTATTAACTTTCAATCAGAGAGTTTTTACAATACGAGTAGGAAAGCAAAAGAGACAACTAGCCTAATTTTCTAAGGCTAGATTGTTTTATATATGGCGGGCCCGTGGTTAACAAGCCCACGGCCCGTTCACTAAAAGAGCTCAAAATAAAGAATTACAATTTAAACCCTGAACTTTAATTCAACATAAATTGACCCTAACACGTACCTTTCTATATTCTTTTCTCTTTTATGTCTATTTGCCCCCCGTCATTTATTATCTAATTTCTTTCAGAGAAAAATAGATTGTGAATGACGGATCGATACCGAGCTTTTGAGAAATAACGACTGTGTTTATGTCGACTGTGCTTTCGTGCGACAGGGCAAGATAGTCGTTTTATTCCTGCAGGAAAGGCATGAGTTTATCTTTAAGGTTAAAGATAGAAGGATGAACCTGTCGACACCTTACGGTCGTGCTTAACCTTGTGACTGTTAGACAGTTTACTTCCGCGGCTTCAGGGTGGTCTTATAGCAGTCGCGGGCGACTTTTGGCTCACTTTTAATTTCTTGGATTCCCCATGGCGTAGGGAACTTCAAGGTCTGATGATATGTCGAAGTAACGGCTTTCATTTCATGGATCCATGGTCGACCTAAAATGATGTTATAGGCCGATGCACAATCGATGACGCTGAACTTGGTCTGCTTGTTGATTCCTCCGGCATAGACGGGCAAGATAATATCTCCATAGGTGCTCGTCGCTTCTCCATTGAAACCGACCAAAGTCGTCGAACGTCGGGTGATTTACGAACGATCGATTCCTATGGCCTTGATGGTGTCAAGGAAAATGACGTTTGCTGAACTGCCCCCATCGATCAAGACTCTCCGGGTTAAACAATTACCAATCGTGAGTTGAATGATCAACCTGTCATGATGTTTCTGATACGAGTCGTCGAGGTCTTCTTGGTCGAATACGATCTTCATAGCTTCCAACTCCAAATCTCCTTTGGGTCTTGACGAACGCGGAATAGGCCGATCGTCAGGTGCTTGACTGGCGTGACGTTTGGCCGTGGAGTACGTCAGACCACATACGTCCGAACCACCGGTGATGCAATTGACGACCTTTGCATGCTCGGGGGTTGACGGTCGAAGGTCGCTAGCTAAAGTAACGACGTCATCAATGATATCTTTGAGGTTTCCTTTCGGGACGTGATATGATAGCTCCTTTTTGAGAGCTATGCAATTGTCTGTCGAATGACCATGGTCGACATGAAAGTCGCATCATTTAGATTTGTCTTTCTTAGCGTCGTCCTGATCGGACCTCTTAGGCCATCGAATAGTCATTTGGGCGGTCTTCAGAGCTTCGACCAAATCCTTAGTGGACCCTTTGAATCCGTAAGAGGATATCTTGGGGTACTGAGGAAACTTGCTCGCGGTCTTAGCCTCTGCTTTCGTCTTGAATCGGACGTTCGAGATGTGACGCGCGGGCTCTATTTTGGAAATCGTTTTCGTCTTGAACTCTGGCTTCCTTACACCTAACGACCTCTTGTCGTCGGTATGCTTGCGACGGAAGGCAGCATCGTCTTCTACCCTCATATACGCTAGGGTTCGGGCTCAGACGTCTTCGAAATTTTCTGGGGGATACTTGGTTAGATCAGTATATAAACCCGAGCTGTCGTCCAGACCACGCTTATAAGCTTCGATTGCGGTCTTGACGTCACAATTGCGGATACTGATCATCTATGCATTGAATCTGTTGAAATAGCTTCGAATAGATTCATTAGCCTTCTGCACGACATAATACAGGTCACTGGTCTGCTTCTCCATCTTGCGACTGCTGGCGAATTGCTGAGAGAATTGGTTGACCAACTCAGCGAACGACCCGATGGATTTGGGTTTGAGATTGATCAACCATTAGAGGGCAGGACCAGTGAGAGTTGCACCGAAGCTCTTGCACATACATACTTCCTGATACATGTGTGGGATTGAGACCGTCCACATGAGTTGCTTATACTGCGCGACGTGCTCGGTTGGATCGGTCACTCCTGAATACTTGGGTGTAAAAGCGGGAACATTGTATTTCTTTAGGACCTCGACGGTTGCGATCTCATCGATGAAGGGCGACGCCTGATAGCCTGATTGAGGCTCGACGTCGATGGGCACGGCTGCCCCGGGTAGCTTGGCGAGCAAAGATAGGATGCGCTCATTCTGATCCTCTAGCATTTTCAATCGCTGGGCGACGGGGTCATTGGGGTCGGGATTTGCCCCTGCTTACGGGTTGGCTCCTGAACTGGTGTCATTGCCATGCGACGAGCCATGGGCGTCTTCGTTGAAAGGAACAAAATTCGGCTGCGTCCCATTCTGAAACGGCTGCGATCCATTCTGAAATGGCTGCGATCCATTCTGAAACTGCTGCGACCCATTCTGAAACGGCTGCGACCCATTCTGAAACGGCTGCGACCCATTCTGAAATGGCTGCGATCCATTTTGCATGGGTGGTGGCCTTATATGCTGAGGAGGAATCGTCCCGAACTGGGGATTTGGATTGAACGGTCCCGGTTGCTGGTTCTGCATGAACGGACCTTGATGTTGATTCTGAGCGGACGGACCTGGATGCTGATTCTGAGCGAACGGACCCGATCCTGGACCTGAATTATGTGCAAATGGTCTAGGACCATTTTGACCGAACGATCCTTGTCCTAGATTCTGAACGAATGGCCTAGGACCATGCTGAGGACCAAAGGGATTTCTCAGCCGTGCGATCTCCTCGGCTACTCTGCGACTCTGCTCGGCCATGGCATTGATTTGATTCCGCGCGACCTCCAATTCCTGATACATCTGGGCAATGACATGCTCTTGATTTTCAGGAGCTGCCATTTTCCTGAAACAGGAAATAGAGAAGACTACAAGAAACCGTTAGTAGGACGCACGTTTGTCAAAGATTTTCTCTAGATGAAGTCCCACGGATGGCGCCAAATTGTTAATGCCAAAAATCGCACCAAAGTACAACTTAAGGTCGATGTGGACTTTAACAACTAAAGAAAGGAATCGTTCGACAAAAGCGTGCGACAAAGACAGAAATGTAAATGAAACAGAGATTTTGGTGACGCGGGAAAAACCTCAACGAGGAAAAAACCCGCGGACGACTGTGGAAGTCGTCGCTGCACTATGGTCGCCAAACAGGGGCGATGTCCTTGTGTTCTTGGTGTCGATCGTACAGAGATTACAATACAAATGAAAGAAAGACTTCGAAATGTAAAGTAAAAAATGTTTTGAGTGTAAAAACAATGTGCGTCGTGTGTTAAAACTGTGTGTCGTGCGCTGATGTCGTGCGTCGAGAGCGATCTTCTACGAGTGATTTCTTCGTTTCGAGTGCTTGTGGCTATTTTTCGATGTTGTGTCTCTGTGTTTCCTTACCTTGGTCGTGGTTGGTGAAATTTTGCCCAAACAATTAGCAAAATCAAATTTTCAAGTTTTTGTCTCTGTTCTTGTCAAAAATCCAATTTTTACCATCAAAAACTTGTTGTTTTGCTTCAAAATCGATTTGGGTATTGTTATTATTGTGTTTTGGTAGGTTTCTAACCTTTCAGGATTGATTTCAAGCAACCCTAGTTGAATTCCATCGATTGTTTTGAACCACAGCCGCAGTATCCGGATACCACAGCCGTGCTTTCCGGATACGACTCAGCTTTTCGGAACTTCGCTACTTCTTTCCGGGTAAGTTCACTCTTTCCAAACCTTTCCGGATACAATTGATCCGGAAACCCAAAGTTTCCAGTACACTAGTTTGTCCGGACAACTTAAAGTTTCCGGTAAAATTGATTCTTTCCAGACTCCGACATCCGGTAAGTACTTCTTCCGAAAAGCATCTCATCCGGATACCAAATTCATCCGGTAAGTTCAGTTTTAATATCTTTCATCCGGTAACTAAAATCTATCCGGTAAACTAAGACTTTCCGGTAACCTATTGTTATCCGGAAACCTCTGTTTATCCGGACACCTTGTTACTATCCGAACACTTCTGTTAATTGATCTGTTTTCCACAATCTGATCCGGACACCTCCAGATCAGATAGCTTTCATCCGAATTCCTATCCGGTAAGCTCTGTTTGGTCAATTTCTTACCTGTTTCTAGTATAGCTCATTCTTAGAACCTGCGTTAGGATACCACTCGTAGTGCCTTGCGTTAGGTTATCACTTTGGATCGAACAAATCGTCTGACGATCACTCTAGTGCAACTAAAGATGTCTTCACGCGACGCTCTTGCTATCAGCACCGATTCCAAACCACCTTGCCTCTACCAAGGTGAGTACAACCAGTGGCGGGACAGATTTATAATCTTCATAGAGTCAAAGGATAACTTCGAGTATATCTGGCGAGCTCTAAAAGATGGGCCAATCCCTGAACCAATGAAGACTATTCCACCAACTGAAGCGGGTGGTCTACCTCGTGTCGAGAAAAAGACACTCACCGATATGACTGCCGACGAAAGAGGCATGCTTGAGGGAGAAAAGCATGCTAAGAGGTACCTTGTTCAAGCTCTACCCAACACGATCTACACTGCCATCGACAGCTACAAAGAGACAGCAAAGGGCATGTGGGATCAAGTGGAGAAAATGATGCGCGGGGACCGAAGTCGGGAATCAACTGAAGATCAACAGCTCCATAACCAAGTTTGATGGGTTTAAGCAGCGCACCGGCGAATCCCTCTCTCAGACCTATGAACTCTTCTGTCTCCTTCTCAATGATCTCCACAAGAACCAAATCACTCATTCTAACACGGAGAACGCGCTCAAATTTCTCAACAACCTCTTGCCTGAGTGGAAAGTATACGCATCTCACGTCAAGCACAACCACTTGATGGAGAAAGTCGGCATCCACGAGCTCTATGAGATGCTACTGCAGGACGAAGATGAAGTAATGGAGATTCTGAACGAGAAGAAGTCTGCATCCAAGACAGCTGCTGACCCACTTGCTCTTATGTCCTCCAAATGAGGGAAATCTTCCAGCCAGCATTCTAAACGTGCCAAAGAGCCAAGTGCATCTAAGCCTGTGTCTGAAGAAAAGGAGGACAGTGATTTTGATCCTGAAGTATCTGCCATCAAGAAAGCTATGGATCTGCTCTCCAAAACCTTCCATCAACAGAAGTTCTACAAGAAGCCGACGTCCAATAATCAGCGCTACTCCACCTCCTCCAACAAGCGCCATGATTATCAGGACAAATATGAAGGAAAGAAGAAAGCCGATGAGCCTGACCAGTCTGACAAGAAGGAGAAGATAGAGAAAGATGACCGCAAGAAGAAAGACGAACCCGTGACTTGTTATAACTGCAGGAAGCTTGGTCATTTTGCCAAAGACTGTAGAAGGCCTGTTGTGAAGAACGCTCATTATTACAAGGCTAAGCTCGCTCTGGCAAAACAGAAAGAAGCAGGAGAAGCTCTGTTTGTTGAAGACGACTATTGGTTGGGTCGTTCTGATGATGAAAGCGAATCTAATGGTGCTGATGCTTTCATGGGATACCACTCTCCTGCTGATGAAGAAAAGGCAAAGTCAAGTCAGGTATGTGAACCTATCCAACAAGATTTCTTTAATCAAATGCAATCTCTTGCTAAAAGGATAGATTCCTACAAGGCCACCGCTGATGAACAACTACTTGAGATTAGATCACTATCTGAAAAGCTAGAAGTTCAAAAGCGAATAACTGAAAAATACAAGTCCGAAAATGCTAATTTAAAGGAAAAATGCAATAATCTTTCAATAGCACCTAAGGACTTAAGGGCCAAAATATCTGAACTTCATTCACAGCTAAATCAGTGTGAGAATGATAAAGCAAAAATTGTTTATCAATGCTCTGCTCTTCAAATTCAACACAAGGAGTTTGTCGCTAAAATACTCGATCTTGAAACCAAACTCCACAAAAGAGGTCAAACCGATCAGACCATACATATGAATAAACCCATGGAGTTCACTTACTTTAACAAGGAATGGGGAATCGGATACGATAATCCTCATTACTTGAAAAAGGGTATTTACAAAACACCGACTTTGTATGATTTTGGTTGTTTTGGAATAGACAAAAAGTATCCGGAATATGCGATAAAATGGACTGATCCTCCTGAACCTGAAAAGGAAGAGGAAACTGAGGAATACAAGCGCACACACACGTCTAAAATGCAACTTCCTTTTTGTTATGAACCTTTGAACTATTATTATGAGAAAAATCAAAAGAAGTACCTCTCAAATGACTACTTTGATTGCTATAAGGTTGTAACGCCCAAGGATTCCTCCAAAAAGGATGAGGTCCTAGCAACCGAAACCAAGACTGAGACGGATGAGTTCAAACTCTATGTTCCCCCTCTCATCTTGGAAGCAAAGATAGTCGAGTTAGAGGAGTCACACGAGAAAGAAAGGTCCAGTTTTTAAAAGGAAAAGCAAGCGCTAATCACTGAACTTGAGAATCTAAAATCCGTCAAAACCGAAGCTGTGTCTGATGAAGGACAGGAAATCCTTCGGTGTGAAAGCAACAAGCTCACATCAAAACTGTGTGCCTTGGCAACAGAAGCGATGACGGAGCATACGAGAAATGGTCAGCTCAAAGAACAGATTAACCTACTCCAATCTGAAAAGATGATTTCACCCGATTCTTCCTCCAACTCATCGGACACGTCTTCGTGTAAAGCGTTCATTGGCAAAATATCTTCTACACAAGACGGTAAAGAATCTCAAGACGAGAGTGTTTTAAGGAATTTGAACTCTGATTTTTTCCTAGCTTCTGCACCAAATTCCCCAAAGCACACTGACACTAAGTGTTCCTTGCCTTCCTCGACCGATCTAAGTCCTGTAATTCCGGATGTTAATTTTTCAGAATTCATGAACTCCGAAGGCAATTCTGATGAAGAGTTTGAATCGTTCCCCTTCGACAAACCTCTTCCAAGTCATACTGATTTTCTGTCACCAGTAGTCAATCGACCGGTCAATTTTCTAAAAGGTGATTGTTCCACAACAAAGACCCCGACTGTGATTAAGATTTCCAAAACTAAACCTGTTTCTCAAAAACAATCACAGTCGAGGTAAAAGACCGAGCGATCGACTGCCAAAAATCCTGCTTCCTCAAAAGCCACTAATCATGCTGTCAATGTTGTTTCAGATAAAATCGGTCGCGCTAAACAGGATAAACAAAAGTGGCTAGCCAAGGAACCTATCGAGGATGCAGCATCAAAGTCATTTAATACTGTTTTTTCCCTAGAATGAACAAAAATGATTGTGCTTGGAATCATAGGAATGATTTTGTTAAACAAGATGTTAATTTTCCGATTAAACTTTATTCCATTCAGCAATTGATTCAATTATCGCATGATTGTTTGTGTTGTTCTAGTTGTGGTTGGAATGACTTTGATGATATCAATAATAATGATTGGTTTGGGTCATATCATATATATAATAATACACCCAATCGCAAACCCCGTAAAAACAAAAAGAAATCTAAATCTACACGGGGTTCCCAATCAGAGGCTAAACCACAGCAAGAAAGGAAACCCACTTCAAAACGGGTTTCCCCTACTGAGGTTAAACCTACACCCAAGAGGCAACCTGCTTCAAAACAGGTTCCTCCGAAAGGTGTAAAACCTAACCCTCCAGGACCCATGCAAATATGGGTACCTAAAGTCAGCTAATCTCGTTTTTGCAGGACGGACATGTGTGGTACTTAGACTCTGGATGCTCCAAGCACATGACCGGAAGGAGGGAGCTTCTCACGAATTACAAAGAACAATATGGCGGAGACGTGAGATTCGGGAACAATAACAAGGCGCCGATTCTGGGCTACGGCGACATTGTCCAAAACAAGATCACCATCAAGAAAGTTTCACATGTCGCGGGATTGGGACACAACCTGTTCAGTATCGGCCAATTCTGCGATAAAGATCTAGAGGTCGGATTCAAAGCCAAAAGGTGTAGAATCCTCAATGACGACGGAACGGAGCTACTGGTTGGAACGCGAAATACCAACCTCTACACCATCGACCTCGCAGCCCTGAAGACCGATAACCCTGTCTGCCTGATGTCAAAGGCCAATTCTCAACAAGCATGGAATTGGCATCGACGTCTATCACATCTGAACTTCAAGAGTATCAACAAACTGGTGCTGGGCGGACACGCGAAAGGCATGCCCGATCTTCAATTCGTGAAGGATCGACTCTGCGGGGCATGTGAAATGGGAAAGATGAAGCGAGCGACACATAAGCCAAAGGCAGCTCTGAGCACGTCCCGGTCCCTCGAACTTATCCACATGGATTTGTGTGGTCTGATGCGTGTTCAGAGCATCAACAAGCGCAAGTATGTCCTGTTGATGGTGGATGATTTCTCACGCTACACATGGGTCAAGTTCCTACGCACGAAGGACGAAACTCCTGAACTGATCATCAACCATTTGAAGACCATCCAACTGAACCTTCAAAGTCAAGTTCAGACTATCAGGACCGACAACGGGACGGAATTCAAGAATCAAAAGGTGAACGACTACCTGACTTCAGTCGGTATCTCGCAAACCTTCTCGGCCACACGCACTCCACAACAAAACGGAGTGGTGGAAAGACGCAACCGTACCCTCGTCGAAGCTGCTCGCACGATGCTTTCTCAATCCAAATTGCCGTTATTTCTCTGGGCCGAAGCGGTGTCTACTGCTTGTTACACGCAAAACCGCTCCATCATCAACAAGCGGTTCAACAAGATGTCGTACGAGATCATGAACAACCGCGCTCCGAACATCAAGTATTTCCACGCGTTCGGATGCACGTGCTACGTCCTCAACGACAAAGATGATCTCGGCAAATTCAGCCTGAAGGCGGATGAGGGAGTGTTCATAGGATACTCCATGCAGGCTAAGGCGTATCACGTTTACAACAAACCGACTAAAACCGTTACTGAGAGTGTAACGTGACATTCAACGAAGCCGCAGATTTGGCTTCTGAACACATCAGTTCAGAACCCGGTTTAACTGGCGTGCTAGCTTCCGAACTTCCACGTTCGGGATCTGCACAAGCGACAGTAAATCCGAATCATGCATCTACGTTGAATGCTGATCTTTCAGATTTAGATTTATTGTTCCAATATTTTTATGATGATATGCTTAACGTTTCTACTCCTCGTGTCTCAACGCAACCAAGACTTGAAGCTGCTCAAATCGAGGATTCGGCGAATCTCTCCGGTCCGCCGCCCTCGACAAGCACGCCATCCATCACTGTGGAGACTCCTCAATCATCATCCTCAACATCAACTGATACTACCGTCCCCCCGGAGGAACCTGTACTTAACCCGGAGATCACTCCACAAGATTCGTCATCTACTACTATCATTGATGAGCATCTGCATTCCTCGGAACCAGAAGTTGCTCAACCTTCGACGAATCCTCCCCCATCTCCTCCGAGAAACCAACCGGCGACACTTGAAGCGGTACAAGACCTTCCATCTGGTGATTACGTGGATCTGGACGCCTCACACTCAACTCAGCAGCCGCTTCCACACACCACAAAATGGACAAGAGCTCATCCCCTGCACCAAATCATCGGTGATCCCTCCACTCCATTCCAAACGCGAGGTGCTTCAGCCAATTTCTGCCTCTTCTCCGGCTTCTTGAGTAAGATCGAGCCCATAACCGTCCGCGAATTACTCGAAGATCTGGACTGGGTCATGGCCATGCAAGAAGAGCTCAACCAATTCGAGGCTCTCAAGGTATGGCGACTTGTCCCACGTCCATCCCACAAGACGGTGATCGGAACTAAGTGGATCTTCAAGAATAAGAAGGACGAGGATGGCATCATTGTACGTAACAAGGCGTGTCTCGTGGCTAAAGGATATCGTCAACAAGAAGGGATTGATTACGACGAGACAAACGCTCCGGTGGCGAGGATAGAAGCTATACGTATGTTCCTTGCATACGCCACACACAAGAACTTCACGGTCTTCCAAATGGATGTGAAGACCGCATTCCTTAACGGCGAACTCAAGGAAGAAGTATATGTGTCGCAACCGGACGGGTTCATGGACGAGAAGAAGCCTGATCATGTCTACATCCTAGACAAGGCCCTCTACAGATTGAAGCAAGCTCCACGAGCCTGGTATGATACGCTAACAAAGTTTTTGATAAAATCGGAATTCACACGAGGTAAAATTGATTCAACTCTTTTTATCAAAAACGAAAAAGGTCATATTGTATTAGTTCAGGTGTATGTCGATGACACAATCTTTGGTTCTACTAATCCTCATTATGCTAAGAACTTTGCCAAGCTAATGGGACAATTTTTTAAAATGAGTATGTTATGTGAGATGAATTTCTTCTTTGGTCTTCAAGTTAAACAACTGTCGACCGGGATATTCATAAACCAGGCTAAGTACATCCGGGACATTCTTAAGAAATTCTAGATGGAACAGTCCTCACCGATGAAAACTCCCATGGCACCCGGTACAAAGTTACACGCCGATCCTAACGGAAAGGATGTGGACACTAAAACGTACCAGGGAATGATTGGTTATTTGATGTACTTAACCGCTAGTAGACCGGACATCATGTTTTTTACATTTCTATGCGCCCGATTTCAATCAAAACCAAAAGAGTCTCATTTAATAGTTGTCAAACGAATTCTTCGTTATTTACGTGGTACTGCTGATCTTGGCTTGTGGTACCCGAAAGAGACAGGTTTTGAGCTGTCTGCATATTCTGATGCGGACCACGCTGGCAGCATGATGGATCGGATGAGCACGTCGGGTCATGTGCAGTTCTTGGGCGATAGCTTGGTGAGTTGGGCATCCAAGAAGCAGCAATGCGTCTCTACGTCGACTGCCGAGGCGGAATACGTGGCCGCCGCAAGTTGCTGTTCACAAGTGATATGGATGCGCACACAACTCAATGACTACGGCTTTACATACGTCAAGGTGCCCATCTACTGCGACTCGAAGAGCACTATTGCAATATCCAGCAATCCGGTCCAGCATACGAAGACAAAGCACATAGACGTTCGGTACCACTTTATCAAGGATCACGTCGAAAGAGGTACAGTCGAACTCTATTTTGTGAATACAGAACATTAGATAGCAGACCTGTTTACAAAACCCCTGGACGAAAAACCCTTAATTATCTTGTGTCCAGGTTAGGTATGCTATATCTGACGACTTGATCTGATTGTGTGTCCGATACAAGTTCCATACATATACGAGAAACAGTCTACTCATCATTTGTTGTTCACACTCCAGATGATTGAGTATACACTCTCTCGCATCTGTATTCTACGTGTATTAGTTACATAGTTAGATTAAGTCTCTGTATTTATTAGGTAGATTTCGCTTGTTTGCTTTCTTTCCACGTGTTTTTGTTTATTACTGTCGTCTAATTTATTTGGTTATATCTGTTCTTTCACATGTGTTCATGTGTTCAGGGGGAGCATGAACCGGTATCAGGTGTTTGGGTAAAAAATCAAACCCTCGACCGACTTGAGAAATTACCTCGACATGACCCATTAACCTTGATTACCCTAATATCTACAAAAGTCATACCCCCGACCGACAAGGGTAATACCCATTATTGCCATATCCTCGACATACGGTAGTTGATTATTAAAAGGCCTCTTGCGTCAATAGTCATTCAAGATAGTGTCTTTACATCTCGTGATCGCACGTCACGTGTCGCATGTCACACGTCGCACGTCACACATCGCCAGTCTTATGTTACTAGTCTTACGTCACTAGTCTTATGTCGCCCGTTACGAGTCGCCAATTACGACTCGTCGGTCTTACGTCGACAGTCTCTTGTCGTCGGTCTTATATTGCTCTGGTCCTGCGACAGCATCGTCCTGACATCCTGGTCCTGCAACTTAGGCCTACGACATCGTCATCTTGGTCTTACGACCTAGTGGTCTTACGACCTAGTGGTCTTACGACATTTTCATCCTAGTCTTACGACATTTTTATAAGACCATTCTTATATTAAGATAAGGTCTTACAAGACATTTACAGTCGTATACGTGGTCTTATATTTCGGCAACGGTCGTATGCTCCATAAGACCGACGTCCAGAACTTAAGACGGTCTTACGATTATACTAACCATTAATGGTCAACAGCCGTTTCTTTTGTTCATTAATGCAGGTCTACAAGCAATTATGGTACAACGGTCAGTAACGGACGAGCTCTTAAATGACATTAAAGACTCGACAGTGGTTACAAAACCAATCATCAAAGCGCATTCAATGCCGACAGCGGTTACAAAAGCGAGTCATCAAGGCACATTAATGACCAGCGAACCCTATATAAAGGCTTGCTCCATCTTCGAGGAGGGAGGACGAATTCATAAAGCTACACAACTGCATTTTCACATTTCTCTCTCAATACAGCAAAGTACACGAACGCACTTCGCTAACGCAAGTATCGCACGACGACAGTTCGAACCACCCGACGACGGCAGTTCAAACCGCACGACAAGCATACTTTTTCGCACGACTAAGTTTATATTTACATTTACTTGTAATCTGTTGTACACAAATCACCTGTAACACAAGGAATTTTACCCATGTTTGGCGATCATAGTGCACCGTCGGCTCTAACACAGTCGACCGCGGTTTTTCCCCCGTTTTGGGGTTTTCCGCGTCACCAAAATCTCTTGTTTCGTCTACATTTTCTTCGTTATTTTTCTTGTTTATTTCTATGGTTCAATCTTTAGTTGATAAGGTCCGAAACCAAACCTTAAATCGTATTTTTATACAATTTTTGGTATAAAGACAGTTTAGTGCGAATTTTGGTATTAACAGTTTGGCGCCATCCGTGGGACCCAACTAAGGATTTCCTTAGAAATAAACATCGTACTACTGATGTTTCCTCTTATGTAGATCTTCGTTTTCTAAATTGTCGACTTCAAGTCTTGACTACACGACGAAGATCCAAGCGAAGTTGGAAGACACTGATTAAAAAAATGCTCAGTCAATATATCGCATCATCCGAAGGGCTCGGGGGCTCGGAACACCCGTCACAAAATGGGAAACACCATATTTTTTTTCAAAACTCCTTGGAAAAAGGCGCTTAACGACTCCAAGTTACGGTAACTGTTACATCCCACTTGGATGGTGTTTGGGCAAAAATTCACGTCGTACAATCACGACCAGAACCGGTAAGACGTATGATTAAGGACTATGTCTTGTATCAAGATAAGGTCTCGACAAAGACCCAGAACACCATCGTCGTCCCTCATAAAAGGTAAGTCGTACGTCCCCCATGACGCTCGACCATAGCATCGCCCGTCCCGTACGACCATCGCGTAAGATCACTGCACCTTCGACCAAAGCTAACGTTAACCTTGACTGTTACGTTTGTTAAGTATTTAATGCGGGAGTCAAAGCCATTAACAGCAAGCAGCCATAACGGACGAAGAACATTATGGATAATCACTCCGGCAACCGTTTCCAGCCGTTGTAGCCGTTGATCAAAGCATTAATGGAGCTAATTAATGACGCGAAGACTATAAATACCAAGTTAAGTCTTCACATCAAGGATCATCAGTTAACATCCGATACACATCGAATATCCGGCGACTAACAACCGAAGCAATACTCAAGAACACTCGAAGAAAAGCTCAAGTCATCGCTCTCGACGCACGCCAACAGCTTTCGACCAACCGTTGTTTACACTTGTATTCACACGACAAACACCTGTTTTACACTTTAAACATTTGTACTTTACATTTCGAAGCATTTTCTTCATCTGTATTGTAATCGTTGTACGATCGACACCAGTATCCAAGGACATCGCCCCTGATTGGCGACCATAGTGCAGCGACGACACCCCCTGTCGTCCGCAGGTTTTTTCCTCGATTGAGGTTTTTCCTGCGTCATCAAATCCCTTGTTTCTTTATTTTTATCCTCGTCGCACGTCTCGTCGAAAGATTCTTTCTTTAGTTGTTTAAGTCCACATCGACCTTAAGTTGTCCCTTTGGTGCGATTTTTGGCATTCACAGTTTGGCGCCATCCGTGGGACTACATCTAGAGAAAATCCTTGACGAACGTGCATTCTACTAACGTTTTCTTGGAGTTTTTCCCTGTTTTCTATTGCAGGAAAAATGGCAACCCCTAGAAATCCACAGCAAGCCGTTGCTCAGATGTATCAGGAGCTCGAAGTCGCCAGGAATCATCTCAGTGTAATGGCGGAGCAGAATCGCAGAGCATCTGAGGAGATTGCACAATTGAGAAATCCTTTCGGACCTCAAAATGGTCCTAGGCCGTTCGTGCAGAATCCAGTTCCGGGATCATTCAATCAGAATAGTCCTAGACCATTTGTTCAGAATCCAGATACAGGACCAAATCCTTCCACGCAGAATCAGCAACCAGGGCCGTTCAACCCAAATCCCCAGTTCGGACCAATTCCCCCTCAGCATCTCAGGCCACCACCCATGAATAAAGGGTCGCAGCCTTTCCAGCAGGGGTCACAGCCATTTCAACAGCCGTTCCAGAATGGATCACAGCAATTTAATCATGGGTCGCAGCCATATTTTGTCCCGTTCAATGGAGACACCAATGGCTCGTCGCATAACAATGGCATCAGCTCAGGAGTTAACCCTCAAGCAGGGGCAGCCGTCGGTCATAATGACCCCGTTGCTCAGCGTTTGAAGATGCTGGAAGATCAGAATGAGCGCGTCCTGTCCTTGCTCGCCAAATTGCCTGGGCAGCCGTGCCATTCGACGTCGAGCCTCGATCTGGCTTTCAGGCGTCGCCTTTTATCGACGAGATTGCAACTGTCGAGGAAGTATGCATGTGTAAGAGCTTCGGTGCAACTCTCACTGGTCCGGTTCTCAAATGGTTGATCAATCTCAAACCCAAGCCTATCGGGTCGTTCGCCGAGTTGGTCAATCAATTCTCCCAGCAATTCGCATGTATTACGTTGTGCAGAAAGCCAACGAGTCTATTCAAAGTTATTTCAATAGATTCAATGCTGAAATGATTAGTATCCGCAATTGTGACATCAAGACCGCGATCGAAGCTTACAAGCATGGTCTAGACGATAGTTCAGGTTTATATATCGACCTGACTAAATATCCCCCATAGAATTTCGAAGACGTCCGTGCTCGAACTTTAGCATATATGGGGGTCGAGGACGACGCAGCATTTCGTCGCAAGCACACTGACGACAAGAAGTCATTAGGCGTCAGAAAACCGGAATTCAAGGCCAAAACTGTTTCCAGAATCGAGCCCGCGCGCCAAATTTCAAATGTTCGTTTCAAGACGAAATCAGAGGCCAAGACCGCGGCTAAATTTCCTCGATACCCCAAGATATCCTCTTACGGATTCAAAGGGTCCGCAAAAGACTTAGTCGAAACTCTTAAGTCCGTCCAAGCGACCATTCGATGGCCAAAGAGGTCCGGCCTAGATGGTGCTAAGAAAGATAAATCAAAGTGGTGCGACTCCCACGTCGATCATGGTCATGTGACAGATGATTGCATCGCGCTGGAGAAGGAGCTAGCATATCACTTCCCAAAAAGGAAATCTCAAAGATATCATCGACGATGACGCTACTCCAGCTAGTAACCATCGACCGTCGACCCCCGAGCATACAAAAGTCGTCAATTGCATCACCGATGGTTCAGACATGTATGGTCTGACATACTCCACAGTCAGGCGCCTTTGACAGGTTCGTTCTTCTAAAAATTATATCTTTTCCACAGGGATAAGTCTACTATGGTGCCCTGTCGCACGACAATATCTCATCAGATCGCAGTGTCACCCTGTCATTTAAAACCTATCTTTCCTCCGAAAAGAATAAGATAATAAATGACAGGGGGCAATATCCCACTAAAAAAAGAATCTAACGGTATGTTCCTAAATCTTTTTCATACGATTTTTTTCTCACAACTGACTTAAGCATCGGAGGGTCGTTGGTTAGCCAACAACCAACCCTTAACATCGTTTTACCGCAGAATCGCACGACAGCTTATCGCAGGATCGCACGACAGTAGTCATTAAGTCTACAATATGACTTTAAATTCACAAGGTCGCACGATATAAACGACCAAATCTATGATTTTATCATCCTTTACAGGGACATACGATTCAAATTAATCACACGACTTAGTCGTACGATTGCGAGGTCTAACGATCTCATGATCTAAGCCTCTTAACTTGGAAAAAACTCACACTCTGAATGTATGCTTTAGTCGCATGTGCTTATATTTATACACACGATTTAAAAGTCTTATGGCTTACGTACCAGTTATTGTGTTACAATGAATGCCTTAGTCGCATGATCCCCAGATTCAATTTCATGATTGATATGGTATTTGTTTACCAAATATATAAAACGCAAGTTCAAACAAAAGTTCAAAGTTTCATTTACAAAACTGTCGGTTATATTCAAAAGAACTCGACTACCAACGCTCGAGTATACAAAGATAAAACGGTTCGACCACCAACGGTCGAGACATGAAAAGACATAGCATTTCCTAAACCTAAAGAAAAGCGTCTATGGCAAGCTCTGCCCAAAAGTCTCGACCTCCGAAGCCCTGCCAATCCCGAAGAACTGATGCAAGGATCAAATGAGTATATTAGGAGTGGTCTTCCAACTCCTTACGCCTCGACATTCTGAGAATATGGATCTAAAGATTAATGTTAAGGTTGGAGGAAGGAATATATCCTTCTCAACGATCGACCTCCACTCCAGCATTTCCTCTACCTTCACATATTCAATGAGAGGAAACAGAAGCATCTGCAAATTACAAAAGAAACATACTAAATGCTCAGCGAAAGAACTTCGATAACACAAGTTTTGAAAGAAAAACTTACAAAGAACGCCAGTTCGGCTAAACACAGTCCAATCTCTTCAACATAGATTCTTCGAAAACGCTCCTTGAAAGATAAGAGCTGATATTTCCCCATATGCGGAAGTGACTCTGCCCTGACGAGGACATAGTCAATCAGGAGGGTTGACGACAACGCAAAGTTGTTCGTCTCCATAAACTCTCCCTCATTCTCTCCCGTCTTTATACCCTTGCCCCTGGCGGCTGACGAAAGGGTCGACGAGGATGTAGAGAACATCGTCGCCAGTTGCGCAGTATGAAACACCGTCGCCAGTTGCGCAGCATGAAACATCATCGCCAGTTGCGCAGTATGAGACATCGTCGCCAGTTGTATCAACAGATCCAATCCAATCACTGTTCGTATCCAGCACATACCTCGTCTTCCATTTGAGATCATCGACAGCAGCGTTCAAAACTAAGGTACGATCACCCTTAAGTCCTGAAAGTAAACTATAACGACGATATTGGTCGGACGTGACTTTATACACCACTCCCAGTGCGAGGTAAGTCGCTCGATGATCAAGATAACTCGCCAGAACTGGGGCATCGGTTGCCTCGGTGAAAGAACGAATTCACGCATGAACACTTCGACCAAAGGCGAATACGGCCAGTAGGAGCCCATCTTAAACAGGTACTCATATATCACGGCATATCCATCAGGACACATCTCCGGTCGAACCTCGCCAACCTTGCTTATGGTGATACACATGATAATCCTTGCTAGACTTCCAAAGTCGTCAAAATCTTTTTCGTTTCTAATAGCACCTCTGGGCTCCGTCGACATTCAGCTGGTAAGCACGATCGTATGTCAGCATGACGTCACGACCTCGTTCCTCTTTTTAACTTCTCGTTCAGTTAAAGGCAAACCAGCCCAGTTACAAGGCGGTCAAGGTAATTTTTTCTGACCCTTGCTCTATTTTTTACGCGTCTGATTGACAAAATTTAAACTCGAATTTGCCATCCTTCTTTCAAATTTTGGGGGCAAACTGTTTGGGCTAAAATTCACGTCGTACGATCACGACCAGAACAGGTAAGACGTATGATTAAGGACTATGTCTTGTATCAAGATAAGGTCTCGACAAATACCCAGAACACCATCGTCGTCCCTCATAAAAGGTAAGTCGTACGTCCCCCATGACGCTCGACCATAGCATCACCCGTCCCGTACGACCATCGCGTAAGATCACTGCACCTTCGACCAAAGCTAACGTTAACCTTGACTGTTACATTTGTTAAGTATTTAATGCAGGAGTCAAAGCCATTAACAGCAATCAGCCGTAACGGACGAAGAACATTATGGATAATCACTCCGACAACCGTTTCCAGCCGTTGTAGCCGTTGATCAAAGCATTAATGGAGCTAATTAATGACGCGAAGACTATAAATACCAAGCTAAGTCTTCACATCAAGTATCATCAGTTAACATCCGATACACATCGAATATCCGGCGATTAACAACCGAAGCAATACTCAAGAACACTCGAAGAAAAGCTCAAGTCATCGCTCTCAACGCACGCCAACAGCTTTCGACCAACCGTTGTTTACACTTGTATTCACACGACAAACACCTGTTTTACACTTTAAACATTTGTACTTTACATTTCGAAGCATTTTCTTCATCTGTATTGTAATCGTTGTACGATCGACACCAGTATCCAAGGACATCGCCCCTGATTGGCGACCATAGTGCAGCGACGACACCCCCTGTCGTCCGCAGGTTTTTTCCTCGATTGAGGTTTTTCCTGCGTCATCAAATCCCTTGTTTCTTTATTTTTATCCTTGTCGCACGTCTCGTCGAAAGATTCTTTCTTTAGTTGTTTAAGTCCACATCGACCTTAAGTTGTCCCTTTGGTGCGATTTTTGGCATTAACAGATGGAATATGGTACAACAACTCTATATATATACTCTAAGTATATTCTCCTCGTTCAATTATTATGATCTAACATATAAATGTTGATTTAAGCATCAAAGGATCATTGGTCAAACCAACGATCACCCCCGATTTTACATTGCAGGCTCGCAAGATCATATAAATACAGGTCTTATGATTTACATCGTGAGAAACAAAAGTCTCTATGGCTTAAAACACAGGTCTTACGATTTATATCGTGAGAAACAAAAGTCTCTAGGACTTACATCGCAGGTCTTACGATTTATATCGTGAGAAACAAAGTCTCTACGACTTAAAACACAGATTGCAATTTATAATCGTCAATAAAAGACGACTTACATTTTAAATCTTATGATCGCTAGCCATGGCAAAAGCAGGTTGCAATTTATAATCGTCGATAAAAGATGACTCACCTTTTTTAATCTTATGATCGCCAGTCATGGCAAACACAGGTTAAAATTCTCGGTCGCCACTAAAAGCGACTCGCATGTTGAAATCTCATGATCGCTAGTCATAACATATGTCGTCAATAAAGACGACTTACACATTGAATCTCACAATCACCAGTCATGGTAAGATGCATGTCAAAACACAAAAGTCGCCAATAAGTGCAACTCGCACATTTTAATCTCAGGATTACCAATAAAGGCAAGTCGCAAGATTAACCGTATAATCACGAGTAAGGTAAAAAATTTACCGATTATCGCTAAAGTCTTCCAAGAAGGCGATTATGTCCTACGACGAGTGTTCCAGAGCACTCAAGAGCTCAACGCAGGTAAGCTTTCCACCAAGTGGGTAGGTCCTTATCGTATCTCAGAAGTCGCGGGTAAAGGTGCCTATCGGCTCCAAACCCTCGACGGTCGAGATATCCCCCGTAGCTGGAATGCGACACATCTAAAAAGGTATTTTTCCTGAACCTTTTTTCCTCAAACAATTTTTTTTCATCACGATGATTACTGACTTAAGCATCGGAGGGTCGTTGGTTAGCCAACGACCAACCTCTGACATTGTCTTATCGCAGGATCGCACGACTTAAGCAAGTTACCAAGTATATTGTACGACTTCAATAAACTTTCGCAGGAACGCACGACTAAAGTTCGTCGCACGATTTAATCGTACGATCATAAGGTCTAACGACCCTGCGATCTATGTTTTTAACTTAGAAGAATTTCATGTTCTGAAATGAATGCTTTGATCGCATGTACTTACGTTTTCCTACACGATTCAAATATATAAAAGTCTTACGACTTATATTCTAATCATTGTGTTATGATGGATGCCTAAGTCGCATATCTTCTTGTGTATTTTTATACGATGTACCTCACAATTGATATTCACAAAGTGTAATGCACAAGTTCAAAGGAAGTGTAAGTTTCATTCATTGAGTGTTCGATCAAATACATTCAAGTGATTCGACCACCAACGGTCGAGTAGTAAAAGAAAAATTAAGAATGAAATTTCCTATGACTGAGGAGGAGCGTCAGTCACATCGGCTCGGAACGCCAGATCATAGGTCTCTAACGACCGTATCGGCTCGGAACGCCAGATCATAAGTTTCTAACACCATATCGGCTATGAACGCCAGATCACAAGTCTATGACGACCATATCGGCTCGGAACGCCAGAACATAAGTCTCTAACGACTGTATCGCAAGATTTTCTTAAATTTTATCTTGGTTCGATCATCTTATGATCGACAACAAGCTTCGTTTCGGCCCAATCGTCTTACGATTGTCTCCCGACCCATACGTCTCATTTTGATAAAGATCGTCTTACGATCATCGTCGGTTCCTTACATTTTAAGATTGTCTTACGATCGTTGTTAATTTTTCATCCTTCACATTAGCGGATGAATACCACAGGTATCTTGCGCATTAAAGATCATCTTTCGATCGTCGCAACTTAATTAACTCTATCGACTGGTCTCGCGATTTTAGCTGACCAAGTCAGTTGTCTTCTAATGATCCAATTAGCAGAAATGACACGACTCATCATTTTACTTGGGTGCGAGATCTGAAATTCAAATGGATTTGAAATTCAGATCTCGGGGGGCTAACTGTTTGGGTAAAAAATCACACCCTCGACCGACTTGAGAAATTCCCTCGACATGACCCATGAACCTTGATTACCCTAATATCTACAAAAGTCATACCCCCGACCGACAAGGGTAATACCCATTATTGCCATATCCTCGACATACGATAGTCGGTTATTAAAAGACCTCTTGCGTCAATAGTCATTCAAGATAGTGTCTTTACATCTCGTGATCGCTCGTCACGTGTCGCATGTCACACGTCGCACGTCACACATCGCCAGTCTTATGTTACTAGTCTTACGTCACTAGTCTTATGTCGCCCGTTACGAGTCGCCAGTTACGACTCGTCGGTCTTACGTCGACAGTCTCCTGTCGTCAGTCTTATATTGCTCTGGTCTTGCGACAGCATCGTCCTGACATCCTGGTCCTGCAACTTAGGCCTACGACATCGTCATCTTGGTCTTACGACCTAGTGGTCTTACGACATTTTCATCCTAGTCTTACGACATTTTTATAAGACCATTCTTATATTAAGATAAGGTCTTACAAGACTTTTACAGTCGTATACATGGTCTTATATTTCGGCAATGGTCGTATGCTCCATAAGACCGACGTCCAGAACTTAAGACGGTCTTACGATTATACTAACCATTAATGGTCAACAGCCGTTTCTTTTGTTCATTAATGCATGTCTACAAGCAATTATGGTACAACGGTCAGTAACGGACGAGCTCTTAAATGACATTAAAGACTCGACAGTGGTTACAAAACCAATCATCAAAGCGCATTCAATGCCGACAGCAGTTACAAAAGCGAGTCATCAAGGCACATTAATGACTAACGAATCCTATATAAAGGCTTGCTCCATCTTCGAGGAGGGAGGACGAAATCATCAAGCTACACAACTGCATTTTTACATTTCTCTCTCAATACAGCAAAGTACGCGAACGCACTTCGCTAACGCAAGTATCGCACGACGACAGTTCGAACCACCCGACGACGGCAGTTCAAACCGCACGACAAGCATACTTTTTCGCACGACTAAGTTTATATTTAAATTTACTTGTAATCTGTTGTACACAAATCACCTGTAACACAAGGAATTTCGCCCCTGTTTGGCGATCATAGTGCACCGTCGGCTCTAACACAGTCGACCGCGGTTTTTCCCCTCGTTTTGGGGTTTTCCGCGTCACCAAAATCTCTTGTTTCGTCTACATTTTCTTCGTTATTTTTCTTGTTTATTTCTATGGTTCAATCTTTAGTTGATAAGGTCCGAAACCAAACCTTAAATCGTATTTTTATACAATTTTCGGCATAAAGACAGTTTAGTGCGATTTTTGGCATTAACATCAGGTAAGCTTATTCTACTGTTGAGGGGGAGTGTCACACACAATTTTTCTTAACTGCCACAAAGTTTTTTTTGTGTGTGTGGACATTCCTGAGGGGGAGCATATCACTTTATGTTCATCATTTGAGGGGGGCAGACACAGCATTTTTTCTTTAATTGTGTAAAAAGTTTTTTTATCAATCTCTCCATTGCACACAAATGCACAATCCAAGGGGGAGCAGAGAAATCTCCATGCTCAGTTTGAGGGAGAGCAAGAGTAGGTTCTTTCAAAATCCTAATAGTATTAAAAAAATTGAAAATTGGAAGAACAGGGGTAATTTTTCTCAGAAACACTTAGGGGCTGTTTGGTTCAAGGTTTTTGATGGAATTGGATGGAATTGGAATCTCAAATTCCTTTGACCAGATTCAATTCCTATGTTTCGTTCAAGGTTTTTAAATGAATGGAATCTTTAAAATTCCATTCAATTCCATTAGCAAGCCATTTTCATTCCTTCAGCTAACCGTGGTATTCCAAAGGAATGGAATTGATTTTTTTCATAATGCCAAAATTACCCTTGCACATACGGTGGTGAGCAGGTCGTGAAGAGGTGGTCGACGGCGACTGTAAAGTGGGCGGCGAGATGGTGGTGAACGGCGGTTGTGAAGTGAGGAGCGAGATGGTGGTGAGATGGTGGTGAGCAGGTCGTGAAGAGGAGGTCGAAGGCGGCGAGATGGTGGTGAACGGCGGCTGTGAAGTGAGCAGCGAGATGGTGGTGGGATGGTGGTGAGCAGCTCGTGAAGAGGTTTGTGAGAATGGATGGTTGTGAGTAGGGTTTTGATTTTAATTAATCAGGGTGGTTGGGAGAGGGGTATTTTGGTCATTTACTCAAATTTCATTCCAATTCTAAAGCTACATTCTGTGAACCAAACAAACAGATTCCAATTCCTTTAACAGATTCCATTCCAATTTTGTCAACCAAACAGCTGGTGAAACCTGACAACATTCCATTCCAATTCCTCCAAAGTCAAATTCCTTTGACAGATTCCATTCAATCCAAAAACATTCTGCGAACCAAACGCCCCCTTAGTTTCCGGACAGGTCTCCGGATACCCCAATCCGGATAGGTATCCGGACCGGACACCTATCCGGACCGGATGGGTATCCGAATGACCCACCCGGAAACTTGAACCCCTATTTAAGAAATCCGGAAACACTCATGTTCCATTATCCGGAAAATTCAAAACCCTCCAAACCCCCTTTGCTTCTTCTCTCGTTCGGTAACTCTCGCCAATTCATCATTTTACCTCGACTATGGCTCTAAATCAGGTATGCTTCTCAATAATCTATCTAGATCATAACAATACATGTTTCATGCAATCCAAATCACAACTCGACCAAAGATTGGGTCGGCTCAGGGTTTCCGAACCCTTGTTTCACGTCGATTGTCGTTCGACTACTTTCAGGGTATTTTTAGCCGTGTAAAACATTCTTGTGTTCACACAGAATATAATCGACACGTTTGTGGTGCTTGAATTCATGTTTACGGTTACATTTGGGCGAAATCGATCCATCCGGATTTCGTTCGGACACATTCTAAGTGTCCGGAAACCACCATGCTTAAGATGATCTATCCGGATACCATCAACGTCCGGTAACCCTAGTTGTCCGGAAACCTAAGGGTTTCCGGTAAGTTCAACTATCCGGATTGTTGAGGTGTCCGGTACTCTAGTAATCCAGAAACTTATGACTTATCTGGAAACCGCTTTTGTCCGGATTGAGTACCTTGTCCGGAAACCCACATTATGTCCGGTAACCCTGGTTGTCCAGATACCCTTGTCCGGACACTCTTGTTTATCCGGAAACCTTTGTCTCAAAGGGATTTTGTCCGGACACCCCTATTTTCTCTATTCCAGTACCCTGTTCTATCACTACCAGTCCTCAATCTGTCCCAGATTGAGCCAATTACTGTTAAGGTACGCGCCTACACTTGTTCATCCGCCTGGTTGTCTAATATTGATTCTTTTTCAGATATCTTACATGGCGGATCAAGAACAACAACTGCATCCCGAAGAGCAAATTCCTCCTCAAGAGGAATTTATTGACGAAGCAGCCGATAATGCTTTCGTCAACCCTGACCATGGCATTGAGATGGAAGCCAACAATCATCAGTTGGATGCCGCCGAGTTCCGACAACAAGAGCAACACCGTGTGGTCGTGGACATTTTACTTGGTCACCCTCTCCGTGAGGCCCTCACTGCAACAGCCGACGTCCCTGCACTATATGTTTATCAAGTATGGCTCACTGCACGAGTCGTCACGGCTGCCAATTCTCAGACCATCACGGCGCGGATCGACAACCATCCTTTCACGCTCACACCTGACGCGTTCCGCCGCTTGCTATCCCTACCAGAAGCCAACGCCGGCGGACATCAAGGCTATGACCCCGCGGTCAATGACACGACTCTGTGTGCTCAAGTACGTGCACTCGGATACAACCACGACCTCGACCGCCCTTCAGCGTTCAACCGGAAGTACCTAGCGCCCATCTAGTACACACTGTTCACGATTCTGAACAGGTGTCTATCATCCAGATGGAGGGGAATAGACCATTGCACAGCCGGCTTTCTGCGTCTATTCCATGCTGTATGCTACAACAGACACGTCGACTTCGCGATGATTATATGGCGCGAGATGGTTCAAGCTATTCGGAAAATCGGCGGTACGAAGCAAAAGAAGTTCCTACCTTATCCTCGTTTCCTCTCACTGGCTGTGCGACAACACATGGATGCGAATCCAGGGATACCGCGGCGCATTAACCATCCGGTATGTCCTCCTTTCCATTTACAATATATGGTGATTCGAAACCCGTCCAATGCCATAGCCATGCCCATACCTGAAGCCCTACTGGCACACGTGGACCCCAATGCACCGAGTGTGTTAGAATATAGAAGAGAGATAGTTGCTCCCATGGTCCAGCCAGCGCCGGAGGGACCTCCCCAGGGAGATAGACCCGAGAGACGTGAGGGTCCGAGGACGAGAGGTGGTAGAGTCCGGGCAGCTGGGGCTCCCGGACGGGGTGTGTTGAGATTTCATGGGAGGGGAACAGGCATGGGCGGTGCATTGGATACGCGAGCCAGTACTACTTATTCCACTCAAGCCGGTACAAGCCAACAACCCATTCCCATCACCCGTACCACGACTGAAGCAGGACCGTCGACTAGACTACAGGAGGTCCAGGTCGTCACTGAAACCGAACGCCCAATGCTTCACCGTGACACGGAGGCATACATATCTGACCCTTCACCACCTAGACAGGTTGAACAAGTGGAATCTGACTCCACAGAATCCGATACGGATCGTGCCTTACGCGCATCCTTAATACCACCCCGTATCGGACTAAACTCACATTTGACCGAAGGAATCCCATCTGACTCGCCAACAAACCCTCTAATCTCTACTACCCAGCCTGATACGGGAGACATAAGGAGAACGGAGGGAGTATTAGTTGAAAATGCAGAAGAGGTGAGACAGAGTGAAGTCAGGTCTAAAAAGAATCAAGAGAGAATAAGCCGAAAGAATAAGGAGGCTTCAGAGCGAATCCAAACCAGCGTCATCCAGGTAGCCACATCTGTTATCCCGTCTCATCCGTTAGGACGGGGTATTGAAGAAGCCGTCGTGGACCTAGCGGCGCAAGTGCACAACCTTCCAAGCCACTCATCCGTCTCTCAAAAGACTAATGTTTCAATTTTGCACGGGGATATAGCACAAAATCTACCGGTCTCTCATTCGGAGAGCACTGGTATTGAAACAAGAGACCAGCAGCCCCCGGTCTCAACTTCTTTGGATGCAGTCTTGAGTCTAGAGCCATTTGCTAATGTTATTTCTTCGGTTAGGACACAAGATGAGGCAACGAACATCGATGCTCTTCGTGACTCGATCGGAACTTCCGTAGTGTCTCCGCCTTTAAGCGGAACGCAAGGATCGGAAGGAAATCCTACCACGGACACACCATCGCCAACCGTGAACGTATGTGGCTCTGCCTCTAAGGTAGATGCCTCAACGGGTAATCTAAGTGATCCTGGAGTTATTTTGCCCGACTTTGTGTCAAAGGGATATCTGGACAGCGCCCTAAAGGCTGTCCGCGAGGCCATGGAGCAGCGATTCACCAACGAGCTCGATAAACTGAAAATCCTGATCAAAGGAAAGGAGAAAGTAGTCGAAGTTGAAACCGCACCAACACCTCTACCGTCTCCCGTTCAGCCAAATTACTCTGTAGAGACCTTAAAGACTATGCTCCTCGCTCAGCTGCTCCAACACACCGACACCGACGCCTCTACCGAAGCAGACCTGATCTCTGTTCTACGATCCCAGGTATCTGCTCCTTCGTCGTCCATCTCCACAAGAATGGATCAGCTTGACACGACTCTCAAGGATGTTCAGCAAGCCCTAACCACCTTGACCGAGAGAGTCGCCTCTATGGAAGAAACCTGCAAGAGTCAAGTCGGCGGTTTAAAGCGAAGCCACGATAACCAGGATGATCTGATCACCGTGAGGGGTAGAATAAAAGACTACGATTAGCCGAGACCGCCCCGATCCTCACTGAAACTACTACATCGGTTCAACCGGAACCGTCAACTGTGGCAACTGCAACCAAAGACGAACCTGAAGCCCAGTTGAGCCTCGTCGAGATGGTTATAGATATGGACATCTCAGACGACGAAAACCCAACGGTTGAAAAGCCTACGGGAGAAACACAGGAATTGGTCACATATGACGCATCAGATAGGCCTGCACTCAATCTGATTGATCCAGACACCGAGATCGACCCGGAGACCGAAAATGCATGGTACGAAAAAGCCGCCAGTGCGATAAATCTCCAGGTAAACCTGATCTTTCCTACTGATGAAGACGACAACGTTGACTATGACCAGTTTCTGCTGCAAAACCTATATGGTACACCCGTTCAAACAGCTCAGGCAGCCGAGACTTCTACAAGACCCGAAACTTCAACTGCTGCAAATCCGACATCTCCTCAACAACCGACAGCTTTTGATCATCCTCCTCCTCCACAACAACAAATCCGATGGGAGAAGATCATGATATTTATTCCTCACTTGGAGGAATCACTGAAGAAGCTATATGTCCACAGGTTACGCCCCATCGAGCCAACCTTCTGTCTTGGGATTTCTCACTTTGACAAGGAATACCAAGATCAGTACGTAAAATCCATGAAGCGTTGTCTGCCAGTTAGCCAAGTCTGAACCAAGCACAAGATCACAGAAGTGCTCAACATCCAAACCGGCCGAATCCTTAGATTCATGTTTCCAGTTTTCACCGTCTGCCACGAAGACGGTAATGAATGGAAAATATCTGAAGCTGATTTTAAGAACCTTTTACCGTTCGACTTACTTGCTATACTGAAAGACCTCCGAACCAGAATCATCCGACCTCTTCATGTGACTAAAGCGCTCGAGGTTGTTCGTCAATTCCTGGTACACTCAATCATGATGTCATACCTTACTGACTTTCAAATGGGAATCAAGAACAGAGCAAAGAAGGTAAACCTGTTGAAACCGAATCTGAAAGCGCCCGATCTGAAGATGTATCCTGAGAACGCACTGCTTCTAGAACCGGAATTTGGGATAGTATACCTCAACGATCAGAACGAAAAGAGGTTTCTTCGCTTCATCCAGGTAGACAGATTCTGTGATGGCACTCTCTTCAAAGTCCAAGATGTTCTTCGAAAAATCATCACTTTCGAATCCGAAAATCGAAAGCTCTCGTATGTTCCCAACCTTAATGAGACAACCGCTCGGAATGCATTAGATGTGATTGAAGAACGAATCGACTACCGCCGAGCCAACCGAATGTTCGAGGTCCATTTTGCGCTCCGAAAGAGATATGTCGAGAACTGGCGTGAACTCGAACTTCAATTCAAAGGGGGAGATTGTTAGGGTCAATTTATGTTGAATAGAAGTTCAAGGGCTGAATTTCAATTTATCATTTTGAGCCTTAATTGTGAACGGGCCGTGGGCTTGTTACCACGGGCCCATAGTATATAATGTTTTGTTTAGCTTAGAATTAAGCTAGTTGTCAATTTCCACTTTCAGAACTCTATTGTAATTCTCTCTGCATTATTGAAAGTGAATTGGATGACCAGTTGAAATCATAACACCTGTTCATTATCTATTGATTTCTATTACTTGTTGCACGGATCTGGAACTCATACTTCCAGTTAACACTTATCATCCGCATAGACAAGAAAAATTAGAAATACAAATTTAGTAGATAGAGTAAACAAAGAATAATCACCACAACTTTGAACAAACCTAATTTTTACAAGACATTTTGACAATTTTCATACCATTGTCTCGGAGCTTGTTTCAACCCATATATAAAGACTTCATAGGCTTACAAACCCGTTTACAATCAAGAGAAAAATAACCCTAAGACAATGTCATGTAAACTTTTTCAGTTAAATCACCATACAGAAAATATTATTTACATCTAACTGACATTAAGCCCAACCATTTTTAATATAAAGAACTATAACATATCTAATGGTTACCATTTTAACAAAAAGAGAAAAAGTCTCTTCATAATCCAAACCTTTTCTCTAACTGTAATCTTCTGCAACTAACCTAACCTTATATTTCTCTATTTCACCTATTATGTTATACTTAATCTTTTAGTCCATATATTACCTATAGACTATAGGCTTTCTTCCTGGATGAAGATCAGTAACTATCCAAGTATCATTCCAATAAATAGCTTCCATCTCATTATTCATGACTGTTACCCAATTTTGATCTTTACAAGCATCAAAATAGTTTGTAGGCTTCACATATTTATTTGAGTTTGAAACGAAACAAAAAAATTCAGAGATAGAGAAAAAAAAATCCTATTACTACCTTTTCTAACCCATACTTTACCTTCAACAATAAAATCATCAAATTTTAATTCTACCAAATTTCCTAGTTGAAACAACAAATTTTGAAATATTATCAGAAATAACACCCTCATCAGGAACTTGAGTTATAGGCATCATAGTTATATTTGTTTTCATCCGAAAGTTGTAAATAAACAGCACAATGTTCCCTGGCAGCCATATCATAGCTACTTAACACCGGCTGACTGACACCTCTATTTTGACAACCAAGTGAAACACGGTTACAGATTTGATCATGTAACACCCTAAAAATAGGGGTAAACAAAAACTTTCATAACACGAAAGAGCGTTATATAAGATCAAGAGCCATCCCAAAAAGAGGAACTACAAGTATTGAAGTTAAATTACAATTGTATTCAATGAAGGATTTATAACAACCAACTAATCTAAATCCTATTGAGGAATTAAGATTACAAAAGGGTTGTTATTTCTAGACATGCAAGTCTTCTATAGTTCGCGTCCCAAAAGCATATCCCCGAGGCTCACACCCTCCGCCTAATCTTTCTTAATAACGGCTCCGCTAGAACCTGAGATTCGAGGCAACATTCAAACAAGTGTCAAGACAAGGCTTGGTGAGTAATCCCAATTAATAACACATACTAATAACATGTATACATAAGAATCATTATTCCGGTTTCCATAAGTAGATTTGAAGTCAATGGGGGAGACCCATAACATCAATAAGTTCCACCCAAAGAGTCGAGATACCTTAGTGACATCCGCATAAAAGCGACACCAAAGGCCCAACACATCTGGGGATACAACATAGGCATTGCCCCAAAATGGCGAGGGTCTAGGCACATACCCATAGGGTGGTGCCCAAGACAATGTCCTCCTAGTGAACACTTAACTTGATTCATTCAAAGCTTAATTTAGCCACAAGCCATATCGACATGTATAATCATTGTAAAAGCTTCCATTCGTAACATGTGATCATGAGCAAGTAATAGCATCAAGGAACCTTATCATACATCATATAAGTTCCACCATTATCCAAGAATACACTTCACATGTAAAGACACACATAGTCTCATATAGGGTCACCATACTCAATAAGCCAAACGGGTTGGCTAGCTTAATCATTAAGACATGCTTATTACCCTTAAAGTAGACTTATGGTCATGAGGTATGGAACCCAAACTTCCTAAGACATCACAACATAGCATTTACTTATTGAACTCATTAAGCACCTCCCTAAGCCATGGTTATCTCCATTAAGCCAAAGGATCACTTCCTAAAATTAGGGTTTTCAAGAAAACAAAGGAACATATAAGATAAATAAGTAAATAGCATGGATCTAGGTTAAGGATGGTTAGAAAACTCACAATCTAGGTTTTTAGACCAAAACCTAGAAAATAGATGAAACCCCTAGTAGTTGAAGAAGTGGAAGTGAGGTCTTGATGATGTAGGTGCAAGATCTTGAGTGAAAACTTCAATAAATGTCTTCAAGAGTACCAAGCCTCACCATTAATGAGGATTCTAGACTTGTGTGGAATTTAATGAAGAGAGATTGTGGAGAAGGGTGAAAACCGCCCCTAAGTCTCAAGAAAATCGTGTGGAAATGTGTTTGTGAAAAGTGAGCAATAAAAGAGCTGAAATCGGGTTTTTAAGGCACCCAACACGCGACGGGCGATTGTTCCCTTTGGCACTCTCGCGGGTCACTCTCGCAGGGAATGTACCGTGACCACCCATCGAATCCCTAAATTCCACCCCGGCGATTGTGACAGACGATTGTACCAAGGGCACTCTCACCGTGTCTCTCTCACACAAAATGTACCGAGAGTGGTACATTGCATGCGATTGTGACACGCGACTGTGCCCGAGGGCACTATCGCCGATTCACTCTCGCACACACACACTCACAGCTAACACTTCGCAATTAAAACACTTAAGGTCACAAGCACGTAATCATGTAGACATTATGCAAGTAAGGAAACATTTAAAGATGTAACGAATGGATGCATGGATGAGATAAGCCTATATATGGAACAAACGAGGTTGGGAAAATTACGGGTGTTACAATCCTCCCCACCTTGGAAGGATTTCGTCCCCGAAATCGAGCTCTACACAAAAAGGTTGGAATAACGTTTCTTCATGTCCTCCTCGGACTCCCAAGTCACATTTGCCCCACGAGGATGTTTCCATTGAACCTTTACCATCGTCACGTCCTTGTGACGGAGCTTCTTAGTCTTTGATTCAAGTATAGCCTCTTGTTCCTTAACACAACGATTTCCATTGTCGACCCGGATTTCCGTCAATGGGATCACGCTTTCCTCCTCGGCCAAACACCTTCGTAGGTAGCACACATGGAAGGTAGGATGAATTCCATCCATCTTCGGCGGTAGGTCTAGTTTGTAAGCTTGAAGTCCAATCCTTTCCAATATTGTGAACGGTCCAAGGAAACGAAGTCTAAGTTTCCCGCGCTTTCCAAACCGGATGATCCCCTTCCACGGCGATACTTTCAACATGACTCGATCCCCCACTTGGAACTCGATTGGTCGACTTTTCTTGTCCGTGTAACTCTATTGTCGGTCTTGCACCGCTTTCAATCGTTCTCGAATTACTCTTACTTTATCCGCGGTCTCATGAACAATTTTCGGTCCCGTAAATTGCTTCTCTCCCGCTTCAAGCCAACAAACGGGGGTTCTACAGCTTCAAACGGAGAGGCCTTAAGGCTCGAATGGTAACTGTTGTTGTACGCGAATTCCACCAAAGGTAGGTGTGTGTCCCAACTCCCACCAAAATCTATGACACGCGATCTAAGCATATCTTTAAGGGTTTGTATTGTCCTTTCACTTTGTACATCCGTTTGGGGATGGTAGGTAGTACTTAGTTTTACCTTCGTTCCCAACTCCGTTTGGAAGCTAGCCCAAAAATTGGAAGTGAATCGGCTATCCCTATCGGACACAATGGATAGCGGCACCCCGTGTCTCAACACGATCTCGCTGATGTAAAGTCTTTCTAGCTTGTCCAAAGGCAAGGTCTCCCGCATCGCTAAAAAGTGTACACTTTTGGTCAAGCGGTCCTCAATCACCCAAATAGTGTCATGGCCTCGTAGCGTCTTCGGTAGCTTTGTTACGAAATCCATTGTGACGTTGTCCCATTTCCACTCCGAAATCTTCAAGGATTGCAAACTTCCATACGGATTTTGGTGTTGTGCCTTGACTTGAAGACACGTCACACAAGTTCCCACATACTTAGCCACATCGAGCTTCATCATCGGCGACCAATAATTCAACTTTAAGTCCCTATACATCTTTGTGCTACCGGGATGTATAGAGTATCGAGACTTATGGGATTCCTCAAGAAGTAGCTCACGATTACCACCAATTTTTGGCACCCAAATCCGAACTTGGAAGAGTTTGAGGCCGCGACTATCTTCCGTTAGTAGCTCCCGTTGCTTTACCATAACTTCGGCCTTAAGGTTCTCTTCCCGAAGCGCCTCCACTTGACTCGTTTTGATGCTCGCCATCAAGCTTGACACCACGTCGATCCGGTTGAGGTTCAATTTGATCCCACCTCCGTAGTCCTTTCGGCTCAAGGCATCCGCCACCACGTTAGATTTCCCGGGGTGGTAAAGTAGTTCACAATCATAATCCTTCAAAAGTTCGAGCCACCTCCGTTGTCGCATATCTAGTTCCTTTTGGTCGAAGATATACTTGAGACTTTTGTGATCGGTAAAAAGAATGCATTTCATCCCATACAAATAGTGTCGCCATAACTTCAAAGCGAAAACCACCGCCGCCAACTCCAAATCATGAGTTATGTAATTCTTCTCATGGTCCTTTAGTTGTCGTGACACATAGGCTATCACCTTCCCTCTATGCATCAACACACAACCGAGTCCCATTTTTGATCCTTCGGGTAAGGATAAGAATGGGGCTTCACACAATTTCCTTTTAAGAGTCTCGAAGGATTGCTCCTGAGCGATAGTCCACACAAACTTGACATTCTTCCTTGTCAGAGAGGTAAGTGGTGTAGCGATCTTTGAGAAGTCTTGAATAAATCGTCTATAATACCCGGCTAGGCCCAAGAAGCTTCTGATTTCCGTTGGGCTCGTGGGCGGTTTCTAGTTTGTCATGGCTTCCGCCTTTGCTGGGTCCACTTTCACCCAGTCTCGAGACACCACGTGTCCCAAGAATTGAACTTCTCGCAACCAAAACTCGCACTTTGAAAATTTAGCAAACAACCTCTCCCTACGAAGAACCTCCAATACTTACCGCAAATGCCGACCATGCTCGGCCTCGTCTTTAGAGTCAATTAAAATATCGTCGATAAAGACTATCACTGACTTATCAAGAAGGGACGACATACACGATTCATCAAGTCCATAAACACGGTCGGCGCGTTCGTCAACCTGAACGACATTACCAAAAATTCGTAGTGTCCATAGCTCGTCTGAAAAGCCGTCTTCGGAATGTCGCTCTCCTTCACCCTCACTTGGTGGTATCCGGACCTCAAATCGATCTTGGAGAAACATTCCGCCCCTTGTAGTTGGTCAAAAAGATCATCAATTCGGGGAAGCGGGTATTTGTTCTTTACCGTTACCTTATTCAATTCTCGGTAGTATATGCACATCCGCATTGACACATCCTTCTTTTTCACAAACAATATCGGAGCTCCCCAAGGCGACGAGCTTGGCCGGATAAATCCTTTCTCTAACAATTCTTGTAGTTGCGACATCATTTCTTGCATCTCGGTTGGGGTCAACCGGTACGGAGCTCGTGCAATCGGGGTCGCTCCCGGTATGGAATTCCACTTGTCGCTCCGGTGGTAAACCGGGTAAATCCTCCGGGAAGACATCCGGGTAATCACGCACCACATCCACATCTTCCAATTTTTTCTTTTCTAACTTCGCATCTACGATGTAGGCTAAATACGACGAGTACCCCTTGGCAAGGAATTTTCGTCCCTTTAGCGAATAAATTAATGAAGTAGTTCTTCCCCTTTTCTCTCCATACACCGACACTACGTTCCCGTTTGATGTCGGAATTTGGATAATCTTTTTCGCACAAAGAATTTCGGCTTTGTTTTCCGTCAACCAATACATACCCATTACCACGTCAAAACCACCAATTACCATAGGCAGCAGGTTCGCCTCAAAAGTATTCCCATCTATCTCCAAGGTACACTTACTATAACATTCTCGGATCAAAACTTGCTCCCCATTAGCTACCTCGACTATTAGGGCGTCCGAGAGGGTACTAACGGGAATAGTAAATTGCTTGCAAAAAGAATTCGACACAAAAGAAATATTTGCCCCCGAATCAAACAATATATGAGCAGGCAAGGAGTTTACAAGAAACGTATCCGTCAAGACATCGGCAGTCTCCCTCGCCTCTGCGGCGGTCATTTGGAAAGCTCAGCTCGGTGCCCTCGGTGAATTCTCCCTCTTGATCGGCACGCCACTTGGTGCAATCCGGTTTCCCCCTGACAACTTCGAGCAATCCCTCTTGATATGCCCCGGCTCTCGGCACTCGAAGCAAACCGGCCCTCGGATAGGGCGGTCTCAGACTGCATGATCTCTCTTTCCACACTTTGCACATTCATCCGGGTTAGGGTGTGGCCTAGAGTTGCATGGACCACTATGCTTTCTCTTGCACTTGTGGCACCATCTCACATCACGCCGGGGGTCGCCATTCCTTCCCCCATTGAATGGTCTGAACTGACGAGTAGGTCCGGCCGACCCTTCCCATTTCCTCTTCTCACCAACAACTACCCTTTCTTCCCTTCCGTTCGCATAGACGGTCTCCATCATATTCGCACCCTCTAGCGTTTCCCGTAGTGAAACAGCTTTAGAGTTACGGACCATCGCCATCATGTCCGCCGGTAACCCCTTAAGGTAAGCCTTAACCTTTTCTTTCTCTGTCAGGGCCACGTGCCCCACCAAGTTGAGATTTTCCATGAACAAACGGGTGTACTCCCGTATAGTTGAGTTCCCTTTCTTGAGCGATCGGAATTCCTCCTCGATCCGATCCTTTTTCTGTTCGTTGCAGTATTCCTCCAGAACCTTCTTCTTGAACGTCTCCCACTTCATCTTGGCCAAAACCGAGGCCTCCAAGGTCGAAGTGAAGATATTCCACCATGTGAGGGCCGCATCTGAGAACCAAACTTTACCTTTTGGCCTTCCCCACAATCACAAGCCCGGAAGGCCTGCTCAATCTCCCGGATCCAGTTCATACAAGCCACCGGATCATCGGAGCCCGCAAACTCAGGTGGTTTACAACAAAGAAAGGTCTTGTAGGAGCAACCCCTTTCCCTTCTTTCTTCTTTCGTGAACACACGTTCATCTATGTCAACAACGTGGACCACTCCACCAGAACCAAGTAAGGCGTTTTCCGCGACCGTTTCATTCCTGTAGTGACTAGCATCGCGGTCCTCTAGTACCTTCAAGAACTTTTCATCTCGTTTGTCCATTGCAGAATTCATCATCTGTAGAAAACTTGCCATCATAACGGATTGGGGGTCCGCTTCCTCCAATACCGGTTCCTCCACTGCTATGTTAACTTGGGGTATTAGGTCGACCACGCCCCTTAACATCTGAGGAATCGGAGGAGTAGGAGGATTACCTCCTTGATTCGGCAGTCTCCGATTTTCTAGCGTTGTCACACTGTTCTCTTGGCCTACCTCCTGATTCGCCACTCAGCTCCTCGTGTTTACCATGGTAAACTGCCACATATGATAAACACCATATCGATTAATTATTTCAAAGACTAACGGTGTATAACGTACTACTACAATCATTAAACATCATAATAATAAATTCAAGCATGCCCACGTATGAATATATTCACCATAACACAGGCCCTATGAAACTTTGAATATACCACACATAAGAATCCTTTTCATCATCACCACAATTTTTAATAACTGCAATTTCGTTGGTCCTATACTCTCCCCACCTATAGTTTCTACCCATAGTCATGAAATTTCATAAGGGCAACTCGGTTTAAGTCTAGGTATACTAAGGTCAACACCTAGTTCGCTTAAACCAATGCTCTGATACCAACTTGTAACACCCTAAAAATAGGGGTAAACAAAAACTTTCATAACACGAAAGAACGGTATATAACATCAAGAGCCATCCCAAAAAGGGGAACTACAAGTATTGGAATTAAATTACAATTGTATTCAATGAAGGATTTATAACAACCCACTAATCTAAATCCTATTGAGGAATTAATATTACAAAAGGGTTGTTATTTCTAGACATGCAAGTCTTCTATAGTTCGCGTCCCAAAAGCATATCCCCGAGGCTCACACGCTCCACCTAATCTTTCTTAATAACGGCTCCGCTAGAACCTGAGATTCAAGGCAACACTCAAACAAGTGTCAAGACAAGGCTTGGTGAGTAATCCCAATTAATAACACATACTAATAACATGTATACATAAGAATCATTATTACGGTTTCCATAAGTATATTTGAAGTCAATGGGGGAGACCCATAACATCAAGAAGTTCCACCCAAAGAGTCGAGATACCTTAGTGTCATCCGCATAACAGCGACACCAAAGGCCCGGCACATCCGGTGATACAACATAGGCATTGCCCCAAAATGGAGAGGGTCTAGGCACATACCCATAGGGTGGTGCCCAAGACTATGTCCTCCTAGTGAACACTAAACTTGATTCATTCAAAGCTCAATTTAGCCACAATCCATATCGACATGTATAATCATTGTAAAAAGCTTCCATTCGTAACATGTGATCATGAGCAAGTAATAGCATCAAGGAACCTTCTCATACATCATATAAGTTCCACCATTATCCAAGCATACACTTCACATATAAAGACACACATAATCTCATATAGGGTCACCATACTTTATAAGCCAAACAGGTTGGCTAGCTTAATCATTAAGACATGCTTATTACCCTTAAAGTAGACTTATGGTCATGAGGTATGGAACCCAAACTTCCCAAGACATCACAACATAGAATTTACTTATTGAACTCATTAAGCACCTCCCTAAGCCATGGTTACCTCCATTAAGCCAAAGGATCACTTCCCAAAATTAGGGTTTTCAAGAAAACAAAGAACATATAAGATAAATAAGTAAATAGCATGGATCTAGGTTAAGGATGGTTAGAAAACTCACAATCTAGGTTTTTAGACCAAAACCTAGAAAATAGATGAAACCCCTAGTAGTTGAAGAAGTGGAAGTGAGGTCTTGATGATGTAGGTGCAAGCTCTTGAGTGAAAACCTCAATAAATGTCTTCAAGAGTACCAAGCCTCACCGTTAATGAGGATTCTAGACTTGTATGGAATTTAATGATGAGAGATGGTGGAGAAGGGTGAAAATCGCCCCTAAGTCTCAAGAAAATCGTGTGGAAATGTGTTTGTGAAAACTGAGCAATAAAAGAGCTGAAATCGGGTTTTTAAGGCACCCAGCACACGACGGGCGATAGTGCACTGCGATTGTGCCCTTGGGCACTCTCGTGGGTCACTCTTGCAGGGAATGTACCGCAACCACCCATCGAATCCCCAAATTCCACCCCGACGATTGTGACAGTCGATTGTGCCAAGGGCACTCTCGCTGTGTCACTCTCGCACAAAATGTACTGAGAGTGGTACACTGCATGCGATTGTGACACGCGACTGTGCCCGAGGGCACTATCGCCGAGTCACTCTCGCACACACATACTCACATCCAACACTTCGCAATTAAAACACTTAAGGTCACAAGCACGTAATCATGTGGACATTATGCAAGTAAGGAAACATTTAAAGATGTAATGAATTGATGCATGGATGAGATAAGCCTATATATGGAACAAACGAGGTTGGGAAAATTACGGGGTTACAGATCAAATCCCTTGTCTTCAAGTCTATCACTAGTATCATCATACGGAAATAGATCACAAGAATCATTAGTTAGTGTCAAAGAAAATAAAAGAACTTATGCTCTCAAAATAAAAATCATCCTCTTTTTCAACACTCATCTTAAAAGGGAAAATATTTTCATAAAACTTACATCTGGACAACAAAATCTTCTTGGAATTAAGACTATAAAGTCTATAACCATTTTTTGATTTGAGTATCCAAGTAAAACACATTTTTTAGCTCTTGAAGCAATTTTATCAAAAGAATTTGGTTTAAGAGCAAAACATAAGCATCTAAAATTTCTAAGATGAGTAAGAACAAGCTCAAAACCATAAAATATCTCATAAGCATCATTACCATTTAGAGGAAGAGGTTATGTTTATAAGATATATGGCAATTAAGATATATGCAGTCCACATATTCAACAGAATTCCTCCTTGAAGCATTAGAGAACTAGCTACGTCAAGAAGGTGTCTATGCCTACGCTATACCACCCATTTCTCTAGGGTATATAGACACATGAGGTTTGATGAACAATGCCTTTGGAATTGAAAATTTTGCCTACTTTACTGTTAGTCAACTCAAAACCCTTATCGTTTCGAAAAACTTTCACATGCTTACCAAATTGGGTACTTAAGAAACTGTAAAAATCAACAATATTGTCATAAATCTCATCTTTACCTTTTAACAAGTAAACCACACAGACCGTGCAAATCATCCACAAAAGTAAGGAACTATTTGAAACTATGTTTACTATATACATGATATGGACCCGATAGATCAAGATGAACTTACCAAGAACTTTGATCTATGTTCATTTATATCAAACTTTTTATACACTATTTTGCCTTATGGAAAATATCACAAGGACAATATTAGCAGGATGACCCAACCTATTGTGCCCTAATTGATGAGATGTACGACAAGTGACATGAACATTAGAAGCAATAGACTCACCACAAGAAACAACATATAAATTCTAAACCACCTTTTTCACTAACAGACCCCATAATTTTCTTTTGAAGAGAATCCTGAATATAACATTTTGACTCATCAAATCCAACAAAAACTTCATTGTCTAAGGTTAATTTGTGAATAGACACAATGTTGACATTGAAAGAACAACCAAGACATCAAACAGGGTGACATTGTTAGTTAATTTTAAAATCCTAATTTTATTTATCTTAGCCCCGATACCATTTGGGTGACTCACTTTTACGTCTAAATCAAAAATATCAACAACATTATCAAGACTAGAAGTAGACGAAGTCAAATGCTAGTTGGGTCCAAAAGCAGTTATCCAACAAAATCAATTATTCAACCAGAATGTGCCAGTTTTGAAGTACCTGCCATATTGGCTTAAACCCCCTCACCAATTTTATTTTGATCAAGCCTAGATAATAACTTGGAGACTTTCTCTTCTGTGAGGGAAATGGCACTAGAGCAAGAAGAATGATTACAACTTGAATTTTCAAATGAACAAGAATTGCTTAAGGAGACTTAAGACTTTGATTTAAACTTTAAGATACAAACACCATTCCTAACCTATGATTGGAAGGTGACCATTTATATTAGATTAAGCATTCCTATGCTACCATCAATTAACATAATTATCAATTAAAGAAATGCTTACTACAAGATAAAACTAAGAATAATTATGGATTCAAAGCTAAAATCTAACTATACATAATTACGTTAAACAATCTTGGGGTACGTACTCAAATTAATCAGCCCAACTATGATAATTGATTAATTTAAGGTTTGTATAAATGGAAATCGACTGATATTAGAAAGTTCAATAAATCTCAACACAATCCAAGTCAAATGATTATAACTCATTGTTCAAATGTAAAATTACTAACTACGAAGGAAAATATTAAACCTACACTAAGATACCTAATGAAATTGAATAAATCATGATGAAAGCTCCAAAAATCGTCACGTTACTTCTCTCTTCGAATTCTGATCATGATTCCCCACACAATGGGAGCTGCCAATCGAATTTATACCTCCTACCGTGTAACCGCTCAAAAAATTCAGATTTTACAAGATTTTGGATCGACTGCGACCTGCTACATGACGTAGTCACGAGCAAGGTTGCGATCAGCACTACAATAATCGTGTCCTCAAATGCCATATTCTTTGTAAAGTGTGGTCAAAGAGTGAAAATGAGAACTTGGGTGCAAATTTGTGAAAGGTAAAAAAAGGATGAAATCCTTAATTTCTCAACATTGTGAACTTTGTGGTTGCTCATCGTGAAAAGAGAGAAGAGGAGAAGAATAGAGGATTTTTGCAAGAAGCTATGCTAGAGAATTGCTTGGAAGAATCACCATCTTCAAGGTGTTTGGCTCGACCGAAAGTGAGACGTGGTGTGCGTCAAATTCCATCGATCAGGTGAGTTCCCTTAAACTTTTTTACACGAAATGTGATGTTAAATATTTTTAACTGTTGGTCATGGTACGAAATTTCGAGCATGATTTTATTTATAAATACATCAATATTTCTTGCATAATTATCTTGGGAACGTTACTCTCGCATGCTATGAACTGTTTTCTAAATATACATGCATCGCTACGTGATTTTTAGCCTTGCTTGGTATGTTTACGTGGAGTCGGGTTGCACAGTGAGATTAGTGTACCTTGGGATTTCAATAACTTCTTGGGAGTTGAATTATAACCCTGTGGGCATGGAATCTGTTTCCTGCACACGTGGGAATGGGGAGTCTACTTTGTCCCTAGAGGCGAAAGGGGAGTCTGCTTGGACCCCGATCGCGGTCGTTATCGGTTGTTGGATGTGGTCTATGAACACTGTGCAAATACCCTTGTATGATGTTGGATTATTTTGTTGGGCCTTATGACAGATTAATCACTGTTTTTATGCAACGATTTGTGTAAACTGTTTTTGAGAGGGAATTCACCAGACCTCATGGTCTAACCCTCGCTTTTTCAAAACTAAAACCATTTTCAGGTAAGAGGACTAGTGGTGCTTCTTCCAAAGGGAAGGAGAAGGTATGAAGGCTTAGAGATGGAGGCAATCCAGTTTAGAGCACTAATGTATTTATGTTAGATAGATTCTCAGCTGTGGAAGTATAGTTCTGCTGCAAATTTTGTAAACTCTGGTTGGTTATAAAATGTATTAGGACCCGTTTTGAAAATATTTTCTTTGCATTTTATGTTATGGTTTGTGGATGTTACATAATGCGTCATTTTCATTTGCACAGATGCTTGCTAAGAGAGAAACCGTAATTTCTCTCAAAAATATCGCCTCACCTCTTTTTAGATGGCATTTGAGAAAATATGCTTAATATAATCAACATCTGTATTTGTATGACCTGTCCAGAAATCATTTGCATGATATGCCTGACCTCAGATTCCCTTGGAAAGTATGCTTAGTCATGTTTTATAGACTTGCATCATCCGAGCCTTCAATTGAAATATATGCTTTGTTTGCTTCAAATTCATCCGGGCCTATTATCAAGCATCAAGCCAACAATAACCAACATTAAGGAGGATCTATTAATTATAAATCATCGTAAAATGCACAGAATTTATAGTAAAATAAGTTCAAATATGCATTTATAGTTATAGCATCCACACGCGTCTTGTAAAAGCTCTTGCAAGATGACATGACATGACATGTGTTTTGCAAGGCCTTTCAAGACTTCCACCATCTTGCACAATTAGCAAGACCTTGCAACAAATTTAATATAGTAAATAAATCATTTTTTAATTTAATTAGTTAGTTTGTTTGTTTAAATATTAGTTATTATTAATATGCTTATTAAATTTAATTCATTTATTAGTTTATTTAAACATTATTTTTTTAATATTTTTATTAAAATTTCTTACCCACGCTTTATTTTAAAAAAAAATGATACTTTTATGCAATGTTTTTTATTTAAACTGCTAAATTAAAAGTACATTAATATAAAAATTACGAAAATACAAATACTAATAGATAAACGTACACAATTTATTTATCTATATTTTATAATTAATTTATTAGTTATATTATAATTATCTATATTATTTATATTATAATTATCTATATTATTTATATTATAATTATCTATATTATTTATATTATAATTTATTAGTTTAGAAAAGAGTTTGGTCTTGCATGTGTAGAATGTGTATTTGCAAAGCTGATGTGGCACTTGTGAAAGGAGTAAGGTCTTGCAGGTGTGTGGATGGTCTTAGTTATTTTACACCCATAATCAGACACTAGAAGACAAATGTGGTGGGTTATAGGTCTTATACACAAACTACAACAAAAATTGGATTTATTGGACGTTAAAATAGTGTCCCAATAGACTGTTTTATAGGAAATAAGTTTATACGACCAAATTTTAAAGTGTCCTATCTAAGGATGTTCCAATAGGTTTTAGAACTCTTTTGGGCAGCTTAACAAGTTTTTTATAACAGTTTTAAAATAAATTGCCGTATTAGCTATTTTATATAACACTATTTAAAAAGTGTCTTACAAAACAATTGTCCTATAAAAAGATGTGTTGATAGAACATTTCTCAAAAGTGTCTATAAAATAGTTAATACGTCAATTTATTTTAAAAGTGTTCTAAAAAGGTGTTATGACGCCCAAAATCGACCTATAAACTTATTACAACACTTTTAGATATGATGTTTTGTCGTTTGCTTCTATAAATTTTAAGCTCTATATAGCGGTCTATTAAGACACTTAATCATTATTGACATCCTATAAACCTGGTTTTGTTATAATAACACTATAAATATAAAGGTGTTTGGTTATGATGTTACACATACAAACACACACTAAAATAATTGACTTTGTTGGTTTTGATGAAAGAGAAACGTGTAAATGTTTGATTTGGGAGGTTTGTAAGTTGGCATTAGGTTTAGTGGCTGTTTATCAACTCTTTTCGGGTAAGTGATGTCCGGGTAGGAGTGTTGTCCCCGATAAGTGCTGTTTCGGGAAAGTGTTGTCCGGATAAGAGTGTTTATCAAATATTTTTTGATAAGTGCTTACCAGCTAAAAATGACCATTATAACCTTGTTGTAATTAGATGTTAAATAAAATATAATAATTTATACCATCAATCGTTTAATGGAAGGGGAAAAATCAAATTTCATACTTTTTTGATAATTAATTAATTTTGTAATTTCCAAAAAAATTACTATTTATCTTCCTAAAAATGGTGAAACACCACATATGCAATAAAAAAAACCCTAACAAATGTTTATTGGATTTCATATGGGCCTCTTCCATTTCTTTCCCTTCTCATCTCTCTCCGTCCAAGATATCCACCACTGCGCCGCCCTCCCTCCACCATCCACATCCACACCACCACCACCCCACCACCAACACATTAACCACAAATATGTCATCCTCCAAACCCTTCACGCCTTTTCCAAACCCACATACATCCGCCAATGGTTTTCTCACAAAGTCGCCTGAAACGTCACCACCGCCACCACCGCCACCACCGCCGACCGCACGACTCAAATTCAACCACCACCACCAACCATCCTACTTATCCACCGTCTGCGGCCACTGCGGCGTCGAAGAACGGAAGTCGTCGTCGTCGCCGCTGCTTTACCGGTAGGTGCCGCCGCCGTGATTCTGTCACGTGTAACCCTAATCGGTACTTTTTTAGTCTTAAAGCTTACGATCTTCGCTTTCACCTTCGTATCCAACTGGATCTTCAATTGCAATCTCCTCTTATTCTTCAGATCTGACTTCAAATCACTGTTATCATCCACCGTTTGTCCACTAACCGACATAATCGTCCTAAACGCCGTCATATTTATAGTAACCGAGACCAAATTGTTAGAGTTTCAAGTTTTGGGGATAGATTTATTAAAGCTGAAAGTTGAGGGGTGTATTTGGTAAATAAGGGTTTGAGTATAAAAGCCAATGATTGGCACAAAACCCTAGTTTTGTGCAATCATTTGGTGTCTTGCGGCTGAATAGTAGGGGGAAAAGGGAAATAGGGTTTTTGGAGGGTTCTTGAGCTCTTGAATAGGAGAATCATCAATTGGTGAAAGCTGAAGAAGGAGTGAAGTTGGATTTCGTTTTCTGCTAGAAACCTATCAGGTAATCCCTAATCTGTATCATTAAATAGGATTGATTTGGTGATTGTTTGAATGTTTGAAGGTTTTTATTAAATAAAGCTACTTGAGACTCAAAAGTAAGAATTAATGGTCTTAAACCGTGTTTGTTTAGTGAAACTAAGCGATATCTTATTACAGAGCAATTATGTGGTTAATTACTACTGTTTTGTAGCTTTTAAAAGGGACTAGAATGGATTTTTTTCTCTGTTTGTTCGTCCCAGCACTCCGTCCGGAAACTGTCATCGGTTGAGGGATTACCGGATGCGTATCCGGTAAGTCTCAATGATTGAAGGTTTCCGAATGAGTGTCCGGGAAGTCTAGTATCCGGTAAATTCGAGTAACCGGTAAGTAGAAGGGATCCGGAAAGTAGTATTGTCCGGGTAGTAGTGTTGTCCGGGAAGTAGGTTGTCCAGGAAGTAGTGTTGTCCGGAAATGATGGTTGTCCGAAAAGGTTGTGTTGTCCGGATAGGGGTAACGTCCGGAAAGTTGAGTAAGCTGCTTATTGTTTCTGACCATTTATTCAGGGAAATCGAGTGGAGGTTTGGATCTGATTAGAAACGTGAAGTAAGAGCACCAGGTGAGTTTTCTAAACTAAAATGCGTGACTTTTAACGTGTGTTCTAAAGTAAGACATGATGAGTAATGCCATGTATATTTTTATGCTTTTAATTGCATGAATGTTGTTTTAAAGTTTGGTGAGATGTATGCATACATAGATGTTGGTGTAAATTGGCTAAGTCGGGGGGTGTGGCCCGCCAGATCATGCCGGGGGGTGTGTCCCGTTTATGCCAAGGGAGGTGTGACCTTGTAAGGCAGCATGAGACTGACTCGTTGTCACCCTAGGATGACTTCAGGGTGCCAATTTACGAGGGGCGGGCCTTTATCCGTGAACGTTTTTATATGAACAGATTTATGAAAGATTTATACTGAAAATGATAATCTGTTTTAAATGCTTTGATAATCTGTTAGGAGGGACTCACTAGACCTCATGGTCTAACCCTCGCATTTTCAAACTAAAACCTTTTCAGGTAAGCAGATAGTAGGAGACTCCGGTAAGTGAGCAAGCGCAGGATAGGGTACAGATGCAGAGTGAGACAGTGTTACTCATACTTTTAGTGGTAGTTATTCTCAGTTGTGTATGGGTTGTTTCCGCCAACCTAAGTTATTTAGACATATGTAATGAAATTTTATGGACTCAGTTTTGTAATTGTTTAATATTAATGCTATGTATGCTTTATTTAGACTGGGTTGTTACAATTGGTATCAGAGCCATAGTTTAAGGGATTTAGGTGACCGGACGGGCCTAAACTTAAACTTGGGAGTAGAAATCACAACTGAGAATCAGAAAATGCGTTAGGAGGGCACTATTGTAGATACAGGAAATGCGTTAGGAGGACACTATTATAGAGATAGGACTAATAGGGTACTGAGGACTGTCATGTAAGGTAAGTTTGAGATTCCACCTGGCCAGTGTAATTGCGAACTTACAGGTACATGTATGTGCTTAACCTGCCTTATTATTCCGAAGTGGTAGTCAGAAGCTAGTGTTTATGTCGTGTTCTAGTACTTTAGAATGTCAGCAAGATCCCTGAGGGGTAGACTGAGACCCCTTGTTGGGGAAGTTTCATGAGAAGTCATGGTGATGTGATGTACGTATACATCGTAGAGAAGAAATGTTGTATAGAGTATTACGAGTCGTCTAGAGGTAGCTCTTCGTGGATTCGGAGAGGAGGAATGCTTGAGTTTGAGTAAGACTCCTGTTTCGGGAGAGTCCCAATCCTAGAAATCATGGGATAGATCAGTCAGGATGGTAAGGAAAGACAATGTCAAAACCTTGAAGGTATCAATGGAGCCCTGGGTTCTTGGTCGAGCTTTCCATTAGCAGGATAAATGAAATAAGATACCTATAGTGAAATGAAACCATGTAGAAGTGGAAAGTGAGATAGTTGATCAAAACGAAATAGTATGAAATGGTTGAGTAAGTGGACTGTTGAATGTATGTATAGCAAATCGTTGCAAGGCCGAGAGGGCGACCACTGGTCGAAAGTAGAGTGTCAATGATAAGTTGCGTGAGTAAAGCGATTGACCTTGTTTGAGTGAGTAGCCTTCAATTGCATGTAGAGTTTCATGCATTGAGTTCGTACATTTGTACATGAGATTTTTTCATAAGAAAAGTAAACGTGTAAATATCAAATTTGATCGGATATGAGTCGGCGTGTGCAAGCGTATGTTTAAAGAAAAATACAAATCCATTTACATCGTACGATGAAGTCTTGAGGTTTACGATTTATAAAATATTCCACTCTTTTCATGATAAGCCAAGAAAACGTTTGAATGCACAACTTTTATAACCAAAATGAGTATTGACATGTCGAAGTTATATAAATGAGTGTGAGGACCGACTGGTCTACTTCGTGTCGGTAAATTTCTTTCAAAGTTTTGTCGTATGGGAAGATTTTCATCCAATATTTATTTATGTCGTAACAACATATTTTTGGTTGAGTAAGATTAAGTTTTACAGAAAGATTGCACGCAAACGATCCTCAAGATCGTTGTACAGGGCATTGGAGTTATGAGAATGTTGGGGTCGTGTGTACCAAAGTTGTTTTCAACTGTTGTTTCTTTAAAATGATCAAAAGTGTGAAATGATTCATTTATCGCGTTGTCAGGCATGAAGGCTATGAACTCAATAGGTCGTAGAGTATTACATTTTAAGCTAAGGAATAACTCCTGGAGTGGAGAGGTGTTGGAAAAATCAGAGGAGAATGTTGTAGCTTTGGTAATTGCGTTCTAGAGGAGATGTAAGCGGTGGAAGAGTAGGAAGTGGACTTTAATGTCTGCTGTATGAGGGTCTGTACCCTCATGCGGTGACTGGAAATACAGTTTTCGAGGGACGGTTGTGTTCAGGGAAGGACCAGAAGTCATCAAGGTGTTGGTATTAGCAACTCGTTATGAGTAGTGTGGTGAAGTAGGAATGAAATATCCTCAACGCCGAATAAGAGTTTTAAAGTGATCTTGTAATATTGACGTTTCACGAATGAGTTTGAAATGAGGACGACGGGATGTGAATTTGATTATGATATGTTGGAAGGATTAGGTTCAGTAAGGGACCCTTGTTGAAGAATAGGTTAAGGAAGTATCAACAGGTCAACTATTGACGTTGAAGTCGGCGGATGTGCAAGGTAGATGAGGCCGAAGACTTGAATCAGAAGGTTGAAAGTTGAAGACCACCTTGTAGGGGTGTTAAGATAGTGAAAGACTGCTGTTTTAGATAAGCGTTTTAATTACGAGGTGGATAGTTCGTTAAGAATGGAGTATTTAACACAAACGAAGTGAGAGTATAGGTTATGTCGATCTTTGAGGAAATGCGTCCTGTCAATGTAATGGTTTGGTATTGCAAAGAGCTAGCAAGAAACAAGTATGTTAGAACTGATCAGAAACTCGGGTGTTGTGGTTCAACTAGAGTTGGGGAGAGACAATGTAGCGAGATAGACTCGGTTAATTATGCGTGAGGTCTTGAAGATCAGTTTGAGTTGTGTACGAATGGCCATGAGAGTTTTGGTCTGCAATGTGATGTTATGAGTGAGGAATGTACAGTTATGCAGTGGCAATAATTGCCAAGTTAACTGTACCAGCTAGCGTCGTAGTGATGTGATGTTAGAGAAAGAGGAAGCATCAGATAGAAGCCTTTTTGGGGGTTTCGGATGAGGTGTTCGAGTTGTTAACCAGGTGGTTGGAGCACGTAGGGTGTAAGTTGACGTTGTGATATGATTATGTTTGGGATAGCATCACGGAGTGGTGGTGGGTATTTGTCCATAGGAGAACTAAGTGTTTTTAGTTGTAAGGGTCGCTAAGTAGCCATATGTTGGGAGTATTGGAAGTTTAAAGAAGATGATGGATGTATTAGTCAAAATGTGGAATAGATGTGAAATCCTTAAAGAATGTGAGTTGTTGCTTATGTGTGAACGAATTGTCTGAGAAAGTAAAGGTTGGAGTTTAAAGAATGTAGAGTGACATCGAACTCTGGTGTTAGTTCGAGGTGATTTGGTCGAAAGCCTTAAGTTAGAATTTTAGTGCAACCGTTTGGTTATGTATAGTAATGAGAAAGCATTTGCAGCTTGGGAATTGTCGAATGAGAGGGGGCGAGTAATGTTGGTGGACAGTGCTCCACGCTAGCGTGGGGAGGCGAAGACAGTATGTCGGAATAAGTAAGCAAGTCGAAAGTAGTAAACTTGACAGTAATGCCGGTAGGTGCAGTGCTGTGTAGATTGTCCTTAATAGGTGTGCGAACTTTTGGAATTTTGTTGAGGAAGGAAATTGTGTATGATTTTGTGCAGGAAAGAAGTGGATAAGACAACTGAATGAGTTAAGTTAGTGATTTTGAGGGAAACGTTCAAACGAACTGATCGTTCAGTGTAAGCTATCGAGAACAGTAGGGTGTGATCGTGGTTACCCCTCCTAGTTGAGTGGAAGTAACCGAAGTTATGTTATATGACTGGACGCTTGTGGCAAGCAGTGAGAAATTGATGAGCCTTCAGGATAAGTTCAATTCGGATAGGTGAGTACCCCAATAAGGAATTATAGAGGTTTCCTACTATTAGATACATTAAGTGTGAAATGATGAAGTGATGAGAACGTACGAATTAGTTGTCGAGTTGTAGCCGATGTGATTCGGGAAAGGAGTATGATCTGCATAGACGAATGTCGGTTGGAAGAAGTAACCTAGAAATTTCAGGTATACCGAGGAGAGAACTCCTCGGTGTGAGCTTGTCGAGATGTACAAGGTTGGCCTTATGCCAAGTTGTCAGTGAGTGAGTTTTTCCTGGTGGAAGATTCTCGTTGTTGTGGCGGGAAATTTTCCGCCAAGTTCTTTCTCTTAAGGAAGTATAATGTACGAGAGACCTTAATTAGACGGGTTTAAAACCGTGAGTCCCGATGTGTGAACGGAGGCGAGCAAATGGAGGCGCGGTTGGCCTTGGATCTATCAGGTTGTTTTAAGCGAGTATAGTGATCGAAGAGGGTACAAGTAAATAGTGCAAGATGGCACGTTATAGCAAGGTGGTGACTCGTCGAGGGTGGTTTCAAAGTATGGGGTACGGTTATATTTCCCATCTGAACGGTTTGGGGTAACCGAGTAGAACTGAGTGGTTGGATTGAAAACATAAGACTGTTGAACCTTGAGGTTTGAGAGATAGGTAAAGTGGACTACGTCTGTGGATCCGTCGAAGTTTTGGAAGTTGAATAGTTAATGTACGATCTTGGTGTGTCAGATGAGACTTTGAGAAGAAATTCATAGTGTGGTGCACGTCTCTTATGGAGAGCCGAGGTGAGAAGTGAGTTATGGCGACTTTACAAGAAATATAGACGATAAGAAGTTGACTTTTGTCATTAGTGAGTGAGTTAGAGCAGCGGCATACAAGTTAGACTTGCCGGAGAAATTAAAGGGTGTTCATCCGACATTTCATGTCTCGGACTCAAAGAAGTTTGGCTAGTAAAAGCTCAGTGGAGGTATCATAAGGGACGAGAGGCAACATGGGAAGTAGAAACGGACATGAAGTCCAGGTACCCCCACCTTTTCGAGAATGGAATCCCGGGGACGGAATTCTTTTGAGGGGGGAGTATTGTAGTAACCGAGACCAAATTGTTAGAGTTTCAAGTTTTGGGGATAGATTTATTAAAGCTGAAAGTTGAGGGGTGTATTTGGTAAATAAGGGTTTGAGTATAAAAGCCAATGATTGGCACAAAACCCTAGTTTTGTGCAATCATTTGGTGTCTTGCGGCTGAATAGTAGGGGAAATAGGGTTTTTGGAGGGTTCTTGAGCTCTTGAAGAGGAGAATCATCAATTGGTGAAAGCTGAAGAAGGAGTGAAGTTGGATTTCGTTTTCTGCTAGAAACCTATCAGGTAATCCCTAATCTGTATCATTAAATAGGATTGATTTGGTGATTGTTTGAATGTTTGAAGGTTTTTATTAAATAAAGCTACTTGAGACTCAAAAGTAAGAATTAATGGTCTTAAACCGTGTTTGTTTAGTGAAACTAAGCGATATCTTATTACAGAGCAATTATGTGGTTAATTACTACTGTTTTGTAGCTTTTAAAAGGGACTAGAATGGATTTTTTTCTCTGTTTGTTCGTCCCAGCACTCCGTCCGGAAAATGTCATCGGTTGAGGGATTACCGGATGCGTATCCGGTAAGTCTCAATGATTGAAGGTTTCCGAATGAGTGTCCGGGAAGTCTAGTATCCGGTAAATTCGAGTAACCGGTAAGTAGAAGGGATCCGGAAAGTAGTATTGTCCGGGTAGTAGTGTTGTCCGGGAAGTAGGTTGTCCAGGAAGTAGTGTTGTCCGGAAATGATGGTTGTCCGAAAAGGTTGTGTTGTCCGGATAGGGGTAACGTCCGGAAAGTTGAGTAAGCTGCTTATTGTTTCTGACCATTTATTCAGGGAAATCGAGTGGAGGTTTGGATCTGATTAGAAACGTGAAGTAAGAGCACCAGGTGAGTTTTCTAAACTAAAATGCGTGACTTTTAACGTGTGTTCTAAAGTAAGACATGATGAGTAATGCCATGTATATTTTTATGCTTTTAATTGCATGAATGTTGTTTTAAAGTTTGGTGAGATGTATGCATACATAGATGTTGGTGTAAATTGGCTAAGTCGGGGGGTGTGGCCCGCCAGATCATGCCGGGGGGTGTGTCCCGTTTATGCCAAGGGAGGTGTGACCTTGTAAGGCAGCATGAGACTGACTCGTTGTCACCCTAGGATGACTTCAGGGTGCCAATTTACGAGGGGCGGGCCTTTATCCGTGAACGTTTTTATATGAACAGATTTATGAAAGATTTATACTGAAAATGATAATCTGTTTTAAATGCTTTGATAATCTGTTAGGAGGGACTCACTAGACCTCATGGTCTAACCCTCGCATTTTCAAACTAAAACCTTTTCAGGTAAGCAGATAGTAGGAGACTCCGGTAAGTGAGCAAGCGCAGGATAGGGTACAGATGCAGAGTGAGACAGTGTTACTCATACTTTTAGTGGTAGTTATTCTCAGTTGTGTATGGGTTGTTTCCGCCAACCTAAGTTATTTAGACATATGTAATGAAATTTTATGGACTCAGTTTTGTAATTGTTTAATATTAATGCTATGTATGCTTTATTTAGACTGGGTTGTTACAATTGGTATCAGAGCCATAGTTTAAGGGATTTAGGTGACCGGACGGGCCTAAACTTAAACTTGGGAGTAGAAATCACAACTGAGAATCAGAAAATGCGTTAGGAGGGCACTATTGTAGATACAGGAAATGCGTTAGGAGGACACTATTATAGAGATAGGACTAATAGGGTACTGAGGACTGTCATGTAAGGTAAGTTTGAGATTCCACCTGGCCAGTGTAATTGCGAACTTACAGGTACATGTATGTGCTTAACCTGCCTTATTATTCCGAAGTGGTAGTCAGAAGCTAGTGTTTATGTCGTGTTCTAGTACTTTAGAATGTCAGCAAGATCCCTGAGGGGTAGACTGAGACCCCTTGTTGGGGAAGTTTCATGAGAAGTCATGGTGATGTGATGTACGTATACATCGTAGAGAAGAAATGTTGTATAGAGTATTACGAGTCGTCTAGAGGTAGCTCTTCGTGGATTCGGAGAGGAGGAATGCTTGAGTTTGAGTAAGACTCCTGTTTCGGGAGAGTCCCAATCCTAGAAATCATGGGATAGATCAGTCAGGATGGTAAGGAAAGACAATGTCAAAACCTTGAAGGTATCAATGGAGCCCTGGGTTCTTGGTCGAGCTTTCCATTAGCAGGATAAATGAAATAAGATACCTATAGTGAAATGAAACCATGTAGAAGTGGAAAGTGAGATAGTTGATCAAAACGAAATAGTATGAAATGGTTGAGTAAGTGGACTGTTGAATGTATGTATAGCAAATCGTTGCAAGGCCGAGAGGGCGACCACTGGTCGAAAGTAGAGTGTCAATGATAAGTTGCGTGAGTAAAGCGATTGACCTTGTTTGAGTGAGTAGCCTTCAATTGCATGTAGAGTTTCATGCATTGAGTTCGTACATTTGTACATGAGATTTTTTCATAAGAAAAGTAAACGTGTAAATATCAAATTTGATCGGATATGAGTCGGCGTGTGCAAGCGTATGTTTAAAGAAAAATACAAATCCATTTACATCGTACGATGAAGTCTTGAGGTTTACGATTTATAAAATATTCCACTCTTTTCATGATAAGCCAAGAAAACGTTTGAATGCACAACTTTTATAACCAAAATGAGTATTGACATGTCGAAGTTATATAAATGAGTGTGAGGACCGACTGGTCTACTTCGTGTCGGTAAATTTCTTTCAAAGTTTTGTCGTATGGGAAGATTTTCATCCAATATTTATTTATGTCGTAACAACATATTTTTGGTTGAGTAAGATTAAGTTTTACAGAAAGATTGCACGCAAACGATCCTCAAGATCGTTGTACAGGGCATTGGAGTTATGAGAATGTTGGGGTCGTGTGTACCAAAGTTGTTTTCAACTGTTGTTTCTTTAAAATGATCAAAAGTGTGAAATGATTCATTTATCGCGTTGTCAGGCATGAAGGCTATGAACTCAATAGGTCGTAGAGTATTACATTTTAAGCTAAGGAATAACTCCTGGAGTGGAGAGGTGTTGGAAAAATCAGAGGAGAATGTTGTAGCTTTGGTAATTGCGTTCTAGAGGAGATGTAAGCGGTGGAAGAGTAGGAAGTGGACTTTAATGTCTGCTGTATGAGGGTCTGTACCCTCATGCGGTGACTGGAAATACAGTTTTCGAGGGACGGTTGTGTTCAGGGAAGGACCAGAAGTCATCAAGGTGTTGGTATTAGCAACTCGTTATGAGTAGTGTGGTGAAGTAGGAATGAAATATCCTCAACGCCGAATAAGAGTTTTAAAGTGATCTTGTAATATTGACGTTTCACGAATGAGTTTGAAATGAGGACGACGGGATGTGAATTTGATTATGATATGTTGGAAGGATTAGGTTCAGTAAGGGACCCTTGTTGAAGAATAGGTTAAGGAAGTATCAACAGGTCAACTATTGACGTTGAAGTCGGCGGATGTGCAAGGTAGATGAGGCCGAAGACTTGAATCAGAAGGTTGAAAGTTGAAGACCACCTTGTAGGGGTGTTAAGATAGTGAAAGACTGCTGTTTTAGATAAGCGTTTTAATTACGAGGTGGATAGTTCGTTAAGAATGGAGTATTTAACACAAACGAAGTGAGAGTATATGTTATGTCGATCTTTGAGGAAATGCGTCCTGTCAATGTAATGGTTTGGTATTGCAAAGAGCTAGCAAGAAACAAGTATGTTAGAACTGATCAGAAACTCGGGTGTTGTGGTTCAACTAGAGTTGGGGAGAGACAATGTAGCGAGATAGACTCGGTTAATTATGCGTGAGGTCTTGAAGATCAGTTTGAGTTGTGTACGAATGGCCATGAGAGTTTTGGTCTGCAATGTGATGTTATGAGTGAGGAATGTACAGTTATGCAGTGGCAATAATTGCCAAGTTAACTGTACCAGCTAGCGTCGTAGTGATGTGATGTTAGAGAAAGAGGAAGCATCAGATAGAAGCCTTTTTGGGGGTTTCGGATGAGGTGTTCGAGTTGTTAACCAGGTGGTTGGAGCACGTAGGGTGTAAGTTGACGTTGTGATATGATTATGTTTGGGATAGCATCACGGAGTGGTGGTGGGTATTTGTCCATAGGAGAACTAAGTGTTTTTAGTTGTAAGGGTCGCTAAGTAGCCATATGTTGGGAGTATTGGAAGTTTAAAGAAGATGATGGATGTATTAGTCAAAATGTGGAATAGATGTGAAATCCTTAAAGAATGTGAGTTGTTGCTTATGTGTGAACGAATTGTCTGAGAAAGTAAAGGTTGGAGTTTAAAGAATGTAGAGTGACATCGAACTCTGGTGTTAGTTCGAGGTGATTTGGTCGAAAGCCTTAAGTTAGAATTTTAGTGCAACCGTTTGGTTATGTATAGTAATGAGAAAGCATTTGCAGCTTGGGAATTGTCGAATGAGAGGGGGCGAGTAATGTTGGTGGACAGTGCTCCACGCTAGCGTGGGGAGGCGAAGACAGTATGTCGGAATAAGTAAGCAAGTCGAAAGTAGTAAACTTGACAGTAATGCCGGTAGGTGCAGTGCTGTGTAGATTGTCCTTAATAGGTGTGCGAACTTTTGGAATTTTGTTGAGGAAGGAAATTGTGTATGATTTTGTGCAGGAAAGAAGTGGATAAGACAACTGAATGAGTTAAGTTAGTGATTTTGAGGGAAACGTTCAAACGAACTGATCGTTCAGTGTAAGCTATCGAGAACAGTAGGGTGTGATCGTGGTTACCCCTCCTAGTTGAGTGGAAGTAACCGAAGTTATGTTATATGACTGGACGCTTGTGGCAAGCAGTGAGAAATTGATGAGCCTTCAGGATAAGTTCAATTCGGATAGGTGAGTACCCCAATAAGGAATTATAGAGGTTTCCTACTATTAGATACATTAAGTGTGAAATGATGAAGTGATGAGAACGTACGAATTAGTTGTCGAGTTGTAGCCGATGTGATTCGGGAAAGGAGTATGATCTGCATAGACGAATGTCGGTTGGAAGAAGTAACCTAGAAATTTCAGGTATACCGAGGAGAGAACTCCTCGGTGTGAGCTTGTCGAGATGTACAAGGTTGGCCTTATGCCAAGTTGTCAGTGAGTGAGTTTTTCCTGGTGGAAGATTCTCGTTGTTGTGGCGGGAAATTTTCCGCCAAGTTCTTTCTCTTAAGGAAGTATAATGTACGAGAGACCTTAATTAGACGGGTTTAAAACCGTGAGTCCCGATGTGTGAACGGAGGCGAGCAAATGGAGGCGCGGTTGGCCTTGGATCTATCAGGTTGTTTTAAGCGAGTATAGTGATCGAAGAGGGTACAAGTAAATAGTGCAAGATGGCACGTTATAGCAAGGTGGTGACTCGTCGAGGGTGGTTTCAAAGTATGGGGTACGGTTATATTTCCCATCTGAACGGTTTGGGGTAACCGAGTAGAACTGAGTGGTTGGATTGAAAACATAAGACTGTTGAACCTTGAGGTTTGAGAGATAGGTAAAGTGGACTACGTCTGTGGATCCGTCGAAGTTTTGGAAGTTGAATAGTTAATGTACGATCTTGGTGTGTCAGATGAGACTTTGAGAAGAAATTCATAGTGTGGTGCACGTCTCTTATGGAGAGCCGAGGTGAGAAGTGAGTTATGGCGACTTTACAAGAAATATAGACGATAAGAAGTTGACTTTTGTCATTAGTGAGTGAGTTAGAGCAGCGGCATACAAGTTAGACTTGCCGGAGAAATTAAAGGGTGTTCATCCGACATTTCATGTCTCGGACTCAAAGAAGTTTGGCTAGTAAAAGCTCAGTGGAGGTATCATAAGGGACGAGAGGCAACATGGGAAGTAGAAACGGACATGAAGTCCAGGTACCCCCACCTTTTCGAGAATGGAATCCCGGGGACGGAATTCTTTTGAGGGGGGAGTATTGTAGTAACCGAGACCAAATTGTTAGAGTTTCAAGTTTTGGGGATAGATTTATTAAAGCTGAAAGTTGAGGGGTGTATTTGGTAAATAAGGGTTTGAGTATAAAAGCCAATGATTGGCACAAAACCCTAGTTTTGTGCAATCATTTGGTGTCTTGCGGCTGAATAGTAGGGGAAATAGGGTTTTTGGAGGGTTCTTGAGCTCTTGAAGAGGAGAATCATCAATTGGTGAAAGCTGAAGAAGGAGTGAAGTTGGATTTCGTTTTCTGCTAGAAACCTATCAGGTAATCCCTAATCTGTATCATTAAATAGGATTGATTTGGTGATTGTTTGAATGTTTGAAGGTTTTTATTAAATAAAGCTACTTGAGACTCAAAAGTAAGAATTAATGGTCTTAAACCGTGTTTGTTTAGTGAAACTAAGCGATATCTTATTACAGAGCAATTATGTGGTTAATTACTACTGTTTTGTAGCTTTTAAAAGGGACTAGAATGGATTTTTTTCTCTGTTTGTTCGTCCCAGCACTCCGTCCGGAAAATGTCATCGGTTGAGGGATTACCGGATGCGTATCCGGTAAGTCTCAATGATTGAAGGTTTCCGAATGAGTGTCCGGGAAGTCTAGTATCCGGTAAATTCGAGTAACCGGTAAGTAGAAGGGATCCGGAAAGTAGTATTGTCTGGGTAGTAGTGTTGTCCGGGAAGTAGGTTGTCCAGGAAGTAGTGTTGTCCGGAAATGATGGTTGTCCGAAAAGGTTGTGTTGTCCGGATAGGGGTAACGTCCGGAAAGTTGAGTAAGCTGCTTATTGTTTCTGACCATTTATTCAGGGAAATCGAGTGGAGGTTTGGATCTGATTAGAAACGTGAATTAAGAGCACCAGGTGAGTTTTCTAAACTAAAATGCGTGACTTTTAACGTGTGTTCTAAAGTAAGACATGATGAGTAATGCCATGTATATTTTTATGCTTTTAATTGCATGAATGTTGTTTTAAAGTTTGGTGAGATGTATGCATACATAGATGTTGGTGTAAATTGGCTAAGTCGGGGGGTGTGCCCGCCAGATCATGCCGGGGGTGTGTCCCGTTTATGCCAAGGGAGGTGTGACCCTGTAAGGCAGCATGAGACTGACTCGTTGTCACCCTAGGGTGACTTCAGGATGCCAATTTACTAGGGGCGGACCTTTATCCGTGAACGTTTTTATATGAACAGATTTATGAAAGATTTATACTGAAAATGATAATCTGTTTTAAATGCTTTGATAATCTGTTAGGAGGGACTCACTAGACCTCATGGTCTAACCCTCGCATTTTCAAACTAAAACATTTTCAGGTAAGCAGATAGTAGGAGGCTCCGGTAAGTGAGCAAGCGCAGGATAGGGTACAGATGCAGAGTGAGACAGTGTCACTCATACTTTTAGTGGTAGTTATTCTCAGTTGTGTATGGGTTGTTTCCGCCAACCTAAGTTATTTAGACAGATGTAATGAAATTTTATGGACTCAGTTTTGTAATTGTTTAATATTAATGTTATGTATGCTTTATTTAGACTGGGTTGTTACAATATTCTTCTTCTCCATCGCGAACGCCGGAATCGAACCGTCACCGAAGTCAAAGGCCACCATCGGCGTTGAGTTTCAGACTCAGAGCATGGAGATCGACGGCAAGGAGGTTAAGGCTCAGATTTGGAACACTGCAGGTCAGGAACGCCGGCGGCCGTGGAGACATCGGCGGTAATATGCACAAGTGCATAATATGCACAAGTGCATATATATGCATTTGTGCATATCTACAAGTTTTCGCCGGCTAAACCGGTGGTTGCGGTGGTTGAAGTGTAGACGCTCGTACGGCTAAACCGGTGGTTGAATCGTCGGCGGCCATGGAGACATCGGCGGTAATATGCACAAGTGCATATATATGCATTTGTGCATATCTGCAAGTTTTCACCGGAATCTGCAAGTTTTCGCCGGAGAACCGTCAACTCGCCGGAATCTGCAAGTTTTCGCCGGAAAACTGTGATCTCCATAATTATAGGGAAACGATTTGTGCCTTTGTTGTATTTTTCATATCTGATATAGTGCTCAAATTACCTTAATACCCTTTTCATTAATTATAATTAGTTTAATTACTGATTTTTAATATCCTTTGGATTATGTTGAATCAATGTTTATAAGGGTGTTCTTTAGTTTTCTAATTATTTGAGGTTTTCCCCTGAATCACTTTTATTTTTATATATAACCCAACCACAATCACTTTTATTTTTATATAATTATATTTGTTTTGCAAAAATAGGGTCATCAAAATAAGATAATCGTATGAATCAAACTGTATGAGTTAACACAATGACACTTCTTTTTTGTATATTGGTCTTTTCCAATCTTTCAAACTCTTACCAATGTGGGATATGTAAAACTCAATCACATTTAACTTATATTTATATATAGTAAGATTTGTTTTGCAGAATATGGTAATTCAAATAAGATAGCCTTATGACTCAAACCCAATGAGTTGACACAACGACAACTTATCCTTCTTTTTTATACACACATCTCTATTCACACTTTTCAACTTCTAACCAATGTGGAATATATAAAACTCAACCACAATTTTTTAATACCTCAATACCAAATTCTCATTATGCACCTCAATACTTTTTTATTTGATCTTTTGTTGACACAATGATATCCCATTCCTTTTTATTATACATGCATTTTTATTTCAATTTTCTAATCTCCACAAATGAAGAATATCTAGAACCTAAACACAATTCCCTATTATTTATAAGATATGTTTATTAAAAATAGGGTCATCCAAATAAGATAAACTTATGACTCAAACCCCATGAGTTGATAAAATGACACCTTATCATTTTTTTTTATACATACCTATTTTTTCCAATCTTTTAATTTATTACAAATGTGTGATATTTAAAATTCAACCACAATTCACTTTTATTTATATTTTTATATAATAAGATTTGTATTGTAAAAATATAGTCATTTAAATAAGATAACCTTATGACTCAAACTCTATGAGTTGACACAATAACATTCTATCATTCTTTCTTATACATACTACACTACTCTAACCTTTCAACCTCTCACCAATATGGGGTATCTAAAACTCAACAGCATCCAATAGCTCAATACTCAATTCTCATGATGTCACCTCAATACCTTTTGGTTTTTCTTTTGATATATATATATATATATATATATAGAGAGAGAGAGAGAGAGGTCGTTTCATGTAGAAACCTATGCTATTTTGAAAACTGTGAAACTCACCTTACAACCATAGATCAATATTATCTACGGCTAAGATGAAATTGACTTATTTATGAAAATAATAATTTTTTATTATTATTTTTAATGCACCGAAATTGGGATTGGAGGGTATCTAGGTAATTTCATCTCATAATTCAAATAAGGAAACTGCATCAAACCCTATTTTCCAGCCATGACATTTGTGAATGGATATGGATACCCTCCCTATTATCCATGGAGATGAATACCCTCCCACCAAACCCAGAAGATTGTTCCGGTCACCAGTCATCGTTGTTCATCTCCGTTCATCGTCGTGTCATATCGGTTTCATCTCCGTTCATCGCCGTGTCATATCGGTTTCATATCCGCTCATCGTCTTTCATCTCCGTTCATCGCCGGTTCATCTCCGGTCATTGCCGGTTCATCTCCAGTTCACATCCGTAATTATCGGTAGTTTTCGAGTAGAAACCGTAATCATCGGTAGTTTTCGAACAGAAACCATTTCATCTCAGTTTCATTTTCGGTTCATCTTCTTCATTTTCCGTTCATCTTCTTCATGTCGTTTCATCTCCGTTGTTGAAAATATTGGGGCCATCAAGAAGGAGAACCTCAGAAGATCAGTGACGCCATCAACAACGCCACCAACACCTACACCGGCAATGGCGAAGCTGATGGTTGGTTGGACGGAGATGACACCCTTGACGGTGGTGGTCTTGGTAAAGATGTCGGGCAAGGTTATGGCTTTAATCTTACCGGCAGAGGTGGATCGAGTCCGGGTGGTTTTAGATTTCTTGGTGGTCGTAAGAATGACCGGAGAGTAGGCGGCGGAGGAGGAATGATTGGTGGCATCGCCGAGGAAGGGCTTCTGGAGTGGAAGTAGGTTTTGTATAGAGTGATGATGATACTGGTTGATTTGAGAATTCAACATGTTTTTTTTTCTCTCTCTTCTTCACTCTTGGTTTGTGTGTTTGTGGTTGCCAAGAACGTTAATGAAATTTAATAGGAATAATATGAAATTTAATAAGGAATAATATGAAATTTAATAAGGAAATCGTAATTATCAAAAATTCCATAGTTAACAAACGGATTAGTCAAATGACAAAACTGCCCTCTTAATTATAATTATCAAATAATAATTAAGAAAAAATGTGATTGGTTGAAGGAGGTTTTCACAGTTTTCAAACTTAAGGTGGTTTTTGTAATAACTCTCCTATATATATATATATATATATTGATTTTAAAAAAAAAGTTATTTGACAAAATCCATTGGATCAAAATGGATTAAATGATCGACATTGGTTCGTTGTCAAAAAAATTGTGGTGTCTATTTGACTCCTCTAGTCCCGACAAAAATCAAAATTTGGTAAGAAGTGAATGTACGTTAATATTTCATGTTACTTTATGTTAACATATCTTAATTTTTATTAACTTATCTTATCATTTTCATGGTAAACATATTATTATAGTTTTTTACGAAATTTTAATTTTTCATATCTTCTCAATTATATATGGGCAATGTTATTTGCAATCTCTTTAATGTCATGTATTAAGAATGTAAAAAACAGATTTAATATTAATATATGTAAAAAAGAAATTAATTAATAAATAAAAGTCTATTTAATAAAGTATAGTAATGAAAATATCTTTATGTATATATGGCTCAAAAAGATCCTGTTCCTCCGATGAAAACTTCGTCCATGTGTGGTCTACTCTCCTGGTATTTGTCTCTAGTTTCCTTCTCTTTTTGTCTTTACCAGTTATATAAATGTATATCAACATTTAGGGCTGTTTGTTTTTTTGAAAAAACCTCTTAATACCTCTTATGTCTGAATCAGTCAAACGCTTTTACATTCTAACAGGTTTTTTTTCCATATTTCAGAGGCTCTTAGGTATGAAATACGTCTGAAATTAGAAGAGGTAACCACCACCTCTTATTAATCAGAAGTGAAATAAGACATTAGACTTCAGACCTCTTAAAAAACAAACGTCACCTTACTCTATAATTGGTATAAATTGTTTATATTTATAACTTCGTCCTTGTGATTTTGCTGAAATTTATAATTGAGTTCCTACAAAGAGTTTTTAATAAAACGGGTCCTTATATTTTAATTTTTTTTCAAAGAATTGGGTCTATCTTCCTAATGCCCATTAAAAAAAAGTCCATTAGGTTGGGTGTATTTTAGTCATTCAATGTTTTTCTTTAGAATTTTTAGAAAAAGTGTGATATTATATTATAGAGTAAATTACAAATTTCGTTCTACTGTTTTATCTAGGGGTGTTAAAAAAACGTTTGACTGCTCAAACATATGAAAAAAAAGGTAAACAGATTGTTTTTGACGGTGTTATCAGTCTCGCCCAATCATGTATGAAAAAAAGTCAAACTGCTTAGTCTACTTCGGTCTATGGCCTAAATGTTTTATAGAATGGTTTAGGACAAACCGCCGTCCAAAATACACATGTATTAGTTATATTTTTTTTGAACGGCAAGTTTACACACACACGCTCCAGCGGTATCGGGCCTCCAATTGGGAAAACCCACTAATCCGCTGCGACCCGGCCCAGCCTTTGGCTGAACCCGAACGGCCCGGAAGTGGATCCTCCGAAACCGTCCCCGAACCCGGCCCCGAAGGACCCGACCCAGAGTCTGGATATCGCCGAAATGTTGTCGCTGGGATTCGAACCCGGGTAACACGGCTTTCACACCGTGCCCCCTCGGGGTGTTACCTCCACCACTGGGCTAGCAAGTCTTTGATGTTATATTAAGTTTTAATGTTATTGACTCAACTTTTATTGCTCAATTAAAAAAATCCATCCAAGAAACTAAGTTTTTAGTTTTCATTTCAAATTGTTTGTGTTCCTTGCAGTGGCGGATCTAGAAATTTTAGTGATGGGGTCGGAATTTAAGTAATGGCCATGTACCCGCTTGATCGGCAATGTCTTCCACTTAACTAGTTTTGTCTTATTTATCTCTTTGATTATGACACTCCATTAAAAAAAACTACTTCTAATGGATCCAAGAAAAATAATTCAAATTAACAAGTATACATCAACTAATAAACTCTAAACCTAAATTAACAATAAAAAGTTAACAATTTAACATCAACTAACCTTGACCCTAACAAGTAACAACTAATAACTAACAAGTTTTAAACAATTATACATTAATTAACAAACTTTAAGCCTAACAATTCATATTAATATTTACTGTAAAAGATAAGTTATATAAAAAAAATAACAATGAAATTTGGCTAAAAAAAATTATGGGCTCAAACCATATTTTTTAAGAGGTCAAAAACTATATATATTTATGAAATATTAGATTTTATAATATGAAAAACATATTTTTTTTTGGGAAATTAATTAAAATACCCTAAGTTTGACCATGTTTTACTGAAATACCCAAAATCTCTCCCACTTTGCAAAAATACCCTAAAAATCCGCGATGGGAGCCCGCGATCGCGGGCCAGGGACCTTTCTGACACTTTTTTAAACTTGCAGGGACCATTTTTGAAAAATGGAATCCCGCGATCGCGGGCTCATCCCGCGATGGGGTTATTTTTGTGACTTTTCAATTGCAAGGGACCATTTTTGAAAAATTCCAGGGACCATTTATGAAAATTTTGATATTTTTGGCACTGTTCACCCCATTTAGTCCATTTTTACGAATTTAAAATGAAATGTTACACTTTCAACCCCTATACTTATTTACTAAATTTACTTTATACCTTTTACTTTCATTATTTTAATTTTACATTTAACACATATAATCGTTTATTAACTAAAATACGTTAAAAAATACGTTTTAATTTTAACAAATTACACCATTATAATCGTCTCTTCGATACGTTCGAAATGAGCCCAATCTTGAATTTTTTTGGATTTATATATTTTAATATATATCATATATAGTTATACACTACATAAAAAAAATATTTTTTATATTTAAAATTCATACTCTTATAGTTAATTATTTAATTTATGGTACATCTCTTATTTTTTTTTTCAATTTTGTTTTACACTCCTATCGCATTAACATAATAATCATATATTAACTAATTCATTAAATCGTTTTAAATTATTATTATTTGAATGTGTTTATAGATTTCGTCTGAAAAAGTTGCCTGCATGATTCCACTGAAAAAGTAACTGCAATATTCGTCTGCTCTTGAATAAAAGTCTTTCATTAGGCAGAAAATTAGTCTTTAAGTAGTCAAACATAGCTAATTAATGAGAATTTAGATCAGATTTATATGGTACTATCAAATGCAAGTTTCTATAATATAGATATTGTTCTACATTACATGATACCAATTTTTGCATCATATGAATCACTTCCAGACAACAAGAACCAATACCCCAATAATCAAGAAATAAATGCTTGTTCATCCAATAATCTCTGTATTAGGATTATCGCAAGTTTCATAAACCTACTTACTAGGTGTTGGAAATATGGGTTTTACTAAACTTTGGACGCATTTAAATTTATATATATGTGTTATATATAACTAACTTTTAGTAGGTTTATGTTCTTCTATATGAGATCTTCGAAATGATATATAATGCGTCCAAAATAGAGTATGTGTGAAAGAGATATCGATACTCAAAGTTGAGTAAATGGATGAAATTAGCAAAAACCAAATGAAGTAAACAGTAAGTCAATCACAATACTTTAACAAAATAAGTTAATACTAAAAATAACAATTATTTAATGTTACATAAACAACCTAACGTGGCCCTATTAGACAATGCGCATAAATTGACTCCGCCATATGTCGGCGGAAATTCATTGCCTCATCGTCGGTTTCGTTAGGGGGTACCCATATATCCTCGTTATTTATCAACTTTTGGACATTACGGCATACCCATACACCGCAATCCGCATATAACCCGGTCTGCTGGGGTACTTGGCCGGCCATCTTTGTGCGAAAGATACTTGACACTTCGCGACGTCTATGATCCCCGATCAATGAAAAGAACGTATATAGTTTTGTTTTAAACGATTGCATCTGCTCTGTCAATTGTTGTTTGCAGAGACCGTCCTTTTCGCTGTCATATAGGGTCATGACCATAGTGTCTAGTTCAAACACTCCAAGCAGCCAATGTCTGGGATGCAAGCATATGGGGATGTACACCTGAAATATTACAATATATGTCATATATGTTATTAAATAAAATAACAGTAAAACGATTTGCATACCCTATCGAGGAGAGTCCAAGAGGTCCCTTCCGAGCCATTGCATATTTCGATCACGGAGGCGGGACCTTGATGGTCCATCAGTATACACTGAAAGAACATAGTGTGCATGATGGTCCACCTCGTGTCAAAATGCATTAGACAGAACTCACGACGCCCAAAATGCAATTGAGAGCCGAAGAAATCAAAATGCATCTCCTCCGGCTCAGCGTTGGCGCCCTCGACCTCCAACTGTAGAAACATGTGTACTAGCGTAGGGTCGCCACCAGAGTAAGACACATCCATCCATGGCCCGAACGGTGTCTCTCTATAGATGGTCTCAAGGGTATCCGCGCGATCACCTAATCCCCTAAAGAGCGCTCCTAATTCCTCGATGTAGGAAACTTTGCACCTTACCGTCAAGTCGATGTTAAAGAAATCCTTCTACATAGTCATTCACAGATGTTATAGTTAGTGTTATATATAGATGTTGCAGTTTATTTTATTTTATATAGATGTTGCGGTTTATTTTATTTCAACGTATCATATTGTTATATATAGATAAAGTGCGGTGGTATTTTATTTCAACGTATAATAGTGTTATATATAGATAAAGTGCGGTGGTATTTTATTTCAACGTATAATAGTGTTATATATAGATAAAGTGTGGTTTATTTTATTTCAACGTATAATAGTGTTATATATAGATAAAGTGCGGTGGTATTTTATTTCAACGTATAATAGTGTTATATATAGATAAAGTGCGGTTTATTTTATTTCAACGTATAATAGTGTTATATATAGATAAAGTGCGGTGGTATTTTATTTCAACGTATAATAGTGTTATATATAGATAAAGTGCGGTTTATTTTATTTCAACGTATAATAGTGTTATATATAGATAAAGTGCGGTGGTATTTTATTTCAACGTATAATAGTGTTATATATAGATAAAGTGCGGTTTATTTTATTTCAACGTATAATAGTGTTATATATAGATGAAAAAATTGTTAAGAGTGTGTTTTTATAAAAAATTGTTAAGGGTGTGTTTTTATAAAAAAATTGTTAAGGGTGTGTTTTTATAAAAAAATTGTTAAGGGTGTGTTTTTATAAAAAAAACACATTTTTAACAATTTTTTTTATAAAAACACATTTTTAACAATTTTTTATAAAAAACACTCTTAACAATTTTTATATGAAAAAACACACTATAACAACATACACATTATAACATACAAATATCACATTCAAACATAAAACCATAAAACTATAACAATTTTTTTATAAAAACACACTCTTAACAATTTTTTATAAAAAAACACATTTTTAACAATTTTTTATAAAAACTGTTTTTGTAAAAAAAAATTAACAATTTTTTTATAAAAAAACACATTATAAAAACCATAAAACTATAACAATTTTTTATAAAAACACACTCTTAACAATTTTTTATAAAAACACAATGTTTTTATAAAAAATTGTTAACGGTGTGTTTTTATAAAAAAATTGTTAAGAGTGTGTTTTTATAAAAAAAAAAACATTGTTAACAATTTTTTTATAAAAACTCACTCTTAACAATTTTTTTATAAAAGAACACTCTTAACAATTTTTTTATGAAAAAACACACTATAACAACATACATATTATAACATACAAATATCACATTCAAACATAAAACCATACATATCATGTTAAACATACAACATATTCAAACATAAGTTATAAACACTATAACAACCTACAAATCATATATCTTAACTTAAAATAACATACAAAAAATAACAAATAACATAAGGAAAACATACCACAGAGGTAATACGAGACATCTTCACAAAACCCGAACGCGTATTCCACACGACAAAATTGAAAGAGTGGGAGAAAATTGAGAGAGTTTGATTAAAAATTGAGAGAGTTATTAAAAAAATGAGAGTGTCCGGTTTTTGGTCCCCCCCCCCCCCCCTTATATAGTGCGGCCGAAGTAACATTTAGGGTTTAGGGTTCGTCAAAGTGATTTTAGGGTTAACCCTGTGCCGACACGTGGCACAGGAGCCCGCGATCGCGGGGGTCAAAGAAAGTCAAACACGGGCATTCTTGAGGGACCAACGCGGGCAAAGTGGGCAAACTTTGGTGACACATGTAGCCCGCGATCGCGGGGGTCAATGAGTCAAACGCGGGCAGGGACCAAAACTACACACGTGGGCATTCTTGAGGGGGGAAAGCTGGACCGCGGGCATTCTTGAGGGACCAACGCGGGCAAAGTGGGCAAACTTTGGTGACACGTGGCCTGGAGCCCGCGATCGCGGGCTCCATCGCGGATTTTTGGGGTATTTTTGTAACATGGGGGAGATTTTGGGTATTTCAGTAAAACGTGGTTTGACTTAGGGTATTTTAATTAATTTCCCTTTTTTTGAAACTTTATGGGGTCAAATGTAAACATAAATCTGCCCCTGTTCCTTGATTGACAAAATTTTGAAATCCGTCAAAAATAAAAATTCAAAATTTTTAATCGTCTTTTGACTTGCTCAATGTTTTTTCAAAATTTCAACTATTGTTGGTAGACTTATTTAACTTTTTTTCAACTTACTTAATGGTTATTTAAATACGAAGATAGATTCTTCTTTTATCGTTCGGTATATTATTTTTATAAATAATACTTGTAGATTTTTTTTGGGGGATAGATGTTATATTTTCTTAGTTTAGCCCATAAGACCATCCGTAGCGGTGATCGGGTAAGGGTAGGGTTCAGCGGGTAGCGGTACGGGGGGATCGGGTACGGGTGAGGGTTCGGGGTATCAGGTTCGTGAACCCAATGGAACCCGTTGTGGTTTAATTATTTTTTTTATTTTTTTTATATATTTTAAATAATACCGTTTACCAACGGCTATATTATTAATTTTTTATTTTTTTATTTTTTTTTAATTTTTTTTTCAAATTATACACACTATATATATTAACCTCTATCATCTTCATTTTTTCACACCAAACAACTCTATACTTTCTTCCATTCTCTATACTTTCTTCCATTTGTTTCTTCAATTTTAGACAATATGGATTCGCCACAACCCGCTTCATCAACCGCATCATCATCATCCATAGACACCGACGAGTACTTGCATCATCAAAGGGAAATTTTTGTAGGGTTGGTTCGAGAAACTGCAAAATTAATTTATGGTAGCACCGCCTCATCGTCAAGAAGAGAACCGAGGGCCGGGAACATAGAAAGAGGTCGGGTAGCTGCAAACGAGCGGCTTTTGCGGGACTACTTTGGCAACAACCCGGTTTATACACCGGATATGTTTAGACGGCGGTTCAGGATGAGCAGGCAACTATTCGAACGAATAGTTGAAGATTTAGAAGTAGAGTATCCGTATTTTACACTTCGGGTGGACGCCAGCAACAAACAAGGTTTTTCTCCGATACAAAAGTGTACTTCCGCTATTCGGCAATTGGCGTATGGAGTAGCTGCCGACTCACTTGACGAGTAATTGAGGATGGGAGACAAAACGTCACGAGATTGTCTGTACAAATTCTGCACAGGTATTAGTGAACTCTATGGTAAAAGATATTTACGCAAGCCTACTTATGTTGATATTCAGAAGTTGTACACCTCGCATGAAGCTAAACACGGATTTCCCGGCATGCTCGGCAGCATAGACTGTACTCATTGGGCGTGGGCAAATTGTCCGGTAGCATGGCGAGGTCAATTCATGAGAGGTGATCATGAGCACCCGACAATCATGCTAGAAGCAGTGGCCTCCCATGATCTATGGATCTGGCACGCATACTTTGGTGTTGCCGGTTCCAACAACGACATCAATGTTCTCAATCAGTCGCCCATCTTCAACGATCTATATGATGGAAAAGCACCCGAGTGCCCTTTTGAGGTGAATGAAGTCACCTACAACCACGGATATTATCTAGCGGATGGGATATATCCGGAATGGGCTACTTTCGTAAAATAATTTACGTGCCCACATGACCCTAAACGACAAAAGTCCAAGTCCGCGCAAGAATCGGCACGTAAAGATGTTGAACGAGCTTTTGGCGTGCTTAAACAACGTTGGCATATACTTCATAACCCGGCACGCGGATGGCATCCGACAAGATTGGGAAACATTATGTACGCTTGTGTCATATTACACAATATGATACTCGAAGACGAAGACCATGCCATTTGTGGTGGCGATGAAAACGACATTTTCACGGATGATATCGAAACACAAATCAGTGAGGAACAACGCGCGGCAAATGTTCGAGAAGTCAAAAACCGGGACACTCATAATAACCTTCGGTCGGATTTGGTCGAACATATTTGGCGTATCCAAGTTCCCAACAATGACGACAAGTAGATTTTTAATATTTTGTAATTTTTAAATTTATTTTGTAATTTTTAATTTTTTAATGAATGATATGAATTTTTATTTTTATTATTTATCTTATTTTTATTTATTAAAAAATATATAAATATTTTTATTTTGTTAAATAATTAAATGTATAAATAAAAGAATTAAAAAAGATGAGGTGGCAAGTGGGTTCATTGGGTTCATTGGGTACTGGTACTCCACTTTTGGGTAAGGAGGGTAGGAAAGTGAAAAGCTGATGTGGCGCTGAGGTGGCAAGTGGGTTCATTGGGTACGGGTACTCAAGGCCTAATAGGCTTAAACCGCCCATAATAGGCTTAAACCGCCTTAAACCGGCCAGACCAGGCCGCCTTTTGTGGTATGGTTTAATTGGTTTGGTTACTTGTTGCCAAACCGGTCGGCTTGAAAATTTTACTAAATCGCCAATGCGATTTGTTTTATGGCTTGGGGGGGTTAAACCGCCTAAATAGGACCGCGAACACCACTTGTTTTATCTCAGTTACAAAGAAGGTCCCTCAACCTTAAAATTCATAACTAAGGTCCTTGTGGTTTCATTTTCATTAGAGTAAATTATGAATTCATGACATTCACCGAGGACTAAATCCATAATTTCGAGTTTAGGGACGCTTTTCGTAATTTTTGTTAAACCACATAGACCTAATCCGCAATATACTTTTTTCGCTATGGATCACGTCCATTTAGCCATGGGAATGGCCCCCGACCCGTTGGGGAACCCAATCCACCCACCCCGATCGGGGATGGAGATTCCCCATTAAACCAAGGATAGGAACGGGAACGGGATCCTCGTTTGTCTTAAACCGGGGATGGGTCGGGGACGGGTATCGCACTCCCCGCCCGACCCCGTTATATATTTTATTTAATAAATTAAATATATCTTATTTATTTAAATTAAATTGGTAATTCATAATTTCATATTTCCTAACTAGGTTTGGATCTAAAATTATCTTTTTTTTGGATGTCAAATCATAGTACAATTACTTTATATGGTTTTGGATATGACTCGATATGTTTTGGTAGTGTGACGTTAATTTTTTTCTGGATTAGATTGAATTTCTTTTGGTTATAGGTTATCAATTAATATATAATGTTGTGATGTTTTTTTTAATTAAGTTAAATTCCTTTCGGTTTTTGGTTTATTAAAAATATGTGAGATTTAAATATTTGTCGTGTCTCACATATTTGATTTAAAATAGCTTATATAAACGGGGGAAAAATCTATGTTTCCTCGTTTTGGATCCTCGTTCCCCGTTGGGGATGGGGGATGGGGATGGGGATGTGATCATATTCCCCGACAGGGATAGGGACGGGGATGAAGATGAGGGATTGAGGACGGGGATGAGGATTTAGGTCCCCGTCCCATTCCCATGCTTACAACCATTACCTTAAGTTTCCTCAAAAATAAAGTCAGGTGTATTTTTGTCATTTCACAGTGAAATTTTCACTCTTTTATTTAATTTCTTTAAGATATTTTTATTGAGTAGACTTTAACCCCCATTTTTGTTATTTAAACCACGTATCTTTGTCGCTTGTAATGATTTATCATTCAGTGTTCTTATTTAGTTAAGTAAGGTCAACCCTTAATCTCCCTCGGTCATTAATGTTTCGAAGGCTGAACTGGATATGGACAGTTCCAAAAAATTTCATTATTATTGTACAAATTTGGATGCTAAATACAACACTTGAATAATTTAGAGTAAACTAGGATTTTCGTTCTTGTGGTTTGATGTTTATAACGGTTTTAGTCCCTGTAGTTTAAAAACTATTTTTTATCCTTGTGGTTTTCAATTGCTTTCATTTTCGTCCTTGCATCTAACACTGTTAAGTTAGGCTGTTAAAATGTCCAAAAGCATATTTGAAAAATTACATATTTAGTCCTTGTTGTATGTAAAGTTTTAAATATTTATCCTAAATTTCAATAAATTTGGCACTTATATATATATATATATTGTATTTTCTCTTTGTCTTTCTTTATTATATTTTATAACTATATATAACAAATATATATATTTTTTTAATTTAAATATTAAACAATTTTGATTAGTTAATAAAAAATAAATTTTAAATCAAGATATGGAATAGTGAGCTATGATTAACTAAAACAATTGGTTGGTATAAATAAAAACAACTGGTTGGCATAAATAAAACTAATTTTTTCTCGAATCATATTACACTTCTTCATATGATAATTTAAAATAAATAAAAAGCTTAAGTCAATCAATAAATAAAAAACTATTAATCTTAAGAGATTTTAATATAAAACTTAGAAAAAAAATATCATTTGTTTATCAATAATTTTAATTTAATAATTTCATTTATTATATTAGTAATCTATGATTAACAATAACTGATATCATTTTTTAAGTTAAACAAAAGTTAATAGAAAACTATAACTAATATAATAAATGAAATTATTAAAGGACTGTTTACCAAGCGCTTACCAGAGTAAGTGTTTACCGGCAAAATTCAATACTATCACTCATTTACCGGGTAAATTTTAGTCCACCAAAAATGTATCATATGTAATAATTTACCCAGTAAACGCTAATCGTGGTAAGAGTCGTCACCTTCACGGTCTCACTTACCGGGTAAGACTCTCGGTTTTTGCTTTCACTCTTACCGAGTAAGATTATTGGTTCTTGTTATATTCATCCAGTAATTAATGTTACTTGGTAAGTGCTTACCCGGGTAAGCGTTTGGTAAACGACCCCTAAATTAAAATTATTGATAAGTAAATTATATATTTTTTCCCCAAGTTTTAAGTTGAAATCTCCTAAAATTAGTAGTTTTTTATTTCTTGATTTACTTGGGATTTTTATTTATTTTAAATGTTCATATGAAGAAGTTTAATAGAATTCGAGAAAAAATATTGTTTTATTTTATACCAACTAATTGTTGTTTTTATAAAATGCACTTTATTCCCACTATTCCATATTTTCATTTAAACTTTGACTTTTTATTTATAAATCAAATTTTACATATATATATATATATATATATATATATATATATATATATATATGTGTGTGTGTGTGTGTGTGTGTAGAAAAAATGTAATAAAGAAAGAAAAAGTAAAAAAAAATACAATGTATATAAATGTCAAATGTTTAGTTACTAATGTAATAAATGAATTTCAAAGGATAAATAATTAAAACTTTACAAACCACAAGGACTAAATATGTAATTTCTCAAATCAACTTTTTGGACTTTTTAAATGTTTAAGTTAACGGTGTTAGTTGTAAGGACGAAAATAGAAGCAACTGAAAACCACAAGGATGAAGAAAGCAGTTTTTAAATCACAGGGACAAAAACCGTTATGATCATCAAACCATAGGGACGAAAATCGTAGTTTAAAAGAGAAAAAAAACTAAAAAACCCAACCCAACTATGACTCACCTTTGAATCGTCGTCCCCAACCTCTTTCTTGTCATCCTCTCCGACCAATACCCACATCCGGCCACTATACGCCAAACATACCCACCCACACCAAATCAACCCAATTCGGAACCCCAAACACCGTCAATGCAAATCAACCAAAATTCAAACTATAATCACCAAAATGAACAGAAGGAAGAAACTCATATCGGGGGGGATACATCTCAAGAAATGGAAGTGTCCCAAGTTGTTCCAATTGAAGAGGAAATAACTCCAATCATCAATTAAACCATTAAAGAAGAAGCGTTATATGATTATGACTCAAGCACTATATTTCAGAATCTGATGATGCAACTAATATTGATGATGTCCTTGCAACTGTCACTCAAGTAGGGCCTTCCTTAATTAAGTCAGTTCTTCCTCCAAGCTCATCTCAAGCAAAATCCGATATTGTTGGTTCATCATCAATAATAGATAAAGAAAAGGGGATCATGTCTCCTGAAGAAGAGGAGGAATCAAGAAAGAAGAAGAAATCTGAAAATCTACTCCTGATAATTAACCCATCGGATGCCTCATTCTCCTCCTAGACCAAATATGGACGATCTAAGTCTTTCGGATGAAGAGTTGGTTGCAGTTAAAGCTCTTCAACTTGAAAGAGATAAGAAGCTAGAGGAACTCAACAGAACCTTCAGAGGAAACCTCAAGCCAAAGATTGTCAATGCCAGAGTCATCGGATGCATGAGAAGTGGGTTCAAAAATCCACTTATCAAAGTAAGGCTAGAAAGGGAAGACTGAAGTAGAAAATATGAAGATATACACTAGTTGTGTATTTATGGATACATGAAATGGCTAGAAAATCTTGGAGCCATCTAATCAAGCAAAAGTATGTACAAGCCAGTAGTCATCCAACGGATACAAAGTCTCATAGAAGAGGTAAAAGAAGTCAAGAACAAGTATGGATTTCCAACTCCGCCAATCTTTGAAAGACCATTTCAAACCTTTGTGATCAACTTCTTATACACCTCCAACAACTTCACTCACTCCTCATGTTCCCTTCAAAATTCAAGTCGATGAAAAGATTATTCACAATCTAGTCTTGTCAAGTAATCTTCCTGTTGGTCCCGATGGGGTTATACAAGTATAATAGTTTGTAGAGGGGGGTTGTAATAACCGAGATTTAATTTAGTCAGTAATTGGGAATTTTTGGAAGAAATTCGAATTTAAGAAAGTTGTGTGGTCTAAGCGTAAATAAATTTAAAGTGCGGTGTCTAGTAAGAAAAGTATATAAGGGATGGAAAACCCTAATTAATTCATTCTAGCTAATTGTGTCATGTGTGTGTGTGTGTGTGTGCGGCTAGAAGAGAGTGCAACTGGACCTTTGGTTTATCAGTAGAAATCTTCAGGTATTTACCAATCTGTCTTCTCCTTTAAGTTTTATGAAATGTATTGGGTTTGTGAGGAGAAACTTGATTTCTATGGAATTTCTTGTGGTTTCCTCATTCACTTGCTTAAGAAAGGGTAAGAATGGGTTATTGTGTTAGTCACCGACCCATGTTTGCGATCTGGAAGGGTTGGGAGGATTAGGGCAAGAGGTGCTTAATCCCCCGATGTTTTTCTTTGTGTGTTCGTCGCGTTCGGAAACCCTCAAGTCAGGTTAGTGTCCGGAAGTCTTGTGGTGTCCGGAAGTCTTGTGGTGTCCGGAAGTCTTGTGGTGTCCGGATGTAGTGAAGTGTCCGGATGAGTCTTCTGTCCGGGTAAGTTGTGGTGGTAGTTTCCGGTGGTTAACCGGAAACCCTTGAGAATCCGGGAGTATCCGGAATGTCCGTCCGGAAAGTTCAGACTGTCCGGGTAGTTTTGATTGTCCGGATAAATCTTCCGGAAAGTGTCGGTGTGACCCTGTAGTGTAGTATGTTAGTCCGAGGTGTTACCCGTGTGAGTGTGTAGTCCAAACAAGTTGTAACGACCCGGTATCCTAAAACATATATAATATACATCAATTAACATGTTATACATAACGTCGTTACATTCATAACAAAAGATACATAATAATTCACGTACGGTCCCATAGTCTAAAAACTATACAATACAAAACATAAGCATTTCCTAATCTTCGTCAGCTATCAACCGCATCCGACACTTTGTCCTTCCCTTAGCTATTAAAAGTTCCTCGACCTGGAATACATATTTTTGAAAACAAAATGAGGGTTAGACCAAAAGGTCTAGTGAGATAACCCCTGTCAGTTTAGTAATCCTTTTTGTAAAAACACATATATACCACAAGTAATTAAATACCAAGCAAGACTCGTGCACTGTGTACCTTTCCTCATTTCCCCGGCCATATTAGTTGGTTGCGAGCCAACTAATCAATTTACTCCGCTGTACTAAAATTACAGCCAACACCGCTGTCCCTCCGTACAGCCAAAACTCCACCGGTCCTAAGCCCGGTCAACGTGCTCTTGTGTAGTGTAATTCTCATATAAATAAATATACATCATATTTTCATTTATAAACACGTCATCACATTCCTACCACATATTCATCTCATATATATATATTCCAGTTTGAAAACATTTTTAAAGTAAAAACTCACATGATTGCTTATCAAAGACCCTTCCAAGCTTTTCTCCGAGCTACCCGATCTTTTACCCAAAATTCTCAGAATCTGAAACATTTTACATACAAATATCTCTTCACTAAATGAACTCATAAGACTTACTAACAGGCTAAGAACTCCAGATAAATCTATCTAACTCTTATCCTAAAAAATGACCAAACAGCCAATGTCCGGATACCAAGAACTATCCGGACAACAAGACCAATCCGGACAACCCAACTTTCCAGACAGCATAAAGAATCCGGACATCATCCGGACACCAAAGTAATCCGGATGCCATCCGGTATCTAATTCATCCGGAAACCATCAAACGAATCATCCGGACACTATCAAAAGGAACTACCGGATACCACCAAAGAAACTTTTTGACACATTCATACTGTGTCCGGAAACCTCTGTCGGTTTACCCTTTTTCTACCCAGATTCGACAGAAATTACTACCAGACATGAAATCAACTATTCTACTCCGACAGAAACTATCTACTAGTAATTATAAACATAAAATGTAAAGGGACGTACCTTAATTTCACTTCCAATGAATCCAATTGAATCCCTAACCCTTCCTTTCTTCTTTTGCTTCTTTTCTCCCCAAAACACACACACACTTACTGATTTCTGTTTTGTGAAATATCTGAAGCTAGAAGGGTAATATCAAACTATATTTACCATTTTAAACCTTAGATTAATCACTAATGACAAAAACACCCTTAACATGTAAATTAACTCAAACTTACCCTAAACATCAATTATAGAGTTAAATAAATTTAACGGAACTAGAATTTCACTAACGAACTTACCCGGGGTATTACATCATCTCCCCCTTAAAAGAATTCCGTCTCGGAATTCGGTCAAGCAAAAAGGTATGAATACTTATCAATACTACTTCGAACTAAATCAAAGCCATAGAAACTAACTGAATAGACACCTCACACCCATCTATATCTCTAACACAGATAAGCAACAAAAGATTAGAAATATCAATGATCATTTTGCACCGAATTCAGATAACACTTTAGCATGTATAGAGTTTGTTAGAAATGTACCTGTAACCTCATCCGGAATTTCCTATGCTTCTTGTGCTGTCATTTGGAAGGCTCGACCCTTTGCTTTCGGTACTTCAGTCCTTTGTATCCCTCCTGGACTAACACCCGTTGGTCTCACCGTCATACTACCCTGCTGTGCTTTCCATTGTGGACAATCTGACTGAATATGATAAGGGGAGTTGCAAGAGAAACAAAATCGAGTTACCGACAATCTTTAGCAATGTGACCAGTCTTCCCACACCTGTAACAACTTCGGGACTCCACATAACAGTTTCCTTGATGAACACGATTGCATTTTGGACATGGTCTTTCAGCTGGTCTAAAAAGTGAATGACTATCAAACCTCGGGGATTCGTACTCCTCCAAATCGTACGTCATTTCTTCCAATTTTCTTTTCCCAAAACTTCTATCACCAGCATCCCTCCCTTTATCTCTTTCTACATTTTCCGCGGCATCTACTGCGGCTGAGAAGGTTTCCGGTCCCTTTGCAATCACTAGACCTCTGATTTCCGAATTTAATCCAAAAATAAACCTTTCCATTTTGAGTGTTTCGGTAGCCACATAGTATTCCGCAAAACGAGACTTCTCTAGAAAGCGCGCAGTATAATCCCGGACTGATAGCGTACCCTGTTGCAAATTCATGAATTCTTCTTCCAATTGTCTTACGGCCGCTTGAGGACAGAACTGCCTTTTAAAAACGCTAGCGAATTCTTCCCAGGAGAAAGTAGATTACACGTCCGATCCTCTTGATGTAATAATAGCTTCCCACCAGTACAGAGCATTTGCCTTCAACATCGCTGTTCCGTATAACACCCTATCTTCATCGGCACATTTGCTGGTCTTGAAGATAGCTTCTATTTCTTTTAGCCATCTCATAGCCTTCACTGGATCTCTTTCTCCTGAGTAGGTTGGAGGTTTGCAGCTTAAGAACATCTTGTAATCACACTTCCTTGGCACCGGTATTACAGTAGGTGTAATGGGCATCTCGTCTTCCAAACCAGGATCTGGTATTTCAGTTTCATTATAACGAGTTCGGTCGAACATGGCTTGTATATTTGCTTGCAGTCTTCCTATTTCCGCGGTCAGATCGTCCCTTGTAACAAATTCCGTACCTCGCGGCTGAACTCTACCTCCTGTTCTGCCCCTACCTCGTTCTCCCCCTCTTCCCCTTGTTCCGACTGTTGGATTCGTTCTATTAGGATTTCCTCCTCCTTCTCTATTCGTATTTTGAGTACCACTTGCCATTCTGTAGATTCAGACAAGATTAATATACACATAAGCACATACCCCATATATTAAGGTATTCCGGTTCAAACATGTACTTGTAAGTTCACAACTACACTGGCCAAATGTAATTTGAAATTACCTTACATGATGTTCCTTCTACCTTTTTATATTTAACATCCCAAGGTTCTAATATATCAAGGACATCCTACTTCACATGCAGTTTAAGTCTAGGTATAGATCCGAATACCTAAATCCCTTAAACTAGGGCTCTGATACCATCTGTAACGACCCGGTATCCTAAAACATATATAATATACATCAATTAACATGTTATACATAATGTCGTTACATTCATAACAAAAGATACATAATAATTCACGTACGGTCCCATAGTCTCAAAACTATACAATACAAAACATAAGCATTTCCTAATCTTCGTCAGCTATCAACCGCATCCTACACTTTGTCCTTCCCTTAGATATTAAAAGTTCCTCGACCTGGAATACATATTTTTGAAAACAAAATGAGGGTTAGACCAAAAGGTCTAGTGAGATAACCCCTGTCAGTTTAGTAATCCTTTTTGTAAAAACACATATATACCACAAGTAATTAAATACCAAGCAAGACTCGTGCACTGTGTACCTTTCCTCATTTCCATGGCCATATTAGTTGGTTGCGAGCCAACTAATCAATTTACTCCGCTGTACTAAAATTACAGCCAACACCGTTGTCCCTCCGTACAGCCAAAACTCCACCGGTCCTAAGCCTGGTCAACGTGCTCTCGTGTAGTGTAATGCTCATATAAATAAATATACATCATATTTTCATTTATAAACACGTATTCACATTCCTACCACATATTCATCTCATATATATATATATATATATATTCCAATTTAAAAACATTTTTAAAGTAAAAACTCACCTGATTGCTTATCAAAGACCCTTCCAAGCTTTTCTCCGAGCTACCCGATCTTTTACCCAAAATTATCAGAATCTGAAACATTTTACATACAAATATCTCTTCACTAAACGAACTCATAAGACTTACTAACAGGCTAAGAACTCCAGATAAATCTATCTAACTCTTATCCTCAAAAATGACCAAACAGCCAATGTTTCCGGATACCAAGAACTATCCGGACAACAAGACCAATCCGGACAACCCAACTTTCCGGACAGCATAAAGAATCCGGACATCATCCGGACACCAAAGTAATCCGGATGCCATCCGGTATCTAATTCATTCAGAAACCATCAAACGAATCGTCCGGACACTATCAAAAGGAACTACCGGATACCACCAAAGAAACTACCGGACACATTCATACTGTGTCTGAAAACCTCTGTCGGTTTACCCTTTTTCTACCCAGATTCGACAGAAATTACTACCAGACATGAAATCGACTATTCTACTCCGACAGAAACTATCTACTAGTAATTATAAACATAAAATGTAAAGGAACATACCTTAATTTCACTTCCAATGAATCCAATTGAATCCCTAACCCTTCCTTTCTTCTTTTGCTTCTTTTCTCCCCAAAACACACACACACTTACTCATTTCTGTTTTGTGAAATATCTTAAGCTAGAAGGGTAATATCAAACTATATTTACCATTTTAAACCTTAGACTAATCACTAATGACAAAAACACCCTTAACTTGTAAATTAACTCAAACTTGCCCTAAACATCAATTATAGAGTTAAATAAATTTAACGGAACTAGAATTTCACTAACGAACTTACCCGGAGTATTACACAAGTGACTCATCACTGTAGTGTGTATCCTTATAAGTGCAGTTGAAGGGAGAATCAATCTAGTAAGAGGATTAAGCAGGACGACAGGTGGGTTTTTCTGATCCTAAAACCCTTTTTTTAAGTGTGAAACTTGATGCATGTTCTTATTGACAAATGCTCGTACGTTTTCTTTAAACCATGCATGAAAAGTGTGATTTAATTATGTGGATGCAATTGCTTTTATTTCAAAGCAAAGAGTGAGTGTGTGGCATGATCATTATCTAACTGTGTGCTTTCCAAATGCTTTTATCTCAAGGCAAACAGTAAGTGTGTGACAATATGTGTGATTTAAATGTGTGTGACCATGCTCTGGCCTTGGTGTGAAATGGGGGTGTGTCCCATAATAATTATATATATATATGAATTTGTTTCATATATGGGCGGTGTGTGCCCAATTGCGTTGTCACGGTGTGTGTGACTATAGCGTGTGTGCTCTATTGCGCTGTCACGGTGTGTGTGACTATAGCGTACGCCAGTAGCATGTGTTATTGTGTGCATATCATCTTAGTGTGCTTGTTATGATTGGTATAAATGCTTTCATAACTGATTTTATAAACTGAAATATTTTGGTGTGACGTGGTGTGGAGGGAACTCACTAGACCTCATGGTCCAACCCTCGCTTTTCAAAACTAAAACCTTTTCAGGTAAGCAGGTAGCCGTGAGCACGTTTAGAGGTTTGGCAAGACGTGGGTCGGAGCTTGCGTTTAGAAGGAGTAGAAGAACTTCATTTTTATAGATTTCTCAGCTGTATTTAGGGTTATTTCCGCGAACCCTGTGTTGTAAATCTGGATAGTGTGACTATGTTGAGCCGTTTTTGGCGTTATGAATTAAAGAGGTAGCTCCAAGCTTGTATTTTCAGAATTGGGTTGTTACAAATGGTATCAGAGCCCTAGTTTAAGGGATTTAGGTGACCAGATGGGCCTAAACTTAAACTGTGGAGTAGAAGGACACAGCTGAGATATAGGAAGCCCTTAGGGAAAACTTTAAACACCAAGAATTTAGGAATATGGTAGTGAGAACTCTCATGTAAGGTAGATTCAAATCACATCTGGCCAATGTCATTATGAATTTACAGGTGCATGGGTGTGCTTGATTGCCGTTGTTCTAATTTTGGTAGTGTGTGGAGTGCGGTGGATTAAGTGAGAAGAATAACAGTAGTGTGTGAAGTCTTAATCTTGTCGCGAAGACAACGGTTTAGTGTGATGTGTAGTTTATTGATGATGCGACTGGTGACACTATCTAGAAGGGGTAGTGTTTGAATGTTTGGGTGAGTACCCGTGTGCAGTAGAATCTTTAAGGTTCTTTAGGAAAATGATCGGTGGGAGGTGAGCTCCTAATCCCTGAAGAGTCTTTATTCTAAGGGATTCCCGATGTCGGTAAAGTGAAACCTTGAGAGTTTCAACTCAAGGATCGGATAGTAGAGGTGTGTTTTATTATTCTCGAGTTAGTGGAAGAGTGACAAGAGTGGTTGAGAAATGATAGATGTATGGATAGGTAACACTGGTGTCGGTTAACCTATTTGGGATCGAGGAAGCCGTATATTTTACGAGTTAATAGTCAGATGGTGACTGTGAGGTTGGAGCGTGTTTTGTGAGGACTCTGAAGAGCCGGATAGGGATAGCCTTACTTCTAATATTTGTGTGATTGGCATGGAGAAGGCAAGGCCTAGTGTGCGTACAAGTAATCGGGGGGTTTGTACCTCTAGTGTGTAGTAGTCGTGTGAATAAGATAGGGGTAACTTATGCGAAGCGAGCATGCGAGTCGTTGATAGTAAAGTTTTGCTATAAGGTTAAGTAATGGGATGAGCGTAAGTGGAAGCCTTTCCTCGGAAATTGCTAATAAATTATTCAAATGTGGTAGATTATGTGTGTTGAGATGCATAGATGTTCGAGTAGCGTGTAGTTTTGTCAGTTGAGATTAAAGAATGAGGTGGAAGTTAGTGGCTAGCTAAGGAGGAAATTGTGTACTCATTGGTTGTGATAAGTTGTTGAGTGAGTTGCCTTGTATCATTATTGTATTCGTGTGCCCTTGGAGTTGGTTAGTTTATGATGTCTCGTAGTAGATGCGAAATCTTTGGGAGTGTGGAGCTAATCCTTGTATGTACAGGAAATGCAAAAGAGTGGGTTATTACCGTTTGAGAAATGAGAAGTGTGTGGTCGTTTCGAGCATTGAGGGTGATTTCGGAATAACTTGGTTAAGTTTCTTGTATGAGGTGTGGTGAAACTGTTGATTAGGTATAGTAATCGTTGAAATTGTGTGTATGTGATTGGGATTAAGAGTTGAAGAAAGCTAGCTTGTGTGATCGGTCTAGAGTGAGCATCTTCTAGTGAGTCGTTCGTTGGAAACGTGGGTTATGTTTGAGTAGGAAGTGGAAGGAAGTAGTCGAATGTAGTGCTCGGGGTGAAGGACCATTAGATTAGGCTTGGTAGTAGTATGAGAGTGACGTTGTGGTAAAAGCGTGTGAATTGATTGCTATCAATGGATTGTGGTCAGTTTAATTAATGTGAGAAAGTGTTATCTGCCTTAGACGTATTTTGTGTGGGGAGGTGATGGTAGAATTGTTCGAAGATGGAATTCCGGGGACGGAATTCTTTTGATGGGAGGATGTTGTAATAACCGAGATTTAATTTAGTCAGTAATTGGGAATTTTTGGAAGAAATTCGAATTTAAGAAAGTTGTGTGGTCTAAGCGTAAAGAAATTTAAAGTGTGGTGTCTAGTAAGAAAAGTATATAAGGGATGGAAAAACCCTAATTAATTCATTCTAGCTAATTGTGTCAAGTGTGTGTGTGTGTGTGTGCGGCTAGGAGAGAGTGCAGGAGAAAGAAGCTTTTTCAATTGAAAGGAAGAAAGGAGTTTTAGCAGCTGGACCATTGGTTTATCAGTAGAAATCTTCAGGTATTTACCAATCTGTCTTCTCCTTTAAGTTTTATGAAATGTATTGGGTTTGTGAGGAGAAACTTGATTTCTATGGAATTTCTTGTGGTTTCCTCATTCACTTGCTTAAGAAATGGTAAGAATGGGTTATTGTGTTAGTCACCGACCCATGTTTGCGATCTGGAAGGGTTGGGAGGATTAGGGCAAGAGGTGCTTAATCCCCCGACGTTTTTCTTTGTGTGTTCGTCGCGTCCGGAAACCCTCAAGTCAGGTTAGTGTCCGGAAGTCTTGTGGTGTCCGGATGTGGTGAAGTGTCCGGATGAGTCTTCTGTCCGGGTAAGTTATGGTGGTAGTTTCCGGTAGTTTCCGGTAGTTAACCGGAAACCCTTGAGAATCCGGGAGTATCCGGAATGTCCGTCCGGAAAGTTCAGACTGTCCGGGTAGTTTTGATTGTCCGGATAAATCTTCCGGAAAGTGTCGGTGTGACCCTGTAGTGTAGTATGTTAGTCCGAGGTGTTACCCGTGTGAGTGTGTAGTCCAAACAAGTGACTCATCACTGTAGTGTGTATCCTTATGGGTGCAGTTGAAGGGAGAATCAATCTAGTAAGAGGATTGAGCAGGACGACAGGTGAGCTTTTCTGATCCTAAAACCCTTTTTTTAAGTGTGAAACTTGATGCATGTTCTTAGTGACAAATGCTCGTACGTTTTCTTTAAACCATGCATGAAAAGTGTGATTTAATTATGTGGATGCAAACTGGTTTTATTTCAAAGCAAAGAGTGAGTGTGTGGCATGATCATTATCTAACTGTGTGCTTTCCAAATGCTTTTATCTCAAGGCAAGCAGTAAGTGTGTGACAATATGTGTGATTTAAATGTGTGTGACCATGCTCTGGCCTTGGTGTGAAATGGGGGTGTGTCCCATAATAATTATATATATATGAGTTTATTTCATATATGGGTGGTGTGTGCCCAATTGCGTTGTCACGGTGTGTGTGTGACTGTAGCGTGTATGCTCTATTGCGCTGTCACGGTGTGTGTGACTATAGCGTACGCCAGTAGCATGTGTCATTGTGTGCATATCATCTTAGTGTGCTTGTTATGATTGGTATAAATGCTTTCATAACTGATTTTATAAACTGAAATATTTTGGTGTGACGTGGTGTGGAGGGAACTCACTAGACCTCATGGTCTAACCCTCGCTTTTCAAAACTAAAACCTTTTCAGGTAAGCAGGTAGCCGTGAGCACGTCTAGAGGTTTGGCAAGACGTGGGTCGGAGCTTGCGTTTAGAAGGAGTAGAAGAACTTCCTTTTTTATAGATTTCTCAGCTGTATTTAGGGTTATTTCCGCGAACCCTGTGTTGTAAATCTGGATAGTGTGACTATGTTGAGCCATTTTTGGCGTTATGAATTAAAGAGGTAGCTCCAAGCTTGTATTTTCAGAATTGGGTTGTTACAGGGGTTGAATACAAACACAAGATTTTTGGTTTTCTAAATTGTTTATTGATAAATCAAATACAATTTACAGTTTTTTGCGGAATAAGATTAAGCAGAACCTAATCTAAACAAACTTGAGAATCACTAAGTATTCTTGCACAAGAAATAGAGAGAAAGGAGGGTATAGAAAAATGAAGATATTTTTCTATGCACAAAGAGGTTCAAGGAAGACCACCATTAAACTAAAGGGGCATTCCTTCTATTTATACCCACTGCATTAAATGCGTGGCAGGAGGACTTTACACGTGTCATCATATGGTTAGGTGCATGCTTCTGACTTTTAGCACAACATGCTTTGGGCCATATGGTGAACAGTGTAGTGGCATAGTGGTTGTACGATCTTGGACAAAAGCATGTCTTGTCTGACAAATCGTACGATGTGTGCAAGAAAACAACAGACAAACATTTCTTGAAGTAGAAGCTTCATGATCAGCGATCGCTGAGTAGGTTCCATCAGAGAAGAGCTGATGTAAGTCGGCTATCGCTGAAGTCTTCTTCTTGAAATGTCGCGTGTGTGGACTTGTCTTGGTCTCACTGATGTCCGCATCAGATCATTAGTAGACCTGTCACTTGTTCATTCAGCTTCGTCTTCGATGTCAGCGATGAACTCTTTGTCGCGAAACTTGTCTTCAGGGATTACATTTAACTTGTTACAAATAATACTATCAATGATACTGAACAGGCTCAGTATGCTTATCGCTGATGGCAACACATTAATACATAGGATATCATCAGTGATACTGAACATACTCAGTGTGATTATCGTCGATGGCAAAACACTAATACATACAAGTCAAATGCAATTTTCACTAAGTAATTCTAAGGGTCATTATCAAATCACTGAGAGTTTGGATCAACACTTCCTTTCACTACCAATCTTAATCTTTCCTATCTTCTGGAGATTTGATGCCTCAAGGAACAGTTATGTCTCTTTCGGTTGTTGGACTGTACTTTTATGACCTTTTCGGAGATCTTAGATTTCAGCGTTCAACTGAACTTCCAGTTTCTGACACAGAGTATCTTCAAGCTCATCTCAAAATTGTCCTAAACACTAAGCTGGAAAAAGCTTTCATTAACGGAGTCATGTCAGTACTCTAGAACATGATTGGGCGATCCGATAGTAGAATGGGAGAAATGAAGTATGAGGATCTCATCTTTGAGGATAAATATCTTGGTTAGAATGTAAGCTTTCACTATGCAGTATATGTTTTTTTTAAATGAAAGTTTACATTTCTCAGTAGCTTACTATGTTTTATTAGTACTCTGCTTTTTCATGTATTCATTTTTGTAATCCGAAAAAAATGGAAGAAAACAAAACAACAAGCCTTAGAAAAAATAACAAAGAGAAAAGGCAAAAACAATCCTCAAACGGTTCACATAATTTATGAGTTCGGATTTTACTTTTCGCTTATGAGTTTTGGTACCATTTTTTTAAGTGTTTTATCAAATGATGTTTATTTGTATTATGAAAAATTGGGAAAAATTGTTAGTCTCAACCATCGAATTTGTAAACAATACCAATAGATATCCGAAGTAACACTTAGAAAAACACGTTCTTACCTCTTGCCTTAAAAAGTATATATCAGGTAAGCATCATTCATCAGATATAGCTCAAACAAACTATCATTTGAATCCTTTGTATAAAAAGAAGATTAAGCAAGGTTTCAGGTATAAGGTGTTGATCGGATCTATCACTTAGAATGTTTTGAAATATCAACTTCTGTTTTGATCTTTGTGTTATTGCATGTAAGAATCTGATGAAAGAGTATTTGTTATTCTCATATATTGGATTCATATATCATCATCAAAATTTCTAAGTCTTTATACATCCGATAGACTTACTTCATAAAAGTTTATAGTTTAAACCCGTTATAGCTTGTATTTCGGAATAGACAAAAGATAGGATTTTTACTTGTAAAAGTCTTGTAACTATCTGTGTTAATACAAAGAGCAAAAAGCCTTCAATGAATTCAAAGACTAGTTGAAGTGAGGTCAAGATAGTCACCAAAGCGGATAGGTTTGTCATCTAGCCAAAAGAAGATCAATACAAGATAAAGTCAACTAGTATTCTGAAAAATACTACTACTGGCAAGCCGAATTTTGTAGTGCAAACTTGCCTAGCAAGGTTTGGCTCACTAACTCTTTCAAACTCTCATTCTAGTATGGGAACATGCAAAAGCATGTCAAACTAAGTAAGTTCTAAAGCGCTATTTTATTAGTGTCATATTTCCTTTATTGTTCTCACTACATACAAAAGGATGGGTAGATTAACAAGTGTCTACATCAACTATAAAGGTTGGAGTGAAAACTACAAGCATGCATGGATCAACAAATCAAATGAAAGCACTTGTGAAAGTTGGAAGATTACATTTAATGCAATGGTGGCTATAAAAAGCCACTCTTGTCATTAGTTGCAATTCACTCGTTTTGATAGAACTTCTCTGTGAAAGCTTCTTTGGCAAAATCGGTGTCGCCATCTGAAGACTATCATAGTTCTTCAGATCTGAAAGAGAACCTTCTTCCTTCTCTTTCAGTGTTTGTAAATTTGTCACCTATCAGATTTTTTAGGATCACGGGTCTTACCTCCTAGCTTCTGAAACAAAATTGTAATTTTATGTTTTAATAAAATATAAAATTGAAAGTGAAAATTGTTGTGTTTATATTCAACCCCCCCCCCCCTCTCTTTCTACAAACATATTTTGTAAGTCATTGTGTTCCAGGACCAACATCATTCATAATGCGGAAGTGATAAACTCAAACTCTCAACGGAAACAATAATCAACCACAAACAATTAACGTAACTTGATGGAAATAAATAAAGAGAAGAACGATAACACTGGATTTACGTGGAAACCCCAAAAACAAGGAAAAACCTCGCGCGAAAGAGACCATCGACAGTACAACAAAAATGGGTTTATATGACACTTTCAACTTCTACGCGTCCTAATAGACCACTTTATAAGACATTTTATAGGACCAAAAATTAAAGTGTCATATCCAAAAGTGTTGTAATAAGTTTATAGGACGCTTTTAGACGTCTTAACAACTTTTTAAGGACTCTTTAATACAAGGTGTCGCATTAGCTATTCTATAGGACATTTTTTAGAAAGTGTCCTATAAACCAATCTTTTTTAGGACACTTTTTTTTGGAAAGGTGTTCTAGGCTTATATGACACTTTTTCAAATAGTGCAGCGTTTTTTTTTATAAAAATGTCCTTAAAAAACTTGTTATGGCGCCAAAATCTGTTTTATAAACTTACTACAACGCCTTTAGATATGACACTTTATTTTTTGGTCTTATAAATTACGTCCTATAAAGTGGTCTATTAAGACCCTTTATGTTTTTGGTATCTTATAAACTGTCAAACTGGATTTTGTTGTAGTGCGAGAACTCCACTATAATCAATTGATGCTTGGAAAATGGTGAAATCAATGGAGGAATTACAAATTTTATGCTATCCTAATCCATCTATTTTGTGTGAACTGTCGATATATAACAGTATAAAGAGGCGCACACTGCATGATCACAGCCGGAACAGCTTAAAATAACCAACACAGACCTTGGGGTGACTTTCTCAGAGGCTAAAGCCGCATGTAAACAAACAAACAGTAGCAAATTCAGCCTCCTCTTGCCAAAACTCTGAAAATCGAACTAATATTAAATTGATAATTAATTAACACTTTTAATATCTTATAAACTCGATTTTGTTATATTGACACCATTTAATCGTTACAAGCGTTAGCATCAAGAATTCAAATATTGAAAATTGAAAATTTGCGACTGTTGATGGGACCATAATTAATGAATGTCAAACACTATTTGTATAACCCCACTACATACAAATATCTGTTTTACCATCCCTACTTAACCCCACGACTCACAAAAATATGAATATATATATATATATATATATATATAGATAGGTTTAAAAAGAGTTCATATGTGAATTAAATGGGTTCAAATATATTTCATATGTGAATTACACAGGTTCACATATGAACTCGTCCCGTGTATTTGTAAAAGTTACGAAACTGTCTTTTTATTTTTGGAATATTAGCAACTTTTAACATGACAAAGCCAAAATTCTTGACCAGTCAAAGCCGCAATTTCTTGACCGGTGAGAGCCGCAATTTTTGACCAGTTAAATCCGATCTTGACCGTATGAATGATGAAGATTACTTCTCTATTTCTCACACACTTAGCATTTCTCATTTGAACCTATGACTATATATATATATATATATAGGGTTAGGTTCACGTGAGACCAACTTGTTTTCGTGAGACCAAAAAATAACACTAAAACTTCATAGTGATTCATTGTGAAGGTACGGTAAACAGCAAACCTTCACAGCAAAAACACTGTAAAGGCTTACCTTCACAATCTTTTGCTGTGAATGTTTAATTAGTGTTAATTTTGTGGTCTCATGGGTCTCACGGAAATAGTCTGGTCTCACGTGATCTCTCGTCTCTCTCTCTCTCTATCTATATATATATATATATATATATATATATATATATATATATATATATAACCACACTGCATATCAAATTAAACACACACAGACTCGAACCTTAATACATCAGTTATATAAATTGGAAATACATACTTTTCTACCAACAGGCAACAGGACCCAACCAACTATATATGAAGAATGCTTTTCTTGCCGTCGGTGAAGTGATGCTGGCTGCACAGAACCCTAAAAAGAAAGCCGGAAGGAAGAAGTTCAAGGAAACCAGACACCCGGTTTTCCGGGGAGTCAGGCGGAGGAACACCGGAAAGTGGGTTTGTGAAGTCAGAGAGCCAAATACCAAGTTGAGGGTGTGGCTGGGGACTCATCCGACTGCTGAGATGGCAGCCAGGGCACATGACGTGGCGATTTTGGCCATGAGAGGTCGTTCTGCGTGTTTGAATTTTGCTGACTCACTCTGGCGGCTTCCGGTGCCGGGGTCTAAGGATATAAAAGATATACAAAAGGCGGCGGCGGAGGCGGCGGAGGCCTTCCGGCCTAGAGTAGTAGATGCGGTGGAGATCGATGAAGAGTGGCCGGAAATTTCGTTTTACAGTGATGAAGAGGAGATGTTTGAAATGCCTGGATTTCTTGACAGCATGGCTCAGGGACTCATGGTATCGCCACCTCAGACGTTGGGATACGTAAATATTAAGGATGACGTGGAGTTCTGTGTAGATGTGTGTTTATGGAGTTCTGTGTAGATCTGTGTTTATGGAGTTTTCCGGTTTAGTGTTCTTTAACTCTTTTTTTTCTTTTTCTTTTAGAATTACTATTGATTTTATAGTTTTCCTGTATATATCCTTCATATATATATCGTTTCTTAAACCTACCTTTTTTAAGACAAGCCAAATAGGGATCGATCTGTAAATAGCTAGTTCTAAAAACGGAAAGTTTTGGATCAGATACAAGTTTGGTAGTAATTCTTTATAAATTGGATACCACTTGTTTCCTTTTCAGGGTACATGATTTAATACAATTTCACCGCATGCACCTGCTGCTTCTACTCTAACTAACCATTTCCATATGGAGATGATGGTCGAGAAATTATATATATATATGGTTTGGCCACCGGTGGTGGAGGTGGAGGTGGAGAGTCGTCGATCGGCGGCCACGTAGATCTCAAGGAAATGGGTTTGGTTTATGAGATGGCAGCCGGAGCTTGTGACCGAAACTAGCATGTGTGTTTGAATATCGTGGAGGCCGACTCCGGCGACAATGGATCCCAACGACATTCGGAAGGGGCAGCATAGATGATTCCATTGAGGAAAATAAGGTGGCTTTTTTTTTTTTTCTTTTTTTCAACGAAGAATAAAATAATAATGATACCGTACAATAATTGTCTTCTAAAATATCATTAATTTTTTAGTAAACTGCAATTTTGGTCCTTGTGGTTTGTTGTTTTTCTCACTTTTAGTCTCTATAAAATTTTTATTGCAAGAAACACCCTATGGTATGCAGAATTGCTTGGATTTGGTCCCTGAGAAGTAACACCGTTAGATTGCTCCGTTAAAACCCCCTCAAGGACCAAAATTGCAATTAGTCTTTTATTATTTTACCATTTATTTAAAACATAACAATTATATAATATAATTAATAAATAATTATCATTTGATTTAAAAATAACATATTTAATAAAAAGACAAAATTTTAATTATTTAATAATTTATATTTATGTTTCGACGATCAAAATTATAATAAAACAGTTTGTATTTTCGTATGTCTTATATATATATATATATATATATATATATATATATTCTATACTTTATATAAATAATCAAAAACTTCATGTCTTTGATTTGTTTGTATTGGATAATTTATTTTCTATCAAAAATGAATTTTATATAAATAATCAAAAACTTCATGTCTTTAATTTGTTCTTTAAAGATTTTGAATTTTGATTCTTTACTTTAATTTTTTTGAATAATTTGTTGAAATTGTTTCAAAGGTTTTTTTTGGTCGTTTATGCTCTCTCAGACATGTTACATCATTTTAAAAATTCTATGGTAAATTATTTAAAAAATCTAAAAGAATGTCGAGTTCAATAAAATAAAAATTTAGTTATAATTACTTTTTTAAAGGTTATTTCATATATAGGTTCAATATGCGCTAGATTTTTATATTATAGATATTATATTTTATATAAATAATCAAAAACCGCATGTCTTTAATTTAGTTTTCTGAATAATATAGTTTATTTTTCTATCAAAATTTAAACTTAGTAAAAACGAAAATATAAATTATTTTTTTATAATTTTAATCGACGAGACGTAAATATAAATTATTAATTAATTAAAATTTTGTCATTTTATTAAATAAGTTGTTTTCAAATCAGGTGATAACTATTATAATTATATAATATAATTATTATGTTTAAATAAATGGTATAATAATAAAAGAATAAATTACAATTTTGGTCCTTGGGAGGTTTTAACGGAGGAACCTAACGGTGTTACTCCTCAGGGACCAAATCCAAGCACTTTTGCATACCACAGGGTTTTTCTTGCAATAAAAATTTTATAGGGACCAAAAGTGAGAAAAACAACAAACCACAAGGACCAATATAGCAATCTACTCTTCATTTTTTAATGAAGAATAAAATAATAATTGTTTTCTGAAAATATCATTCATTTTTTAGTAATTTACTGTTTTGGTCCATGTGGTTTGTCAAAAAAAAATACGAAACTGGTCCTTTAACTTCAAAAATTATTTTTTTGGTATTTGTGGTATGCATTTCGTTATGAAATTGGTTCCTCGAGCTGACGGCCATCTATTTCCTCCGTTAAGCTCGAGGGTAAAATGGTCTTTTTATATATTTTTATTTCTTTTAACACTTTTTAATCAATTATACCCTTTTTCTTTTATTTTTTAATTTCTTTTCTTCAATCTTCATCTTCTCCAAAAACATGAAGAACACCATGGAGAACATGAAGAACACCATGATCAAGAACACATAGCACCAAGAACAGCCTCGATAATTTTTCGGTAACAGTAGGTGACAACCTCCGATATACCTCCAGATCAGAAAATAAAACCAATCTCGGATGAATCGAAAGCAGTACCAAAAGCATAAGTTGTTTTAAATAAGAAACCCAAACAGCACCATATATATATATATATATATACACAGAGAGATAGAGATAGAGAGAAAGAGAATAAGCAACCCTAGGGATGAGATCGGGACTGGACCGGTACCGAACCGGTTGGTACCGAATTTTTTTGGGACTAAAAGTTAGGACCGAAAATCGAACCGTATGTACCGGTTCGGTTTTGGTTTCGGAACGGGAAAATCGGTACTAGGACCACTTAGAACCGAAAATATGAAAATGTATCAAAACCAATCGCAAACCAAAATATTTTTATAATGTTTCAAATGTGTATCAAAATCATTCCCAAACAATCAAAAATTTAACAATCAAAAGTTCAACAACTTTCGGTATTCTTTTAGGCATTTTCTTTTCTATTTTGTTCGTTTAGGAGATGATATATCTTGATTAGAGAAAAATAAAGTTCGTTTATTTAAGAGATGATATGCATACTTAAGAAATTTAAAAAAACATTGTTTATTTTGTTCGTGTTCTTCATAATCTTCTTGAAAAAGGTGAAGATTCAAGAAAAAGAATAAAAAATAAAAGAAAAATGAAAAAACTGAGGGACCAAAACTATAATTTACTCTTTAATTAATTAAAAAATGTTAAAATAAATGAAAATGGATAAAAAAGACCATATTACCCTCGAGATAACGGAGGAAATAGGCGGCCTTCAACTCGAGGGACCAATTTCATAATGAAATGCATACCACACCAAAAAGGTAATTTTTGAAGTTAAAGGACCAGTTTCGTATTTTTTGACAAACCACATGGACCAAAACAGTAATTTAATCTTCATTTTTTTAATAAATAATAATTTATTAAAGTAAATTAAGATTTTCATCCATGTCGGTTGCTAATAATTTCGATTTTCGTACTTGTGATTTAAAAACTGTGATTTTCGTCCCTATAGTATGCAATTCATTGTTATTTTAGTCTCTGTGCTAATTCCTATCTTTAAGTATAAGGGACCAAAACAGTAAAGACATGTAAACCACAAGGACCGAAACAACATATGCAATTTATTGCTATTTTCGTCCATGTGCTAATTCTTATCTTTAAGTACAAGGGACCAAAACAGTAAAGACTTGTAAACCACAAGAACCGAAACAAAAATAAATTATAAATCATAAGGACGAAAATAGCATTGAATTACAAATAATAGGGACGACAACCGCATTTTCTAAACCATAGGGACGAAAATTGCAAATTCTAACAAACCCCATGGATGAAAATCGTAATTTACTCTAATAATAATAATAATTGTTTGAGTAAATTACATATTTTGTCCTTGTGGTTATCACCCACTATCAAATATGGTCCCTATTTTAAATTAATTACAATGTTGGTCACTATGGTTACCATTTTGTTTCAATTTTGGTCCCTCTTACCAACTATAGTTAAAAAGGCTAGTTAACTCTTTTTTGTCTTTTTCCCTTTTTTGTTTTATTAGATCAATAGTAATTACGATTTAGTCTCTATAGTTTTGTCTTTTTCCATTTTCATTGTTTTCTATCATTTTATTTTTCATTATATACCATTTATTATATTAATTAATTAATGATAATAAAAAAAATACATTAAAAAACATGTCGTATTTTGTAAATTACACCTTAATTGTTTTTTTGTCAGTACCTTTAAAATAAGTCAACTATTTAATACTTTTAAATTGTTACGCTACTTATCTGATATATATTTGGCGTCTACACTAATCCAAAAAACCATTTTTTTTAATTTTAAGTGGGTTCAAAAAATATGTCATTTTTCTTATTTATGTAAGATGTATGTCTATTAATAAAGAATGCATCGTTTTCTGATATTCATAAATTAAATGTGTTTCAAATAAAAAAAATTATGATAGAACAATTAATTTATTTTTTCAAAATATCAACTTGAATTTATCGCAACGAAAAATAAATAATGAAATTGTGTGATTGTAAATTATTTAATTTATTGTTAGTATTAAATAATGAAATTGGGTGGTTGTTAACTGGTTATTTATTTTTCGTTACGATAAATTTAAGTTGATATTTTGAAAAAATAAATTAATAGTTTTATCATAGTTTTTTTTGTTTGAAACACAATTAAAAAACATTTAATTTAATGAATATTAGAAAATGATACATTCTTTATTAAAGGCATACATCCTACGTAAAAAAGAAAAATGACATTTTTTGAACCCACTTAAAATTAAAAAAATGATTTTTGGGATTAGTGTAGACGCCAAATATATACCATATAAGTAGCGTAACAATTTAAAAGTGTTCAATAGTTGACTTATTTTAAAGATACTGACAAAAATAATTTAAGGTGTAATTTACAAAATAAGCCATGCATTTTTAATGTATTTTTAGTTAAAACTATCATTAATTAATTAATATAACAAAGGGTATATAATGAAAGATAAAATGATTGAAAACAAAGAAAATGGAAAAAGACAAAACTATAGGGACTAAAATCTTAATTACTATTGATCTAATAAAACAAAAAAGGGAAAAAGACAAAAAAGACAAAAAAGAGTTGACTAGTCTTTTTAACTATAGTTGATCAGATGGACCAAAATTGAAACAAAATGATAACCATAGTGACCAACATTGTAATTAGTTTAAAAAAAGGACCACATTTGATAGTGGATGATAACCACAAGGACCAAAAATGTAATTTACTCTAATTGTTTTCTGAAAATATCATTGTTTTGGTAACACCTTTAAAAACCAAGTGGAGAAGAAACAGCATCATAATTTCAAAATAAAAAACATAATATTGCTGCATTTAAACTTCCTCATTGTGTTTTCACATATCATTGCAGCTTTTCAACCCAACTTAATATTTAAATGTAAATTTTTCTCACAACAATGGTGTAAAAGAAGTAGGAATTGCATGTTACCAAATAAACACAAGTATAAACGGAATGGACGAACTAAAACCGTAATCTGAGTTTTTAACTAGCTACTCGAGCTCGAGTCACTAACTCGTTTAACTTAATGAGTCGAGTTCTATAACATCAATGTTCAACTCGGCTCTTGATCCAATTATTTAGTCAAACCAAGTTATTTGATCATACACTTTTTCAAGCCAAACATGTTCATAAATCATAAAATATAAAAATTATTGAAATTGAGCTAATCAATCTCAACTTCGAGCACGTAAACGAGTACAAAGCTTGAGCTCAAATATTGAAATAATATTCAAGTTTGAGTTCAGGCCCTCGATCAATATAAAAGTTATTTTAGTCTGAGCTTGATAATATTTTCTTGACTCGAGCTCAAATAATTTGGAACTCGGATTTTAACACCCCTAACTAACTTGTTGAGTTACAAGGCTAATTAGCCCATGATGCCATATAATTTAGAACCATTTTCAAGAACATCTAATTTTGGCTTGGAGGGGATAAAGAAATAAGATAAAAAGATTAATAAAAAAAGCTTTTTGCCTTGTGCATTTATAAGAACCGTATAATCAATTTTAATCAAATGTCCTCCCATGAATTGCGGCTTAGAAGAGAATTAATCTGGTGCATCTCGATGCATCTCATTCTAATTTGTGTCAATTTCTCATCCATCGGTTGATAACTACTTCTCACTCGTCTTCAAAAAAAACACCTCACGTTTTTCACGTTAACCTCAACTTCTCATTAAACTAACCCTATATATATAGAGAGAGAGACACACACACACGAATGATCGTGTGAGAAGTTGAGGTTAACGTGAGAAATGGATCTGAACCGTTAATTATTTCTAATCAAAGGTCCTACCATTAATTACGGCTTAGAAAGGAATTGATATGTGATTCATAAAAATAAAAAGTTAATTAAATAAAAATAACAAGTGTTGATTGGTGGTGGAACAAAGAAGGTGATTTTGATGTCATCTGAGCTATTAAACCACTTGTGTTCTCCTTTGTATAAATAGCTTATGCTTTCCTTCTTGAATAAGAAATATATAACTATATAACTATATATATATATATATATACTAGTTGTGTACCCGTGCAATGCGGCGGGGTGTAAAATTTGAATAAATATAAACGATCATACCAATTACAATTTACGATAGATACCTACCTGAATTCGAAATTGTCAGTCCATGCGCTTAATTTACTAATTGTCCTACCAAAAGCTAAGATGAACGAAAAACAATTTTTTCTTCGGTTTGACATGGAACATGTTATATTCAAACAGTAAGACAATAATTCAATGAGTTGATACATTTAACATGATAAAACAAACTCAAATATACAAAAATGATTCCAGGTCGCACATTCAGATGACAATCTCATCATCCTGAGAATGTTTAGTCTCTTCCGCTCATGCTTGTTGAAGAAGAAGAGTCGTCTTGAGTTCTTGCAGAATGTGGTTCTCGTAATCGTTTTCGATTCTGCAATTTTACAGGAGTGAAACGGCCTGCAAACATATTACATTTTAATTTTTTAGTGCTCTCGAAATGTATGGTCAATCGACTTAAGGATGTCAACTTAAGCCAGTATTTCAGTTATATTTCCCTAAGGGTCCGTTTGGTTTGCCGGAATGGAATGGATTTGGGGGGATTCGGATTTCAAATTCATTCAAATCCCGTGTTTGGTTTGCAGGATTGTCCATATTTGAAATCCTATAATTATTTGAAATCCCTCAAACATAGGATTTTGAAATCCCAAGGGGTGGGCTAGGATTAAATGGGGTGTTTTTAATTGGGAGAGGTAGGTTTGAAAAACTTGACTTTGCATAAAGCTCCCCGTAGAAGCTTATTCACTTTCTATATATATAAAGCGACTACCAAACAATCATGTATAGCTAACCAAATAAGTTGCAAGTCCCATTAAGCTCATTAAGCTACTAACAATCTTATTAAACTATTTTGATGGCCAAGAATCTTGCTGAGTAAGATAAGTGATGGCAATGACTCTTACCCAGTAAGCATCCGGTAAATGGCCCCTCAGAAGAGTCTAAGATTTACAATATTGATGTCTGGTTGATTCAGATGTTGGATCTGCATGGCATCTTACCTAGAGCTTATGACTATGATTCCTCAAAAAGCCCAAATTTTGGAAAAGGATGGATTTGTTGCATATTTCACATTTGCTTTGAAACAGAATGAACTAAAATTGGAACAAGTGTAAGTTTCATCTTTCTTTATAAATGAAAGCAAGGTTTTGTGGAAGAGATGCAGTCATGCCAAAAGAAAGAAACAAGGCCTTGATTTATGTTTTTTTATACATAAGTAACAATGCAGATATTCGATTGTATGTACGTACTCATGCAAAAAGTTTCTTGAATGGTTTATGTCTCTTTGCTGGATCCTTAGGCTTGCTTTTTCCAAATCTGTTTTGTCCAGTCCTGTCAACAAAAAATGTCATAAAGATAAACAAACATGTAACTAAACAAAATCGAAGGTCTATAAATACCTTAATACCTAGTTTGAATTACTAAAACTCCGTTCAGTTGAAGGTCTATAAATGAAGCTTTAGCATGTTCAATATATACAACTCTCGTAATTAAAAAAATCTCAAATATAAAATAAAGGACTTACATAAACTAAAAAAGTAATTACAAGACTATCAATTGACCACCGGATAATAATTTTAATTACACATAATTTTTATCAAGCACAAATCACTACAAAATCTAAAACCTGGTAAACAAACTAATCACTATGGGACCGTTTACCAAATGCTTACCCGGTAAGCGCTTATCGGTAGAATTCAACACTATCACTTACTTACCGGGTAAGATTTTAGTCCACGAAAACCGTATTGTATGCAACAATTTATCAGGTAAACGTTAACCGGGTAAAGGTAAGACTCTCGCTCCTTGATATCACTCTTACTTAACTGGGGGTCGGAGACCGTGACCAAGACCAAGACCAGGGCCAGGGCCGGGGATTGCATAACCCACCCCATCCTCGCCTCGTTGCCATGCCTAGTAAACACTTACCTCTAATGTTGTCATAAAAATCACACAAATGGATAAGTTGATCCATCGTAAGGTTGAGTTCCTCCAAAACCTGACATAAAATTAGCAACTCAACATTAATAGGTGTTTCTTCATAGAAAATGAAAACCTTTTGGGATTGAATCAAAACCTGCACTCATACAACTGAAAGCAATGTTTTTAGTTTTAGAAAATAAGGTCAGATCTTTTAATTTCATCAACTTGTTAATGGAAGCAAATTTCCAAACTTAAAAAAACAGAAATCAACAAATCTGGAGTATACTTAAAAACAATATATACTTAAAAGAACAAACAGAGAAATCAAAATATGGTACCCTGTTTTTTCAATCTGAAGCGGTCATGCCACTAACGAAATTAACTACTGATCGAGTCCATGTTCAGAAACATTATACACATACATTCCAGGACTGCCACCACTGTAAAAACATACATAATACAACTCAAATACATGCTCCTTTTAACAGAAATCATAAAAACCATCAATAAAAGAAGCCAATGCAATCCAGAAAACTTTCTAGCCACAATCTTATATAGAAGCTATAACTCTCACAGAAGCTTCAAAATTCGGGAGTTTTTAATATGCCTTCAAAACAACAGAAATACCTAAAAATCAAACAAACAAAGCAACCCCAACCCCCAGAATCACAACTTTGAATGGTCCACAAAACACTCTCTCGTAGATTAGTGATGGCCAAAACGACCCGACCCGACCCGACCCTATCGGGCAACCCGAACCGGACCCGCTCAAAAACCGGGCCCAGCCCGATGGCCGGGACCGGTTTGGGTTTTTGTAGTTTTCTCCGGCCCGAACCGAAACCGGTTCGCGACCCGGTTTTTGGCCCGACCCGACCCGGCCCGAAACCGATTTTTTCAAAAAAATAGTCGTTAACTAGCTGTTGGAATCCATTTTTGGCCGTTTTTTTTGGTCATTTTTCACCCTCCAACCCCATATAAATACTAGGGGTGTTATGGATCATATCACCACCTCACAAAACGCAAAAAACGCATACAATTCTCATTTCTCGGCTCTCGCTATATTCGTTTCTCGCAAATTCTACTATAAAATCTCTAGTTCTCTAGTCTCTACTCTAAAAAAAATGGCCGAACAAAATTACACCGTTGTTGCCGAGCATGGACGAAAAGCACCGGTTTGGGAGCATTTCAACTTGGTGATGTTTTCCGACGGTACAAAAAAAGCGCAATGCAAACGGTGTGGAGATTTCCTTCAAACCGCCTCAAATAGCACGTTAAAACGCCACTTCGAGGAGAGATGCAAGAGGTTGAAATCGGGTGACGATCCAAGTCAACCCATACTTGACAATTCCGGTCAAGTATGGTCGAATAATGAGGATATCGCCCGGCAATTGGAAATGAAATGTGTCATTCAAGTGGGGTTGCCGTTCGGACATTTCGACAATCGTCACATTACGAACATGATCAAACAAGGGTTCCAACCACGCTACAAGGGTTCGGTAAGTCGTCAAACTCTTCGGCGTGATGTTTTAAAACTTTGGAATAAGGCTAAAAAAAATACGCGAGAAATGTTTTTAAACTTACCCAACAAAGTTTCTTTAACTTGTGATGTATGGAGCGCACCATTCGGATTGCCACAATCTTATATATGCATAACGGCACATTGGATTGTGCCGGGATCGTGGCAATTATACGACGTAGATTAACAAAAATAGCATATAAACCCTAAAAAACATTCAAATACACGCAAGTCAAAGAATCATACCTCAGAGAAATTTCTAGGGTTTTGAAGAAGGTGTGGAGAAATTGTGATTCACACAGGGTTGGATTTATACGGGAGAAATCAAAGCATACCTGATAGAAATTTGGGAGCCAGCTGTCTAGAGGTCGTCGTCTCGGGAGCAAGCAGGAGAAAGTTGATCTCAGTTCTTCCATTTTGGAGATTAAAGAGCATGTAGCAGGAAAGAAACAGGAATAAAGCATTGTTGGAAGGTTACCACAGGTTTCAGATCAGAGAGAAACGTAGGAATAAGGATGAAGAAAACTCTCTCTGGGAAAAAATTAAGTCCAAGGCTGCCAAAATGGTAGGGCTTGAAAGTGGTGAGACATAAAAAAAAGGGAAAAAGACAACTGAGTGAAGAAAGCAAGGTTTGAATACACTCCTTTGGGTGGCAGCGTGGGTTTAGAAATGCATATAGCGCATCAAGAAGTTGTACAATAGGCTTTAAAATTTGTAATTAAGAGATTTTCAACTTTTGTGCATAAAGTGATGGTATCTTATGCATTAGAACTTGTAATTAAGACAATTGGTTAAAACCATATTAAAGTAGTAATAATAATAATAATAATAATAATAATAGATATAGTTAGTTAGCTTTATGCTTTTACCTTTTTATGGTATCAGAGCTTCTTCAACTTTCGTACCTGCTGCAATTCCAATTCAGTCCTTGAATTTAGCCATAGTTCCCCTTTGACCCTAGGATTCTTCACAACCATGCAGACAGTTGAGAAAGAAAAGCAACTCATATCAAATGTGTGTGTGTATATATATATATATATATATAATTTAATTCTTTTGTTCCACCTTCCATAGCTTCTATAATCAAGCAGCTCTGTGTCATCAGGTAGTAGCATCATCCAACTGACGGATATTATTCGCATTAAGACAATATATGTGTTTAAATTCATAGCCCATTAAAGCAAAGCATGCTTATACCCTCTACGAAATTAGAACAAATAAGTGTGCAACATTTGGTACTGCTTATGCATTAGATTCTAGTTAAATACATATATATATATATATATATATATATATATATATATATATAGGGGTGGGTTCAAATGAAAACTCATTTTCAATTGTGAACATGAGGACAAGTCACAACCATTGATCAAGATTTGGAAAACTAATCAATGGTTAAAACTTAATTAAACCAATTGAGAAGTGATTAGGGGCAAATCTGGAAATTTGAATAAACGCCTACCATGTTTGACTTTTTATTTTCTTTTTTAATTAAAAAACTTTTACCCCCTTAAAGTTTAAAATAATTTATCTTAAAAATTACTAATATTTTAATCAAACAAATTACATAAAAAAAACGAGAATTTCGTGCTCTTCGATATGACATCCATCTCGATATAGTTTTTTCTTCATTTTAACCGTTTTTACGTGAAACGCTATGTATGTGTTATATTCGGTATGAATATGTATGCACGTTTCCTGGTGTGCATATTCAGTATGAATAACAAAGAGGAACGTTCATTCACTATTCATGACGAATAACACAGTATTCAAAATGATTAATACAACATTCAGGATGAATAATACACGAATTCCTGATTCATGTATTATAAAACATGAATCGTGTATTATTCATCCTGAATAACACGTTATTCACCCTGAATAATATATGAATGACCCGTGAAGGTTGAACACATGACGCACTCTCTTTGTTTTCAGATTCACAACCGAAACTTGGTTTTATTCTTTATGAATATGTATGCACTTCTTCAGGTGTCCACATTCAGTATGAATAACAAAGGTGAACGTTCATTCACTATTCATGATGAATAATACAATATTCATGATGAATAATACAATATTCAGGATGAATAATACAATATTCAGGATGAATAATACATGAATTCATGAATCGTGTATTATTCACCCTGAATGATACATTATTCATGAAGAATAATACATGAGTGACCCGTGAAGGTGTGGAGACATGACGCACTCTCTTTTGTTCATCGGTTCACAATCGAAACTCGATAGGTTCCCAATTCATCTCGATAGGTGTTGGGTTATGGTAATGAAGAACACGATACCTTAGGACGCTGAAGAAATTGTTGTAGAAGGTGATGTCGAGTTACGGACTTACGGTATCGAGATGTTGTACGCACTTGAACATACATAAATATTCATGCCGAATATAACATATATGACATTTCACGTAAAAACGATTAAAACAACAAAAAAACTATATCGAGATGGATGTCATGTCGAAGAGCACGAAATTCTCATTTTTGATGTAATTTGTTTGATTAAAATGTTAGTAATTTTTAAATTAATTTATTTTAAACTTTAAGGGGGGTAAAAAAATTAATTAAAAAAGAAAATAAAAAGTCAAACATGGTAGGCGTGAGTTTTAATTATTTTCCCTTTTTACCCCTAATCACCTTAATTAATAATTTCAATTAAAAACTCTATTTAATATGAGTCATTGGATCAATATAGATGGAAGGGCCAAGATCCGTCCTCATGTTCACAATTAAAAATGAGTTTTTATTTGAACTTTCCTTCTATATATATATATATATATATATATATATATATATATGTAATGCATGAGCAATCAGTAAAATTGATATAAAACTAGTAATATATATATATATATAGGAAATTAATGTTGCATGGAACTTACATTATCCAATTTTTCAGAAGAGAAAGCACGTCGCCTGAGATGATATGTCAGACGTCATTTGGTTGCAAAGAAGTGCTTCTTGAGGTCGGAAAGCTGTGACTTCCTGCAAGCATTCAAAATATATCGTCTTCCATGTCCTTACCAGCCAATCGATCTCTTTCAAATGGCAAACTAATTTACCACTTGTTTGGCTATTATTGATTGTAACTTACATCTCCAACATTTGAAAGTGTCAAGCTCAGCTAGTGGTATGGTTTCTTCTTTAGGAATCGAAAAGAAAAGAATGCTATGTTTCTTCTATCAAATTGCACAGAATCAAATTCAATCCTAAGCTTCACTTGTATGCATAAGTTTAGGAAAGCAAAAATGTTGCTCTGGGAACACATTTAAGTACCTCTTTTATGGAGGTATATATAAGCAGAAAAAAGGGAAAACTCGTCATCACTAAAAGCCCCACTAGTGTTGTTAGGTCTGCTGTGGTTAAAAGAACAAAAAGATCTTATACATAGTAGAGGTGTTGAAATGAAAAACTCCCCTTCTACTCTATGTTGCAAGTGCTTTACCAAGGTTGCAATAGATTGAAACTATGGTGGTTTAAATTTTATTTGCACAAAGTGGGACAATTGTTGACTAGTCACTACACCTTCATCTGCCTCAAGTTACAGTTATCTTTGATGTAAATCTTTAAAACTGTAGTAAGAAACCTTGGGCAGATTATTGGCATAAGACAATAGCAATAAGACACAAGTCAAATTATGGAACTTGTGCGATTACACACTTTTGCAGAAATACCAAATGGAAAAATCAAATTAACATGATAACTTCCTTTAGAAAAACCAAAGTTAAGACTTAAAAAACTCATGAGAAATAAAAGGAAGTCCAGTGTTAACCTGAATCTTTAAAAGACTTGGAAACTATTATTTAAGGCAACAAGACAGTAGGGAAGTCCATCAAGTCAGAAGCTGCACTCACATGGCTAATAGCAGATTACTTGATGTTACAAAAAGGAGTCAGTTGCAATCTGACAGTATATGTAAGTGGCTGTTACATAAGTTGTACAAGACTATCCCTTTGAATACACAGATTAGTGTAAATTTCACCTTCTTCATTCTGTCTTCACTTTTCACTCCTAAAAGCTCTTCACAGAAATTTACAACTATGTATCACAAAAATGAGAAAGACTGAGTGGGCGTTTGTTTCGCAGAATGGAATTTGATGAAAATGGAATCCATCCAAGGAATTTGATTTTGAAGGAATTGGAATGAAATTTGACCACGCGTTTGGTTGGTAGGAGTTCAATTCCTTCACTTAAGCCAAGGAAAGATGAATTCCTTAAATTGTGCAATTCAAAGGATTCCATCATTTTCATTATGTGAACCAAACATAGGATTTGGAATTTGGTCAAAGGAAACTGTCATTCCAATTCCATCAAATTCCTTTGAATTCCGCATACCAAACAGCCCCTGATTGTACCGACTTAACTTCAAAAGAGAGATAACACGCCTATTTATACACTCTAACCAACAACTGAAAATACCAAAGCACCCTTAAACTCTAATAGCCCACTCAAGAAGAAAGTGAAAAACAACGATTCAAGTAAAAACCTAGACATGAATTGTCCTTCACAAACAGGTTTGTTTTCTTTTTATTCCCATATGTTACAACCAGAACAATCCTCACTGAAATATGATGACTATTAACATTATCAATTAGTATGTTGCATAACAAAAGAAAGTTGATTAAGCATTCAGAATGCTAGATCTCAAGTTAACACAAGTATCCATCAAGCACCAACCCAACCTTGTAATAATAACATAGTAAACAAATGGATAATGATATGCAGACAGAAAGGAAAAAGTTGAGACAAGGGAAATGGATTCTTATTAAAACTGAAAGAAGCATACACAAAAGCTCCACAAGACAAAAGCCAAAAGGAAGCTCCGCACTAAGCGGTACAGACACCAACTTCTAAATCTGTAAAAACCAACGGCCTGGAGCTTTCAAAAAAAAACCAAAATCTTAACCAAGAATCCCTAGAAGAAACACCTGAACCCATATTGACACAAGTTTTGATACACAGAAACTCGCTATGCAGAGCCTCCAATAATGGAAACACTATCATGCGAGCAAAAAGACAATAATAGCACCACCTGAATTAACAAGAAACAACCAAGTTGGTTAAATTACCATCATACCCATGAAGGAATGCAAAATGGAGAATTTTGTTCTACTTGGCTTTTTTGATGAGTGCTGCTGTTCTATGTTCACTGTCATCGTGAATGAAACTCCACCAGGTATAGGATACAGGAACAGCGATGGCATGCCAAACAGCATGAGCATCCAAAAAACCCCAATATGGTGGAAAGTCATAATATTGAAAGAAAATGATCAGACCATCTCCAAGTGCCACCAACCAAACCTTCAACCGAGATGGGTGGTTAGAAACACCAGCCCAGACTCCCCAAATCACTACTTGTGCTACTCCCATCGCAACACAAACCTTCATATTTAAACCTGAAATATATATAATTGATATATATTAGCTAGCTAGATCATGCCCCTAAACTTTCAAGAATTCTTTTATCTGGGGAGGGGTAATTGCTGACCATAGTCAAACTGATAGCAGTTCAAATACAAGATATGGGTCGTCACAAAAGCAATCAATGGAGCAGCAACCATGACCCGCGATGCCTCACTTCTCACATTGAAGGTTCGCAGTATAGCCACTATAAGAGAAAATCCAAGTACTGCCGCACCAGAAGAATAATGTAGCTTTTCCGTCACTTCCACGTCCCTGAAAAATTACTCATATCCAACAAGGAAACACAGTAACCATATGCTGCTATATAAGTTATATATAGAAGGGTTCCTCAAATAGTCTACTACTTACCTACTGTGATAAACAGCGCTCCAAAATAAGAAATTCATTGATAATGTTCCATAGATATGCCACAACCCAGTGTATTCATAGTACGTCTGCCTATTTGGCCTTAAAGACAACTTGTAGTTCACAAGGATGAAAAATGATACCCATCCCTGAAATTGCACAGCAAGATTAAGAGCAGAGAGTGCCACAGCTACAGGTTCCTGCAAACAAGAATAATTAACATTTCCTCCTCAAGAAAGCAACATATATATAATAATCAAATATATAGTCAGCATAAAGTAGAACAATTTTGTAGCACCTCAATCCCAAACGCACGTTGGAGTGGCCATTTGCCATGATACTTGACAGGCCTATCTCCAGACTTCTCTCTGTCTTCCTCCCTAACAAGCATACATTGATATCGGCAGCCACTAAGACAGTCCCATTTTTTCCATTTTATATATAGTGGCTCTTGTAGATACCATGGATCATTCACAGACTTCCTTTCAGATGTCAAATTGCAGTGTTGAAAGCATATATCCCCCACACATCCTGTCTTCTCGCATTGCTCCACACAAGCTCTATTCGACCACAAATTGCATGTAAAACAACATCAGTGCTTTAATTTGGGATACACATTTCCATCTAGGTGAAGACATGTCTCACTGGAATCAATGATGGTTTCCATATGCTCCAAAACAATGTCCATTCTTTTCCTTTGGCCATTTTAAGTTTTAACCATCCAATTCCTGTTTATCAAAGTCCTCACATTCTCTTTATAGCTTATTTTTTATAATTCTGACTTTCGAAAGTATTAAAGATGTATTAAATATAATAATTGGAGGTTGAAGCTAGGATGAGTTTATCATCCATCTAAAAATGGGAGAATTGTGCAATCAAAAAGCCAAAAGCAATCACAAAGAGTAATCATCCAGATGAAGTATCTCATTAATCTTGCCTACAAGTCTACAACTTTTAGACCACTGCAATTGCACACAAACATGATGACTTATATGGAGATGCTGAGGAATCCATATAGCATAAATTTTTGTCATAATCTTTTAAAGCTTATCACCATCAAGTATTTATAGCTATGACTACAAGGGTCTTGACTTTTATATACTACTAATTAACTGTTCGTTCAGAACTGGTTCATTTGATTTCCAATCTTTTTATACTTGAAAATCCAAAACTTAACAAACAATGAATTTCGATGCCAAGTGAATCAGACACCGTGCAGCTGTAGTCTAACATGCCATGTGTCGGTATTGTCCTGCCCATATCATAACTCATGGTCTAGGGTTTATTATCTCCATCTGGCCCTGTTATATCTTTGATAACCGAGACCACTCTTGACCCTTTCTTTAACATAGCTCAAACCGACCACTATATTTTCTTTACCTTGATTGACCACAAATACCTAACAATTACAATATGTAAAATACCAATTGCGGCATCGTAATGATAAAAGTTGAGCGATTTCACCTAAATTAAAGTAAACTTAAAATCTGCAGTGAACTGGAATCAGCTGAAGTTCATAAGTTAGGGTTTGAAACGTAGAAAAATTTACAATTCAACTAAAAATTGAAACGAATTACAAAATCAAAGTAACTCAGATATCAAAACAAAGGGTAAATAAATAGATCAAAGCAAAAATCCGATGAGTGAAGTTTTAGAAAGGAAATCAGTTAATCTTACATGTAAATCGGATGAGCATCGCCATCGCTGGCGCTGAGAAGGCCAAGAAAACAGAAAAATGCAAGGAGAAAGAGCGGCAGACGACGACATATTGCCATGGGATGATGGAGTAAACTAACAAAAAAAGCAAGAGAGAAGATCAGAACAGTAGTAAGTGGTGATGAAAGGGTCAATCGACAAGTGAAATAAGGGTATCTGGAGATGCAGAATCGATCATGAGGAACGGAAAACAAAGATGATTTTGATTGATTTGGGATTTGATTGGTAGTATAGTTTGGCAATTGGTGTGATATTATACGCTCCTTATCATTGATGATTGATGGAAAATGAAGCACAAAAAAAAATATATATTTAGAAAAAAAGGACGTGTGAAGAACGAAGATAGAGGAGGGAGTGGGGAAGAAAAGAGAACCCCGTGAAGAGCGTTCCAGATAGTGGACACGTGGAGCTCTCTTATATGTCAGCGCGTCATAACCTCTTATTTCCTGTGCAATAATAAATAAATCTAGAGTAAATTACTGTTTTGGTCCTTAAGGTATGTTACAAATTACGAAACTAGTCCTTTAACTTCAAAAATTACCGTTTTGGTCCCTCAAGCTGACGGCCGTCTATTTCCTCCGTTAAGCTCGAGGGTAAAATGGTCTTTTTACCTTTTTTCATTTATTTTACCATTTTTTAATTAATCATAGAGTAAATTACAGTTTTGGTCCCTTAATTATACCATTTTTATTTTTTTTCTTGAATCTTCATCTTCTCCAAGAACATGAAGAACACTATTTTTATTTCTTTTTTTCTTCTCTTTCTTTCTTCTCTGCAACTTTCTTTCTTCTCTTTCTTTTTCTTTTTCATGGTGGATGGTGGAAGAAGATGGAGAAATGTAATGAGAAGGTGGTGGGTTGACGATGGTGGTCGTGGGTGGTGTGTGTATATATATATTGTATTTGTGTGTGTGTGTGTATATAAAGAAATGAGAGAAGAAAGAAAGATGGTGGTGATGGGTGGTGGTGGGTTGATGATGGTGGTGATGTGTATATATATATATATATATATATATATATATATATTGTATCTGTGTGTGTATATATAAAGAAAGAAGAAGAGAAGAAAAAAATATGGTGGTGGACCATATTTTATCATAATTTTTTTTGTTTGAAACACAATTAAAAAACATTTAATTTAATGAATATTAGAAAATGATACATTCTTTATTAATAGACATACATCTTACGTAAATAAGAAAAATGACATTTTTTGAACCCACTTAAAATTAAAAAAAAATGATTTTTGGGATTAGTGTAGACGCCAAATATATACCATATAAGTAGCGTAACAATTTAAAAGTGTTCAATGGTTGACTTATTTTAAAGGTACTGACAAAAATAAATTAAGGTGTAATTTACAAAATAAGACATGTATTTTTAATGTATTTTTAGTTAAAACTATCATTAATTAATATAACAAAGGATATATAATGAAAGATAAAATGATAGAAAACAAAGAAAATGGAAAAAGACAAAACTATAGGGACTAAAATCTTAATTACTATTGATCTAATAAAACCAAAAAGGGAAAAGGACAAAAAAGACAAAAAAGAGTTAACTAGTCTTTTTTAACTATAGTTGATCAGATGGGCCAAAATTGAAACAAAATGACAGCCATAGTGACCAACATTGTAATTAGTTTAAAAAATGACCACATTTGATAGTGGATGATAACCACAGGGACCAAAAATGTAATTTACTCTAATTGTTTTCTGAAAATGTCATTGTTTTGGTAACACCTTTAAAAACCAAGTGGAGAAGAAACAGCATCATAATTTCAAAATAAAAAACATAATATTGCTGCATTTAAACTTCCTCATTGTGTTTTCACATATCATTGCAGCTTTTCAACCCAACTTAATATTTAAATGTAAATTTTTCTCACAACAATGGTGTAAAAGAAGTAGGAATTGCACGTTACCAAATAAACACAAGTATAAACGGAATGGACGAACTAAAATCGTAATCTGAGTTTTTAACTAGCTACTCGAGCTCGAGTCACTAACTCGTTTAACTTAATGAGTCGAGTTCTATAACATCAATGTTCAACTCGGCTCTTGATCCAATTATTTAGTCAAACCAAGTTATTTGATCATACACTTTTTCAAGCCAAACATGTTCATAAATCATAAAATATAAAAATTATTGAAATTGAGCTAATCAATCTCAACTTTGAGCATGTAAACGAGTACAAAGCTTGAGCTCAAATATTGAAATAATATTCAAGTTTGAGTTCAGGCCCTCGATCAATATAAAAGTTATTTTAGTCTGAGCTTGATAATATTTTCTTGACTCGAGCTCAAATAATTTGGAACTCGGATTTTAACACCCCTAACTAACTTGTTGAGTTACAAGGCTAATTAGCCCATGATGCCATATAATTTAGAACCATTTTCAAGAACATCTGATTTTGGCTTGGAGGGGATAAAGAAATAAGATAAAAAGATTAATAAAAAAAAAACTTTTTGCCTTGTGCATGTATAAGAACCGTATAATCACTTTTAATCAAATGTTCTCCCATGAATTGCGGCTTAGAAGAGAATTAATCCGGTGCATCTCGATGCATCTCATTCTAATTTGTGTCAATTTCTCATCCAACGGTTGATAACTACTTCTCACTCGTCTTCAAAAAAAAACTCCTCACGTTTTTCACGTTAACCTCAACTTCTCATTAAACTAACCCTATATATATAGAGAGACACACACACACACACGAATGATCGTGTGAGAAGTTGAGGTTAACGTGAGAAGTTGATCTGAACCGTTAATTATTTCTAATCAAATGTCCTACCATTAATTACGGCTTAGAAAGGAATTGATATGTGATTCATAAAAATAAAAAAGTTAATTAAATAAAAATAACGAGTGTTGATTGGTGGTGGAACAAAGAAGGTGATTTTGATGTCATCTGAGCTATTAAACCACTTGTGTTCTCCTTTGTATAAATAGCTTATGCTTTCCTTCTTGAATAAGAAATATATAACTATATAACTATATATATATATACTAGTTGTGTACTCGCGCAATGCGGTGGGGTGTAAAATTTGAATAAATATAAACGATCAAACCAGGGTCGTGCCAATGGTTTTGGATGCCTTGGGCGAATTGCAAAAAGAATGCCCCTAATATAATAATTAATAAACTAAGAACACGATTTTTTTAAAGGGGTTTGGAACCTAGTCAAGCTAGGCGGCTTATCCCCACGCCGATTATTATTAAAAAAAGAAAGTTACAACGAGGGGGACATAAACCAAAACCCCGAACAACAAAACAAATACAATATCACCTAAAACGTTGTCTTCGTGCATGTCGTGAAGCAAAATCATCAATTAATCTATCATAGTCAACATTTGCTAAAAACTTACTTTCGATGCTCAAAATTGTTAATCCGTTAAGCCTCTCTTGATTCATGGTACTCCGCAAATATGACTTCAATAGCTTTAATTTTGAAAAACTTCTTTCGGCAGATGCTACCGTGACTAGTACGGTCAACAATATCTTGTAGGCAACCAACACGTGTGGGAACATATCTACCTTCCGTACAAACTCCATAACTTGAATAAACGTCCAAGGCTTTTCTCTCTCGTATGCTTCAGATGGTATCATGCCCTGCAAAATTTGTAATTCTGTAAACAAGTATTTTCCATCAATATCAACATCGTCACCATGTGTCAAAGCAACCTCAAGATTCAAACAACATTCCTTTAATTCATCATCTTTCAATTTAACCAACTTTGATGCATCAAACAAGAACCCAAATATTGACTCAAAATGTTTCATTTGTTCAAATCTACTTCTTAATTGAGAATGTGCCATATACACTAAAACTAGAAAATAATCTGTTCTAAATGATTCTCGTGCGGATTGTTATTCTCTTTCACTATTTGGGATCTCATCAAATTGTCTTTTTCTACAAGAATAACGTTTTACAGGAAATTCAGGTTCAACTCCAATATTTTCTGCAATTTCTTTAGCTTCAGTTATTGCCAAGTCAAACCCATTGTCCCTATATTTTTCAAAATAAACAACCAATCCTTCCAAATTTTTCACCGCAACATCTAAAAGCATATCTTTGACTGTAACTTTTTACTAACCAAATTGATTCGATATAAAATTTCATGCCAAATAACCAAATTCAAAACTTGAGAGTTTACCCTTTATCAAACATTCAGCATCTCTAAACACTTTTGCATCTTCACATACGTCGGCTAATTTTATTAAAGCATCTTTTATTTGACCAAGTTGAGTTTTTATTGCTTTAACACTTTCAACATGACTTTCCCAACGAGTAACACATAAAGACTTCAAAGTGAAATCATCAACATATTCAAGTAAAACACTCCACCGCTTTGTAGAATTAGAGAATACGGTATAAATTGATTGACATGTGCCAAAAAAGGATTTTGCTTTACGACACGAGTTTGCCATATCACACAAAACTAAATTAAGACAGTGACATCCACATGGCATGTAAAAAGCCCTAGGGTTTATATCAAGCAATCTTCGTTGAACACCTTGATGCTTTCCTTTCATATTAGCCCCATTATCATACCCTTGTCCCCGTACGCAATTAATATCCAAATCAAGAGAGATCAAAACATCTTGCAGCACATTAAAAAGACCCTTACCAGATGTATCTTCTACGATTAAAAACTCTAAAAAAAATTCTTCAACTTTGATAGGAACAACTCTAAAAGGCCCTTTTTCTTTAAGCAAATCTTTCATTTTTGAATTCAAATTATCCCAAACACTTGGCTCAAAAATATTCAAAGGTGGCTCAACAACATGTGGCTCATCAACAAGTGGTTCATCAACATTAGGCTCATCAACAAGTGGTTCATCAACATTAGGCTCATCAACACGTGCCTCATTAAGTGGTTCATCAACATTAGGCTCATTAATATTTTCATTAGAACTAGGACTTTCAATGGGCTTTCTTGCCTAACAAGAAATTTATTTAACGATCCTTGTAAAGATTGTGCAAATTCGTCTTGTTTTTTCTTTCTTTTTCTATTTTGAGCACCCGACGGTTGTGATCTAGGAAACATTTTTTAACCAACTATCAAGTACCAAATAGACAAATATGAAATAACAACTCACTGAACTCAGATTATGCACAATTGCACATTTGACATTTTTAACCTAACATTCTAACAATTACCAAATAGGCAAATAACATCAAATATTCAAAATCAAATTGAAATAGACAAATAGTAATCAATGAGAAGTGAGAACTAGAAGGAAAACACCTGATTTGTAGCAAAATCTGAAAAGCAAATGAAACCCACTTCCCTGCTGCCCCTGGACAATCGATAGAGAAACGGGCAGAACCGCAGAAAGAAGTCTGATCGACGACTACGGGCCCACTGCCCCTGCACAATCGAGAGAGAAACCGGCGGTCTGATTCTGAATATCTGATTTCTGAAGTCTAATCGATAGATGAGAGAAGCCGAGAAGGAGAAGAAGAAATTTTTGATGTGGATTTGTTTGTATCTCAGTATCTGATCGAGAGATGAAGGAGATAGGCAGCGGCTACAATTTTTTTAAAAAAAAGGGTATAAACTGAACCTAGTATGGACTGAAGGGATGTTGGGCTTTGATGCCCTCTTGGGCTTTGCTGCCCTGGGCCACCGCCCACTTTGCCCAGCACCAGGCACGGCCCTGGATCATACCAATTACAATTTACGATAGATACCTACCTGAATTCGAAATTGTCAGTCCATGCGCTTAATTTACTGATTGTCCTACCAAAAGCTAAGATGAACGAAAAACTATTTTTTCTTCGGTTTGACATGGAACATGTTATATTCAAACAGTAAGACAATAATTCAATGAGTTGATACATTTAACATGATAAAACAAACTCAAATATACAAAAATGATTCCAGGTCGCACATTCAGATGACAATCTCGTCATCCTGAGAATGTTTAGTCTCTTCCGCTCATGCTTGTTGAAGAAGAAGAGTCGTCTTGAGTTCTTGCAGAATGTGGTTCTCGTAACCGTTTTCGGTTCTGCAATTTTACAGGAGTGAAACGGCCTGCAAACATATTACATTTTAAATTTTTAGTGCTCTCGAAATGTATGGTCAATCGACTTAAGGATGTCAACTTAAGCCAGTATTTCAGTTATATTTCCCTAAGGGTCCGTTTGGTTTGTCGGAATGGAATGGATTTGGGGGGATTCGGATTTCAAATTCATTCAAATCCCGTGTTTGGTTTGCAGGATTGTCCAGCTTTGAAATCCTATAATTATTTGAAATCCCTCAAACATAGGATTTTGAAATCCCAAGGGGTGAGCTAGGATTAAATGGGGTGTTTTTAATTGGGAGAGGTAGGTTTGAAAAAAACTTGACTTTGCATAAAGCTCCCCGTAGAAGCTTATTCACTTTCTATATATATAAAGCGACTACCAAACAATCATGTATAGCTAACCAAATAAGTTGCAAGTCCCATTAAGCTCATTATGCTACTAACAATCTTATTAAACTATTTTGATGGCCAAGAATCTTGCTGAGTAAGATAAGTGATGGCAATGACTCTTACCCAGTAAGCATCCGGTAAATGGCCCCTCAGAAGAGTCTAAGATTTACAATATTGATGTCTGGTTGATTCAGATGTTGGATCTGCATGGCATCTTACCTAGAGCTTATGACTATGATTCCTCAAAAAGCCCAAAATTTGGAAAAGGATGGATTTGTTGCATATTTCACATTTGCTTTGAAACAGAATGAACTAAAATTGGAACAAGTGTAAGTTTCATCTTTCTTTATAAATGAAAGCAAGGTTTTGTGGAAGAGATGCAGTCATGCCAAAAGAAAGAAACAAGGCCTTGATTTATGTTTTTTATACCTAAGTAACAATGCAGAACAACTATATTCGATTGTATGTACGTACTCATGCAAAAAGTTTCTTGAATGGTTTATGTCTCTTTGCTGGATCCTTAGGCTTGCTTTTTCCAAACCTGTTTTGTCCAGCCCTGTCAACAAAAAATGTCATAAAGATAAACAAACATGTAAGTAAACAAAATCGAAGGTCTATAAATACCTTAATACCTAGTTTGAATTACTAAAACTCCGTTCAGTTGAAGGTCTATAAATGAAGCTATAGCATGTTCAATATATACAACTCTCGTAATTAAAAAAAATCTCAAATATAAAATAAAGGACTTACATAAACTAAAAAAGTAATTACAAGACTATCAATTGACCACCGGATAATAATTTTAATTACACACAATTTTTATCAAGCACAAATCACTACAAAATCTAAAACCTGGTAAACAAACTAATCACTATGGGACCGTTTACCAAATGCTTACCCGGTAAGCGCTTACTCGGTAAGCGCTTACTGGTAGAATTCAACACTATCACTTACTTACCGGGTAAGATTTTTGTCCACGAAAACCGTATTGTATGCAACAATTTATCAGGTAAACGTTAACCGGGTAAAGGTAAGACTCTCGCTCCTTGATATAACTCTTACTTAACTGGAGGTCGGAGACCGTGACCAAGACCAAGAACCGGGGCCAGGGCCGGGGATTGCATAACCCACCCCATCCCCGCCTCGTTGCCATGCCTAGTAAACGCTTACCTCTAATGTTGTCATAAAAATCACACAAATGGATAAGTTGATCCATCGTAAGGTTGAGTTCCTCCAAAACCTGACATAAAATTAGCAACTCAACATTAATAGGTGTTTCTTCATAGAAAATGAAAACCTTTTGGGATTGAATCAAAACCTGCACTCATACAACTGAAAGCAATGTTTTTAGTTTTAGAAAATAAGGTCAGATCTTTTAATTTCATCAACTTGTTAATGGAAACAAATTTCCAAACTTAAAAAAACAGAAATCAACAAATCTGGAGTATACTTAAAAACAATATATACTTAAAAGAACAAACAGAGAAATCAAAATATGGTACCCTGTTTTTTCAATCTGAAGCGGTCATGCCACTAACGAAATTTGTTGCTGATCGAGTCCATGTTCAGAAACATTATACACATACATTCCAGGACTGCCACCACTGTAAAAACATACATAATACAACTCAAATACATGCTCCTTTTAACAGAAATCATAAAAACCATCAATAAAAGAAGCCAATGCAATCCAGAAAACTTTCTAGCCACAATCTTATATAGAAGCTATAACTCTCACAAAATAAATATTTTAGTAATCTAAATGCATTGATTACTTTATTCTTTTTTTGACGAAATTGATTAATTTATATTTCTCAAATTCCAACAACCATTTGATCGTAGTCTAAATTATTTATTACAATAAACTCTAATTTCCGTTTCCTTATTTATCTTTCAAAAAATATATTACATTATTATTTGTTCATTATATATTTATATACACACAATTTAACCGAGGGACCATTTTATATGTGTCACCATTTCCTTCTCATCTTGATTGATTTTCATTTATGAGTTAGCAACCCCAACTCAAAATAAATCTATGTATTTTGTTATCTTGAGATGCGGATGGTATATGGAGTCCAACATCAAAAAAACTTGTGCTTTATGATTGAATCAACATGGATAAAGATAAGAAAACCATCAACCATCACCACAATGATTTAATTTTAAGGTTTTAAAGCTTCTTTTTTGCCCTGTTTTTTCTACAACAATCACCACCATCTCCTCTACAACAATCACCACCACTGTAAAAACATACATAGTACAACTCAAATACATGCCCCTTTTAACAGAAATCATAAAAACCATCAATAAAAGAAGCCAATGCAATCCAGAAAACTTTCTAGCCACAATCTTATATAGAAGCTATAACTCTCACAGAAGCTTCAAAATTCGGGAGTTTTTAATATGCCTTCAAAACAGCAGAAATACCTAAAAATCAAACAAACAAAACAACCCCAACCCCCAGAATCACAACTTTGAATGGTCCACAAAACACTCTCTCGTAGAACTGGTGGTGGGTTGACGATGGTGGTGGTGGATTGGTGATGGTAGTGGTGGTGTGTATATATATATATATATTGTATATGTAATATGTGTGTATCATCAACCCACCACCACCATATTTCTTTCTTCTCTCCTTCTTTCTTTATACATACACACACAGATACAATATATATATATATATATATATATACATACACACATCACCACCATCATCAACCCACCACCACCATCGTCAACCCACCACTTTCTCATTACATTTCTCCATCTTCTTCCACCATCCACCATGGAAAAGAAAAAGAAAGAGAAGAAAGAAAGTTGCAGAGAAGAAAGAAAGAAAGAGAAGGAAAAAAGAAATAAAAATGGTGTTCTTCATGTTCTTCATGGTGTTCTTCATGTTCTTGGAGAAGATGAAGATTCAAGAAAAAAAATTAAAAAATAAAATAAAAATGGTATAATTAAGGACCAAAACTGTAATTTACTCTATAACTAATTAAAAAATGTTAAAAGAAATAAAAATATATAAAAAGACCATTTTACCCTCGATCTTAACGGGAGGAAATAGACGGTCGTCAGCTCGAGGGACCAATTTTGTAACAAACTGCATACGTGAGGTACCAAAACGGTAATTTTTGAAGTTAAAGGACCAGTTTCGTAATTTTTGACATACCTTAGGGACGAAAAACAGTAATTTACTCATAAATCTATTATGACAAGTGTTTGTTGGGTAAAAAATCATCACTCTCATTTATCATTGTTCTTAGAATAAACTCCAATTTTGGTCCCTAACGTTTCTGGATTTCTTTGAAAGTGGGACTTATATCATTGTTATTAGACACTAAGGACAACACCTTTTCTTTATGCTCTTCTAGTAGCCTCAATGTAACGTCCCAAAAAAAACATAACATGCATTAACTTGGAATAAACATTCGAATTACATCAGTAACTTGTCAATAACTCATCAATAAGCTATACTAAACAAAAGTTGACAGCGGAGGTCTCTAAATCCACAGCCGAGAGCTACATCTATAGCCATTAGGATCTAAAACTCTGGAGTCGCTCTAGTCTCCAAATTCTCCTTGAGTCACTCCTAGTTCTTACTGGAAGAACCCATAGCGCGCTTACCTGAAAATGGTTTAGTTTTTGAAAAGCGAGGGTTAGACCAAAAGGTCTAGTGAATTCCCTCCGAAAACAACATGTAAAACAGTTGGAAAACATTTAACAATAGACTATAATGCATCATCATACAAGGTACCGCACTGTGTGTGGATCACATAAACGTTTCGCGATCGGGGTTCCATCAGGTTCCCTTCCCGCCCTTCTTGGAGCCCACTCGGACTCCCCTCTACCGGATAGGAGGGAAACAGATTCCAACCTACCGGCCTGTCATACATATCCAAGGGGTCCTCAGATCCCGAGAACCTCTCTCTGACCCCACAGTGCAGACCGACACCACATAGCATATAAGTACGTTCATGAAAACATATAAGTTAAAGTATCCGTACGTCATGTCTTTCATTTTTCTTCATGCTAAACATTTCATTTAATAGAACAGATACGTTCGTGAAAATCATGCAATCAGTTCATAACATTTCATGCTCGGTAAAACCATAATCAGTTAAAACATATATTATTTTGCGTCGAAAAAGGGTTTAGGGAACTCACCTGATAGCAATTTCATGTCTAACCTTGTGTCCCGTTCCGCTCGCACACCTAATTCATAATTTATAGATTAATTAGATGTAACTCACTTGCTAATCCTAAGTTCTCCTCTTATTCCGATCTTGTCATAAATAGTCAAGACTGTTATATTCATACTAGGCCTTCAACAACTAGTTTAGACTTTAAAATGAATTAAGCCCTAAACTAACTCTAGGCCCAACAGGACTTAATTAACTTCTCGGCCCAGACTCCTTATTCCCGGTACTTCGGGCAACTCCCGGTACTTCGGGCAACTCCCGGTACTCCGGCAACTCCCGGTACTTCGGGCAACTCCCGGTACTTCGGGCAACTCCCGGTACTCCGGCAACTCCCGGTACTTCGGGCAACTCCCGGTACTCCGGCAACTCCCGGTACTTCAATTAGCTACGGGACTTCTTAGTCCTGGTACCTCCTAAGAACAGCTACGAGAACTCATCGCCGCCAACTCGATTTCTTTTCTAAATGCATCGATTTGTGGGGGGGTTTTCTCTCCACATCAATACTCAAAAGTGAACCACACAGCTCAATAACAAACACAATCCTAATAATTTATATGATTTCTTTTGCTTAACAAACCAATTAATGGATTAAGAATCTGCCATGAGTTCTCCTATACAAATACAACAATCCAGATGAATTGAACCACAGGTAAACTACTAGATGACTTTAAAGCAGAACAACAACTTAAGAGGTTAATACTTACCAGTCCTGAGCTTCTCCACCCACTGAATTGATGCAAGAACTCTATCTGCTCTCTCTCTCGATTTCTTTCTCAGCCGCCAGAACAATCAATACAGTGACCAACCCTAGGGATCTGTTCCAATATATATTTTCCATACTTTGCAAATAAGTCCTTTGTTTAATGTTTTCATTTATTTCGCTTTGGCCACCAAACTCTAAAACCCACTAGAATTTGGGTTGTTACAACATTCCCCCTTAAAAGAATTCCGTCCCCGGAATTCCTCATTGGAAAAGATGCGGGTATCTAGCTTTCATCTCCGACTCCAACTCCCAGGTCGCTTCCGGACCCTTGTGGTGTCGCCATTGCACCTTAACTAACTTAGTCTCCTTGCTTCGCGACTTCCTTACCTTAACATCCGTAATTGCTTCCGGTTCCTCTACAAAGTTCAATTTCTCGTCCACTTTAATGTCATTCAACGACACAGCTTTAGTCGCGTCGGCTAGACATTTCCTTAAGTTGGACACATGAAACGCATTGTGGATGCCACGTAATTCGTCAGGCAGATCCAACCTATACGCCACTTCTCCGATTCGTTCTGTAATCCTGAATGGCCCGATGTAACGTGGGCTTAGCTTCCCACGTCTTCCAAATCGAACCACTCCTTTCCAAGGAGACACCTTTAACAAGACATGGTCTCCGACTTGAAATTCTATGTCTTTCCGTCTCTTATCCGCATAACTTTTATGGCGGTCGCGAGCGACCTTCAGTCTTTCACGCACCTGGACAATCTTATCTAAAGTCAGTTGCACCAACTCTGGCCCGGCTAACTGCCTTTCCCCGACTTCGCTCCAACATAACGGTGTTCGACACTTTCTACCGTAAAGTGCTTCAAACGGCGCTGCCTTGATACTCGAGTGATAGCTATTATTATAAGCAAACTCGATCAGCGGTAAGTGCTTTTCCCATGAGCCTTGGAAATCCAAAGCACACGCTCTTAACATATCTTCTAACGTCTGGATCGTTCGTTCACTCTGACCGTCAGTCTGAGGATGATAAGCAGTACTCATCTTGATCTGTGATCCCATTTCTCTCTGAAAGCTCCTCCAAAACGTGGAGGTAAACCTGCTATCTCGGTCAGATACAATCGACGAGGGCACACCATGACGGGCCACGACTTCGTCGATGTACAACTTTGCTAACCGCTCCAACGAGTAAGACTCTCGTATTGGTAAGAAGTGTGCCGACTTTGTGAGACGATCCACAATCACCCATATGGCGTCAAAACCCTTTGGGGTCTTAGGCAAGTGGGTTACGAAGTCCATCGTAATTTGGTCCCACTTCCACATAGGTATTTCTAACGACTGAAGCTTCCCATACGGTCGTTGATACTCAATCTTTACTCGCGAACAAGTCATACAAACCTCTACAAAATGAGCTATGTCCTTTTTCATTCCCGGCCACCAATAGTCTCGACGTAGATCTCCGTACATCTTATTAGTCCCGGGGTGAATCGTGTACTTTGATTTGTGGGCTTCTTCGAGAATCAGCTTTCGGAGCTCTCCGAGTTTCGGAACCCAGATTCTCCCATTCAGACATTTCACCCCTCGACCATCTTCCACTAACATGGACGCTTGTCCTACCATTCTTTCCTTCTTGAGATTTTCAGTTTCGAGCGCTTCAACCTGACATTTCTTTATTTCAGCTAATAGATTGAATGTGACCTCGGCCCTCATGGCCACAATCCTGGGGGTTTCACTTCGTTCCTTACGGCTCAAAGCGTCCGCCACCACGTTTGCCTTCCCCGGATGGTATTCGATCTTACAGTCGTAGTCGGTCAACAATTCAATCCATCTCCTTTGGCGCATATTCAACTCTTTTTTATCAAAGAGATGACATAAACTCTTGTGGTCCGTGAAGATCTGGCACTTCGTCCCATACAGGTAATGTCGCCAAATCTTCAGGGCAAAAACCACTGCCGCCAATTCTAAATCATGCGTAGGATAGCGAGTCTCGTGATCCTTTAACTGCCGGGAGGCATAAGCGATCACCTTACCTCGTTGTATGAGTACGCAACCCAAGCCGAGCTTCGATGCGTCACTGAACACTACGAAGTCGTCAAAACCGTCCGGTAAGGACAACACCGGAGCGCTGCTCAGCATCTCCTTTAACTTTTGAAAGGCTTCTTCTTGCTTCTCTAACCAGGCGAACTTGACATTCTTCTTCGTTAAAGAGGTCCGGTAGTAACCCGCCAGTCCGAGGAAACTTTAAACTTCTGACGGATTCCGAGGTTGCTCCCAGTCTCGAATGGCTTCAATCTTAGCCGGATCAACCATGATCCCCGCCTCAGACACCACGTGCCCGAGGAACTGCACTTCCCTCAGCCAAAACTCGCACTTGGAAAACTTCGCATACAACTTCTCTTGCTTCAATAGCTCGAGAATCGTACGAAGGTGGCTTTCGTGCTCTCCCTCCGATCTTGAAAATATCAGGATGTCATCTATGAACACTATCACAAACTGATCCAAATAAGGTTGGCATACCCTATTCATTAAGTCCATGAATGTTGTCGGGGCGTTGGTTAGCCCAAACGGCATCACCAGGAATTCGTAGTGTCCATACCTGGTCCGAAACGCAGTCTTCGGCACATCCTCTTCCCTCACCTTGAGTTGATGGTATCCTGACCTCAGATCAATCTTGGAGAAGTAACTGGCTCCTTGTAACTGATCAAACAGGTCGTCGATTCTCGGAATCGGATACTTATTCTTGATCGTGACCTTGTTGAGTTCTCGGTAGTCTATGCACATTCGCATAGTACCGTCCTTCTTCTTCTTCACGAAGAGCACAGGTGCTCCCCACGGAGAGGTACTCGCTCTAACGAACCCCTTATCTAATAACTCCTGCAGTTGAGTCATCATTTCCTTCATTTCGGACGGCGCCAATCTATATGGTGCGCGGGCAATCGGTGCAGATCCCGGCATCAGATCAATTCTGAACTCGATCTGGCGATCCGGGGGTAGACTTGTTAAGTCATCCGGAAATACTTCCGGGTACTCATTTACTACACGCACATCACCCACCCCACGTTTCTCCTTCTTGGCGTCCAACACGTATGCCAAGAATCCTTGGCACCCTTTCCTCAAGCATTTAGTAGCCCTAACCATGGAGATCAGGCTATTCTTTCTATTAAGACGATCCCCATAAATTACTATGGGATCCCCATCAGGTGGCTGAATCCTGATTAACTTTTTGTGGCAAACGACATTCGCATCATTCGCGGCTAGCCAGTCCATACCCAACACCACATCAAACTCTCCCATTGCCATGGGATATAACTTCATAGGCATTAACCTCCCTTCTATCTCTATGACACACCCTTCTACCACCTCCTTAACGTACACCAAACTATCATTAGCGGTTTCCACCTCTAGTGCCCTCTTCAAACGTCTAGGCCTCACCCCCAAACATTTCATAAACGTACACGATATAAAGGAGCGATTTGCTCCCGAATCAAATAACACCTTGGCACACAGAGAGTTTACTGGGAACGTACCTGCCACAACATCTGGAACTTCCTCCGCTTCTTCCGCAGTCATGCGGAATGCACGTCCCTTCGGACGCGCCGGTTCTATACCCTTCTCGCCGTCCTTTCTTCCCTGACGTTCCCCGTACTGAGTCGTTCCACCCTTTTTCACCTGCGGGCAATCATACCACATGTGACCCTTAGCGCCACATTGGCGACATGATCCCCCTTTGGGGCAGTCCCTTGCCATATGACCGGGTAAGCCACACCGGTAGCATGAGTTTGAACCTGCCATGCATTCTCCCTGGTGCACCTTGTTACACTTCGAACACGTTCGCCCAGCGGCATCCTTGTTAACACGGTTGCCTGGTCGGAACATTTTCCCTCTTCTTGAGTCGTTACTCGGACCATCCCATTTGCGCTTCTCTCCCCCCTTCTCAGTCGTCTGACGGTTCTTTTCTTTCTCAATCAGCTCGGCCGTATTGATGGCCGCCTGAAAGGTAGTGGGGTTTCTAGCCAGAACCAATTCCCGAATACTGCTCTTCAACCCATGGATGAATCTCTCCACTCGGCGTTCCTCCGTTGGCACATACAAATCTGCAAAGCGAGACTTCTCAATAAACTTTGTGGTATATTCCCGCACTGTCATACCTCCCTGATCCAACCCCAAGAACTCTTCTTCCAATCTTTTTACTGCCGCGAGCGGGCAGAACTGAGCTTTGAATCTGTCTACAAACGCTTCCCACAACATTCCCTTAGCCGCTGCCGAACCCTTTCCCCCAGTCTCGGCCTCCCACCAGTAAACCGCATCAGATTTCAACATAGACAGAGCAAACATTACCCTATCCCCATCAGCACACTTGCAAGTATCGAAGACCAGTTCCATTTCCTTCACCCATTTCATTGCCAAGATAGGGTCATACTCGCCCTTAAAAGTAGGGGGCTTGCATGAGGCAAAGGCCTTGAAATTGCATCCCTTAGCTGCTAACTCATTCATCACTTGAGGGTTTGAATTCAAGTGACTCCCAGTACCGGTCACTAGTGGACTAGACAGCTCCACGCTTTCTCGGTTCTCACTTGCTTCTTTGCTTCCCGAAGCTGACTCGTTCTGCCTAGTGAGGAGAGCCTGTAAGGTCTCTTGAATCTTACCCAATTCAGCAGCTAGGTTCTCTCGAGTGACAAACGTAGATCCGCGGCCTCGACCCCGACCCCTTGGCTGAGTTACCCTCCTTGCAGAAGCTGAACTCTCCTGAAGAGAGTCTTCTTGATGAACAGGGGTTTCCACACTCCTCGTTCTTCTAGTTGCACGAGTCGTTCTCAGGTTCGGGTTTCCTCCATCCCCGGCCACTTGGGTGGCGGCCCGACGGGGTGTTCTTCCCCGACCCCTTCCACGACCCCTACCCCTTCCACGGGTAAGAGTTGCCCTTGTCGGTTCCACGGGTCCATTCTCTAGCACTTCTTCATCCTGATTCCTTGGCACTGCCGGTGCTGACCTACTCCTCAAGGTTCTCCCAGCCATTTCACTAACGCTGAAAGAAAACAACAATTAACCTTTGCTAGAAGAGACACAACAATTTTGCTACATAAGGTAAGTTTAAGCACGCACGCGTACCAGTAAGTTCGTAATCACACTGGCCAGGTGTGATCCCAAACTTACCTTACACGTTTGTTCTTGGCACCTTATTTCCTAGCGCATATAAAGTGATCGTTCCTATAGGCAATCCTATGTCTCGGCTGTGTTTCTCATCTTACAGTTTAAGTTTAGGCCCTATTGGTCACCTAAATCCCTTAAACTAAGGCTCTGATACCATTTGTAACGTCCCAAAAAAAAACATAACATGCATTAACTTGGAATAAACATTCGAATTACATCAGTAACTTGTCAATAACTCATCAATAAGCTATACTAAACAAAAGTTGACAGCTGAAGTCTCTAAATCCACAGCCGAGAGCTACATCTATAGCCATTAGGATCTAAAACTCTGGAGTCGCTCTAGTCTCCAAATTCTCCTTGAGTCACTCCTAGTTCTTACTGGAAGAACCCATAGTGCGCTTACCTGAAAATGGTTTAGTTTTTGAAAAGCGAGGGTTAGACCAAAAGGTCTAGTGAATTCCCTCCGAAAACAACATGTAAAACAGTTGGAAAACATTTATCAATAGACTATAATGCATCATCATACAAGGTACTGCACTGTGTGTGGATCACATAAACGTTTCGCGATCGGGGTTCCATCAGGTTCCCTTCCCGCCCTTCTTGGAGCCCACTCGGACTCCCCTCTACCGGATAGGAGGGAAACAGATTCCAACCTACCGGCCTGTCATACATATCCAAGGGATCCTCAGATCCCGAGAACCTCTCTCTGACCCCACAGTGCAGACCGACACCACATAGCATATAAGTACGTTCATGAAAACATATAAGTTAAAGTATTCGTACGTCATGTCTTTCATTTCTTCATGCTAAACATTTCATTTAATAGAACAGATACGTTCGTGAAAATCATGCAATCAGTTCATAACATTTCATGCTCGGTAAAACCATAATCAGTTAAAACATATATTATTTTGCGTCGAAAAAGGTTTTAGGGAACTCACCTGATAGCAATTTCCTGTCTAACCTTGTGTCCCGTTCCGCTCGCACACCTAATTCATAATTTATAGATTAATTAGATGTAACTCGCTTGCTAATCCTAAGTTCTCCTCTTATTCCGATCTTGTCATAAATAGTCAAGACTGTTATATTCATACTAGGCCTTCAACAACTAGTTTAGACTTTAAAATGAATTAAGCCCTAAACTAACTCTAGACCCAACAGGACTTAATTAACTTCTCGGCCCAGACTCCTTATTCCCGGTACTTCGGGCAACTCCCGGTACTTCGGGCAACTCCCGGTACTTCGGGCAACTCCCGGTACTCCGGCAACTCCCGGTACTTCGGGCAACTCCCGGTACTTCGGGCAACTCCCGGTACTCCGGCAACTCCCGGTACTCCGGCAACTCCCGGTACTTCGGGCAACTCCCGGTACTTCGGGCAACTCCCGGTACTTCAATTAGCTACGGGACTTCTTAGTCCCGGTACCTCCTAAGAACAGCTACGAGAACTCATCGCCGCCAACTCGATTTCTTTTCTAAATGCATCGATTTGTGGGGGTTTTTCTCTCCACATCAATACTCAAAAGTGAACCACACAGCTGGTTACCGCAGGTGTTGTCAAAGGTATGGGTTAATGGAAAGGAAGCCTAGAATATGATGGCATTCCATTAGAAAATGGGGCAGGAGCAGAGGTGAGCAAAACCCGAACCACCCGACCGAACCCGATCCCCGAATAAATCGAAAAACACCTACCCGATAACCCGAAACCCGAATTACCTGAACCACAGGTTTACAATCAAATATTTTGGTTCGGGTTGGGTCTCCGTTTCCCACACCCGATTCGACCCGAAACCCGAAATTATTAAAATACTTCAAAAAATCTAATATAAATACTGAATTTAATATTGGATCCACTCCACATATATTAAGGTTTACAATCAAATATTTCGGTTCGGGTTTGGGTCTTTTGCGAGTAATTGCTATTGATGAATTTAATATTGGATTCACTCCACATATATTAAGGTTTGAACGAAGTAGTTATTTCCATGTTATGGTATTTGGATTTTTATCTGTAACACCCTCGAATTGGGAAAGAGCAACTAATTAAAATTTTCCATAATTACATCCGAAACAATAGGATTTATCCCTATAATTCAATAGGTGCAACACCTCACATTACAAACTATGATTAACCTCAAACAATGTATAACATAAGTCTTATTACAAAGACTAAAACTACCTCGGGTGTTACTTAGCCCAAGTACAAGTTGTTAATCCCAAGGATGAATGCGGAAACATCACTTAAGCTATTCACCTCTCGAGTACTCTTCTAGCACACAACCTGTCACACGTGTCACTAGAACTACTCCCAACCTGAGACCTGGTGTACATGACGACAAAAAAAAAGTTAGGCTAACGCCTAGTGAGTTCAAGAGTTTATAGCATGATTTAATAAATACTTTTAATGAAAGTTTGCAAGATAGATTATGATTTCCAAAGAGTTTACAAAAAGGATATAAACGACTCATTTTTCAACGTACCCAAAATCTATGAGAAAGGTTTCCAAAATGTATAAAGCGTTTTCCAAAGTGAATTCTAATCCCAACTTACTCAAACACGTTTTGACATTAAATATCCCAAGTAATTATAAACGTGAATAAAACCCCAATATTCAAAACATCCAGTAAGGACAAGGCGTAGAATTCCGCCAATAAACCATGATAACATTTCTTATAAATAAATTGTGTCACCGAAAAATATGGATAAACGTAAATACCCAAAACAACACCTTTCGGTGACGGGGGAGACTCGATTCCATCGGAAGTGACGGGCACACAAAGTTAGGTCACTTATGATGTTACTGGATTACACCTCAAGTCCCGGTCCTAGTTCTCATGCCATAAAGACATCACAACCTCAAACCTTTCCATATATCATGCCTCTAGTGCCTTCCCCGTCGAGTTACACCTCAAGGACTTATGGGACCCCATTGCATATCCAGTCTAGACGAGTTACACCTCAAGGACTCCAATGTCCCCCATTGCCTACTCGCTAGTGGCCCTACGGCCTAACGCATATAACCATGCGTTCCCAAATAGTCCAATCCTCGTGCACAAAGAGATAGACCATCAAATAAAGACTGACTTACATGCCTATGGATCCAATGCAACACAGTCTACAAAACATGCTCAACCCGGAATGACTAAAACACCCAAGCATGTAAATATCAATAATGAGCAACAAAATGCAATATGGTGCAATAAAAGCAAACCATAAATAAGACCCCACATTGAGCCATTTAAACCGAACAAATGTCCCCAAAACTTTCTCAAGTCAAAACCGAGCAAAATGCTTCAAACTCGCTAGACCCTTATATAACGGTCATCATTGCATAAAATGCGTTTAAACATCAGTTGGGTAAACAGGTACCACAAAATCGTTATTAACCCTAAACCCGACACAGTTAAACAAAAAGGGGTTTTCCCAAAAGGACTCATACCTTTACAATCCTCAAAACGACACTTGACACTAATTTGTGCATTTTCCCAAATGGTTTAAAAAGAATCAATTTCACTACATGATTAAACCATCAATTCGACCTCATTTTGAGCATTAAATCTTTTAAGAACATATTACGATTTCTACACATCAAAATGTCCAAAAGCCCCAAATATGGGCGTTTTACAACATTTATGAAGACAAATATTTCAAAAGAGTTAAACTATCCAAATAACTCAACCATTGATATTTTCAAGTAAAATACACGAATATTTGGAAAATAATATTTTTGGCATGTACAAAGTTTTCACAAACCAACTTGAACTCACCTTGCTAGATTTAGGCTAAATCTAGGTTTTCTCCAAACGTAAGCTCCTTTGAGGAACTTGCATCTTCATGCAAAATCTTCCAAAAACCTAGATCCACAAGTTTCCAACCATAAATAATCATCCCCAAACACATATATATGTTTTCCCCAACATAAAACATCCAAAACCACCAAAATACCAAAACCCTAACTTTTTAGATGGAGAATATGAGAAGTTTACCTCAACTACCACCAAATACTCTTGGATCATCCAATATACTTCAAAACTCTTTCTAGATCCTTTAAAAGCTCCCAAAAACGAAACCATAGCAACTTGAATCACTCAAATCGGAGTTGGGATGCAAAAGTTATGAAGGTTTGAAGAATGAGGTTGAAAGTTCGCGACTTAATGTTGCAGGTCCGGACTCCAAAGAGTTGCGCGGTTTAGGCCGCGGCCTAAGGTCGCGCACCAGGCCGCACGGCCTCCTTTTGGGTCCGATACTGTTTCAGCCGTAACTTCTTCGTTATAGCTCCGTTTTCGCTCCGGAAAGAACCGTTGGACTCGTATTTGAATTCCTCATCCAACAAGACCATAAAATCTAAGATTTAAACCAAAATCCTATTTTTCATATTTTTCTTAAAAGATCGGTTTCTCCCTGATTCAAAATTGTACTTATCCGAAAATTACGGGTGTTACATTATCCTATTTATGCTTCGCGCGAGTATTTGGGTTTAGTTCCATGTTTTCAGAGATTTCTATTTAAGCGTTTTATCTCGAAAAATGGGACTTTTGGAAAAGACACCACTATCTATTCTAAAGATTTTACATAATGCAATTGTGATCTAAATACTATTCTTTCGGTTTTACTGATTATATAGTAATGAAAACTCTTGAACTCACTAGGCTTTAAGCCTAACCTTTTATTTTTCGGTATGTGCATCAGGTCCTTGTTGGGGAAATGGTACTAGCGACACTGTGAAGAGTGGAGTGCTAGTTAGATCCACGAGAATGATGTGTCCATTGAGTGGTGTTGTCGCATTCAGAGATAGCAACTATTATGGGGTTTTAGTAACACCTGACCTTTATTAGTCTTGAGGCAAGACTTGAGTTATTAATTGTTGTGGTTGATTTGTAGAATTTGACTTGAGGTATTTTCAAGTATTGATTTGTAGAAATGGATTTTATCCCCTATGTGATGTATTATTGAAAATTTTAAATAGTTGTTCTCTCCAAATTTGAGGGTGACACCCGACGATTATGACACGTGTCAATCTCGCCTGGCAATGTAGCAAGCAGAGGGAAGCCTCTGGACATATCCTGCGACTTTGCCAGCAACATTGCCATGGCATCAGACCTATCGCGGATGTCCGCAGGGTCCTTCGCGAACGTCCGGCTCACTTTGGCCGAAATCCCTCAAAATTCTCTGTTGTTTCCGCGGATGGCACGCGGACTTCCGCGCATCGCGGACGTCCGTGACTCTGATTTTGTTTCTCCAATTTTTGGGGTGTTACAATCCTCCCAACCTTAGAATGATTTCGTCCTCGAAATCTACATCTTTTACAACCCAAGGCTAACCAACTCAACGCCGACCATAATTTATCAGTTCCTAACTGGAATCTAAATTTCCCCCACACAGTCTATAAAGACAAGTCCTCGAACAATTTCTTACCAACAAAGCCCCTTTCAAGTACACTGTACTTATGTCCGGGAGATCACTCCAATCCACTGGAATAACTCCTAGTCAGACGACTTCGGTTGTCTCCCAACCTTAGATGTTTCATACATCCCGATTTCGGTTTCAGACTCCTAGTCAATCCAAGGTTTGTTTACTAACGAACCCAACAGAATCTCCAATTCCGATTGCTCCTACCATTAATTGTCGTTTAAGTACAACGAGTTCTAATAGACTCTAAGAATCCATCACGACATTAAACATCAAACAGGCAGGTTCCTTTACCACACAAGGAAATTATCTCCACAAAATCTACTCATCGCATTTGAGTATCTTAGGATTAATACAACCGTCATCATTATTTCTTTAAAATCGGACTGCACTCTCCGAATATGCTAACGGTTCTCGACCTCAAACCCAAAAAGGTTGACACCTAGTTATACCACCAAGCTTTGAACTCTAACAGGACTCCACACACGAGTTCCATTTACCGAGCATTTCCACAAAACTAGGGTCATCAATACGGTGTCTAAAGGGTCCTTCATGGGTTAATTGACCAAGACCCAAAACAGGGTTCTATACAAGCAAAGTCAATGTGCTTGTGGTAATTGGAGGGTTAGATTTGCGATAATATATTTTGAGGTTGGTATAACCGGTTTGTTGGCAACCCTGTTTTGGGTCTTGGTCAATTAACCTTCATATATGTTTCGCGTTCCTAAACGCCCATCTTTTCATAGTCGAGGTTCTATACAAGCCTACTCTTAACCGGGGTTACTTAGTTTTTCCAAGGTCCTAACGAGTTCAAGGTTTTCAAGTGAATTATTTAACAAATATGCCAATCAACAAAAACTTTTCATATAAATTTTCAACACAAAGATTTTTCATATCAAATTAAACGTACGCATAAAAACTACTACTATCAGTTTGGTAGTTGCGCAAAAATGGACACGCTCGTCCCATATATGAAAATCATATTGAAAATTATTTCATTGTTGTTCAGTTTATCAACAAAACGCAAAAGCGTAATAAACAACTTCCTTTAAATGAACAGCTACGGTTCTAGTATGGATTGACTCATGACATGCACGTAAAGTAATTGCCCATTTTAAATTGTATGCAACAAAAAGTTTCGCACGTACTCCGAAATTTCATTTTTACCCATGAAATGGCATGGAACAAGGTTTACCAACAAAATTTGCGCGCGTCAGTTTATTATACAAAAATGATGAAACGATTCATGAGTACACTTTAGTCAAAACATAAAATGACTCGTGTCAGTTCCAAGTTTAAAAACAAAACTAATACGTTTCCATCATTTGAAGATATCGACTAAAACATCATGAGGGAACCTCAAATTGGGGTAGGCATGCAAGCTTGTAACATTTTCCTAGTAGTTTTCTTGAAACGGAATAACATGCATTAAATAGTTCACGACAAAATTTCAAAGGTGAAATTCTTTAAAGCGATTTCCAAAAAATTTCCTCGTCCGGTCATATAATGACACATGAGTAAAATGTTTCTGACAAGGCTTTCACACAACAACGTGTTTTCCAAAGTTTAGGAGAAATAAGTGCTTATAAATTGTTGACACCAAAAGGGTTCAAATCAACTTCCGACCTTGAATCATACAAATAGTGCACATTAATATTCAAAACATAAACGGTTCCACGCACTCTAGGTTTAGGCAATTGATTTTCCAAAATCTCCGTTACGGAGCATTTACATCAAAAGTTTCGCATTCGAAATATAAAACGTTAAAACGTCAACGCCTAAAAGCTTATTTGTTATAAAATACTTGAAATACACATTTTCTCCAAAACCAAAAAGGTTTACAATTTTCCAAAGTGTTCCTCGAACTAAAGTTGACCAAATGTCAACGACTCACACATTTGTATTTTCAAAATATAACACATTGTGAACTATGCATGATCCCCATGACACTAACGTATGCTTTGACCAAAAGGCCTTCATTTATACAATGGGTTAACAAAACATTTTCATGCACGACTCGTTTATCAAAGTGTCGAGAAACAATGGTTACCAAGCTATGCATACCCCTAGTCGACATAATGCATTTACATAAAATGTTAATAAAACAATCAACTGACCAAATGCGCATTAAGTAAATTGTTATGAAACACTATCAAAGTGTTCTTTCGTGCATTACTTATGTCATGTATAAATCAATCCACATACTGAACAGGTTGCAACAAAATGTGCTAACACAAATCTTTGAAAGAGAAATTACGTGACACGAAAGTTCTAAAACTTATCTCTTTGGTCGCCTTGTGGCATAAAAATCAATATTTCTCAACAAAGCTCGAGTGGGACAAAATGCCCAACTTAACTCATAAATTTTTCACATAATTGAATGGAGTATGCACATTGTGAAATTACACTTACACGACTCAATACGTCGTAAAACAAAACTCCATGAAATTCAATGAGTTCAATGACCTCAAGTCAACAAAATGACACCAAACATTGTGCTTCCAAAAAGTCAAATTGCAATAAGCAAAATCATGACTAAAACGCCAAAATCCCAAATTCCATTCTTGTTGTAATACTTATACAAACAATATTGATCATGAACTTGTACAAAACAAAGTCCCCAAAATAGCTTTACGTAGACATCCTGGAAGATAACTTTCCATCCAAACTCTAACATATGTGGAGGAGATCCAATGTTAAAGTCGTAAGCCGTAGTTATTTGCCCAACATCTTAAACATCATAAAATATGGATATCACGGTATCCGAAAGTAACGTTGGACAATAATAAAATGGAACAAGTTTCGACGGGGCTTGCAACTCTCGTAATAAAATAATTTCATGCAGGTTCAAAACCCATGATTTAAAATCTTGTGTGTGTGCTAAACATTTCCCAAAATTGTAACACAATCCATATATGGATTTGAAACACAAGAAATAATTAATGCAATTTATTTTCAAAATAAATTTTGTGCATAATTTAGTCGGCATTCAACGTCTCAACTCATACTCCTCCGAATCCCTCCGGTCCACTATTGTCATCCGGATATTCAAACCTCTTAAGGTAGAGTTGGGAATTACATCAATTAACCTTACGGTTTTCCTCGAATCAAAGTCGGTTCAATAATTCTATGGTTCTAATCCAACCATCAATCTCGACCCGAAACGGTATACTTAAAGCAATTATCATGCTTATCGTCACTCTAAGTGACTAATGCTAGAATCGTCCATCTATTCCAACGACTACTAGCTTAGAAATTTCTTCACTACCACAACGATCATCACATTAAAGTAGTTCAAGTATGCACATGTACTAGTAGATTCACCATGACACTGGCCAGGTGTCACTATGAACGTACCGTACATGAATACCCTTGCTACTCTAGACGTGATTCCCGTTTCTAATAACTCTTATTGACCTAAAAACGTCCTATCTTAATGTGCTTAATGATGAATTTCACTCCTCATTTACTTAAAAGAACGCTAGTTTGAGTCTAGGTATCCACAATCAACACCTAATTCTCTCAAACTTATGCTCTGATACCAACTTGTAACACCCTCGAATTGGGAAGAGCAACTAATTAAAAAAAATTGATATTACATCCGAAACAATAGGATTCATTCCTATAATTCAAATAGATAAAAGACCTCAAATTACCAACTAGGATTATCCTCAAGCAATACATATAAAGCAAGTCTTATTACCAAGACTAAACTACCTCGGGTGATAATTATCCCGAGTACAAGTTGCTAATCCCAAGGATGAATGCGGAAAACTTCACTTAAGCTATTCACCTCACGAGCACTTTACTAGCACACGACCTTTCACACGTGTCACTAGAACTACTCCCAACCTGAGACCTGTTGCACATGCCGACAAATAAAAAGGGTTAGGCTAACGCCTAGTGAGTTCAAGAGTTTATAGCATGATTTAAATAAATCTTTAAATGAAAGTTTGCAATGTATATTATAATTTCCAAAAGGATTTATAAAAATGGATATAAACGACTCATTTTCCAACACACCCAAAATCTAGGAGAAAGTTCCCAAAAGGTATAAAGCATTTTCTAAAATGAATTACGATCCCAACTCACTCAAATACGTGAATAAACCTTTATTAGGCAAAACCTTCAAATACGGTTGACAACAAAATACTCAACCCGTAAACCATGGAAAAACCATCCATTTAATTATAACCCTTCATTTAAAACATAATACGAAGCAATACTCACGCAAACGTAAAATGTAATGAAGTTCCAAATACCGTAAATACGGAAATAACCTGCTTCATTTAGACTTTAATACACATGGAGGGGAATCCCATATTAAAGTCATCCAACCGCAGTCAAACGTATAAGACCAACAATAATAATAAAACGGGGACAATATAAGGTCCCAAATAGGTTTGCCAACGACGGGGGAGACCCGTATCCATTGAGAGTGGATGAACACAAAAGTACGCCACTCATACAATGTTAGTCGTACGACACTTCACTGCATAAAAGCCCAAGTGTCCCATACGACGCCTTACTAGTCACACCCAAAGAGACAGCTGACCTTAGTGACGTATCGATACGCATACCACCAAAGGCTCGGCCCATGCGGGGATATAACCATGGCATTGCCCCGACATGGCGAAGGTCATATTCGCCCAAAGTGCTCCAACCATGACTCAGCCCTCCTAGTGGACCCTTGAAGGTAAAGGTCATCAAACTTGGGGTTCGGTCAAATCCCGCAACACCTAGTAGGCCATCAAATAAAGACTGACTCACGTGCCTATGAATCCAATGCAACACAGTCTATAATAATAAGCCCATCCTGGAATGACTAACGCACCCGGGCATGTAAATATTAATAATGCGCAATAAATGCGATATGATGCAATATATGCAATATGGTGCAACATAAGCAAACCATAAATAAGACTCCACATCGAGCCATTAAAATCGGACAATTGTCCCCAAGACTATCTCAAAGTCAAAGCCGAGCAAAATACTCAAACTCCTTAGACCCATAAATAACGGTCATCAAATAGCATAAAAATGCATTCAAATATCGATCGGGTAACAAGTACCACAAAATCATTATTAACCCAAAACTCAACACGGGTTAAACATAAAAGGGTTTCCCAAAAGGACTCATACCCTTATAATTCTCAAAATGGTTATTGACACTAAAACGTGCATTCTCCCAAATGGTTTATAAAATCATTTATACAATTATGATTAAACCATCAAATAGACTCCATTTTGAGTACTAAATCTTTTAAGGATATATTTATGATTTCTACACATCAAATATCCCAAAAATCCCAAATATGGGTATTTTACAACATTTATGAAGATAAATATTTCAAAAGGGTTAAACTAACCAAATACCTCAACAATTGATATTTTCAAGTAAAACACACAAGCATTTGGAAAATACTATTTTTGGCATGTACAAAGTTTTTACAAATCTACTTGAACTCACCTTGCTAGATTTAGGCTAAATCTAGAGTTTCTCCAAACGTAAGCTCCTTTGATGAAGCTTGAATCTCTAAGCCAAAACCTCAAAAACCTAGATCCAAAAGTTCCAACCAACAAATATTTAGATCTAACCACAAGGAATCATTCCTTAAACATTTTATATCCCAATCTCAACTTATATCAAAAACCCTAACTTCATAAATGAAGAGGAGAGGAGATTACCTTAACCATACATGAATCCACCAACCAAAGTATCTCTAGAACCACCAAGATGAACCACAAACTCCTAATCTTCAAATGGAGTGGAAAGGGTTGGGTAAAAACCCTAGAAATCGGTGGAGAAGATGAAGTGGAAGGTTTCTTGAATGGGTTAAGGTTTTCCAACAATGGTAATGGTTAGATTTGGGGAAGAAGATGAAGAGGGGAGGAGAGGTTTAGGGTTTATTGAGGGAGAAACGTTTTTAGAGAGAGAGAGAGTGTGTGTGTGTGTGTTTTGAGGTTGGGGATGAAATGAGAGGGAGTGATGGAGGAAGAGGGATTAAAACACAAGAAAAACTCATCATACCTATCGCGGACGTCCGCAGGGTCCTTCGCGGACGCCCGACTCACTTTGGCCGAAATCCCTCAAAATTCTCTGTTGCTTCCGCGGATGGCACGCGGACTTCCGCGCATCGCGGACGTCCGGCATGTGCCTCCGCGGACGTCTGTGACTCTGATTTTGTTTCTCCAATTTTCGGGGTGTTACATTGACATATCAAGATACACAGTTTTAAATGTTGTATATTCTTTTGCACGGTGAAACTTTTCGATGTCGGCAACCACTGAAACTTCTCTCACCTTATCGAATTGATGACTACCTCCTTATATCTCAAGGGTTCTACCATTATACTCTTTGTTAGTGAACATAACAGAAATTAATACATGTGTTGTAGAACCATCCAACACGGAGGTCACATAGATGCCTTGAGCCTCTGCCGAGCTTATATCCAAACCTTCAGTTATGGGATCATCAGTTACAAAGCCGTGCCAACTTTGAAATGACCGGTGGCCACTGATACGGACCACTGTGGCCTTAAGCATGCCGAACCAATTTTGAAAGTAGAGGGTCATGTTGGTATGCTTAAACAAGTTACCATGGGATTGTGAACACTCAAAACAAGACTAGAAATATTAGTACTAACAATGGTTTTTGTATTGAATTTGGTGTTGTCGTGGAGTGGTGATGTTTTTTGAATAACCAAAACTTGTGTACAAGTATTTATAGTCGAGGGTTGGTACTTTTGGACGAAAAGGTTCAAATTGAAAAGGGCAAAATTGGGTATTCTCACAAGAAAGAAACAAAATAGGGAATAAAGAGTCTTTTGATATACAAATTGAGAATCTATTTATACTCACATGCACACTCGATTTTTGTGACTATAATTAAAGCATTTTAAAATACTACTTGTTACTAAAACTTAAAACTTCGAGGTTGCGGTGGGAGGGGTGGGTGGGTTTGGGGGTAGAGTTGGCGGTAGGGTTGGTGGATGACGTGAACGGTGGTGGCAGCTGTGATGGTTGGTTAGGGTGGGGTGGGGGTGGAATGATCGATAATATTGATTAGCATTGGTGGCGATGAAGGAAGGGGGGGGGGGTGGCGGCTCGTGGTGGTGAGGGTAAGGATGGTGTTGATTAATTTAATTCAAATGTTGTTTTTGTCCCTTAAAATCAAATTGTGAAAATATATATTACATTTGTGAATGTCAATAAATGTTCAAATCTCTCAACTATGGAATTCAACGTAATTCAATCAGTTCGATCTGTGATATTGTCAAGAAATTTGGTCAAATAAAACTATCGTTAAAATTCCATCAAATTTCTTCGAATTTTTTAGTCAATGACCCTATTTTCATCTGTGATCCATTTCTGGTTCATCGTCTTGGTGTCTTTATTTAGTGGGATAGTTTGGCATTCAATAAATTGCATCAGGAGGTTATTTGGAAGGAGATTGGTTCATGTGGTTTGTAGGTCAATTTTCGTGTAATATGTTCATTTTGGATCAATTTCTTTTCATCAACTAGTAGTAACAACATATAATTCGTGCATATGAGAAGGGGTCAATTAAAAAAACAAATTTAAAACAACCGTCTAATAGGAGCAGATCTATGAAGGTCTAACGGGTCTCGTGCTTTCGGTTAACCGATTTTCTTAAGTAGAATTTATTTGGGTATGAAATAAGCGTACACCAAACTTTTTTCAAGATACTAGAAAATACATGAAACATAAACCAAAAACACGAAAAGGTACCCTGAAATCAAATCAAAAAAGGTCTGGACCTTTGGGAATCGTCTTCAGAGGTCACTGTTTCGACTTTTGCAAGGCAGTGGGGATTTTCGTGTCTGTTCTCCATGACCCTTGAAATTAGTCAAGCTAGCCCAGAAACTCATGGTTAAGATTAAAAAAAATAAATTAAAAAGCTTAAAAATATCACTTGAATCAACCAAAAGATTTGAATAATCCATCAAGACGATACAATTCGGCTAAAAACAAATCACACAACTTGGCATACCTTTGATCCACCTTAAAGGTATACGCAAAGATAAAAAAAATCCAGTTGTGATTCATGTGTCCTAGATTAGGATATTGTCGCGGGAAAACTAAGAGGCTACAATAGCATATCGAAGCTTAAATTTGAGTTTTATTGGTTAACAATGGCGGAAGCACAATAATCCTAACTATAAATCATTGAAATTGGCTCTAAAGCTTTACAGTTTTGTACTTTATTACTATATAGCTAATTTTTAATTTATCTTATATTACTATAATTATTTTGTTTTCTGATGAACAATATTATGGACCCACCTCTAAAAATCCATTTAGTTCACAAAACTTTCTTAATTCAAGCCATTTCCATGTGTATAATATTATATGAATTCCATCAACTCTCTTCTACCATCTCTCTTGTTAGGATTTGTGTGTTTGTGTTTTCTCTTGATATCAAAATTCAGCAAAAATGGAATGGATTAATTGGAGGGTAAGTAAAAAGTATATAAGTTATTTAAAATAGAAAAACAAGGCATGGAACACCTCACAAATCCATGGTCTCCTTTTAAACCCTTTTCTCATGAAACCATCACTAAGCTTGCCACCTTATTTGCATATAATAATAATAATAATAATAATAATAATATATAAAAGAATCTCATGAAATATGAGGTTTCCACATAACCATGACATTTTATGACCTTGAAATTTATATTTTTAATGTATTTTTTAATACATAAGTCCCACATAAATCCTCATATTTTTGTCTACATTATGGGGGTGTTTGCCTGTTTGGGATTGCTTATTTAAAACAACTTATGTTTTTTTAAAGTGTTTATCAATTTATGTCGTGATAAAAAGAAGTTGGAGGTAAAAATGTAATTTGGACAAATAAGTTATAAGCAGTTTCAAATAAGTTAAAATGAATTAACTTATCAAAAACAACTTATTTGTGGTGAAGAAAAGTCATAAGCACTTTTCTTTTTTTCAATCTAAACACTAAAAATAGCTTATTTACGGTGAGGAAAAACAATAAGCAAATAAGTCAAAAAAAAAAAATCCCAAACACCCCCGATGACATAAAATTTTTATAATACAATTTGTACCGGAACGATGCATTAATTTTCTAAATACTTTAGAAGGCATGGTTTTTATATACTTTTCATTAAACCTTGTTTGTTATTCTAATTAAACCTTGTACGTAAAATGTCTTCTGGAAATCACATAGTTGGAATCGTCTAAATTCACCCATCCGTAATATGTATGTATTTATAAACATGTATCTTATCGACTTAATTAAAACCCTTTTTATTTATTTACAAATTTAGATCACTAATTATTCACATATAAATAATACACTTATAATATATGCATGACATGAATCTTTTCATATTTTGACATTTCATTTTCTTTTAGGTTTTTTTATTTGGGGTTTCGTTTCCGCGTTAAAATTCAACCTGAGTTATATATATATTTTTTTTGGAATTGGATGTTTTAAAACCACACTGAATTGACACCGAAAATGTAAATAAATCATTTTTTTTATTAAAAAGTTGTTTTTTTGAAAAGCAACACCAATTTATTAAGAGAAACCAATAAAAAATACCACAAAAAGAGCCCATTGCGAGGTGCACCAACCCCTCAAACCAAAAAGAAACGGAAAAGGAACAAAACTAGGAATACACGAAGGAAACTATGAACAACAGACCAAAAGAAAGCCAAAGAGCATAAATGAGAGGATCAATCAGAGGTCAGGTAAGGAGATGCAATCCAACAGTCCCAAGGGATAAAATCTTTACGAGATTTTCTCGAAATCCATTCATACACTTGAACCCGCATGTCGGCGAACAATGCCTCTGCAGATAACGACTTCTTTTTAAAAACCATGTTATTTCGATGACCCCAAATCAAGTGAGATGATGCCTAAATAGTTGTTTGCCAAATCCTTTTGAGTAAACCTGAAAAAGAAGTATCACTCGAATGATTTAGAACACTGTTTATGGTGTTCTCCAAATTGATGTCAAGACCCCACCAATTTCGAACCGATTCCTAGAGTTCCTTTGCGAACTTGCATCCCATGAGACAGTGATCCAACGATTCCTATATTTCATTGAAAATAGGACAAAACACTTAGTCCAAATCGATCCCTCGATTCTCTAAAGCCACTCGAGTTGGAAGTCTTCCATGGATAGCCCGCCAAACAAAGATGTTTATCTTTATGGGAAGGAGAGAGTTCCAATGAGTTTCCAAAATAATGTCACCTTCTATTAAAGATTTCTCTTCAATTAACGCCTTCAACTTATGAAAATATGTGGAATGGTTTAAAAAGCTAATTAAATTATAACGTTATACTCATCTAAGATATAATCACAACTCACAACCCACGTCCACAGTCCTAGACTCCCAATTCTTCCCATGATACACATCATCGACAACGGCTCACCACCTTCGGCCACCCTCCATAACTCAGTCGTCACCATCTCCCCTTCCCTATTCTAAGAAATAATACTCGACATAAACTCTCAGCCTTCCTTTCCTTCTCTATTATGTTATGAAATACAATTCATCAGTACATATAACGTGATATTTGAAAATGTGGAATGATTCACCAAAAAAGTTGTTCATTTTGTTTCTGTAAGTATATAATATACGACAAAATTCACACACATTCCTCGATTTTTTATGATGTTTGAACGATTGACCTGCAAGAAATTAAATTGGAATCTTACTAGTACCAAGGTAATGCTAGGTCAATGACCGTTTAGTTTATCTTAGGGGCCGTTTACCAAACGCTTACCCGAGTAAGCTCTTACCAAGTCACATTATCTTACCGGATGCATATGGCAAGGACCAAGAACTTACCCGACAAGAGCGAATGCAAGGACAAGAGTCTTACCCTGGTAAGTGATGACGACGACTCTTTACCACGGTTAGCACTTACCAGGTAAATTGTTGCATACAATACCGTTTTGGTGGACTAAAATCTTACCCGGTAAGTAAGTGGATAGTTATTAATTTTGCCGGTAAGCGCTTACCCGGGTAAGCATTTGGTAAACGGCCCCTTAGTATCTAATTCATTTATTGTTAACCTTTTTTGCATTTTTTATACTCTATTTTAGAAAAATATAGCATAACTGTTGGAGATGTTCTAAGATGAAAAAGTGGTTTTTTTAAGAGCATCTTCATTAGCTATGCTCTAATTTTTTTAAATAGAGTATCAAAAGTCAAAATATCGATTTTTTAGGAAGATGTCTTAGGCTTTGCCTAGACTAATCCCTTGACAAATTATGACTGTAAGACATTAGCCCTGATTAAACCTCAGTGGCCACAAGTTGTGTATGTCTGGATTCGAACCCTGGGCAGATAGATATTCCGCCACATCCCCCAAGGCCTTAACCAGTACGCCACAACCCTTGTGGTTAAAAAAAATTACTTCTAACTCTAAATCTCTAACAACTATTCTATTTTAGAGATCGTATCATTGATTATATTATTGAAATAATCAATACATTAATAAAATGTTATTTCTCTCTTCTAAACATTTTACTTGGGTACATCTTATTGGTAAAAAGATAAGATTATTATTTCTCTTTTCTTAAAAAGAGTTATAAAGATTTTTATCTTTACTTTCATCTTTTCTTCATTTTAATATAGAATATATAGATGTTCAATAAAAAAATTATGTATTTTTTTAAATAAAGATAGCGGTTAGAACTTGCAAGAATAAAATTAAGGCAAGTTCAAAATCATACTATAAACGAAGAGAGTAAAAGGAAAAGAATCGGACCAATCAAGGTCTTACTTTCTACGCACCACACAACTCAACCATGGCAGCTCTCCCCCTCCTCCACCGTCTCCCCCTCCCTCTCAACCCCTCACTAAACAACCACCGCCGGCAACTTCCTAACCGCCGTAACGTTTTTCCTACCTTTTCATCGCCACAACTCCTCCGCCGACAACAACCTCATCTCCGCAAAAAACCGAGCTTCATCACCACCGGCGCAGGTTACATAACAGGTCCGGCCTCTGATGCAATCATCGCCGCCGATGATCCGAAGATAGATGAAGTCGATTCTGGACCGGAACCGGTACAACGGTCTAATGCTATAAGTTTGGGGCTATTATTCAGGCTTTTATCCCGCCATAAACTGAGAGTTGCTGCTTCGATCCTTAGTCTCATATGCTGTACCACTTGTACTCTTTCAATGCCTATATTATCCGGTAAATAGGACTTCAACTTAATTACTTCTTTTCAGTTCTTCACGTTGAGTTTTCCGCCCTTAAATATGAAATTAGTTCGTTAATTATAAATCAAATCCATTGGCACTGAATTATTCGCATTGTTCTACAAATGCAATTCAGTTGACGAAGCTTTACTTCAAATCACGATTGAAGCTGATTTTGATCCAATTTTGGGATCACTTTTGAACGAGTGGAATTGGATTCGCCAAGCATACCCAAGGGACCAGCTTGATTATGCCTAGGAAATTGAAATAAGTGCTCAAATGACCATTTGTTTGGGTAGGATCTAAATTCTTAATGAATTTTTGTCGTTGAGGTACTTGTAGGGAGGTTTTTCGAGGTGCTAATAGGTAGAAGAGCGGAACCTTTATGGCAGCTTCTCAGCAAGGTTGGAGTCCTATATACGCTGGAGCCAATCTTCACAGTTATTTTTGTTGTAAATATGAACACTATATGGGAGAAGGTTATGTCAAGCTTAAGAGCTCAAATATTTGGCAGCGTATTGATTCACAAGGTAATATCATCTGTTTATATCTTACTGGATATGTTTTACTTGCATTTTTAGGCCATCTATAGTAGTTTGTACTTGGACCTGATTGTTCTTGTAGTTTAATAAATGCAAACCATGGTGATTGCATTATATCCATATTTAGTTACACTTTTTGATAATAATGTAACTTTTCGGAAGTCTATATACAACACTTTTCATAAAGGCTTGCTGTTCTAGTACACAAGTTGTGACATCTTGCCATTTCAGTCCATCACAAGGGGTGTTTTCTGGCTAACAAGTCCGTCCTCATCTACAAGCGTAGCTTTAATCTTTTAACCTATAATTGCATCTGAATTCTTTATCATAGAGATATTTTTGGCCAAGGTTTAATACTTTTATCTCATTTCTGCAGGTGGAATTTTTTGACAAATATAAGGTATGGATGCAAACTCGTCTTTACATTGTACCAAGTTGATGAATTTATCTGTCCCTAACTCCCTATAAATTGTTATTACTTTTGTTTATGATTTCTTCAAGCAAATGGGACGTGACAAACTCCCCTACTTAACATTTTGGCTTCCTCATCACAACTACTAACTCGACGTTTGTGCTTTGCTCATGATAGGTTGGCGAACTCACTGCTTTATTGACATCTGATTTGGGTTCCTTTAAAAACATTGTGAGTGAGAACATTTCAAGGGATCGTGGTTTCAGGGCGCTAACCGAGGCAAGCTACTCTACACTAAGCAAAAGTGAGCTTGTGCTTATTTCTATTCTTCTTTCTCAATGAGAAAGTGAGGCTTCTTAGAGCATCAAATTCTCCAAAATGGAGAAAATAGGGCTTTTGGGAATTTTTTTGCTCCAATAGATTTTCCAAAACTTTCTCCAAAATAGAGAGTAGGAGAGTGATTTTAATTTTCTCCAAATTTGGAGAACTCTCCAAAAATGATTACCATGAGAGAGAAATTATCTTTTATTGAATTCCACCAATAAGAAACCTTGAAATGAAATGTTTAGGAGAGAGAAACAATATTTTATTAAATACATGGAATATTTTAATAATATAATTAATGATGAATTCTCCAAAATGGAGAATCTGTTGGAGTTGAATGAGATTTTGGATTTTGATTCTCCATTTTGGAATTTTCTTGGAGAATCCGTTGGAGATGCTCTGATAGAAAAAGAAAACAAGCTTTAATAAACAAGTACTGCCTACTTCTATGTGCTTTTTAATTATTTGCTTCCAAACTTTGTGGTAAATCTTCCTTTGTTTTGACCATTGCATTTGTTTTGCTGTTGAAATGAGTTGATAAAGGTTTGATAAGTTAAAGGAACACATAAACGATACTCCTTAAAGGGTGACACCTGTGCAAAAGTCCTTGGTTTGTGAGGGTTGGGAAGTGAGGAAACAAACTTTTCCTTGTCAATGGCAAAGTGGTTGTTTCTATGACTTGAATATACGACTGAAGTCACTAAGGAGTAACCTTAAGTTTGATTTCTATTTGTAAATTGCACCACTTTTCACCCATCAAATTAATAAAAATCTTTATAACTCCATAAGACCTTGTGGCATTTGCAAAAAATTTGGTGCCAAGAATGTAAAACAGTTCATATTAATTTCGTACATCAGTTGTACATATTGTATTGTGTATGCTATATTTATAATACAATCTTAATAAGATGTCTGGCCTTTGTTCTCTATACAGGTTGTTGGGACAATGTGCTTGCTGTTTGTGCTAGCCCCCCAACTTGCACCAATTCTGGGTGTACTTATGCTTGCGGTATCTAGTTTAGTTGGTAAGCAATTGTTGGTTCTTTATCTGAACTTTCTTTAATAATTCAAAGGCCTTTTTTCTCCACCATCGAAATGTGCTATGTTTGACTGGGCTCATAGTTTAAAAGTGTTATAGTAAAATGTCTAAAATGGCCTTCAATATGTGTATCTCAGCTGTATACAAGAGATCAACTGTGAAGGTGTTTAAAGCTTATGGCTCAACCCAAGCTTCAATAGCTGATTGTGTAACCGAAACGTTTTCTGCAATCCGTACAGTGAGTTTTTAATTTATTTCTCAACTCTTGGTCATTGTATCTTTCTTAAGGTCCCCCCCCCCCACACACACACACAATTTTGATTTTAACAAAGTTTGCTGAATCTGCTATAAAAGAAGAACCTATAAGCTAAAATTCATACTGCTATTGATGATATTTTCAGGTAAGGTCATTTGGAGGAGAAAAACGCCAAATGTTAACATTTGGCAACCAGGTTAGATACTCGGTATCCATGGATGATCCAGATCGACCCATTATAGCTGCAACCATCTAATGTCTAGTTTATTGTTTTTGGGTTAGGTACTTGCTTATCAGAAAAGTGGGATCAAGCTTGGATTTTTTAAGTCTATTAACGAATCAATAACTAGAGTTGCAGTATATGTATCTTTAATGGCCTTATATATTCTTGGAGGAAGCAAAGTTCAGGCGGTAAGCAGTGTATCTCTTTCTGTTTATATCTTATCTTTTTAAACAAATATTTAAATCAATTCTTCTTTTCCAGGGTGAGCTCTCTGTGGGAACTGTTGCTTCTTTTATCGGATACACTTTCACTTTAACATTCGCTGTGAGTACTTTTATTTGGTTTCTTTCGTTTCACCATTTTCTTCTTTCGTTGCCAGCTGAATAATACATGTTTATTTTTAGGTTCAAGGACTGGTTAACACAGTAGGGGATCTGAGGGGAGCTTTTGCTGCTACAGAGAGAATTAACTCTGTCTTATCTGGGTCAGACATTGATCAAGCACTAGCTCGTGGTTTAGAAAAAGACATTAGGCAAGAAGTAGGGACAGATGATAGCTTAAAAATGTTTTTCATCAGTGACCTTAATGATAAAAGGCGATCTCAGAACATGAGGTATATGTCATCTTTAACAGCATCCAGCAGTGTTCGTAGTCTTGCAGAATCTGGTGATATATATCTTGAAGGTATCTATCTACATAAATGGTCTCATTTCAGACATTTAAACTTCAATATTAACATCTAGTTATCTTACTCTTATGTTGTTATTCAGACGTGCACTTCTCGTATCCGTTGAGGTCTGATGTAGAGGTTCTTCGTGGTCTTGATTTGACACTAAAATGTGGAAGTGTTACTGCTCTAGTGGGCTCAAGTGGAGCTGGAAAGAGTACCATTGTACAGCTTTTGGCACGGTTTTATGAGGCAAGTATCTATGAATTTTATGGCTGAAGATTGAACTCTGTAGCTTAATCATTAAGTCTCCTATGTTTGCAGCCGACTCAAGGTAGGATAACAGTTGCAGGAGAGGATTTGAGAACATTTGATAAGAGTGAATGGGCCCGCGTAGTCTCCATAGTCAATCAAGTATGCTCTTTGATTTCCAAGTACCTAATTACACACATTATTTGATAAAATTCGATAAAATTTGTTAAAATTTGGCAGGAACCTGTTCTTTTCTCGGTCTCCGTGGGAGAAAACATTGCATATGGGCTCCCGGATGAAAATGTATCAAGGGATGATGTTATAGCGGCAGCCAAAGCTGCCAATGCTCATGATTTTATAGTATCACTCCCAGAGGTTTGTCCTCTGTAGATATTTTTCTAATGTTTGTGCTATTATCTTTTTTCTAATGTTTGTGTAATCTTGTTTAATGAAGGGTTACGATACACTTGTTGGTGAAAGAGGAGGTTTACTAAGTGGGGGTCAAAGGCAGGTAAAATGTTAAATATGAATATGCTGAGTATGAATGTTTCACAAATTACAAATCTACCCGTGCTGAATCTTTACACCAATTTTCAGAGAGTTGCTATTGCTAGGGCTCTGCTCAAGAATTCTCCTATCTTGATACTCGATGAGGTATGCCATCAGTGTTCATTAATACATCTTATTCATTAAGGCTACGTTTGGCAAACTAGCTGATAAGCATGCTGTTGGCTGAAAAAATAGCTGATGGATTGAGTAATCACGTTTGGCAAAAACTAGTTGATAAGCTAGTTGGTAAATGTAAATGAGCGAAAAGGACTTGTTAAACATTACTCAATTCTAAAACTATGTAATATAAAATCAAAATAAAACACTAATATATATTTTATCGTATTAAGATTTAAAACAAGTAGTAACAAAAATAAAGAGTTCTCCACTTATGTACGTTTATTGAACATTCTTTGCATTCCACATCATAAAAAAATGAATGGAAGATACTTCGTTTTTAAGAACGATAGAGTTTTGGGTCATGTAGGTAAAGTACTAAGGGCATAATTGGAACAAAGTGGAAAAAATCAATATGTTGGTTTTGATTTCAGGCCACGAGTGCTTTAGATACAGTCAGCGAGCGGTTAGTCCAGGATGCTCTTAACCAGCTAATGAAGGGAAGAACAACATTGGTGATTGCTCACAGATTAAGCACAGTTCAAAATGCAGATCAAATTGCTCTGTGTTCAGAGGGGAAAATTGCAGAGCTGGGCTCTCACTCCGAGCTATTGGCAAAAAAGGGCCAATATGCCTCTCTTGTTGGTACACAAAGGCTTGCATTTGAGTGAGAAACAACAGCCGCTTCAATCCATGTACAACACATCGTAAGTGTGACTTGTTATTTCACTTTTTAATAATTAAGTGATAGTTTTACTCTTAATAATTGAGAGTGTAATGAATTTCTCTATCTCATAATTAAGGGTATAATTGGAAAGTAAGCACTTACTTTTGAAAGTGGACACTTACCGTTAGAAAATGGGTAGGAGGAAATAGGGTAAAAGAATCGATCAGGTAAATGAATTTCTTGAGAATTGTGTGGGTTCACTTTCCGAATTGGTATTTCGACTCCTGGGTTTCATGAAATTCAATCTGGGATAAGACTCAAGAACACTAACGATTTTAGGCACAAAATCGAGAGCAAATTACAGGAGAGTATACGAAGGCTGCTCAAAATTGTGTATCTCAAAACGTAAGTATATAGGGTATATATACTAGTTCCAATTGTGAAAGAAGGAAAATAATTGAAATGGCGATCATGGCTAATTATTAGCGGTAATGGTTGGTTACAATCGTTTTAGCTAAGATCATGGGTTGGACATAACTGCACAGGATGTGCAGGTCCATAGCTCTGGTTACACGAGACCAGAAGTAGCCAACCAGAGTCCCGACCAGAAGCATGACCAACCAAAGCCTCTGGTCTGACCAACCGGAGGCCTCTGGTCCATGTTTTCCATAACTAAGTCTGAAAACATACTTCTCGATCTTAAGCTCAAAAACTGATCATAACTGAAGTTTTCCTTTATTCTGATCACGTTTTTCCGCTGCATTCCAAGTCCAAAATTCTGTAGAGCTTTTGGGCTCTGCCCTTTGGACCCCGTTGACCCTCGCCATTTCGTCGTGACCGGGATCACACTTGTCTTATAACAAGTGTGCGCTTCACACCGCCTACCTTGTATTACATCACAGTTTGAAACAATTGAAAGTTTTTGATTCATCTATCATTATAGACAACACTAACAAGGATAAAGTCACAACTGTATAAAAAGAAATTGATTAATCATCTGCACCATTGGCACTCGTGTTAATTCCAATTACACTTAAATGGCCGGTGACACTAAAATCACCAACACTTACTTTAGGACAAAACTGAAATAGAAATGTGGACACTTGTTTTAGGACAAAGGGAGTATAATATTGGTTAATTTTAGGTTGCAGCGTATGCATTAGAAAAAAAAGCAAGAAGTAGGAAGCCAGTATTTGCATTACATTTGACATAATTTCCTTCCTGCAGTTACTCGTTTTTTCTTCGGGTTCAAGATTTCCAAGAGGTTCGGGGAGATGCTGATAGAGAACACACAAAGCTTCAATAGTGAAGGATGATAACAAAAATACAAATGTCAACTGTAAGTACATGCTTGCGTGATATTGTACATCAACATATGGTATGAAAACATTAAAAAGTTTTGCCTAAAGAAGCATAATTTGAAAATGTTGATGTTGAACTTTATGCTGTTATAGGAATGCTGAACTATAACATCTGAATCCATATTTGTAATCTGTATAGATGCAGAAATGAATGAAACAAAAGTGTATATGGTAAGGTAAGACTTTTAAATAAAACCTATAATGAATTCCTAAACAAATATCTTAGTCCTTGGAGAAGGTGATTGTAGCATTTAAGATGGCAAGACATTCAGTTGGAAGATCGAGGAAAGAATTCATTAGGAAATCATCAATTTGCTCAACAGTTGCCACCCCAACTAGCCTGCACTTCCCTTGTTCATCCAGTCTTTCTCCATTTCCACTCCTTACAGTCCCTTTTGATTCCTCTGATGTTAATAGTGTCTCCACCAACAATGGTGGAGCTTTGTAGATGCTCCCCACTGAAAAATAGAATTTGGCCTTGAACATAAGATCAACCTACATTAAGACCAACACTTTAGTTCTTGAAATGAAACAAACAACAAAAGATCATCAAATTTAGGGGCCGTTTACCATACGCTTACCCGGTAAGCGCTTACTGGGTCATTTATCTTATTGGATGACCATGTCACGAACCGAGAATCTAACCCGGTAATAGGGTTGGCAAGGACCAAGAATCTTACCCGGTAAGTGAGGGTGGCGACTCTTACCCTGTTAGCACTTACCAGGTATATTGTTACATACGACACCGTTTTTGATGGAGTAGAATCTTACCCAGTAAGGTAATTGAGAGTGTTAGACCCTTACCGGTAAGCACTTACCGGGTAAGCGTTTGGGTAAACGGCCCCTTAGGAAAACAATATATCAGTTTTCAGCTTGCATCTCTAGAAGCAGGGCGAGTTATCACTACAACAAAATCCGCTTTACAGGATGCCAAAAAAGTCTAAATGTTCTAATAATCTGCCTTATGTAAAGGTGTTACAATAGGATGACAGGACGTATTTAGACATCGTAACTAGTTTTTAAGGACACTTCTGAAATAAAATATTTTATTAGTTTTTTTTATGGACACTTTAGCAAAATATCTAATGAACACATTTTTTATAGGATGCTTGTTTTTATAAGATGCTTTTTCAAATAATGCTATAAAAAGAACTATAGAACATTTTACTTCAAAATTATTATAAAAAAACTTGTTAGGCACATTTACATAGGACGCATAATTGTTTGGTCCAATAAAACAATTAATTTAGACATTTTTTGCATCACATAAAGCCGATCTGGTTTTCGTGTTCTTGTTTCAACATGAAAAGTAGGAATTAATGGAATAATTAGGGGATGGATGAAACTCTACCTTGCCAGATTCTAGGTTGATGATCCCTCGAAAGATCTCAGGAACAATCTCAATTTTGAGGAAAGGTGGCAGTGGCAAGCCCAGGAAGTTGGTCGTTGCAGTGGTCAATGACGGGATGTAAAGGGTATTTACGTCAAAATCAACCGATGTTTCACCATTAAAGTCAATCCCCATCATCTTTTTCCCCACCCCACTACCCTCTCCCCCATTCGCATTATATTCGAAATCCGGATATCTGGCAATACCAAGCTTGCAGGCCTCTAAAGTCTTGAATCTTACATTATATACATCTTGGGTTACTAAAGTTGACATGGAAATGGATGGTCCTTGATCTTGATCTTGGCTTTTGTATGCTGCTATGGTTGTAGGTTGGAGCTTTGGTAATAGAATATGAGAAAATGGTGGTTTGGTTATTATGGGGATTTTGAATAGGATTTGAGGATGTGAAGAAAACTGAATTTGGAACCCCATTTGGAATTATGAATGGAATCCAAGAGAAAATTGGTTTAAATATTTTGGGAAGTTGATGTGGGAAATTTTGTGGTTCTCATGCTTCCATCAACCCTCATCTTTTTCAGCCTGCCAAATGAACCTTATCTCCAATGCAGTGGAAGTTTTAGTAAATTGCACTTACCTCCCCTCGTCATGTACTCGGAGGGCTTCTGATCGGAAGTATTAAGCAGTAATTAATGAGAATAAAAAAAATGTTTGATTTTATATAATATAATGGGCTCATAAATGCATTTCTACCTAGTAATTTCATCCTAACATCAAAACCTAATTTTTACTTTCTCAGTGTATGAGTTGACCTGATTCTAACATTAAACGGGGTGCAAATAGCATTGCCCATACGACCATGCCTATACAAGTCAAAATATTTCTCGACACACGAAACAAAACCAATAGTGAAATATTTGCTAGCATCACTTGGATGAAGGATTTTGTGAGAAGGGATTTGCGTCTTTGATCATTTTTAATTGTTGTTGATCTATTGGTTCAGATTAAGTTCCAAAATAATCCATGAATTAGTTTAAAAGGGTATTTTCAATCGATCTATAACTAGAATTGATCCAAGAGTAAGGATCCATTCTTACCCATCTCACAATAACTACTATTTTAACGAAAACCTTCTCGCACTTAATAGTGGTGGAGTAGTAGTTGACAACATTACTTATGAAGTTTTTTATTTAGATATTTTTATTTAAAGTTTCTAATTTAAGATTTTGGTTTAGGTTTTTCATTCAGAAGTTTTGATATAGATATTAATTTCAGTTTGATTTAATGGCCTGTTTGTTAGCAGCTTAATGAGCTTAATGAGACTCATAGCTTATTCAGCCATCTATACATGACGGTTTGGTAGTGGCTTAATGATATAGAAAGTGACTTATTTATTAAGCTTTTAGGAGGGAGCTCTATGCAGAAAGCCAAAATTTATCCAAACCAGTCTCTCCCAATTAAAAAACATGGTCCTTCCATCTATGAAAACACCCTCCCAAACAAAAACTTTTCCAATCTATACAGACAGATTATTAATCACACAGACAACTTTATTCATACATGACTTAATGAAAAACCAACCCAACACCCCTAAAGATAGGTTTTAAGATTTGTTTCGGGAAGATGAAGATTGAAAAATGAAAAGAAAATTGTTAAATACGACAAAGACGTGGCATTTAGGTATAGGTCATCATTTTTTTTTAATTCTAAATATGACGTGAAATTTTGGTTTTCGTTTACTTGGCCATATCATGATTAGCATGTGATCAAGTAAAATAAATCCTTAAATATGTAAAATGTTTGTTTTTTAGACCTTGAAATTTAATTCAATTTTGATGTAATTTTTCTCTTAATTTAAATAGCAAATGTAATAATATCTTACGGACCTTTATTTAGTTAAAAGTTCTTTGGTCTAACAACCAGCCTGGTAAGAGGCCTAACAACTCCAAGTCTAGCCCACCACCCAGGTTCAAGAGGATTCATCTTGGGTTGGTTCATCTTGACCATCGCCCGGCTCACAACCCAAAATTGGACCAACGATTTTCGTCGCAAAATTGCTCCGATTTTGACGACGACTTATTTGCTAAATTAATCCATCTAAGCTTAATGCATATTAGGAGTGACTAGAAAGTCATCCGATGCAATTCGGATCAAGTGATCATTATTAGAGATCCAATTGTAATTGGATTAGATCATATCCAAATATGGAAATCCAAATTAGATTGGTTGATTCTTGAATGACTATCCATAATCAATAAAATTATAAAATAGAGCTTATTCAATCAAATTCTCCATCCAATTACCATCAAGCTAATAAATAAATAAATACAAAAATAATATTTTATGATCTTGTTTTTAGTTGATATTTGTATTTAGTGTTTTTCAAGAAATTAAGAAAATATATAAATAATTGGTTCAAATGGTGGATTAATAAGTTAACTTTTGGATCAAAATATTGAATGGATCTAATCTAATCCAAATGGATAACCAATAGTAGTATCTGATGGATGAAACTGATCGAATCTAATCAATCATTGGATTAGGTGGGATTGATTGTTCAATGTTAGGCTATGTTTGGCAAACTAGCTGATAAGCTAGCTTATGACTTATAAGCTAGCTGGTAGCTGATAAGCTAGTTGTTGACTGATAAGCTAGCTGGTAGCTGATAAGCTAGCCGATGAAAAAGTCACGTTTGGCAAAAAGTAGCTTATAAGTATTTAAATGACCAAAAATGACATATTAAAAAAATAGTTAAAAATAATAATTAATATTAATGAGGGCATAATTGAAATATTTACAAAAAGCTACCCATAAGCTACTTCAAGTAGCTTTTCAAAAAGCTAGCTTATAAGCTAGTTTATGGTTGTACCCCAAAAATAAGCTAGCTTTTTTTTGCCAAACAATGCCTTAATTGGATTGCATCCAATAGGAAAATCCAACATCCAATGGCAGATTGGATGGATTCGATCAATTTAAATTCATTGTATTTTAAACGATGAACACCCCTAGATACATATTTTAACATGAACTTCAAATGTCGTTGAAGTTTGACATTTTAACATTTGGTCTAACGGGGTGGCATGAAGACTAAAAGGGTGGAAGACTGATGAAGAAGGGAGGTGTTGGGGGTGCCACATGAAAGCAAAAGGGATAGTGTGTGTTATTTAAAGTTGTATGATACAAGCCTTCTTAGGACCACTTATAACGTCCTCAACTGTTATTTTCAGAGTTTTACAAGATCAGTTGAGAAAAATAAGCCTAATTGTCAAACAAAAGTCGTTTTAAAATTCTTAAATTTTAATTTAAGTTTATATTACTTTTCATTATACACTTTGGGTCATGCTATACAAATAAAACATAACGTATTCTTTGAGCTTATTGTAGAAGTCTCATTTGAATATGTAAAAAATAACTTATAAGCTAATTTATTGAAATATAACTTGGAATAGCCTTTCAATCAATTCCACAAGTGTTTTGTCATTTTCCTCTAATTATAACTCTCAGTGATTTTAATTTTAATTTATTATTAAATATAGATTATTAATTAATTCTAATAACAAATTATTCATTAATAATAATTACTAATAATTTTACATTATTATTATTATTACCTTTATTAGTATATTTAATCGTCAAAAGATAAATATAATAATTTTAAAAACTTTACTATAAATTATATAAAAGTTCAAATTATATTTTTCTTTTGTTTCATAATAATAAAAATTTTATAAATACTTCAAAAAGTATTTAATATAATTATTATTTCAATATATCCTAATAAATTTAGTATACATATTGTATTTGGCTATTTAAAAATTTATAATAAGAATAATAAATAAATAAATAATATAAAGTTTTATTAATTAATATGTTATATTATGTAATATATTTACTATCTAATCTGCATCAATTAATATATCATACTATTACTGGTTTGTTTTAAATAATATTATAAAATATTAAATTTAACTAATTTCTTAAATGTTTGATTATGTATTTTTCATTTAGTTCTATTAATACAATCAATTTATTAACTAACTTATTATCTATCATTTAATTTTGGTAAATTGACTTAAATAGCCATTTTGTCAACTCAAATTAATCTCGTCATTCTTTTTCCGGCTAAACGATAATTTTTTTTAAAAAAATTGGTCAAATTTCCTTTTAAAAAGATTTACCAGGGTCTTTTTGAATCTAGGTCCGTTTTTAAGTAGAAATTGAACAAATTCAATTTTTTTTATCGTTTAGCTAGGTCCGCAAGTTACAGATCTGAATAGAATATTACGAATGTAGTGACATTTGGATCAATCCATAAGATGAATGACTAGGAGACCAATATGAATGTGTAAATGGTCATTTGAGTAAGTTTCCCTTTGGTTTATTAGTTAACAACTACCAGCAACTAACTCATCAACCAAAATTTTATATGAAACCCTAACGTTGTGTTTTCGAAACTCTTTTTACGAACGAAAGGAAAAAAAGTTAAAGAAAAGGGGAGAAAGTAAAAGAAAACTATCTTCTCAAAACTATTTTAGAAGATAAAAGAAAAGAAACCGAAGAAAAAAAATAATAAGTATTCCTAAAACTTTCCTCCCTAATGTAAAAGAAAGCAAATTAAAATCATTTAAAAAATTATTAAAACTACACAACGAAGGATATAATTTAAAGAATATATTTATAAAAATAATATCTTTTGCTTTCTCTCCTATTCAAGAAATTAAACCATTTATTTTTCATTCTTTTTTTCCTTTTCATTTTTTAGAACACAAATAAAAGAATTACTTTTTCTGTTTCTGTTTCTTTCTTTCTATAAAAAATGAGAAGGATGTTCGAGTTAATTTGTTATATTTAACGTATATAAGTATCATATATTAAAAAAAAATCTTTTCTTTTTCCTAAGGATTAAAGAAGACAACGTAAGCGAATGACGTATGTTAAAAATTTGTGAAATCTTTTTGGTGGTAGTGAATGTTGATTATGCAAACAATTGACTTCTTTCGGTTACAAAAATGCAATGCGGTGACAGCAAAGAACAATCCACAACACAGACGTAGTCCCCAACACGTGACCCAAGAATAATCCAAGATCAAATCACGACCGTCGATATCCAGTTGAATTGAGGGCCCCCCCTTTTTGTAAGGAATTCGCATAGGATAAGTGGGTCTGCTCTTGTCTAGGGTTTGTTCCAATTCCAATTCCACCATTCACATATAACCCCTCTTCCTTCTTTTCACCAAATTCTAAGTTTGTTTTAATTCAATTTTATCTAAAATGGCGTCGATTGATAACAGAAATATTGAATCTGATGAGGAAGAAGAAGTTAGCAACACCGCTAGAATTCTGTCAACATCTGATCCGTTACTCGGTGATCCACCGGTGTACACCATCACGGCGGTTCCACACCGCCATAACTCGCCGCCGATGGAAGTTAATCTCTTCAAGGAAGAGCCGGTGGAGAACGATTTGGAAGGTTCGATTCCTGTAGCCATCGTCCCAATGCCAACACCAAATAAACAAATTGCGGTGGCGACGCCGCGTAGGGCGTCGAAAGACCGTCACACCAAGGTGGAGGGCCGTGGTCGGAGAATCCGCATGCCGGCGGCCTGTGCTGCTAGAATATTCCAGTTGACAAGAGAACTAGGTCACAAATCCGATGGAGAAACGATTCGGTGGTTGTTGGAGCACGCCGAACCGGCGATTATTGAAGCTACGGGAACCGGAACGGTTCCGGCGATCGCCGTTAACGTTAACGGGACGTTAAAAATTCCGACGACACCAAGTAACGCAAGCGATGGGGAAGGTGCTGCGAAAAGACGGAAAAGGGCTTGTAATAGCGAGTTTTACGATGTGAACGATTCAGCTTCTTCCAATTTTGCCCCTGTAGCGCCGATTGCTCCGCAAGGTCTTGTCCCCGTTTGGACCATGGGTGCACCACCCTCCGCCGGTATCCACGGCGGTGCTTTCTTCATGATTCCACAAAACGGTATCGTCGGACCGTCCTCCACCCATCAACCTCAGTTGTGGGCCATTCCCGCCGGTGCAACTCCCGTTTACAATGTGGCGGCGAGACCGATTTCTAGTTTTGTGTCAGCCATGCAACCTGGTGTTAGTTTGGGTGGTGGTGGTGGTGGTGGTGGTGGAGGAGAAATTCAAACACCGTCAAGGTCGGTGTCGAACCACAGTGGTAGTGAAGATAAGTCGGGGAGAGTTTCAACGACCATGGCGCCGAGCTCAAGCTCTGTGTCGACGACGACGACGATGCTGAGAGATTTCTCATTGGAGATTTATGACAAAAGGGAGCATCAATTCATGGTTGGTTCATCCATTCATCAATCTCCATCTTCTAAACCTTCATCCTAATTATGTTTTTTTAATCTTACAATCACATAATGTTAAATTCTTTTGTTGGTTAGGTTCATCATGAGAAATTTTCTTTGTAAATGGATTTAGGTGGGGAGAAAGAAATGGCTTTTTAGATTATCAAATCGTGAAAAAAAGTATACTTTCTGTTGCACAAGGTATAAATTTTTAAAGCACTTGGCCTTTAGAAAGGCAAACAACATAATAATCAAAATCTATATACAATATAAAGAATTTTATATAACTATGTTATACTCGTTAACTAAAAAAATAAAATGTATATAATAATTTACAAAGTAATTCATAAATATTGTAGTGGAAACTACTTTTGAAAATGCATTTGAATTGTACGTGTGTAGAAGATAATTACAACCTGATATTGCGTGATTAAAAATGTGCGTCAATATCTCTTAATCTTACCTTCAAAATGTTAATTGATTTTGAAATTATGTCATGTTCAACCCAATTGAACTCAACTCTCAAAATTCAAAAGTTTAATCCTTGCAATATTTTAAGCTATTTTGTGTCGATTTATGGGTAGGATTTAAAAAAAATGTAACTTTATTGTATGATAATAGTTATGTTGGTGAGAAAAATGTTTATTAAATGTGATATTTTATAGATGGATGGGGATCACGTGGGGGAGGACACGTGCGCAGTGGGACCACCATGTGATGGACCTTTGGGATGTGGGAGCCATATTTAGCTTTTGAGGCGGCCAAGGTGGGTCCACAAAGCTTTTAGGCGGGGACCTAGGCACTTCTAGCCTCTGGTGGTGACACGTGTTGGTGGCTAGCTGTAAAAGAATGGGACCAAAGAAAACGTGTAGGTGTGGTGTGGGGTCAGGCGCCTTGTGTGATACTGATAGGATAGGATAGGATAGGGCGGGCCAAAAGCAAATGATCCACACCGCTTTTTTTATACTTATAGTACCCGATCCGGTACCTAGTAACTAGACCCGACAAAAATGGGTTCGGGTTTATGGAATTGGATTCGAATCGGTTAGTTAGGTCTCTCACCCTAAGGCCATCAGTACCCTATGAGAGAATCTTTCAAAGATTCCAGCGCCACATCAGCTTTTCTCCCATTCTTCACTCGATCCCTAACAATCCCTAAACACCCTTACCCCATTCCCTCAAATCCTTTTGCCACCTCATTTATTTTAATTCTTTTATTTATACATTTAATTATTTAACAAAATAAAAATATTTATATATTTTTTAATAAATAAAAATAAGATAAATAATAAAAATAAAAATTCATACCATTCATTAAAAATAAAAATTACAAAATACAAAACACTACCAATTATGAAATTTTTGAATTTGCTCTTTTCTCGCTAAAGTAACCCTCAAAGCGTTTCCCGTAAGGTGATCATGCGGGGTCATGAAAAACTCGAAGTCTTTCTCAAATCGTTTTGAGCGTTCGATTTCGAGTTCTTGTTCCAACCTATGTCGTTCGAGTTTTGAGCGTTCGATTTCGAGATCGAGTTTTTTCATTTTGTATTCCATTGTATCATCAATCTTGTCGTTGAACGTCGTCAACAACTGAGTAACACTTTCGTCCGTATTCGCCCCGGACGTATTACTCGTTGATGATTTTTTTGCCTTGTTTCTCCCGATGGGTCGTTGAATTTGCTCGTCATCGTCATCATCGGAAGGTTGGGTACGTTTTGAACCCCGCGATGAAGTTGTCGTCATCGTTGGAACGGCTCCCCATTTTGGACATTTTTTTAGGACGTCCCAAGCTTGTTCGTGAGTGAAAGCAACTTTATGGCGTGCTAGATACCGTTCGTGTGCCGTTCGGGATATATCGGCCTCACTCATCCCGCTTGATCTATTATTGAGCAAGTTGTTGTAGATGCCGCCAAACGAATTAACTCTTTTATTGAGGTCGTTGAACTTGCTATTGAGTTGATGGGTTGATCTATAACCTGGTTCACGACCCATGCGAGTAAAGAACACATGCCCGATTCGGCCCCAAAAACTTCCTACATTTATGTAAATTAAGTATAAGAATAATAATAATAATAATAATTGTTGGTCCCAACTATTGATTAGCAATGGTAAACAAGTATTGTAGAAGGGGGGGTTGAATACAATACACAAAAATTTCACTTAATTTAATTCTTTTATTGAAAAACTTCAAATAAGAATTACACACAGAAACTATTGATTGTTGCGGAACAAAACAGATAAAATCTACTCAAACAATCTAACACACAGTCACACAGAGAATGAAGAACAATTGTAACACACTAAGAAAACAAATGAACTTCTTGAGAGAGAAAGGCCAGCACTTGAAAGCTTGAGAGTCTGTAAAAACTGGTTGAGTTGCAAGGTTGAAGATGATCTCCTTTTATAGTGTCTCATGCATTGAATGCATGGACACTTGTCAAGCAGCACTTGGATGGCAGGATGGAAGCAGCTCTTCTGAAAAGTACTGGGATGTACTTTTGTCTTTGTATGTTTTGTCTTGAAGCGTTGACCTCTTGTTGAATCTGAACTTTCTTGAAAGAGATAACAAATCCAAAGACCTCTTTTTCTGATCCTTGGATTATGTCTCTGTCATTGCAAGATATCTCAAATATTTTGCAGAGAGAGCAGAATATACCTGTTGTAAACTGTTGGCCTAGGATGTCTTCAAGGATATCCTGCCGATCATGACTTCAACATATCCTGCCGATCATATCTTCAATATCTTCAAGAGATTCTTCAGATCAAGTCTAGGAGATCCTGGAGATCAAGTCTTGGAGATCCTGGAGATCAAGTCTAAGAGATCCTGGAGATCAAGTCTAGGAGATCCTGGAGATCAAGTCTTTAACAACTTCAGGAGATCCTGCATATCATGTCTTCAACATCTTCAAGAGATCCTACCGATCAAGTCTTCAAGATTTTCCTTGCTCTTCAAGTGTACTGGCCTGAAACCTTAGGACCTTGTACTGGCCTGAAACCTTAGGACCTTGTACTGGCCTGAAACCTTAGGACCTTGTACTGGCCTAAAACCTTAGGACGTCCCAAGTAGCAGCTTAATCTTTGGTTGAGAAATCTATCTTCAATCCGCCTTGAAGATATACTTCTACTTTGTTTCTTCGGTTGATCTTCGACTTCACCGAACATTTTTATACAATTAAACTGCTTGTAAAGAACCTGGAAATTATTCTAAGTATGAACTGTGTAAAATTGAGAGACTGAGGTCATCTTCAAATCTTAAGTGACCCAACAATCTCCCCCTATTTGAGGATGACATCCATACTTAGAATTTGAGAAGTAAACACTGAATAATTCATTTTTGACCCTTGTTTACTCTTTTGGGTTCTTTTCACATAGTCCATTCTTTTTGTTCTTTTTGGATTTTTTTTTTTTTTTGTATCCTACATTTACAAGTAAAAAGAAATGGTAAAGTATACTGTACAAACAAATGAAAGAAAAAGAAAAGAAGTATAGACAATATGAACAGAACAAAAATTACTTGCATCTTTGGAGGGACAAGTTGAAACTTGTGTCTGCTTGAGGATTCTTCATTTTGATCAGAAGCCTTGAGGATTCTTTGAGGGAGGGTTGAGTTTGAGTGAATCAGCCTCAGGATGCTTATGGCCATCTCTTACATCTTCTTTCTTTTGTTGGCATCTTCAGCGCTTCCTGTTCAACATCATCATCATTTGTCTTTGTTTTGCTCCCCCTCACTAGATCAGCCGGTCTTTGTGTTTCTCCCCCTCAGTTAGATCCGCCCGGACTGATGTGCTCCCCCTTGACCGGTCCGCCGATTTTCTCTTTTTTTTTTTGAGTTGGACGCTGAAAAAACACTGAGGGTTGATGTTGCTCCCCCTCAGATGAATTCTCCCCCTCAGCGGCCGACGAAGGAAAAACACTAAGAGGAAAAATCGGCCATGATGTAGGAAAATCGGCAGCTGATGTTTTTTTTTTTTTTTTTTTTGAGCTATATATAAAGTCAGGATGAGAGAAAAATGGGAAGAAGAAATGAGGAAAAGATGGGGTATTTATATTTGGGTAAGAGATGGTAAAAAGGAGAAGAGAGAGGGAAATATTTGGTGGGTAAAAAGATGTAAGAGGTGGAGTGTGATGGGAGATGATAGGTTAGGGTTTAGGATGAGATATATGGGGAATAGAAAAAGTAGGAGAGAGAGAAGGGAGTGAGTCTTAAAAAAATAAGAGGGATGGGAAGAGTTTTTTTTTTCCGGTGGGGGGGGGGGGGTCGGTGGGTAATGGGTAGAGGGGGGTAGGGGGTAGCGGTGGGTAAGGGGTAGGGGTATCGGTGGGGTGGCAGCGTCGGTGGGGTGGGGGGTGGAGGGATACCGTCGGCGGGAGAGGGGGGGGGGGGGTGGGGAGAGGGTATCGGTGGAGGTGTGGGTCGGTGGGGTGGGGGTTATGGTATTCGGCCAAAAGTAGAGGGGAGAGGGAGCGGTGGGTGGCGGTGGGGTTAGGGTCGGTGTGGGGGGGGGGGGCGTCGGTGGGTAGGTGGTGGTCGGAGGAGGGTAGCCGTCGGCGGGAGAGATGGTGTCGGCGACTAGGGGGTTGTCGGCGGAGGATGCTGTCGGCGACAAGGGTCGGCGGCTAGGGGGTTGTCGGCGGCTAGGGTCGGTGTCGGTGGTTAGGGGGTCGTCGGTGGAGGGAGGTCGTCGACGGGATGGTGGCGGCGGGTGTATGGTGTCGGCAGCCGAAGGGTGGGAGGGATGTGAGAGTATGTGAGAGGTGAGTTTTAGAGATGTGGGTTGGAGTAGGAGATCACCAAGAATATATAGAAGGGATAGGAAAAATTGGTTTGGGTTAGATCTTAGGATGTGTGTATAGGGTAAGGATGTGGTAAGTTGTTTTGTATAGATGGAAAAATGATGGTGTGGATTAAAAGTAAAAATGGATAGGTAAAGAAAAGGATGGTTAGGATTGAGAGTGACTTGGATTGAGAGAGGTAAAAGTTGTGTGTGTTGTGTGAAGTAAAAAGAGTTGGGTTGTATTGGAAGGGAGGAATAGAAAAGAAGAGTATGCACTTTTCTTGTAACAAATAAATTATCAGCATTTGAAAAGTTCTAACTGATAAAATAATAAACAGTATTATTTTTTTGATTTTTTTTTTTGATTTTTCTTTTCTCTCTCTCTCTTTTTTTTTTGGAAGATTTTGACAATGATCTTCGAAAGATTTGAGGAAAGCAAACATCTTCAATCTTCAAGAGTAATCTTCAGATGTGGGTCTTCAAGTCATCTTCAAGAGTGATCTTCAAGACCAGGAGGTTGTTTCACATAGACCTCTTTCAAATTGAGAGAGTTCTTCTTTCATTACAGTGACCCAACATGGATCTGCCAAGCCTTCTTCAAATTTCTTTGGGTTTTATAAAAGACAAAAGATTCACATAGAAGGGAGAGAAGGGAATATTTGGTGAGTGTGAATATTTAGTGGGATGGAGGAGGGAGGTAGGGTGAGAGGTATGATGGGAAGTTAGGGAAGTTGGTAAAAGGTATGGGAAAAGAGAAGAATAGGAGAGAAAAGTCTGTAGGCAAAGTCCGTAGGCAAGAATTGGTAGGCAAGAATTGGTAGGCAAAGAGATAGGCAAGGTGTTAGGCAAGGAGAGGAATAGGTAGGAAAGAAGTTAGGATGAGGAAGATACCTGAAAGATGTAGGAGGGGATGATGGCAGTCTGTTAATGATAGGATCTCCAGAAGGTGGTAGACTTGAAGATGAGTCATCATCAGAGGAGCTTTGATGTTCAGTATGGACTTGTGGAGATGTAAGATATATGAAGAAAAGATAGACTTAGGAAATGACACACTTAGGAAAGACATACTTAGGAAATGAGGGTGAGAGGTCAGGTAGAAAGGTGAGAGGGTTAGAGTGTATATTTAAGAAGGGTAGTGATAAGGGTTGAGAGAAGGTGAGGGAGATTGAACTAGCAGGTAATAATGGGAAGGGTGTTTTTAAGAAAATGGAGGTAGAGTGTTTGAATGGAACAAGAAGGGTGAGGATTAGAAGTAAAGACATCTTTGGTAGATTACCTGTCAATTTTGTGAAGAAGATGAGAAGCACTTAGCTGGTACTAGAGCAGTTGAGAGGGGGTGGCCTTCAGGATCATCCATGTCATTTATCTGGGCCATGAAGCAAGCATTTGAAGTGTCTTCCTCGCTTTCAGATGTGGGTTCATCTGCCAGATCACGAGTTTTAGTAGGCAGACCCTTTCCTTTTCTGACTAGTCTTGCATTTCTTTCTTTTTCTCTTTTGTATTTTTCTTTGTATCTTTCAGCCCGGTCAGAATCATATTTGGATCTTCCCGGTTTTGAAGAAAATCGGCCTGAGGAAAAAGTTCTAGGTTTTTCAAAACGTTTACTTCTACACTCAGAAGAAAAATGGCCCCTTTTACCACAGTTAAAGCATTCCTCATTAGATTTGTCTGAGGAGGAGTGTTTGGAGAGAGAAGAGGAGGGTTTTCGACTAAACTTAGATTTTTCAGGAGAAAAGTGAGTTTTGGATTTAGAATACCCATCCATCCTGGCCATTCCATCTGATAATTTGTCAACTGAAGTTTCCTCACATTCATCATCAGCATCACTAAGATATGCTTCTGAATGCTCATTGGGATCTCCTTGACTATCATGTTCAGAGTCAGATGGATAGGTGATTCTTGGAGTACACATAGTTCTTTTGGAAGAGTCACTTATGAGAGCTATAGAAGAGCCCCTTATATTTGTGATGATAGACTTCCTTTGCAGCTTAGTCTGCTCATAGTTGAAGAGAGTTCCATAAAGAGCAGTGAGAGGCATGTGATCAAGATCCTTGGTTGTCTTTATACAAGTGCAGATGTTTTCCCAAAAATCAGGAAGACAATCCATAAACTTGCACAGGACTTCCTCATTATCATACATGCGACCCAACAATTTAAGATCATTGAGAAGACCGTTAAAGCGATTATAGTAGGCTGAAAGAGATTCTCCTTTCTCATAAGAGAAGAGTTCATATTTTCTAACAAGAGCAATCTTCCTGCTCTTTTTCACTTCAGACGTACCTTCATAAAGAACACATAGAGTGGACCACATTTCCTTAGCAGTAGAAAAATTTACAAGAGAATGATAAACCTCATCAGGCAAAGAGAGGGCAATGATGGCTCTGACTTTAGTGTCAAGAGCTACAAGACGCTTATCTTTATCATTGTACTTACTGGGGTCCTTTACAATGTATCTCCCAGTAGCAGGTGTTCGTTCTTCCTCATCAGAAGAAGACTCATCACCATCCTCATGTTTATTTTTGGCATTAAAACGATCCCAAACTCTAGGAACAAGAGGTCCTTCATGAAGTATAGCAGGATATCTGCTGTCGACTCCTTCTAGGAAGAGCATCATACGACTTTTCCACAGAGAGAAGTTATTGGGGTTAAACTTTGGTGGTTTGGCTATGGAGCCATTGTCGTATGATCCAGCAATAGAGTTTTGAGAAGAAACATTGTTTAAAGAAGAAGATGAAGCCATTGCAGATCAAGTTTATTAGATTAAACTGACCTGCTCTGATACCACTTGTTGGTCCCAGCTATTGATTAGCAATGATAAACAAGTATTGTAGAAGGGGGGGTTGAATACAATACACAAAAATTTCACTTAATTTAATTCTTTTATTGAAAAACTTCAAATAAGAATTACACACAGAAACTATTGATTGTTGCGGAACAGAACAGATAAAATCTACTCAAACAATCTAACACACAGTCACACAGAGAATGAAGAACAATTGTAACACACTAAGAAAACAAATGAACTTCTTGAGAGAGAAAGGCCAGCACTTGAAAGCTTGAGAGTCTGTAAAAACTGGTTGAGTTGCAAGGTTGAAGATGATCTCCTTTTATAGTGCCTCATGCATTGAATGCATGGACACTTGTCAAGCAGCACTTGGATGGCAGGATGGAAGCAGCTCTTCTGAAAAGTACTGGGATGTACTTTTGTCTTTGTATGTTTTGTCTTGAAGCGTTGACCTCTTGTTGAATCTGAACTTTCTTGAAAGAGATAACAAATCCAAAGACCTCTTTTTCTGATCCTTGGATTATGTCTCTGTCATTGCAAGATATCTCAAATATTTTGCAGAGAGAGCAAAATATACCTGTTGTAAACTGTTGGCCTAGGATGTCTTCAAGGATATCCTGCCGATCATGACTTCAACATATCCTGCCGATCATATCTTCAATATCTTCAAGAGATTCTTCAGATCAAGTCTAGGAGATCCTGGAGATCAAGTCTTGGAGATCCTGGAGATCAAGTCTAAGAGATCCTGGAGATCAAGTCTTTAACAACTTCAGGAGATCCTGCATATCATGTCTTCAACATCTTCAAGAGATCCTACCGATCAAGTCTTCAAGATTTTCCTTGCTCTTCAAGTGTACTGGCCTGAAACCTTAGGACCTTGTACTGGCCTGAAACCTTAGGACCTTGTACTGGCCTAAAACCTTAGGACCTTGTACTGGCCTAAAACCTTAGGACGTCCCAAGTAGCAGCTTAATCTTTGGTTGAGAAATCTATCTTCAATCCGCCTTGAAGATATACTTCTACTTTGTTTCTTCGGTTGATCTTCGACTTCACCGAACATTTTTATACAATTAAACTGCTTGTAAAGAACCTGGAAATTATTCTAAGTATGAACTGTGTAAAATTGAGAGACTGAGGTCATCTTCAAATCTTAAGTGACCCAACAATAATAATAATAACAATAAAAATAATTACCACCGCTTTGTGCGTTACCGACCACGGGGTCCTCCGAAACGCCCACCCACGCCGACACTAACGCGAGTTCCTCGGCTTCACTCCACGTTTGTTTGGCGGCTTTCGTTGGTCTCGGATTTGATGGTTCCGGGTTAGATTGTTGTGTCGGGATAGATTGTGGTGTGTTCGGGGTAGAAGGTTGGGTTTCCGGAACAATGTCGTCGTCGAGATTGAAGTTGGCCGGAGTAAAATCTTGTTCAATCAACCCGGGACGTGTAAATTGGTAAGGAAATTGTTGGTGAAATTGTTGGTGAAATTGTTGGGGAAATTGTTGCGGATATTGTGGCGGATTTTGTTGCGACCATTGTGGCGGAATTTGTTGCGAAAATTGCGGATGATAACCTTGTTGTGTAAACGCTTGGAAACCAAGCTCTTGATCTTCTTGCGATTGTGGTGTATTCGATCGGTTACGACGGGATGTAGGTGTTGTGTTTGGATTCATGATGAGAGAGGTGTGAAAAATAAGAGGTTGAGAGAATTTGAGAGAGTTTGAGGTGGCGTTTGTTTTTTAAGTGGTGCTGAAGTCTGAAGACTGATTTCACTTCTGATTTTTAAGTGGTGACGCTGAAGTCTGAAATCTGAATTAAAATGACTGTTTGTTTTTGTAATCTGAATCTGAAAACATCTGAATACGTATTTAGATTACCATTTGTTCTACTGCAAGCATAACAAAGATCCAACAACAATCACCATTTATACCAACAAAATTGTGTTAAAACATTATAAAATTCTATAATATATATATATATATACACACATACACATACAAGAACCTTTTTTTTAACAGCAAGAGAGAACTTATATAGCAACCAAACACAAGAGTCTTACAACACCCAAAACAGAACTGTCAGGATCGATTCTTAACAAGAATTAAACTTCTTAGAAACAGAATTTAGAGAATCTTGCGGAATAGAACTCTAAATCAATTAAAGAACAATCAATAGAAATTCAATAAACTGTATATAGATCAAACAGTTATTACTCACAAGTTTTACACCAAACCTCAATCTTGTTGAACAGGTTCAACAAGACGATTTCTACTTCTCTAGAAATAGGATCTATGATCTTGAGGTTAATTCACTCTTGAATATCGAATTCTGTATGCTATCTATCTTCTGTTTTTTTTGTATTTTTCTAATAGCTATCTATCAATACTATTTATACAAAAGTAATTACAAGATAACTATAAAAAGTAAATTGATCTTCTGAATCTTCGTTAAACATATCTTGATCAATTCCTTATTTGTCTCCAAAAGCATCGCATATCAAATTTATCAACTCAGCAGTATTAATGATGATTTGGCTCAGCAGCATTAACAACCTTCAGCAGTATTAATCTTCACAGTCTTCAAGCAGTAGTAACTCAGCTCAGCAGTACTAACCATGTCTAGCAGTAGTAATTTGGACTAGCAGCACTAACTTCAACTAGCAGCATTAACTTCATCTAGCAGCATTAACTTTGCCCAGCAGTAGTAACGAAGAACTGGCAGTAGTAATGAAGACTTAGCAGTACTAACCATACTTAGCATATCTTCAGTTCCCAACAATCTCCCCCTAACTTGACTTTTAGGAAAAGAAGTCAAGTTCTTCAGATGATGCTTCCAAAACTTAGTCATCATGTACACACAGATTAGGACTTAGGCCTAGACTCTGATTGAGAATCCTCTTTACCAAGAATCTACCCATTGCTGAATCCTTGTTGCAGGTCAGCTTAGTGTGTAGCATTCCTTGCAGCCTCTTCATGCTGTGATTGTATATTTCATCTACAAGATAGTATTCATGAGTTGCAGAGTCAAGGGAGATGACATATACTCCACAGTTTTCATAGAGCATCCAGTTGGTAATGACTTGAAACTGTGTGTTTAACCTATGCTGAACTGCTTCAGGTTTGAACATTTGGCACAAGAATTCAAGTACCATTTTAGAGATTGACATCCCTGGCTCAGTCAGCATGTTTCCATATATCTTCATCCCAACTTTGAACATCTCTTCTAAGTCTGATCTTGAGCAAGTTCTGACAATCTTTCCCCAAGTAGAAAATACTTCAAATTTTCCATCAGCTCTTTTTATCCTAATGAACTCCTTTCTACCATCTTTCAAAGTGTCCCAAAAGATGATTTCAGGAGCCTTAGATGATATTGGTTCAGCCTGAAGTGGAATTGGGTTAGATTCAACACTAGTAATGTACAAGTCACATTGGGCATCCGTTTGTGATTGCACATTGCCTGATTTCCCTGATGGAGTTGCCACTTCTTCTTCAGCAACTTTTCCATCAGATTTCACTGTTTCCTCCTGGGCCTTTTCTGCAGATGACTCCACCCTTGGTTTCTTTTCATTTTTCTTCTTTGTAGTTATGGGCTGGGTTCTTGGTCTTTTCTTGGACATCATCTTGGTTCTTTTAAGAGTTTTGACAGCCTCAGGAGTTGGTTCAGCTGCTTTAAGTTTTTCAGCAGCAATAACCATTTCTGCTGCTATGGCTGTTACTGCTTCTCTTAGTACATGTAGTGATGCTGCTTCAATACTGTTCTTTATAATCCAGTAAATTTCTTCATCTATTTCAGCTCGAGTTGTAGTTACTGCTTCCTTCTCAGTTTCTGCTGCTTTGATAGTTTGGCCTTCAGCAGCATTAACTGTTTCTGCTGCTTGTTCAAGCTCAGCAGCATTAACAGTTTCTGCTGCTGTGGTTTCTGCTGCTGTGGTTTCTGCTGCTTTGGTTTCTGCTGCTGTGGTTTCTGCTGCTTTGGTTTCTTTGACACACTCTTCCCCCTTTTCTGTCTCACTGGACTCCCCCTTAAACTGTGCATAGTCCATTTCCATCTCAGTCTCTATGTGAGCAGTCTCCCCCTCAATTTGTGGACCCTTCAGTTTCAGTTCTGCTTCTGACTCTGACTCCCCCTTTTTGGGAGCATCATCAGTTGAGGTTCTCCTTCTTAGCACAAACCTTGCCTTTTTCCTTTTGTTCAGCAACTTGGTGACCATCTTTTTGAGCTTCTCAATTTGAGACTGTTGGTAGGTGACCACAGTCTTAAGTTGCTCAATCTCTTTCTTTTGTGCCATGACATCCAAGTTGATATTCCCTAAGGTTTCCATCAATTCCTCATAGTTATATCTATCCTCACCTTGTTTAGAAGTATTAACCTTCTTTAAAGGATCCTTGGAAGTTTCAGCAGAAGCCTTCTGCCTAGCAGAAGCACTACCTGCCCCCTTGGTTTCTTGGCACCTGGGTCCTCCTAATGATTTCTCATTTAGAGTTGCCATGGGGAAGGTCTTATTTATGTTACCACTGTCCTTCTCTGTGCTAGCAGAAGTAGTGGCAGCCTTAGCACCCATATGGTCATCCTTCTCCTTAGAGACCACCTTCTTGAGGTTGGGAGACACCCCTGTGGTTTCCCTGTTGATATTCTCAATTGGAGAATGCTCCAATTGAGGGCTTAAAGGCGTAGGGCTTTGAGTAGGTACAACAAGGGAAGGAGCCTTGTGCACCTTTCTTCTTTGAAATCTTTTGGTGATTGTGGGAGTGGGCTGTTCAAGAATGGACTGTGGGATGTCTTTTGAGATGGAAGGTTGGGATTGGGCATCAGTGGGTTGATCTAATGAAGGCCTTGATCCTGATGCCATACCTTCAGAGGGGTGGGACACAACCATCATTGTAGAGAACAATGGTGTGTCAACTCCTTCCGAGTCCCTAGGAAGTCTTTTCATATTTGAAAAAACCTTCCCTTTAGGGGATTTGGGTACATATACCTCAGTGAACTGAGGTAAGTCCATCAACTCCTTGTTAAGAACTTCTTGCACAAACCTTGGATACATGAAAAAGGTCTTTTTGGATTCCAAGTTTGATACAAGATCAGTAAAGATCATTGCTGAGAAATTGTACTTTCTGGCAGTGGATAAGCAGACCAAGGCATATGCAATGGGACTGCTGAACTCACTCCATCCAGTAGTTTTCTTGGAAATACAGTGCATCAGGGTATGAACAAGAAATCTCCATTGGTTGAAAAATTTTGACTTGTAGAATTTAAAAACACCAATGGGACCTTCATACCCCATTCTTTGTAAAGTAGAAAAGAGTTCTTCATTAGGAATAGAAGTTATACCTGAAGCATCATTCAACTGAAGGGAGATGCGAATAACCTCTTCAGTGACTTTCAAGGGTTTATCACAAACCCTTGTTCGAATGGTTTTCTGCCCTTCTTCAACACTAACAGTGGCATTCTCCCAAAATTGTTTCTGGTGTTCGATATAGATTGTTGGGCTCACTGTGAGTGCATAGGAGATGTGCGAGGATTTTAGAAAATCGACAATATCGTGGAATCCAGCAGCTTGTTTCGGCTTCTGAAGCATGGCTATTTCATTGTGCTCATCCACAAACTCCATGATGCCTAAGGATTCTTGAAAGAAAAGCACAGAGATTCTGGAGAGTCTAGGTTAGAACGAGAGAGAAGAAGTAAATGCGAAGAGTCGTTATGAACATGGGCGGGCAAACAGGGGTATTTATATGCCCTAGATTATCAGAAGCAGTATTAACTACCTCGCAGTAGTAACTACCGAGCAGTATTAACTGCCAAGCAGTATTAACTGCCAAGCAGTATTAACTACCTAGCAGTATTAACTACCGAGCAGTATTAACTACCGAGCAGTATTAACTACCGAGCAGTATTAACTGCCAAGCAGTATTAACTGCCAAGCAGTATTAACTACCTAGCAGTATTAACTACCGAGCAGTATTAATTACCGAGCAGTATTAACTGCCAAGCAGTATTAACTACCTAGCAGTATTAACTACCAAGCAGTATTAACTACCGAGCAGTATTAAATGCACTAGCAGTATTAACTACTGAGCAGTATTAACTACTGAGCAGTATTAACGACCAAGCAGTATTAACTACACTAGCAGTATTAACTGTACTAGCAGTATTAACCACTGAGCAGTATTAACCACTGAGCAGTAGTAACTGCACAAGCAGTAGTAACTACTAGAACACAGACAGTAGTAACTTCTGTACTGGCAGTAGTAACCACACTTACACTTTTCTTCACTTGGTAATCTGAGGAAAACAGAGGATCCTGAGAAAGAAAGTTAGTAGCACCAAATACAGGAAGAAATATAGGTATAAAAACAGAAAGTCAAGAATTTATTCTAGGTTGATCATGCCCACACTTGTTACCAAAAAGGTGAATCTACCCACATCAAAAGCTTTTGTGAATAGATCAGCAAACTGGTCATTTGTATGAACTTTAGCAACCTGAATTAATTTCTTTTCATTGCAATCTCTTATAAAGTGATACCTTATCTCTATATGCTTTGTTTTTGAGTGTTTGACTGGATTATTAACAATGCTAATAGCACTGTTGTTATCAATGAAGATTGGTGTGTGAAGAAAAGTTACCCCATAGTCCAACATCTGATTCTGAATCCATAGAACCTGAGAGCAGCAGCTTGCAGCAGCTATGTACTCAGCTTCTGTGGTAGATAAGGACACTGTGGTTTGTTTCTTACACTGCCAAGATACTAGTCTTGTACCCAAAAACTGACATCCACCTGAAGTAGACTTCCTATCCATGTTGGCTCCTCCCAAATCACTATCTGAATATGCAAGCAAGTCAAAAGAGGATTCATGAGGATACCAGAGACCTAATCTAGGTTGCCCTTTTAAGTATCTGAATATTCTCTTGACAGCATGAAGGTGTGATTGCTTAGGAGAAACCTGAAATCTGGCACAAACACAGACTGAAAACATAATGTCAGGTCTAGAGGCTGTGAGATACATGAGAGATCCAATCATTGATCTGTAATGATGGACATCCACATCCTCCCCCTCAAGATCTGCAGTGATCTGTTTATGTGTTTCCATTGGAGTGCTTGCTGACTTTGAGTCTGATAAACCAAACTTGTCCAGGATGTCTTTCACATACTTGGATTGGCTAATAAAAATTCCATCTTTCCTTTGTTTTACCTGAAGCCCAAGAAAGAATGTAAGTTCTCCCATGGAGCTCATTTTGAAGCTTTTGTGCATCAATTCTTCAAACTCTTTACACATTTGATCATTGGTGGATCCAAAGATGATATCATCCACATAGATCTGAACAAGTAAAGTACCTCTCTTTCTCCTCTTGATGAACAGGGTCTTGTCAATGACTCCTCTTTCAAAGTCATTTTTCAAGAGATAGGTAGACAAAGTGTCATACCATGCTCTTGGGGCCTGATGCAAACCATAGAGAGCCTTCTTCAGCTTGTATACTCTGTCAGGGTGCAATGGATTCTCAAATCCAGGGGGTTGACAGACATATACTTCTTCCTCAATGCTTCCATACAGAAATGCACTTTTGACATCCATTTGGTACACTTTGAACTTCATGTATGAGGCATAGGCTAGAAATAACCTGATTGCTTCAATCCTTGCCACAGGAGCAAAGACTTCCTCATAATCTATTCCTTCTTCCTGAGTGTACCCTTGTGCAACCAGTCTAGCTTTGTTTCTGATTACAATCCCTCTGTCATCCTTCTTGTTCCTGAAAATCCACTTGGTGCCAATTGCTCTATGACCTTTTGGAAGGTCTACCAAGTCCCAAACATCCTGTAATTTGAACTGTAGCAGCTCCTCTTGCATTGCCTCTATCCAGCTTGGGTCTTTCATGGCATCATAAGCCTTTTTGGGCTCAATCTGGGACAGAAAGCAAGTAAGAACAGTGTTAACTGTATTTTGCTGCTCTTGCAACTCTTGGAGTCTGCTTTGCTTTCTAGTCATCATGGGAGATGCAATATCTCCAATTACCAACTCAGGAGGATGATTTTTCTGAGTTCTTGTTTGATGACCAGCTTCCTCTTGTAAGTCCTCATCCAGATTAGACTCATTTAATTCTGGATTTGTTTCTGCTTCTTCAGTCACCTCAGATTCTCTGGAATTTGAACCTGAAGACTGAATTTCCTCTGCTCTCCTCTCTTCTTCATTCTGAATAGGTTCAGTCTCCTCATGGTGTTCACAGAATTCCACAGGATCAATGGAAGGGATTGGAAATATCACAGATTGAATTCTGTGTTCTGATGATGGTGTATCCCTTTGTCCTGCATATACATCACCACTGAAACCCAAAGAATTAGTGAGTGAATCAATGTCAAATAGCCAATTAGGACCTGAACCAATAGGATTTGGTGTGTTCTCATTGCATTTGACATTGTCACTTTCTTCAATTATTCTAGAAGAGGTATTAAAGACTCTGTAGGCTTTACTTTGAGATGAATACCCAACAAGAAAACCATCATCTGCTTTGCTATCAAACTTGCCTAAGTGAGATTTGGTATTGAGAATAGTACAAGGACATCCAAATGGCTTGAAAAATCCAATATATGGTTTCCTTTTATGGAAAAGCTCATAAGGTGTCTTGTTTTTAGGCTCTACAACTAAAACTCTGTTTTGAACATAGCAGGCAGTATTAACTGCTTCTGCCCAAAAAGTAATTGGTAACTTTGAGTCAGCTAACAGAGATCTAGCAGCCTCAATCAGTGTCCTATTCCTTCTCTCAGCAACACCATTTTGTTGTGGAGTCCTAGGAGCACTGTATTGTCTCTCAATTCCTTTTTCTTCACAAAAGGTGTTTAGATCAGAATTTTTAAACTCAGTTCCATTATCTGATCTAATGACTTTCACTCTTTGATTTGATTGGTTTTCAATTTTGAGAATGAAAGATTTGATCAGTCCACTTGTCTCATCTTTAGTTCTCAGAAAATATACCCAAGTAAATCTAGAATAATCATCAACAATAACTAAGCAGTATGATTTCTTGCCAATACTCATCACATTGGTAGGACCAAACAGATCCATATGTAACAGTTGAAGAGGATTTGATATAGTGTTTATCTCTTTGGACTTATGAGAAGTTTTGTGTTGTTTGCCTTTGAGACAAGCAACACAATGATCATCACATGAATATACTTTGGATGGCAAACCCCTTACAAGGTTATTCTTAACAAGTTTATTTATTGTTTTAAAGTTCATGTGACACATCCTTCTGTGCCATAGTGATGATTCATCTAAAGAAGCTTTTGAAACTAAACAATTTAGAGATGAATCAGATGAAACACTTTCCAAATCTAAACAATAAACATTATCCTTCCTTGGAGTTCTCAGAAGTATCATGTTTTCATCAACCACTTTGTATCCAGGAGCAAGGATAATACATTCAGAGTCTGTAAACAATATACTATGCTTCTTGTCACAAACCTGTGATACACTTAACAGGTTGTATCTCAATTGTTCAACATAGTATACATCTTCAAAGGTCATCTTACCCTTTGAAACATCACCCTTACCACTTATCTTTCCACCAGCAGGATTATCCCCAAATGCAACATGTCCTCCATCAACCTTTTTGAAATTTTTGAGGCAGGACATGTTACCTGTCATGTGCCTGGAGCAACCACTATCAACATGCCAAATGCTCTTCCCCTTGAGCTGTTGGTTGCCCTGCACATCAAGATAAATCAGTTAGTTTTATTTGGAACCCAAGCCGAAGTGGTCTTGGGTCTCCCTTGCTCATCAAAATACTTACACTTGGTTTTGATGAGATTTTTAACTTTTGGTACTGCTGTGCTGGAATACTTTGTCAAAATTATTGGTGTAGCAGCACTTGCAGCAGTACTAACAGTGCTAGCAGTACTAACAGTGCTAGCAGTATTAACCTCAGAAGTACTAACAGAGGTAGCAGTATTAACCGAGTTAACACTGCTAGAAGCAGTATTAACAGAGTTAATACTGCTAGCAGCAGTACTATCTGAAGAAGAAGCACTAAAAGTATTAGCAGCACTAACATTGGACTGAATACTAGCAGTATTAATATTGCTAGCAGTACTAACTTTGGAATGATTACTAGCAGTATTAATATTGCTAGCAGTACTAACTTTGGAATGATTACTAGCAGTATTAATACTGCTAGCAGCACTAACTTTTGAAGCAGTACTAGCAGTGTTAGCAGTACTAACACTGCTAGCAGCAGTATTGTTTTTAGTGCTTTTTGGAACCCACATATTATCACATTCCTTTTCAGTTGTTTTCTTTATGTGGTCTTGTTTCTTTGCCACATTTTTCTTTGCAGATTTTTTATATCCACCATTCCTTCTGTAACCACTAGGTTTTTGAAAAGATCTTTGAGCATTAAACCTTTGGTTAATAGGATTGAAATAACAGTGTTTGGCTAAGTGATTTAGCTTACCACAGATGAAACAAGGTTTTGGCCTGTTGATTCTGTTCAGGTCAACTCCTTGTCTCATAGCCCACTGGTTATTCCAGTTCCTTTGATTTCCCCTCTGATTATCATGTTTTTGGGGCTTGTTCTCTTTGAATTTCCTGCAGGAACACTGTTTACAAGTATTTGAGTTCACAACTTTGGGCTGTGTGTAATGAACTTCCTTTTTCTCTTCAGTCCTTTTGATCTCTGTGTTCTTGACACATGGACTCTCACATTCCTCATCAGAGTCTACTTTGTCAGTCTCATCTTCAACAACTATTTCTTTTTCACAAGGATCTATATTAATCATTAATTCAGGTTCCTTTCTATCCTTGGTCTCTAACAAATCAGACTTAGGAGGTATGTAGTTGTTATTGTAGGGTGGAGGTGTGGTATTGTACCCTATCCCTACTTTCATCTTGTCATGGATTTGTGCTTTAATGATGGTGTCCATGGTTTTAGAAGCACAGGTAAACTTTTCAACATCAAGTTTAACCTTTTTAAGCTCTTCTTTTAACTTTTCATTCTCCTCCCCAGATACTTTCAGCTTAATCTCATACTCATTCTTCTCCCACTTCCAATAGTTAGTATCATAGTGGTGTTGAAGTTCATTAGCTTGAAAAGCTCTGATCTGTTCCTCAAACCTTTCTACAATCCTAACATAATCTTTCACATCTTTCTCTAGCCTCTTAAGGTCATCACACATACTCTGATTGTGATCCCTATATCTTTTAACAGCATCAATGCAAGCTTGAGAACAGAGTTTAGATTGTACCTCAGTGGGGATATCAGACACTTCTGCCATAAGAGCTTGATTCTGACAGGCTTCTTCAGCTTGATCACTCCAATCAAATCCCATTCCTTGTTGAGAAACAAGGGCTTGAGAGGAGCTTCTGTTTTGGTGTCCATTTGGAGTCTGTGATCCTCCACTTCTGCATTCTCTGGCAAAGTGTCCCATCTTGTGACACTTATAGCATTCAACCTTGGACTTGTCAAAGCCTGCACCATCTTCTCTTCTTTGGGAAAAGTTGTTTCTCCCAGTCCTTTTGATGAATTTCTTCACCCTCATTGATAGCATAGCCATCTGCCACTTGATGTCCATCTCTTCCAGATCATCAGCATTGATCTGCTCTAAATCATCATTGATTAGAGAAGAGTGGACATGACTAGAAAAGAATGCTTCTAGTACAGAATCTGTGGTCTTCTCTTGATTGGTTCCACTAGCAGAATTAACAGAACCTGCAGTATTAACAGAATCAGGATTAGCAGCAGTATCAGAGGATGAAGATAATAAAGCAGCATTATAAACAAATCCTGATGGCCTTTTCTTGGCTTCAACTTCAGCCTCAAATACTCTTAGATCATTGTAGAGGTCATCTAGCTCTTTGTCCTCCAATTGGTCATTCTGTCTGAATGAGACAGTGTACATGGTCCATTCTTCTCCCAATGATCTAAGGAACTTTCTGTTGACATCATCAGCATCCATGTGTACACCCACAGTTGCTAATTCTCCAATTAACTTGTTAAATCTGTCAAAAGTTTGAGTCATAGACTCATTCTTTGCAGACATAAAGTTTTCATATTGTTGCCTGAGAGTAGCCTTTTGATTTCTCTTTGTGCTCTTTGTTCCAGTAAATCTTTTCTCCAGAGCATTCCACAACATCTGTGCATCTGTGCAGTGTTGGAATTGATGTTGGTACTCATTAGGAATAGCCAAAAGCAGAGTGCTTAAGGCCTTCATCTCTGTTTGTCTTACTTTCTTTTCAGCATCTGTCTTGGGAGGAGGTCTCTTTCCATCTGCTCCAATCTTTCCTTCATTACATGGGCCATTTTCTATAATGTCCCATATTGCATAATCAGTAAGAAGAATGTACTGCTTGATTCTTAGTTTCCACATGTCAAATTCATTGGGTTTGAGCATGGGAACCTTTGAAACAAGAGTACTGTGAGAATCCATTGAGTTGTCCATAATTTCTAAGATACCAATGCTCTGATACCACTTGTCAGGATCGATTCTTAACAAGAATTAAACTTCTTAGAAACAGAATTTAGAGAATCTTGCGGAATAGAACTCTAAATCAATTAAAGAACAATCAATAGAAATTCAATAAACTGTATATAGATCAAACAGTTATTACTCACAAGTTTTACACCAAACCTCAATCTTGTTGAACAGGTTCAACAAGACGATTTCTACTTCTCTAGAAATAGGATCTATGATCTTGAGGTTAATTCACTCTTGAATATCGAATTCTGTATGCTATCTATCTTCTGTTTTTTTTGTATTTTTCTAATAGCTATCTATCAATACTATTTATACAAAAGTAATTACAAGATAACTATAAAAAGTAAATTGATCTTCTGAATCTTCGTTAAACATATCTTGATCAATTCCTTATTTGTCTCCAAAAGCATCGCATATCAAATTTATCAACTCAGCAGTATTAATGATGATTTGGCTCAGCAGCATTAACAACCTTCAGCAGTATTAATCTTCACAGTCTTCAAGCAGTAGTAACTCAGCTCAGCAGTACTAACCATGTCTAGCAGTAGTAATTTGGACTAGCAGCACTAACTTCAACTAGCAGCATTAACTTCATCTAGCAGCATTAACTTTGCCCAGCAGTAGTAACGAAGAACTGGCAGTAGTAATGAAGACTTAGCAGTACTAACCATACTTAGCATATCTTCAGTTCCCAACAAGAACACCGAACAAAACCAAACCAAAAGCAAACAACCACCAAATGGGGCAAAAATACCCAACAACTAACAACAAGAAGCAAAAGCAGACTAAACTGGGAGTTACAACCACACTAGTTTGCAAGATACAAACCAAGCAGCTGCAACATTCAACCCATTTTCACTCAAACAGCCGCACCCAACAGTCCCATTAAGCCACTGCTGTTGCTTCCAATTTTCTATGATGCTGCTGCTGTCAATCCACATACACATACAATTGAAAAGCAAAATCGACATATATATATATATATATATAGAGGAAAGTTCAAATGAAAACTCAAATTCAATTGTAAACATGAGGACAAATCTCGTCCATTGATCGCAGCCATATTTAAGCCATTCCTAAAATTCAGCTTTAGGTGTATTTTCGTCAAATTAGAATGAGCGCATCCTTTATTGACTTTTTATTTTCTTTTTTAATTAAAAAACTTTTACCCCCTTAAATTTTAAAATAAATTATCTCAAAAATTACTAACATTTTAATCAAACAAATTACATCAAAAAAACGAGAATTTCGTGCTCTTCGATATGACATCCATCATGATATAGTTTTTTTTTTCGTTTTAACCGTTTTACGTGAAATCGTGTATATGTGTTATATTCAGAGTGAATAAAGGTACATTTATTCAGTTTTGAATATTTACCTTTATTCAGTCTGAATATATAGAGTTATTCAGACTGAATAAAGGTACAAAATTTAAACATTTATTCGTTTTGAATATCTACCTTTATTCAGTCTGAATATAACACATATTCAGACTGAATATAACACATATTCAGTCTGAATATAACACATATTCAGTCTGAATATAACACATATTCAGACTGAATATAACACATATTCAGACTGATGTATTTATATGTGTTCTTCAGTTTTTCGTTTTTTGAGGTTTTTCTTTGAACCTCTCTCTCTCTCTCTCTATATATATATATATATATATATATATATATATTGTGCGTTTCAATTGTAAACCAAACAATTCTAACAAACTATACAAACCACTATATATATATATAAAAGATTATGAACTTAGGAATAAATTAAAACTCAAACGAGAATCATTTTAGCATGCCCCTCTGCAAGTGATCTATTATGATCATTCAAGTAACCAAGATCTCGTATTTGATTTCGTTTATTATGTCCCATTAAATGTTAATTGTGCAAGTATGATGTTTGTCAATGGGGTACACCTTTTAATGGAGGAGAATACTGGATGATGAGCAGCAGAATGTATATGGATCAGAAGCCTCGATGATGGGTAGTTTAGGAGGACCTTTTGAATAATTACACCATTTTTGTTTATTCAAACCTCATTTTCATGCTTACCTTTCTTTGATATAAATACATCAGTTTGAATATGTGTTATATTCAGACTGAATATGTGTTATATTCAGTTTGAATATAACACATATTCAGTCTGAATATGTGTTATATTCAGTCTGAATATGTGTTATATTCAGTCTAAATATAACATATATACACGATTTCACTTAAAAAACGGTTAAATCGAAAAAAAACTATATCATGATGGATGTCATATCGAAGAGCACGAAATTCTCGTTTTTTTGATGTAATTTGTTTGATTAAAATGTTAGTAGTTTTTGAGATAATTTATTTTAAAATTTAAGGGGGTAAAAGTTTTTTAATTAAAAAAGAAAATAAAAAGTCAACAAAAGAGGGCTGATTCCAATTTTACCCCTGCGCGCTAAAAATTACTAAGCCATGGACATAGTTTTCAAGTTATTTACAAAATTGCCACCGTGTTTTTTATTTATTGATCTGATCTCCGATTTTTTAATCAAGGGCTGTGGTTTGTCCTCACGTTTACAACTGAAATTTGGTTTTTATTTGAACCCATCCCTATATATATATATATACATAAACCTCAGAAGCAATACACACTCCTCAGAAGCAGAATCGAGAATAGAAACAGAAGCAAAATCGACGAAGGAAAGCAAAAAAATCACATAGAAGGATTAGGGCTCGATTTGGTTAGAAATTTGTAGATCGAACCAGTTTAAAATTGACATACCTTGATTGGGGATCGACCTGATTGTTGCTATGAAACTCGATTCTTGCTATGAAACTCGATTTGGGTGCTGAAATCGACCTGCTTGGAGATCCTTGTTATGAAACTCGATTTGGGTGCTGATCGATTTAAAGATCGACCTGATTGGAGATGGATTTGTAGTCATCAGTCGAAGGAGATGGATTTGGAGTTGGAGCCATGTCTTGATTCGTACACGAGAGAGAGGAAGAGGATTTGAGATGGAGGCTTGGAAAATAAGTGAAAAGTGGTTAGTTTTTCACTTTCTCGGTCTGACGAAAAGAAGTGATAAGTGGATCTAATTTAAACAAAAAAACAAACAGCTTGATTTAGGTTACCTCTGACCGAAAAAGTGATAAGGGCCATTTAAGTGCTTATTTCTTAAAAACAAACAGCCCCTGAGAGGTGTGAGAAATAAGAGGTTGAGAGAATTTGAGAGGTGTGAGAAATAAGAGGTTGAGAGGTGTGAGAAATAAGAGGTTGAGGGTTAAATATATAGTGTGATTAAATTGAGATTTTTTTTTACAAAGAGTCGTTCAACGGCATTATTTTTAAAAATTAAATAATTTTTTTTAATAAAGCTTCGGGATGAATCGGGACCCCATCCCCGGAATCCATCCCGCCCCGCTGAACCCGCACCCGCCGTAGCCCATTCCCGCTGAACCCGCATCCCATCCCGAGCTCATCCCGAGCCGGGTACGGATGGCCTAACTCCATCTCACTACAATTTGTTAACTTGGTCATGTTCCGATGTTCGTCTATTATTTAAAAAGAATCTTTTTAAAAACCAATGATAGGCTACCCCTTTTCGTGTCTTATTCCCCCGCCCCCCACCGATGAGTGAGTCCTTAAGTTTTTATGTAAAGTTTCACTCTATATTTTGGAACTGATGTTCAAGAGTGAAGGATGGGAATCACATATTCTATAGATCCCATGTGTATTTTGGTGGTTGTTTGGTTACCTCTTATTAAGAGACAACCACTGAATCGTTAAGAGACGAATCTTGTTTAGCAACAAAAAAAAACTGCCTTTTAATGGTTCTAAAACCTTCTGAATGATTTGGTATCATGGATAACACTTAATCGATACTAAACAAATATTAAACAACCATATTTCATTTTACGCTATATCATAAGTCTTTTTAATGATTTTGACTATTTAATTATCTTGCACCAAACCATTCATCAACTGCCAAACACTTCATCAGTACCATTTTCATCCCTAGAGAAGTTGACATTATATATATATAAATAAATATATAAAGGCTCCGTAAAATGCAAACTTTGCATTTGTTGCACCCCTTACAAACCACAGTCTGCATATGTGCATACGAATACGTGCAAGAATATACATATAATCAGAGGCGGAGCTAGAAATTTAAGTTGGCAGGGGCTGTCGTCCAAGATCGTATTTTGTTGTAACTAGTTGTATATTTATGCGATACAAAGGAATGCAAGATTTTTAGTGTAAACTAAGAATGAAAATTAATGCAAATTTTCATATAAAGAAGCAAAATTTGAAACTCTTGTCTAAATAAAATAGAAATGATAAGTAACGGTTGAATATATCTTGTTAATTTGAAGACTTCATGAAAAAACAAGAAAAAAAATATTAATATTTGTATCAATCTAAAGATATATATATATATATATATAATTTGTTTTAATTAGATTGGGTACAAATGTATAATCTGTTTAATTCAAATTTTATTATAATTTAAATATTTTAAATTAGAAATAAAGATTGTAATTTGTTTTAGTTTTTATGATGGAGTAATTTTTATTGAAGATGACGATTGGGTATTTTGCTATGCTACCACTACAACTAAATTGAGTTTATAGGATGATATCAATTATAAATGTCATAATGGACTGCTCTATAAGACTTAATTTATACAATCAAAAAATAAAACGTCATACCAAAAGGTGTTGTATAAATTTATAGGAAGCTTCTGTACATCTTATCATATTTTTGGGACATTTTTAATAGAAATTGTCGCATTAGTTATTTAGAGGACATTTTTTAGAAAGTGTCTTATAAACCCATCTTTTATAGGACACTTATTCTTATAAGACATTTTTTCAAATAGCGTCATCTAAGATAGGTAATACGACTTTTTTTATTATAAAAATGTCCTAAAAGACTAGTCAAAATGCACAAATACATCCTATAAATTTATTACAACGTTTTAAGATATGACACTTATTTTTGGTCTTATACTTGAAGTCTTATAAAGCAATCAATTAGGAAGCTTAGAAATCTTATTGGAGTCTTATAGACCCAATTTTGTTGTAGTGTTCATAGTTATTCTATAATTAAACGTATTTATCTGTTGATTGTTAGCTAGAGCTTTGGAGTTCAAAAATCTTTAAAAACTTGAAATTTAAGTTATTATACATTATCAAATTGAAACTAATTAAAACATTAATATTAAAAAAGAAAGCTTAAAATATTAGAATAGAAGTTCATTTAATAAAAAAAATCATAAACTAAATGCGGCTAGTTAGGGGTGGCTCCCTATTTAACATTGAGTGAAGACTCTTTCTTAAATAATTTGGTGGATGAGTGTTGCATGCACTATGGCAGTGAGTTGGGGGTGGCTAGGCACCGGCCTACCCCCTACTCCTTCTGCATATAATGAACGTACATTCATATGGAACAATGCATATATGCAGAACCAGTCTGCACATATGCAGACTGTGGTTTGTAAGGGGTGCAACAAATACATGGTTTGTATTTGATTTGTACCCTATATATATAGTGGTTTCAAATCACATATGATGTTGTACATAGGCGGCCGTTCTCATTGTTTCTTAAATAGTTAGTGTTCTTGTTTGAATCTTCCTATGTATATATATACTAGCAATGTGGCCGTGCAATGCACGAGGTGACCATGGTGTGAAATTACGTAAATGAAAAATAAAAAAAAAACCCTCAAGCATGTAGGTTTAGTTGGCAACAAATATACAACAAGTTTGAATCATTTCATTCAATTGTTCCTCCCATAGCAATTGTTTTAGCAGTATTCATCATGTATAATGAGGGGCAATTTTCGTTTAGTTACAAACTTTATGGTGAATGCATCTATATAAAGTAAAATACATCCCATTTGATAAAATTTAAGAATTAGAAGAACCATACGATCCAAGTCTCGTACTTTGCCAAGTGAAATGCAAATGTCATAAAACATTAAAAAAATTCATTTGGAGAACAGATAAGAAATTGAATATGACATTAAAATCTAAAAAGCTCTTTTAAATCAAAAAACATTTCAAAAAATTGATTTGAAATGAAACCATTTGAACAAAGTGGTGGAGCAAACAGAAAATGTAAATCAGAATCCTTTTGATGCATCATATACTATTAGCGCCACTGTTGAATTGTAAATGAAACCCAAAAACAAAAACCAGCCCAAGTAAAATAGGTTGAGATGACTGTTTGAGAAGAACGAGATGATTTCCATTCCATCAAGCGGTCCTTCATTTCAGAGAGAAGAAGGAGGAGACGACGATTTCATCAAGCGGTCCTTCGAAACCGAGCACCAACGTTCTTCCTTATATATAGCTTCTTCATGATCCATGATTCCAGTTCTAGCTTTTATGGGCTTTAATTTTGTTCATCGGGGAAAAATGTTGAAATACTAACCTGTCTTGAAGGCTCGATTTATTTGACACCAACATCAAAACGTGAACTGATGACTTGCAGGAAAAGATAAGCGTAAACAAACATGTAATTTGAGAACAAGTAAATTTCAATCAAAACCCTAATCGAAAGCGTGAATGGATTTTGAATTGCTTTCCACCTTGAGCCAGCGTTCAATTGAGATTGTAATTTGTAGAAAGGGATTGGAGACTTTTTCCTAAATGCATATATGAGAGATGGCTAGAGACGGTTATTTAGCTTATTGACCTTTTGCAAAATGACCTCCGTAGTATATTCTTATTCTTATTTTATTTTATATTTTCTTTTAATTGTTAATATTAGGTAAATTACCAAATTGTCCTAATACTTATAAACATATTTTATATTTTCAATTCAAATAAAAAGCCCTAGTTTGATCTCGTTTTAACTTTACCGACTTCAATCATCCCCTGCTCTCTCTTCTTTTCTGCAGTCGTTAATGTGTGGTCTGACCACCGCCGGTAGGTAGCTCCACCGTCGTCGATAGATAGCACGACCGCCACCTCACATTTCTTCCTTCGACCCCACAACCATCTCTGTTATGATTCTTTGAAGCTCGACCGTTTTATTTGTGTAGCACAGCTCTCGTTGCTATGGAGTTCGCTTTTCGTATCAGGTTGCTTCAATCGATCTCTCCTTCTGTTATCTGCCTTCATCTCTGTTCTGAAGCTCTATATTTAGAGTATTTCTTCCAATTAACTCTATCATCAACAATCTCAAATAACTTGGTTGCTTTTGTTTGTGAATTCGAAAGATGTGTTTAAAGTTGGTTTTGCAAACTGACTTGCCTTGAAATGGGTGAAAGATCTGTAGGACTCCATGCATTACTTTCAATACCATGATTTATGTTGTTTCTTTTGATTAGTTACTCAATAAATATGTTTGTATTGGCTACGCTAGTTGATTTTATAAAATGTTGTCGAATTTTGATCTTTAGTGTGCAAGTGGATCCTTAACATTGCATTTAGAATTTACCTTAAGTTCTCAATCTAAAAGGTTTGCAAAGGGACATTTTTTAACACCAAGTACATAGTATTTTTGTTATCAAACTGTGGTGTGTGACATTATAATTGGCAGCTATTTGCTCAATAAGTCAGGTTAGGCCGGTATAGTTGAGCAGTTAGACTGTTCCAACCGTGCTTAACTAGGTTTGTGACGGAGACCCAACATGAAGATGTAGGTAGAATGTGGGTGTTTGCGAACTTTAGATGGACTAATATGATCTTTAATCTGAAAACATTGATACATAAATTCACATTTCAACTTCTTGCTCTAACTCTTTGAATCTTGATAATCATCTGATTACTTACCAAATGGATCATCCATACATGTGAGGCCGGTGAATATGTTATCAAAGAAGGTGTATCTTGAATGTGTTAGCAGAGCCCATATCAGGAACCATCTTCTAATTCACTTTGCCTCTGGACTACTTGACTGAACCCAATCGGATGACTGGATCTAGCCGAGTTAGGATTGGCCAGTTGAGCAGTTTGACCGGATCAGTCTGGTCAGACTTGGCCGGTAGAGCAGTTACACTGGACCAGTTGGGTTAGATAATCTTGATTCAAAGTGTGTTTGATCAACCAATAGTTATGGTTGCTTGTCTTGTTTGTGAAGTTGAGATATGGTTATTATTGGTTCTGCAAAGTGAGCTTGAAAGCTCTGTAGGACTATATGCATTACTTTCAATACTATTATATTATCTTGCATGATTTATGTTGTTCCTTTTGATTAGCTATTCAATAAATATGTTTGTATTGGCTTTGTTGGTTGATTTTATAAAATGTTGTCGAATTTTGATCTTTAGTGAGCAGGTGGATCCTTAAGACTTCATTCAGAATTTACCTTAAGTAATCTAAAGGCAGTATTGGTGATTAGGAACCTGCATTTTGCAAACACGGGCACATAGTATTTTTGATCAATTTGTGCAGCCATGTGGCATTATAATTGACATCTATTTGTTCAATAAGTCAGGTTAAAGTGGTCTAGTCGGGTTAGAATTGGCCAGTAGAGGAGAGACTGGATTAGTTAGGTTAGACTTGGCGAGTCGAGTAAATAGACCGGACCAGTTGGGTTAGACTTGTCCATTCGAGTAGGTAGAATGGATTAAGTTGGTTGAGTTCTAATTATCCAATAACGTCTTCTGTTTGTGAAATAATTTTTCAGGTTATGTATATGTCACTTACTACAATTCAACAAATAATTTGTTCTAAATGGATGGCACAAGGAATGGTGATTCAAGAGAGAATAGTTGCCAATGGTTCTAGCTCACGATCACGGGGTTCAAGTATTCCAACTATGCTCAGTTTATTTGGAAAATTGGAGTATACTGCAGAACATCTACATCGTTTGTGGTCATATAAACGTCGATTAGACGTCCCTCAACAAGCAAAGTAAACAAAGGTTACTTATTTTCAATTTTAACCATTTTATTACGTATTTATTGAATCTAATTATTATCTTTTTTCAAACAGAGGTATAGATGACTGCGGATTACAGACACTGAAGTTAATAGAACTTGACATGGGAATCATCAATTCCAAAAGCTAGCGGACAACACTACGAGATTTTGTTGAGATAAATTAGTTGTGAATATTTTTGGGTTGATTGAAACCCATAATATTTTATTTTTGGATTTGTCATCAATGGAATAAAGTTGATAGATATGTTTTGAGGTAATCAAATTTATCATGTTTTCAAATAATTATTAGGTATTGAGATTTTCTAATTAGCATGACCGGATCCAGTCTAACTCTATTGATCTGGGTGGCACCAGACTGGACTCGGTCTAGCTCTATCAATGAAACCAGTCGCTCAAGACTCAAGCCAGTCGAGATTTTTTTAATTAGCATGATTGGACGCAATCTAACTATAATGGTCTGGTTGATCTATAAGAATGTGCATGACTCGACCTATTTGCACCATACTAGAGCTAGTCTAGCTTTATCAAAGAGCATGATACAACCTGACCAACAGACCGGAATCGGTCAAGCCTTTTTAACTAACATGATTAGACGAGTCTAACTTTATTGGGTTGGTCGATCCCTATCTGTGAGTCCAACGTACCATTTTAAGCATAATAACTATCTTATATGGACTCAATGAGAGTTCATTTAGATTTAATTCAACATAATCAAGTATATGTTATCGTCGAACCCTAATTGGATTAGCCAAATATCGCTGATTGAAATAATTGGACCCGTTGGGCTCATAATGTGTCCATTCTACCATTTGAACTCATTGAGAATAATCTACTATCATTATTTGATACATTGGGTCTACTAAATACATCCCAGTTAGAATTGCGAGATTTCAATTGAAATAAGTTTAACATAATCAGTTATCACAATTGGACACTATTAGGTTTGACTGGGTACATGATATTATCAAACCTTACTAGACCAATCAATCATTCTTAATACATATGAATGGACCCGTTAGTCATGCTGAATTTAGACTTCACTTCCATTTTAAGTATATTACATTATATTATGTTATCATCTTTGTTAGACTTGGTGAAAACTCAGTTGAAAGTAGTTTAGTATCGGGCTTGTTGGAGTCATATTGTGTCTAGATGTTAACTTCAAGAATATGCCAACCCTTTTGTTGTTGACCAGGTAAATGGTTTCTATATATGCGAGCATCAAAATTATCAACTTACAATATTCAAAGCATAAATCCTATAATTGCAACGAGTTCCTGTTAGCCTACGATTTGTCGAATTGAAAGAGGGGTTGATTGGACTCGTTCTAACTTTATTGGATCCAGTCGAACTAGACCGAAGCTAATTGAATATTCCAAGGCAAACTATCTCAAACAACTTATCTCAAGAAAGCCCAACTTGAATCGGTGTAAACCAGCTCGACCGGGTCAGTTGAGCTCGACTGGGCAGTCTAACTCAATCGTTCCATCTTTTTCATCAAATGACATTGATTGTGCTCGACTGGTCCAGTCTAGTTCGACTGGGCCGGTCTAACTCAACTGTTACTTCTTCTTCTTCGTAAAATGATGCCCATTCATAATAAAAATTGCTGTAAAATATGAATTTTAATCTTTAAAAATGTTTTAAATAGTTCAAACATCTTATGTTTGTATTTTCAATATTCCAAATCAAATATTATGAACATATTTTTTTCTTTAATTTTTTTGTACTTTAGCTCTTTTACCATCGCTATGAATGCTTATTATTAAGAGATCGATATCAAGTTATCAACACATATGTAACATTAAAGTTATAATTTTGAAGAAAAACTAATTAAAAAAAGTTGAATGTTTGAATGAGGATGAAAACTTGAATGTTAGAAGGAGAATGAAGATTTCAGGAAAAAAATGGGGTTCCAATCATTAGGGTTTAAAGTGAAGAAGAAAGAGCATTTTAATTTTCCAGATTTTTTAAAACTCATTAAGGGTATTTTAGTAATACTATAATTTAAAGTTTTATTTTAGTTTTTTTTAAATAACCTCATTAAGGGTATTATAGGAATAATACATTTATAAGGTTATGGAGTTAATTTTAGACTTTAGAAGGTTACAGAGCTAATTAAAACCTCATTTAAGGTTAATTAGCTAATTAGCCCTGGCTAAAGATGAGGAGGGAAACCAAGAGCGGGAGAAATTCATTTGAATCTTTTTGAGGTTTGCAGTTAGAGCATCCACAACAAGGATATCATTTGGATTTCATATGGATTGCAAATGTGCCAACTAGAATTTCTATTTTAGAAATTGTAGTGTATGATTGCTAAATTAGAAATTGGTTTTGGTAATTTGCAAATGTCAAATCAGTACTTTTTGCTGATGTGACAGTGAATAGTATACGAAATTGTAGAAAATAATTTCTAAATTAGAAATTGCTTTATGTCAAATCATGTTTTGTAGAGTATGTTTATGAAAAAATGTATGAAGAATTTTATTTGTTAAAAAATATTAATTTTTTTAAAGGCATAAATATTAAAAAATGCAAAATATAATTTATATTAAAGTACAATAAAATAAATTACATATTAAAAAATACAAGCTTAACACATAAAAATACATCATTGTTCGTTTAGAAGTTCTTCAAGTTGTTCGTACAATCTCCGTTGTGGTTCGCTCATTGTTGTGAGATCCATTTCCATCAACTTCATGATTATTTTTCGATATTCCCGTTTGTTCTTAAGTTTTTCTGTTTTCACAAATGATGTATCAAATTCTCTCATCACCTGCATTTTTTCTTTTTCAATATTTAGGCGTTCTAACATTATCACTTATTCGTTTTCGATAAATATTGTTGAAAAATGACTTTTTTTTTTACCTTTATCCTTCGAGGCTTTTTTCACCTTTATCCTTCGAGGCTTTCTTTTTACCTTTATCTTTCGAGGTTTTCGATAGAACTTGTTGAAAATGACTTTTTTTGGTGATATAAACGATAATGTTAATTTTACTATAACTATGTCTCAAAACTCTCGTAGCATACTTCCCGAGTACGAAAACTATCTCCAAAATCACATACAAGTACGTAATCGGTCAACGAATCATTGTTTACAATTAGATTTGATTGAAGGGATTTGACAAAGATTTAGAGAAGAAAAAATGACGATTAATGTAATGTTTTTACTTTGTATTTTAATTTAATGTTTTATAAATTAAATATTTTATTTAATTAATTAAGTTTAATTTATTTTATTATAATTATTTAATTAATAAAGTATTTCATATTAAATTACATTAAAGAATATTTAATTGTAGTTTTGTTGTTATTTGATTAAAATATAGTTTTTATGATGAGGTGTCACTTTAGAAAGTGGTTGAAATTTCATTGTTGTGGGGGATAATTTCAAGATAATTACAAAGCTGATGTGTCACATTTGCAATTGTCCTGAAATTTCATTGTTGTGGATGCTCTTACCTTCTTGAGGTCTGAACAAGGGAGTAGGTGGTGGTGGTTGCATTACAAGGTTGTAAATTGTGCATATGAGATTGTAATTAAGAGTTTTTTTAATTGTATGTATGAAATAGCAATTACTTATGTCATTTGACTGAAGGAAAGTGCATTGAACAAACTGTTATGAAATACTATCAAGTGTTATTTCATGCATTACTTATGTCATGTATAAATCAATCCACATACTGAACAAGTTGCAACGAGCTGTGCTAGCACAAATCTTTGAAAGAGAAATTACGCGACACTAAAGTTCCAAAACTTATCTCTTTGGTCGCCTTATGGCAAAAATTAATATTTCTCAACAAAACTCGAGTGTGACCAAATGCCCAAAATAACTTATAAATCTTTCACATAAGCAAATAGAATATGCACATTATAAAATTGTACTTTCACGACCCAAAACGTCGTACACAAAACTCTATGAAATTCAACGAACCCAATGACTCCAAGTCAACAAAATAGCACCAAACATTGTGCTTCCAAAGTAGAATTGCATTAAGCAAAATCATGGCTAAAATGCCAAAATTCCAAAATCCATTCTGGATGTAATACTATACAGACAATATTGATCACAAACTCGTATAAAACAAAGTTCTCAATATAACTTTACGTAGACATAATGGAAGATAACTTTCCGTCTAAACTCTAACATATGTGGAGGAGATCCAATGTTAAAGTCGTAAGCCGTAGTTACTTGCCCAAATCTTAAACATCATAAAATATGGATATCACTATACCCGAAAGAAATGTTGAACAATAATGAAGTAAAGCAAAACAAATCTCAGCGGAGTTTGCAACTTCCGCAATAAAATAATTTCATGCTAGTTCAAAAACCCATAAATTTGAAATCTTGTGTGTGTGCTAAACATTTTCCAAAATTGGTAACACAATCCATATAAGGATTTGAAACACAAGAAATAATTGATGCAACTTATTTTTAAAATAATTTTGTGCATAACTTAGTCGGCATTCAACGTCTCAACTCATACTCCTCCAAATTCCTCCGACCCACTATTGTCATCCGGATACTTTAACCTCTTAAGGTTAAGCTGGGAATTACATCAACAATCCTTACGGTGTCTTTCTCGAATCAAGGTCGATTCAATAATTCTATGGTTCTAATCCAACCATCAAATTTGACCCGAAACGGTCCACTTAAAGCAATTATCATGCTTATCGTCACCCTAAGTGACTAATACTAGAATCGTCAATCTTTTCCAACGACTAATAGCTTAGAACTCCATCACTACCCCACGATCATCACGTTAAAGTAGTTCAAGTACGCACGTGTAACTAGTAGATTCACCATGACACTGGCCAGGTGTCATTATGAACGTACCATACATGATTATTCTTGCTACTCTAGTCGGGAATTCTCGTTTCTAGCAACTCCATTGACCTCGAAACATCCTATTTTAAAGTTCCTAATGGTGAATTTCACTCTCATTTACTTAAACAAACGCTAGTTTGAGTCTAGGTATCCAAAATCAACACCTAAATCTCTCAAACTTATGCTCTGATACCAACTTGTAAAACCCTCGAATTTGGAAAGAGCAACTAAATAAAATTTCGATAAAATACCCAACAAGATAAAATCATTTCTACAATTCATACCTTAAAATACCTCATAATTTAAAACATTATAGTTCCCCAAATAAAATAACTTAAACGGGTGTCACTTAACACGACACAAGTTGCTAATCCCAAAATAAATGCGGAAGACTTCACTAAACGATTCACATCTCGTGCACACTACTAGCACTCGCCACTTCATAATGTAGCTAGAGCTACCCCAACCTGAGCCTGTTGCACATGCCGACAAATAAAAAGGGTTAGGCTTACGCCTAGTGAGTTCAAGCATTTTATAATGACTACATAAAAGAAATCATAAATCGGAAGGTTGTAGTTTTAGTCATGATTTAGACAAATCTTTCATTGAAAGTTTGCGACCAAGATTATTATTTCCAAAGGTTTTCCCAAACGGGCATACATGACTCATTTTTCCAACGTACCCAAAATCCATGGAAACCATTCCCGAAAAGTGTAAAGCGTTTTCCAAAATGAGTTACGACTCCAACTCACTCAAAACATATTTGGGCATAAATAACCCAAGGAATACAAACGTGGACAAAACTCCAATATTCCAAAACACCCGATAAGTATGAAGCATAGAACCCTGCCAATAACCATGAATACAATTCGTATAAATAAAGTACGTCACCGAAAATATGGATAAAAACATATACCCAAAACCACACCTTTCGGTGACGGGGGGACCCGATTCCATCGAAAGTGACGGGCACATAAAGTTAAGTCACTCGTGATGTTACTGGATTACACCTCAAGCCCCGACCTTAGTTCCCATGCCATAAAGAAATCACAACCTCAAGCCATAAATAGATTGCCTTTATTGCATACCCCGTAGAGTTACACCTCAAGGACTTACAAGCGACCTTATTGCATATCCAGCCTAGACGAGTTACACCTCAAACCCCGACCTTAGTTCCCATGCCATAAAGACATCACAACCTCAAGCCATAAATAGATTGCCTTTATTGCATACCCCGTAGGGTTACACCTCAAGGACTTACATACACGGGGACCATAGTGCATACTCGCTAGTGGCCCCATGGCCTACGCATATAACCATGCGTCCCTACAGTCCACTCCTCGTGCACAAAGAGATAGACCATCAAATAAAGACTGACTCACTTGCCTATGGATCCAATGCAACACAGTCTACCAAAACATGCTCAACCCGGAATGACAAAACACCCAAGCATGTAAATATCAATAATGTGCAATAAAATGCATTTAAACATCCGTTAGGTAAACAAGTACCACAAAACCACTATTAACCCAAAACCTGACACGGTTAAGCAAAAAGGTTTTCCCAAAAGGACTCACACCTTTACAATTCTCAAAATAACTCTTGACGCTAAATCGGATATTTCCCAAATGGTTTTTAAAATCAATTATACTAACATGATGTACTCGTCAAATAAGCCTCTCTTTGAGCAATTAACCTTTTAAAGACAAAATATGGTTTCTAACCATCCAAATATTCAACAGCCCCAATTATAGGTGTTTTGCACATTTATGAAGATACATATTTCCAAAAGAGTTAAACTATCCAAATAACTCAACCACATATATTTTCAAGTAAAACACACACATATTCGTAAAATACTCATTTTGGCATGTACAAAGTTTTCGCAAAGTAACTTGAACTCACCTTGCTAGATTAGGCTAAATCTAGATTTTTCCCAAACGTAAGCTCCTTTGAAGAAGTCCGAACCTTCAAGTCCAAATCTTCCAAAAACCTAAATTCATAAATTCCTACCATGAATATTCATATTTAACCACTTAAAAAAACCAATCCCAAACATCTTATATCAAAATCTCCATTTTGACTAAAATCCCAATATTAACCTAACTTCTCCAAAATCATCAAAATTGAAATTGGAGAAACAAAACACTAGGAGATCATCAATGAAACATTTATAACCCATATGAAAGTATAGAAGCTAGGAGGATGAACTCACCACTTAGGTTTTGATGAAAACCTAGAAAACCTCAAAAATCTCTTAAGATGTTGTGGATGGAACTTGCTCTTGCATCTATAGATGAAATCAATAGTATAAAATGGGTAAGAAACGCATCAATCTCCAAGAGAAACCCCAAAATCGGTTAGGGTTTTGTGAGGGAGAAAAGGGGAATCGATTTGGGAGAGAAAAGGAAGGAGATTCGAGACTTACCACCACCAAACACCCTTGAATCTTCCAATGACCTTCCAAACTCTTTCTATATCCTTGAAGAGCTCTCAAAAACGAAACCATGGCCACTTGAATCGCCAAAATCGGAGTTGAAACGAGAGAGATATGAAGAAATGAAGTTTGGGTTGTGAAATTCGTATTTGACAGCAACCAGGTACCCGTCCGCGACAATGACACGCGACAATGACACGGTCATTGTCGCTGGTGGTGTACCGAAGGTTGTACCCTTGGCGCGACAATGACACGCGACAATAACACGGTCATTGTCGCTGGTCATTGTAGCTCCGCGGTACCGAAACTGTTTTGGCCATACCTTATTCGTTATAGCTCCGTTTTTGCTCCGGGAAAAACCATTGGACTCGTATTTGAGTTCCTTATCCAACAAGACCATAAAATCTAAGATTTAACCCCAAATTCTATTTTTCATATTTTTCTTAAAAGATCGATTCAACACTGATTCGAAGTCGTACTTATCCGAAAATTACGGGTGTTACAATCCTCCCAACCTTAGGATGATTTCGTCCTCGAAATCTACATCCTTTACAACCCAAGGCTAACCGACTCAACGTCGACTATAATTTATCAGTCCCTAACTGGAATCTAAATTCTCTCCACACAGTCTATAAAGACAATTCCTCGAACAATTGCTTATCAACAAAGCCCCTTCACGTACACTGTACTTATGTCTGGGAGAACACTCCGACAACTGGAATAATTCCTAGTCAGACGACTTCGGTCGTCTCCCAACCTTAAATGTTCCATACCTCCCAATTTCATTTTCAGACTCTAAGTCAATCCAAGGCCTAATTAATATCGAGACCGACCGAATCTCTAATTCCAATTGTCCCCATCATTAATTGTCGATCAATTCCAACGAGTTCTAATAAACTCCAAAATTCATTTCAACCTTAATCATCAACCGACATGTTCTTTAATCACACAAGGAAATTATTCCTATAAAATATACTCATCACATTTGAGTATCTTAGGATTGCTACAATCGTTACCATTATTTCCTTTCAAATCGGACTACACTTCCCCGATTACACTAAAGGTGCTTGGCCTCAAGCCCAAAAGTTGACACCTAGTCATACCATTAAGTCGAATCACCACAGACTCTACACACGAGCTTCACTCGTCGAGCCTTCTTACAAAACCAAGGTTATCGATATGGTGTCTAAAGGGTCCCACATGCTATAATTATCCAAGACCCAAAACAGGGTTGCCAACAAAACGGTTACACCAACCTCAAAATGCGTTACCGCAAATCTAACCCTCCAATTACCACAAGCACACCGACTTTGCTACCGATATCATCCGGCCTATAGTCACATCACGTGCCTAAACGCCCAACTATTCACAGTCGAGGTCCTATGCAACTTTCTCTTAATCGGGGTTACTTAATCTTTCCCAAGGCCCTAACGAGTTCAAGGTTTTCAAGTGCGTTATTTAACAAATATGCCATTCACAAAACTTTTCATAGAAACTTTCAACATAAATATTTCATATCAAATTTAAACGTACACATAAAACTACTATTATCAATTCGGTAGTTACGCAAAAATGGACACGCTCGTCCCACATATGAAAATCATGTTGAAAATTATTTCATTGCAGTTCAGTTTACCCACAAAACGCAAAAACGTAATTAAACAACTTCTTTAAAATGAACCGCCACGGTTCTGGTATGGATTGACTCATGACATGTACGTAAAGTAACTGCTCACTTTAAACGGTGTACAACACATTTTCACACGTACTTCAAAAGTAGCCCAAACGGCCATTGACTCAAAATTTCTTTTCCGACCATTAATTTGGTATGGAATAAGGTTCCCCAACAAAATTTGCGCGCGTCAGTTTATTATACGAAACAAGGAAACGATTTTTTTTAATTACACCTCAGTCAAAACACAAAACAGCTTGTGTAGGCTCCAAATTTAAAGACAAAAAAAACAATCCGTTTCCATCCTTTGAGAGTATCGACTTAAAACATCATAAAACTTCAAATAGGGGTAGGCATGCAAGCTTGTAACACTTCCATTAGAAATTTTCTTGAAACGAAAAGACATGCATCAAACGGTTCGCGACTAAATTTCTAAAAGAGGAAACTCCTTAAATCAATTTCTCAAAATTTCTCATCCGGTCCTATAATGACATTTGAATAAAACGTCTTTGGCAAACTTGCACACAACAATGAGTTTTTCTAAAACATATGAGGAAATAAGTGTTAATAATTAGTTGACATCAAAAGGGTTCAACTTATTTTCGAATCTCAAATTGCACTGACGGGGCGCGTCAATGTTCAAAACATAAGAAATTACACGCACCATAATTTCATACCAAACAATTTTCTAAAATCTTCACCGCGAAGCATTTTCCTCAAGTTTCGTACTTGGAACATAAAACGTCAAAACTTCATTACTAAAAATGTATTTGTCAAAATACTCAAAATACACATTTCCTCCAAACCAAAAAGGTTTTCAATTTTCCAAATTATTCGGCAAAATCAAAATTGACCAATGTCAATGACTCAAACCTTTGTGTTTTCAAAATGTAAAATAATGTGAACTATGCATGATCTTTACCACTTTACACATACTTTGACCACATGGTCTTCATTTATACAATGAATTAACGAAACGTTTTCATGCACGACTCGATTATCAAAGTGTTGAGAAACCATGGTTACCAAGCGATGCATACCCCTAGTCGATATAATATATTTACATGAAAATGATAATAAATCATTTGACTGAAGGAAAGCGCATTGAACAAACTGTTATGAAATACTATCAAGTGTTATTTCATGCATTACTTATGTCATGTATAAATCAATCCACATACTGAACAAGTTGCAACGAGCTGTGCTAGCACAAATCTTTGAAAGAGAAATTACGCGATACTAAAGTTCCAAAACTTATCTCTTTGGTCGCCTTATGGCAAAAATTAATATTTCTCAACAAAACTCGAGTGGGACCAAATGCCCAAAATAACTTATAAATCTTTCACATAAGCAAATAGAATATGCACATTATAAAATTGTACTTTCACGACCCAAAACTTGGTACACAAAACTCTATGAAATTCAACGAACCCAATGACTCCAAGTCAACAAAATAGCACCAAACATTGTGCTTCCAAAGTAGAATTGCATTAAGCAAAATCATGGCTAAAATGCCAAAATTCCAAAATCCATTCTGGATGTAATACTATACAGACAATATTGATTACAAACTCGTATAAAACAAAGTTCTCAATATAACTTTACGTAGACATAATGGAAGATAACTTTCTGTCTAAACTCTAACATATGTGGAGGAGATCCAATGTTAAAGTCGTAAGCCGTAGTTACTTGCCCAAATCTTAAACATCATAAAATATGGATATCACTATACCCGAAAGAAATGTTGAACAATAATGAAGTAAAGCAAAACAAATCTCAGCGGAGTTTGCAACTTCCGCAATAAAATAATTTCATGCTGGTTCAAAAACCCATAAATTTGAAATCTTGTGTGTGTGCTAAACATTTTCCAAAATTGGTAACACAATCCATATAAGGATTTGAAACACAAGAAATAATTGATGCAACTTATTTTTAAAATAATTTTGTGCATAACTTAGTCGGCATTCAACGTCTCAACTCATACTCCTCCAAATTCCTCCGACCCACTATTGTCATCCGGATACTTTAACCTCTTAAGGTTAAGCTGGGAATTACATCAACAATCCTTACGGTGTCTTTCTCGAATCAAGGTTGATTCAATAATTCTATGGTTCTAATCCAACCATCAAATTTGACCCGAAACGGTCCACTTAAAGCAATTATCATGCTTATCGTCACCCTAAGTGACTAATACTAGAATCGTCAATCTTTTCCAACGACTAATAGCTTAGAACTCCATCACTACCCCACGATCATCACGTTAAAGTAGTTCAAGTACGCACGTGTAACTAGTAGATTCACCATGACACTGGCCAGGTGTCATTATGAACGTACCATACATGATTATTCTTGCTACTCTAGTCGGGAATTCTCGTTTCTAGCAACTCCATTGACCTCGAAACATCCTATTTTAAAGTTCCTAATGGTGAATTTCACTCTCATTTACTTAAACAAACGCTAGTTTGAGTCTAGGTATCCAAAATCAACACCTAAATCTCTCAAACTTATGCTCTGATACCAACTTGTAACACCCTCGAATTTGGAAAGAGCAACTAAATAAAATTTCGATAAAATACCCAACAAGATAAAATCATTTCTACAATTCATACCTTAAAATACCTCATAATTTAAAACATTATAGTTCCCCAAATAAAATAACTTAAACGGGTGTCACTTAACACGACACAAGTTGCTAATCCCAAAATAAATGCGGAAGACTTCACTAAACGATTCACATCTCGTGCACACTACTAGAACTCGCCACTTCATAATGTAGCTAGAGCTACCCCAACCTGAACCTGTTGCACATGCCGACAAATAAAAAGGGTTAGGCTTACGCCTAGTGAGTTCAAGCATTTTATCATGACTACATAAAAGAAATCATAAATCGGAAGGTTGTAGTTTTAGTCACGATTTAGACAAATCTTTCATTGAAAGTTTGCGACCAAGATTATTATTTCCAAAGGTTTTCCCAAACGGGCATACATGACTCATTTTTCCAACGTACCCAAAATCCATGGAAACCATTCCCGAAAAGTGTAAAGCGTTTTCCAAAATGAGTTACGACTCCAACTCACTCAAAACATATTTGGGCATAAATAACCCAAGGAATACAAACGTGGACAAAACTCCAATATTCCAAAACACCCGATAAGTATGAAGCATAGAACCCTGCCAATAACCATGAATACAATTCGTATAAATAAAGTACGTCACCGAAAATATGGATAAAAACATATACCCAAAACCACACCTTTCGGTGACGGGGGAGACCCGATTCCATCGAAAGTGACGGGCACACAAAGTTAAGTCACTCGTGATGTTACTGGATTACACCTCAAGCCCCGGCCTTAGTTCCCATGCCATAAAGACATCACAACCTCAAGCCATAAATAGATTGCCTTTATTGCATACCCCGTAGAGTTACACCTCAAGGACTTACAAGCGACCTTATTGCATATCCAGCCTAGACGAGTTACACCTCAAGCCCCGGCTTTAGTTCCCATGCCATAAAGACATCACAACCTCAAGCCATAAATAGATTGCCTTTATTGCATACCCCGTAGGGTTACACCCCAAGGACTTACATACACGGGGACCATAGTGCATACTCGCTAGTGTCCCCATGGCCTACGCATATAACCATGCGTCCCTACAGTCCACTCCTCGTGCACAAAGAGATAGACCATCAAATAAAGACTGACTCACTTGCCTATGGATCCAATGCAACACAGTCTACCAAAACATGCTCAACCCGGAATGACAAAACACCCAAGCATGTAAATATCAATAATGTGCAATAAAATGCATTTAAACATCCGTTAGGTAAACAAGTACCACAAAACCACTATTAACCCAAAACCTGACACGGTTAAGCAAAAAGGTTTTCCCAAAAGGACTCACACCTTTACAATTCTCAAAATAACTCTTGACGCTAAATCGGATATTTCCCAAATGGTTTTTAAAATCAATTATACTAACATGATGTACTCGTCAAATAAGCCTCTCTTTGAGCAATTAACCTTTTAAAGACAAAATATGGTTTCTAACCATCCAAATATTCAACAGCCCCAATTATAGGTGTTTTGCACATTTATGAAGATAAATATTTCCAAAAGAGTTAAACTATCCAAATAACTCAACCACATATATTTTCAAGTAAAACACACACATATTCGTAAAATACTCATTTTGGCATGTACAAAGTTTTCGCAAAGTAACTTGAACTCACCTTGCTAGATTAGGCTAAATCTAGATTTTTCCCAAACGTAAGCTCCTTTGAAGAAGTCCGAACCTTCAAGTCCAAATCTTCCAAAAACCTAAATTCATAAATTCCTACCATGAATATTCATATTCAACCACTTAAAAAAACCAATCCCAAACATCTTATATCAAAATCTCCATTTTGACTAAAATCCCAATATTAACCTAACTTCTCCAAAATCATCCAAATTGAAATTGGAGAAACAAAACACTAGGAGATCATCAATGAAACATTTATAACCCATATGAAAGTATAGAAGCTAGGAGGATGAACTCACCACTTAGGTTTTGATGAAAACCTAGAAAACCTCAAAAATCTCTTAAGATGTTGTGGATGGAACTTGCTCTTGCATCTATAGATGAAATCAATAGTATAAAATGGGTAAGGAACGCATCAATCTCCAAGAGAAACCCCAAAATCGGTTAGGGTTTTGTGAGGGAGAAAAGGGGAATCGATTTGGGAGAGAAAAGGAAGGAGATTCGAGACTTACCACCACCAAACACCCTTGAATCTTACAATGACCTTCCAAACTTTTTCTAGATCCTTGAAGATCTCTCAAAAACGAAACCATGGCCACTTGAATCGCCAAAATCGGAGTTGAAACGAGAGATATATGAAGAAATGAAGTTTGGGTTGTGAAATTCGTATTTGACAGCAACCAGGCACCCGTCCGCGACAATGACACGGTCATTGTCGCTGGTCATTGTCGCTCGTGGTGTATCGAAGGTTGTACCCTTGGCGCGACAATGACACGCGACAATAACACGGTCATTGTCGCTGGTCATTGTAGCTCCGCGGTACCGAAACTGTTTTGGCCATACCTTCTTCGTTATAGCTCCGTTTTTGCTCCGGAAAGAACCGTTGGACTCGTATTCAAGTTCCTTATCAAACAAGACCATAAAATCTAAGATTTAACCCCAAATTCTATTTTTCATATTTTTCTTAAAAGATCGATTCCACACTGATTCGAAGTCGTACTTATCCGAAAATTACGGGTGTTACACGCCGCCGCCGTGCAACACCAGTCGGTGGTTGTCACGTGCATGATCGGTGGTTTAGTCGTGCGTGGGTGTGGGTACGGTCGAGCTGGAATGGTGGGATCGTTCCATTTAGCCTCATCGATTTGTTTTACCGAAACCACCGTCGCCGCCGCGGCTATGGCTGCCGCCGTGCACCACCAGTTCGGTGGATGTGATAGCGAGTTACGGCTATTAGGGTAGGCACGAGAGTGTGTGTGGCGAGGTAGGTTGGTGGGAGTATCCATGGGGTCTCGCCGGTTTCTTATACCAAACCACCATCGCCGCGCCGCTGCCGACCACCACTGCCGAAGGTGGCAGTGGGTGGTGCTCGACGGGTTAGGCCCTAACCCCTAACACCCTAAACCTAAAGTGCCTAAACCCTAACCCTAATGGCGTAAACCCTTAACCAAATCTATGTCGTCATTTTATGTGAAAAACGCCCGTTTTATCCCTGTCTTGTAAAATCCGTAGTTTATTCTAGGAAGCTCGGATTGAGCTGAAACCAGTGCACAAATCTCCCAAATTGTGTCTACTGAGTTTCTTGTGTTTTACAGAAAAATCAATTCGGCCTCTAGCTAGGGCCAATATGACAATTAGTACAGACTGGTCCGGAATTCCTGTTTCGGGTAGTCTGTCTTAGAAAATTCGTATAAAATAGTAGGGACCTCGTATGAACGCGTGCGATATGTCCCTGGAAACCTAAGACATAGAACCTTCTATTTATGGAGTTATCTTGCTGGTTAGATGGGTTTAAAGGGGGCTAAACAGGTCACGAACAGACCTGTAGTTTTAGACTAAAAACCGGGAAAGTGCACGTTTAGACTTATAGTTGTATTTCGGGTTGGGACTTCACTTTAACGCTTGTTAACACTTCTTTAGGTGGAAAGAAGTGAGTTGTAGTGGACGGGCTCTTATTGCTATTCGTGGAGTTCTACATTGCTTTCTGAGGTGAGTTCACTCACTGCGTAGGATAGGGGTTATATGTGCATTGCTGTAGCTCGTGTGTGTTAACTGATTGGTTGTGGGTAATATTCTATTGTGTTAGTGTCTAGTATGAGACATTGGGTGTTGTATAAAACTCGGGGAGACCGGGGACTCGGGGAGACCGAGGAATACGTACACGGGTGTCGTATGGACTCGGGGAGACCGAGGAATACGTGCACAGGTGTTGTATGAATTCGGGGAGACCGATGGTTGCGTGCATAGGTGTCTTGCATGAGTTTTCTTGTTTAAGATATGTTCTTGGACTGACATGTAATGTTGTTATTGTCTATCTGCTGATAGGGGTGGTGTGAATATGATTGCAATTTTACGTATGTGTTTGAATTCACTAAGCTTCGTGCTTACCCTTTCCCTACAAATTACTGTTTCAGGTACGAGTGGCAGCAAGGCGTGACGGTACACACTGACGCGTTGAGAAGACCTTTGCCATTATTTATTTGAGACTTAAGTTTAGACTTATTACATTTCCGCTGTGTTAATTTGGGTTGGTTATTTAACTTAACGGTTTTGATGAAACGTTTATTTGGGTCCAAACACTTATGGTTTTATATAATAAAATGGTATTTTTAAAAGTTCAAATTTATTGTAATTTTTGGGACGTTACAAGTTGGTATCAGAGCACAACTTGAGCGAATCAAACACATTTCGGTGTGTTTGAACTCAAGTTTGCGGCTCGGGATTATCTTTTTCCTTTTAAAATTTTTGAGAAATAAAAGAGAGGAAAAGTACGTTTTAGAAACGGTAACCAGAGGCGCAGTGTGTACAGTCAGACGATGCCAAGGGAAAAGGTAAAGTACTTAGTGTAATTAATTGCTTTCTAGAACATAGGAGTATGTATGCTAGATTGCCTGGTGCTTATTACACTGTACTGCATGTTTGTTACTTGCTAGTAGGAATTTATGCTAGTCCTGATACGTTGTTAAGTGAATGCCTTCTAAGTTGTATGCAGTAGGAACCAAATAGCCTTAGAATGTTGGATTTAGTTCTATTGCGCAGCTCTTGTTTGAGTCCAACCGTTGTAGGATAGAATCTTTTATTCGAATGTCTATCTGATTTCACACTGTATGCAATTGTGCATTCGCGAGGCGACTCGTCATGACTAGTGGGGATTTCGTCATAGCAAGGGTAGTGGAATGGGGTGAAATTCCTAGTGAGCTAGGAAGAGTGTTTACATATGCTGGTACGGGCATATGGGTGTAATTGTCGGCAAAGAACTACTTGGGCACTTCGGGACGGGACTCGAAACGAGTAAGGATAGGTGTGGAAGATAGTAGTAGAGCTCCTACTATCTGAAGCACAGGATCCGTGCTCGAGTCGGGGAAAGTCACGGAGAATCCGAGGAGTTGAGCGTGAGCGTAGTTAGCAGGATTTATTAGGTGCTAATAAATCGTTGTAATAATTACCCAGAATGGCCATCACAAGGAGGAACAACAATGTTGATCCAGATGCGGGTACTGGATTTACTGCTGAGCAGATTCGTGAGATGATTGCGGCTGAGGTGACGCATGCTATTGGGGAGGCGATCCCCGAGATTATTACCGCCATTCGTAATGAGGTAGTAGTGTTGATGGAGGAGCGCATCGCGGCGATTCCACCCCCTGCCGGTGGGCAGCCCCGAGCGCAAGAGTTTCAGTATCGGGATCTCTCTGCTTGTTCTCCTCCTGAGTTCAAGGGAGACTCGAACCCGGTCGTTAGTATGCGCTGGATCTCGGATATGGAGTGCGCATTTCTTACCAGTGGTTGTCCTGAGAATCTGAAGGTTCGCTTTGCGGTGAATCTGTTACGAGATGGAGCGAAAGACTGGTGTGCTACTGCTTTGACGCTTGATGAGTGCACTACTTTGACCTGGGAGGAGTTCGTTGTACGGTTTCGTGCAGAGTATGTGCCTCCGGTGGAGATGGAGAGGATTGCTAAAGAGTTCTTGGAGATCACTCAGACTACGGAGACTGTAAAGGAGATGAACCGAAAGTTCACGGAGATGGCGCTATTCTGTCCTCAGTATGCTGCTTCTGAGGACATGAAGATGACGCGGTACAAGGATATGCTACGTACCGAGATCAGGGAGTTCGTGAGTACTGCGCAGTATGTTTCACTTGCTGCAATGATGGAGGCTGCTCGGAGACAGGAACTTGAGTTGGAGACGCAGGCCAAAAAGAGGAAGGCGGTGCAGACCGTGGCGCCAATATCGGCTGTTCCAAAGAAGACGAAGTTCTCGGACTCGCGCTCGAGTCAAAGGAGCGGTGGGTTTAAGCCCAGGGATAGTAACGGAAGGAGAGATGACAAATGTTTCAAGTGTGGCCAGGTAGGACACTACGGTCGTGATTACAGAGTACCACTGATGGTCTGCTTTAACTACAAACAGACGGGCCACATGAAGGCCAACTGCCCGAATCCGAGGGTTACTGATGGGGGTGGGGCACAACGAGCTCCTGCGGCTGACCCCTTGCGTATTACTGATGGTCGTGTAGGTCAGGCTGGACCCGAGGCGGCCCGAGGTAGAGTTCATCAGCTGAAAGTGGAGGAGGCACAGGCTACGCCTAAAGTGGTGACAGGTATATTCCATCACTTGATTCTTTTTTATTATTGATTATTGTATGTAATTGCATTTTACTTAAACTGTGCGATCAGGTACGTTCTTAGTTAACTCGGTACCTGCTGTGGTGATGTTTGATAGCGGGGCTACTCATTCTTTTGTGTCTCACACTTTTAGCGAGCGTCTGGGCCGTAGTGTAGGACGGTTAGGCTGTCCACTTGTGGTTGAGGTTGCTGATGATAGGACTTTGACGGTTACTGACGTGTATCGTGGGTGCACTTTGGAAATCTCTGGTGTGAGATTCCATATTGATTTGATTCCAATCGCTATGCGTGAGTTGTGCGTGATTGTGGGCATGGACTGGATGGATGCTTTCGATGCTGAGATTGTTTGCCGTCGCAAACAAGTACGAGTTCGAACCCCAAGCGGGGGAGAACTGCTAGTTCAGGGCGACTCGCCCAGATGGACCTCAGTGATATGTTCGGCTGCGAGAGCTCGGAGATACTTACAACGCAATGGTCAGGGATATTTGGCGTATGTGATAGACACACGCGTCGACGGAGAGAAGAAGACTGCGGAGGATGTGCCAGTTGCACGGGAGTTTGCTGATGTATTTCCCGACGATTTACCGGGGATACCTCCCGAGCGACAGGTAGAGTTCCGCATTGACTTGATTCCGGGTGCTGCTCCGGTGGCCAAGGCACCTTATCGCCTGGCTCCACTGGAAATGAAGGAGTTGTATACGTAGTTGTAGGAACTTCTCGAAAAGGAGTTTATCAAGCCGAGTTGTTCACCGTGGGGAGCCCCGATTCTGTTCGTGAAGAAGAAGGACGGGTCCCAACGAATGTGTATAGACTACCGTGAGTTGAATAAGCTTACGGTGAAGAACCATTATCCTCTGCCAAGGATCGATGAATTGTTCGACCAGCTACAGGGAGCCTCGTGGTTCTCCAAGATTGATTTGAGATCGGGGTATCATCAGATGCGGGTGAGGAGTGAGGATACGGAGAAGACGGCATTTCGTACACGTTATGGCCATTATGAGTTTGTGGTGATGCCTTTCGGGCTCACCAATGCACCAGTAGCGTTCATGGACCTCATGAATAGGGTTGTAGCCCGATGCTGGATCGGTCGGTGATTGTGTTCATCGACGATATTCTCGTATATTCGAAGTCGAAGGAAGAGCACGAAATGCATTTGCGAGAAGTTTTGGAGGTTTTGAGGCGGGAGAAGCTTTATCCTAAGTTCTCCAAGTGTGAGTTCTGGTTACGAGAGGTCCAATTTCTAGGACATGTCGTGAATCAGAATGGTATTATGGTCGATCCGGCCAAGATTACAGCAGTAATGCGGTGGGAGGTGCCGAAGGCTCCCACTGAAGTACGGAGTTTTCTTGGGTTAGCAGGGTACTATCGGAGATTTATTCAGGATTTCTCCAAGATTGCATTACCTATGACCCGATTGACGAAGAAATCTGCGGCTTTTAGTTGGGGTGAAGAGCAGCAGAGGGCTTTTGAGGAGCTACACAGGCGTTTGTGCGAGGCTCCGGTGTTGACTTTGCCCGAGGGTATGGATGATCTAGTAGTGTATTGTGACGCTTCTCACCAGGGACTGGGCGCCGTGCTCATGCAGCGCGGTAAGGTTATAGCTTACGCTTCGAGGCAGTTGAAGCCTCATGAGGCGAACTACCCGACACATGACCTAGAGTTGGGAGCAATGGTGTTTGCTCTCAAGATTTGGAGGCATTACTTGTATGGCGTCAAGTGTACGATATACACTGACCATAAAAGCCTCAAATACTTGATGGACCAGCAAAACCTCAACATGCATCAGAGGAGGTGGCTTGACGTAGTTAAAGATTATGATTGTGAGATACTTTACCACCCGGGTGAAGCGAATGTTGTTGCGGACGCATTTAGTCGACATCCGGTGGGTGAGCCACTGCGGGGTTTGTGTAAACGGTTAACAGTGGTTACAGCTCTCCTTGAGTCAATAGGTAGTGCTCAGGAAGTGGCAGTTCGGGACGAGAATGCCAAACGCGAGAGAGTTTCGGGTGAAATTCTGAATTTTGCCCGTGATAGTCGAGGTTTATTGACCCGGTATGGTCGAGTGTGGCTTCCCTTCGCTGGCGGGAACAGGCAGATATTGTTGGATGAGGCGCATAAGTCCAAGTTTTCGATTCATCCTGGAGCTACAAAGATGTACCGCGACCTGCGGGAGAATTATTGGTGGCCCGACATGAAGCGGGATGTCGCCAAGTGTGTAGAGGTATGCTTGACATGTCGGAAAGTCAAGGCTGAGCACCAGCGACCGCATGGGAAGTTGCAGCCTTTAGAGATTCCGGTGTGGAAATGGGAGCAGATCACGATGGATCTCATTACTAAACTCCCAAGGACTCCACGTGGGAATGATGCTATTTGGGTGATTGTCGATCGTCTGACCAAGAGTGCTCACTTTTTGGCCATCAGGGAGAGCTCCTCGGCGGAGAAGCTCGCAGAGATTTTCGTGCGAGAGATTGTAGCCAGGCACGGGGTGCCAGTTTCGATTGTCTCAGACAGGGACACCCGTTTTACCTCCCGGTTTTGGGAGAAGTTTCAAGAGGAGATGGGTACGCGGTTACATTTTAGCACGACTTTTTATCCACAGACCTATGGGCAGAGTGAGCGTACTATTCAGACACTCGAGGATATGCTTCGGGCATGTGCTATTGATTTTGGAGGTAGCTGGGATCAGTATCTTCATTTGGCGGAGTTTTCCTACAACAACAACTTCCATTCCAGTATTGGCATGCCGCCGTACGAGATGTTGTATGGTAGGAAGTGCAGGACGCCCATTTGCTGGGGCGAGGTTGGTCAGCGAGTATTGGGGAGTACTGATATTGTGCTGAAGACGACTGAGATGATACAGATGGTGCGGGACCGTTTAGTTACTGCACAGAGTCGGCAGAAGAGTTACGCCGACAAGAGACGATCAAACTTGGAGTTTCAGGTGGGAGATTATGTTTTGCTGAAAGTTTCGCCCTGGAAAGGGGTGATTCGGTTTCGTAAACGGGGAAAGTTAGGACCCCATTACATTGGACCTTACAAGATCATTACTCGAGTGGGAAAGGTAGCTTATCGCTTAGAGCTACCGGACGAGCTGAGGTTGATCCACAACTCTTAGCACGTATCTCAGTTGCGGAAGTGTGTAGTGGATGAGTCTGCGGTGATTCCTCTCGAGGATATTCAGATCGACGAGCGGATTAATTACGTGGAGAAGCCGATCGCCATTATGGAGAGGAGGACGAGGACCTCGCGTAACAAGGTAATTGGTTTGGTGAAAGTCCAGTGGCAGCACCGAAAGGGTTCCGAGTGGACTTGGGAACCCGAGGTTGAGATGCGGAAGAACTATCCAGCGCTGTTCGCGGATAAAGACTTCGAGGACGAAGTCTAATTCAAGCGGGGGAGAGTTGTAAAGCCCGTGTCCCGGTATGGATATTTTTATTTTGTTTAATGTTTTCTTTAAATAAATGTTTAGTAACGGGATTGACGGGATTGACCAAAATGTTAGATATGGTAAAACTTTAATCATTTTTGCAAGGTGTTGGAAAGAACAGGGACTAAAAGTGCCATTATTGTATAAGTTGCATGGAGATTGGCCTTAATACCGACCCCCTCCCCTTCTTCTCGTTTTACTTTCGTCCCACACAAGTAGCAGCCGAGAAAAACCCTAAGCGCAACCCTAGCCGTTTCCCATCTTGCTGCCACCACCGCTGAATCACTCCAGAATCGCCGACGTCGGCGCCGCTGTCCTTTGCCGGCGAGAGCGTGGTGTAACGAGAGAGAGAGAGAGAGAGAAGGAACCGACGAACGGGAAGAGAGAGGAGCAGGAGTCGTCGTGTGATGCTGCGTTGCCATTGCCGAGAGGTAAGCTCTCTCATCTCCTTGTTTCTTTCTTTCGTCGTCTTCACCCTCGAAACTGCCACCGCCGCCATGGCTGCTGGCATGGTGCCGCCGCCGTGCACCACCAGTCGGTGGTTGTCACGTGCATGATCGGTGGTTTAGTCGTGCGTGGGTGTGGGTACGGTCGAGCTGGAATGGTGGGATCGTTCCCTTTAGCCTCATCGATTTGTTTTACCGAAACCACCGTCGCCGCCGCGGCTATGGCTGCCGCCGTGCACCACCAGTTCGGTGGATGTGATAGCGAGTTACGGCTGTTAGGGTAGGCACGAGAGTGTGTGTGGCGAGGTAGGTTGGTGGGAGTATCCATGGGGTCTCGCCGGTTTCTTATACCGAACCACCACCGCCGCGCCGCTGCCGACCACCACTGCCGGAGGTGGCAGTGGGTGGTGCTCGACGGGTTCGGCCCTAACCCCTAACACCCTAAACCTAAAGTGCCTAAACCCTAACTCTAATGGCGTAAACCCTTAACCAAATCTATGTCGTCATTTTATGTGAAAAACACCCGTTTTATCCCTGTCTTGTAAAATCCGTAGTTTATTCTAGGAAGCTCGGATTGAGGTGAAACCAGTGCACAAATCTCCCAAATTGTGTCTACTGAGTTTCTTGTGTTTCACAGAAAAATAAATTCGGCCTCTAGCTAGGTCCAATATGACAATTAGTACAGACTGGTCCGGAATTCTTGTTTCGGGTAGTCTGTCTTAGAAAATTCGTATAAAATAGTAGGGACCTCGTATGAACGCGTGCGATATGTCCTTGGAAACCTAAGACATAGAACCTTCTATTTATGGAGTTATCTTGCTGGTTAGATGGGTTTAAAGGGGGCTAAACAGGTCACGAACAGACCTGTAGTTTTAGACTAAAAACCGGGAAAGTGCACGTTTAGACTTATAGTTGTATTTCGGGTTGGGACTTCACTTTAACGCTTGTTAACACTTCTTTAGGTGGAAAGAAGTGATTTGGAGTGGACGGGCTCTTATTGCTATTCGTGGAGTTCTACATTGCTTTCTGAGGTGAGTTCACTCACTGCGTAGGATAGGGGTTATATGTGCATTGCTGTAGCTCGTGTGTGTTAACTGATTGGTTGTGGGTAATATTCTATTGTGTTAGTGTCTAGTATGAGACCTTGGGTGTTGTATAAAACTTGGGGAGACCGGGGACTCGGGGATACCGAGGAATACGTACACGGGTGTCGTATGGACTCGGGGAGACCGAGGAATACGTGCACAGCTGTTGTATGAATTCGGGGAGACCGATGGTTGCATGCATAGGTGTCTTGCATGAGTTTGCTTGTTTAAGATATGTTCTTGGACTGACATGTAATATTGTTATTGTCTATCTGCTGATAGGGGTGGTGTGAATATGATTGCAATTTTGCGTATGTGTTTGAATTCACTAAGCTTCGTGCTTACCCTTTCCCTACAAATTACTGTTTCAGGTACGAGTGGCAGCAAGGCGTGACGGTACACACTGGCGCGTTGAGAAGACCTTTGCCATTATTTATTTGAGACTTAAGTTTAGACTTATTACATTTCCGCTGTGTTAATTTGGGTTGGTTATTTAACTTAACGGTTTTGATGAAACGTTTATTTGGGTCCAAACACTTATGGTTTTATATAATAAAATGGTATTTTTAAAAGTTCAAATTTATTGTAATTTTTGGGACGTTACAGATATAGATATAGATTTTTAAAATTCTATGCATGAAGTAGCAATACCTTATGCATTGTAAGTTGTTTTTAAGAGTTTTTCAAAAATATGCATAAAATGGTGGTACATTGTGCTTTAGGGGTTGTCTTTAAGACTTTTTCCTAAGGGAATTTAATTAAAATACCCAAAGTTTGACTTTGACTTGCCAAAATACCCATTTTCTCGTTCAAATTGCCGAAATACCCATTTTTTCCGCGGTGGGACCCGCGATCGCGGGATCCACAACCACGTGGCACGACGTGGCACCGGGTTTGGCCATTTCTCCCGCTATTCCCCCTCAAGTTTGCCCGTGTCTACGCTTTTTATCCCTCAACTTTGCCCGCGGGACCACTTTTGGCCCCTGTCCCGCGATTGTGTCCCGCGGTAGTCCCGTGATTTTTCGATATTTGCAGTTTTGGCCCCTCTAGTTTGGGGCAAATTAAAAAAAGCATAAATGGTCCCTATAGTTTTTTTAGGTTATAATTTTATGTAGTTGAGGTTTTTAATGTATTGTTTCCTTTCCATTTTAATGTATTTAATATAGAAATTAATTAAAGAAAATGTTTTCCCCATTTTAAGTTATTTGACAAGAAATTAATTAAAAGATCAGTTATTGCAAATCATCTTCCCAACCGAAAGGGATACAGTGCAGGTAAACAAAGAAATCTATGACTGGAATGTGTCCTGGATTCCGGTGATGAAGTTAACCTTTTCCTTGATGACGTCCTCCATTCCCATGTAGTCGTCTTCCATTTCTTGTAGTTCCTCTTCTACTTCCTTAATATGTCGTTGCACCTCCCGAACGTGAGCCCTAGTCATGGCCAGTTCTCGTTTCTTCTCCGCTAGATACTCCATTTTCTCCTGCTGAATCCCCCTGTTATGGTTCCACATCCCTCTTACCTTTTCGATATCGGCGTTCGCATTATCAATGGATTTTTGCACTAAGGGAGTAATTCGTTGACTTTCCGGAAGACCCGTCGACTGGGTACAATGATACATTGGTGGGCTTCTCCTGCCATTATCGAAGTGGTAATTCTCCCATCCCGTCTCCCAGTCTGCTTCCTCCTCAGCCATGAATGGATAATCGGCCGCAGTTCGCCCATAGTTTCTCCACTCCTCGTCTGTTTCCGGTACCTTCCAGGTACTCCGGCGAGCTCCATCGTTCAGTGGTTGGTAGGCTGCCGAACGTGAAGTTCCAGCCCCATTCGCCGACCTGTTCCCCCTTGATCTTGAACCTCTAGCCATAGTGTTAAGAAAAGCGAGATAATGTTTGTAAACGGTGTAAAAGAATGTATAAAAGATAGATAGCAAGTTGTGAATTACTACTTCATCATGCCATCTACTTATAGCCGTGAAAATGTATGTTCTTCATCAGGGATGTGGATATGGTCAAAGATTTCGTCTGAAAAGTTGCCTGAAAGATTTCGTCTGAATAGTTCACTGCAAGATTCGTCTGAAAAGAGCCTGTAAGATTCGACTGAAAAAGTAACTGCAAGATTCGTCTGAAAAAGAGCCTGTAAGATTCGACTGAAAAAGTAACTGCAAGATTCGTCTGAAAAATATCCTGTAAGATTCGACTGAAAAAGTAACTGCAAGATTCGTCTGAAAAATAGCTTGTAAATGCTTGTTCATCCAATAATCTTTGTATTAGGATTACCGCAAGTTTCATAAACCTACTTACTAAGAGTTAGTTATATGTGTTATATATAACTAACTCTTAGTGGTTTTATGTTCTCCTATATGAGAGTTTCGAAACGATATATAATGCGTCCAAAACGGCGTATGTGTGAATGAGATATCGATACTCAAAGTTGAGTAATTGGATGAAATTAGCAAAAACCAAATGGGTGTGGGAATGTGTCCCACATAGGAAGAGAGAGTAAAGTGTTGTTGCATGTTTTTACTGTTTTTGTCACACTTTTTAGGCTCCAAGTTAAATACTTTAACAAAATAATAAACAAAATTATAACTTCAATCACAATACTTTAACAAAATAAGTTAACACTAAAAATAACAATTATTTAATGTTACATAAACAACCTAATGTTGTCGTGTTTGACAATGCGCATAAATGGTCTCCGCCATATGTACGCGAAAGACCCTGGCCTCATCTTCGGTGCGGGAAGGGTGTAACTCTACCACATCGTCTGAAATCAAGATGCTGGCATTACGGCATACCCAGACACCGCAATCCACATTCATCCCTTGCTGCTGTGGTGCATTCTTGAATAACCTGTGACGGAAGTGCACTGACTTATCGCGACGGTCCACATCCCGGATCCGGTTAAAGAACTCCGGAAGCACACCTTTAAATATGGCAAGACGCTCATTCAAACCGTCTGTGTAGAGATTGGCAGCGTCGCTGTCATATATGGTCATCGTCATACGCGGAAGATCAAACACTCCGAGCAGCCAATGTTTAGGATGGATGCAGATAGGGATGTACACCTGAAATATTACAATATTAGACAACTTAGTTAGTAACCAAACAACTTAAATAAAATAAGAGTAAAACGATTTACATACAGTATCGAGGTACCGCCAATTCACCCCTTCCATGCCATTGCATGAGTTAGCCACGGAGGCAGGACCTTGATGTTGAAGGACCATGAACGCAAAGAAAGTACTGTGCATGACGGTCCACCTCGTGTCTGGTAGACGGGAACGTTGGAGAATGGCGACCCAACAATCGATGTGCTATACACAAAAATAGATGGTTAGACATGTAATATAAATATATTTGATTATATGACTATAGTTAACTTCAATACTAACCACATCCTCTAATTCAGACTCCAAAGGGTCAACTGCCATCAATACTTTGAAAAATGAGGGGGTGATGACCAGGTTGAGGAAATGGATGAATACCGGGCGGGGGAGGTCACCAGTCTGGCACATGTTCAATATATCCGAGGCCGAAAGACGCTCCGGTGAAGCCATCTTTCCTTTTCCGGCTTTCTTTCCTGCCTTCTTTCCCGCTCCCTTTCCTGTCACCTTTGCACTGGCTTTCTTTTCAGGGGGCGGTGTGGTAGATCTTTGTCGGCCAAATAGTGGGGAACCCCACTATGATGCCTCTTTCCTATTCCGAACCGGCCTAGCATGTTCTACCACATCCATCGGGTCAACTTCCGGCTCCGAGAAGTGGTCCTCTAGAATTTCCGAGCACCTTAAGTCCTCTCCCGACCCCATCGACTGAAAATTAACTTATTAGATGTTTTAAGTACAATTTCATCATGTTCACAATTAAACCAAAACTACCAAAATAACTTACAGTCATAGTATGTGGTGGCGGTGTGACGTATAATGGCCTCGACATGTCCGGCCTGTAAAAGTCTGTCTGCGGTATTCCAAGGACGTCCGTGAATGATGAGGTGCCGAACGTCGACGTTGGGTGCGTATAACCCCCTGTCTCCATCATCCCAGTCTGCATGACATAATTCATTTTAACAGTTACAAACCTAGGAACGAATATATAACTACATTGGTTATTCAGTGTGACTTACACTCTCCGGGAATGTCGCATAGGATGTGGTGGCAAACGGCGACATTTGGGTTATGTAACCCCCTGGCCCCGACATCCCGACCTGCGTGACATTGATCATTATAAGAGTTAAAATTTACGAACGAATATATAACTACATTGGTTATTCAGTGTGACTTACACTCTCCGGGAATGACGGATAGGATGTGGTGGCAAACGGCGTCGGTGCCCCCTGTCCGAACGGAGCGGAGATCGGCGTCGTACCCGATAGCTAAAACAAATATGGAACGTAATAGTAATATACAAACTAAAAGATCGTGGCCGACAAATTAAGTTAAACACTAACATGAACAACGCGAAACTGTCTGACGAATGCCTCCAGATCGTCTAAACGTGTGTCTTGGGGCCCGTGGATGTAGTCCCACAGCTCGTCATGACTGCCACGAAATGGCCCGTAGATGGGTGTCGGATCTTGATGGGAGGAGGAAGGGGCCGCCTCATATGGATCGAAAGGGGGCGGCTGATATCGATCGGAAGAGGACGGATGATATCGATCGGAAGGGGGCCTCGCATCGTCTTCCTCATCTTCGTCAGATGAGGAACTAGACCTATGATGTCGTGCCAACTCTCTATCGATAAAGGTCACGCTGTTTCTGTACCAAGGCGTGTCCCTCTCGGTATCCGTAGCCTCAAGGTTTTCAAGAGGCGCATACGGCGGCTAAATATATGGTAAAATACATTAAAACTTAATAACAGGGAATAACGTAGGAAACATTGTAAACATAGTGAAAGCACTTACGATGCGTGACCGGCTGAAGAACGCAATGAAATTGTTCCTACTAAGGTTATTAATCCTGTCCCAACGGGTTCCCCTAATGAACCTGTCGGTGCGTGTGGTGAAACTTTGACGGGCGATAGGAAACATCTCCAAGATCCATATCTGTAATTACACAAGAAGAGCAAGTACGTAAAAAGAAAAGCCAAACAGTGTGTATGTATTATTGTTTATGTTATATACTACTTATCTAACCTTGAAGGCGTATGTAAATCCAGCAAGAGCCATCTTCGCAAGTATGTCGTCGCGTCTGGCGATGGCTCGGTGCATCTGTCTGTAGGTATATGTCCAGATGTGGCTACCCCACGGATACCTGCTAAACAAACGCAAATCCTCGAGGGCCGTAAGGACCGTCTCGGAAGCATACTGGCTCCACTCACGGCCCATGAAGGCCATCTCCACCGTCACCACCAAGCATACACGAACAACATCCTTGTCGCTAAGGGCAAAAAGACCGTCTTTCATCGTGTCCACGACTGTCCTCAGCCTCAAACGAGATGGTCTTTCATCAGGCCAAACCCTACTAACCCAAGTAATGTTTGATAACGGAGGAAGGGGGGTTCGACTCCAAAAAGTAGTCCTGTAATAAGACAGAACTCGCGACGGCCAAACCGCATATGATGCCCGAAGACATCAAAATACACCTCCTCCTCATCACCATTGTCGACCTCGACCTCCAGCTGTAGAAACATGTGGACTAGCATGGGGTCGCCACCGCTCATGGTAAGATCCAGCCATGAACCGAAATGTGTCCCTCTGAAGATCTCATCAACCGCACGTACCCGATCTCCTAAACTGGTGAAGCGCTGTCTCATCTCTACGATGAACGAAAGGCGACACCTTAACGTCAAGTCGATCATTAAAAAATCACGCTGCATAGAAAATTCACGGATGTTATAATGCTTGTTTGGTTTATTGGGTTGATAATTATTTGTGTATTTTAGTTTTAGAAAAGAACCCACTCAATCAATTGGACTTCCAGGTAGCAGGGGAATCACAAGGATTGCTTAAGTCCCCACATACCTTAGGGCTATTTACACCCATTTGAAAAAATCCAAATAAATATGTTGTGGGTTTTTTTATTTCAATGTAACATTGTTATACATACATATTAGGGCTTCGGAAGTGTGACTTCCAATAATTATTTATGAGTAGGAAACTCAAAAGAAAGATAAACAATTAAATAATTCACTAAAGTTTAGGGACCTAAGTTGTCATTCACCAAAGTTTAGGGACCTAGGTCGTCAATTAGCAAAGTTTATGGACCTAAGTTGTCAATTAGCAAAGTTTAGGGACCTAAGTTGTCATTCACCAAAGTTTAGGGACCTAGGTTGTCATTCACTATAGTTTAGGGACCTAGGTTGTCATTCACTAAAGTTTAGGGACCTAAGTTGTCATTCACTAAAGTTTAGGGACCTAAGTTGTCATTCACCATAGTTTACACATACACCAACTTTTTTATAAAAAACACTAACATTTATTTTATAAAACTCACTCTAACATTTTTTTTTAAAAACACTCTTTTTTTATAACCAAAAAAACACTAACACCTATTTTTTTTTTTTTATAAAAAAACTTTAACATTTATTTCTATAAAACTCACTCTAACATTTAATTTTTTAAAAAAACTCTCTTTTTATAACCAAAAAAACACTAACACCTACTTTTTTTTATAAAAAAACTTTAACATTTATTTCTATAAAACTCACTCTAACATTTAATTTTTTTAAAAAACACTCTTTTATAACCAAAAAACACTAACACCTACTTTTTTATAAAAAAAACTTTACATTTATTACTATAAATAACACCAACTTTAAAAAAAAAACACTAACTTATTTTTATAAACTCACTCTAACATTTAATTCTTATAAAAACACTCTCTTTTTATAACCAAAAAAACACTAACACCTACTTTTTTTATAAAAAAACTTTAACATTTATTTCTATAAATAATACCAACTTATTAAAAAAAACACTAACTTATTTTTATAAACTCACTCTAACATTTAATTCTTATAAAAACACTCTCTTTTTATAACCAAAAAAACACTAACACCTACTTTTTTTATAAAAAAACTTTAACATTTATTTCTATAAATAACATCAACTTATTTTTATAAACTCACCCTAACATTTATTTTTGGAAAATACACTCATCTTTTTTTAACAAAAAAACACTAACATATTTTTTTATAAAACCACTTTAACATTTATAACAACAAAGTTTACATATTATATATTTCAAAAATTTAAGATAACAACAAAGTTTAAACAACAACATTCAAACAACAACATTCAAACAACAAAGTTCAAACAACAAAGTTTAAACAACAAAGTTCAAACAACAAAGTCTAAACAACAAAGTTTACATATCATATTTTACCAACAAAGTTTACATATCATATATTTTGAAAATTTAAGATAACAACAACAAACTACAAAAAGTTAAGAAAAATGACTTACAACATCCCTAACACGTGACATCTTCAAACCGAGCGCGTAATCGACACGAAATGTTGAGAGAGTTTGGAGAGATTATTAAAAAATGGTGGTGGCCGGATTTGGTGTAACAACCCCAAATCCTAGTAGGAAGTAGAGTTTGGTGGTCAAAGTGAAAGAAAAGGGAAGTTATTGTTGGAGGACTAAATTGCAATTCATGACAAGTATTAAATGACCCAGATCCCTAGGGCATAATTGTTTTGCTGTTCTATTCATTTGGTTGGCGGCTGAGTAAGGTATCAAGAGAAAACATGGTGAAGAGGTGTAGCAGCAAACGTGAGAAGAAGAGCCCAATCGTTGTAAGTATCCAATCTCTCAGTATAAATCCTACTTATAGAATTTACAGTAAGCCCTTGGTTGGTCTTGATTGCTTGATTTTGTAACTGGGTAATGTAATCAAATATTGGATTGCTAATCAAGGAAATATGATAGAATAAGGGTTTTGGTTGTAAAGAAAAAGATGTAGCAGTTTGGGTAAAAATGTTATGGTTAATGGCCTCATAAATTGAAAAGGGTAGGAAGTTTCGATTATAGAAATGAGGGGTTTTCGTCGTCTGGTTGTAAACTACCGTAAGTCGCCTGTACCGGGAGTCGAGTACCGAGAGTCGGGGTACCGGGAGTCGAGTACCGGGAGTCGAGTACTGGGAGTCGGGGTACTGGGAGTCGGGGTACGGGGGTCGAGTACCGGGAGTCGAACCATGCCGGGACCGTTGGTCTGGGCTTCGTCTGCCAGGCCGTAGTATCGAGCTGTTTGGGCCGATGGTTTGAGAGTTTAGCTTAAGTCTCTTGGGCTTAGTAAAGGATAAAAGAAACCCAATAATTAATAGATGGACCTAACCGAGTAGTTGAGCTCGGATTAAGAGAAACGTAGGAAGAGAATAGAGAGTTCGTCTAATTAAATCTGTGAATCATTAATTAGGTGAGCGGTCGGTGCCAGATTCGAGGTTAGAGAAGGATTTGCAGCCAGGTGAGTTCTCTCGACTTTTTATGACGTACTGATTTTACTGAAATGGTTCCTTTATCGAGCATGATTTGAAATTATAAAAGCTATGCATGTTTTCATGAGTTGCACGATTATTTACCAATGAATGATGCTTAAGGTTTTCACGTACGTGGTTTCAAATGTATGTGTATGCTATGTGGGGTCGGTTACACGGTGGGGTCAGGGTACCTTGGGATCTCTGATCCCTTGGGGCATATGGAAGATTAGCTTGTAGGTTGGAATTTGTTTTCTCCTACATGAAGGAACGATGAGTCCATTTGGATTTCGGCGTATGCGAGAGGGTGCCCGTCAGGCCCCAATCGGTTTAGCTTATGCAAACCACTGAACCCTGTGTTAACCTTGTATGATGGAAATGTGATGCATAAGAGTTCTTTTATACGTGAAATGAATTTATTCTATATTACATGTTTTCATGGAGGGAATTCACTAGACCTTTCGGTCTAACCCTCGCTTTTCAAAACTAAACCATTTTCAGGTAAGCGAGTTTCAGGCTCTACTTCTAAGATCTAAAGGTTGAGGCGTTATGGCTTGGAGATAAGAACGGCTCCAAAGTAGATGATTGACTTTAGTTAGAGCTCGGCTGTGGATAGTTTAGACTTCCGCTGTCATTTTGTTAAGTTCATATTTCTAATGTAATGGACATGAAATTTATTTGCTTGGTAAAAACGCTCATTTTATGTTTTATCGCATGATCAAGTTTTGGGACGTTACAAATGGTATCAGAGCCAAAGTTTAAGGGATTTAGGTGACCGGACGGGCCTAAACTTAAACAGTAAGATGAGGAACACAACCGAGACATAAGATTGCCTCTAGGAAAGATCACTATAAATGCGCTTAGGAATAAGGTGCCAAGGACAAGCGTGTAAGGTAAGTTCGGGATTACACCTGGCCAGTGTAATTACAAACTTACAGGTACATGTGCGTGCTTACAATACCTTACTTATAGCAAATCTGTGGTGTCATGTCTAGCAAGAACTAATTTTCGGTTTCTTTCAGTTTAGTACTATGACTGGGAGAACTTTGAGGGACAGGACAGTATCGGGTGTTTCAAGAAAGCTAGATGAGGAGGTCCTGAATGATAGGCTTGTATAACCTTGCCAGACTGATCTGTTACACTATTGCATGCTTAACCTACCGTATTGCTCCGAAGTGGTAATCGGAAAATAGTGTTTATGTCGAGTTCCAGTACTTTAGAATGTCAGTATGATCCCTGCGGGGTAGACTGAGGCCCCTAGTTGGGGAGGTTTCATGAGAAGTCACTTACGTTGTGAGGTGTGTACACTTCGTAGAAAAGAAACGTTGGATAGAGTCTTATGAGTCGTCTAGAGGTAGCTTTTCGTAGATTCGGAGAGGATGAATGTTGAGTTTGAGTAAGACTCCAGTCGGGAGAGTCTCAGTTCTTGAAACCAGGGGAATAGATCAGTCAGAATGGTAAGGAAGGACAGTGTCAGAACCTTGAAAGTATCAATAGAGCCCTAACTTTTGTAGTCAAGCTTTTCTATGGTAGGATAAATGAAGTAAGAGACCTATAGTGAATTGAAACCGTGTAGAAGTGGGAAGTGAAGTAGATGATCAAAACGAATAGTAAGGAAGGGTTGAGCAAGTGAAATGTGAAAAGCGTGTTCAGTAAGCAGTTGCATGACCGAGAGGGCGACCGTTAGTCGTATGAGGAGTGTTAAGGATAAGTTGCGTAAGTAAAGCGGTTGACCTTGTTAGGGTGAGTAGCCTTCAATGGCAAGTAGAGTCTCATGCATGGCGATCTTTTATGTAACATGAAATTCTCACGATGTAAGAATAATGTGCAAATATCAAATTTTGATCGAAAAGGAGTCAGAGTGTACAGACGTATGTTTAAGGAAAAGATGATTTCCTTCGCTTTGCGCATTGAAATTTTGAGGTTAACGATTTGCAAAGTATTTCACACTTTTAAAGATAAGTTAAATTCTTTTATTACAAAAAGGTCAAGAGAATGTTTGCCAGCAAAACTTTTACGATCCAATGAGTAGTAGTTTGTTGATATCATACAAATGAGTGTGAGAACCGACCGGTTTACTTGGTGTCAGTAATTTCTTTCGAAATTGTGTCGTATGAAAGAATTTTCATTTAACATATTACTGTCGTATTAACATTGTTCAGAAATGAGTAAGATTAAGGTCCACGGAAGGACGCATGCAAACGATTCTCGAATCGTGTACAGGGCGTTGAAGTTATAAATGTGATGGGGTCATGCGTACCTAAATGCTTTCCAAACGTTTTTTTATTGAAAACGATGATATGTGCGAAAAGATTTATTTACTGTATTGTCATGCATGAAGGCTATGAACTCACTAGTTCATATTGTAGTACATGTTAAGCTAAGGAAGGACTGCAAGAGAGGAGAAGTGTCGGACAAGTCAAGAAAGAATGTTGTAAACTTAGTATTTGTGTGCAAGAGGAAAGGTGAACGGTGGAAGAGTCAGAAGTGAATTATAGGGGTGATTGTGTGAGGGTCTGTACCCTTGTTCGGTATCTGGAAGTACGATTGTCGAGGGACGGTTGGGTCCAGGGGAAAGAGTAGAAGTCATCGAAGTGTTAGTATTAGAAACTCGTTACGAGTAGTGTTGAGGCGTAAGCGAAATGCCTGCGGTGTTGGGTATGAGTTTTGAGGTGAGCTGGTAATACTGATGTTACAGGAGTAAGTCTAGAATAGAGGGAGACGTATTATGAAGTGATTATGTTATTATGGTAGGATTAGGTTCTGTAAGGGAACCCATGTTAAGAATAAGTTAAGAAGGTAGTTACAGGTTGCCAGTTGATGTAGAAGCCGACGAATGTGTACGATGGCCGGGGCCGAAGACTTGAACCAGAAAGTTGAGAGTAATAGAACACCTTCTAGTGGTGCTAAGAGGATGAGAAGTTATTGTTTGATTTAAGCGTTCTCTTTTGTGAGGTATGGAGGGATTCGTAGAATAAGGAGGCATGTAGCACAAGCAAAGCGAGGGTGTAGATCTTATCATTCAGGGAGGGGATGTGCCCTGATTTGTAAGGGCACGGATCGTGAAGAGCTAGCTATAATGTTTGCGTGTGAGCTAATGGAGAACTCGTGAGTTATAGTCCAACAAGTTGGGAAGGGACTACGTAGCGAGATAGACTCGATTGTAGTATTCAGGAGAATATGAAGGAAAGTGTGAATTGTGTATGAATGACCATGAGAGATTTGGTCTGCAGTATGATGTTATAAGTGAGGAACGTACAGTTATGTAATTGCATTAGTTGCCAAGTTAAATGTACCGGCTAGTATCGTAGTGAGGTGATGTTAGAGAGAAAGAAAGTATCAGATAGAAGCTTTTGGGGTCTACAGATGAAATGTACGATCTATTAACCAGATTGTTGGAGCACATAGGGTGTAAGTTGACTTTATGGTGTGAGACTACCCAAAGGAGAAACCAATTATTGTTGGTGGTAAGAGTCGCTAAGTAGGTGTATGTTGGGATCATTGGAAGTTTAAAGAGGACGAAGAGTGGATTAGCCAAATGTGTTATAGAAAATGCTAGATCTTTGTAGATCGTGAATTGTTTCTTATGTGAAAGGGGGTAACCCTAAAAGGAGATAGTTGGGAAGTTTGGTCACGATTAAAGAATGACATGATGATGATTATAAGTCGGAGCGGTAGTATGATCATTAGTGATTTGAAATGTCACGATAGATGTATAAGCCTTTGATTGGTTGTTATTTTTTTAGGGATTTGTTAAGTAATGGCATTTATTTGTTATTACAGAATGCGTTATGGTTCTACCGAAATTCTTACTAAGAGTTAATAAGGGAAAATCGATAGGTTAAAGTGAGAAGTTGATGATAGTACGTTGGAATATGTAAATTTCAAATTATTTAGTAATTTGTGAATGGTTGATTCACTCAGTGGAGTTGTTGGTTAAGAAATCAGTTCTGACTGAGGGATTTTGTGAATACCAGCATAGCGAGATGTGATGCTGAGTTATGATATTAAATGATTAATTATGACAATATTTATGGTTGATAGAAAGAAACGTATTGCATCTAAATTGGAGTTTATCATTTGAAATAAGTTGATAATTACAATTGAAATGAATTAGTCGAGTTAAAGTTGCTTATGTGCGAGAGGAGGATCTATGTAAGTAAAAGTTGGAGATCAAAGAATGAGTAGTGACGACGAACACTAGTGTTGTTCCAAGACGACTTGGTGGAATGTTTGGGTTAGGATATTGATGTAACTGTTTGGTTATGTGAATAATAAGAAAGTGATATCAGCATGTGGAAAGGTCGGAGGAGAGGAGCTAGTAATGTTTGGTGGACAGTGCTCCACGCTATCGTGGAGAGGTGAAGTTAGTAGGTCGGAATAAGTGAGTAAATCGGAAGTAATAAACTTGACAGTAATGCCGAAAGGTGAAGGGTTGTGCAGAGGGTTATTGATAAGTGTGTGAACCGTTAGAAAGAATATTGAGGAAGGGAATTGTGTATGATTTTGTGCAGGAAGGGAGTGGATAAGACAGTTGAATGGGTTAAGTTAGTGACCTTGTGAGAAATGTTTAAACGATTTGGTCGTGCAGTGTTTAAGCTAGTGAGGAACTGATGTGTTTCAGGATAAGTTTAATTTGAGTAAGTGAACACTTCAACGATGGGTTTGGAGGTTCCTACTCTTGGTTACGTATAAGGATGGGGTGGCAAAGTAGTGAGAATGTGAGAGAAGTTTGACGAATTGTGGTCTAGGTAGCCCGAGAGAAGGGAAATGTTAATTGCATAGATGTTTGGTGAAGGAACTCCGGGTTATGAGTTGTCGGGATGTACAGGGTTGGCCTTGTGCCAAGCTGTCAGGTGTGTGATTGGTTCTTAGTAAACAAGTTTCGTGTTGTAGTGGGGGATTCCGACAAGTTCCTCCTTAAAGGAAGTATTAATGCATGAGAAGCCTTATTTCATTCTCGGTTGTTGAGACCGATCGAGTAGGAACAGTAGCCTACGGGTTAGAGTACCGTAAGAACTGAAGGGAATGCAACCGATGTTCCATGTTTCGAAATTAATGAGATAGTTGACTGGGTCAGTAGTGGCAGTACCTTGGGGAAGCGTCAGTTTCGGGTGTGGGCAAGATACCTGCATCTCTTCCAATGAGGAATTCCGGGGACGGAATTCTTTTAAGGGGGGAGTGTTGTAACAACCCCAAATCCTAGTAGGAAGTAGAGTTTGGTGGTCAAAGTGAAAGAAAAGGGAAGTTATTGTTGGAGGACTAAATTGCAATTCATGACAAGTATTAAATGACCCAGATCCCTAGGGCATAATTGTTTTGCTGTTCTATTCATTTGGTTGGCGGCTGAGTAAGGTATCAAGAGAAAACATGGTGAAGAGGTGTAGCAGCAAACGTGAGAAGAAGAGCCCAATCGTTGTAAGTATCCAATCTCTCAGTATAAATCCTACTTATAGAATTTACAGTAAGCCCTTGGTTGGTCTTGATTGCTTGATTTTGTAACTGGGTAATGTAATCAAATATTGGATTGCTAATCAAGGAAATATGATAGAATAAGGGTTTTGGTTGTAAAGAAAAAGATGTAGCAGTTTGGGTAAAAATGTTATGGTTAATGGCCTCATAAATTGAAAAGGGTAGGAAGTTTCGATTATAGAAATGAGGGGTTTTCGTTGTCTGGTTGTAAACTACCGTAAGTCGCCCGTACCGGGAGTCGAGTACCAGGAGTCGAGTACCGGGAGTCGAGTACCGGGAGTCGGGGTACCGGGAGTCGGGGTACCGGGAGTCGAGTACCGGGAGTCGGGGTACCGGGAGTCGGGGTACGGGGGTCGGGTACCGGGAGTCGAACCATGCCGGGACCGTTGGTCTGGGCTTCGTCTGCCAGGCCGTAGTATCGAGCTATTTGGGCCGATGGTTTGAGAGTTTAGCTTAAGTCTCTTGGGCTTAGTAAAGGATAAAAGAAACCCAATAATTAATAGATGGACCTAACCGAGTAGTTGAGCTCGGATTAAGAGAAACGTATGAAGAGAATAGAGAGTTCATCTAATTAAATCTGTGAATCATTAATTAGGTGAGCGGTCGGTGCCAGATTCGAGGTTAGAGAAGGATTTACAGCCAGGTGAGTTCTCTCGACTTTTTATGACGTACTGATTTTACTGAAATGGTTCCTTTATCGAGCATGATTTGAAATTATAAAAGCTATGCATGTTTTCATGAGTTGCACGATTATTTACCAATGAATGATGCTTAAGGTTTTCACGTACGTGGTTTCAAATGTATGTGTATGCTATGTGGGGTCGGTTACACGGTGGGGTCAGGGTACCTTGGGATCTCTGATCCCTTGGGGCATATGGAAGATTAGCTTGTAGGTTGGAATTTGTTTTCTCCTACATGAAGGAACGATGAGTCCATTTGGATTTCGGCGTATGCGAGAGGGTGCCCGTCAGGCCCCAATCGGTTTAGCTTATGCAAACCACTGATCCCTGTGTTAACCTTGTATGATGGAAATGTGATGCATAAGAGTTCTTTTATACGTGAAATGAATTTATTCTATATTACATGTTTTCATGGAGGGAATTCACTAGACCTTTCGGTCTAACCCTCGCTTTTCAAAACTAAACCCTTTTCAGGTAAGCGAGTTTCAGGCTCTACTTCTAAGATCTAAAGGTTGAGGCGTTATGGCTTGGAGATAAGAACGACTCCAAAGTAGATGATTGACTTTAGTTAGAGCTCGGCTGTGGATAGTTTAGACTTCCGCTGTCATTTTGTTAAGTTCATATTTCTAATGTAATGGACATGAAATTTATTTGCTTGGTAAAAACGCTCATTTTATGTTTTATCGCATGATCAAGTTTTGGGATGTTACATTTGGTCCCCCACCCTCTCTCTTTATAGCCGACATTGGACACCCTCAAACCCTAAACACTTATAAAAAATTAGGGTTTCAACCCCAGCCCTACACGTGGCAAAAAAATCCCGCGATCGCGGGACCCAGTCGCGGGACAGCGGTAATTTTTGTAAACGCGGGCAAACTTGAGGGGGAATAGCGGGAGAAATGGCCAAACCCGGTGCCACGTCGTGCCATATGGTTGTGGGTCCCGCGATCGCGGGTCTTACCGCAGAAAAAATGGGTATTTCGGCAATTTGAACGAGAAAATGGGTATTTTGGCAAGTCAAAGTCAAACTTTGGGTATTTTAATTAATTTCCCTTTTCCTAAATGCATATATAACTAGTATATATAGATATAGATATAGATAGGGTCTGGTTCAAGAGAAAACTTCAAAAAAATAAAAAACTGAGGAACACCCCGGTAGCTCTTCATCTGGTCGGTATGCACTTGTGCATACAAGTAATTTGTAATATGCACATGTGCATAAAAACCAAAAAACAACTTAATTTATTAGTATGCACACATGCATACCGTCCAGACGCGCAGTTTTCCATTTTTTTAGGCTTTTCCACACACACACACACACACGCACACACACACACACACACACACACACACATATATATATATATATATATATATATATATATATATATATATTAAAATAGTTTTTAACCCAAGGATCTAATAACCAAGTCCCAGTCCACCATTTAACACCTTCATAGAGTTGACAGAGAAACCCTCAACGGCTCTTCTGGCCTAAACGGGTGGAAATCAACAAAGAAGTTGGCAAAAGACTAAGAACTTAGATCATAGAGTTCTGAATTATAAACAATATAATCATGTAAATGTAAAATAAACAAGTATGTCTTAACACATAATATCTATTTAGCCGATCATGGCTAGCAGATAATAGGTATGGAAATTATTAAAGACTGAAAGGAAAACAACTTACAGAGCTTCTTCTGTATTCACAAGCTTTTCTTTATTGGAATGCCTTATATTACAAAACGGAAAGGAGATAAAGTAGTAATCTAAGAGAGGATGTAAGAAACTGGTGCTTCTAAAAGAAGGAGAAGTCCTCCTTAAATAAGAGAAAGCAGGAAATAAAACAAAAGACTTTTTAAAAGTAAATAGTGGAGATTCCACTTAGACTATTCATGAATAGTAAAGGGTGTCGGCCATATCATGTCGACTGGAGCTGTAGAGAGCTGTAGCGAATATTCTTTAATTATCTGATTTATTCAATTATTTGATTTTGTCTGTCATTGAGACAATAAAAGTGTTTAGATCATCATCTATGGAGAAAATTCCAAGATCATCGTCTGGGTCTTGTGCATCTTGAGTCATTTGTTCAGACGTCATCGAGGCATCTGATTTTGAATCTGGACCTATGTTCTTCATTAAGTCCTCCTTCATCTTGTAAACATAGAGATTTATTATCTCCTTTTTGGAATGTGTCTCTAAATATCTTTGAGACATCTTTTTGAAAAGACTAATTTCATCTATGTCTTCTTGTCCTTGCTTTTCTTCATATTGTTGTTTATAAAACTCTACTTTCTTGATGATGTTTGACACAATTTCCTCACCATAAGTTTTTTTTGTTTCAGGATCATTACGGGATAATTTATCCCAATACCTGGTAAGGCCTTGTCTTTTCAAGCAAGGGGCCATAATTTCAGTATAACCAAAAATAGGTTTCCATTTCCATATCCAAGGAATACTGAACTCCATAAAGAAATTGCATGTATCCTGACCTTCAATAATGTATTGAGATTTGTTGTTAAAAACTTTTGCGGAATATGACACCCATTGTTTTAAACATAAGTTTAAATTTTCAGGGAGAATTTCTCCGGTGGTGCCAAAATTTCTCCACCAATTGAAAAACCAGTTAGGAACTGGAGAGTGAAAACATTTATCACAAATTTTTAGAAACCATGTATGTTTCTTATTTTCATTTTCATAAAGAAGAACCTTTTCAAGGCTGGAAATATAATCCCACTAATTAAATTTAAAATTACATTTATGTATATGAGAGTACCATTCTCTCTCGGTTAATGGAGATATTCCCCATTCTTCAAAAGAAATAATTTTCTTTATGATGAATTTTGAGAAGTTATAAACTTCAGATCTTGTGGCAGGAGAAAAATGAGTGATCTCTACACTATTTGTGGAGTTTAAGAGACCCTCATAATACTGTCTTTGCTTTAAAGAACCATAAGTACTAGAGGACTTATTAAGATACCTCTGCAGAATATAATCTGGGTTATTCTTCCATTGAATATCTTTGTCTTCAATTAGAAATATTATTTCTTTGTACTGAGACTCTAAAAATTGAGAATCTGAGTTTTCTTCTTTGCTAATATTAGCATAAGAAAGACTTTCTCTTTTCTCTTTTTCCTTAATATAATTAAGGTATTCTTTCTGAAGAGGATGGTTTTCAGGAAGTGAAGTACCTATGAGATTCTCTAGTGGATTATCATCCGTGTTAACAATGTTAGAGGCTATTAGCTTCTTTTTACCCATTTGGATAGCATAATCTTCTGGGGAAGTTCTTCCTCTTCCTCTTCCTCTATAAGAGGATGAATTTCCTCTTCCTCTATAAGAGGAATAACTGCTTTGTGAAGAGCTCATACCTGAAGTCATAAGAGATATTCACGAGTTAGAAAATCAGGCAGATGATTTTCTGCTCCTTTTTTATGAATGATTATAAAATCAAAAGGGGCTAAATGTGCCTGCCATCTAGCAAACATATGTTTTGACACATCATGTTTGAAATATTTTTGGAACATGTATTTAGTAGAGATACAAAGATAACTCTCCTTATTGAAGGGACTTTCAAAAAAGAGTTTATTGCCATGATTGACAGTGGGGCTGATTTAAATGTTATACATGAAGGATTAAATCCTACAAAATACTTTCAAAAAACTTCCCACTCCCTCTCTCATGCTGGAGGAGGATCTTTAAATATAAGATATAAACTTCCGAAAGCCTATATTTGCAAAAATGGAAATTGTATTCCAACTAGTTTCCTCTTAGCAAAAGATATTTCAAGCCAGCTAATTCTTGGTTTACCTTTTATCTATGATATTTATCCTATAAATCAAATTGATGAAAAGGGTTTAACGAGGTCTTTTAAAGGAAACTACATAAGGTTTGATTTTATAAATAAACCTATTAAAAAATTCTTAAATGAATTACAAGAAAAGATTGATAGAAAAAATTTCCAATTAAATTCCTTAAAATTGGAAATAAACTCTTTAACAATTGAAGATAAGCTTTCAAATCCCAAATTACAAAACAAAATTGATTATATCAATGACAAGTTTTTTTTGGAAATTTGCAATGATCATCCCAATGCTTTTTGGGATAGGAAAAAACATGTTGTTTCTCTTCCTTATGAAGATGATTTTTCGGATGATAAAATTCCAACCAAAGCTAGGCCTTGCCAAATGAATACAGAGTATATGGAACTCTGTAAAAGGAGATAGCCTCTTTATTAGAAAAAGGTCTTATAAAACCTTCAAACTCTTCCTGGTCTTGTACTGCTTTTTATGTTAATAAACATTCGGAACAAGAAAGAGGAGTTCCTCGTCTTGTAATAAATTACAAGCCTCTTAATAAAGTTTTAAAATGGGTAAGACATCCCATCCCAAATAAAAAGGATTTACTTGATAGGCTTTTCCAAGTAGTTATTTTTTTCAAAATTTGATTTAAAATCAGGCTATTGGCAAATCCAGATAGCTGAATCAGACAGATAAAGGTATTTCTATAAACTATTCTGCTTTTTCTAAAGCCATCACCCAAAAGGTGTTAAACGTGACTATTGAACATATAAATGAGCTTTTAGAAAAACAAAACTATACAAATCTTTATCTTATTATTTTAGGAGAAGAATTTAATTCTTTAAAAGAAGAATTCAATTCTCTTAAAAGGGAGATTAGAGAGGTTTTAAAAAAGCCCTCAACTCAGGAAAAAGAAGAAAAAACTTCAAAAGAAGTAATTTTTGCTTCACCCTCCATGCAACCTCCTCCTGAAATAAATTTTTTTTGCTTCACCCTCCATGGAAATGGAAACCTATTTTTGGTTATACTGAAATTATGGCCCCTTGCTTGAAAAGACAAGGCCTTACCAGGTATTGGGATAAATTATCCCGTAATGATCCTGAAACAAAAAAAACCTTATGGTGAGGAAATGGTGTCAAACATCATCAAGAAAGTAGAGTTTTATAAACAACAATATGAAGAAAAGCAAGGACAAGAAGACATAGATGAAATTAGTCTTTTCAAAAAGATGTCTCAAAGATATTCAGAGACACATTCCAAAAACGAGATAATAAATCTCTATGTTTCCAAGATGAAGGAGGACTTAATGAAGAACATAGGTCCAGATTCAAAATCATATGCCTCGATGACGTCTGAACAAATGACTCAAGATGCACAAGACCCAGACGATGATCTTGGAATTTTCTCCCTAGATGATGATCTAGACACTTTTATTGTCTCAATGACAGACAAAATCAAATAATTGAAGAAATCAGATAATTAAAGAATATTTGCTACAACTCTCTACACCTCCAGTCGACATGATATGGTCGACACCCTTTACTATTCATGAATAGTCTAAGTGGAATCTCCACTATTTACTTTTAAAAAGTCTTTTGTTTTATTTCCTGCTTTCTCTTATTTAAGGAGGGCTTCTCCTTCTTTTAGAAGCACCAGTTTCTTACATCCTCTCTTAGATTACTACTTTCTCTCCTTTCCGTTTTGTAATATAAGGCATTCCAATAAAGAAAAGCTTGTGAATACAGAAGAAGCTCTGTAAGTTGTTTTCCTTTCAGTCTTTAATAATTTCCATACCTATTATCTGCTAGCCATGATCGGCTAAATAGATATTATGTGTTAAGACATACTTATTTATTTTACATTTACATTTTTACATGATTATATTGTTTATAATTCAGAACTCTATGATCTAAGTTCTTAGTCTTTTGCCAACTTCTTTGTTGATTTCCACCCATTTAGGCTAGAAGAGCCGTTGAGGGTTTCTCTGTCAACTCTATGAAGGTGTTAAATGGTGGAATGGGACTTGGTTATTAGATCCATGGGTTAAAAATGGTATCATAGCCATGTTTTAATGTTCTTGTAAATTAACAATCTATGTTTTAATACATAATCTTTCTTCAAAAGTTCTTCATGAACCTTTTTAGAATGGGAAATGATTCTGTTCAAAACAGTACTACTGAGGAATATGATATTCCCCAGAATCTTGATTTATTAAACAGATGGACTATTCCTAAGGTTGAACCCAGATGCATTTATAAGCTGGGAACTTTTGAAAAAATTGGTTTAAAACAAACTGTTAAAACTACAGAGTCATCCATTCCCTTACATAAGGATGAGATGATCATTCGTTTGTTAAACACATCGGATATTTACCCTTTCATAAAAACTCATAAGTTTATACATATAGGTCTTGTCCAAATCGCTTTTAGACCTTTAACTCTTGAAGGGTTACCAGAGAGCTTTCTTGCAGCTTTAAGAGATGGTAGAAATATGAATTGGAAACAATCCCTGATGGGAATTATCCAATCAAGCCTGGCCCATGGTCCAGTTTATTTTGATGTTTACCCAAACTTATGTTTATCTTTATCTGATGTTAACATACTTGATTCTTTTACTTTAAATGTTAAAACTAATGGTTATAACTATACTCCTGGAACAGAAGTCATATGTATCTGTTATCGTATTTATTACAAACCTCTTTACACTCTAAATCATATGTGCAAAAAGGTAGATAAAGATAAAAATGAAACGGTTTTAATAGAAACAAATTTCAACAAATCTAGTATAACTACTAGAGCTCCTATAAAATGGGAAGAAATCGTTTTTCCAGAAAATTGGACGGTAACCCAGGACATTTATAGAAATCCTGTAGTCCAGAGTGATTTTAAAAATATCACTCAAACAAATGAAGGAATTGTTCAAATCAATTTCAATGATAATAGAAGAAACTATCCTCCTGGTAACTTTCTGTCTGGATCCAGATCTATGAGATCCCATATATCTCCTCTAGACTACATAGTTGATTATAACCCATCTAGAGCTTCTACCTCTTATATAAGAGGAGAGAATAATTCTCAAGATTCTCAAGAACCTATAGAAGAATTAAGAGTCAAAATAAATGGTGTTGTTAATGAAAACATTCACCATGTTAAAGAAACTGACACAATGTCAAATGTAAATTTTGTTTAAATGATTGACAAAATTGATTTCTCAAAAGGCTTTCCAACCAGACAAATCATTGCTAATGATTTTAGAACTAATATAAATTGGATTCCTTTTAAAGATTGGTATTTCGAAAGTTTTGAACAAAGTGAAATATCAAATTTAGCTGATGATTTTTATAAATTTTGTGAAAAAGAGAATAAGATTTTATCTTATGTCCCTTGGTTTATAAACAATTACTTGAAATACCAAATCAATGTTTTTGAAAGAGATTTTATAATCTTTGGAAGTAATGAAACCCATACTTCTACCTATCCTCCTCAAACTGCTTGTTATACTAAAAAAAGGTATTTCTGTAAACTATTATGCTTTTTCTAAAGCCATCACCCAAAAGGTGTTAAACGTGACTATTGAACATATAAATGAGCTTTTAGAAAAACAAAACTATACAAATCTTTATCTTATTATTTTAGGAGAAGAATTTAATTCTTTAAAAGAAGAATTCAATTCTCTTAAAAGGGAGATTAGAGAGGTTTTAAAAAAGCCCTCAACTAAAGAAAAAGAAGAAAAACTTCAAAAGAAGTAATTTTTGCTTCACCCTCCATGCAACCTCCTCCTGAAATAAAAAATTTTAAATTAAAAACTTCTGTCTCAGACCTTCAGGATCTCATAGAGAAAAAGTTTAAAGATCTTTCTATTTCAAAATCCTCTGTGTCTACTTTAAATAATGATTTAAAAATCGTTGAAGATTCAAAAAATGATTCTGAAAAAGATTTTATAAATAAAATAACTTGGGCTGATAGACCTACCTCAAATAAATATTATTACCATCGTCCTACCCCTACTGATGTTCTTCATGAAGAACAAGAGTACACCTATACAAATAGTTATAATGGTAAGTGTATTTATGAGTGGAATCTAGATGGTTTTACTAATAAACATATTTACAATATGCCCCATCGAATGATGATGTATTGTACTGTTTGTAAAACCACAAGTAATACAAATAAAAACATTGCCAAAATGCTTATAGCAGGTTTTACTGGCCAGCTAAAAGGTTGGTGGGATAATTATCTGACCCCTGACCAAAAAGAGGAAATTTATAATTCAAAAAAAAAAACAGAACCTAATAATAGTACTATGGCTGAAAACGTTGTTTATCCTCTAATCATGACTCTTATAGAGCATTTTACTGGAAGATTTTCAAACAATGTTGAAAATATAAGAACTCTTCTTATGAATCTCAGATGCAAGTCTTTAACTCAATTTCGTTGGTATAAAGATACCTTTCTCTCTCGAATTTTTGAGCTTGCTGATTGTAACAATATTTTTTGGAAAGCCAAGTTTATAGATGGCTTGCCAAGTCTTTTTGCTGAAAAAGTTAAGACAACTATTAGAAGTGAAAATCTAGTCATAAATTATGATGCTTTTACTTATGGTATGCTAATAAATATTTGCATTAAAGAGGGTTTATCTCTTTGTAATTGTAACGTCCCACTTTTTGTAAAAGTCAAAGTCATGAGATTAACAATATAAATGATATAAATGTGCTTGTCCTTACCTCAATGCTAAACATACAAAACAAAACTTTAACGTTAACATTAATCATAAACAGCGGAAGTCTCTCTAAGCCACAGCCGAGCACTATCTAGACATATCAATCCAAAACTGGGAGCCTCAAGAGCACCATTGCTTCCAAGCCGTCTCTAGTTCTACTTAGAAGAACTCGCTACACGCTTACCTGAAAATGGTTTAGTTTTTGAAAAGCGAGGGTTAGACCAAAAGGTCTAGTGAATTCCCTCCGAAAACAGCATGAAAAAAAGTTGGAAAGCATTTATCAATAAACTATAATGCATCATCATACAAGGTACTGCACTGTGTGTGGATCACATAAACATTTCGCGATCGGGGTTCCATCAGGTTCCCTTCCCGCCCTCCTTGGAGCCCACTCGGACTCCCCTATACCGGATAGGAGGGAAACAGATTCCAACCTACCGGCCTGTCATACATATCCAAGGGATCCTCAGATCCCGAGAACCTCTCTCTGACCCCACAGTGCAGACCGACACCATATAGCATACAAGTACGTTCCTGAAAACATGCCAGTTAAAGTATTTGTACGTCATGTCTTTCATTTCTTCATGCTAAGCATTTCATTTAATAGAACAGATACGTTCGTGAATATCATGCAATCAGTTCATAACATTTCATGCTCGGTAAAACCATAATCAGTTAAAACATATATCACTTTGCGTCATAAAAAGGATTTAGGGAACTCACCTGATAGCAAATTCTCTTCCTAACCTCTTGCCTCGATCCGACCGCACACCTAGTAATTAAATTTAGAATTTAATTAGATGCACTCAATTTCGATCCTATTCTTTGCTTCTTAACGGGTCTCCTCTAAAACTTGCTAAGTTCAACGTTTACCCATATCTTAGCCCAACAGGGACCCAAAGTCGTTCGGTCCAACTCAAGGTGTCGGCCCACTAAACTATGTGGCCCACCACCGAGTTTAAGCCCGGGACCGCATCTAGTCCCGATAGCCATGACTCCCAGTACCCCCGACTCCCGGTACCCCGTGACTCCCGGTACCACCGACTCCCAGTACCCCATGACTCCCGGTACCCCATGACTCCCGGTACCCCGTGACTCCCGGTACCCCCGACTCCCGGTACCACCGACTACGAGCAGAAGACAAGCTCCAATCGTTTCCAACACCATTCTTCCTACTCGGTCTAATATGAGGTTTTATCTCAACATTCTTACCCAATTTATTCCATAAATTCCTTAATCAGATAACTTCGTAATTGATCGATTTCTTTGAGTTATCCACCCATTCGCAAAATAATTTCCCTACAGTGCTCTTATACACTAACCCAACCACAAACATGAATTCCAGACTGGGATTTAACTTATCTATCTATTTCATTAAGCAACAATAAACAAGGAAAGAAATATTTTCTTACCAATTAGAGTCTCTTCCCCAAGAATCGCAGTCCAATCCTTCCTTTCGCTATTTCTCTTCTTTCAGTGCTCAGCCGCCAACAATATGAGAATGGTTAACAGCCCTAGGGATCTGGTCATATATATAGTTCCCAACATTTACGAAATCAGCCCCTCTACTAAAACTTTCATTTCATACAATTTGACCACTAAACTATAAAACCCACTAGAATTTGGGTTGTTACAACACTCCCCCCTTAAAAGAATTTCGTCCCCGGAATTCCTCATTGGAAAAGATGAGGGTATATTGCCCACATCAAAAACCGACACTTCCCAAAGTAAAGCTATATCTGACTCAGTCAACCACCTCATCAAACTCGAAACATGGAACCTTGGGTGCATTTCCTTCAGTTCTTACGGTACTCTAACTCGTAGGCTACTGTTCCTACTCGGTCGATCTTGACTACAGAAGATTTACTAAGGCTTCTCATGCATCAACACTTCCTTTAAGAAGGAACTTGGCTAAATCCTCTGCCACGACACGAGATTCATTTACTAAGAGACAGACACACACTTGACCGCTTGACATAAATCCAAACCTGAACGTCCCGACAACTCACAACCCAGAGTTCCTTCATCGAAATACAAGCAATCCTAGATTACTTCTCCTAATCAACAATCGACTATGCGGATAACATTTTCCTTTCTAGGACTACCTCGACCACAGCTCGTCAACCATTTCTTACATTTCTTACATCCTCACCACTTCATCACTCCATCCTTGTACGTAACCCAGGGTAGGAACCTTCAAACCTAACGTTGAAGTGTTCACCTACTAGAATTAAACTTATCCTGAAACACATCAAATCCTCGCTGATTACTACGTTCGTTCGGTCATAAAACATAACTCCGGTTACCCTCACCCAACTGGGAGGAATAACCATGGTCACACCATACTATTCTCACTAGCTTAAACACTACACGACCAAATCGTTTACACATTTCTCACAAAGTCACTAACTTAACTCATTCAGTTGTCTCATCCACTTCTTCCCTGCACAAAAATTTACACAATTTCCTTCCTCAATATTCTTTCCAACGGTTCGCACACTAATCAAAGACAATCTACACAATACTGTACCTTCCGGCAATACTGTCAAGTTTACTACTTCCAAATTACTCACTTGTTCTGACATACTATCTACACCTTCCCCACGTTAGCATGGAGCACTGCTCACCAAACATTACTTGCCCCTCTCTCCCGACCTTTCCACATGTTGATATCGCTTTCTCATTACTTACATAACCAAACAGTTGCACCAAGATCTTATCGTAAGGCATTCAACCAAGCCGTCTTGAAACAAGACCAGTGTTCGACGTCACTACACATTCTTTAATCTCCAACTTTTACCTTCTCAGACATTTCTCTCACACATAAGCAACAATTCACATTCTTTAAGGATTTCACCTCAATCCCACCACATTCTGACTAACACAACCCTCATCCTCTTTAAACTTCCAATGACCCCCAAAGTGTGTTCCTTAGTAACGTCCCCTATTCACTCTAATAATCCACCCCCTTGGATTCCCTATTACAAACGGATCTATTAATTCAGGAACACCCCGAAACTCGGGTTCCACAATTCTTTCGACTAACCACCATGATCATAAAATCTGACAGATATATATATATATATATACCGTCATCCCGGCTTTCTTACTTAGATTTACCTTAAATAATTCTTTAACAATCAGCGTGTTAATCTCAATAGCACTTCCCCAAAAATGTAACACGTCCTGTAATAACAAATGAACGTCATTACTTAACAAATCTATAAAATTTAAATCAATCAACCAAGGCTTATACCTCTATCATGACATTTCAAATCAACTAACGATCATACTACTACTCTGACCCACAATCATCATCATGTCATTCCTTAAACATAACCAAAATTTCCAACTATTTTCTTCTAGGATCATTCCCTCACGCATAAGGAACAATTTTCGTTCTTTAACGATGTCTCCTCTACTACACTACAGCTTGACTAATCTATTCATCATCTTCTTTAAACTTACTCTGCCTTCAAGAATATACTTAACAACATACGTAACCACAAATCTTGGTCTCACAGATGGGCAATCACCCAATTCTGCCCCGACATTCCATCCCGATAACATTCAAAATACACACCTACTTACAACCCACGTACTTCAACAACTGGGATTGCAAAACGTACACTCTATCCGAAATCCCAAAAGGACTTCCTTCTAATCCTTCATCTTTCTAACATCGCCTTACTACATCACCGGCTGACACAGATATCTTGGCAATTGATGCTACTATTCATTCGTACATTTACCACCCCTATTAGCACACTACCGACCATGTCTCTCATGGTCATTCGTACACAATTCACACTTTCCTTCATATTCTCCCGTATACTATAATTGAGTCTGTCTCGCTACTTAGTTCTCTCCCAACTTGTTGAACTATGACTCACGAGTTCACACTTAGCTCAAACACGAACATCCTAACTAGCTCTTTTATGACCCGAGTCCTTTCTTAGACACGGCATATTTTCTTACAGACTGGTATAGTCTACACTCACTCCGCTTGTGTTACACACCTTGTCCTTCTACGGACCCTCCTCGCCTCGTAAATAGAACGCCTATTCAACAACAACAGTCTCTTACTACTTTAACACCTGTACAAGATATTCTATCAAGTTACACTCATCTGGTTTGAGCCTTCGGCCTCGGCCAACATACACCGTCGCCGACTTCAACAACAAAAGACAACTCTTAACTACTTCCTTAATCTATCCTTTAACATGAGTTCCTTACGGGACCTATTCCTCCCTACACATCATAGTTAACTTTATAATCTGTCGCCCCCATTTCGAAACTTACTCATGTAACATCAATATTACAAGCTCCCTTCGAATCTCATGCCCCACATCGTGGACCATTCATTCCTGCCTCACAGCACTACTCATAAAGAGTTGCTAGAACCAATACCTTGATGACTCCTGGTCCTTCCTCCGGGCACCATCGCCCCTCGGCAACTGTGTTCTCAGTAATTGAGCAAAGGTACAGACCCTCATACACCTGACACTAAAATCCATTCCCGACTCTTCCAAGGTTCAACTCTCCTCTTAAACACATATACCAAATCTACATACATTCTCCCCTGACTTGACCAACGCCTCTCCGCTCTCAGAGTTCTTCCTTAGCTTAAGACGTAATACTCTACGACCTAGTGGGTTCATAGCCTTCATGCATGACAATACAGTAAACAAATCCTTTTACACATTTTATCATTTCAAATAAACAACATTTAGAAACACTCGGGTACCCGTGACCCCATCACTCTTATAACTTCAAAACCCTGCATAATGATTCGAGAATCGTTGGCATGCATCCTCTCGTGAACCTCAATCTTGCTCAATCCGAACAATGTTATTACGATAGTAATATATTGCATGAAAATCTTTTCGTATGAGACCATTCTGAAAGAATTACCGACACAAAGTAAACCAGTCGGTTCTCACACTTAATTGTATGATATCAATAGGCCAATAAGCATTTTGGTGTAAGTGAATTGCAGGTAACCATTTTCTTGACCATTTTTGTAACGATTTAACTTATCATTAAAAGTGTGGAATACTTTGCAAATCGTTAAGCCCAAAATTTCAATGTGCGACGTAACCGAAATCGCTTTTTCTTTAAACGTGTACTCGTACAAGCTGACTCATTTTGTTCAAAGTTGACAGTTATGTTTTTATTTTAAATCGTGAAAATTTCATGTTACATAAAAGAACGCTATGCATGAGACTCTATTTGCAATAGAAGGCTACTCACTCAACAAGGTCAACCACTTACTCACGCATCTTATCCTTGATACTCCACTTACGACCAAGGGTCGCCCCCTCGATCAAGCACTAACTTGATGTACATGCGTTCCACATCTCACTTACTCAACCATTTCACACTATTTTCGCTTTGATCGACTATCTCACTATAAGTATCTTATTCCATTTATTCTGCCAATGAAAAGCCCGACTAAAAGTCAGGGCTCCATTGATACTTTCAAGGGTTTGACACTGTTCTATCTTACCATCCCAACTGATCTATCCCATAATTTCCATAACTAGGACTCTCCCGAAACTGGAGTCTTACTCAAACTCAAACATTCATCCTCTCCGAATCCACGAAGAGCAAACTCTAGGCGACTCATAACATTCTTCACAACGTTTCTTCTCTACGATGTCTACATAAATCACATCATAATGACTCTTATACGACACTTCCCCAAGCAATGGAGCTCGGTCTATCCCTCAGGGATCTTGCTGACCTATTCCTCAACGTTCTCCCAGCCATAACGCTAAACTGAAAGAAACCGATAGTTAATCCTTGCTAGACGTGACACAACAAATTTGCTATAAGTAAGGTATTGTAAGCACGAACATGTACCTGTAAGTTCGTAATTACACTGGCCAGGTGTAATCCCAAACTTACCTTACACGTTTGTCCTTGGCACCTTATTCCTAAGCGCATTTATAGTGATCGTTCCTAGAGGCAATCCTATGTCTCGGCTGTGTTCCTCATCTTACAGTTTAAGTTTAGGCCCGAATGGTCGCCTAAATCCCTTAAACTAAGGCTCTGATACCATTTGTAACGTCCCACTTTCCGTAAAAGTCAAAGTCATGAGATTAACAATATAAATGATATAAATGTGCTTGTCCTTACCTCAATGCTAAACATACAAAACAAAACTTTAACGTTAACATTAATCATAAACAGCGGAAGTCTCTCTAAGCCACAGCCGAGCACTATCTAGACATATCAATCCAAAACTGGGAGCCTCACGAGCACCATTGCTTCCAAGCCGTCTCTAGTTCTACTTAGAAGAACTCGCTACACGCTTACCTGAAAATGGTTTAGTTTTTGAAAAGCGAGGGTTAGACCAAAAGGTCTAGTGAATTCCCTCCGAAAACAGCATGAAAAACAGTTGGAAAGCATTTATCAATAAACTATAATGCATCATCATACAAGGTACTGCACTGTGTGTGGATCACATAAACATTTCGCGATCGGGGTTCCATCAGGTTCCCTTCCCGCCCTCCTTGGAGCCCACTCGGACTCTCCTCTACCGGATAGGAGGGAAACAGATTCCAACCTACCGGCCTGTCATACATATCCAAGGGATCCTCAGATCCCGAGAACCTCTCTCTGACCCCACAGTGCAGACCGACACCACATAGCATACAAGTACGTTCCTGAAAACATGCCAGTTAAAGTATCCGTACGTCATGTCTTTCATTTCTTCATGCTAAGCATTTCATTTAATAGAACAGATACGTTCGTGAAAATCATGCAATCAGTTCATAACATTTCATGCTCGGTAAAACCATAATCAGTTAAAACATATATCACTTTGCGTCATAAAAAGGATTTAGGGAACTCACCTGATAGCAAATTCTCTTCCTAACCTCTTGCCTCGATCCGACCGCACACCTAGTAATTAAATTTAGAATTTAATTAGATGCACTCAATTTCGATCCTATTCTTTGCTTCTTAACGGGTCTCCTCTAAAACTTGCTAAGTTCAACGTTTACCCATATCTTAGCCCAACAGGGACCCAAAGTCGTTCGGTCCAACTCAAGGTGTCGGCCCACTAAACTATGTGGCCCACCATCGAGTTTAAGCCCGGGACCGCATCTAGTCCCGATAGCCATGACTCCCGGTAACCCCCGACTCCCGGTACCCCGTGACTCCCGGTACCACCGACTCCCAGTACCCCATGACTCCCGGTACCCCATGACTCCCGGTACCCCATGACTCCCGGTACCCCATGACTCCCGGTATGGTTTTTAAAATCCTTAATGTATTTTTTTTAAAGCGAGTCTCTTTAACGGAAGTTGTCAAAGGGACCTCGAATGTTATACGTGGCGACCTTGCTTATCTTTTTGTTTTTGACGAAAAACCAGGGACCGGAAATGCCAAGGGTGGAAACGAGGAGGGTTAAAGGGGAAAATGTGGGGTGTTTGGTTTGAACCGATAAAGGAGAAGGGGGACCGACCCCCCCCCCCCCCCCCCCCCCTCTTCCTCTTCTCGACGGTTTCCACACGCCACCAACAAACAACCAATTGTTTGTGTTGGTTTCATCTTTTTCCTCTTTGATTCATCTTGGCCGGAGTAGGAAGGAGATAGAGAGTTCGCGAGATAGAGAAGACCGAGCGAAGAAGAGAGAGAGTGGGCCGCCGGAGGGTTTTTTCCAAGTCGCCGGAGATCGCCACCACCACCACCGTTCGCCGGAGAAGTCGAGGGAGGAGGAGCAACCATCGAAAGGTAAGTCGTTCCCTTGTTCCGTCTCGTTTTTCTTCTTGTTCGTTTTTCCGGCGAGGCAACCACCGCCGCCCGCCGCCGCTACGGCGTCCGTGGGTGGACGGCGATGGCTGTGTGCGTGTGTATGTGTCGGTATTGTTTGGCAATCGAGAGTGAAGGGAGAGGTGGTGCGAGAATGGGGTGGTGTGTGCGTGCGGGTGACCGTCGCCGGAGAACCGCCGCCGCCGCCGCCGTGCTCCGCTGCCGGAGGTGGCAGTGGGCGGGGCTAAACCCTAAGTCCTCCACGGCGGAACCCTAACGCCACCGGAGTTGCAACCCTAAACCGCCGAGCCTATTGTAAAAACCGCCTTATCATTTTATGTAAAAATTCTGGAATCTGCCTTGATATTGGGTAGACCATAACTTCCTGCTCGTAACTCCGATTGAGCCAAAATTAGTACCCACGGTTCCAGTACGGGGTCGGTCACGTTTTCCGTGTTTTAGCGGAAAACTGGTTCAGCCTCTAGCTAGGTGAAAAGGTGGTCGCAAATTGGTGATTTGTCATTTTATGTGAAGGTCGATTTTCTGCCACTGTTTTGTCGTGGCCGTAACTTTTTACTCGTAGCTCGGATTGATATGAAATCGGTGGCCGAAGTTCACTAATCGAGTCAGGAAAGTTTTTCGTGTTTTGCCGAAAGTCTGTTTAGGCCTGTAGCTGGGCCGTATGGGGCTGTTTATACAGCCTGGTCCGAAAAACTTCCAGCTTTCTGTCCCTGTTTTGTTTTACGCATAACTTTTTCTGGGAATGTCGGTTTGGAATGGGACTGGTGCCAAAAGTTTCGTTTCGGAGTCTATTAAGTTTCCTCTGTTTTGCGGAAAGACCAATTCGGACCATAGCTAGGGAGAAGTTGCCATGTTGTACTGAAAGGTCCGGGTGTTCGCTGTTCTGCGAATCATTTTTGTAAAATCTATAGTAAATTATAGAAAAATCGTTAGGACGCGTGCGATACGTCCCTGAAATAGTAAGACTTAGAACTTCGTATTTATGGATTTTAATTTCTGTATTTATCAGTTTTTAGGGGGTAAAACAGGTCCCGAACAGACCCGTAATTTCTAATAAAAACTGCTTAGTCGTTTGAAAACTAGTAAACGTGTTATGGGTCGGGACTTTCCTTTGACTTTTTATACGTATTTAGGTGGGAGAAAGTGAAGAAGATTGCCGGGTTGGTGTTGCGTTTCGTGAGCACGTTGCTTAGCCTTGAGGTGAGTTCTCTCACCGCGTAGTTAGGAACTTCATGTATGTCGTTCTTTTTGTGTTACGTGTTATTACGTGTATTTATATGCTTACATGGACTAGTTGGGTTGTGATAACTGGTTGTGATTTGTTAAATTCGTATGTGGAATATTTATGCATGCGTACACCTCGGTGGGACTGAGGGGCTCGGTGGGACCGAGGGCTTGGTGGGACTAAGCTAGTACAGAAGTCTTTACTCGGTGGGACCGAGGGCTCGGTGGGACTGAGCTTGTATTAATGTATTTTGTGTACTCGGTGGGACCGAGGTTCGTGCTTATGTAATAATCATTATGTGGTTTGATATTCGTGGTGATGGTGATGTTGCCTACTTGCGAGTAGGGGCGATATGCGTGGGGTTGCTACCTACGTGTGTGGTTGGACTCACTAAGCGTTTAGCTTACCCTTTCCCAATATGTTGTTATTTCAGGTGCGGGCGGCAGTCGGGCGTGACCGTACACACATAGAGCGCGGAGTGTCAAATATTGTTAAACTTTCACTTTCGAACTCTTTGAATTTAATTATGTAATTTTCCGCTGCATAAACTTTGTTGATGGTTTGAAGTAACGACGTTAATTTTATTTAAGACGTGAATTATTAAATCATGGTTGTTTTATAATGAAATGTATGTTTTAAAAATTTTTAATTTCCTTGAAATTTTTGGGACGTTACAACTTGGTATCAGAGCACGGCTTGAGTGAATCAAACACATCTCGGTGTGTTTGGCCTCAAGTTGCGGCTAAGAGATCTTTAAATTCTTTTATCAAAATCTTTGTTTTAAATGAAAAGAGAAAACCCGTTGGGAACGGTGATCGTGGGCGCAGTGTGTACAGTCAGCCGACGCCAGCTGGGAAGGTAAGGAACTTAGTGTATCTATTGCTTTTCAGGTATAGTGTATGCATGCTAGATTGCTTATGTGAACTGTGTGGTATCGTATGCTGGTTTATCGCTTATAGGAACTCATGCTAGCTTTGATAGGTTGTTAAGCGAATGCACTCTAGGTTGTATGCAGTAGGAACTGAATAGCCTTAGAATATTAGATTTAGTTATTTTGCGCAGCTCTTGTTTGAGTCCAACCGTTCTAGGATAGAATCTCTTATTCGAACGTCTATCTGGTTTTACACTGTATACGACCGTGCATTCACGAGGCGACTCGTCAGGGTTAGTGGGGTTTCCGTGTTAGTACGGGATAGTGGGTGATATGACCGTTCTAGGGAGTTAGGAAAGGTGTTTGTGCGGGCTGGATTGGCTATATGTGTTTATTTGTGGTAATCGACTACTTGAATGTCTCGGGACAGGACTCGAAACGAGTAAGGATAGGTGTGAAGGGTAGTAGTAGAGCTCCTACTATCTGAAGCACAGGATCCATGCTTGAGTCGGGGAGAGTCATGAGGAAGCCAAGGAGTGGAGTATGAGCGTGGTAGGGTGAGTTATATATGCTTATAGATCTCTGAATTTTCTCTTTCTAGAATGGTCAATACAAGAAGGAACAACACGGCGGCGTCGCGAGCCGAGACGGGGATTACTGAGGAGCGTATTAGGGAACTGATTGCTACTGAGGTTTCCCACGCGATCGGGGAGGCGATCCACGAGATCATCACCGCTATTCGAGAGGAGGTGGTGATCCTACTGGAGGAGCGTATTGCAGCTATTCCACTGCCTGCGGAGGGTCATCCCCGTAACCGAGAGTTCCAATACCGGGATCTCTCCGCCTGTTCCCCGCCAGAGTTTAAGGGAGACCTGGACCCGATTACCAGCATGCGATGGGTATCCGACATGGAGTTCGCATTTTTGACCAGTGGCTGCCCGGACAACCTAAAGGTCCGTTTTGCAGTGAATCTACTCCGTGACGGCGCGAAGGATTGGTGCGCCACGGCATTGACACCTGCCGAGCGCACTACTTTGACTTGGGACGAGTTTATCACTCGTTTCCGTGCGGAGTATGTACCGCCAGTAGAGATGGAACGAATCGCTAAAGAATTCCTAGAGCTCACCCAGACAACAGAGACGGTAAAAGAGATGAACAGGAAATTTACCGAGATGGCATTATTCTGTCCTCAGTATGCCGCCTCGGAAGAGATGAAGATGTCAAGGTATAAAGATATGCTACGCACGGAGATCCGAGAATTTGTTAGCACGGCACAGTACACTTCATTATCCGCCATGATGGACGCCGCTCGAAGGAGGGAGCTTGAGCTGGAGACCCAAGCTAAGAAGCGGAAGGCGGCACAGCCAGTGACGCCCATCTCGGCAGTGCCGAAGCGCTCGAGGTTCACAGGTACGCGCACGGGTTCTAGAAGTGGCGGGTTTAAGCCCCGTGATACCGGAGCAAGGAGAATAGAGGGGTGTTTTAAGTGTGGCCAACCCGGTCACCTTAGCCGGGATTGTAAGACGCCGTTAATGGTCTGTTTCAATTGTAACCAGACGGGCCACGTAAGGGCCAACTGTCCTAGAGCAGGGGTAGCTGCTGGTGGTGGAGCTCAGAGGGTGCCTGGGAATGCCCCGTTGCACATTACTGATGGTCGAGCTGGTCAGCCAGGGGCGGGAGCGGCCCGAGGTAGAGTTCACCAGTTGACGGTGGATGAGGCACATGCGACGCCTAAAGTGGTCACAGGTATATCCCTTACTTCTTTCCTTTTGTCTTTCCTTTCCATGTCATGTATTTATGTGTGGTCGAACTATATGTTAGGTACATTCCTAGTTAACTCGGTGCCTGCAGTTGTGATGTTTGATAGCGGGGCTACTCACTCCTTTGTGTCTCACACTTTTAGCGAGGGTTTAGGCCGAGTTGTAGGACGCTTGAGTTATCCTCTGGTTGTCGAGGTGGCTGATGATAGGACCTTGACGGTCACAGACGTGTTTCGCGGGTGCACCTTAGAGATCTCAGGGGTGAGGTTTCCCATCGACCTGATCCCGATTGCTATGCGGGAGCTTTGTGTGATTGTGGGTATGGATTGGATGGATAAGTTCGATGCAGAGATTGTTTGCCGTCACAAACAAGTGCGAGTTCGAACCCCAAGCGGGGGAGAACTGTTGGTTCAGGGAGACTCGCCCAGACGTTCTACGGCAATATGTTCCGCGGCGAGGGCTCGGAGACACCTTCAGCATGGTGGTCAGGGGTACTTAGCGTACGTGATAGATACGCGTGTTGACGAGGTGAGGAAGACTGCTGAAGATGTGCCAGTCGTGAGGGAGTTTGCCGATGTGTTTCCCGACGAGTTACCGGGGATACCTCCTGAACGACAGGTGGAGTTTCGAATCGATCTGATTCCGGGTGCTGCTCCGGTGGCCAAGGCACCCTACCGCCTGGCTCCACCGGAAATGAAAGAGTTGTACGCCCAGCTGCAAGAACTACTCGAAAAGGAGTTCATTAGACCGAGCTGTTCGCCGTGGGGAGCACCTGTCTTATTCGTGAAGAAGAAGGATGGATCACAACGGATGTGCATAGACTATCGAGAGCTGAATAAGCTTACGATAAAGAATCGTTACCCTTTTCCAAGGATTGACGATTTGTTCGACCAGCTTCAGGGGGCCTCATGGTTCTCCAAGATTGATCTACGATCGGGGTACCACCAGATGCGGGTCAGGAGTGAGGACACGTAAAAGACGGCTTTCCGTACGCGATACGGCCATTACGAGTTTGTGGTGATGCCTTTTGGACTCACCAATGCACCTGCAGCGTTCATGGACCTCATGAACCGAGTGTGTAGTCCGATGTTGGACCGTTCGGTGATTGTGTTCATCGATGACATTCTGGTGTATTCGAAGACCAAGGAGGAGCACGAGATGCACCTTCGAGAAGTGTTGGAAGTATTGAGGCGAGAGAAGTTATATGCTAAGTTTTCCAAGTGCGAATTCTGGTTACGAGAGGTCCAGTTCCTAGGACATGTCGTGAATCAGGATGGTATTATGGTTGACCCAGCTAAGATTGCAGCTGTGATGCGGTGGGAGGTGCCGAAGACTCCTACTGAGGTGCGAAGCTTTTTGGGATTAGCGGGGTATTATCGAAGGTTTATACAGGATTTCTCTAAGATCGCGTTACCCATGACGCGATTGACAAAGAAATCTGCGGCTTTCAGTTGGGGGGAGGAACAACAGAAGGCGTTCGAGGAGCTACGCAGGCGGTTGTGTGAGGCTCCTGTGTTAACCTTACCCGAGGGCATGGAGGATTTGGTGGTATATTGTGACGCCTCTCATCAGGGTTTGGGTGCCGTGCTTATGCAGCGCGGCAAGGTCATAGCCTACGCTTCTAGACAGCTGAAGCCTCACGAAGCAAATTACCCGACTCATGACCTGGAGTTGGGAGCGGTAGTGTTTGCTCTTAAAATTTGGAGGCACTATCTCTATGGTGTCAAGTGTACGATCTACACTGATCATAAGAGCCTCAAGTACTTGATGGATCAGCAGAACCTTAATATGCGTCAGCGAAGGTGGCTTGATGTGGTTAAGGATTATGACTGCGAGATACTTTACCACCCGGGTAAGGCGAACGTGGTCGCGGACGCACTCAGCCGACATCCGGTCGGTGAGCCACTGAGGGGTTATTGTCAGCGATTGACAGTGATTACACCCATCCTGGAGTCGATAGGAAGCGCCCAAGAGGTGGCTGTCTTGGAGGAAAATGCAAAGCGGGAAAGAGTGTCGGGGGAAATCTCGAATTTTGTTCGTGATAGTCGGGGGTTGTTAACTCGACATGGTCGGGTTTGGGTTCCATTCATCGGTGGGAACCGGCTGGTACTAATGGATGAGGCGCATAAGTCCAAGTTCTCGATTCATCCGGGGGCTACAAAGATGTACAGGGACTTGCGCGAAGGTTACTGGTGGCCCGGCATGAAGCGGGATGTAGCTAGGTGTGTGGAGGTATGTATGACCTGTCGGAAGGTCAAAGCGGAACATCAACGACCTCATGGGAAATTGCAACCGTTGGAGGTCCCGGTTTGGAAATGGGAAGAGATTACTATGGACTTCATAACGAAACTCCCAAGGACTCCCCGTGGGAACGATGCCATTTGGGTGATTGTTGACCGTCTGACCAAGAGTGCTCACTTCTTGGCCATCAGGGAGAGCTCCTCGGCGGAGAAGCTTGCGGAGGTGTTTGTGCGTGAGATCGTGGCCAGGCACGGGGTGCCAGTTTCGATTGTCTCCGACAGGGATACTCGTTTTACCTCTCGGTTTTGGGAGAAGTTCCAGTCGGAGATGGGTACACGGTTACACTTTAGCACGGCCTTTCATCCACAGACGGACGGCAGAGCGAGCGAACCATTCAGACCCTCGAGGATATGCTTCGAGCTTGTGTCATCGATTTTGGAGGTAGTTGGGATCAGTACCTACCTTTGGCGGAATTTTCCTACAACAACAGCTACCACTCTAGTATTGGCATGCCGCCATACGAGTTGTTGTACGGTAGGAAATGCATGACGCCCGTTTGTTGGGGCGAGGTTGGGCATCGGGTATTAGGGAGTACTGACATCGTGTTGAAGACGACCGAGACAATTCAGATGGTGCGGGATCGTTTGGTTACTGCACAGAGTCGGCAGAAGAGCTACGCCGACAAAAGGCGATCCGACTTGGAGTTTCAGGTGGGTGATTATGTATTGTTGAAGGTTTCACCCTGGAAAGGGGTGATCCGGTTTCGTAAGCGGGGGAAGCTAGGGCCTCGTTATATTGGTCCTTACCGGATCATCGCCCGCGTGGGGAAAGTGGCTTACCGGTTGGAGTTACCGGAGGAACTGAACTTGATTCACAACACCTTCCACGTTTCGCAATTGCGGAAGTGTGTGATGGATGAGTCTACAGTAGTACCGCTCGAAGATATTCAGATTGATGAGCGGCTTAATTACGTGGAAAAGCCAGTTGCTATTCTTGACAGGAGGACGAGAACCTCGCGGAACAAGGTTGTTGGTTTGGTGAAGGTTCAATGGAGACACCGAAAGGGTTCCGAGTGGACTTGGGAACCTGAAGCGGAGATGCGGGAGAATTATCCGGAGCTGTTTGCGGGTGTAGACTTCGGGGACGAAGTCTAATTCAAGCGGGGGAGAGTTGTAAAGCCCGTGTCCCGGTATGGTTTTTAAAATCCTTAATGTATTTTTTTTTAAAGCGAGTCTCTTTAACGGAAGTTGTCAAAGGGACCTCGAATGTTATACGTGGCGACCTTGCTTATCTTTTTGTTTTTGACGAAAAACCAGGGACCGGAAATGCCAAGGGTGGAAACGAGGAGGGTTAAAGGGGAAAATGTGGGGTGTTTGGTTTGAACGGCTAAAGGAGAAGGGGGACCGACCCCCCCCCCCTCTTCCTCTTCTCGACGGTTTCCACACGCCACCAACAAACAACCAATTGTTTGTGTTGGTTTCATCTTTTTCCTCTTTGATTCATCTTGGCCGGAGTAGGAAGGAGAGAGAGAGTTCGCGAGATAGAGAAGACCGAGCGAAGAAGAGAGAGAGTGGGCCGCCGGAGGGTTTTTTCCAAGTCGCCGGAGATCGCCACCACCACCACCATTCGCCGGAGAAGTCGAGGGAGGAGGAGCAACCATCGAAAGGTAAGTCGTTCCCTTGTTCCGTCTCGTTTTTCTTCTTGTTCGTTTTTCCGGCGAGGCAACCACCGCCGCCCGCCGCCGCTACGGCGGCCGTGGGTGGACGGCGATGGCTGTGTGCGTGTGTATGTGTCGGTATTGTTTGGCAATCGAGAGTGAAGGGAGAGGTGGTGCGAGAATGGGGTGGTGTGTGCGTGCGGGTGACCGTCGCCGGAGAACCGCCGCCGCCGCCGCCGTGCTCCGCTGCCGGAGGTGGCAGTGGGCGGGGCTAAACCCTAAGTCCTCCACGGCGGAACCCTAACGCCACCGGAGTTGCAACCCTAAACCGCCGAGCCTATTGTAAAAACCGCCTTATCATTTTATGTAAAAATTCTGGAATCTGCCTTGATATTGGGTAGACCATAACTTCCTGATCGTAACTCCGATTGAGCCAAAATTAGTACCCACGGTTCCAGTACGGGGTCGGTCACGTTTTCCGTGTTTTAGCGGAAAACTGGTTCAGCCTCTAGCTAGGTGAAAAGGTGGTCGCAAATTGGTGATTTGTCATTTTATGTGAAGGTCGATTTTCTGCCACTGTTTTGTCGTGGCCGTAACTTTTTACTCGTAGCTCGGATTGATATGAAATCGGTGGCCGAAGTTCACTAATCGAGTCAGGAAAGTTTTTCGTGTTTTGCCGAAAGTCTGTTTAGGCCTGTAGCTGGGCCGTATGGGGCTGTTTATACAGCCTGGTCCGAAAAACTTCCAGCTTTCTGTCCCTGTTTTGTTTTACGCATAACTTTTTCTGGGAATGTCGGTTTGGAATGGGACTGGTGCCAAAAGTTTCGTTTCGGAGTCTATTAAGTTTCCTCTGTTTTGAGGAAAGACCAATTCGGACCATAGCTTGGGAGAAGTTGCCATGTTGTACTGAAAGGTCCGGGTGTTCGTTGTTCTGCGAATCATTTTTGTAAAATCTATAGTAAATTATAGAAAAATCGTTAGGACGCGTGCGCTACGTCCCTGAAATCGTAAGACTTAGAACTTCGTATTTATGGATTTTAATTTCTGTATTTATCAGTTTTTAGGGGGTAAAACAGGTCCCGAACAGACCCGTAATTTCTAATAAAAACTGGAATTCTTAGTCGTTTGAAAACTAGTAAACGTGTTATGGGTCGGGACTTTCCTTTGACTTTTTATACGTATTTAGGTGGGAGAAAGTGAAGAAGATTGCCGGGTTGGTGTTGCGTTTCGTGAGCACGTTGCTTAGCCTTGAGGTGAGTTCTCTCACCGCGTAGTTAGGAACTTCATGTATGTCGTTCTTTTTGTGTTACGTGTTATTACGTGTATTTATGTGCTTACATGGACTAGTTGGGTTGTGATAACTGGTTGTGATTTGTTAAATTCGTATGTGGAATATTTATGCATGCGTACACCTCGGTGGGACCGAGGGCTCGGTGGGACTGAGCTTGTATTAATGTATTTTGTGTACTCTGTGGGACCGAGGTTCGTGCTTATGTAATAATCATTATGTGGTTTGATATTCGTGGTGATGGTGATGTTGCCTACTTGCGAGTAGGGGCGATATGCGTGGGGTTGCTACCTACGTGTGTGGTTGGACTCACTAAGCGTTTAGCTTACCCTTTCCCAATATGTTGTTATTTCAGGTGCGGGCGGCAGTCGGGCGTGACCGTACACACATAGAGCGCGGAGTGTCAAATATTGTTAAACTTTCACTTTCGAACTCTTTGAATTTAATTATGTAATTTTCCGCTGCATAAACTTTGTTGATGGTTTGAAGTAACGACGTTAATTTTATTTAAGACGTGAATTATTAAATCATGGTTGTTTTATAATGAAATGTATGTTTTAAAAATTTTTAATTTCCTTGAAATTTTTGGGACGTTACAACCCCGTGACTCCCGGTACCCCATGACTCCCGGTACCCCGTGACTCCCAGTACCCCATGACTCCCGGTACCCCATGACTCCCGGTACCCCGTGACTCCCGGTACCCCCGACTCCCGGTACCACCGACTACGAGCAGAAGACAAGCTCCAATCGTTTCCAACACCATTCTTCCTACTCGGTCTAATATGAGGTTTTATCTCAACATTCTTACCCAATTTATTCCATAAATTCCTTAATCAGATAACTTCCTAATCGATCGATTTCTTTGAGTTATCCACCCATTCGCAAAATAATTTCCCTACAGTGCTCTTATACACTAACCCAACCACAAACATGAATTCCAGACTGGGATTTAACTTATCTATCTATTTCATTAAGCAACAATAAACAAGGAAAGAAAGATTTGCTTACCAATTAGAGTCTCTTCCCCAAGAATCGCAGTCCAATCCTTCCTTTCGCTATTTCTCTTCTTTCAGTGATCAGCCGCCAACAATATGAGAATGGTTAATAGCCCTAGGGATCTGGTCATATATATAGTTCTCAACATTTATAAAATCAGCCCCTCTACTAAAACTTTCATTTCATACAATTTGACCACTAAACTATAAAACCCACTAGAATTTGGGTTGTTATAGTAATGAGTTTGCTTTAAAAAACCAAATAAAAACCCACCAATCTCTTGAAAAGAGACAATTAGGCGATTTTTGTGATCAATTTGGCATGGATATGCCTCGTAAAGAAAAGAAAAGGTTTCCTTTTAAAAAGTCTCAAAGTGATTTTAAAAGAAAAGGTGGTTTTAAAAGAAAAAGTCACTTTAATAAAGATATGAAACCAAGCCATAAAAGAGGTTTTAAAAATTCTTTTAAAAAGAGAGACTTAAGTTCTATATATTGTCATAAATGTGGAAAAACTGGCCATTATGCTTCAAATTGTTGGACTCAGAAAAAAATTAATAATCTTAATATTGATAAAAAGACAAAAGATTCTTTATCAAAAATCTTTTTACTTTCTGATTATGATTCTGACCATGAAAGTCTAAATTCAAATAGTGATTCTTATGACTACCCTTCTGATGATTTATCAGATAATGATTTAAATTCTTCTTCCCCTGATTGTAAGGCTTGTTCGTCGGGTCTTTCTTGTAAAAAAGAAAATCGAAAAATTGATAAGATAAATAAGATTTCAAATGAAAATGATGATCTTTATCAACTTGCTTCTCAATTTCAGGACATTAATATAAATGTTTTGTCAAATGACAATGTTTTAAAACTTTTAAAACAAATTGATCCTGTTTCATTTTTAACCCAAGGATCTAATAACCAAGTCCCAGTCCACCATTTAACACCTTCATAGAGTTGACAGAGAAACCCTCAACGGCTCTTCTGGCCTAAACGGGTGGAAATCAACAAAGAAGTTGGCAAAAGACTAAGAACTTAGATCATAGAGTTCTGAATTATAAACAATATAATCATGTAAAAATGTAAATGTAAAATAAACAAGTATGTCTTAACACATAATATCTATTTAGCCGATCATGGCTAGCAGATAATAGGTATGGAAATTATTAAAGACTGAAAGGAAAACAACTTACAGAGCTTCTTCTGTATTCACAAGCTTTTCTTTATTGGAATGCCTTATATTACAAAACGGAAAGGAGAGAAAGTAGTAATCTAAGAGAGGATGTAAGAAACTGGTGCTTCTAAAAGAAGGAGAAGTCCTCCTTAAATAAGAGAAAGCAGGAAATAAAACAAAAGACTTTTTAAAAGTAAATAGTGGAGACTCCACTTAGACTATTCATGAATAGTAAAGGGTGTCGGCCATATCATGTCGACTGGAGCTGTAGAGAGCTGTAGCGAATATTCTTTAATTACCTGATTTCTTCAATTATTTGATTTTGTCTGTCATTGAGACAATAAAAGTGTTTAGATCATCATCTAGGGAGAAAATTCCAAGATCATCGTCTGGGTCTTGTGCATCTTGAGTCATTTGTTCAGACGTCATCGAGGCATCTGATTTTGAATCTGGACCTATGTTCTTCATTAAGTCCTCCTTCATCTTGTAAACATAGAGATTTATTATCTCCTTTTTGGAATGTGTCTCTGAATATCTTTGAGACATCTTTTTGAAAAGACTAATTTCATCTATGTCTTCTTGTCCTTGCTTTTCTTCATATTGTTGTTTATAAAACTCTACTTTCTTGATGATGTTTGACACAATTTCCTCACCATAAGTTTTTTTTGTTTCAGGATCATTACGGGATAATTTATCCCAATACCTGGTAAGGCCTTGTCTTTTCAAGCAAGGGGCCATAATTTCAGTATAACCAAAAATAGGTTTCCATTTCCATATCCAAGGAATACTGAACTCCATAAAGAAATTGCATGTATTCTGACCTTCAATAATGTATTGAGATTTGTTGTTAAAAACTTTTGGGGAATATGACACCCATTGTTTTAAACATAAGTTTAAATTTTCAGGGAGAATTTCTCCGGTGGTTCCAAAATTTCTCCACCAATTGAAAAACCAGTTAGGAACTGGAGAGTGAAAACATTTATCACAAATTTTTAGAAACCAAGTATGTTTCTTATTTTCATTTTCATAAAGAAGAACCTTTTCAAAGCTGGAAATATAATCCCAGTAATTAAATTTAAAATTACATTTATGTATAGGAGAGTACCATTCTCTCTCGGTTAATGGAGATATTCCCCATTCTTCAAAAGAAATAATTTTCTTTATGATGAATTTTGAGAAGTTATAAACTTCAGATCTTGTGGCAGGAGAAAAATGAGTGATCTCTACACTATTTGTGGAGTTTAAGAGACCCTCATAATATTGTCTTTGCTTTAAAGAACCATAAGTACTAGAGGACTTATTAAGATACCTCTGCAGAATATAATCTGGGTTATTCTTCCATTGAATATCTTTGTCTTCAATTAGAAATATTATTTCTTTGTACTGAGACTCTAAAAATTGAGAATCTGAGTTTTCTTCTTTGCTAATATTAGCATAAGAAAGACTTTCTCTTTTTCCTTAATATAATTAAGGTATTCTTTCTGAAGAGGATGGTTTTCAGTAAGTGAAGTACCTATGAGATTCTCTAGTGGATTATCATCCGTGTTAACAATGTTAGAGGCTATTAGCTTCTTTTTACCCATTTGGATAGCATAATCTTCTGGGGAAGTTCTTCCTCTTCCTCTTCCTCTATAAGAGGATGAATTTCCTCTTCCTCTATAAGAGGAATAACTGCTTTGTGAAGAGCTCATACCTGAAGTCATAAGAGATATTCACGAGTTAGAAATCAGGCAGATGATTTTCTGCTCCTTTTTTATGAATGATTATAAAATCAAAAGGGGCTAAATGTGCCTGCCATCTAGCAAACATCTGTTTTGACACATCATGTTTGAAATCTTTTTGGAACATGTATTTTAGCAGAGATACAATCAGTTTTTATAATAAAATGTTTATTGTAAAGGTCATCTTGAAATTTTAAGACACGTTTTACAATTGCAAAGAGCTCTTTAGCTATGGTTGCATAATTTTTCTGGGAACCATTCCATTTTCCAGAATGAAATCTGACAAGAATTTCTTGTTTCGAAACAGGATCAATTTGTTTTAAAATTCCCCCATATCCTATATCTGAGGCATCAGTTTCCACAATCTTCTCCCAAGAAGGGTTTGCTAACATTAGGCAAGGAAGATTTTTGACCTTTTCTTTGATATTTCTTATGGCCCGAGTATGACTATTAGTCCAAGGAGAACTTTTCTTTTTGAGTCTATCATAAAGAATAGAAGTGTCATTGTTTAAATCTTTTATGTAAGCAGAAACATAGTTCAAACTTCCTAAAAATCTTTGTAACTGGTTCTATCTGTTATTTGATCAGGGAACTTAGAACTAAATTCTAAAGATCTTTGGATAGGAATGATTCTTCCCTTTTCAATATTATGACCAAGAAATCTGATCTTTGTTTGAAATAAGGACATCTTTGGTTTAGAAATTACTAGACCATTTTGAATAACCACCTTTTTAAAAAGATCAAGGTGTTTAAAATGGCTTTCAATGTCCATTGAGAAAACTAAAATGTCATCTATATAACAAATTATAAAATTGCTATAGGGATAGAAAATATCATTCATAATTTGTTGAAATTCTGAAGGAGCGTTTTTTAAGCCAAAGGGCATAACCTTCCATTCATAATGTCCTATAGGTACGTTAAAAGCAGTTTTATATCTGTCTGATTCAGCTATCTGGATTTGCCAATAGCCTGATTTTAAATCAAATTTTGAAAAAATAACTGCTTGGAAAAGCCTATCAAGTAAATCCTTTTTATTTGGGATGGGATGTCTTACCCATTTTAAAACTTTATTAAGAGGCTTGTAATTTATTACAAGACGAGGAACTCCTCTTTCTTGTTCCGAATGTTTATTAACATAAAAAGCAGTACAAGACCAGGAAGAGTTTGAAGGTTTTATAAGACCTTTTTCTAATAAAGAGGCTATCTCCTTTTTACAGAGTTCCATATACTCTGTATTCATTTGGCAAGGCCTAGCTTTGGTTGGAATTTTATCATCCGAAAAATCATCTTCATAAGGAAGAGAAACAACATGTTTTTTCCTATCCCAAAAAGCATTGGGATGATCATTGCAAATTTCCAAAGAAAACTTGTTATTGATATAATCAATTTTGTTTTGTAATTTGGGATTTGAAAGCTTATCTTCAATTGTTAAAGAGTTTATTTCCAAATTTAAGGAATTTAATTGGAAATTTTTTCTATCAATCTTTTCTTGTAATTCATTTAAGAATTTTTTAATAGGTTTATTTATAAAATCAAACCTTATGTAGTTTCCTTTAAAAGACCCCGTTAAACCCTTTTCATCAATTTGATTTATAGGATAAATATCATAGATAAAAGGTAAACCAAGAATTAGCTGGCTTGAAATATCTTTTGCTAAGAGGAAACTAGTTGGAATACAATTTCCATTTTTGCAAATATAGGCTTTCGAAAGTTTATATCTTATATTTAAAGATCCTCCTCCAGCATGAGAGAGGGAGTGGGAAGTTTTTTGAAAGTATTTTGTAGGAATTAATCCTTCATGTATAACATTTAAATCAGCCCCACTGTCAATCATGGCAATAAACTCTTTTTTGAAAGTCCCTTCAATAAGGAGAGTTATCTTTGTATACCATTTTTTAGATATTATCATATTTAAAACCGAAAGATTATAACCTTTTGTAAGAGGAGGAAAATCATCATCTTTTAAAATAGAATTTGTTTTTATGGGATCAATTTTTGAAAAAATAATATCAATATTTTGATGAAGCATGATATTATCATGTTTAAGGTTTTTTACCTCAGTTTTTAGATTTTCAATCTCTTTTGTTAAATCAATCACAGATGCAGAATTACTCTTTGAATGTTTAAGGGTTAGAAGTCTATTAACTTCTTTCATGGAGTAAGCTTGATTATCCTTGAAATGATACGAAGAAGAAGAAGGCTCAGGAGGAGGTTCTTCTAAATTATCAAGAATTTCCGCTCTTATCATAGGATCTTTGATTTGTTTTAAAAGTTTTAAAACATTGTCATTTGACAAAACATTTATATTAATGTCCTGAAATTGAGAAGCAAGTTGATAAAGATCATCATTTTCATTTGAAATCTTATTTATCTTATCAATTTTTGGATTTTCTTTTTTACAAGAAAGACCTGACGAACAAGCCTTACAATCATGGGAAGAAGAATTTGAATCATTATCTGATAAATCATCAGAAAGGTAGTCATAAGAATCACTATTTGAATTTAGACTTTCATGGTCAGAATCATAATCAGAAAGTAAAAAGATTTTTGATAAAGAATCTTTTGTCTTTTTATCAATATTAAGATTATTAATTTTTTTCTGAGTCCAACAATTTGAAGCATAATGGCCAGTTTTTCCACATTTATGACAAGTTATAGAACTTAAGTCTCTTTTTAAAAGAATTTTTAAAACCTCTTTTATGGCTTGGTTTCATATCTTTATTAAAGTGACTTTTTCTTTTAAAACCACCTTTTCTTTTAAAATAACTTTGAGACTTTTTAAAAGGAAACCTTTTCTTTTCTTTATGAGGCATATCCATGCCAAATTGATCACAAAAATCGCCTAATTGTCTCTTTTCAAGAGATTGGTGGGTTTTTATTTGTTTTTTTAAAGCAAGCTCATTACAAAGAGATAAACCCTCTTTAATGCAAATATTTATTAGCATACCATAAGTAAAAGCATCATAATTTATGACTAGATTTTCACTTCTAATAGTTGTCTTAACTTTTTCAGCAAAAAGACTTGGCAAACCATCTATAAACTTGGCTTTCCAAAAAATATTGTTACAATCAGCAAGCTCAAAAATTCGAGAGAGAAAGGTATCTTTATACCAACGAAATTGAGTTAAAGACTTGCATCTGAGATTCATAAGAAGAGTTCTTATATTTTCATCATTGTTTGAAAATCTTCCAGTAAAATGCTCTATAAGAGTCATGATTAGAGGATAAACAACGTTTTCAGCCATAGTACTATTATTAGGTTCTGTTTTTTTTGAATTATAAATTTCCTCTTTTTGGTCAGGGGTCAGATAATTATCCCACCAACCTTTTAGCTGGCCAGTAAAACCTGCTATAAGCATTTTGGCAATGTTTTTATCTGTATTACCTGTGGTTTTACAAACAGTACAATACATCATCATTCTATGGGCCATATTGTAAATATGTTTATTAGTAAAACCATCTAGATTCCACTCATAAATACACTTACCATTATAACTATTTGTATAGGTATACTCTTGTTCTTCATGAAGAACATCAGTAGGGGTAGGACGATGGTAATAATATTTATTTGAGGTAGGTCTATCAGCCCAAGTTATTTTATTTATAAAATCTTTTTCAGAATCATTTTCTGAATCTTCAACGATTTTTAAATCATTATTTAAAGTAGACACACAGGATTTTGAAATAGAAAGATCTTTAAACTTTTTATCTATGAGATCCTGAAGGTCTGAGACAGAAGTTTTTAATTTAAAATTTTTTATTTCAGGAGGAGGTTGCATGGAGGGTGAAGCAAAAATTACTTCTTTTGAAGTTTTTCTTCTTTTTCCTTAGTTGAGGGCTTTTTTAAAACCTCTCTAATCTCCCTTTTAAGAGAATTGAATTATTCTTTTAAAGAATTAAATTCTTCTCCTAAAATAATAAGATAAAGATTTGTATAGTTTTGTTTTTCTAAAAGCTCATTTATATGTTCAATAGTCACGTTTAACACCTTTTGGGTGATGGCTTTAGAAAAAGCAGAATAGTTTATAGAAATACCTTTTTTTTAGTATAACAAGCAGTTTGAGGAGGATAGGTAGAAGTATGGGTTTCATTACTTCCAAAGATTATAAAATCTCTTTCAAAAACATTGATTTGGTATTTCAAGTAATTGTTTATAAACCAAGGGACATAAGATAAAATCTTATTCTCTTTTTTCACAAAATTTATAAAAATCACCAGCTAAATTTGATATTTCACTTTGTTCAAAACTTTCGAAATACCAATCTTTAAAAGGAATCCAATTTATATTAGTTCTAAAATCATTAGCAATGATTTGTCTGGCTGGAGAGCCTTTTGAGAAATCAATTTTGTCAATCATTTAAACAAAATTTACATCTGACATTGTGTCAGTTTCTTTAACATGGTGAATGTTTTCATTAACAACACCATTTATTTTGACTCTTAATTCTTCTATAGGTTCTTGAGAATCTTGAGAATTATTCTCTCCTCTTATATAAGAGGTAGAAGCTCTAGATGGGTTATAATCAACTATGTAGTCTAGAGGAGATATATGGGATCTCATAGATCTGGATCCAGACAGAAAGTTACCAGGAGGATTGTTTCTTCTATTATCATTGAAATTGATTTGAACAATTCCTTCATTTGTTTGAGTGATATTTTTAAAATTACTCTGGACTACAGGATTTCTATAAATGTCCTGGGTTACCGTCCAATTTTCTGGAAAAACGATTTCTTCCCATTTTATAGGAGTTCTAGTAGTTATACTAGATTTGTTGAAATTTGTTTCTATTAAAACCGTTTCATTTTTATCTTTATCTACCTTTTTGCACATAGGATTTAGAGTGTAAAGAGGTTTGTAATAAATACGGTAACAGATACATATGACTTCTGTTCCAGGAGTATAGTTATAACCATTAGTTTTAACATTTAAAGTTAAAGAATCAAGTATGTTAACATCAGATAAAGATAAACATAAGTTAGGGTAAACATCAAAATAAACTGGACCATGGGCCAGGCTTGATTGGATAATTCCCATCAGGGATTGTTTCCAATTCATATTTTTACCATCTCTTAAAGTTGCAAGAAAGCTCTCTGGTAACCCTTCAAGAGTTAAAGGTCTAAAAGCGATTTGGACAAGACCTATATGTATAAACTTATGAGTTTTTATGAAAGGGTAAATATCCGATCTGTTTAACAAACGAATGATCATCTCATCCTTATGTAAGGGAATAGATGACTGTAGTTTTAACAATTTGTTTTAAATCAATTTTTTCAAAAGTTCCCAGCTTATATGTAACGACCCAAAATCCTAGTGAGTCTTGGAGTTTGGTGGTCAAAATATAAGAAACGAAAGTTAAGTTAAGGGGTCATTTCTGTCATTTGGTGAAGGTATATAAATGCACAAACTTCTAGGGCAACCTCCATTCCCTAAAATCCGTATTGTTGGTGTGAGGTTGGCGATTAAGAGAGAAAAGGGAGAAGAAGGATGTTTTTGGGAAGAAAGCAAGAGGGTGAAGAATCATAGAGGAATCAAAGAAGAAATCAGTAAGGTAACCCTTATTCCTCGTTTATTCTTGTGTTCGATCTCTACTGGTTTTGGATTCTTGGGATTTGTTGTAGTGATTCTTTGAGTTTTCACCTATTTTCCTTCTAAATGGGTTTTAAGGGCTTTTGTCTTGTTAAACTGATTTAGAAGTTTATAAATGGATTAAATGAGTATTTGAGGTTGGTGGATGAACCCTTGTAGATATCTAATCGACTTAATGGTTAAATCGGAGTATAAATCAGTTTTGGACTTGTTAAAATTCGAACAGCAGTGTTTTCCGGACACCAGTGTTCGGTGGTGTCCGGATATGTTGCAGGTGTCCGGGTAAGTGCCCCTTGAGGATGTCCGGGTGTTTCTTAGTATCCGGGTAGCTAAAGTCTCCGGATAAGTCTAGTGTCCGGAAAAGTGTTGTGTCCGGATAAGTCTAGTGTCCGGAAAAGTGTTGCGTCCGGATAAGTCTAGTGTCCGGAAAAGTGTTGTGCTCGGATATGTCTAGTGTCCGGAAATGTGTTGTATCCGGAAAAGTGCTGTGTCCGGGAAGGGGTATCCGGACAGTAGGTTTGAACCGTTTAATCTGATCCGAATCTAATGCCCTTAGGTGTTCGACTGGTTTAGCTGGGAGGTATATAAGAAGTACGCTCTACGATAATCAAAGGTGAGTTCTCTCACTCCTTTTTATGACGTACCATTTTTACTGAATATGGTTCCTTTATCGAGCATGAATTGATTTATAAAAGTTATGCATGCTTTCATGATTTACATGTTTACACCCGAACGAAAGATGTTTAATGTTTTCATGCATATGGTTTCAAATGTATGTGTATGCTATGTGGAGTCGGTTGCACGGTGTGGCCAGGGTACCTTGGGATCTCTGATCCCTTGGGCATATGGAGGTTAGCTTGTAGGTTGGAATTCGTTTTCTCCTACATGAAGGAACGGGGAGTCCATTTGGATCCCGGCGTAGACGAGAGGGTGTCCGTTAGGCCCTGATCGGAGTAGCTTATGCAATTCCCTGAACCCCGTGTTTAACCTTGGTTGATGTTATGAGAAAGATGTGAAAGTATTTCCTTTATGAAATGATCTTTTTACTGTGATAAATGTTTATGGAGGGAATTCACTAGACCATTTGGTCTAACCCTCGCTTTTCAAAAACTAAACCATTTTCAGGTAAGCGTACAGTGGGAAATTCTAGTAAGAATTAGATGAAGCCAAGAAAGGTGTGGAGCTCATAGCGACTCTAAGGTTTTGAATGATGACTATAGATAGAATCTCGGCTGTGGATTTAGAGACTTCCGCTATCAATTTTGTTTAGTATGAATTATTGATGATGTAAAGACAAGGTTTTATGTAATTCGAATGCTTATTTATGGTTGTTTGCCTGTTATGAAATTTGGGATGTTACAAATGGTATCAGAGCCTTAGTTTAAGGGATTTAGGTGACCATTCGGGCCTAAACTTAAACTGTAAGATGAGAAACACAGCCGAGACATAGGATTGCCTCTAGGAACGATCACTATAAATGCGCTTAGGAATAAGGTGCCAAGGACAAACGTGTAAGGTAAGTTTGGGATTACACCTGGCCAGTGTGATTACGAACTTACAGGTACATGTGCGTGCTTACAATACCTTACTTATAGCAAATTTGTTGTGTCACGTCTAGCAAGGATTAACTATCGGTTTCTTTTAGTTTAGCGCTATGGCTGGGAGAACGTTGAGGAATAGGTGAGCAAGATCCCTGAGGGATAGACCGAGCTCCATTGTTTGGGGAGGGTCGGGTAAGATCATATATGATGTGATGTATGTATACGTCGTAGAGGAGAAATGCTGTAAAGAATGATATAAGTCGTCTAAGAGGTAGCTCTTCGTGGTTTCAGAAAGGATGAATGTTTGAGTTCGAGTAAGACTCCAGTTTCGGTAGAGTCCTAATTATGGAAATCATGGGGTAGATCAGCTGGGATGGTAAGGAAGGACTGTGTAGAAATCTTGAAAGTATCAATGGAGCCCTAATTTCTTAGTCGAGCCTTTCAGTGGCAGATTAAATGAAATAAGATACCTATTTTGAATTGAAAGCATGTAGAAGTAGAAAGTGAGATAGTTGATCAAAACGAAAGTAGTATGAAATGATTGAGTAAGTGAGATGTAGAACGCTTGTGCAGCGAGTTGTTGCATGACCGAGAGGACGACCATTGGTCGTAGGTAGAATGTCAAGGATAAGTTGCGTGGGTAAAGCGGTTGACCTTGCTAGGGTGAGTAGCCTTCAATTGCAAGTAGAGTTTCATGCATAGCTTTCTTAAATATAACATGAAAATTTTCGCGATTTAAATTAAATGGGTAAATATCAATTTTGATCGTAAAGGAGTCGGAGTGTGCAAGCGTATGTTTAAAAAAAAGGTAATTTCATTCACATTGCACAATGAAATTTTGAGCCTAACGATTGCAAAGTATTTCACACTTTTCATGATAAGTTAAAATATTACAAAAGGTCGAGAAGACGTCTGCCAGCAAAACTTTTACAATCAAATGAATTTTAACCGATTGATATCATATAAAAGAATGTGAGAACCGACCGGTTTACTTGGTGTCAGTAATTTATTTCGAAATTGTGTCGTATGAAAGGATATTCATTCAACGTATTACTGTCGTAATAACATCGTTCGGAATTGAGTAAGATTAAGGTTCACGGAAAGATGTATGCAAACGATTCTCGAATCGTGGTGCAGGGCGTTGAAGTTATAAGAGTGATGGAGTCATGTGTACCCAAGTGTTTTCCAAACGTTGTTTAGTTAAAATGATGAAATGTGCGAAAAGATTTATTGTCATGCATGAAGGCTATGAACCTACTAGGTCGTAGAGTATTACGTCTTAAGCTAAGGAAGAACTCCGAGAGCGGAGAGGCGTTGGTCAAGTCAAGGGAGAACGTAAGTAGTTTTGGTATTTGTGTTTAAGGGGAGAGTTGGACCTTGGAAGAGTTGGGAATGGATTTTAGTGTCAGGTGTACGAGGGTCTGTACCTTTGCTCGGTGACTGAGAACACAGTCGCCGAGGGGCGATGGTGTCCGGAGGAAGGACTAGGAGTCGTCAAGGTATTGGTCTTAGCAACTCTTTATGAGTAGTGTTGTGAGGCAGGGATGAAAGGTCCACGGTGTGGGCCATGAGTTTCGAAGGGAGCTTGTAATATTGATGTTACATGAGTAAGTTTCGAAATAGGGGCGACGAATTATAAAGTTAACTATGATGTGTAGGGAGGAATAGGTCACGTAAGGAACTCATGTTAAAGGATAGGATAAGGAAGTAGTTAAGAGTGTCTTTTGTTGTTGAAGTCGGCAACGGTGTATTTTGGCCGAGGCCGAAGACTCAAACCAGATGAGTGTAAGTTGATAGAACATCTTGTAGAGGTGTTAAATTAGTAAGAGAAATTGTTTTGAATAAGCATTCTATTTGTGAAGTATGGAGGGTTCATAGAATGATGAGGTAAGTAGCGCGAGCGAAGCGAGTGTGTAGACTTTATCGTTTAGTGAGGGACTGTGTCCAGCTTACGTAAAAGCTCGAATCGTAAAGAACTAGTTAGGATATTTGTGTTTGAGCTAAGTGTGAACTCGTGAGTCATAGTTCAACAAGTTGGGAGAGAACTAAGTAGCGAGACAGACTCGATTGTAGTATACGGGAGAAGATGAAGGAAAGTGTGAATTATGTACGAATGACCATGAGAGACTTGGCGGTAGTGTGATGATAGGAGTGGTGAATGTACGAATGAATAGTAGCTTCAATTGCCAAGATATATATGTCAGCCGGTGATGTAGTAAGGCGATGTTAGAAAGATGAAGGATTAGAAGGAAACCCTTATGGGATTTCGGGTAGAGTGTACGTTTTGCAATCTCAGTTGTTGAAGTACGTGGTTTGTAAGTTGGAGTTTATTTTGACTGTTATCGGAATGGAATGTCGGGACAGAATTGGGTGATTGCCCAGTTGTGAGACCAAGCTTTGTGGTCATGTATGTTGTTAAGTATATTCTTGAAGGCAGAGTAAGTTTAAAGAGGATGATGAATAGATTAGTCAAGCTATAGTATAGAAGATGAAAATTGTTCCTTATGCGTGAGGGAATGATCCTAGAAGGAAATAGTTGGGAATTTTGGTTATATTTAAGGAATGACATGATGATGATTGTGGGTCAGAGTGGTAGCATGATCATTAGTTGATTTGGAATGTCATGATAGAGGTATAAGCCTTTGGTTGGCTGATTAAAATTTTATAGATTTGTTAAGTAACGACATTCTTTTGTTATTACAGGATGTGTTACAATCCTCGGGGAAGTGTTATTAGGATTAACACACTGATTGTTAAAGAATTATTTAAGGTAAATCTAAGTAAGAAAGCCGGGATGACGGTATTTATATATCTATCTGATTTTATGATCTTGGTGATTAAACGAAAGAATTGTGGAACCCGAGTTTCGGGGTGTTCCAGAATTAGTAGATCCGTTTGTAATAGGGAATCCAAGGGGGGTGGATTATTAGAGTGAATAGGGGACGTTACTAAGAAGCATACTTTGGGGTTATTGGAAGTTTTAAAGAGGATGAGGGTTGTGTTAGTCAAAATGTGGTAGGATAGATGTGAATTGTTGCTTATGTGTGAAAGAAATGTCTGAGAAGGTAAAAGTTGGAGATTAAAGAATGAGTAGTGATGTCGAACACTGGTCTAGTTTCAAGACGGCTTGGTTGAATGCCTTAAGATAAGATCTTGGTGCAACTGTTTGGTTATGTGAGTATTGAGAAAGCGATACCAGCATGTGGAAAGGTCGGGAGAGAGGGGCAAATAATGCTCGGTGGGCAATGCTCCACGCTAACGTGGGGAGGTGAAGATAGTATGTCGGAATAAGTGAGCAAGTTGGAAGTAGTAAACCTGACGGTGATGCCGAAAGGTGCAGTGTTGTGTAGATTGTCATTGATAAGCGTGCGAACCGTTGGAAAGAGTATTGAGGAAGGAAATTGTGTTTGATTTTGTACAGGAAAGAAGTGGATGAGACAACTGAATGAATTAAGTTAGTGACGTTGTGAGAAATGTTTAAACGAATTGGTCGTGTAGTGATTAAGCTAGTGAGAATAGTATGGTGTGATCATGGTTACTCCTCCCAGTTGGGCGAGGATAACCGGAGTTATGTTTTTTTATGATTGAACGAACATGGCAATTAGCGAGGAATGGTTGTGTTTCAGGATAAGTTTAATTCGAGTAGGTGGACACTTCAGCAATGGGTTGGAGGTTCCTACTCTTAGTTACATATAAGTATGGAGTGGTGAAGTGGTGAGGATATGAGAGATGGTTGACGAACTATGGTCAAATTTATAATCAATTATATTATGTTTAAATGCAAATTAATTAATGGCAAACTAAATGATAATAACTCCAAGTTTAGAATGGATAATCTTAACAAATTCAATAATAGTAATATAAAAAGGTGTCTTAATTTAATGGGTTATTCTAAGGGGGTTGCTAAGGCTACCCCTGCAGTTTGTATACCCCGCACCTTTGTCGGCCACCTTCTCACAAAACAAAAACCAATTAAACATTTACAGCATCAACAAATATAATTTTTATCTATCTTAGACCATCCACACACCTGCAAGAGCTTACTCATTTCACAAGTGTCACATCAGCTTTGCAATAACACCTTCCACACACATGCAAGACCAAACTCCTTTCTAAACTAATAAACTATAATATAAATAATATAAATAATTATAATATAGATAATTATAATATAACTAATAAATTAATTATAAAATATAGATAACTAAAACTTTACTTTTGTTTTCTTTTATTATATTTTGTGTAAATATAATTTAGCAGTTTAAATAAAAAAACATTGCATAAAAATATCATTTTTTAAAAATAAAGCGTGGGTAAGAAAATTTAATAAAAATATTAAAAAAATAATAATGTTCAAATAAACTAATAAATAAATTAAATTTAATAAGCATATTAATAATAATTAATGTTTAAACAAACAAACTAACTAATTAAATTAAAAAATGTGTTTGTTTAATATATTTAATTTGTTGAAAGGCCTTGCAAGTTTAGCAAGATGGGGGTGGTCTTGCAAGACACATGACATGTCATGTCATCTTGCAAGGGCTCTTGCAAGACGTGTGTGGATGCTCTTACATTTATTATTTGACATATAATTTTTATTTATTTATGATTATTATAATTTGCACAACATAAAGACATCAACAAATATAATTTCTATTTACCTTACACTAATTTAATCAAACATTTATTAAATGAATCCACCATCTTTTAATTAAGTTTATAGTATTATAATTTATTTACCTTACATTTTTTATTTAACATTTTTTTTATTATTTTATAATTATCTTTATTTGCACAACATAAAAACATCAAAAAATATAATTTATATTTATTTTACACTAATTTAATCAAACATTTTATTAAATGACCACCATCTTTTAATTAAATTCATAGGATTATAATCTATCTATATATCTATATCACAGAGAATCATCAAAAGATGATATGATTTCTTGAAAAAACTGGAAACATTAGTTCTTACTTTCTTCAGTTTTTGAGTTGTTTAGCATGAAATGAATGAACATTTCATTTCTTTTTACAAGTTTCTAGAATTTTTTATTATATAAATATATAGCCTAATTTACATAATAAATCTATATAAGTATATAAGTTAATCAATATTAGACTAATTTACATAATAAATCTATATAAATGAGAATTGTCAAAAAATGATGTAACATCTTGGCAATGTTTATATCCATAATAGAGAGTTTTAAATAGATGATATGACACATTCTAATACATAGAATGTATTCTCTTTTTTCTTATCTATTTTTTGATTTTTAAAATATAGAATATATTAAAGATTTTTCCATTCTCATATGTAAATTATATTTTTATTATAAATGAGGGTCTTTAATAGTAATTCTATATATCCATGGCAATTTATGTTATTAACCATTTGTTTTCCTCTTTTTATGTTATTAATTAGTTTTCCATTATTTATTTTAATTAATGATTCAATTTATTGTAATTTATGTAAACTGACTTTTTATTTTCCTTTCTTTATGTTACCAACCATTCATTTTCCTTTCTTTATTTTAATTAGTCATTCATTTTCCTTATTTAAACATAAGTGTTTTCTTTTGTTATGTTATTGGTGTTTGAACCATTTGTCATTCAACAAACTACCTTTCACTTTCTCCCTCTAACACATTTCTCTCCTAAATTTGTAATGTTAAAAGATTAATCTTTGTTATTGTAACACCCCGCTTACCACGACACAATATTGTCCGCTTTGCCCCACTGGCTCACGGCTTTGTTCTTGGCGACCTGGCAAGGACTTCGCAAGGACTTCCCAAGAGGTCACCCATCCTGGTACTACTCCCACCCAAGCACGCTTAACCACAGAGTTCCCAAGGAACCCGCATGCTTGTGGCCCCAAAACGCGTTGTGTCTGGTAAGGCCAAGGTTTACTAATATACCCAGCATCTCTCCTGTCCACGGCCGATGTGGGATATGCCTAAGGTGTTACACACACCCCCCCTTAGGGACTCATCGTCCTCGATGAGGTTTGCCCCACCATCCCGAACGGCACAGGAGTGGCTCTGATACCATTTGTAACACCCCGCTTACCACGACACAATATTGTCCGCTTTGCCCCACTGGCTCACGGCTTTGTTCTTGGCGACCTGGCAAGGACTTCCCAGGAGGTCACCCATCCTGGTACTACTCCCACCCAAGCACGCTTAACCACAGAGTTCCCAAGGAACCCGCATGCTTGTGGCCCCAAAACGCGTTGTGTCTGGTAAGGCCAAGGTTTACTAATATACCCAGCATCTCTCCTGTCCACGGCCGATGTGGGATATGCCTAAGGTGTTACAGTTATCGATATTTGTTCATTGTTGAGTTATTTGTTATTGTATTGACTTCAAGTGTCTTTTATGTTGTCTTTTTTGTAGTAAGTGAACAAACTATCTACGTATGTCGAAGAACATCAAAGTTTTATCATCAAAGCACATATATTATTATTACATGTAAGTATTTCATTTGAGTTCTACTTCAAGTACAATGTATTATTGATTTTTTCTATTTTGTAGTTTCGTGATTTATTGCTACCTTAATTCTCATTTTTATGTCACGTTTCCGGAATGTAACCCACAATGTTAAAAAACATTTGAGTATTGATTATTTTGATATTACATTATTACTCGCATGAGAGAACAAATCTTCGTTTTTATATTCGTTTCTTGATTTGATTCGAGTGTTCATTTGAAAAATCCATGTTCTACTAAAACGTAAACTGACTAACATTCTTCGAATTTGTTTTCTTGACCTCCAATTATTTTGAATTATGTTAAAAGTTAGGTCGATTTCATTTTGTGAATTTTTTTTGCTTCATTAATTAACTTATAAGTTTCAACATTAATTTTTTGCTACAATTTAACGAGATTGATACCACTGTTAACAATGTATCCAAGACAATCAATTTAGAAAATGAAGTTGATGAATCACATTTAAAAAGAAAGTGAAAACGGATTGACAATGCTATGTAATCGTGTTCACGTGACTCATGCATCAATACAAACTTTGACCCAAACTACCAAAAAATTAAGGAATTGATCATAAAGGAGAAAAAAAATATTGGAAGAAATTCGATGACTAAACAAAAAAATATGGATTTTTGATAAAAAGATCTCTTAGAATCTAAAGAATTCTACGTTTTTTGTTATAACAATTTAATAATATTGATAAATATAAACACTTTATTACACTTTTCATGTATTGTCATATTTTTTTAAAGATGATTACAATTGTTGAAATAATCATATTATTTGTTTTTTATATAAAGATTCTTTAAATTACCTATTTTAACGATAATACAAAAATTTAATAATGTAATTTTATTTGGTAATTGTTGAAACAATTTGTATGTGTGTTGTTTCCGTTTAAATAAGTATAGAAGATTTATTCTAAATCTAAATGTTTTTAATTTTTATTTATCGTAGTCTCGAGCCTTGGTTATCTGATATCTTCTACTACTTTGTATTTTGTTTTATTTTTCAATTTATGTTATTTTTTGTAATGATTTATTTTAAACGACGTTCATTAATGTTATATATAAATATTTAAATTTTAGTTATTACTAATAATTTATCTCACACATCCAACATATTTCATAATTCTATTAACTAAATAATTTTAAAGTCAATCAATATTTAAAATAAATCATTGTATATGTATTTGCAACATATTCCATATCTATGAAAATAATAACAACAATTTTCATAGGTTTGTTAACATACAATTTGATCATCGCGCAACGCGCAATGTCGAACACTAGTATAAAAAGGTGTCTTAATTTAATGGGTTATTCTAAGGGGGTTGCTAAGGCTACCCCTGCAGTTTGTACACCCCCTGATTGTAAGATCCCACATTGGTTGGGGAGGAGAACTAAGGTTGCCTTATAAGAGGGACTTGATACCTCCCCTATCAGACGCGTTTTAAAACCGTGAGTCCAGGTGTGTGGACAAAGCGGACAATATCTGGTACGGTTGGCCTGAGATGTTACAGATGTTGTAACAACCCAAATTCTAGTGGGTTTTAGAGTTTGGTGGCCAAAGCGAAATAAATGAAAACATTAAACAAAGGACTTATTTGCAAAGTGTGGAAAATATATATTGGAACAGATCCCTAGGGTTGGTCACTGTATTGATTGTTCTGGCGGCTGAGAAAGAAATCGAGAGAAAGAGCAGATAGAGTTCTTGCATCAATTCAGTGGGTGGAGAAGCTCAGGACTGGTAAGTATTAACCTCTTAAGCTTTTGTTCTGCTTTAAAGTCATCTAGTAGTTTACATGTGGTTCAATTCCTCTGGATTGTTGTATTTGTATAGGAGAACTCATGGCAGATTCTTAATCCATTAATTGGTTTGTTAAGCAAGGGAAATCATATAAATTATTAGGATTGTGTTTGTTATTGAGCTGTGTGGTTCACTTTTGAGTATTGATGTGGAGAGAAAACCCCCCACAAATCGATGCATTTAGAAAAGAAATCGAGTTGGCGGCGATGAGTTCTCGTAGCTGTTCTTAGGAGGTACCGGGACTAAGAAGTCCCGTAGCTAATTCAAGTACCGGGAGTTGCCCGAAGTACCGGGAGTTGCCCGAGTACCGGGAGTTGCCCGAAGTACCGGGAGTTGCCCGAAGTACCGGGAGTTGCCGGAGTACCGGGAGTTGCCCGAAGTACCGGGAGTTGCCCGAAGTACCGGGAATAAGGAGTCTGGGCCGAGAAGTTAATTAAGTCTTGTTGGGCCTAGAGTTAGTTTAGGGCTTAATTCATTTTAAAGTCTAAACTAGTTGATGAAGGCCTAGTATGAATATAACAGTCTTGACTATTTATGACAAGATCGGAATAAGAGGAGAACTTAGGATTAGCAAGCGAGTTACATCTAATTAATCTATAAATTATGAATTAGGTGTGCGAGCGGAACGGGACACAAGGTTAGAAAGGAAATTGCTATCAGGTGAGTTCCCTAAACCCTTTTTCGACGCAAAATAATATATGTTTTAACTGATTATGGTTTTACCGAGCATGAAATGTTATGAACTGATTGCATGATTTTCACGAACGTATCTGTTCTATTAAATGAAATGTTTAGCATGAAGAAATGAAAGACATGACGTACGGATACTTTAACTTATATGTTTTCATGAACGTACTTATATGCTATGTGGTGTCGGTCTGCACTGTGGGGTCAGAGAGAGGTTCTCGGGATCTGAGGATCCCTTGGATATGTATGACAGGCCGGTAGGTTGGAATCTGTTTCCCTCCTATCCGGTAGAGGGGAGTCCGAGTGGGCTCCAAGAAGGGCGGGAAGGGAACCTGATGGAATCCCGATCGCGAAACGTTTATGTGATCCACACACAATGCAGTACCTTGTATGATGATGCATTATAGTCTATTGATAAATTTTTTCCAACTGTTTTACATGTTGTTTTTGGAGGGAATTCACTAGACCTTTTGGTCTAACCCTCGCTTTTCAAAAACTAAACCATTTTCAGGTAAGCGCGCTATGGGTTCTTCCAGTAAGAACTAGGAGTGACTCAAGGAGAATTTAGAGACTAGAGCGACTCAAGAGTTTTAGATCCTAATGGCTATAGATATAGCTCTCGGCTGTGGATTTAGAGACTTCCGCTGTCAACTTTTGTTTAGTATAGCTTATTGATGAGTTATTGACAAGTTACTGATGTAATTCAAATGCTTATTCCAAGTTAATGCATGTTATGTTTTTTTTGGGACGTTACACCTTTGTCGGCCACCTTCTCAACAAACAAAAACCAATTAAACATTTACATTTTATACCCCTAAAATTATTTAATTAGTTTACTTTATACCTTTTACTTTTCTAATTTTCATTTTACACATTTATCATATTAACACATAAAATCGTATATTAGCTAAAATACGTTAAAAAAAATACGTTTTAATTGTAACAAATTACACCATTATATTTGTCTCTTCGATACGTTCGAAATGAGCCAAATATTGAATATTTTTTGATTTAATTATTTAATTATATATCATATATACTACATAAAAATACGTTTTAATTTTAACAAATTACACCATTATAATCGTCTCTTCGATATGTTATTGATTTGAAGGTCAATATGGTTAATTGGTCAAAAAATTGAAACAATATTCGTTCGATAAACATATATTTTAAAAATTTTGTTTATTTTGTTTCATTTCATCTTTGGACACCCGACCCGTCCGAAAACCCGAAATAAAATAAATATATATTTTAAATGTTATATAAACAAATTTATTTATCTAATTATCTTTAGAAAATCGTAAATTAAAGTCGGTCAAAATGTTTTTAAAATTTTAAACTTATTTTCGGTTTCATCAGTCTCTCGTTTGATTAAATTCATCCTTAAAATCGATTGAATTTATAAATACTTTTCGTATTATAATAATACCCAAATCCGACCGACATTAACCTGAAACTGATCATTCCGACCCGAAGCAATTCGAAACCCGAAAAATGAATAACCTGAATCCGACCGACATTAACCCGAAATCGACCATTAAAGTAAATATACTTTAGTTTATGTATGTTGATATGATAAGGATGCAAAATGAAAGGAGAAGGGATATAAAGTAAATTAAATAACTAATTATAATGGTATAAAGTGTAACCGTAAATGGAATAATTTTAAAGGTATATAATAGATAAATATAGATAAGAGCGTAAAATGTATAAATTTAAAAAAAAAATCTCGATACGTCATTCTTGAAAATGAATAATGTAAGTGATATAAAAGAAATTAATTCGTACATGTTCATGATATTTAATAATAGGATTAAATCCAAAAGGCCACGATTACAATGATGTAATTTGTAAAAAAAGAAATGTATTTTTTAATGCATTCTTGTTCATATACGATTATTTATGTTAATATGATAAGAGTGTAAAATAAAAAATAAAGAATTAAAAGTAAATTAAATAACTAATTTCTAAGAGCATCTTCAATTGTTGTTTGAAGATAGCTTGAAAATAACTTGATGAAAGCTTGACCATTGTAGACACAACTTGAAAAATGTTTTACTTATTAAGGGCATCCACAATGGTCAAATATATTGAATGACTTGATAGAATAAAAAAATATAAAATTTATTTGGGCCCACCATAAATGTACACTCTCTTTCTTATGCCTCTCACAAACAAATTGTCAAACGCTCGAGCCTCACCAAGTCTTTGATGAGTAAACTCATCATCAAGTTCATACTCCAATGGTCAACCCATCCTCAAGTTATTCTTCAAGTCTTTAAAGCTTGGCTATTGGAGATGCTCTAAACACTTGATCTTCCTCAAGTGTTTGAAAAAATTAATGTTAGAGGCAAAAGAGAGAGAAAATATATTATGGTGGGCCCAATAATATTTTTATATATTTTTATTCTTTTCAAGTCTTTTATACAACTTGACCATTGTGGATGCCTAAAGGGTATAAAATGTAACTTTGTATTCCCCCTCCCCTCACATCCCTTAATTTTTTATTTTTTTTAATCTAAAGTTACACTTTACATCCTTAGATTTGTATATTTAATTTACTTTATATCTTTTAGTTTTATATTTACCATTTTACACTTTCATTATATTAACACATATAATCGTATATTAACTAAAATACGTTTAAAAATACTTTTTAATTTTAACAAGTTACACCACTATAATCGTCTCGTCGATATCTTCGAAATGAGCCCAATATTGAATATTTTTTGATTTAATTATATTATTATATGTCATACATTTACGTTATTTTTTGACTTAATTATATTATTATTCGTCGATACCTTCTTATTTTTTGATTTAATTATATTATTTTGAAATGAGCTCAATATTAACTAAAATACGTTAACAAAATACTTTTTAACAACTTTCAAATCCTTAAATCGTAGACTCTCATTAATTAATCCTTACCTCTAATCACTTTTAAATCCTCAAATCATGAACTCCTAAAAAACGTCATTCTTTAAACAACTTTATAAAAAAAACTTTGATCGTTTTCTCAAAACCAATTAAAATAATTTAGAACATTAAAGTCTAGATATATCACGCTGCATTGCGCGAGTAGACTTCTAGTATAAATTTAAAACATATATTATATTAATTAAGAATAAAACAAAAATACTATAAATTTAAGAAATATTTACTATAATATATGTTTTATAGTATTTTTGTTTAAAATTATATAATAAACAAATATTGTAATAAGTTAGCTATAATAAATGTTTTACAGTATATAGTAAACACATATATTATTTTTATTTTATAGAAATATTTAAGAACTTTTTTTTAAACGGCAATGAATTTTTATTATCACCACCAAAATTTTAAAACTAATTGTAAATTTTAATTAAAAGAAATCTAAAACTTAGATTTGAAATATAAGTATTTTGTAAGTTGTTTATTTGAAACTGCTTATAACTTATTTGTTCAAATTACAATTTTACGCCCAACTCGTTATCAGCACGACATAAGTTGATAAACACTTTTAAAAATAAGCATTTGTTGTTTTAAATAAGCAATCCCAAATACCCCTTAAAATGCAAAATGGTAAATTTTAACATTTTTAGAGAGAAAATATTTTACAAGATAAATATTTTACTTATAAAACAATATAACACTTTTATTTTCATGCTAAAAAATATTAAGATTTCGTTCTAAAACGTTAGCGGACTATGATTAACAAGATCTCTTGATATAATTATGATAATGATCTATTAAATAATACAAAGCAAAAAAATTTAAATACGATTGATGTAATAGATAAATAAATATGTTTAAAATTTTAAAAACATTTCGACCAACTATAATTTTCGATTTTCTAAAGATAATTAGATAAATAAATATGTTTATATAATATTTAAAATATATATTTATATTATTCGGGTTTTCGGATGGGTTGGGTGGCCAAAGATCAAACCCAACCCAAACCCAAATATTTCCCCAAAAGTTGGGTTTCGGATTTTCGGATTTCGGGGTATTCGGGTATTGCAAAAACACATAAATTTTGGTTCGGGTTCGGGTTCAGATTTTGGATAATTCGGGTTTTGCACACCCCTAATTATAACCGTTCATCAAAACCTTCAAAATGAGCACAAATGTTATGGGTTTGAAGACCTCACGATCGAACGAATATTTTTTCAATTTTTTGACCAATTAACCATATTGATCTTTAATTTTATACATTTGATATGCGATTTAAAAGCGAATAAATATGAAATGAAACAAAATTATTTTTTTGAATTCTCGGTTTTAGATTCGAGATACTTCGTGCCGCATCCCGCGCAGGTACGTATCTAGTTTTAGTTAATATATGATTATTATGTTAACATGATAAGAGTGCAAAACGAAAATTGAAAAAGTAAAATATGTACCATAAATTAAATAATTAACTATAAGGATATGAATTGTAAATATAAAAAATATTTAAATAGTATATATGATATATAATAAAATAATTAAATAAAAAAATATTCAATATTGAGCTCATTTCGAACGTATCGAATATACGATTATAATGGTGTAATTTGTTAAAATTAAAACGTATTTTTTAAACGTATTTTAGCTAATATACGGTTATAAGTGTTAATATGATGAATGTGTAAAATGAAAATTAGAAAAGTTAAAGGTATAAAGTAAATTAAATATATAAGTTTAAGAGTGTAAATTGTAACTTCAAATAAAAAAATAAAAAAATAATTAGTTTGTGAGTGTGAGTAGGTTGTAATAGAGGGGTAGGAGGGGGTATACAAACTTGCAGGGGTAGGGATAGCAACCCCATAAAGGAATCATAATTATAGATCTATCTATTAAGTTAATATAATTATAAGAGTGAATTGTGGATTTGGTCCCTGTGCTTTGATGGGTTTTGTGACTAAAGTCCCTATACTATGTTTATTGTGGATTTAGTCCTTGTGGTATTCAGTTTTTCTTGGCCATGGTTCATCGGCTAACATTTTCGTTAACTTCGTTAAGTTAAGGACCATTTTAGCCATTTTTTCTAAATTTTGTCTTTCTACTATAAAAAAAGTAAAACAATATTTTTATACACACACAAATATATACATATATAACTATAGACACACAAATATATATATATATATATAATTATACACAAATATATGTATATATATACATAACGATATATAACAATTTAATTTTATCATTTTATTGTAATGGTGGAAAAAGATATGGGTTTATTGTTATAATGTAATTAAAATTTTGATTTAAACAAATCAAATCATAAAATTGTATCTTATTTTATTTAGAGCGAAAAAATAAGATATTATTTTATGATTTGATTTATTTAAATTAAAACATTAATTATGTTAAAGACGAAAAACAATATTAAAATTACAGTGAAAATAAAAGAACAATAAAATTAAATCGTCTTTAACATAATTAATGTTTTAATTTAAATAAATCAAATCATAAAACAATATCTTATTTTTTCGCTCTAAATAAAATAAGATACAATTTTATGATCCGATTTGTTTAAATCAAAATTTTAATTACATTATAACAATAAAACCATATCTTTTTCCACCATTACAATAAAATGATAAAATTAAATTGTTATATATCGTTATGTATATATATACATATATTTGTGTATAATTATATATATATATATATATATATATATATATATATATATATATATATATATATATATATATATATTTGTGTGTGTATAAAAATATTGTTTTACTTTTTTTTATAGTAGAAAGACAAAATTTAGAAAAATGGCTAAAATGGTCCTTAACTTAACGAAGTTAACGAAAACGTTAGTCGAGGGACAATGGCCAAGAAAAACTGAATACCACAAGGAACAAATCCACAATAAACATAGTATAAGGACTTTAGTAACAAAAACCATCAAAGCACAGGGACCAAATCCACAATTCACTCTAATTATAATTGTAACAACCCGAAATTTTAGCAAAGTTATGAAAGTTGGTGGTTGAAATGAAAATAAAGAGAAGTTGATTGAGGGCCTAATTTGCAAATTAGGTAAAATATATATAAAGGGGCTCAAACCCCTAGGGTTTTATTACTGATTCTCCATCATTTTGAGAGTGTGGCGACTGTGAAAGCGTAGAGCAAAGAGATTTGGCGATTTCATTCAATTTGGGAGAAAGAAAAGAGACATTTCTTGCAATCAAACTCAGGTAATGATCTGAACCATCTTATCCTTATCTTCTGTTAATTGGGTTTAGGATAACATAAGATTTATGAAAAGAATTTGGAGGTCCTGTGTGCAAGTCGATTGAAAAACTACTTCTGCATTGTTAAGTCGAAATGGTTAGGTCTCGCTTAAGAAAAATAATTAAGATGGTTAAAATCTTTGATATGAATCCTTACAATGGTTAAAATCGCATCATTTGACCTAGTTCAGGAAACCTGTGGTATGCGAGTCCCGTATGCGTTTTTGTGAAGTCCCGATACCGAATTTCATTGGAGTCCCGGTAATCTTGCTTGCCAGTCCCGTAGTCATTTTGGAGTACCGGTTTTATGTGGAAATCCCGGTGCTGACTGAGCCGAACCCCGGTATTCGGACTGTGGGAGTCCCGGTATTTTATTGTTGCAACTCCCGGTAAGATAAATATTGAGTCCCGGTAGTTAAAAACTACCGGTATTACGTGAGAGCACCGGTAAATGAAATTGGAATGCCCGGTAGGTGAGAATGACCGAGTCCTGGTGCAATGGTTTTATTTAGCAATGTCGGTGGGCTTTATTGGACCGATTTCCCCTCAATGAATTAATTGTGAAACCCAAACCAAGTATGGGCCGAGATTGTTGGACCGAGGTCCATTTAATTAAATGGATTGTTAATAAACTATTAAATGATGGAAATGGTAATCATTTATTAATTTGAGTTAGGTGTTAGCTATTTGAGCAGCTAGGATCCGATGTTATTATTCAAGCTCGGTTTAAGAGGAGAAATTAGGATCAAAGTAGAGTTGCATCTAACTAATTTATAAATCAATTATTAGGTGTACGGACGGAACGAGACAAGAGGTTAGGAAGATAATTGCTATCAGGTGAGTTCCCTAAACCATTTTACGGCATAAAGTATTAAATGCTTTCCTTACTGATTATGGTTCTTAACGAGCATGAAATGTTTACGAACTAATGTGCATGTCTCTTACGAACGTATTTATTTACATCCCAAGGAAAGTTTGACATGATGAAATGAAAAAGCATGATTTGTAAAGATTCTGATTTACAGGCTTTTATGGAATGTATGTGCATGATATGTGATGTCGGTCTGCACTGTGGGATCAGAGAGCCTCGGGATCCGATGATCCCTTGGATATGTATGACGAGCCGGTAGGTTGGAATTTGTTTCCCTCCTAGGCGGGTATCGGGGAGTCTGCTTGGGCCCCGATACGAGGCGAGAGGGGAGTCTGCTTGGGCCCCGATCGTGGATGCTTATGTGATCCAATACACAGTGCAGTACCATATGTGATGATTTATGATTTATGGCTCATGATGCATTTCAACAAAATGATTTCCTATTGTTTATACATGTTGTTTTACGGAGGGAATTCACTAGACCTTTTGGTCTAACCCTCGCTTTTCAAAACTAAACCATTTTCAGGTAAGCGTGTACGAGTTCTTTTAGTAAGAACTGAGAGATGGCAAGAGGACTTGGAGCTTAGAGCAACTCCAAGTTTGTTTATGACGACTATAGTTATAGTGCTCGACTGTGGATTTAGAGAATTCCGCTGTCAATTTTGTTTAGCTCACTTTAATGATGATGTAAAGACTAGTTTATTATGAAATTCGAATGTTTATCCTATGAAATGCATATTATGTTTTTGGGACGTTACAAATGGTATCAGAGCCATAGTTTAAGGGATTTAGGTGACCAATCGGGCCTAAACTTAAACTGTAAGATGAGGAACACAACCGAGACATAGGATTGCCTCTAGGAACGATCACTATAAATGCGCTTAGGAATAAGGTGCCAAGGACAAGCGTGTAAGGTAAGTTTTGGGATTGCACCTGGCCAGTGTAATTATGAACTTACAAGTACATGTGCGTGCTTACAATACCTTGCTTATAGCAAATTTGTTGTGTCATGTCTAGCAAGGATTAATCATCGGTTTCTTTCAGTTTAGCGCTATGGATGGGAGAACGTTGAGGAATAGGTCAGCAAGATCCCTGAGAGATAGACCGAGCTCCAGTGTTTGGGGAGCGTCGTGTAAGATTATTTATGATGTGATGTATGTATACATCGAAGAGAAGAAATGTTGTAAAGAATATTACGAGTCGTCTAGAGGTAGCTCTTCGTGGATTCAAGGAAGATGAATGTTGAGTTTGAGTAAGGCTGCTGTTTCAGGAGAGTTCCAGTTCTAGAAATTGCGAAGTAGATCAGTTCGGACGATAAGGAAGGACAGTGTTGAAATCTTGAAAGTGTCAATGGAGTCCTAATTTCTTAGTCGAGCTTTTCAATGATAGGATAAAGAAACTAAGATACCTATAGTAAATTTAAAGCATGTAGAAGTAGGAAGTGAGATAGCTGATCAAAGCGAAAATAGTGTGAAATGGTCGAGTAAGTGAGATGTGGAACGCATGTACATCAAGTTATTGCATGACCGAGAGGACGACCCTTGGTCGAAGGAAGAGTGTCAAGGATAAGTTGCATGAGTAAAGCGATTGACCTTGTTAGGGTGAGTAGCCTTCTATTGCAAGTAGAGTTTCAGGCATAGCTTTCCTAAATGTAACATGAAAATTTTCACGATTTAAGTTAAATGTGTAAATATAAATTTTGATCGAAAATGAGTCAGAATGTGCACGCGTATGTTAAAGAAAAGGTGATTTCAATCACATTGCACCTTGAAATTTGAGCTTAACAATTGGCAAAGTATTTCACACTTTTCATGATAAGTTAAATTGTTACAAAAAGGTCAAGAAAACGTTTGTCAGCAAGACTTATACAATCAAATGAGTACTGACCTGTTGTTATCATACAAAAGAATGTGAGAACCGACTGGTCTATTTGGTGTCGGTAATTTCTTTCGGAATTGTGTCGTATGAAAGGATTTTCCTTCAACGTATTATTGTCGTAATAACATCATTCAGAATTGAGTAAGATCAAGGTTCACGGAAAAATGCACGCAAACGATTCTCGAATCGTTGTGCAGGGCGTTGAAGTTATAAGAGTGACGGGGTCATGTGTACCCAAGTGTTTTCCAAACGTTGTTTATTTAAAATTATGAAATGTGCGAAAAGATTTATTTACTGTATTGTCATGCATGAAGGCTATGAACCCACCAGGTCGTAGATTATTACATTTTAAGCTCAGGAAGAACTCCGAGAGTGGAAAGGTGTTGGACGAGTCAAGGGAAAACGTATGTAGTTGTGGTATAGGTGTTCAAGAGGAGGGTTGGACAGTGAAAGAGTCGGAAATGGGTTTTTGTGTCACGTGTATGAGGGTCGGTACCCTTGCTCGGTGACTGGGAATACAGTTGCCAAGGGAAGATGGCGTCTGGGGAAAGGACTAGAAGTCGTCAAGGTGTTGATTTTAGCAACTCATTGTGAGCAGTGTTGTGAGGTAGAAATGAAAAGCCGACGGTGGGGGATATGAGTTTGGGGGCGAGCTTGTAACATTGATGTTACTTGAGTAAGTTGATGTAAGGACTCAGATTGTAAGATCTAGCTAGAATGTTTGTGTTTGAGCTAATTGAGAACTCGTGAGTTATAGTTCAACAAGTTGGGAAAGGACTAAGTAGCGAGATAGACTCGATTATGTAAAACGGGAGGATATGAAGGCAAGTTCGAATTGTGGGAATGATCATGGGAGATCTGGCTTGCAGTGTGATGTTATGGGCAAAGAGTGTACGGATGTGTCGTGACAGTATTTGTCAGGCTAAATGTGACAGCTAGTGTCGTAGTGATGTGGTGTCAGATAGAGAGGAAGCATCAGATAGAAGCCTTTCGGGGGGTTTCGGATGAGGTGTACAATTTGTTAACCAGATTGTTGAAGCTCTTATGAGTTAAGTTAGTGACGTTGTGAGAAATGTTTAGACGAATTGTGTAACATCCCGATTTCCATTAATACAAATAACATACATTTTATATTATAAAATGATCAAAAGATACATCGTATTTCACATTCGGTCCCATAGTCTTGCAAAACATAATAAGTAAATCAGTACAAACTTTTTCCTTAAATTAAATTACATGCTGACTAATAACAAAGTCATAAGTACAAAATACATCCTATTTACTTGCTCTTACCCGATCCGCCACCTGGAATACATATTTTTAAAACAGAAATGAGGGTTAGACCTAATGGTCTAGTGAGGAAATCCCTGTCAGTTTAGTAAACCTTTGTATCAAAACCATTTATATAAAACTTTTCATATACATCCATACATACACGTATATCAATACCATTCAAGACTCGTACATCTCATCCCACCTTATTCCCCCACAACTGGCCATACTAATTGGTAGCAAGCCAACTAATAAATATCAACGTTACCGGTCCGCACACCGGAACCCGGCTACCCATCGGTCCGCACACCGGAACCCGACTAATGTGCACCTGTGTAGTGTAATGCACATAGGAATATAATATCTTACCATATTATAAACACAAAATATTCACACCTTAATCATATATCCATTCCACACATATATGTATTCCAGTTAAAATGTTTTGAAGTAAAACTCACCTGTTAGCTTAACAAAATGCTTCCAAGCCTTTTTCCATAGATTCAGTCCTTTACTCAGGATTCACAAAATCTGTAACAATCAGATACAATATCTCTTTACCATATAGAACACATAAGACTCTTTAGCAACTGAGAATCCTAATTAACCTATCAAACTCTTATCCTCAATTGTTCCCTTACGACGACTTAACACGGGGGTTCCGCTACCCGGTTAGCGGATGGGGTCAAGGGGTTCCGCTACCCGGTTAGCGGAACAACTTAACTCAAAATACATTTGGAAACTATATCCGGACATTCAAAAGTATTCGAAATCACAAAATTGGTCAAACAGCTAAAGTCTCCGAATACCACAAGTTATCCGGACAACACTACTTTTCCGGGCAGCATGACTTTTCCGGACAACCTATACAATCCGGACGTCATCCGGACACCAAAGTAATCCGGATACCATCCGGTATCCAATTCTATCCGGAAAACATAGGAAAAAGGAACTTACCCGGATAAAAGACTCATCCGGACACCTTTAGAACACTACCCGGACATCACCAACAAAACCACCCGGACACCTTCATACTGTGTCCGGACACCTCTGTCGGTTTCTTCAATTTTGACCCAGAATCAATAGAAATTACTACTGGACGTGTAATCGGTTATTCTACTCCGATAGAAACTATCTATAGGCAATTACAGACATAAAACATACAAGGAACATACCTTAAATTGCTTCCAAGCAAATCAAATGATGCCTTAACCTAGCTTTTTCCTCTTTTCCTCTTTTGCTCCCAAACACACACATACACACTGAAAATCTGGATTATGATAATATCTGATGTCTAAAAGATATTATCATCTAAATCTTACCAATTAGACCCTAACTTATTCAATAATAACTAAAACACCTTTTTAACTTATTAATTAATCCAAACACCCCTAAACTTACAAATTCACCTAAATTCACCCTAAATATTAATTATAGAGTTAAGTGATTCTAACGGAACTAACATTTAACTAACGAACTTACCCGGGGTATTACAAATTGGTCGTGTAGTGATTAAGCTAGTGAGAACAGTGGTGTGGGCATGATACCCGCGTCTTTTCCAACAAGGAATTCCGGGGACGGAATTCTTTTAAGGGGGGAGTGTTGTAACAACCCGAAATTTTAGCAAACTTATGAAAGTTGGTGGTTGAAATGAAAATAAAGAGAAGTTAATTGAGGGCCTAATTTGCAAATTAGGTAAAATATATATAAAGGGGCTCAAACCCCTAGGGTTTTATTACTGATTCTCCATCATTTTGAGAGTGTGGCGGTTGTGATAGCGCAGAGCAATCAGATTTGGCGATTTCATTCAATTTGGGAGAAAGAAAAGAGACATTTCTTGCAATCAAACTCAGGTAATGATCTGAACCATCTTATCCTTATCTTCTGTTAATTGGGTTTAGGATAACATAAGATTTATGAAAAGAATTTGGAGGTCCTGTGTGCAAGTCGATTGAAAAACTACTTCTACATTGTTAAGTCGAAATGGTTAGGTCTCGCTTAAGAAAAATAATTAAGATGGTTAAAATCTTTGATATGAATCCTTACAATGGTTAAAAGCGCATCATTTGAGCTAGTTCAGGAAACCTGTGGTATGCGAGTCCCGTATGCGTTTTTGTGAAGTCCCGGTACCGAATTTCATTGGAGTCCCGGTAATCTTGCTTGCGAGTCCCGTAGTCATTTTGGAGTACCGGTTTTATGTGGAAATCCCGGTGCTGACTGAGCCGAACCCTGGTATTCGGACTGTGGGAGTCCCGGTATTTTATTGTTGCAACTCCCGGTAAGATAAATATTGAGTCCCGGTAGTTAAAAATTACCGGTATTACGTGAGAGCACCGGTAAATGAAATTGGAATGCCCGGTAGGTGAGAATGACCGAGTCCCGGTGCAATGGTTTTATTTAGCAATGTCGATGGGCTTTATTGGACCGATTTCCCCTCAATGAATTAATTGTGAAACCCAAACCAAGTATGGACCGAGATTGTTGGACCAAGGTCCATTTAATTAAATGGATTGTTAATAAACTATTAAATGATGGAAATGGTAATCATTTATTAGTTTGAGTTAGGTGTTAGCTTTTTGAGCAGCTAGGATCCGATGTTATTATTCAAGCTCAGTTTACAGGCTTTTATGGAATGTATGTGCATGATATGTGATGTCGGTCTGCACTGTGGGATCAGAGAGCCTCGGGATCCGATGATCCCTTGGATATGTATGACGAGCCGGTAGGTTGGAATTTGTTTCCCTCCTAGGCGGTTATCGGGGAGTCTGCTTAGGCCCCGATACGAGGCGAGAGGGGAGTCTGCTTGGGCCCCGATCGTGGATGGTTATGTGATCCAATACACAGTGCAGTACCATGTGTGATGATTTATGATTTATGGCTCATGATGCATTTCAACAAAATGATTTACTATTGTTTATACATGTTGTTTTACGGAGGGAATTCACTAGACCTTTTGGTCTAACCCTCGCTTTTCAAAATTAAACCATTTTCAGGTAAGCGTGTACGAGTTCTTTTAGTAAGAACTGAGAGATGGCAAGAGGACTTGGAGCTTAGAGCAACTCCAAGTTTGTTTATGACGACTATAGTTATAGTGCTCGACTGTGGATTTAGAGACTTCCGCTGCCAATTTTGTTTAGCTCACTTTAATGATGATGTAAAGACTAGTTTATTATGAAATTCGAATGTTTATCCTATGAAATGCATATTATGTTTTTGGGACGTTACAATAATGATAGATATGAATTTTGAAAAACAACAAATCTTTACAAAATATATATATATATATATATGTTATCATAAGAAAAAATAAATTTATTGGAGAACTTTAGAAAGAAATATATATTATTTTCTCTGCTTAAAATAGATGCAAAGAAAATATCACAAGTTATCGCAATTTGGTTTTCTTTTTCCTTTTTTTTATATTTTACAAATAAATTTACATTAGTGAAATTAAAATTGTACGTTTTGTCTTTTAAAATTTAAATAACGACAATAGATAATTTAAATAAATAAATATATTATTAATATAATTATTAAATATGTATAATAAAGAAATTGAAATTCATAATATTCATGTCTATAAAACCCGTAATGCATGTAAACTTTTGTTTGTGTATGATAATACAAAGGAAAAATATTAATGTATATATTGTTAAACAATTATCAAAACATTTTGCGAAAAGAAAAACATAAAGGTATCACTATCACATATTATGCAAGTTTTATAAACACAAATAATAAGTCAATTAGGTTTTCATGAGAGTGAAAAAAATCATATTTTGCATCTATAATATAAAGCATAGTAGAATAACGTTTACGGTTTAAACATTAAAAAAAATCAACATGTTTTAACGAAATAATCATATTTGTTCATATCATAATGCATCATATGGTGATGTTTTAAAACAAAAACATATAAAAGTTACCTGAAACATCGAAGTTTAGCTTGATTTCACGATCATTTAGCTATAGGGAGCGTACGTGCTGATAACGTGTTAAAAGACAACGGAAATAGAGAGAACCGAAAAGCTGTAAATTTTCATTAATCATAAGCCCTATAAATAGGGAGGATTACATAGAGAATACGATAAGTATGGAAACAAGATTTACTCCATAAATAACTCTAATATCTTATAATTATCTCTATATTTATCTCGATCGTCATATCCTTTAGACGATGACACATTTATCCTACAACATATATATATTTTTTACATAATTTTTGTAACATCCCAAAAACATAACATGCATTCAACCAGAAATAAGCATTCCGATTACATAATTAAACTTGTCCACAAATATTCATTCTTCTACACTAAACAAAATTTGACAGCGGAAGTCTAAAATCCACACCCGAGAGCTACATCTATAGTCATTAGAATCCAAAACTCTGGAGTCGCTCTAGTCTCCAAATCCTCCTTGAGTCACTCCTAGTTCTTACTAGAAGAACCCATAACGCGCTTACCTGAAAATGGTTTAGATTTTGAAAAGCGAGGGTTAGACCAAAAGGTCTAGTGAATTCCCTCCATAAACATTTATCACAGTATAAAGATCATTTCATAAGGAAAATACTTTCACATCTTTCTCATAACATCATCCAAGGTTAAACACGGGGTTCAAGGAATTGCATAAGCTACTCCGATCGGGGCCTAACGGACACCCTCTCGTCTACGCCGGAATCCAAATGGACTCCCCGTTCCTTCATGTAGGAGAAAACGAATTCCAACCTACAAGCTAACCTCCATATGCCCAAGGGATCAGAGATCCCAAGGTACCCCGTTCCCACCGTGCAACCGACTCCACATAGCATACACATACATTGAAACCATATGCATGAAAACATAAAACATCTTTCGTTTGTGGGTAAACATGTAAATCATGAAAGCATGCATAACTTTTATAAATCAATTCATGCTCGATAAAGGAACCATATTCAGTAAAAATGGTACGTCATAAAAAGGAGTGAGAGAACTCACCTTTGATTATCGTAGAACGTACTTCTTAAACTCTTTCCAGCTAAACCAATCGAACACCTTGCAGATTCTAGCTTGATCCTTCCTTTTTCTCTTGATTTCTTCTCAAACTTTTCTTCCTTTCTCTTGCTCTTTCTTAGCCGCCAACACCAACACCCAATTTACTGATTGTGAAGTGAAAGCTGCCCTAGTGATTTGTGCCCTACACCACTCTCACCAATTGACAATCTAGTCCCTCAAGTTAACTTTCATTTATTTCACTTTGACCACTAACTCTAAAACTCACTAGAATTTGGGTTGTTACAACACTCCCCCCTTAAAAGAATTTCGTCCCCGGAATTCCTCATTGGAAAAGATGCGGGTATCTAGCTTTCATCTCTGACTCCAACTCCCAGGTCGCCTCCGGACCCTTGTGGTGCCGCCATTGCACCTTAACTAGCTTCGTCTCCTTGCTTCGCGACTTCCTTACCTTAACATCCGTGATTGCTTTAGGTTCCTCTACAAAGTTCAATTTCTCGTCCACTTTAATGTCATTCAACGGCACAGCTTTAGTCGTGTCGGCTAGACATTTCCTTAGATTAGACACGTGAAACGCATTATGAATACTGCTCAATTCTTTCGGTAGGTCCAACCTATATGCCACTTCTCCAATTCGTTCAGTAATCTCAAATGGTCCGATGTAACGTGGGCTTAACTTCCCACGTTTTCCAAATCATAGCACTCCCTTCCAAGGAGACACCTTTAGCAGAACATGATCTCCGACTTGGAATTCAATGTCTTTCTGTCTCTTATCCGCATAGCTTTTCTGCCGGTCGCGGGCGACCTTCAGTCTTTCACGCACTTGGACTATCTTGTCCGAAGTCAGTTGTACAATCTCTGGCCCCGTTAACTGTCTCTCTCCGACTTCGTTCCAACACAACGGTGTCCGACACTTTCTACCATAAAGTGCCTCGAACGGTGCTGCCTTGATACCCGAGTGATAGCTATTATTATAAGCAAACTCGATTAGCGGTAGGTGCTTTTCCCACGAGCCTTGGAAATCCAAAGCACACGCTCTTAACATGTCTTCTAACGTCTGGATCGTTCGCTCACTCTGACCGTCGGTCTGAGGATGATAAGCGGTACTCATCTTGATATGCGAACCCATTTCTCTTTGAAAGCTCCTCCAAAACGTAGAGGTAAATCTGCTATCGCGGTCTGATACAATTGACGAGGGTACCCCGTGGCGGGTTACGATCTCGTCGATGTACAACTTTGCTAACTGCTCCAAAGAGTAAGACTCTCGTATAGGTAAAAAGTGTGCCGACTTCGTTAGTCGATCTACGATCACCCAAATGGCTTCATAACCCTTTGGAGTTCTAGGAAAATGGGTCACGAAGTCCATCGTGATCTGGTCCCACTTCCACATCGGTAACTCTAACGACTGGAGCTTCTCGTACGGTCTTTGATGTTCGATCTTTACACGCGAACACATCATACAGGTCTCTACAAGATAGGCCACGTCTTTCTTCAATCCGGGCCACCAGTAGTCTCATCGTAGGTCTCCGTACATCTTGTTAGTTTCGGGATGGATCGTGTACTTCGATTTGTGAGCTTCTTCAAGAATCAGCTTTCGGAGCTCTCCGAGTTTCGGAACCCAGATTCTCCCATTCAGACATTTCACCCCTCGACTATCTTCCACTAACATGGATGCTTGCCCTACCATTCTCTCCTTCTTAAGATTTTCGGTTTCGAGCGCTTCAACCTGACATTTCTTTATTTCAGCTAACAGATTGAATATGACCTCGGCCCTCATGGCCATAATCCTGGGGGTTTCACCTCGTTCCTTACGGCTCAAAGCGTCCGCCACCACGTTTGCCTTCCCCGGATGGTATTCGATCTTACAGTCATAGTCGGTCAATAATTCAATCCATCTCCTTTGGCGCATATTCAACTCTTTTTTATCAAAGAGGTGACATAAACTCTTGTGGTCCGTGAAGATCTGGCACTTCGTCCCATACAGATAATGTCGCCAAATCTTCAAGGCAAAACCCACTGCCGCCAATTCCAAATCATGCGTAGGATAACGAGCCTCGTGATCCTTTAACTGTCGGGAGGCATAAGCGATCACCTTACCTCGTTGCATGAGTACGCAACCCACGCCGAGCTTCGATGCGTCACTGAAAACCATGAAATCGCCCGAACCGTCCGGTAACGACAAAACCGGAGCGCTACTCAGCATATCCTTCAATTTCTGAAATGATTCTTCTTGTTTCTCTAACCAGACGAACTTGACATTCTTCTTCGTTAAAGAGGTCAGTGGCGTGGCAATACGCGAAAAGTCTTTGATGAACTTCCGGTAGTACCCTGCCAGCCCGAGGAAACTTCGAACTTCTGACGGATTCCTAGGTTGCTCCCAGTCTCGAATGGCTTCAATCTTAGCCGGATCAACCATGATCCCCTTCAGAGACACCACGTGCCCAAGGAACTGCACTTCCCTCAGCCAAAACTCGCACTTGGAAAACTTTGCATACAACTTCTCTTGCTTCAATAGCTCGAGAATCGTACGAAGGTGGCTTTCGTGCTCCCCTTCCGATCTTGAAAATATCAGGATGTCATCTATGAACACTGTCACGAACTGATCCAAATAAGGTTGGCATACCTTATTCATTAAGTCCATGAATGCTGCCGGGGCGTTAGTTATCCCGAACGGCATCACCAGGAATTCGTAGTGTCCATACCTGGTCCGAAACGCAGTCTTCGGCACATCCTCCTCCCTCACCTTGAGTTGATGATATCCCGACCTCAGATCAATCTTGGAGAAGTAACTGGCTCCTTGTAACTGATCAAACAGGGCGTCGATTCTCGGGATCGGATACTTATTCTTGATCGTGACCTTGTTGAGTTCTCGGTAGTCTATGCACATTCGCATGGTACCGTCCTTCTTCTTCACGAAGAGCACAGGTGCTCCCCACGGAGATGTACTCGGTCTAACGAACCCCTTGTCTAATAACTCCTGCAATTGAGTCATCATTTCCTTCATTTCGGATGGTGCCAATCTATACGGTGCGTGGGCAATCGGTGCAGATCCCGACATCAGATCAATCCTGAACTCGATCTGGCGATCCGGGGGTAGACTTGTCAAGTCATCCGGAAATACCTCCGGGTACTCATTTACCACTCGCACATCGCTCACCCTATGCTTCTCTTTCTTGGCGTCCAACACATACGCCAAGAACCCTTGACACCCCTTTCTCAAACACTTAGCAGCCCTAATCATGGAGATAAGGTTGGTCTTTCTATCATGGCGGTCTCGATAGATCACTACGGTATTCCCATCAGGTGACCGGATCCTGATCAGCTTTTTGTTGCAAACGATATTCGCATCGTTCGCGGCTAACCAATCAATACCCAACACTACGTCAAACTCTCCCATTGCCATGGGATATAACTTCGTAGGCACCAACCTCCCTTCTATATCTATGACACAGTATTCTACTACTTCCTTAACATATACCCAACTATCATTTGCAGTTTCCACCTCTAGTGCTCTCTCCAAACGTCTAGGCCTCACCCCAAACATTTCATAAAAGCATGCGATACAAAGGAGCGATTTGCTCCTGAATCAAATAACACCTTGGCACATAGAGAGTTCACTAGAAACGTACCTGCCACCACATCTGAAACTTCCTTTGCCTCTTCTGCAGTCATGCGGAATGCACGCCCTTTCGGACGCACTGGTTCTGCTCCCTTGTCATTTCCTTTTCCACCCGGACGTTCACCATATGGAACTGATCCCCCTTTCTTCAAGTGTGGGCAATCACTACGCATGTGGCCAGTAGCCCCACATTCGTAACAAGATTTTCCCCCACTGCGACAATCCTTTGACATGTGACCGGGCAAGCCACACCGGTAGCATGAGTTTGAACATGCCATGCACTCTCCCCGATGCACCCTGTTACACTTCGTACATGGTTTTCCAACGGTGTCCTTACTAACACGGTTGTCTGATCGAAACACTTTCTCTTTTCTGAAGTCCTTACCCGGTCCATCCCATTTGCGCTTTTCACCACCCTTCTCCGACATCTGACGAACCTTCTCCTTTTCAATCATCTCGGCCGCATTGATGGCCGCCTGAAAGGTAGTGGGGTTCCTAGTCAGAACTAGCTCTCGGATACTGCCCTTCAGTCCATGAATGAAACGCTCCACTCGGCGTTCCTCCGTTGGCACATACAAATATGCAAAGCGAGACTTCTCAATAAACTTTGTAGTATACTCTCGCACTGTCATACCTCCCTGATCCAAACCCAAGAATTCTTCTTCCAATCTTTTTACTGCCGCGAGCGGGCAGAACTGAGCTTTGAACCTGTCTACAAACGCTTCCCACAACATTCCCTTAGCCATTGCCGAGCCCTTTCCCCCAGTCTCAGCCTCCCACCAGTAAACTGCATCAGATTTCAACATGGACAAGGCAAACATTACTCTGTCCCCATCAGCACACTTGCAAGTATCGAAGACTAGCTCCATTTCCTTCACCCATTTCATTGCCAAGATAGGGTCATACTCGCCCTTAAAAGTAGGGGGCTTGCATGAGGCAAAGGCCTTGAAATTGCATCCCTTAGCTGCTAACTCATTCATCACTTGAGGGTTTGAATTCAAGTGACTCCCAGTATCGGTCGCTAGCGGACTAGGCAGTTCCACGCTTTCTCGGTTCTCACTCGCTTCTTTGCTTCCCGATGCTGACTCATTCTGCTTAGTGAGGAGAGTCTGCAAGGTCTCTTGAATCTTACCCAATTCAGCAGCTAGGTTCTCTCGAGTGACAAACGTAGATCCGCGGCCTCGACCCCGTCCCCTTGGCTGAGTTACCCTCCTTGCAGAAGTTGAACTCTCCTGAAGAGAGTCTTCTTGATGAACAGGGGCTTCCACACTCCTCGTTCTTCTAGTTGCACGAGTCGTTCTCAGGTTCGGGTTTCCTCCATCCCCGGCCACTTGGGTGGCGGCCCGACGGGGTGTTCTTCCCCGACCCCTTCCACGACCCCTACCTCTTCCCCTTCCACGGGTAACAGTTGCCCTCGCCGGTTCCACCGGTCCATTTTCTAGCACCACTTCATCTTGATTCCTTGGCACAACAGGTGCCGACCTACTCCTCAAAGTTCTCCCAGCCATTTCACTAATGCTGAAAGAAAACAACAATTAACCTTTGATAGATATGACGCAACAACATTGCTATATAAGGTAAGTTTAAGCATGCACGTGTACCTGTAAGTTCGTAATTACACTGGCCAGGTGTAATCCCCAAACTTACCTTACGTGTTTGTCCTTGGCACCTTATTTCCTAACGCATTTGTAGTGATCGTTCCTAGAGGCAATCCTATATCTCGGCTGTGTTCCTCATCTTACAGTTTAAGTTTAGGCCCTAATGGTCACCTAAATCCATTAAACTAAGGTTCTGATACCATTTGTAACATCCCAAAAACATAACATGCATTCAACCAGAAATAAGAATTCCGATTACATAATTAAACTTGTCCACAAATATTCATTCTTCTACACTAAACAAAATTTGACAGCGGAAGTCTAAAATCCACAACCGAGAGCTACATCTATAGTCATTAGAATCCAAAACTCTGGAGTCGCTCTAGTCTCCAAATCCTCCTTGAGTCACTCCTAGTTCTTACTAGAAGAACCCATAGCGCTTACCTGAAAATGGTTTAGTTTTTGAAAAGCGAGGGTTAGACCAAAAGGTCTAGTGAATTCCCTCCATAAACATTTATCACAGTATAAAGATCATTTCATAAGGAAAATACTTTCACATCTTTCTCATAACATCATCCAAGGTTAAACACGGGGTTCAGGGAATTGCATAAGCTACTCCGATCGGGGCCTAACGGACACCCTCTCGTCTATGCCGGAATCCAAATGGACTCCCTGTTCCTTCATGTAGGAGAAAACGAATTCCAACCTACAAGCTAACCTCCATATGCCCAAGGGATCAGAGATCCCAAGGTACCCCGTCCCCACCGTGCAACCGACTCCACATAGCATACACATACATTGAAACCATATGCATGAAAACATAAAACATCTTTCGTTTATGGGTAAACATGTAAATCATGAAAGCATGCATAACTTTTATAAATCAATTCATGCTCGATAAAGGAACCATATTCAGTAAAAATGGTACGTCATAAAAAGGAGTGAGAGAACTCACCTTTGATTATCGTAGAACGCACTTCTTAAACTCTTTCCGGCTAAACCAATCGAACACCTTGCAGATTCTAGCTTGATCCTTCCTTTTTCTCTTGATTTCTTCTCAAACTTTTCTTCCTTTCTGTTGCTCTCTCTTAGCCGCCAACACCAACACCCAATTTACTGATTGTGAAGTGAAAGCTGCCCTAGGGATTTGTGCCCTACACCACTCTCACCAATTGACAATCTAGTCCCTCAAGTTAACTTTCATTTATTTCACTTTGACCACTAACTCTAAAACTCACTAGAATTTGGGTTGTTACAATTTTCTTTATAATACTTAGGCATTGTTTGGGAAAAAAAAACTAGCTTATAAGCTAGTTTTTTTGTGTGTACATTTTTGGATGACCATAAGCTAGTTTATAAGCTAGCTTTTTGAAACGCTACATGGAGTAGCGTTTCAGCAGCTTTTTGTGAATATTTCAATATTGCTCTTATAATTATTTACTAACTATTATTATTAATAAAGATTAATTTTTTAATTTTAATTATAATTAACTAATAAATATTAATTGATATTAACTGAAAATTATTACATTAAATTTTAAATATACATTGATATTCAATTTTCATTATTTAGAATTATTGATAATCATATAAATTATTTTTATTTATTTTTTAATATTAATGAATATATTTTAATTATTATCAATTAGTATTATTTTTTAATAACTATTTGATTATTTTTTTAATATTGTATGTAACGGGTTATTTAAAAATATATTAATATATATTTTTTTTTATAAAACTTGTTTTAACAAGTTCAAAATTTATAGTATATATGTAATAATAAATTTTAAATTTCTGGTAGTAGTCCGCGATGGGGCAAAATTACATTTTTGGTCCATTTTGCACGAATTTTTGCATGTTTTTACTGTTTTTTTCCACAATTATTGTAATTGGAAGACCAATTTGTGGTTGCAATTCATCTTTCTCAATGAGATTTCATCCATAAATATCAGTAAAATGCAATCCATAATTCACACCCATTCCATCCTTCTTTCTTGCTTTCTTTGTTCAGTATTTTGTTTTTGAGATACTACTGAAAAAATGAGTTCATCTGTTGCAAAAGCTAAGCTATTTTTCTGTTTCGATGGTGAATGGGTGCAAGACAACAATGAGTGGAATTTTGCTGTTTACAAGTTAGTGTTTAAGAATGGTGATGGGTCATTTGTGGAGTTATCCAACGATGGGGATATCTCTGGTTTTCTGCACTTTGCAGTCGAATCAGAAAGACCTCCATTACTTTTTGTGTATGCCGATTCATTGGTGTGCGACGAAGACGATGACGAAGGTGATGACGAAGACCTCCAAATGGAGGAGCCTGATTCTCAATTCCCGGCGTCCTACGACCCAACAGTTTATTTGGATCATGCATATGGTCTTAACGACTGTTATCCTGATTTTGTTCCGGAGACGCAACAACAACAACCACAAGAAGAAGAAGAAAAAGAAGACCAAGAAGGGCGTTTTGCTGGAGTTGCTGATGACGAAACCCATGTTTTCACAATGAGTAATTCTGATATAGACAGATCAGATACCGATAGTGATGAGGACGAAGAATATACCCCTAGTAATAAATCATTTAGTCAGTTAAATGACTTTTTTGATATGCCCCCTATTCTTCCAGACTCGAATACCCATACACAAACCTACGAACCTACACCTTATAATGCAGTTCAAGGATACAAGTAGGTGAGATATTTGATTCGAAGGATGACTTGGCCACACAGGTCAGAATTAAGTTCATAGAAGAGGGTTTCGAAAGTTACACGCCGAGATCCGACAAAAGCAGATACGTAGTTGAATGTGCGAGAGAAAATTGTAATTGGAGGATGTACGCGAGGCCCGTGGGAGAGAAAGGAGGGATGTTAGTTATTAGAAAGTTGCACGACGTACACACTTGTTCGAGGACGCAACTGAATCCCAACCACAAACAAGCCAACAAAAGGACTTTGGGTGCGATACTGAAAAGCAAATTTCTTGATGCTAGCAGGTCATTGCGTCCAAAGGACATCATGAGCGATGTACACCAGCAGTACGGGGTCACAATTGGTTACCACCAATGCTGGCGTGCGTGATGCAGGGCACTACTAATGGTTAGAGGCACGTTCGAGGAGTCGTATGAACGAGTCCCAACGTATTTATATAATTTGTAGCTGCAGAATCCAAGTACGGTCACCCAGATAAGGACCGATTCAAATGGACGGTTTGAGATGTGCTTCGTTGCCCTTGGACCCGCGATACGTATTTTAACACGTCATATGTTTACACATTATAAACTATAACATTTACAAAGGGAAACACCTACATTTTTGCAGATCCACACATTTGTGGCAAATCTGCGTCGTGTCCTGGTAATAGACGCTGTCCATTTAAAGGGCCCTTACTTGGGTATGATGTTCCTGGCGGTTGCCATAGACGGGAATAACTCCATTGTTCTCGTAGCTTTCGGAGTAGGCAAGTCCGAAACCGGGGAGGAGTGGACTTGGTTTCTGTCCATGTTGAGACAAACTATCGGAGACCCACAAGGGTTGGTGTTTATGTCCGACATGGTTCCTTCCATAAGCGCCGCAATCTCTGCCATGTACTTAAACGCCCCTCACGCCTTATGTTGTCGACATTTGGAGATGAACGCCAAAGGCCAAAACAAACGTATTACCACCTACCACGATGTCTACTGGAAGGCATGCAAAGCATATACGGCTCGGGAGTTTGACCGGTACATGAATGTTCTACGAGTTAGTGCCACGAAAGCAGCCAAAGTTATGGACGATGTTGAACCGGAAAGGTGGTCCGCAGCCCATTTTCCTGCAAAACGGTATGACATTATGACCTCCAATAGTGCAGAGTCGGTGAATGCACTCTCCCGTTTTGCACATAGATGTCCGATTGTTACTCTTATGGAGTACTTTCGGGCCTTTCAACAAGAGTGGTACCAACTTCGACGCCGAAAAAAAGCTGAGCTGCGTAATAGACTCACACCAGCGGCGGAGGAGAGAGTTCTCCTCAAGGCGGGTCACGCGTCAGCATGGAGGGTAAGCGAAATCGGGTATGGGAGGTACCAGGTTCGGGATAACCAACTTGACGCGATTGTCAATATGACCGACCATGTTTGTTCATATTTCCAATGGCAAAAATCTGCGTTACCGTGCGGCCATGCCATCGCTGTGGCAAGACATATGGGTCGTAGATATTGCAGCGACTTGGCTATAAATTTCTTCACGTCCGAAAATTACCGGGCAACATACGCAGAGGTAATAAATCCAGCTGGGCCCCCTGAAGCATGGGTGTCTCCACCCGACCCCCTTCCGCCATGCTATCCACCGTTAAACAATAAGAACAGAGTCGGGAGACCAAGAAAGAATGATCGACGTCCATCACATGGTGAAGGTCCGATACAGCGAAAATGTACCCGGTGCCAATGCGTAGGACATACTCGTGGAGAGTGTCCAACTCCCGCCCCTTCAACCGTGCCAAGGAGTAGACGTTCAGTCAGCCAACTAAGTAACACGCAGGGCCCGTCGGAGCTTAAACCACATGGAACTATATCATATGATAGCGTTGATCTGAACATTGATTTCCCTTGATTGGGACGATAAATATTGCATGTTTAGTGCTCTTGTTTTGATATATAACATGATTTTATCTACTTTATCGGCCCGTGTAATTTATCAAACATAACTTAATTTAGTAAAATAAGGGACCGAAGTTGTAATTTAACAAACAAAAGAGACCTAAGTTGTGTTAGAGCAAAGACATGCAACAACACTTTAAAAACCCCAACTACATAAAATGATAACCTAAAAACTAGAGGGACCAAAAATATATATTTTTTGCCCAAAACTAGAGGGGGCAAACTTGAAAAATTCGGACAACCGCGGGACCATCGCGGGCCCAACCGCGGGCCACGTGGCACGCGTCCGCGATTGCGGGACCCACCGTGAAAAAAATGGGTATTTTTACAAAAAAGACGAGAATGTGGATAAAAATGAAATAAGATGGTTGGAAACAAGAACATCCTTACCCAATCAAAATCATTTGATACGAAATTGATCTAAAAATGAAATTATTTTTATAAATCATTCTTTATCTTTATGATTTTTATTTCATCTATTTTATTAAGACATTAAAATAAAAACTTTTTAGTCTGACTTAAATTATTATCCATCTCAATCTAATATTTAGAAAATAAATTCTTTGTATTCATTCAAGTATATATATATATATGTGAAGCAACAGGGATAGATAAATATATGCAAATAGCCAAGTTTTTTTCTTTCCAAACCGCCTCCTCCCAATTAAAAAAACATGCTCCTTCCATTTATGAAGAAATTGTCCAAACAAAAATCTTCCCAATCTATACAGACAGATTAATCCACACATACAGATTTACCCATACAGGACTTAATGGAAAACCAACCAAAGTCGGGATGGGGAGTTGAGTTGAGGTGCCTTTTGGAAGATCTGTGGTGAAAATAGTTTTTTCTGCTTTTTCATTTTTCCTTTTTCTTGGCTACTGTTTAACGCAAGCTTTAATTAAATTCTTCCCACCTCTTGGTCACGTTTCATTAACTCCTCTAATAACTAATGCTACAGATCCACTTTGCATTTCACAGTTGTACCAACAGCTCTCGGAACAGCATTGGATATCAACTTGAGCAATGCATCCATCGTTTTCATTATTGTAAGATTTGATGCAAATATTCTTGGTTGGAAACAAAAATTTGATACTTACATATATACACGATAAGTGTCCTGGTTTGACTTCAAAAGTCAAACAGATTTCTCGTCAACTTCAAAAGTCAAACAGACCAAAGCAAGCTTTAAGTCAAAACAAGTTTTCTCAGTGTCATCTCCTCTACAACTTATCCATATGGGTTTGTTTGGCCCTGTTAACAAACAATCCATCGCTGGAAAGAAATATACACTGGTCATAGTTGATGAATTCTCTCGATATACATGGGTTATGTTTCTCCATTCTAAGAGTGACACCCCTGAAGAACTCATCACCTTTGTCAGGAAGATGGAAACCCTGAACAACTTGACCGTTCGCTCAATAAGGAGTGATCATGGGACTGAATTCAAAAACAGTTCTCTTGATTCCTTCTTTGAGAGTAAGGGTATTTCTCACAACTTTTCTTCAGTGAGAACACCGCAACAAAACGGAGTCGCTGAAAGAAGAAATAGAACTATTATTGAAGCTGCACGTTCAATACTCAGCGATTCTCATCTGCCTACTCAGTTTTAGGCAGAAGCTGTCAACACCGCTTGTTTTACGCAAAACAGATCGCTGATAGTCAAAAGATTTAATAAAACAGCCTATGAACTTTTTCATGGGAGAAAGCCTTCAATTAGCTTTATTCACATCTTTGGATGTCAGTGTTTCATACTGAACAACAGAGATACCCTTGGAAAGTTTGATCCTAAGGCTGATGATGGAATTTTTCTTGGATACTCCTCAGTCTCCAAAGCCTTCAGAGTCTTCAATCGAAGAAGACAAACTGTTGAAGAAACTATTCACGTCACCTTTGACGAATCTCGTTCAGCGAATTCTCGACCTTCTGCTGATACTGAAGAACTAAATCAATGGATGTTTTCTCATCTTGGTGATTCAAAAGATATTCCCATTCCTCATACTCATACCGTTGAAGATGATGGTCCTACTATCATCCCAAACATGCAGAATAGTGAAGCTGAAACATCATGGGTCTCAGCTGTTCCTTTAAACACTATACCTGCTTCTGAACCAAATGTCTCAGACATTCAATCTACTTCTCAGCAATCAGTGAATGAGATGACATCTGCACCTACTCCTCTCTTGGCTGATATTCCAGAAGTTGTTGAAGCCTCATCTTCAGCCCCTCCAGTTCAATTTGAGTCAGTAATTCATGCTCCGGCTCATCGATGGACTGTAAATCACCCAATTGATCAAATCCTTGGTGATCCAAACGCTGGTGTTCAGACTCGACGAAGTGCAGGTAATATTTGTTCATTTGTTAACTTTATTTCTCTGATTGAACCAAAGAAAATAGATGATGCCCTCAAAGATCCAAACTGGGTCAGCGCTATGCAAGAAGAGCTGACTGAATTCGAAAGAAACAAAGTTTGGAATCTTGTTCGAAGACCAACTGACAAGACAGTGATAGGCACTAAATGGGTCTATCGAAACAAGTTGGACGAACATGGAACTGTAACCCGCAACAAGGCTCGACTTGTTGCTTAGGGATACAGACAAGAGGAAGGTATAGACTACGACGAAACATTTGCTCCAGTAGCAAGACAAGAATCTATTCGTCTATTCTTAGCCTACGCTGTACACAAAGTCTTCAAAGTATATCAAATGGATGTTAAGTCAGCATTTCTCAATGGAAAGCTGAATGAAGAAGTCTATGTGGAACAACCTCCAGGATTCTCAGATCCTAAGCGTCCAGGTTATGTTTATAAACTGGATAAGACACTTTATGGCTTAAAGCAAGCTCCACGTGCATGGTATGACACTCTATCCTCTTATCTCCTAATTGAAATTTTTGAGCGAGGTAAAATCGACAAAACTCTATTTTTCAGAATAGTGAAAGGTCATATCATTCTTGTTCAGATATATGTTGATGACATTATATTTGGTTCTACTAACCCTGACCTTTGTACTCGTTTCGCTGATAGAATGAAAGAAGAGTATAAAATGAGTATGATGGGTGAGCTAACATATTTCCTTGGTCTTCAAATATAACAGAATGAAAAAGGAACTTTCATTAATCAGGGAAAGTTTGTTAAAGATATGCTGAAGAAATTCGATTTAACTCAGAGTTCAACTATGAAAACCCCTATGGCACCACCGCTGACACTAAACAAGGATTCAAATGGAATACTTGTTAATGTCACGCTGTACCGTGGGATGATCGGCTCTATCTTGTATCTTACAGCTAGCCGACCCGATATTATGTACGCAACCTGTTTGTGTGCACGATATCAAGCTGAACCTAAGGAATCTCATATGATCGCTGTAAAGCGAATCTTTCGTTACCTTAAGGGTACTATGAACCTAGGTCTTTGGTATCCCAAAGATTCAGGGTTTGATCTGATCGCCTATTCAGATAGTCATTTTGCAGGTTGCAAATTGGATAAGAAAAGCACCACAGGAGGCTGTCAGCTCCTGGGTGGAAAGCTGGTGAGTTGGACAAGTAAAAAGCAAAACTCAGTGTCCACCTCAACTGCTGAAGCTGAGTATGTAGCCGCTGGAAGCTGCTGTTCTCAGGTCTTGTGGATAAGAAATCAACTACTAGACTATGACCTTCAGCTCTCGAAAATTCCAATCTATTGCGACAGCACAAGTGCCATCGCTATAGCCAACAATCCAGTACTACACTCAAAGACAAAACATATCGAAATCAGGTATCATTTTATCAGAGATCATGTGATGAATGGTGATATAGAACTTCATTTTATCCCTACTGACTATCAGTTAGCTGATCTGTTCACCAAACCTCTTGATGAGACAAGATTCAACTTTCTCATCAGCGAGCTTGGAATGCTGAACTTTGAAGAGTAAAACCTTCAGTAGTTCACATTTAATCAGCGATCGGATAAAACCAACTGTTGGTCCCGAAAGGCCTATACAAGTTTGTAGAAGGGGGGGGGGGGGTTGAATACAAACACACTATTTTACTTTTCTAAATTGTTTATTGATAAATCATTAACAATTTACAGCTTGTTGCGGAAACAAGATTAAGGATAAACCTAAATCTAAACAAGTTGGAACACTAAGGTTTCTTGCACTAAGAAGGATATGGAGATTACTAATAAAATCCTATCTTGAGAGAGATTTGAACTTGTCCAGAGTTAGCAAGTCACTTCAAATGAAGTGAGTTCATCTCTTTATATACTGCATGCATTTAATGCAATTCAGTATACACTTTACACGTGTCATCAGCGGATTGGTTGCATGTCATTGACCTTTGTTGACAACCTTAGTAGCCGCATGAATGAACAGTGTAGTATCAGAGTGGTTGTACGATCTCAGATTTTCGGAGGTTCTTTTCTGACATTTCGTACGGTGGCGTGCAAGGGAGGTTAAGACAAAAGTACTTTGTACGGAGGACTTCATGATCAGCTTTCGTTGATTCAGCGATTATCATTTACTATTCGGCGAATGATAAAGTTCAGCGATAGCTGAAGTCTTGTACTTGATACTTCACGTTGAGTGGACAAATCTGAGTCTTCGCTGATCCGCATCAGTTCATTAGTAGACTTGTCGCTGGTTCTTGAGCTTGATCTTCGACTTCAGCGTAGAACCTTTGTTGACGTGAAACTTGTCTTCAGGGATTATAAGTAAACAACTAACTTATCAGCGATCACCATAAGGACTGAACAGACTCAGCGCATTATGGTGAACAGTGTTCGCTGAATGTTTAATTTAAAGAGCGAGAGTTCCTATCAGCGGTACTGTAAGATCTTAGTACTTATCAGCGATAGTGAAACTCTGATACATATTGTTTACATACAATTTTTCACTAAGTATTTAAGAGAGGGTCATTATCAAATCACTGAGGGTTTGGATCAACAATCTCCCCCTATTTGATTATGACATAGCAACAAGGAAAATTGCTATTTAATGAAAACATAAGGATAAAAAGAACTCATAAAATATTTGTCCCTTTTACTGTTTTCTGGGATCTTTTCAGTACTGATGGAGTAAAGTACATTCGCTGAAATCTTTCTTTAAATCTTTGAATCAGGTTACAATGAAGAACAGAAAGATTACAAGTACAAGCGAAATAAATTACAAGTACAGAAGGATAACTGATACAATAGAGAAAAAGGAGATTATATCAGTTTTCAAAAGGTTCTTTCTTAATGAGAAGTTCATCAAGGGTCGAATTTTCAGTGGGAATCATCCAGTCAGGAACCGTTACACCTTGTTTTCTTTTCTTCAGCGCTTCTTGAAAGATCAAGGGTTTTAGGTGTCGTGCCTGAATGTCCTTTCTGAAGTCACACCAGTAGATAAGATCTCTGAGCTGTTCGATTGGAGTGATTGGGAGCTCAGCGATCCGTTGAAAGCATTTACGTCCGTCGTAGTCAAGAAAGAATATTCCATAAGGATTACTGATGACTTTACCAGGGACGAAAAGTTCACATGGTGGCAAAGAGATGTCAAGGGCGGATAGATCAGGATCAGGACCAAGTACTTCAGCGTGAGAGAAACCAATTCCAGTTTCATTTCGTATGACAGGTCCTGAGTTTGAATCTTGACGTTTCTTCCTTGGAGAACCTCTTTTTCTTTTCGGCTTTAGATCAGGAACAGGAGGAATATCCACACAAGAAGATATCAAGTCGATCTGTCTGTTTATCAGCTTTTCGAAATGATTCTTGTACTTAGATTGTGATGGTTGGATAGCTAACCTCATCTCCAGCCATTCAGAGAGACCATACCTTTTTACAGTGTCAGCGCGAAAGGTTTCAGATGTGCCATCTTCTCTGAACAGTTTGATGTCAACAATAGGTACTCCGATAGATGTTCTTCCAGAGATGAATACCTTGTTGATCTTCGCTGGACGATATCTGAAGTGAATTTTCTCTTTACACCAGATCAAGGTGGTCTGAGAAACTTCAGTTTTCTTTTCCACGATCTTCTGGGCTTCTTCCCATAGCTTTCGTTGGATTTTAAAGGGAACACGCTTCAGCTTGGGGTCTTTGACAGATTCTTGAGTGAGCTTGATGGCGTATTCTCTGTCTTTCTCTTCAGCTTCCTTTCTTTCAGCAATGAGGCGTTCAGCTCTAAGGTGGTCCTGATATTCAGCTTTTGAAATTCTGAACTTAGGAGGAACTGAAGGCAGTTGATCACGCCTTAGAATGATTCGTTGATCCTCGAATCGCTTTATTATTTCTTCTCTTCTCTTTTGATCTTCTTCACTCAGCCTTTGAGGAACTGAGGAAGGTCTCTTATTGTGCAAGAGAGGTTGTTCTTCTGGTTCATCAGTCTCAGAGATTAAATCCAAGACTGGGATTATTTCATCAGCAGCAGCTGGCTTTATTTGTGAAGTCGCAACAGTAGAACCTTCAGCGACATCCTCAAACAGGGGAGAGGACTAGCTGAAAAGCAGCGATTTTACAGATAAGAATTGGGTAGAAGAACTTGGGTAGAAAAGATAGAAAAAATAATGTGGATGTGTATATAGGTTTGGAGAACTTAGTGAGTTGTTGAGAAGTTCAGGGAAGGAAAAAGTAAAGATTTAGTTTACCTGACAAACCGGCTTTTCAAAGAGAATCACTAGATTTTCATCTTCAGCGAGGCCTTTGTCTTTGCTTTTCTCAGCGCCAGAGGCTGAGGGCTTTGTCTTTGTCTTCTCCCCTGATGGTTCTTTTATTGAGATTCCTTTAAGAGCTTTGATCCTTGGGGCAGGTTTGACGATAAAGAAATCATCGTCATCATCATCATCATCCTTTCTTGGAGAGAAGGATGGTTTGTCGTCAGGGATGTCGATGTCTTCATCTTCTTCTGCTTCGGAATTCTCAGCATCTTCTTCGAGTTGCTCCCCCTCAGATACAGAGGCGAGCTTCTCGGTTCCCTCAGGGTTTTCATCTGCCTGAGGTCCAGCGGTCAGATCTTCATTCCTCTCTCCCCTGATAGATTCATCATGGGAAAGGTCTTCAGCGCTTTTGTTGTTCAGATCTTCAGCGCTTTTCTCAAGATCTTCAGCGCTTTTCTCCTTGGAATGTTCAGCGCTCTTCTCCCCCTCTTATTCATGATGACTGGGGGAGGAATGGGCAGATTCAGCATTGGTGTTATCTCTGTCTTCTGGGCCAGAGATTTTCACACAACCTTCAAGCTTTGCTATTCTGTCTTCTAGGCCAGAAATAGCAGGCGTGATTTTCCTCAGCTCTGTGCGATCCTCCTCTGTGAAAGATTCCAGAATAGGGACAGGGGCAGGAGCAGGAGCTGGACTATTTGCCTTGTTTACCAGCGTCTCGATCATCGTCTTCATAGAGCTAACGTCGGTCTTTACAGAGCCTAAGTCAGTCTTGACCTCTGACATATCACCCTCGAGTTTTTCAACCGATGTCTTCAGCGTTGTTACTTTGCTGGACATGGTCGAAACTGATGTTTTGAGGCTTGTGTAGTCAGTGTAGATGTCACAGAGCACCTTGGCAAAATCGTTGAGCGTCTTATCAAGACTCTTGATGTCTTCAGTGGAAGCTTTCTTCTCCACCACCGTTGTCAGCTTTGTCAAGTTCTCTCCAGCGTTTGTTACAGCTGTTGAGTTGTTGGAGAGTGTAGTGGTGAGACTGGACAGCTTTGTTTCCACGGACTTCAGCGAGGCGTTGATGTCTCCCAAATTAGGACCTGTAACATATAAGTACTTGTGAACAAAGGAAAGCTCAGAAGTTTCAGGTTTAGTTACAGTGTTTAAGGTGGGATTAGTACCTGCAGGAGGATTGATGAACTCGTCGAAGTTGCAGGTTCCTGAGTAGTGTTCCATATCCTCTTCGAAAGTACGGTGAGGTATGGTGAACTCTGCAGGTCCTTTCTTCATCATTAGTTGAGAAGCATCAGCGGCGGCTTCTGGAATGATGGCATCTCCAGTGTTCGCTGGAGGAGTGTCCAAGTGAGCGGAGGGAGAAGCGAAGGTTAAGATTGGGGTTCGGGTTCTGAGTTCAGCTTTGGAATCGCTGACAATCACTTCATCAGTCTTTTGAGAGACTGAGGGAGGTTGGGTAGTTTCCAAGTTTCTAACCTCAGCGTTTAGAGACGCTGAAGTCTGGATTTGAGGGATGGCTTGCACGGGTGTGGCAGAGCGTACCACGAAACTTTCCTTCAGCTCTTCAGAATGAGGTGAGGAGTCTTCAGCATGGAATTGCTGGGGTTGCTCCTTGGTTTTCTTGATCCTTTTGGAATCAAGTTGGGTGTGAGAGGGTTTCCTTTTCTTATAAGGAGAGGATGTTGTGGTCGGGGTATCAGCGATTGGTATAGTCGCTGAAGGAGCCACAGAAAGCGGAGAATTTAGAAGAGTGAGAAGAGTAGAGAGACGTACCTCATTGGCGACAGGCTTGAAGTCGAGAACCTTAGGGCCAATCTGAGAAAGTTTCAGATCACCCTCTTCAGGATAGCTGTCCTTCAGGCCATATTGAAAGATGGCGCTGATGAATCGTGGGTAAGGAACCCATGCTGGTCTGTCAGCGGCAGAATCGACACGTTGAATCAGGTCTTCATAAATAATGGAGGCCCAGTCAATATTTAGACCTTTCAGCAGTGCGTATCCCATGGACTGCTGAGGTTGGGCGGCTTGATCAGAAGATCCGGATTTCGCTGTCATGCAGCTGATCAGGTGAGCGAAGATGAAATTCATCTCGCTGGGCATCTTGGATTTCTTTATCAGCGTCAGTTTCTTCTCAGGCTTCTTGTCCCTTCCAATATCCCAGATATAACCCATTGCGTCAAGGAAAGCAATGATTGCTTCTCTGTCAGCATGCTTTTTGTGGTCAGGGAATGGAATGAAGGGTTTTTCTTTGGAGGCATTTGGGAAGTTTAGGGCTTTGCGGATAATTGCGGGTGTGATCTTGATGGTGCCATACTCAGTATCGCTGAGTATGCAGTCTATGGTTTTGGATGGATCTTTGGCAGAGGGTAGCTCAGTGTGTCTGGCAGAGTACCAGAACTGGGATAAGAGCCGCTGACTGGCAGGAGGTGTTATGGTCAGGGCTGTGTAGATAGGGCTGTTCTTCAGAAAATTTACAGCATCGTCCAGATGTGATACTTGCTTCCGAGGAGGAAACTCGAGAAGAGCTGAGAGGTTGTTGGCCTTAGTCCAATCGAGTTGATCCAGCTCGAACTTCACCTGGGGGGCTTTGAAGATTTCCATTTCCTCAGAGTCAGTGGAGATGGATTCAGCGGTAACATTCAGCTTTGAAGATGCCATATCACTGTATTATCAGTTCAACCAAAGATGTTAACAGATAAGAATTATCTTAATGTGGAAAGAAATTTCCGTTAAGATTTTTCGAATCTTGTCCATTTCATTCAGACAAAAAAAATGTCTTAATGAAGATTAGGGTTTTTCTTGATTTTAAAAGAAAAGTAAAACCCATAAAATCTTGTATTCCAGTTTCTAAAAGAAAAATGGATACGAATGAAGAACAAGTTTAAGATTTAGATTTAAAACTTGAAGAACAACCATGAAATGGTTGTGTTCATAAAACCATGAAAGAAATGATTTTATTTTAAAAAGTTCTTTTGTTTGATCTTGTTAAAACAAAGAGAAGATCGAAAACAAGTTATACGCATTTGATAAAAAATAAGAACATATTAACCTTGAAGTTGAATACCAAGATGATGAACAGTTCTTGAGGTTTTTGAGAGCACAAATGCAACAGAGAATTCTTTTCTTGCGGAGAAAGATTGTTCGCGTAAAAGACAAATATAAACCAAGAGTTGTTTATATAGGGATTTTTAGAGAGAGAAAACCTTGAGCGGGAAAAGGTTTTCATCATGACACGGACACGTGTTTGCATTTGATTGGAAGTTTGAACAAAACGTGCAAACGTGTGTCAGAAAGAAATCGTGCCGAGTGTTATCCGTTGCAATGACGTCACAACTGACTTTTCACATTCTTTTAGGTTGTCTCTGAGGTTTTAAAAAAAAACTCAGGGACTCTTTAAAAAAAACATGAAGCACTGAATAGAAATATCAGTGAAGGTTTAAGGAATTTTCAAAATATCGTTGTTAAGGAAGAGATATTCAGCGATGCAATTTATTTTGAAATCTTGCATTCACATGCGATTGTCAGGAAGAGAAAACATACCTGGATATCAGTTTAACCAAATTTATTTAGAGAGAAGATGATGAAATGGATTATAAAAGTTGATTTTATCCCGAAGCCTATACAAGAATGTATAAACGTATCGTTGATTAAATGTGAACCGCTGAAGATTTTATCCTTCAAAGTTCAGCATTCCAAGCTCGCTGATGAGAAAGTTGAATCTTGTCTCATCAAGAGGTTTGGTAAACAAATCAGCTAACTGATAATCAGTTGGGATAAAATGAAGTTCTATATCACCATTCATCACATGATCTCTGATAAAATGATATCTAATTTCTATGTGTTTTGTCTTTGAGTGTAGCACTGGATTGTTTGCTATAGCGATGGCACTTGTGATGTCGCAATAGATTGGAATTTTGGAGAGCTGAAGATCATAGTCTAGTAGTTGATTTCTCATCCACAAGACTTGAGAACAACAGCTTCCAGCGGCTACATACTCAGCTTCAGCTGTGGAAGTGGACACTGAGTTTTGCTTCTTACTTGTCCAACTTACCAGCTTTCCACCCAGGAGCTGACATCCTCCTGTGGTGCTTTTCCTATCCATTTTGCAACCTGCAAAATCACTGTCTGAATAGGCGGTTAGATCGAATCCTGAGTCTTTGGGATACAAAAGACCTAGATTCGCTGTACCCTTAAGATATCGAAAGATTCGCTTTACAGCTTTCATATGGGATATCTTAGGTTCAGCTTGATATCGTGCGCACAGACATGTTGCAAACATAATATCGGGTCGGCTAGCTGTAAGATACAGTAGTGAGCCGATCATCCCACGGTACATCGTGACATTGACAGGAACACCCTTTGTGTCCTTATCAAGTATCAGCGGTGGTGCCATAGGGGTTTTCATAGCTGAACTTTCAGTTAAGTCGAATTTCTTCAGCATATCTTTAACATACTTTCCCTGATTTAAAAAAGTTCCTTTTTCAGTTTGCTTAATCTGAAGACCAAGGAAATATGTTAGTTCACCCATCATACTCATTTTATACTCATCTTTCATTCTATCAGCGAAACGAGTACAAAGCTCAGGGTTAGTAGAACCAAATATAATGTCATCAACATATATTTGAACTAAAATGATATGACCTTTTACTTTTCTAAAAAACAAAGTTTTGTCAATCTTACCTCGCTCAAATTTTTCAATATGGAGATAAGTAGAGAGAGTATCATACCATGCACGTGGAGCTTGCTTTAAGCCATAAAGTGCCTTGTCCAGTTTATAAACATAACCTGGACGCTTAGGATCTGAGAATCCTGGAGGTTGTTCCACATATACTTCTTCATTCAGCTTTCCATTCAGAAACGCTGACTTAACATCCATCTGATGTACAGTGAAGTTTTTGTGTACAGCGTATGCTAAGAAAAGACGAATAGATTCGAGTCTTGCTACTGGAGCAAAAGTTTCATCATAATCTATGCCTTCCTCTTGTCTGTATCCCTGAGCAACAAGACGAGCTTTGTTGCGAGTTACAGTACCATGTTCATCCAACTTGTTTCGATAGACCCATTTAGTGCCTATCACCGTTTTGTCAGTTGGTCTACGAACAAGTTTCCAAACTTTGTTTCTTTCGAATTCAGTCAGCTCTTCTTGCATAGCGCTGACCCAGTTTGGATCTCTGAGGGCATCATCTATTTTCTTTGGTTCAGTTAGAGAAATAAAGTTAACAAATAAATAAATATTACCTGCACTTCTACGAGTCTGAATACCAGCGTTGGGATCACCAAGAATTTGATCGATTGGGTGATTTACAGTCCATCGCTGAGCCGGAGCATGCGTCGCTGACTCAGTCTGAACTGGAGAAACTGAAGATGAGGCTTCAGCTACTTCTGGATTATCAGCTAAGAGAGGAATGTTTGCATTTGCCACTTCATTCACTGATTGCTGAGAAATAGATGGAATTTCTGAGACATTTGGATCAACTGCAGGTATAGTGTTTATAGGAACAGCTGAGACCCAAGATGTTTCAGCTTCACTATTTTGCATATTTGGAATGATAGAAGGACCATCATTTTCTACTGTGTGAGCATGAGGAGTGGGAACATCTTCTGAATCACCAAGATGAGAAAACATCCATTGATTCAGTTCTTCTGTATCAGCGTTCGGTTTAGAGTTCGCTGAACGGGATTCGTCAAACGTGACGTGAATAGTTTCTTCTACAGTTTGTCTTCTTCGGTTGAAGACTCTGAAGGCTTTGGAAACTGAGGAGTATCCAAGAAAGATTCCATCATCAGCCTTAGGATCAAACTTTCCAAGGGCATCTCTGTTGTTCAGTATGAAACACTGACATCCAAAGATGTGAAGAAAGCTGATTGAAGGCTTTCTCCCATGAAAGAGTTCATAGGCTGTCTTTTTGAATCTTTTAACTATCAGCGACCTGTTTTGCGTAAAACAAGCAGTGTTGACAGCTTCTGCCCAAAACTGAGTAGGCAGGTGAGAATCGCTGAGCATTGAACGTGCAGCTTCAATAATTGTTCTATTTCTTCTTTCAGCGACTCCGTTTTGTTGTGGTGTTCTCACTGACGAAAAGTTGTGAGAAATACCCTTGCTCTCAAGGAAGGAATCAAGAGAACTGTTTTTGAATTCAGTTCCATGATCACTCCTTATTGAGCGAACAGTCATATTGTTCAGAGTTTCCATCTTCCGAACAAAGGTGATGAGTTCTTCAGGGGTGTCACTCTTAGAACGGAGAAACATTACCCATGTGTAACGAGAGAATTCATCAACTATGACCAGCGTATATTTCTTTCCAGCGATGGATTGTTTGTTAACGGGGCCAAACAAATCCATATGGAGTAGTTGTAGAGGAGATGACACTGAGGAAACTTGCTTTGACTTAAAGCTTGCCTTGGTCTGCTTCCCTTTTTCACACGCTGAACATAAAGACTCTTTGGCGTATGAATGCTGAGGTAGACCAGTGACTAACTCTTTGGAGGAAAGAGTATTCAGTGTCTTGAAGTTGAGATGTGAGAGCCTTTTGTGCCATAGCCAGTTAACATCAGAAGATGCTTTTGAGAAGAAACAGGAGTTCTCAGTGGTTGTTGAGTCCATGTTTATTACATAAACATTTTCCAAACGATAACCGCTGAGAGCTATCTTCTCCTTTTTGTCAGAGACAAAGCAGGATTCCTTAGTGAAAATCACTTTGTTATCCATGTCGCAAAGCTGACTGATGCTTAGAAGATTATGCTTCAGCCCTTCAACATATGCGACTCTTCTGAAGGATGTTGTACCATTTGAAAGTACACCATACCCTCGGGTGTGTCCTTTTCCATTTCCACCGAAAGTCACAGAGGGACCCTTCTCTTCCTTGTATTCAACGAGCAGGCTTTTCTTTCCAGTCATGTGTCTAGAGCATCCGCTATCGAGATACCAGATACCCTTCTTAACCTGCAATACAAAGGAAGATTAGTTTTGCTTGGGTACCCACTTCACCGTGTATACGCGTTTGTCAGTGGAAGTAGTTGGAATGGGTTCAGCAGTCTTCGCAGCATTTGAAGATTCAGCTTTGTCTTTCTTCACTTTGGTCAATTTCTTGACCTCAGCGGTAGGAGTCACCTTGACCTGAATTGCAACTGGTTTGGTCTTCTTGGGTGCTATCTTCACCTTAGCTATCTTATCAGCTTTGGTGGCTGTGGGACACTTACTTGCAATATGATCGGTAAGTCCAAAGTGATAACATTTCCTATAACTAAAATTAGTTCTAGGACCACTTGAGTGCTGAGCTTTTAATTTGGAATTAGAAGTGCCAGCACCAAGTACACTATTGGTTTTTGAAATAGGACGAACATTTAGTTCTTCAGATTTCTTACCAAGGACATCTACTCTGAGTCTAGGAGTAGGTCGCTGAACTGATCCAGAGGTCTGATTTCTAGAACCAGATGAATGAATCACTAAGGCTTTGGAAGCATTCAGCTTAGGTACTAAGGTACCCTTCTGAGGATTTTGATAAATAACAATTCCTTTACCTTTGTCTTTAGAGACAGAGGTAGGTTTTGAATAAACCATTTTCTCCTTACCTTTTGAGGAGGTAGGAGTTTCCTCAGGGATTGGTGTAATCGACGAGGAGTACTGAGATGAAGAAGTGTCAGCTACTGAGGATACGAACGTTCCAAATTTAAGCATTGAACGTTCAGTGGTTGGTTTTGGAGTATCATATTTATAACCCAGACCACGTTTATCACTCAGAGGAATCTGAGCCTTAATTATCTCAGTGATCTTTGTTGAAGAATTACACCATCCTTCAACAGTAGCTTGTTCAGTTTTTAATGCAGCGATAGCTTCCGCTCGTTCGATTTTGACTAGCTGATTTAAATGGACTTGATCTTTAAAATCTTCTTCAAATTTAGAAAGCTTTTCTATTTGAAGGTGGCAGTTTTTAAGCTTTTCAGCGAGATCAAGATTTTGGTTTTCAACCACAGCTTTGCCGTTCATGGCTTCGTATAAACTTCTAGTCAGCAGTTCGATTTTACGGAGACTATCAGCTTCATCAATATTTGCAATATTGGTAAAGAAGGAAGGTGATACCTGAATGGCAGATGTTGAAGTGGAGGGAATGTTTGAACTTTCTTCCTCTTCTTCAATCTTGGCCATGAGACATTGATTTGCTTCATCATCTTCAGAATCAGATGATGAGGCTTCTTCATCAGATGAAGAGGCTTCTTCATCAGAAGCAGCCCAATCATAGTCAGCCATCAGGCCTTTTCCTTTCTTCTTAAAGCTTTCCAGCTTTGCATACTTTTCCTTCAGCTTTGGGTATTTGTCATCTTTATTCCTTGGAACAAAGGATTTCTTTGTAAAAGCTGAAGGTCTCATGATTTTCTTTGACCTGCACTCGTTAGCGAAATGACCTGTCTTTTCGCAGTTGAAACAAGTAGCAGTAGCCTTATCAACAAAAGCTGATGACTTAGGCTTGTCAGCTATAGAAAGAGTTTTGTTCTTTCTAAACATTTTCTTCTTGGCGAATCTCCTGAACTTTTTAGTTAGGAGAGCCAAGGATTCATCATCATCTGAAGAATCAGAATCTGATGACCTTTCAGAGTTACTTTCTAACTCAGTGATAGTGACCACGGGTCGCTGAGTAGAAGGTTCCTCTGAGATTAAAGCAACAGAGGTGCTTTTGGAATCTTTTACAAGATTCTTCTTAAGATGGCTAGATTGCTCATGATTCAGCAATGTGCCATATAAGGTAGCAAGTGTCATTGATCTTAGATCTTTTGACAGCTTGAGACACATGGAATAATTGTCCCAGCTTTCAGGTAAACATTCTAAAAACTTTGTCAGCACTTCAAAGTTAGAATATTCCTTACCAACCGTTTTTAGATCTATAATTAAGCAATTAAAACGTTGATGAACTTCAGAGAGAGTTTCATTCTTACCAGAAATGAAGCTTTCGTATTGTCTTACCAGGTTGATCTTTCTTGAATCCTGGACTTCAGACGTTCCTTCATACTGAACACATATTGTGTCCCACATGGCTTTTGAGGATTTCAGGTTCATGACGGAATGGTAGACTTCGTCAGGAAGGGCCATGGATAGTATGGATCTGGCTTTTGTATCTATAGCCACTTTCTTCTTATCTTCGTCGGTCCACTGATGGATTTCTTTAGGAATCAGCCTTTCTGGAATAGCAGCTCTAGTTGCAGTGGCTGGAACTAAAGGATCAATTGTTACAGGGATGTGTGGGCCGTTCTCAAGATAGTAAGGTATAGTAGGGTCTACACCTTCTAAGAAGAGTGTCATCCTATTTTTCCACAAGTTGAAGTTGTCTCTGGAAAATCTAGGGGGTTTTGCAAGAGAACCATTGTCTATATATTTTGTGTTTGTGTGGGAGGCCATTATCAGATAATAGCAAAGAAGAGAAATATCTTAGATTAGATCTTGTTTATGAGATTAAACAAATCTGCTCTGATACCACTTGTTGGTCCCGAAAGGCCTATACAAGTTTGTAGAAGGGGGGGGGGGGGGGGGGGGGTTGAATACAAACACACTATTTTACTTTTCTAAATTGTTTATTGATAAATCATTAACAATTTACAGCTTTTTGCGGAAACAAGATTAAGGATAAACCTAAATCTAAACAAGTTGGAACACTAAGGTTTCTTGCACTAAGAAGGATATGGAGATTACTAATAAAATCCTATCTTGAGAGAGATTTGAACTTGTCCAGAGTTAGCAAGTCACTTCAAATGAAGTGAGTTCATCTCTTTATATACTGCATGCATTTAATGCAATTCAGTATACACTTTACACGTGTCATCAGCGGATTGGTTGCATGTCATTGACCTTTGTTGACAACCTTAGTAGCCGCATGAATGAACAGTGTAGTATCAGAGTGGTTGTACGATCTCAGATTTTCGGAGGTTCTTTTCTGACATTTCGTACGGTGGCGTGCAAGGGAGGTTAAGACAAAAGTACTTTGTACGGAGGACTTCATGATCAGCTTTCGTTGATTCAGCGATTATCATTTACTATTCAGCGAATGATAAAGTTCAGCGATAGCTGAAGTCTTGTACTTGATACTTCACGTTGAGTGGACAAATCTGAGACTTCGCTGATCCGCATCAGTTCATTAGTAGACTTGTCGCTGGTTCTTGAGCTTGATCTTCGACTTCAGCGTAGAACCTTTGTTGACGTGAAACTTGTCTTCAGGGATTATAAGTAAACAACTAACTTATCAGCGATCACCATAAGGACTGAACAGACTCAGCGCATTATGGTGAACAGTGTTCGCTGAATGTTTAATTTAAAGAGCGAGAGTTCCTATCAGCGGTACTGTAAGATCTTAGTACTTATCAGCGATAGTGAAACACTGATACATATTGTTTACATACAATTTTTCACTAAGTATTTAAGAGAGGGTCATTATCAAATCACTGAGGGTTTGGATCAACACCAACTTATATAACCCATTCTAGCATCTTCTCTCTAAACAAAGTTGATTCGCTGATATCAAGGTATGTCTCTCTTTACTCGCTGACATTCGCATGTAAATGCAAGATTTCAAAACAAATCACATCGCTGAATATCTCTTCCTTAACAGCGATACTTTGAAATTTCTTAAACTAACACTGATATTTCTATTCAGTGCTTCATGTTTTTCAAAATAGTCCCTGAGCTTTCAAAACCTCAAAGACATCCTAAAATATGAAAGGACGTTTGTGACATCATCACAACGGATAAACCCTGGCACGTTATTTTTCTGACACACGTTTGCACGTTTCGTTTACCATCCAATCAAATGCAAACACGTGTCCGTGTCATGATGAAAAACTTTCCCGCTCTAGTTTTTCTCTCTCTCAAATCTCACTATATAAACTATTTTGAGTTTATATTTTTCCTTTACGCGAACTTCTTCTCCAAGAAAGAAAAGATTTACTGTTGCTTATTGAACTCGAGTTTTTCCAGAATACTGTTCATCTTCTTCTTCGACAACCAGGTTAATATTCTCATTATTTACCTATTTTAACTTGTTTCTGATCTTCTTGTTGCTTTTAACAGATCAAACAAAAGAAACCTTTCTAAAATGAAATCATTTCTTTCATGGTTTTATGAACACAACCTTTTCATGGTTGTTCTTCAAGTTTAAAACTCAAAATCTTAAACTTGTTCTTCATTCGTTTTTCCAGAATCCTTATCTAAAGGAAAATGGAAAACAAGACTTTTACTGGGTTTGCTTTTCTTTTTCAAAACAAGAAAACCCTAATCTTTATTAAGACATTTTTGTCTAAATGAAATGGACAAAATTCGAAAACATCTTATTGGAAAATCTTTCACATTAAGACTATTCTTTATCTATGTTCATGGTTGATATGTTAAACAGAAATGGCATCTTCTATTCCTGCTCCTACCGCTGAGAAATCCACTGCTGCAAAGAAACTGACTCTCGTCAAAGCTCCTCAGGTAAAGTTCAAGCTTGAGGAAGTCGATTTTTCAAAATCGAACAACCTCCATGCGCTTTTCGAGTTTCCTCATCGAAAGCAAGTCACACATCTGGACGATGTTGTGAATTACCTCAAAACATGTTGCTTATCTACAGCCCTGACTATTACACCCCATGCTCATCAATTCCTACTATCTCAGTTCTGGTATACTGCCAGAAGAGCTCAGGTACCCCATGCCAAAGACCCAACGAAGATCGTTGACTCCATTATGTGTGACACCAAATTTGGCACCACCAAAATCAACCCTGCCATTATCAGGAAAGCACTGAGTCTTCCTACCTCTACCAAAGAAAACCGCTTTGTCCCTCTCCCAAACCATAAAAACCATGCTGATAGGGAAGCCATCACTGCATTCTTCGATGCAATGGGTTACGCATGGGACACTGGAAGGGACAAGAAGCCTGAGAAGAAACTGACCATGATCAAGAAGTCCAAAATGCCCAGCGAGATGAACTTCATCTTCGCACATCTGATAAGCTGCATGACAGCGAAGAGTGGCTCTTCTGATCAAGTTGCTCAACCTCAGCAAGCAATGGGCTATGCATTGCTGAAAGGTCTAAATGTTGACTGGGCCTCAATCATCTACGACGACCTTGCGTTCAGAGTGGATATGGCTGAAAGACCTTCATGGGTTCCTTATCCCAGATTCCTCAGCGCCGTCTTTCAACAAGGACTTGGCGAGAAGTACCCAAAAGAGGGTGATCTGAGACTCTCTCAGGTTGGCCCTAAGGTGCTCGACTTCAAGCCGCTGGAAAACGAGGTACGTCTTTCTACTATCTTATCTCTTCTCAATCCTCCTTCTTCTACTTCTGCAGCTCATTCAGTGGAAATCCCCACCGCTGATACCCATGTTGCACCCTCCACTCCTTCTCGAAAAAGGAAACACTCATCTTCCCAACTTGGTTCCAAAAGAATCAAGAAAACCAAGGAGCAACCCCCCCAACATTCACACGCTGAAGACTCCACAGCTCATCTTGAAAAGCTGATGGAAAGTTCTGTGGTACGCTCTGCCACAGCTGAACAAGCCACCCCTTCCATCCCGACTTCAGCGTCTTTAAACGCTGAAGTTATAAACTTGGAAATGAACCCACCTCCTTCAGCCTCTCTACAGACTGAAGTGATTTTCAGCCAATCCAACGCTGAACCCCGCACCCAACCCACTTTCTCAACCATCATTCCTCCCACCTCTCCTTTGGTCACTCAATCTCTTCCCCTATTCTCCTCAACAAACATCGTCCTCAGCGACACTACTGTTGAACATCTTCAGAGGATGATAGAACAAAACACAGGACCTGCAGGTACTTCCAGTCGTCAGGGAACTATTGAAGACGACTATGAAACCTACTCAGGGTTACGAGGCTTCGACAACTTCGCCAACCCGCCTGCAGGTATACACATTATCCCAAACACTTCTTTCTCTCAACCCCAAACTTCTGAGCTTTCCTCTGTTCATAAGTTAATAACTGTTTCAGGTCCTAATTTGGGGGATATCAACACCTCCCTGAAGGCCCTGGAAACAAAGGTGGAAAATTACAACACCATTCTTTCCACGAACTCTTCCGCGGTTACAGACGCTGGAGATAAACTCAAAAAGTTGACCGAGATCGTTGATACGAAAGCCTCCAAAGCTGATCTGGAGAAGGTGGATGGTTGCATTGCTCAATTTGCTACCACCCTCGCTGACAATTCAACCGCCACCACCTCTCTTTCAACAAACTTCACCACTCTGTCCAATGAAGTCACATCATTGAAGACAGAGGTTGGTTCTCTTAAGGGTGAAGTCTCCACGATCAAGACTGAGGTCTCCGCCGTCAAAGAAATTGTTCAGAAAGTACTCGATCGCCTGAACGCCCCAACTTCTCATTTTACTCAAGTCGATCGAGAGGATCTTCAAAAGATCAATCCTGCTATAACTGGCCTGGAAATCAGATTAGCAACGCTTGAGAACTGTGTTGGGATCTCTGGCCTAGAAGACAGGGACCAAATACACACTGCTGCTGCTGAACAATTTGTTACCTCCCCCAACCATAATGTGGAAGAGGGGGGGAAGACTAAAGAAGACCTTCCCCATAATGCTGAGGGGGAGGGTAATGAAACTGATGCTGCTGCTACTTCTACTTCACGACCTCAGGGAGTTGAAAACCCTGAGGAAACCGAGAAACCTCCCTCTGTATCTGAGGGGGAGCAACTCGATGAGAAACTTAAGGAAGCTGCTGCTGACGTGACCGAACCTTATGCTGAAGAGGTCGAGTCTGAAGAAGAAGTTGAAGACGATGAACCTGACGACATCTCTGATGAAGAACCATCATCATCCCCCAAAGATGATGATGATGACGATGATGATGACGACTTCTTCTACGTCCAGCCTGTTTTAAAAGCCCCAGCTCAAAAAGGGATCGGGATAAAAGAACCTTCAGGGGAGCGGACCAAGACAAAACCTGCAGCGTCTGAAGCTGACAAAGGCAAAAACAAAGGCCTCGCTGAAGAAGACAATCTGACGATCTTGCTTCAAAAGCCAGTTTGTCAGGTACACTACCTTCTATTCCCTTACACTGCATCCCTCCTCTATCCCTTCTCAATTTCAATCCTTCTATCCTTAAAACCTCTATACACTTAACCACATTCTTTTCTCTATCTCTTTCTTCCCATGTTCTTACTTAAACAATCGCTGTGTTTCAGCTAGTCCTCTCCCCTGTTTGAGGATCCCGCTGAAGCTCCTACGACTACACCAGAAATAATCCCAGCCACAAGAGCTGAAGAAATAATCCCAGTCTTGGATTTAACCACTGAGACTGATGAACCTGAAAAACAGCTGCTCTCTCACAAAAACAGACCTTCCTTGGCTCCTCAAAAGCTAAGTGAAGAGGATCAAGAAAAGAGAGATGCAATGATCAAACAGCTTGAAGATCAGCGAATCATTCTTCCTCGTGACAAAATCCCTGCTCCCACAAAGTTCAGGATATCAAGGAAAGAATACGAGGATCATTTAAGAGCTGAAAGATTACTCGCCGAAAAGAAGGAAGCTGAAGAAAAAGATAAGGCTCTCGCCATCTAGCTTGTCCAACAATCGGTGAAAGACCCCGCACTGAAAATAACTCCCATTGATGTCCAACGTCAGCTATGGGATGATGCCCAAAGGATCGTTGAAGAAAAGACTAAGGTATCTGATTCGACTTTGGAATGGTGTAAAGAAATGCTGAACTATCGATCTCGACCATCCAAAATCATCAAGGTAAATATCAGAGGAAAAACGTTTGTAGACGTTCCTGTTGTTGAAGTTGACGTATTCAGAGAAGACAAAACCAAGCAAACCTTCTACGCTACTTCATTAGAGAAGTTTGGTTTCTCTGAATGGTTGGAAGTGAAATTAGCCATTCAGCGATCTCGCTCAAAGTTTAAGAGCCATGTCGAGAAAATTTTAAATTCTCAGATCGACTTGGTTTCTTCAGCTGTGGATATTCCTCCTTCCACTATTCTTCTACCTCAACAAGGAAGGGCCTCTGCAAAGAAAAAGAAAACCTCAGACTCAGGTCCTCCTATACGGAATGAAACAGGTATAGGTTTCTCACGCGAAGAAGTACTTGGTTGTGACCCTGACCTCTCAGTACTTGACACCTCCCTGCCTCCTGGTGAAACTTTCATCCCTGGAAAAGTCGTAAGTGAACCCTATGGCATCTTCTTTCTAGACTGCTATGTTCTTCAAGTTTAAAACTCAAAATCTTAAACTTGTTCTTCATTCGTTTTTCCAGAATCCTTATCTAAAGGAAAATGGAAAACAAGACTTTTACTGGGTTTGCTTTTCTTTTTCAAAACAAGAAAACCCTAATCTTTATTAAGACATTTTTGTCTGAATGAAATGGACAAAATTCGAAAACATCTTATTGGAAAATCTTTCACATTAAGACTATTCTTTATCTATGTTCATGGTTGATATGTTAAACAGAAATGGCATCTTCTATTCCTGCTCCTACCGCTGAGAAATCCACTGTTGCAAAGAAACTGACTCTCGTCAAAGCTCCTCAGGTCAAGTTCAAGCTTGAGGAAGTCGATTTTTCAAAATCGAACAACCTCCATGCGCTTTTCGAGTTTCCTCATCGAAAGCAAGTCACACATCTGGACGATGCTGTGAATTACCTCAAAACATGTTGCTTATCTACAGCCCTGACTATTACACCCCCTGCTCATCAATTCCTACTATCTCAGTTCTGGTATACTGCCAGAAGAGCTCAGGTACCCCATGCCAAAGACCCAACGAAGATCGTTGACTCCATTCTGTGTGACACCAAATTTGGCACCACCAAAATCAACCCTGCCATTATCAGGAAAGCACTGAGTCTTCCTACCTCTACCAAAGAAAACCGCTTTGTCCCTCTCCCAAACCACAAAAACCATGCTGATAGGGAAGCCATCACTGCATTCTTCGATGCAATGGGTTACGCATGGGACACTGGAAGGGATAAGAAGCCTGAGAAGAAACTGACCATGATCAAGAAGTCCAAAATGCCCAGCGAGATGAACTTCATCTTCGCACATCTGATAAGCTGCATGACAGCGAAGAGTGGCTCTTCTGATCAAGTTGCTCAACCTCAGCAAGCAATGGGCTATGCATTGCTGAAAGGTCTAAATGTTGACTGGGCCTCAATCATCTACGACGACCTTGCGTTCAGAGTGGATATGGCTGAAAGACCTTCATGGGTTCCTTATCCCAGATTCATCAGCGCCGTCTTTCAACAAGGACTTGGCGAGAAGTACCCAAAAGAGGGTGATCTGAGACTCTCTCAGGTTGGCCCTAAGGTGCTCGACTTCAAGCCGCTGGAAAACGAGGTACGTCTTTCTACTATCTTATCTCTTCTCAATCCTCCTTCTTCTACTTCTCCAGCTCATTCAGTGGAAATCCCCACCGCTGATACCCATGCTGCACCCTCCACTCCTTCTCGAAAAAGGAAACACTCATCTTCCCAACTTGGTTCCAAAAGAATCAAGAAAACCAAGGAGCAACCCCCCCAGCATTCACACGCTGAAGACTCCACAGCTCATCTTGAAACGCTGATGGAAAGTTCTGTGGTACGCTCTGCCACAGCTGAACAAGCCACCCCTTCCATCCCGGCTTCAGCGTCTCTAAACGCTGAAGTTATAAACTTGGAAATGAACCCACCTCCTTCAGCCTCTCTACAGACTGAAGTGATTTTCAGCCAATCCAACGCTGAACCCCGCACCCAACCCACTTTCTCAACCATCATTCCTCCCACCTCTCCTTTGGTCAATCAATCTCTTCCCCTATTCTCCTCAACAAACATCGTCCTCAGCGACACTACTACTGAACATCTTCAGAGGATGATAGAACAAAACACAGGACCTGCAGGTACTTCCAGTCGTCAGGGAACTATTGAAGACGACTATGAAACCTACTCAGGGTTACGAGGCTTCGACAACTTCGCCAACCCGCCTGCAGGTATACACATTATCCCAAACACTTCTTTCTCTCAACCCCAAACTTCTGAGCTTTCCTCTGTTCATAAGTTAATAACTGTTTCAGGTCCTAATTTGGGGGATATCAACACCTCCCTGAAGGCCCTGGAAACAAAGGTGGAAAATTACAACACCATTCTCTCCACGAACTCTTCCGCGGTTACAGACGCTGGAGAGAAACTCAAAAAGTTGACCGAGATCGTTGATACGAAAGCCTCCAAAGCTGATCTGGAGAAGGTAGATGGTAGCATTGCTCAATTTGCTACCACCCTCGCTGACAATTCAACCGCCACCACCTCTCTTTCAACAAACTTCACCACTCTGTCCAATGAAGTCACATCATTGAAGACAGAGGTTGGTTCTCTTAAGGGTGAAGTCTCCACGATCAAGACTGAGGTCTCCGCCGTCAAAGAAATTGTTCAGAAAGTACTCGATCGCCTGAACGCCCCAACTTCTCATTTTACTCAGGTCGATCGAGAGGATCTTCAAAAGATCAATCTTGCTATAACTGGCCTGGAAATCATATTAGCAACGCTTGAGAACTGTGTTGGGATCTCTGGCCTAGAAGACAGGGACCAAATACACACTGCTGCTGCTGAACAATTTGTTACCTCCCCCAACCATAATGTGGAAGAGGGGGAGAAGACTAAAGAAGACCTTCCCCATAATGCTGAGGGGGAGGGTATTGAAACTGCTGCTACTGCTACTTCTACTTCACGACCTCAGGGAGTTGAAAACCCTGAGGAAACCGAGAAACCTCCCTCTGTATCTGAGGGGGAGCAACTCGATGAGCAACTTAAGGAAGCTGCTGCTGACGTGACCGAACCTTATGCTGAAGAGGTCGAGTCTGAAGAAGAAGTTGAAGACGATGAACCTGTCGACATCTCTGATGAAGAACCATCATCATCCCCCAAAGATGATGATGATGATGACGATGATGATGACGACTTCTTCTACGTCCAGCCTGTTTTAAAAGCCCCAGCTCAAAAAGGGATCGGGATAAAAGAACCTTCAGGGAAGCGGACCAAGACAAAGCCTGCAGCGTCTGAAGCTGACAAAGGCAAAAACAAAGGCCTCGCTGAAGAAGACAATCTGACGATCTTGCTTCAAAAGCCAGTTTGTCAGGTACACTACCTTCTATTCCCTTACACTGCATCCCTCCTCTATCCCTTCTCAATCTCAATCCTTCTATCCTTAAAACCTCTATACACTTAACCACATTCTTTTCTCTATCGCTTTCTTCCCATGTTCTTACTTAAACAATCGCTGTGTTTCAGCTAGTCCTCTCCCCTGTTTGAGGATCCCGCTGAAGCTCCTACGACTACACCAGAAATAATCCCAGCCACAAGAGCTGAAGAAATAATCCCAGTCTTGGATTTAACCACTAAGACTGATGAACCTGAAAAACAGCTGCTCTCTCACAAAAACATACCTTCCTTGGCTCCTCAAAAGCTAAGTGAAGAGGATCAAGAAAAGAGAGATGCAATGATCAAACAGCTTGAAGATCAGCGAATCATTCTTCCTCATGACAAAATCCCTGCTCCCACAAAGTTCAGGATATCAAGGAAAGAATACGAGGATCATTTAAGAGCTGAAAGATTACTCGCCGAAAAGAAGGAAGCTGAAGAAAAAGATAAGGCTCTCGCCATCTAGCTTGTCCAACAATCGGTGAAAGACCCCGCACTGAAAATAACTCCCATTGATGTCCAACGTCAGCTATGGGATGATTCCCAAAGGATCGTTGAAGAAAAGACTAAGGTATCTGATTCGACTTTGGAATGGTGTAAAGAAATGCTGAACTATCGATCTCGACCATCCAAAATCATCAAGGTAAATATCATAGGAAAAACGTTTGTAGACGTTCCTGTTGTTGAAGTTGACGTATTCAGAGAAGACAAAACCAAGCAAACCTTCTACGCTACTTCATTAGAGAAGTTTGGTTTCTCTGAATGGTTGGAAGTGAAATTAGCCATTCAGCGATCTCGCTCAAAGTTTAAGATCCATGTCGAGAAAATTTTAAATTCTCAGATCGACTTGGTTTCTTCAGCTGTGGATATTCCTCCTTCCACTATTCTTCTACCTCAACAAGGAAGGGCCTCTGCAAAGAAAAAGAAAACCTCAAACTCAGGTCCTCCTATACGGAATGAAACAGGTATAGGTTTCTCACGCGAAGAAGTACTTGGTCGTGACCCTGACCTCTCAGTACTTGACACCTCCCTGCCTCCTGGTGAAACTTTCATCCCTGGAAAAGTCGTAAGTGAACCCTATGGCATCTTCTTTCTAGACTGCTATGGACATCAACACTTTCAACGCATATCTGAGCTTCCAATCACTCCCATCGAACAGCTCAGAGACCTAATACACTGGTGTGATGTAACATCCCAGGCCAACCGTACCAGATATTGTCCGCTTTGTCCACACATCCGTACTCACGGTTTTAAAACGCGTCTGATAGGGGAGGTATCAAGTTCCTCTAATAAGGCAATCTTTGTTCCCCTCCCCAACCAATGTGGGATCTTACAATCCACCCCCCATGGGAGTCCAGCGTCCTCGCTGGCACACCAGTCCGGTTCCCGGCTCTGATACCATCTGTAACATCCCGCTTACCACGACACAATATTGTCCGCTTTGCCCCACTGGCTCACGGCTTTGTTCTTGGCGACCTGGCGAGGACTTCCCAGGGGGTCACCCATCCTGGTACTACTCCCACCCAAGCACGCTTAACCACAGAGTTCCCAAGGAACCCGCATGCTTGTGGCCCCAAAACGTGTTGTGTCTGGTAAGGCCAAGGTTTACTAATATACCCAGCATCTCTCCTGCCCTCTAAAGGATGTGGGATATGCCTAAGGTGTTACAAATGGTATCAGAGCCACTCCTGTGCCATTCGGGATGGTGGGGCAAACCTCATCGAGGACGATGAGTCCCTAAGGGGGGGTGTGTGTAACACCTTAGGCATATCCCACATCCTTTAGAGGGCAGGAGAGATGCTGGGTATATTAGTAAACATTGGCCTTACCAGACACAACGCGTTTTGGGGCCACAAGCATGCGGGTTCCTTGGGAACTCTGTGGTTAAGCGTGCTTGGGTGGGAGTAGTACCAGGATGGGTGACCCCCTGGGAAGTCCTCGCCAGGTCGCCAAGAACAAAGCCGTGAGCCAGTGGGGCAAAGCGGACAATATTGTGTCGTGGTAAGCGGGGTGTTACATGTGAAGTCAGACGCGACATTCAGGCAAGTCACCTCAAGCCCCTGATCTTTGAAGAAGCAAAGAACAAAAAGGATCAAGGTGTAACGGTCCCTGACTGGATGATTCCCACATCAAAGACCCTTGATGAAGTTCTCATTAAGGAAGAACTTTTTGACGGATAGGATCGCCTTGTAATTCTTTCTATCCTTATCTGTCTACATCTTCTGTACTTGTAATTTTATTTGTTGTACTTGTAATTTTTCCACTTCCCTCTGTAATCTTTACGAAGTTTAAAGAAAAATTTCAGCGAATGTACTTTACTCCATCAGTACTGAAAAGATCCCAGAAAACAGTAAAAGGGACAAATATTTTATGAGTTCTTTTTATCCTTATGTTTTCATTAAATAGCAATTTTCTCTGTTGCTATGTCATAATCAAATAGGGGGAGATTGTTGATCCAAACCCTCAGTGATTTGATAATGACCCTCTCTTGACACTTAGTGAAAATTGTAAGTAAACAATATGTATTAGAGTTTCACTATCGCTGATAAGTACTAAGAATTTACAGTACCGCTGATAGGAACTCTCACTCTTTAGATTAGATACTCAGCGAACACTGCTCATCATCATATAGCTCTAAGCCTGTTCAGTTCTATTAATGATCGCTGATAAGTTAGTTGCTTACTTATGATCCCTGAAGACAAGTTTCATGTCAACATATGTTCTACGCTAAAGTCGAAGATCAAGCTCAAGAACCAGCGACAAGTCTACTCATGAACTGATGCGGATATCAGCGAAGCAAGACCTGTCCATTCAACGTGAAGTATCAAGTAGAAGACTTCAGCAATCGCTGAACTTTATCATTCGCTGATAAAGATCTGACTCAACGAAAGCTGATCATGAAGTCTCCCTGCATGTTACTATTGTCTTACCTCCCTTGCACGTCTCCGTACGAACTGTCAGAACGGACATCCCTTTTGTCTGTAATCGTACAACAACTCTGATTCTACAATGTGCACCATGCGGCTACTAAGGTTGTCTACAAAGGTCAATGACATGCAACCACTCAGCTGCTGCCACGTGTAAAGCCATACTGACATGCATTAAATGCATGCAGTATATAAGAAGAACCCTACTTCAGAAATGAAGTGTGCTCGGACCATCTTCTTATTTCTCTCTTGTTGTTAAGTTATTATTCGTAATTTCTCTAACTCTTTCTAGTGCAAGAAACTTAGTGTTCTTAACTTGTTTAGATTAGGTTTATCCTTAATCTTGTTCCGCAACAAGTTGTAAATTGTCTTGATTTATCAATAAACAATTTAGAAAAGTAAAAACGTGTGTTTGTATTCAACCCCCCCCCCTTCTACAAACTTGTATAACCCTTAGGGACCAACAGAAAACCGATGAGAACAGTAGTCCTTCGATGGGAGGAACAGTGATTGTAAATCATGGATTCGTCTCCTCTCCTATTTTTTAACAGTAGGGTTTCAATGGGAGAAAGGTACTTTTAATGTTTTAGTAATTGGGAGAAGGGTAGATATGGAAACATGATGGCTGAGCGTGGAGGCCATAACTATTTTAGTTGACCAATTCAACCATGAGCTGACTGAATAAGCCAATACCGAACACATAGATATGGCTGTGTGAATCAGCCATATCCACTATACAGCTCATTAAGCCACAAACGAACAACCCCTAAGCCCAATTACAATATTTTACGGTTTAAGGGTTGGTTCATTTTAGACCTACTGGGTAAATAAAATTATATAACTATTCTTTTAAGAGTTTGATAAAAAAATACCTTAAACATAAATAAACAATTTATACTAAATGTAAACGAACTTATAAATTTGTAAAATATAACAAAAATATTCTTTTTCTTTCTTTCTCTCATCCTTCCATTTATCCATACCTTTTATTTGTCTGAAAACACCACTTCCCGTCCGACTTGCATGTGTGAAGGCAGTGAAGCAAAGCATGCCGCCAGCATTCAAATATTTATGGGAGGGGTTATTTGTCTTCCTAATCTTCGACAAAAGCGTATTGAGATTTATATATTTTTGGCCATCTATACCACCACCTTCGTGTTCTGTTGAAATCGGAATTACCAGTGTTATAAAAAGATTTAAATTTTTTTAGCTAGTATAAATGTTTATTTTTTTTTATAAAAAGCATAAATTAAATAATTGTAATGGTTTTTTAAAGTAAATTATTTTGTAATGTTAGAAAAGTTTTTGTGAGGGAGTTTTTATGAATGGATTTAGTGAAATAATTTTTAAATATTTTTATTGTAAAGAGAAAATTATGAAATCAATCATGTTGTAGGTTACATCCATTTTTTTCATACAATATCACCCGAACTTTTTATTTTTATTTTTTTTATTTAGCAAAAATTCGCCAGAAATATAAATAAAACAAAAAAAATGTTGGACACAACCCACAAATCCTTACATAACATCAAGTCATCAAGGACGAAATGGGAAATCACACAATCCAAAATCATCGACAAACTACTAGCGTCAACAAATCAAAGTCCACAAATGAACGTAAATTGTTCAAAAATTTAATTTTTAATTTTTGGAAATTCGATGTCGTTAAATTTACCGTCATAGATAAGCGTAGGAATGGCCAAAAATCAGTCTTGGGTCTGGCCCAAATCGATCACGGTCTCAAACAAGTGTTATTGTAACCGGTCTCAGTCCCGACCAAAATACTTCGGCCTGGTTAAGCTTTTACAACACCTAGTTATGAGAACAGGTCTCGAGTCGGGCTCAAATCGGTCCCACGTATCTTTTTAGTTTTTCTAAATTAAATTTTAACATATAAAAAATATTTTTTTGAGAATTTGGTCAATCAAATACACTAACAAATATGTTTTTATTATAGTTGGGTCAATCAAATACATTAAAAAATACGCTTTTTGTTTTAAAGAATTTAGTCAATCAAATATATTTTAGAGACTTTAATTGGGTCAATCGAATACACTAAAAAATACTTGAAAATATTTAATTGGTCTTCAATCTATATATTTAAATACTAGTTGTGTACCCGCGCAATAGGACGAGAGTCACAAATGTAAACGATTTTGAACACGGAAAGGACCAACAATCTTACCCGGTAAAAAACCCAAAGAAACCACTTAAAATAAACATTTAATCCCAATTGCAAGAATATGAAACCACCAAATTGAGACCATTCACTTCTATTTTGATTTGAAGAACCATTGATAAGTAACCATAGTAATGTTCAACAACCCATATTGCTAACATATAAACAATCTAATCTGCCTTCAAAAATCATCATAGGCCTAATGCAATTATCATTTAAAAAACTGTTGAGAGCCCCTCGACAACAACCACCAAATGAAGAATATTGATGTTCATCCCAATTTAATTAAGCACCAAATACCAGACTCTATGAATTAGGATTAGGCCATTCATCATAACACTATAAGCCACTTTGAATTTCAATTACTATTGAAAGTTTATCAAACACAGACAAGGAAATGCAATGTGTTTCTCAAATTATTGTACGACGAACAAAAAAGAATTCTAATGAATACATTTAAGAAATAAATTAATACTAGCTTTTACAAATTGATATAAAAACATATCTCACATACATGAAACTGTCATCTAAATGTACTGCCATATTTTAAAAAGATTGTCTTTGTTAACAAAAATACCGCATGACTGCATCCCACACCTAAGATTGATTACAAACATAACTGACAAGTCTTCACTCTTCAGGGTAAGTAGAAAGATTTTCTAAGATGAAAATTTTACCATTTCTGGAGTGATGTGCAGTTAGTTTCTGCATGCGTAAAAGGTTTTTGGGAATACAAGGGTTGGATCAAGTACTTGTAGGTTATGTTGAATAAGTTGTATAATTCGTACATTTTTAAAATTTGGGATTTATCAAGCAGTAGGCTACGTTCTTTGCAAGTAGTGTCTTCCCTGTTTCAAAAAATGTTGTCGGCTAACTGTGAAAACAAGTTAATAGAAGCATAAATGATAAGCAATAGGACTCCAATCCAACTAAATCAAAAGCAAGAAGAAAACTTTCTCATACGTGAACCAATTGGATTTAAGATGAAAATAATGCATGGTATAATTAATGATTATCAAAATGACACCAATATCCAATATTAAAAAAACATAAAAATTAAATACTTTTGTTTTTAGAAATCATAGTTTTAAGTATATATAGTTTATATTTATAATAAAAACTACATATTATTTTTAGAAACTTTTGTTTTTATATTTGAAAAGTGTCATCTCCCACCCTCTCAATCTCCCTATATATACACACACTCATAGATATATTCTTATGGAAAATACGCAAGGAAACGAACAACTAATGTATCAACAAATGTTGACTGAGGAAATTAAGAAGACAAATATGGAATTTAGGTTTAGTTTCAGTTTTTCAATATCGTTTTGTAATATTTTTGTTAAATTTTATGTTATTGTTGTATAATATTTGTTTTAAAAAACGTATTTGTGCTTAATTAAAATAATGACAAATAATAGAAGGAGTTTTATAAAACATTTCAAATAGATGAGGATAATTTATGTATATATATTAAAAATGAATTAAAAATGCAAAAAAAAAGCTTTTGAAAGACTTAACCATTGGAGTAGCTATTTGAAGATGATTTTTTGTTGATGTGACAAATAGATCAAGTCTTTGAAAGACTTGACCATTGTGGATTGATGCAGTCGGCCCAAACGACCTAGGCCCAGGTCGCGTCCCTGGATCATCAGGCCCAACCCGAGAGGAGAGCCCAGCCGAAGGTCCAGGCTAGGCCGATGTGAAGGTGTTCAAAGTTGCAGCTGGAATCTATTTTTTTAATGTTTGGTATTTAATTTAGACTATATTTGGTTTCCTTTTCCTAAGTTATCTCATTTCCTAAGTTATCTCCTACTTTGATGGCTTAGGGTAGTCTTTAAATTGTTTTGGTTTTTCTCATCGTAGGACTCAGTTTTTTGATCATAAAAGTTATAATAAACGATTCCAGCATTCGTTTCTTGTTTGTGTTTGATCCGGTTGGGTGGTCAAGCAAAACTGCATCAGTTGGTATCAGAGCGCTCAGCAAGATCCGTTATGGGCGACCGTGGAGCACGCATGAATAGACATCCCCGTAGAAACGCCGACCGAGGCAACGAGGATTATCGGCGGGATCCACGTGACATCGAGGAGATCGCACGCTTGCAACAAAGGGTCCGGGACCTTGAACTGCAGCGGGGGGTCCAATCCGATGAAGACACTAAGACTGACCCCATCATCTGGGATGAAGGGGGCGGCCCTCATAATCCGTTTGACCAAGATGACCGGTGGAACCCTTTTTCTAGAAGGGAACCACGGACCGATCCACTACGAAACTTGGGAGTCAAGAATGATGTCCCGGAGTTTGATGGGAAGGCTGAACCCGATGTGTTTATTGACTGGCTTCAAACAGTGATATTCCTGATAAATATAAGGTAAAACTCGTGGCAATTAAACTTCGTAAATACGCGTCTTTATGGTGGGAACATGTGAGAAAAAAGAGGGCTCAAGAGGGAAGATCTAAGGTTAGAACATGGGACAAGATGAAGAAACTCCTTCGTGAGAAGTTTCTCCCTCTCAACTTTCGCCAAGAGGCATTCTTGGAATATCATAACCTCTCCCAACGGTCGACCACCGTTGAGGACTTGATTTGTGAATTTGACAGGTTACGAATGAGATGCGGCGCGGAAGAGGAAGAGGAACAAATTATTGCTCGTTTTTTCGGGGCTCTACGACCCGAGATTGCCGACATCGTCCAGTTACAACCCTACTGGACGTTTAACGACGTATGTCAGTTAGCGCTAAAAGTGGAGAAACAACTCAAAGCAAAAGGAAGGGCCACGATGCCCAGACCTAACCCGGCCAAAACCGAGAGCTCTAGGGGGGTCTCGGGAGTACCTACTGGAAACCGATCCAGTGTAAGTAAAACCGAAGGATCGACATCTTCTAACACACCCGCTGTTTCCTCTCGTGCACCTCCCCGATGTTTCAAGTGTGGCGGATTGGGACACTTCGCGCGGGAATGTCCGAATACTCAGCTCGTTACTCTCACGGAAGATACACCGCCGGTTTATGATACAGAGGGTGACCAACCAAAAGCAATTGAAACTGAAATCGTTTACCCGGATAAGGGTGAATCCTTCATCGCTCAGCGAGTCCTAAGCACCAACCCGACTCGTTCAACCGACGATTATCTTTGGCTTCGCAATAACATCTTTCGAACGCGTTATACGGTAAAAGGAAAAGTGTGTACTATTATTATTGATGGCGGCAGTTGTGAGAATATGGTGGTCGCAGTCATGGTAGAAAAATTAGGGTTAAAAGTTGAACCCCACCCTGAACCCTATCAGTTAACTTGGCTTAAAAAGGGCAATGTAGTGAAAGTTAATCAAAGGTGCCTTGTTCAGTTCAGCATAGGTACTCGTTACTCGGATGAGGTTTGGTGTGAAGTTATTCCTATGGATGCATGTCATATTTTGTTGGGGCGACCATGGCAATATGATAGGCATACAAGACATGACGGGCTCCTCAACACTTACACTTTCAAGAAAGAGGGAGTTAACGTTCAATTAGTTCCCCTCGACGCATGTGAAACGGGAACCGAGGCACTTGTGCTTAACAAATCAGCGTTCTTGGATTTTACTAGGTCCTTAAAACCGCCATTCGTCTTCGCCATGATCATCACCGAAGTCAATCCTAAAACCGATGCCTCTCTACCCGAAGTGCAACCGCTTCTAGCGGATTTTCAAGATGTTTTCCCCACCGAGATACCCGCCGGCCTACCACTCGGAAGAGAAATTCAACATTGTATCGATTTCATGCCAGGAGCAATCATCCCGAATAAGTCGGCTTACCGCATGAACCCGAAAGAATATGAAGAACTACACCGACAGGTCACCGAACTCCTTGACAAAGGTCTTATCCGAGAAAGTATGAGTCCGTGTGCGGTTCCGGCACTATTAGTTCCTAAAGCTAATTGGGCCTATCGGATGTGTATTGACAGCCGGGCCGTTAACAAAATCACGATCAAGTATAGGTTTCCCATCCCCCGGTTCGATGACCTCCTAGATCAACTACACGGAGCAACGTTTTTCTCTAAAATTGATTTACGAAGTGGGTATCATCAAATTCGAATGCGCCCCGGTGATGAGTGGAAAACGGCTTTCAAAACAAGAGACGGGTTGTATGAATGGATGGTCATGCCCTTCGGACTCTCAAATGCCCCGAGCACCTTCATGAGGTTAATGAATCATATTTTTAAACCACTTATTGGTCAATGTGTTGTCGTTTATTTCGATGACATTCTCGTCTTTAGCCGTGATCTCCAACATCACCTCGACCATCTTCAACAGGTATTCACTATTTTGAGGGACCAAAAACTATATGCCAATCGCGACAAGTGTTGTTTTTTGTCATCGGAAGTTTTATTCTTGGGATACCTAATTTCGGGAAAGGGTATTCGCATGGACGAGTCCAAGATTGAAGCAATCACTACGTGGCCCACATCGAATACAATTCATGAGGTTCGAAGTTTTCATGGGCTAGCATCCTTTTACCGCCGATTTATTCGTAATTTCAGTACCGTCGTAGCACCCATTACTGATTGCTTAAAAGGCAAGGTGTAACACCCTAAAAACAGGGCTAATTTAAACCTTAAAAATTCCACAAGTTATGATCAAATAACATCAAACTTATATAACAAGAGGATTAACTGCAAGGTTTTATATACATAAACAACTAACTTAAATAACCTTTTAATCTAATCATTACATCATAATCAGATTAACTAGGTTATCTAATCCTTCGTCCCAAAAACATCAAAAGAATAGCTAGATCCTCCGTCATCTCTAAGTTTGAATCTTTCCGAAAGTCCTCATCACACATCCCCGCTTACTTCCCGGAGCTTGTACCTGGTAAGAAATTCAACCAGAACAATTAGGCTTTCGCCTAGTAAGAATATTCAAATCAAATTAAAATTTAACATTTAAAATCTCAACAGATAAATCAAACCTGTTTTCACCCATCTTACCGTACAACAACTCCTTTCAACAATGGTAATCTAACCCACTCCCATGACTATGACTAATTCACCTAGTCATATTATCATATACCAGAGCCTTCTACGAATCAATCCCAGATTCTAGATCAATGCTCTCATCCAATAAATCGCAATTACACATGCCTATTTATTGGAAAGGAAGTAGAGATTACAATTACTCATGTCAATCTCTATTCTTCCTCAGAAATCAGGAATTACGATTACTCACATCAATCCCATAATTTGTCAATCATGCAAAATAGGAATTACGATTACTCACATCAATTCCATATTTAACATACACTCAGGAATTACGATTACTCACATCAATTCCTTATTTCACATAAATGGGAATTACGATTACTCACATCAATTCCACATTTAACATACACTCAGGAATTACGATTACTCACATCAATTCCTTATTTCACAATTCCTAAATCGCATAGTTCCACGATTTACATAAATGCACATTTCATTACTTCCGGAAAAATACATAAAATACAAGGCCTCTAGATACTTAACTTATCAGATCCTTGAGCCATATCAAATTTTGATACCATTTAGATATACTGGTTTCTTTACTCAACCCCCGATATGCTGTACCGGGACTTACCTGTACCGGGACTTGCCTCTACCGGTACTTGCCACTACCGGGACTTCCAACTACCGGGACTTGCCACTACCGGGACTTCCAACTACCGGGACATTCAAGTACCGGGACTTTCTGTAAAGCCCGTATCCCGGTATGTAATTTATTAGTATTATTTCTTTTCTTTTAAGTTTGATTTAATGTGGTTTCCGTTAACGGGGTTAGTCGAGTAGGGTCGAATCGTTAAAGGGTCGGAATTTTTGGTTAGTTGCTAGAGGATTGTAAGTTGAGGGGCTAAGTGTGTCAAGGCCAAAAAACCCTTATGGGTTTCGGTTCCATGTGGTTTTGTTAGGGTGTTGGTGTCATGAAGGAGAAGCAAGGGAAAACAAAGAAACAAAGCAAAAGAACCCTACGGCTTTTGGAAATTGTTTTCTTGTGGTTGTCGGCCGGAGGAAAGAACCGTGAGAGTTAGAGAGCGAGAGTGGAGAGGAGGAGGAAGGAGGTCGCCGGCGTGAGAGAACCACCGTCGTTTCGGTCGGAAAAGTAAAGGAAGAAGGTCGCGTCAAGGTAAGTTTTCCGTTTGTTTTACTTAAGGTTTTCTCGTCGGGAAACGGTAAACCGCCACCGCCACCGCCGCAGCCACGGCTGCCGGCGGTGGGGCTGCCGCTGCACGCCGCCGGGTGACGGGTCTGTTTGGGTTAAGCTATGTCTTAATGGGTTTATAAACAATATTTGTCATTTCATGTGAAAACGTTTGTCTGCCACTGTTTTGCTGTAGGCTGTTCGGGTCTGTTTGGGTTAAGCTATGTCTTAATGGGTTTATAAACAATATTTGTCATTTCATGTGAAAACGTTTGTCTGCCACTGTTTTGCGACGGCCATAACTTTTCCGTCGTAGCTCGGATTGAGGCGAATCCGGTGCCCACGGTTCACATTCTGTGCCGGGCACACTTTTCGTGTTTTAGCGGAAGTCCGGTTCGGCCTCTAGCTAGGCGTAATTTGGCTGTTTATACAGCAGGTCCGGATTTGTCAGTTCGCGTTCCGTTTTAAAAGTCACAGTTTCTGCCACTGTTTTGGAAAGCCATAACCTTTTATAGGAACATCGTATTGGGGTGAAACCAGTGCCAAAATCTCCCATTTTGAGTCTAGTAAGTTTCTTATGTTTTGCGGAAAAACCAGTTCGGACCATAGCTAGTGTCAAACTGCTGTTTTGTACTGAAAGGTACTGTTTTTCAATGTGCAGCAGATTGGTTTTGTAAAATCCATAATAAATTGTAGAAAAATCGTTAGAGCGCGTGCGATATGTCCCTGGAACCCTAAGACATGGGACTTTGTGTTTATGGAAAAATATTTCTGGTTTAATCAGTTTTTAAGGGGTTAAAAAGGTCCCGAACAGACCTGTTTGGTTAGACCGAAAAGTCGTTTTAGTGACGATTTAAGGGTGCGTCGTGTTTTAGGGTCCGGGTCTCGTGTTAATACATTTTAACGATTGTTTAGGTGTTGGGAAGTGATCTTGGATTTCTGAAGCTTGAATTATTGTTTGTGAGCTAGGCGCGCTTACGAGGTGAGTTCTCTCACTATAACTAATGTCGGTTATTTTTACATTACGATTTGTACATGTGTGGTAGTTTTAATTGTTTGTGATGCGGGACTAAATAGTGGGGTGTCTAGTCGGACCTTTATTGTTATGACTACGCGGGTGGCGTAGGAGTTCGGTGGGGCCGAGGTTTATATACGCGGGTGGCGTAGTAACTCGGTGGGGCCGAGGTTTATATACGCGGGTGGCGTAGTAACTCGGTGGGACCGAAGGTTGTATACGCGGGTGGCGTAGGAACCCGGGGGAGCCGGGTATTGCTTGCACGGTTATCGTGTGGTCGGGTGGACCAGCTTATGCCTTTGGGTGGGATGGTGTAGGTATGCATGTTTATGATTTGTTCGTAGACTTGTATGCTGTTTATGTGCAATTATCTGTTTAGAGGTGGTGTGGGAATAACTGTGTTATTTATGGTGTCTGAATTCACTAAGCTTCGTGCTTACCCTTTCCCAATAAATTGTGGTTTCAGGTACGAGTGGCTCCAAGGCGTGACGAGTACACACTGGTGCGTGGGAAGAGTTGATTACTTTTATGATTTTAACTTTAGACATTTATTCCGCTGTTTATTGTTCGTGAGAATATTAATTATGAGTTTGCAAATGAAATGATTGAGTTATTAAATGAGTTTTTATTAATGAAATGTTACTTTAAAAATTTTAAATTCCTTGTAATTTTTGGGACGTTACACTTTCAAGGTTTTGCGTACTGTCCGTTCAACAAGTCCTCAAATCGATTTAAAACATGAAATCAGTTCAATCTACTCATCAATTAAGTTCTACTAACATGTTAAGACACATCTATTTCAACATTAATTGCTGAATTTTAAAGAGAGTTGAATAAACTCACCTGGTAAGTTTCTGCACACAGTGTTCTTCACCAAATCACTTTGTTAGCTTAAACCAAATCTGAACAAATGAATTGCAAGCTTAATTTCTATCCATAAGAAGAAATCAGTGGCATAAAACAGAATTTCTTACCACAATTTTCAATATTCTTTCTTTTTCTTCTTCCTTCCTTTCGTTCTTTCTCTTGATCTCTTTCTCTACTTATCAAAATCCTCCCACAAACACACAATTAGTCACTAAATGACTAATTGTGTGACACCTCATCGTTTTTAATCAGATGAGTCATAGCCTAAAACACAAATAACCCTCAAACTTCAACTAAATGACACAATACACCTTCAAGTTTAATATTTCAAATTAACTTTATACTTTAACCAAATTACAACTTGTTAGGGTAAAATATGTGTTGATTTAAAGTTCAAGGGTTAATTTGTAATAGATTAAACTCAGTCCATTGTGAACGGGCCGTGGGCTTGTTACCACGGGCCCAGCGTATATAAAGTGCAATTAGCTTAGAAAATTAGCTAGTTGTCTCATTTAGCTTTTCTGCTTCACACTGTAATTCTCTCTAAATCAATAGCTAAGTGGGCAGCCTTTGTGAATCATATCAACTGTTCTTATTTCCTTTTTCACAAACATAATCGTTGCACGGATCTGGATTCTACAATTGGTATCAGAGCAGACAGACGGATTCGATTCAAAGTATCATTCTTTGATTTCTGGTTAGTTTGACCTTTTCGCGTCTGACTTTTCTTGAATTTTTGATTCTGTGATTCTGCGTAAATTGATTGTTTTTGCTTATTGGGTTGTGTTAGCATTATCATTATAAGTGTTTCTGCAAATTTTCACATCCTAATTCGTTCGTTTGATTGGTCAATTTCGCATTATAAGTTCAAAAACTTTTGGTTGTGTTCTTATTTAAAAATCGGATTTTTGATATCAAAAGGTGTTGTTTTTGCTCTAAAATCGATTGGATTAGTGTTGTTTTTGTACTTGGTATTGTTTCTAACCTTTCAGGAACACATTAGAGTAACCCTAGTTGAGTTTTCGATCGATTTTAGCAAACAGCCGCAGTGTCCGGATAAACCTGCCGCGTTTTCCGGACAGATCAAGGTGTCCGGACGTTTGTGGTTCCATCCGGAGTAGTTCAAGTCTTTCGGACAAGTCAATCATCCGGGTAAGTCAGTCATCCGGGTAAGTTCTCTTTAATCTCAATCTTTCTGGGTAATTTTGTTCCGGATAATTCAAAGTATCCGGAATTCATTTTATCCGGAAATCCTCGTTTACCCGGAATCTTCGTAGTATCCGGACACCTCACAGTTTCCAGAAACTTCAAAGTACCCGGAAATCTCATACTTTCCGGACTCTATTGCATCCGGTAAACTTTGTTTATCCTGTTGATTCTATCCGGTATCTTTAGTCCATCCGGTAACCTTGGTTATCCGGACAACTCAAGTTATCCGGACTCTTTTGCCTATCCGGACAACTCTGCAATTTTGAACTGTTTTTCATAATTCTGGTCCGGACACTTCCAGATCAGATCACCTATTTGGATTCCTATCCAGTAAGCTAAGTTATTGTCTCACCACTCATAGAACCTGCGTTAGGACTCCACTCTTAGTGCCTTGCGTTAGGTTTTACACTTTGAATCAATCTACACGTCTGACGATCACTCCTTTGCAACCGAAGATGTCTACTTCTCATGATGCTCTTGCAATTGGCACTGACACCAAGCCACCGTGTCTCTATCCGAACGAGTACAGCCAATGGCGAGACAGGTTCATGATCTTCATAGAGTCCAAGGACAACTATGAGTATATCAAGAGAGCCCTGGAACATGGTCCAATTGCCAAGCCAGTGAAGGACATACCTGCAACTGCAACAGCATTAGCTCGACGTGAGGACAAGACTCTTGCTGAGATGACAGGTTTTGAAAGAGGCATGCTAGAAGGTGAAAAGCATGCAAAGAGATATCTGATTCAGGCTCTTCCTAATTCCATCTACACAGCCATTGACAGTTACAAAGATACGGCTAAGGGCATGTGGGACCAGGTAGCTAAGATGATGCGTGGGAGTGTTGTAGGAAATCAGCTGAAGATAAATAGCGCGATAACCAAGTTCGATGGGTTCAACCAGCGCAACGGTGAATCCCTTACCCAGACTTATGAACGATTTTGTTTACTTCTCAATGAACTGAACAAGAATAAAATTGTTCGTTCCAATACTGAGAACGCTCTAAATTTCCTCAACAACTTGCTACCTGAATGGAAAGTGTATGCTTCTCATGTCAAGCACAACAACTTGATAGAGAACATCAGCATTAATGAACTGTATGAGACACTTCTCCAAGATGAAGATGAAGTGAATGAACTTCTGGGAGAAAAGAAGAATGAGCCGAAACCATCAGCTGATCCTATTGCCCTCATGACTTCCAAACTGGGGAAATCTTCAAGCAGCCAATCCAGACGCGGTCCACAGCATAGTTCTTCCGAGTCAGAACCTGAGGACGAGAAAGACGGTGATGATGATGATGATGAAGCATCAGAATTAATGAAAGTTATTGCCCTTCTGACTAAATCCTTTCAACAACAAAAGTTCTACAAGAAGCCGTCTTCCAATAGTCAACGCTACTCCACCTCCTCCAATAAGCGTCACGACTATAAGGATCGGTATGAAGGAAAGAAGAATGTAGAAGAGCAAGATAGATCTGAGAAGAAGGAAAAGACAGAGAAAAGTGACCGGAAGAAGAGAGATGAACCTGTGAAATGCTACAACTGCGGAAAACTCGGTCACTTCGCTAAAGACTGCCGTCAACCCACTGTGAAGAACTCTCACTATTATGAGGCCAAACTTGCACTAGCCAGACAGAAAGAGGCTGGGGAGGTAATGTTCGCTGAAAATGAGTACTGGCTAGGGAGATCTGATGATGAGGAAGATTATGAAGGTGTTGATGCTTTCATGGGATATCAATCATCTACGGATGAAGACAAGGCAACAGCAAATCAGGTATGTGACTCTTGCTTACAAAACTTCATACTTCAACTGCAAACCATCACAGAAAAGGCAAACTCCCTCAAAGCCACAAATGAAGAACAAAAGCTTGAAATTACTTCAATAACTGAAAAGCTTAATGTTCAAATGAAATTAACTGAGAAGTATAAGTCTAAAAATGCTGATTTAAAAGACAGATGCAAAATTCTTTCATTAGCACCTAAAGACTTAAGGGCCAGATTATCTGATCTCCAACGTCAGTTTGATCAGTGCTTGAATGAGAAAGAAGACATTACTTATCAATGTTCTTCTCTTCAAATTCAACACAAGGAGTATGTAGCTAAAATTTTGGATCTTGAAACCAAACTCCACAAAAGGGGTCAAACTAATCAAACCATTTTTTTGAACAAACCTAAAGAGTTCACGTACTTTAACAAAGAATGGGGAATCGGATATGACAACCCACATTATCTGAAAAAGGGAAGGTATCAAGTCCCCACTCTGTATGATTTTGCTTGCTATGGTTTAGATAAAAAATATCCAGAGTACGCAATTCAATGGACTGGTCCTCTTGAACCTGAGAAGGAAGAGGAAACCGAGGAATATAAACGCAGACACAAACGAGGAATACAACTTCCATTTTGTTATGAGCCTTTAAATTATTCTTATAAAAAGGACAAAAAGTACCTCTCCAATGACTACTTCGACCCTTACAAGGTTGCTACACCCAAGGATTCCTCCAAAAAGGATGAGGACCAAGCACCCGCAACCAAGAATGAGACGAACGAGTTTAAACTCTATGTTTCCCCTCTCATCTTGGAAGCAAAGATAGTCGAGTTGGAGGAGTCATTAGAAAAAGAAAGGTCCAATTTTCAAATGGAAAAGCAAGCGTTAATTGAAAAACTTGAGAATCTACAACCGGTAAAAACCGAAGGAGTGTCTGATGAAGGACATGAAATCCTTCGGTGTGAAATCAATCGACTCACATCACAACTGTCTGCTTTGGCAACAGAAAAGATGGAAGAGTATGCGAGAAATGGTCAGCTTCAAGAGCAAATTGACCTACTCCAATCTGAAAAGAAGATTTCACCCGAACCTTCCTCAAATTCATCCGACACGTCTTCGTGCAAATCTTTCTTAGGCAAGATTTCTAGTTCACAAGACGGTCAAGATTCTCAAGACGAGAGTGTTTTAAGGAACTTAAACTCTGATTTTTTTCTTAGCCTCCGCACCAAGTTCCCCAAAGCACACAAGCACAAAGTGTTCCTCGCCTTCCACTCATGATCCCATTCCGGATATTCCAAAAATAGATTTTTCAGAGTACATGAACTCCGAAGGTAACTGTGATGAAGAGTTTGATTCGTTTCCCTTCGACAAACCTCTTCCAAGTCACACTGATTTTTCTCCCGTGGTCAATCCTCCGGTTAGTTCTTTAAAAGAAAGCTGTTCTAAAACAAAGTCCTCAGCTGTGATCAAGATTTCCCAGTCAAAACCAACCTCGAAACTTGTTCCCAAAAGGCAATCACAGCCAAGGCAAGCTACCGGACCATTGACTGCCAACACTACTATTTCTCTAAGTCAACCTGATTTTTTGTCTCCAGTGGTTAATCGTCCGGTCAATTTTCTAAAGGGCGACTGTTCTCAACCTAAGACTCCGGTTGTGACCAAGATTCTTCAAAATATTTCCAATTCTCAAAAACAGTCACAACCGAAGCAAAAGACCGAACGGCCGACCACTAAGACTCCTGTTTCCTCAAAAGTCACTGATCATACTGTCCCTGTTGTTTCAGATAAAAATGGTCGCGCTAATAAAGAAACACCAAAGTGGCTAAAGAGGGACTCAGTCAAGAAGGATGCGTCCAAGTCTTCCCCACCTGTTTTCAATTCTAGAATAGACAAAGACAATTATGCTTGGAATCATTGGAACCATTTTGATGTTTCTTTTCCCGTTAAAGTTCACTCTCTTAATCAATTGATTCAGTTATCGCATGATTGTTTATGTTGTTCTAATTGTGGTTGGAATGACTTTGATGATATTCACAATAATGATTGGTATGCGCCTTACTTTGTTGGTAACCTATTACATAAGCGCAAACCTCATAATAACAAGCAACAACATCATTTCAAAAGGGGTTTCAATCACACGGTTACACCACAGCGGGAGACCCGACCCATTCCTACACGGGATACTCCTACTGAGGTTAAACCGGCACCCAGGTGGAAATCTGCTCCAAAATCTGTTCCTCCAAAAGGTGTAAATTCAGCACCCAAGAGGCAACAAGTGCCAAAACCAGTTCCCTCCAACGGTGTAAACTCTACACCTAAAGGGAAAGCTGAGTCAAAGCAGATTTCCCAAGGCAGTGCCAAATCTAACCCCCCAGGACCCAAACAAATTTGGGTACCTAAACGTCACTAATCTTGTTTTGCAGAACGGTCATGTGTGGTACTTAGATTCTGGATGCTCCAAGCACATGACCGGAAGAAGGGAGCTTCTCACGAATTACAAGGAAGAATATTGCGAAGACGTGAGATTTGGGAATAACGAGAAGTCGCCGATCGTGGGCTACGGCGACATCGTACAAGACAAGATAACAATCAAGAAGGTATCCCACGTCGCAGGATTATGACACAATCTATTCAGCATCAGTCAATTCTGCGACAAGGATCTCGAGGTCAGCTTTAAAGCCACAAGGTGTAGAATCCTCAACAACGAAGGAGAGGAACTTCTGGTTGGAACTCGCAAGACCAATCTCTACACCATTGATCTCGCCGCTCTCAGGAAGACAAACCAGTATGTCTCTTGTCAAAAGCCGACTCCGACCAAGTTTGGCTATGGCATAGACGTCTTTCGCACCTCAACTTCAGAAGTATAAATCAACTGGTGCTAGGCAAACACGTCAGAGGCGTGCCCCAACTTCCGTTCGTGAAGGATCGTCTCTGTGGAGCATGCGAAAAGGGAAAGATGACGCGCGCATCACATCCGCCGAAGGCAACTCCGAGCACGACCCGGACTCTCGAACTCATTCATATGGATTTGTGTGGTCCAATGCGTGTTCCAAGCATCAATAAACGCAAATACGTGCTTGTGATGGTGGACGACTACTCGCGCTACACTTGGGTGAGGTTCTTACGCTCGAAGGACGAAACTCCGGAGCTCATCATTGATCACCTGAAGACTGTCCAGCAAAACAAGCTTCAACACGTTCAGTCCATCAGAACTGACAATGGGAAGGAGTTCAAGAATCAAAAGGTGGATGACTATCTACGAACAGTGGGCATCACACACACCTTCTTTGCAGAACGCACTCCACAACAAAACGGAGTAGTGGAAAGACGGAACCGTACCCTCGTTGAAGCTGCTCGAACGATGCTATCCCAAGCAAATCTACCGCTGTATCTCTGGGCTGAGGCGGTGTCTACGGCATGCTATACGCAAAACCGCTCTATACTTCTCAAGCGGTTCAACAAAACACCGTACGAGATTATGAATAATCACGTTCCAACCGTCGGCTACTTCCATGCATTTGGATGCACTTGCTATGTGCTAAACGACAAGGATGATCTCGGGAAATTCAGCCCCAAGGCGGACGAAGGAGTTTTCATCGGATACTCCATGCAGGCTAAGGCGTATCGCGTTTACAACAAACGGACCAAATCCGTTGTTGAAAGCATAAACATGACATTCGACGAAGCCGCAGATTTGGCTTCTGAACAACTCAGTTCAGAACCCGGTTTAACTGGAGTGCTAGCTTCTGGACCTTCAAGTTCGGGATCTGCACAAGCCACAGTAAATCCGAATCATGCATCTTCATCGAATGCTGACTCTTCTGATTTAGATTTACTGTTTCAATATTTTTATGATGACACTATTAATTCTTCCACATCTGTCTCAGTGCAACCGCGACTTGACGTTGCTTGCAATACGGATTCGACCGCTTTATCTGGTTCGCCCCCGTCTACGAGTACGCCGTCATCATCTATAGAGACAGCTCACCCGTCATCATCTGATCCGATTACACCTGGTACTGTAATCCCCCCGGAGGAACCTATGATCTCGGAGATCGCTCCTAATGATTCGTCTTCTGCTACAACCGATGCTCAGCCTTTGAACTCCTCGGAACCAGAAGTTGTTCAACCATCGACGAATCCTCCCCCACTTCCTCCAAGAAACACGACTGCTACACTTGAACAAGTTCAAGACCTTCCTTCTGGTGCATATGTAGATCCGGACGCATCTCACTGTACCCAACAACCGCTTCCGCACACCACCAAATGGACAAAGGCACATCCCCTGCATCAGATCATCGGTGATCCTTCCACTCCTGTACGTACACGAGGCGCTTCTGCCAACTTCTGTCTATTTTCCGGCTTCTTAAGCAAGATCGAGCCGACGAACGTACGCGAAGCGCTAGAGGATCCAGAATGGATCATAGCCATGCAAGAGGAGCTGAATCAATTCGAAGCTCTAAAGGTATGGCGACTGGTTCCACGTCCTAAGCACAAACCGGTAATCGGCACCAAATGGATCTTTAAAAATAAGAAGGACGAAGATGGCATCGTTGTTCGCAACAAGGCGCGTCTCGTGGCCAAAACAAGAGGGGATCGACTATGATGAGACCTATGCCCCGGTCGCTCGCATCGAAGCAATCCGTATGTTTCTCGCTTATGCAGCGCACAAGAACTTCACAGTCTTCCAAATGGATGTGAAGACAGCCTTTCTTTATGGCGACCTCCAAGAAGAAGTTTACGTGTCGCAACCCGACGGATTTGTGGATGACTCGAAGCCTGATCATGTCTACATCTTAGACAAGGCGCTCTACGGCTTAAAGCAGGCTCCGCGTGCATGGTACAACACACTTTCTAAGTTCTTGTTAGAATCCGACTTTACACGAGGTACCATTGATTCCACTCTATTTATCAAGAATGAAAAGGGTCACATCATCCTAGTCCAGGTATATGTCGATGACATCATTTTCGGTTCTACTAATCCATTATATGCAAAGAACTTTGCCAATCTCATGGGAAGATTTTTTAAAATGAGTATGCTGTGTGAGATGAACTTTTTCCTTGGTCTTCAAGTTAAACAACTGTCGACCGGTATCTTCATAAACCAGTCCAAATACATTAGGGATATTCTTAGGAAATTCCAATTGGACCAGTCCTCACCTATGAAAACTCCCATGGCAACCAATACAAAGCTTGACGCCGATCCTAACGGAAAGGCTGTCAACGCCAAATTGTATCGGGGAATGATCGGTTCCTTAATGTACCTAACTGCCAGTAGACCGGACATCATGTTCTCGACATTTCTTTGCGCCCGTTATCAGTCAAACCCTAAAGAGTCTCATTACAATGTTGTTAAACGTATCTTTCGTTATTTACGTGGTACTGTTGATCTTGGCCTTTGGTACCCGAAAGAGACAAGTTTTGGACTTTCCGCTTATTCTGATGTGGATCACGCGGGATGCATGTTGGACCGCAAGAGCACCTCGGGACACATTCAGTTCTTGGGAGATAGCCTGGTAAGCTGGGCATCGAAGAAACAACAGTGTGTATCAACGTCAACTGCCTAGGCCGAGTACGTGGCCGCCGCAAGCTGCTGCTCTCAAGTCATCTGGATGAGGACACAACTCAAGGACTACGGGTTCACGTATGTCAAAGTCCCGATCTACTGTGACTCAAAGAGCGCAATTGCTATATCCAACAACCCGGTCCAACACACAAAGACGAAGCACATCGACGTTCGGTATCATTTCATTAAGGATCACGTCGAAAGAGGTACAGTCGAACTCTACTTCGTAAATACTGAACATCAGTTAGCAGACCTTTTTACCAAAGCCTTGGACGAAAAACGCTTTAAAACTCTTGTGTTCAAGCTAGGTATGCTAAATCTGAAGACGTAATCCGACTATGTGCCCATTACAAGTTCCATACATATACGAGTAAATGTCTCCTCATCATCCGGTGGTTCACATCCTGATGCATGAGCACACACTTCCTCGCCCTTGTATTCTACTTGTTCTAGTTACACAGCTAGATTTAGTCTAGGTATTTATTAGGTAGATTTCGTTTGTTTTTCACTCTTTCTTCGTGTGTTTCCATTTATTTCTTACCGTCGTCTATATTTTCTTTCACTATCTCTGTGCTTTCACCAAATGTTCTCGTGTTCAGGGGGAGCACAATGCAATATCAGGTAAGTTTTCTCTTCTGTTGAGGGGGAGCGTCACACACAGTTTTTCTTTAACCTTCAAAAAGTTTTTTGTGTGTGTGGGCACTCCTAAATCTAAATTGGTCATCACTTGAGGGGGCACGACACAGGGATTCTCTTAATCATAATCCAAAGTTTGCTTGTGTGTCGAAACTCTCCACAACACCCTACTGTACGATTCGAGGGGGAGCAATGGCATTCCCATGCTCAGTCTGAGGGGGAGCGAGAGAAAGGTCTCATAAAAAGTTCAGTTTTCTGAAAATTCACGAAAAAGGACTCACCAGAGTTATCCGGACAGTATCCGGATTCTCTTGTTATCCGGACAGTATCCGGACCGGGTGTATCCGGGTCGGACATGAACCCGGTCAATACCCGGGTTATATAAGTCACCCGGGCCCCTGTTCTTTCCCCATCCGGACATTTTGACATAAACCCTAAACCCTCTCTTCCATCTCTCCCGCTCGGACTCTCCTAAATCGCTCGATTCTCACTCGTTTTCCTCTCCGAAATCAGGTATGTTTCTCGAAACTCTCTAACGAACATTCTTAATCGAGTTTTGTCCACATTGCATTCCATACAGACCCTGATTTGGTCGATTTATCTTAAACCCGAAACCCAGTTTCGGGTACACAAGATTTGTGGTTCTTTAGTAGTAATCTTGATAGGAAATTTTCTCTGTGTAGTCTAGAATGATACTTATCACATATATGTGTACTCACACTAGCATTGAATCACGTTCTGGTCGATTAGTCGCTAAAGGGTTTCGTCCGGACACATTCGTCGTGTGCGGACACATTCAAGACTATGACGTTTCATCCGGACATAATCAACTCCCGGATACCTAGTTGTCCGGAGACCTAACGGTTTACGGTAAGTTCAACTACCGGATAGTTCGATGTCCGAACTCCCACTTTATCCGGAAATGACCGCATCTCAGGAACCCTTGTCCGGGTGTATCAATGGTATCCGGACACCTTCATATGTTTATCCGGACAACCCTGTTATCCGGACTCTTTGAGTTGTCCGGACACCCTGTCCTTTTCATCCGGATTCCCCTGCTGTTGTGTCCATTCCGTACCTGTTTTCTCCCTACCAGTCCTCGATCTGTCTCAGATTGAGCCATTCAACGCAAAGGTACGCGCCGACACTTGTTCTTCTATTTAAGTTCCTAACTGTGTGCCATTTTGACAGATTTTTACATGGCGGATCAACAAAATCCGGAATACCAAATTCCTCAAGAGGAGGAAATCATCGACGAAGTAGCAGATGCTGCCTTGGTTGATCCTGACCATGGCATCGAGTTGGAGGCCAACAATCATTACTTGGACCCGGCGCTGTTCAGACCTAACCCGCAACATCAGGTCATTCTAGACATTCTGATGCGCCATCCCATCCGCGAGGCACTCACTCGCACCGCCGATGTACCACTGCTATATGTTCTCCAAGTCTGGAACACCGCACAGGTCCGTACGGTTAACGGCACACAGACCATCACGGCGCAGATTGACAACCACCCATTCACTCTGATGCCCGATTCCTTTCGTCGACTTCTTTCGCTACCAGAAGCCACTACCAACACCCATGAACGGTACGATCCTGCCGTCAACGACACCACACTATGCGCACAAATCCGAGCGCTTGGCTACAACGCAGAGCTTCCGTGGCCGTCCGCATTCACTCCCAAGTTCTTGGCGCCACTATGGTACACTCTTTTCACCATTCTAAACCGCTGCCTCTCCGCCCGATGGAAAGGCATTGACCAGTGTACCGGCGACTTCCTACGCCTTGTTCACGCCGTGTGCTACAACAGACACGTCGACTTTGCCATGATCATCTGGCGTGAACTCGTAACTACTATCCGCAACATTGGAGGAACCAAACAAAAGAAGTTCCTCCCATACCTGCGTTTCCTATCGCTAGCCGTTCGCCAGCACATGGATGCAAATCAGGCTATCCCCAGACGCGCTGCACATCCGGTATGCCCTATTCGTCATCTACAATTCATGGTGATCCGCAACCAATCCGATGCTGTAGCCGCGCCCATTCCTGAAGCCCTACTTGCCATCGCTGATCCCGCTGCACCAGGGGTAGTTGCATATAGGGGTGAGTTAGGAAATCCCATAGTCCAGCCAGAGCCGGAGGGACTTGCCCAGGGACTTAGACCCGAGAGACGTGAGGGTCCGAGAGTGAGAGGTGGAAGGGCTCGACAAGCAGGTGCTGTCGGGCGGGGAACGTTAGTTGTGAGGGAAAGGGGAACGAGAGTAGGTGGTGTAGTGGAATCGCAACCCGGTTCCAGCTCAGCCCCAGCCGGTCCATCCTCTAGACCGATACTACATCACTCGACCGAGCCGTATATCACCGAACCCCCCTCACCGTCTCACAATGTTGAAGACATGGAATCTGACTCCACGGACTCCGATACCGACCGAAACATACGCCTGAGACAAATACCTCTCGGTATCGGACCCAACCCTGATTTTACCGTTGGAATCCCACTTGACTCACCTCCACATACTGGAACCGAACCCATTAGGACATCTGAGGGAGAACAAGTAGAGGAGTTAGGACATGCGAGCCGTAGAGAACTGCGTTCAAAGTTGAACCAGGAAAGATTGAGCCGTCAAGATAACGAGGCTCCTGAGCGACCCCAAACGAGCGATATCCGGGTAGCCACATCTACTACATCGTCTCATCTATTGGGACGGGGTATTGAAGAAGACTCTGTGGACCCAGCGGAGCAATTGCACGACCCCTCCACTCATCCGTCTCACGACAGACGGATGTTTCAATATTACACGGGGAACAAGCACAACTTCCACCGGCCTCTCATTCGGAGAGTGTTGGTGTTGAAATAAGAGACCAGCAGCCCCCGGTCTCGCCTTCATTTCGTGCACCATCGAGTCTAGCGCCTTTTGATATTGAACATTCTTCGGCTAGGACACTCGAAGCTGAGCAACACCAAGTCGAGACTCTTTGTGACTCGACCGGAACCACCGTAGTGTCTTCACCTCTTGGTGAAACACAAGGATCGGCGGGAAATCCTACCACAACTAACAACCCGCCAACTGTGAACGTAGGTGGCTCTACCCCTGTGGTAGACGCCTCAACGGGTAACCTAAGTGGTCCCGGAGTTATTCACCCCGACTTTGTGTCGCACGGGTCCCTGGACAGCAGCCTCAAGGCTGTCCGCGAGGCACTGGAACAACATGTCACTGACGAGATCGCCAAAGCCATCAAAGGCAAAGCACAGATCGTTGAAGCCGAATCCACACCTGCACCTCCACCCTCTTACTCGGTAGATACTTTGAAAGCCATGCTCCTGGCTCAATTGCTCCAGGAATCAGCAGCTGATGCCCCTACCGACGCAGACCTGATCTCACTTCTCCAAATCCAGGTCACTGCCCCATCATCTGTTACATCACGCTTAGACGCCATTGACTCAGCCCTCAAGGACTACAACCGAGCACTCGCTACTCTGTCCGAGCGGTTCCGCACACTTGAAGAAACATGTAAGAGTCAAGTCGGCGGTCTAAAACGCAAACACGATGACCAGGAGGATCCTGATCACCGTGAGGGGGAGAAGCGACAACGTCTAACCGAGACCGCCTCCCTGATCCAGCCTGCAACGACATCTGTGGTCCAACAGGAACCCCCAACTGCAGCAGCTACAACAGAAACACCCGAAGCCGAGTTGCCATTAGCACAGATGGTCATCGACATGGATATTTCAGATGATGAAGCCCCAACGGTTGAAAAGCCCGAGGGTACAACACAGGAATTGGTCGCACAAGAACCATCAGACATGCCGACGCTCACCATGATTGATCCTGCATGTGAAACCAACCCGGAAACCGAAGACGCATGGTACGAAAAAGCTGCCAGAGCCGTAAACTTCGAGGTAAACTTGGTGTTTCCCACTGATGAAGACGACAACGTTGATTACGACCAGTTACTGCTTCATAATTTCTATGGTACGCCTCCCGTTCACTCGACTCAACCCACTACGACTACAGATCAACCCGAAAGCTCAAATGCAGAAATCCCGACATTTCCTCAGCAAACGACAGCTCCTGATCTTCCTCCCCCTCCTCAGCAACAAAATCGTTGGGAGAAGATTACGGTCCTCATTCCTTATCTGGAGGAATCTCTGAAGAAGCTGTTTGTACACAGAATTCGCCCGATCGAGCCGACCTTCTGCCTTGGCATCTACAGTCCTGAACCGGCACGTCAACTCCGATATGTAGAAGCCATGAAGCGGTGTCTTCCGAGAGACCAGGTTCGAACTAAGCATAAGATCTCAGAAGTGCTAAAGATTCAGTCAACCCGAATTATGAAGATCGTCTTTCCCGTATTCACTGTTCGACGTGAAGACGGAAAAGAATGGATTTTTTCTGAAGATGACTTTAAGCATCTCCATCCGTTCGACCTCCTGGTTATTCTGAGAGACCTTCGCACCAGAACCATCCGACCGCTTACTGTAACAAAGGCGCTAGAAGCGGTTCGTTGATTCCTTGTCCGTTCTATCATGATGTCTTATCTGACAGACTTCCAAATGGCTATCGAGAACCGAGCAAAGAAGGTAAACCTGATCAAACCGAATTTGAAAGCTCCTGAACTGACGATGTATCCCGAGAATGCCATGCTGCTTCAACCAGAATTTGGGATCGTCTTCCTCAACGCTCAGAAAGAAAAGAGGTTTATGATGTTCAGTCAGGTAGATCGATTTTGCGACGGCACACTGCTCAAAGTTCAAGAAGCTCTTCGGAAGATCATCAAACACGAATCCGAAAATCCAAAGGTATCCTATTTGCCCAATCTGAATGAAAGAACTGCTCAGACTGCTTTGGATATGGATGAAGAACGTCTCGACTACCGCCGCGCCATCAGATTCTTCGAGGTTCATTTCGCGCTCCGCAAACGTTACGCCTAAATTTGGAAAGAGCTCCAGCGCGAACTCGAACTTCAAACAAAGGGGGAGATTGTTAGGGTAAAATATGTGTTGATTTAAAGTTCAAGGGTTAATTTGTAATAGCTTAAACTTAGTCCATTGTGAACGGGCCGTGGGCTTGTTACCACGGGCCCAGCGTATATAAAGTGCAATTAGCTTAGAAAATTAGCTAGTTGTCTCATTTAGCTTTTCTGCTTTACACTGTAATTCTCTCTAAATCAATAGCTAAGTGGGCAGCCTTTGTGAATCATATCAACTGTTCTTATTTGCTTTTTCACAAACATAATCATTGCACGGATTTGGATTCTACACAACTTAACCCAAAAGTTTATATATTCTCAAACTAATACAACGGAAATTCGAGATGTTACACAAGGGTTTTTGTTGGACACCCGCCGCCACCACGGCTTTTGAGGAATTAAAACGTTGCATTACACGGGCACCCGTCCTTGCCTTACCCAACTTTCAGATTACTTTTCAGGTTGAATGTGACGCACCCGGGCTCGGGATTGGGGGCGTCCTTAGCCAAGAGGGACGCCCGATAACTTTTTTCAGCGAGAAACTTAGCGAGGCCAAGAAAAAATTCAGCACATACGATAAAGAATTTTATGCCATCATCCGGAGCTTAGAATTTTGGCGGCATTATCTTCTACACACAGAGTTCATTCTATTTTCCGATTACCAAGCGCTACGTTTTTACAAGACTTTTCGTTTGTCATCCGACACAAATCCGGTGCAACTAACACGGTTGCCGATGCTCTCAGCAGGCGACGAGCCCTACTAACGTCCTTGCAGGTTCGGGTAGACGCGTTCGAGTTATTTTGTACACTCTACCCAGATGATCCGGAATTCTCGACTTTATGGACCGCGTGTCGAGTGGCGCCCACCCATGGGTACTCACTGCAAGATGGGTTTTTGTTCAAGGGTCTTCGGTTGTGTGTCCCTAAGTGTTCTTTGCATGACGCCATTATTTTAGAGGGACATCAAGGAGCCCTCGCGGGTCATTTTGGTAGAGACAAGACGTTAAAGCTAGTGAAGGAACGTTTTTTTGGCCCAAGATGAGCATGTATGTTACAAGAATTGTGGAACGTTGTCACACATGTCACATTGCAAAAACGCATCATTCCAACGCCGGCCTATATACACCGTTACCAGTTTCCGACGGACCGTGGGAGGATGTTAGTCTCGATTTTGTGGTAGGTCTTCCTCGGACGCAAAGACAGAAAGATTCGGTCATGGTGGTTGTGGATCATTTTTCTAAGATGGCACATTTTGTTCCGTGTGCTAAGACTTATGACGCAAGCCAGATCGCTCGTTTATACTTTACCGAGATTGTGCGGTTGTATGGAGTACCAAAAACCTTCACTTCGGATCGGGATGCTAAGTTTGTGGGGCATTTTTGGCGCACATTATGGAAACGGTTGGAGTCTCGTCTCAATTTTAGTAGCGCGCATCACCCGCAGAGTGATGGACAAACTGAAGTGACAAATCGGAGTTTGGGCAATTTGTTACGCAGCCTCGTAGGGTCCAACACAAAGCAATGGGACTTAGTTCTTCCTCAGGCTGAATTTGCTTATAATCGGTCCACTCACCGCTCCACCGGGATGAGTCCATTTCTCATTGTTTATGGGCGGAATCCGTTTACACCTTTAGATCTTGCACCTTTGCCGGCTACCGAGTATTTTAGCTCGGAAGGAGAGGACCGGGCAACACAAATCAAGCTCATCCATCAACAAGTTCGTGACCAAATTATTAACAACAATATCGTGTATCAATGACGGGCTAATGTGAAACGAAAGAAAGTTGTTTTCCAAGAAGGTGATCTCGTATGGGTTCACCTAAGCAAGGAACGTTTCCCGGGTGGTCGTTCGAGTAAGTTACAACCTCGGGCGGATGGGCCGTTTAAAGTTCTGAAGCGCATCAATGACAACGCATATAAGATAGATTTACCTGGGCATTATAATGTTTCGGCCACCTTCAATGTCGCTGATCTTTCACCGTTTGTTACCGAGCTTGATGATCCGTTTGACTCGAGGACGAGTCCTTTCGAAGAGGGGGAGAATGATGCAGTCGGCCCAAACGACCCAGGCCCAGGTCGCGTCCCTGGATCATCAGGCCCAACCCGAGAGGAGAGCCCAGTCGAAGGTCCAAGCTAGGCCGATGTGAAGGTGTTCAAAGTTGCAGCTGGAATCTATTTTTTTAATGTTTGGTATTTGATTTAGACTATATTTGGTTTCCTTTTCCTAAGTTATCTCCTTTCCTAAGTTATCTCCTACTTTGATGGCTTAGGATAGTCTTTAAATTGTTTTGGTTTTTCTCATCGTAGGACTCAGTTTTTTTATCATAAAAGTTATAATAAACGATTCCAGCATTCGTTTCTTGTTGTGTTTGATCCGGTCGGGTGGTCAAGCAAAACTGCATCATGGATGCCCTACGTTTTATTGATATAAACCTCAACTATATAAATTATATTGACTGGTACAACATTAAAAGTTGAAATTTGTCATGATTCAGGATTTGAACATGTAAGAAAATTCAATCAAAGAAATGCGGGTATGTAATCCATATCTTCCTTGCAAGCAACAAAAAACAAAAATGCTCCAATTGGAAAAAGAAAAAGACAAAGTAATGAAAGTTGGTCAAGAACTAATGTGTCTTGTGCAGCTAATTGGCAATCCTGGCTTGCTGCAGCTATTTTGCTACTACTACAATAAATAAAAGTCGGTCAAGAACTTGTTCTCAATCAGGTTAACCGTTATTTAACTAATCTTTGTTAAGACCCATTATAAGCCTACTTGACAGCAACTTATCCACTTACTCCTAAAAAATATAAATGAAATCATTAATCCACTTGCTCATCGAGACACCGACCAAACACATTGAAATCATCCGAATTACTAACACATAATCAATCAACAATCAACAAAAAACATCGAACTACAATATACACATAATCAATAAAACAAAAATGAGTCGATAAATCAAAATGAACTAAAGATAGGGAAACTGAAACATATCTCCATGCTTTGAGTGCAAAGAGAGACGATTGAGTGCTAGGGTTAATGTATGGTTCTTGGTTACCAAAATCTATTAAATGAAAACAAACCCATGAATCTGTATGAAATCACAATCTTAATCTTCAAGAACAAAAACCTTGCGTCAGCAATACAATTTACATCAAAAAAGATCGCAAAAACCTTCATGTAACAGAAGGGTTCTTCATAAAACACGTCAAAATTCAGATTACAAGAGGAACATTCTGTAAAGTTTTGAGTAAACATACAACCACATGATATAGGCAACGGAAGCATATTTTAATTTTTTATCATCAATGGTTATACAAACTATCAACCTATATGAATACATGCGTTCTAGATAATTAACTACAAAAGATTGAATCAAGAACACTTACTTGTTTATTGCGATTGTCGAAAACCACAATGATGAATCAAACCTTTGATCTCGCTTCTTGGATGTCAAGGACCAATAGTATGAATCCCTCTAGTGGCTCACACTTAAGAACACCAAAATACCAACAACAGGAAGATGCTTAATCACTAAACCCTAAATTAAGGTTTACGATTTTGGGAGAGGGAGAGGGGAGATCGACGGCTCCAAGAGAGATGGAAAAAAAACTCATTAGGGTTTAACCCCTAACAGTTTATTTACAACCCTCTATTTTACACTTAGCCCCCTTGAACCGATAAGCTTGTTAAAACTATTTTAACCAATTATATAATTAATCTAATTAATTATATTGCAGCTTATCATCAATTGAACTAGTTGCTTTAACTCCCTTTTATTCTTCTGATTGTTTATTTTGGGTCTTAAGGGCAACCCAAAAGGACCCTGCTATTATTAGAAATATTACCAATAGTTAATGACTCTGGACACTATATCCAACAGTCTCCCACTTGGACAAGTTATTAACTCTATGTGGTTTTAACACTTTCAATAATCAGCAGAGAGCAAGCCATCCAATGCAGCTGCCGAACTCTGATAAAGATTCGATCCTAAGATAAGTGATTTAATGTTCCTTTGTTCTACAAGATATCATATGAACTTGAGACATGGATAAATGTCTATCTCATGGATCAAGATTATGTTTCCCGATTTCCGATATGTGTTGAATTCATCTGACTACTCAATTGAACACATCAATTCTAGTCAGGGTTTGGCCAAACACTTAATGTCAACACCAAATCATCGAGGGGCCCATAGATATCGCTTCTCCTGTTTAGGCAGAAGGAACAAATAAACTTTGACTACACAGTTCATTTCTACTCATCATATTATACATGGACATACCCTGTATAGCTGCCAGTTACGGTCAGCGTTGGAGCACACCAAAGCATAACAGAATCCTAGAGCAAAACTCTATGTATCTCCGTTTGAAGAACATAAAATATTATCATCTCATAATTACTCTGACTTAATCCATGAAGTAAACTTTTGAGTGCGGGTTGTTCCAATACCTAAATCACCATTAAGTACTCATGAGCGTTAGTTGCATTCTCTATGCTTCTAACACTCCATGACAGTCTTGAATCACTACTTACTTCTAGGAGTATGACTGACTGTGGAGGTTTAAGTAAATTAATACTCAGGAAGTTGGTTCTAAACATGCAAAACAAAACACGATAATAAATTAAATGTAAATGGACGCAATCCAGCATATATTATAATCTCCATATAATAATCTCCAAATCAAATACAATTTATTACGTTTTTAATGCATCAAACTAACAACTAAAACATTCAAGGTATATTGATAATTCTAACACCTATGGCTTCAGTATGATACTCATGTTTGGGTCGAGTTAATGCTTTCGTGAAAGGATCCGCCGGATTTTCTTCAGTCGGCACTCTACTCACCACGCTCAAAGCAAATGAGACATCAGGTCTAGTACATGTCATGGCATACATGATCGATCCTATAGCAGATGCATATGGAATTCGACTCATTCTGTCCAGTTCTTTACTAGTGCTGGGACATTAATCTTTACTCAATCTTATGCCATGTTGCATGGGCAAATACCCTTTCTTGGATTCACTCATATTGAATTTCTTCAATATCTTATCCAAGTATGTACTTTGGCTAAGTCCAATTAAACGCTTGGTTCTATCTCGATAAATTACATATTCCAAGTATGTATGCTGCATTTCCCAAATCTTTCATAGCGAAACATTTCCCGAGCCAGACCTTTACATCTTGCAACATCGGATTATCGTTTCCTATGAGTAGTATGTCATCAACATACAAGACTAGAAATACAACATTACTCCCACTAGCCTTAACATATACGCAGGACTCATCTTCGCTTCGAGAAAATCCAAACTTTTTGACCTTTTCATGAAAACAAAGATTCCAGCTACGAGACGCTTGTTTAAGTCCAAAAATGGATCTTTCAAGCTTACACATTTTATCTGGATACTCGGTATGTACAAAACCTTCAGGTTGTGCCATATACACATCCTCATCAAGTTTTCCATTGAGGAAAGCGGTTTTTACATCCATTTGCCATATTTCATAATCATGAAATGCAGCTATGGCAAGTAATATCCTGATAGACTTAATCTTTGCTACTGGTGAGAAGGTTTCATCATAATCAATCCCTTGAGTTTGAGTGTAACCTTTCGCAACCAGTCTAGCCTTGAATGTGTGCACATTCCCATCCATGTCGGTCTTCTTTTTGAAGATCCACTTACACCCAACTGTCTTGCGACCTGGTGCATGATCAACCAATTTCCAAACTTGGTTATCGTACATAGATTGAATCTCGCTCTCCATGGCCTCTTTCCACTTGGCAGCCTCAGGGCCTGCGATCGCTTCCTTGTAATTGGATGGCTCATCCGCACTATCAAATGTTTTGTCATTGACTAGTGTATCTCCTTCCTTTGTAATATGAAAACCATAATAAAAATCAAGAGATTGATTAGCTCTACTATCTCTACTAGTTCTGCGAAGAGGTGGTGGAGGTATGTCAGTTTCCTCAACAGGTGGTTCAACCTCATGTTGAGGGCTAGTGTCAACTATAGGTTCATTATTGGTTGTTTCTTGAATTTTTTCAAGATCAATATTGCTCCCACTATCCTCTTTGGAAATGAGCTTCCTTTCTTGGAAGACTCCCCTTCTAGCTACAAACACTTTGTTCTCAAAAGGTTTGTAAAATATATATCCAAAGGATTTGTAGGGATAACCAATGAACCGACACTTCTCTGCTCTAGGTTCTACCTTGTCGTTAGTTTCGCGCCGAACGAAGACTTCACAACCCCAGACCTTTATATGTGCTAACGAGGGACGAGTCCCAGTCCACATTTCAGAGGGTGTCTTTGCAACCTTCTTAGTTGGAACGAGGTTTAAGATATGAGCTGCAGTTTCTAAGGCATAGCCCCAGAACGATATTGGAAGTGTAGCTCGACTCATCATTGACCGAACCATATCAAGTAGCGTTCGATTTCTTCTCTCAGCAACACCATTGAGTTGTGGTGTTCTGGGAGGAGATAATTGCGAAACTATTCCACAATCCCTTAGATAGTCGTAGAATTCATGACTCAAGTATTCTCCACCCCTGTCGGACCGGAGCAGCTTGATCTTCTTGCCCAGTTGGTTTTCTACTTCATTTTTTAATCCTTTGAACACTTCAAAGGTGTCCGACTTGTTTTTCATCAAATAGATAAATCCATATCTACTGAAATTGTCAGTAAAGGTAACAAAGTATCTCTCACCGTTTCTCGTGGCAGATCTGAATGGTCCACATACATCTGTGTGGATTAAGTCCAACAGATCCTTACCCCTTTCCATTTTTCCTTTTAAATGTGCTTTTGTCATCTTGCCAAGTAAGCAAGACTCGCATTCTCCATCCGACTTTAAGCTAAATGGTTCCAAGATCCCATCCGATTGGAGCTTGGCGATGCATTTCTTGTTTATGTGGCCAAGACGATGATGCCATAACAACGATTTATCCAATTCACTATTGGAGGAACCAACATTTAGAGTTAAGTTATTATTATTTCTACCAACACAAATCACACTTTCATACACACCATTACAAGGATAGGCTTTAAAATAAAAACAACCATGTTTATAAACCAAAATGCAACCATTATTATTATCAAATTGAAATTCAAAACCATCCTTGTACAATGCATGAAAAGAAATAATGTTTCGAGCCATTTCTGGCGAGTAGCAACAATCTAATAACTTTATTGAAAAACCACTACTAAGCATGAGCTCAAAATCTCCAATCTTGGTAACAGCGGCAGTCATCCTGTTTCCCATGATCAGATTCAGCTCCCCATGCTTCAACGTTCTACTTCCCTTTAGTCCCTGGAAATTAGAGCAAATGTGAGTACCACATCCCGTATCAAGGACCCAAGAGTTAGAAATCGAAGTACTATGGAGTTCAATTGTAAAAATACCTGAGGTGCCACACCCTTTGACCTTGTTCATTTTCAAGTCCTCCAGATATTTGGGCAGCTTCTCTTCCAATGGCCCCTTTCTTGACAGTAAAAGCATATGGCCTCTTTAGGGTCACTTATGGGCGGTATGTCAGAAGAATCAGTTTTTCTCTTAAGGCCTTTGTTGCGAGGAACAACTTTAGCCTTTCCCTTCCCTTTGGGATGAGAAACTTTCTTCTTCTTACAGCCACCTTCCCTAATGGCCAGGACAGGAGCATTTGAGTGAGCACTTTGGGTCTTACCCATACTTGCTTCAGCAGATCTCAACATGCCATGGAGCTCCATCAAGGTCTTGTCCATATTGTTCATATTGAAGTTCACTATGAACTGTTTATATGCCCCACTAAGAGAGTTTAACACCATGTCAATGGCAAGCTCTCTTGGGAAATCGACACCTAGATTGCCTAACCTGTCAATGTACGCTTTCATCTTTTGCACATGCGCACATACAGGGGCACCGTCCTGTTGCTTACATTCCATAAGCGATTTTACGACTTGGAACCTTTCTTGCCTCGCTTGCTCCTGAAACATTTCACGAAGCTACTCATTTAGTTCAAACGCCCCCATGTTCTCGAAACTCTTTTGAAGTTCCGGGGACATGGACGCCAACATGAGACACGCGACTTTTGTGGATTCCGCGAATTGCTTATTGTATTCAGTTACTGCTTCAGGGCTTGCATCATCATTAAGTATAGGAAGATCCTCGTCGAGCAAATACTCTTTGTCTTCGTACCTCAAGGCAATTCTCATGGCACGAATCCAATCCAAGTAATTTGGCCCAGTCAACTTATCTTTACTTAGGATAGAGAGTAACGTAAGGTTGGATGTTGAGTGAGTAGGAGGAGGAGGAGGAATATTTTCAGCCATCTGTAGATATAGTTTTATTTTAGTTAGTTTGAAATTTAACCTTTAAAAACAATTATCCAAAATTATTTAACAAGGCTAGGATCCATATTTTACTCTATGATGTTAAAAGGGATGCCGTAATCACATCATAAAGTTATTTAGGTAAACAAATGCTATTTGTTAATTTCATTCACTATGAAACTCCTAGTTCTTTTGAGATTCATCGACTTATGTCAATGGCATGTTAATCTCGACTATGCTTATCTTCTATTTGTGACTGGGATGCCGAGGATCACAAACTAGATGGTGAATCGACCATGCAAGAACACATGGACCCCTCGGCTCAAGTACGCTTGAGAATCACGAGCGCCACATCATTTTCGACTATAGTTTCACATTAACGTGCCGGCAAACCGCACACGCTCCGTTAACAAACTATAAGAATATGTGTGTTCTTTTCATGAGTAGCATAAGACTTTCACATTTCTTAGTATATCTAAACGGGATTTTGTTTTTATACTTCATAGTTAATACTTTTAACTTGTCACATTGACCTATCAAACCTTTTCGGTAATTCCACTAGTCCACACAAGAGGCGGTGAGCATGGTAACGCGGGGCGTTTTAAAAACCATTGACTCATTCATCAACCATATTATAGGTAACCTCCTTAAACCCCCTTAGAGTGCTTATAGTGAGTACGCCTAGTCTCGGTTTGACTATCAATGTATAATTTAATTTTATATATATAATTAAGGTCTAATATATATATATATAAATAAATTGAATGGAATTTTAAACAATTTAAAATTATGATTATCTAATTAATTCTAATTAACCATGTGAGGGCACATTTAATAATTAATATAATCGTTTCCATAATTAATTCCAATTAAACATGTGAGGACGCATGCTAATAATTAATGTAAATAAGATAAGATAATTTGTAAGATTATCTATTCAATATTTGCCAAAATTGTTTATTGTTGTGTTTTAGGCAAGTTAGGAAACTAGCCAAAAACAATTAGGGTATAACATTGCATAAAAAAAGACTACCCTATACCCTTTAGGGATTTCGATAAAACTTAATCGCTAATAATACAAACCTTTTATGCAAGTAAAAAATTAGTTTCCAAAAATTATGTTTTGAGGTTATGACCATGAAACCCTAACTTAGGGATTAAGCAATCCAATGGCCACAAAATTTTGAAATCGATTTTTTTTAAACCTCAAACCCAAAATTTCGAAAAACCCTAATCCAACATAAACAGTTTTGCAAATCAAATTGAAACACTTTTGAGATAATATCTAAGAACAATGGCTCTGATACCACTGTAAGGTTTTGAGTAAACATACAACCACATGATATAGGCAACGGAAGCATATTTTAATTTTTTTATCATCAATGGTTATACAAACTATCAACCTATATGAATACATGCGTTCTAGATAATTAACTACAAAAGATTGAATCAAGAACACTTACGTGTTTATTGCGATTGTCGAAAACCACAATGATGAATCAAACATTTGATCTCGCTTCTTGGATGTCAAGGACCAATAGTATGAATCCCTCTAGTGGCTCACACTTAAGAACACCATAATACCAACAACAGGAAGATGCTTAATCACTAAACCCTAAATTAGGGTTTACGATTTTGGGAGAGGGAGAGGGGAGATCGACAGCTCCAAGAGAGATGGAAAAAAACTCATTAGGGTTTAACCCCTAGCAGTTTATTTATAACCCTCTATTTTACACTTAGCCCCCTTGAACCGATAAGCTTGTTAAAACTATTTTAACCAATTAGTCCCTGCACTTTATATAGTTAATCTAATTAATTATATTGCAGCTTATCATCAATTGAACTAATTGCTTTAACTCCCTTTTATTCTTCTGATTGTTTATTTTAGGTCTTAAGGGCAACCCAAAAGGACCCTGCTATTATTAGAAATATTACCAATAGTTAATGACTCTGGACACTATATCCAACACATTCATCTGGTAGTCAATCAAAATCGAAAATAACATGAACCCCACAACGAAAATGGAATTATTTGTACGAAACACTAATGGGAAATACTCGAAACAGACCTGGCGAAGAAGGCAAAGGGGAAAGAGGATGAATCTGCTGGTAGATAAAGCCAAAAGCATAGAGAATAAATACAACTCATAAAAGATAAAAAGGATTATAAACAGATCAAGTGGTCAACCTACTTCTTCCCTAAATTGAAAAGAAACAGTAGATACCCATATCCAGTTTTGTCTATTCATATCAACAACGTAATTAGAAATTGATTTCAGTAGGTATCGATAGAAAGCAAACAGAAGTAGAGAAATTTGATAGCAAACCGAAATTCGACCCCAAGAAAGCAAACTAAAATTGAAATGGATTTCAGTAACGATTATAACAAATCGAAGAACCCTAGCGATGATAACAACTTTTGGAGAAAAGATGAAGAACCTTACTTATATGCAACGTTGTGAAGAAAAAAGATGGAGGGGGGGTTACCTCTTCATCTTGGGAGACAACAAGTATTAGGTAGAAGGAAGCACGTTTTCGGTTCTCCATTTCAGGAAGAAAGCATGGGCTGAAACCTAAAATAAGAGGAAAGCATGGGTTGAGACGTAAAAGAAGGAAAGCATGGGTTGAGGTTGAGCGCCTGATTGTGTATGGTCCTATTTTTAAGAGTAAATTACGGATTTGGTCCTGTGGTTTTCTGAAATTTTGGATTGGGTCCCTCTAAGGAATTAAGTACAGATTAGATCACCGTGGTTTCAATTTTGTTTCGGATCAGGTCCCTCCATATAACTCTGTTTAACTGAAGTCCGTTAAACCCATCACGTGCTCCTCAAGTGAGAGGGGTATTTATGTCATTAAAAAAACTTTTTATTAATTCATTTTTCTTTTTTATCCTTTATGCTATTGGTTATGTTGAACCCTGCATCATGCTGTACGCTCCCATAATGGCCGTTTGACATTCGAAACCAGTGAGATCTCCTTGGCCAAAAGATACTCTTGTGCATATGAAGATACACTCTTTTCTACCGGTAGCACAGTCGGACGACGGGCCTCTATTCTTGAAACAATCATCTTCAGATGATCAATTTCCTGTTGTAGTAAGGTTTCAATGGAAGCAAGATGATTATGAGACCTCTGATACTCCAGTGCTCCTCCTAAAATAAGCAATCGTGGGTTTTTGTAACATGAGATATGGTTGACTACTTTCATACAAATAAGCAGGTTATAATTGATTTCTATTTCGATATCTATTTTAATTTCGATTTCGATTTCATTCTCGTTTGTTGATTGTGCGTTGTATATATTAGAAATCGATAAACCCTAACCCTTAAATCCCCAAATCTTGTGCGATTCATAATTCTTAAAGTTATATTTGGATGCAACAATGTCATTGAATTGAAACTTCTGTCAATATATATATATATATATGACAGAGACATGATCTATATAAGCAACATATCATAATTTCCACAGGACAACTACAAGGAGAAACTAGTTTATGTAAACTTATTTTGGTGTGAGTAGTTATCGAAGAAACATGCATCTATGTCCATCAAAATCACAAAATCTTACTGGCACATCCATTCTCTTATATCTCATTAGCTTTCTACCAAACGGTAGTTGTCATGCTATCGCATCAGCTATTATTGTGGCTTCTACAATTGCATTGATTTCTTTCTGTTGTTAAGTTGCTACATATTTGCTTTGTTAAACTTCATTCATTCAATTAATTGGTATCATGATTTTCGGTTACTTGGTTAACTTTTATTTCTGCCAATGTTATATATGTTTCAAACTTGTACAGGCTAATGCAGAAGCAGATACATTTTTATTGCTTCGTTAAGTTATTAAGTGGGTTTCAAGATGGATCACACTCTTATTGTCCATATTTGGTTTTTGGGTTGATGAGGGGGAAATCAAGGTTGTGTTTTCAACTATTCATGCCATGCTTGATCAGGGATGCAAGAATTGAGTAGCGAGAATGCCATTGACATTTTATTTCCCTATATACATTCCAAGAATTGCTCTTTTGCTATCTAAATAGAAATTGAACTGATTTTTTCTTTCCTCTGAATTTTGGTGAACATTATTGCTCGTTGGATATCACTTTACTGGATCTTCTTTGGAACAAGTCGTATCTGGATTTCACTTGTTGGATCTTCTTTGGAACAAGTATTGGGTCAAAGAAATGAACTTGAAGCATCAATCAAAGGAAGAACTTGAAGCATCAATCAAAACAATGAAGAAAGAAGTTCATACATGGAAGATTATTACGTGTTTCAGTTGGATTTTTTTGTTCAACCGTTGTTTATTAGTCGACCTAAAATGGTTCAATAGGTTATTTTGAGTTTAAGGTTTACGTTAGTTTATCTTGAATGACTATATTGGGAATTATGTAACGTTGCTATTTCTTTTATGAAAATTCTAGTTTATAAATACTTTGTTCATTGGTTTTACGCTTGTTTTGGGAATTATGGTTATACACATCCTGTTCACAAACTCTGTTTCTACATGTACAATGTGCAGCCCCAACATGTGTTTTTGCAAATTCGTCCAAAACCAACAGATGTGCAGCAAATGTGTTTCCTAAATCTGTCCAACTGCACAGAGTTGTCCAAAATCAGATTCTATGCAAAAGCAGAAATCCAAACCTGTATGTCTCAGTTCTCACCTCTTATCCTACTTATAAGTGGGACCATAGTTATAAATGGGATATAGTGAATTCGTCCAAAACAACAATATCTTAGGGGTCATGTACCAAACGCTTCCCCGGGTAAGCGCTTACCAAGTCATATTACATTACCAAATGAATTTGGCAAGGACCGAGAATCTTACCCGGTAAGTGAGTGCGACGATTCTTAGCATGGTTAGTGTTTACCGGGTAAGTTGTTGCATACGAATACCAATTTGTGTATATATTGGTTTTGGACAAATTTTGCAAAAAAGGGTTTAAAACAGATGCATAAACATGTGCAAAAACAGGTTTTTTGAGTTTGCTGCTCATGCTGGAATCTTGGACAGATTGTGCAAAAAAAGCGCAAATAGATTGTGAATTTGTGGATAGTTTTATGCAAATAGATGTGTAACAGATAGATGGTGCATGTACAAAAATCGATTGTGCAAAAAACATATTTCACTATACCAATGGTGCCTGCCACTACCTGTTAACACATATATTCCAATCTACAGAGATCATATATTTGGAAAATGCAAGAGTTCCATGGATTGACTCAAGTGTAGAAAATGGGAAACATGCAATTACCACAATTCCCATCTTAGGATATGATTGCAACCTTTTCTTGATCAACTTTTCAAAAGCTAAATTACTTATTTTCCATCAATAAGAATTATGGATGCTATTGTTTTTGTTCAAAAAATTCTTCATTAGTGGTTTACATCATGCCGTGTGATGTTCCCTTTAGTTTATCCCAAAAGATTCTGTAAATCCACATTGAACTACCTGTGTGTGTAAACCATAATTATTCCAATGGATTCCATAACTCCATATATATTGAACAAACATATGTATTTCTAGGAAATAACAACATTGAAAATGAGAATCAATCATCATCAATATATATATATATATATATATATTAAAAGAGAAAACCACAAAAGATGATGTGGCATCCTAAGATTTGAGAATTCCCCATTTCTTGAATTGTGGTTGATTTTCATCATCCCACATTGGTGGAAAGATGAAGGTTTTGAACCATGGAGTGGCTATAAGAAAGGAGGAGTGGATACTTTTGTGTCAACTCATGTGGTTGGCTCATTTAGCTTACCCTACATTTGCATCATCCCACATTGATGAGAAGATGCAAGTTCTAAAGTATGAAGTGTGTATAAGAAATAAGGATGAATGTTTTTGTGTCAACTTATGTGGTTGGCTCAATTTAGTCTACCTTATTTTTGCAAAACAAACTTTATATATATAATCATCAATATCAATCAATGTATCAATCATCAATATATAATTTAAAAGAGAAAACCACAAAAGATGATGTGGCATCCTAAGATTTGAGAATTCTCCATTTCTTGAATTGTGGTTGAGTTTCATCATCCCACATTAATGGAAAGATGAAAGTTTTGACCATGAAGTGGCTATAACAAAGGAGGAGTGGATACTTTTGTGTCAACTCACGTGGTTGGCTCATTTAGTTTACCCTACATTTGCATCATCCCACATTGATGAGAAGATGCAATTTCTAAAGTATGAAGTGTGTATATGAAATTCCCCATTTCTTGAATTGTGGTTAAGTTTCATCATCCCACATTGGTGGAAAGATGAAAGTTTTGAACCATGAAGTGGCTATAACAAATGAGGAGTGGATACTTTTGTGTCAACTCATGTGGTTGGCTCATTTAGCTTACCCTACATTTGCATCATCCCACATTGATGAGAAGATCAATTTCTAAAGTATGAAGTGTGTATATGAAATAAGGGGTGAATGTTTTTGTGTCAACTCATCAATAAATAAATAAATATATTAAAAGAGAAAACCACAAAAGATGATGTGGCATCCTAAGATTTGAGAATTCTCCATTTCTTGAATTGTGGTTGAGTTTCATCATCCCACATTGGTGGAAAGATGAAAGTTTTTTGAACCATGAAGTGGCTATAAGAAAGGAGGAGTGGATACTTTTGTGTCAACTCATGTGGTTGGCTCATTTAGCTTACCCTACATTTGCATCATCCCACATTGATGAGAAGATGCAAGTTCTAAAGTATGAAGTGTGTATAAGAAATAAGGGGTGAATGTTTTTGTGTCAACTCATGTGGTTGGCTCAATTTAGTCTACCTTATTTTTGCAAAACAAACTTTATATATATAACAAATAATTAAAATAATATTTTTTTGATAACTAATAAAGTTTCATTTTACATTACCCTAATAAATTAATATATCAATATATATATATATATATATATATATATATATAAGGAACAACTACAAATAGTGACTTGGCACCATGAGGTTTGAGTATTCCTCAAATCTTTAAATATGGTTGAGCTTCATCATTGGTGGGAAGATTATTATTTGAAAGAAGGTAGTGAAGATATATAAAAGAATGATGAAAGGTTTTGAAATCGATAATCGTGGTTAGAATCATAATATACCAAATGGTAAAATCAATCAATCAATCAATCAATATATCAATATATATATTAAAAGAGAAAACCACAAAAGATTATGTGGCATCCTAAGATTTGAGAATTCCTCATTTCTTGAATTGTGGTTGAGTTTCATCATTCCACATTGGTGAAAATATGAAAGTTTTGAACTATGAAGTGGCTATAAGAAGGGAGGAGTGGATACTTTTGTGTCAACTCATGTGGTTGGCTCATTTTGCTTACCCTACATTTGCATCATCCCACATTGATGAGAAGATGCAAGTTTTAAAGTATGAAGTGTGTATATGAAATAAGGGGTGAATGTTTTTGTGTCAACTCATATGGTTGGCTCAATTTAGTCTACCTTATTTTTGCAAAACAAACTTTATATATATAACAAATAATTAAAATAATATTTTTGTGATAACTAATAAAGTTTCATTTTACACTACCCCAATAAATTAATATATCAATATATATATATATATATATATATCATCACTAAATATATATCAATATATCAATATATATATTAAAAGAGAAAACCACAAAAGATGATGTGGAATTCTAAGATTTGAGAATTCCTCATTTCTTGAATTGTGGTTAAGTTTCATCATCCCACATTGGTGGAAAGATGAAAGTTTTGAACTATGAAGTGGCTATAAGAAAGGAGGAGTGGATACTTTTGTGTCAACTCATGTGGTTGGCTCATTTAGCTTACCTTACATTTGCATCATCCCACATTGATGAGAAGATGCAAGTTCTAAAGTATGAAGTGTGTATATGAAATAAGGGGTGAATGTTTTTGTGTCAACTCATGTGGTTGGCTCAATTTAGTCTACCTTATTTTTGCAAAACAAACTTTATATATATAACAAATAATTAAAATAATATTTTTGTGATAACTAATAAAGTTTCATTTTACACTACCCCAATAAATTAAGGGAAATTAATTAAAATACCCCAACATTGAAAGTGACTTACCAAAGTACCCCAAAAAATTTACTTCTTACCGAAATGCCCTCTTTTTCCGCGATAGGATCCCGCGATAGCGGGCAGGGACTGAAAGTGTAAAATTTTGCAAGATTATTTACACTTTCAGTCCCCATCGCGGGCCATCGCGGGCCGCGTTTGAGCCATCGCGGGCCTCGATCGCGGGGGCCAGGGACTGAAAGTGTAAATATTTCTTGCAAAAAATTTCACAATTGGTCCCTGTCCGCGATCGCGGGATCCTATCGCGGAAAAAGAGGGCTTTCGGTAAGAATTTTTTTTTTTTGGTACTTTGGTAAGTCACTTTCAATGTTGGGGTATTTTAATTAATTTCCCATAAATTAATATATCAATATATATATAAGGAACAACTACAAAGAGTGATTTGACACCATGAGGTTTGAGTATTCCTCAAATCTTTAAATATGGTTGAGTTTCGTCATTGGTGGGAATATTATTATTTGGAAAAAGGTAGTGAAGATATATAAAAGAATGATGAAAGGTTTTGAAATCGATAATCGTGGTTAGAATCATAATATACCAAATGGTAAAAATATAGTGCAAAATTAAAATATAAACCAATGTTGGTGAATTGGGACCATGAGGTTTGAGTATTTCTCAATTTTTTTAATAAGGTTAAGGTTTATCATTTTCCTTTGTTGGTAATATGATAGTTTGAAAGAAAATTATGGTATAAAAATAGAGATGTAAGGTTTTGAAATCTATTACCATTGTTGGAGTAAAAACCAATATAAAAGAATGACATAAGATTTTGAAATCTATAACCATGATTGGAATCATAACTTAAAAAAGCAACCACAAAGAGTGACTTGGAACCATGGGATTTGAGTAATCCTCAAATCTTGAAATGTGGTTGAGTTTCATCATCCCACATTGGTGAAGAAATGAAAATTTTGAAGTAGCAAGTGGCTATAAGAAATGAAGGGTGAATGTTTTTTTGTGTCAATTAACGTGGTTGGCTCAATTTGGTTTACCCTACTTTTGCATCATCCCAATTGGTTACAAGATGCAAGTTTTGAAGCATGAAGTGTGTATAGAAAAAAAGGGGTGATTGTTTTTGTGTCTACTCAATACCCATGTGGTTGGTTCAATTTAGTCTACCTTATTTTTGCAAAAAAAAATGTATATATATATATATATAACAAATAATTAAAATAATATTTTTGTGATAACTAATAAAGTTCACTCATTTTACATTATCCCAATCAATTATGTAACACCCCAAATTTCCATGATCAAAGTTATGTTATAATTTGATATCGAAGGATTTAAAGTGTAATTGACCAAAGTTTAACCTATTTGTGAATATTGAAACTTTGGGGGTTGGTTTTGTTATTTGTTGATAGTTTTGGATATTTAAAGGGAGAGGCGGTTGAATTGAGATTTTTATCTCAATTGCCGATTTTTTAAGTCGGTTTCCAGAGAAAATCGAGAGAGAAAGAGAAAGAGAAGTCTGGATTTGATTAGGTATTGTTCGATGGTGTGAAAGATTGGATTTATGAATCGATTGAGCTTGGCAGACTCTGAGTACGAACTCTCAATTAGGTGAGTTCATTCTTATTAAAAAGTATGTTTTTACATATCAAAAGTGATTTGCTAAATTGGAATTTGTTTTATTGAACCTATGTACATGTTAAAAGGATTGGTACATGTGATTTAAAGAACAGAGTAGGAAGTGTAAGTAATCAGACTGGAAATCACACGAAGTCCGGAAGATGACTTTTCCAGTACTTCCGGATTTGGGTATCGGATTCCGGAAGATTTTGAAATTCATAACAATGATTGGAATCATAACCATGATTAGAATCATAACCAAACAAATGTAAAGAAAAATAGTGCAAAATTTAAAGTGAACCAAGGATGATGACTTGGAACTATGAGATTTTTTTGTTTCTTAAATCTTAAAGTAAGGTTGAGTTTTATCATCATACATTGGTGAGAATATGATAACTTGGAAGAATATGATAAGCATTAGAAAAGAGATAGAAGGTTTGAAATCTATAACCATGGTTGGAATCAAAGTCAACCAAATGGTAAATATTATAGTGTAAATGGTGAATACTAAGTGCCAAATTTGGTGAGAAACGTGAGAAGTGGTTATCAACCGTTGGATGAGAAATAGACGAACATTAGGATGAGATGCAGCAAGATAAGATGCACCGGATAAATTTTCTTTTAAGCCACAATTCATGGGAGAGTATTTGATTAAAAATGATCAACGGTTTAAAAGTACTTATCACACTTCTCACCAAAAATTACACTTCTCACCTGATCTAATGCGCGCGCACACACACACACATATATAATGATGACTTACGTTTCATTTTAACTCAATTGATTATCTTTACAATATTTTTTTATTATCGCGCAAGGCGCGGGCCTAACACTAGTTTTCATTAATGAAATACAAGATTACATAATTCCCAAAGATTTTCATTAAACAAAAACTAACTTAAATCATAAACCCAGTATAACCTATTAAACCATTTTAGGTCAACTAAGAAACACTAAAATGATAAAAGAACATCTAGCTGAAACACATAATAATCTTCCATGTACCAACTTTCTTTTTCATGGCTTTGATTGATGCTTCAAGTTCTTGTCTGGATGTTTCGAGTTCTTGCCACACTGTTTAGAAATTAGATGCAGCCTGATTAGGTCAAAAAACCTTTCATTTTCCAAACTCTAATTAGAACCTTACACGGAGAAAAAGATGAAGAAAAATGAAAGGAGTTGTCGTCGATGGGAAATTCCTTGAGGAGAGGGAAGAAGAAGGAGATGACTAAAATCAAAGGACCGACTTTTGACTATTGGTCTCTGGTTCTACGCTTCCATATCAAATAAGAGTGGATGATTAAAAATTATTAAAAAATAGGGGTTTTCGAAATGACATAAATGCCCCTCACGTGGGGGGGCATGTGAGGGAGGGTTAACGACAGTTAATTAAATGTAGTTAATGAGGGACGTAATTCGCAACAAAGCTTAAACCACGATGACCATGACTTAATTAATTCGTTAGAGGGACCCAATCCAAAATTTTAAAGAACCACAGGGACCAAATCTGTAATTTACTCTTAAATTTATTATATCAATGACTTGTACATTATGCATTAAATATTGTAATTAAGAGTTTTTCAAGTTTCATGCTTTAAAGAGAGGTACCTTATGCTTAAAGGGTTGTCTTTAAGTGATAAACGCGTTTTCTCTATATATTTTTACGTCAAATTTCTCTAAAATTAGCGCTATTTAAATGAATAAAATACCCTTTTTTTATATTGAGTTTTAATTTTATTATTTGTAAGTAAATAAAAAGTGAAGGAGGAAAGAAATACAAATTGAAAAAAAATATAATTAACTAAGTTATATATGTATGTTATGATTAAAGAAAAGAAAAAAATAATAATTAATTATTTTTGGTCCTTGTGATTTCGTGACAGAAAAAAAAAGAAAAAAAAAGAAGAATTTAAGTTTTGGTTTTTGTGTTTGTTACCCAAAGTTGAGTTCATTTTCGTTTATATAGTTTTTAAACTCATTTTTAGATTTCGTATGTTAATTTCTTGCGCAAATCAACCCCCCAATTTCGTAGTTACTTTTAAGTAAACAAATTCCGTACTTGTTGATTCGGTATAAAATAGGTTAGAATCGAGTCCCTGTGGATTCGACCCAACTTACCACTTTTGCAATTTTTGTTGTAAAAACGTGTTAATTTGGAATTTATTATTTGGTGGACTCGGCATCCGTCAAATTTTTGGCGCCGTTGCCGGGGACTCGGTATTTCTAACGGTTTATGCCTAGATCTTCACGTACAGGTACACCTATTCCAATAAATTTTGAAATCGAACGGACCGCTAAAAGACTAAGGAAACAAGCCAAGCTTCGGAAGAAGTTAGGTGAGGGACCTTCGTCACCCGGGGTAAATATCTGGAAAGATATTAACCTATCAAGCGATTCGGGCGAAGAAAAAGAAGAAAACCCAAAAATAGTAGTTGAAGAGCCGACAACGGAATCTGAAGAAGAGGAGGAGAAAGAGTCGGAGGTCAATATGGGTGACGCGGAGTAGACACTTCATCAGTTAGCAACCCAAGATGTTGCTCAGACTCCTATTTGCATCAGGTATCTGACAGGTAATCAAAATTTCGTTCTTAAGACTGGCTTGGTCCATCTCTTACCCACCTATCACGGGTTAGAGAACGAGGACCCCAATAAGCACTTAAAACAGTTCCATATAGTTTGTCTTAGTATGAAACCAAGTGAGGTTACGGAGGACCTTATAAAGTTAAAGGCATTCCCTTTTTCTTTAAAGGACCGTGCGACGGATTGGTTGTACTCGTTACCCCCCGATTCGGTAACGCCGTGGAACCAAATGGCGAGGCTCTTTTTAGACAAAATTTTTCTCGCCTCCCGAGCCGCTAACCTCCGTAGAGAGATATGTAGCATTAAGCAACGAGATGTTGAGACTCTCCACGAGTATTGGGAGAGATTCAAACATCTTTGTGTGAGTTGTCCACAACATGGAATCTCGGAGCAATTGCTTTTGCAATATTTCTATGAGGGTCTCTTGCCTATGGATAGAAAAATGGTCGACGCCGCAAGTGGCGGTGCCATGTTTAACAAGACCCCGACCGAGGTTAGAGCACTAATCACTACCATGGCCGAAAATTCCCAACATTTTAGTGTGAGGAGTGATATGAGGAGAGAGCCACAAAAAGCCAATGAGGTAAATGTTGCGAGCATTGAGAGTCGTTTATTTGATCTTACTAACTTGGTTAAGCAGCTTGTGGTTAGCAAATAACAGGTAAAAGCTTGTGGGATATGTTTGGCGACCGGCCATCCAACCGACGCGTGCCCACAACTTCAAGAAGATGTGTTGGTGACGGCCGAGGACGTGAACGCCATAGGAGGTTTTCAAGGTCAGCCACAACAACAACAAAGGTATTTTAATAACAATTTCGGCAACCAAAGACCTCCTCAATTCCAGAATTTTGTGCAAAGGCCGTCACAACAACAATTCCAGCAAAGAGCACCCTTCAATCCGAATCAAGCTACTTCAAGTAGCTCAAGTATGTCTCTTGAGGACATTGTTAAAAACTTGGCCAGTAACACTCTTCAATTCCAACAGAAAACGGAGGCAAGCATTCAAAATTTGGGAGCTCAAATGACACAACTTGCCACTTCCGTGAGCCGGTTGGAATCACAAGGAAAGCTACCCTCCCAAACGGAGACAAACCCAAAGCAAAATGTTAGTGCAATAGTTTTGAGGAGCAGAAAGGAGCTTGAAGAGCCAAAGCTAGTGAAGAGTAAAGAAGTGGAGAAAGAGAAAGAAGTAAGTCTAAAGCCGGTGCAAAGCGAGAAACAACCTGAACCCACTGTTGAGGTAAGTGAGAAAACAAAGGTAATTCCGCCTCCCTTTCCTACACGCTTTCAAATGTCCAACAAAGTTAAAGAGGAAAAAGAGATTTTAGAGACTTTTAGGAAGGTTGAGGTGAATATACCTCTTTTAGATGCAATCAAGCAAGTCCCTCGTTATGCTAAGTTTTTGAAAGAATTGTGCACTAATAAACGAAAACTTAGGGGTAACGAGACGATTAACATGAGTAAAAATGTGTCCGCCGTGCTTCAAAAGAAGTTACCCCCAAAGTGCAAAGATCCCGGTGTTTTCACCATTCCTTGCAAATTGGGGAATGTGACGGTCAATAGGGCTATGCTTGATTTGGGTGCATCTATCAATGTGATGCCATATTCTATCTTCGAGACTTTAAATGTAGGTCCCTTACAAGAAACCGGGGTGGTCATTCAATTGGCCGATAGGTCCATAGTACACCCAAAAGGTGTATTAGAGGATTTATTGGTTCAAGTGAATGAACTTGTTTTCCCCGCGGATTTTTATGTCATTGATATGGAGGAGGATTCTCATCCGAAATCCGCGTCCATTTTGTTAGGGAGGCCCTTTTTGAAAACTTCGAGAACAAAGATAGATGTTCACAATGGCACATTTTCCATGGAATTCGATGGTAACATCATTCATTTTAATATCTATGAAGCCATGCGTTTTCCAAGTGATGTATCATCTCTTTGTGCCATAGATATTATTGAACCTATCTCTCAAAAGTTGTTTGAACTAACCCATTTTGATGCTTTAGATTCAACTTTGAGTAGATCTTTAGACGAAGCGGGAGTGACTAAACTCATGAAGAGGATTGAGCTCGGACCCGAGTTTCACGAGCTAGTAGCTTCCATGGATCAAAAGAAAACAGCGAGGTATGATATTGCTAAAATTTCTTTACCACCGTCTAACACAAAGCTACTCCCTTCTATTTTGCAGGCACCCGAATTGGAGTTAAAGAAACTTCCCGATCATCTCAAGTATGCCTATCTAGAAGAAGGAGAGAAGCTACCGGTGATCATTTCGAGTAGCCTAGACACATCTGAGGAGAAGAAGCTCATAGACGTGCTCAAAAGATACAAAGAAGCCATCGGGTGGACGATAGTCGACATAAAAGGCTTGAGTCCATCCACTTGCATGCATAAGATTTTGATGGAGGACGATTTCAAGCCGTTTCGTGAGGCTCAAAGGAGGTTGAATCCACCTATGATGGATGTTGTGAAGAAGGAGATTCAAAAGCTACTCGATGCGGATATGATTTTTGCTATTTCCGATAGCAAATGGGTGAGTCCGATACAAGTTTTCCCAAAGAAGGCCGGAGTGACGGTAGTGGAGAATTCTGATGGTGTGATGGTCCCGAAAAGAGTGCAAAGTGGTTGGAGGGTATGCATCGATTACCGGCGGTTGAACGCGTCAACCCGAAAAGATCACTTCCCTCTGCCGTTTATCGATCAGATGCTCAAAAGATTGGCAGGTAAGTCCCATTACTGTTGTTTAGATGGTTTTTCTGGTTTTCACCAAATTCCCGTTGCACCAGAAGATCAAGAGAAAACCACATTTACATGTCCTTTCGGCACTTTTGCTTATCGCCGAATGCCCTTTGGCCTATGCAATGCACCGGCTACTTTTCAGCGGTGTATGATGAGTATTTTCTCCGAATTTGTTGAAAACATCATTGAAGTTTTCATGGACGATTTTACCGTCTATGGAAACTCCTTTGATGAGTGTTTAGAAAATCTCACAAAAATCCTTCAAAGATGCATAGAGACCAACTTGGTTTTAAATTACGAAAAATGTCATTTTATGGTAAACCAAGGGCTTATTTTAGGACATATCATTTCTAGTAAGGGTATTGAAGTAGACAAAGCTAAAATAGATGTTATCAAAAGCTTACCCTACCCCACTTCGGTGAGGGAAGTCCGGTCATTTTTGGGTCATGCAGGTTTCTATAGGCGCTTCATCAAGGATTTCTCGCGCATTACCCGACCGATGTGCAATCTACTTCAAAAGGATCTGGAGTTCAAGTTCGATGAGAAATGCAAGGAAGCTTTTGATAAGCTTAAGGATATGCTCACATCCGCCCCGATCATGAAACCACCTAATTGGGACCTTCCCTTCGAGATTATGTGTGATGCGAGCAACTACGCTATTGGAGCGGTACTCGGGCAAAGGGTTGGAAGGGACCCACATGTTATTTATTATGCCTCGAGGACCCTCGATAGCGCGCAAGCAAACTACTCCACTACGGAGAAGGAATTGCTTGCGGATGTCTTTGCTTTGGAAAAATTTCGTCAATATCTCTTAGGTACTAAAGTTATTGTTTTTACAGATCATGCGGCGTTGCGGTATTTGATGACAAAGAAAGACGCCAAGCCAAGGCTCATCCGATGGATCTTGTTGCTCCAAGAGTTCAACTTGGAGATTAGAGACAAAAGTGGAGCACAAAATCTAGTGGCGGATCACTTGAGCCGGATCGTCTCCAACGAAACGCCACTACCGCTAGAAGACAAGTTCCCGGATGAGCATCTTTTCGAGGTCAAGACCGCGGTTCCTTGGTACGCCGACATAGTTAACTACCTAGTCACCGGAACCACACCTAAGGAGCTACCGAGAGCAAAGAGAGACAAGATCAAGAGTGACTCCAAGTACTACATGTAGGATGACCCCTATTTGTGGAAGCAAGGATCCGATCAAATCATCCGGCGATGTGTAAGTGACAATGAGGTAACCTCTATCTTAGAATTTTGTCATTTCTTATGCATGTGGTGGCCATTTTGGCCCGACAAGGACAGCTCGTAAGGTTCTCGAGAGTGGCCTCTTTTGGCCACATATTCATCGAGACGCATACATGTTTTGTAAAGCTTGTCCTCGTTGCCAACACACCGGAAATCTTAGCCGTAGGGATCAAATGCCATTGACTCCCATTCATGCTTGTGAGATTTTGGATATTTGGGGCATTGATTTCATGGGCCCATTTCTGTGTTCTTTTGGGTTTTATTACATCTTACTTGCGGTCGATTACGTCTCTAAGTGGGTAGAGGCGAAAGCGACAAGGACTGACAGTGCTAAAGATGTTTCAGATTTTGTGAAGGAAAATATTTTCTGCAGGTTTGGAGTTCCCAAGGTGGTGATAAGCGATAGGGGCACCCATTTTGTTAATGGAGTGATGGCGGCATTGTTCAAGAAGTATGGTGTAAAGCACCGGGTATCCACCGCCTACCATCCTCAAACAAATGGGCAAGCGGAAGTGTCAAATCGGGAGATCAAGCAGATTTTAGAAAAGACGGTGAATCCGAGTAGGAAAGATTGGAGTTTAAGGCTCAATGATGCGTTATGGGCCTACCGGACCGCCTACAAATCCCCGATAGGTATGTCCCCTTTTCGTTTAGTTTACGGGAAAACTTGTCATCTTCCCGTTGAGTTGGAACACAAGGCCTTTTGGGCCGTGAAAAATGTCAATTTTGACATTGATAAAGCCGGTATTCACCGAAAGCTCCAACTCCAAGAACTGGAAGAGATACGCAATGATGCGTACGAGAGTAGCTATTTATATAAAGAAAAGACCAAAGCTTTTCACGACAAAATGTCTTCTCGTAAGACATTTGTTTTAGGTCAAAAGGTCTTACTTTTTCACTCTCATCTTAAATTATTTCCTGGCAAGCTTAGGTCCCGATGGGTGGGACCATTTGTTGTTACTAACGTTTTCAGTTATGGTGCGATAGAGATCAAAAGCGAGAAAACGGGTCAAGTATTCAAGGTTAATGGTCACCGTTTAAAGCTGTTTTATGAAGGTTTCAAACCTCTTGATGTGGAGGTTTTCAAGATGGAGGTGCCGGGAGGAGGAGCACCTTAGACATGAAGGCGTCTAGCCAAAGACGTTAAAGAAAGGCGCTGCATGGGAGGCAACCCATGGATTCCCGTTTCACCCCGGAGATTGGAGCTACACGGATGCATCCACCTTCACGGATCCGTACATTCGAGGACTATTCACCAAATCAGGGGAGTTTACTGTTTCCCCTCATTCTTTAATTGTTTTGAATGTCCCTTGCTTTAATTGAAAACATTGAGGACAATGTATGATCTAAGTGTGGGGGTGGGGTGTATTTTGGTTTGCATGAATTGAGCTTGGTTTGGGTCTGTGTTTGTTTTAGGGGTATTTAGGGGTAAAAAAATTTTGTGCTTAAATGTGGATCTTTGTTCGTTTTGGGTGATGTGTTAGCATGTTTGTATGACCCTAATTGATGATGATGAGTTTGGATACATGTATAGCATGATTGAATTTGATTGATAGCGTTTGGCGTCGATTAGTTGTAGTATACCGGTTAAAGTTAGACTTTTGCTAATCTCTTGAAGTAGCTTTAACACCGTGAGACTTTGAGCCTATTAGACTAAACATTTAAATCAGTCTCGAATTCATTTCTTGTGTGATTACGTCATGCCTAGATATGTACCTCTAGAACTTGAATTATCTCTCCTTAAGATTACATGATATTTACATGCTAATAAATATGATAAAGGCCATCATTTGATAATTTTTATTTTAGCCAATTAGCCTTAAGCCTACCCTTTTATGTTATAATTACCCTTTTGCACACCAATTTGAGCTTTAGCCTATGTTCTTTGCTACCCACATTTTAAACCAACCCAAACACGACTCACCCGACAAATCACCAATGGAGCGATTCCGATGTCCCGTATGCTTGAAATGTACAAATTATGTGTTGGGAAAGAAAAGAAAGAGCGGAAAAGAAAAATCAAAAGAAATACGAAAAAAACAAAAAAAAACAATATATGTCGTCAATAAAAGAAATGAAATAAGACGACGAAGAAAATCTGATGATATGGTTGATTATAAGCGTTTAATCTTTATCCCCTATCATTGAAAGGGAAGCGTGCTTCAAAGATACATATGTAAAGCCCTTGTTGAGAGAAAATCTCATTGTTGAAGAACCGGTTGATCCATTGGTGTACGGTCTTAGTCACTTTTTCCCAAATGCATCCCTACCTTACCCAAAGCCTTATTTTTCATTACACCCGAAAGCCCTTTTGATTTATATGCATGTAATTTATCCGAGTAGTGGAGAGTGAGAGACCTTTCAAGAATATGGTAGGTATATACTAGTGTAGAGACGTTTTGAGCGATACACTTTGAACCTAAGAGTGAATTGAGTGTTGTTTTAAATATCCCATTCGTGAGAGTTCTCGAGATTAGCTTAAGTCTATTTTGATTGGTATGTGCTATAATTGATGCTAAGTTGCAAATCTCGAATTCATGATGTGCTATATGTGTTAACACTCTCGTTTGATTCGTTCCGATCACTACATGCTAACTTAATTCATTATCGGGACGGACAATGGTTTAAGTGTGGGGGGATTTGATAAACGCGTTTTCTCTATATATTTTTACGTCAAATTTCCCTAAAATTAGCGCTATTTAGATGAATAAAATACCCTTTTTTATATTGAGTTTTAATTTTATTATTTGTAAGTAAATAAAAGGGAAATTAATTAAAATACCCCAACATTGAAAGTGACTTACCAAAGTACCCTAAAAAATTTACTTCTTACCGAAATGCCCTCTTTTTCCGTGATAGGATCCCGCGATAGCGGGCAGGGACTGAAAGTGTAAAATTTTGCAAGATTATTTACACTTTCAGTCCCCATCGCGGGCCTCGATCGCGGGGGCCAGGGACTGAAAGTGTAAATATTTCTTGCAAAAATTTTCACAATTGGTCCCTGTTCGCGATCGCGGGATCCTATCGCGAAAAAAGAGGGCATTTCGGTAAGAACTTTTTTTTGGGGGTACTTTGGTAAGTCACTTTCAATCTTGGGGTATTTTAATTAATTTCCCTAAATAAAAAGTGAAGGAGGAAAGAAATACAAATTGAAAAAAAATATATAATTAACTAAGTTATATATGTATGTTATGATTAAAGAAAAGAAAAAAATAATAATTAACTATTTTTGGTCCTTGTGATTTCGTGACAGAAAAAAAAGAAAAAAAAAAGAAGAATTTAAGTTTTGGTTTTTGTGTTTGTTACTCAAAGTTGAGTTCATTTTCGTTTATATAGTTTTTAAACTCATTTTTAGATTTCGTATGTTAATTTCTTGCGCAAACCAACCCCCAATTTCGTAGTTACTTTTAAGTAAACAAATTCCGTACTTGTTGATTCGGTATAAAATAGGTTAGAATCGAGTCCCTGTGGATTCGACCCAACTTACCACTTTTGCAATTTTTGTTGTAAAAACGTGTTAATTTAGAATTTATTATTTGGTGGACTCGACATCCGTCATTAAGACTTTTGGTTAGAACCAATATATAAGTAGTATAGATAAATTTATAAATAAACTTTAAATAACAATCTGGGCTGGTCCCGGTCCCGGTCCAGGCCGGGCCGGGCCTTCTTTTCGGTAGAACATAGTAATCGGTGGTCTCATACCGTTTCCCTAACGGTCCCAATCCCGGTCCTCTGCTAATCTTGGTCGGCTTGGGCCCATTTAGCCATCTCTATATAAGTGTAACAATACCACCGCCATTCAAAGGCCCGACACAACCCACCCAGTGGCACTAGTTAGCACATGTGCAACTCACCAAAGTCGGTATGGGTTCATGGAACGAGTCGCAACTCATTCTATGATTTATTTACTTCATTTTGATCAAATTTATGTTCCTAAGATGAAGGTAATAAATAACTTGAGTTAGAGTAAATTACAAAGATACTTCATATAGTTACATATGAAAATTATGAATTGGTCCCTTGATATTTTTTAAAGATTGTACACTTGAGGTTTCATTTTCGTTGTTATTGAATCCTTAACATTAATTCCGTTTAAAAAAAATATTATGTTAACTTAGCGGTATTTGGTCATTTATATAATATGTTTTCTGTTATTTCCCATCTTCGACCACTTTCCCTTCCTTCTCTCGTCATCTTGAAAACAACATGTGTGATTTATCCCAATACAAACTGAAGGGAGAGTTCTCATTGGCGTGTGTCTGTGTGCGCGCGCATATATATATATATATATATATAGAGAGAGAGAGGGAGGATAATTTAATATCCTTTAAAAGGTTGAAACCAATGCAACCCATGATCTCACCATTGATTAAATATTTAACGGTTGAGATCAACTTCAGAAATCTCCTAAAATTAAGCTTAGTGGATCGGTAGTTATTTCTGAAGTTGATCTCAACTGTTAAATATTTAATCAATGGTGAGATCATGGGTTGCATTGGTTTCAACCTTTTGAAGAGTTTCAAATTAGTCTTCCTCTTTCTCTCGCTCTCTCTCTCTCTCTCTCTCTCTCTCTCTCTCTCTCTCTCTCTCTCTCTCTATATATATATATATATATAATATATATATATATATATATATATGGGTGGTTTAATTAAGAGACCTCCTAAATCTAACAAACCATGCAACCACCTCCTTAACCATTGATTTAAACTGAATGGACCAGATTAAAACTAATTATTTCCTATGTTAATTAATAATCACAACAATTAATTAGATAGAAAACTCGTTCAAAAGGGTAAAATAGGAATTTCCCCACATGAATCATCCCCCGTTTAACAAGGAAAGTCAGATTCATGGGGATCCTATCCCTAAAACAACTGATACGATCATATTCACTTTGGTGCGTCCCAAAATCATAGAAAACCCTTTCAAACGAAACCTTTTCTGCAGAAAATCTTCGAAGACCAACAATGGCGGACGGACAAAATGGCGAGAAGCAGATTCTATTGTTCGATTAAATATCCTTAAAACAGTGGGAAGTGTTAATTCATTGTTTGTTTTTTTATATTCAGGAAGAAACCTTTTTCAAAATTCAAGAACATGGCTGAGACACCTATCCAAATCGACTTCGAGTTAGAAGAATCTCGAGAAAGAGTGCCGCCGATAAGGGTTCACGCAGAAGAAAAAGGGGAAATCATCTCCTGAAAAAGGTTAGGTTCAACGATTAGGGTTTTTACAACATGCATTCTAATGGATTGAAAAAACGAACTCACTGTGTTTTGAAAAATTTAGGGTCATCTAGGGTTTTTTAAAGTAAAAAAGGGGGAAATTTAAAATACAAAAACATTCGGTATAATTAGATGACTTGGTTTTTTTTGGTAAAATGTGAATATTTTCAGTTATCAAGTTCATATGAACATGAAATAAGTGTGTATAACACACTGTTCATTCTGTGATTTATGGTTAAATGAGATACACTTCATTTGGAACGATTTATGAATAAAATTATGTGACCAACAATTTTTGGTAAAAAATGTGGAAATATGTGTACTTTGACATGCATTTTAATTACTGTATAACAGATTAAATTTGCTAGATGATTGTTTTTAAGTGAATTTATATCAATAATTTGTCGTCTTGTTTTCAAAAATTAGGATAAGTGAAAATGAAAAAAATGCATGTGATGAATTAGTATTCAGAAGTTGAAAATCATGTCGTGTTTGTTATTTCATTATGTGAATATGAAATCATATAGTGCACAAGTGTAAATTAAATTTCAGAATATGAAAATCATGAGTTGTGTTTATTTCATTGTGTGATGATTTAATTAACCAGTGCATGATTATGAATTATTACCCAAGAATTATACATCATTCAATGAATATTGTTTCATTAAGAGAGTTTGTAACCATATGGTGAAGTGTGGTTAATCATATTGAGTGAATGTGCATTCCTTAAAAGAATACTAATCCACACAATGCAATGTTCAAACTTTAAATTTAGCATGTGATGCTTGATGGTGCCTTTTGGTTATAAATAACTGAAAACATTAATCACAAACAATAAAAAGTTGCAGAAGACACCTCAGGAGAGTGAAGACATTGCTGCAAAGATCTAACTATGGATGAAAAAAAAATGGTAAACTCTATTGCAAACTAAATACATGCTATGTTATTTTTTTGCATTTAATACGTTTATGGATGTAACAGCTTCAGCTTCGACAAATGAAACAACTCCAAACAAGAAAAAAGTGTGCAGCAAAGGACCAAGTTCAAGTAAGAAAGGTATGAAGAACACTTCCTCAAATGAATAATACCTTTCTTGGAAGAAAAAAATGTTTTGCTATACAAATGATTAAAAAATTTATACTGTTTTAGCCAAGCATGAAGGGAACGATGACGGAGGAAATGTTGATATGGTTTCATAACCGACATCTTGGTAAGTTGTTAACATGTATTATTCTATATAATTGCAATTACACAATAACAACCTGAATATAATTGATATTTTTGTTGAACAATGCAGCAAATATTAATGATACGTCATCTAAACACGGTTGGGCACCAGAGGGAAGAACACTAAGTGAAGTGGGGCAGGAAAGATTGGAAATGGAATGGCAGACCACGAAAAACTACCAAGATTATGGAATTTTTGCAATGTGGCACATGGAAACCTATATGGGGTTAAATAAAGGGTGGAGAACTGGACTTGTTGCTGAAGGTAATGCACAAGATGCACAATTGGCAGACTTGAGGATGAAATATACAAGCAAGCTCCTGTTAAGCAATGGCAACAAAAAGAAAACCTGCGTACTAGAAGAGGTAGAGAAATGGTTTTCTATCAATGAACCTGCGCGAAAACAACTCAGCCGCAATGCATATAACACAAGGCATGAAAGGCTGCCACTTTAGAACGGTTTGTCATTTTCAGTGTTTTGGGACCAAAATTGGATTAAATTTGTTTAGGAGTTTTATTATCGTTCTTTGGATTGGTTTGTGTTGGGAACTGAAGATTTGCTAAGTATGGTTAGTACTGCCAGAACAACAATACTACTGCCAGAACAACAATACTACTGCCAGAGCAAGGTTAGTACTGCAAGAAAAAGTTAATGCTGCTGGAATAATGTTAGTACTGCTTATGCATAGTTACTACTGCAAGTAAAAGTTAATGCTGCTGGAACAAGGTTAGTACTGCTAGTGAAATTTAATGCTGCTGGAACAAGGTTAATACTGCTCGTGCATAAAGATGTTAATGCTGCTTGTGATCATGTTTATGGAATGCGAGAATGTTGGAGATAAAGATGGAATGATTGAAGATAAGCATGAAAGAATATTCTGAAGATCAATTTTGTTTTGATAGTTATCTTGTAATTATTTTGTATAAATAGATGTTGATAGATAGCTATTCTGAACGTGAGAATCAGAATTCGTTTTTGTTTTAGAGAGAATTAACCTCAAGGTTTAGAACCCTATTTCTAGAGAAGTAGAAGTCGTCTTGTTGAGCCTGTTCAACAAGATTGAGGTTTGGTTGTAAACTTGTGAGTTGAAACATTGAATACAAACAGTTTGTGTTTTCTAATTAGTTGTTCTTCGAGTGTGTTGAATTAAAGTTCTATTCCGCAAGATTCTTTAATTCTGATTTCTAAGTATAGTTATTCTTGTTTGGAATCGATCCTGACAAGTGGTATCAGAGCTTGGTTTCTTAGAAATCTACAATCATTATGGACAACTCAGTTGAATCAAACAGTACTCTTGTTTCAAAGGTTCCCATGCTCAGGCCTAATGAGTTTGACATGTGGAAAATTAGAATCAAGCAGTATATTTTGCTTACTGATTATTCCATCTGGGATATTATAGAGAATGGTCCATGTGCTGAAGGAAAAGTTGGACCAGATGGCAAACGACCCCCTCCAAAGACTGATGCAGAAAGAAAGGTTAGACAAACAGAGATGAAAGCCTTAAGCACTCTGCTTTTGGCTATTCCCAATGAGTATCAGCACCAATTTCATCACTGCACTGATGCTCAGATTTTATGGAATGCATTGGAAAAGAGATTCACTGGTACCAAGAGCACCAAGAGAAACCAGAAGGCAATTCTTAAGCAACAATATGAAAATTTTACTTCTACAAAGAATGAGTCTATGACTCAAACTTTTGATAGATTTAATAAGTTGATTGGAGAATTGGCTACAGTTGGAGTTCATATGGAGGCTGATGATGTCAACAGGAAGTTTCTAAGATCATTAGGTGAGGAATGGACAATGTATACTGTGTCTTTCAGACAGAATGACCAGTTAGAAGATAAAGAGCTTGATGATCTTTACAATGATCTTAGGGTATTTGAAGCAGAGGTTGAAGCCAAGAAGAAGCCCTCAGGATATGTGTATAATGCTGCACTCCTATCAGCATCAACTGATTCTACTGCTAACCCTGAATCAGTTAGTACTGCTGGTGGAGTCAATCAGGAGAAGGCCAATGATTCTGTACTAGAAGCTTTCTTTTCTAGTCATGTTAACTCCTCATTAATTAATGATGACCTAGAACAGATTAATGCTGATGATCTTGAGGAGATGGATATCAAGTGGCAGATGGCTATGCTTTCTATGAGGGTGAAGAAGTTTATAAAGAGGACTGGGAGAAACAACTTTTCCCAAAGAAGAGAAGATGGTGCTGGGTTTGACAAATCTAAGGTGGAATGCTACAAGTGTCATAAGATGGGACACTTTGCCAGAGAATGCAGAGGTGGAGTATCTCATAACAACCATCAACAAGCTCAGACTGGAAGCTTCAACCAGAACATAAACTCTGTTCAAGCCCTTGTTTCTCAACAAGGAATGGGATTTGATTGGAGTGATCAAGCAGAAGAGGCAATTCAGAATCATGCACTCATGGCAGAAGTCTCAGATCTTCCTACTGAGGTAAAATCTAATCTCTGTTCTCAAGCTTGTATAGACACTGTGAAAAGGTATAGAGATCACAACCAGGGAATGTGTGATGACCTTAAGAGATTAGAAAAGGATAGAAGAGATTATGTAGTGATTGTTGAGAGGTTTGAAGAACAAATTAAGGCTTTTCAAGCCAATGAACTTCAACACTCATATGATACAAACTACTGGAAGTGGGAAAAGAATGGTCTGGAGTTCCAACTGAAAGAGTCTAGGGAGGAATGTGAGAAATTAAAAGGAGAACTTGAGAAAGTAAAACTTGATGTTGAAAAGTTTTCATGTGCTTCTAAAGTCATGGACACCATAATAAATGCTCAAATCCACAGTAAGATGAAACCAGGCATAGGGTACAATGCCACACCCCCACCCTACAACAACACATACATCCCTCCTAGGTCAGACCTGTTAGAAACCATGGATAGGAAGGACTTACCTGAAGGAGCTACTAAAGTAGATCCATTAGATGAAGTTGTTGTTGAGGACAAAACTGAAAAAGAAGAGTCTAAGAAAAGGAACAAGAATGTCAGTGGTGAGATCCCCTTAGAGTATTACATCAAGACTAATGAGGAAGGTGGAAGTCCCTGGGATAAGAACAATGAGATGAAAAGATCTGAAAAAGGAAAGGGAGTTCATTATACACAGACCACTGTTGTGAATTCCAATACTTGTGAACATTGTTCTTGCAAGATTTCTCAAAAGAATGAACCCCAAAAACATGATAAAAGGAGGGGAAATCAAAGAAACTGGAATAATCAGTGGGCTCAAAAACAAGGAGTTGATCTGCAAAGGATTAACAGACCAAAACCTTGTTTTATCTGTGGCAAACTGAATCACCTTGCCAAACACTGTTATTTCAATCCTATTAACCAAAGGATAAATTTTCATAGAACTTTTCAAAAATCAAATGGTTATAGGAAGCCTGTAAGGAACCATGTGGCTAAGAAACAAGCTAAATCTAAAATCCACATGAGGAAAAAGACTGAAAAAGAATGTGTCACAATGTGGGTTCCTAAAAGCACTAGTGTTAGTACTGCTGCCTCTGATAGTACTGCTGCTAGCAGTATTAACACTGTTAGTACTTCTGCTAGCAGTATTAACACTGTTAGTACTTCTGCTAGCAGTATTAACACTGATAGTACTTCTTCTAGAAACAATACTGCTGCTAGCAGTGTTAGTACTGCTAACACTGTTAGTACTTCTTCTAAAGATAATACTGCTTCTAGTGTTTGTACTGCTAGACCAATCATTTTGACAAAGTACTCCAGTACTGAAGTTCCTCAGGTAGAAAAACTTATCCAAACTGAATGTAAGTACTTTGATGAGCAAGGGAGACCCAAGACCACTTTGGCTTGGGTTCCCAATAAAAACTAATTGATTTATCTTATGTGCAGGGCAACCAACAGCTCAAGGGGAAGAGCATCTGGCATGTTGATAGTGGTTGCTCCAGGCACATGACAGGTAACATGGCCTGCCTCAAGAATTTCAAAAGAATTGATGGAGGACATGTTGCTTTTGGGAATAATCCTGCAGGAGGTAAGATAAGTGGTAAAGGTGATGTATCAAAAGGTAAGATGACATTTGAGGATGTTTACTATGTTGAGCAATTGAGATACAACCTGTTAAGTGTATCACAGGTCTGTGACAAGAAACATAGTATATTATTTACTGATTCTGAATGCATTATTCTTGCTCCTGGATTCAAAGTAGTTGATGAAAACATGATACTATTGAGAACTCCTAGAAAGGATAATGTGTATTGTATAGATTTAGAAAGTGTTTCATCTGATTCATCCCTAAACTGTTTGGTTTCAAAAGCTTCAATGGATGAATCATCACTTTGGCACAGAAGGATGTGTCACATGAATTTTAAAACAATGAATAAACTTGTTAAACATAATCTTGTTAGGGGTTTACCATCAAAAGTTTATTCATGTGATGATCATTGTGTTGCTTGTCTCAAAGGCAAACAACACAAAACTTCTCATAAGTCCAAAGAGATAAACACTATCTCAAATCCTCTTCAGTTGTTGCATATGGATCTGTTTGGCCCTACAAATGTCATGAGCATTGGCAAGAAGTCATACTGTTTAGTTATTGTTGATGATTACTCTAGATTTACTTGGGTATATTTTCTGAGAACTAAAGATGAGACAAGTGGACTGATCAAATCTTTTATTCTTAGAATTGAAAACCAATCAAATCAAAAAGTGAAAGTCATTAGATCAGATAATGGGACTGAATTTAAAAACTTTGATCTAAACACCTTCTGTGAAGAAAAAGGAATTGAGAGACAATACAGTGCTCCTAGAACTCCACAACAGAATGGTGTTGGTGAGAGAAGGAATAGGACACTGATTGAGGCTGCTAGATCTCTGTTAGCTGATTCAAAATTACCCACTACTTTTTGGGCAGAAGCAGTTAACACTGCTTGCTATGTCCAAAACAGAGTTTTAGTAATAAAGCCTAAAAACAAGACACCTTATGAGCTTTTTCAGAAAAAGAAACCATTTATTGGATTTTTCAAACCATTTGGGTGTCCTTGTACAATTCTCAATACCAAATCTCACTTAGGTAAGTTTGATAGCAAAGCAGATGATGGTTTTCTTGTTGGTTACTCATCTCAGAGTAAGGCTTACAGAGTGTTTAATACCTCTTCTAGAATAATTGAAGAAAGTGACAATGTCAAATGCAATGAGAACACACCAAATCCTATTGGTTCAGGTCCTGATTGGCTATTTGACATTGATTCACTCACTAATTCTTTGGGTTTCAGTAGTGATAAAAATGCAGGACAAAGGGATGCACCACCATCAGTTCACAGAATTCAGTCTGTGATATTTCCACTCCCTACCATTGATCATGTTGACTTCTGTGAACAAGAAAAGGAAGCTGAACCCATTCAGAATGAAGAAGAGAAAAGAATAGAGGAAAATCAGCCTTCAAGTCCAAATTCCAGAGAGTCTGAAGTGACTGAAGAAGCTGAAGAAAATCCAGACTTAAATGAGTCAAATCTGGATGTAATCCTACAAGAGGAATCTGGTCATCCATCAAGAACTCAGAAAAATCATCCTCCTGAGTTGGTAATTGGAGACATTGCTTCTCCCATGATGACTAGGAATCAAAGCAGACTTCAAGAGCTACAAGATCAGCAAAATACAGTTAATACTGTACTCACCTGCTTTCTATCCCAAATTGAGCCCAAAAAGGCTTATGATGCTATGAAAGATCCAAGTTGGATAGAAGCAATGCAAGAGGAGCTGCTACAGTTCAAGTTACAGAATGTTTGGAACTTGGTGGACCTTCCAAAAGGTCATAGGGCAATTGGCACCAAGTGGATTTTCAGGAATAAGAAGGATGAGAGATGAATTGTGATCAAGAACAAAGCCAGACTGGTTGCACAAGGGTATACTCAGGAAGAAGGTATAGACTATGAGGAAGTCTTTGCTCCAGTTGCAAGGATTGAGGCAATTAGGTTGTTTCTAGCATATGCCTCATATATGAAGTTCAAGGTCTACCAGATGGATGTAAAAAGTGCTTTTCTATATGGGACTATAGATGAAGAAGTGTATGTCTGTCAACCCCCTGGATTTGAGAATCCATTATATCCTGACAGAGTGTACAAGTTAAAGAAGGCACTTTATGGTCTACATCAAGCCCCAAGAGCATGGTATGACACCCTGTCTACCTATCTCTTGGAAAATGAATTTGAAAGAGGAATCATTGATAAGACCTTATTCATTAAAAGGAAAAAGAAGGACACCCTACTTGTTCAGATCTATGTGGATGACATCATCTTTGGATCCACAAATGATCACATGTGTAAAGACTTTGAGGAGTTAATGCACAAGAGATTCAAGATGAGTTCCATGGGTGAACTTACTTTCTTCCTTGGGCTTCAGGTGAAACAGAAGAAGGATGGGATTTTCATATGCCAATTCAAATATGTGAAAGACATCCTGGATAAGTTTGGATTATCAGACTCAAAGCCAGCAAGCACACCAATGGAGACACACAAACAGATCAATGCTGATCTTGAGGGGGAGGATGTGGATGTCCATCATTACAGATCAATGATTGGATCACTCATGTATCTCACAGCCTCTAGACCAGATATTATGTTTCCAGTATGTGTATGTGCTAGATTTCAAGTTACACCAAAGCAATCACACCTTCATGCAGTCAAAAGGATATTTAGATACCTAAGAGGGCAACCTAGATTAGGTCTCTGGTATCCTTATGAATCATCCTTTGATTTACTTGCATACTCAGATAGTGACTTGGGTGGAGCTAACATGGATAGGAAGTCTACTTCAGGTGGATGTCAGTTTTTGGGTGCAAGACTAGTATCTTGGCAGTGTAAGAAACAAACCACAGTGTCCTTATCTACCACAGAAGCTGAGTATATAGCTGCTGCAAGCTGCTGCTCTCAGGTTCTATGGATACAAAATCAGATGCTGGACTATGGGGTAACATTTCTGCACACTCCAATCTTCAATGACAACAACAGTGCTATTAGCATTGTTAACAATCCAGTCAAACACTCAAAAACAAAGCACATAGAGATCAGGTATCACTTTATTCGAGATTGTAATGAAAAGAAACTAATTCAAGTTGCTAAAGTTCATACCAATGACCAGTTTGCTGATCTATTCACAAAAGCTTTTGATGTGGGTAGATTCGCCTTCTTGATAACAAGTGTGGGCATGATCAACCTTGAATAAAGTCATGATTTTCAGTTTTTATACCTGTATTTCCTTCTATATTTGGTACTACTAACTCTTTTTCTCAGGATCTTCTGTATGACTAAGATTGACAAGTGCTGAAAAGTGCAAGGATAGTTACTACTGCCAGTGGATAGTTACTACTGCCAGTGCATAGTTACTACTGTCAGTGCATAGTTACTCCTGCCAGTGGATAGTTACTACTGACAGTGCATAGTTACTACTGCCAGTGGATAGTTACTACTGCCAGTGCATAGTTACTACTGCCAGTGCATAGTTCCTACTGCCAGTGGATAGTTACTACTGCTAGTACATAGTTACTACTGCCAGTGCCAGTTAATACTGCTTCGTACTTAATACTGCATGTGTCGTTAATACTGCTTTAAAAGAAAAATTAGGGCTACTACTGCTATAAATACCTCTTTCAGCCCGCCAAAGTTCATAACGTCTCTTTGAATTCTATTCATCTCTCTCTCTCTTTCTAACTATTCTCTTCCAAGAATCTCTGTTTTCTGTCAAGAGTCCTCAGGTATAATGGAGTTTATCGACGAACACAACGAGATTGCCATGCTCCAGAAGCCAAAACAGTCCGCAGGTTTTCACGACATTGTGGATTTCCTCAAGTCCACGCATATATCCCATGCCCTAACGGTGACCCCGACAATCTACATCGAGCATCAGAAGCAGTTCTGGGAAAATGCCACCGTGATGTCTGAAGATGGGCAGAAAATCATCAAAACAAGGGTGTGTGACAAACCCTTGAATGTTTCAGAGGAGCTTATTCGCATCACTCTTCGATTGAATGATGCCTCAGGTATGACGTCTATTCCCAATGACGAACTATACTCAATTTTAACAAGAATGGGGTATGAAGGTCCCATTGGAATCTTTAAGTTTTTTAAGTCTAAATTTTCTACACAATGGCGATTCTTTGTTCATACCTTAATGCATTGCATGTCAAAGAAAACTACTGGATGGAGTGAGTTTAGCAGTACCATTGCTTATGCCCTGGTCTGCTTGGCCACTGCCAGGAAGTTCAATTTTTCACAAATGATTTTCAATGATCTTGTGTCAAACCTGGAATCCAAAAAGAGTTTTTATATGTACCCAAGGTTTGTCCAAGCAGTAATTACTCAGGAATTGACGGATTTGCCTCAATTTAATGAGGTATATGTACCTAAACCCCCTAAAAGAAAGGTCTTCTCAAATATGAGAAGAACTTCCAGGGACTCGGAAGGAGTTGACACTCCATTGTTCCCTACAATGATGGGTGTGTCCCACACACAAGAAGGTATGGCATCAGGGTCAAGGCCCTCATTAGACCAACCCACTGATAGCCAAACCCCACCTTCAATCACCAAAGAAATCCCTCAGTCCATTCTTCAAAGACCCACTCCAAAAGTAACCAAAAAGTTTACGAGAAGAAAGGTACACAAGGCTCCTTCCCTTGATGTACCTCCTACAAGCCCAAAGCCTTTAAGCCCTCTATTATAGCATTCTCCAAAAGAGAATATCGAAAGGGAAACCACAGGGGTGTCTCCCAACCCCAAGAAGGTGCTCACTAAGGAGAAGGTTGAGCATGTGAGTAGCAAGGCTGCCACTACTTCTGCTAGCACAGAGAAGGACAGTGGTAACATACCTAAGACCTTCCTCACGGCAACTCAGAATGAGAAATCATTCAGAGGTCCCAGGTGCCAAGAAACCAAGGGGGTAGGCAGTGCTTTTGCTAGGCAAAAGACTCCTACTAAAATTTCCAGTGATCCTTTAAAGGAAGTAAAAACTCCTAAACAAGGTGAGGATAGATATACTTATGAGGAATTGATGGAAACCATTGCCAATATTAACATAGATGTTGTAAGTCAGCAAAAGGAGATAGATGGACTCAAGAAAGTGGTCCTATATCAGCAAACACAGCTTGAGAAGCAAAAGAAGCTGATTACCAAGTTGATGCACAGGAAGAAGAAAGCTCAGTATGTTCTTAAACGAAGAAGCCCCAACAATGATGCTCCCAAAAAGGGGGAGTCAGAAGATGAATTCAACATGGAGAGTGCACAGGACAAGGGGGAGAATGAGTCTGCTGAAATTCAAAAGGAAGCAGAAACTGATCATGCAGCAGAAACGGTTAATACTACTGAAATTCAAAAGGAAGCAGAAACTGATCATGCAACAGAAACGGTTAATGCTGCTGAAATTCCAGAAACAGCAGAAACAAAAGAAGCAGCAGAAACCATCCAAGAAGCAGTATCTACAAAGGAAGAAGCAGCAGAAACAAAGGAAGCAACAGAAACTAAAAAGCCTACTTTGGAAGAAGTTGAAGTGGCAGAGGCTTTGATTAAAGCCAAACATGACACTCCTAAAAAGCAAGAAGAAACCCTGGGTGAAAAGCTGGAGTCACTGAAAAGAACAAGAACCAAGTCTATAGCTACCAAGAGGAGAGTTGTCAAGAAACCTAGGGTAGAAACAGTGGTAGAAGAAGAAAAAGAAGAGGATGTTTCAGAAAAGAAAGATGATACAAAGGTTGCTGAAGAAGAAGTAGCAACTCCATCAGGTCAACCAAATGCTCAATGTGATATGTATATCACTGTGGTTAATACTGATCCAATCAAAGCTGACCCATTATCTTCCATGCCTCCTGAGATCATCTTCTGGGATACCTTGGTAGATCAGAGAAAGGAGTACATTAGAGTCAAAAGAGCAGATGGGAAGTTTGAGGTCTGTTCTACATGGGGAAAACTTATCAGAATGTGCTCTAGATCTGACATAGAGGAGATGTACAAGGTTGGAATGAAGCTGTATGGAAATATGCTGAATGAGAAAGGGATGTCTATCACCAAAATGGTTCTTGAATACCTGTGCTTAATGTTCAAACCAGAAGCAGTTCAATATATGATAGAAAGAAATTTTCAAGCCATTACCAACTGGATGCTCATTGAAAAATGTGGAGTGTATGTCATCACACTTGACCATACGTATCATGAGTATTATTTGGTGGATGTTGCATACAAGCACAACATGAAAAGATTGAATGGAATGCTACATGCTAAGTTGGCTTGCAACAAGGATTCTGAAATGGGAAGATACTTGGTGAGAAGGATTATCAATCAAAGTCTGGGTTTGAATCCTGATTTATGCGTTCATGATTAGGTTTTGGAAGCATCATCTGAAGAACTTGACTTCTCAACCTAAAAAGTCAAGTTAGGGGGAGATTGTTGGGAACTGAAGATTTGCTAAGTATGGTTAGTACTGCCAGAACAACAATACTACTGCCAGAACAACAATACTACTGCCAGAACAACAATACTACTGCCAGAGCAAGGTTAGTACTGCAAGAAAAAGTTAATGCTGCTGGAATAATGTTAGTACTGCTTATGCATAGTTACTACTGCAAGTAAAAGTTAATGCTGCTGGAACAAGGTTAGTACTGCTAGTGAAATTTAATGCTGCTGGAACTGTAACATCCCTTAATCCCAACATACAAGTTTCATATAATTCACCACAAAATAACATATCATAATCCAAATATGGTCCCTTAAATTCTACAATTAAGTCTTTAAGTACAAACTTTTTCGAATAAAGTAAAATACATAACAACTACTAATTATAACTGAAATCTTCATAATCATTCAACATCCACAAAAGCTAACATGATAAATCCTATCATTGTCTCTTGTTTGCTCCATGACCTGGAATACATATTTTAAAACAAAAATGAGGGTTAGACCTTGAGGTCTAGTGAGAAAAATCCCCGTTAGTAAAAGAAAACATTTGCACATAATTTACGTAAGAATACCAAATATGACTCATGCATCATGTATCTTTCCATCTCTATCTCTTTTCTTTTCCTTGGCCATATTAATTGGTAGCAAGCCAATTAATTAATTTACACCGCTGTACTAAATACAGCCAACACCACTGTCCCTTTGTACAGCCAACTTTCACCGGTCCTAAGCCCGGCCAACTAGTACTCATACAATGTAATATTCATATAAACACTATATGCACCATATTACATTAAATCACATATATGTATTCCATTTGAAAACATTTCAAATAAAAACTCACCTCGTGCGTTATTACAAAAACTCTTTCAAGGTAATTCACGTAAGTCGCCCCTTCACCGAATCTGAAATCACAAAATACCAAATATTTCTCTTAACACTAAACTCACGAAATCCTCAACCCAAGTCGCAACCCAAAAAGACATGAAATCGCAATGAACAGTACAAATCGCAACCGTGATGAACAGTACAAAGTCGCAACCTCTTACTGCGACTTCACCCCCGAAATCGCAACCCACTATTGCGACTTCACCCTAAGTCGCAATCCACCACTGCGATTCCACCCTGGAGTCGCAACCTACTATTGCGATCCCAAACCCGAATCGCAATCAACTACTGCGATTCCAAGCCAAGTCGCAAACGACCATTGCGACTTCATACCTAAGTCGCAACCAACCATTGCGACTCCGATGAATGTCGCAGTCGTCCATTGCGACTTCGATGAATATTAGCCTACTGCGACTTCGATGAATGTCTCAGCCTACTGTTTCATCCTAAAACCCAGATTTTTACAGTTTTATTCTATACATGTTGCTATAAAGATGCAGTTATGATTAAGACTATAAACATAACCTAACCTTAAGCTCAGATTTCCCAAAACATCCCCTTTTTAACAAAACCCACCAAGAACTTAAACTAGAAAATTTAAGAACACTATGAGGAATTAAAACACAAAAGGTATGGATTGTTTACCTGGATTACCTCAGCTTGTTATAAACAATTCCAGCAGAAAACCTATAGCTTTCCTTCTTCTTCTTTAGTTTTCCTTCTTCTCTCTCTTCTCTCTCTTTTCACGAAAAACACACACACACACACTAGGATATTTGGGATATTTTGCTAAGAAGGAGACTTCATCTCCTAATTGTTTACTCAAGGGTCGGTTAAGGCAAGGAGGAGGTGTCACCTTATTACCAAATAAACCTTAAACTTGTTCCACCTATCAAAATATACCCCTAACTTCTATTAAAATTAAAACTTACCCCTTAACTTCTCATTCCATAAAATACCCATATAAACTTATAAAATTCTTATATTTTAAATTAAATAAAATACCTGGTTATTTCAACATCTCCCCCTTAAAAGAATTTCGTCCCGGAATTCAGTCAAGTGAACAGATGAGGGTATTTGGCTCTCATCTCCGACTCTGATTCCCATGTCGCATCCTGACCCCTATGATGTTTCCATTGAACCTTTACCTGCCTGATCTCCTTATTCCTCAATACTTTAACCTTGTGATCAACTATCGCTTCCGGTTCCTCCACATAGTTCAACTTTTCATCCACTTGTATATCCGGTAGAGATACTGCCTGGTCCGGCGTGACTAAACATTTTCGAAAATTCGACACATGAAACGCGTTGTGAATTCTGCTCAATTCCAACGGAAGATCCAATCTGTATGCTACTTCACCAATTCTTTCTGTAATTTCAAATGGCCCAATATATCGCGGACTGAGTTTACCTTGCTTCCCAAAACGTATGACTCCTTTCCAAGGTGAAACTTTTAACATCACAAATTCCCCAACCTGAAATTCTAACGGTTTCCGGCGTCGATCTGCATAACTTTTCTGTCTGTCTTGTGCCGTTTTCAATCTATCCCGGATCTGAGTAATCTTATCTGCTGTTAACTGTACTATTTCTGGCCCTGCTAACTGCTTTTCCCCCACTTCATTCCAACACAAAGGCGTTCGGCATTTCCTACCATACAATACTTCAAACGGTGCCGTCTGAATACTAGAATGATAACTGTTGTTGTAAGCGAACTCTATCAAAGGCAAATGTTTATCCCATGATCCTCCAAAATCAACTATACAAGCCCGAAGCATATCTTCTAACGTCTGAATTGTTCTTTCGCTTTGTCCATCAGTCTGCGGATGATATGTTGTACTCAACTTGATTTGTGTTCCCATCTCTTTTTGAAAGCTTCTCCAGAATCTAGAAGTAAAACGACTATCTCGATCAGAAATAATCGAAATTGGTACTCCATGTCGAGTTACTATTTCATTAATGTACAGTTTGGCCAAACGTTCCAAAGAATCGGTTTCTTTTATCGGCAAGAAATGAGCAGACTTCGTCAACCTATCCACAATCACCCAAATAGAATCGAATCCCTTTGAAGTTCTTGGTAATGAAATCAGTTGTGATCTGATCCCATTTCCACACTGGAATATCTAAGCGTTGTAACTGACCAAACGGTTTCTGATGCTCAATCTTTACTTTCTTGCAGGTAATGCAGTCTTCCACATGCTTAGCAATACTTCTTTTCATCCCCGGCCACCAATAGAATTGTTTCAAATCTCTATACATTTTATTTGTACCTGGATGGATGGAGAATCGAGATTGATGAGCTTCTTGTAGTACACGATCACGTAATCCACCCAAACGAGGTACCCAAATCCTATTCCCCAAACACAACAACCCACGGTTATCTTTCCCAAGTAATGCTGATATCCCAACCAACCGTTCAGATTTTAAACTTTCTTCTTGATAAGCATCTACTTGGCACTTCAGTAATTCGTCAAAAATGTTTGGAAGAAGTTCAGCTCTTAAAGATATCGCCTTTATCGTTCCACTTCTTTCTTGTCGACTTAGTGCATCTGCCACCACATTCGCTTTTCCTGGATGATAAAGGATTTCACAATCATAATCGTTCACTAACTCTAGCCACCTTCTTTGCCTCATGTTCAGTTCCTTCTGATCAAAAAGATGTTGGAGACTCTTATGGTCCGTAAAAATTTGACACTTGGAACCATAAAGATAATGCCTCCAAATCTTCAAAGCGAAAACAACTGCTGCCAGTTCCATATCGTGAGTAGGATATTGCCTTTCATGATCCTTTAATTGACGAGAAGCATAGGCAATTACTTTTCCACGTTGCATGAGTACACATCCCAAACCTAACTTAGAAGCATCACTGTAGACCACAAAATCATCCGAACCTTCTGGCAATGCTAAAATTGGCGCGCTGCAGAGTTTCTCCTTTAATATCCTGAATGCCTCGTCCTGTTCTGCCTTCCATTCGAACTTCAGATTCTTTCGAGTCAGCTTCGTCAACGGTGTGGCAATACGAGAGAAATCTTTTATAAACTTTCGGTAGTAGCCGGCCAAACCCAGAAAACTTCGTACTTCTGTTGCTGTCTTTGGCGGTTCCCATTTTTCAACTGCTTCCACTTTCATCGGATCGACTTGTATACCCTTTTCAGAAACTATATGCCCTAAAAACTGAACTTCCCTTAACCAGAATTCACACTTTGAAAATTTCGCATACAACTTTTCTTTCTTCAATAGTTCTAAAATCAAACGAAGGTGTTGCGCGTGCTCTTCCTTGGATCGGGAATAAATAAGTATATCATCAATAAACACAATAACGAATTTATCAAGATACGTCTTACATACCCGATTCATTAAATCCATGAAAGCAGCTGGAGCATTCGTCAATCCAAATGGCATTACTAGAAACTCATAGTGACCGTACCTGGTGCGAAAAGCAGTTTTCAATACGTCTTCTTCTTTGACCTTCAACTGATGATAACCGGATCTTAAATCAATCTTGGAGAAACAACAAGCTCCAACTAATTGATCGAAGAGGTCATCAATTCTAGGTAGAGGATACTTGTTTTTGATCGTGCGCTTATTCAATTCTCTGTAGTCGATACACATTCTCATCGAACCATCCTTCTTTTTCACAAATAAGACTGGTGCTCCCCACGGTGAAGAACTTGGTCTAATGAAACCCTTAACGGATAGATCTTGCAGTTGTGCCATCATTTCTTTCATTTCTGGAGGCGCCAAACGATACGGTGCACGGGCTACAGGGGTGGCTCTAGGAATTAGATCTATACCGAACTCTACCTGTCTAACGGGCGGAAGACTGTTCAAGTCTTCAGGAAATACTTCTGGAAAATCACTAACAATTGGAATGTCTTCCAACTTACTCTTCTCTAGCTTAGTATCTATTACATAAGCTAAGTAACTCTGACAACCTTTACTAACACACTTACGGGCTTTTATCATGTTAATAAGATTATACTGATAATTCCTACGATCGCCATAAATCACTACCGGCCCTTTTTCAGGTAACACAACGTTTATTAACTTCTTATCACAATTTATATTAGCTTGGTTCTCGGCTAACCAGTCCATTCCCACTACCACATCAAACTCTACCAGGGCTATTGGAAATAACTGAATCGGTACTCCGCACCCTTCTATATCTATCACGCAACTATCAAATACTTCTTTAACTGATACTTGATTTTCATTTGCCGTATTTACCAATAAAGCATGATCTAACACTTTCGGCTTTAAACGCATGTAAGCAGCAAATGAAGGAGACACAAACGATCGGTTTGCACCAGAATCAAATAACACCTTAGCACGTGTGGAATTTATTAAAAATGTACCTGTAACTACGTCCGGAGTTTCCTCCGCTTCCTTTGCTGTCATCTGAAATGAACAGCCTCTTACTCTTGCTGGCTCTGACCTCGGTACTGCTGGTCTAACACCCGATGCTCTTGTTGACGTGCCACCCGATGGTATTCTTCCCAGTGGACAATCTGATTGAAGATGATCTGGCGAATTGCATGAATAACATAATCTAACCACCCTACAATCTTTAGCAATGTGCCCAAACTTCCCGCACTTATAACAGTTTCTAGGATCTACCTGACAGCTTCCTTGGTGAAAACGGTGGCACTTTGGGCAAGGTCTTTCAGCTGCTCTAAAAGGTGGACGACTATCAAATCGCTGAAATCCAGACTTCTTCACATCGTGTGGTGGTCCTTCCCATTTTCTCTTTCCCGCACTCTTATCCCCAACATCCCTCTTATTGTCTCGCTCCACATTTTCCGCAGCATTGACTTTCCATCTTCATCTTTTCTGTGGCAACATAATATTCTCCGAAACGCGACTTTTCCAAGAAACGGGCAGTGTAGTCTCTTACCGATAAATTTCCTTGCTGTAGGCTCAGGAATTCCTCTTCCAACTGTCTAACTGCGGCTTGCGGGCAAAACTGTTCCTTAAATGCTCTCGAGAATTCGCCCAAGTAAAAGTTGAATACACATCAGGTCCTTCAGAGTCAATAAGGGCTTCCCACCAATACAAGGCATCTGCTTTCAACATTGCTGTTCCATATAACACTTTATCTTCTTCCGCGCATTTACTGGTCTTAAATACAGCTTCAACCTCCTTCAGCCATCGCATTGCTTTTACTGGATCTCTGTCCCCTCCATAATTGGGTGGTTTACAGCTTAAAAACATTTTATAATCACACTTTCTGGGTGCTGATGTGACAATAGGTGCGATAGGCACTTCGTTTTCAAGGGTAGGGTCTGGTATTTCTGTTTCCGAATGGTGAGTCTGGTTAAACATAGCTTGTATATTTGCCTGAAGTCTTCCCATTTCATTCGCTAGGTCGTCTCTCGTAACAAACTATGTGCCTCGCCCCTGTACTCTGCCCCCTGACCTACCTCTACCTCTTTCTCCCCCTCTTCCCCTTCCACCGGCTGTTGGATTAGATCTATTCGGATTCCCTTCCCCTTCTCGGTTTGTTCGTCTCGTTCCACTTGCCATTCTGTTGATTCAAACAAGGTTAATATACACATAAGCACATACCCCATATAATAAAGTATTATGGTTCCAACATGTACCTGTAAGATCATAATTACACTGGCCAGGTGTAATCTGAAATTACCTTACATGAGGTTCCTTCTACCTTTTTATATTTATCATCCCAAGGTTCTAAAATAACAAGGACCTCCTACTTCGCATGCAGTTTAAGTCTAGGTACAGATATTAATACCTAAATATCTTAAACTAAGGCTCTGATACCATTTGTAACATCCCTTAATCCCAACATACAAGTTTCATATAATTCACCACAAAATAACATATCATAATCCAAATATGGTCCCTTAAATTCTACAATTAAGTCTTTAAGTACAAACTTTTTCGAATAAAGTAAAATACATAACAACTACTAATTATAACTGAAATCTTCATAATCATTCAACATCCACAAAAGCTAACATGATAAATCCTATCATTGTCTCTTGTTTGCTCCATGACCTGGAATGCATATTTTAAAACAAAAATGAGGGTTAGACCTTGAGGTCTAGTGAGAAAAATCCCCGTTAGTAAAAGAAAACATTTGCACATAATTTACGTAAGAATACCAAATATGACTCATGCATCATGTATCTTTCCATCTCTATCTCTTTTCTTTTCCTTGGCCATATTAATTGGTAGCAAGCCAATTAATTAATTTACACCGCTGTACTAAATACAGCCAACACCACTGTCCCTTTGTACAACCAACTTTCACCGGTCCTAAGCCCGGCCAACTAGTACTCATACAATGTAATATTCATATAAACACTATATGCACCATATTACATTAAATCACATATATGTATTCCATTTGAAAACATTTCAAATAAAAACTCACCTCGTGCGTTATTACAAAAACTCTTTCAAGGTAATTCACATAAGTCGCCCCTTCACCGAATCTGAAATCACAAAATACCAAATATTTCTCTTAACACTAAACTCACGAAATCCTCAACCCAAGTCGCAACCCAAAAAGACATGAAATCGCAATGAACAGTACAAATCGCAACCGTGATGAACAGTACAAAGTCGCAACCTCTTACTGCGACTTCACCCCCGAAATCGCAACCCACTATTGCGACTTCACCCTAAGTCGCAATCCACCACTGCGATTCCACCCTGGAGTCGCAACCTACTATTGCGATCCCAAACCCGAATCGCAATCAACTACTGCGATTCCAAGCCAAGTCGCAAACGACCATTGCGACTTCATACCCAAGTCGCAACCAACCATTGCGACTCCGATGAATGTCGCAGTCGTCCATTGCGACTTCGATGAATATTAGCCTACTGCGACTTCGATGAATGTCTCAGCCTACTGTTTCATCCTAAAACCCAGATTTTTACAGTTTTATTCTATACATGTTGCTATAAAGATGCAGTTATGATTAAGACTATAAACATAACCTAACCTTAAGCTCAGATTTCCCAAAACATCCCCTTTTTAACAAAACCCACCAAGAACTTAAACTAGAAATTTTAAGAACACTATGAGGAATTAAAACACAAAAGGTATGGATTGTTTACCTGGATTACCTCAGCTTGTTATAAACAATTCCAGCAGAAAACCTATAGCTTTCCTTCTTCTTCTTTAGTTTTCCTTCTTCTCTCTCTTCTCTCTCTTTTCACGAAAAACACACACACACACTAGGATATTTGGGATATTTTGCTAAGAAGGAGACTTTATCTCCTAATTGTTTACTCACGGGTCGGTTAAGGCAAGGAGGAGGTGTCACCTTATTACCAAATAAACCTTAAACTTGTTCCACCTATCAAAATATACCCCTAACTTCTATTAAAATTAAAACTTACCCCTTAACTTCTCATTCCATAAAATACCCATATAAACTTATAAAATTCTTATATTTTAAATTAAATAAAATACCTGGTTATTACAACATCTCCCCCTTAAAAGAATTCCGTCCCGGAATTCAGTCAAGTGAACATATGAGGGTATTTGGCTCTCATCTCCGACTCTGATTCCCATGTCGCATCCTGACCCCTATGATGTTTCCATTGAACCTTTACCTGCCTGATCTCCTTATTCCTCAATACTTTAACCTTGTGATCAACTATCGCTTCCGGTTCCTCCACATAGTTCAACTTTTCATCCACTTGTATATCCGGTAGAGATACTGCCTGGTCCGGCGTGACTAAACATTTTCGAAAATTCGACACATGAAACGCGTTGTGAATTCTGCTCAATTCCAACGGAAGATCCAATCTGTATGCTACTTCACCAATTCTTTCTGTAATTTCAAATGGCCCAATATATCGCGGACTGAGTTTACCTTGCTTCCCAAAACGTATGACTCCTTTCCAAGGTGAAACTTTTAACATCACAAATTCCCCAACCTGAAATTCTAACGGTTTCCGGCGTCGATCTGCATAACTTTTCTGTCTGTCTTGTGCCGTTTTCAATTTATCCCGGATCTGAGTAATCTTATCTGCTGTTAACTGTACTATTTCTGGCCCTACTAACTGCTTTTCCCCCACTTCATTCCAACACAAAGGCGTTCGGCATTTCCTACCATACAATACTTCAAACGGTGCCGTCTGAATACTAGAATGATAACTGTTGTTGTAAGCGAACTCTATCAAAGGCAAATGTTTATCCCATGATCCTCCAAAATCAACTATACAAGCCCGAAGCATATCTTCTAACGTCTGAATTGTTCTTTCGCTTTGTCCATCAGTCTGTGGATGATATGTTGTACTCAACTTGATTTGTGTTCCCATCTCTTTTTGAAAGCTTCTCCAGAATCTAGAAGTAAAACGACTATCTCGATCAGAAATAATCGAAATTGGTACTCCATGTCGAGTTACTATTTCATTAATGTACAGTTTGGCCAAACGTTCCAAAGAATCGGTTTCTTTTATCGGCAAGAAATGAGCAGACTTCGTCAACCTATCCACAATCACCCAAATAGAATCGAATCCCTTTGAAGTTCTTGGTAATGAAATCAGTTGTGATCTGATCCCATTTCCACACTGGAATATCTAAGCGTTGTAACTGACCAAACGGTTTCTGATGCTCAATCTTTACTTTCTTGCAGGTAATGCAGTCTTCCACATGCTTAGCAATACTTCTTTTCATCCCCGGCCACCAATAGAATTGTTTCAAATCTCTATACATTTTATTTGTACCTGGATGGATGGAGAATCGAGATTGATGAGCTTCTTGTAGTACACGATCACGTAATCCACCCAAACGAGGTACCCAAATCCTATTCCCCAAACACAACAACCCACGGTTATCTTTCCCAAGTAATGCTGATATCCCAACCAACCGTTCAGATTTTAAACTTTCTTCTTGATAAGCATCTACTTGGCACTTCAGTAATTCGTCAAAAATGTTTGGAAGAAGTTCAGCTCTTAAAGATATCGCCTTTATCGTTCCACTTCTTTCTTGTCGACTTAGTGCATCTGCCACCACATTCGCTTTTCCTGGATGATAAAGGATTTCACAATCATAATCGTTCACTAACTCTAGCCACCTTCTTTGCCTCATGTTCAGTTCCTTCTGATCAAAAAGATGTTGGAGACTCTTATGGTCCGTAAAAATTTGACACTTGGAACCATAAAGATAATGCCTCCAAATCTTCAAAGCGAAAACAACTGCTGCCAGTTCCATATCGTGAGTAGGATATTGCCTTTCATGATCCTTTAATTGACGAGAAGCATAGGCAATTACTTTTCCACGTTGCATGAGTACACGTCCCAAACCTAACTTAGAAGCATCACTGTAGACCACAAAATCATCCGAACCTTCTGGCAATGCTAAAATTGGCGCGCTGCAGAGTTTCTCCTTTAATATCCTGAATGCCTCGTCCTGTTCTGCCTTCCATTCGAACTTCAGATTCTTCCGAGTCAGCTTCGTCAACGGTGTGGCAATACGAGAGAAATCTTTTATAAACTTTCGGTAGTAGCCGGCCAAACCCAGAAAACTTCGTACTTCTGTTGCTGTCTTTGGCGGTTCCCATTTTTCAACTGCTTCCACTTTCATCGGATCGACTTGTATACCCTTTTCAGAAACTATATGCCCTAAAAACTGAACTTCCCTTAACCAGAATTCACACTTTGAAAATTTCGCATACAACTTTTCTTTCTTCAATAGTTCTAAAATCAAACGAAGGTGTTGCGCGTGCTCTTCCTTCAATAGTTCTTCAATAGTTCTTTTCCTTGGCCATATTAATTGGTAGCAAGCCAATTAATTAATTTACACCGCTGTACTAAATACAGCCAACACCACTGTCCCTTTGTACAGCCAACTTTCACCGGTCCTAAGCCCGGCCAACTAGTACTCATACAATGTAATATTCATATAAACACTATATGCACCATATTACATTAAATCACATATATGTATTCCATTTGAAAACATTTCAAATAAAAACTCACCTCGTGCGTTATTACAAAAACTCTTTCAAGGTAATTCACGTAAGTTGCCCCTTCACCGAATCTGAAATCACAAAATACCAAATATTTCTCTTAACACTAAACTCACGAAATCCTCAACCCAAGTCGCAACCCAAAAAGACATGAAATCGCAATGAACAGTACAAATCGCAACCGTGATGAACAGTACAAAGTCGCAACCTCTTACTGCGACTTCACCCCCGAAATCGCAACCCACTATTGCGACTTCACCCTAAGTCGCAATCCACCACTGCGATTCCACCCTGGAGTCGCAACCTACTATTGCGATCCCAAACCCGAATCGCAATCAACTACTGCGATTCCAAGCCAAGTCGCAAACGACCATTGCGACTTCATACCCAAGTCGCAACCAACCATTGCGACTCCGATGAATGTCGCAGTCGTCCATTGCGACTTCGATGAATATTAGCCTACTGCGACTTCGATGAATGTCTCAGCCTACTGTTTCATCCTAAAACCCAGATTTTTACAGTTTTATTCTATACATGTTGCTATAAAGATGCAGTTATGATTAAGACTATAAACATAACCTAACCTTAAGCTCAGATTTCCCAAAACATCCCCTTTTTAACAAAACCCACCAAGAACTTAAACTAGAAAATTTAAGAACACTATGAGGAATTAAAACACAAAAGGTATGGATTGTTTACCTGGATTACTTCAGCTTGTTATAAACAATTCCAGCAGAAAACCTATAGCTTTCCTTCTTCTTCTTTAGTTTTCCTTCTTCTCTCTCTTCTCTCTCTTTTCACGAAAAACACTCACACACACACTAGGATATTTGGGATATTTTGCTAAGAAGGAGACTTCATCTCCTAATTGTTTACTCAAGGGTCGGTTAAGGCAAGGAGGAGGTGTCACCTTATTACCAAATAAACCTTAAACTTGTTCCACCTATCAAAATATACCCCTAACTTCTATTAAAATTAAAATTTACCCCTTAACTTCTCATTCCTTAAAATACCCATATAAACTTATAAAATTCTTATATTTTAAATTAAATAAAATACCTGGTTATTACAGGAACAAGGTTAATACTGCTCGTGCATAAAGAAGTTAATGCTGCTTGTGATCATGTTTATGGAATGCGAGAATGTTGGAGATAAAGATGGAATGATTGAAGATAAGCATGAAAGAATATTCTGAAGATCAATTTTGTTTTGATAGTTATCTTGTAATTATTTTGTATAAATAGATGTTGATAGATAGCTATTCTGAACGTGAGAATCAGAATTCGTTTTTGTTTTAGAGAGAATTAACCTCAAGGTTTAGAACCCTATTTCTAGAGAAGTAGAAGTCGTCTTGTTGAGCCTGTTCAACAAGATTGAGGTTTGGTTGTAAACTTGTGAGTTGAAACATTGAATACAAACAGTTTGTGTTTTCTAATTAGTTGTTCTTCGAGTGTGTTGAATTAAAGTTCTATTCCGCAAGATTCTTTAATTCTGATTTCTAAGTATAGTTATTCTTGTTTGGAATCGATCCTGACAGTTTGAAACATCTAAACGTTTATGGTTGATTTTGGTATAAACTTTAATTGATTGATGAACTATAAATGCTTGCTATCTAGGACTCAACTTTCATTGACAGTTGTTTTTTTGATAACAACTTTAACAAGTGTGTTTTTTATGAAAATGCTTGAAATTTTGTTATCAAGTTTCATCATCTGTTGTGATATGGTATCAACTCACATTGAATGTTGGTTATTATAAAACCAAATTTGTGGAGGAAAAATTCAAAATTTCACTGCATGAAGTATACTATTTGGGAAAAATATTTCTGGAAAATTAATTGATGGAAAGCATGAAGTATACTTTTTGGGGAAAATATTACTGGCAAATTAACTGATGTAAAAATGAAGAATTCAATGCGTGAACATTAGAGTTTGAAAAAAACAATTATGAACATCTTTAAACAGTTACTATAGCTAAATAAATGAATTAAACTTTCAACAAACAATGTCTTAACACCGCATTTAATGTGCAGTGAGAATGCACAAAAATGTTAATAACCTACGTACAATATCCAATACACATCCACATACAACCTTGAATGAACACATCCCAATAAAAAAACAAAAAATACACTGTCATGAACATTAAAGGTACCATTTCTTCATTAAAATTCATTGCATGCAGAAATACAAATTTTAAACGATTTCAAAAGAAATCACATAACATGATTTCAAGTCTTCAAAGTCGTCCATTTTACATACCATCTTCTTCATCCATGAGATCACACAAGTCTTCAAAGTCGTCGCCGTCCGACTTACTTGCATCAACATCAACAGATTGTAACATATCTTCTTCAGTTTGTGTATCATTCAGATTAACATCACTCAACGTCGATAATGAAGCAGGAACGATTCAGATGACGAACCGTGAACAACCACATCAGAATTAACGTCGACAGAAACGAGCCTGGAAAGATTGGACGATGAATCTACAACATCCAAACTCTCGACAGCCTCCTGCAAACACTTCACAACCGGAGCATCCATCGATTTTCTGCAGAAATTCTGGTCGGCAATTATTGGCAGAATGATTGGGAAGACTATGGTTTGAATATCGTTTGTAATTATCATAAAAAGAAAAAGATAACTACCTAAAATAACTGCACCTAAATTAATTGAAAATCTCCTAAAATAAAGGCTGATCAGATAGTTTGATTTAAACAAATAGATGAAATTCCAATACTACCCTTGACCATGCATACAAACGCAATCCATGCTGAAAACGGATAGAGATTAAATGAATGGCTTAGATGTGGTTTGTAGGGTTTGTCACATTTGAATGGTTTGTAAAATATCCTTGGCCTATTATATATATGTGTGTGTGTCTATATATATATATATATATATATATATATATATATATATATATATAGAGAGAGAGAGAGAGAGAGAGAGAGAGAGAGAGAGAGAGAGAGAGAGAGAGAGAGAGAGAGAGAGAGAGAGAGAGAGAGAGAGAGAGAGAGAGAGAGAGACCTTCAAATGCAAACCAATGAAATGTTACAACCAATACAAACTAATATGAAGCGTCGATGGATATGATCAATGGCTATGAAATAAACAGTGGCATAACCGTAATATAGGTAGTCAAGTGTTGACTTTTAGAAAGTATTTTATTTCTCAAGTGATGTATAAATGGAAATTTTATATTATCCAAGGAGTCTACTTATATTATCTAATCATCGACTTACAGAAAAAGGAAATTACTGAAATACCCTTCCACCTCATACTCCTCCTCAAGATGCGCCCATGAAAATGATTTTCAAGGCCATCTTAGACATTAACAGTTTCAATTTAACTCATGACAGGGCTTCGTGAAAATATCTGCACGTTGATGATGAGAACGAATTGGCATTAACCGAATTATCCGTTTAGCCACTTTCTCACGAATGAAATGACAATCTTGGTCCGCTCGTGAAACGTAGGATTAGATGCGATGTCCCTAGCAGATTTATTGTCACAGAAAAATAAAGTTGATGACAACAATGGAACATTCAAATATGCTAACAGTTATTTCAACCATATGATCTCGCATGTGGCGGAACCCATTGCCTGATGCTCGGCTTCGGTTGATGAACAAGAAACCGTGGTATCAGAGTGACACTTCTGCTCCTCTTCCGTCATCGATTGTTTCTTCAATTAACAGATTTTTTCTTCAATTAATCGATTGTCTCTTACTGATTTCCGATAGATTGTTTCCTTCAATTATTTCTTCTCTGCGATAGATTGTTTCTTCAACAGATCTGATTACTTCTTGGTTTCAAGATTTTTTTACTTGCAAATCATGCCTGAATCTGACGGGTGTCGAGCCCGACAAATAATAGATTATCATATTACCTCGTATTACAACCTAGATTGTAATAGTGGCAAGTAGGGTCAATTCCACATGGATTGGATGTGAAAGTGTAAAACTTCTACGCTTTATATAAAAGGGGGGAAGGGGGTTAATAATTAAACTAAGCATATAAAATTAAAGCGAGAAACGACAATTATAATCAAGCAATGAGTGTAAACCATTGACCAGATCGTGTATCATAGACTTGTTCTTAAAAAGATTTTTCTCATTTTATTCCAGATTGGTCGTAAGTGTCGACACGCTCCAAACACTCCGCTTATCCTTATAATTAAACTAGCCCCGGACACCCGACAATTAGTTTCTAATTGATTAAGTTAATTCTAGTTACGAACATAGAAATAAACCAACCGATTGCATTAAAGTTGAGATAAGCACCAATCATAGCTAATGATTAGAAGCCGAACCATTTAAGCTAGAATAAGCAAACTTACAACATAATTAATTAAGCTACCAATTGAAATGTTGTTTGCCACCTTAGCGAAATAAGGGACAATTACGGATCCCTAGTTTCGACTAGCAACTCACAATTAGGTTACCTAAATCAACGGTCCCATCAAATTAGATAACCAAACGATGAGAAAACGAATTACACAAAGTTTGCATAAATGGAAATCAAATTATATGAAATTGTCCAATAGGTCTCAACACAAATCCAAATCAAATGTTTACAATCTCATTGCTCAAACCTAAAAGATTAAAAACGAAAACAAATGCCAATGGCGTGTAGCTCAGTTGGTAATGGATGGGGGCATCTTTGTACAAAAAGCAGAAGGTCTCGGGTTCGAACCCAAGACACCTCCATAGCCACAACCGCTGAGTGAGTCAGGTATGCCCCACATTATGGATAGACAGCCGATTCGGGTTGGGGTTGCCAGTATCAACCTTTTGTACAAAAAAAAAACGAAAACAAATATAAACCCTACGATCTAAAATTACCTAAGGGATTAAAGAAATACCAACAAAAGCTTCCCTCAAATCGGCTCCTCCTCTTCCCCGGTTTCTGGTGCGATTCCATTGATTTTTTCCCCATTCGTCGACGGTTCCCCAAGCGGGGAGAGAGTTATCGCGAAATTCGTTTCCCCTCTCCCCCCTCTCGGCAGAAAAATGGGCAGCTTTTTCTTGAAGAATATGATTTTTGGGCTTCTCTAAACTGGACTGCGATTTAGGCACTCCTCCAGTATTTTTTTTCTTTTCTTTTCTTTATTGCTTGTCTGCTTGGTCATATGGGCTTTAACAAAACATCCATGCATATATATATATTTTATCTTTGCTTCCTTGATTTTTGACGGTTGCTGCCAAGAAAAACAAAACCACAATTAAAATATTATAATTTTTTTTTCTTTTCTCAACTTAAATGGTTTCAAATAATTAAATACTAACTTAAGTTAATATGTGTATTTTAAGCATCGGTTAGTAATAATTATTAGGTAATTTGATATTAAAAAAATATAAAATATATCACTTATCAAAATCAGAGAGTTCGTCGACTTCCACTACTCAAGATCCAACCGTCGACTACATTCATCCGTATTTTTTACATCATTCGGACAATCCAGGTCTGATTCGGGTTAATCAGCCTCTTACAGGTGACAACAAGGAGTCGATCGATAAAAATGTCTATATCTATGAAGAACAAAATAAGTTTCATAGATGAAATTTTGCCAAGGCCAGCCGATTCTGATCAGACTGATCTCGCTTCATGGATACGCAATAATAACATGGTCATCTCATGGATTCTCAATTATGTCTCAAAAGAAATATCTGCAAGTATAATCTTCACAAACTCTGCTTATGCGATTTGGATTGATCTTCAGGAGAGGTTTCAACAAAGTAATGGTCCATAAATTCGTCGTGACATCATGAATCTCAGTCAAAATGATGATTTTGTTGCTGCTTACTACACCAAATTGAAGTCTCTATCTGATGAATTAAACCATATTCGTCCAATATATGCATGCAATCAGAATTGTGACGAGGCTAAGAAGACTGTAACACCCGGAAAATCCTATGCAAGTAAGATTCTAAGTTATATGCAAATTTCGTCATTATTATAGTCTTACCAAATAATTTATGGATTAGATGTGATTGGTTATGGAAACGATTAAGAAATGGGATCAGAAAAGCAATTTATGCCCTTCTCGACCGCCACCAGTCGGGCCAGACTGGTCCAGTCGAGCAAGACAACAATATGTTGAGATGTGGGTTAGAATGGCCCAGTCGGGAAAGACTGGACCCGGTCGGGCCGGGCACGAGTCTGGTTCTCTTAAAGCCGATTTTTAGCCACTTTATTCATTTGTTCTCTTCACCAAACCCTATCTCCTCTCTTCCAACTTGGTCCAAACCCTCCCATTTCACCAAATCAAAATATCTAAGTTCATCTAGAAGATTAAGAGCTAAATACTCAAGCTTTGTGGGTGGAAGATCATCCTGTTCATCTTCTTCATCATCTTCTCACCATTGTTGACCATATTTTGAGGTTTTCTTAGAAACCCATTGGTAAGTCATTCTAACCACTTTTAAACCTTTGTTATTGTTAAAACCTTTCATTTTAATCTTATAGAACACCTCTCTTGATGTATCTCTCATATAATGGGTTTTGACCTATTTTAGGTATTTTGGGAGATTTGAGATTTTGGCAAAGATTTGTATGGATCTGATTTTGGGGAGTTACTCTTGGTGTATTTTAGGTTGTTTATGACCTAAACAAGATTTCTAGTGATGGATGTTTATGGATTTAAAGCCTTCACCAAGGAAGCTCAAGATTGAGGAAAATCTAGATTTAGCCTAAATCTAGCATTGTGAGTTCAAGTTGCTTTACGAAAACGTTGTACATGCCAAAAATGTTATTTTTCAAGTATTTGTGTGTTTTACTTAAAAGTATGAATTGTTGAGTTATTTGGTAAACTTGATCCTTCTAATGTGTTTAACTTTATAAAGTTTGTAAAACACTCATATTTGGGATTTTGAGGATATTTTGATGTGTAGAATCATAAATGTGTTCTTAAATGATGTATTGCTCAAATAGAGTTCATTCAATTGTTTATTCATGATGGGTAATTGATTTTATAAACCATTTGGGAAAAGGCACATTTTAGTGCCATGAGTCATTTTGAGAATTATAAGGGGTATGAGTCCATTTGGGGAAACCCTTTGTTTTAACCCGCGTCGAGTTTTGGGTTGATGATGATTTTGTGGTACATGTTTACCTAAACGACGTTTAAATGCATTTTATGCTATGATGACCATTATTTATGGGTCTAATGAGTTTTGAGCATTTTGCTCGGTTTTGACTTTAAGGAAGTTTTAGGGACATTTTGTCCGGTTATGATGGCTCAATATGGAGTCTTATTTATGGTTTGCATTCATTGCAACTTGATGCATTTTATTGCATATTATTGATACTTAGATGCTCGGGTGCGTTAGTCATTCCAGGATGGACATATTATTGTAGACTGTGTTGCATCGGATCCATAGGCACGTAAGTCAGTCTTTATTTGATGGTCTACTGGGTGTCGCGGGATTTGACCGGGCCCCATGTTTTATGACCTTTTACTTTTCAAGGGTACACTAGGAGGGCTGAGTCCGGTTGAGCTGTCAGGTTGATTGACGGGCGTTTATGACCTTCGCCATGTCGGGGCAATGCCATGGTTGTATCCCCGCTTGTGCCGAGCCTTTGGTGGTATTCTTAGTAATATTCCGCTAAGGTCAGCTGTCTCTTTGGGTGTGTCTTGAAAGGTGTCTGTGATCCCACAATGACAAGTAATAAGAGTAAATACACAAGATATATGAATCAAAGAAGTACACCTCTATATATGATTGAAGAACTTGCAGCTTACAACTTCACAGAAGGTTGAGAGGTTTACAAAGTGGAAGGAGGCTGCGAAGATAGAGGCGTGTGTATTTTGTATGTTGTATGTTATGACCTAAAAATACAGATAGTATACTATATATACTATTCAAAGTTTGACAACATGTCACATTTGGTCCCTCAACTATAATACTACATGGTACAAGATAATGTAACATTAACAATCTCCCCCTTTGTACCAATGTAGAGCCATAAGCTTTAGACATTCATTGGAACTACTTGTGTCTTCCGAAGCCCGAAAATCAACTCGAATCTTCTTAGCGCGTTCCGGTAGTCTACTCGATATTTGACGGCATCCATTACTTCCTTTATCAACGCCTTTTGTTTCTTCGACAGCTTCTCTTCTCCTTTAGCATCCAATCGTAATCTGCTCACTAGATGAATCTGAATCATCTTGAAAGTTCCGTCGCTGAATTTATTTGCATCAGTGACTCTCATGAATTTCTGCTCTGAGGCTGAGTCAATGAACACAACTCCAAGATCTGGTTTGCTCAGCACGGTGTAAGCTTGAACACTCTGAATATCTGCCAGATCTAGATTCGGAGGTCTGATGTTGACTCGTTCTTGACGCGCTTCCAAGGCCATTTGAAAATCCTTAAGATATGAAAACTTCAGGATGTTCTTCATGTACCTCTTCAGACTTTGATAAGCATCTGACCATTCTCCCTTCTTTTTAGGATCTCGAGACAGGATTTCATACAAGTTGCAAACGTCATTGAGCTGTAGTTTCTGAAAATCTGCCTCATTAAAGACTAGTTCTGAATCATCTGATCTCTGAACGGTAAATACTGGGTACCAAACCTTTGAAAGCTTTCGCGATTCTATCTTCAGTACTCTTCTGATCGGTTTGTCAGACTTTATTGCATTGGCGTTCAGCGATTCATATCTCATGAAATAGAGATATTCAGTTCTGTGCTTTTCTGGCCAGTCTTCAATCCCGTAGACTTTTTCCCAAGTGATTGGCTGCATGACCCTTACAAACATATTGCTTCGTAAGATTTCCTGAAAGGGAGTCATAATTCTGACTCGTAGGCCAGTCGCCACAAATCCTGGTTCATTCTGGATAATGTCTTGGAGAAGTCTGATTTCTGCTTGAAGCGTTGGATCTCTGAGATGTTCAGCAGGTTGTAGGTTGATAACGATCGGAGCTTGCGGTTGAATTACTTGAGCTTGAGCTGGAGTTATTGAAGTATCTGTTTGTTGAATAGAAGATCCTGGAGCTTCAGTCTCTGAATCTAGAGCAACCATCATAGTATCAGAAGAATCAAACACATTTGCAATTTCTTGTTTGATCTGCACCGTTGTTCGTTCGGGTTCTTCATCTGAATCTATGATTATAACGTCTGTCGTCCAATCATCTTCTGTTCTATTGTCACTAGCCGAAGGCTTTTCAACCCCAGCTATGACATCAGCTAGAATATCGAGATTCTCTGAGTCAGTGGCTCCTTTACTTGTATCCTCGGACGCTTTACCGGATGATGTCTCAGTTTCTTTCTCTACTGCAGTGCTCTCAGAAGCAGCAACTGTACTTGTTCCAACACCTGTACCTGTACTCTCCCCCTCATGGTGATCTGGATCATCCTGATCATCATGTCTTCTTTTCTGAGCGGTTTCAGCTTGAACACCACAAGCCAGTTCGACTACTTCGACCCTTTTGACAATCGAATGAAAGCCAGCCAAAAAGGAATCTGCCATGTTGGAGATTGAGGTATTTAGCTGCTCAAATTGGGGAACAAGCAGTGGATTGGTGGTTGATGAAGCTTGAGGCGGTGGTGGAGGTGGAGGTGCGGTTTGTTGACGAAGCAAGCTAATAAGATCGACATCCTCGCCTGGTCTTGGACCGTGTTTGGCAAGAAGTCGTGCAAGCAGCTCTGACTTGAGTAGATCTTCAGGAGCAAGATTTAACGGGATCGATGTTGGATCTTGTTGAACGGGTTCGGCTCTAGTCGGTTGAGGTTCAGATGTAGAAGATTCAGCCGGTCCTTTACCTTTCACCGCTCTGATTACATCATCACGTAATTTCTGAAACTCTGCTTTCATTTTGTCAGTATGAGCCTGATATGTGTTGTCGATAGATCTGACGAAATGCTTTAGTAGAGTAAGTGGCACGAATCTATTCGGAGGAGGGCCAACCAAACTAAACGCTCGTTCGAGTTCAGCACTAACACCCAGACCACTTAGGTTACTGGTTGAAGTATCGGTTGAAGCAACCGTACTGCCTGTGTTCAAAGCTGGCATAGTGTTAGCAATGACAGGACTTCCACCCGATCCTCGTGACGCACCAACAAAGGGTGGCACTCTGGGTGTTCCGGTTGGGGCACGAAAGCTCCCAACAAGGTGTTGTTCAAATAGCGGTGACCTAGGAAAAGAAGTTGTTCCAAAAGGCGCTAGACTCGATGTGCTCTGAAATGAAGTCGGTGGCCGGGGCAGGGGCCTACCTGTTTCAATACCAGCGAACACCGAATGTGTTGCCGATAGACTTTGTGCATATTCCCCTGTGCTGAATGAAATACCGGCCTGTTGAGAGACCGATGAGTGGCTTGGTGGGGGTGTGCACTGCATGGTTGGGCGGACCATGGCTGTTTCAATGCTCAACGGCGACGAACGCACGTTGGCAGAAGATGTGGTTGCCCGGCTTGGATCGGCTTGGGAAGAGTCGGTAGTTATAACTTTTTCCGACTCTTTCACAATTTCGCTCATTTCTTTTCTCCCTCTTTCCTTACTACTAGACACGTTTTCATCATCTACGTCTACTTCTTCTTGTATAAGTGTAGTATCAACAGCAGCAACTGTAGAAGTAACCATAGGTTCTGGTTGACTAGATGAACCTGCACCAGGTGTTTCAACGCGAGGCCTTTTTCTTGTTTGCCTTGGTAACAAGTTTGCATCTGGATCTGAGTCATATTCATAATCACCAAAATCAACAAGAGGATGGAATGGTTCTGTTCTTTGGCTTGAAGAAGATGTTGCTTGATCGCCAGAGCGTGAAGATGTAGCACGACCAGTACTTCGAGTCCTACCCCCCACTCTCTTTCTTGTTGTTCTTCTCACCACTCGTTGTTCAGGAACCCCTTGTTCCTGAACCCCCTCGACAATAGGACCCTCACCACCTACTGGGTTTGCATCTTGGGCAGGTCCAACCGGATCTGGCTGGTCCATTAATGCGTTTTGCTCCCTATACTGAATCACTACCCAACTAGCCTGGTCGGCATAATTCAGTACCTCTGGTCGAATAACGGCGGTATGTACGAATGGTTCATGTGCTGGCGGTACAAGGCGGTGCATCCAGCTTGCTGGTCCTCGCTCAGCTTCCTCTCTTCTTGGGATTTCCGGTCGGTCTTGCATAGCCTGATGAATCAGGATTTGGAAGAACCGTTGAAATGGCACAAAGTTGTGTCTCATTTTGGGTTTGAGCTGATCTGCAACAATTTCCACCATTTCATTCCAGATAAGAACAGCATAGTCTATATTGCGGTTGAAGGCGAATGCATGAAACATCTTTAGGATCGCTAGATTCGTCTTATCTAGGCCAGTATGCTTAGATGTCATGCAGCGATTGAGGATTGAGCATAGGGTGTACCACACCGGCGGTAGATGTTGTCTTCTGAATTGTGATGAACCGGTGAGTACGGGGACTCTCGGATCTTGATATCCAAGGCTGCGGATATCAGTGAATAATTCTTCAGAAACAGCTGGATCTTCGAAGTTGTCGCGTCTTGGAAGTTCGAGAGCACGACGTAAGCCTTGTAGTGTGATCCTTACTTCGAAATGGTCTATATTAGCATTGAATCGCTGTGGTCGAGCCGTAGGATTGAATCGGAGTGTGTGCCAAAATTGTTGTAAATAAATGGCAGGCACTCTCTCGACCCTTTTCAGTGCAGTGCGAATTGGATGACCACGGATGATCTCTAGAATTATCCGGTGAGAGAAGTTGCTTTCAAGATCCAGGTGATGATTATTTTCACGGATTGCTAGAAAGCTGGCCCTTGGCATGATTTCTTCATCCGGGTCAACGGCATTGACGGACGGATGTGAAGAGCGTTGCGAGGCGATGATGGTGTTGTCATCGGATGCATATTCAGCAGGTTGTTCAGCCATCTGTAAGGTATTTTAACATGTTAGAACAGATTTAAGCAATTCAAACAGAAAGGTATTTTTCTTGAAAAAAAAATCCCAAAAAATGCAAAGTGTAAGAAACCTCGCAATGCACGATTGCGAGGCTCGCAGTCAACAGATGTAGAAGGTTGCGAGGCTCGCAAAACCAGGAAGGTTGCGAGGATCGCAGTCTTAAAGAGTATGTGTTGCGAGGCGTTTGAATGTCAGATGATTGCGAGGCTTATGAACATTAGCAGTAAAACCCATGTGATTTTCCAGATTTACGAAATAAGCATGTATAGATGTTAAAATTGATACTAGCATGCTCGGTTTTAGTTTGTGAGTAAACCCTAATCATTTAAAACATCTAACAAGCACCAATCAATCAAGTTTTAGCATGTGACAGAGACCTAACCTAAAACCCCTTAAACCCTATATGCAAAATCGATTAAAATAGGAGTTTTATCGGATGAAATGTAATAAGAATCGAGAATACATACCTCTTAATCGAATGTAGTCAATTACACGGAATAGAATCAACAAATAATACTCCTTTGGTCGAATCGCAATGTTCAGTATCGAGAGAAAAACGAGGGTTCTTTTATGGAGAGGTTTTGAAATAAAGACTAAGTCAAAGATCGCAAGTATATATAAACATTTGAAATCCGTGACACGTGTCACTACCTGATTTGCCCAAAATTAAAAAAAAACGGATCGCAATGAAAAATCCCAAACCTCGCAATATAAGATTGCGAGGGAATCTTTGGATCGCAGTTAACAATTGCGAGGGAATCTTTGATAAAAGGAATCTTCGCATCGCAACAGTTTATTGCGATGGAATCTTTCCATCGCAGTCTTCTATTGCGAGGAATTTTGATTAATTTTGACATTTTGACATTTTTGATCTTTTTCCAAATTTTAGCCCACTGGAAGATGTCCAACTTCCAATTGTTTATTTAAACTAGGTAATTTCCAAGACTATTTTTCACTCCCCCTTAAATGATGCATAAGGGTTTGTAAAAAATACAAGTTAGAAGCACTTACCTTGTTATCTTCAAGCAGTAAGTATTTGGAAATACCTTTTACTTACTCTGTCATGTATGCACACTCCCCCTCTTTTTGTGCATTCTCCATTTCCTGTACTCCCCCTGATACTATGAACAAGTCTTTTGCACACATAGATATCATCACAATTGTATCGTTACGATAAAATAAACTTTGAAACACAACAAATACATGAAATTGAAATATCTTATGTTGATAATAGAATGTGATGAAAATATGAGTGTATCAATTTAGATAGATTTATCTAGATTGAAAGATACATATTTCCATCCATTAAATGATCAAATTAGATATTACACTTTCATGTTCAACATGCCAAGCTTGGATATTAAGAAATTAAAGCGTTTTTCATCCAAGGCTTTTGTAAACAAATCGGCAAGTTGATGCTCTGTTGGAACAAAATATAATTCAACCGTACCTTTTTCGACATGAACTTTTATGAAATGATACCTGACATCAATGTGATTGGTTCTTGTATGAGTGCTATCATTTAAGCCCCCCTCAAATTATGATCGACATATTTAGAATCAGATAAGCTCCCCCTCAAAATCTGCAAAGATCTTAATTTGACAAAATTAGCACATGTAACAATCAAAGGCTATTTCTTTATTTAGTATTAGAGATTAAGAACGAGTCCTGATCGGATATGATCAGAAGTCAAACACATTGAAAGCTTGGGTTCTAAACTGATGTGTTTAGAAAGCAATAACATCATTGAAGTGCGGGTTCTGAACTGAATTATTCAGAAACCATTAACCTATTTCTCCACATAATTGGCGAGCAGCTCCTTTCTTCCAGTCATGTACTCTGAGCAGTCTGAATCTAAGTACCAGACATGACTGAGCTGCAAAAGAGAAATTATATGGTTTTTGGTACCCATTGCCAATTGGGTCCTTTCTGATTAGTAGGTTTGGATTTAGCATTTTGTTTTCTATAATCAGTGTTAGAATAACTATATGGATAAAACCAGCGGTTATAGTCAGATTTGCAGATAAAATCATCCACACCACAAGAAGCACAACAGATTTGATCACGTGCCAAATTAATCAGTGCCGCATTGAATAAACCTTGTAAGGAATTACAAGTTTTCGTCTATTGGCAACATCATAATTATTAACATTTGAAACAAAATTGTCTTTCTTGGAATTTAAAACATTTAAAGTAACGTTGGATGATTTTATCTGGGCCACATCATGTGTGGACTCCTTTATTCTCCACTCAATGCGCGTTTTTGATCTCAAATTACGATCCGAAACACCAGACAAATAAGAGTTGTGAGATTTTGAATATAGAGTTTGAGTAGATTTAGCATGCTTCTTCTGTTTTGGTTTTCTTTTCTTTTTCTGAAATGATTGTTTTGATTTAGATTTAGAATAGTAATCATTGACAGAAATTTTCTCTGAAGACTTGGAAGATTCCCCTTCCAAAATGATCTTTTTAGGTTCCTCTTCTTTTATCAAAAAATCAGTGTGATCTGGAAGTTTTGCACTGAAGTCAAATAGAACAGGCAATTCATTTTCAACTTTGCCTTTGCCTTTACCAACATCCATACTATCAATATCAGTATCACTTTCTGATGAAGCATAAAAGAAACCATAAGACTTAGGATAATGAAATTCATTAAATTCTGATGAAGCATGTTTAACAGATTTTTCCTTTAAATTCCAAAAATCATAACCATGAGATGTTGGTTTACTAAGAAAATCATCTATTTCTTTTTCTTGGTCATCTATTTTACAACCCTTCAAAACAGTTGTTCCCATGAAAGCTTTGCATGAAGAAAGATCTGAATCAGAAGAATGTGTTACGTTTGAAACCTTTTCATCAGATATTTCCTCAAGTTTTCTTTTCATATCAATTAAGTTTTCTAAAAGAACTGTGATCACAACTTCCTTTTCAATCTCAAAAACAAGTCTGTCGACATCGCGAATGTCTTCAATCTTGCTTTCGGATATTCTTTGTGAGAAAACGGTATTTTTAGATACAAGAGATTCTTTTTCGAACTTAAGTTTCTCTCTTTCTTTCCCTATTAGTTGTCTTTCAAGAAAAAGCGTTTTCTGAAAAGTAAATAGTTGATCTGAAAGATCCAAACATCTAAGTTCTAGAGATTTCTTTTCTTCAAAGCTTTCAGGTTCATCATTTATGCTATATGACAAAACAGTAAAGATAACTTCTTTTTCAATATAAAAAAGAAGTTGATCTTCGTTTCTGATTTCTTCAACATTAAAAATTATATTCCTTTCGAGCTCCATGAGTTTTTGTTCAAGAACCATTGGTGGAAAATACCTTTTTCCTTCCAAAACAGATTTTTCAGGATTATCCTTTTGAGTATTTTCTTTTTCCTCTGGTTCTTTAACAATATAACTCTCAAAATAATCATTTGGTAAGGTTTTTTCATTATCTAATGCCTTGGCATTCTCTGGACCATACCAAAAAGGAAGTTGCATTCTAACAGTGATTTTTCTTTTTGTTTCTTCCTCAGCCTTTTGTTCTTCCTCATGAAGTTGTTTGATTTGATAGCAAGGATGTGTAACAGGCATAAACCATTCAAATTCATACTGAGTGGGAGTTTTAGTTATGGCATTCCTTAGGTACTGAGGATTGTCATATCCAATACCCCACTTTGCGTTATAGTATCTGAATTTGTTTGGCTTATTCATTTGAATTGTTTGTTCTGTTTGACCTGCTTTGTACAGTTTATTTTCCAGATCTTTGATATTTTCACTCAGCTCTTCATTTCTTTCTTTATAAGCATGTAAAAGACTTTCAAACTCGCTATTCTTTATTTCTGAACTCATTAATTTTTCCGATAGTTCAGATACTCTATCTTGAAAGTACGCATGACCAATATCGAATTCAGTCTTTTTCTTTTTCAATTCAGTAATTTGAATGTCTTGTTCTATTAGTCTTTCCTTTTGAGTTGAAATTATTTCATTAGCAATGTTCTCATCAGCTTTTAATTCTTCTAACCTTTGTGTTAAGCATGCTTGTTTAGAAATAAATTGATTATAGAAATCGAAATATACCTGTTCTGAAGTAGACTCTGCTCCTTCATCATCGGCTTCTTTGGTCATGAAGCACATCTTTGTTTGAGCAGTAGTCTCATTATTAGCTTCATCATCAGAATGATCAAGCCAGTAATCCTCTTCTACCTTTAGTGCAATACCCGATTGCTTCTTTTCAACAAGCAACAACTTGTTTTTGTAGTAATTGGTATCTTTCACTATCTGCTTCCAGCACTCCTTCGCGAAATGACCAGGTTTCCCACAGTTGTAACAAGTCTGTGGTTCTTCCTTTTTCTCAAAAATCTTTTTCTCCTCTGGCCTCTTGTAATCATTTGGCCGTCTATACTCAGTAGGCCTTTTGTACTCTTCCGGCCTCCTGTATTCTGCTCTTTTGCTTGATTCAACATGTGCCCTATGCTCAAAGTTCTTTGAGCCCGACGCATACCTCTGATTATTAGAACCAGGACTTTTCCCAAATTTTCTCTGAAAAGAACTGGTAAGCAGAGCCAGAGAATCCTTCATTCTCTCTATTTCTTCTATCCCACTTGCTTCCTCCATTTCTCCTTCAGACTGGTTCTCCTCATCCTGGGAGTATCCTCTGCTTGAAATCAACGCAAGTGGATCTTGCTCTTCATCCTTCATCACTCTTTTATCTTCATTCTTCACTTTCCTATTCTTCTTCACTTTCTTCGCTTCAGCATCATCTTCATCCTGCTTCAACGTTTCAAACATCTGTTGTAGAGGTAATTCTGATAGCTTAGCATTCTGCTTCATTCGGTGAGCGTACTTCTTCCATTCTGGTTGAAGAACGGTCAGGAATTTTACGTTGTGCTCAATAACCTTCCTCTCTATTTTGAATCTGCTTAACTCATTCAATATTGTGGTGAAGCGTACATAAGCAGAGTCAAGAGTCTCTCCTTCTTTCTGTTTGAAGCATTCGTATGAGTTGATGATGGTTGAGATTTTCATTTGATTCTCTACTTCAGATCCTTGAAATAACTTTATCAGTTCATCAAACATGGCTTTACCAGATTGATTTTTGCTGTCTACCCTCCGATAGACATTATCGGTCAAGGCCTGAATAATTAGAAATTTCGCCATTTTATCTCCTTGGTACAATTTCTTCTGTTCAACAGAGTAGTGAATCGGTAGAACAGTAACAATATCTGGAATTGGATCACCATCAATAGCAATCCCTCTTCTTGTTATAGGCTTCATTGGTCCATTATCTAGAGAATTGATAATGAATTCTCCGTTCTCTTGTCTATCTACCCAGTCTAGGAATCTGTCTTTCCAAATTTTGAATTCTGATGTAAAGAGAACCGGAGGTTTGTCTTTGGAACCAATGGATAGCACATCTCTTGTAGTCATTTAATTACTTGTCTGATCGTTTTATCTCTTGTTCAGTAGCTTTCTTTTTCAACAAACTCTTTCTGTCTCTGCCTTTGTATGGGTTGCGAGGCTACTGTTTGCGATGCAACAAAAAGTCTCAACAATCTGTAGCGAGGCAAACAAAGTATCGCAATGAAATAGGATCGTAGTGAACAATTGCGATGGAAACTAAGTCTCGCAGTCAACAATTGCGAGGCAAACACCAAACCAACAAATCGCAATAAAAGATTGCGAGGCAAGAAACAGATCGGAATTGAAAATTGCGAGGATCGCAGTCCAAAGATCCTGAAAGTTGCGAAGCTCGCAGTCCAGAATTTTAGAAGGTTGCGAGGCTCGCAGTCTTAATTTCTAGAAGATTGCGAGGGGTTTGAATCTTGCGAGAGATATGAATATTAGTTGGTTGCGATGGTTATGATGATTTTTAAGCAGATGTTCAAATGAACTTAAAAATGCTTGAAATTTTGAACGAGTGTTCCTGGGTAATTTCTGGGCACTTTTATAACCTTGAGTTTTGTCTAAAAACCAACCTAACCTTGATTTGATGAGCAAAACAGTGAGTTTTACTCTAAACAGAGACTTCGAAAAGATGCACGTATTGATCTAATTTCCTGGTGATATGCGGAATTAAATACACAGGAAATTTCTATTTTCACTTCTTGATTGATTCCAACCACTAGAAGAACTCCAGAGACCAAAATCAACCAAAAAAAATGAACTTGAAGAATACAGTTACGTACAACTTTTAAGAACAAATCTGAACAAAATGATATTAAGCTCTGATACCAATTGTGATCCCACAATGACAAGTAATAAGAGTAAATACACAAGATATATGAATCAAAGAAGTACACCTCTATATATGATTGAAGAACTTGCAGCTTACAACTTCACAGAAGGTTGAGAGGTTTACAAAGTGGAAGGAGGCTGCGAAGATAGAGGCGTGTGTATTTTGTATGTTGTATGTTATGACCTAAAAATACAGATAGTATACTATATATACTATTCAAAGTTTGACAACATGTCACATTTGGTCCCTCAACTATAATACTACATGGTACAAGATAATGTAACATTAACAGTGTCGTATGGGACAATTGGGCTTTTATGCAGTGAAGTGTCGTACGATTAACATTGTTTGAGTGACGTACTTTTGTGTTCATCCACTCTCAATGGATACGGGTCTCCCCCGTCGTTGGCCAACATTACTTGGGATGGTATCATGTCCTTGTTTTATTTACCATTGGTCTTGTGCGATTGACTGCAATTTGATGACTTTAATATTGGATTCCCCTCCATGCATATTAAAGTTTAAATGAAGCAGGTCATTTCCATGTTTATGGCATTTGGACTTCATTACATTTTACGTTCGCGTGAGTATTGGTTCGTATCATGTTTTCGATGAAGTATTATATTTATATGGATTGTTCTTCCATGAATTATGGGTTGAGTATTATGTCGTCAACCGTATTTGAAGGTTTGCATAATATAGATTTATTCACGTGTTGAGTAAGTTTGGATTGGAATTCATTTTGGAAAACGCTTTATATCTTTTGGGAACTTTTCTCATAGATTTTGGGTGTGTTGGAAAATGAGTCGTTTATATCCTTTTTGTAAACTCTTTTGGAAATCATAACCTAAGTCGCAAACTTTCATTTAAAGAATTATTTAAATCATGCTATAAACTCTTGAACTCACCAGGCGTTAGCCTAATCCTTTTTATTTGTCGGCATGTGCAACAGGTTCAGGTTGGGAGTAGTTCTAGTGACACTGTGAAAGGTCATGTGCTAGTAAAGTGCTCGAGAGGTGAATAACTTAGGTGAAGTTTCTGCATTCATCTTTGAGGTTAGCAACTTGTACTTGGGTTAAGTAACACCCGATGTGGTTTTAGTCTTTGTAATGAGACTTGAGTTATATATTGTTTGAGGTTAATCATAGATTCTGATTTGTGGTATTTCACATATTGAATTGTAGGAAGAAATCCTATTATTTTGGTTGCATTATCGAAAATTTTACTTAGTTGCTCTTTCCCAATTCAAAGGTGTTACAAAGACCCAATCATATTTTTAGACAGAGCATACTATGAAATTTTTGATGGGATTGAATGATTCTTTTTCGCAGATTCGTAGTCAATACTTCTCATGGATCCTTTGCCGACGATTAATAAAGTCTTTGCTCTCATTGTACAAGAAGAAAAGCAAAATAAGATATCTCAAATAGGAAGTCAATCTTCGATAGCCTTTAATGCTTTGATACCATATCAAGAAGAATCGAGAGAAACCCTGGAATTGTTATTTCACTTGTTTGATTCCAAATACATAAGGAGTCTAGTTATATTATCTAATCAACGACTTACATAAAAAGGAAATTATTGAAATACCCTTTCCACCTGATATCCCCGTAATGGGTTATCGGCTATAGATGAGTCGTATACACCTAAGAAATGCTTGCAACCTATTAATCTATGCTCGATGAGATAGTTATAAGGTCTTGTGTCTTTCTGTGTTGCATGTTTTCAGAAAATGCATACTATTTTATATGAAGTTTGCATGTTTGATATATGTGACACGATATGATTTCACTCGCGCAAACTATGAACTCATTGAGCTTTTAAGCTGAATATGGTATGCATCTCAGGGATTGAAGGTTTCAGGTTGGACGAAGAAAAGTGGCACAAATAGAGACTTGTCCTGCCCATTTAAGTTCAATATTTATGTTTAGACATATTTGATGGATCAACTTTGTAACGCAACCTGCTATGAGATGAGTTAGTATTTAAGTTACATATTTATTGTTTTGAAGTTTCCGTTGTAAACGATCTAAAGTTTTAATCTAACCGTAATTTTGGAGAATTTACTTTAGATTATGTAGCATTTCTCATGATCAAAATGAGGGCGTTACACATACAAACCAAAAACTGAAAGATGATGTACAGATGTCCATTCACAGGTGCATACAACCTAAAAATCGAAAGAAATGAATACGGTGATTCATTTACATGTGCATGAAACACGGAAATTGAATGAAGTAATCAATTATGGAATATTGTTTTTGTAGATTTTTTGTGTAGATTGTTGAAATATTTTTTTGGTGATAAATGAAGTTTCCATAAATTGTGGTAACTTTCCTTTATTTAAGATATTTTCAATATATAAATATGATTATCCATTAATGAAATGTACTAATTTGTTTTTTCCCATTTAATAAAATGTTAAAATTGCGATGTTTGGTGGTTTTTACGATTTTTCCTTTAATTCGTTTAATTTTTTTTCTCATAAATAAGATAAAAGCAGAACCTATTTATCGAATATTTTATAATAAAAAAACATTTATTTTGCCCTTGGGTTGGCTTTTTGTGCCTTTCCTTCTTTGCTTTTTTAAAGGCATTTTAGGGTTTAGGGTGTCCTGAATAAGTCCAGACTAATTCCCTCACGACTTCCAAACAGCAGGCCCACGATCCGCCCCTTGATTTGGGGATACCTCCGCGTGATCACCACGGGGTTCGAATTCAGGTAGTAAGGGCTTCCACCACTTTCCTTAGACAAATGAATACAAGATAGATGATGAATAAGGAAACCCAACTGAATTTGTGGTCTGAAAGTAAAGTGATCCTTACATCACCAACCCATAAAAAGATCCTTCATGTCTCATTTTCTACCTATAAATTAATTTATTCCAAATTATCGACCATTTATTATAATTGTTGTCCTACGTACCAGCTCCCTAGGTTTTATTTCGTCTTTGAAGATGTTCCATCTACTATTTCTCTAGGGTTTCGTTTGTTCTTGCATTCCTCAATCAGATTTACATGGACATCTGTTGCTTCTTCTCAAAATTTCAAGGGTTTTTCTGTTAACAGCTTGTTTCCCAAATCTTCAGCTCCAGTTTCTTGCTCAAACTTGTTAAAGTTCCCTAATTTTTGTTGGTATTTGTTTCATTTCTATTATTTAATTACTTCTTAATTCTTCAGAGGTTTTGCGGTTTCAAGATTACCATATATATAGTCTTACTTTATATATATCATATATGTATGTCAGTATGTGTATATGTGTGTGTGTGTGTTGTGCAGGAAGTGAAATGGTGAGAGGAAAGGTTGAGCTGAAAAGAATAGAGAACGCAACAAGCAGGCAAGTGACTTTCTCGAAGAGGAGGAATGGGCTTTTGAAGAAGGCTTATGAGCTTTCAATTCTTTGTGATGCTCAAGTTGCTTTGATTATTTTCTCTCAAAAGGGAAAACTCTACGATTTTTCAAGCTCCAAGTACGTTATTCTCTCTCTCTCTCTCTCTCTCTCTCTATATATATATATATATATAGTTGAATCTGTAAGTGCTGTTAGTGTAATGTTAAGCTGTTGATTTATATGATCATAACTTACATGGGATTCAGTCAGAGATAAAGATAAATATGAATAAAAAGAAGAAGAAGAAGAACCCTAGAACAAAATATTTTAATTCTATGGGTAATTTGAAAGCTGTGATTTGATTGTGGAGTTTCACTTGATTTCATCAGTACACATACCACCTACTCTTATGTACCTTCTTCAGCTCTGATGGGGCTGGTCAATACTTGATTATGAAACTGCTTATTTAGTACGTACTTCTTTTGTATATATACACCTAAGTGTGCTTTATATATACACACACATATTGCTTCAAAAAAAATACACACATATATATATATATAGAGTGAATTGCAATTTTGGTCCCTGTGGTTATGTGATTTCTTTGAAAGAGGGATCTAAACTTCAGTATCTCAAGAAGTGGTCCCTCAGTTTTGGTATTTGCTGCAAAATCAGGACCCCAACACCAACACCGCTTATTTCCTCCGTTAGTGCCAGGGGTGGATTCGTCCTTCCACCTTTTTCCTTCTCATTTTAACCACTTTCGTTCTCCCTACCTTTTACGAACCTGCACCCTTCCCTTCCTTCTCCTACCTCTCACTCCCTGGTTTCTTAAAAATCAATTAGACATGGTGGTGTGCTACTGTGGTAGTGAAGCAAGCTTAAAAACAGCATGGACACAAGCAAACCCTGGACGTAGGTTCTATTCTTGTGGAAGTATGGTAAGATCTTGTTTCCTCCATTTTCTTAAGATCCCCTGTTTCCTCCATTTTCTTAAGATCCCCTATTTCCTCCATTTTCTTAAAATTTCTTACATTTTCTGTTTCCTCCATTATCTTACAGGGTGGTAGAAGATGTTGTTTTTTTGGATGGTTTGATCCACCAATTTGTGCTCGGGCTATAGATGTTGTCCCTGGGTTACTGAGGACAAAGCATAAGCTTGAAGAAGTTATCAAAGAAAGAGACAGTGAAATTAAGATATTGCAGTTGGTTTTGGTGCTTAGTTGTTGTTTTTTTGGGATATGCATGTATTCTTGTATGAAGTAGTCTTAGTTGTGTTTGTTTTGGTGCTTAGTTGTGTTTGTTTTGGTGCTTTAGTTGGGTTTGTCTTTCTGTTTAAGATCAATGTAGTACATTAGTTAGAATCAATGAAAATGGTTTAATGAAAATCTGTGTTTGACATAATATTTGTGTTTGACATAATTAATTGAAAATCTGTGTTTGATTGAACATTGTGTTTGACATAATAAGTACCCAACACAATAAGATACATAATATTTGTGTTTGACATAATATACCAACACAATAACATACATATGCTAATAAGCAACACAATAAGTACCAAAACATGAACTTGCATGCCATACATACATATCTATTGTTTGTCAACCATACATACCTACTTATCTTGTCAAATTACATAAGTACCAAAACATTGATTATCAACCATCAACAACTACCATAAACACATAATCATAAGTAGCAAAACAACCACCATAAACAGATAATCATAAGTACCAAAAGAACCACCATTGTTTATCAACCATCAACCACCAATCCCTTGGTTCACAGCAGGCTGTGAAACTCCTCCATTCCCCTGACATGTCCTGGAATTATGCCCCAACTGCTTACACCTAGCACAAGTGACTGTGATCCCTTTCCTTGATAGTTTTCCATCCCTCTTCTGGCTCTGAGTTTGAGACATCTCTTCAGCAGTCTTCTTCCTCTTTTTCTTTGGCCTGCCCACTTGTGTATGATGATCTGGTAGAACCAAAGTGGTCATGCAGTTTGCTTTGTCCCAAAGCATGCTTCCATTGATTGGCTCAATCTTGAAGCTGTACATCTCCCTCCATGTGCTAACCTGTATGATAGGTCCACCCATGATTCAGGGTCTTCATTCTGTCCATTTAATGCCATATTCCAGTTAGTAGTCACTGCATGTTTACAAGGAATTCCTGTTAATTCCCACCTTCTACAAGAGCATGTCCTTGCTCTAACATCAACTATGCACTGGTCATTCCAAGGTCCAGACACCTGTGACAACAAAAATATCAGAACTATATCATGTAGTAGTAAAATTATGCTAAATATCAAAATTATGTAGTGGCACCATACCTGGTACCTATCTCCTCCATTATACACCACCTGGTATTTGCTTGCTTCTTTCTTCACTGACTCCATTATCTTGTTTGCAGTTGGGGTCAGTGGTCCATCACAACCCTCAATCACTTTTAAAACATTTACAACTCTCTTCACAAGATACACCCTAATGTACTCCAAGCAAGAATGAATTGGTTTGTCCCTAGCATCAATGATTTGCCTATTGAACACCTCACACATATTATTTAGAAGCACATCAGAGTGACATCTACCTGTATGCATCACCAAATTAGTTAGTCCTACAGTGTATGCTACCTAATTAGGATAGGAATTAAGACACTATTTACCTGTGAAGTGTGATCTGCTCCAATGTTGGGGGGTATGTTATTCAACCATGTATGACAATCCTTATTGAATGTTTTTAAGTTCTCCATTTCTGATATAAATTAGGGGACAGTAGGAGCTATTGCACACTTCCATAAAAGATCTTTGTATGCCTTACCTTTCCAGCGAAGCTTCATATTTTCTTGTATGTGCCTAAGACAGTATCTATGTTCAGCATTTGGAAATAGCCTTTGAATTGCTGGAAGAATGCCCTATATGCAACAGAATTAAGACATAAGTAAGCTAATTAAGACATAAGTAAGCTAATTAAGTCATAAGTAAGCTAATTAAGACATAAGTAAGCTAATTAAGCTAATTAAGACATAAGTAAGCTAATTAAGACACAAATATGCAAGAGAATTAACACATAAGTAATACCTTTTGCCTATCACTGATGAATGTGAAGTTGGAATTGGCTTGAAGACCAAGGTCATCTCCAAGGTACTCCAGGAACCACTGCCATGAACTTGATGATTCAGACTCTACCACTGCATAAGCCACAGGGTAGATGCCATGGTTGGGGTCAATACCTACTGCTGTTAATACTTGTCCAGGAAAAGGCCCCTTCATAAATGTGCCATCTAATCCCAACAAATCCCTTCTACCAGCTCTAAAACCACTTTTCAAAGGTCCCAAACATATGTAAACCCTTTTGAACTTTCTAGTATCACTCTCAGGGTTAGCATCTGCCTCAACCTCCAATTTGACAGTCGTATCTGGGTTGCACCTTTTCACCTCATTTAGGTAATCCCTCAACTAACTATACTGTAATTCATAGTCCCCCCAAATCCTCTTGTTGGCTAGCTGTTTTACCCTCATTGCTTTGGAAGGTGATACATGAATTTCAAACTTCTCAGACAAATGGGATTGAATTGATCTCAATGGCATATTTGGATCCAGCTTCAGATGCTCTGTGATATGTTTGGATAGATAACTTGCAGTTGCCATACCTACCTCCCTTGTTTGGAAACATTTGTGAGTGGAGAAATAGGTTTTCACTCTCCACGTTGCTTCCCTTTTAGTAGTTGAGAGGTACAAAACCCATGGACAACTAGGCCCATTGGACTTTCTCCATCTACTCTTTCTGCCATATCCAGGCCCATTGGGCCCTGTTTCATCCTTTAAGTTAGGCAGTGAACCCCTGCAAACTGCCCTTAGCCTAGTTGCATCATTCTTCACCAGAACTATGTCTCTTCTACTCTCAGTTGCATACTCCTTGATTAAAGACTGGATTGTGTCTTTGTTACCAAATGACTGTCCTATGTAAAAGTCAACACCCTGCCCCTTACAACCTCTATGGCTAACTCCTTTGAATTGACTGGCTAACTCATCTTCAGAATTAAAGTTGTCAATGTCAAAAGGATCTACATCACCATCTACATTCGGGCTTTCACTTTCTTCTCCACCTACTCCCATCCACTCTCCATGTGTATCCACATAATCATGTATTGATAAATCAAATTCTTCAATTGAATCATAGCAATTGCTATCATAACTCTCAATAACCCCATGGTTGCCACTCTCATCAGTATCATAGTTCAAGTCCAATCCATGGTTTAAATCAAGGCCATTGTTCAAGTCAACTATATTGTTCAAGGCCACTACATTGTTCAAGTGAACCCCCTGAGCTTGTCCTATTTCTGGTAAATCAGATTCCAATCCAAGAAAAGGCCTTGAGGAAAAGTGCAAATTATCAAAACTTTCATTCAAATCTATTACATCATCAGTGTTTGCTTTGGCATGTTCTATGAAAACTTCAATCTCTTTGACCCCAGGGACATACTTTTTCAAATTTAAAATATCCTCTTCATTGCTTAACGGTTGCAACCCATTATCAAGGTCAGTGGATGGAATCAAGAAATTGTAAAACATTACATCCTCCTGTTTGTAACCTAATTCTTTCATGATATTGTGGAAATGATGAACTGTGAGGTGATCAGTGTTTATCAAATCAACAAAATCAACCTTACCATGAACGTGTATCTCCTTCCAGGAGTATCTGTGAACAAACCTCCATGGTTGATTTTTGCTGTTATCAAAGTTGGGTAAATATCTATCACAATAGAAAAGCAAAATCAGGTTACAAAATGCATGTAGTGATCGACTGGTGTAAATACTCAAAACAGAGCATAAGAACTTACTATAAACATCTGTCGGACTCCAATCATCATCTAACTCGGTTCTTAAAATCCACGATGATGACATTGTGTTCTTGATGATTATCCGAATGCCTTGAGTGAATGTGTGTGAGTGAATGTGTGTGAGTGAGAGTGAGAGTGTGAGTCAAAGTTGGAATACAAATCGGTTCGTAACTTGAGGTGTTTTGTTCAAATGAGAGGGAAAATGGTGGAAGGACGAATCTACCCCTGGCACTAACGGAGGAAATAAGCGGTGTTAGTGTTGGGGTCCTGATTTTGGAGCAAAATTGGAAACTGAGGGACCACTTCTTGACATACTGAAGTTTAGGTCCCTCTTTCAAAGAAATACTATAACCACAGGGACCAAAATTGCAATTCACTATATATATATATATATATATATAAATTTATATTTTTTACTACGTAGCATACATTTATGTACTGTTAGATCATGGCTTTTGATATCATTATCTTATTAAGAAAAAGTGTGCATTTTCTTGACTCGGCAGCTTTTCATCGTGTAAAACCCCAAGTATAAAATAAATTTTTATCTCAAATTATGTTGGATAAAGCCTTAGGGTTTTTGAGACCTTAGTAACATTTTCCATCTTGTCCCAATTCATGTCTCTTTTAAGTTTACAGTATATTTTATGATATATTACAATATATATATATATATATAGAGAGAGAGAGAGAGAGGTGGGGAGGTTCAGGGGAAAACCTCAAAAAAACGAAAACTGAAGAACACCCTGGTGGTCCTTCATCGGGACGGTATGCACTCGTGCATACATGTAAATTATGTTTTTTTGGTTTTTATGCACAAGTGCATGTTACAAATTACTTGTATACACAAGTGCATACGGTCCAGATGAAAGGCTACAAGGGTGTTCTTCAGTTTTCCGTTTTTTTAGATTTTCCCCTGAACCTGACCCTATTTAATTAGTTCATATGATAATTAATTAAAAAAGAGTTCATATATGAATCACAAAGGTTCATATATGAATCAGTTAATTGGTTAAACTGATTCATATATGAACCCAAAGTTAATTAGTTCATATATGAAACACAAAGGTTCATATATGAATCACAAAAGTTCATATATGAATTAGTTAAAAAGAGTTCATATGTGAATCACGCAGGTTCATATATGAACCCGTCCCATGTTTTTGTAAAAGTTACGAAACTGTCCTTTTATTTTTTGAACAACCGTAACTTTTGACCAGTCAAAGCCGCAACTTTTGACCAACTAAAGCCGATCTTGACCGAATAAATGGTCAAGATTATTTCTCTACCTCTCATATATTTAGCACTTCTCAAATGAACCTAAGGCTATATATATATATATATATATGTATAAGTATACATATAATGGACATACATTCATATAGGATAATGCATATATGCATCTTAGATTATGCACACATTGTTCACATATGCACATTGGTTTGTAAGGAGATGCAACAAATACATGGTTCGTATTTGATTTGTATCACATATATTATATATATATATATATAATATGTTTATATATATAGTATCTGGTTTAGAGGAAATCTGTAAAAAATAAAAATATGAGATGCACCCTGTTAAATGTTCATTTGGACAGTATACATATGTGCATATGAGTAATTTGTAACATCCACACACGTGCATAAAATGCATAACATGCACACGTGCATAAAAACCAAAAGACAACTTTAATTACATGAATGCACATATGCATACCGTCCGGATGAACGGTTACCAGGACGTTCCTCAGTTTTTCATATTTTTGGGGTTGTCCTTGAACCTCCCTATATATAAGTATAATAGTATGCTTTAATCTATGGTTTTCTCACATGACGTTTAAAGAGGAGTGATTATAGGAAATTAGGAATAGCCTGGATGTTCAAGTCAATCAATATGATAGGTGAAAAACAAAACTTCGATTATTTAGTTGATATAGAGAGAATGCGAGAGCTATCAAAGTTTTTCTTCGATCTTTAGAAAGAGGAAAACGAGCCTGAAGAAGAAAGCGAGCTCGAAAGAGGCTTGGAATTTGGCATCGAATAAGGGAAAACAACGCCTACCAAGACTTTCCATGCTAGTTAACTAGCGCCGAAAGTCGCCCTAGCCTCTGTCTCTTAGAACCTTCAACGGTGCCTACATTGAGTTGCCACGCTAGTTAACTAGCGCCACAACTAGCACGGGTTCTTCAACAGTGGATATCGAGTTGTCACATTAGTTAACTAGCGCCATAACTTGCCTGAGCCCTTTTAAGCCATTTTCCAGCGTATTTGTTTCCTTTTCTTTTGAGTTTCCTTCTTCCAATTTTTATTTCTTTACTATTTATCCTAATTATGTTATTAGTTTATTTTATTTTCTAGATTAGGATTAGATTTGAATTTAGGTTTAACAGTTATCTCTTAGTTAGTATAGTATATATATATATATATATATATATATATATATATATATATATATATATATATGTGTTTATTCTTTTACTTATTATTCAGATTATTGATCAATAGAATTATATTTTAGAGTTTTATCTCTAGTTTAAGAGTTTCTCTTAATTTTTTCGGGTTCTACGCTAATAGACTCGTTATCTTAAAGGGTTTAGATGCTTGTCGATTCTTATGCAAACCCTTGCCGCGTCAGTTGGTATCAAAACAAGATTCGCATGTCACTAACAATGGCAGATCGACGACCAACTACCAAAGTGGATAGCTGAGGGGAGTGTCGCCATATCCAAAGCACTCGCTAATCTGACAGTGACTGTCAACAGACTTCAACTCAATTCCATCAACGACAACCGTTAAAGGAGAGACGTGTCTGAAGAACCGGTTGGAGTGCCACGCAATGGCAATCGTAACCAGGTTAATCTCTCAAGTTCCAAATCCGAAGAGGAGAAAGAATACCCCCAAGAAAATATCAACATCGTACTCCAACGAGTACTCTTTTTGTCAAAGGAAGAAGGCCAACGCAAAAATCTCTTCCGATTGCATTGTTCGGTGCACAAATAGGTATGTAACCTAATTATCGATAAGAGAAGTTGTGAAATCCTAGTGTCCCAGAAATTGGTTGATTACTTTAACCTACCCACTCAACCCCATGAAACTCCTTATTCTCTTCGGGTGGGTCAAGAATGATCCTTAAGTTAGAGTCACACAGACTTGTTGGGTACCCATCTCAATCGGTAAGCACTATCACAAAGAGGTTCTATGTGATGTTCTTGACATGGATGCTTGTCATATCCTATTGGGCCGACCTTGGCAATTTGATAGAAATGTCAATTATAAGGTTCAGGGGAAAACCTCAAAAAAACGAAAACTGAAGAACACCCTGGTGGTCCTTCATCGGGACGGTATGCACTCGTGCATACAGGTAAATTCTGTTTTTTTGGTTTTTATGCACAAGTGCATGTTACAAATTACTTGTATACACAAGTGCATACGGTCCAGATGAAAGGCTACAAGGGTGTTCTTCAGTTTTCCGTTTTTTTTTAGATTTTCCCCTGAACCTGACCCTATTTAATTAGTTCATATGATAATTAATTAAAAAAGAGTTCATATATGAATCACAAAGGTTCATATATGAATCAGTTAATTGGTTAAACTAATTCATATATGAACCCAAAGTTAATTAGTTCATATATGAAACACAAAGGTTCATATATGAATCTCAAAAGTTCATATATGAATTAGTTAAAAAGAGTTCATATGTGAATAACATAGGTTCACATATGAACAGATAGTTCATATGTGAATCACGCAGGTTCATATATGAACCCGTCCCATGTTTTTGTAAAAGTTACGAAACTGTCCTTTTATTTTTGGAACAACCGTAACTTTTGACCAGTCAAAGCCGCAACTTTTGACCAACTAAAGCCGATCTTGACCGAATAAATGGTCAAGATTATTTCTCTACCTCTCATATATTTAGCACTTCTCAAATGAACCTAAGGCTATATATATATATATATATATATATATATATGTATAAGTATACATATAATGGACATACATTCATATAGGATAATGCATATATGCATCTTAGATTATGCACACATTGTTCACATATGCACATTGGTTTGTAAGGAGATGCAACAAATACATGGTTCATATTTGATTTGTATCACATATATTATATATATATATATATATAATATGTTTATATATATAGTATCTGGTTTAGAGGAAATCTGTAAAAAATAAAAATATGAGGAGCACCCTGTTAAATGTTCATTTGGACAGTATACATATGTGCATATGAGTAATTTGTAACATCCACACACGTGCATAAAATGCATAACATGCACACGTGCATAAAAACCAAAAGACAACTTTAATTACATGAATGCACATATGCATACCGTCCGGATGAACGGTTACCAGGACGTTCCTCAGTTTTTCATATTTTTGGGGTTTTCCTTAAACCTCTCTATATATAAGTATAATAGTATGCTTTAATCTATGGTTTTCTCACATGACGTTTAAAGAGGAGTGATTATAGGAAATTAGGAATAGCCTGGATGTTCAAGTCAATCAATATGATAGGTGAAAAACAAAACTTCGATTATTTAGTTGATATAGAGAGAATGCGAGAGCTATCAAAGTTTTTCTTCGATCTTTAGAAAAGAGGAAAACGAGCCTGAAGAGGAAAGCGAACTCGAAAGAGGCTTGGAATTTGGCATCGAATAAGGGAAAACAACGCCTACCAAGACTTTCCATGCTAGTTAACTAGCGCCGAAAGTCGCCCTAGCCTCTGTCTCTTAGAACCTTCAACGGTGCCTACATTGAGTTGCCACGCTAGTTAACTAGCGCCACAACTAGCACGGGTTCTTCAACAGTGGCTATCGAGTTGTCACATTAGTTAACTAGCGCCATAACTTGCCTGAGCCCTTTTAAGCCATTTTCCAGCGTATTTGTTTCCTTTTCTTTTGAGTTTCCTTCTTCCAATTTTTATTTCTTTACTATTTATCCTAATTATGTTATTAGTTTATTTTATTTTCTAGATTAGGATTAGATTTGAATTTAGGTTTAACAGTTATCTCTTAGTTAGTATAGTATATATATATATGTTTATTCTTTTACTTATTATTCAGATTATTGATCAATAGAATTATATTTTAGAGTTTTATCTCTAGTTTAAGAGTTTCTCTTAATTTTTTCGGGTTCTACGCTAATAGACTCGTTATCTTAAAGGGTTTAGATGCTTGTCGATTCTTATGCAAACCCTTGCCGCGTCAGTTGGTATCAAAACAAGATTCGCATGTCACTAACAATGGCAGATCGCCGACCAACTACCAAAGTGGATAGCTGAGGTGAGTGTCGCCATATCCAAAGCACTCGCTAATCTGACAGTGACTGTCAACAGACTTCAACTCAATTCCATCAACGACAACCGTTAAAGGAGAGACGTGTCTGAAGAACCGGTTGGAGTGCCACGCAATGGCAATCGTAACCAGGTTAATCTCTCAAGATCCAAATCCGAAGAGGAGAAAGAATACCCCCAAGAAAATATCAACATCGTACTCCAACGAGTACTCTTTTTGTCAAAGGAAGAAGGCCAACGCAAAAATCTCTTCCGATTGCATTGTTCGGTGCACAAATAGGTATGTAACCTAATTATCGATAAGACAAGTTGTGAAATCCTAGTGTCCCAGAAATTGGTTGATTACTTTAACCTACCCACTCAACCCCATGAAACTCCTTATTCTCTTCGGGTGGGTCAAGAATGGTCTTAAGTTAGAGTCACACAGACTTGTTGGGTACCCATCTCAATCGGTAAGCACTATCACAAAGAGGTTCTATGTGATGTTCTTGACATGGATGCTTGTCATATCCTATTGGGCCGACCTTGGCAATTTGATAGAAATGTCAATTATAAGGTTCAGGGAAAACCTCAAAAAAACGAAAACTGAAGAACACCCTGGTGGTCCTTCATCGGGACGGTATGCACTCGTGCATACAGGTAAATTCTGTTTTTTTTTGTTTTTATGCACAAGTGCATGTTACAAATTACTTATATACACAAGTGCATACGGTCCAGATGAAAGGCTACAAGGGTGTTCTTCAGTTTTCCTTTTTTTTTTAGGTTTTCCCCTGAACCTGACCCTATTTAATTAGTTCATATGATAATTAATTAAAAAAGAGTTCATATATGAATCACAAAGGTTCATATATGAATCAGTTAATTGGTTAAACTGATTCATATATGAACCCAAAGTTAATTAGTTCATATATGAAACACAAAGGTTCATATATGAATCCCAAAAGTTCATATATGAATTAGTTAAAAAGAGTTCATATGTGAATAACATGGGTTCACATATGAACAGATAGTTCATATGTGAATCACGCAGGTTCATATATGAACCCGTCCCATGTTTTTGTAAAAGTTACGAAACTGTCCTTTTATTTTTGGAACAACCGTAACTTTTGACCAACTAAAGCCGATCTTGACCGAATAAATGGTCAAGATTATTTCTCTACCTCTCATATATTTAGCACTTCTCAAATGAACCTAAGGCTATATATATATATATATATATATATATATATATATATATATATATGTATATATATATATATATACATATAATGGACATACATTCATATAGGATAATGCATATATGCATCTTAGATTATGCACACATTGTTCACATATGCACATTGGTTTGTAAGGAGATGCAACAAATACATGGTTCGTATTTGATTTGTATCACATATATTATATATATATATATATATATATAATATGTTTATATATATAGTATCTGGTTTAGAGGAAATCTGTAAAAAATAAAAATATGAGGAGCACCCTGTTAAATGTTCATTTGGACAGTATACATATGTGCATATGAGTAATTTGTAACATCCACACACGTGCATAAAATGCATAACATGCACACGTGCATAAAAACCAAAAGACAACTTTAATTACATGAATGCACATATGCATACCGTCCGGATGAACGGTTACCAGGACGTTCCTCAGTTTTTCATTTTTTTTGGGGTTTTCCTTAAACCTCTCTATATATAAGTATAATAGTATGCTTTAATCTATGGTTTTCTCACATGACGTTTAAAGAGGAGTGATTATAGGAAATTAGGAATAGCCTGGATGTTCAAGTCAATCAATATGATAGGTGAAAAACAAAACTTCGATTATTTAGTTGATATAGAGAGAATGCGAGAGCTATCAAAGTTTTTCTTCGATCTTTAGAAAAGAGGAAAACGAGCCTGAAGAGGAAAGCGAACTCGAAAGAGGCTTGGAATTTGGCATCGAATAAGGGAAAACAACGCCTACCAAGACTTTCCATGCTAGTTAACTAGCGCCGAAAGTCGCCCTAGCCTCTGTCTCTTAGAACCTTCAACGGTGCCTACATTGAGTTGCCACGCTAGTTAACTAGCGCCACAACTAGCACGGGTTCTTCAACAGTGGCTATCGAGTTGTCACATTAGTTAACTAGCGCCATAACTTGCCTGAGCCCTTTTAAGCCATTTTCCAGCGTATTTGTTTCCTTTTCTTTTGAGTTTCCTTCTTCCAATTTTTATTTCTTTACTATTTATCCTAATTATGTTATTAGTTTATTTTATTTTCTAGATTAGGATTAGATTTGAATTTAGGTTTAACAGTTATCTCTTAGTTAGTATAGTATATATATATATATATATGTTTATTCTTTTACTTATTATTCAGATTATTGATCAATAGAATTATATTTTAGAGTTTTATCTCTAGTTTAAGAGTTTCTCTTAATTTTTTCGGGTTCTACGCTAATAGACTCGTTATCTTAAAGGGTTTAGATGCTTGTCGATTCTTATGCAAACCCTTGCCGCGTCAGTTGGTATCAAAACAAGATTCGCATGTCACTAACAATGGCAGATCGACGACCAACTACCAAAGTGGATAGCTGAGGTGAGTGTCGCCATATCCAAAGCACTCGCTAATCTGACAGTGACTGTCAACAGACTTCAACTCAATTCCATCAACGACAACCGTTAAAGGAGAGACGTGTCTGAAGAACCGGTTGGAGTGCCACGCAATGGCAATCGTAACCAGGTTAATCTCTCAAGTTCCAAATCCGAAGAGGAGAAAGAATACCCCCAAGAAAATATCAACATCGTACTCCAACGAGTACTCTTTTTGTCAAAGGAAGAAGGCCAACGCAAAAATCTCTTCCGATTGCATTGTTCGGTGCACAAATAGGTATGTAACCTAATTATCGATAAGAGAAGTTGTGAAATCCTAGTGTCCCAGAAATTGGTTGATTACTTTAACCTACCCACTCAACCCCATGAAACTCCTTATTCTCTTCGGGTGGGTCAAGAATGGTCCTTAAGTTAGAGTCACACAGACTTGTTGGGTACCCATCTCAATCGGTAAGCACTATCACAAAGAGGTTCTATGTGATGTTCTTGACATGGATGCTTGTCATATCCTATTGGGCCGACCTTGGCAATTTGATAGAAATGTCAATTATAAGTTCCGAGACAACGTCATGCTTTTCAATGGGGCGATCGGAAGATTTCCATGGCACCAATTAACAGCTTCGAGGACAACACCGATAAGAAAAACAACAACTATAACCGTATTATGAGTTCGTTTTCGTTGTTGGCCAATCAACCACCTGTATGGGAAAAACCACCTGAAAAACACGACATCTTACCAGACAAATTTGAAGAGAAAGTCATCCCCGTCGTGACAGAGCCACAACAAGAAATCTTTACCAAGACCAAAGTGCCTGAACCAAATCTCGAGCCGGCCACTGAAGAAAGCGAAAGTGAATCGATTAAGGACAATCCAGAGGCAACGAAACTTGTATCACACGAAGTCAAGAGAGTTGAGCCCGAATATGATATTTCCATTATTCCAACAACTAAGGTTCCGAATCAAATTGAAACATTTCCTACTAAAAATCTTGTCGTTTCTTACCCTTTTGAGTTTGATAAAGTATCGCTTGTATGGAAGCAACCACGACAACCTCGTTAAGATTTGAAGACTGGTCAAATTTTTTGAAATTCGAAGGTCGAGTTGTGAATTCAAGCGTTGTGAAGAAACATATGTTCTACTAGTCGAATGAAGTTTTTTTTCAAGTGAACTCAAGGGCGAGTTCTTTTCAAGTAAGGGTGACTGATATAGAGAGAATTCAAGGGCTATCAAGGTTTCTCTTCGATCTTTGGAAAAGAGGAAAACGAGCCTGAAGAGGAAAATGAGCTCGAAAGAGGCTCAAAATTTAGCATCGAAAAAGGGACAAACAATGCCTACCAAGACTTCCACGCTAGTTACGCCAAATGTCGCCCTAGCCTCTGTCTCTTAGAACCTTCAACAGTGGCTACCATGAGTTGTCACGCTAGTTAACTAGCGCCACAAAAGGTCCCTTTAAGCCGTTTTCCAGTGTATCATGTTTCCATTCTTTAGTGTTCATCTTCCTTTTTTTTATTTCTTTAGTAATTTTCCTAATTATGTTATTACTTTATTTTCCATCATTATCTTTTCTAGATTAGGATTAGATTTGAATTTAAGTTTAATAGTTATCTCTTAGTTAGTTTAGTCTATAAATAAGTTTTATTATTTGTTATTCAAATTATTGATTAATAAAATTATATTTTAGAGTTTTACCTCAACTTTAAGTGGTTTTGTTAGTTTTCCGGGTTCTACGCTGGTAGACTCGTTATCTTAAAAGGTTTAGACGTTTATCAATTTTTCCGCAAACCCCTTTGCGCCATTAGTGAACACTAAAGGATGTTGTATATTAATATATATATATATATATATGGTTGTTTGGGTTGAAGGAATGACGTTATTGAAATCCCCATCTTTATGCGCAACATGGCATGGCACTCTTGGATGTACAACACCATTACACCAACATATATAGGCCCCGTATAATTCACCATCAAAGGATCGAGTTATGGTTTAGATCAATGGAAGGGGCATTCACTACTAATTAAGGAGGTTGAGGCCCCTTTTACATAAAAATAATTCATTTTTTTGCAACGATAATTAATCCAAATGATGAAAGCTTGTCTAGACATGTATAGAAAAATTAGGTTTAATCTCAACCCCAATGCAATGCATAGTCTAGCTACTCCTATCAAACAACAATCTCAATTTATGTTTTCGTAAGTCTTCACTTTCCATCATTTGTTGATCGATCTATAAAGATCGTTGATAAAAGACCATATATCGCTAATAGTCATAAAAATGCACTCAAACGTCATGTGAGAGGTACGTGAGGGACAGTTAACAAATATGAGTTAATAAAATGAAGTCAAGAAACACAATTCGTAAGAGAAGTGAAACTTCAATGAGTATGCTTGTAGTTATTTTGTTTAGGAGACCCAATCCATAATTTTCATATAATTAATTACATGGACGAAATTTGTAATTTACTCCAAAATAAAAATGAAATGTTTCAAATTGGGAGAGAAATTTGGGCCTATCCAATAGGGTATGTTAGAGTTATATTTGTATATATGAATAGTACAAGGGCTAGTCTGTAATTACTGTAACTTAGGTTGTATAAATAGATCTCTTTCTTTCATAATTAGGTTAGACACTTCATTTGTAACTCTCTCTCAATATATGAAAGCCGGCCGATTCAGCCATCTCAAGTGTGTCTCTCAATCTATCAGTCGACTCTCCAATTCTAACATGGTATCAGAGCTGTAGGTAAGTACCCTCCCATATCTTCCAGATCTGCATTCCATTTTTCCTCTTTATTTTGCTGCACTCTATTTCGCTTCGAAAAACCATTCTCTGCTAGTTTTTGGATAAAACACCAAGTTTTAAAGTTGCCCAGAATATTGTCACGAACCTGCGTACCAAATTTCAACCAAAACCGATCAGTTTTGAAGATTCGACTCAAGAACATCTTGAATCTCATAACTATCGCAACTTTCAGAAACTCATAACTATCGCAACCCTCAGAAACTCATAACTATCGCAACCCAACCCTCAGAAACTCATAAATATCGCAACCCTCAGAAACTCATAACTATCGCAATCTTCACTTGCGACAAGTCTCGTTATCGCAACCTTCACTTGCGACAAAGCTCTGTTATCGCAATTGACACTTGCGACGAGTCTCGTTATCGCAACCTATACTTGCGACAAGTCTCGATTATTGCAACCTTTACTTGCGACAAGCTCCGTTATCGCAACCTTCACTTGCGATATCAGTTGGCTGCGACATCAGTTGGTTGCGACAAGAACCTGTTTTATCCAATTTCGAAACTCAACTCCGGTTCTCACTTTTCTGAAATTATTTCTGGAACATTCAGTTCCATCACTCACAACTCCGAAACTCCTCTTTTCAGTCTTCAATTCCGGAACACACGGTTTCGGTACCTCACGATTAGTTCTTTCCATTCCGAAATTTCCTTCCAGTCTTCAGTTCCAGATGGCTCTCAATAGCCAGTCTAAATACAGTGAATGCACGTTCTGTCACTCTAGTACTCATCTTCTCCTCAACTGCCCAATTCGAAAATGTCGCTGGTGTGGGATCAGACAGCCATGACACTTTGGATCTGACTGTCCAAAACATCCACGGAATTCAAGTGAGCAAAAGCGACAACGCACTCAGTCATTTGCTGGATCAATCACTCAAGACTCCTCTACGCCGGCAATTCATGCATCGCATAGCAACAACTCATTACCTGACCTTATGGAACTCATGCGCCGAAACCAAGAGCTTATAGAGTGACTCATGACAGGTTATATGGGTATGAATTCTCAGTGCAATATATCAGCACCAGGTAACCCTTGGCTATTTGACTCTGGATGTTGTAACCACATGACACCTAAGGCTGACGGGTTTGTCTCTAAGCAGACCTCCTGAATGTTCTCATCAGTCCGTACTGCGGATGACACTCGCTTACATGTATCTTTCAGTGGGACTGTCTCTACCCCCAATATACAATTACTTGATGTGCTACATATCCCTAACTTATCTCTAAGCCTGATTTCAATCACTCAGCTTATGGAATCCGGCCTAATTGTTCTGTTTCATCCTTCTGGTTGTGTTGTGCAGGATCCAAAGACCAAGCAGATCCTTGGAGTAGGCCGTAAAGTTGGTCGGATGATTGAAGTGGTCTACCTCCGTCTTCCCTTACCCTCATCAAATCTTGTTGCCTCTGTTTCCGGTACCCCTTCCTTTGAATTATGGCATAAGCGTCTAGGACATCTATCTTTAGCTAGAATAAAACTGTTAGCTACTTCAGGATTATTAGGCAACACTTCTTCTGAAAACGTTTCTTGTTTATCTTGCCAACTTGGCAAACATCACGCCTTACCTTTTCAACTAAATGAATTTAAATCTGCTTCCCCTTTTGATCTCATTCACTCTGATGTTTGGGGACCAGCACCACATCCATCCATGGGTGGTTCTATATACTTTGTTATCTTTATCGATGATCACACTCGCTTTACATGGATATATCTCATGAAACATCGCTCCGAACTACCTCAAATCTATATCACCTTCGCCCGTATGATTCTGACCCAGTTTTCCAAGCCTATAAAGATTCTTCGAGCAGATAATGCTATGGAATACAAAGAATCTTCTCTCCTCTCTTTTCTTCAATATCAGGGTACTCTTTCTCAGTACTCATGTCCAGGCACCTCTCCGTAAAATGGACGTGCAGAACGTAAACATCGCCACATCCTCGATAGTGTTCGTACTCTGTTAATCTCAGCCAAGTGTCCAGAACGTTTTTGGGGCGAAGCTGCCTTCACGGCTGTCTACACCATCAACCGTCACCCGACTCCCATCCTAAATCAAAAGTCTCCCTATGAAGTGCTCCATGGGGTCTCCCCTGCATATGAACTCCTAAAAGTATGGGGTTGTGCCTGCTTTGTTCAGTTGCAACCTCATGAACACACCAAACTCGAACCTCGTTCTCGATTATGCTGCTTTCTTGGCTATGGTATTGAACACAAAGGTTATCGTTGTTGGGATCCATTCTCTAAGAGACTACGTATATCCCGCCATGTCACATTTTGGGAACATCTTCCCTTCGCAACAGTGTCCAAATTTCAGGACATACCCAATCCTTCCACTTCCTTCTTCACTGATAACTCTATCTCTTTAGACTCACTCCAATTAGATCCCATACCCTCTTCCGTCTCATCTCCACCGGAGCCTTCACCTGTCTCATCTGAGCCTTCACCTATCTCATCTGAACCTTCACCTGTCTCATCTGAGCCTTCATCTGTCCCATCTGTGTCATCTGATCAGGATCAATCATCTACACCACCTCTAAGGACTACTTTTGAGCCATCTGCTGAGTCTATGTATCATAGCTCCTCTCAACCACAAGATGAAGTACGACGCTCAGACCGGGTAAGACAAGTTCCTTCTTATCTTCGTGATTATCATTGTTATGCTACACTGTTGTCCAATCATGAACCCACTTCCTTCAAAGAAGCTGCTTCTAACCCTGTTTGGAAGCAAGCTATGACTGAGGAACTCTAGGCTCTTGACAAAGCCAACACATGGGAGTTTGTACCTCTCCCACCGGGCAAGTCACCCATTGGTTGCAAATGGGTCTTCAAAATCAAAACGAAGTCTGATGGATCTATTGATCGTTACAAAGCACGCCTTGTGGCAAAAGGCTTCAATCAAGAATATGGCATTGACTACGAGGAAACGTTTGCTCCTGTGGCTCGGGTCACCTCGGTCTGTAGTCTTCTAGCCATTGCTGCCACCAAGAGATGGCCACTCTATCATATGGATGTCAAGAATGCCTTTCTAAATGGCGATCTCGAAGAGGAAGTCTACATGAGACTCCCTCCAGGTGTGACCTCTCGTCAGGGTCATGTATGTCGACTTCGAAAAGCCCTCTATGGCCTCAAACAAGCTCCTCGTGCTTGGTTTGAAAAATTTAGCAATACTGTCATCTCTTTGGGGTTTTCTCCGAGTAATTATGATTCTGGCTTGTTTACTTGGACTACTGCTGCAGGTACTATCTTACTCCTATTGTATGTTGATGATATGATCATTACCGGAAGTGACTCTACAGGTATCATCCATCTCAAACAGTCTCTCAGCTCATGTTTTGAGATGAAAGATCTTGGTAAGCTACACTACTTCCTTGGCCTTGAAGTTCTGTCAGACTCTTCCGGCATCTATCTCTGTCAAGCCAAGTACATTTCAGATCTGTTGTCCAAAGCTGGGATCACGGACAACAAAGTTGCATCTACACCCATTGAGCAAAATCTGCACCTTGCTCCCAATGCCGGAACCCCGCTGCGAGACCCTACAAGGTACCGTCAACTAGTTGGTTCTCTGGTCTATCTGACTGTTACTCGCCTGGATCTTGCATATGCAGTTCATATAGTCAGCCAGTTTATGGCTGCTCCGTGCTCCGATCACTATGCCGCTGATCTTCATATCCTTCGATACCTTAAAGGGACAATGTTTCATGGACTTCACTTCTCGCCCACATCGTCCTTAACTCTTCGTGCCTTTTCCGACGCTGACTGTGATGGAGACATAACCGATCGTCGCTCTACCACCGGCTATTGTTTCTTCCTTGAAGACTCTCTGATTTCCTGGCGCAACAAGAAACAATCTCTGACAGCTCGATCTAGTACTGAAGCTGAATATCGAGCCTTGGCTGACACTACACAAGAACTTGTATGGCTACGCTGGTTACTATCTGATATGGTTGCTCATCAGTTTTCCCCAACACCATTGTGGTGTGATAACAACAGTGCTATTCATATTGCTCACAATGATGTCTTTCATGAGCGCACAAAGCACATCGAGATTGACTGTCATTTCACCCGACAACATGTTCTTCGCAAGACCGTTCGACTTCTTCCAATTTCAACCATTGATCAGACGGCAGATATCTTCACCAAAGCTCATCTTCCAGGGCGTTTTCGGGCTCTTGTTTCCAAACTCAACTTGGCTCATTCTTCCCCCACTTGAGTTTGAGGGGGGTGTTAGAGTTATATTTGTATATATGAATAGTACAAGGGCTAGTCTGTAATTACTGTAACTTAGGTTGTATAAATAGATCTCTTTCTTTCATAATTAGGTTAGACACTTCATTTGTAACTCTCTCTCAATATATGAAAGCCGGCCGATTCAGCCATCTCAAGTGTGTCTCTCAATCTATCAATCGACTCTCCAATTCTAACAAGGTAAAATGGCAATGCCATTTCTCATTTTTCCTAGGCATTTGTGCCATGGTCATCGATGTTGTAACTCTTCTTGGTTCAGAATATACTTTTAAAGTTAAAACGTTTTCTCATATATTTTTTTTTCATATTTCCATTACTCAATTTAAACGTCTTGACCAAAATCTTCAATATACTCTATATCAAATAACATGAGGGCAACCCCTTAGACCATGAGTACCGCTTCCTATCTTACCCTCTGAACCCTGATGCCACCTCAGCGTCACATCAGCTTTTCTCTTTCCTACCCTCCTTACCCTAAAGTGGAGTACCGCTTCCTATCATACCCTCTGAACCCACTCTTACCGCACCCACCGGTTATATTTAAAAAAAATAGGACCGGGTTCCCGAACCCACTCTTACCCGCACCCACCGAACCCGCGGTAGACGTACCGTGTACCCGGGCTACCCGCCCCAACCCGATGTGAACCCGGCCGTGGTACCCGATGGCGGTACGCACAGCCTTAGGGATGGTCATGTACGTATTCAAGGAAGAAAATAGGAAAGTCAATGGAATGTTATATTTGGCATGATTATCAAAAGCAGAAAGCAAACGACAAAGCTTATATAGAGAATTATAATCAAATGAGAATCCTATAAATTTTGAGATCCATAAAATGGATCAAATTGACAACAATGATTTGAGATGATTATTTTTTTAAATAAAATAAAAGGTAATTTAGTAATTTGCTTGTTTTGACAACTCATTGAACCATTTAATTAAATTTATTTTCACATAATTTTAGAAGCCCCATTTATTTAAACTTATTTTCCACTATGTTATTGAACTTCTTATTTATGTTCTTCATATTTTGATAATGTTGTTGGTATTTCTATGTCTTGAATTAGGGTTTATTGGAAAGATAAAAAAAATGTGCACCAAAACTCTGAGATCTTATAAGACATTCACAATGGTTTACAAAGTGTTCAAAAGGCGTTTACAATGAAAATCTTGTTGTACTGGCAAAGATTAGTGATATTTTATAATGTTTAACTAAAACAAGTGTCCACAAGTTCTCACAAATGTTTGAAATGTGTTTGACATATTCTTCGCCCCACAAATCAATAACAACAAATCATTTAAGAAATAAAATTAATCATCTCAGATCATTAGGGTTTAGGGTTTCAATGTTTCAATCACCCTCAAAGGTAGCCTTGGCTTCTGGAGAGATATATCTGAATTGACTGAAGAAGAGTGAGAGTCATTAAAGACAAGAAAAGATGTGGTCAACGTTTTGTTAGTCGATTAGCAAGCACTACTCTCGAGGAACATGCTTAGTCAGATATTCGCTTGTATTTGAATGTTTGTCCCACATCTGTGGGGCAATGAAATGTAAACGATATTCCATGCCTATAAAAGGGAGGCCAATGCATAGGCTTCAAATGATAGTATAAATGATAAGTGAGATTGCGGGTATTATTGGGGGAGACTTGAAAGATTAGAACTATGTGATTATAACAAATTTTCAGATAGTGGATTCTCTTTGAAGGCCTGTCATTTTTCTTGGTTTTGAAGTTTCTACATAAACTATTGTGTTTTTCTCTACTATTGTTTATTTGTGTAGGGTTTGGCCAATTTTCGCAACAACTCTTCCACAACTCCATTTTCATGGTTTTCGCTATGAATGATGGAAAAGTAAACGAAAACGAATGTCATAGGGTTTTAATTATAGAGACTCTTGGGCCTTTTTTAAACAATTAAATAAATATCTTTGCTACCACCAACTACTTATAGTCGAGTTAGTGGAAGTTTTTCATTTCATCTTGTAGTTAGAGACCAATCATTTATGGCCTAACATGTTAGTAACTCCATAAAGAAGTACTTGGAGAAAATCTCTGCGTAGCAAAGAAAACCTTAAAACAAAGCTAAAAAACGAATAGCCAATTAGCAAAAAGAAAACAACATAATTTTAGTATTCCTTGATCAAGAAAAGGCTCTTTTGGTATTAAGGAATGGGTCTTGAGAGAGGGTTTGACATGACCTATGAGGACACTCTAAAGGCACATACAAAGTAGTAGGATACCTTGATTAATTAGTATTAGACGAAATATTGTGAATATATTTGTATTTATCTTGTTGATTCCCTTCCCTTATTTATTGGGAAGTTTGTTTGTAACCTTTATATATATCTTTGATAGTGCAATGAGAAAGGCAAGGAGATTGACACCGATTAACATGGTATCAGAGCATAATTAGGCTCTCCTCTCTCTCTCGAAAATCCCAGCCGGCCCTAACATCCTCCGCCGTTCTCCGCCTTCTTCTGCTCACCATGATCGGCTCCGACGAAAATTCCCAAGCCACCAAACCTCCTTTTCATCCTGCCTTTGGTGTCAATAACATCAAGAATTCTATCCCTCTCGTTCTAAATCAAACCGATTCTCATTACGCCACTTGGGTAGAGTTGTTCCACATCCATACATGTGCATATGATGTGATTGATCACATCGATCCTAATGCACCGAAGTCCGCTGGCATCGATCAGGCTACTTGGAAACGTCTGGACGCTATTGTCAAACAATGGATCCTTGCCACAATCTCCACCGATCTTCTTCAGACTATCATGAAGCCAGGTGCTACCGCTCAGCAGTTATGGAACAGTCTCGCTGAAAATTTTCAAGATAATAATGTTACTCGAGCCGTGTACCTTGAAGAGCAGTTCAACACCACCCGCCTGGATGCTTTTCCAAATGTCACCGAGTATTGCGCTCGTCTCAAGAATCTTTCCGATCAACTCGCTAATGTCGGTAATCCGATTTCGGAAAATAAAATGGTTCTTCAACCTGTCTCTGGTCTTCCCAAAGGTGATTATGATAAGATTGCTACGTTCATCCAACAATCTGATCCTTTACCTAGCTTTAACAAGGCTTGGTCCCAACTTATTCTTGAAGAAACCCGTCGATTAAAGCAAGAGTCACATGCTCCTCAAGCCTTAGTTACACAGAAATTCGACTCTCCTCTTGTTGCCGCCGACCCGCCGCTTGGTCGTGAACAAAATTCTAGTTTCGATCGTGGTGGCAGCCGTGGCGGATATCGCGGGGGTCGCGAACGAGGAAGGAGCCGTGGTCGTGGCGGTCGCGGGGGCTGTCAACAGTTTTCCTAGTCACCACAACCTTGGTATTCCGGCAACCCATGGACTCCGCCGCCTTGTCCCTACCCAACAGCTCCGACGCAAATGGGCCTCCTCGGCCCGGGCCCGCGCCCTTCACAGCCGCCACCGCAACAGCAAGTTTTCTACTCGGGAACAACTCATCCTACGCATGGCACGCCCATGACCCCAACCGAGTTGGAAAGTGTTTTTAACACCATGCATCTTCAGCCGCCGGACAACACCTGGTACATGGATACGGGCTCTACTTCTCACGTCGCGAGCAGCTCGGGTAACTTTTCTCAATTATTTACTTTAAACAATCCGCATTCTATTTTAGTAGGCAATGGCAAAAGTATTCCGGCTCTTGGTCTAGGATCCGCCACTCTTTCCCACCCGAAAAGATCTTATTCTCTTAAAAATATTTACCATGTTCCTCAATTAATCAAAAATCTTATTTCCGTTTGAAAATTCACTAGTGATAATAATGTCTATCGAATTTGACCCGTTCGGATTTTCTGTGAAGGATCTTACAACGGGGAACCAAATAACCAGATGCAACAGTTCCGGTGATCTCTATCCTTTCACTCAAGACTCAAGTGTTCGTAGTCCTTCTTTTGCCCTCCACACCGTTTCTCCAACTACATGGCACAACCGTCTCGGCCATCCGGGATCATCCGTTTTACATTTACTTAGCAATAGTCTTTCTCTTTCGAATAATAAACTCGATGATGCTAGTTCTTGTAACGCTTGTTCCTTGGGCAAGCATTGTCGTTTAGGCTTTTCTTCTTCTCAAACTATTACGTATTGTCCTTTCGATATTATACATGCTGATTTATGGACTTCTCCTGTTGCATCTACACTAGGACATAAATATTATCTTGTTCTTCTTGATGATTTTTCCCATTTTGTTTGGACTTTTCCCTTGCAATCTAAATCTCAAGTCTTTTCTATCTTTCTTAACTTCTACACCTACATTCAAACACAATTTGAAAAGAAAATAAAAACTTTTCAATGCGATAATGGTCGTGAGTTTAACAATTCCCAATTTCACCAATTTTGTGATAAAAACGGCATGCACCTTCGTTTCTCGTGTCCGTATACTTCCCCCCAAAACGGCAAAGCCGAACGTCTCCTTCGCACCTTAAACAATATCATCCGAACAAACCTTCTTCACGCCTCCGTTCCTCCCTCGTATTGGCATTATGCTCTTCATTTTGCCACATATGTCCTTAATATACTACCATCCACCGCCATTAAAAACCATACACCAACCACTATTCTTTATCATCGTGTGCCCACATATTCTCATCTCCGCATGTTTGGGTGTCTTTGTTACCCTAACACTTCTTCCACTACGCCCCACAAACTTACCCCTAGATCCACCCCCTGCGTTTTTCTTGGCTACCCATCTAGCCACCGCGGGTATTTGTGTCACGACCTCACCACTAAACAATTCTTTATGAACAAGTTTTCCCTTTTACCAATCTCTCTAAATTTCAGGCCCACTCATACGACTTTCTTAACGACATTCCTATGTCTCCATACCTCATCTATCACCCCACCACACATACTCCCTCACATGCCACGGCTCCCCTAACCACCCCACCCTCCCCCACCGAGCAAACTCAACCACCATCGCCACTCCCCAACCCACCCTCCGCTACCGACCATACTCAACCACCATCGCCACTCCCCTCACCACCCTCGCAACATCCCATGCAAACACGATCTAAAAACGGTATCTTTAAACCAAATCGTCCCTTCTCTCTTCACACTCAAGTCATCTCTCCTATTCCCTCTAATCCTAAACTCGCCCTCCTAGACCCGAATTGGAATTCTGCCATGTCTACTGAATTTAATGCATTGCTCAAACAAAATACTTGGGACTTAGTTACCCGTCCGCCAGACGCAAATGTTATTCGTTGCCATTGGATTTTTCGACATAAGTTTAATGCAGATGGTACACTAGAACGGTATAAAGCGAGACTAGTAGTTAATGGCAACTGTCAGGAGGTCGGGGTTGATTGTGAGGAGACCTTTAGCCCGATTGTTAAACCGGCAACCATTCGTACCGTTCTCTCTCTTGCTTTAGGACGCAAATGGCCTATTCATCAATTAGATGTTAAAAACGCTTTTCTGCATGGTGACCTTCATGAGACGGTATATATGCATCAACCACCGGGGTTTTCTCATCCTTCTTACCCGGGTCATGTTTGTAAGCTACGCAAATCTTTATACGGTCTCAAACAAGCCCCACGGGCGTGGTATCAACGCTTTGCTCAACACCTTCTGCACCTTGGTTTTGTATGTAGTAAGAGTGACAATTCCTTGTTTATACTTAGCCGACACAATGATCTCGCCTATCTGCTCCTCTATGTGGACGACATTGTTCTCACGGTTTCTTCTTCTCAACTGCAAACGGAGATCATTAATGCCCTCAAACACGAATTTGAGATGACTGACCTTGGCGCACTTAATTATTTTTTGGGTATCTCGGTTAATCGCTCGTCCCAGGGTATGTTCTTATCTCAGCAGAAATATGCAGAAACTATTCTTAAGCGAGCAAATATGGATAACTGCAAGCCTGTCGCAACCCCCGTTGATACAAACTCTAAATTAAGTGCCTTCGATGGCACTCTGCTACAAGACTCTACTACCTATCGAAGTCTCGCGGGAGCTCTTCAATGCCTCACCTTCACTCGTCCGGACATAGCCTACACAGTTCAACAAGTGTGCATGTTTATGCATGCTCCACGTGAGCCACACTTCAATGCTTTGAAACGGATCCTTCGATATCTTAAAGGCACTATTCATCTCGGCTTACAGTTATATCCATCTTCCCCCAGTCAGCTTATTGCTTACACAGACGCTGACTGGGGTGGTTGTCCGGACACTCGTCGCTCCACTTCCGGATATTGTGTATTCTTGGGTGACAATCTCATTTCATGGTCCGCTAAACGTCAACCGACTCTATCTCGCTCCAGTGCTGAAGCAGAGTACCGCGGGGTCGCAAATGTGGTCGCCGAGACTTGTTGGCTACGCAACTTACTTCTTGAGCTACATATACCTCTGCGTCGATCGACTCTTGTTTTTTGTGACAATGTCTCAGCGGTTTACCTCTCTGGCAATCCGGTCCGGCATCAGCGGACTAAACACATTGAAATGGACATTCACTTCGTTCGTGAAAAGGTTGCTATGGGTCATATTCGGGTCTCACATATCCCGTCAACTTACCAGTACGCCGACATATTCACGAAGGGCCTTCCTCGTCAGTTATTCCTCGATTTCAGAGACAGTTTGAGCATCCGTCCACCTCCAGCTCCAACTGAGGGGGGCTATTAGACGAAATATTGTGAATATATTTGTATTTATCTTGTTGATTCCCTTCCCTTATTTATTGGGAAGTTTGTTTGTAACCTTTATATATATCTTTGATAGTGCAATGAGAAAGGCAAGGAGATTGACACCGATTAACAATTAGGAGATGAAAATTTAGATATATATATTAGGAAATGAGATCAAGAACACTTGGCATGGCTCTAGCTAGGCTAAGAAAGGTTTATTGGTATGCACTAATGCACTAAACTTCCATATCAACCAAAAATAGTTTCATTCATCTTAAAAGTGTTATATCATGTAAAATACATGGACAATTGCCAATTATGTTAAGCCATAGAAACATAGTTTATTAATACGGGACCATGACCCTTAATTGTAGGACATATATATATCTCAGAAGTATTCAAGTCAAGCGTGAAACTCACAAGACTTTTATAATTAATGTAAATTACTTTCAAACATATCCTTAAGCATAATACACCATCTCTACCCACCTATTCAAGAACAAGATGAATCCACACAGTCAAGTCATAGAGGTCGCTTTATGTGCTTATCATCTAATCAATTGCCTTCCATAAGTCCCTCTTCAATGTAATTAATGTTCAATTCCACTGTATGTCTTTTCTAACTTTATTTCTATTCCATCTTCTAATACTCTTTTTTATCGTGTCTTTGGTTGTGTTGTTTGCGTTCATCTATATAAGAATTGGATATCAAAGTTAGATACTAAAACCCTTGATGTGTGTTTGTGGGTATGGTTCTCATCAAAAAGGTTAGAAATGTACCTAGAAGTTTTATGTCACCATGGATGTTACATATAATGAAACTTCTCTTCTCTCATAACTAGTTGCCAAAAGGAGAAGCCTTACTATCATGAACTTTTAGTAGGAAATATGTGAGACTAGCATTTGAGGTTTAAAGACTGGAGGATTTAGGAATGAACTTAAAAGCAATGATAGCAGCCTACTTAAAGTTAATGTAGAAGAAAATTTAAGCAATCGGCTACGGATGGTCAGTCAGCCACATCAATTTGATGTGCTTGATAGAGCGGCAAGTTTTGGTACTGTCTTGTATCTAGTTCTTGATGAAGTTTGGGAGACAATTTTGAACCATCATATTCTCTCTCTCTTACCGTATCGGTCTCACCAGCTCAAGCATTACTCTCAAGGTATGTTCAATCCCTTTTACGTATGATACTCGTTCTGCTTTCGCTGGTGTTCCTTCGTATGTGTCAAATATTATTCCCTCAAAAACTCTCCCTATAATCATCTCACCCAGGATCAAATTAACCCCAAAACATTATGAACTAGCCCTAGAGCTAAATACCTCATTTCTGATGATATATATCTACATGTGATTGTCTAAGGAGCTCTCTCATTCTAGGATTATTCGGACAAGTCAATATATAGCAAGAAAAGAAGAATAAATGGTTCATGTTATCATTAAACTAAATCAGTAAATACATAAAAATAATATTTTCGAAGCACTAGAAGAATCACACCTGGTGGACGATCGATGGGGACTCTGGAGGATGTGAAGATTTTGTTTTGTACAAAAATCCCCTTAATTAATTCTCTTTCTTAATACAGCAGCAATAGCATTAAAGTTATAGCAAGCAGCTAGCGAAAAAACAGAGGCATTAACACAATCGATAGGATAACATCTCCAAACAATCATATTTTTTCTACTCCCCTTACATCTAGCCAAAACCCAACAAAACGACTTCTCCACAATTTGGTCTAGAATTGAATCTTTCCGAGGGGGATGGATGATGGCAACCGACACTAGTGGAGGAGGTAGTTGTGTTCGATTTGGTGGAGGTGGCCGACGGTAGCACATAGTAGTGGTGGCGATGGGCAATAGTGGCCTGTGGCCAATGGTGGTTGTGGAGGAGGTTGTTGTAGTGATGGCGGTACATAGTAGTGGTGGCGATGGGCAGTAGTAGCCAACGGTGGTTGTTGAGGTGGTGGAGGATGGTTGTTGTAGTGATGGAGGTGGCCGCCGGTGGTCGATCGGCGGTGTGACTATTAAGAAAATAGGGTATTGGGGTTATTGTCAAATAAGAGTAGATTACTAATTTTTAGTTTCTGTCCATCCTTGTCCCAAGCTTGTTCCATCTATTTTGGTGGAACAAAAAAAAATGACTATTTTATTCCACCCGGTCCCAGTTCTTGAGTTTTTGTCTATTCCCTTATTACACCAAACGTAGGACAATGAGTTTTCTTTTGTCATGTCCGGTCCCTGTACCAAACACATCCTTATGGATCGGATTTTGTGGTGTACAAGTTCCATATCTGCATAGATTCAATTCCCAGAAAAGAAACTATTGAATAAACCTTTTAATTACCTGTTCATATATGTGGGATTTCACATGAACCCCGTAAGCTTATTGCATGATTAATATATAGTTGTATTTGTATTACGATCGAGGTTTCAGCATGCAGAAAACGATAGAGAAGTATCATGAACATGTCAAAAAAGATGGAAAATGCAATCCTGGAGTTGATCAATTACACACTCAGGTCAAGATTCTAAATTAATATTATTCTAATGTCATAATGATAAGTTAATGACAGTTACTTAATACATATATGTCCTATAGTACCAACAACAATTTTAAGATCAAACAAATCGTTACTTTGCAGCAATTGAAGCACGAAGCTGCCATCTTTCAACAAAAAATCGAGCAACTTGAAGCTTCGCAACGGTTTTTGTCTTAGACCAAATTTCTTTTTCTTTGACCTAGCTAGATGATCTTCTTCACTAATTAATTAACAACATTTTCTTTTTGGTTTAAATGGTTAATTGATATGGATCGATGTCGTATATAGGAAGGCTTTGGGACAAGACTTATCACTTGATGAACTAAGCGAGTTAGGCAGTAAGCTGGAACATACCTTGAGAAGAATTAGGGCAAGAAAGGTTAATTATATTACTAGCTACAAACAACACAAATTTTTGCTCCTTAATTTGATGTTTTGATTTCATTAACTAATTATATAACCTAATAGATCTCTTTGGTTAATTGATTTTTCAGGCTCAGTTATTTGAAAGCAAAGGTTTGCATATATTAATTGTTCTACCTCTTTACAAATCAATAAATATCACTTCCTTATTTTTACACCCTTTTCATGCTTGATCGATCAGGAACGACACCTCTCGGAAGAATATGCAATATTATGCCAAAAGAACACAAGTTTATGTGAAAAACAGGTACATGTAACAAACAAACAAATAAAGATTTCTTTAATTTTCGATCAACTAAAGATAATTATTCGGATTATATATGTCAGCGTGAGCAGCACTACTCGATGAAGCATAAAGATCCAGTTACGACGTGTAGCCAAAGTAGCCGGTACTCGGAGGTGGAGACACAACTGTAAACAAAAATAAAGATGTCAAATTTGTGCTGGATAGAATAAAAGATTGATACCTACGAGATCAAGTGTACATGATAAAACCCTAATTTTCCCTTAATTATGGTATCAGACTCTAAACAACTAACTTATAAAAGGGTAAATTACATGTATTAAAATGTAACGTACTTTGTTCTCTGATTTCTATTTATTGTCTTTCAAATTATTCGTTTTGATACTTAGATGTAAACTTTCAAACATTTAAATACCGGATATTCGTCGGTAATTTAATCATTTTGCCTAATTAAAACTTGATTAACTGAAAACTGTTAGGAAAAAAGCGGCGGAATGCCAACTACGGAGAAATCCGCCGAAAATATTGAATCCGCCGGTAAATCGATTTTGCGGCGAGGGGCCTTGCGACAAACAAATTTGCCTGAAATCCGCTGCTAATGGCTATTTCTGATAGTGCCAGTTATGAAAACCCACAACCCTCTTCCACCAAAGTGGCTTTCATTAGTCAAGTTAGACCAAAAAGAAACAACCAAAAAAGCTCAAAGTTTATCCCGAAAATTAAAGCATCGTCCCTATAATCATGAACATTAGGCGGTGCATAGGAGTGATCGACGACAATGAACGAAACACATGGGAATCATATCGGTGGGTACCTTTGTCAATGAAATTGTTTGCCGGAGATTGTAACATACATATATTAATAGACCAATAAATAGTACAATTTGGTTTGTTGGAGATCGTAAGAGATCTTCATGGAAGAAGGGTATGTAGTTTGAATCAATGTGGAAGGCGGGAAGGGGAAGGGCCTGGTAGCCTGGTAAGGAAGATAAGTAGTAAGAGCATCCACACACATCTTGGCACAAGGTCTTGCAAGATGATATGACATGACATGTGGTTTGCAAGGTCTTCCAAATGTAGCAATTCCTTTCACAATTAGAAAGACCTTTCACAAACAAATATATATTAAACAAATCCATTTTTGTTTAAGTTTAATTAATTTATTTGTTTGTTTAAACATTAATTATTAATATGTTTATTAAATTTAATATGTTTATTAAATTTAATTCATTTATTGATATTTTTATGCAATTTTTTTTATTTAAACTACTAAAATAAAACTACATTAATATAAAAATTACGAAAATACAAATACTAATAGATAAACGTACACAAACATCAAAAAATTTCAATAAGTAAATACAACATAAATATTACATCATCATTCGTTTAAAAACCTGTGAATTACTAAAGAAGTTCTGTAATAACCAGGTACATTATTGGTTTACGAAATGTTTATTATTATTAGTTTGAGTTAGTTTTATGAGTTTAAGTTTCGTTATTTGTTTTATGGAGTTATAAGTTAAGGGGTAAGCTTTAATTTTAATATAGAAGTTAGAGGGTATGTTTTGTCATTTAATAGAAGCTTGGGGTTTATTTGGTTATGGTGATTAAACTAATCACCACAACCGCCACATTTCCACTAAGAAGAGTGAGGTGTCTCACTTTTAGCTCATAACCTCTTAAGGGTGTGTGTGTTTTTCGGCTAAAGAGAAAGAGAGAGAGATAGAACCGTAAGAGAAAAGAATAAGAAGAAGATACGCAGATTTATCAGCTGGAAAAGTTAAGAATAAACTGAAGAAACAAAGGTAATCATCTTATACAATCCTTCATTTTATTGTAGCTAAAGTTTTCTATAGATGTAGAAATGGGTTTTTGATATTTTGATGATTATGAGAAATCTGAGCTGGTGATAATGTTCTATTAGTAGTATTAAACATAACTGCATAATTACAGAAACATTCATGGTTTAAAACTATAGATTTCTGGGTTAAGTATGAATTCTGTTGGTTGAGACAGTTATGAGTATCGCAGCAATGGGTTGCGATAGTTACGATGTTTGTGACAGTTATGAATATCGCAACCTTGGGTTGCGACAAGCTCATAGGTATCGCAACAGTTAGTTGCGACAAGAAGTGTATCGCAACAGTTAGTTGCGATAAGTTGGGATGTCGCAACAGTGAGTTGCGACAAGATACTGTGTCGCAAGTAGAAGGGGGTTATTACCACTAGTTGGTTGCGATAAGAGTCGAGAATTTTGGATTATTTAAGATTCTTAGTCTTTAAGGGAAACATTTGAGGATAAGAATTAGATAGGCTTATCTAGAGTTCTTAGCTTGCTAATAAGTATTATGTGTTTGATTAGTAAAGAGATATTTGTATTTAATTTGTTTAAGATTCTGTGAATTTTGGGTGAAAGATTGGATTGCTTGAGAAAAGCTTGGAAGGGTTTTTGATAAGCAAACAGGTGAGTTTTACTTTAAACCACTTTTCAAACTGGAATACATATATTGATTGAGAATGTGATATATAGTGTGATTATATGCTTATGTTTGAAATATAATATATTGAGATGTATATTGTATTTATATGAGCATTACACTACACGAGTGCACGTTGACCGGACTTAGGACCGGTGGAGTTTGGCTGTACGGAGGGACAGCGGAGTTAGCTGTATGTTAGTGCAGCGGAGTAAACTGATTAGTTGGCTCGCAACCAACTAATATGGCCATGAGAAAGAGATATACACAATGCATATGGGTCATGATTGGTATTCAAATATGTGTTATATATATTATGTGTTTTACAAATACACTGACAGGGATTTTCTCACTTAGACCAATTTGTCTAACCCTCATTTTGTTTTTAAAAATATGTATTCCAGGTCGAGGAACTGTTAATAGCAAAGGAAAGGATAAGGTGTAGTATGCAGTTGATAGATGACGGAGATTAGGAAGTGCTTATGTTTTGTTTTGTATGGATAGTACTATGAAATGTATTGTATAGTTTTGGGACTAAGGGACCGTACGTGATCCATTATATATCTTTTGTTATGAAACAATGTTATGTATAATATGTTATATGTTGTATGTTTGGGATGGGTCATTACAGATGGTATCAGAGCACTAGTTTAAGGGATTTAGGTATTTGGATCCATACCTAGACTTAAACTGCATGTGAAGTAGGATGTCCCTAATAATTTTAGAACCTTTGGGATGTTAAATATAAAAAGGTAGAAGGAACATCATGTAAGGTAATTTCAAATTTACATCTGGCCAGTGTAATTATGAACTTACAGGTACATGTTTGAACTGGAATACCTTATTATATGTGGTATGTGCTTATGTGTATATTAACCTTGTTGAAATCAACAGAATGGCGAGTGGTTCTGGAAATATGGATAGAGATGAAGAAGGAAACCCAATCAGGCCAAATCCAAGAACTAGAAATATCCAGGAAATGATGACCGGAACAGGAGGGAGAGGTGCAGGACGAGGTCGAGGTGAAACTGGAGGTAGGGGGCATCCCCACAGCACGGAATTTGTTACTAGAAATGATTTGATGGCCGAAATGGAAAGGTTACAGACTAATATACAAGCTATGTTCGACCGTACTCGTCACACTGAAACTGTAATACCATATCCTATTTTGGAAGAAGAGACGCCTGTTACACCTACTATTATATCGGTGCCCAAGAAGCGTGATTACAAGATGTTTTAAGCTGCAAACCTCCAACCTACTCTGGGGAAAGAGATCCGGTAAAGGCTATGAGGTGGCTGAAAGAGATAGAAGCTATCTTCAAAACCAGCAAATGTGCCGAAGAAGATAGAGTGTTATATGGGACTGCGATGCTGAAGGCTGATGCGTTATACTGGTGGGAAGCTCTTATTACCTCTAAAGGACCGGACGTGTATTATACTTTCTCCTGGGGAAGAATTTGCCATAGCTTTTAAAAGGCAGTTCTGTCCTCAAGCTGCTGTAAGACAATTGGAAGAAGAGTTCATGAATCTGCAACAGGGTAAACTATCAGTTCGGGATTATACTGCGCGTTTTCTGGAGAAGTCCCGCTTTGCCGAATATTATGTTGCTACTGAAGCACTCAAAATGGAAAGATTTATCTTTGGGTTAAATTCGGAAATCAGAGGACTGGTAATTGCAAAGGGAACTGATACCTTCTCAGTAGTAGTGGATGCTGCAGAAAATGTAGAAAGAGATAAAGGGAGGGATACTGGTGATCAAAGTATGGGAAAGAGGAAATGGGAAGGACCGCATTATGATCCAAAGAAGTCCAAATCTCCGAGATTTGATAGCCGTCCACCTTTCAGAACAGCTGAAAGACCATGTCCAAAATGCAACCGTATTCATCAGGGAAATTGTTATGTTGATTCCCGAATTTGTTACAAGTGTGGAAAGACTGGTCACATTGCTAAAGATTGTCGGGTAACTCCATTCTGCTTCTTTAGCAACTCCCCTGATCATATTCAGTCTGAGTGTCTACAATGGAAAGCACAGCAGAGTAGTATGACAGTGAGACCAACAGGTGTTAGGCCGGGAGGGATACAAAGGCCGAAAGTACCGAAAGCAAGGGATCGAGCCTTCCAAATGACAGCACAAGAAGCAGAGGAAACTCCTGATGTGGTTACAGGTACATTTCTAATAAACTCTACACGTGCTAAAGTGTTATTTGACTCCGGTGCAAACCGATCATTTGTGTCTTCTTCTTTTGCTGCTTATATGCATTTAAAGCCTAAAGTGTTAGATCATGCTTTAATGGTAGAAACTACAAATGATAATCAAGTACCAGTTAGAGAGGTATTTGATAGTTGTGTTATAGATATTGATGGGTGTGGAGTACCTATTCAGTTATTTCCTATAGCTTTGATCGAGTTTGATGTGGTAGTGGGAATGGATTGGTTAGCCGAGAATCAGGCTAGTATAGTTTGTGATAAGAAGTTGATTAATGTTGTCTTACTTGAAAGGGGACCGGTAGTGATTTATGGTGATCGTGGAAATCATCAGTGTTGCCTTATCTCTATGATGAAAGCTCGTAAGTGTGTTAGTAAAGGTTGCTCGAGTTATTTGGCTTATGTAATAGATACTAAGCTAGAAAAGAATAAGCTGGAAGGTATTTCTATTGTTTGTGAATTTCCGAAAGTTTTCCCAGAAGATTTGACTAATCTCCCGCCCGATAGATAAGTAGAATTTGGTATAGATCTGATTCTTGGAGCCGCTCCTGTTGCCCGTACACCGTATCGTCTGGCACCTCCAGAGATGAAAGAAATGATGACACAACTGCAAGATCTTTCTGATAAGGGCTTCATCAGACCCAGTACTTCACCATGGGGTGCACCAGTCCTGTTTGTGAAAAAGAAAGACGGGTCGATGAGAATGTGCATTGATTATCGGGAACTGAATAAGCGTACGATCAAGAACAAATATCCGCTTCCCAGAATTGATGACCTCTTTGATCAATTAGTTGGAGCTTGTTATTTCTCCAAGATTGATCTAAGATGTGGTTATCATCAATTGAAGGTTAAAGAAGAAGATGTTTTGAAAACTGCTTTCCGCACAAGGTATGGTCATTACGAATTCTTAGTGATGCCCTTCGGTCTGACTAACGCCACAGCTGCTTTTATGGATTTAATGAATCGGGTATGTTAAGCCATATCTCGATAAATTTGTTATTGTGTTTATCGATGATATCCTTATCTATTCCCGATCCAAAGAAGAGCACGCACAACATCTTCGTTTGGTTCTTGAATTGTTGAAAAAAGAACAGTTATATGCCAAATTCTCTAAATGTGAATTCTGGCTACGGGAAGTTCAATTTCTTGGGCATGTAGTTTCAGAAAAAGGCATTCAAGTTGATCCGATGAAAGTAGAGGCAATTGAAAAGTGGGAACCGCCGAGAACGCCAACAGAAGTACGAAGTTTTCTAGGTTTAGTCGGCTACTATCGAAAGTTTATACAAGACTTCTCTCACATCGCTACGCCTCTGACCAAGCTGACTCGAAAGAATATAAAATTTGAATGGAAAGAAGAGCAAGATAAAGCATTCAGAATTTTGAAAGAAAGACTTTGTAGCGCACCGATTATGTCACTACCTGAAGGTTCCAATGACTTTTTTGTTTACAGTGATGCTTCCAAACTGGGATTGGGATGTGTATTAATGAAGCGTGAAAAAGTTATTGCTTATGCTTCTAGACAACTGAAGGATCACGAAAGACAGTATCATACGCACGACATGGAACTTGCTGCAGTAGTTTTCGCGCTAAAGATTTGGAGACATTATCTATACGGTTCTAAATGTCAAATTTGTACCGATCACAAGAGTCTCCAACATCTTTTCGATCAGCGAGAATTGAATATGAGACAAAGAAGATGGTTAGAATTGGTGAATGATTACGACTGCGAAATTCTCTATCATCCGGGGAAGGCGAATGTGGTAGCTGATGCACTGAGTCGTCAAGAGAGGAGCGGAACAATAAAAGCCATTGCACTACGAGCTAAACTTCTACCTAACATCTTTGACGAATTGAAGAAGTGTCAAGTAGAAGACTTTCAAGAAGAACACTTGAAACCAGAACGGTTAGTGGGTATATCAGCATCACTCGTAAAAGATAATCGTGGGTTATTGTGTCCGGGAAATAGAATATGGGTGCCTCGTTTGAGTAATTTACGTGATCGGGTACTACAAGAAGCTCATCAATCTCGTTTCCCTATTCATTCGGGCACGAATAAGGTGTATAAAGATCTGCGACAATTTTACTGGTGGCCGGGAATGAAGAAAAGTATTGCCCAACATGTGGAAGGTTGTTCTACTTGTAAGAAAGTAAAGATTGAACATCAAAAGCCTTTTGGTCAGTTGCAACGTTTAGAAATACCTATGTGGAAATGGGATCAGATTACTATAGATTTCATCATGAAGTTACCAAGGACTCCAAAAGGATTTGATGCCTATTGGGTGATCGTCGACAGATTGACAAAGTCTGCTCACTTTCTGCCAATAAAAGAAACCTATTCTTTAGAAAGGCTAGCCAAATTGTACATCGACGAAATAGTAACTCGACATGGAGTTCCAATATCGATTATTTCTGATCGTGATAGTCGTTTTACTTCAAGGTTCTGGAGAAGTTTTCAAAAAGAAATGGGGACGCAAATAAAGCTAAGTACAACATATCATCCTCAAACTGACGGTCAGAGTGAACGAACAATTCAGACTTTAGAAGATATGTTACGAGCCTGTATTGTTGATTTTGGGGGATCGTGGGATAAGCATCTGCCGTTGATTGAATTTGCCTACAATAACAGTTATCATTCCAGCATACAAGCGGCACCGTTTGAAGTTTTGTATGGTAGAAAATGCCGAACGCCTCTGTGTTGGAACGAAGTGGGAGAGAAACAGTTAACAGGGCCATACATAGTTCAGTTAACTGCGGATAAGATTACTCAAATTCGTGAACGATTGAAAGTGGCACAAGATAGACAGAAAAGCTACGCTGACCGACGCCGAAAACCATTAGAATTTCAAGTTGGAGATTTTGTAATGTTAAAAGTATCGCCTTGGAAAGGAGTCATTCGATTTGGGAAACAAGGTAAACTTAGTCCAAGGTACATCGGACCGTTTGCAATTACAGAAAGAATCGGTGAAGTAGCTTACAGGTTAGAACTTCCGCCGGAGTTAAGCGGTGTCCATAACACTTTCCATGTTTCAAATTTACGAAAGTGTTTGGTTACGCCAGATCATGTAGTTTCTCTACCAGATATTCAGATTGATGAAAAGCTGAACTTTGTGGAGGAACCTGAAGCTATAGTTGACCGTAAAGTTAAAGTTTTGCGGAATGGAAAGGAGATCAAGCAAGTAAAAGTGCAGTGGAGACACCATAGAGGTCAGGATGCTACTTGGGAATCAGAATCAGAAATGAGAACTAAGTACCCATACCTTTTCGCCTAACTGAATTCCGGGACGGAATTCTTTTAAGGGGGAGATGTTGTAATAACCAGGTACGTTATTGGTTTACGAAATGTTTATTATTATTAGTTTAAGGTAGGTTTGGGTTAGTTTTATGAGTTTAAGTTTCGTTATTTGTTTTATGGAGTTATAAGTTAAGGGGTAAGCTTTAATTTTAATATAGAAGTTAGAGGGTATGTTTTGCCATTTAATAGAAGCTTGGGGTTTATTTGGTTAAGGTGATTAAACTAATCACCACAACCGCCACATTTCCACTCAGAAGAGTGAGGTGTCTCACTTTTAGCTCATAACCTCTTAAATGTGTGTGTGTTTTTCGGCTAAAGAGAAAGAGATAGAGATAGAACCGTAAGAGAAAAGAAGAAGAAGAAGATAAGCAGATTTATCAGCTGGAAAAGTTAAGAATAAACTGAAGAAACAAAGGTAATCATCTTATACAATCCTCCATTTTATTGTAGCTAAAGTTTTTTATAGATGTAGAAATGGGTTTTTGATATTTTGATGATTATGAGAAACATGGGCTGGTGATAATGTTCTATTAGTAGTATTAAACATAACTGCATAATTACAGAAACATTCGTGGTTTAAAACTGTAACACCCCAAAATAGGGGTTAACAAAAACTTCCATGAAACGGAAGAGTGGTACACCTTTCCAAAGTGAAAGTATACCTAATCATCATTACATAACCATTAATACAAAGATTTAGTTAATTTTAACTACTAATGGACTACTAGCTTATTTGATCACTACTATCGCAATCAAATATAAAAAGGATGTCGGAAAGTTCTATCATCAATCTTCCAATCTTTAACTCTCCAACAATGATCCCATGCTCACAACCCCGTTCTAGACCTTCTTGTGTCCGGAACCACTAAAATCTGTAACACATAAAACACATAACAAGTGTTAGGCTTTTAAAGCCTAAGTGAGGTTTACACATAGCACATAGGGCATAATCATAGCATGTAGGAATAACAATTCGATACATTCACAAATTGGATTCCATGGAGAAGGTCCATATCGCTACCCAGTTACATCATAATTGAAGATATACCTTGATCGATACCCCACGGTATTGTCACAAGGCATAACACAACGGAAAACCCCACGGTATCCGAAGGTATGAATCAATTACACTTACCCCACGGTGTGTAAGAATATATCCTCCAATGCCTACTAGGTGCTCCTCCAATTATGTGAATACCAAATATGTTAATCCAAATAATATTCAAGTACATTCAACACATAACAATGGTCCAACCATTTAACATGATCAATACTACTTCCATGTAGATCATATACATCCATATGTAATAAATCATATTCTAAATAATATCAAGCATATTTAGCACTTTAACAATGGTCCAACCATTTATCATAAACAATACTACTTCCATGTAGTTCACATACATCCACATGTATTAATTCACTTTCTATATGATTTCAATAATAAACCACCATGTTTACTATTCAAGAATAAGTCCATTTTGACTATTAAGCCATCAATTCTTCATTAAGACATCCTTTAAGCCATCATCTCAATATCACATACCATGGATATATAATCATAATCAAACCTTTAACACCAACATTTAACATGGTATACTAAGTAATAAACACAAATTATCCACATAACTTACTTGAACTCTTCTTGTTTCCTTCTCAACCATTAAGAGCTTATTCATCAAGATTTCTCATTAACCATACCAAAATCAAGATAAAGAATGGTAGATAAGTATAATACAATCAATTATATACAAGTTACTCACCTCAACTCTTCAATTGGTGTAACCCTAACTTGAAGACTTGAACTTAATTTCTCCAACAAGAAGATGAATAATGCAAGCCCTAATTGAAGTTTAGTTGATAAGATTCATATAACACTTACTTGAATTAGACTAGGATTAAGAGATGAAATTACCTTAGATTAGATGAAGGAAATTCGTCTGAGAAATATGGAGCAGAAGTGAAATTCGGTTTTGAGAGTTCTAATAAGAAAAGATAGATGACTAAGGGTAAAGAGGTGGGTTTAACCCTTTTTCAACACGTCAGGTGCTCGGCGCCGATCACCCGCGCCGATGCATCGGCGCCAACCATCGGCGCCAGCTTCTGTTTGCTAGCCTTCTCAATTTCTACTGATTTAGCCGTAACTTCTTCGTTAAAACTCCGATTTTATCCCGGAAAGTACCGTTGGACTCGTATTCAAATTACCCATTCAACTAATCCATAAAATCTAATATTTAACTTTATCATCTATTTTTCATTAATTTCCTTAAGGAATAAATTTACTGATTTCTATCGGAAGTTCTCAATTAACAAGTAACAATCATGGAAATTTCTTAGGAATTCAATCATAATCTAAGAAGTCAAAATATAAAGAAATATTAGGACTAATATTACTTACAAGGATTTTCCGGGTGTTACAAAAACTATAGATTTCTGGGTTAAGTATGAATTCTGTTGGTTGAGACAGTTATGAGTATCACAACAATGGGTTGCGATAGTTATGATGTTTGCGACAGTTATGAATATCGCAACCTTGGGTTGCGACAAGCTCATAGGTATCGCAACAGTTGGTTGCGACAAGAAGTGTATCGCAACAGTTAGTTGCGATAAGTTGGGATGTCACAACAGTGAGTTGCGACAAGATATTGTGTCACAAGTAGAAGGGGGTTATCGCCACTAGTTGGTTGCGATAAGAGTCGAGAATTTTGGATTATTTAAGATTCTTAGTCTTTAAGGGAAACATTTGAGGGTAAGAATTAGATAGGCTTATCTAGAGTTCTTAGCTTGCTAATAAGTATTATGTGTTTGATTAGTAAAGAGATATTTGTATTTAATTTGTTTAAGATTCTGTGAATTTTGGGTGAAATATTGGATTGCTTGAGAAAAGCTTGGAAGGGTTTTTGATAAGCAAACAGGTGAGTTTTACTTTAAACCATTTTTCAAACTAGAATACATATATTGATTGAGAATGTGATATATAGTGTGATTATGTGCTTATGTTTGAAATATAATATATTGAGATGTATATTGTATTTATATGAGCATTACACTACACGAGTGCACGTTGACCGGACTTAGGACCGGTGGAGTTTGGCTGTACGGAGGGACAGCGGAGTTAGCTGTATGTTAGTGCAGTGGAGTAAACTGATTAGTTGGCTCGCAACCAACTAATATGGCCATGAGAAAGAGATATACACAATGCATATGGGTCATGATTGGTATTCAAATATGTGTTATATATATATTATGTGTTTTACAAATACACTGACAGGGATTTTCTCACTTATACCAATTTGTCTAACCCTCATTTTGTTTTAAAAAATATGTATTCCAGGTCGATGAACTTTTAATAGCAAAGGAAAGGATAAGGTGTAGTATGCAGTTGATAGATGACGGAGATTAGGAAGTGCTTATGTTTTGTTTTGTATGGATAGTACTATGAAATATATTGTATAGTTTTGGGACTAAGGGACCGTACGTGATCCATTATATATCTTTTGTTATGAAACAATGTTATGTATATAATATGTTATATGTTGTATGTTTGGGATGGCTCGTTACAAGTTTGGTCTTGCATGTATTTTATTTGTTAATTAAATTATATTTACACAAAATATAGTAAAAGAAAACAAAAGTAAAATTTTAGTTATTTATATTTTATAATTAATTTATTAGTTATATTAAAATTATCAATATTATTTATATTATAATTTATTACTTTAAAAAAGAGTTTGGTCTTGCATGGGTGTGGAATGTGTTATTGCAAAGCTGATGTGACACTTTAGAAAGGAGTTTGGTCTTGCAGGGATGCAGATGGTCTAACTAACCATGGATTAGGGTATTTTGGTTTTGTTTTATTATTTAAAATTTCTAATAAAACTATAAATTATTATTTTAAAATTATATTTATATCAAAAAAACTCTATATCAGTTTCATGTGGGCAAATAATATTGACCTGTATGTCACATCTTTCGACATGTCAATATGGTAACTTGTTAACGGTTAAACAAGTTACTCATGTATATAAATGTTTGGAAGTTTATGGTGTTGTTTCTTTTTTAAAAGATGCTGAAGTTTGGAGTTTTATTTCACTTCTGATTGATAAGAGCAGCGGCATACAAGTTAGACTTGTCGGAGGAACTAGAGGGAGTTCGTCCAACGATTCATGTCTCGAACTTAAAGAAGTGTTTGGCAGAAACAGTTGTGGTCGTTCCGTTAGAAGACGTCAACATCGATGAGAGACTGTCGTACGAAGAAGAACCATTAGAGATTGTGGACAGTAAGGTCCGAAAAGCAAGGAATAGAGAAGTTCGACTAGTAAAAGTTCAGTGGAGGTATCATAAGGGACGAGAGGTTACTTGGGAAGTGGAAACGGACATGAAGTCCAAATACCCTCATCTTTTTTAGAATGGAATTCCGGGGACGGAATTCTTTTGAGTGGGGAGTGTTGTAATAACCGAGACCAAGGTGGAAGAGTTTTTAGTCTTGTGGGTAAATTATTATTAAAACTGGAAGTTGGGGGACTATTTTGGTAGTTATAGCAATAGGGTATAAAAGCCCCAAAATGGGCTCAAAACCCTAGGAGTCATTGCTGGTGGCGGCTAAGAGTTTTTGAAGGCAGAGAAAAGGAAGTTTGGTGTTCTAGTGAGATTGAAGAAGGAATTCATCATTTCACTAAAATTGGAAAGAAGAGTAGAGTTGGAGTTCGTTTATGCAAGCAATCTTATCAGGTAATTCAAAATCCCAATTCGTATCTTGTTGTTTTGTTTAGATTGTTGAGTATTTAGAGAGATTTCTTATAAAGTGGTAAAAGATACCTTGAGAGAGGGATTAAACACTCTAATCATGTTTGAGTAGCAATGAATGGTAAGGAATGGACTTAGCATGAGTATTAAGTCGTTTGTAGCCTTGTCGTTTCATTTATGGGGCGATTAGCAAGCTCCTGGTTATGAAGGTTTCCGGGAGGTAAGCATAATTGCCCGGTAAGTAGAAAGTATCCGGAAAGTAGAGTCATCCGGACAGTAGAGTCATCCGGAAAGTAGAGTCATCCGGACAGTAGAGTTGTCCGAAAAGTAATGATGTCCGGAAAGTAAAGGTGTCCGGTGAGTTAGTATCCGGACAGTTGGCTAGTCAGCTTATATGTTTTATCCTTTCACTCAGGAAGATCGATTGGAAGTACAGGACAGAGTAGGAAAGGAAAGTAAGCATATCAGGTGAGTTTTCTAACTAAAATACGTGACTTTTAACGTGTTTTCTAAAGTAAGTACATGATGAGAAATGCCATGTTTTATTCTTATGCTTTAACTGCATGAAAGTTGTTTAAAGTTTTATATGAGATGTATGCATACATTGTGTAGATGTAAATTGGCTAAGTCGGGGGGAGGTTCCTCCAGTACTTACGCCGGGGGGAGGTTCCGTTTATGCCATGGGAAGTGAGATCCAATAAGGCAGCGTGATACTGACTCGTTGTCACTCTCGAGTGACTTCAGGGTGCCATTTACGGGAGCGGATTGTATTCGTGAAAGATTTTAAATGTACAACTATGTGAAAGTTTATTATTGAAGGTTTATATATGAAAGTTATGAAAAGTTTTTAAATGATTTTGAGAACTGTCAGGAGGGACTCACTAGACCTCATGGTCTAACCCTCGCATTTTCCAAACTAAACATTTTCAGGTAAACAGATAGTAGAAGGCTCAGGTAAGTGAGCAAGAGCAGGATAGAGCACAGATGCAGATAGAGATAGTGCCAGTGACACTTATAGAATTTAGTATGTCCTCAGTTGTGTATAGGTTGTTTCCGCCAACCTAAGTTATGAGACAGATGTACGAAATTTCTGAGACCCAGTATTGTAATTCTTTAAATTTAAATGTTGTGTATGCTTTATTTAGACCGGGTTGCTACAATTGGTATCAGAGCCATAGTTCAAGGGATTTAGGTGACCGGACGGGCCTAAACTTAAACTTTGGGAGTAGAAATCACAACTGAGAATCAGGAAATGCGTTAGGATGACACTATTGTAGAAATAGGACTAATAGGGTACCGAGGACGGTCATATAAGGTAAGTTTGGGATTACACCTGGCCAGTGTAATTGCGAACTTACAGGTACATGTATGTGCTTAATCTGCCTTATTATTCCAAAGTTGTAGTCTTATGCTAGCTTATGTGTCGTGTTCCAGTAATCTAGAATGTCAGCAAAATCCCTGAGGGGTAGCCTGAGACCCCTTGTTGGGGAAGTATCATGAGAGATCATTTATGATGTGATGTATGTATACATCGTAGAGAATAAATGTTGTTTAGAATGTTATGAGTCGTCTAGAGGTAGATCTTCGTGGATTCAAAGAGGATGAATGATTGACCTTGAGTAGGACTCCTGTTTTTGGAGAGTCCCAGTTTTAGAAATCGTGGGATAGATCAGTTCGGATGGTAAGGAAGGGCAGTGTCGAGATCTTGGAAGTGCCAATTCAAGAGCGAGCTGAGGATTAGAACCCTGACTCTTTAGTCGAGTTGTTCAGTGGCAGGATCATTGAAGAGAGATTTCTGTAGAGTATTAAAAGCGTGTAGAGGTATAATATGAGATGAATTGGTCAAGACGAAAATAGTATGAAATGGTTGAGTAAGTGGACCGTTGGATGTATGTATAGCAAGTTGTTGCAAGGCCGAGAGGACGATCACTGGTCGAAAGTAGAGTGTCAATGATAAGTTGCGTGAGTAAAGCGATTGACCTTGTTTGAGTGAGTAACCTTCAATTGCAAGTAGAGTTTCATGCATTGAGTTCGTATATGTGTACATGAGATTTTTCATAAGTAAAGTAAATGTGTAAATATCAAATTTGATCGGATATGAGTCGGCGTGTGCAAGCGTATGTTTAAAGAAAAATGCAAATCCATTTACATCGCACAATGAAGTCTTGAGGTTTACGATTTGCAGAATATTCCACTCTTTTCTTGATAAGTTAAATTGTTGCAAAAAGTCAAGGAAACGTTTGAATGCCAAATTTTTATAACCAAGATAAGTATTGACATGTTGAAGTTATATAAACGAGTGTGAGAACCGACTGGTTTACTTCGTGTCGGTAATTCCTTTCAAAATTTTGTCGTATGAAAAGATTTTCATCCAATATTTATTTCTGTCATAACAACATATTTTTGGTTGAGTAAGATTAAGTTTTACGGAAAATTGCATGCAAACGATTCTCGAGATCGTTGTGCAGGGCATTGGAGTTATGAGAATGTTGGGGTCGTGTGTACCCAAGTTGTTTTCAAGTGTTGTTTCTTTAAAATGATCAAAAGTGTGAAATGATTTATTTATTGCGTTGTCATGCATGAAGGCTATGAACTCACTAGGTCGTAGAGTACTACATTTTAAGCTAAGGAAGAACTCCTAGACTGGAGAGGTGTTGGACAAATCAGGGGAGAACGTTTGAAGTTTTCGTATTTGTGTTCAAGAGGAGAGATGAGCAGTGAAAGAGTCGAAAGTGGACTTTAGTGTCGGTTGTATGAGGGTCTGTACCCTTGATAGATGACCGGAAATACCGTTGCCGAAGGACGGTTGTGTCCGGAGGAAATACTAGAAGTCATCAAGGTGTTGGTATTAGCAACTCGTTATGAGTAGTGTGGTAAACTAGGAATGAAATATCCTCGACGTCGAATGAGAGTTTTTAGGTGATCTTGTAATATTGACGTTGCTCGAGCGAGTTTAAAATGAGGACGACGGAATACGAAGTTGATTATGATATGTTGGAAGGAATAGGTTCAGTAAGGAACCCTTGTTGAAGAATAGGTTGAGGAAGTAGCAACAGATCAACTATTGATGTTGAAGTCGGCAGCTGTGTAAGGTGTATGAGGCCGAAGACTTGAATCAGAAGGTTGAGAGTTGAAGGACCACCTTGTAAGGGTGTTAAGATAGTGAAAGACTGCTGTTTTAGATAAGCGTTTTACTTACGAGGTGAATGGTTCGCAAAGGATGAAGTATTTAGCATGAACGAAGTGAGTGCATAGATTATGTCAATCTGTGAGGGATGTGCCATGTCTATGTATTGGTTTGAAGTCGCAAAGAGCTAGCAGGAAACGAGTATGTGGAGTTATTCAGAAACTCGTGAGTTGTGGTTCAACTAGAGCTGGGGAGAGACAAAGTAGTGAGATAGACTCAGTTATTTATGCGGGAGAACATGAAGGTAAGTTTGAGTTGTGTACGAATGACCAGGAGAGACCTGGTCTGCAGTGAGATGTTATGGGTGGAGGATGTACGGATGAGTAGTGGTATCAATTGCCAAGATGAATGTGCCAGCCAGTGTGTGATGTGATGTTAGAAAGAGGGAGCATCAGATGGAAGCCTTTTCGGGGTTTCAGATGAGGTGTGCAATTAGTTAATCAAGTTGTTAGAGCACGTAGTTTGTAAGTTGGCGTTGTGATTTGGCTTTGATCAGAATAGAATGTCGGAGCGGAAGTGGGTGATTACCTAAATGAGAAACCAAGTGTTTTTGGTTGTGAGAATCGCTAAGTAAGTGTATTTTGGAATCATTGGAGGTTTACAGGAGATGATGGTTGGGTTATTCAAAATGTGGTGTAGTAGATGCGAAATCTTTAAAGAATGTGAGTTGTTTCTTATGTGTGAAGGAATTGTCCGAGAAGGTAATAGTTGGAGATCAAGATCGGGTAGTGACTTCGAACACCGGTGTCAGTTCAAGATAACTTGGTTGAATACCTCAAGTTAGAATGTTGAGGCAACTGTTGGGTTGTGTATTTTATCGCGAGAATGTTTCAGCATGTGGAAAGGTCGGAAGAGAGAGGCAAGTAATGTTTGAAAGGCGGTGATTCACGCTAATGTGGAGAGGTGAAGATAGTTCGTCGGAATAAGTGAGTAGGTTGGAGGTAGTAAGTTTAACAGTAACACCGAGAGGTGGAGTAGTGTATGTAGATTGCCATCGATAAGTGTGCGAACTCCTGGAAAGAATATTGAGGAAGAAGATTTGTGTATGTTAAGTGCGGGAAAGAAGTGGAAAAAGGCAGTTGAATGGGTTTGAGTTGGTGGTGTTGTGATAAATGTTCAAACAAACTAGTCGTTCAGTGATAAGCTATTGAGAATGGTTTTGTGTGAGCGTGATTACTCCTCCTTGTCAAGTGAGGGTAACCGAAGTTATGCTACATATGACTAAACGCTTGTGGTGAGCAGTGGGGAGTTGGTGTGTTTTCAGGATAAGTTCAATTCGGATAGGTGAACGCTTCATTGAGGGATCATGGAAGTTTTCTGCTTTTGGTCACGTATAAGTGTAGAGTGATAAAGGGGTGAGAACGTATGAATTAGTTGTCGAGCTGTAGCCGGTGTGATTCGGGAAGGGGGTATAATCATCTTAGTTGTATGTCGATTGGAAGAAGTAATCTAGAAAATTTACGTACCTCGAGGAGGGAACTCATAGGTGTGAGTTCGTCGGGATGTACAAGGTTGGCCTTGCGTCAAGTGGTTAGTAAGTGAACTTTTTCTAGTTAAGGATTCTCGTTGTTGTGGCGGGAAATTGTGCAAAGTTCTTCCTCTTAAGGAAGTAAAGATATATGAGAGACCCTAATTAGACGTGTTTAAAACCGTGAGTCCCGGTGTGTGGACGGGAGCGAGCAATTCGAGGTGCGTCTGACCTTGGAATTATCAGGTGGTATTTAAGCGAGTATAGTGATCAGAGAGGTTAACAGGTATATGGTACAAGAGGGCACATTATAGCGAAGTGGTGGCTCTTTGAGGGCGGTTCCAAAATTTGGAGTGCGGATATGTTTTCCATTCGAACGGTTTGGGGCAATCGAGTGGAACTAAGTTGGTCGGACTGAAAAGCATAAGATTTCTGGACCCCGAGTTTGAGAAAGAGGCAGCTTGATGTGGGAGACGACCCGTAGTTCGGAGTGGTGCATTTAAGAGAAAAGTGAAGTGGACTACGTTCTTGGAACTGTCGATGTTTTGGAAGTTGGATAGATAATGTACGATCTTGGGGTGCCATATGAGATTTTGAGAAGAAGTTCATAGTGTGATGCACGTCTCTTATGGAGAGTCGTGGTGGGAAGTGAGTTAATGGCGACCTTACAAGAAATGCAGACGATAAGAAGTTGACATTTGTCAGTATTGAGCGAGTTAGAGCAGCGGCATACAAGTTAGACTTGCCGGAGGAACTAGATGGAGTTCGTCCAACGATTCATGTCTCGAACTTAAAGAAGTGTTTGGCAGAAACAGTTGTGGCCGTTCCGTTAGAAGACGTCAACATCGATGAGAGACTATCGTACAAAGAAGAACCATTAGAGATTGTGGACAGTAAGGTCCGGAAAGCAAGGAATAGAGAAGTTCGACTAGTAAAAGTTCAGTGGAGGTATCATAAGGGACGAGAGGTTACTTGGGAAGTGGAAACGGACATGAAGTCCAAATACCCTCATCTTTTTTAGAATGGAATTCCGGGGACGGAATTCTTTTGAGGGGGGAGTGTTGTAATAACCGAGACCAATGTGGAAGAGTTTTTAGTCTTATGGGTAAATTATTATTAAAACTGGAAGTTGGGGGACTATTTTGGTAGTTATAGCAATAGGGTATAAAAGCCCCAAAATGGGCTTAAAACCCTAGGAGTCATTGCTGGTGGCGGCTAAGAGTTTTTGAAGGCAGAGAAAAGGAAGTTTGGTGTTTTAGTGAGCTTGAAGAAGGAATTCATCATTTCACTAAAATTGGAAAGAAGAGTAGAGTTGGAGTTCGTTTATGCAAGCAATCTTATCAGGTAATTCAAAATCCCAATTCGCATCTAGTTGTTTTGTTTAGATTGTTGAGTATTTAGAGAGTTTTCTTATAAAGTGGTAAAAGATACCTTGAGAGAGGGATTAAGCACTCTAATCATGTTTGAGTAGCAATGAATGGTTAGTAATTGACTTAGCATGAGTATTAAGTCGTTTGTAGCCTTGTCGTTTCATTTATGGGGCGATTAGCAAGATTTCCGCCAGTACTTACGCCGTGGGGAGGTTCCGTTTATGCCATGGGAAGTGAGACCCAATAAGGCAGCGTGATACTGACTCGTTGTCACTCTCGAGTGACTTCAGGGTGCCATTTACGGGAGCGGATTATATTCGTGAAAGATTTTAAATGTACAACTATGTGAAAGTTTATTATTGAAGGTTTATATATGAAAGTTATGAAAAGTTTTTAAATGATTTTGAGAACTGTCAGGAGGGACTTACTAGACCTCATGGTCTAACCCTCGCATTTTCCAAACTAAACATTTTCAGGTAAACAAATAGTAGAAGGCTCAGATAAGTGAGCAAGAGCAGGATAGAGCACAGATGCAGATAGAGACAGTGCCAGTGACATTTATAGAATTTAGTATGTCCTCAGTTGTGTATAGGTTGTTTCCGCCAACCTAAGTTATGAGACAGATGTACGAAATTTTTGAGACCCAGTATTGTAATTCTTTAAATTTAAATGTTGTGTATGCTTTATTTAGACCGGGTTGTTACATTTGATATTACGTTATCAAAAATAAGAATTAAAACAAACTACATTACATTTCATATAATTTACCTTTTATAGAACTATATTAAGTGAGAAAGAATTTACAACTAAGCATTAAAACAAACTATGTTACAAGATATATAGGTTTTGAGGCATTTCACATCAATTTTATTCGACAATCGACAGCGTAACGAAAAAACCTTTTTTATCGCACTCTTATTTTAGATCAAAATATTAAATACCAAAATCATGAATTTATTATACAACTACTAGAAGTCTATTCGTGCAATGCAGCGCGATATATCTCGATTTTAATATTCTAATTTATTTTAATGTGTCGTTTTGAGAAAACGGTCATGTTTTTTTTATAAATTTGTTTAAAGAATGACGTTTTTAAGGACTTCATGATTCGAGGATTTGAAAGTGGTTAGAGATAAGGGTTAATTAACAAGAGTCAACGATTTAAGAATTTGAAGGTTGTTAGAGATAAGTATTAATCAAGTAATTAACATTAAAAGCGGTACATAAAGCTTCATTAGTTGTTTTTAAGAGATTTTAAGTAATTAGCCTTAAATGGCAGTACATGAAGCTTTAAGGGTTGTTTTTCATAAATGTTTTTAAGTAATAGAGATGGGTTTGGGCCTATTGATTGACAACATTAATTGGGCTTTGCCTATCTCAATGATCCAATATAATATCCTGGTAATGCTTTGGGCCAAACCATCTGGTCATGTTTATGTCATTGGGAATTTGGGTGCGAATTAAAAACAAAGTGATTCTACTATTTTGTTGCATTAAAAATAAAAATAATATATTATAGTAAAATCTTGAAATTCTATTTATGGTTTTTGTATGAATGTCAAAAGAAATTGAATATTTTTAATTAAAGCAAAATATAATGAAAAATACTTCAAATTATAATGCTTTACTCATGTAATAACATTAATAATATCATCTTATTTATTTTTCTAGCCAAAATATAATGCATATATGGATCAGAAATCTTAAATCTTAATTTCCTTATGGATTTACTTATAATTGCGACACCTACATGTTTATGTTTTATATTAAAGTAATTATCGGAAATCAACCAAAAAATTATTCTATACTTTTTTTTTTCAGACAAATCGTTTTAAATGGTCCTTGTCTTCCTAGGCATGTTTTAACTTATTTGTATGTTTTTTTCAAGGTTTTAAATGGCGTAAGGCGTGGCGTGGCGGTGAGGCCAAACCTCAAGCCTTAGGAGTCACGGCGAAGCCATGGCGTTTTCAAGACGTGACTTATAGCGTCAAATTTCTAATTCATATAGAATATTATTTATAAAAACATATGTTTTGTAGTGTTACTCAAAAAGTCAATAGTAATAAGCAAGTTAATTTATGTTATATATATTAAAAACCTGCGAATAACACATTGAAAACATAAATAAAAACCAAATATTGCATTACGAAAACTGCGCATTAGGTCATGGCGTGCCACATGCTTAATGTGCAGGCGTGAGATACAAGCCCGGGTGCCATGACGCGCCATGACGGCTGTGCGGCGAGTTTTTTAGACCAGTGGTTTTTCTCAATGAACCATTAATCTTTCATATTCTTAACCATTTATGAAAGCCATCCGTTGTAAAACATGTTGGACGATCTTCATCATAAAAGCTTTTGGCCATTGGATTTCTACTTTCTGGCCCGATAATATAATTTCTCTTTTGAAATTCAAAAATTAAAATTAAAATTTGCAGAAAATTTTGTTTGAAGGAAGTTGATTTAAATAATGTATGGGGGTGGAGACAGGGACGCTCCATCTCCTGATTTAAATTGTTTCTTTTCTTTTTGGTATCAAAATTATAACAGTGAATTACACCGGTGGTCGCTGTGGTTTACTTCAAATTTGGATTTGGTCCTTAAAGTACACTATCTACGGTGGTGGTTCTTAACTTTTTGATTTACTTTCCCTCATGGTCCTTCAATGTTTAACATATAAGGACCATAAGTGAAAGTAAATTAAACATATGAGAACCATGAGTGAAAGTAAATTAAACATAGGAGAACCATGAGTGAAAGTAAATTAAACATAGAAGAACCATGAATGAAAGTAAATCAAAAAAGTTACGGACCATCATCGTAGATAGTGTACTTTAGAGATCAAATCCAAAATTTAGGTAAGACGCACGTGGACCACCTGTGTAATTCATTCAAATTATAATAAATAATATTTGCAGTCGGAGAAAGCACAGCCCATCGTCCCTCAGACTGACTGACCTTTGTCTACCTCTACCCCCATATTATTTATTTACTCCCCCTTTCAAATTTACGGACGTTAATTACGGGCAAACTTATTATTTATATTTAAACAAAAAGTATAAAGAAAATAACCAACTTAATTATTTTGAATTATTAAGACTTTGAACTATCTTTTTAAATAAAAAATTGAATTTCGTCATTTTAAATGATTAAAGTTTTTGAAAAAAAAAATCATTGAACTTTTAAAAATTTATTACTAGTTATGATCATTTTAAAGTAAAAAAAAGAACCTAAATCAATTTTATGGTTCTCAAACCTTACACCATTCCAATTCCTTGCCCACAATGGCATTGCTATCCCTATTTTTGACTTGTCTTTTTATCTTTTGATTCCCTCTTTTACAACAATTTAATGGAACACGTATAGATATATAAAAAAAAAGATGGATGATTGAAAAATATAAAAAAAGAGCAAAAAGAGGAGATCGACGATGGTAGCACCAACCGTGGTGATGGCCTGATGGGTGGTGATAGAGAGCGGGTGATGATGAGGTGGCGAAGGGTGGCGAGGTGTTTTAATGACATAGAGTTTAAGAACAGTTATAACCGATTAAAAGTTTTTTTATACTTTAAAACCTTCCTAGCGAGTTGTGTTTCGGGTAACTTTATTTCGTTAAAAGATGTGAGTAACCAAATAAGTTTGAAGTTTTATTCATTAAAAAAAATCACGGGCTTAATCCTTCAAATTGAAAAAGGTTAATAGTTTTTTCACTTAATTAATCATCCAAAATAAGAAGGTTTCAAAATAAGAAGGTTTGTTAGATTTTTTTTAACTTTTAATATCATGTCGTATCTATTTTTATAACGTGTTAATCTTGATTTATTTCATGTTTGATAGATGTTTGAGTTCGTTTAATATGTAATCTAAAATCTACTGTGTATCTAATATCAATTTTAACCGCAGGGTTTTAACTTGTTTGTTTTGGATATTGAAAAATCTATTATGGTTGTGTTTATTTTTTAAGAGTTGTTGAAGTCTGATATCTGATTCTACTTATGATTTTTAAGAGATGGTGTTGAAGTCTTGAATCTAAATCAATAAGACTGTATGTTTTTTGTAAACTGACAAACTTCTGAATATGTATAATTAGCTATTTTATCCCTAAAAATTCAACTTAAACAAGTCAATTGAAGTGAGCATTGATGATCAAAGGGCGGAACGAAAAAAAAATGATGTTGACAGATTTGCGAGACTGTAGAGTTTTAATCATATCTCACACACCGAAGCCTCAATTTAAACGATTCAAGATGTTCTGGAAAACTAACAGACAAATCTACAATCTTCGTGTTTTGCGGTGCTAGATGGAAATAATAGGCGATTTAAGAGATATGGTTACCATATATTAGTTCAGATCATATTAAGAGATAAGAAACTCTGAAAATAATAAAAATACAAACGGTTTGAATTCTAGACGCCTGATTTAATTCAGATATAAGTGATGATAAAAAACTTAAAATGAAAAAACAAACAAGAACTCTGTTGGTTTGGATTAAATTTTATTTGGTAGTTTTATTATTTATGTGTAGCCTGTTAAATAAATGAAGCTACTCCTTTCTTTTTGTAGAATTTTTGCGTAGTGACAAGAAACTAATGGTGGCAGTTTTCTCCTCCTACGGTTGTAGAGGCTCAAACTAGTATGTATATTTATTATTTTATTATTTTATTTTGTCAAGACTGCACTCATATATATATATATACATGCTACGTGTCGATTTCTGGTGAGCCGACTTCAGTATTTTCCCGCATAAATATGTATCTGGACGCATTTTACATTATAAGTTTAATTAACACACACACATTCACTCCTCCAGTCCTCCTTAAATCTCTCATTAATTCAATTTTTTTAATTTATACGTTATATTTACTACCTTATAATTAGGTATGTAGTTTACTTTTAATCACTTACTTTTTTATTTTTCATTTTAGACTCTTATCATATAAACATAAATATTGTAAATGAACTAAAATGCATTAAAAAATACATTTCTTTTTTTACAAATTACACCATTGTAATCGTCTCGTCAATACCTTCGACTTCAACATGAAACAAACTTATTTTTTTCGAATTCTCGATTTTAGATTCAAGATACTTCGCGCCGCATCGCACGCGGGTACATATCTAGTATATATATATATATATATATATATATATATATATATATATATATATATATATATATATATGTACTCTCTTTTGTTCATCGGTTCACAATCGAAACTCGATAGGTTCTCGATTCATCTCGATAGGTGTTGGGTTATGGTAATGAAGAACACGATACCTTAGGACGCTGAAGAAAGTGTTGTAGAAGGTGATGTCGAGTTACGGACTTACGGTGTCGAGATGTTGTACGCACTTGAACATACATAAATATTCATACCGAATATAACACATATATGACATTTCACGTAAAAACGGTTAAAACAACAAAAAAACTATATCGAGATGGATGTCATATCGAAGAGCACGAAATTCTCATTTTTTGATGTAATTTGTTTGATTAAAATGTTAGTAATTTTTAAGTTAATTTATTTTAAACTTTAAGGGGGGTAAAAAAATTTAATTAAAAAATAAAATAAAAAGTCAAACATGGTAGGCGTGAGTTTTAATTATCTTTCCTTTTTACCCCTAATCATCTTAATTAATAATTTCAATTAAAAACTCTATTTAATATGAGTCATTGGATCAATATAGATGGAATGGCCAAGATCCGTCCTCATGTTCACAATTAAAAATGAGTTTTTATTTGAACTTTCCTCTCTCTCTCTCTCTCTCTCTCTCTCTCTCTTTATATATATATATATATATATATATATATTGACAGTGCTTTGAATACACCGATAGACGTGTGCTAATTAAATCTCAACGCAAGTATACATCGAGATCTAATGTCGTCTTTTCAAGTAATAAAGTGGTAAAATACCAGATATCGTTCCCACAGATATTGGAGTAAAAGCGCAATAAAAGTCTAATAAAAGAAATGATTTCCAAGGATCAATTCGAAGATAATATTTTTGTTGGAGTTGTCACAGATTATATTGAACAATTAATAAAGAAAGCAAGGGTGTAAGATGTTGGGGTGAAGCTTAATTATAAATTCCAGCAGACCAATGTTGTGGCAATGCTACAGCATTGGTTCCTCAATACTTAAATTCACCATCTATTTGTTAGGATACCCTTCCAGATCTTCAACACTATACTATTGATCTAGCTTTCAACAACCCATTCCTGGTGATGTATTAGGACTATCAATAATAAAATGATGCCTTTCAAATATATGGATAAACAAATTACTTTGTTAAAAATCACTCTTCCAAGTTGATCCCATATCTGTTAAGTTGACGTGTTCTGAGTGGTTCATTCCTGATACGCACTCTACACTTTTACCATCATGCCGATGACCAACTTATCGGGCAAAATCAACCCAGAAAAGACAGAGATGACAAATTCCTTTGTCAGTAGCTCTTCCAAGTCTTACTTCCTTTGTCATTCGGATTGACGTACATATCAATGGCTCATTCCTGATGCCATGGCACTTTAACACTTTCAAAGTGATCAAAACGTCATGAAGTAAACTTATTTTTATAAAACTTAACATGAAATGGTGAGCATCATTATTGAGAAACGATGTCCACTATTCTTTATAATTAAAACTTCACCCTTTAATCTCACACCCAAGCTTATAAAAATTAGCTACTCATACTTGAAATTAAATTGCAATAAATGTAAATTACTGAAATGAAAGACAAAATATAAATGACTTAAAAGTAAATGACAAGAATGTAAAGAACAATAATTAAAAACAATGAAGAAGTGCAGCAATGTTGTTACAAATGCTGCAGCAACTCACGTGTATGAACTTTGAATGAAGAACAAGATGAACATAACTTGCATAAACTTAAAGAAAGCAATAAAGATGTTTCTCAAATCAGTTTGTGAACTGATCGAAGGCTACCAAAACAATACTAACACACTCCTATTTATACAAAAGAGGAGTGGAAATCTAGCCCATACCATAACACATCTAATATACTATTTATGTACCATGTTTGCAACTATTCATGGTACCAACTACAATTCAAGGGAAAACCTCAAAAATACGAAAAACTGAAGAACACCTTGGTGGCCCTTCATCTGGACGGTATGCACTTGTGCATATAGATAAATTATGTTATTTTTTTGTTTTTATGCACAAGTGCATTATGCATTTGTGCATATGCACAAATGCATGTTACAAATTACCAGTATGCACAAGTGCATACCGTCCAGATGAAGGGCTACCGAGTGTTCCTTAGTTTTTCGTTTATTTGAGGTTTTCCCCTGAACCTGACCATATATATATATATATATATATATATAGGACGATAATCAAATGAGAACCATAAAAAGATTGAAAACCGTGAAAACCGATCTTAGCCATAATTTGGTTTTGATCCTATGGTTTTAATTAAAAATTGTTTCACCACATGAAAAGGGCATAATTGTCATTTTGGTAACACAATTCACCATATGAAACACACATATATATCCACTAGATGAAACATACAGATTCACCAGATGAAACACACTAGTTCACTATATGAAACACACAGTTCACCATATGAAACACACAATTCACCAAATTAAACATACGGATTCAAGAGATGAAACACACATATTCACCATATGAAACACATGCACAATTCACCAGATGAAACGCACAATTCACCAGATGAAACACAAAAAATTTCAAATGAAACACATTGATTCATCATATGAAACACCCAAATTCACCATACCAAAATAAACATACAGATTCACGAGATGAAACACACTAATTCACTATATGAAACACATGCACAATTCACCAGATGAAACACAAAAAATTTCAAATGAAACACATTGATTCATCATATGAAACACCTAAATTCACCATATGAAACACCCAAATTCACCATATGAAAACACACAGTGATACTGCAAGGAGATGAAAAAAATGTGAAACAAATAATGAAATTTTCCCAGGAAAAGTTCTTGAGAGAACCTATTGGATCCCACAATCTCACATTCTACATGAATTGCACGATTTGATCAAAGAATTCATGGAAACCCAAATCATATATCTAAAAAAAATTATGCCCAATTTAAAGGAGCTTCAGCTGATATTCACGAGAACAAATTAAAAATAGAAAACTTGAGAGATTGTAAAGGAGGTGCAACAAATTAACAAGAAAAGAGAAAATCTACTGAAATTTACAATGGGAGAAGTATTGTTTGTGGTGGTGGGATCAAATCAGAGCATTAATGGAAGATTTCTCACACACGAAAGCACACAAGAGAGATGTTCGAGAAATCCGTCTTGCCGGTGACCGAAAAAAACCTTCAACGACTTCGTCATAAACACACAAGTGAAACGGCGGTTCCTCACATTGTCGTCCTGCGTTGGTGCAATCCATGCATAACTCTCGATTCCTGCAACTTTGAACCCTAGGGCATGACTCCATCGTCTTCGGAAAATTTGTATTCATAGGCCAATCAAATCCGCTGTTCCAATACAGAATCATGGAATTCATGTAGTTTGCTCTCTGGATCTGCAATTCCTGAAGCCGAATTTTGCAAAAACATGTAGATGCAGGTATTTGTGCAACATTCATGTTGAGTTGTTCTAAAAGAAGATGAGACGGAGTAAACTGACGCAGAGGTATCTCTTCACCAATTATACCCTTGAAAGTTACATACCAATTGTCTATAATACCCTTACTTTGTGCTTTTATTACAAATAGACTTTTTATTTAATCACCCTTGATTTATTCTAATCAATGGATTAGATTAGTCCTCAAGTCCTTAACCTTTTTTTGGTCCTCACTAGATTTAACCCCTATATATATATATATATAGGGAAGGGTTCAAAAGAGAAGTACAAATATTTTGAGAAATAGAGAAGTGATATTGACCATGCATTCGGTCAAGATCGGCGGCTTTGACCGAGAAGCAGAGGATAATTCATCGCGTGGTCTGCGCGTGGTCTGCACAAGATAGAGGGGTAGTTTCGTAAAAAATACGCGGGAAAGGTTCATATATGAATTTGTGTGATTCATATATGAACCTTTGTGTTCATATATGAACCTTTGTAATTCACATATAAAATATTTTTTACTAATTCATATATGAACCTTTGTGATTCATATATGAATCAAAGATTCATATATGAATCAGTTAATTTGTTCATATGAGAATTAGTTAAAAAAATTCATATATAAATCACAAAGGTTCATATATGAATTAGTTAAAAAAAGTTTATATGTAAATTACAAAGATTCATATATGAACACAAAGATTCATATATGAATCAGTTAATTGGTTCAACTGATTCATATATGAACCTACAGTTAATTAGTTTCATATATGAAACACAAAGGTTCATATATGAATCACAAGATTCATATATGAATTAGTTATAAAGATATCATATGTGAATTACAAAGGTTCATATATGAACGTATAGTTCATATGTGAATCACACAGATTCATATATGAACTCAGCCCGTGTTTTTTGTAAAAGTTACGAAATTGCCCTTCTATTTTTTGGAACAGCCGCAACTTTTGACCAATTATAACCGATCTTGACCGAATGAATGGTCAAGATCACTTCTCTATTTCTCAAAAACTTTGCACTTCTCTATTGAACCTAAGGCTATATATATATATATATATATATATATATATATATATATATATATATATATATATATATATATATATCCAATATTGATATAAAAATAGAAGTTTTAAACCTTATTAAATAATTTGTTATGAGCACAGAAAAAGATCAAGATTTGAATATACAAGTGTTTGTTTATATACATAGTTGATATGTTTTTCAAGAAATTATAGCTTTAAAATCTTATGGGTGATTTTATGATTTGTTTGTTTACATGTTAATAGTTCCATTAAGAAGCAACCTCTAAATCGTTAAGAGGTAAATTTTGTTTGTAAACAAAAATTTGTCTCTTAATAGATCTAAAACCCTCTAAATGATTAATTTGTATCTTATGCCTCCCTTATCTATTCAATGCCCTAATTTTATTCCGAGCAATTACCAAACAAACATATCTCATTTTGTACTATCACTACAAAAAAAATGACTTTTACCCACAAAATTTACCAATGGAAATTTACGTCATTGATTACTCATGGATCATCCAGAAAATATCAATGATTCGGTAGAATCCGAAATTTTTCGAGAAAATACCCATTGATCACCCAGAGAATCCCTGGGTAATATGTCACTGATATGCATTACCCACCAAAAATTTACCCACCAATTTTTGTGACGGTTTTGTAACGAATCACCCTTTAACGACAGTTTTCTCAGGAAAAAGTTCATAGGTAAAAGTCATTCGTTTGGTAGTAAATAAACAATAAAGTTTTAAAATACGGATTTTTATAGATAATCTCAAATTCTTATGGTTGACTATTTAAATTAGTTTGAAACTTGAAGTGGATTTAATTACTCATAGCTAGAAATTGAGAAGGTTAACATATTTGAAATTGGAAAGTGAAATGTTGACCAGATTTGGTGAAAAACATCAAAGTCAGCAGTAAAATTCCTTTAATAGCAACGGGACACATAGTAAATTTACAAAGTTAAATGTTGACCTAACGATTTTAGTGCACCCCATTCATAAAAAACATAACCAAAACTTAAATGTTTTTACCAAACAACCATCACGTACTAAACAAAATAAAAGATGTTTTTTTAAATTACAAATGATTTATAATAAAATAAGAAAAGTTAATATAGTTGGGTCTGAAAAGTAAGAAGATAAGAGCATCTCTAACACCTTCTCTACAATAAAGAAAATTGTACTTTTGTTCTCTATATTGCTCTAACAGCTTCTCTATATTGTTCTCTAAAATAAAGAAAGCTTCAAGTTTAGAGAATTCTCTAAAACTTGCTAGATGGAGAGAGAAGTTACTTTTTTTATTCAATCCCACCAATAGGATTGAGTTATCATTATTTTATATAAATTCTTTTTAAAAAATGTATTGGAATGATAAATTTAAATAATATTTTAATAATATAATGGATGTTGAGTTCTCTAAATTAGAAAATCTGTTGGAGCTAAATGTAATTCATTTTAGAGATTTTGATTTTTAAGTCTCTATTTTAGAAATATTATATTATAGAGAATCTGTTGGAGATGATGTAACAAATCGAAAAAAGCTTATGTAACATTTGGAAGGTGTATAGGGATTGAGGATTTGGAAGATGTACAGGGATTGGGGAGAAGTTTGAATGTTTGATGAGAATAGTCACTACAACAAAAGTACTCTTAGGAGGCGTTTGGTTCACAGAAACTGGTGGAATCTGGTGGAATTGGAATGTCAGATTCCTTTGATCAGATTTCATTCCAGTGTTTGGTTCAATCTTTTGTACAAAAGGAATCTTTAAAATTCCATTGAATTCCATGAATTAGGCATTTTTCATTCCATCACATAAACAAGGTATTTTGAAGGAATGAAATTGAACATTTTCATAATGCCAAAATTACCCCTTGCCTTAGTTTTATCATTTTCAGCCGACAAACCCATCTGTTATCTCACATCTCTCTCGTTTTCTTCTCAATCGCAAAGGACCTTCTACATCGCCATTTTCAGCCGACGATCTGGTAAGATATTTTTCTCGACCAACTTTCGCTTACGATTTTTGGTTTCGATTTCTATTTTATCTTCTCTACCGGTTTCTGCTTTCGATTTATCTTCTGGTTGTTATCGATTTCTGATTTCGATTTCTGATTTCGATTTTAGCATCGTACATGGTTTCGATTTGTACAAACCAAAAAGATGAACCAGAAAGTGTATATTTAGCATTGTACATCTGATTTCTGATTTGTGCTTTCGATTTTAGCATTGTACATCTGGTTTCGATTTGTACAAACCAGAAAGATGAACCAGAAAGTGTATATTTAGCATTGTACATCTGATTTCTGATTTGTGCTTTCGATTTTAGCATTGTACATCTGATTTCGATTTGTGCTTATGTCTAATGAGGATAGATGAACAAACCAGAAAGATGAACCAGAAAGTGTATATTTAAAAACCATGTCTGATGTGTATGTTTAAAAATATGTGTATATTTAACCAGATGTGTATATTTAAAAATATGTGTATATGTGTATAAAAAAATGTATATTTAACCTGAAAGATGCTCATTGTGGTCGCAAACCAGATGCTCATGGTTTAGTGACGATGGCACGTAAGTATTTTTGTGGAACAATTTCTAAATCGATCAAGTAATGTCATTTGTTTTATTATTATGTTTGGGCTGTGTATATTATATGTTTTAAAGATTCACGTATTTAATAATAATTTTATTAAAGTATTGAATGACTATTTTATTAAAGCATTTTTTGTTTAAAAAATAAAATTAACAAAAGGGTATTTTGGCCATTTACCCAAATTTCATTCAAATTCCAAAGTTATATTCTGTGAACCAAACAGACAGATTCCAATTCCTTTAACAGATTTCATTCCAATTCTGTCAACCAAACAGTTGGTCAAACCTGACAACATTCAATTCCAATTCCTTCAAAGTCAAATTCCTTTGACAGATTCCATTCCATCCAAAAACATTCTGCGAACCAAACGCCCCTTAGTATGCTTCAAATTTACAAACATTTTAATACAACACTTCATGAGATTTTAATTTATAAGGTTATTAATTGTGCATATAATTTAAAGTCAATGTTATATATAATATATTAGTATGGAGTTTAACAATCTCCCAATATTTATTCTTATGAAAAAATAATTTTTAGGACGAATTTGGCAACTTAATAAAACTCGAAAAGAAAAGTTGTGTTTATTAGAGCTTTTTCATGACACTTCAAAAGATGTCTTGTAATATTTTTAAAACCACATCTTATATAGTGTGATTGTAGTACTTTACACAATTTTATCAAATCTTGTTTTTCAAAAATTAAAAATGGAAACAAACCTAGTTTGGTGGTATTTACGATAGGTCCTCTTGTTCACACGATCATGTTTTTTTATAATCCTTTTCGTAGTATGCTATTGGAAAGTAAACAGAGAGAGAATACAGAGGAAATTGCAGAAGCAAAATCTGGATTTATTGAACTCAGCTCAAGGCTTTAAATAGAGGAGACTTACAACTGAATGGAAACAAATATTGCTAAAAAGAAGGGATAAAAAAAACTAAATCAAGCTAACTGTTGTTCCTGATCTTCAGGAATTTTATTCTTCAAACGTGCAATTGTTTTGACCTTATCAGCTCCAACAATCCTTCTCCTAAACTGACACTCTGTTGAGTTCAGTTTACTTCGCTGCAGTGATCATCCCCATCATACCTCTCAGCTTCTCAAAGGCCTCCAACTTTAAAGGCTTGGTCAAGATATCAGCTACCTGAACTGTGTTGCTGCAGTATTCTAGATCAAGAACCCCATTGTTTACCAACTCTCTGAGAAAATGAAATCGAACATCGATATGTTTGCTTCATTTATGCATCACCGGATTTTTCGACAACTTAATCGTTGACATGTTGTCGCAGTATATGGTTGTCCCTTTGCTTTGAGGAAGACCTATACATTCAAGAATCCTCCTGAGCCATACTACCTGGCACGCACATCCAGCAGCTGCAATGAACTCTGCTTCAGTTGTTGATAAAGAGACCACAGGTTGTCGTTTGGAACACCAAGAGATGACAGCATCACTTAAGAAACATGTGTATCCAGATGTACTTTTCCTGGTGTCCATATCCCCAGCATAATCGCTATCCGAATAAGCAATTAGAACGTCATTCCCTTTCCTCCTGTAGTGAATACCAAGATCTAAAGTACCTTTAATATACCTGAGCACCCTCTTGATAGCCAACAAGTGAGTCTCGGTTGGTTTTTCCATGAACCTGCTTACCAGGCTAACTACATACATAAGGTCAGGTCTGGTGGCTGCCAGGTACATCAGACTCCCAATCATCCGTCTATACAGCCTTGGATCTACAAGCCCACTCTGATCTTCTTTCTCAAGTCTGCATCCAGGGACTATAGGATTCTTTACCGGGTTACACTGATTCATCTTGAATTTTTCGAGAACTTCATGTGCATATTTCTTCTGATTCATGAAGATGCCAAAGTCATCTTGCTTCACTTCAACTCCAAGAAAATACCTCATCTCTCCTAAGTCTGACATGTCAAACTCAGTCTTCATAGATGCCTTAAACTCTTCGATTAGAGCCAGCTTGTTTCCTGTGACAATCAGATCATCTACGTATAATGACACAATGATGATATCATTATTCTTACCTATTTTGACAAACAAGGTCGGTTCATGAGGGCACTTCTGAAATCCGTCCTTGGTGAAGTAAGATTCAATGCAGCTATACCAGGCTCTAGGAGCCTGTTTAAGGCCATATAGGGCCTTTTTCAGCCGATACACTTTCTTTTCAGCTCCCTTCTTCTCGTAAGCACATACACATAAGCACATACCCCATATAACAAGGTATTCCAGTTCAAACATGTACCTGTAAGATCACAATTACACTGGCCAGGTGTAATCTGAAATTACCTTACATGATGTTCCTTCTACCTTTTATACTTAGCATCCCAAGGTTCTAATATAGTAAGGACATCCTACTTCACATGCAGTTTAAGTCTAGGTACGGGTACAAATACCTAAATCCCTTAAACTAGGGCTCTGATACCATTTGTAACGACCCGGTTACCCATATCATACAACAATTATCATAACATACATGCATATCATTAAATTACAACAAAGATTACATAATATACCAAGTACGGTCCCTTTTGTTTCGTAACTACAAAATACATAACATCTTCCTAATCATCATCGGTCCACGAAAGCAGTCTACACCTTATTCTTTCCTTTGCCGCTATCAATGTCTCGACCTGGAAAACATATTTTTGAAAACAAAATGAGGATTAGACCAAACGGGTCTAGTGAGTTAATCCTGGTATTTTCCAAAATCAATATAAAACTCTTTTCACATAATACTTTGTATCAAAATAGTTTACATAAAACCTTTCGTATAAGCACGCATATACCACACGTATATAAATACCACATTAGGACTCGTGCACCGTGTATCTCTCCTCATCTCATCTTCTTTCCCCTGGCCACATTAGTCGGTAGCAAGCCAACTAATTGTCGTCACTGTACAATACAGTCGACTCCACTGTAATTACATACAGCCCCGCTGCAATTACCTACAGCTCCACTACAATATCATGCAGCCCCGCTGTATTTCCATACAGCCCCGCCGAATAATAATTCGGCTCACCTATACTCGTTCCGTGCGATATAAATACAATATATAAATTTCACCCATACTCACATACACATATAAACACATATATGTATTCCAGTTGAAAACGTTTTAAAGTAAAACTCACCTCCATCGCTTATCCAAAAACACTTGCAAGTTCCTTTCAAAAAGATCCTATCCTTCACCTTGACTCCACAGAATCTGAAACCAATTAAGATACATATATCGCTTTACTAGCCAAACACATAAAGCCTACTAAGTTCCGGTCCTCCAATGTTTCACTTATACTCTTTCCCTTCTGACTTGACAACAAAACATAACAACGTACCGGGACTACCCAGAGTACCGGGAAACAACACTACCGGGACTTCCCAAAGTACCGGGAGACTACACTACCGGGACTTCCCAGAGTACCGGGAGTCCATGGTACCGAGAGTCGTCCATACCGGGAGTCCACCTGACCGGGACTCCACCGGGACTTGACATCACCGGGAGTTGATACTACCGGGAGTCTCAAGAACACAGTCGGTCGCTTTTCCAATCCAGAACCCAAATCAAATCTATACAGCTATGATTTAAACTTTCTAATCCGATAGAAACTGTCTATAGATAATTCCAAACATAAAACCTAAAGGATACATACCTTAAAATCGACTCAACCCGTTCAATCGATGCTCAAACCGATCATTTCCACTTCTGCTCCTTTTTCTCCTCACGAACACGCACACACACTGTCCTTCTATTTTTAGGTTTCCGAAGGAATATCTGAAGTGTGAGAGATATTTATATCTCCAATTTACACTTTTGGCACAAACTACTCATTAATGACCAACTCACCCCAAATCTTATAACTTATCTCAAACTTCCCCTTAATATCAAAATCCCTTAGTTAAATAAATTTAACGGACTTACCCGGGGTATTACATTATCTCCCCCTTAAAAGAATTCCGTCCCGGAATTCGGTTAAGCGAAAAGATACAAATACTTATCACTACTACCTCGAACTCAATCAAAACCATAAAACTAACTGAATAGCCACCCCACACTCACCTATGTCTCTAACACAGATCATCAATATAAGCACAGAAATACCAAGAACCACTTCGTACCGAAGTCAGATAACACCTTAGCACGTATAGAGTTTATTAGAAATGTACCTGTATCCTCATCCGGAATTTCCTCCTCATCTTGCGTTGTCATTTGGAATACTCGTCCCTTTGCTTTCGGTTCTTCAGACCTTTGTATCTCTCCCGTCCTGACGCTTATTGGTTTCCCCGTTGTATTACCCTGTTGTATTTTCCTTTGTGGACAGTCTGACTGAATATGATCAGGGGAATTGCAAACGAAACAGAATCGATTTGCACGGCAATTCTTAGCGACGTGTCCAGCCCTTCCACACTTATAACAACTTCTAGGATCAACATAACAATTTCCTTGATGTACGCGGTTGCATTTTGGACATAGTCTTTCATTTGATATAAAAGGTAGGCGACTATCGAACCTCTGAATTTCGTACCCCGTTGAATCATGCGTCTTCTCTTCCGATTTTCTTTTCCCAGCACTCTTATCATTTGCATCTCTCTTAATATCTCGCTCTACATTTTCCGCGGCATTTACTGCGGCTGAGAAGTTATCAGGTCCTGTTGCAGTCACTAACTTTCTGACTTCCGAATTTAACCCGAAGATAAACCTTTCCGTCTTCATCGCCTCCGTAGCAACGTAGTATTCTGCGAACCGGGACTTTTCCAGGAAGCTCGCGGTGTAGTCTCGAACGGATAAGTTTCCTTGTTGTAAGTTCATAAATTCCCCTTCCAGATGTTTGACGGCTGCTTGGGGACAAAATGCATTCCTGTAGGCTATCACAAATTCTTCCCAAGAGAGGGTAGAATAAACATCAGATCCCTTAGACTGAATAAAAGATTCCCACCAATACAAAGCATCCCCTTTTAACATTGTTGCCCCGTACAATACCCTATCTTCCTTCGCACACTTGCTTGTCTTGAAAATAGCTTCTATTTCCTTCATCCATCTCATTGCTTTCACGGGATCCCTGTATCCTGAGTAGGTCGGAGGTCTACAGCTTAAAAACATTTTATAATCACATTTCCTCACTACTGGTACGACAGTAGATGTAATGGGCATCTCTTCTTCATGAGTAGGATCTGGTCTTTCTGTTTCAGTATTGCGAGTTTGGTTGAACATAGTTTGGATATTAGCTTGTAATCTTCCCATTTCTGCCATTAGATCATCCCTGGTAACGAACTCTGTACCATGTGGTTGGACTCTGCCTCCGGCTCGACCTCCAGCTCTACCCCCAGTTCTACCTCCGACTCTGCCCCCAGTTCTACCTCCCCTGTCCCCTGTTCCTATTGGCGGATTAGTTCTATTCGGATTTCTTCCTCCTCCTCGATTCGAATTTCGTGTTCCGCTTGCCATTCTGTAGATTTAAACAAGGTTAACATACACATAAGCACATACCCCATATAACAAGGTATTCCAGTTCAAATATGTACCTGTAAGATCACAATTACACTGGCCAGGTGTAATCTGAAATTACCTTACATGATGTTCCTTCTACCTTTTATACTTAGCATCCCAAGGTTCTAATATATTAAGGACATCCTACTTCACATGCAGTTTAAGTCTAGGTACGGGTACAAATACCTAAATCCCTTAAACTAGGGCTTTGATACCATTTGTAACGACCCGGTTACCGATATCATACAACAATTATCATAACATACATGCATATCATTAAATTACAACAAAGATTACATAATATACCAAGTACGGTCCCTTTTGTTTCGTAACTACAAAATACATAACATCTTCCTAATCATCATCGGTCCACGAAAGCAGTCTACACCTTATTCTTTCCTTTGCCGCTATCAATGTCTCGACCTGGAAAACATATTTTTGAAAACAAAATGAGGGTTAGACCAAACGGGTCTAGTGAGTTAATCCTGGTCTTTTCCAAAATCAATATAAAACTCTTTTCACATAATACTTTGTATCAAAATAGTTTACATAAAACCTTTCGTATAAGCACGCATATACCACACGTATATAAATACCACATTAGGACTCGTGCACCGTGTATCTCTCCTCATCTCATCTTCTTTCCCCTGGCCACATTAGTCGGTAGCAAGCCAACTAATTGTCGTCACTGTACAATACAGTCGACTCCACTGTAATTACATACAGCCCCGCTGCAATTACCTACAGCTCCACTACAATATCATGCAGCCCCGCTGTATTTCCATACAGCCCCGCCGAATAATAATTCGGCTCACCTATACTCGTTTCGTGCGATATAAATACAATATATATATTTCACCCATACTCACATACACATATAAACACATATATGTATTCCAGTTGAAAACGTTTTAAAGTAAAACTCACCTCGATCGCTTATCCAAAAACACTTGCAAGTTCCTTTCAAAAAGATCATATCCTTCACCTTGACTCCACAGAATCTGAAACCAATTAAGATACATATATCGCTTTACTAGCCAAACACATAAAGCCTACTAAGTTCCGGTCCTCCAATGTTTCACTTATACTCTTTCCCTTCTGACTTGACAACAAAACATAACAACGTACCGGGACTACCCAGAGTACCGGGAAACAACACTACCGGGACTTCCCAAAGTACCGGGAGTCCATGGTACCGGGAGTCGGCCATACCGGGAGTCCACCTGACCGGGACTCCACCGGGACTTGACATCACCGGGAGTTGATACTACCGGGAGTCTCAAGAACACAGTCGGTCGCTTTTCCAATCCAGAACCCAAATCAAATCTATACAGCTATGATTTAAACTTTCTAATCCGATAGAAACTGTCTATAGATAATTCCAAACATAAAACCTAAAGGATACATACCTTAAAATCGACTCAACCCGTTCAATCGATGCTCAAACCGATCCTTTCCACTTCTGCTCCTTTTTCTCCTCACGAACATGCACACACACTGTCCTTCTATTTTTAGGTTTCTGAAGGAATATCTGAAGTGTGAGAGATATTTATATCTCCAATTTACACTTTTGGCACAAACTACTCATTAATGACCAACTCACCCCAAATCTTATAACTTATCTCAAACTTCCCCTTAATATCAAAATCCCTTAGTTAAATAAATTTAACGGACTTACCCGGGGTATTACAGTTGTTTTCCGGAAACACACTCCTCACACAACTTCTTTGGTTGTACGATTTCTAGGAGTCCTAGCACCATCTTCTCGTGCTTCAATGTTCTAAGTCCTTTGTAATTGAGATGCCCGAATCGACAATGCCACAAGAGTGCATTGTCTTCGGTTGTAGCGTTGAAACATTCGGTATTTTCTGAAGGAGGTCTGGCAAAGATCATGAACATCCGGTTTACAGCCATGAAGGATCTCATGATCAAGCCCTTCCTCCGATGATATAGGTTGCATGTATCATCTTGGATGAGAACCGAAACTCCCTTCTCCTAGAACTTGGCCAAGGCTGATTAAGTTGTTCTTTAATTCGGGAACAAAGTAAACATCAGTAAAAACATGTGAAACACCCTCAATCGTAAGCCTGATGTTACCTTTCCCCGTGACGGACACCTTGGCATCGTTTCCAAGTTTTACGCTGTGTTTGAAACTCTCATCGAGTTCAAAGAACCATTGCTTATTCCCACTCATGTGATTACTACACCCTGAATCGAGAAACCACACGTGCTCTCTAGTGGTGTGATTTGCTTCGACATACGACATCAGCACCATCTCCTCTTCGTCATCGAATTCGGCATAGTTGGCATCCTTTTCCCACTCTGGACATTTTGTTTGAAAATGCCCCAACTTGTGGCATTTGTAGCATTCAATCAAACTCCTTTTGATAGGACTCCTACCTCGTCCTCTTCCGCGTCCGCGATAGCCTCCTCGTCCTCGGCCCCTTGCACTAAACTCAGCAACCTTTAAGACATGTTCTTCTTCTTGTTGACCGATAAGTCTCTGCTCGTGTACAAGCAAACTTCCATGCAACTCATCAATGGTCATGGTATCAAGATCATTAGATTCCATGATAGAACATACTACATAATCAAACTTACGAGTCAGAGAACGAAGGATCTTAGAGACTACCCCTTTTTGCAATTCTGTGTCACCATTTGCCTTCATCTTGTTTACAATCAGGAGGGTTCGTGCAATGAAGATGTCCACTTTCTCACCTTCCTTCATAGAAAGCATTTCGTACTCCTTCCTTAGAGCTAGAAGATGTGCTCTTTTAACTTTTGTGGATCCTTCATACTTCTGCTTCATGGAGTTCCATATGGCCTTTGTTGTGCTTTTGTCAAGAATAGTCTCCAGGATCTCCCTGTCAATCGCCTGGAATAGGTAATTCTTGACTCTCAGGTCCTTGAGTTTAGCATCATCAATACTCTTCCTTTGAACTTCGATTTCGGCTGCTGTTCCTCCTACTGTTGCCGGAATTCCGTCGACCACCGAGTTCCACATCTCTTTGCTTCTCAAGAAGTTCTCCATCAACATTGACCAATGGCCAAAATGTCCATCGAACCTCGGTATAGCTGGTTGCACGAACTTGTCTGATGTTGTGCTTTATGATGATGCCATCGTTCTTCTTTTTGTGTCTGGTTACGCAAACACTTTTCCACACTCGTCCCTCTCGTAACTTCGCTCTGATACCAAATATTGGAAAGTAAACAGAGAGAGAATACAGAGGAAATTGCAGAAGCAAAATCTGAATTTATTGAACTCAGCTCAAGGCTTTAAATAGAGGAGACTTACAACTGAATGGAAACAAATATTGCTAAAAGGAAGGGATAAAAAAAACTAAATCAAGCTAACTGTTGTTCCTGATCTTCAAGAATTTTATTCTTCAAACGTGCAATTGTTTTGACCTTATCAGCTCCAACAGTATGCTTATGTTCTTTTTTATGTTAAAATTTCTTATCTTGACAAATTACATTTTAGATGTAACAAGAAAAATGTGACGATTGTCGAGGCCAAAGGGATTGGTTATGCATTTTACTTCTACACTTAAATAAATTAGAGGCTAGGGGAACTAAGAGCATCCAAAGTCATGAACCTCTTAAGATTTTGCTACGTCAATTTTCTCTCTATGCCACATTAGTTTTTTCTTTCTTGTATATTTCATAAATTTTTCTATCATCAATTAAGGCGATTGAAAAACTCAAGGCAAACCAAGTAAGAAATGTATCTTGATGTTGCCTGACTGCTTTCCTTAATCTCAGTGAAAACTTGCTCCGCTGACATGCCTTTATTGTAGGGCTTAAAGCTTGACATTGATCATTCAGATATACAGACTGTGAAACTGGCTGGTAAATAGATTTATGTAGTCTGATATCATGTCTTTGTTATGTTATCAATTTGCTGAAAGGTTACTTCGTTTCATAGGTTTACTCCATGATGTGGGTCATGGGCCATTCAACCATTTGTTTGAGCGAGAGTTTCTTCCAAAGGTTCTTAATGGCTCCGAATGGTAATACTTACATTTCTTCACATAAAAAGTCCAAGTGAGAGTGAATGCTCATGCTACCTCCTCATGTCTTCTTAATTCTAAAAAAAATTGTTTCCTTATAGTGCGCATAAGCAATCAATTGTTTGGACCCTATTTTGGTTTGTCGTAAATGATGATGCTAAACTGTTGGTATCAGTTATGTCCAAATACTGTTGAAAATGTTTTTCATTAATAAGCTGGTCAAATTGGTTTTAAAGTGCTAGATACTTAAGTTTAGTTTTAAAGAGTTATTTTTTACTGATTTCAGTATCAATTTGATTGGTTGTTTTGCAGGTCCCATGAGGACGTGTCTTTAAAGATGATAGATTCTATGGTTGATGAGCACAACATTGATATAGATTCTGGATGCCTTAAAAAAGTGAAGGTTAGCATAATATTCTTCAAGTGTGTTCCAAGGGCTAAAGTATTCCCTAAGATAAATAATTTGTTTGTCATACTGCAATGGGGACAAGGCCGAACAATGTTGATCAACGAGTGTGGGCGGGTTTACGCCTTTGGAAAGGACTCATTTGGCGAACCCGAGTATGGAGTTCAAGGAAGTAAACAAGTGAACACTCATCAGTTGTCTTTAAAAGACAAACTTGTGGTACAACCTGCAATTGACAACTTCTTTAGGGGTCTTTTATCAAGAGAAAGAGTGTACACTTTCTTTTGGGGAAATGAAACCAAACTCGGTCACCAGACCGACCCAACCGATCTTGAATCCCATCCGTTTTTGGGTGCACTTGAGAACATTCCTATGGTACAAATAGCGGCTAGATAATGTAAATGTGTTTATCCATATTCACTTCCAATTTGCAGAGTTGCTACATCCTTTCTATTTCTAAACTATAGGAGCACTTTTGAGGCATACAGAATATATTTAATAAAACTTACAATTCATAAAAATCACAACCAACGTAAATTGTCTTGCTCTGTCAATTCAAATGGATACAAAAATAACTTCAGATTCTTTTCCTCTCTAAATTAAATGCATACGAGAACATACAAAATAACTTTAGATTTTGTTGCTCTCTCAGTCAAAAGCACCTAAAAACACAGAAAAATAAAACAAAATGAGATTGATGGTTCAAGTTCTCGGATTTTGATAAACCCCCGGTTCGTTTTACTTACAGAAGGAGGGGGAAATAGTATTTTACGAATTGTAGCTATTTCGTGTTTTGACTAGAATATTGAATAAGGGTATTTTGGGAATTTCTCTAGTACCTTAGAATAATGGGCGGGAATCAGCTATTTTAGGGAGGAGCTGTTGTTTGTTTGGGGAATTTGTTTTCCAGTTGTAGTTTGTTGTAAAGGAGCGTATGCTCTAGGGAGAGATCTGACCTCTCGAAAGTCAGAACCCATTTCATTCTAATTCAATCATTCAGCCGGCTGTCAATCCGGGTTACATCAAATTGGTATCAGAGCGAGTTCGATCCAATCATGACGACGAGGAGCACGAATTCAAGGATGGACGAATTGGAAATTACTGTCGGTTCGATTGAGAAGAATCAACAGGTGATGGAGAAGACATTAGAGAAAATCCTTCAACAGCTTGACAAGTTAAGCCAAGATGTGGTCGCAACTAAGAACAATTCGTCAGTAGATGAAGGATCGCCGGGATCTGGACCGGTCAGGAAGAAATACGACAGTACGAGTGATTCCGATCATTTTCTAGCAGTTAAGGGAAGGAAATTGGAGATACCGACCTTTGACGGAACAGATCCGGATGGATGGATCATTAGGGCAGAACGCTACTTCTCGCTAAATCGATTGTCGCCAGAAGAGAAAATTGATGTTTCCTTTATCGCTTTCGAAGGAAGTGCTCTTAAATGGTTTCAATGGGAGAATCGACGACATCCAATCACACGGTGGGAGGATTTACGCCGATTGCTACTTAGGCAATTCCGATCTACAGCTTCTGGTTCGTTATGCGAACAATTTTTGGCTGTGAAACAGTCAGGATCGATAGAAGAATTCATAAGGAAATTTGTGGAGCTAGCAGCACCATTAGAAGGAATACCGGAAGAAGTGTTTCTAAGTCAGTTCTTAAACGGTTTGGAAAACACAATCAGGGCAGAGGTGAGGCTAATGAGCCCTATAACCTTGGAAGAAGCGATGGAAATAGCATTGAAAATAGAGGAGAAGAATAAGGCGAAGGCTAGAGAGAAGTCGATGTCCTTTATTAAAAAAAATTCAACAGCAACCTTAGAAGTTAAGAGTTCTGGATCAACAGCTAAATCAGGTTCTGAATTCAGAAAGTTATCAGATGAAGAAGTACAACAGAGGCGTGCCTTAGGCCTCTGTTATCGCTGTGATGAAAAATACAGCCCTGGTCATAAGTGTAAGAAGAAAGAGTTATCAGTGTTGTTAATCCAAGGAGATTACAGCGAAGACGAGGAGTTGAGCGAAGAAGGTAAGAAATCACTGAATACGGCTGATGTAATGGAAATTGGACCAAATGTTGAGGTACATTTAAACTCGGTAATAGGACTATCCAATCCTAAAACTATGAAGATGGAAGGCATGATAGAAGATACAAAAGTCATAATCCTGATTGATAGTGGTGCCACCCACAATTTCATTTCAAAAGAAATTGTGGATAAATTGAAGCTGAAAGTGGAGAGTACTAGAGATTACTCCATTACAATGGGCACAGGGACGGTGGTGAAGGGCGATGGAGTTTGTCGTCACATCGTTTTGGCAGTGCAGGGTTTAGATGTGGTGGATGATTTCTTACCAATTCAGTTGGGAAATAGTGACGTAATTTTAGGCATGCAATGGTTAGAATCATTGGGATCAACTTATACTAATTGGAAGCAGCAGATAATGAAGTTTACGGTAGGAGGCAAATCAGTAACTCTGAAGGGCGATCCGTCATTAAGTAAATCGAAGGTATCATTGAAAGCAATGGGGAAAATTATACAACAGGAAGGTCATGCGATACTCATTGAGTTAGGAACATGCGAAACAGAAGCTGAGGAAAAAGATGATGATAGTGAACAGTTAGAAACGGTGTTGCAAGAGTATGATCAGGTGTTCCATATGCCACCAGGATTACCTCCACTACGAGGAAAGGAACATGGAATTCTTTTGAAAGATAGGACGGATACTATCAATGTGAGGCCCTACCGTTATCCCCATTATCATAAAGATGAGATTGAAAAGTTAGTTAAAGAGATGTTAGAAGCAGGAGTGATACAGTCGAGCATCAGTCCTTTTTCGAGTCCAGTTTTACTGGTAAAGAAGAAAGATGGGAGTTGGAGGTTCTGTGTCGATTATCGAGCTCTAAATAAAGCGACAGTGGTGGATAAATTTCCGATTCCAGTAATCGATGAACTATTAGATGAATTGTATGGAGCTCGCGTATTTTGAAAGTTAGATTTGAAATCTGGATACCACCAGATTCGGATGAAAGAAGCTGACATCCAGAAGACAGCTTTCCGAACGCATTCAGGTCATTACGAGTTCAAAGTAATGCCGTTTGGCTTAGTGAATGCACCTTCGACATTTCAAGGGCTGATGAATGAGATTTTCAAAGATTACTTAAGAAAGTTCGTCTTAGTATTCTTTGATGATATTCTAGTGTACAGCAAGTCGTGGGAAGAGCATACAATTCATTTAAAACGTGTGTTTGAGGTTTTAACTCAACATCGATTGTATGCTAATAAAAAGAAGTGTGAATTCGGTAAGGAACGACTTGGGTATTTGGGCCATGTTATATCCAGTAAAGGAGTCGAGGTCGATGAGTCTAAGATTAAATCGATCTTAGAGTGGAAAACACCTCAAAATGTTACGGAATTAAGGGGCTTTCTCGGGTTATCGGGATATTATCGCAAGTTTGTAAAAGGATATGGAATGATAGCAGGTCCATTAACTGATTTACTTAAAAAAATCAGTTCGGGTGGTCAGCTGAGGCTCAGGAAGCGTTCGACTCTTTAAAAAAGATCTTGTCGTCACCCCCGGTTTTACGTTTGCCGGATTTCACCTCCGATTTTGTGGTAGAAACAGATGCATCAGGAAAGGGTTTAGGGGCAGTTTTGATGCAAGACGAACAACCCATAGCCTACTTCAGTCAAGTACTAGGCAAGCAAGCTCAACAGAAGTCTACATATGAGAAGGAGCTGATGGCAATTGTGTTTGCGGTTAAAAAATGGAGACCTTACTTGTTAGGCCGACGTTTCATAGTAAGGAGTGACCAACAGAGTTTGAAATTTCTGTTGGAACAAAGGGTAGTAGAACCCGAGTACCAGAAGTGGGTTAGCAAGCTGTTGGGTTATAATTTCTCAATAGTTTATAAACCTGGGAAAACGAACAGTGCGGCCGACGCTCTTTCTCGAAAGGATTTGGAAATGGAGTGTTCCAACATGGGGGGGCCGAATTGGAGACAATGGGAACAATGGAAGGAGGAATTGGATAAGGATGAAGTGCTAACTAAGATTAAGGGAGAGTTAGCTGTTGATCCCAATTCTCACAAAGGTTTCGAAGTTTCTCAGGACTTATTATTTTATAAGGGCAGATTGGTCGTTCCAAGAAAATCAGGAATACTACCTATGATTTTTGAAGAGTTCCATGCGTCGACAATTGGAGGGCATACGGGAAAGGATCGAACCTACCAACGTATTGCCGCTGAAGTGTTTTGGGTAGGGATGAAAAAAGACATTGCAGATTGGGTTCAACAATGTGAAATTTGCCAACGGAACAAGATTTTATCGGGTTCTCCGGCAGGTCTGTTGCAACCCTTGGCTCTACCTAATACCGTGTGGGAGGAGTTGTCGATGGATTTTATTGAAGGTTTACCTAAGTCGAAGGGAATGAGTTCAATTTTGGTTTTTGTGGACCGTTTCAGTAAGTACGCTCACTTCATAGGTTTGAAACATCCCTTTACGGCACAATCTGTGGCTGAAGTTTTCGCCAAGGAGATCATACGATTGCACGGGGTGCCGAATTCCATAGTGTCGGATAGAGACAAGGTTTTCCAAAGCATTTTTTGGAAGGAGTTATTCAAATTACAAGGAACGACTCTGAAATTTAGTTCAGCTTACCATCCACAAACAGATGGTCAAACAGAGGTCGTTAATCGAGGGCTGGAGCAATATCTTCGCTGTTGGGTTTCAGAGAAACCGAAGCAATGGAGTCAGTGGTTACCTTGGGCTGAATTGTCGTATAACACAGCCTATCATACATCGTTGAAATGTTCCCCGTTCAAGGTGCTTTATGGTCGTGATCCACCTCCCATGTTAAGGTACAAACCGTCATCTTCTAATGTACAAGCAGTAGATTTGGAGTTGATAGATCGGGATGAAATATGGGCAGAAACAAGAATGCACTTGTTAAAGGCTCAGTGTAAAATGAAACAACATGCTGATTCAAAAAGACGAGAGATGAGTTTTGCAACGGGGGATTGGGTATTTCTCAAAATACGTCCTTACAGGCAAAAATCTCTGGTGAATGGGAATAGTCCTAAACTAATGGCGAGATTTTATGGGCCTTATAAAATAATTGAACCAGTGGGAAAAGTGGCTTATCGTTTGGAGTTGCCAAAAGAAGCTAAAATTCACCCGGTTTTTCATGTTTCCCAGCTTCGTCAAGCTATAGGAAACTGTTTGTCATCAAAGAGTATTCCCACTCAATTGACTGAGGAGATGGTGTTGCAAGCGGAGCCGGAAGTAATTTTGGATGTTCGTTCGATCTCACATAATGATCCAGGAAAGTTGGAAGTTCTTGTTAAATGGAAAGGGTTGTCAGAATTCGAGTCAACTTGGGAAGATTTGGAGGCCTTAAGTACTTAGTTTCCTGATGAACACCTTGAGGACAAGGTGAAAGTTTTGGGGGGGGGGGGGGGTATTGATAAACCCCCGGTTCGTTTTACTTACAGAAGGAGGGGGAAATAGTATTTTACGAATTGTAGCTATTTCGTGTTTTGACTAGAATATTGAATAAGGGTATTTTGGGAATTTCTCTAGTACCTTAGAATAATGGGCGGGAATCAGCTATTTTAGGGAGGAGCTGTTGTTTGTTTGGGGAATCTGTTTTCCAGTTGTAGTTTGTTGTAAAGGAGCGTATGCTCTAGGGAGAGATCTGACCTCTCGAAAGTCAGAACCCATTTCATTCTAATTCAATCATTCAGCCGGCTGTCAATCCGGGTTACATCAGATTTGAAGCTAGATATTTCACGACGCATCGCGCGCGGGTACGTAACTAGTTATAGTTAGAAGACAATAACTAAAAACTCAAAATTTGTTATATATAAAAATAATTAGAAGTTGGTAATAAACTAATTTATTTATTTAATTAAATTATTTTTTAAGATTATAATTAAAAATTGAAATTAGAAAAATATATTGGTTTAGTAAATATATATAAAAAATAGATGAAAATTATAATGATTGTTGTTTCTTCAATGGATTTTGATTTTCTAATATGAAAAAAATATGTGAGACCCATATATAACTTTAGTCTTTAGACATCAAATAATGGTTCGTCAGTGAAGAATGCTCCATTGAGCCTGGTTTGTAGCCCTTTGGTGCTGCTGTTACTGTTAGCTTTTCGAGTGTTTTCCGAGTGAATAGGTTTGCCTCTTGCAACCCTATCGCTCGCGCTTTTGTACTCGTATTGGCTGTCGTTGCAGCCGAGTTTGGCTTATGGTATGTTGCTTTTCAAAAAAAAATCTTCAAACAGTCTCCAAATATATGGAACGGTTCTCAATGGTGATAACTGATAAGTTGGCAAAATTCCTCTTAGCGTTGCAGATGCTTTAATTAAGCATACGATCAAAAGCAATAAAATTAAAAAGCCAACAGTAACTTCACGCTAGATATGATGTGTTATGATACAAAATATGACATGACAAATCTAAATCGCCTATATATATTTGTTGAAACAAGCATTGACAAATCTCAACTTTTCCTTACATTGATATTAACCAAAACAAACTCTTCGGTTAAATCTTAATCACAAATGAGTTTTTAAACAAGCTCTTAAATCCCCAAATGCTATTAGTTTTAGGGATTGGAAAAATCATTGATTCAGAAGAATAAACTCACAATCTAAGCTTAATTACTAGAGCTTTGATTGCAAAAATTTATGACAATGGTTCAAAAATCTTGCTGAGATCAAACATATCATTTAGCAAAATCCCAAACAATTAAAGATTAGTGTTTTAACTTTTAACTAGCTTTTATCAAATGGATATCAATTAATTGGCCAAGTAGTGAACTAAAAGATAAACAATATTCATATGGAATTCAAGCAAATAAACTTTGTTACTATATATTGTATATCTATCTATAACAAGTTAAAAGGTACGTAATGCTTCTTACATTTTTCTTTTAGTGTTAAAACTATATCACTTATTTGGAAAATAAATATTAGTGGGATGAGAAATGAAAACGAAAATCACTTAATCCTGGATTGTGCTAGGTAGGATACATACTACCACAAATGAAAAAAACAAATATTAATTGTTTGTAGATATTCAATTCGATGATGTTATTGTTAAGGCCAAACAATTTACTTTTGTAGATCTGTTCCATTAATGTAGTTTTCAGATTGGGCTTCATCATCATGACACCTATTCATATTATTGAGTAGTCAGTGTTAGAGTATTAAAATGTCAATATGTATAGTTCAGGGTCTTTTATGTAATTAGCTGTAACTTCTCTTTGTATAAATAGGCTTTTAGGGTTCCTTGTCTAGGTTAGACACTTTACTTGTATTACTCTCTCATTATATGAAAACGGCCGATTCAGCCATCTCTCGTGTCTCTCTATCAATCGACTCTACAATTCTAACATGGTATCAGAGCTCTAGGTAAGCCTCCTCAACCTCTTTTCAGATCTGCACCTTTGTTGCTATTGTTTTTCTTTGCTGCACTCGTTTTGGCCTCAGAAATCTCGTTTCTGGTGTTATTTTGGCAAAATATCAAGCTTTAAAGTTGTCCAGAACATCATCACGAACCTTCGTACCAATTTTCAAACTAAACCGACCTGTTTTGAAAAACCCGACTCAAGAACATCAAAAATTCATCGTTGTCGCAACCTTCACATTCATCGTTGTCGCAACCTTCTCATATTCATCGTTGTCGCAACCCTCTATCTTGTGAACAGTACCAAGTCGCAACCCTCAGTTGCGACTTCACCTCAAATCGCAACCCTCAGTTGCGACTTCACTTCAAATCGCAACCTTCAATTGCGATTTCACTCGTGAACAGTACCAAGTCGCAGTCCTCAATTGCGACTTCATTCTAAAATCGCAACCTTCATTTGCGATCTCACTCGTGAACAGTTCAAGTCGCAATCTTCTCTTGCGACTTCATTCCCAAATCGCAACCTTCACTTGCGACTTCGTCCCAAGTCGCAACCTTCACCTGCGACTTCATCCCCAAGTCGCAACCTTCCTTGCGACTTCATCCTCAAATCGCAATCCTTGCCTGCGACTTCAGTCTCATATCGCAATCCTTGCCTGCGACTTCAGTCTCATATCGCAATGGCTCTCAATCTCGGTCATTCCAACCCTATCTCAGTTGTTCTCAATGGGACCAACTACGTTCTGTGGCATCATCATATGTCCATCTTCCTTAAGTCTCAGGGTCTCTACACCTACGTCACCGGTATATCTACTCTTCCGGTTCCGAAGGATAAGGAAAATGAGATCAATCTATAAACTCCTATATCTCTGAGATGCAAGCTCTTAGAGATCATCTGAACTTGGGTGCGCCTCAAGTTTTTGATGACACTGCTCAGAAATTTACAGCCTACTTCAACCAACTGCACCTAACTACTATTCTCATGGGTCTTACTGACCGTTTTGAGAATGTTCGAGCCTCACTTCTGCATCGCCATCCTCTGCCTACCCTTGAACAAGCTATCACTGAATTGCTAAGCGAAGAAACCCGTCTTCAACAGCGATTTTCCCTACCATCAGGCTCTGTGCTCTACACTCCCAGCTCAGGGAAATCGAAAGGCAAATGGGGTAGCCATGATCAGTCCAGATCTGCAAGCAAAGGGAATAACAGTGAATGCACCTTTTGTCACTCCACTTCCCATCTGCTTCTCAACTGCCCAATTAGAAAATGTCGCTGGTGTGGAATTACACAGCCTCGTCACTATGCTTCTGACTGTTCAAAATGCCCATACCCAAAGCACTCAGGTAATCAAAAACAACAGTTCAAGTCGCAACCCATTGCTGGCTCCATCACTCAGGAGTACCCATCATCAACACCTGCAGCACCGAACAACAACCAATCACCATCTGATCTCATGGAACTCATGCGCCGAAACCAAGAGCTCATGGAGCAACTTATGACAGGTTCTATGGGTATGAACTCTGGCTGCAATGCAACCACACCAGGTAACCCTTGGCTTTTTTATTCTGGATGTTGTAATCACATGACACCAAAGGTAGAAGGTTTTGTCTCTAAACAACCTTCCAGCCTGTTCTCGTCTGTCCGCACTGCTGATAACACTCGCTTACCGGTTTCCTTCAGTGGAACGATTTCTACACCTGATATTCAATTACCTGATGTGATGCATATACCAAACTTATCACTGAGTCTGATTTCTATCACTCAGCTTATGGAAGCTGATCTAATAGTCTTATTTCATTCTACTGGTTGTGTTGTGCAGGATCCCAAGACCAAGCAGATCCTTGGAATAGGCCGTAAAGTTGGTCGGATGGTTGAAGTGGTCTATCTCCGCCTTCCGTTACCTGCATCCAATTTTGCTGCTTCAGTTTCCAACACCCCGTCTTTTGAACTATGGCATGCACGCTTAGGCCACTTATCTTTAGCTAGGATGAAAGTTTTAGCTAGTTCAGGACTTTTGGGAAACATTTCCTCTGAACATGTCTCTTGTCTATCTTGTCAACTTGGAAAACATCATGCTTTACCTTTTCAAATTAATGATTTTAAATCTGCTTCTGCCTTTGATCTTATTCATTCTGATGTATGGGGACCAGCACCACACCCCTCTATGGGAGGTGCCCGATACTTTGTAATCTTTATTGATGATCATACTCGTTTTACATGGATTTATCTTATGAAAAACCGCTCCGAATTACCCAAAATCTACATCACATTTGCTCGCATGATTCTAACTCAATTTTCCAAACCCATAAAGATTCTTCGCGCGGATAATGCCATGGAATATAAAGAATCATCTCTTCTTTCATTTCTCCAATCTCAAGGCACTCTCTCTCAATACTCTTGCCCTGGCACCTCTCCACAAAATGGTCGTGCCGAACGCAAACATCGTCACATCCTTGACACTGTTCGTACTCTACTAATTTCAGCCAAGTGTCCAGAACGCTTTTGGGGTGAAGCAGCCTTTACGGCTGTCTACACCATCAACCGACACCCGACTCCCATCCTCAATCAAAAGTCCCCGTATGAAACTCTCTATGGAGTCTCACCTCCCTATGAACTCCTCAAAGTATGGGGTTGTGCTTGCTTTGTTCAGCTACAACCTCATGAACACACCAAACTTGAACCTCGTTCTCGCCTGTGCTGCTTCCTAGGCTACGGAATTGAACATAAAGGATATCGTTGTTGGGATCCAATCTCTAAGCGACTTCGTATATCCAGGCATGTCACCTTCTGGGAACATCTTCCCTTCTCCACGGTGTCCAAATTTCAGGACCCTATCCCTTCTTCCATTCCCTTCTTTACTGACACATCTATCCCTTTAGACTCTCTCCAGTTAGATTCTTTGTTCTCCCCATCATCTGTTCCACCAACTTCCGCATCACCTGAACCCTCTATTAACTCGTCTGAGCCTTCACCTGAACCTTCCGCATCCGCATCACCTGAACCCTCTATTAACCCGTCTGAGCCTTCTCCTGAACCGTTCGCATCTTCTACACCAACTCCCCGACCTACTTCTGAACCTCTGCCTGTACCCTCTATACCCGCTGACCATGATCAATCATCTACACCAACTCCCCGGCCTACTTCCGAGCCTTCTGCAGAGTCTATGGATCCTACCACCTCCCAACCATCAGATGAGGTAAGACGCCCCAATCGGGTAAGACAAGTTCCTACTCACCTTCGTGATTATCATTGTTATGCTACCTTGCTGTCTACTCATGAACCCACCTCTTATAAGGAAGCAGCTTCTAATCCTGTCTGGCAGCAAGCTATGACAGAGGAACTTCAGGCTCTCGACAGAGCAAAAACATGGGAATTTGTTCCTCTTCCACCAGGCAAGTCTCCCATTGGTTGCAAATGGGTCTTCAAAATCAAAACCAAGTCTGATGGATCCATCGATCGCTATAAAGCTCGCCTTGTGGCCAAAGGCTTCAATCAAGAATATGGCATTGACTACGAAGAAACGTTTGCTCCTGTGGCTCGTGTCACCTCAGTTCGCAGTCTTCTAGCCATCGCTGCCACCAAGAAATGGCCCCTATATCAGATGGACGTCAAAAATGCTTTCCTAAATGGCGATCTCGAAGAGGAAGTCTACATGAGACTACCCCCCGGTGTGACCTCTCGACAGGGCAATGTCTGTCGCCTTTGCAAGGCCCTCTATGGTCTCAAACAAGCTCCTCGTGCCTGGTTCGAAAAATTCAGCAATACTGTTCTATCTTTGGGTTTTTCTCCGAGTAACTACGATTCTGGTTTGTTCACTCGGAATTCTGCCACAGGTACTATATTACTCCTGCTGTATGTTGACGATATGATCATTACAGGCAGTGACTCTACAGGTATCCTTCATCTCAAAAAGTCTCTCAGCTCCTGTTTTGAGATGAAAGATCTCGGCAAGCTCCACTACTTCCTTGGCCTTGAAGTTTTGTCAGACTCCTCAGGCATCTATCTCTGTCAAGCCAAGTACGTATCAGATCTATTATCCAGGGCCGGGATCACTGACAACAAGGTTGCCTCTACACCTATTGAGCAAAATCTGCATCTTGCTCCGAATGCTGGAACCCCGCTGAAAGACCCGACACGGTACCGTCAACTTGTTGGCTCTCTAGTCTATCTAACTGTTACTAGACCAGATCTTGCCTATGCCGTTCACATTGTTAGCCAATTTATGGCTGCACCATGCTCAGATCACTATGCTGCTGTCCTTCGTATACTTCGGTATCTCAAAGGAACCATGTTCCACGGTCTTCATTTCTCATCCAAGTCATCATTACAGCTTCGTGCCTTCTCAGATGCTGACTGGGATGGTGACATAACCGACCGTCGCTCCACCACCGGCTATTGCTTTTTCCTTGGAGACTCTCTTATCTCTTGGCGCAGCAAGAAACAATCCCTGACAGCTCGCTCCAGCACCGAGGCTGAGTATCGAGCCTTAGCCGACACCACTCAAGAACTCGTATGGCTCCGTTGGCTACTCTCTGATATGGGTGCTCATCAGTTCTCACCAACACCCTTATGGTGTGACAACACCAGTGCCATCCAGATTGCTCATAACGATGTCTTTCATGAGCGCACAAAACACATAGAGATTGACTGCCACTTCACTCGTCAACATGTCCTCCGCAAGACTGTTAAACTTTTTCCAATCTCCACCATTGATCAGACGGCCGATATCTTCACCAAAGCTCATCTACCAGGGCGCTTCCGGGCTCTCGTTTCCAAACTCAACTTGTCTCATTCTTCCCCTACTTGAGTTTGAGGGGGGATGTTAGAGTATTAAAATGTCAATATGTATAGTTCAGGGTCTTTTATGTAATTAGCTGTAACTTCTCTTTGTATAAATAGGCTTTTAGGGTTCCTTGTCTAGGTTAGACACTTTACTTGTATTACTCTCTCATTATATGAAAACGGCCGATTCAGCCATCTCTCGTGTCTCTCTATCAATCGACTCTACAATTCTAACAGTCAGAAAAGAAGGCCTTTAACCCAATGCTCAATTTGTCCAAAGACATTCATGAAATTTAGTACATCTATGATTTAAATGTTGTTATATATTATATGGAACAATGTCATTTGGGTGGCCAAAATCTTGAAAATGCCGGCTTGAGAAAGACTTTTGTCTACAGACTTTCCTCTGAGAAATTAAACCTGTTGCTAAAGGGTGATTCGTTACAAAACCGTCAAAAAGTTGGTGGATAAATTGTTGGTGGGTAATGCAAATAGCAAAGTTGTTGGAGAAGCATGTAACTCTTTTTTAAAGATTTTAACATTTGATTCTCTATTTAAAAAAAAAGTTATATAAAACCTGTTGGAGATGCTCTAATGGTGTACATATAAAAAATATGTATATTTATTGTATTATTTTCCAAGGATATCTTAATTTGCGACATGGACATCAAATTTAATGCTTGCTTTCCACATCTCAACGTATTATCTTTTTGGCGTTAGTATATATTATTTGGCATGTATAGGTGAGCCTTTATGTCTTGGTGTTGGTTGTCTAATTAATATAAGGTTGTTACTAATTGAATTTACGGTTAACTTTTAGATAAAAAAAACTACATAAAGAAAAATAAAAAGTTAATTAATCCGTCACTAAAAGTCCGTATCAACGACGGATTAATGACGAACACGTGTATTTTCATATAAAAAATAAATAAAAATGAAAATACACGTGTCAGTCGCTAATTAGCGACAGACATTTATATTTTATTTTGTAATTACTTTTTATATATATATATATATATATATATATATATTCCGTCACTGATTAATAAAATCAAGAGTGAGGATAAATATTTAAAAATATCTTTCAACATAAATAGCTCATATTCATTTTCAACCATTGATTAATAAAATCAAGAGTGAGGATAGGTTTGTTTAGTTTGTACAAATAAGAAGGTCTCTAATATTTCCTCCTCCTTTCTCTCTATGTAAATCAAAATATTACTATGGAATATAGTGATTGATTTTATCTATTTGGAGGAAGAAGAAAAAGAAAAGGCTGGAAATTGATTCAAAAGCACTATTTTGAAAAAGAGAATATATATATATATATATATATATAGGGAAGTTCAAGGAAAAATATATATATATATATATAGAAAAACCTTTAAAACACGGAAAACTGAAGAACATCCTAGGAGTCCTTTATCTGGACGGTATGCATTTGTGCATACAGGTAAATAGTTGACTTTCTGGTTTTATGCATTATGCATTTTTGCATATATACACAAATGCATGTTACAAATAACTTGTATGCACAAGTGCATACCGCTCAGATGAAGGGCTCCTAGGGTGTTCTTCAGTTTTCCGTTTTTTAAGGTTTTCCCTTGAACCTGACCCCCCCTCTCTCTCTCTCTATATATATATATATATATGTGAAAAACGTTTTTACGTAAATTGTCATATACCAGTATTTATAAATAAATAAAAAGAAGGGAAAACCATTATTGGTAGGTAGCAGGTAGACCACAGGTTATGGGCTCCATGCAAACTTGGACTATTAACCAAGACGACAACGGAAAAAGAAGAAAAAAGGTTAGCCTAATCCAATTCATCGAACACTCTAATTAATACTATTAAGAAGCCACTGATCATTGTGAATAAAATATCATCAATCATACACACACACATATGTATTTAGGGCATTAAACGAAACGAACGTTCAGCGAACGTTCGTGAACCGTTTGGCGGAAAGTTCGTTTATGTTCGTTTATTTAATAAATGAACGAACATGAACACGTTTTTTTGTTCGTTTAGTTAAATGAGCGAACATGAACAATGGTCTCGTTCGTTCATTTATGTTCGTGAACGTTCGTTCGTTTATGTTCATTTATGCTCGTGTATGTCTGTTTATATATATAAAACATATTTATATAATATGAAATTAATATTAATCATCAAGTAAATTGATCTTTTAGAATTTATTTTTTATACCTCCTAAGTTAACCAGGTTTTTCATTTTGTTAAGGTATTTTTTACGAACGAAATGTTGAGTATGGTGGTTGTTTTTGGTTCATTTGGGTTCGTTCGTTTATGTTCATTTAAGTTCGTTCGTTTATGTTCATTTAAAGTCGTTCGTTTACGTTCGTTTAACTCTTAATGAACGAACATAAACGAACACGAACCAACAAAAATTCTTAACGAACGAACATGAACACAAAAAATCTCGTTCGTGTTCGTTCGCTTGTTCGGTTAAGTTAAACGAACGGACATGAACAAGTCTTCATTCGTGTTCGTTCGGTTGGTTTACAACCCTATATGTATTTACGTATTTACTAGTGGGATTTGAATGCGATACCTCTTAAATGAAGGTCTCAAGGCTTATTTAGGGCCTGTTTACTAGCTGCTGACTCGGTCAGCAAATCTGACTCGGTCAGCAGTCAGAGCGTTTACCAAATCCCGGATCTGACCGAGATCTGACCAGAATCTGACCGAACACTGACTGAACCCGCTCCTAAAAGATGCTGACCCGGGTCAGTTTTAGGTTTTCCAGACGATGCCCCTGCGATTAGGTCAAAAGTTTCCTCACGCCGCTCTCCTCCTCCCTCTCCCTCATCGCTCCTCTTCCATCGTCCTCCACGCCGTCGTCGGCGCTCCATGTTATTTAAAAGGCAACTCGCCGGAAAAACCAGTCGCATAACGGTCGAATGCGGTTGTGAGAGAAGGAGGCAATGTAGGGTTTAGAAAACCCTTTGGCCGGCGGTGACAAACAAACAGAAGGGAAAAAAAGAGCGGCGGTTGGCAATTAATGAATAGGGTTTCAAAAACACTTTTTACCCTTTCTTTTCTTTAAACCCAGCAGCCGCACGTGATGTGAGCATTTTTTTCAAAACCTTTTTTTTTCTTCATTATATGTATTTAAGGAGTATTACATATATTAAGAAACAAAAATATGATTGTCATAAAACATATATAAAAAAAGAGTATTGTTGGTAAGCAATTATTTAAAGTTTGAAGTTTGTATTTCTCTTCCATTAAATGATTTATAATAGAAATAATTATAATTAATTTAGCATATAATCACATAAGGGTTAAAATGGTAATTTTTTTGTTGGTATGCACTTACCAAAAGACACTTGGTAAACACTCTTACCTGAACATCACTTACCAGAGACAACACTTACTCGGGACAACACTCTTACCCGGACAGCACTTACCCGAAAAGAGTTGGTAAACGGCCCCTTACTTAGATCAATCCTTTAGAGCCTTTTTGATTAAAACCATTAAATTAAATGTTACCCAACAAACAAAACTCAATAAAAAAGGACATATTTTGATTTATATGTTCGGACATATCATGATTTTATCCAAATTTTAACTAATATAACTTGCCAAATTATGTTTGCTACGCTGTTCTTATGATAACACCAAGACGCACATACAAATAGAGGTTTCATTACGGGTGGCAAAAAGTGATCTAACCCGTCAATCTAACCCGAATCCAACCCAATAGTAGCAGGTTGGATTGAGATTTTCAGTTAAATGAGTCAACTCGTCTAACCCAATTAATAAATGGGTTGGTTGTGTTGAAAATTTTGTTGTTTCCAACCTGATTTCAACACATTTACAACTTGATTTCAACTCATTTACAACATGTTTTTAACCCATTTACAACTTGCTTTCAACTTATTTACAACCTGTTTTTAACACATTTACAACCTGATTTTAACCCATTAACAACTTGCTTTCACCATTTATGACTTGATTTTAATTTATTATCACTATTTAATTATAATTAATAATAAAAAAGTTGATAAAAAAACGAATTACGATCCCACTAAAGTCTAAACTGAACTCCTTTGGTCCTTCCATTTCAATATTCCATCGTTCAAATTCGAAGTTTAAACACTCTAAACCCTAGCCGACACTTCCTTCTAGTTCCAACAAAGACGTCGACGCCAACCCTAGAAACTTATTTATTGTAACAACCCAGTCTAAAATAAAGCATGCAATTCATAATAACTTAAACATCCCAAAAACGGGTCCCAAAATTTCCTTACACAAGTCTCAAAATTCAGGTTGGCGGAATCAACCTATTATTACACAACTGAGAAATACTATAATTAAGTGAAATAGTGCCAAAGCTTCTACTGCCTCTATTCTCTAACTGCTCCGTTCACCTGCTAGAGCCCTTTGCTACCTGCTTTCCTGAAAAGGGTTTTAATTTGAAAAGAAGCGAGGGTTAGACCATGAGGTCTAGTGAGTCCCTCCTGACAGTTCTCAAAAATCGTTTTAAAATTTTTCATCACTTTCAGATTATATAAATACTCTTTCAATAAATAAACTTTCACATAACTGAACAGTAAAACTCTTTCACGGATAAATCTGCTCCCGTAAATGGCACCCTGAAGTCACCCGAGGGTGACAACGAGTCAGTATCACGCTGCCTTACTAGGACTCATTCCCATGGCATAAACGGAACCTCCCCCCGACGTGAGTACTGGCGGAACCTCCCCCCGACTTAGCCAATTTACGTCTACACAATGTATGCATACATCTCACATAAAACTTTAAACAACTTTCATGCAATAAAAGCATAAGAACAAAACATGGCATTTCTCATCATGTATCCACTTTAGAAAAACACGTTAAAAGACACGTATTTTAGTTAGAAAACTCACCTGAGGCTCTTACTTCTCGTTCCTAAACAGTTCCAAACTTCCAAATCGACTTCCCTGAATAAACGGGCATAAAACAACAACTCAACAAAAGTATCCGGACAACTCAGTTTTCCGGACAACCCTACTTTTCCGGACGCTAAAGAGTCCGGACACCCAACTAACCGGACAACAACCTAGTCCGGACAACGCCCTTATCCGGGTAACTACTACATTCCGGACGATACCCCTTTCCGGATATCGAACTTACCGAATACTAGACTTTACCGGACATAATACCTATCCGGACAGTCTCCACACCCGGAGACCTTCTAACGCATCGAGGAGTCCGGACGTCCGAGAAGGTTTCCGGACGTCGACCTGGACCCTTTTTGAGGCTGAAATCTACTGGTTAGCTCGATTCTCTCGAAGTAAAGATTAGCAATAGCAACAACATCACTAAACTTAACAATTACTGAGTTCTTAGCAATCGAAACACACTATAAGACCCGATTTCTCTCATTTTAGCTTCAAACTTCACTTTTGAACAAAAACCCCAAGACTAACCATTCTGCTCCCTAATCAAAGATAAATCGATGAAACAAGAGAGTATTACCTGGTTGATTGCTTGCGATAAACGAAATCAAAATGCTATTTCTTCTTCAAATCCCAAGGTTTGATAGCTCCTTTCTTCCAAATGCACCAAAAACCTTCAAGAACCTCTCCTCTTCTTTCCCTCACAAATTCAGCCGACACACACACTAAAATCAGTAATATGGAATGTCCTCTAGGGTTTTGTGCCTTTTTATACCCCAACTCCTATTTACCAACTAGCCCCTCAACTTCTACTTCTGCTTAAAACTCCACACCAAACGCAAAACATTTCGAAAAAAAGTCTGGGTCGTTACATTTGTTTGACTATATGGTTTATGTTATTGAAACTTTGAACAATTTATTTCACTTTATGGTTGTGTTTTATTGAAACTTTGAACAATTTATTTGGTTTGGTGGTTGTGACTTGTGTATTTGTCATGAAATTATGTTTTAATCCTTTTTTATTTTATTTAAAGTTTTAAAATTAAATGGGTCAACCCAGGTTCAACCCATTTATTAATCAGGATGGGTTGAAAAAATCATAAACATGTCAACCCGCTACCAACCCATTTAAGTATCAGGTTGGGTTTGGTTGAAAATCTCAACCCATTTAGTTAAACACAGGTTGAATTGGGTTGAGGTTTTCAACCCAATCAATAAATGGATTGAACCCGAACCCAACCCAACCTGACGTATTTACACACCTAATATTACTTGAAATGTTTGAGGTACGCAGTTGCATACATTAAATTATTTTTGTTGTCCTTTGCGCTGTGTTCTCGAGTTTTTTTTACGAAGGAAAGGAAGGGAAATGGAAAGAAAGTTGGAGGGAAATAAAAAATGTTGTGTTCTCGAGTTTTTTTAAGGGGGGAAGGGGAGGGAAAGGGAAGGAAAATATTGGTGATTTTCCTTCCAAAACTTTCCTCCCAAATGTGGGAGGAAAAGGAAGGAAAGGAAAGAAAACAATTTAAAAGAATTAAAAATATTTATAAAATTACATATATACCCATTGATTACATTTCATTATGAAATAAATAAGGTTATATTGGTAATAGTAACATATTTCCCTTCCTTTCTCTCCAAATCAAGAACATATAAATTTATTTTCTTTCATTCCCCTTCCATTCTTTTCCGTCAATCCCAAGAACACAAATACAAATATTTCTTTCTCTCCCTTCCCTTTCTTTTCTTTTCTTTTCATTCCCTTTCTTTTCTTTTCTTTCCTTCAAAAACTTGAGAACACAGCGTTGTAGTTTAAAAATAGAAAATAATTATTAATATGTAATATTTGTATTGCATATTCCATGATCTTTTGGTAATGAGAATACAGAGTGAGATTTTAAAAAGTGGGGTTCGCCACTAAGTCATATAACTACTCCGAGGTAAGGTTACCACCATTTAGTATGAAATATGTAGCCTACTATTATTATATGCTCATACTACTAAAACGATTTAAAGGAGTAACACATATCAACATCACGACTAACTTCTAAATGAGATTGATTCCTTTAATTGATTAAATAGCAGTTTTAGCATATGCATTGGTATTTTATTTTTGTTGGAAGAACTTAGGCTTTGTTTGGCAAACTAGCTGATAAGCTAGCTGATGAAAAAGTCACGTTTGACAAAACTAGCTTATAAAAATGTAAAATGACCAAAAAGGGCATCTTCAATAAATTATCAATTACAATATTTAATTATATAATTAAAAAAATTTATAGCAATATAATATGTTAATTAATACAACATAACATGTTAATTAAAAGAAATTAAAATATATACTATAAAATTTGAATTTGTTAAAACATGTTTTAGAAGAAATATATATTAATTTATGATTTTAGATAACCGCTACATATAATATGAAAAAAATAATCATAAAATAATTGACAAAATTTATAGTAAATGATAATTAAAATATATTTATTGTTATTAAAAAATAAATAAAAATAATTTTAATGATTAATAATAACTCTAAATAAATAAAAATTAATATTAATGTATAATTAAAATTTAATTTAATAATTTTCAGTTAATATTAAATAATATTTATTAATTAATAATAATTAAATATAATAAAGTAATATTTATTTATAATAATAGTTAATAAATAATAATTGATATTAATAAGGGTAATATTGGAATATTCACAAAAAGCTACTGAAAATCTACTCCAAGTAGCGTTTTAAAAAGCTAGCTTATGGTCATCCAAACATGTACCCAGAAAAAAAACTAGCTTATAAGCTAGTTTTTTTGCCAAACAATGCCTTAGTTGCGGTTAATAATACTTGGATAAACTTTTATATAGTGAATAAGGAATTATTGTCCAAATACTGTATTACGGCCCTTCTATGCCTTTGAGTTACGTGAATCAGTATTGCATAATTTTCCTTACACGAAACAAGGCACAAATTTCGTATACATATATTCACCCGATCACGTATTATGTATTTATATGAGAGATCGACAATTACAGACGGTAAGATGGTTATAGCCGTTAATGTATAAGATTTAGAACTAGTTACAACCGAATCAGAGTTCTAAACATGCATGTCCAGATCTCTTGACATAGACTTCCATATATAGGATGTAGCACGTCTAGAGCTCTCGATGCATTATTCCAGAGTTATGGCATAGCCGGGTTTCCTAAGTCTGAAAAACACAAGTCTATACACCCAAGTACAAAGCTTTGTATGCATAAGTCCAAGAGTTATGACTTGGTAAATTTTCTAAGTCTTCAGAACTCGGATTTAAAAAAAACAAATCTAGGGGTGAAACCCCTTGACCCCACCAAGGGGTTCTGCCCTTTGGAACAGTCCGGAGCGCAACCTCCTTGACCCCCCTGCTTTATGACGATCTAAGGTGATAGGGTCAACATTTCTGAGTGTGCACTCCGCACCTCTAACTCACGTATGTTTTTCTTTATCACTTTGATCGATCTCATGTAAATCACAATAACATCAAAATGATTGATAACACCAAAATCACCATAAAAAATTTCTTGAGATGGTTTGCTAAAAACAAAAAGAAAACAACAAAATACCTTATAGTTATATAGGAAGACAAAAACAAAGGGGTTGTTTACTTACAACTTAATGGGCTTAATAGTATGGGCGACTTATTCGCCCAACCATACATGAGTGTCTTGTTTACGGCTTAATTTTTAAGCCATTAAGCTAAAATGACTATATATAATAAGCTAGGATCTCTCACTTGTCCCAACCGCAAACAAACTAATACCAGAAATGTCTATAAATAATCCAACCCCCTCTTTTTGTCTTCCTTAAAGCCGTTGGTCTCTCGTCCCTCAGACCGATAAATTTATCCAAACAATCAACTTAACCATACAGGACTCGATGTAAAAAAATAAACAACTAAAAAGTATTTTATATATATATGCACATTATATATAAATACTTACATTGTCAATGTGTCAAACATATATGCACATGTACATAATTTGAATAGCATGTGATGTATAACGGCTAGATTTATACATCATGAGATTAGAAACAAATTTATTTAAACTATATATTAACTATAACATATTATAATAATATTTCCCATACATATACATTCATATTATATGTATTTTCAAAATCAAACAGAATCTTGATTTTTTTAGAAATTGTGTACGCACTAATTTCAATAAGAAACATTGGCCAAATTCATATATATAGCCATGTCCCATGGATCCCGAAAAAGTTTCAGAACAATCTTTGAGAAAAAAGTATTATTTTTATTGAGTAAATTACGTTTTTAGTCCATGTGGTTTGTTGGAATTTTCTATTTTCGTTCTTATGGTTTTGAAATTGTGATTTTAATCCTTAAAGTTTATAATTCATTATCTTTTTCGTCCTTATGATTTAAACTTAATTGCTTTTTTCGTCCCTATGGTTTATAATTTATTTCTATTTTAGTTCTTCATACTTAAAACTAGTGTTTTGGTTTCAGGGACCAAAATAGAAATAAATTGCAAACCATAGGGACTAAAACCAAAATTTTGAAACCACAAGGGCGAAATCCACAACGTTTAACAAACCACAGAGATGAAAATGTAATTTATTCGTTTTATTAAAAAAAGTAAACGATATTTTTATAAGTATCAGGCCATCCGCAGCGCCCACGGGCTCGGGCTCGTGCGGGCAGCGGTGGGGGGTGAGCGGGCTAGCTGCGGGCTCGGGCTCAGCGGGTTTGTAAGCCCGTGGAACCCGTGACATAATTTGGCATAATTTAATGATTTTTAATTAAAATTTACACTTTCAACCCCTATACTTATTTACTAAATTTACTTTATACCTTTTAGTTTCATTATTTTAATTTTACATTTAACACATATAATCGTTTATTAACTAAAACACGTTAAAAAAATACGTTTTAATTTTAACAAGTTACACAATTATAATCGTCTCTTCGATACGTTCGAAATGAGTCAAAATTGAATTTTTTTGGATTTATATATTTTAATATATATCATATAAACTACATACAATTATTTTTTGAGTAAACTATGATTTTGGTCCCTGTGGTTTACTGTTAATAACGGTTTTCGTCTTTGATCTTTTAAAACTGTTTTTTTATCCTTATGGTTTCTATTTTCCTTCTATTTTCATCCCTTCATCCAACTTTGTTAAAATTAGAGTTAATTCTTCCAAAAAATAATTGAGAAAATTACATATTTGGTCCTTGTTTATTGTATATCAAATTTTACATTTTTATCCTTAAGTTACGACATTTTTTTCTTATTTTTATTTATTATTTATCTTATTTTTATTTATTCAAAAATATATAAATATTTTTATTTTGTTAAATAATTAAATGTATAAATAAAAGAATTAAAAAAATGATGTGGCGCTGATGTGGCATTGAGGGCTTAAGGGCTTTTAGTTATGTGCTGGGGGTGCTTGAGAAATTTATTAAATTATTAATTTTTAATTATTTAGAGATATTGTTGATCATTGAAATTATTTTTATATTTTTTTTAATATTAATCAATATATTTTAATCATCATTTACTATTATCTTTTTTAGTTATTATTTATTATTATTTTCATATTATATGTAACGGTTATTTAAAACCATAAGTTAATATATATTTTTTCTAAAACTTGTTTTAACAAATTCAAAATTTATAGTATATATGTAATAATAAATTTTAAATTCTTTTTATTAACATGTTATATTATTTAATTTTTCTTTACTACATTTGTTATATTAATTAACATATTATATTGCTATAAATTTGTTTTAATTATATAGTTAAGTTTTGTAATTAATAATTTTTTGAAGATGTCTTTTTTGGTCATTTTACATGTTTATAAGCTAGTTTTGTCAAACGTGACTTCTTCATCAGCTAGCTTATGAGTCAACAGCTAGCTTATCAGCTACCGGCTAATTTGCCAAACATAGCCCAAACTTAAATAATATATTACTTTGATCATTGATGAAAATCATTTGAAAAAAAGGCTTTAACCGTTTCATTGCGGGTGATATATATATATATATATATATATATATATATATATAGAGAGAGAGAGAGGGAGGTTCAGGGGAAAATCTCAAATAAATGAAAAACTAAAAAATACTTTATCAACTGTTAGATTAGATGATCTGATGTATGTGATTAGTCGGACGGTTACAACAATATTAATTAAATTAAAAAACCTCACCCCCTCTATTTTTTAATCGAAAAAATACGAAAAATAAAAAAAATGCGAACGAAATAAATTACACCAAATAAACGATCATATTTTTCTCGTTAATTTGACATCCATATTGATATACTTTTTCCTCCGTATTTTCGTGGTTTTTCGGTTTTTCAATTATTTAGGATTTTCCCTTATATTCTTTTTTTAATTTCAAAAGAAACGGGACACAAATAGTTACTTTACTAATAATGTCGAAAGTAATCTTTAGGAAAAGTAGAATTTTTTGAAAGAAATTAAAGTTTTACAGTGATAAAAATATTAAGTTGGAATACCGAATAATAATAATAACAATAATAATATGACTGCATTAAATACGTGATTCCGATTCAAAACTAAAACGGGTATATATATGGGGGTTCGGATCCCCAGTAAACTAACTAATTTAAATTAAACCCATCACCACCACCACCATCCACCTCGTCTTTTTGAAACACACACTAGCTAGTAACACCAAACAACAACACAAAAGAAGCAATCAAGCAATTAGCAAAGCCAGCAACAATCCACCACCATCACATCACCCATTTTTCATCTCTCACTAAACTAAAACAAAACAGATAGATAGATAGAGAAATAAAGCTGCAAAAAGGGCTTGGATTTCCTCTATTTCATTTCAATTCCCGATGTGTGTTTTTCCGTGAAATACACAAACACTTTTCTTAATTCTTATCCGGTGAAATGGTAGGAATCGATTCTTCAAGTTTTTGAATTGTTTTTCAGGGTTAGTTGTTGTTGTTTTGATCTTGTATATATTCATTAATTAATTAAAGAATGGGAAGAGAGTGGTTGTACAAGGCTGGTGGTGGCGGAGATGGGTGCAACGGCGGTGGAACTTCACTATCCACCACCACCAAACCATCTGTGAACAGAAAAACAAAAAGACAAAGAAACAATTCTTCATCTTCTGGTTGCATGAGTGCCATCTTTAAGTTATTCGACATTCAAACCCATCAGTTTCGCTTCCATCATCCGTCTTTCATGTCGGAATCCAATGTTGTTGCTCTTCAAGGTTAATTTCTAGATCTCTCGCATTCTCTAAAATCATTAAATTTTGTATTTTTCTTTTTTGTTTTTGCAATAAATTTGCAACGATTAAGTAATTGATGTTGCCAGGCGTAGAAGCACCGAGAAACAGTTTGCAGTCGCCGGAATCCATGGTGGAGGTCGCTTCACCACCACCACCATCACCAACAAAAGTTAAGGAACAAACAAACCTCAATATCCCCGTAAGTTGATCTTAAATAATATGATAATATTTTGAATATTTAATTATATCATTGGATCCATCGTAAGGTTATGTTAATTTGATCTGAAAACAATTTAATGCAGATGGGTGGAATTCAAATCAAAACAAAACGTTCAAGATTCACAGACGATTTATCTTCAGAATGTAGCAGTTCTCCTGGTACTAAAACACCTAATTTAGTTGCAAGATTAATGGGTCTTGATCTTCTTCCAGAATATTCATCTCCTAGACCATCATCCTCCTCAACTCCGGTGAACTCGCATCATCGCAGCCGTTCATTACCGGTGACTCCCAGAATATCAACGGCCAGCAGGCGGTCAACAGATAACGAATACCATCATCGACTTTCACTCCAAATCGACAAAGAAAACTGTCAAGAACACGAGTCGTTGCAGAAGAAGCTGGCGCGCCGGAGATCGGAAATTCCGGTGAACGGAAAAGACGACGAACGAACAAGTCAGTACGCAAAGCAGATTGCGAACCAAGTAAGGGAAAGAATCACCCGGCGAGTAGGTACAGATATCACAAACACCATGTCGCCGGCGATGAGAAACAACGAGCAGAGAAGAGATTCGAATCTTGTTTTGCTCAAACCAAAGAAACAACCGCCATCGTCAGCGCCGGCGCCGGCAGCAAAAACAAAACGTGAAGATTCGGTACCATTTTCGAGCTCACCAAAGCTCAGATTGTTGGATATTAACAATAATCTCAACAGACCCATTTTATATTCACAGTCAAAGCCAGAAACAGCAACAGTCAATCAAACTCCATTGGCGAAGCAGGGGAAATTAGCTGCAGAGACAGATAAAAAATGTAAGAAAATCGCAAGTGAACGATACGATTTGCGATTGAAGAAGATACATCAACAAGATGAGGTGTTCGTGAACAAGATTAATAAGAAGAAGAAGTCAACTCCATTACCGAATCATGTTGTAAATGTGACAAATAACACCACAAAGTTGCTTTCTTTCAAGAAAGAGATGACGTCATCTTCCTCAACAACAAGATTACCTCAAAAGCAGGTATTATTATCTACTTGTACCATTAAGCTTGATGTCATCAGTTTTTATCTTTATATTCTTAATTAGAGCATCTTCAAACAGTTTCCCTTTGTTGATTTTGAGGTGTAATTTTTGCTTCTATAGCTTTTTTTTAAAGGAAAATTAATTAAAATACCCAAAGTTTGACTTTGATATACCAAAATACCCATTTTTTTCAACTTTTGCCAAAATACCCATTTTTCCTGCGATATATCTCGCGATCGCGGGATATGGTTCATTTTGAAAATTTTGATCCCGCTATAGCGGGATGAGTCCCCGCGGCTGCCCCAAATTGATCCCGCTATATTTACAATTCATACCCCATCCCGCGAATGGCGGGATCAAATGTTTCAAAAACTACCCTATCACGCGGGACATATCGCGGGAAAAATTGGTATTTTAGCAAAAGTTGAAAAAATTGGTATTTTGGTAAGTAAAGTCAAACTTTGGGTATTTTAATTAAATTCCCTTTTTAAAACTATCTTTAAAATGAAGAAAATATGAGAGATAATGAGTTTTTCTTCAAATATGGAAATAACCCAAAAAATGATTACTAAATGAGAGCACCAATAAAAATCTTTTAAAAAAACATTTAAAGAGGAAAATAATATTTTAATATTATAATCAATGTTTCTTTCTTCAAAATAAAATTTGAATTTTTTAAAAAATCTGATGGAGATGCTCTTAGCACATATTTTTTGGAAATAAAACTCTACCTCCTAATTAAATTTATTTAATTATAAACAAATGTCATTTCAACTCAATGGTTTGTAACTTTGTATTGCCAAAAACTCATTTTTTGGTTTCTTGAAAAATATATTACTGCAATTTTTTTTAAAATTAAACAATTAAATCTGTAATTAAGGTTTTAAACTTCAATTTTTATATAGTTTTTTGGATAGCTAGAATCTAAGTATATATTTAAAAAAAAACTTTTAAAATGACATAATTTCAATACAAAATCAATTTCATGGGCATGGCTGCTGCCTGTTGATCAATGTTCATATAGTCTATGATATATCAAAATTTGAAAAGCGAAATTGAATTTAAAAATTATAGAAAACCCACTAAAATATGCTTGTTACGGCTTTTGTGTAGATAAGTACAAAATATTCTGTTGTTATTATTGTATACATATATGCACAGTAAATTGATTAAGAAAATGTCTCCAATAAGTATACACCAAAATTAATGTCTATAAATAGTTTGTACAGCAGTATTATTTTTTACCTAAATCAATTATAATCGCTTTTCAATGAATTATTTCGTTAATGAATTACATTATTAGATAATTATTGGTTAATAGTCATTAATTACTTGTTTTATTTAAAAATTGTTCTTTTCTAATATAATAAAATAAAAACCAAGTTCCAAATATTATTGACTTGTATGTTTTGGTAGAGGGTGTTTGGGATTGCTTATTTAAATGACTTATTTCTTTATTTTATTTTGTTACTATGAATAAGTTATTTCAAGTGTTTGAATTGAGGTAGAGAACTGCTTATGATCTTTTGTCATCGCAGATAAGTTGTTTTTGATAAGTTAGTCTATACTCTATACTGAGTTATCAACTTATGATGAATATTTTGGTTATTTTACATGTATTTGTTCCTTTTTTTTACGTAATCATATTTACACTTGTCTATTATTATTGGCTTAACCTTTGTGTTTGTGGAATATTTGATTTTTTTGCAGGTGTCCTTGATGAGCATGACGCAGTTACCTAGCAGTCTGAACTCATCGTACAATTCAAATAGCACTCATACGCTCAAGCTTTCACTTCAAGATTCCAATGCTGCCATGTCATCCTCCTCCACCACCTGTCGTCTTTTTTCCGATCACTTTTCCGACGACTACATTTCAAGAATCATCAACCACTGTGGAATCCATAACACCACCCCAATCTCCACCGTCCAATGGTACTCCTCTTCTCACCCTCTTCACCCTTCAATCTTTCACCACCTAGAAAAACTGTACTACCCTACCGCCACCGCAACCGCCGGACGAAGAATGATATTTGAATTAGTAGACGAGTTTATTGTGGAAATCCTGAAAACAACATATTCAAGTGGAATGTGTGGGTCGGAGTTGATCGGAAAATTATGTGAGAAGATAAGGAGTATTCCGGCTGCCCATTGTGAGGTGTTGGAAGATATAGATGAGGTGATCGAGAGGGATATGGGGCGGAGCATGCGGCGGTTGTTGTCGACGGCGTTGGAAGCAGAGGCGGAGGAGATAGTGAGGGAGATAGAAGGTGAGATTATTGAGACGATGGTGCATGAGATGGTAATTACATTAACGGTGGCACCGGCAGGATCTGACAGGCTGAGGTCACATGTGTTGTTCACGTGATCAGATGCTATTCGTTTGGCACAAAAAAGAAGGCACATATAAAAAGATAACTTTATGGAAAGAAAAGAAAAGAAGAGATGATGGTGCACAAAATTGATTAAAACAAAATTATTGTATTGGGTATGTGTTATTATAAATAATTTAATAGAAATATTTTTATTTAATAAATTAACTTGTATTTTTAATAAAATAAAATTATGGTGCACAAAATTGATTAAAAATTTAAGGATCATTCACTAAAAACCTACGCGGTAAGAATTATCGTGCACAAAATTAATTAAAATTGTATCTATTTTGTACAAAGCTTTTAAAACTCACCGCTTAGGTTTTAGGAGGAAGACGTAGAAACTTGCAAACCCTAGAAAACTTGGTGGAGATGAGACTAGTGACTTAATGATCCACAAAGTAGACTTGATGCTCAAAAACAATCTACCAAACCCTAGTGTGCAATAAATTAGGAAGAGGGTTTCAAGACTTCAAAATCACCAAGATGATTCCCAAAATGTACTGAAGACTGATTTAGAAGAGAAATATGGGTAAAAGTCGGCGAATTGGGTTTTATACCAACGGAGCATGTTGTCGACTATCCCTGGCGACTTTGCTAGTGGCATTGTCGCCTAAATTGCCCCCTCTGTTTTCCTTTCTAGCGACAATGCCAGGTTAATATGCTATCGGTCATAGTTGGTGGCAATGTCGCCCCCCACTGCCCCCTATTTTGTTCCTTTTCAGCGACAATGACATGCTAATATGCCATTTGTCATAGTCGGTGGCAATGCCACCCCCGTTGCGCGCGCCCCCAGTTTTGTTCCTTTCCAGCGACAATGACATACGTACTACATTTTCACCCGTCATAGGTCGTGGGCAATGTCGCCCCGGCTACTGAAATCCGATTAGCCAAATTTGGAAGGTCGATAACTCAATACTAAACCTCAAAATTATAAACTTAGAATATCAACATAAAATATAGGTGATTGAAGATGAATACCCATTTTAACTTACTTGGATTTACGGGCGTTACACATTTACCTTACCGGATGAATATGACAATAACCAAAAACTTTATCTGCTAGGAACTATGATAAAAATGTAGGGCCTTACCTGATAATTAAAGGTGACGACTCTTAAACATATTACCGGAAAGAATCAACACCCAACTTACTTTAAAGTTAAACGTTTATATAAACGACATTTTATTCATTGTTGAAAACAAATATATGAAAGCAACAAAAGTTACAAAAAGAAGGTTAACACTAATATAGAGTGAATTGTGTGTGGATTTGGTCCCTGTATTATAATATTTATTTTGACTTTGGTCTTTAGACCATCTTTAACCCACTCCTAAAAACACTTGAAACATAAAAATAGTGTTATTTTCATTTCCAACTTAACAATATAACACTAAAAATTTGAAGGTTAAACTTTTCTTTATTTGGCGGTCAATAAAGTAAGTCATTAAAAATATATATTAATATAATATTAGATTTTTATAAATTTAATTATATATATATAATTTAATATATATTAATATGTTTATTATTATTATAATATTAAAGATTGTCTTTAGGGTTTTTTTAATGTGTGGTTGAAGTTGATATTTTGGTGTTTAATGTACCCACCATTTTTACTGTTTTTAGTGTTATTTTTTTGGTGATTGGATTGAAGATGCCTTTATAGCTAGTATGTTTATTCTGGATTTTGTGCTTGTGGTGTTCAATTTGTTTATGGTCCCTTTGATTAATGGTTATGTTAACTCCATTAAATCAAGGACTATTTTAGTTTTTTTTTGTCTATTATTTTGTGTTTTTCTTATAAATATTACTATCCACACATACATACATACAAAATTGATTTTATACTAAATTTCACACACAATCACACTATATTCATACATATACACATACATATATATATATATATATATATATATATATATATATATTTTACATACCCAAATATTTTCACCAATAGATACATATACATACATAAAATCATATATATAATAGAGACATGGTTATATTATAAAGAAAATGACAAAGATGTAATTTTCACCAAAATAATCGGATGAAGAGGGGTAAAGAGGGGGAGAGGCGTCGGTCGTGGAGGGACAGTCGCCGAAGGTCTACGATGGTGGAGAGGGCTGGGCGGTGAAGATCGACGGTGCAAAGGGGGGTGTGCATGGAGTAGTGTAGTGATTGTGGATGTTTGCTGTTGTGTGTTCTGTTTGGCTCCGTATTGAAACCTAATTAAAAAAAATTGGCAGATTACCGACGGATAAATCCGTCGGAAATATTTCTAATTAATTTTTTTTAGAAGACTGTCTTTTTCTTAGAAATTTTGAAATTTGAATTTCCGACGGATATATTTGCCGGTTAAAGGTAGGCCACCGAAATTCCTCTGTTATTTATTATTATTGTAATTATTAGGGAATTTAATTAAAATACCCAAAGTTTGACTTTACTTGTCAAAATACTCAAAAAAAAATCAGTTTTGCCAAAATACCCATTTTTTCCGCGATAGGGTCCGCGATCGCGGACCAGGGTATTTTCTGAAAATTGGGATCCCACGACGGCGGGATGAGACCCCGCGACCATACCAAAATTTGTGATTTCTAATTCATATTTACACTTTCAACCCCTATACTTATTTACATACTTTACTTTATACTTTTTACTTTCATAATTTTAATTTTACATTTAACACATATAATCGTTTATTAACTAAAATACGTTTTAATTTTAACAAGTTACACCATTATAATCGTCTCTTCGACACGTTCGAAATAAGCCCAATATTGAATATTTTTTTGATTTATTTATTTTAATATATATCATATATACTACATAAAAATATTTTTTATTTTAAAAATTCATATTCTTATAGTTAATTATTTAATTTATGGTACTTGTTAGTCCCAGATGGCTTAACAAGTATTGTAGAAGGGGGGGTTGAATACAATACTCAAAAAAATTCACAATTTTAATTCTTTTATTGAAAATCTTTCAACTAGAATTACACAAAGAAACTTAAAGACTGTTGCGGAAAAGAACAGATAAACTATTCTAACAATCTTTCACAACGTATACTAAACAAAACAACCAAGAACACTGAGAGCAAAGCTATTAAGTTATCAAGAAATATGGAGATTTCTTGCACTGGGAGAATTCCAGAAAGCGTAGTTTGCATGGGGATATCTTCTTCCTTTTATACTGGCAAGGAGTGTACAAGCATTGAATGTTTGGGACACTTGTCATCACCATATTTGCTGAGTATGTTGACTTCTGAAAAGCTGAGATGTCCTTATCACCTTTTACTAGGTACTGGAAATAGAGCCCATGCTGAAGAAAAGGACTTTAACTGATAACGGATAAAACGACAAACAGTCACTTTTATCTGTCAAAGGATATTGTCCCATAATAAATGATCTTCTTGATGTGTATTCTAAGACAGTCACACCGATGAGGTTTCACCGATATAATTGACTTTGGAACTTGAAACAATCTGCAGAGAGAAGATCTTTTATTTGATAACACAAGGATCCCACCGATTTCAGCACCCTTATCGGTGAGATGAGGCTGACCGACAGAGGATATGTCGGTAGAAGGGTTGTCCACCGATTTGTTGAGAACAAGATCGATGAAGGGTTGTCCACCGATTTGTGACAACAAAATCGGTGAAGTATTGTCCACCGACTTGTAAGGACCAATTCGGTGGAGGGATTGTCCACCGATTTGTAAGAACAGAATCGGTGGAAAATGACTTGGTTGAGTGCAAGGAAGAGTCTTCTATTTTTCCACAAGTAGAATGTCTTCAAGCTTGGTTTCGGTTGATCTTCGACTTCACCGAACAGTTGATATCTTGTACAAGTCATCTTTAAAAGAACCATGCTACAATATTCTAAGTAATAAGATGTAAGGGAGAACATCGGAGAGTCAATTTCAAATCTAGGTGACCCAACAATCTCCCCCTATTTGAATTTGAGCTCTTCCCTTAGAATATTTAAGAATATATAAAAGTAAAATGCGTTTTGACCCTTTTTACTTTTTTTGGGTTCTTTTCACATAGACCATTCTTTTTGTTCTTTTGATCTATTTTTCTTTTGTATGAGTATGTATACTATATATTGTATTTACAAGTAAATATAAGTAAGGTTATGTACTGAAAAAAATTCAAATAGAAAGGTACTTGTATTTAGATAAGTTTTCTTGTACAAATGTAAGAAGAGAAACAGACTTTTACAAGCACCATTGAGATAGAGAACCTACTTCTTGGAAGTTTGACGTTGCTTGATTCCGTCCAACAAGTTTCGGTAGAACGGTTGAGCTTCAGGGATGTTGGGAAAGAGGTTGGAGATGCCTTGAAGAAACACGGTATCGGCGATGGGAATTTGAGCAAATCTGAAGAAGGTACAATGACCGAAACCATCATTGAAGAACAGTCCAGGAATCGGTGAGAGGCTCAAGGTTGTGGTAGGATAAGGCACAGATGTGGGGAGGGACAGATTTAGGTTGCTTACATTTGGAATTTTCCCTTCACTTGCCATTTCTTTGAACACCTTGTCGATAGGATTCTTGACTTTGGGAAGACGGATTTCTTCTTTCATCGATTGAAGTCTCGCCCTTTCATCGGAGGAAAGGATGATATTGTGTTTTCTTTTAATCTCCTTCATCTTTTCCATCAGTCCTTCAATGCATTTGATAAAAACGTCTTTCTTTGGGTTTGCACTTCTGACCAAGTTTTGAGAGATCTCATACCATTCGGGAAGACCGTAATGTTGGAGGTTAACATCTCTCACACTTTTCATTGATCCGTCTTCCCTGTCGATGATCATCCTGATATCCTTTGGGTTGGCTCTGGAGGTAGCAATTTTGACATTTGTGATCGGGGATTTGGACATTCGGTGGTACATGGTCTTTTTGTACCAGCTTATTTCTTCATTCTTTTCTTTTTCAATAGCACTCATCACCGATTTTTGGGTTAAGAGAGGATCGGTAGACTTAGCTTTGATGGCCTCTTCTTGTGCAGCTTTCAAAGATAGAGCTCTGGAGTCATCTAAATCTTTTTGAGCAAGTCTGGCTTCCTCAATCTTCTGAGGAGTCAGACCGAGGTTGGATTCCTGAGATTTTAGAGAAGGAGGCTTTAACTTCAAAGTTTGGGCATCAGCAGGTCGATTCCCATATTTTGTCAACTCCTTCTTTTTCTTTTCTTCTTCGGCCAACTGTTCAGCAGTGAGGGTTTTCTTGCCTTTGTCTTTGGGGGTTTTAGAAACTTGCTCCCCCTCAGACGTTGCCTTACTTTTCACCGATGAAGATTTGGTCGATGTGGAGACTCGATCGGTGGTACCTGCAGTTTTCGGTGAGGGTATAAGAGGTGTTTCGGTGGCCTGAGGAGATGATTCGGTGGAGGATGAAGATGTTTCGGTGGTAGGAGAGGTTTCGGTGGAGGGTGAAGATTTTTCTGTGGTGGGTGAAGGCTTGTTGATGATAGATCTCTTAATTGAAGGCATTTTTGGATGACCAAGAGTCTTCTCCCCCTCAGCAGCAGCCGGAACCTTAAAACCCAATTGTTTAAAAACACTATCAAACTTGGTGTGAAGATGAGCCAAGATATGATTGGTGTCACCGGAGATCATAGAAAAATCACCCAAGTCCATTTCCCATTGAGCTTTCTCCAGCATGTTGTCAGCTTTGGTGTGAAGAGAGCTAAGAGAATCGGTGATGCTTTTGCCAAGATCCTGATGAGTTCTGGCCTCTTGAATAAGTCTCTGAAGTTCAGTATCTTTTACTGTAGAAGAAGTCTTGAAAGCATCGAATGAAACCGCAATGTTGGAGTGGGAAGTGGTCAAAGTATCCACTTTGTTGGCTAAGAAGGCCAAATTGTCAGACAGAGACCGAAGAGTTTCACGAAGAGCATCGGTAGGGGGAGGATTGAGAGCTCGTAGATGGGGTTCGGTTGGTGCCAAACTTGAGTGAGGTAGTATTCGATCCTCAATAAAGTGAGAGGAAGTCGATTGCACCCAGGAAGGTTCGGTGTAAAGTAGCCGATGTCGGGGAGAGAGCGGCTTCGGTGGTCGGGAGGGGGGATCGGTGGAGATGTCTTCGGTGGGAGTAATCTGCGTTGAGGGAGACTCGGTGTGAATTTCGTCGGTGGACGGGATGGTTCGGGGAGAACCAGTGTCCTCCAAAAGAAATTCAAAGAAGTCATTGGGGGGGGGGGGGATTTGGGGGGGGGGGGGAACTCAGATCGAGTTGTGCTTCATCATGGATCATAAACTGACCGGGTGAAAGGCCGTGCAGTGACAAGTCAACTCCTTCGAGGGGAGAGTCCTCGAAGTCATCTCTACCACCCGAAGATGTGAGGAAATAGGAATGTGGGTTCTCCATTTCTACAACTGTAATCTTTTGAGAGACTGCAGAGGAGTCGGTGGGGATAAAGACGGATTCCCTTGGCCCGGAGGGGTGAAGTTCAACAACTGGCGATTTTCGAGAATCGACAGTTGGATTAGTCGGTTGGGCCGATGGTGTCCGAGACCTCTTTGAAAGAGATCTCGAAGGGGAAGATGAGTGCCTCCGCTTACGAGATGGGGATTGAACCGGGGAAGCCTCTGAGGGATTTCTCGGTGGCATAGTTCGAGAAGCGGGTGCGGAGGTGTCGGGGGCCGTACGTTGTTTCTTTTTCGCGCCGCCCGACTTTACTCGAGAAAGGGAAGAAGGGGCCACTACAACTTGGGGTGCCTCAGAAACTTCCGGGTGTTGAAACCCGGGAGCTTCCGCATCACCCCAGTGAAGATCGGGAGATAAGGCGAATGAGATCATACCTTGGCGTAAGGGGAGATCAGTAGTGAGATGGCCAATATTGAGCGTCTTTTGGCCAACAAAGGGTGATGACCAATCGTAGATGAAGTGAGGAGTTTTAGACTTACGATCCGCATCCAAGGCCGCACCGAGTTTGTGTTGAAGGATCATGGAGATGAAACGAGGGTATGCGACATAACACCTTTTCGGGTGTTTGATTACTTCAGTCAGCTCAGTAAAGAAATACTGAGCAAAGTCCACCTTTCTTTGAAAAATCAGTGCATGAGAAAGCTTTGTAATATAAGATGGGGATTGGTCTTGACCACTTGTCTTTCTAGAGAGACAATAGATCACATGAGCAAAGAAGAAGTTCCAAACCCCACCCATATGTTTGCGAAGAAGGGTACCTGGTCCTTTAGAAGACTTGGAAGCTTTATCCTCATAATGTTGGACATAGCCAATAGTGCTGATGACTTGCTCAAGAAAGTTGTTGACATGCATGTCCACATATTCAACGAACATCATTCACGCCAAAAGTAACATCGTGATCACCCTCTTCGTCAAAAAAGATAGAGGCATGGATTGCTTCATTTGAAATATCATACACACAGGACAGCCAAAATTTGCCAATGAGCATTTTGCTCATCTTTGGGTTGCAGGAGAAAGCATGGAGAAGAGGTGAGCGGGTTAAGAACTTGATAATGATGTCAAACTCGGGATGAGTGGGATCGGATTCGAACCTTGCTACATGGTTGAAAGGGTTGAAGATGAGGTCTTCAAAACACGTAGGTATCTTGGTGGGTGCCATTGTGAGAATGAGAATGAAGGAAGAAGATGGAGGAGGAGTCGCAGGTTTCGAAAAGAGAAAATGAAGGAGGAGGAGGAGGGTGAAGGACGAGGGGTCGTATATATAGGAGGAGGTGAAGGGTTTAGGAGGGAACGGTTATGAATAAGAACATTTAAATAAATTAAACAAGTGGAAAAGGTAATGATGAGGGTTTCGGGGTATGTGGTGGAAAGGGTTTTACATGAAAAGGGACGGTCAAGGTCACTGACATCTAGGGTCTTAGGGGTGATGTGAGCATGGGGAAGTGAATGGGATAAGGTTTGGGATTCGGTGAAGTATTTCGGGGTGCAGATCTTACCGACGGGGATGAATTGGTCATGAATATCGGTGGGAAGATGGAAAGGCGTCGGTGGGAGAGATTTGTGGAAGAAGTCATTGTCGGTGGAATATAACACATCGACAAGGAGACGTCGGTAGTAGATATTGGTGGTGAGTATGGTGTGCGATCGGTGTAGAAAGAGGAAAGAAGAGAGTGTCCACCGATGAGATTTCGGTGGAAGAAGAGAGACTAAGAGAGTGTCCACCGATGTGAGATCGGTGGACAGTGAAGACACGTAGTTATTGAAAGTTACACATGCCAAGTTCACTTATTAGGAAGTTGAACCTGGCTTCATCTAGGGGAACGGTGAACAGATCAGCAAGCTGTAGATCGGTGGGAATGAAATGTAACTCAATGTCACCTTTGGAGATGTGGTCCCTGATGAAATGATATCTGATATCTATGTGCTTTGATCTGGAATGAAGAACTGGGTTGTTTGCAATAGTTATTGCACTTGAGTTATCACACAGAATTGGGACTTTGGAGTAGATTTGAGCATAGTCCCTGAGTTGATTTCTCATCCACAGGATCTGAGCACAGCAGCTTCCAGCAGCTACATATTCAGCCTCAGCAGTAGAGGTTGACACAGAGTTTTGTTTCTTGCTGGACCAACTTACCAATTTGCCACCAAGAAGCTGGCAGCTTCCTGTAGTACTTTTTCTATCAACCTGGGAACCTGCATAATCTGAATCTGAATACCCAATTAGTTCAAAACCTGAGTCTTTGGGATACCAAAGACCCAAGTGCAAGGTACCCTTGAGATACCGAAAAATCCGTTTTACAGCCTTTAAATGTGATTCTTTAGGATTGGCCTGATAACGGGCACATAGACAAGTAGCAAACATAATATCCGGTCTGCTAGCAGTTAAGTACAGAAGAGAACCAATCATGCCTCGATAGAGGGTAACATCCACAGATTCACCTTTAAGATCAGCATTGAGTTTCAAAGGTGGAGCCATGGAAGTTTTCATAGGAGAGCTATCTAGAAAATTAAATTTCTTCAGAAGGTCACGAATATATTTACTTTGGTTTATGAAAATCCCTTCTGAAGATTGTTTGACCTGAAGGCCCAAAAAGAATGTAAGCTCTCCCATCATGCTCATCTCATATTCACTCATCATGAGAGAAGCAAACTCATCACATAGTGACTCATCAGTGGCACCAAAGATGATGTCATCAACATAGATTTGGACAAGAATAAGATTACCTGAGGTCTCCTTGATGAAGAGAGTATTGTCAATTTTACCTCTGGAATATCCATGTTTTAGAAGGAAGTTGGCAAGTGTGTCATACCAAGCACAAGGAGCTTGCTTGAGACCATAAAGGGCCTTGTCAAGTCTGTACACATAGTCTGGATGAGCTGGGTCTTCAAAGCCAGGAGGTTGTTTCACATAGACTTCCTCTGCAAGTTCCCCATTGAGGAAGGCACTTTTGACATCCATTTGAAATACTCTGAAATTTCGGTAGGCAGTATGAGCCAGAAAGATTCTTATTGCTTCAAGTCTTGCAACCGGGGCAAAGGTTCAACATAATCAATTCCTTCTTCCTGTCGGTATCCTTGAGCAACCAGTCTGGCTTTATTTCTGATAACTGTACCATCTTCATCCATTTTATTTCTGAAGATCCATTTGGTTCCAATGATTGTTTTCTGTCGGGGTCTGGGAACCAATCTCCAAACTTTGTTTCTCTGAAATTGAGAAAGCTCTTCTTGCATGGCAGTGATCCAACAAGGATCTGCAAGAGCTTCATCAATCTTCTTGGGTTCAACAAGAGAGAGTTCCATATCCTTTGGTATAACCTTTAGAGTTATCACCAAAAGTTACAGATGGACCTTTTCCAGGCACATAGTTGATAAGGAGAGATTTGTTTCCCGTCATGTGGCGTGAGCACCCACTATCCAGATACCATATTTGATGGTGTAACATCTCGAATTTTCATAAATATTGATGACGGGTTTTATTAATTAATTGAGTATAAATAATTGATAAGTTATGATTAATTATTTGATAAATTAATTTTAGAGTTTAACCCCGAATAAGTTACGTTGAATCATTTTTATGGATTAATAAGTTAGGGGTAAACCTTAATTTTAATTTATAAGTTTGAGGGTGAAAGTTGTCAATAGTTGGAAGTTTAGGGGTGAGAAGTGAAACTCCCACCCCACTCACCGCCTCTTTTGCTAGAAAAGAGAAATGAAGATATTTTTCTTCATTTTGTGTGTCTTGTATGTGTGTGGCCATTTCGGTAACGAGAGAGAGAGAGATAGAACCGAGAGTTGGAGATAGCAAGAACAAGAAGAAGAGCAAGATTTCAGCTGGAAAAGAGGAATCAACTAAGGTAAAACATCTCATTAATCTTTCATCTTGTATAGTTAAAGTTTTCTATAGAATTAGAAAATGGGTTATGATGTTTTTGGATGATTATGAGAATCTGAATTTATAGATATGTTATGTTAGGGGTATTAAACATATCTGCATGTTTATAGAATCAAACATAAGTTAAAAGTAGAAAATCTGGGTTTTAGATAAATTCAGTGGGTTGAGACATTCAAGCATGTCGCAACAGTGCATTGCGACATTCATGAATGTCGCAGCCTTAAGATCGACAAGGAAGTGAAGTCGCAATAGAAGGTTGCGACTTGGTGTTGAAGTCGCAATAGAAGGTTGCGACTTGGTGTTGAAGTCGCAATAGAAGGTTGCGACTTGGTGTTGAAGTCGCAATAGAAGGTTGCGACTTGGTGTTGAAGTCGCAATAGAAGGTTGCGACTTGAGGTTGAAATCGCAATAGAAGGTTGCGACATGGTGACCATGTCGCAGTAGTTGATTGCGACTTGCACTGTGCATTGCGACAAGAGTTTTTAATATTTAGTTGGTTGCGACTTAAGACGAAGATTTTTAGATGATAAGGATTCTTAGTCTTAGAGAGTTTTGTTCTGTATTTTAATATCAGTATATGTGTATATTGGATATTACAGTAAACTGTGGTGGTGAAGACAGAAGTTCCTACGTCTTTAAAAGAAATAAAAGAAGTGTGACTTCATACCAGGTGAGTTTATTCAACTCTCTTTAAAATTCAGCAATTAATATTGAAATAGATATATTTTATGTATGTTTGAGTATGTTAATAAAAGACTCGTCTTAATCAATAATGAGTCCAAATAGATGGCTAAAAGTTATGATATGTTGATCCCCGTGCTAAATGGCAATGAAGGGATAGTTAAGAAGTCGAGGTGTCAAAACTATTAATATTCTTTATAAATGTTTATATATATAGAATATGTTATGAGACAAATTTATTGTATGTTATGTACATATAATAGTAAGAGAAATAATACTTATGTATTGTGTGGCGATTGCTAGAAATAGGCATCCGGTCATAGTAGGGCACCTGGGTACGGTCTAATGGGAACCGATATACTTGCCATTTGACCAAGGGATGTAATTTCTAGTGAATGAGCGTATCTTGAATCATCGTGAGGGCCCCGGTTGTGTATCGCGATATATTAATCCCATTGGGGTCAGTGATTCTGAGATGGTGAGGACGTGAAATGTGGAATAGGCAGATTTTGATTTGTAATTCCCATTTCGAATGGAAGATCGGAGATTTCCATTTTATAGGGAAGATCGGAGATTTCCCGTTGTGAAAGGAAGATTAGAGATAGGCATAAAGTAAATTGTAATCTCTACTTCCGGATTAAGAAATAGGCAGGTTTTGACTTGTAATTTCTTAGATAAGAGTAATAACTTTGAATCTGGGATGATGCATAGTAAACTCTTGATAGTGATATTATGGCTAGACGAATTAGTCATAAGTATGGGAGTGGGGTAGATTCCCAGTATTGAAAGGAGTTGTTGTACGGTAAGATGGGCGAGAACAGGTTTGTTTTATCTGTTGAGATTTTAATTGTTTAACTTTAATTTGATTTGAATATTCTCACTAGGCGAAAGCCTAATGTTTCAAGTTGAATTTTCTTACCAGGTACAAGCTCCGGGAAGTAAGCGGGAAAGTGTGATGAGAATCTTTTGGAAAGACTTAAACTTAGAGATAACGGAGGATCTAGCTGTTCTTTTGATGCTTTTGGGACAAAGGATTAGATAACTTAATTAATCTGATTGTGATGTATGATTAGATTAATAGGTTATTTGAATTAGTTGTGTTGTATATAAAACCTTTACATTTGATCCTCAGGTTATAGAAGTTTGAAGTTTTATGACCATAACTCGTAGCAATTTTTAAGGTTTAAATTGGCCCTGTTTTTAGGGTGTTACAGATGGTGCTCAAAAGCCTGCATGCAAAAACAGATTAGTTCTTTGGTACCCATTTGGTGATGGGTCCTTTAGGGTTAGAATAAGAAGGGTCCTTAGGTTTGGTTCTATCTATTCTTTCCTTGGGACAATCCTTAGCCATGTGAAAAGTGTCACCACAGTTATAGCATTTTCTATAAATAAAAATCTTTTTATAATTGTGACCACTTTCCTTGAATTTACTTTTTTCCATTAATCTTTATTATTTTGGCACAAGAAGATGAGGCAGAAGGTTTGGGTCCAAGGATTCCTTTGTCAGAGTTAAAAGATGATGATTCCTTGAGATTTGACTTTTTCAAAAGTACCGATCTGGGAATGGGAAGAACAGATGAGTTGCCAGAAAAAATCTTTGGAGTATTACTTTTGGGATGGAGATCAACAACATATTTCCTTTTGTCGGAAGATGAGAGTCTGTTTGAAAAAAGGTTGGTGTTCTCTCTTAGGGATCTTTGAAGGTTTATGATCAGAAGTGGGGTATTCATCTATGTGGATAGATTTCAACAGCTCATGAAGAGGTATGGGAAGATCATCGGAGGAGAAATCGGTGGGGAAATCGGTGGGGAAATCGGTGGGATTTGAGGGTTGCTCATCAGTGGAGAAATCGGTGGGATTTGCTCTTTGAAAAGGTTTAGCTTTTGAGGAGTTCGAGGAAGAGGCTTCATCCATGACTGAATCTTTGAAAAAATCATGGTTGGTTTTTGAAACATCATTGGAATCTTGCTTCTCAATATTTTGAAATGAAGAGGATTCTTTTGCCTTTAAAAACATTCCATACTTTAAGGCTTCACCCAGATCTAAAGAGTTTAAGGAAATGGAGTCACAAGAACTTGACTCTGAGGCATCATCCCATGTATTGGAGGAAGGGATGAGTGCAAGAGAAGAGTTATTAGCAACAGTTTTCCCAAATCCTAGACCGAATTTATCATTACCACTGATTTGGCCTTGAAAAATTTGTTCAAGATTTTTGGACGAATTGGACCATTTTCTAACAACCTCTTGTTCCCTTTTTAGTTTCTTAAAAAGGTGATTTTTCTCTTTTGAAATCACGTGATTTATGGTTTTCAAATTTTCAAGCTCAGCTTTGATTTCCTCAAACTTTTCAAGTTTAGCCATGCAGACTTCAAGTTGAGATGTGAGAGTTTTAACTTGAATGGTTTTTCTTTTCTTGCTATCCTTGACAGCATAAAAAACTTTAGTTAATGATTCGTAAGCATCAATCTTTTCACTATCAGTCATATCATTAAAAGGATGTACCTGAGCATAAGTTGTCGAGCACCCAGTTGCCACAAGAGCCATTGGAGATGTAGCTTTTTCAGAATCTTCCATCTCTTTAGAAATGGACATGAAGCACATATTGTGAGAATCACTGTCAGAGGTGTCTTCTTCATCCAAGTCATGAGTTTCTGCCATTAGACCTTTTCCTTTTCTTTCAAGACCCTCACTCCTTTCTTTCTCTTTCTTGTACTTGGCTTTATACTTCTCAGCACGCTCCTGATGGTCTAAGGAAGAGGATTGTGAATCCCTTTTGGAAAAGGTTGATTTGAAAGAATTATTTATGGGTTTCTCAGTCTTTGAAGAGTATTTGTCAGAGGATGGGTTCCTAGACTTAGTAACACGCTTGCTCCTACACTCAGATGCAAAGTGTCCTTTCTTGCCACAGTTATAGCACTCTTGATTTGACTCATCAAATGAAGTCTTGGAAGATGAAGATTTTCTAAAGTTTCTGGATTTGTTGAAAGGACGAAACTTGTTCTTAGAACCAGCCATCATTGCCATTTTATCAGACAACTGTTCAGCCATAATTTCCTCTCCTTCATCATCAGCATCACTAAGATAAGCCTCCGTTTGGTGGGTAGAGTTATTTTGGCTGTCATTGTCAGAGTCTGATGAAGGATAGGTGATTCTAGGAACATTTTGAGATTTCTTGGAACTTTCACTGACAAGAGCTATAGAAGAGCTCTTTATCTCTTTGATGAAGGATTTTCTTTGTAACTTGGTTTGCTCAAAATTGAAGAGAGTTCCATACAGGGCAGTTAAGGGCATGAACTCAAGTTCCTTGGTAGTTTTAATGCAAGTACATATATTCTCCCAAAATTCTGGAAGACAATCCATGAACTTGCATAAGACTTCCTTATTATCATAGACTCTGCCCAATAACTTCAGATCATTTAAAAGAGAGTTGAAACGATTATAGTAGCTAGGAAGAGATTCTCCTTTTTCAAAAGCAAAGAGTTCATACTTTCTAATAAGACCAATCTTCTTACATTTCTTTACTTCCACTGTACCTTCGTACAGTACACACAGTGTGGTCCACATCTCTTTAGCAGTTTCAAAGTTAACCAGAGAGTGATAGACCTCATCAGGAAGTGAGAGTGCAATAATTGCTCTTAGTTTAGAGTCAAGAGAAACCAACCGTTTTTCCTCATCAGTATATTTCTTAGGATTTTTTAGGATGTAACGGCCAGTAGCACTGGATTTTTTTTTCTTCATCAGAATCACTAGAGATTTCTTTTTCCATGGTTTCTTTACCAGGCCTCTGCGTTTCATAGCGAGCCCAAACTCTGGGGATGATAGGTCCCTCTTTGAGAATGGTTGGATATCTAGTATCCACTCCTTCCATGAATAGCATCATGCGGCTTTTCCACAGAGAAAAGTTGTTAGCATTAAACTTAGGCGGTTTTGTTATGGAGCCATTCTCAGAAAAATTGTTTTGAAAGGAGTTTTCAATGGTTGAAGAAGAAGAGGCAGCCATCGCAGATCAAGTTTATGGAATTAAACTTTCTGCTCTAATACCACTTGTTAGTCCCAGATGGCTTAACAAGTATTGTAGAAGGGGGTAGAGGTGGCCAAAAAACGGGTTCGGGCCGGGTCGGGTCGGGTCGGGGGACAACCCGATTCCACACAGTAACAGCGAGAACCGGGTCAGCCCAGAACCGGGTCGGGTCGGGTCGGGTTTAAACCGAGATCCCCTGACCCGTTTAAGCGTAAGTGAACCCGGTTTTAGGAAAACCGGGCCGGGTCGGGCCGAGAACCGGTTTTATGATCGGGTTCGCGATTTTTATGTTTTTTAACTACTTTCTTTGTATAATAATTAATTACTAAACTTTAACAAAAAAAAATTGGATTGGAATCATTGGATAAGTAAAATACACTTTAAAAATACGTTTTATTTATAATATATATCACTAAAATACACTTTTACGTTTTATAATTTATATATAAAGTTACAAGTTACAATACATAAATTCTAAACATTCGAAGGTCCCGCTCCCGAACTTCCACCCCCATCACCCGGATAGTAATTGAATGGATTATAGTTGAATGGATTGTATGGAGCGTAGTATGGATTCTGATATGTATTGTAGACTTCAAGAGTATTGTACTGCATCAGTCGTGTAATAGCCGTTTGATCGTCAAGGGGGTCGATGTCTACTTCTTCGTCATCTACGACACTACTAACTTCAGAAGTATCGGATACGGACGGCGTACTTAGTAGTTCATCCGTCTCGTTTTCGAATAAGTTTTCTTCCACGCCTTCTAGATCATCCTCCAGGTTCGTTCGATTTTGAATGCGGTCTTCTCCATCCAAGTAATCCTTCAGACATACGCAGCACTCCACCGATTTTGGGGTTAATTTTGTCCGACGCTCCGATATGATCCTGCCACTAAGAGAAAAGGCCGACTCCGAAGCTACAGTACTAGCTTGGATTGTTAGTATATCAAGTGCAATAGTGGCCATAATTGGGAAACTTGATTGTTTACTTTTCCACCATTCTAATAAATCTAGGGATTCAACATCTACGACGTTTGTGAAGGATGCCGTTATAAAATTAGTACGTATGTATTGATTGAATTCACCCAAATTATCCCCATCATATCTAGCTTTTTTAGAAGATTCCATGACAACCGATTGCATTAAAGTTTGCATTAAGTCTTCTCGGTTTCGGCCACGACTGCTACTAGAACCCGGTGAAAACATTTGAGGTGTAGGGGTTTGTTGGCTTCCTCCCCCATAATTAACTCTATAAATCTCATATAATTGATGAAAATCAGTATTAAATTGTTGTATGCGTTTCCTTGAAAAGCTAGAATTTGTAAGAGAATCCAAACCAAACGATACACATATTGCGTGTATTAAAACTTCGACACCCGTAACATTTAAAAACGGGTTTAATGCCGCGGCACAAAGAAAAGTGAAGGGGATCTTTTTAAAATATTTTACCAATTTTTCTTTCATTGGTTTCACGACGTCGTGAAAGTGCAAATCCTGTTCGTATTGAGCAATTTTACTTGCCAAAATATAAAGTTGATTTAAAAGTAAAGGGCTCGTTGGATAATAAACACCGGATAACAAAGTTGTTGCAGTTTTGAAATCGCCCAAAATATCGTGAAAGCCATGAATCCTTGTCCAATCATCCTGAGTTATCGTGTTATCCGGGTAATAAATGTTATAAAATGCTTGAATATATTGTTGTTGTCTTAATAAATTATCCATCGTTTTCCAAGTCGAATTCCATCGAACCGGCATATCGTGCGCCGGTCCCAAAGCTTTAAAACCGACTTGTTTGCAATAATCTTTATATAAGTTTTGCGTTTTTTTATTTCTTGTGAAAATTCGACGTAACATAAGCCTAAACTTAGTTAAAGGCTCATTAAGTTTACTTAAGCCGTCTTGAACGGCTAAGTTTATTATGTGTGCGCAACAACGTGTATGAAATAATTTTCCCTCTAAAATAGGGGATAAAGCCAAACGTAATCGGTCTACGCATGCCGTATTATTACTAGCATTATCAAACGAAATACTAATAACTTTATTTTTTAAATTATAATATTGAAGACATCTCATAATTATAGAAAACTGACGCTCACCCGAATGTGGCGAACCAAAGAGCTCAAACGTGATTACACGTTTGCATAATTGCCACGATGTCGGCACAATCCAATGTGCCGTTATGCATATATAAGAATCTGGCAATCCGAATGGTGCGCTCCATACATCACAAGTTAAAGAAACTTTGTTGGGTAAGTTTAAAAACATTTCTCGCATATTTTTTTGAACCTTATTCCAATATTTTAAAGCATCACGCTTAAGAGTTTGACGACTTACCGGAGTGTAGCGTGGTTGGAACCCATTTTTGATCATGTTTGTCATGTGAGGATTGTCGAAATGTCCGAACGGCAACGCCATTTGAATGGCACATTTCATTTGCATTTCTCGGGCGAGATCATTATCATACGACCATACTTGACCGGAATTGTCAAGTATGGGTTGAGTTGGATCGTCACCCGATTTCAACCTCTTGCATCTATCCTCGAAGTGGCGCTTTAACGTGCTATTTGATTCGGGTTTTAGGAAATCTCCACACCGTTTGCATTGAGCTTTTTTTGTACCGTCGGGAAATTTGACCAAGTTGAAATTATCCCAAACCGCTGCTTTTCGTGAATGATCGACAACAACGACGTAATTTTGTTCGGCCATTTTTTTGATACTAGAGAGTAGAGACTAGAGAGTAGAGAGTATAGACTAGAGACTAGAGAATTGTATGCGTTTTTTGCGAGAAACGAATATAAGAGCCGAGAAATGAGAATTGTATGCGTTTTTTTGCGTTTTGTAAGCAATGTAAGGTGGTGATGACCTCCATAACACCCCTAGTATTTATATGGGGTTTGGAGGGTGTTTTTTGATGAAAAAAACGGTCACAAGGGATATAAAACGGCTATAAAACGGCTAGCCAACGGATCTATTTTTTTCAAAAAAATCGGGTCGGGCCGGGTCGGGCCACGAACCGGGTCACGAACCGGTCCCGGGTCGGGCCGAGGAAATCTATATATAGCCGAACCGGTCCCGGCTCTCGGGCTCAAAACCGGTTCTTGACCGGGCCGGGTCAGAACCGGTTCTTGGCCGGTTTCGGGTCGGGCCAGCCCGTCGGGTCGGGTCGGGCCAGTTTGGCCATCTCTAGAAGGGGGGGTTGAATACAATACTCAAAAAATTTCACAATTTTAATTCTTTTATTGAAAATCTTTCAACTAGAATTACACAAAGAAACTTAAAGACTGTTGCAGAAAAGAACAGATAAACTATTCTAACAATCTTTCACAAAGTATACTAAACAAAACAACCAAGAACACTGAGAGCAAAGCTATTAAGTTATCAAGCAATATGGAGATTTCTTGCACTGAGAGAATTCCAGAAAGCGTAGTTTGCATGGGGACATCTTCTTCCTTTTATACTGGCAAGGAGTGTACAAGCATTGAATGCTTGGGACACTTGTCATCACCATATTTGCTGAGTATGTTGACTTCTGAAAAGCTGAGATGTCCTTATCACCTTTTACTAGGTACTGGAAATAGAGCCCATGCTGAAGAAAAGGACTTTAACTGATAACGGATAAAACGACAAACAGTCACTTTTATCTGTCAAAGGATATTGTCCCATAATAAATGATCTTCTTGATGTGTATTCTAAGACAGTCACACCGATGAGGTTTCACCGATATAATTGACTTTGGAACTTGAAACAATCTGCAGAGAGAAGATCTTTTATTTGATAACACAAGGATCCCACCGATTTCAGCACCCTTATCGGTGAGATGAGGCTGACCGACAGAGGATATGTCGGTAGAAGGGTTGTCCATCGGTTTGTTGAGAACAAGATCGGTGAAGGGTTGTCCACCGATTTGTGACAACAAAATCGGTGAAGTATTGTCCACCGACTTGTAAGGACCAATTCGGTGGAGGGATTGTCCACCGATTTGTAAGAACAGAATCGGTGGAAAATGACTTGGTTGAGTGCAAAGAAGAGTCTTCTATTTTTCCACAAGTAGAATGTCTTCAAGCTTGGTTTCGGTTGATCTTCGACTTCACCGAACAATTGATATCTTGTACAAGTCATCTTTAAAAGAACCATGCTACAATATTCTAAGTAATAAGATGTAAGGGAGAACATCAAAGAGTCAATTTCAAATCTAGGTGACCCAACAGTACTCTTATAGTTAAAATATGTTTTATTTATTTTATTATCGATGGTCCAAGTGTAAGTATTAAAAATTGGCGGAGGCTTTGTGATGGACAGACATCGATCCTTTTGTGCATACTCTGTAACTGCAAATACTTCAACTTCAAACACACATGAATCATCATTCGCCAAATACCCATTTTCACAATTCTTAAATGAGTCCAGTGATACCAACTTGTCAAAACCCCATTTCATATTCTTCTCGTGAAACCTTGTCCTATTGCCATTCACGATATCTATAAACACATACAAATAATAATAATTTAAAACGATTTAATGAATTAGTTAATATAAGATTATTATGTTAATGCGATAGGAGTGTAAAACATAATTGAAAAAGTAAGAAATGTACCATAAATTAAATAATTACGTATAAATGTATGAATTGTAAATATTAAAAATATTTTTATGTAGTATATATGATATATAATAAAATAAATAAATCCAAAAATATTCAATATTGGGCTCATTTCGAAGGTATCGAAGAGACGAGTACAATGGTGTAACTTGTTAAAATTAAAACGTATTTTTTTAACGTATTTTAGTTAATAAACGATTATATGTGTTAAATGTAAAATTAAAATTAGGAAAGTAAAATGTATAAAGTAAAGTAAGGATCACTGTTCCACGTTTGGCATGACTTTTATGTGGAACAAAAGTGGAACAACCGTGTTCCAACCCCACCCCATAGAACAAGGTGGAACAGACTTCTATTTTATCAATATAACCTCAAAATAAAAATCTAATTCTCTTTTAAAATATCAAATATGCCTTCTTTTTATTTTTTATTCATTATTAAAATTTTGTTTATTGTATTTTATGTTCTTTAAATTTTCATTTTAATGTCCTCAAAATATTATTTATATATGCTTTTTATATTTTGATTAAATTGTGTAAATTATTAAATATTAATAGTCAAAAATTAAAAATGTTAGAAAATAAAAATTGAAAACTAAATAAATTTTTTATTTTAAGGTCACTCAGCTTTAATCGTCTTGATTTTTTTTCTAAAATAATATGTTTTATTACAAATTTTTTTATTATAACTTAATAAATTACATAATTAATCAAAATATAAAAACAACTTATTAGGGTAAATTGGTCATGTTAACTGTTATGTCCTGTCCAGTTCTGTCTTACCAAACATTGAACAATTGTTTTGTCATGTTTTGTCCCGTCCCGTCTTGTCTGTTCTGTCATGTCTGCATACCAAAGACACCTTTAAAACCTAAAACGGTCAATTAAAACCGGATTGAATCAATACACGTATACTGGTATATGAACATATACATATCTGTATGTTTATAAATTGTTATGTGAACCAAATATATTTACATACGGATTTTAATTTCAAAATCAAAATTAAATTAAATTAAATCTACTGATATTTTAATTACTTAAATAAATTGGAATTATCATTAAATTTTGAAAACTATTTTAATTTTTAAATTTATTTTAAAAAATCCGTCGAAAATCCGCAGGAAAATATCATTTAAAAAAAGTGTAGGTAATATTTCTACTGGAATGTATGTTAAAGTATAAAATAAACTTAGTCGGAAATCCCCTAGAAATTCAATCGAGAAATTATTTTTTAAATGATATTTATGACGGATTTCTGACGGAATTTATTATTTTAATTTAAAAATAAATTTTCCCGTAAATCTGTCAAAAATCTTTTTAAATATTAAATATATTTATGTATATTTTCTAAAAACAACTAAAAATTTAATTGTTAATAATTAAAAATTTTGGCGGATTTTTAGTGGATTTTAATTGATTAAATAACTAGTTAAAATCCGTCGGTAATCCACCGGAAAATATGAATAATTTTAATTAAAATTTTTTAAAATTAAATAGATATGTAAATATATAAACCCCCTCCACGGAAAATTCGTCGGAAAAGCTGAAGATTTTTTTTATTTCTCAAAAATATATTCGTCGGCTTTTCCGTTGGAGGTCAACGCCATTTGACTTTTTTTAATTCCCGCCAGAAATTCACTGAAAAAATCCACCAGATTTATCTTTTTGTGTAGTAGTGTGTGTTAGGTGGGTGCAATACTAGACAAACGGGGTTTTCCGACAGAAAAATCCACCGAAAAACTAGTTTTTCGGCGGATTTACATGTCGGAATAAAAGTCGTCGCAACAGGACTTTTCCGACGGAACTGATTTTTCCCAACGGATATTTCTGCCGAAAATTCGCCGGAAAGTTTGTCCCAGATTAATCAGTTACTTAATTAAAAAAGTAATTAAGATTTAACTTTCAGCGGATTTTTGGCGGAATATTTCGCCGGAAACGTTTTTTTATTTAATTTATACATTACAAATAAATATATAAACAAAGTTTCGGAGAATTCTACCGGCGGATTTTCGGTGGATCATTCCGCCGGAAACTTTATTTATTTATTTATTTATAATAGAAAAATCTTTTCCGACGGATTAATCCACCGGAAATATCCAATCCAGAATAGGGAAAACTGTAAAAAAAACTGTCAAACCCTGTTTTTTTCATTCAAAAACATGGTAAAAACTGCAAAAACTGCTAAATATCAAAATTTAAAATGCCCAATACATTGTTCCGTGCAATAATACCAAACAATTGTTCAGAATTGTTCCAAACATTGTTTTAGATATTGGTTCCAACAACACAATTAAAATTGTTTCATCACATGTCTGACAGCAGTCTCGACAGACCTACCTGGTTCTGACTGAGTAGCCTGACCAATTCACACATATCATCATATTGTTTATTTCGTTTCTCTTCATCCCTCCAACGTGCCTCTTCTTCCGCCTGACGTCTCTCTTCTTCCTGTTGACGTGCCTCTTCTCGCTCCTTTAAGAACTGAACTTGGTTCCTTAAATCATCATCTTCCTATAAAATAAAGAAAATGAGTTATAAATGAAATTGATAACATCATTAAAATGAAAAGTGGTACACATCCGGGAAGAAGACACCACCCTGTGAACCACATAAGAACGAATTGGGATCTGGGTGAGACCCAAACCCAAATAGACAACCTTTCTTCGGCCCCCAACAACAACAACCAAAACTGTGTGTATCAAGTGGCGGATAATTGCTAGGGTCATCGTCGTAAATCTGAGTGAAGCATGTCTCGATCATACTCATCTTGTGGTTTTTACAAAATACTACAAGTCAATTTCAACAACATTACGTCTGTAAATGAGACGTTTGCAACTAAGTTAAACAATCCTAATGTTTGCTTAACAAATGACAATCGAAACTAGATAGATATATACACTAAGATAGATAGTTAGCCAATTATTTTAATTTAATTAATTAATTTACATTTAATCATTTCTAAAACAATTTCTTCATATCCGTCGGAAATGCAACTGATTTTTTAATTAAAGTAAATGGTATTATAATATCTCATACTTAGTAAATCTAAACTCGTGCTTGAAAATCTAATTTGTGTTCAAGTTATATGATCGTGCTTTAATGACTTGTACCTTAGTATTTAAGAGTTGTATTAGGCCAAGTTTATATTATAATTTGCATCTAGGACTAATGTTGGATGAAACAATCTTGGTTAGGATTTGTCAAATAGGATTAAATCGGAATAAGCCATAGTTCAAGGGTTAGACTGTAAATATTAAATATATATATATATGGATAATTAATTTTTGAAATTAGTTAATCTTGTAATCAAATCTAGTTCTTGATTTCTCCTCCTTCTCTCTAAAATCCCTTGTCTTACCTTCAAATCTCCAAAAAATTTCCTTAAAGCTTAGTGTTCTTGAAGATTTGATGTTACAGTTAAAATCAAGGGCTCAAAGTAAGATACTTTCATAGTTTAATTTTATGATTTCTTTAATTTTAGGATAAATGGGTTAAACCCTAAGTTATTAATGATTATCATAGGTGGAAGATTGAGGAATTGAAGTGGGAAATTCTTCAAGTTTGGTGCTGTGAGAAATGACAGATTCACTTTGGTAAGTTAAAAATTCGTATAAAATCAACCATTTGTTCAAATGAAGTCTTCTATATATAGATGGAAAGCTTTGTGAGTGTAGAACACTTTTGTTGTTTACTCTTGGAATGTAGGTGGCTCGAAATCACTGGTTTTCCAGACCTGTTCTGCAAACATTCAAAACTGCACACTGTTAGTATAAATTCTGTAGAAAATAGAGAAGAGCTTTAAATTATGTGAATCCAGTTGGTATGAAATCCTAAAAGGTATATGTATATTTTTCATTTTGACAAGAAAGGTTGGTTCTGCCTCTAAGCATGAGAAAAATACTTAAACTTCCTGTATAAAGAAACTGTTAGCTACTGTTTGGAAGTGTGGAATTTGGATTTTTGCAAATGTTGTTTAAGGTCCTAAGAATTGTGTGAAGTGTTCATCAAGTGACATAAGGTTATTTTAAGTATGTTTGAATGTTTGTAAGCTCTTTTAAAGTATAAAGGTTTGTAAGAACTTGAAGTTGATGAGAACTATTACCGAAAAGCGTCTAAAATCATTTTATTAAAACCATCCCTAAGCCTCAAGTTTCATGTGATCACATATAAAACATCTCCAAGTACGAATATCTATTTCAATCTGGGGTAATCATTTGTGGTGATTATCTATTCCGTGAAGTCGTGATCATGACATACATCCACAAAAGTGGAGGTTATCAAGTTGTTATCCGGAATTCTTTTATGTTTTATGTGATATATTTGATTAACGATTTGTGAACTTGAGAAATTCAAACCATTAATGGTATGTTTTAAGATTCATGGTCGATATGAATTGAAATCCTCAATGATTTTTGTTAGACTTGTTTCAAACGTTTACTTACTGGTTTTGCTTTTTGAGTTTGAGTTTATTGAATTCACTTTGAATAGGGTCAATACTCGGGGCACAGGTGTTGAGACGCCTCCATGATGGCTAAAATAGTCATGGCGTTCTCGTAAGGGCTACGACCAAGCCAAATAGAGAACGTTGGATGCATCCTTAGAACCGAATACCAATTATGTTGGTTATCGGATAGAACCGAATACCACTTATGTCGGTTACCGGATAGAGCCGAATACCACTTATGTCGGTTACCGGATAGAGTCGAATACCACTTATGTTGGTTACCGGATAGAGCAGAATACCAAATAAATAAATAAATAAAGTTTCGGCGAACTCTACCGGCGGATCATTCCGCCGGAAACTTTATTTATTTATAATAGAAATTTTTTTTTCGACGGATTAATCCGCCGGAAATATCCCGTCCAGAATAGGGAAAACTGTAAAAAACTGCCAAAACTTGTTTTTTTCATTCAAAAACCCGGTAAAAACTGCCAAAGCTGTTAAATATCATAATTTAAAATGCCCAATACATTGTTCCGTGCAATAATACCAAACAATTGTTCATAATTGTTCCAAACATTGTTTCAGATATTTGTTCCAACAACACAATTAAAATTGTTTCATCACATGTCTGACAGCGGTCTCGACGGACCTACATGGTTCTGACTGAGTAGCCTGACCAATTCACACATATCATCATATTGTTTATTTCGTTTCTCTTCATCCCTCCAATGTGCCTCTTCTTCTGCCCGACGTCTCTCTTCTTCCTGTTGACACGCCTCTTCTCGCTCCTTTAAGAACTGAACTTGGTTCCTTTAAATCAACAATTTCCTATAAAATAAAGAAAATGAGTTATAAATGAAATTGATAACATCATTAAAATGAAAAGTGGTACACACCCGGGAAGAAGACACCACCCTGTGAACCACAGAAGAACGAATTGGGATCTGGGTGAGACCCAAACCCAAATAGACAACCTTTCTTCCCCCCCCCCCCCCCCCCAACAGCAGCATCCACAACTGTGTATCAAGTGGCGGATAATTGTTAGGGTCATCGTCGTAAATCCAGGTGAGCATGTCTCATACTCATCTTGTGGTTTTTACAAATACAAGTCAATTTCAACAACATTACGTCTGTAAATGAGACGTTTGCAACTAATTTAAACAATCCTAATGTTTGCTTAACAAATGGCAATCGAAACTAGATAGATATATACACTAAGATAGATAGTTAGCCAATAATTTAATTAATTAATTAATTTACATTTAATCATTTCTAAAACAATTAATTAAACAATTTCTTCTTATCCGTCGGAAATGCAACTGATTATTTAATTAAAATAAATGGTATTTTTCCGGTGGATTTTCGGAAGAAGTCAACTAGGTTTGAGTTTCTTAATATCCGTTGAAATCCGTCGGAAATGTCCGCCGGTTTTGATCCTTTCTTAATATTCGCTCTAACGACGACAATAGTGGGGTGGGTGGTTAGTAGGGGTAGAGTGGGTGGTTGGGGGTAGTTGGTGAGACGACAATAGTGGCATGGTGGTTAGTGGGGTTGGCGGGGATGGGTGGTGAGGTGAATTAGATGGAAAGGGATGAACTTCAATTCCTTCACTTATGTCAATAAATGATAAATCCATTAATTCGTGTAATTCAAAGGATTCCATCCAATAAAATATGTGAACCAACCAAAGGAATTAGTCATTCCAATTCCCTTGAAATCATTTGAATTCTGTAAGCTAAACAACACCTTAGAATTTCATAATTAAATAAAGAGTAAATTACATGTTTTATCTTTATAGTTATTTGTTTTTAATGGTCCTTGTCTCATTTTAGAAAACTCATAAAGAGTAAATTGACCGTGTTCCTCATTGATGGACCTCAAGTGGTGCACATGGTGGTACGTGCCACCGTGTTGTTTCTGCGTCGTAAGGTAAAAAATTAGGTTTCTGAAAGATTTCAATCGTATCGTTTTAGCATGTGCAACCGTTAGAACTGCAACCGTATCTCGTAATCAACCAAAAAAAAATATTGAAATCAACCAAAAAACTAAAAAAATCTTTCAAAATCGATAAAAAAAAACTTAAAAATCCCTCGAAATCAAACAAAAAACTTTAAAAATCCCTCGAACGCCGAATTTGGCTAAAAACACATCGGACACTATTGAAATTTGGTAAAAAGATGAAAACAGGTCGATAAAAACCGTATGAAAAATATGGTGCCACCGTTTGAAAAACTGTATGTGGCTACAACGAGTTGGGTCCTTAATGCAATCACAGAAACTCAAAGATTGATTTATTTAGAAACTTGGCTCATTAAAAAAATACGACCACAAAGACGTAACTCGTTAAGAAAACGTAACCACAAAGAACTAGTCCCATTGTATTTTTGTGAAAGGAAGGAACAAAAATCATGATCTAAGCACAGGAAAGAAACATGTAATTTAGTCATAAATAAATGATGTTGGGGTGAGAGTGGAAAAAAGGGTGAAGTGATTGAAAGATACGTGTAAGGCGGCCTCATCGGGTGAGTGAGATACGGTCTCCAAGCGCCAATTTTTCAAACCTAATTCAAATATCTTCCATTGAAAATGACACTTACTTGTATGTACCTTCCTACCATATTTTTCTCAACCGCATTAATAAGTACTAAATCGTTTTTTTTATTTTTTGTTTCTTACTTTTAGGGGCTCTTTGTTTACCTCTTAATGGTTTTATTAAGAGACAACATCTGAATCGCTAAGAGGTAAATCCTGTTTGACAAAAAAAAGTCGGTCTCTTAATGGTCCTAAAACTCTTTAAATGATTTAGCATCCTAGGCCTTCTTTAACCATTCAAGACTCTGATTGCATTCTAAACAATTACCAAACAACCATATTTCATTTTGCAGTATATCATAAAAGCATCTTAATCATTCTGACCACTTAATCATTATGCACTAAACCATTCAGTAACTGCCAAACAGGCCCTTATATAGTGTGTTTTCTTTATTATAATTACATTATAGTATTTTTCTTCAAAATTGGGAAGTAGATTATGCAAAATACAATCCGAAAAAAGTAATTCCAATTTTAATGAAATTATGGTCGTATTTTAACCGTAAATTACAAGAGTCGTTTATGTAGTCTGGTTTGTATTTTGTTACCGACTCTAATAGTCGTTATTGTCTTCCATTAATTTTTAATTTCTTTATAATATACTTTTATGTACAAGTGTATATGAGTATCTCCGAAAGTTATGCTAAATATTTTCTAAAATAGAGTATTAAAAGTCAAAATCTTTAAAAAAAATTGTTTACAACTCCGACACAGCTATTTATTTGGTATATTTATTTGGTTACTTGTAAATTGCTTATTTTTGTTGAAAGGAATACAAGACAATACTACCTCAATAAAATAAAACATTCAAGAACATAATGACATAAACCTAGAAAAAGAAAAAGAAAAAGAAAAAGAAAAAGAAGAAAAATGGTAGAATCTCACATTCGATCTTTATAATAAACATATACAACATCAAGAACATTAAATAGCCGATACCCGAAAATTAAAAAAGCTACAACATCCAATTTATCCCTAGAATCAAAATTAAAGCCCTTAATCACTTCGAGTGTTCAAAACTCCAATCATGACCACACCTTGTGGCCAATCATCAAACTATTACAACACTATTCAATGTAGAGTAGATTGAAACACTACAACAAAATTGACTTTATACTACGTCTAGAATGTTTAAGTATTTTATTGAAATATTTTATACAACTTACGTTTATATAAGACCAAATTATAAAACGTCAAATTTAAAAGTGTTACAATAAGTTTACATGACATTTTCGAGTGTTTTAACAAAAATTTTAGTATGCTTTTAAAATAAAGTGTCGTATTAGCCATTTTATATGAGATCATTTGAAAAAAAAAACTGTCCTACAAAAAGATAGCTAATACAACACTTTATTTAAAAATCGTCCTAAAAGCTTGTTGAAAAGCCAAAAGCTTCTTATAAACCGATTGTAACATTTTTAGATAAAACGGTTTTTGATTTGGTCCTATAAAGTGAAGTCCTAAAAAGTATTTTATTAGAACGCTTAAACGTTTTAGAGGTCCTATAGAATCACTATGTTGTAGTCACTGTTCTAAAAAAAACTTGTAACATCTCGAATTTCCGAAATAAGTTATAACTTATAATTATAAACTTTGGGGATAAGTTGTATTTTGACAAAAATGTAAGTTATATAAAAATAATAACTAAAGGGTGTTTTATGTTATTAGTTAGAAGTGAGGGGTTGTTGGATAATTTGGGAGATGACTCACCAGATTTTGAGTATGGGCTAAGGTATGTCCTCATTTGACATTATTGAACATTTCGTGAGTTTTCGGTTTACACAAAGAAAAGAAGGAAGAAAAGAGAGAGAGGAAAGGAGAAGAAGAAGAAGAAGAAGAAGAAATCTAAATTCTTGGGTTTTGAGGTGTTGGAATCAACTGAAATCACAATTGTGGAAATCCATTCCAGTTATTGGTGGTGTTGAAGTCTGAAGTTCCTACGACCATAAAGGAAATAAAAATATAGCGTGACTTCTTACCAGGTAAGTTCATACTTACCTTACCTGTTATATTATAAATGTTATAATTATGGTAAGATGTTGTTATATATGAAATGTTTGAATTATAAAGAAGATTTATGATGTGAAATGTTATATAAAGAGATAGGGTTGCGCTGGATAATTATTAATGTTGATTAATAAATTATAGCAATGATTTGTGTATGGATATATAAAGAATAGGGATTTTTAGACACTATAGATGATGTACAAGTAAGATAGACGATGGGTTTATTATTCTGATGTTTATGAGCAACGAGCGGCTTAATGTCGGATTCGTAGTCATAATACTTTGATATGAGCAACGAGCGGCTTAATGTCGGGTTCGTAGTCATAATACTTTGATATGAGCAACGAGCGGCTTAATGTCGGATTCGTAGTCATAATACTTTGATATGAGCAACGAGCGGCTTAATGTCGGATTCGTAGTCATAATACTTTGATATGAGCAACGAGCGGCTTAATGTCGGATTCGTAGTCACAATATCAGTTTGGTTTTAACTATATTGAGATATGGTTTCGCAAATGGTAAGAAAAGAGTAATTCAGGTTTGTCAGACATTGTTTACAATAAATTATAAATGTTATTTTTGAAACTGGTTATTAATGATAATATCAGTCTAATCGATTTGGATACTATTTCCTTATCAGGTTCAGGTACGGGGAAATGAAGGGATGTGGGACGTGTGCTTTTGGATGAGCAAAGGAGATTTCGTTATGAAGATTTTGGATGGCCACTTAGATAACTTAGTTAATCTGATTCAAATGACATGATTAGATTAATAGGTTATTTAAAGAAGTTTAGTTTGTAAATATGAACCTTAAAGTTAAACCTTTGCTTATGAATCGAAGTTAGACAAGTTATGTTTAATATTGGTTATAAATCAAAGTTTAAATTAGTCGTGATTTTTAGGTTGTTACAGTTTGGTATCAGAGCTTTAGTTTAAGCGAACTAAGTATGCTTAGGAGGTACTTAGACTTAAACTGTAGTGAATTAAGTTATGATTAGTGAGAGATGGGTAGAATTATTAAGACCGGGTAATTTTAATGTCGACAGATACGCAAGATTTGTACGGTAACATTGGTAACAAAGACTCTCACGATTAATATGTTCGAAATTTCAATTTACTAATGTTATTCAGAGTATGTTATTTCACAAGTATGATTACGCCTAATTGTTGTGAGATTCCACATTGGCGAGGAGAGGGAACGAAGTCCTCCTTTTAAAGGTGGATGGATACCTTCCTTGCATGAGATTTTTCCTGTCGCAGGGTACGGGCTGGGTGCGTCCCGCGTATGCCTGTGCAGGTTAGAACAAAAACCGTAGGCGGTACCGGCATGCTGTATGCAGAGGGTATCCGCAAAACGGACCATATCATATATGATGGAATGGAGATATTATATTGTTACGGTGGCTGGATAGCGGTAAAACATGTATCGGATATTGAGTATTGTATGAATCATTATTAATGAATATTTATTTTGTGTTACCAGAGCTATGGTAAATACACCTCCAGGTTCTCCTAATCCTTCTTTGGATAGGACTTGGCTTGAGGAACCGAGAGATATACCGGTTGGAGTGGGCGGAGTTTCTAATACGCCACCAGATTTTCTTTCTCTCGGGGGAATGCGAAATAGGGTACATCGGGGTGGTACTAGTAATGATGATCACACGCCTTCGGATTCGGGCATGGAAAGTCGGATATTGGATAATGTAACCAGATTAATGAACGCATCCATGGAAAGGCAAATGGAAATGATGAACACAAATATGGAAAGACAAGCTGAAATGTTTATGAAATTGGTTAATGATCGGAATGCTGAACCGAGACGAACAGGGATTGACTTCAATCAGGTAAATCCAACTGGTAACCCAGGTTCAGAGACTGAAAGAAGGGTTGATAAAAGTTGCTCTTACAAAACATTCATGAGCTGTAAACCGCCAGAATTCAAAGGAGATGATAATCCAGTGGCGTGTATGAACTGGATCAGAGAAATAGAACAAGCCTTTCGGGCTTGTGAGTGTAACGATGAAAGGTCAAAAGTTAGATTTGGGTCGCAAATGTTACGCGGTAACGCATTGCGGTGGTGGGATTTGTTGTCAGCTTCTGTGACGGAAGCGGTTCTGAATACCGTGACTTGGGGACAGTTCAAAACAAAGATTCTGGAGGAATATTGTAACGAGACGGAAATGGATAGGATCGAAGAAGAATTTAGAAACCTCAAGAAAGGTAATATGACCGTGAGGAAGTATACCGAAACCTTTATGGAAAAACTGAATCTAGTAGGGCATGTGGTCCCCGCTGAGAAAGATAAAATGAAAGCTTATTTGAGGGGTTTACCAGCTGATATGATGACAAGGGTCAGAAGCTCGAAAGTTTCTACGTTGAGAGAGACGATAGAAGAAGCGAAAGTGATAGAAGAAATGTACGCTAAAGACAAAGAAGAGAAAGCACAAGTGGGAGAAAAGAGAAAATGGGAAGGTCGTTCTGAACCTTTCCAGAGGACAAGGTTGTTTGGCAAAAATATTCGTTATGATAATCGAAGGGAACCGAACTGGTGTTCTAAATGCAGAAGTAAACATTTTGGGCAGTGTCGAGTGACGGCAACTGAATGCGTCAAATGCGGAAAGAGCGGGCATATTATGGCCAACTGTCCAGTTCGGGGATCATTGTGCTTTGAATGTAAACAACCAGGCCATTTTCGGAAGGATTGTCCGAAATTGAAAAAGGAAGAGGATCAAGGAAAGAAGTTGGTTATCCCTAAACCAACAAGTCGTGTATTTCAGATGACTGCCAATGAAGCAAGAGGATCGAAAGATGTTGTCTCGGGTACATTCCTTATAAACTCTATTCCTGCTCATGTGTTATTTGATAGTGGAGCAAACTATTCTTTTGTGTCCAAGTTGTTCTATCCTAAATTAGCTATGCCTGTCACTACTTTAGGAGATGCCTTAGTAGTTGAGGTAGCTAATGGGGTTCTAACTTTGGTCAGTGAAACACTTGTGGATTGTAAAATTTCGATAGAGAAAACTGAATTTCCGATTGACTTGTTGTTAATGGAAATTGGAAGTTTTGATATTATTGTGGGGATGGATTGGTTGAGCACTAACCAGGCAGAAATTATGTGTTCAAAGAAGTTGATTAGAATTTCGTTGACCGATAAAGATGATGTATTCATTTTTGGAGAGAAACAGAAAGGGGATATTCCGTTGATTTCTGTGTTAAAGGCGCGTAAATGTTTGGCTAAGGGATGTTGGTCCTATTTAGCTTATGTTATAGATACAAAATTAGAAAAGAAGAAAGCGCAAGATATTAAAGTGGTAAGTGAATTTCCGGATGTATTCCCGGATGATCTTCCAGGATTACCGGCTGAAAGGCAAGTAGAGTTTCGTATCGATCTTATTCCTGGAGCAGCACCGATTGCTCGTGCACCTTATCGTTTAGCACCAGCCGAAATGGCCGAAATGATGTCTCAATTACAAGAGCTGCTGGAGAAGGGTTTTGTTAGACCGAGTTCTTCACCTTGGGGAGCTCCGGTACTGTTTGTTAAAAAGAAAGATGGCACTATGAGAATGTGCATAGATTACCGAGAGCTGAATAAAGTGACAATAAAGAATAAGTATCCGCTTCCAAGGATAGATGATTTGTTTGATCAACTCCAGGGGGCGGGTTGTTTTTCCAAAATTGATCTAAGGTCGGGATATCATCAAGTGCGGGTAAGAGAGGAAGATGTTCCAAAGACGGCGTTTAGAACGAGATACGGGCACTATGAATTTCTTGTGATGCCATTTGGGTTGACCAATGCTCCAGCTATATTCATGGATCTGATGAATAGAGTATGTCGACCGTTTTTAGACAAATCGGTGATAGTTTTCATTGATGATATATTGGTTTATTCAAAGAACGAGAACGATCATGAAGTTCACCTTCGAGAAGTGTTAGAAGTGTTACGCAAAGAGAAATTGTACGCCAAATTCTCTAAATGCGAATTTTGGTTGAAAGAAGTACAATTTCTCGGGCATGTGATTTCATCGGAAGGTGTGAAGGTGGATCCAGCAAAGATAGAGGCAATGATGAATTGGGAGGCTCCGAAGAGTGCGTCTGAAATAAGAAGCTTCTTGGGTCTCGCAGGTTATTACAGAAGATTTATTAAAGATTTCTCAAATATTTCTTCTAATCTTACGGTGTTGACTCGTAAGAATGTGAAATTTGTTTGGACTGAAAAACAGGAGACTGCTTTCAGGACCTTACGGCAGAAATTGTGTGAAGCTCCTATTCTTGCACTGCCGGAAGGAACTGAAAATTTGGTGGTCTATAGTGACGCATCGAAAATGGGTTTAGGATGTGTATTGATGCAACAGGGCAAGGTGATTGCCTATGCGTCAAGGCAGCTGAAAGAACATGAAAAGAATTATCCTACCCACGATTTAGAATTAGCAGCTGTGGTGTTTGCTTTAAAGCTGTGGCGTCATTATCTTTATGGAACAAAGTGTACACTCTTCACTGATCACAAAAGTTTGCAGCATGTTTTTGATCAGAAAGAGCTAAATATGAGGCAAAGGCGATGGATGGAATTGTTGAAAGACTATGATTGTGAATTGCATTACCACCCAGGTAAAGCAAATGTTGTGGCCGATGCCTTGAGTAGGAAAGAGTATCAAGGATGCTTGAGAACGACAAACGCCAGAATTGACGTAATGTCAAGTCTGATTGAAAGAATAAAAGCTGCCCAGATGGAAGCTTTGTTGGAAAACAACTTGAAAGAAGAAGTGATGAGCAAACAATATCTTCAGTTGACTGAAGATAGTCGAGGGGTTAAGTTGTTCCAAGGCCGTATTTGGGTACCAAAGATAGGTGGAAATAGGGAATTGATTTTGGAAGAGGCACATAAATCTAAATACTCTATACACCCGGGAAGTACTAAGATGTATAGGGATTTAAAGTTACATTATTGGTGGCCGGCTATGAAAGTGGATGTGGCACGAGTAGTAGAGAAGTGCGGAACTTGTTCGTTAGTAAAAGCAGAACATCAAAAACCATACGGAAGTTTTCAGTCTCTGGAAATTCCGGAGTGGAAATGGGATAAGATTACCATGGATTTCGTGACAAAGTTACCAAAGACACAAAGAGGTAACGATTCTATTTGGGTAATCGTCGATCGACTGACGAAGAGTGCTCATTTCTTAGCTATGAAAGAAGCAACGCCAATAGATAAATTGGCAAGGTTATATATTGATGAGGTGGTGTCACGACACGGTATACCGGTGTCTATTGTGTCGGATCGTGACAGTCGATTTACTTCCAGGTTTTGGCAGTCACTTCAAGAAGAATTGGGTACGAGAGTTAATTTGAGTACTGCTTATCACCCACAGACTGATGGTCAAAGTGAAAGGACAATACAGACTTTGGAAGACATGCTTAGATCATGTGTGCTAGATTTTGGAGGTAACTGGGATTCTCATTTGCCATTGGTGGAATTTGCTTACAATAACAGTTACCATTCCAGTATTGGAAGAGCACCTTTCGAGGCATTGTATGGTAGGAAATGCAGAACTCCGGTGTGCTGGTTAGAAGCCGGAGAGAAACAATTTGCTGGTCCGGAACTTGTACAACAAACCGCGGACAAAGTAAAAGAAATTCGGCAACATATGAAAGCGGCTCAAGATAGACAGAAAAGCTATGCTGATCCGAAAAGGAGACCGAAAGAATTTCAAGTTGGGGAGCGGGTAATGCTCAAAGTGTCCCCATGGAAAGGTGTGATTCGATTTGGAAAGCGTGGAAAGTTGAGTCCTCGTTTTCTAGGACCTTTCGCTATCACCAAAAGAGTTGGCTTACAAGCGTATCAATTGGATCTTCCACCTGAGCTGGAAGGGATTCATAATACTTTTCATGTGTGTTATTTACGAAAATGCTTAGCTGAGGAGCAAGATGTGATTCCACTTACTGATGTAAGGGTGGATGAAGGGAGCCGATGTATAGAGGAACCAGAAGCAATTTTAGAAAAGTCAGTTAAAAAGTTACGAAGTGGCAAGGAAGTAACTATGTTAAAAGTGCGGTGGAAACATCATAGAGGTGCAAATGTAACTTTAGAATCTGAGGAGGATATGAGGGTTAGATATCCCCATTTTGTTTGATTAGCTTCGATTTCGAGGACGAAATCAGTTCCAAGTTGGGGAGTATTGTAACATCTCGAATTTCCGAAATAAGTTATAACTTATAATTATAAACTTTGGGGATAAGTTGTATTTTGACAAAAATGTAAGTTATATAAAAATAATAACTAAAGGGTGTTTTATGTTATTAGTTAGAAGTGAGGGGTTGTTGGATAATTTGGGAGATGACTCACCAGATTTTGAGTATGGGCTAAGGTATGTCCTCATTTGACATTATTGAACATTTCGTGAGTTTTCGGTTTACACAAAGAAAAGAAGGAAGAAAAGAGAGAGAGGAAAGGAGAAGAAGAAGAAGAAGAAGAAATCTAAATTCTTGGGTTTTGAGGTGTTGGAATCAACTGAAATCACAATTGTGGAAATCCATTCCAGTTATTGGTGGTGTTGAAGTCTGAAGTTCCTACGACCATAAAGGAAATAAAAATATAGCGTGACTTCTTACCAGGTAAGTTCATACTTACCTTACCTGTTATATTATAAATGTTATAATTATGGTAAGATGTTGTTATATATGAAATGTTTGAATTATAAAGAAGATTTATGATGTGAAATGTTATATAAAGAGATAGGGTTGCGCTGGATAATTATTAATGTTGATTAATAAATTATAGCAATGATTTGTGTATGGACATATAAAGGATAGGGATTTTTAGACACTATAGATGATGTACAAGTAAGATAGACGATGGGTTTATTATTCTGATGTTTATGAGCAACGAGCAGCTTAATGTCGGATTCGTAGTCATAATACTTTGATATGAGCAACGAGCGGCTTAATGTCGGATTCGTAGTCATAATACTTTGATATGAGCAACGAGCGGCTTAATGTCGGATTCGTAGTCATAATACTTTGATATGAGCAACGAGCGGCTTAATGTCGGATTCGTAGTCATAATACTTTGATGTGAGCAACGAGCGGCTTAATGTCGGATTCGTAGTCACAATATCAGTTTGGTTTTAACTATATTGAGATATGGTTTCGCAAATGGTAAGAAAAGAGTAATTCAGGTTTGTCAGACATTGTTTACAATAAATTATAAATGTTATTTTTGAAACTGGTTATTAATGATAATATCAGTCTAATCGATTTGGATACTATTTCCTTATCAGGTTCAGGTACGGGGAAATGAAGGGATGTGGGACGTGTGCTTTTGGATGAGCAAAGGAGATTTCGTTATGAAGATTTTGGATGGCCACTTAGATAACTTAGTTAATCTGATTCAAATGACATGATTAGATTAATAGGTTATTTAAAGAAGTTTAGTTTGTAAATATGAACCTTAAAGTTAAACCTTTGCTTATGAATCGAAGTTAGACAAGTTATGTTTAATATTGGTTATAAATCAAAGTTTAAATTAGTCGTGATTTTTAGGGTGTTACAGTTTGGTATCAGAGCTTTAGTTTAAGCGAACTAAGTATGCTTAGGAGGTACTTAGACTTAAACTGTAGTGAATTAAGTTATGATTAGTGAGAGATTGGTAGAATTATTAAGACCGGGTAATTTTAATGTCGACAGATACGCAAGATTTGTACGGTAACATTGGTAACAAAGACTCTCACGATTAATATGTTCGAAATTTCAATTTACTAATGTTATTCAGAGTATGTTATTTCACAAGTATGATTACGCCTAATTGTTGTGAGATTCCACATTGGCGAGGAGAGGGAACGAAGTCCTCCTTTTAAAGGTGGATGGATACCTTCCTTGCATGAGATTTTTCCTGTCGCAGGGTACGGGCTGGGTGCGTCCCGCGTATGCCTGTGCAGGTTAGAACAAAAACCGTAGGCGGTACCGGCATGCTGTATGCAGAGGGTATCCGCAAAACGGACCATATCATATATGATGGAATGGAGATATTATATTGTTACGGTGGCTGGATAGCGGTAAAACATGTATCAGATATTGAGTATTGTATGAATCATTATTAATGAATATTTATTTTGTGTTACCAGAGCTATGGTAAATACACCTCCAGGTTCTCCTAATCCTTCTTTGGATAGGACTTGGCTTGAGGAACCGAGAGATATACCGGTTGGAGTGGGCGGAGTTTCTAATACGCCACCAGATTTTCTTTCTCTCGGGGGAATGCGAAATAGGGTACATCGGGGTGGTACTAGTAATGATGATCACACGCCTTCGGATTCGGGCATGGAAAGTCGGATATTGGATAATGTAACCAGATTAATGAACGCATCCATGGAAAGGCAAATGGAAATGATGAACACAAATATGGAAAGACAAGCTGAAATGTTTATGAAATTGGTTAATGATCGGAATGTTGAACCGAGACGAACAGGGATTGACTTCAATCAGGTAAATCCAACTGGTAACCCAGGTTCAGAGACTGAAAGAAGGGTTGATAAAAGTTGCTCTTACAAAACATTCATGAGCTGTAAACCGCCAGAATTCAAAGGAGATGATAATCCAGTGGCGTGTATGAACTGGATCAGAGAAATAGAACAAGCCTTTCGGGCTTGTGAGTGTAACGATGAAAGGTCAAAAGTTAGATTTGGGTCGCAAATGTTACGCGGTAACGCATTGCGGTGGTGGGATTTGTTGTCAGCTTCTGTGACGGAAGCGGTTCTGAATACCGTGACTTGGGGACAGTTCAAAACAAAGATTCTGGAGGAATATTGTAACGAGACGGAAATGGATAGGATCGAAGAAGAATTTAGAAACCTCAAGAAAGGTAATATGACCGTGAGGAAGTATACCGAAACCTTTATGGAAAAACTGAATCTAGTAGGGCATGTGGTCCCCGCTAAGAAAGATAAAATGAAAGCTTATTTGAGGGGTTTACCAGCTGATATGATGACAAGGGTCAGAAGCTCGAAAGTTTCTACGTTGAGAGAGATGATAGAAGAAGCGAAAGTGATAGAAGAAATGTACGCTAAAGACAAAGAAGAGAAAGCACAAGTGGGAGAAAAGAGAAAATGGGAAGGTCGTTCTGAACCTTTCCAGAGGACAAGGTTGTTTGGCAAAAATATTCGTTATGATAATCGAAGGGAACCGAACTGGTGTTCTAAATGCAGAAGTAAACATTTTGGGCAGTGTCGAGTGACGGCAACTGAATGCGTCAAATGCGGAAAGAGCGGGCATATTATGGCCAACTGTCCAGTTCGGGGATCATTGTGCTTTGAATGTAAACAACCAGGCCATTTTCGGAAGGATTGTCCGAAATTGAAAAAGGAAGAGGATCAAGGAAAGAAGTTGGTTATCCCTAAACCAACAAGTCGTGCATTTCAGATGACTGCCAATGAAGCAAGAGGATCGAAAGATGTTGTCTCGGGTACATTCCTTATAAACTCTATTCCTGCTCATGTGTTATTTGATAGTGGAGCAAACTATTCTTTTGTGTCCAAGTTGTTCTATCCTAAATTAGCTATGCCTGTCACTACTTTAGGAGATGCCTTAGTAGTTGAGGTAGCTAATGGGGTTCTAACTTTGGTCAGTGAAACACTTGTGGATTGTAAAATTTCGATAGAGAAAACTGAATTTCCGATTGACTTGTTGTTAATGGAAATTGGAAGTTTTGATATTATTGTGGGGATGGATTGGTTGAGCACTAACCAGGCAGAAATTATGTGTTCAAAGAAGTTGATTAGAATTCCGTTGACCGATAAAGATGATGTATTCATTTTTGGAGAGAAACAGAAAGGGGATATTCCGTTGATTTCTGTGTTAAAGGCGCGTAAATGTTTGGCTAAGGGATGTTGGTCCTATTTAGCTTATGTTATAGATACAAAATTAGAAAAGAAGAAAGCGCAAGATATTAAAGTGGTAAGTGAATTTCCGGATGTATTCCCGGATGATCTTCCAGGATTACCGGCTGAAAGACAAGTAGAGTTTCGTATCGATCTTATTCCTGGAGCAGCACCGATTGCTCGTGCACCTTATCGTTTAGCACCAGCCGAAATGGCCGAAATGATGTCTCAATTACAAGAGCTGCTGGAGAAGGGTTTTGTTAGACCGAGTTCTTCACCTTGGGGAGCTCCGGTACTGTTTGTTAAAAAGAAAGATGGCACTATGAGAATGTGCATAGATTACCGAGAGCTGAATAAAGTGACAATAAAGAATAAGTATCCGCTTCCAAGGATAGATGATTTGTTTGATCAACTCCAGGGGGCGGGTTGTTTTTCCAAAATTGATCTAAGGTCGGGATATCATCAAGTGCGGGTAAGAGAGGAAGATGTTCCAAAGACGGCGTTTAGAACGAGATACGGGCACTATGAATTTCTTGTGATGCCATTTGGGTTGACCAATGCTCCAGCTATATTCATGGATCTGACGAATAGAGTATGTCGACCGTTTTTAGACAAATCGGTGATAGTTTTCATTGATGATATATTGGTTTATTCAAAGAACGAGAACGATCATGAAGTTCACCTTCGAGAAGTGTTAGAAGTGTTACGCAAAGAGAAATTGTACGCCAAATTCTCTAAATGCGAATTTTGGTTGAAAGAAGTACAATTTCTCGGGCATGTGATTTCATCGGAAGGTGTGAAGGTGGATCCAGCAAAGATAGAGGCAATGATGAATTGGGAGGCTCCGAAGAGTGCGTCTGAAATAAGAAGCTTCTTGGGTCTCGCAGGTTATTACAGAAGATTTATTAAAGATTTCTCAAAGATTTCTTCTAATCTTACGGTGTTGACTCGTAAGAATGTGAAATTTGTTTGGACTGAAAAACAGGAGACTGCTTTCAGGACCTTACGGCAGAAATTGTGTGAAGCTCCTATTCTTGCACTGCCGGAAGGAACTGAAAATTTGGTGGTCTATAGTGACGCATCGAAAATGGGTTTAGGATGTGTATTGATGCAACAGGGCAAGGTGATTGCCTATGCGTCAAGGCAACTGAAAGAACATGAAAAGAATTATCCTACCCACGATTTAGAATTAGCAGCTGTGGTGTTTGCTTTAAAGCTGTGGCGTCATTATCTTTATGGAACAAAGTGTACACTCTTCACTGATCACAAAAGTTTGCAGCATGTTTTTGATCAGAAAGAGCTAAATATGAGGCAAAGGCGATGGATGGAATTGTTGAAAGACTATGATTGTGAATTGCATTACCACCCAGGTAAAGCAAATGTTGTGGCCGATGCCTTGAGTAGGAAAGAGTATCAAGGATGCTTGAGAACGACAAACGCCAGAATTGACGTAATGTCAAGTCTGATTGAAAGAATAAAAGCTGCCCAGATGGAAGCTTTGTTGGAAAACAACTTGAAAGAAGAAGTGATGAGCAAAAAATATCTTCAGTTGACTGAAGATAGTCGAGGGGTTAAGTTGTTCCAAGGCCGTATTTGGGTACCAAAGATAGGTGGAAATAGGGAATTGATTTTGGAAGAGGCACATAAATCTAAATACTCTATACACCCGGGAAGTACTAAGATGTATAGGGATTTAAAGTTACATTATTGGTGGCCGGCTATGAAAGTGGATGTGGCACGAGTAGTAGAGAAGTGCGGAACTTGTTCGTTAGTAAAAGCAGAACATCAAAAACCATACGGAAGTTTTCAGTCTCTGGAAATTCCGGAGTGGAAATGGGATAAGATTACCATGGATTTCGTGACAAAGTTACCAAAGACACAAAGAGGTAACGATTCTATTTGGGTAATCGTCGATCGACTGACGAAGAGTGCTCATTTCTTAGCTATGAAAGAAGCAACGCCAATAGATAAATTGGCAAGGTTATATATTGATGAGGTGGTGTCACGACACGGTATACCGGTGTCTATTGTGTCGGATCGTGACAGTCGATTTACTTCCAGGTTTTGGCAGTCACTTCAAGAAGAATTGGGTACGAGAGTTAATTTGAGTACTGCTTATCACCCACAGACTGATGGTCAAAGTGAAAGGACAATACAGACTTTGGAAGACATGCTTAGATCATGTGTGCTAGATTTTGGAGGTAACTGGGATTCTCATTTGCCATTGGTGGAATTTGCTTACAATAACAGTTACCATTCCAGTATTGGAAGAGCACCTTTCGAGGCATTGTATGGTAGGAAATGCAGAACTCCGGTGTGCTGGTTAGAAGCCGGAGAGAAACAATTTGCTGGTCCGGAACTTGTACAACAAACCGCGGACAAAGTAAAAGAAATTCGGCAACATATGAAAGCGGCTCAAGATAGACAGAAAAGCTATGCTGATCCGAAAAGGAGACCGAAAGAATTTCAAGTTGGGGAGCGGGTAATGCTCAAAGTGTCCCCATGGAAAGGTGTGATTCGATTTGGAAAGCGTGGAAAGTTGAGTCCTCGTTTTCTAGGACCTTTCGCTATCACCAAAAGAGTTGGCTTACAAGCGTATCAATTGGATCTTCCACCTGAGCTGGAAGGGATTCATAATACTTTTCATGTGTGTTATTTACGAAAATGCTTAGCTGAGGAGCAAGATGTGATTCCACTTACTGATGTAAGGGTGGATGAAGGGAGCCGATGTATAGAGGAACCAGAAGCAATTTTAGAAAAGTCAGTTAAAAAGTTACGAAGTGGCAAGGAAGTAACTATGTTAAAAGTGCGGTGGAAACATCATAGAGGTGCAAATGTAACTTTAGAATCTGAGGAGGATATGAGGGTTAGATATCCCCATTTTGTTTGATTAGCTTCGATTTCGAGGACGAAATCAGTTCCAAGTTGGGGAGTATTGTAACATCTCGAATTTCCGAAATAAGTTATAACTTATAATTATAAACTTTGGGGATAAGTTGTATTTTGACAAAAATGTAAGTTATATAAAAATAATAACTAAAGGGTGTTTTATGTTATTAGTTAGAAGTGAGGGGTTGTTGGATAATTTGGGAGATGACTCACCAGATTTTGAGTATGGGCTAAGGTATGTCCTCATTTGACATTATTGAACATTTCGTGAGTTTTCGGTTTACACAAAGAAAAGAAGGAAGAAAAGAGAGAGAGGAAAGGAGAAGAAGAAGAAGAAGAAGAAATCTAAATTCTTGGGTTTTGAGGTGTTGGAATCAACTGAAATCACAATTGTGGAAATCCATTCCAGTTATTGGTGGTGTTGAAGTCTGAAGTTCCTACGACCATAAAGGAAATAAAAATATAGCGTGACTTCTTACCAGGTAAGTTCATACTTACCTTACCTGTTATATTATAAATGTTATAATTATGGTAAGATGTTGTTATATATGAAATGTTTGAATTATAAAGAAGATTTATGATGTGAAATGTTATATAAAGAGATAGGGTTGCGCTGGATAATTATTAATGTTGATTAATAAATTATAGCAATGATTTGTGTATGGACATATAAAGGATAGGGATTTTTAGACACTATAGATGATGTACAAGTAAGATAGACGATGGGTTTATTATTCTGATGTTTATGAGCAACGAGCGGCTTAATGTCGGATTCGTAGTCATAATACTTTGATATGAGCAACGAGCGGCTTAATGTCGGATTCGTAGTCATAATACTTTGATATGAGCAACGAGCGGCTTAATGTCGGATTCGTAGTCATAATACTTTGATATGAGCAACGAGCGGCTTAATGTCGGATTCGTAGTCATAATACTTTGATGTGAGCAACGAGCGGCTTAATGTCGGATTCGTAGTCACAATATCAGTTTGGTTTTAACTATATTGAGATATGGTTTCGCAAATGGTAAGAAAAGAGTAATTCAGGTTTGTCAGACATTGTTTACAATAAATTATAAATGTTATTTTTGAAACTGGTTATTAATGATAATATCAGTCTAATCGATTTGGATACTATTTCCTTATCAGGTTCAGGTACGGGGAAATGAAGGGATGTGGGACGTGTGCTTTTGGATGAGCAAAGGAGATTTCGTTATGAAGATTTTGGATGGCCACTTAGATAACTTAGTTAATCTGATTCAAATGACATGATTAGATTAATAGGTTATTTAAAGAAGTTTAGTTTGTAAATATGAACCTTAAAGTTAAACCTTTGCTTATGAATCGAAGTTAGACAAGTTATGTTTAATATTGGTTATAAATCAAAGTTTAAATTAGTCGTGATTTTTAGGGTGTTACAAAACTCGTCACACATCCGTCATGGTGGGCTTGTGTCTTACGCCACGTTGATCATCGTTGATCAAAAGGGTGTGGGTGATACTATCAACAACGAATCAATGACGGACAAGTATTGGCAATAGATTAGCGACGGACTACTATCAGCAACGGATTAGCAAGGGCCCAATTTAACGACGGATTCGCAATGGCCCAATTTGTGAGGGCCTGTTTTTTGTGACGAACCCACTAACTTTTAGCGACGTAAATCTATAGTTGATCCTCGCTGATTTTGAGTATTTTTTTTTAAAATAAATCAAAATTAGGTAGTTTTTGTATATGTTATACAAAACCTGACCATAAGTTGATAATAACAAACCGAAATTGTCCAACAAATTAAAAGTAACCAAATTCATACAATTTAATAAGATACCAAATTCATACAATTCAAGATAATGTCTGAGAGTTAACTAACAGTCTAACTACCGGGAGGGGGAAAGTGTATCCTCGTTGCCGCATGAAAGCACCAAAATACGCCAATAACGCGACCCGATCGGCTAACCGGGCAACTTGACTGGCTTGTTCGGTCTCCCGAACTTCCATTCTCATCTGTTCATCCTCCAGCTCGGCTCGATGGCGTTCGTCCATCTGATCCATGTTCGCTCTCAATGTAGCTACCTGTAAATATTCAATATTTGACAAAAATCAATAATTTGTTGGCAATGAAAAGTAATTACATGATATATAACAGTATAACCAACATACCTCTATTGGTGATCCAGTAACCGAGGATCTCCTGCTGCTACTGATGAAGAGCAGAATAGTAAAAAATCCACACATATTCAAAGAAACTCGGATGAAATCCCGAGATATATGTGATCGTGATAATAACACATTTTTTTCCGGCTACAAAACAAGATGTAATCCGGTTTCATGATGAAACAAATGAAATTTTCGGTGATCATAACCCATGTTTTCCGGCTTCATAACAAGATAAAATCCGGTTTCATGACGAAGCAAAATGAAAATTTCGATTTCAAAACAAGATGAAATCAGGTTTCATGATGAAACAAATGAAATTTTCGTTTGTTTTCCGGTTTCGTAACAAGATGAAATCCGGTTTCATGCTGAAACAAACGAAATTTTCGGTGATCATAACCCATGTTTGAATTATAGATGAAACTGATTCATGTGTATGAAGAAATCACTCAACTTTTAAAGTTGTGAAAAAAGATTTCTAAAAATCTAGAAAAAAAATCGTTAGTTATTATCCCAAGTCCGAGTTGTTTTAATTATCAAAAAAATGAAATTAAAAAAAACATCCACGATTTATTCCCTCAAATTAATAGGAAATTGATAATTTCCTATATTATTAATAATTATGAAGATAAATGACAAAGTTTCCCTTATTAATAAAAAGAAAAGGAAGAAAACGAAAAAATGTGATTGGTTGTTTGGTTTGCACAAATTAGGGTGATTTGCATTTGAATGTCCGTCTATTTAAGAGAATAAAAAACAGTTGAATTACATTTGATTTTATATTAGTATCATGTACAGAATTCGTGTGATTCATGCGACTATGCCCTTTGTGAAGACGTGGCCAAAGTCGCCCGCACACATTTTTTTTACCGTTAATGTAAAATCACATGTGATTTTGCACGTGATTTGACCGTTTTTGTATTCTTTTAAATAGTTAGGATTCTCCAACAATCGTCCTCTCTCTCTTTCTCTCTCTCTCTCTATATATATATACATATATATATATATATATATATATATATATTTTGTATTTGTATATTTGGTTGGATGATGCAAATTTAAGAAAGGAATATGATATGAAGCTACCAAGGTACTTACACATATACTACTACCTTGTCCCTCGTCTCTATCATCAAATAAGTGTTGGTACCTAGCTACTATCAGACTGCTATCTTCCTTCTCCTTCAATTCATAAATTAACTTCAAAAACAGGTTTTAAATCCAATGGCGTGCATATATATATTATATTGTTGGACCAAGAGCCTGCCTGCCTGCCTGCATGCTGACACCACCATTATTATTTCTTCTTCAACCACCTCTTATTCGTAACCATTTTATATATATCGACTTAATTTAATGCCATTTAATCGATTCTTAGTATAACTGATCAATGATCTCATAAACCAAAAGCTAGTAACACGATCCATTGGTCGATCGATTATATATGAGTACTAAATGAAAACTACACAGCAACTACGTACGTTACTCACCTAACCAAGTACATACGTACAAATGGCCCAAACGACTGACATATATATATATATACCCGCATATATATGACTAATTATATGTGCCTGGTTTGCATCTTGCCATCAAGCTAGATTGCTGCATTTGTCGTCATTCATTCATTCGGGTTCATTGCTTTTGTTGATTTCAAGAATACCAAGTTTAATTTTGAATTCAGGAATTTAGATGGAAAGGGTAAACGTATATCACTCATTATCAAATATAAAGGATGATTTTAAACTATAAGTGTGTTTTTGTTATTTTACTTCAAGTTGGTAAATTGCATACAATTCGCAGGCACACAAAGAAGAAAACTTATAGTAATTTTTAGTGACAAGTCGACGACTTAGAAGACGCAACATGTATCTATGGGACTTGTACATGCAACTTGTTTGTTACGTATAAGTGTGAGCATGCGATCACTTGGCAAGTCATTTGTTGATTGTGTTGGGTAATATCAAATATATATTGGGTTTTATACTCGATATTGACCCAAAATATACTATAAACCCATGCTCGGGGTAGATAGATATTTATGGGTTTACATAGTCCTTAGTAAAAGCTTCGATTCGGCATATCAGGTGTAATACGGAGTTGGTATGAATGAGATATTGATTGTCAAAGTAGTGAGAAGAGAATAAATGTAGGAATGTTAGGAAAGGAAGTGAGTTTGTCCTATCGTAGGTGGAAAAGTGAAACCCATATGGGTTTATAAGTGATTCCACAATTGAATGGAATAAGACTTGTTGGAGGAGAAACTCTTTTCGTGTCCACACAGAAATGAGCTTAGGTCGTTGAACTTGTGTAAAATGACTTTACTCATCAAACACTTGATGTTCCTCAAGTCTTTGAAAAAATGAATGTGAGAGGCAAAAGAGACAAAGAGTATATATTGGTGGGACCAACATATTTTTTATATATTTTTATTTTTTTTCAAGTCTTTCATATATAGCTTTACCATTGTGGATGCCCTAATGATGCATTTGACCAACACTTTTAAAAAATAGAAATAAAGATCAAACTAGATTGTTATTGTGCTATAGGGCCAGCCTAACATTTTGGAGGCCCTATACAAAGAATTAAATGTAACTCTATAATTTTTCAGTTATATTACTTAGGGGCTGTTTGTTTGGGTCTGAATGGTGTCATTCAGATCCCACATCTGAATCGGTCAGATGTTATGACTGTTTGGCAAAAATTTAACATTCTCTGAATCATTCCAAAACACTCTGAATGGCTCACACGTCTAACCCCCTGCCATATCGTTTCCCCCCTTGCCCCTTGTTTCTATCGTCTTCTCGATCTGATCTCTTGCAACTATTCTCTTCTGGTCCATATGTATTCCCCTAGTTATTGTTGGCTCTTGTATCTGCTATCAATCTTATAGGTACGTTTTTTTGTCGATCTTGTAGGTATGATGCTGGTGTTTTGAAACGATAATGTGTGTTTTATGATTTCCTTTTGGATTTTTGAAGTCAGCAATTCGTTCTTAACAACTCTCTCTCTGACTTGGTTTGTTATTACCACAACTTTGGTCCTATCCTCGTTCTTTGATTACCTTGCTTGTACTTATTTGCTTTCTTGAATGGTGATGGAAATTTTACCCGTCGAGTCGGGTACCCGCGGGTAGGGCTGTAAACGAACCGAACGTTCAGCGAACCGTTCGTAAACCGTTCGGCAGGAAGTTCGTTTATGTTCGTCCATTTATTAAATGAACGAACATGAACACATTTTTTTGTTCGTTTAGTTAAACGAACGGACATGAACAAAGGTCCCGTTCGTTCATTTACATTCATGAACGTTCGTTTTTTACGTTCGTTCATTTACGTTCGTTTTTTACGTTCGTTCATTTACGTTCGTTTATGTTCGTTTATATTTTATATTATAACATTTATATATAAATATTTATATGTATAATTAAAATAAAACAAATATATATTGAATGTTGGGCCATCTTAATTTTACAGCCCTAATTATGTGGGCCTTTTAAACAATAATTAAAACAAAGAAGTCATGTGGACCTTAACCAATTTGGGCTTTTTGTTTGACAAACCTAATACCCAACAAACTAACAAAGTAGCGACCACTTATCAGCCGACCGTCTTCCCCCAATTTCGACTTTCGTCCTTAGGAATTGGGTCTGCAAACAGAAGAAGACAAGTGAAACCTTGAGGATGGAAGAAAACCCTAAATCGTCGCTTCATATAGGTTCGATCATTTCACACTCTTCAATCTTCATCTTTTACCTTCTTCTACCTTCTTGGCTAATTATTTTCATCTACTCTTGTTGCTTGTTAATGTCGTTTTCAAACCATAGCCCACAGGTTCGACTATTTAAACTCTCTTTATTCGACTATTAATGTCTTATTGCAAGTTAATGTCGTTTTCAAACTCTCCTGTTTGAAAAATGGTTGAGCTACAAACTCTCTTGTTGCTTGTTAATGTCGTTTTCATATACTTTATTTATGTTTTCAACTATTGAGTTTGGGATAGCAAGAACTAGATAATGAGCAAACTCTATCGTACAATTAACTCATCTAAAATGCTCTGGAATCTGGATTAAGCAAACTTCATTGGTAGATAGTTACAACTTACAACCTGTAAATTAGTTCTGCTTTTGCATTTTGATAAAATAATTTTTGACATGCATGTCTGACTTATGTGCACTAATCTTTTAACAATTATTTTGCATTTTAGATGTCTGATGGCTCTTGTAGCGGACCATATTTCTTTCATGACGATTATTATTTAGATCACCTAACGCCTCAAGAAATTGAATCGACCGAAGTTGAATCAAGTACGAACACATCAAAAATGGAAAATACTCCTGACGTGGTTGTTATTGAAGGAGAAGATGTTGCAACAGTTGTTACTGGTGCAGAAGAGGCCAATGCAGTCAACAATGAAGAAACTACTTTGTATGCTAAAAGGAAAAGAAAGAAGACTTCGGGAGTTTGGGAACATCTTCGTTTGGTAAAGTTGGCTGATGGAACTGAAGTGTGTGAGTAAATCCATTGCGGTGAGAAGATAAAGAAGCTTAAAGATGGAACCACGACACCATTGCATAGGCATATTAGTTATTGCCCAAAGTTAAGAGTAGTCAACACCGTTCATCCAGGTCAGTTAAAGTTAAAGGTTGTGCCTGGGAAATTAGATTCTTCTATGGTCCAAAACTGGAAATTTGACAATAGGAGGATTAGAGAGGTTATTTCTCACATGATTATGGTTCACGAGTTTCCATTTAATTTTGTTGAGTATGATCTGTTTAATGTACTTATGATGGAATCTAACCCCGGGTTTAACAAGATTTCACGTGCATCGGCTAAGCAAGATTGTGTTTCTAGTTATGATATTGGTAAGAAAATAGTCAAGAAGATGTTAAGTGATGTTAATCGTGTGAGTATAACAACTGATATGTGGACATCGGTGCAGAATATTCATTATATGGTGGTTACTTGCCATTTTGTAGATTCAGATTTCAAGCTTAACAAATGCATCTTGAGTTTTGTTGATGTGCCACCACCTTATTCCGGACTATGTATCTATGATTCCCTCTTTAAGTGTTTAAAAGAGTGGAATATTGAGACAAAGGTTGCTACATTGACGGTTGACAATGCTACAACTAATGATGTGGTGGCTACAAAGTTGAAGGAAAATTTAAATCTTCAGAAAAAGCTTGTTGTTGGGGGGAAGATATTTCATGTGCGGTGTTGTGCACATATTCTTAACTTGTTGGTTCAAGATGGTTTGTCGGAAATAAAATACATTATTCTCAATGTTCGTGAGAGTGTGAAACATGTGAATGCCTCTCCAGGTCGATTGCATATATTTAGTGAACTTTCCAAGCAAATGACCTTATCAAATAAGCATTTGATCTTAGATGTTAGTACCCGATGGAATGCTACATATGTTATGTTGTCTACGGCCTTGGAGTTCAAAGAAGTCTTTGTGAATTATGCCGATCGAGAATCAACATACAAGACTTTGCCGACCACGGGAGATTGGGACAGAGTTGAAGTTGTTTGTTCCTTTTGGGGGCTTTTCAGTGAGGTTACAAAAATAATTTAAGGTATTATTGATTCTTTTTTATGGTTTTTATTATAAGTCATTTTTACTAATCTAATCACCTAATTCTCATACGCTGTTTATTTACATTTTTTATCTTATAGGCTCCGAGTATCCTACATCTAATTTATTTCTTAGTGAATTATATGGAATAAAAGAAGCACTAGATAATTTGTCTTTAGATGAGAGTAAGTACATGAGAGATATGGCAATAAAGATGAAATGTAAATTTGATAAATATTGAGGTACTTGTAATCTGTTGATTTCCATTGGTGTTGTTTTGGATCCTAGATACAAGATGAAGTTGGTTGAGTTCTCTTTTAATGCCATTTATTCACCGGATGAGGCTCCCAAACAAATGAAAATTGTTCAAGATACTCGTACTAAAATGTTTGAAGAGTATGTTGAGCAACATAAAGCAGCCAATGTTGTTTCATCTAGTGCATCTGACAAGAGTGAAAGTGGAGTTAAGAGTGGTTATAGCAAGTTAAGTTCTAGAGTTGGTATGGGCATCAAAAGTGGCACCGCAAAGTATGATCAACATATCAAAAGTGTTGATACTTTTGCAAGTGTGAAGTCAGAGTTAGATATTTACTTGGAAGAAGGAGTGTACCTTGTTGATCCGGATGTATATTTTGATGCATTGGAGTGGTGGAAGGAGAAAAATCTAAAGTTTAGAATTTTTTCTAAAATGGTTGTTGATGTTTTGGCAATTCCGATCACTACTGTTGCTTCAGAATCAGCTTTTAGTGCTGGTGGGAGAGTTATAGATGTACATCGCACCTCTTTAGGAACGAAGACGGTAGATATGCTCATTTGCGTAGCTGATTGGTATCGCCATCATTATGGACTACACAAGAAGAAAACCAAGGTAATTTCTTAATATTATCGATTCTTATACTTTTTTTACAATAAGTCAATTACTAATAATTATTTTGTTTGTTTTTTTGTAGGAAATTGATGATATGATATATGTTGATCTTCCATGAGGATTGAAAATAGATGGCGTTTTTGTTACGTTTTCCTCGTGTAATGAAGATAGACAAATTGATAATGTTGAATTGTTTTTTTTGTTCAAAATGATGATCGTTGATGAATGGATTGTTTTGTGTATGTTTAAACTATGGATAATTGGTGTGTAATAGTTAACGGAATGACAACTAATGGTGTTAGTTTATGTTCGTTTAGGTTTGTTCGTTTATGTTCGTTTAGGCTTGTTCGTTTAGGTTCATTTAGGGTTGTTCGTTTATGTTCATTTATCATGTTCGTTTATGTTCATTTAGTTTGTTCGTTTATGTCCGTTCGTTTGCGTTCGTTCGTTTATGTTCGTTTAACTTCTTAGCGAACGAACATGAACGAACACGAACACACCTGAATTCTAAACGAACGAACACAAACACAAAAAAATGTTCGTTTATTGTTCGTGTTCGTTCGTTTGTTCGGTTAAGTCAAACGAACGAACACAAACAGACATCCGTTCGTGTTCGTTCGGTTCATTTACAGCCCTACCCACGGGTACCCGTCCCTAACGGGGCGGGGATTCCCCGACTAATCGGGTAACGGGGCGGGGATGAGTATTGTTTTTCATACCCAAAGCGGGTTCGGGGTCGGGGATGGTATTACCCGCCCCTAATAATACCCGATATATAATTTTATATATTATTTAATTACTTTCTTTTTTTGTTGCTTAATAATTTTATACTTTAAAATTTGTCATGAAGTACGATTACATGTGGTTGATTATATCATTATATGTTTTTGAAACTTGAGGTTTATTTATTTGATTTAAAATTAAAAAAACTCGTCTTTTCTTTTCTTTAAAAATAATTTAATTAATTTTTCTCTAAACGGGTTCCCCGTACCCGTCAGGAATCTTCCCCCCGAAACCTGTCGGGGATTAGACGGGGCGGGTCGGGTACGGGGGATATAAAACGGGGTCGGGGACGGGGGGTGCATTCCCCGCCTAATACCCACCCCGGTTCTATCACTATTCTTGAACACCAGGTGTTCGATGAAAGTTCCCAATCAGAAAAAAAATAAAACACAATTGTTTGTAGATCAGTATCTTCGTTTGTGATTACCCAAGATTGTTTGCAAATATAAGAGAATTGTTTGCAGATCACTAATGTTTTTTTTCTAGAAACTAGCCATTGAATTCCTTGTATGTTACATGATGGTAGTCACCCTCTTTATAGGAATGATGAAACAGGAGGATTCATTTAAAGCCCTGGTGGCTTTAATTGTGGGTTTAGGTTCCCCTTGTTATGTTGGAATTTGTTAACTGTTTTCAAAATTGTTAAGAAGAACCAGCATGGAGTTGGTACAAGAAATTCATTTAACAAATTAGAAATTTCTTTCAAAACTTTTGTCAAACATGAATTCTCATTTAAAAACAAGGCTAGGGTAAAATGGTAATTTTATGTTATTCAGACCATTTATCCAAAACAATTTTCAAACAATCATTTTCTATCTGACACTAAATCATACAGAGTCTCTTAACCATTCTGACCACTTAATCATTATACACTAAATCATCCAGTATCTGCCAAATAACCCCTTACTAAAGTTTCTATTACTAAATTCAAGAATAAATCTTATAACTTTGGAAGAAAAAAAAACATATCAACAAAATTCAAATAGTATATTTACACCGTTAAATTAATACTCACAAATCTAATGATTAACGTTGATAAAAATAAAAAATTAATTAATAACAAAAGTAAGACAGTAATCAAATAATAAGTAAAAGCGTAATATACAAGGCAAATAGTTTAATACTTTAGTGTAGTAAACTTAAGTAGTTCTTCATTTTCAATAATAAATTGATACTGCTATGTACATTTTTTCAGAAGAACAGAAACATTATTGGTAATTACAAATTATCATCTTTTTGACGTTTTGAATAACACGATTCAGATTTTCTAGTGGGAGACATCTTGTATCATATATATAAAATTTGTCGATCATCATTGGTAATTACAAAAACAAACAGGAAAATTTTATTACCTAAAGATAAACTATATATAAGATTGAAACTTATACTTTGGTGAAATAATCGAGAACGAATCAATCAATAAATGAAGCTTGTGTGTTGGAGCTTTGTTTAATGAAGAAGAAGATTTATTGGGATATGCATGTTTGGAGTAAAAAAAAAAAGTGGAGATTGTAAGTTGTGTTTACTCCAAAATACATGTATGCATGAGAGTGTGTAATGCATGAAAAATGGAATTTGAAATGATATTGCATGGAAGTGATGCATGAAAAAATGGAATTAATTAATGTGGTGTCTCTCCATCGCAATAGTTAACTTCTCTCCCAACAAAATACACAAGTATCGTAAACATCGAAGATTATAGTGGACTTTTTGGTGGTCTCATCTGCCCGGCCGTGGTTTTTCCCGTTTTGGTTTTCCACGCAAATCCGGTGTCAATTTTCTCCCTAATTATTTCCATCAAGTGTTTCGATTATTATTGTGTGGTAGTTTATCGTTTCTGTTGGAGATTCAAGTTTATTGTTTCCGCATTAAAACTCGTTTGAGTTGTTTTCGGGTCTTGGGTTAATTTCGATCAAGTTTCTACTCGTTTCGATCACCGTTTTCTGGGTTTGACTCGAGTGTGGTGTGATCGTTGTTTGCAACTGTTATCAATAAAATTGAAACAAGAATAATGAGAAATACAATTTAATAATTTACATAAACACAAACAGAAAGCAAATAAGCAATGTAATAATTTACATAAACACAAACATAAATCAATAATTAAAACCAACCTTTAATAGTTTAAGTTAATGAGAAGAAAAAAACATGTTGCCCTAACCTTATATGGTCTCGGTCTAGCCATACATAATCGATGAAAGGTCCGAACGGATGAAGCACGGGGATAACGCATCGAACTCTTCATCGAAATACCGTTGAGGAAACTGAATCGACGTCGCCCTTCCTTTTCAATTTTTTCGGCGTCGCACAACAACACATCGTTTGGGTCATTGGGGATGGGACAAGGCACGCTCACACGTAGAGATGGCCATATGGGCGGGCCGGGCTAGCCGGGACCGGGCTTTCATCGGGATCGGGCCTAAACACTATTCAAAAGACCGGGCCTTGGTCGGGCCCGGGCCGGGCTTGGGGGTTGAAGACTGGGCCCGTTAAGGCTTTTCAAAGACCGCGCCTTTGGGACCGGGCCCAAAACCGGGCCTGGACCGGGCTTTTTAAAAAATATATATATATACCATTTTTAATAAATATTATTCGTATCCACTATAAAATACTTAATTGGGTCACTCAAACATACTTAAAAATACGTTCTATTAGAATTTCATATATAAAGAAAAATACGTTCTATTAATTTTATATAAATTATAAAGAAAAATACATTTAGAGAAGTACATTTATTGAATTATAAAGAAAAAGACATTTAAATAACTACATTTATTGAATTATAAAGAAAAGTACTCTTAATCCTCGTCCTCGTATGGTGGATAGTATGCAAGAGTTCCGGTCGTTCGAAGTCTATTAAGAGTCGTTCCATCATCGAGGTCATCAACATCGAGTTGTTCTTCATGGTCGGTCTCGTCGTCGTCTTAATGTGATACATTACTTTCACAATCGATACTTGGCGGGGTACTTAGTGGGCCACGGTGTTGGGTCACCAAGGATTTGAAATTGACTCACCAATGTTTTCCCTAATTATCCTACTTAGAATATTTTAGTTTGGTTCTTCATATGACTTGTACAATATAGCAACTGTTCGGTGAAGTCGAAGATCAACCGAAACCAAGCTTGAAGACTCTCTACTTGTGGAAAATAGAAGACTCTTCTCAACAAACAAACAAGTCATTATTCACCGAAGTTGTCCTCAAAATTCGGTGAACAACATGTCCACCGATTTTGTTCTCACAAATCGGTGGTCAACATCTCCACCGATAATGCTTGCATTATTCGGTGGACATCTTCCACCGATGTGGTCTTCAGGAATCGGTGGAACTCATCCCACTGATGAGGATACTTAAATCGGTGGGATCTTTGTGAAATTGGTTTTCTTGCAGATGTTTTCAAAGAACAATGACAATTGTATCGGTGAAACATCATCGGTATGATTGTCTTGGAATCCACATCAAGAAGATCATTTACTCATGGGACAATATCCGTTGGAAGATAAAAGTGACATTTTTCCTTTTATCCATCTTCAGTAAAAGTCCTTTCAGCATGGGTTCTATACCTATTACCAAGAAAAAGGTGATGGGATCATTCCAGCTTTTTAGAAGTCAACTTCTTCCAGCCAATCTCCTGATGACAAGTGTCCCAAGCATTTAATGCTCAGTACACTCATCCTCACTATAAAAGGAAGACCTCTCCATGCAGAAGATATAACTTACATCTTGAGATACTTGAAGATTACTGTGTGCTCTAAGATTCTACTTGAACTGGAAGATTTCTCTCAGTCCAAGAAATCTCCATATTGCTAAAAACTTCATAGCTTTGTTCTAAGTGTTCTTAGTTATTTTGTTTAGTATACTTTGTGAAAGATTGTTAGAATAGTTTATCTGTTCTTTTCCGCAACAGTCTTAAGTTTCTATGTGTAATTCTTGTTGAAAGATTTTCAATAATAGAATTAAAATTGTGAAAATTTTGAGTATTGTATTCAACCCCCCCTTCTACAATACTTGTTATAGCCATATGGGACTAACAAGTGGTATCAGAGCAGGAAGTTTAATTCATAAACTTGATCTGCAATGGCTACTTCTTCTTCCAAAAATGAAGCTTTTTCTCAAAACCCCTTTTCTGAAAACGGCTCTATAGCCAAACCTCCCAAGTTTAATTCCAACAACTTTTCTTTGTGGAAAAGCCGGATGATGCTTTTCATGGAAGGAATGGATAGTAGACATCCAACTATTCTCAATGAGGGACCCATAGTCCCTAAAGTTTGGTCTCGCTATGAAACCAAGAAATCCGGTAAGGAAGTTGTTGGCAAAGATGATTCTGATGATTCCTCTGATGAAGAAAAATCTGCTGTTAATGGTCGTTACATTCTTAAAAATCCTAAGAAATATACTGATGAGGAAAAACGTCTTGTGTCTCTTGATTCTAAAGTTAGAACTATCATTGCTCTCTCTTTCTCTTCCTGATGAAGTGTACCACTCTCTGGTAAATCTCTCTACTGCCAAAGAAATGTGGTACACTCTATGTGTTTTGTACGAAGGTACAAATGAAGTTAAAAAGAGCAGAAAGATTGCTCTTGTTAGAAAATTTGAACTCTTTTCTTATGAGAGAGGAGAATCTCTCTCCAACTACTATAATCGCTTTAACAGTCTTCTTAATGACTTAAAGTTGTTAGGTAGAGTGTATGACAATGAGGAAGTCTTGGGCAAATTTATGGACTGTCTTCCTGATTTTTGGGAAAATATTTGTACTTGTATAAAGACAACCAAGGATCTTGATCATATGCCTCTCACTTCTCTTTATGGAACTCTTTTCAACTATGAGCAGACTAAGCTGCAAAGGAAATCTGTCATCACAGACATAAAGAGCTCTCCTCTAGCTCTCCTAAGTGACTCTTCCAAAAAGACTAAGTGTTTTCCAAAAATCACCTACCCATCTGACTCTGACCATGATAGTCAAGAAGATCCCAATGATCATTCGGAGGCATATCTTAGTGATGCTAAGGATGAATGTGAGGAAACTTCAGTTGATAAATTATCTGATGAAATGGCCATGTTGGATGGGTATTCTAAATCTAAATCTCACCACCTCTCTGGAAAATCTATGTCTGGTAGAAAATCATCATTTTCTCTCTCCAAACACTCTTCTTTGGACAAATCTAATGAGGAATGTTTTAACTGTGGTAAAAGGGGTCATTTTGCCTCTGAGTGCAGAAGTAATCTTCTTGAAGGACCCAAAACTTCTTCCTCAGGCCGATTTTCCTCAAAATCGGAAAGATCCAAACATGATTCCACCAATCTCTCCTCTTCTGCACATTCTGACCGGGCTGAAAGATACAAGGAAAAATACAAGAGAGAAAAAGAAAGAAATGAAAGACTTGTCAGAAAAGCAAAGGGCCTGCCTGCTAAAACTCATGATTTGGCAGATGAACCCACATCTGAAAGCGAGAATGACATCGCAAATGTCTGTTTCATGGCCAAGATAAATGACATGGATGATTCAGAAGGTCACATCTCCTCAACTGCTCTTGTATCAGCTAAGTGCCTATCCTCCTCATCACAGGTACATCCATTTCTATCTCTTTCTGATAATGAAAAGGTTGAAGCATTTGATTCTTTAACCATTGATCTTTTTGATGCTAAAACTGCTAAGCAAAAGGCAAATGCTCAAATAAAATCTCTTTCCTCTCAACTGCTATTTTGTCACTCTCATCTGGAAAACTTTGAAAAAGTTAAGGCTGAGCTTGAAGATCTAAAATCCATCAACTTTATTCTTGCCAAGGAGAAAAACAAAATATTCAAACGTTTTCAAAAGGAACAAGAAATCGTGAGAAAATGGACCAGTTCTTCCAAAAACCTGGAAAAGATTTTTCAAGATCAGATTTCCTGTAATAACAAAACTGGTCTAGGCTTTGGAAAAATGGAAACTGATAAATTTTCAAAATCTCATGCTTCCACCTCATGTGCTACTTCTTGTGAAACTTTCAATTCCAATTCTATTGGGTCTATGTCCATGAATTCTGCAGATTCATCTGAAGATTTAAAATTTGGAATGTTTTTAAAGGCAAAAGATCATATTTCCTTTACAAAGGAAAAGGCTCAAGATTCCAATGATTCTTCCACACCTATCCGTGAATTTCAAAAATTCTTGACTTTAGATGATGCATCCTCCTCTTCCAACTCAAGCAATACATTTTCTAACTCTGAAAAAGGAAAGTCTCTGGGTGCCGATTCTTTATTAAAAAGAAATCCTCCAATTTTTTCTAAAAATACCTATGTGACTTCCCCTACCGATTTTCTTCCCCGATCTGTGAGTCTCAAAATGTCCAATTCAAAAGAAAAGATTTCTGTCCTCCCAAATTTTGAAAAAGGAATTATAGGTGCTGCACCCCAATTCTTTGTTACCTCTTCAAAATCTTTGAGCAAAAATAAGGAAAAATATCAAAGTTCTAAAAAGGCATTTCTTTATAGAAAATGCTATATCTGTGGTGATGTTTCTCATTTTTCCAAATACTGTCCGAAAGAAAGAATTGATCTGAGTGACATAAATTCTTTTCCCTCATCATCTAACCCAAAAGGACCCACCACCAAATGGGTACCTAGGAAATAAATTTTGTGTGATTGCAGATTTTGAGCTGGACAGATGGATCTATGTGGACAAGTGTGAAAGTTGACAAAACCTTAGAATTCTTTACTCTCATGACATCATCACCTATTATCTCCTAACCATGAAAACCCACCGAAATCCCAAACCATGCAAACACCACCTCTTCTTTTCTATATTTTTCTTCCACCAATCCTAAATACAACCCACAATCACCCTTCTCTTTGCCGCCAACTATCCCTCTGCCGATCCATCTTCTTCTCTCTTCTACCAACGATTAACCTTACCTCCATTTTCTTTTTTCTATCATCCACCACCTTTTTGTCCATCATCATAGTAAACTACTTCGTGACATCACCAAAGCCACCACCAAATCAAAGAGCATCTCCACCGAAAATCTCTCTCTCTCTCTCCTTCCCACTGAACCTCTGATCCCACTCCATCATCACCCCTAACACAAAATATTCCACCACCTTTACCTCCTGCAACCAAATGGACCAAAGATCACCCCATAGATCAAACCATCGGTGATCAACAAGCAGGTGTCCAAACATATAGAGGAGTTGGAAATATTTGTCTCTATGTGAATTTTCTCTCTCTTTTATAAACCCAAGAAGATTGATGAAGCTCTTGCAGATCCCTGTTGGATCACTGCCATGCAAGAAGAGCTTTCTCAATTTGAGAGAAACAAAGTTTGGAGACTGATTCCCAGACCCCGAAAGAAGACAATCATTGGAACCAAATGGATCTTCAGAAATAAAATGGATGAAGAAGGCACAGTTATCAGAAACAAGGCCAAACCGGTTGCTCAATGATACCGACAGGAAGAAGGCATTGATTATGATGAAACTTTTGCCCCTGTTGCAAGACTTGAAGCAATAAGAATCTTTCTGGCTCATGCTGCCTACCGAAATTTCAGAGTTCTTCAAATGGATGTCAAAAGTACCTTCCTCAATGGGGAACTTGCAGAGGAAGTCTATGTGAAACAACCTCTTGCCTTTGAAAACCCAGCTCATCCAGACTATGTGTACAGAACTAGACAAAGCTCTTTATGGTCTCAAGCAAGCTCCACGTGCTTGGTATGACACTCTTGCCAACTTTCTCTTAAAGAATGGATTTTCCAGAGGTAAAATTCACAACACTCTATTCATCAAGGAAACCTCAGGTAATCTTATTCTTGTCCAAATCTATGTTGATGACATCATCTTGATGACGTCATCACCATGATCTCATCTCACCAATCTACCTCTCACCAGAACCAACTTTCTATGTGTCATCTCCTCATCCCATTCTTTCTTCCATCATATTTCACTCTTTGACAGCAACCCAACTCTCCTTTTTCTCAAAACCACATACTTCAAACTCTTCCACAGATACCATCCCAAATCCTTCTACTCAAAAAATCCTCAAACTCAATCTTTGTGGGTCATCAAAAAAAAAAATTGGGAAGATGAAATTCCAATCTTTTCTTCACCTTGAAGATTTTCTCCATGATGTCGTAGCAGATTTTATCCAAACTCTTCTGAAGATGCCAGAAGATTTCCTCCAACCTCTTCAAGAAATTCCACCGACTTTCAAAATTTCGGTGAAAATGATAATTTTTCGAAAAAAAAAAATTCTACCGATTTTCCTACCGAAATTAGCCAATTTTCGGTGGGATCTCCTTAGTTTTCGGTGGGGAAGCAAAAAAAAATCAAAAAAAAAAATTACCATACCACCGACCACACCACCGAATTTTCGGTGGTTGGCCCCCAAATTCGGTGGTTATGAGCACACACAAAAAAAAATCGGTGTTTCCAATTGTTTGTGGTGTTTCTTCTCCGTCGTACGCTGAGAGGGAGAAACCATCTGAGGGGGAGCAATATCAGCGTCCAACTCGATCAACACCAACCCTCTGTACTCGTTTTCAGCGTCCAACTCGGAAAAATGAGGAAATCGGGCGGACCGGTCAAGGGGGAGCACATCAGTCCGGGCGGATCTAACTGAGGGGGAGAAACACAAAACCGATTGATCTACTGAGGGGGAGCAAAACAAAGACAAAGGATGATGATGCTGAACAGGAAGTGCTGAAGATGCCAAGAGAAAGAGAAAATGCAAGAGATTGGCAAAAGCATCATGAGGCTGATTCACTCAAACTCAACCATCCTCAAAGATTGTCACTTTAATGGATGTGTCTCCTATCAAAACCCACAGACTCACTTGGCTGAAATCTTTTGAAGTAAGTGGATGACTTGAAGATTTGGAACATTGAAGAAAAGCAAAAGTGCCTGAAAGATAAAGTTCTCCAACACATCAACAGGCTGCTAATCAAAATGAAGAATCCTCAAGCCAGATACAAGTTTCAACTCGCCCCTCCAAAGATGTAAGTAATATTCATTATGTTCATATTGTTTATACTTATTTCCTTTTTCTTTCACTTATTTGTACAGCTATACATTTTTTTTTCTTACATGTAAATATCATACACACACAAATCCATAAAAGACAAAATAGATCAAAAAAAAATGGTCTATGTGAAAAGAACCCAAAAAGAGTAAACAGGGTCAAAATGCAATTTTATTCAGATACTCTTCAATATTCTAAGTATGGAGCTCAAATTCAAATAAGGGGAGATTGTTGGGTCACCAAAGATTTGAAATTGACTCACCAATGTTTTCCCTAATTATCCTACTTAGAATATTTTAGTTTGGTTCTTCATATGACTTGTACAATATAGCAAATGTTCGGTGAAGTCGAAGATCAACCGAAACCAAGCTTGAAGACTCTTTACTTGTGGAAAATAGAAGACTCTTCTCAACAAACAAACAAGTCATTATTCACCGAAGTTGTCCTCAAAATTCGGTGAACAACATGTCCACCGATTTTGTTCTCACAAATCGGTGGTCAACATCTCCACCGATAATGCTTGCATTATTCGGTGGACATCTTCCACCGATGTGGTCTTCAGGAATCGGTGGAACTCATCCCACTGATGAGGATACTTAAATCGGTGGGATCTTTGTGAAATTGGTTTTCTTGCAGATGTTTTCAAAGAACAATGACAATTGTATCGGTGAAACATCATCGGTATGATTGTCTTGGAATCCACATCAAGAAGATCATTTACTCATGGGACAATATCCGTTGGAAGATAAAAGTGACCTTTTTTCTTTTATCCATCTTCAGTAAAAGTCCTTTCAGCATGGGTTCTATACCTATTACCAAGAAAAAGGTGATGGGATCATTCCAGCTTTTTAGAAGTCAACTTCTTCCAGCCAATCTCCTGATGACAAGTGTCCCAAGCATTTAATGCTCAGTACACTCATCCTCACTATAAAAGGAAGACCTCTCCATGCAGAAGATATAACTTACATCTTGAGATACTTGAAGATTACTGTGTGCTCTAAGATTCTACTTGAACTGGAAGATTTCTCTCAGTCCAAGAAATCTCCATATTGCTAAAAACTTCATAGCTTTGTTCTAAGTGTTCTTAGTTATTTTGTTTAGTATACTTTGTGAAAGATTGTTAGAATAGTTTATTTGTTCCTTTCCGCAACAGTCTTAAGTTTCTATGTGTAATTCCTGTTGAAAGATTTTCAATAATAGAATTAAAATTGTGAAAATTTTGAGTATTGTATTCAACCCCCCCTTCTACAATACTTGTTATAGCCATATGGGACTAACAAGTGGTATCAGAGCAGGAAGTTTAATTCATAAACTTGATCTGCAATGGCTACTTCTTCTTCCAAAAATGAAGCTTTTTCTCAAAACCCCTTTTCTGAAAATGGCTCTATAGCCAAACCTCCCAAGTTTAATTCCAACAACTTTTCTTTGTGGAAAAGCCGGATGATGCTTTTCATGGAAGGAATGGATAGTAGATATCCAACTATTCTCAATGAGGGACCCATAGTCCCTAAAGTTTGGTCTCGCTATGAAACCAAGAAATCCGGTAAGGAAGTTGTTGGCAAAGATGATTCTGATGATTCCTCTGATGAAGAAAAATCTGCTGTTAATGGTCGTTACATTCTTAAAAATCCTAAGAAATATACTGATGAGGAAAAACGTCTTGTGTCTCTTGATTCTAAAGTTAGAACTATCATTGCTCTCTCTTTCTCTTCCTGATGAAGTGTACCACTCTCTGGTAAATCTCTCTACTGCCAAAGAAATGTGGTACACTCTATGTGTTTTGTACGAAGGTACAAATGAAGTTAAAAAGAGCAGAAAGATTGCTCTTGTTAGAAAATTTGAACTCTTTTCTTATGAGAGAGGAGAATCTCTCTCCAACTACTATAATCGCTTTAACAGTCTTCTTAATGACTTAAAGCTGTTAGGTAGAGTGTATGACAATGAGGAAGTCTTGGGCAAATTTATGGACTGTCTTCCTGATTTTTGGGAAAATATTTGTACTTGTATAAAGACAACCAAGGATCTTGATCATATGCCTCTCACTTCTCTTTATGGAACTCTTTTCAACTATGAGCAGACTAAGCTGCAAAGGAAATCTGTCATCACAGACATAAAGAGCTCTCCTCTAGCTCTCCTAAGTGACTCTTCCAAAAAGACTAAGTGTTTTCCAAAAATCACCTACCCATCTGACTCTGACCATGATAGTCAAGAAGATCCCAATGATCATTCGGAGGCATATCTTAGTGATGCTAAGGATGAATGTGAGGAAACTTCAGTTGATAAATTATCTGATGAAATGGCCATGTTGGATGGGTATTCTAAATCTAAATCTCACCACCTCTCTGGAAAATCTAAGTCTGGTAGAAAATCATCATTTTCTCTCTCCAAACACTCTTCTTTGGACAAATCTAATGAGGAATGTTTTAACTGTGGTAAAAGGGGTCATTTTGCCTCTGAGTGCAGAAGTAATCTTCTTGAAGGACCCAAAACTTCTTCCTCAGGCCGATTTTCCTCAAAATCGGAAAGATCCAAACATGATTCCACCAATCTCTCCTCTTCTGCACATTCTGACCGGGCTGAAAGATACAAGGAAAAATACAAGAGAGAAAAAGAAAGAAATGAAAGACTTGTCAGAAAAGCAAAGGGTCTGCCTGCTAAAACTCATGATTTGGCAGATGAACCCACATCTGAAAGCGAGAATGACATCGCAAATGTCTGTTTCATGGCCAAGATAAATGACATGGATGATTCAGAAGGTCACATCTCCTCAACTGCTCTTGTATCAGCTAAGTGCCTATCCTCCTCATCACAGGTACATCCATTTCTATCTCTTTCTGATAATGAAAAGGTTGAAGCATTTGATTCTTTAACCATTGATCTTTTTGATGCTAAAACTGCTAAGCAAAAGGCAAATGCTCAAATAAAATCTCTTTCCTCTCAACTGCTATTTTGTCACTCTCATCTGGAAAACTTTGAAAAAGTTAAGGCTGAGCTTGAAGATCTAAAATCCATCAACTTTATTCTTGCCAAGGAGAAAAACAAAATATTCAAACGTTTTCAAAAGGAACAAGAAATCGTGAGAAAATGGACCAGTTCTTCCAAAAACCTGGAAAAGATTTTTCAAGATCAGATTTCCTGTAATAACAAAACTGGTCTAGGCTTTGGAAAAATGGAAACTGATAAATTTTCAAAATCTCATGCTTCCACCTCATGTGCTACTTCTTGTGAAACTTTCAATTCCAATTCTATTGGGTCTATGTCCATGAATTCTGCAGATTCATCTGAAGATTTAAAATTTAGAATGTTTTTAAAGGCAAAAGATCATATTTCCTTTCCAAAGGAAAAGGCTCAAGATTCCAATGATTCTTCCACACCTATCCGTGAATTTCAAAAATTCTTGACTTTAGATGATGCATCCTCCTCTTCCAACTCAAGCAATACATTTTCTAACTCTGAAAAAGGAAAGTCTCTGGGTGCCGATTCTTTATTAAAAAGAAATCCTCCAATTTTTTCTAAAAATACCTATGTGACTTCCCCTACCGATTTTCTTCCCCGATCTGTGAGTCTCAAAATGTCCAATTCAAAAGAAAAGATTTCTGTCCTCCCAAATTTTGAAAAAGGAATTATAGGTGCTGCACCCCAATTCTTTGTTACCTCTTCAAAATCTTTGAGCAAAAATAAGGAAAAATATCAAAGTTCTAAAAAGGCATTTCTTTATAGAAAATGCTATATCTGTGGTGATGTTTCTCATTTTTCCAAATACTGTCCGAAAGAAAGAATTGATCTGAGTGACATAAATTCTTTTCCCTCATCATCTAACCCAAAAGGACCCACCACCAAATGGGTACCTAGGAAATAAATTTTGTGTGATTGCAGATTTTGAGCTGGACAGATGGATCTATGTGGACAAGTGTGAAAGTTGACAAAACCTTAGAATTCTTTACTCTCATGACATCATCACCTATTATCTCCTAACCATGAAAACCCACCGAAATCCCAAACCATGCAAACACCACCTCTTCTTTTCTATATTTTTCTTCCACCAATCCTAAATACAACCCACAATCACCCTTCTCTTTGCCTCCAACTATCCCTCTGCCGATCCATCTTCTTCTCTCTTCTACCAACGATTAACCTTACCTCCATTTTCTTTTTTCTATCATCCACCACCTTTTTGTCCATCATCATAGTAAACTACTTCGTGACATCACCAAAGCCACCACCAAATCAAAGAGCATCTCCATCGAAAATCTCTCTCTCTCTCTCTCCTTCCCACTGAACCTTTGATCCCACTCCATCATCACCCCTAACACAAAATATTCCACCACATTTACCTCCTGCAACCAAATGGACCAAAGATCACCCCATAGATCAAATCATCGGTGATCAACAAGCAGGTGTCCAAACATATAGAGGAGTTGGAAATATTTGTCTCTATGTGAATTTTCTCTCTCTTTTATAAACCCAAGAAGATTGATGAAGCTCTTGCAGATCCCTGTTGGATCACTGCCATGCAAGAAGAGCTTTCTCAATTTGAGAGAAACAAAGTTTGGAGACTGATTCCCAGACCCCGAAAGAAGACAATCATTGGAACCAAATGGATCTTCAGAAATAAAATGGATGAAGAAGGCACAGTTATCAGAAACAAGGCCAAACCGGTTGCTCAAGGATACCGACAGGAAGAAGGCATTGATTATGATGAAACTTTTGCCCCTGTTGCAAGACTTGAAGCAATAAGAATCTTTCTGGCTCATGCTGCCTACCGAAATTTCAGAGTTCTTCAAATGGATGTCAAAAGTACCTTCCTCAATGGGGGAACTTGCAGAGGAAGTCTATGTGAAACAACCTCTTGCCTGTGAAAACCCAGCTCATCCAGACTATGTGTACAGAACTAGACAAAGCTCTTTATGGTCTCAAGCAAGCTCCACGTGCTTGGTATGACACTCTTGCCAACTTTCTCTTAAAGAATGGATTTTCCAGAGGTAAAATTCACAACACTCTATTCATCAAGGAAACCTCAGGTAATCTTATTCTTGTCCAAATCTATGTTGATGACATCATCTTGATGACGTCATCACCATGATCTCATCTCACCAATCTACCTCTCACCAGAACCAACTTTCTATGTGTCATCTCCTCATCCCATTCTTTCTTCCATCATATTTCACTCTTGGACAGCAACCCAACTCTCCTTTTTCTCAAAACCCACATACTTCAAACTCTTCCACAGATACCATCCCAAATCCTTCTACTCAAAAAATCCTCAAACTCAATCTTTGTGGGTCATCAAAAAAAAAATTTGGGAAGATGAAATTCCAATCTTTTCTTCACCTTGAAGATTTTCTCCATGATGTCGTAGCAGATTTTATCCAAACTCTTCTGAAGATGCCAGAAGATTTCCTCCAACCTCTTCAAGAAATTCCACCGACTTTCAAAATTTCGGTGAAAATGATAATTTTTCGAAAAAAAAAAATTCTACCGATTTTCCTACCGAAATTAGCCAATTTTCGGTGGGATCTCCTTAGTTTTCGGTGGGGAAGCAAAAAAAAATTACCATACCACCGACCACACCACCGAATTTTCGGTGGTTGGCCCCCAAATTCGGTGGTTATGAGCACACACAAAAAAAAATCGGTGTTTCCAATTGTTTGTGGTGTTTCTTCTCCGTCGTACGCTGAGAGGGAGAAACCATCTGAGGGGGAGCAATATCAGCGTCCAACTCGATCAACACCAACCCTCTGTACTCGTTTTCAGCGTCCAACTCGGAAAAATGAGGAAATCGGGCGGACCGGTCAAGGGGGAGCACATCAGTCCGGGCGGATCTAACTAAGGGGGAGAAACACAAAACCGATTGATCTACTGAGGGGGAGCAAAACAAAGACAAAGGATGATGATGCTGAACAGGAAGTGCTGAAGATGCCAAGAGAAAGAGAAAATGCAAGAGATTGGCAAAAGCATCATGAGGCTGATTCACTCAAACTCAACCCTCCTCAAAGATTGTCACTTTAATGGATGTGTCTCCTATCAAAACCCACAGACTCACTTGGCTGAAATCTTTTGAAGTAAGTGGATGACTTGAAGATTTGGAACATTGAAGAAAAGCAAAAGTGCCTGAAAGATAAAGTTCTCCAACACATCAACAGGCTGCTAATCAAAATGAAGAATCCTCAAGCCAGATACAAGTTTCAACTCGCCCCTCCAAAGATGTAAGTAATATTCATTATGTTCATATTTTTTATACTTCTTTCCTTTTTCTTTCACTTATTTGTACATCTATACATTTTTTTTCTTACATGTAAATATCATACACACACAAATCCATAAAAGACAAAATAGATCAAAAAAAATGGTCTATGTGAAAAGAACCCAAAAATAGTAAAAAGGGTCAAAATGCAATTTTATTCAGATACTCTTCAATATTCTAAGTATGGAGCTCAAATTCAAATAGGGGGAGATTGTTGGGTCACCAAAGATTTGAAATTGACTCACCAATGTTTTCCCTAATTATCCTACTTAGAATATTTTAGTTTGGTTCTTCATATGACTTGTACAATATAGCAATTGTTCGGTGAAGTCGAAGATCAACCGAAACCAAGCTTGAAGACTCTCTACTTGTGGAAAATAGAAGACTCTTCTCAACAAACAAACAAGTCATTATTCACCGAAGTTGTCCTCAAAATTCGGTGAACAACATGTCCACCGATTTTGTTCTCACAAATCGGTGGTCAACATCTCCACCGATAATGCTTGCATTATTCGGTGGACATCTTCCACCGATGTGGTCTTCAGGAATCGGTGGAACTCATCCCACTGATGAGGATACTTAAATCGGTGGGATCTTTGTGAAATTGGTTTTCTTGCAGATGTTTTCAAAGACCAATGACAATTGTAACGGTGAAACATCATCGGTATGATTGTCTTGGAATCCACATCAAGAAGATCATTTACTCATGGACAATATCCGTTGGAAGATAAAAGTGACCTTTTGTCTTTTATCCATCTTCAGTAAAAGTCCTTTCAGCATGGGTTCTATACCTATTACCAAGAAAAAGGTGATGGGATCATTCCAGCTTTTTAGAAGTCAACTTCTTCCAGCCAATCTCCTAATGACAAGTGTCCCAAGCATTTAATGCTCAGTACACTCATCCTCACTATAAAAGGAAGACCTCTCCATGCAGAAGATATAACTTACATCTTGAGATACTTGAAGATTACTGTGTGCTCTAAGATTCTACGTGAACTGGAAGATTTCTCTCAGTCCACGAAATCTCCATATTGCTAAAAACTTCATAGCTTTGTTCTAAGTGTTCTTAGTTATTTTGTTTAGTATACTTTGTGAAAGATTGTTAGAATAGTTTATCTGTTCTTTTCCGCAACAGTCTTAAGTTTCTATGTGTAATTCTTGTTGAAAGATTTTCAATAATAGAATTAAAATTGTGAAAATTTTGAGTATTGTATTCAACCCCCCCTTCTACAATACTTGTTATAGCCATCTGGGACTAACAAGTGGTATCAGAGCAGGAAGTTTAATTCATAAACTTGATCTGCAATGGTTGCTTCTTCTTCCAAAAATGAAGCTTTTTCTCAAAACACCTTTTCTGAAAACGGCTCTATAGCCAAACCTCCCAAGTTTAATTCCAACAACTTTTCTTTGTGGAAAAGCCGGATGATGCTTTTCATGGAAGGAATGGATAGTAGATATCCAACTATTCTCAATGAGGGACCCATAGTCCCTAAAGTTTGGTCTCGCTATGAAACCAAGAAATCCGGTAAGGAAGTTGTTGGCAAAGATGATTCTGATGATTCCTCTGATGAAGAAAAATCTGTTGTTAATGGTCGTTACATTCTTAAAAATCCTAAGAAATATACTGATGAGGAAAAACGTCTTGTGTCTCTTGATTCTAAAGTTAGAACTATCATTGCTCTCTCTCTCTATCTTCCTGATGAAGTGTACCACTCTCTGGTAAATCTCTCTACTGCCAAAGAAATGTGGTACACTCTATGTGTTTTGTACGAAGGTACAAATGAAGTTAAAAAGAGCAGAAAGATTGCTCTTGTTAGAAAATTTGAACTCTTTTCTTATGAGAGAGGAGAATCTCTCTCCAACTACTATAATCGCTTTAACAGTCTTCTTAATGACTTAAAGCTGTTAGGTAGAGTGTATGACAATGAGGAAGTCTTGTGCAAATTTATGGACTGTCTTCCTGATTTTTGGGAAAATATCTGTACCTGTATAAAGACAACCAAGGATCTTGATCATATGCCTCTCACTTCTCTTTATGGAACTCTTTTCAACTATGAGCAGACTAAGCTGCAAAGGAAATCTGTCATCACAGACATAAAGAGCTCTCCTCTAGCTCTCCTAAGTGACTCTTCCAAAAAGACTAAGTGTTTTCCAAAAATCACCTACCCATCTGACTCTGACTATGATAGTCAAGAAGATCCCAATGATCATTCGGAGGAATATCTTAGTGATGCTAAGGATGAATGTGAGGAAACTTCAGTTGATAAATTATCTGATGAAATGGCCATGTTGGATGGGTATTCTAAATCTAAATCTCACCACCTCTCTGGAAAATCTAAGTCTGGTAGAAAATCATCATTTTCTCTCTCCAAACACTCTTCTTTGGACAAATCTAATGAGGAATGTTTTAACTGTGGTAAAAGGGGTCATTTTGCCTCTGAGTGCAGAAGTAATCTTCTTGAAGGACCCAAAACTTCTTCCTCGAGACGATTTTCCTCAAAATCGGAAAGATCCAAACATGATTCCACCAATCTCTCCTCTTCTGCACATTCTGACCGGGCTGAAAGATACAAGGAGAAATACAAGAGAGAAAAAGAAAGAAATGAAAGACTTGTCAGAAAAGCAAAGGGCCTGCCTGCTAAAACTCATGATTTGGCAGATGAACCCACATCTGAAAGCGAGAATGACATCGCAAATGTCTGTTTCATGGCCAAGATAAATGACATGGATGATTCAGAAGGTCACATCTCCTCAACTGCTCTTGTATCAGCTAAGTGCCTATCCTCCTCATCACAGGTACATCCATTTCTATTTCTTTCTGATAATGAAAAGGTTGAAGCATTTTATTCTTTAACCATTGATCTTTTTGATGCTAAAACTGCTAAGCAAAAGGCAAATGCTCAAATAAAATTTCTTTCCTCTCAACTGCTATTTTGTCACTCTCATCTGGAAAACTTTGAAAAAGTTAAGGCTGAGCTTGAAGATCTAAAATCCATCAACTTTATTCTTGCCAAGGAGAAAAACAAAATATTCAAACGTTTTCAAAAGGAACAAGAAATCATGAGAAAATGGACCAGTTCTTCCAAAAACCTGGAAAAGATTTTTCAAGATCAGATTTCCTGTAATAACAAAACTGGTCTAGGCTTTGGAAAATGGAAACTGATAAATTTTCAAAATCTCATGCTTCCACCTCATGTGCTACTTCTTGTGAAACTTTCAATTCCAATTCTATTGGGTCTATGTCCATGAATTCTGCAGATTCATCTGAAGATTTAAAATTTGGAATGTTTTTAAAGGCAAAAGATCATATTTCCTTTCCAAAGGAAAAGGCTCAAGATTCCAATGATTCTTCCACACCTATCCGTGAATTTCAAAAATTCTTGACTTTAGATGATGCATCCTCCTCTTCCAACTCAAGCAATACATTTTCTAACTCTGAAAAAGGAAAGTCTCTGGGTGCCGATTCTTTATTAAAAAGAAATCCTCCAATTTTTTCTAAAAATACCTATGTGACTTCCCCTACCGATTTTCTTCCCCGATCTGTGAGTCTCAAAATGTCCAATTCAAAAGAAAAGATTTCTGTCCTCCCAAATTTTGAAAAAGGAATTATAGGTGCTGCACCCCAATTCTTTGTTACCTCTTCAAAATCTTTGAGCAAAAATAAGGAAAAATATCAAAGTTCTAAAAAGGCATTTCTTTATAGAAAATGCTATATCTGTGGTGATGTTTCTCATTTTGCCAAATACTGTCCGAAAGAAAGAATTGATCTGAGTGACATAAATTCTTTTCCCTCATCATCTAACCCAAAAGGACCCACCACCAAATGGGTACCTAGGAAATAAATTTTGTGTGATTGCAGATTTTGAGCTGGACAGATGGATCTATGTGGACAAGTGTGAAAGTTGACAAAACCTTAGAATTCTTTACTCTCATGACATCATCACCTATTATCTCCTAACCATGAAAACCCACCGAAATCCCAAACCATGCAAACACCACCTCTTCTTTTCTATATTTTTCTTCCACCAATCCTAAATACAACCCACAATCACCCTTCTCTTTGCCGCCGACTATCCCTCTGCCGATCCATCTTCTTCTCTCTTCTACCAACGATTAACCTTACCTCCATTTTCTTTTTTCTATCATCCACCACCTTTTTGTCCATCATCATAGTAAACTACTTCGTGACATCACCAAAGCCACCACCAAATCAAAGAGCATCTCCACCGAAAATCTCTCTCTCTCTCTCCTTCCCACTGAACCTCTGATCCCACTCCATCATCACCCCTAACACAAAATATTCCACCACCTTTACCTCCTGCAACCAAATGGACCAAAGATCACCCCATAGATCAAACCATCGGTGATCAACAAGCAGGTGTCCAAACATATAGAGGAGTTGGAAATATTTGTCTCTATGTGAATTTTCTCTCTCTTTTATAAACCCAAGATGATTATTGAAGCTCTTGCAGATCCCTGTTGGATCACTGCCATGCAAGAAGAGCTTTCTCAATTTGAGAGAAACAAAGTTTGGAGACTGGTTCCCAGACCCCGAAAGAAGACAATCATTGGAACCAAATGGATCTTCAGAAATAAAATGGATGAAGAAGGCACAGTTATCAGAAACAAGGCCAAACCGGTTGCTCAAGGATACTGACAGGAAGAAGGCATTGATTATGATGAAACTTTTGCCCCTGTTGCAAGATTTGAAGCAATAAGAATCTTTCTGGCTCATGTTGCCTACCGAAATTTCAGAGTTCTTCAAATGGATGTCAAAAGTACCTTCCTCAATGGGGAACTTGCAGAGGAAGTCTATGTGAAACAACCTCCTGCCTTTGAAAACCCAGCTCATCCAGACTATGTGTACAGAACTAGACAAAGCTCTTTATGGTCTCAAGCAAGCTCCACGTGCTTGGTATGACACTCTTGCCAACTTTCTCTTAAAGAATGGATTTTCCAGAGGTAAAATTGACAACACTCTATTCATCAAGGAAACCTCAGGTAATCTTATTCTTGTCCAAATCTATGTTGATGACATCATCTTGATGACGTCATCACCATGATCTCATCTCACCAATCTACCTCTCACCAGAACCAACTTTCTATGTGTCATCTCCTCATCCCATTCTTTCTTCCATCGTATTTCACTCTTGGACAGCAACCCAACTCTCCTTTTTCTCAAAACCCACATACTTCAAACTCTTCCACATATACCATCCCAAATCCTTCTACTCAAAAAATCCTCAAACTCAATCTTTGTGGGTTATCAAAAAAAAAATTGGAAGATGAAATTCCAATCTTTTCTTCACCTTAAAGATTTTCTCCATGATGTCGTAGCAGATTTTATCCAAACTCTTCTGAAGATGCCAGAAGATTTCCTCCAACCTCTTCAAGAAATTCCACCGACTTTCAAATTTTCGGTGAAAATGATAATTTTTCGAAAAAAAAAATCTACCGATTTTCCTACCGAAATTAGCCAATTTTCGGTGGGATCTCCTTAGTTTTCGGTGGGGAAGCAAAAAAAAATCAAAAAAAAAAAATTTGCCATACCACCGACCACACCACCAAAATTTCGGTGGTTGGCCCCCAAATTCGGTGGTTATGAGCACACACAAAAAAAATAAAAAAAATCGGTGTTTCCAATTGTTTGTGGTGTTTCTTCTCCGTCGTACGCTGAGGGGGAGAAACCATCTGAGGGGGAGCAATATCAGCGTCCAACTCGATCAACACCAACCCTCTGTACTCGTTTTCAGCGTCCAACTCGGAAAAATGAGGAAATCGGGCGGACCGGTCAAGGGGGAGCACATCAGTCCGGGCGGATCTAACTGAGGGGGAGAAACACAAAACCGACTGATCTACTGAGGGAGAGCAAAACAAAGACAAAGGATGATGATGCTGAACAGGAAGTGTTGAAGATGCCAAGAGAAAGAGAAAATGCAAGAGATTGGCAAAAGCATCCTGAGGCTGATTCACTCAAACTCAACCCTCCTCAAAGATTGTCACTTTAATGGATGTGTCTCCTATCAAAACCCACAGACTCACTTGGCTGAAATCTTTTGTAGTAAGTGGATGACTTGAAGATTTGGAACATTGAAGAAAAGCAAAAGTGCCTGAAAGATAAAGTTCTCCAACACATCAACAGGCTGCTAATCAAAATGAAGAATCCTCAAGCCAGATACAAGTTTCAACTCGCCCCTCCAAAGATGCAAGTAATATTCATTCTGTTCATATTGTTTATACTTCTTTCCTTTTTCTTTCACTTATTTGTACAGCTATACATTTTTTTTCTTACATGTAAATATCATACACACACAAATCCATAAAAGACAAAATAGATCAAAAAAAATGGTCTATGTGAAAAGAACCCAAAAAGGGGTCAAAATGCAATTTTATTCAGATACTCTTCAATATTCTAAGTATGGAGTTCAAATTCAAATAGGGGGAGATTGTTGGGTCACCAAAGATTTGAAATTGACTCACCAATGTTTTCCCTAATTATCCTACTTAGAATATTTTAGTTTGGTTCTTCATATGACTTGTACAATATAGCAATTGTTCGGTGAAGTCGAAGATCAACCGAAACCAAGCTTGAAGACTCTCTACTTTTGGAAAATAGAAGACTCTTCTCAACAAACAAACAAGTCATTATTCACCGAAGTTGTCCTCAAAATTCGGTGAACAACATGTCCACCGATTTTGTTCTCACAAATCGGTGGTCAACATCTCCACCGATAATGCTTGCATTATTCGGTGGACATCTTCCACCGATGTGGTCTTTAGGAATCGGTGGAACTCATCCCACTGATGAGGATACTTAAATCGGTGGGATCTTTGTGAAATTGGTTTTCTTGCAGATGTTTTCAAAGACCAATGACAATTGTATCGGTGAAACATCATCGGTATGATTGTCTTGGAATCCACATCAAGAAGATCATTTACTCATGGGACAATATCCGTTGGAAGATAAAAGTGACCTTTTGTCTTTTATCCATCTTCAGTAAAAGTCCTTTCAGCATGGGTTCTATACCTATTACCAAGAAAAAGGTGATGGGATCATTCCAGCTTTTTAGAAGTCAACTTCTTCCAGCCAATCTCCTAATGACAAGTGTCCCAAGCATTTAATGCTCAGTACACTCATCCTCACTATAAAAGGAAGACCTCTCCATGCAGAAGATATAACTTACATCTTGAGATACTTGAAGATTACTGTGTGCTCTAAGATTCTACGTGAACTGGAAGATTTCTCTCAGTCCAAGAAATCTCCATATTGCTAAAAACTTCATAGCTTTGTTCTAAGTGTTCTTAGTTATTTTGTATAGTATACTTTGTGAAAGATTGTTAGAATAGTTTATCTGTTCTTTTCCGCAACAGTCTTAAGTTTCTATGTGTAATTCTTGTTGAAAGATTTTCAATAATAGAATTAAAATTATGAAAATTTTGAGTATTGTATTCAACCCTCCCCCCCCCCCCCTTCTACAATACTTGTTATAGCCATCTGGGACTAACACACGGTATTCGTTTTCTTCGAGATTTTCTTCCACTCCCTCGAGCTCCGCCTCTAGGTCCGTTTGGTCTTGAATTCCTTCAATACTATCCGAGTAGTCCTTCAAACAAACGCAAGCTTCTACCGACTCCGGGGTTAATTTTGTCCGACGGGCCAAAATGATCCTGCCACTAAGAGAAAAAGCGGACTCCGAAGCTACGGTACTAGCTTGGACTGTTAGTATATCACGGGTCATTAATGCCAAAACCGGAAATGCTTGTTCTCTTTCTTGCCAAAATGCTAATATGTTTAATTCTTCAAAATTCTCAACTTGATTCCAAGAGAAATTAGTATTCATGTAAATTTGTAATTCATTGAGATTACTGTCATATCGGGATTTTTTACTTCATTCATTTTGCACCTCATTTATTAAAGAGGTCATTAAGTCTTTCCGGTTTTGGCGATGACCACTACTAGAAGCACCCGACGTAAATAGTGGTTGTTGGGAGGGTTGTTGGTGTGCGCCCCCATGTCGGACTTTATAAATTTCAAATAATTCTAAAAATTTGTTATTAAATGATGTTTTTCTTTTCGTTGAAAAAGTAGAATTTGTTAACGTATCTAAACCAAAAGCTTGACTTATTTCAGTAATTAAAACCTCAACACCGGTAACCTTTAGCCACGGGTTTAACGTCGCGGCACAAAGAAAAGAAAAAGGGATTTTTCTAAAATATTTTAACAATTTTGCTTTCATTGTAGCAATCATATTCGGCCAATTGTCGTCTCTCTCCTCGTACTCTCTAATTTTCATTGCTAAAATATATATTTGATTTAAAACTAGAGGGCTTGTTGGATAATAAACACCGGATAAGTAAGTTGTTGTGTTTTTAAAATTACCAAAAGATCGTATAATCCCTCAAGCACGACCCAATCCCACTAGGCATGGCAAATTGCCCCGACCCGCCCCGAAACCCGGTCCACCCGCCCCGACCGGGGCCGGGGATTCCCCGCCAAACCGGGTACCGGGGCCGGGGCCGGGGATTCCCCATTTCAGAAAACCGGGGACGGGGCCGGGATGCCCATCCCCCGACCCGCCCGGGACCCGGTATATATATATATTAAAAACAATGTATATTTTTATTAAATATATATATATATATTAAAAAAATTATATATTTTATTAGTTATTAAGGGTTTAGGGGGGTTGACCGGGGCCGGGGGAGGGTGTCACAAACCGGGGCGGGGCCGGGGGAGGGTATTACAAACCGGGGCCGGGACCGGGGATGGGGGTCCCTGCCCCATACCCGCCCCGTTGCCATGCCTAAATCCCACTCTACAATACTATTCCGTGGGTAATGAATATTATAAAATGCATGTATATAAACTCTTTGTGCACGCAAATTTTCTATCATATAATATGTCGAATTCCATCGAACGGCCAAATCATGAGCCGGTCCCAAAGCTCTAAATCCACAATCCATGCAATATTTTCTATAAGCCGCATGCATTGTTTTACCTTTATTAAAAATTCTCCGTAACATAAGTCTAAATTTATTTAGTGTGTCACTGCATTGTCCTAAACCGTATTGAATGACTAAATTAATAATGTGGGCAACACAACGTGTATGAAATATTTCACCGTCCAACATAGGGGTTAAAGCACATTTTAATTTATCCACACATGCAGTATTATTACTATCGTTATCAATTGAAATGCTAGCGATTTTATTTGAAATATTATAAAAACAAGTGTTTTTTTATAATTGAAAATTGACGTTCACCCGAATGTGGCGAACCAAACGTTTCAAACTCTATTATACGTTTGACAATTTGCCACGACTCCATCCAATGTGCCGTTATACATATATAAGAATGTGGCAATCCGTGTGGTGCGCTCCACACATCACAAGTTAAAGAAACGTTGTTAGACATTTGTTCAAACGTGTTTTTCATTTCATTTTTAGCATCTTTCCACATTTTTAATGCATCACGTCTAAGAGTTTGACGGCTTACCGGAGTGTAGCGAGGTTGTAGACATTTTTGGATCATTTTCGTCATATGCGGATTGTGGAAATGTCTGAACGGCAACCTCATTTGAATAACACATTTTTTTGTTAATTCCCGGGCCAACATGTTATCGTACGACCATATTTGACCTTGGTTGTCAAGTATGGGTTGACTTGAATCACCTCGTGCCTTGCATGAGTTATTGGTGTGCCTCTTTAAGGTCGAGTTTCCCGAGATCGCAAGGAGAGCTCCACACCTTTTGCATTGTGCCTTTCTTTTCCCGTCGGTGAGAACCACCATATTGAAATCATTCCAAACTTCGGATTTTCGTCCGTGTTCGACAATAACTTCTCTAATTTGATCGTTTGATGCACTACCGCCGGCCATTTTGATTGAAGGATGGAAAAATTGAAAGAACGAGAAGTTGCATGAAATGAACACGAGAAAGCGAGAAATCGAGAATTGTAAGTGAGAATTGCGTTTTTGTAACTTGGTATCAAACCTCATACACCCACTACCTATTTATAGTGTTTTGGAGGCAAAAAAAACGGCTAGAAACGGTCATATTACCGGTAATAAAACGGCTATATTTTTTGAATCTAAGCGGGCCGGGCCTAAACCGGGCTTTGGAACGGGCCGGGCCGGGCCGAGAAAAATCCTGAAATCAGGGCCTGACGGGCTGGGATCGGGCTTGAGTCACACGCACACACGTGATTTGGGTAACGAGGTTTTGTGTTTGGGGCCTTGGGCCTTTTTATTATTTTGTAATTGGGCCCAATAAAACTGATCTATAATAAATTCTTATTTAAGGACTAAACATATTTTTAACCTAATATATACAATAAATTTTTTTTTGGGCCCCGGGAGTGTGCCCAGCCCGCCTCTGAGGGACGACCCTGCTAAAACACCCTATGGGCCTATGGTGTGTTTTCATGTTTGTTTAAATATATTAAATCCGAAAGGGGTTTAAAGTTTTAGAAAAACTTTCTAATAACTGGAGCCAAAACTTTATTTTCCGTTGTGTTTTACGGTTACAAATATGTTTTAAAACCCTACAGGAAGGACTTGGAAGGATTTAGAATTGAATTTCATTGCAATCATGTGTTTGATTGGAAGGAAAGTTTGAATTTACAATGTTGGGAGTTCACGATGGATGGGTTTATAAATCCGTTGGAGATGATTGTTGTTTCAAGTCCAAATCCATGGATTTCAATTGTTTTCATCGCATATCTATCCGCATCTTTCATCAAATCGGCCTAATATCTCCATTCCTAAAAAAACAAACAAATGTTTACAAACAAAAAATAAAGCATATTCCAAATAGTACAAACCAAACAAGATTTATAAAAGAATGGAATTCAATTCCATTTGATATCAAATCCTTCCACATAATCCAAATCTCCAAAAAACATAAGATCAAACCAAACATGACAATACTTTTTAGTGACAATTCAACGAGTTAGACGTCACGCATCATGCAAGTCATATGTGTCTATGTGACTTGTACATGCTACTTGTTTGGCCGCATATAAGTCGTATTCTTTGAACCATGTGAACTCCATGAATCGCTTGCTGATTGTGTACACGATCTAGAAGAACATGCAACCATAACAAACGAAAAATGCCTTAAATTAATTCGACCTAGTTCTTGTTTTCTACTTCTTCCTTCAATTTTCTTGATAGACGATAGTAGAACCACAATAAATCATCGTATCAGTTATTTGCTTGTACTTAGACTCGCGTTAGCAACCATTTAAGAAATTTTGTTCTTCAAATGACAAACTTTCCTGCATTTATGAAGTGTGCTCCTAGAAGAAATTCCAATGAGCCAATTAATATTAAAGATAATGGACATTGAAGCAATAGATAACCACAAGACAAGGCTTGTTTTCCTATAAAGATTGTTAAAACTTATTTCATACAATTTCACCAGTCAAAAGTGCCATACAAATGGATCAAACAACATATCCTTGCCAACAGTGTTGATACCCCCCCCCCCCCCCCCCTTCAGTTTACACCTACAATTGATACCTTCAAATTCCCGATGAAGATAAGACTTTTACATTTCAGGGTTCGATTCAAATAAGCTTTTCGCCACAACATTCCAGGAAAAAAAGTGTGTGAAAAGGAATTCGTCTTATTAACAGGTACAAAAACAACATAAGAAACATCAACTCATTCATGTTTCAGGATTTTGTGGACTTCATCTCTCGTGGGCATGGCTGGAATTGCTCCTTTCTTGGTTACGGTTAGGGCCCCACATGCGTTTGCGAAAAGAAGCGCGTCCCTTAGTCTCTTCTCATCCTACATTTACAATCAAGATCTTTGGATTCAGAGACAGAATCAGATGTATTGATCATGCAATCTTATCAATTCGTGGGTCCCACATGGTATGCGAAAAGAAATGACAATGCAATTGCAGGTCCATTTATTCGATGAAATGAAAAAGGGAACCCCGAAGATACACAATCAGGAACGAATGGAAATGACATAATAAATGTTAAAGTCCTCTTTAGCTGACATGTGAACTCAAGATGTGATAGGTCCCATTTAATTGATGCCACAAGAAAGAAACTTTAGCTAAATGTTATTGTACCTTATAAAGATTCGTATTCATATGTGATTACAGGTCCCATTTGTTGTTATAAGCAAAAAAACCAACCACGATAGATAAAAATTGTACCTTGTAAAGATTCGTATCCAAAGCAAAGATGCTCAAAATTCCAGCAACAAATGCATCTCCAGCACCTGTAGTATCAACAGGCTTTACTTTCACACCAGGAACTCTACCCTTAAATTGCTGCACAAAATGTCACAACTTATTGTTAAATTTTCATTTTTTGTGGGACCCACGAAACACGAAAACGGTATACAAACTAATGAAACATAATGGATACTTGCCTGTGTATAATATCTGCAGCCACTTGGCCCTTCACTTACAAGCAAAAGCTTAAGATTGGGATGAAAAAGCTTATCCAACACCACTTTATCATCATAATGATCTTCGCCCCCGGTCAAAAACGTAATTTCATCCTCACTTACCTGCACATAAGTATATATATACACCTTAGTGACATATGTCTGCCCTGAGAAACTTTTAACAAAAAGTATTATTACCTTAATGACATCTGATTGATCCCATATGCTCATTATACCCTTTCGAGCCGCATCCTCTGAGGGCCATAATGGTAATCTCAAATTCACATCATAAGAGAGGATGCTTCCGGATTTCTTTGCTAACGCCATTGCAACGAGATGCGTTGATCTGCATGGCTCTTCTATCAAACTAATTGAACCATAGTGAAATATACTTGCCTGTAGAATTAAAAGTTAAAAAGAATCGTATATTAATTTATATAAAAAAAGAAAAGATAAATGAGGACCTGCTTGATAAGATTCACATCAAGTTCTGATTCATGAAGAAGCATATCAGCACTTGGATTACGGAAAAACATAAATTCCCTCTCTCCATCGGCCTTGAGAGTAACAAACGCGAGTGCTGTTCTTGCGTTTTGGTCAAATCGCATGCCAGAGTTGTTGACTTTGTTTTTCTTCAAAATGTCGGCTAACATGCGCCCAAATTCATCGTCACCCACCTAAGATAAAAACTATAAATGTTAAGTTTATGGATATTATGTGCAAATTAAAATGAATTTAGATTGAAAGTTTTGAGTTTATGGATATTATGTACCTTGCCTATGAAAGCTGACGAACCACCCAATCTTGATATACCAACGGCAACGTTGGCGGGAGCACCGCCAGGAGCTTTTTGAAAGTCGGGTGCTTCTGCAAGTGAAACTCCAGAAACTGAAGGCACAAAATCGATCAACATTTCGCCAAAGCACACAACGAGTGAATTGACTGCATCTGGGCTTCCGTTTGAATACAAGGACAAGTCTTTCGAACCATCTGAATGCATGAAAACTGCTTCAGATTATTAAAAATAGTAGCAAAATTATTGGTTAATACAATAAGGTTACAACTAGGATTGATAACTACACACACATATGCACAAATTTATTTCTAGGAAATGGGAAAAAAATCAAACAAGGGATTTACATAGTTAAGAGATTTGCCTACAGGGTTGGGTTCCGGTGGGAAGTTGAGGTTAACGTGAGCGGCGTGAGAAGTGGTTATCAACCGTTGGATGAGAAATGGACGCACATTAGAATGAGATGCACCGGGATATCATGCACCGAGATGCACCAGATCAATTCCCTTCTAAGCCACAATTCATGAGAGGGCATTTGATTAAAAGTGATCAAACGGTTCAGATCCACTTCCACCGCTTCTCACATTAACCTCAACTTCTCACACGATCCTTCACCTTCGCCTACATCCAAGATGGGTTTCTTATCATACAAAAAAAAACAGATAAGATAAGAAAACTGTTGTTTATAATGGTTTTCTAAGGAACTTGGGTTATGATCCGAATTGGGTTTCATGTCCAATTATTCCTATGTGACCCAAAGCCCGGGATCCACTAAGCATTATTCGAAAAGTACGAAAAAGATTTTGTTTCAAGAAAATGAAACAAATTTGTAAGTTTCTCCCCCACAATAACACATTACATTTGTGGGACAGAGAGAGTAGAAGTCTTTTTCCATAGAAAAAAGGAAATTTGTTTTAAAAGAACCAAGATTACACAAGTTGGTAGGCATATTGAAACTACAAACAATCTAAATCAAGAAAATGATTAATTACACACTTTAAGTTTGCACATGGTTACCATCTACTTTAATTATAGCCCTTGATTTGCCTAACCAAAAACCAACAATAAACTTCAACTCTCATCAATTATGGGGGTTTCAAAACAAATATGAATCAAAGAATCCGCCATTAAAGAAGGGATGAAGTTTCTTGAGATCCAACAGGAAAACTAGAATGTGTTTTCATTACCATCATATACTCATCATAGAAGAAAATCAAGAACAGATCTGATCCATTGATGTAAATTAAGTCCAAGAACAATCCTTGTGCTAATAGCAGGCCAAGAACAGATCAATAGAAATCAAAATCAAATAGATTAAGGTCACCCACATGATAGAAAACCCAAACAAGAACAAAACAAATTGAAAACAAGAAATTTATCAAGATTTACAATACCCACAAGCCACGTACAAGAAGAGAACCATATTATAGAACAAGCACAAAAACCATAAAAAGAACAATAAAGAAAGGTAAACTGTAACAGTATAAATACCATATACTTACTACAAATGGTGAAAGAAAAAGAAAGAGATGTTAGAAGAACCTGAAGTGGGAATATCCGCCATGTCGGTATGAATTTGGTAGACAGGAAAAATCGCAATTAACAGCTGCAAAAACCAAGTGAAAATGTGTGTAGATAAAAAAAATTATACCATTAACAGTAAAGAAATGAAGAGTTACAGATGAGGGTAATCATGATCAATGAAAATGATCTTGATTTGAAGAAGAAAAAGAGAAAAAAGTTACCAAAAATAGGTAAGTTTGGTGAAATCCTGGAGAAGGGGGTTTGAAAAGGATCAAGAAGAATCGAGTTTGCCCTTTTTTATCGATTTGAAAATGTGTCAAGATGATGATCTTGATTGACTCCGATTCTGAATTTTCTCCTCTAGATTTCAGTTCCGATACGGAGAGTACGAGCAAATATATAGTAAGCGCCTTGTTTTTTGCCTTTAATTTTACTTTACCAAAATATTTAGGTTGCAATATATATTAAAATGTAATTAGCTTGCCCTTGTTTTTTTCTTTTTGTTTTTTTGGAATTAACTTCAAAATTTTCATTTTACAATAAAATAAACTCCCGGGAAACGGTCAGGGAACGACCGGAAAACAGTCGAGGAACGGTTGGGAATGACCGGAAAACGGTCGAGGAACGGAGGCGAAAACGGCCGAGGAACAGTTGAAAAAACTCTCGGTACAGGCCTGGGTATATTGTCGGGTGATAATGTCATAGGGCACTATAGCATAGCAGGATCGCACAAAGGAGGAGAGTCTCGCTACACACCGGGCGATAGTGCTCGCGATAGTGACGTAGGGCAGCATGGCACTATACAATGCGGGGTTGAGTACTTTAAAATCCGATTTTCTAGGTTTTTCTTCATTTGGTCGTATCTTTCTCATCCCACATCCGATTTTGGTGATTCTTGAGGCTATGGGAGACCAAAGTGGTTTAAGGTTTCTTGGTGGTTCAAGAGTATTTGGTTAAGGTAATTTTATCATTCCTTATCTCTAAAAGCTAGGGTTTTCGGTATTCTTCACCTCCATCCCTTTTTCTCCCCTCTTTGTCTTAGGTTTTGTGTTCCTTGAGGAAGAGAAAATGTTTTGGGAAGCCTTGGAGCTAGGTTTGGGATATTTGCTTGTAGATTCCAAGTTTTCTTCAAAAAGAGATCAATGCTTGGTGGAATCTAGATTTAGCTTAAGGCTACGTTTGGCAAACTAGCTGATAAGCTAGCTTATGACTTATAAGCTAGCTGGTAGCTGATAAGCTAGCTGTTGACTGATAAGCTAGCTGGTAGCTGATAAGCTAGCTGATGAAAAAGTCACGTTTGGCAAAAAGTAGCTTATAAGCATTTAAATGACCAAAAAGGACATATTAAAAAAATTGTTAATAAATAATAATTAATATTAATGAGGGCATAATTGAAATATTTACAAAAAGCTACTCATAAGCTACTCCAAGTAGCTTTTCAAAAAGCTAGCTTATGGGTCATCCAAACATGTACCCAAAAATAAGTTAGCTTATAAGCTAGCTTTTTTTGCCAAACAATGCCTAAGTATAGCAAGATGAGTTCAAGTTGTTTTGTGAAAACTATGTACATGTCAAAAATGTTCATGTTGAAGTATTGATGTGTTTACTTGTTCTTTATCAAAAGTGTAGATTATTTGGCGAGTTTTGCATATTTGATACATTTGATAGATAAATCATGTGAAATGCCTATATTTGGGATTTTTTGTCATTTTGAATTTTGATAAATAAACTTGATAATGTGACTTTTGACGAGTTATCTGTTTTGAAAATGTGTCTTCTGATAAATAAAGATCGGTTATTTGTTTTGTTATGTCCAGTTCTGTCTTATTAAATGTTGAACAGTTGTTTTGTCCTGTTCTGCCTATCCCGTCTTATCCTGTTCTATCTTGTCTGCATACCAAACGCACCCAAAATTTTATATATATTCAATGTAAAAGTTCAAAATAAATAAATAAAAGAGTTTCATATTTTGAATGATTAAGTTATTGAATTATTTAAATATATTAAACTTTCCATTTTGAATTATTAAGTTATTTTTTTAAATAAATAAAGCATTGAGTTTTTAGACATTAGTTATCTACATTTTTATCCAAAAAAGCTACTTATGATTGGCTATGAAAGTATTAAAACTAAAAAATTTAAAGTAGTTTTATCGTTCCCAAACACTATACCATTCAAATCTCTCGCACCCCTACGACCTTGCTCCACTTCGCTGCCACATCATAATATGTTCTTTATCATTGCTCACCAGTCATCACCAACATTGCCCATGCCATCAATTTTCCTCTTTTTGATATGCATTTTTTGTCTTTCGATTTCCTCTATTCCAACAATTTATTTGACTACGTATATACAGATAAAAAAAGAGGGATGATCAAAAACAAAAAAAGATAAAAAAAAATAGGGAGATCAAAGGCATGGGGTATGCGGGAGGGGAAGCGATAACACTGGGTGCGTGTAGGCATGGCAACGGGGCGGGTTTTACCATCCCCGATTTCTATTAACGGTCCCCGGGGGTACAGAGAATTCTCCTATCCCCGGTTATTTTTTCGGTCAAACCCGATTAAACCCCGGTTCCCCGTCCCCGGTCTAGACCCGGCAATACTGAAAACCCTTTTACAGATTGCAAGAGAATATTCGAATTGTCCAATTTAATTCATACTTAAGCCCCTTCTAATCCTATAAGACTTGTTTAAATATAATTTCAACAAAAAATATGACACCTCGCATATAAACAGAAAACCAAAGTGTTGGTTTGTTGGATTATATTTGTGTGCATTCACACAATTGTATGCACAACTAAGCAGCAAGAGATTACTTAAAGAAAAAACTAAGCAGCAAGAGAGGACACAAGAATGGTCTAAATATCCAAGCCTACTAATTTCGAATGGGAACTAATTTGGAATTTGGAAAAGAGGGAAAGCTAAATGGGAAATAAAATAATTAATATCATTAAGAAAATTATGAACATTAATTGGATTACGTTGTTTCATTAATCTAAAGAGGGAAAGCTAAAATCGAGACTTGTGTCGTTTGGTGGTAGACTTACTTTGGTCAAAGCGGTTTTGGGCAGCTTGCCGTTGTACTTTTTCTCGTTGTTTCGGGCCCCGAGTGGAGTGATAAAAGAGTGTGAGAGGCTAAGAGCGAGATTCTTTTGGGGTGGGGGAAAGGGTGTGAGAGTGAGAAAAAATATGTGGCTTGGGTAAAGTGGGCAAAAACGATAAAATGCTTTGAGCAAGGGGGCTTAAAAATTGGGGGGCTTGAATCATATAATAAAGGGCTTTTGGGTAAATGGTGGTGGCGTTTTTTTACGGAGAAGGACTCGCTTTGGGTCCGCGTTATAAAAAGATTATATGGGGACTGTTGATCCAAACCCTCAGTGATTTGATAATGACCTCTCTTATATACTTAGTGAAAACTGTAAGTAAACAATATGTATCAGAGTTTCACTATCGTTGATAAGTACTAAGATCTTACAGTACCGCTGATAGGAACTCTCGCTCTTTAAATTAAACATTCAGCGAACACTGTTCACCATTAATGCTCTGAGTCTGTTCGGTCATTATGATGATCGCTGATAAGTTAGCTGTTTACTTATGATCCCTGAAGACATGTTTCACGTCAACAAAGGTTCTACGCTGAAGTCGAAGATCAAGCTCAAGAACCAGCGACAAGTCTCCTAATGAACTGGTGCGGATCAGCGAAGACTCAGATTTGTCCACTCAACGTGAAGTATCAAGTACAAGACTTCAGCTATCGCTGAACTTTATCATTCGCTGAATAGATAATGATAATGCTCTGAATCAACGAAAGTTGATCATGAAGTCCTTCGTACAAAGTAATTTTGTCTTAACCACCCTTGCACGACTCCGTACGAAATGTCAGAATAGAACCTCCGACTGTCTGAAATCGTACAACCACTCTGATACTACACTGTTCATCCATGCGGCTACTAAGGTTGTCAACCAAGGTCAATGACATGCAACCAACCAGCTGATGACACGTGTAAAGTGTATACTGACTTGCATTAAATGCATGCAGTATATAAAGAGATGAACCCACTTCATTTGAAGTAACTTGCTAACTCTGGACAAGTTCAATCTCTTATCTCAAGATAGGTTATTATTAGTAATTTCCTTATCTCTCTTAGTGCAAGAAACCTTAGTGTTCCAACTTGTTTAGATTTAGGTTTATCCTTAATCTTGTTTCCGCAACAAGCTGTAAATTGTTAATGATTTATCAATAAACAATTTAGAAAAGTAAAATCTGTGTGTTTGTATTCAACCCCCCCCCCTCCCCCTCTACAAACTTGTATAGGCCTTCGGGACCAACAAGTGGTATCAGAGCGGATTTGTTTAATCTCATAAACAAGATCTAATCTAAGATATTTCTCTTCCTTGCTATTATCTGAAAATGGCCACCAACACAAACACAAATTATATAGACAATGGTTCTCTTGCTAAACCCCCTAGATTTTCCAGAGATAACTTCAACTTATGGAAAAATAGGATGACACTCTTCCTAGAAGGTGTAGACCTTAATATGCCTTACTATCTCGAAAATGGTCCGTTCATCCCTGTAAGAATTGATGATGATGTTCCAGCCGCTGAGAATAGACCTGCTATTCCAGAAAGGCTGGTCCCTAAGGAAATCTTTCAATGGACCGACGAAGATAAGAAGAAAGTGGCTATAGATACAAAAGCCAGATCCATACTATCCATGGCTCTTCCTGACGAAGTCTACCATTCCGTCATGAATCTGAAAACATCAAAAGCCATGTGGGACACAATATGTGTTCAGTATGAAGGAACGTCTGAAATCCAGGACTCAAGAAAGATCAACCTGGTAAGACAATACGAAAGCTTCATTTCTGGTAAGAATGAATCTCTCTCTGAAGTTCACCAACGTTTTAATTGTTTAATTATAGATCTGAAAACTGTTGGTAAGGAATATTCTAACTTTGAAGTTCTGACAAGTTTCTAGAATGTTTACCTGAAAGCTGGGACAATTATTCTATGTGTCTCAAGCTGTCAAAGGATCTAAAATCAATGACCCTTTCAACCTTATATGGCACGTTGCTGAATCATGAGCAATCGAGCCATCTTAAGAAGAATCTTGTAAAAGATTCCAAAAGCACCCCTGTTGCTTTAATCTCAGAGGAACCTTCTACTCAGCGACCCTCGGTCACTATCACTGAGTTAGAAAGTAACTCTGAAAGGTCATCAGATTCTGATTCTTCAGATGATGATGAATCTTTGGCTCTCCTAACTAAAAAGTTCAGGAGATTTGCCAAAAAGAAAATGTTTAGAAAGAACAAACCTCTTTCCATAACTGACAAGCCTAGATCATCAGCTTTTGTTGATAAGGCTACTGCTACTTGTTTTAACTGCGAAAAGACAGGACATTTCGCTAACGAGTGCAGGTCTAAGAAAGTTTCTAGACCCTCAGCTTTTACAAAGAAATCCTTTGTTCCAAGGAATAAAGATGACAAATATTCAAAGCTGAAAGAAAAATATGCTAAGCTGAAAAGCTTTAAGAAGAAGAATAAAGGCCTGATGGCTAACTATGATTGGGCTGCTTCTGATGAAGAAGCATCATCATCTGACTCTGAAGATGATGAAGCAAATCTATGTCTTATGGCTAAGATTGAAGAAGAGGAAGAAAGTTCAGACATTCCCTCCACTTCAACATCTGCTATTCAGGTATCACCTTCGTTCTTTACCAATATTGCAAATATTGATGAAGCTGATAGTCTCCGTAAGATCTATCTCTTGACTAGAAGTTTATATGAAGCCATGAACGGCAAAACTGTGGTTGAAAACCAAAATCTTGATCTCGCTGAAAAGCTTAAAAACTGCCACCTTCAAATAGAAAAGCTTTCTAAAATTGAAGAAGATTTTAAAGATCAAGTATATTTAAATCAGCTAGTCAAAATCGAACGAGCAGAAGCTATCGCTGCATTAAAAGCTGAAAAAGCTACTGTTGAAGGATGGTGTAATTCTTCAACAAAGATCACTAAGATAATAAAGTCTCAGATTCCCCTAAGTGATAAACGTGGTCTGGGTTACAAATATGATACTCCAAAACCAACCACTGAGCGTTCAATGCTTAAATTTGGAACGTTTGTATCCTCAGACGCTGATACTTCATCTTCTCAGTGCTCCTCGTCCAATACACCAATCCCTGAGGAAACTCCTACCTCCTCAAAAGGCAAGGAGAAAATGGTTTATTCAAAACCTACCTCTGTCTCTAAAGACAAAGGTAAAGGAATTGTTATTTACCAGAATCCTCAGAAGGGTACCTTAGTACCAAAGCTAAATGCTTCTAAAGCTTCAGTGGCTCATCCCTCTGGATCAAGGAAGCAGATCTCTGGATCTATTCAGCGATCTACTCCTAGACTCAAAGTGGATGTCCTTGGTAAGAAATCTGAAGAACTGAATGTTCGTCCCATTTCTAAAGCCAATAGTTTACTTGGTGCTGGCACTTCAAATTCGAAATCAAAAGCTCAACACTCAAATGGTCCTAGAACTATTTTTAGTTATAGGAAATGTTATCACTGTGGACTTACCGATCATATTGCTAGTAAGTCAACCCATTCCTCCCCCACTCATCATGAGAAAGAGGGGGAGAAGAGCGTTGAAGATCTCTCCAAGAGCGCTGAAGACCTTTCCCATGATGAATCTATCAGGGGAGAGAAAAAGGATGCTGAAGAAACCACCGCTGGACCTCAGGGAGATGAAAACCCTGAGGAAACCGAGAAGCTCGCCTCTGTATCTAAGGGGGAGCAACTCGAAGAAGAAGCTGATAAAACCGAATCCGAAGCAGAAGATGATGAAGCCGTCGACATCCCTGATAATGAACCATCCTCTTCTCCAAAGAATGATGATGATGATGACGAAGATGACGATGACTTCTTTATCGTCAAACCTACTCCGAGGATCAAAGTTCTTAAGGGAATCTCGATAAATGAACCTTCAGGGGAGCGGACAAAGACAAAGCCCTCAGCCTCTGGAGCTGAGAAAGGCAAAGGCAAAAGCGTCGCTAAAGATGACAATCTGACGATCTTGCATGAAAATCCGGTTTGTCAGGTACACTAAACATCTCTCACTCCATCCCTCCTCTATCATACACTATCAGTTCTACTACCCAAGCCTATACACTTGAACAAATTTTCTCTCTCTGATTCTACCCAAGTTCTTACTGGTAAGATCGCTGTTTTTCAGCTAGTCCTCTCCCCTGTTTGAGGATATCGCTGAAGGTTCCACAACTGCGACTTCACCAATAATACCAGCTGCTGCTGAAGAAATAATCCCAGTCTTAGATTTGAACTCTGAGACTGATGAACCATAAGAACAGCTACTCTCGCACAGACACAGACCTTTCTTAGCTCCTCAAAAGCTAAGTGAAGAGGATCAGAAAAGAAGAGAGGAGATAATAAAGCAATTCGAGGATCAGCGAATCATTCTGAGGCGTGATCAACTTTCTTCAGTTCCTCCAAAGTTCAGAATTTCCAAAAAGGAATACAAGGATCACCTCAGAGCTGAAAGATTAATCGCTGAAAGAAAGGAATCTGAAGAAAAGGACAGAGAATACGCCATCCAGCTTTCTAAACGATCAATAAAAGACCCCAAGCTGAAAAGAGTTCCCATTGATGTTCAACGTCAGCTCTAGGAAAACGCCAAGAAGATAACTGAAGAAAAGAGAACTGTGTCTCAGTCCACTTTAGCCTGGTGCAAAGAAAAGGTCAACTTCAGACTCTCTCCTGCCAAAATCAACAAGGTATTCATCTCTGGAAGAACAACCATTGTTTCAATCGCTGAAGTCGAGATATTCAGAGAAGATAAGAAGTACGAAAAATTCTATGCTGAAGCCATAACGAAGTACGGTCTCTCTGAATGGTTGGAGATCAGGTTAGCCATCCAGAAGTCCAAGTCGAAGTACAAAGAACATGTTGAAAAGCTGATCAACAAACAAATCGACTTAGGCTACTCCTGTGTGGATATTCCTCCTCCTCCTCCTCTCGAAAGTCAGAAAAGAAAGGCCTCAGCGAAGAAGAAGAAATATATATCTTCAATTGATGGCCCTGTCATACGAAATGAAACAGGTATTGGTTTTTCACGTGCTGAAGTCCTTGGTCCTGATCCTGATCTTTCCATGCTTGACACATCTATTCCTCCTGGTGAGACTTTCATCCCTGGCAAAGTCATAAGCGAACCCTACGGGATATTTTTCCATGACTACGATGGTGGAAAGCATTTTCAACGCATCTCTGAACTTCACATCACTCCCATCGAACAGCTGAGAGATCTTATCTACTGGTGTGACTTCAGGAATGACCCTCAGGCACGACATCTGAAACCCTTGATTTTTTAAGAAGCGCTGATCAAAAGAAAACAAGGTGTAACCGTTCCTGATTGGATGATTCCCACCACATCAATGACCCTTGATGAACTTCTCATTAAGGAAGAACCCTTTACAAACTGATATGATCGCCTATTTCTCTATTGTATCAGTTATTCTTTTGTACTTGTAATTTATTTCGCTTGTACTTGTAATCTTTCCATTTCTCTTTGTAACCTGATTCAAAGTTTTAAATGAAAGATTTCAGCGAATGTACTTTACTCCATCAGTACTGAAAAGATCCCAGAAAACAGTAAAAGGGACAAATATTTTATGAGTTCTTTTTATCTTTATGTTTTCATTAAATAGCAATTTTCTTTGTTGCTATGTCATAATCAAATAGGGGGAGATTGTTGATACAAACCCTCAGTGATTTGATAATGACCCTCTCTTATATACTTAGTGAAAATTGTAAGTAAACAATATGTATCAGAGTTTCACTATCGCTGATAAGTACTAAGATCTTACAGTACCGCTGATAGGAACTCTCGCTCTTTAAACTAAACATTCAGCGATCACTGTTCACCATTAATGCTCTGAGTCTGTTCAGTCATTATGATGATCGCTGATAAGTTAGTTGTTTACTTATGATCCCTGAAGACAAGTTTCACGTCAACAAAGGTTCTACGCTGAAGTCGAAGAACAAGCTGTAAATTGTTAATGATTTATCAATAAACAATTTAGAAAAGTAAAATCTGTGTGTTTGTATTCAACCCCCCCCCCCCCTTCTACAAACTTGTATAGGCCTTCGGGACCAACAGGGACCGGGGGGGGGGGTCTAAGGGGTAACAATCACGGTTTTGATGGTGCAGGTTCGGCATGGACAAACATAATCCAACTCAGCGCAGATTTGGACAACAAAGGGATGGCTTTTACGGGGTCTTTTAGCAAGCAGATTGGAGATGGGAGCGATACCAAACTGTGGAAGGAGAGATGGATCAGGACCGAGAGACTGCAAGAAAAGTTCCCAAGACTGTTTAGTTTGGAAAAGGAAAAGGAAACCAGCGTGAAAGATAGAGGAGAATGGGTGGATGGAGAATGGAGGTGGAAATGGGGTTGGAGACGACAGCCAAGAGGGAGAGAAATTGGGGAGCTCGACGAATTTACAAATGCACTCGCGGAAGTATGACCGACAAAGGATACGAGGGATAGGGTAAAATGAAGTCTCGATATTTCAAACGAGTTTAACGTGAAGAGACTAAGAGAAATAGTGGAAGAACTTGACTGCATAGACGGTGGACAATTGACAGCAACAAAATAGTCTACTCTTGTTCCAAATAAGGTATGTATTTTTATTTGGAGAGCTTGGACCAAATGGGACTTGACTTGGATTCGGTACTATGCCCGAGATGCGGCACCGCGATCGAGTCGGTGGACCACGCGCTTGTGTCATGTACGGAGGTTAAGAGACTTTGGAACATCATCAGTAGATGGTGGAAGAAAAATTTTGAGGGTGTCGAAACAGTTCATGACGTTCTCCAAGAAAATACACCTAATGGGGAAGACTCGAGAGAAGTTTCGATGTGGACGGCCGTAAAATGGGGTTTCATGTACTTCATATGGGGGCATAGGAACAAGGTGGTGTTTAAAGCGGATCGGGGGAAAGTGACAGACCTTTTCCACGACGCCCAGCGCAAAATTTTTGAATGGATTGCGAAAAGGTCAAAAAACATGGTTAGAGGATGGGCGGAATGGCTCGTAGACCCGGGTGCGAAATAAGGAGTAACTGGGTCTGTCAAATGGAGTGTTTCCTGGTTTTTGCTGCTCGCAAACATGGAAAACTCTCCTGTGGGGTTTGTAATTTCATTCCTGTTAATTAGTAGGGTACCCATGTTTTGCTTTGTATTCAATTTGGATGTTCTTGTTGTTGTTCGATGTGGCTTTGAAAGGTAGGTTTTGGCCATTTGTGGTATTGTATTTTGTCATGGCTGGTAATAAAAGTTCTCAGTTGCTGTTCAAAATATATATATATATCGGGTACGGGCGGGTCGGGGTGTGTTACCCGACCCCGACCCCGGTTTATATCAATGGGGATCCCTGGCCCCGTACTCGGTACCCGGTTTAGCGGGGAATCCCCGGGCCCGGTCGGGTCAGGTGAACCGGGTTCCCCAACGGGTCGGGGCAAATCACCATCCCTAGGTGCGTGAGGTTTGGGAATCATAAAATCGATTTTTTTAATTTTAAAACAATTTTAGTTGGTTACAAGTAACTTTTTTGGAGTTAAAAGAACGCAGGTAACCAAATTCTAAATGTCGGATGAATTATTTATTCAAGAACAGTGCTAAGGGATTTAATAATTTAAATGTGAAAGTTCAACGGTTTAATTACTTAAAAATAATGTTTAAGAACTTAATCGATCAAAATGAAAATGTTTCTTAAGTTTTTCTAGACTTATTCCTATTCTTAAATGCAACAATAAAAAAAATTAGATCATTGTTTTTATTCGACCATAGGTAAGTGACCATTTTACTATTGTCATAAATGAACTAGTCAGTATACCCGTGCGATGCGACGGGTGGTAAATTTTTATTGGAAACCACACGCCTTTGTCCCGACGGTATCTAGGTTATTGATATATTCCAAATGCATTATCAAAGCTAAGAAACTTAAAACTCAAGAAGAACATCTAAGACCAAATGATAGAACAAATCCAGTTAATACGATTCATTGGTTTAAAAGTCCAGGGCTTTGATTCAAAATGTGTTTAACTATTACAAAAAACACAACTATAAACCAACCAAGGTCTCTTTTTACCATGGCCGACTCTTTTCTTCCTGTAAAAGATCCAATGAACTATATTGGCCTTGTGAATTGTTCGTCCATGTGCAGGACCTTCGTCACCTTGCTTGCTTAAGTGAGAGCCGGATTTGCCATCATCGGGTCTTCGTTTTATTAATGCCTCAAGGAGGACACGTTGATTTCACAAATTATCTTGTTAGAACTTGTGATAATATTAGTTCTTTGTATCATATGAATTGGCTATTTGGCTCCGTCACTTAAATTCAACCATTTTTGTTCGTATTTTGGATGATTATAATCTTTTCAGTTGTTAAGTACAAACCATTAAGACTTAGTGAGCTTAATGGGACTCATAGATTATATATACAACTGTGAAATTGTATAGTATATAGTTATATTTTTGGGGGGTAGTTTTATTTTATATTATGCTAATCATATGGTGTCATTGCCATAAATACTTTCTGGGTCTGCCTCTGTTTAAGTATGTTGATGGGAGGAAATTTATGTAACAAACAAGACTCATAAAAACAATATATAGCTCATGTTAACAGATGACAAGTGATGTTATCATATGATTTGCAGTTACTTAAATCTTGATTTTGAATTTGAATGCCCTCAAATAATTGTTATCACTGTTGTTGATCAAATTTGCAGACACTTACCATGATAAATTTAACTGTAAAACAAGAAAAAAATTGTTTTTACCAAAAATATGGAATACCGATAGAAATTCAAGTATTTTCAACATTGTTAATCCTACTATTAGATAGCAATCCCATTCCAAATAGAATATAAGTGTGAAAAAGGTTTTAGAAAACGAACACAGGAAAGAACTATGTATAAGAGAAATACATAATGTCTGTCATCTATTCTCAAATCTCCTAATCTTAATCTTTCATTAGCTTTGTACTTTGAGAGTATTTTTCTATTAGGTGAACTTTTATAAAATAATCATTCACTAAGAGGGTGTTTGGTTTAGGCAAGATAATTAAATGTGAACGAAAATGAAAATAACAAATTTACATTTTCTCAGTTTAACCTGGAATGGAAATTTCGACTTACGACGAAAAGATCCATTGTATTATATAAAACTGCAAGTTTTTTATTTTCATTCCCATTAATTATCGTATAATACCTTCAAACAATTTCGTACTTAAAACAATTTTGATACCTGTTATACAATTAGATTACACATACTAAAATGATAGTTTGCCTAAATGTATTTAAGGCAAATTCTGAATTGTAAATGATATCTCAATTAAAAAACTTTCATATAAAGTTTTACAAACCTAATTTACAATCAACCAAAATGAAAAATAAATTTATAACAGACTTGGAACAAAGGATGTAATTGTTCTTTGTGCCTTGGGTACTCCACAAGAAACAATCTAGAAGGATGATTAATTTGGTTTCCTACAGGTTCTTTAACGTCTTCCCATGCCCAACAAATTCTTACCCAAATTGTAGATGCATCAAAATCAATGGTGCAAACAAGCCTCTCATTCTCTTGAGCTTCCAAAAATGGAGTTCACGTATCTGCAAAAATGGGTTCAAGGATTCATAGCAGGTGTAGTAACCGTGTCCAAAAAGAAAGAGTTTCCAAGTCTTGTGGTGGAAAATTAATAAAGTGGAAGTTGAGGGGAGTATTTTGCAATTGTGAGGTAGGGTATAAATTGGGCACAAAACCCTAGAGAACATTCCATATTACTGAATTTGTGTGTGTGTTGGCGGCTGTATTGGGAGAGAAGAGGAAGAAAGACATTTTTGAGTTCTTGGGCATTTTGGGAGAGAAAGGAGCATCAAGCTTGGAATCAAAGGGAAGAGGTGTGTTGGGGATTCGTTTTCTGTAAGGAATCAATCAGGTAACTTCACTCTCTTCATCTTTCAGCTGAGAAATCTGTGGTTTGGTTGAAGTATTTTGTGGGTTTTTGTTTAAAGATGGGTTTGGAGTTTAATGGGAGAAATTGGGCATTTTAATGTGTTATTTCTGTTAAGAGTTCAGTAAGTGGTGAGTCTAGTGACCTTGGGGTGATTGCTAATCCTTATTTCTCGAGATTTCGAGCTTGCCTGTGATTTCTCGGTCGAATCAAGGGTCAGGTCGACGTCCGGATAACTTCCTGGACGTCCGGATACATTCGAGTGGTTGAAGGTTTCCGGGTAAGTGTCCGGAATAGGGGTTGTCCGGATAAGAGTGTTGTCCGGATAGGGTGTTGTCCGGATAGGGTGTCGTCTGGATAGGTGTGTTGTCCAGATAAGGGCGCTGTCCGGATAAGGGTGCTGTCCGGATAGGGGTGCTGTCCGGATAGGTGTGTTGTCCGGATAGGGGTGCCGTCCGGATAAGTGTTGTCCGGATAAAGGTGTTGTCCAGACAGGGTAGTGTGTCCGGATAGTTGAGCTGTCAACTTATGCGTTTACCCTTTCGCTCAGGTAGACCATCTGGAAGTGCAGGTCAGAGTAGGAAAGGATCGTAAGCGTAACAGGCGAGTTTTTCTAACTGAAGCTTGATGGTACTTGTTCATTTACTCGTACATGTGCGTTTGCTTAATATATGTTGCATATAAATTACTTATGCTTGGTGCGAGGTATATGGGGGGGGGCGTGTCCCAGTCATTAAGGTGTGATGCTTATGGGGGGTGTCCCATATGTTGTGGTATGACGCTTATGGGGGTGTGGCCCATATGTCATAGTGTGATGCTTATGGGGGGGGGGGGGGTGTCCCATCTGTTGTGGTATGACGCTTATGGGGGGTGTGGCCCATATGTCGTAGTGTGATGTTTATGGGGGGTGTGTCCCATACGCTATTTGGTATGCCGCTTATGGGGGGTGTGACCCCATATGACATGGTGTGACAGATATATGGGGGGTGTGTCCCATACGAGGGTGATTGAGCGCCCTGGGATCAAGCCACGGGTGTGTGTGACTGGATGGACGATTTGGTCAATTGTGTGAATGTTATTAACCAAACTTCATATTGATTTATGTTTCGCATAACTCTTTAATTGCTATATGTGGTGTGGATGTAACTGAGGGATCTCACTAGACCTTGTGGTCTAACCCTCGCATTTTCAAAACTGAAATCCTTTTCAGGTAAGAAGGTTAAGTGCGGTTCCTCTAGTGGTAAAGAGAAGGCGTGAGGGCGGGCGTGGCTTACATTAGTGGACTTCCCTACATTTCAGTATTTAGATGCTCTCAGTTGGAATAGGGTTATTTCCGCAAACCCAAATTTTGGAATTTTGTTGATGTGAACCTTTGGTCATGTTTTGGCGATATATATATAAATATATTAATTAATGTCTTAATTTGGCATGCCTTGGAGTGGGTTGTTACAGTTGGTATCAGAGCCGTAGTTTAAGGGATTTAGGTGACCGGATGGGCCTAAACTTAAACTGTAGAAGTACAACTGAGAATGTAGGAAGGCCTAGGAAGACCTCACTGGGAAGCGTGAATAACAGGGTGGTGAAAACTATCATGTAAGGTAAGTTCGGGATTACACCTGGCCAGTGTAATTGTGAATTTACAGGTGCATGACGGCGATCATTCTTGCCTTGTTATTTTGGGACGGTTGTTAATCTGTGTTGTGTGTAAAGTTTAACCTTGTCATTATGGCAACGGTTTAGTGTGTTGTGCAGATTATTCTTGGCGTGATTGATGATACTACCTAGAAGAGGCATCGTATTCGATATGAGTGTCCGTGTGAAGTAGAACCTTTAGAGTTCTTAAGGGAAATAAATGATTGGAGATGAGCTCCTAATCTCGGATGAGTCCTTATTCTGGGAGTCCCCGATGTCGGCGAATTGAGATCTTGAGAGTTTCAACTCAAGGATCGGATAGTGGAGATGTGTCGTCTCACTCTCGAGTTAGTGGAAGAGTGACAGGAGTGGATGAGAAGTGATAGATGCATGGATTGGTAACACTGGTGTCGGTCAACCATTTTGGACCGAGGTGAAGCCGTATTTATAGTCAAGTGGACTGTGGGGTTGGAGCATCCAAGTGTGAAGGAAAGTATCGGTACCGAAGGTTGTTTCTAATGTAAGGAACCGAATGGTTTGGTTGGAAGTAGGGTGTCGGCGTCGAATTGTTGTAACTGCAAAAAGGTTAACCCTGCTGGAGCAAATAGTCTTCAATGTTAAGTGAGTCATACATTGTTCGAGGTGTAAATTGGCTAAGTCGGGGGGGGGGGGGGGGTGGCCCGGCAGCTCGTGTCGGGAGGTGTGACCCGTTTATGCTAAGGGTAGTGTGGCCCTGTAAGGCAGCATGGGACTGACTCGTTGTCACCCTAGGGTGACTTTAGGGTGCCAATTTACGAGGGGCGGACCTTATTCCGTGGATGTTTTATAAAGGGGCGGACCTTATTCCGTGGATGTTTTATAAAGGGGCGGACCTCATTCCGTGGATGTTTTATAAAGGGGCGGACCTCATTCCATGGATGTTTTATAAAGGGGCGGACCTTATTCCGTGGATGTTTTATAAAGGGGCGGACCTATATCCGTGTATGATTTTATGAACTCGCTAGGTAGTAAGCGATATCGAGCCTAAGAAGGTGCGAAGTTCCGGGAGTGGAAAAAAAAATGTGGTTGAGTCGTCGATGGTTGATTTGTGACCTTAGTGTTACAGTATAGGGGGACCGTGTCTACCTGTAGTCTTGGTCTTTGACCATGGAAATGCTTGTGTGGTGGGAGTCCTTACTCTTTTGGTAAGTTGACATATGACTGTCGACGGGGGAGGTGTGTCCCGGGTGATTTCGAAGTAGACAAATTACTTTTAAAGGTGACGTCGTGGTATGTGAATGAAACGGTATCGGCATGAAGCCGGGGTCGTGGTTAACTTGCCTTTAGACTAATTGTCGGGCATTGAGGTTGAAGTCAGCGGCGGGTGTTGAATTCGTTGTCGAGAAATTTGAATTTGAAAGGTTGCCTTTGGGTGATCACTTTGTCGGGTATGTGCGCGGAGATGAGAGGTCGGTGTGGAAAGGTATGCATCTGTCAAGAGGATGAGCCGCCTTTTGTAAATATCCTGAAGGTGGAGATGTGTTAGTAGGATAAGTGATTCATCCTATATGGCGGCTATGTCATTTGCGAAGGAGGTAGTTAGCTAAATAATGTGGGAAAAGTAGACTATGTTGGATTGCAAGGGTGTGTCTTATAGTTTGATTTACTTGAGTGTGTCTCAAGTGGATCCGAAGAGTCGGTCGGAATTAAGGGCTCGATTGAGTGAGGTAGACAGTCATAGATTTGTGGTTCATCTAGATGGGAGGGAGGCAAAGTTGGGAGTTTCTAAATCAAAGCTTGATAGTACCTGTTTGTTAGTTGAACGTGCATATTTATTATTGTGTGTTTGCATCTGGTTTATATAAGTGTGTAAATCTCAGGTTGATGGTGTAAAATACATGGGGGTGCGTCCCATGTGGTTTGTTCGAATAGACTTGGTCTGTTCCCAAGGGCGGGTGTGAGCCCTGGTTCAGGTCACAGGTGTGTAGTGACCAGCCAGGAATTTCCGTTATTCGTGTGAGGATGTTGAATTGCAAGATTAGTTATTGCTTAATGTTTTCGCCAACTCTTTCAAATATATGTGATGTTTGGCGGGAGAAAGCATGGCCTAGTGAGCGGACAATAGTCGTGAGGATTGAACCTCTAGTGTGTGGGGTTGTGTAGATATGAAGGCAGTAACTTATATTTAGTAAGCATGCGAAGCATGGTGGGAATGAAGTGTTGTGAGGTTAAGTGGTGGATTAGTGTTGTTATGAGATGAGCGTAAGTGGAGATCCTTGCCCGGGATTTGTTGATAAGTTGTTCTATGTGGCTAAAGTTGGGTGTGGTGCTTTTATCCGAAAACAAGAGATTGGGGTGGAAGTTGGTGGCTAGCTAAGAGGGAGATGGGGTGATCTTGGATTGAGTAGTTTACAGTGTTTCGTTGTAGATATGAAATCTTTGGGTATACTGGACTAAACCTTGTTTATAAAGGAAATGCAAAGGGGTGAGTTAATATCTTTGAGGAATGAGAAATGTGTGGTCGCTTCGAACATTGAGTGTGTTTCGGATTGACGGGGTGGAGTTTCTCGTATGAAAGATGGTGAAACTGTTGGTTGGGCATAGTAACCGTTGAAATTGCGTGTATGGAGTGGTAAATGTTGAATGAGAAATGTCCATAGGGTAATTGGGGCGGTAGGTTGGGATGGGTGCGTAAGCGTGAAGTAGAAGGTGTGGCAAGTGGCACGAAAAGTGGAAGCAATGTTTTCAAGAACGTCTCCGTCGGGTGCATGAACTCCTAGTGGGAGTATGAGAAAGGGGGATTGGCATGTATGTGATTGGTTTTCGAGTCAAGGAAAGTCAGCTTGTGTGGTTGATCAAGAGTGTGCACCTTCCCGTGAGCCGATCTTTGGAATCGTGTTTTATGAGTGAAAAGGAAGTGGAAGGATGTAGTCGAAAGTAGTGTTCGCGAAAAGGACCATTGGAGTGGACTTGGTAGTAGTGTGAGAAATGTTCCAAGTAAACTTTGTCGTTCAGTGTTAAGCTAGTAAGAATATTTTTGTGTGAGCATGGTTGCTCCTTGCTGGTAGCGGGTGAACCCTGAATTATCTCACATGTGGAAGGACGACTGTTAGAGGCAAGAAGAATTTGGATGCGTGACTTCAAGATTTGGTTCGGGTTGGATTGATGGGTACGTCAGATGTTAAAGTGTGGAGGTTTCTACTTTTGTCTCTGTATAGTGTGGGGTGTTGCTATGGCGGAAGGGTGTGAATTGATTATTATTGATGAACCGTGGGCAACACAGTTCAGGTGAGAAAGTGTTATCTGCCTTATACGTGTATTGAGGTGGGGAAAGTGATTGTAGAATTGTGTGTTATCAGTCGAAGAGGATTATGTCTGTGAGCTAAGGTGATACTCGAGGTTGGTCTTGTGCTAGGTTGGTGAATTGAAGGTTCGTTAAGAAATTGATGTTGTTGTGGCTCTAACCGTTGTAACTTGTGCTGTCACGGGAGTGAAGTTGTGGACGAAAATTCTAAATTTGTTGCAACCGTGCGTCTAAGTGTGTGGACGGTACCATGTACCGTTGACCTGAGGCGTCATAGTTGTGGTACGCAAATTTCCTAGAGTAGGAGTTGTAATCATTCGAAAGTGTGGAAATTGTTGGCGTACGCTTTGTTGTTGAAGGGTTATGCAAGTGGAAGTAAGAAAATCCTTAGAAAAGCAAAGGGGTTGGCATGTGCAGTTATTCGTGAACTTTCCGTGAGTAAAGATGTATCGCGGGAAAGAGACGTTATGTAAGACCGGAGGTCGCGCGGTCGGCTACTGATAAGCCATTTAGGTTCGCAGGAAGTTAAGGGTGGCCCTAGACCACAAAAAGGGGATGTTTGGCCGAGACGGATGTGGCTACTCCGTTAGAAGATGTCCGTATCGACGAGAAATTGGGATACGAAGAGGAACCAATAGTTAATGTGGACAGTAAGGTCCGGAAATCAAGGAATAGGGAGACTCGTCTAGTGAGGGTTCAGTGGAAGTATCATAAGGGACAAGAGGCTACGTGGGAAGTGGAGTCGGATATGATGTTCAAGTGCCCTCACCTTCGAGAACGGAATTCCGGGGACGGAATTCTTTTGAGGGGAGAGTGTTGTAGTAACCGTGTCCAAAAAGAAAGAGTTTCCAAGTCTTGTGGTGGAAAATTAATAAAGTGGAAGTTGAGGGGAGTATTTTGCAATTGTGAGATAGGGTATAAATTGGGCACAAAACCCTAGAGAACATTCCATATTACTGAATTTGTGTGCGTGTTGGCGGTTGTATTGGGAGAGAAGAGGAAGAAAGACATTTTTGAGTTCTTGGGCATTTTGGGAGAGAAAGGAGCATCAAGCTTGGAATCAAAGGGAAGAGGTGTGTTGGGGATTCGTTTTCTGTAAGGAATCAATCAGGTAACTTCACTCTCTTCATCTTTCAGCTGAGAAATCTGTGGTTTGGTTGAAGTATTTTGTGGGTTTTTGTTTAAAGATGGGTTTGGAGTTTAATGGGAGAAATTGGGCATTTTAATGTGTTATTTCTGTTAAGAGTTCAGTAAGTGGTGAGTCTAGTGACCTTGGGGTGATTGCTAATCCTTATTTCTCGAGATTTCGAGCTTGCCTGTGATTTCTCGGTCGAATCAAGGGTCAGGTCGACGTCCGGATAACTTCCTGGACGTCTGGATACATTCGAGTGGTTGAAGGTTTCCGGGTAAGTGTCCGGAATAGGGGTTGTCCGGATAAGAGTGTTGTCCGGATAGGGTGTTGTCCGGATAGGGTGTCGTCTGGATAGGTGTGTTGTCCGGCGATTGGTGGCGGTGGCAGCGACCTCCGGTTACTGGAACGGTTCTCCAGCAACTGGAAGAAACTTCCGGCGACCCACTCTCTCTCTCTCTTTGCTCGGTCCTCTCTAACTTGCGATCTCTCTCTCTCACTTTCTATCTCTCTCGGCAATTGAAACCAAAAGAAACCATCAAGAAAGAACAAAGAGGGTTGTTTGCTGCTGCCCTTTGGAAACCGACGAGGAGAGAAAAGGGGGGGGGGGGTCGGTCCCCCTTCCCTTGGCCGTTCAAACCCAAACACCCCATATTTTCCTTTTTTAACCCTCCTCTATTCCGTTCTTGTCATTTTTGGTCCCTGGTTTCTCATCAAAAACACAAAGGTAAACAAGGTCGCCACGTATAACATTCGGGGTCCATTTGACAACTTCCGTTAAAGAGACTCGCTTTTAAAAAAAATAAGAACATTAAGGATTTTAAAACCATACCGGGACACGGGCTTTACAACTCTCCCCCGCTTGAATTAGACTTCGTCCCCGAAGTCTACACCCGCAAACAGCTCCGGATAATTCTCTCGCATCTCCGCTTCAGGTTCCCAAGTCCACTCGGAACCCTTTCGGTGTCTCCATTGAACCTTCACCAAACCAACAACCTTGTTCCGCGAGGTTCTCGTCCTCCTGTCAAGAATAGCAACTGGCTTTTCCACGTAATTAAGCCGCTCGTCGATCTGAATATCTTCGAGCGGTACTACTGCAGACTCATCCATCACACACTTTCGCAATTGCGAAACGTGGAAGGTGTTGTGAATCAGGTTCAGTTCCTCCGGTAGCTCCAATCGGTAAGCCACTTTCCCCACGCGGGCGATGATCCGGTAAGGACCAATATAACGAGGCCCTAGCTTCCCCCGCTTACGAAACCGGATCACCCCTTTCCAGGGTGAAACCTTCAACAATACATAATCACCCACCTGAAACTCCAAGTTGGATCGCCTTTTGTCGGCGTAGCTCTTCTGCCGACTCTGTGCAGTAACCAAACGATCCCGCACCATCTGAATTGTCTCGGTCGTCTTCAACACGATGTCAGTACTCCCTAACACCCAATGTCCAACCTCGCCCCAACAAATGGACGTCCTGCATTTCCTACCGTACAACAACTCGTATGGCGGCATGCCAATACTAGAGTGGTAGCTGTTGTTGTAGGAAAATTCCGCCAAGGGTAAGTACTGATCCCAACTACCTCCAAAATCGATGACACAAGCTCGAAGCATATCCTCGAGGGTCTGAATGGTTCGCTCGCTCTGCCCGTCCGTCTGTGGATGAAAGGCCGTGCTAAAGTGTAACCGTGTACCCATCTCCGACTGGAACTTCTCCCAAAACCGAGAGGTAAAACGAGTATCCCTGTCGGAGACAATCGAAACTGGCACCCCGTGCCTGGCCACGATCTCACGCACAAACACCTCCGCAAGCTTCTCCGCCGAGGAGCTCTCCCTGATGGCCAAGAAGTGAGCACTCTTGGTCAGACGGTCAACAATCACCCAAATGGCATCGTTCCCACGGGGAGTCCTTGGGAGTTTCGTTATGAAGTCCATAGTAATCTCTTCCCATTTCCAAACCGGGACCTCCAACGGTTGCAATTTCCCATGAGGTCGTTGATGTTCCGCTTTGACCTTCCGACAGGTCATACATACCTCAACACACCTAGCTACATCCCGCTTCATGCCGGGCCACCAGTAACCTTCACGCAAGTCCCTGTACATCTTTGTAGCCCCCGGGTGAATCGAGAACTTGGACTTATGCGCCTCATCCATTAGTACCTGCCGGTTCCCGCCGATGAATGGAACCCAAACCCTACCATGTCGAGTTAACAACCCCCGACTATCACGAACAAAATTCGAGATTTCCCCCGACACTCTTTCCCGCTTTGCATTTTCCTCCAAGACAGCCACCTCTTGAGCGCTTCCTATCGACTCCAGGATAGGTGAAATCACTGTCAATCGCTGGCAATAACCCTTCAGTGGCTCACCGATCGGATGTCGGCTGAGTGAGTCCGCGACCACGTTCGCCTTACCCGGGTGGTACAGTATCTCGCAGTCATAATCCTTAACCACATCGAGCCACCTTCGCTGACGCATATTAAGGTTCTGCTGATCCATTAAGTACTTGAGGCTCTTATGGTCAGTGTAGATCGTACACTTGACACCATAGAGATAGTGCCTCCAAATTTTAAGGGCAAACACTACCGCTCCCAACTCCAGGTCATGAGTCGGGTAATTTGCTTCGTGAGGCTTCAGCTGTCTAGAAGCGTAGTCTATGACCTTGCCGCGCTGCATAAGCACGGCACCAAAACCCTGATGAGAGGCGTCACAATATACTACCAAATCCTCCATGCCCTCGGGTAAGGTTAACACGGGAGCCTCACACAACCGCCTGCGTAGTTCCTCGAACGCCTTCTGTTGTTCCTCACCCCAACTGAAAGCCGCAGATTTCTTTGTTAATCGCGTCATGGGTAACGCGATCTTAGAGAAATCCTGAATAAACCTTCGATAATACCCCGCTAATCCCAGAAAGCTTCGCACCTCAGTAGGAGTCTTCGGCACCTCCCACCGCATCACAACTGCAATCTTAGCTGGGTCAACCATAATACCATCCTGGTTTATGACATGTCCTAGGAACTGGACCTCTCGTAACCAGAATTCGCACTTGGAAAACTTAGCATATAACTTCTCTCGCCTCAATACTTCCAACACTTCTCGAAGATGCGTCTCGTGCTCCTCCTTGGTCTTCGAATACACCAGAATGTCATCGATGAACACAATCACCGAACGGTCCAACATCGGACTACACACTCGGTTCATGAGGTCCATGAACGCTGCAGGTGCATTGGTGAGTCCAAAAGGCATCACCACAAACTCGTAATGACCGTATCGCGTACGGAAAGCCGTCTTTTCCGTGTCCTCACTCCTGACCCGCATCTGGTGGTACCCCGATCGTAGATCAATCTTGGAGAACCATGAGGCCCCTTGAAGCTGGTCGAACAAATCGTCAATCCGTGGCAAAGGATAACGATTCTTTACCGTAAGCTTATTCAGCTCTCGATAGTCTATGCACATCCGATGTGATTCATCCTTCTTCTTCACGAACAAGACAGGTGCTCCCCACGGCGAACAGCTCGGTCTAATGAACTCCTTTTCGAGTAGTTCTTGCAGCTGGGCGTACAGCTCTTTCATTTCCGGTGGAGCCAGGCGATAGGGTGCCTTGGCCACCGGAGCAGCACCCGGAATCAGATCGATTCGAAACTCTACCTGTCGTTCAGGAGGTATCCCCGGTAACTCGTCGGGAAACACATCGGCAAACTCCCTCATGACTGGCACATCTTCGGCAGTCTTCTTCGCCTCGTCAACACGCGTATCTATCACATACGCTAAGTACCCCTGACCACCATGCTGAAGGTGTCTCCGAGCCCTCGCCGCGGAACATATTGTCGTAGACCGTCTGGGCGAGTCTCCCTGAATCAACAGTTCTCCCCCGCTTGGGGTTCGAACTCGCACTTGTTTGTGACGACAAACAATCTCTGCGTCGAACTTACCCATCCAATCCATGCCCACAATCACACAAAGCTCCCGCATAGCAATCGGGATTAGGTCAATGGGAAACCTCACCCCTGAGATCTCTAAGGTGCACCCGCGAAACACGTCTGTGACCGTCAAGGTCCTATCATCAGCCACCTCAATAACCAGAGGATAACTCAAGCGTCCTACAACTCGACCTAAACCCTCGCTAAATGTGCGGGACACAAAGGAGTGAGTAGCCCCGCTATCAAACATCACAATTGCAGGCACCGAGTTAACTAGGAATGTACCTAACATATAGTTCGACCACAAATAAATACATGACATGGAAAGGAAAGACAAAAGGAAAGAAGTAAGGGATATACCTGTGACCACTTTAGGCGTCGCCTGTGCCTCATCCACCGTCAACTGGTGAACTCTACCTCGGGTCGCTCCCGTCCCTGGCTGACCAGCTCGACCATCAGTAATGCGCAACGGGGCATTCCCAGGCACCCTCTGAGCTCCACCCCCAGCAGCTACCCCTGCTCTAGGACAGTTGGCCCTTACGTGGCCCGTCTGATTACAATTGAAACAGACCATTAACGGCGTCTTACAATCCCGGCTGAGGTGACCGGGTTGGCCACACTTAAAACATCCCTCTACTCTCCTTGCTCCGGTATCACGGGGCTTAAACCCGCCACTGCTAGAACCCGTGCGCGCACCTGTGAACCTCGAACGCTTCGGCACTGCCGAGATGGGCGTCACTGGCTGTGCCGCCTTCCGCTTCTTAGCTTGGGTCTCCAGCTCAAGCTCCCTCCTTCGAGCGGCGTCCATCATGGCGGATAATGAAGTGTACGGTGCCGTGCCAACAAATTCTCGGATCTCTGTGCGTAGCATATCTTTATACCTTGACATCTTCATCTCTTCCGAGGCGGCATACTGAGGACAGAATAATGCCATCTCAGTAAATTTCCTGTTCATCTCTTTTACCGTCTCTGTTGTCTGGGTGAGCTCTAGGAATTCTTTAGCGATTCGTTCCATCTCTACTGGCGGTACATACTCCGCACGAAAACGAGTGACAAACTCGTCCCAAGTCAAAGTAGTGCGCTCGGCAGGCGTCAATGCCGTGGCACACCAATCCTTCGCGCCGTCACGGAGTAGATTCACCGCAAAACGGACCTTTAGGTTGTCCGGGCAACCACTGGTCAAAAATGCGAACTCCATGTCAGATACCCATCGCATACTGGTAATCGGATCCAGGTCTCCCTTAAACTCTGGCGGGGAACAGGCGGAGAGATCCCGGTATTGGAACTCTCGGTTACGGGATGACCCTCCGCAGGCAGTGGAATAGCTGCAATACGCTCCTCCAGTAGGATCACCACCTCCTCTCGAATAGCAGTGATGATCTCGGGGATCGCCTCCCCGATCGCGTGGGAAACCTCAGTAGCAATCAGTTCCCTAATACGCTCCTCAGTAATCCCCGCCCCGGCTCGCGGCGCCGCCGCGTTGTTCCTTCTTGTATTGACCATTCTAGAAAGAGAAAATTCAGAGATCTATAAGCATATATAACTCACCCTACCACGCTCATACTCCACTCCTTGGCTCCCTCGTGACTCTCCCCGACTCAAGCATGGATCCTGTGCTTCAGATAGTAGGAGCTCTACTACTACCCTTCACACCTATCCTTACTCGTTTCGAGTCCTGTCCCGAGACATTCAAGTAGTCGATTACCACAAATAAACACATATAGCCAATCCAGCGCGTACAAACACCTTTCCTAACTCCCTAGAAAGGTCATATCACCCACTATCCTTGCTAACACGGAAACCCCACTAACCCTGACGAGTCGCCTCGTGAATGCACGGTCGTATACAGTGTAAAACCAGATAGACGTTCGAATAAGAGATTCTATCCTAGAACGGTTGGACTCAAACAAGAGCTGCGCAATAGAACTAAATCTAATATTCTAAGGCTATTCAGTTCCTACTGCATACAACCTAGAGTGCATTCGCTTAACAACCTATCAAAGCTAGCATGAGTTCCTATAAGCGATAAACCAGCATACGGTACCATACAGTTCACATAAGCAATCTAGCATGCATACACTATACCTGAAAAGCAATAGATACACTGAGTTCCTTACCTTCCCAGCTGGCGTCGGCTGACTGTACACATTGCGCCCACGATCACCGTTTCCCAAACGGGTTTTCTCTTTTCATTTAATTTTAAAAGATTTTAGTAAAAGAATTTAAAGATCTCTTAGCCGCAACTTGAGACCAAACACACCGAGATGTGCTTGATTCACTCAAGCTGTGCTCTGATACCAAGTTGTAACGTCCCAAAAATTACAAGGAAATTTAAAATTTTTAAAACATACAATTCATTATAAAACAATCATGATTTAATAACTCACGTCTTAAATAAAATTAACGTCGTTACTTCAAACCATCAACAAAGTTTATGCAGCGGAAAATTTCATAACTAAATTCAAGGGTTCAAAAGTGAAAATTTAATAATATTTGACACTCCGCGCTCCATGTGTGTACGGTCACGCCCGACTGCCGCCCGCACCTGAAATAACACCACATTGGGAAAGGGTAAGCTAAACGCTTAGTGAATTCAATCACGCACGTAGGTAGCAACCCCACGCATATCGCCCCTACTCGCCAATAGACAACATCACCATCACCACGAACATCAAGCCACATAATGATTATTATATAAGTACGAACCTCGGTCCCACCGAGTACACAAAACACATTAATACAAGCTCAGTCCCACCGAGCCCTCGGTCCCACCGAGTAAAGATTACTGTACTAGCTTAGTCCCACCAAGCCCTCGGTCCCACCGAGCCCCTCAGTCCCACCGAGGTGTACGCATGCATAAATATTCCACATACGAATTTAACAAAATCACAACCAGTTATCACATCCCAACTAGTCCATGTAAGCACACAAATACACGTAATAACACGTAACACAAAAAGGAACAACATACATGAAATTCCTAACTACGCGGTGAGAGAACTCACCTCAAGGCTAAGCAACGTGCTCACGAAACGCAACACCAACACGGCAATCTTCTTCACTTTCTCCCACCTAAATACGTAATAAAAGTCAAAGGAAAGTCCCGACCCATAACACGTTTACTAGTTTTCAAACGACTAAAATTCCAGCTTTTTATTAGAAATTAAGGGTCTGCTCGGGACCTGTTTTACCCCCTTAAAACTGATAAATACAGAAATTAAAATTCATAATTACGAAGTTCTAAGTCTTACGGTTTCAGGGACGTATCGCACGCGTCCTAACGATTTTTCTATAATTTACTATAGATTTTACAAGAATGCTTCGCAGAGCAGCGAACACCCGGACCTATCAGTACAACATGGCAACTTCGCCCTAGCTATGGTCCGAATTGGTCTTTCCACAAGACAGAGGAAACTTAATAGACTCCGAAACAAAACTTTTGGCACCAGTCCCATCCCAAACCGACATTCCAAGCAAAAGTTATGCGTAAAACTAAACAGGGACAGAAAGCTGGAAGTTTTTCGGACCAGGCTGTATAAACAGCCCCATACGGCCTAGCTACAGGCCTAAACGGACTTTTGGCAAAACACGAAAAACTTTCCTGACTCGATTAGTGAACTTTGGCCACCGATTCCATTTCAATCCGAGCTATGAGTAAAAAGTTACGGCCATAACAAAACAGAGGCAGAAAATCGACATTCACATAAAATGACAAATCACCAACTCGCGACCACTTTTTCACCTAGCTAGAGACTGAACCAGTTTTTCGCTAAAACACGGAAAACGTGGCCGACCTCGTACTGGAATCGTGGGTACCAACTTCGGCTCAATCGGAGTTACGAGCAGAAAGTTATGAGCTACGCAAAACAGTGGCAGATTACAATAATTCACATGAAATGATAAAACGGTTTGAGATTAGGATTAACGGTTTAAGATTTAAGGTTACGGTCAGGGTGGTTTTAGGGTTACGCCATGGACACCACCCACTGCCACCTCCGACAGTGGGGCACGGCGGCGGCGGCGGCGTTCCGGCGACACCCACACCCACACACAACCCTCGTCTCTCCGTACCACCCTCACCCTCTCGCTCCCCATCACGGCTGCCACATGCGACTCCTACCAGCACACACACACACGCATACTCACCTGCACACAGCCACCGCCGTCCACCCACGGCCACCGTAGCGGCGGCGTGCGGCGGTGGTTGCCTCGCCGGAAAAACGAACAAAAAAAAAAACAAGATGGAGCGAGGGAATGACTTACCTTGCGATGTTGCTCCTCTCCCTCGACTTCTCCGGCGATTGGTGGCGGTGGCAGCGACCTCCGGTTACTGGAACGGTTCTCCGGCAACTGGAAGAAACTTCCGGCGACCCACTCTCTCTCTCTCTTTGCTCGGTCCTCTCTAACTTGCGATCTCTCTCTCTCACTTTCTATCTCTCTCGGCAATTGAAACCAAAAGAAACCATCAAGAAAGAACAAAGAGGGCTGTTTGCTGCTGCCCTTTGGAAACCGACGAGGAGAGAAAAGGGGGGGGGGGTCGGTCCCCCTTCCCTTGTCCGTTCAAACCCAAACACCCCATATTTTTTTTTAACCCTCCTCGATTCCGTTCTTGTCATTTTCGGTCCCTGGTTTCTCATAAAAAACACAAAGGTAAACAAGGTCGCCACGTATAACATTCGGGGTCCCTTTGACAACTTCCGTTAAAGAGACTCGCTTTTAAAAAAAAAAGAACATTAAGGATTTTAAAACCATACCGGGACACGGGCTTTACACTCTAAGAACCGTAACAGTACAAAATGACGTTGCCTACCATTGCTTATGGATAACAACAAAAATCACACAAATTTGAAATGTAAACTCATTTTACATGATAAGTCAAAATTGTTCTAAACTCATTGTGGATTAATACCTTGCCGAAAATTTTCCTTGAGTACAAAATATCCACCTTTCTACTCCACTCTGTGTTCGAGTCTCTCGGCAGTGATGTCCTCCGGCGCTTGAGCAGAAGCAGGCACGACGATTTCTAAGGGATTTGCATAGATCCTTTGAGAAGAAGCAGGCACAACGGTTTCTAAGGGATTTGCATAGATCCTTTGAGCAGAAGCAGGCACGACGATTTCTAAGGGATTTGCATAGATCCTGGTGGCGGTGTTGTTGGTTTTGGGGGTGAGAAATGAATTGGGTGGGAGGAAATTGACAAAGAAAGCTGACATCTCGCCGGAAAAAGGAAGAGAAGAAGCACCTTTCTGCTCCCATTTTCCTTCTTGGATCGAAACTGAAATCCCTACACAACCAAAACCAAAATTAAGCCCCAAAAACAACAACCAAATTAAATAAACATAAAAAATAAATAAAACCTAACCTGGTTTGCCACGTGAAGAACAAAAGCATAGGAATGAGCGATTGTGAGAAAAGAAGCAGGCGCCATTTGAGGTTGAAGGAGAGAAATGGGGCTGGAATCGTGGAAGAAAATCAGGGAGAAGAAGTAGGTGTTTAGAAAAACTGCTAGTTTAGAAAAACCGTTTGCTGAAAAAAACGGTCTACTATTCTTTTAATAAGATAGTAGTAGATAAGTCAAATTGGTGAGATGATTTAACCAAAGAAGGCTTTGGTTGAATCTTTATTCAAAAGGATTATCATTTGAGCTACGAAAAGTACATATACACAAGTAGATTGATTTTGAGCGCTAAAACAAATAATTATCATTATCTTGTTTTTCGTGGTAAAAATAAAACTTTTATTCAATAATTCAAGATTTTAAGTTACTGTTAAAAGGAAAAAAACTTGATTGATTATTTTCCATGAACAATTTCGAAACCACATCTTTTAACTGTCATAAGAAAAATTATTAATGAAACAACGTAATCCGGTTAATGTTCATAAAAATGGATTCGATAAACAAATAGAAAAAAAGCATTAGAAAATATTAAACACAAAACCCCTAAAATAACAATGGATTTTACTAGGATGAGAAACAACATCAAGGTTTGACATGGCTTTTGGATGTTTTGAATCATAGGTAAGAACAATGTTATTATTAATCTATTGTTATTTGATATTGCGAGGCTAAATTAGTCTTTTTATGTTAATGGAAACTATTTTTTCGTCGTACAATTGACTTATCACTTAGTATGTTTTGATATTGCATTTGTGTTTCTTTTTTATACATACAAATAACTGTAAATAGTGGTATACCTTATTGTAAAAAATAAGAAAACAACTATAGAACGTTATATGATTCAATAATTTATCTAATAGAAGATCATTGGTGAGTGGTACATGAAAACAAATGGTCCAATTTATATAAAAAATTATACATATTGATGGAACAAAGTTGGGAAAACCAGAGGAATCAACGCGTAATGGAAATGTCATTAATCTCAAACTCAAAGGTATAAAAAAAGACAAGGAAAACAATCCTTGGCAAAGTTCGTGAAGCAAACCACAACTTCAAGGACATGAACCATTTTACCCACAAATGTTAGATACAACAAGCTAGCAACACATTTTTGAAAGGCATTCTTCTGACCAAAGAGATTACATTGCAAAAAGTACGAAAGTTAATAGGACGAGGGTTGATATCATAATTGTTGAAGGGGAACCCTAAACAACCTAACCTTTTGATAAAGTTTGCAACAATAATTATACATAAGCCTTTTTTTGTTAATCGTGGGCGTCCAAGCAAACATACATGCCCCTCGACGGATCGCATTCATAGGGCCCTGTAAAACAATTAGAAAACTCCCAATAGCGTTACAGGACTCGAACAAAACAAGCATCTAGTTAATATATCGATATTCATTAATTTGTAATTTGAGGATATTTTTGTTCCAAAAAGTGCGATGAACGTGTTGGTTAAACTTCACACTTGTCTTCTGATTTGGTCTCCACTGATTTGGGTTTTCAAGAAGTTTGTGGTGAAATGATACCTTTTGTAATGTTAAAGGACTATTGGGATCGTTCTTCAAAATATTGGGTTGTTAAGTGTAATATGAGCATAAATGAAGGGAGGTTTATAGAAATATCCCCGGAGGAAAATGTCTCTAATCACACGCATGCTACTCACGTGAAGAACGGGTTCCAAGTTCCAAACCGTGATCTCGCGCCAGCAAAAAGCAAGCGGGCCTATCACGCAATGACACGTAATCCGATGTTCACACCCGATAAGCCCATTCGTCGAACATGTGGCAGGCATTAGATTTTCAAATCCCAACTCTAGGTCACCGTCGATCGCTCTTCCTCCCTCCATTTCTCTCCCACCGTCGATCTTCGCTCCATTTCCTCAACACTCTCGTTCCGGTGCTGATCTAAAGCTTACACAGCAATGGCGATGGCCACCGAATTAGGAACCCGTCTTTTCTCTCTTCCATCACTCCAGCGGCTCACCACCACCACCGGTTCCACTACAACAACTGCTGCTTCTTTGCCTTTTCTCAAGACCTCTTCTCCGTGTTTTCCCCTACTGTTCTCCACGAGACTATCTCTAAAAACTCGACAATACTCTTCTGCAATAAAAGCTTCTTCTCCTTCTACAACATTCACCGAGTCACAAGATCTGAAGGTAAAGATATGCGTGTAAATGTGTGGACTTTATTCAAGCGCGCTCACTGTTCTCTCCCTTTTTTTTGGTATCAACAGGTTGTTACAATTCCTACGAAGCCGATTGAAGGTCAGAAAACTGGAACCAGTGGTCTCCGGAAGAAGGTCGGTTTCTTTTTCTTTTCGATTTCATTAGTTCTATTGGTTATTTTCGTTTTGACGTGGACTGACATGTCATTTTGATTTTGATAAGGTTAAAGTGTTTATGCAAGACAATTACCTTGCAAATTGGATTCAGGTTTGAATTTAATCGGGTTAACGTGGTGGATTGATCTCTGTGTTAGGGTTTTTTAGGTAGGTTTAGTTTTGAAATGTATTTGATCATATGTTTGTAACCAGGCATTGTTTAATTCGTTGCCACCGGAGGATTATAAGAATGCGTTGCTAGTATTAGGAGGCGATGGTCGATATTTTAACAAAGAAGCTGCACAGGTAAGTACTATTTGTAAATCATTTGAAATGCTTTGTGAACTGAAAAGCATGTCTGATTTGATACACAATGGATGGATTTGTAATGCAGTTGATTATTAAAACTGCGGCTGGAAATGGAGTTGGTAAAATTTTGGTGGGCAAGTGAGTCTCCCGATAATTTAATCTTTATTATATTGATGCAAGAGTAGAAAAGAGTAACTGGCAACATGTGTTACTTGAATTGCGAAACAATACATGGTTACAAATCTGGTGTATTCATGCTTAGAAAAGACTACTTCTATTTTATGTTTCTTTAATGAAAATTCAGGTTTGAGATGTTAGATTCAAATGCTTTGGCAATGTCCTCGTTCTAGATTGTGGTACAGTTATTCTGATTGCATTTATTGTTGCTGACCTAATAATCCTGTATTTGAAGGGAAGGTATTTTGTCGACACCCGCTGTATCTGCTATTATAAGGAAGAGAAAGGCAAGATCCGATTCATATTTGCTCTTATATAATGGGAATCTAATGAAAATACCATTTATATGTATCATTGCATTTTCAGGCAAATGGTGGTTTTATAATGAGTGCAAGCCATAATCCTGGTGGGCCTGAATATGATTGGGGCATCAAGGTGAATATTTAGTACTTGTGTTCTTCATTATCTATAATTGTTGCCCACACATCGTGGACTTGTGTTTCCAACTTATTCAGAGGCATTATTAGCTGATGCTTATGGCCACCCTGGGATTCATCTGATATGTCTATCTGATATTGCAGTTGGTTTATATCTCCATTTCTTGTGTAAATTTGCCATCGTTAAGGAAATTTGAAGTCCATCGTTTAATGTATATATAGTTTTTCAGCTTCATTAAGAAGTACATTCTGATACATATTGTGTTTTCGTTGCAGTTCAATTACAGCAGTGGGCAACCTGCTCCCGAGTCCATCACTGACATGATTTATGGAAACACACTTTCTGTATGTTAGTTCTCCTCTATCTCTTATGTTTGTTCGTGCATGCTATTGCTCCTTGTTTATGATTTGTATTTCTGAACACATCAGTATAGTTGTGTAGTATATGAGTTGTCTCGATGTGTGGGAACAGACGTTTTTCTCAACATTAGGTAAATGAAAGTTTGGTTAGGGTTGATCAGAACAACTGTCTTAAGTTTGCTGCTCTTATAGCTTTGCTCGTTTGCTGCTCTTATAGCTTTGCTCGTTTTAAAGGATTGACTCAGTTTTATGCAAGTTTCCTTGAAGTGCAAATCTGGGAAAAATAACATCTTATGATAATAAATAAATCTGTAATAACTTTGTTGCAATTTTGAAGTACTTTTGTTCACATGGGAATAACTAAATGATAAAGTTTATCTTCTACTCCCTTTGTCCATAAAATTGCGATGTTTTGACTTCATAGTTTATAGAAGCATTAATTTATAGAGGATTTCTAAGATACCCTTGAATAGATACAAAAAGGAGGGAATCTACCATTCCAAAGTCAACAAACAACACCTAGGTTTCTGCAAAGCTTCCTTGAAGTACAAATTTGGGAAAAACTACTTCTTATGATTATGAGAGTTGAATAAGGAGAATTCTTATTCATTTGTACATTGAAACAATAGGGTTACAACTTACAAGTAGTTTAATAGGCTGAAGCTATTTTAGGAGACTCCCTAATAGAAGGAAAGCATTAATTACAGAATATAGACTAGACATAAATAGAAGATTGAGAATCAATCTATTTACAAGAAAATATTTACCAAATAATTCTGAGATTATATGCCTACACTCCCCCTCAAGTTGGATCATAAATATTGATCATGTTCAACTTGCTAATCAAGAAATCAAATTTGTTGCTGAACAATCCTTTGGTGAAGATATCTGTTGCGTGATGATCAATTGGAATATAGACAATGCAAGCTCTTTCGGAATCAATCTTTTCCTTGATAAAGTGTCTATCAATCTCTACATGTTTTGTTCGTTCGTGATGGATAGGGTTGTGAGCTATGATTATAGCTGTCTTGTTATCACAATACAGTCTCATTAGTAGAGACTAGAGAGATACCCATCTTGAGTTCTTTTAGGACCATGTTCTAAATTCTACTAGTGTGATGCAGATATCTGAAATAAAGTTAGCGGACATTCCAGATGTGGATCTTTCAAGTGTTGGAATTACAAAATATGGCAACTTTAGCGTGGAAATAGTCGATCCAGTCTCTGATTATTTAGATCTGATGGAGGTAAGGACAAAAAGAATGCACCCTTTATATATACATGATCTTTCTTTGAATTTGGTATCACTCACTCGTGCCTTTGGTACAGGATGTCTTTGATTTTTCATTAATCAGAAGTCTCGTTTCTCGGTCAGATTTCAGGTATAAACATGTGACATACTTTAGCATGTTCATAATTGCTACTGTACCCACATTGTTTGCATCAGTTCCTTATTTTGCTGTCCCATTTGTTCTTATATATGGTGTTTGGTGTGGCGGGCGCCATGTAAGTGAGATAGGCTAAGGGCCTGTTTGTTAGCAGCTTAATGAGCTTAATGGGACTCACAACTTATTCGGTCGGCTATACATGACTGTTTGGTAGTGACTTAATGATATAGACAGTGGCTTATTCAGTAAGCTTTTAGGGGTGAGCTTTATACAGAAAGTCAAGTTTTTCCAAACCTGTCCATCCCAATTAAAAAACATGCTCGTTTCATATATGAAAAAACCTTCCCAAACAAAAATCTTCCCGATCTATACAGACAGATTAACCTACATAGACAACGTTATCCATAAAGGACTTAATGGAAAACCAACCAAACATCCCCTAAGCTTATGATTGATCTATCTATATTTTGTCAGGTTCACATTTGATGCAATGCATGCGGTTACAGGTGCTTATGCGAAGCCAATTTTTGTAGATAAGCTTGGAGCTAGTCCGGTATATTACAAATGTTTAATATCCTGTGTGGATGGCTGCTATTCAAGCTGCTACAGTAGTTGTTGATAGTCATTACTGAATGGATGTTCATGCAGGATTCTATATGTAATGGAGTGCCTCTAGAAGATTTTGGGCACGGTCATCCTGATCCTAATCTAACGTAACGACTCGCAGGCTATTAACGGGATTTCCTTCATTTGTAAGCATGAAGACTATGCATTGTTAACTCTCTTTATTTTGATCGAAGGTATGCTAAGGATCTGGTCAACATTATGTATAGTGACAACGGACCTGATTTTGGAGCTGCAAGTGATGGTAAGTTTGTAGCAATAACAGGTGGAGCTTAATCTATTTTGGAGCTGCCAGTGATGGGTGTTGTATTTGTAGGCATTTGATTTCTCTGAACTTATTAAGCTGTTATCAATGCTCAACTATGATAAACCTTATATTGCGCAGATTGCATCCTGAAATTTCTATTGCAATGATTTCCAGGAGACGGTGATAGAAATATGATTCTCGGTAGACAATTTTTTGTGACTCCATCAGACTCTGTTGCTATAATTGCTGCTAATGCACAAGAAGCTATTCCATACTTTCAGAGTGGCCCAAAGGTAAAAAGGTTTTGCAAATTTTTTAATATTCTTGTGTAAATAGAAACTTACTTGGGCTGTAATATTTGTAGGGTTTAGCTCGGTCTATGCCAACAAGTGGTGCACTTGACCGTGTGGCCGAGAAATTGAATCTCCCTTTCTTTGAGGTTTTGTGCTTTTGTATATTTAGCTCTATTTTTATGGTATTCTGCCTAATAATGTAGAAGTTGTGTGATCTGTACCGACTGAAAAATTTGGTTCCAGGTTCCCACTGGTTGGAAATTTTTTGGGAACTTGATGGATGCTGGAACTTTGTCAATTTGCGGGGAAGAAAGTTTTGGGACAGGTTCTGACCACATACGTGAGAAGGATGGCATATGGTACAGTCTGGTTATACTGATCTGAAATATAAAGCAAAAGTATTTATGAAGAGTCTTTTCAAAGTATAAGGCGATAAAACTTAAAAAGAACCATTCACGACAAATGTCTATTATCTCTCTTATATATTCGGTCTGTAATGAGGATAGCTATGCTGCTAAAAACACTACTGAACATATTTAAAATGTGTCAAATTATAGAAGGTTCAAAAAATTAATTAACTTATCCCTTCTACTTTGTGTCTGACATCCATGATTAACAATGGAGATATATGCTGTTTGTGCTTTACTACTAACCCGTATAGGGTACACTACCCCCACAAGAATCTCAGTTTGGCAAATTAGGGCATCTTTTATCCGTATCACTGTAGGTCAATGCACAGTGCACACTGGTTAAAAATGCCCCCATTGGTCTTCGACTTTATAGTTACCATTGTGTATTTTAGTATTCCATTTTATACTAAGTGTTCACAATTAATTAAATCCAGTATTTTTGAGTTCTATTTGACTGAGTAATGTGATTGACAGGGCTGTGTTAGCTTGGCTGTCTATAATTGCATACAGAAACAAAAACAAGAACCCTGGAGAGGAATTAGTCTCTATATCTGACATAGTAAAGGAGCATTGGGCCACTTATGGCAGGAACTACTTCTCTAGATACGACTATGAAGTAATCGCAATTTGTATATTCACGATTGATTTTGCAAAACTTGCTTAAAGTTGAATGCACTGGCCTTGTGTTTTCACTGCTACATTCTGACATCACTGGTGGGCCCAGGAATGCGAGTCTGCAGGAGCCAATGAAATGATCAATTATCTTAGAGACTTGATTTCTAAAAGCAAACAAGGGGACAAGTATGGTGAGTTTTCACTTTTCAGTCCATAGTTCGATAATTTATTTTAGAGAAGTACAGTTTCTGGAGTGTGTGATCCTTACAGAGATACAACGTTGCAGGGGTTTATACTCTTCAACTTGCAGATGACTTCACATATACAGATCCTGTAAGTTGACTAGTTGATATGCACACACATTAGCTCAAACGTTGCTGATTTTTTTATAAATTTACTAGGTAGACGGAAGTGTAGCTTCGAAGCAAGGTGTTCGATTTGTCTTCACAGATGGGTCAAGGATCATATTCCGTTTATCGGTCTGCACCAGCCTATATTGTTTATTTACATTTTTATTTTTAATTTCTGCCTCTACAACTACATCAGCTACCTCCATGGATTAAACATACCTTCTAAAATTTACAGGGAACTGGTTCAGCAGGTGCCACTGTTAGAATCTACATAGAACAGTTTGAGCCTGATGTCTCAAAACATGACTTGGATGCCCAAGTGGCACTGAAACCTTTGATAGGTTTGTTCCTGATCTCGTTACTGATTATATTTTCTTATGTTAATTGTAGCACTTATTATGTGGGTGTCTTCTCAGATCTGGCATTGTCTGTGTCAAAGCTAAAGGAGTTCACTGGAAGGGAAAAGCCTACAGTAATTACATAAATTAAAGTGACTTCTACGATGAGTCTCATCAGATGTGGTATTGTAACAGGTGGTCTTCCACTTCCTCCTCACACGTGATTATTCTATAATATATATATATTTATGTTCTTTTTGTTGAGCATTCATTGGAGAAACAAAAGTCTACTCGGCCGTTTACATTGTGAAACATTTTCTAATAGAATGAAGTCAGGTCTTGATTTATTGCTGCATCTTTTTGTGAACTGGCTTCATTCATTCAAATGCAGTTTGTCCTGAACATGAATGTTTTGATCGACATAGGAATCACAAATGGAACAGATGTATAGTTATCTAAATTGTTTTGATAGAATAGAACATTTGCTTTCCTTACTGTTCGGTGTCACCTGCCTACTTGCTGCCGTATTTTGCTGAACACGTTCTCCTAACTGACATATCCAGATAAGATAATTCTTTAAGGGACAATTCATATTATCAATGTACAATTATTTAATTTCTTCTGCAATAAAAAATATCTATATGTTTGTTTTGATCGATTACTATAATTCATTTTGTGGTGTTTTGACTGAAGGCCAGAGATGAGGCTCCCGTGTTCCGAGGCCCACTATTGTTAATTCTTATTGATTACAAGGGATTTGTCATTACTGTGAGTCTCCTTCAAGGTAAAGGGGAACGTATATATACTTCAAGATAGGATTAAAGCCAACTAAATTTCCTACATTGCACATTTCCTACTTGACTGCAATCTACAAGGACACACACACACACATATATATATAACCTTATTAACATTCTTCTTCAAGTTGGAGCATCGATATCATGTATGCTTAATTACTTACTTATAGGGTTAGTTTGAGAGCGTCAAAGAGGTTTTTTTAAGGCTGACCTTCTGATGGAACATAGGCTCGATTAAGCCAACATTATTATCGAGTTCGTGGGTTAGGAACCGTTGTCAATGGGTGTTGGTTAGGATTTTGAACTAGAATAAATCATAATGGTAATCTTTTTCCTACCACCGGAGCAATTTCAACTATCCGGGGTCCCATGTTTCAAAACGTAGGAGATATAGGATGATGTTATGCACCGGATAGAACCACAATGATTAAAATGGAGGGCAACCACGAGTGTTGTGTGACAAGGTCTTGCTAAAACTAAATGTCATATTCGGCAGCATAAGACCAACTATGTTGTATAGGTCTGTGGTGTGGTCTAAGTTGTATTACACAAATCAGACCAAGACAAATGAATAGTGATGCAAGTTACACCTCTAAACACTATCGTCTTTCACAAGTAATACGGTAAGATACCGGTTATCGATCCACAGGGAAAGTAAGCTTAGAGAATTTAAGAAAGTCAAAGCAGAAAAGTTGACCAGAGGACGAATTCGAAGTAAAATCTTTGTGAGTGAGTTTTGAGTAAACAAAAGTAAATAAAGCAGTAAATTGAAGAGTAAACAGAGATTCAAAATGCAAGGGTCCAAAGTTCAATTGGGACTTCAAACAAATTAAACAGGGAAGTGGACGGGTGCTGCAACATATTTCAATTGGAGGTAAACCATGCTGCAGCAGAGATCCAGTAGCTTAGAAAATAAGTTTGACATCCGACCATCAACTAAGAGTCACTCGGGTCAAGGTTTTGACAAGCACTGCTCCACATATCTCAAGTGTCATGCTTGTGATATGGGCTAAACGGCCGGTCATCTCTTAAGTTGCATAGGGTAGGAATAAATATCCAACTTTTAGTATCTTAAAAAGATTACTTGTCTCAAGGGAAATATGTTTCATCAAATTTGGCATGGTTAGTAATATATAGGTGATAAGTGACTTCATCGTGACATAGACAGCCTTTGTACACGGAGCTATACCCAAGAAAGAGGCAAGGTCGACTGCCTGGAACAAGTTTATGTTGAGCATAGTCGCGAAGGCATGGATAAGCCCAACAACTGTAAGGGTGAAACATGTCATATTTTGACTGTTGTCCAAGGAAGGTTTCATAAAAGTTTATCAAAAATTGGTGTTGGTAACCGGTTTATTAAAAAGATGGTCGAGGTAAAAATTGTGAACCAATAGCGCATAGGGACCTTGGAATGAAAAAGCATTGCAAGAGTGGCTTCCGTAATATGACGATGTTTCCGTTCTCCCATTTGTTGGTGAGTGTCAACGGATGATAGATAGGATTGGAACCGATTGCTAGTGAATTCAACTCCACCATCATATATGGAATATTTTTATTTTCTCAACAAGTTGATCTTCAACGACAACCCATAACCGACAAAATATGTAAGAACTCTAGGATTTAAGGCCTATTCTTTGTAAGAAGCACCGATATTTGTACAGTTTGGCAACAAGTTTTCGATGGAAGCTTCCTGATACCATGAGAATAATTGAAAACTTAAAACTCTCCACACCTTTCTGGGAGGATGTGGGTATTCTATTTATACAAGAGATACAACGGATAAGGAAGTAAAGTATAACCTATCTAAACAAGAATAACAATTCGTAACAAACTCCAACTCTTCTATTTATCATTCTCACTAATAGAAGGCACATGAGAGGAAGTTGGAGGTGACATAATTGGCGATGCTGAGATGGCCCTCTAGTACGACCATGTTGAACATGATACAATTGAAGTCTTTCTGGTAGAGTTGGGAGTAGCACCTAGTCGAGATAGATTATGAGAAGATAACATGTGTGACTAGATCTCACTAAAGATTTATGTCAAGTTATGCACACCGTCTATGTTGTATGGGTCTGATTGGTGGGTGTTGAGCGATTAAGAAACCATATGGGAGGAAGTTGGAGGTGACATAATTGAAGACGTTGAGATGGATTTGTGGTATGACCATGTTGGACATGGCAACGAATAAAGTCTTCCGGGTAGAGTTGGGAGTTGCACCTATTAGAGATGAATTGAGAGAAGGAAGATAAATTGTGTGACAAGGTTTTGCTAAAAGTGAATGTCAAATTCTTCATACCAACTAATGAAGCCTTCCCGTTAAAGTTGCGAGTTGGGACTATTACAGATAGATTGAGAAAAAAGAAGATTGTGGTGGTTTGGGCATGTTCTCAGAAACCAAATGTCGCATCCGTGAGGAGGGTTAAAAATGTAACAGACCAAGGGTGAGGAGGAGCAATTGAGGCGGAGAACGTGGGATGATCAATTGATGTCGGACGTGGTACTCTTCGATATTTTTGAGGACATGTCAATATGTCATAATGATGAGAGTTTTTGGAGACACAGGAAAAGGGCATCAAAATATGTATATGTAATTGTAAGCTTTTGTGGATGAGCCGAGGGTGGAAGGAGGGGAGAAGGTCGAATTGGGGAGGGTTAGAGAGCCGCCATAGAGGTTTCCGGAGCACGGGCATAGATAAAGGGGGGCTCTTTGGTGATAGTCAGGTGTGAGGCGTGGGTTAACTAGAAACGAGCCTCTTGACTTAGTGACTTACTTACATGTCATACGGTACTGCCGCTCTACGTTTCTAATATTTCTACCTTTTTGTACTTTCTCCTCTGCTTTCACTATCCTTGCTTGTTTTAACATGTTTCTCTTTGTGCATGCTTTGTGCATGTTTTAACATGTTTCTCTTTGTGCATGCTTTAAGTACTTGTTCTACTTTTTCTAAACTCTCTGTTCGCTACCAAGAAAATCTTGAGCACTTCATCTTTCAAAATCTTTTTCCGGCCAACTTTTTCGCAAAAACTTCTATAACTAGCCGGGGCTCTTCAATGAAACAACCTCTCTACCACTTGGGAGTTGGGATTTGGGATTGAGGTAAAGTCTGCATACATTCTACCCCTCTAGCCCCTTTTTCTGAGTGGGATATGCCGGACATGTTTGGTTTAGTTTGGCTTACTATGTATCAGTGTTTTTGTAGTGTATAAAGTAGCATTTGACTATAAAATGAAGTTGGTATATATATTATCTTCTATCTTCTATATACGTAGTTAGCCAGCGGTGGCTAGGCTTGCAAATCAGAAACCAGAGAATGAGAAATCCTAATGGCCTATGGTGGGCTGCTAGGGGTTTGAATCAGGGATTAGGAATCACGTGAACCAGAGGCTTGAGGTTTTGAATTAAATAAGTAAATCTAAACTGAGACTATATTGGCAGCAGTACTGAGACTACATTGGCAGCTGTGGCGGCTTCTAATGGTGGTGACTGCTACTAACAGTGGCTGATAGGGTTTTAGATTGTGTTTGAGATGGCTAGGGTTTTGGACGCAATGTTCGCATCAAGAGACAACCTGCATTGATGCTAACTTCCCAAATTACATATTCTCTTCTTAACGTAAATATACAAATGATTATATATATATATATATCTATATATATATATAACCCTATTTTAACAATTCACTTGGTCTAATTTGATTGGCAACATGCTTTGATCCAGTGCCAGTCATTTCTGGGCTTAGTAGAATCCAGTTATTTGAAGTGCAAAATTTCTTTTCTTGTCCTCTTTACTAATTAACCTTTGTTCCTTAATATCCTTAGCAACTATTTGTATGATTTGTTCTATCTGCAGATTTCACATTCTGCTATCTGTTACCCTGATAGTTCTCTTGCATGAATTTAACGTTTTTTCTTTTCATCTTTTGAATGTTTTTGCCCGCAGTACCCTTCCATTACATGTGCTCTTACTGACCAAAGACAAGTGAACATTCTGACTTTATCCTTGGAACCCCTTACTAGATGGATGTTTAGCAAATCATTTAGCTAATTTCATAGGTTCGAGGGCACAAAAATACTTATTGACTGTAACTGAACCATAAATCTTTACTGTTGAAGATAGTTTAAACTCCATTCTTCTGTAAATCGAAATTTGTAACTATATACTTGTTATCGTGGATCCTTCCAGCCATGCATACACACCATATTTGTCTTGCTATGTGTGTCGTTGTGACACATGTCATCTTGTCTTTTTCTGGATCTTTCTTTGAAGTCCTCATCAGTTTTCTTTAGAGTTTAGACCAATCATGCATTTATCGTAGATCTCCAAAAAGGTCTCTGGATGATAAGTATGGAAGAAGATAAAACCACCATCTTCAGTTTGGGCATAGGTATCATAGTTCAACTCCATTTTGCAAATTCAAAGGCATCATCACATAATTCTCCACCCTGACAGAAAGCTAAGTGATATCTTGGTAGCATGCACTAAGGCAAGGGAGTCTTCAATCGCCATGTGTTATTTGGCTCTTTTGAAATAAATCATTGCTCAATAATTTATTAGGCAGGAAACATAATCTCCCCCAATCAGGGTTTAATGTTGTGACCACTTATGAGACCAAATAGTGCTACCAGACTGTACATTGAATACAAGCCGAAAAATGCCAAACACCAAGAATATGCAATGATTTGTTTTCGGAAAGTGCCAATTCCGTCTAAAAATCTCTTCAGGTGATCAAGAAGACCTTTTTTTTAGATGATGAGATTAGGATGAAAGATATTATCTGAATGATGCTTTTCTCTAGTTTATCTTGGGTTTGGAAAATATATAACTTGATGAATATACGTAAAAAAATGGAAAACTGAGGAACACCCTGGTAGCCCTTCATCAGATGACGGTATGCACTTGTGCATACAAGTAAATTAAGTTTTTTTTTTGGTTTTTATGCACGTTTGCATGTTACAAATTACTTGTATGCACAAGTGCATACCGTCCAGATGGAAGGCTACGAGGGTGTCCCTACATTTTCCATTTTTTTGAGGTTTTCTTCTGAACCTCGCTCTATACATAGAACAATAAGTGGTTGACATTTGTTCAAGTCGGTTATCTTGGTCATGGCCATTAAATGAAGTCTAGAACATATGGTTTTAGTAAGTTTATTTTTTCGGTCTCTAAATGGTAGGATATGGTTATGTATTCAGGTTTTTCTTGTTATAGTAGATGCCAACTCAAAGGTGGTATAATATTATTTGTGGGTTGATGAGATCCAATGGTAGAGCTTTATTTGAACCACAAAATCCATAACCCATATGGGATGGGGATTTGTTTGCTCCCCATTTGTACTATAAGTTTAGGTTAGCAGACCCACCAAAATATAATGGTGTTGTTTTTGTGGATAAGAGGGCAGTAAACTGTGTTTGTCTTTAATATGACTCACTCATCCTCTCCGTAATTGGAGTTGTATCCTATTCTATCTATCTTGAGATCCGACTTTGTTGGGCATATGATATGATGTACTGGGGAAGTCTTATGTCCCACTTTATATCTGCAATAGCATTGTGTTAGGTGACCACTCCACCTCATTATCATCATGTTAGTGATGGACCTTTGGGTCTCCTCCTTTGCCCCCACATAACTCTGTCTTGAACTAAATCACATGGAATCTTAAAAGATAATTTGTTGTTTGAATTATTAATTTGGACACTTGCTTTTGAGACATGACAACTTTAGCCACTGAAACACCACTTCGTGCACTTCTTGAACTCAATTTTTATATGGGTTCGATATTGTGTCTTACTGTTTTATGTCTTGTGTTGGACTTTGATTGATACCAGTAGTGGATAACATTCACAAATGCATGCAATAGCAACTCAAAAAGTCAAAACTTAAGTGTTGTTTATTTTACATCAGTAACAATCTGATCATTATTGAATATATATATATATATTATAATTCTATAAACCATGTAAAGATTGATTCTGAATTGCTCTTCTTGTGGTTAAGGCTCTTGCTTTATGAAGATGATAAGACAGTTGCAGTTGCAGAATTGAGAGGTTAAAATTGGTAAGTTTTATGTGTATTTTAGATATTGTTGTGGTTAAATTAAAGGTGGTTAATATGGTGTGTTTGCAAAGCAAAAAAGCAGTGAGTGAGTGTGTTTTTATGCTGTATTGAACTTGCAATAAAGGCAAATCAACTTTGTGTCAGGTCTTATCCTTTCACTGTTTCAGTGTTTTGAGAGAAATAATGCACGGAACTGGAATTCGTGGGTTTTTTATTTCTAGTTGAATATGTTTATTAGTGGATAGTTTCTCTATTCTTGGTTTACTTGTTTTTGTGTAATAATGCCCACAAGAACCAAAACCAAAACCAAAACCAGAACCAGAACCTGAATATATACATATATACTTATATATGTATTAAGTGTATTATTACGTGCAGTAGATATATATATGTATATATATTCTATGTTGCAGGTCTATATTTGTCCATATACCTCTTGTTGTGGGTGTGTGTTTTGGTTTTGTTGTGGTTTGTCTAATATGTGAATTTTGGGTAATTGTAACTTGTCAAATAGTAACTTCTCTTGAGACTTCAATCATTCAATTTATATTATTCTACTTCCCCATCTCTGTATTATTGATTATTGAATATCTATTTCCACACCAGTTAAAATTTAATTTGAATGATAGTCTTACATGGGTTAAATTAAGAGTAATTCATCAAAATGCCCTAAGTTCACCAACCACTTTACCCATTTGCCCCATCTCCCTCCCAAATTACCCAAATACCCTGAAAATCCGTGGGTATACCCGTGGCCCACGGATTTTGGGTCAACTTTCTCTCCCACGGAAAATTTTCAAGCTCCACGGACCATTGGTCCGTGTCCCACGGACTTTTGGTCCTCGTCCCACGGACAAAGTCCTCGTCCCACGGATTTTTTTCACTGCCACGGATTCCCACGGATTTTTAGGGTATTTTGATAAATTGGGAGAGAAATAGGGCAAATGGGTAAAAGGGTTGGGGAACTTAGGGCATTTTGATTAATTACTGTTAAATTAAACCATTTTTATTCAATATATGATTGAACCTCCTATTATAAAATGCTTGTTTGGAGAATAATCTATTTTCAAGTACTCTTATATGGTATTAGGGTATCTTTTGAGGACCTTGACACTTTCGGGTAATCTGTATCCGTTAAGAATTCTCTCTCGACATTTTGGAACATTGTGTCATTTAGCCTCTATTGGAGGGAGGGAGTGTGTTGGAATCCCACACTAGCTACATCTGGACCATTCATTCCCATTATATGATGTAATGTCACTTCCTTGGTAAGTGCTCAATTGGAAAATAATCCAATAGGGTTCCACATACTCTCGTATTGAATATAAAAATATGATGTATTGTGTATATATATAAAACTTGTATGTTATAGCTTTAAACAAAACTTGCCGCTAATGGCATCACTACCACCTCTCCAACCCATCGACCCGACCATTACATCCCTTCTCCTCCTTTGCATTGCAACTTGGTAGCCCATTCTCTTTTATGTCTCTGTTCTATTTCCCATCCCCTTGGAACATAGTCCCTCTCTTTTGTAGTAGATGGTGAAATTTCCAGTTTTCTTATTTTAGTTCATTTAATACTTCAAGTCTTGAACTACTAAAAGCTTACATTTGTCTAAGTGCTTTACAATAAAGAGTATTTTGGTCATTTTTGCTAGATTTAATGTATCGACACCGATATAAGATTTGGGCAACCTTTAATATCTTTTTTGTTTCATGGTGTATTTGAAACTTTCTGAAAACTTTTTTCATTGCACATGTAAGATTGGTTTGCATTGGCCTATATGTGATAGTTACTTATGTCGCTATTAAAAAAAATCACTTTCATCGATAGATTTTTTGTGCTATAAAATCAGTGACGCATTTGTGGTGAATCCGGAAAAGTCAACTTTTCATTAGCTTTCACCAAAATCCGTCGCTGACTTTTAAAAAATATAAATACAAAATTTAAATATAATTGTGGCAGACTTGTTCTTCTACTTGTTTTAGAATAATCCGTTAGAAATCCGCAACAAGTTTGTACATCTTCAAAAAATATTTATTTAATTAATATTAGTATAATTAAAATTAGCCACCAATCCGCCACAAATATTAATAAAAATATTTTTTTTAAATTTACAAATTCAACGAAAGGAATTTTGTGGCAGATTGAAGGATCCATGGCGTAATCCATATGTAGATAAAAAAATCATTTTAAATTACAGATTTTTTTTTTGATAAAATAACCTATGGGTCCAAATCCTCAAATCTGGCACAAATCAACCGTAAATGTATTAAATTGATTTTAAATTTATTTATTCTAATAATTAGAGGATCCGCCACTAATCCGCCGATAGTTTGATTTTAATTTTATTAAAATTGCATTTTTGGTTATTCTTTTATCCTTAAATACATATTATCATTTTGTTTACATATTTCGTATATATATATATATATCAAATTCCATACATATACCACATGGAGGTTCAAACGAGAACCCTTCCTATTTACAAAAATGCGAGAACAGTTGTGTGCTTTCATTTTATTTAACCCCCAACTTTAATTATAATAAATAAAATTAAAGCATTAAGGGTAGTAATGTAACCAACTGTTTTTCATATTTTTATATTATTTTAATTAGTTATAATTATCCCTTAGTTTTTGATCTAATTATAATATGAGAATGTGATATGTTTGCTAGTAAATCCCATAATTTCCTATCAAATTATTATACGACTGATTAATCAATTTGGAATTCAGTTTGTCCTTCCGGAATGGAAGATTCTAATGATGTTTGTAAAAAAGTTCTTTGATGTTTATAGTGATAATTACGGTGAATCACATGATACAGTGTGATAGAGTGTGATAGATTGCGATAGAATGCAGTGTGATAAATTGTGATAGAATTTGAAAGCATTGTGATATAGTGTGATAGGAGTGTGACAGAGTTCGAACAAGTTGTTTTGAGGAAGCTCGGTGATAATCGTCTTGTGATAATCTTCGTTCGAGGAAGCCCTGTGATAACTGACTTGTGATAGAGTGTGATAACAGTGTGATAGATTGAAGTGTGATAGAGTTTGAAATCACTATGTGATAGAGTGTGATAGAGTTTGAAATCACTATGTGATAGAGTGTAATAACTCACACGATAACAGAGTGATAGATTGTGATAATCGACTTCTGATAAATCACACGATAGAGTGTGATAAGAATGTGATAGATTGTGATAGAAAGCAATATGATTAGAGTGTGCAAGACTTTGAAAGCACTGTGATAGAGTGTGATAAATATGTGATAGCGTTCGAACAAGCTGCTTTCGAGGAAGCTCGATGATAATCGACTTATGATAATAATCGTTCGAGGAAGCATGTGATAAATCGTGTGATTGGTACCAAACCACCGTCTCCCACTGTCAAGAAGTTCATGTGATAAAGATGTGATAAGTAACACATACCTGTAAAAAGTCGCCGTCCTCTCTTCTACGTCGATGATGTGATAAAACCCTAAATTGATTTAACTTCTCTCAGCGATTTTCTCCCTCTACACACTATCGGTCGTTGTGATAACAACTGTCCAGTCACTTATCATTTCCCATAGATGGGAAAAACATGATCATGTTATTTGAATTTTAGCCTTTCAATTTCCGATTATACCATTCTACGTTTTTAATATAACTAAAAATTCATTAATATTAATTTAAATTTAAAAAATCCCTTAAAACCTCTACCATTTAATACTTAAATCACAATGCTTGGCTTGGAGATTGTTTTCGCGTTTTCGTAAATCACATGGGTTCTCGTTTGAACCCTTCCCTATACCCCCCCCCACACACATACATGGTTAGATTCATTTGTTAACCTTACTTTTTGTGTTAACTTTGTTAACTCCAATCAACCAATAGGAAACCTTTTACATGGTGGTTACAAATGTGTATCCAACCATTAAATAGGGTATGAATGGAAATCCATGTATTTCTACTATGACATTTAATTATTGAGGTAGTTACAAACATCAAATCTTCCTTGATTCTGCTATATTATTAATTCTTAAATATTTTGTAAGTTTTTAGTATCAAATAGTGTATGAATCTACATTGTTGCATCATGAACATAGATAACAACATTATGAATCACGACGTTTTTACGATGTTGAGGAGAGTGTCCATGTGTGTTCATGTGTGGGTTTATACTTAATGTAAACAAATTTATCAGATCTTCATGTAATCTGGTCGTATGGGTTAATAGTTCATGTGTGGATAAATTGTTCATGTGAGTTCATTTGTTACATGAATGTTAACCATCGTGATTATGAACTTGAAGTTGAACATTTATGAACAATTTGATTATGAACATGTGTTGAACAAATTTATCACATCTTCATCTAATCTGATCGTATAAGTTTATACTTCATGTGTGTTCATGGGTGGGTTTATAGTTCATATAAACAAATTCATCAAATCTTCATGTAATCTGGTAGAATGGGTTAATAGTTCATGTGTGGATAAATTGAACATTTGAACATGTGTTGTTCATCAAATGAACTCATTAAATATTACACATGACCCAATTTCCACACATACCACTAACACTTATGTTCATTTCATTAAATATTACACATGACCCAATTTATAATTAATGTGCTGATTAATTTTGATCTCATCCGTCAGTTTTAACATCAATGACTAAGATTTTGGTTAACAAAGTTAGCATGAAATATAGGGTTAACAAATGAACTCAACCCTATATATATATATATATATATAGGGGCCTAATCAAATGAGAACTTGATAAAATGTGATAACTGTGAGATCCAATCTCGTCCACTAATTTTAATTAATTAATTTTCTTTAATTAACTAATAGATGAGGGTAGTTTAGTAATCTTATAAATTAATTATAATATCCTTTTTTATTATATCGATTAACATGGAATTGTAATCTCATTGATACTCTTTCCTAAATTATCTCTAACAAACTGATTTGTATCATATACGTTTTTATTTCATGAATCATCTTGTTCATTGACACAATAAAACACGTCATTCAATTCTCCATTCTTTTACATCGGCGAACCAGGATTACAAGATTCTTCTTCGTTGTTATTCCTGTTTTGCCTATTTTTGCGATTAGATGGATATGGGAAAAAGTGTTGCTATTGATGATTCATTGTCGGTTGAATCCAATGAAGTTATAGCATCTGATATGGATGTTAGTTCCTGGCATAGTCCAGATGAACTTGATATTGGTATTTCACCCTACAAGCCGAACGAAGTTACATGTAATCAAGAATCAGATGAACGCATTGACTTGATCGATCATGGTGTATCACATGATGTGGATATTGTTCCAGGTACGTTTGATTCTCCATTATTTTGAACGACCAATCTGTGTTTTTCATTATTTTTGTACTATAAGTTTTTATGCATCAGTGTGATACATGAGTATCATAATTGTACATACCCTTATGTTCCACCAGCAAACAATACAAATGCATGTTGATTTACAATTTAATATCAATTTGTGTTGGTAATTTATTGTCGACTGATTGGTATATTTTTTCTCCCAATTAAATGTTTGAAGATTTGTGCAACACTGTGATACAGTGTGATATTGTGTAACACCATAGTTTAGTCGACTCTCACCCGATTGTTTAACAAATAGTTGCAGGTATTTGTCAATCAGGAAGTCATTCATTCACCTTTTCCCCTGGTGGAACTAGGTGGTGGACACCCAATGTCAATGAGTCGGTCAAACCCGCTATCGGTGATATATGTTCTTCGTTGGATGAAGCAGAATCGGTGTACCAAAAGTATGTTGAGATTGCGGGATTTGAGATCAGAAGATCATCACAAAAGATTAATAACGATGGGTTAATTCAGAATAAGTATTTTGTATGTAGAAAGTTCGGGTTACCAATGAAGAAGACGTTTGATTCATTGAATCGTAGTAAACGTCAAAGAGAGGTACGTAACTCTAATGTGAAGAGGACAGTGTATCACAAATTGTATCACAGTGTATCACAAATAGTTAATTTTCAGACTCCAATTCCCCAAATGCATAAGTTGTTCACAATGTATCACGAAATGTATCACAGTGTATCACGAAATGTATCACAGTGTATCACAAATGGTTAATTTTCAGACTCCAATTCCCCAACAGCATAAGTTGTTCACAGTGTATCACGAACTGTTTACCTGAGTTCGGTTCAAGTGTGCCTTTATCTTTAACAACAGTATCAACATCGATGGCTTCGTTCTTCTTGTTTACATAGGTGAAAGTTCTCTTTCTCTTAAGCCTATCACTTCTTCTTTCTGTTTTAGCATTCAACAATAACAAAATGTCAATCAAACATACATAATCACTCAATGTGATACATTATGTAACTTTGTTAAGAGTTTACCTCCGTCAGCGTTTTCATCCATTCCGACGGCCCAATGATCGATTATACCAAACCCCTAAAAATTATACGATAATGTTGTGGTACCATTCTATTATAACAAAAAGAAAAGAAAATACACTAGGTTCGTGATTTCAAACCTTAGTCCACAGAATGTTGACAGTCGATGATACCGAACGGTGGTGGTGATGATCGAAACCTGAGAGTCGATGAAACATGCAAATCGATGTCAAAAAACTTGAAGATGTTGTGATACCCAAAACCCAAGAACATCGATCGACTTTAGATTTAAAACCTTAGAACATCGATTGATATTATTTTTAAAACCCTAGGTTACCTGTCGTCGTGATACCCAAATAGATGAATATCGATTGCTCTGTGATACCCTTGGTCGATTGCTCTGTGATACCTAAATAGATGAAGATCGATTGCTCTGTCGTTGTCGTGATACCCTTGGTGATTAACTTTCGTTACCTTTCGTTGTCGTGATCGATTTCTTAGACTAGATATGGTGGTTTCTTTTAAAAAATAGTTTGTGATTACTTGTGTAAAGGATAAGAATCTCAGTTTGACTTTGAACGATTCTTTCAATCTTTTTATTTTAACTATTTTGATTTGATTCCATGATAATAGCACCCGCCTAAAATAGATTCTGTTGAATCAAAATTGTTTGACAATTTTACCCTTTTTGATTAAATTTATTCTCCATATTTAATGGTATTAAATGATACTTTTTGATTAAATTATAAACCATTGATTAGAAAAATGGGTGGATGAGATTGGATCTCACAATTATCACAAATTACTAGGATCTCCCTTGAATGGACCCCTATATATATATATATATATATATTTTCTTTGTCCTTAAAATTTTCACTAATCCTTTTACCTATATCTGCTAATTTAAAATCAACAACATTCACGAGATGTATTCGAAAGGGAAATTTGAGTTCCTATGCTTAATGAGAGCCCATATATAAAAAATACAACTACAACAAAATTGGCTTTAAAAACGTCATAATAGAATACTTTATAAAACTTAGATTTATATTATAATGCTTTTACGTATTAGGCGTCATATATATAAAATCCTATAAACCTAAATCCTATTAAGTATCTTTTTAGAACCCTTCTACGTGTTTTATGCATCCTATAAAATCATTTTTGCTGTATTGTGTGTCTTTTTAGAACGCCTAGATTGTCAAAGCGTCCTATAAACTTGAATCCTATTAAATATGTTTTCAGAACGCTTCTACGTGTTTTATGGATCCTATAAATTCAATTTTGTTGTATTGTGTATTTCAATATTGTTATATCTCAAAAATATGTTTATTTGCTTTCTGACCAACACATATACGATAGTTACTTTTCTCCTTAACCCCACCTAAGTCACTTTAAGATCTACCCTTCATTTACTTACCAAGAGAGAGGATCAAACGGGAACAATAACTATTTAAAAGAACACGAGAACGAACAAAATCATTAGTGATTTTACATTAACATGTAAAAAAAATTACGCGGACTCGAAGCCGCGGACAAAGTTCTTTTTTCGTGTGTTAATGTAAAATCACTAATGATTTTGTTTGTTCTCATGTTCTTTTAAATATGTATTGTTCTTGTTTGAACCCGACATTCTCTCCCTATTTTGTTAAACCTTAGAACATTTTTTAATCAGATGAATATTTGAGTGACAATAATTCCATTAATTCACATGCATCTTCGAGCAAAGCATTCATGGGTAATCATTCAAATATTTCAGATGACACAAAATCAGGGATTTCTAATACTTGGAAAGATGTCGTAAACAATTATTCTTTTAAGTGTGACCCGAAAGATTCTGAAAGAACTGATTTTCAAAAGAAGTGTCAAAAAGAGATTGATGATTTTTTGATAAACTGTGATTATATTAATTGAAAATTATTAATTATACAATATACATTAATATTAGGGGAAAAGTTCAAAAAAAACCCAACCAACTATCTTATTTTGAATGATTTATTTTTTTGAAACAAAAAACCATTAAACTTTCTTATTTTGAATGATTAAGTCCATAGACTATTGTTATGAATAAAAAAACCATTAAACTTTCTCATTTTGAATGGAAACCCTATTAAACTTTCTCATCTAAGTCACCAAACATTTTTTAATAAATGAATCATCGAACTTTAAAAATTGGTTAAATACATCATTTTAACAAAAAAAAAGTTACTTATAACTGACTAGAAATATTTTAAAGTAAAAAAGAAACATAAATCAGTTTTACCGTTTCCAAATCCCATGTCATTCAAACCCTTTGCAAACAATAGTATCGCTCTCCCTCGCCACTCCTTGTCGCCTCATCTTTGTCCGTTCTCCATATCACCTATCACGTTGTCGATTTTGGTGTTTGCATGGAGTTTGAATGACATAGGGTTTGAGAACGGTGAAACTGATTTAGGTTTCTTTTTACTTTAAAACATTTCTAGTCGATTACAGGCAGTTTTTAAAAGATCGATGATTTATATAATCAAGAAAAATGACCAAGGACTTAATCATTCAAAATGGGAAAGTTTAATGGTATTTTCGTTCAAAATAATAGTTTGTCAGGATCGATTCTTAACAAGAATTAAACTTCTTAGAAACAGAATTTAGAGAATCTTGCGGAATAGAACTCTAAATCAATTAAAGAACAATCAATAGAAATTCAATAAACTGTATATATATCAAACAGTTATAACTCACAAGTTTTACACCAAAACCTCAATCTTGTTGAACAGGCTCAACAAGACGATTTCTACTTCTCTAGAAATAGGATCTATGATCTTGAGGTTAATTTACTCTTGAATATCGAATTCTGTATATTATCTATCTTCTTTTTTTTCGTATATTCTAATAGCTATCTATCAATACTATTTATACAAAAGTAATTACAAGATAACCATAAAAAGTAAATTGATCTTCTGAATCTTCGTTAAACATATCTTGATCAATTCCTTCTTTGTCTCCAAAAGTATCGCATACCAAACTTATCAACTCAGCAGTATTAATGATGATTTGGCTCAGAAGCATTAACAACCTTCAGCAGTATTAATGATGATTTGGCTCAGCAGCATTAACAACCTTCAGCAGTATTAATCTTCACAGTCTTCAAGCAGTAGTAACTCAGCTCAGCAGTACTAACCATGTCTAGCAGTAGTAATTTGGTCTAGCAGCACTAACTTCATCTAGCAGCATTAACTTCATCTAGCAGCAGTAACCTTGCCCAGCAGTAGTAACGAAGAACTGGCAGTAGTAATGAAGACTTAGCAGTACTAACCATACTTAGCATATCTTCAGTTCCCAACAATCTCCCCCTAACTTGACTTTTAGGAAAAGAAGTCAAGTTCTTCAGATGATGCTTCCAAAACTTAGTCATCATGTACACACAGATTAGGACTTAGGCCTAGACTCTGATTGAGAATCCTCTTTACCAAGAATCTACCCATTGCTGAATCCTTGTTGCAGGTCAGCTTAGTGTGTAACATTCCTTGCAGCCTCTTCATGCTGTGATTGTATATTTCATCTACAAGATAGTATTCTTGAGTTGCAGAGTCAAGGGAGATGACATATACTCCACAGTTTTCATAGAGCATCCAGTTGGTAATGACTTGAAACTGTGTGTTTAACCTATGCTGAACTGCTTCAGGTTTGAACATTTGGCACAAGAATTCAAGTACCATTTTAGAAATTGACATCCCTGGCTCAGTCAGCATGTTTCCATATATCTTCATCCCAACTTTGAACATCTCTTCTAAGTCTGATCTTGAGCAAGTTCTGACAATTTTTCCCCAAGTAGAAAATACTTCAAATTTTCCATCAGCTCTTTTTATCCTAATGAACTCCTTTCTACCATCTTTCAAAGTGTCCCAAAAGATGATTTCAGGAGCCTTAGATGATATTGGTTCAGCCTGAAGTGGAATTGGGTTAGAGTCAACACTAGTAATGTACAAGTCACATTGGGCATCCGTTTGTGATTGCACATTGCCTGATTGCCCTGATGGAGTTGCCACTTCTTCTTCAGCAACTTTTCCATCAGATTTCACTGTTTCCTCCTGGGCCTCTTCTGCAGATGACTCCACCCTTGGCTTCTTTTCATTTTTCTTCTTTGAAGTTATGGGCTGGGTTCTTGGTCTTTTCTTGGACATCATCTTGGTTCTTTTAAGAGTTTTGACAGCCTCAGGAGTTGGTTCAGCTGCTTTAAGTTTTTCAGCAGCAATAACCATTTCTGCTGCTATGGCTGTTACTGCTTCTCTTAGTACATGTAGTGATGCTGCTTCAATACAGTTCTTTACAATCCGGTAAATTTCTTCATCTATTTCAGCTTGAGATGTAGTTACTGCTTCCTGCTCAGTTTCTGCTGCTTTGACTGTTTGGCCTTCAGCAGCATTAACTGTTTCTGCTGCTTGTTCAAACTCAGCAGCATTAACAGTTTCTGCTGCTGTGGTTTCTGCTGCTGTGGTTTCTGCTGCTTTGGTTTCTTTAACACACTCTTCCCCCTTTTCTGTCTCACTGGACTCCCCCTTAAACTGTGCATAGTCCATTTCCATCTCAGTCTCTATGTGAGCAGTCTCCCCCTCAATTTGTGGACCCTTCAGTTTCAGTTCTGCTTCTGACTCTGACTCCCCCTTTTTGGGAGCATCATCAGTTGAGGTTCTCCTTCTTAGCACAAACCTTGCCTTTTTCTTTTTGTTCAGCAACTTGGTGACCATCTTTTTGAGCTTCTCAATTTGAGACTGTTGGTAGGTGACCACAGTCTTAAGTTGCTCAATCTCTTTCTTTTGTGCCATGACATCCAAGTTGATATTCCCTAAGGTTTCCATCAATTCCTCATAGTTATATCTATCCTCACCTTGTTTAGAAGTATTTACCTTCTTTAAAGGATCCTTGGAAGTTTCAGCAGAAGCCTTCTGCCTAGCAGAAGCACTACCTGCCCCCTTGGTTTCTTGGCACCTGGGTCCTCCTAATGATTTCTCATTTAGAGTTGCCATGGGGAAGGTCTTATTTATGTTACCACTGTCCTTCTCTGTGCTAGCAGAAGTAGTGGCAGCCTTAGCACCCATATGGTCATCCTTCTCCTTAGAGACCACCTTCTTGAGGTTGGGAGACACCCCTGTGGTTTCCCTGTTGATATTCTCAATTGGAGAATGCTCCAATTGAGGGCTTAAAGGCGTAGGGCTTTGAGTAGGTACAACAAGGGAAGGAGCCTTGTGCACCTTTCTTCTTTGAAACCTTTTGGTGATTGTGGGAGTGGGCTGTTCAAGAATGGACTGTGGGATGTCTTTTGAGATGGAAGGTTGGGATTGGTCATCAGTGGGTTGATCTAATGAGGGCCTTGATCCTGATGCCATACCTTCAGAGGGGTGGGACACAACCATCATTGTAGAGAACAATGGTGTGTCAACTCCTTCCGAGTCCCTAGGAAGTCTTTTCATATTTGAAAAAACCTTCCCTTTAGGGGATTTGGGTACATATACCTCAGTGAACTGAGGTAAGTCCATCAACTCCTTGTTAAGAACTTCTTGCACAAACCTTGGATACATGAAAAAGGTCTTTTTGGATTCCAAGTTTGATACAAGATCATTAAAGATCATTGCTGAGAAATTGTACTTTCTGGCAGTGGATAAGCAGACCAAGGCATATGCAATGGGACTGCTGAACTCACTCCATCCAGTAGTTTTCTTGGAAATACAGTGCATCAGGGTATGAACAAGAAATCTCCATTGGTTGAAAAATTTTGACTTGTAGAATTTAAAAACACCAATGGGACCTTCATACCCCATTCTTTGTAAAGTAGAAAAGAGTTCTTCATTAGGAATAGAAGATATACCTGAAGCATCATTCAACTGAAGGGAGATGCGAATAACCTCTTCAGTGACTTTCAAGGGTTTATCACAAACCCTTGTTCGAATGGTTTTCTGCCCTTCTTCAACACTAACAGTGGCATTCTCCCAAAATTGTTTCTGATGTTCGATATAGATTGTTGGGCTCACCGTGAGTGCATAGGAGATGTGCGAGGATTTTAGAAAATCGACAATATCGTGGAATCCCGCAGCTTGTTTCGGCTTCTGAAGCATGGCTATTTCATTGTGCTCATCCACAAACTCCATGATGCCTAAGGATTCTTGAAAGAAAAGCACAGAGATTCTGGGGAGTCTAGGTTAGAACGAGAGAGAAGAAGTAAATGCGAAGAGTCGTTATGAACATGGGCGGGCAAACAGGGGTATTTATATGCCCTAGATTATCAGAAGCAGTATTAACTACCTCGCAGTATTAACTACCGAGCAGTATTAACTGCCAAGCAGTATTAACTGCCAAGCAGTATTAACTACCTAGCAGTATTAACTACCGAGCAGTATTAACTACCGAGCAGTATTAACTGCCAAGCAGTATTAACTACCTAGCAGTATTAACTACCAAGCAGTATTAACTACCGAGCAGTATTAACTCCACTAGCAGTATTAAATGCACTAGCAGTATTAACTACTGAGCAGTATTAACTACTGAGCAGTATTAACGACCAAGCAGTATTAACTACACTAGCAGTATTAACTGCACTAGCAGTATTAACTACTGAGCAGTATTAACTACTGAGCAGTAGTAACTGCACAAGCAGTAGTAACTACTAGAACACAGACAGTAGTAACTTCTATACTGGCAGTAGTAACCACACTTACACTTTTCTTCACTTGGTAATCAGAGGAAAACAGAGGATCCTGAGAAAGAAAGTTAGTAGCACCAAATATATGAAGAAATATAGGTATAAAAACAGAAAGTCATGAATTTATTCTAGGTTGATCATGCCCACACTTGTTACCAAAAAGGTGAATCTACCCACATCAAAAGCTTTTGTGAATAGATCAGCAAACTGGTCATTTGTATGAACTTTAGCAACCTGAATTAATTTCTTTTCATTGCAATCTCTTATAAAGTGATACCTTATCTCTATATGCTTTGTTTTTGAGTGTTTGACTGGATTATTAACAATGCTAATAGCACTGTTGTTATCAATGAAGATTGGTGTGTGAAGAAAAGTTACCCCATAGTCCAACATCTGATTCTGAATCCATAGAACCTGAGAGCAGCAGCTTGCAGCAGCTATGTACTCAGCTTCTGTGGTAGATAAGGACACTATGGTTTGTTTCTTACACTGCCAAGATACTAGTCTTGTACCCAAAAACTGACATCCACCTGAAGTAGACTTCCTATCCATGTTGGCTCCTCCCAAATCACTATCTGAATATGCAAGCAAGTCAAAAGAGGATTCATGAGGATACCAGAGACCTAATCTAGGTTGCCCTTTTAAGTATCTGAATATTCTCTTGACAGCATGAAGGTGTGATTGCTTAGGAGAAACCTGAAATCTGGCACAAACACAGACTGAAAACATAATGTCAGGTCTAGAGGCTGTGAGATACATGAGAGATCCAATCATTGATCTGTAATAATGGACATCCACATCCTCCCCCTCAAGATCTGCAGTGATCTGTTTATGTGTTTCCATTGGAGTGCTTGCTGACTTTGAGTCTGATAAACCAAACTTGTCCAGGATGTCTTTCACATACTTGGATTGGCTAATAAAAATTCCATCTTTCCTCTGTTTTACCTGAAGCCCAAGAAAGAATGTAAGTTCTCCCATGGAGCTCATCTTGAAGCTTTTGTGCATCAATTCTTCAAACTCTTTACACATTTGATCATTGGTGGATCCAAAGATGATATCATCCACATAGATCTGAACAAGTAAAGTACCTCTCTTTCTCCTCTTGATGAACAGGGTCTTGTCAATGACTCCTCTTTCAAAGTCATTTTTCAAGAGATAGGTAGACAAAGTGTCATACCATGCTCTTGGGGCCTGATGCAAACCATAGAGAGCCTTCTTCAGCTTGTATACTCTGTCAGGGTGCAATGGATTCTCAAATCCAGGGGGTTGACAGACATATACTTCTTCCTCAATGCTTCCATACAGAAATGCACTTTTGACATCCATTTGGTACACTTTGAACTTCATGTATGAGGCATAGGCTAGAAATAACCTGATTGCTTCAATCCTTGCCACAGGAGCAAAGACTTCCTCATAATCTATTCCTTCTTCCTGAGTGTACCCTTGTGCAACCAGTCTAGCTTTGTTTCTGATTACAATCCCTCTGTCATCCTTCTTGTTCCTGAAAATCCACTTGGTGCCAATTGCTCTATGACCTTTTGGAAGGTCTACCAAGTCCCAAACATCCTGTAATTTGAACTGTAGCAGCTCCTCTTGCATTGCCTCTATCCAGCTTGGGTCTTTCATGGCATCATAAGCCTTTTTGGGCTCAATCTGGGACAGAAAGCAAGTAAGAACAGTGTTAACTGTATTTTGCTGCTCTTGCAACTCTTGGAGTCTGCTTTGCTTTCTAGTCATCATGGGAGATGCAATATCTCCAATTACCAACTCAGGAGGATGATTTTTCTGAGTTCTTGTTTGATGACCAGCTTCCTCTTGTAAGTCCTCATCCAGATTAGACTCATTTAATTCTGGATTTGTTTCTGCTTCTTCAGTCACCTCAGATTCTCTGGAATTTGAACCTGAAGACTGATTTTCCTCTGCTCTCCTCTCTTCTTCATTCTGAATAGGTTCAGTCTCCTCATGGTGTTCACAGAATTCCACAGGATCAATGGAAGGGATTGGAAATATCACAGATTGAATTCTGTGTTCTGATGATGGTGTATCCCTTTGTCCTGCATATACATCACCACTGAAACCCAAAGAATTAGTGAGTGAATCAATGTCAAATAGCCAATTAGGACCTGAACCAATAGGATTTGGTGTGTTCTCATTGCATTTGACATTGTCACTTTCTTCAATTATTCTAGAAGAGGTATTAAAAACTCTGTAGGCCTTACTTTGAGATGAATACCCAACAAGAAAACCATCATCTGCTTTGCTATCAAACTTGCCTAAGTGAGATTTGGTATTGAGAATAGTACAAGGACATCCAAATGGCTTGAAAAATCCAATATATGGTTTCCTTTTATGGAAAAGCTCATAAGGTGTCTTGTTTTTAGGCTTTACAACTAAAACTCTGTTTTGAACATAGCAGGCAGTATTAACTGCTTCTGCCCAAAAAGTAATTGGTAACTTTGAGTCAGCTAACAGAGATCTAGCAGCCTCAATCAGTGTCCTATTCCTTCTCTCAGCAACACCATTTTGTTGTGGAGTCCTAGGAGCACTGTATTGTCTCTCAATTCCTTTTTCTTCACAAAAGGTGTTTAGATCAGAATTTTTAAACTCAGTTCCATTATCTGATCTAATGACTTTCACTCTTTGATTTGATTGGTTTTCAATTTTGAGAATGAAAGATTTGATCAGTCCACTTGTCTCATCTTTAGTTCTCAGAAAATATACCCAAGTAAATCTAGAATAATCATCAACAATAACTAAGCAGTATGATTTCTTGCCAATACTCATCACATTGGTAGGACCAAACAGATCCATATGTAACAGTTGAAGAGGATTTGATATAGTGTTTATCTCTTTGGACTTATGAGAAGTTTTGTGTTGTTTGCCTTTGAGACAAGCAACACAATGATCATCACATGAATATACTTTGGATGGCAAACCCCTTACAAGGTTATTCTTAACAAGTTTATTTATTGTTTTAAAGTTCATGTGACACATCCTTCTGTGCCAAAGTGATGATTCATCTAAAGAAGCTTTTGAAACTAAACAATTTAGAGATGAATCAGATGAAACACTTTCCAAATCTAAACAATAAACATTATCCTTCCTAGGAGTTCTCAGAAGTATCATGTTTTCATCAACCACTTTGTATCCAGGAGCAAGGATAATACATTCAGAGTCTGTAAACAATATACTATGCTTCTTGTCACAAACCTGTGATACACTTAACAGGTTGTATCTCAATTGTTCAACATAGTATACATCTTCAAAGGTCATCTTACCCTTTGAAACATCACCCTTACCACTTATCTTTCCACCAGCAGGATTATCCCCAAATGCAACATGTCCTCCATCAACCTTTTTGAAATTTTTGAGGCAGGACATGTTACCTGTCATGTGCCTGGAGCAACCACTATCAACATGCCAAATGCTCTTCCCCTTGAGCTGTTGGTTGCCCTGCACATCAAGATAAATCAGTTAGTTTTATTTGGAACCCAAGCCGAAGTGGTCTTGGGTCTCCTTTGCTCATCAAAATACTTACACTTGGTTTTGATGAGATTTTTAACTTTTGGTACTGCTGTGCTGGAATACTTTGTCAAAATTATTGGTGTAGCAGCACTTGCAGCAGTACTAACAGTGCTAGCAGTACTAACAGTGCTAGCAGTATTAACCTCAGAAGTACTAACAGAGGTAGCAGTATTAACCGAGTTAACACTGCTAGAAGCAGTATTAACAGAGTTAATACTGCTAGCAGCAGTACTATCTGAAGAAGAAGCACTAAAAGTATTAGCAGCACTAACATTGGACTGAATACTAGCAGTATTAACACTGCTAGCAGCACTAACTTTGGAATGATTACTAGCAGTATTAATATTGCTAGCAGTACTAACTTTGGAATGATTACTAGCAGTATTAATATTGCTAGCAGTACTAACTTTGGAATGATTACTAGCAGTATTAATACTGCTAGCAGCACTAACTTTTGAAGCAGTACTAGCAGTGTTAGCAGTACTAACACTGCTAGCAGCAGTATTGTTTTTAGTGCTTTTTGGAACCCACATAGTATCACATTCCTTTTCAGTCATTTTCTTTATGTGGCTTTTGGGTTTATCTTGTTTCTTTGCCACATTTTTCTTTGCAGACTTTTTATATCCACCATTCTTTCTGTAACCACCAGGTTTTTGAAAAGATCTTTGAGCATTAAACCTTTGGTTAACAGGATTGAAATAACAGTGTTTGGCTAAGTGATTTAGCTTACCACAGATGAAACAAGGTTTTGGCCTGTTGATTCTTTTCAGGTCAACTCCTTGTCTCATAGCCCACTGGTTATTCCAGTTCCTTTGATTTCCCCTCTGATTATCATGTTTTTGGGGCTTGTTCTCTTTGAATTTCCTGCAGGAACACTGTTTACAAGTATTTGAGTTCACAACTTTGGGCTGTGTGTAATGAACTTCCTTTTTCTCTTCAGTCCTTTTGATCTCTGTGTTCTTGACACATGGACTCTCACATTCCTCATCAGAGTCTACTTTGTCAGTCTCATCTTCAACAACTATTTCTTTTTCACAAGGATCTATATTAATCATTAATTCAGGTTCCTTTCTATCCTTGGTCTCTAACAAATCAGATTTAGGAGGTATGTAGTTGTTATTGTAGGGTGGAGGTGTGGTATTGTACCCTATCCCTACTTTCATCTTGTCATGGATTTGTGCTTTAATGATGGTGTCCATGGTTTTAGAAGCACAGGTAAACTTTTCAACATCAAGTTTAACCTTTTTAAGCTCTTCTTTTAACTTCTCACTCTCCTCCCCAGACACTTTCAGCTTAATCTCATACTCATTCTTCTCCCACTTCCAATAGTTAGTATCATAGTGGTGTTGAAGTTCATTAGCTTGAAAAGCTCTGATCTGTTCCTCAAACCTTTCTACAATCCTAACATAATCTTTCACATCTTTCTCTAGCCTCTTAAGGTCATCACACATACTCTGATTGTGATCCCTATATCTTTTAACAGCATCAATGCAGGCTTGAGAACAGAGTTTAGATTGTACCTCAGTGGGGATATCAGACACTTCTGCCATAAGAGCTTGATTCTGACAGGCTTCTTCAGCTTGATCACTCCAATCAAATCCCATTCCTTGTTGAGAAACAAGGGCTTGAGAGGAGCTGCTGTTTTGGTTTCCATTTGGAGTCTGTGATCCTCCACTTCTGCATTCTCTGGCAAAGTGTCCCATCTTGTGACACTTATAGCATTCAACCTTTGACTTGTCAAAGCCTGCACCATCTTCTCTTCTTTGGGAAAAGTTGTTTCTCCCAGTCCTTTTGATGAATTTCTTCACCCTCATTGATAGCATAGCCATCTGCCACTTGATGTCCATCTCTTCCAGATCATCAGCATTGATCTGCTCTAAATCATCATTGATTAGAGAAGAGTGGACATGACTAGAAAAGAATGCTTCTAGTACAGAATCTGTGGTCTTCTCTTGATTGGTTCCACTAGCAGAATTAACAGAACCTGCAGTATTAACAGAATCAGGATTAGCAGCAGTATCAGAGGATGAAGATAATAAAGCAGCATTATAAACAAATCCTGATGGCCTTTTCTTGGCTTCAACTTCAGCCTCAAATACTCTCAGATCATTGTAGAGGTCATCTAGCTCTTTGTCCTCCAATTGGTCATTCTGTCTGAATGAGACAGTGTACATGGTCCATTCTTCTCCCAATGATCTAAGGAACTTTCTGTTGACATCATCAGCATCCATGTGTACACCCACAGTTGCTAATTCTCCAATTAACTTGTTAAATCTGTCAAAAGTTTGAGTCATAGACTCATTCTTTGCAGACATAAAGTTTTCATATTGTTGCCTGAGAATAGCCTTTTGATTTCTCTTTGTGCTCTTTGTTCCAGTAAATCTTTTCTCCAGAGCATTCCACAACATCTGTGCATCTGTGCAGTGTTGGAATTGATGTTGGTACTCATTAGGAATAGCCAAAAGCAGAGTGCTTAAGGCCTTCATCTCTGTTTGTCTTACTTTCTTTTCAGCATCTGTCTTGGGAGGAGGTCTCTTTCCATCTGCTCCAATCTTTCCTTCATTACATGGGCCATTTTCTATAATGTCCCATATTGCATAATCAGTAAGAAGAATGTACTGCTTGATTCTTAGTTTCCACATGTCAAATTCATTGGGTTTGAGCATGGGAACCTTTGAAACAAGAGTACTGTGAGAATCCATTGAGTTGTCCATAATTTCTAAGATACCAATGCTCTGATACCACTTGTCAGGATCGATTCTTAACAAGAATTAAACTTCTTAGAAACAGAATTTAGAGAATCTTGCGGAATAGAACTCTAAATCAATTAAAGAACAATCAATAGAAATTCAATAAACTGTATATATATCAAACAGTTATAACTCACAAGTTTTACACCAAAACCTCAATCTTGTTGAACAGGCTCAACAAGACGATTTCTACTTCTCTAGAAATAGGATCTATGATCTTGAGGTTAATTTACTCTTGAATATCGAATTCTGTATATTATCTATCTTCTTTTTTTTCGTATATTCTAATAGCTATCTATCAATACTATTTATACAAAAGTAATTACAAGATAACCATAAAAAGTAAATTGATCTTCTGAATCTTCGTTAAACATATCTTGATCAATTCCTTCTTTGTCTCCAAAAGTATCGCATACCAAACTTATCAACTCAGCAGTATTAATGATGATTTGGCTCAGCAGCATTAACAACCTTCAGCAGTATTAATGATGATTTGGCTCAGCAGCATTAACAACCTTCAGCAGTATTAATCTTCACAGTCTTCAAGCAGTAGTAACTCAGCTCAGCAGTACTAACCATGTCTAGCAGTAGTAATTTGGTCTAGCAGCACTAACTTCATCTAGCAGCATTAACTTCATCTAGCAGCAGTAACCTTGCCCAGCAGTAGTAACGAAGAACTGGCAGTAGTAATGAAGACTTAGCAGTACTAACCATACTTAGCATATCTTCAGTTCCCAACATAGTTTAAGAACTTAATTATTCAAGTTGGATAGTTCGTTGGATTTTTTTCGAACTTTTCCCTAATTTAATTGTTAACTATTTAGAATTATTATTAACCATATCAGTTACTTTATACTATTATTTATAAGAGTAGATTACGAAGTTGGTCTATCAGGTATGTCATTTATTATGGATTTGGTCCTTTATTTTCATTTTTTACAAAAAAACCCTCCACATATGCCATTTGTTATGGATTTGGTCCCTCCCTCTAGTGTCCATCCACTTTCTCCGTTAAATATGAGGGTAAATTGGTCTTTTTATAGTTTTTCTTTATTTTACCATTTTTTCACTTAAGTAAAGTTTTTCCTTGAATATTCAACTTTCAAACTCTAACTATCAAGAACTATAAAAACCATCAATAATACAAATGTAACACCCCGCTTACCACGACACAATATTGTCCGCTTTGTCCCACTGGCTCACGGCTTTGTTCTTGGCGACCTGGCAAGGACTTCGCAAGGACTTCCCAGGAGGTCACCCATCCTGGTACTACTCCCACCCAAGCACGCTTAACCACAGAGTTCCCAAGGAACCCGCATGCTTGTGGCCCCAAAACGCGTTGTGTCTGGTAAGGCTAAGGTTTACTAATATACCCAGCATCTCTCCTGTCCACGGCCGATGTGGGATATGCCTAAGGTGTTACAAACACCCCCCCTTAGGGACTCATCGTCCTCGATGAGGTTTGCCCCACCACCCCGAACGGCACAGGAGTGGCTATAATACCATTTGTAACACCCCGCTTACCACGACACAATATTGTCCGCTTTGCCCCACTGGCTCACGGCTTTGTTCTTGGCGACCTGGAAAGGACTTCGCAAGGACTTCCCAGGAGGTCACCCATCCTGGTACTACTCCCACCCAAGCACTCTTAACCACAGAGTTCCCAAGGAACCCGCATGCTTGTGGCCCCAAAACGCATTGTGTCTGGTAAGGCCAAGGTTTACTAATATACCCAGCATCTCTCCTGTCCACGGCCGATGTGGGATATGCCTAAGGTGTTACAACAAAGAATATTCAACAGTAAACTTCTGGAAATTAAAAGAAAACAAACATAAAATTATTGTTAATTTCAAGAACATAAGAACTTGATTCACAATTTCGTACCAATTTGATTACAAAACTTTTCCATACAAACCCCAAATCCAAAACTGAAATCCATACCTATATCAAAACATTAACCCAAATTTTTAACTTCAAGAACATAAACCACCATCTCCTGACCTGAGGATGTAAGACAAAAATTAAGCTGAGGAAGATGGGCGCCTGGGTCATAGATGCCAGTGTGGATCGTCGACGCTGAGAGAGAGCAGAGGGGAGAAAAGAGTTGTGGTGGCGGTATGGTGACGGTGGTGCCGTGGTGGTGAGACGCAGATCTGGTCACATGTGGCACTGGAGATGGAGGTGGCACCGGAGATGTAGGCGTCAACGATGAAGGTGGCAACGAAATTTTGGGAAGAATCATCTTGGAAGCTTCTCGATTCCTAAATTCTAATATACATACATATGTTTTCAATAATATCGTATAATTGTTTAAAACTATTTAAATATCAGTAAAATAAAGAAAAATGCTAAAAGACTAACTTACTCTCATAGTTAACGGAAACACGGGATAGACGTTAAGAGGAGGGACCAAATATGTAACAAGCTACATAAATGGAGGTTTCTTTGGTAATAAATAAAATAAAGTACCAAAGCTATAATAAATGATATACTTTAGGGACCAAATACATAAGTTACTTTTTTTAAATTATAATTCAATATACTTAGTTATCACTAAACTAGAATAACAATTCCAAAAATATTTATGTAAGTTACTTATAAATATAATGTTATATTTATTTTGTTTTGAAGATAATAAAATTGTGATAAATGATTTTAATAAATATTTAATTTAATTATTGAATATATATTTTAAAAATTATTAATTAATTTGAATATTTGAGATACACTAAATTTATTGTTATTCATATTATATGTACTGGTTATTTAAAATCATAAATTAATGTATATTTTTTATAAAAATTTCTTTAACAAATCCAATATTTATTTATACATATATATATATATATGTGTAATAATCAATTTGAAATTCTTTTAACTAACATATTATATAATTTAATTTTTTTACTACCTTATTTGAATTAATTAACATATTTTATTATTATTGATTTGTTTTAATTATATATCTTGTAATTGATTAATTTTTTAAGATGTCGTTTTACATTTTTCATCTAACCTGCCAGCTAGCTAGTTTATGTCAAACGTGATTAGTTCATCGGTTAACAACTAACTTATTAGCAATTGGGTAGCTTATTAGCCATCTGCTAGCTTATCAGCTAGTTTACCAAATATAGTCTAAGACTAAACACTTATACGTGCTTATAGTTCGACACTTTGCTTGGATTTTTCCGTTCAAAATATCTACTGACGTTGCTACAGGGAACATTTTAGCCAATGATCAAGTTATTACACAACAAACAAGAACTCGAATTATTAAAAGATATATCTGACAAAGTTAAAAATACCTTATTATAAATGAAATCCTCGTGTCTGATAAAGACTATAAAATATCAATAATAGTAAAAATAGATAGGTCTTTGGATTTATTTGTGACATTTGATGGGATGTATCATATATGTACGGATGGAAATATTTTGTATGGTTAAATTTGCAATAGAGATGAAAACAATAACTTACCATCGATTTAGTTGAAAAAATTAAAGCATGGCTTCTAATCGTAGATGTAGAAATACAGGGTTCAGAGGTGGATTCTTTTAGAAAGAAATCAAATCATCATGGATATAAAACATTATTTAACAATTAAATAATTTTGCTTAGAGAGAGCCGCACTATTAAATCAGTAGTTTTTACTAGCGGATAAATTCTTCAGAAATTCATCAAAAAACACGATTTCTAGCGGATTTCTATGCCAAAAAAACCTCATCGAAAAACATGATCTCCGCCAGAATCAATGGCGAATTGACCGTCACCGACGAATTCAGTCCGTCATAAAATCCACCACTAAAAGTTTTTGGATTTTCTTGAAGTTAACTGACTTTAAAAAATTATCTTAATTCTTTAATTAAATCACCGACAGATTAGAGACGTATAATCGGACAAAAATTTACTCAATTAAGTTTTTGCCAGATTACCCGCCACAATCCGTCGGTGATTAAATCCACCGGAAATTTAATTATTTATTTTTATTAAGTATTTATGAATAAAATCACCGGCCGACTTTCACCCACTAATCCGCCGCTAAATGCACTGTTCCATAAAAAAATTATTTCTTTTATTGTTTTAAATTTTAATTTCTTGTAAATATTAAAACTATTTCTAAAATGTAGATGACAAAAGCGTAAAACCCACAATCATATATTAAACAAACACGATTGTTCGAGTGGAAGTATAAGTTGTTCGGGTGAAAGTACGAGTGTTCAGTTTGTAGAAAAATAGTCATAAACAACCAAATCAAAAATCTAGCGGCGGTGGCGGGAACGAAATTCTAGCATTGAGACAACCTCCTTACCAACTCCATCATCTATTCATGTTGTTTGTTATGGGTTTCGTCTTGCATATTCAACTCTTCAACTCGGGTTTGTAATGCTTCAATCTACAAATACAATATAACGTAAAAACATTAGAATCTTTAATAAGCATTATAAACAAAATAGATTACATCAAAGGAAAAGAGGTATCCACTCGAGCTTCAAAAGACGAATCAACACTCGGGTTTCCATACGTATTGTCGCATGACCCGTTCAAGACCCAGTTGGGATCCTCATAGTATCCAAAGCCGAATAGGATGCCTTCCTTGCTCTTGTCAACCACCTGCTCCCATAGATATGTTTCAACGATGAGATAAGCATTAGGATCCTCCCCGTACTTGTGGCTAAGATTCGTCTAATAGTCACCTTGTGGTTTAATAAGATACTACAAGTGACTTTCAACATGATAATAGTTGTAAATCGAACATAGATCTTCGACTAAAACAATCCTACCGTTTGCCCAACAAATGACAACCTAATACTAGATAGAGATATTGATATAGAGGAAGTACCGACAAAGATCGAGAATCAAATCGAGAGACAAGGCAGAAAACGGAAAATCAAAACAGTCGTTAGCGCCAGAAGCGGCGCAGGTTAATCTGCTTCATAAGCCGCGCGGAGCACTGCTGAGGGCATGCACGCGGACGCTCACGCGGGTTCACTCACAGTCAAAGTGGCGTCATTCCATTAAAGCCTCACGTGACCATACTTCTTCCATTAAAGTCTTACGTGCCTTTTCCATTCCATGTTTCCTTATTTATTATTTATAGTTTCTATTAATTATTTATAGTTTCCTAATATGGTTAGGTTTGAATTAATTTTCTTATTTATCCTTTTTATTAGTTTAGTAGTTATCTTTTATTAATTTAGATTATAAATAGGGTTGTTAGGGTTCATTGTTAATCAATCAATTATTGAATAAAAGTTTTCGTTTTTAAGAGTTTTCTCTTGAAGTTTGAGTTTTACGCTCGTAATTCTCATCCGTTAAAGGATTTAGACGCTTGTCGATCCTTCCGCAAACCTACGCTGCGTCAAGTGGTATCAGAGCTGGATTCGCTTGTCTTTTCACCATCAATGGCAGATCAACAACCCGCTTCCAAAGCAGACCTAGTCGAGATGAACGCGACCCTTACCGCGACAATCGCTGATCTAACGGCGACTGTTAACAGGCTTCAACCCAATGTCCTCAACGACAACCATCGAAGAAGAGACAGGTTTGAAAAACCGGTTATGAGGCCACGGAATGGCAATCGTAACCAGGTCAACACTTTTATCTGCGAATCCGAAGAGGAGGAGGAGGAAGAAGAACTGATCAACGTACGAAGAAACGAGCATGACTATCGTATGAAGCGGATATCCCGTTCTTCTACGGAACCATGGGAGTTGAAGAGTTCTTAGACTGGCAGATCGAAGTCGATCGGTTCTTCGACATCATGGAAGTGCCCGAGCATAAACAAATAATGATCGTTGCTTTCCGTCTCAAGAGCACCGCCGCCGTATGGTAGGACAAGCACGTGGTCCAGCGACAACGACAACGAAGAGGTCCGATTCGATCGTGGCGCCGGATGAAGCAGTTGATGATTGAGCGGTTCCTACCCGAAGATTACGAACAGATCCTCTAAAAGATGTATCTCAACTGTAACCAAGGCCCGAGATCCGTGACTGAATACACCATCGAATTCCTACGGTTAACCGATCGTAATGAAATCGGGGAATCTGAAGGACAAAAGTTAGCCCGGTACATCAGCGGCTTGAAGGCCTCAATCCAAGACAAGATAGGAATCCAAAACGTGTGGACGATGACCGAAGCTTCGAGCTTGGCTCTAAAAGCCGAGTTAATGGAAAAATCTGCACGTACCTCTAACTCTTATCGACGATTTCAGGGGTCCAACGAAAACTCAAGCGCCACCGTCGATAAAGGAAAAGGCACCACAGCCCCGCAAGACACTAACCCGCCTCCCAAGGTTAACACCGGCAATCCTATTGGCGGACCACAAGGAAAGTCTACGCCTTTCAAGACCCCCAATCCGTATGCTAAGCTGATGAGTTCAAAATGCTACCGATGCGGCCAACCGGGACATCGATCCAATGAGTGCACTAATCGAAGAACGAAAATACTAGTAGACGGTGAGGAAAGCGACGAAGACAACCTCTATGAGGGTGCCGCGTTTTCCGAAGAAGAGTCTGAAGAGAGAATCAACATCGTGCTCCAACGAGTGCTCCTCTCGTCCAAGGAAGAGGGCCAAAGAAGAAATCTTTTCCGATCTCATTGCTCCGTTCATAAAAAGGTATGTAACCTTATCATTGATAACGGGAGTTGTGAAAATTTAGTGTCTCGAAAGTTAGTCAATTATCTTAACCTACCCACTCAACCTAATGAGGCTCCCTATTCTCTCGGGTGGGTCAAGAAAGGCCTGCAAGTTAGGGTCACACAAACTTGCCGGGTACCCATATTAGCCATCTGCTAGCTTATCAAATAGTTTACCAAATATAGTCTAAGACTAAACACTTATACATGCTTATAGTTCGACACTTTGCTTGGATTTTTCCGTTCAAAATATCTACTGACGTTGCTACAGGGAACATTTTAGCCAATGATCAAGTTATTACACAACAAACAAGAACTCGAATTATTAAAAGATATATCTGACAAAGTTAAAAATACCTTATTATAAATGAAATCCCCGTGTCTGATAAAGACTATAAAATATCAATAATAGTAAAAATAGATAGGTCTTTGGATTTATTTGTGACATTTGATGGGATGTATCATATATGTACGGATGGAAATATTTTGTATGGTTAAATTTGCAATAGAGATGAAAACAATAACTTACCATCGATTTAGTTGAAAAAATTAAAGCATGGCTTCTAATCGTAGATGTAGAAATACAGGGTTCAGAGGTGGATTCTTTTAGAAAGAAATCAAATCATCATGGATATAAAACATTATTTAACAATTAAATAATTTTGCTTAGAGAGAGCCGCACTATTAAATCAGTAGTTTTTACTAGCGGATAAATTCTTCAGAAATTCATCAAAAAACACGATTTCTAGCGGATTTCTATGCCAAAAAAACCTCATCGAAAAACATGATCTCCGGCAGAATCAATGGCGAATTGACCGTCACCGACGAATTCAGTCCGTCATAAAATCCACCACTAAAAGTTTTTGGATTTTCTTGAAGTTAACTGACTTTAAAAAATTATCTTAATTCTTTAATTAAATCACCGACAGATTAGAGACGTATAATCGGACAAAAATTTACTCAATTAAGTTTTTGCCAGATTACCTGCCACAATCCGTCGGTGATTAAATCCACCGGAAATTTAATTATTTATTTTTATTAAGTATTTATGAATAAAATCACCGGCAGACTTTCACCCACTAATCCGCCGCTAAATGCACTGTTCCATAAAAAATTATTTCTTTTATTGTTTTAAATTTTAATTTCTTGTAAATATTAAAACTATTTCTAAAATGTAGATGACAAAAGCGTAAAACCCACAATCATATTATAAACAAACACGATTGTTCGAGTGGAAGTATAAGTTGTTCGGGTGAAAGTACGAGTGTTCAGTTTGTAGAAAAATAGTCATAAACAACCAAATCAAAATCTAGCGGCGGTGGCGGGAACGAAATTCTAGCATTGAGACAACCTCCTTACTAGCTCCATCATCTCTTCATGTTGTTTGTTATGGGTCTCGTCTTGCATATTCAACTCTTCAACTCGGGTTTGTAATGCTTCAATCTACAAATACAATATAACGTAAAAACATTAGAATCTTTAATAAGCATTATAAACAAAATAGATTACATCAAAGGAAAAGAGGTATCCACTCGAGCTTCAAAAGACGAATCAGCACTCGGGTTTCCATACGTATTGTCGCATGACCCGTTCAAGACCCAGTTGGGATCCTCATAGTATCCAAAGCCGAATAGGATTCCTTCCTTGCTCTTGTCAACCACCTGCTCCCATAGATATGTTTCAACGATGAGATAAGCATTAGGATCCTCCCCGTACTTGTGGCTAAGATTCGTCTAATAGTCACCTTGTGGTTTAATAAGATACTACAAGTGACTTTCAACATGATAATAGTTGTAAATCGAACATAGATCTTCAACTAAAACAATCCTACCGTTTGCCCAACAAATGACAACCTAATACTAGATAGAGATATTGATATAGAGGAATTACCGGCAAAGATCGAGAATCAAATCGAGAGACAAGGCAGAAAACGGAAAATCAAAACAGTCGTTGGCGCCAGAAGCGGCGCAGGTTAATCTGCTTCATAAGCCGCGCGGAACACTGCTGAGGGCATGCACGCGGACGCTCACGCGGGTTCACTCACAGTCAAAGTGGCGTCATTCCATTAAAGCCTCACGTGACCATACTTCTTCCATTAAAGTCTCACGTGCCTTTTCCATTCCATGTTTCCTTATTTATTATTTATAGTTTCTATTAATTATTTATAGTTTCCTAATAAGGTTAGGTTTGAGTTAATTTTCTTATTTATCCTTTTTATTAGTTTATTAGTTATCTTTTATTAATTTAGATTATAAATAGGGTTGTTAGGGTTCATTGTTAATCAATCAATTATTGAATAAAAGTTTTCGTTTTTAAGAGTTTTCTCTTGAAGTTTGAGTTTTACGCTCGTAATTCTCATCCGTTAAAGGATTTAGACGCTTGTCGATCCTTCCGCAAACCTACGCTGCGTCAAGTGGTATCAGAGCTGGATTCGCTTGTCTTTTCACCATCAATGGCAGATCAACAACCCGCTTCCAAAGCAGACCTAGTCGAGATGAACGCGACCCTTACCGCGGCAATCGCTGATCTAACGGCGACTGTTAACAGGCTTCAACCCAATGTCCTCAACGACAACCATCGAAGAAGAGACAGGTTTGAAAAACCGGTTATGAGGCCACGGAATGGCAATCGTAACCAGGTCGACACTTTTATCTGCGAATCCGAAGAGGAGGAGGAGGAAGAAGAACTGATCAACGTACGAAGAAACGAGCATGACTATCGTATGAAGCGGATATCCCGTTCTTCTACGGAACCATGGGAGTTGAAGAGTTCTTAGACTGGCAGATCGAAGTCGATCGGTTCTTCGACATCATAGAAGTGCCCGAGCATAAACAAATAATGATCGTTGCTTTCCGTCTCATGAGCACCGCCGCCGTATGGTAGGACAAGCTCGTGGTCCAACGACAACGACAACGAAGAGGTCCGATTCGATCGTGGCACCGGATGAAGCAGTTGATGATTGAGCGGTTCCTACCCGAAGATTACGAACAAATCCTCTACAAGATGTATCTCAACTGTAACCAAGGCCCAAGATCCGTGACTGAATACACCATCGAATTCCTACGGTTAACCGATCGTAATGAAATCGGGGAATCTGAAGGACAAAAGTTAGCCCGGTACATCAGCGGCTTGAAGGCCTCAATCCAAGACAAGATAGGAGTCCAAAACGTGTGGACGATGACCGAAGCTTCGAGCTTGGCTCTAAAAGCCGAGTTAATGGAAAAATCTGCACGTACCTCTAACTCTTATCGACGATTTCAGGGGTCCAACGAAAACTCAAGCGCCACCGTCGATAAAGGAAAAGGCACCACAGCCCCGCAAGACACTAACCCGCCACCCAAGGTTAACACCGGCAATCCTATTGGCGGACCACAAGGAAAGTCTACGCCTTTCAAGACCCCCAATCCGTATGCTAAGCTGATGAGTTCAAAATGCTACCGATGCGGCCAACCGGGACATCGATCCAATGAGTGCACTAATCGAAGAACGAAAACACTAGTAGACGGTGAGGAAAGCGACGAAGACAACCTCTATGAGGGTGCCGCGTTTTCCGAAGAAGAGTCTGAAGAGAGAATCAACATCGTGCTCCAACGAGTGCTCCTCTCGTCCAAGGAAGAGGGCCAAAGAAAGAATCTTTTCCGATCTCATTGCTCCGTTCATAAAAAGGTATGTAACCTTATCATTGATAACGGGAGTTGTGAAAATTTAGTGTCTCGAAAGTTAGTCAATTATCTTAACCTACCCACTCAACCTCATGAGGCTCCCTATTCTCTCGGGTGGGTCAAGAAAGGCCTGCAAGTTAGGGTCACACAAACTTGCCGGGTACCCATATTAGCCATCTGCTAGCTTATCAAATAGTTTACCAAATATAGTCTAAGACTAAACACTTATACATGCTTATAGTTCGACACTTTGCTTGGATTTTTCCGTTCAAAATATCTACTGACGTTGCTACAGGGAACATTTTAGCCAATGATCAAGTTATTACACAACAAACAAGAACTCAAATTATTAAAAGATATATCTGACAAAGTTAAAAATACCTTATTATAAATGAAATCCCCGTGTCTGATAAAGACTATAAAATATCAATAATAGTAAAAATAGATAGGTCTTTGGATTTATTTGTGACATTTGATGGGATGTATCATATATGTACGGATGGAAATATTTTGTATGGTTAAATTTGCAATAGAGATGAAAACAATAACTTACCATCGATTTAGTTGAAAAAATTAAAGCATGGCTTCTAATCGTAGATGTAGAAATACAGGGTTCAGAGGTGGATTCTTTTAGAAAGAAATCAAATCATCATGGATATAAAACATTATTTAACAATTAAATAATTTTGCTTAGAGAGAGCCGCACTATTAAATCAGTAGTTTTTACTAGCGGATAAATTCTTCAGAAATTCATCAAAAAACACGATTTCTAGCGGATTTCTATGCCAAAAAAACCTCATCGAAAAACATGATCTCCGCCAGAATCAATGGCGAATTGACCGTCACCGACGAATTCAGTCCGTCATAAAATCCACCACTAAAAGTTTTTGGATTTTCTTGAAGTTAACTGACTTTAAAAAATTATCTTAATTCTTTAATTAAATCACCGACAGATTAGAGACGTATAATCGGACAAAAATTTACTCAATTAAGTTTTTGCCAGATTACCCGCCACAATCCGTCGGTGATTAAATCCACCGGAAATTTAATTATTTATTTTTATTAAGTATTTATGAATAAAATCACCGGCAGACTTTCACCCACTAATCCGCCGCTTAATGCACTGTTCCATAAAAAATTATTTCTTTTATTGTTTTAAATTTTAATTTCTTGTAAATATTAAAACTATTTCTAAAATGTAGATGACAAAAGCGTAAAACCCACAATCATATTATAAACAAACACGATTGTTCGAGTGGAAGTATAAGTTGTTCGGGTGAAAGTACGAGTGTTCAGTTTGTAGAAAAATAGTCATAAACAACCAAATCAAAATCTAGCGGCGGTGGCGGGAACGAAATTCTAGCATTGAGACAACCTCCTTACTAGCTCCATCATCTCTTCATGTTGTTTGTTATGGGTCTCGTCTTGCATATTCAACTCTTCAACTCGGGTTTGTAATGCTTCAATCTACAAATACAATATAACGTAAAAACATTAGAATCTTTAATAAGCATTATAAACAAAATAGATTACATCAAAGGAAAAGAGGTATCCACTCGAGCTTCAAAAGACGAATCAGCACTCGGGTTTCCATACGTATTGTCGCATGACCCGTTCAAGACCCAGTTGGGATCCTCATAGTATCCAAAGCCGAATAGGATTCCTTCCTTGCTCTTGTCAACCACCTGCTCCCATAGATATGTTTCAACGATGAGATAAGCATTAGGATCCTCCCCGTACTTGTGGCTAAGATTCGTCTAATAGTCACCTTGTGGTTTAATAAGATACTACAAGTGACTTTCAACATGATAATAGTTGTAAATCGAACATAGATCTTCAACTAAAACAATCCTACCGTTTGCCCAACAAATGACAACCTAATACTAGATAGAGATATTGATATAGAGGAATTACCGGCAAAGATCGAGAATCAAATCGAGAGACAAGGCAGAAAACGGAAAATCAAAACAGTCGTTGGCGCCAGAAGCGGCGCAGGTTAATCTGCTTCATAAGCCGCGTGGAACACTGCTGAGGGCATGCACGCGGACGCTCACGCGGGTTCACTCACAGTCAAAGTGGCGTCATTCCATTAAAGCCTCACGTGACCATACTTCTTCCATTAAAGTCTCACGTGCCTTTTCCATTCCATGTTTCCTTATTTATTATTTATAGTTTCTATTAATTATTTATAGTTTCCTAATAAGGTTAGGTTTGAATTAATTTTCTTATTTATCCTTTTTATTAGTTTATTAGTTATCTTTTATTAATTTAGATTATAAATAGGGTTGTTAGGGTTCATTGTTAATCAATCAATTATTGAATAAAAGTTTTCGTTTTTAAGAGTTTTCTCTTGAAGTTTGAGTTTTACGCTCGTAATTCTCATCCGTTAAAGGATTTAGACGCTTGTCGATCTTTCCGCAAACCTACGCTGCGTCAAGTGGTATCAGAGCTGGATTCGCTTGTCTTTTCACCATCAATGGCAGATCAACAACCCGCTTCCAAAGCAGACCTAGTCGAGATGAACGCGACCCTTACCGCGGCAATCGCTGATCTAACGACGACTGTTAACAGGATTCAACCCAATGTCCTCAACGACAACCATCGAAGAAGAGACAGGTTTGAAAAACCGGTTATGAGGCCACGGAATGGCAATCGTAACCAGGTCGACACTTTTATCTGCGAATCCGAAGAGGAGGAGGAGGAAGAAGAACTGATCAACGTACGAAGAAACGAGCATGACTATCGTATGAAGCGGATATCCCGTTCTTCTACGGAACCATGGGAGTTGAAGAGTTCTTAGACTGGCAGATCGAAGTCGATCGGTTCTTCGACATCCTGGAAGTGCCCGAGCATAAACAAATAATGATCGTTGCTTTCCGTCTCAAGAGCACCGCCGCCGTATGGTAGGACAAGCTCGTGGTCCAGCGACAACGACAACGAAGAGGTCCGATTCGATCGTGGCGCCGGATGAAGCAGTTGATGATTGAGCGGTTCCTACCCGAAGATTACGAACAGATCCTCTACAAGATGTATCTCAACTGTAACCAAGGCCCGAGATCCGTGACTGAATACACCATCGAATTTCTACGGTTAACCGATCGTAATGAAATCGGGGAATCTGAAGGACAAAAGTTAGCCCGGTACATCAGCGGCTTGAAGGCCTCAATCCAAGACAAGATAGGAGTCCAAAACGTGTGGACGATGACCGAAGCTTCGAGCTTGGCTCTAAAAGCCGAGTTAATGGAAAAATCTTCACGTACCTCTAACTCTTATCGACGATTTCAGGGGTCCAACGAAAACTCAAGCGCCACCGTCGATAAAGGAAAAGGCACCACAGCCCCGCAAGACACTAACCCGCCTCCCAAGGTTAACACCGACAATCCTATTGGCGGACCACAAGGAAAGTCTACGCCTTTCAAGACCCCCAATCCGTATGCTAAGCTGATGAGTTCAAAATGCTACCGATGCGGCCAACCGGGACATCGATCCAATGAGTGCACTAATCGAAGAACGAAAACACTAGTAGACGGTGAGGAAAGCGACGAAGACAACCTCTATGAGGGTGCCGCGTTTTCCGAAGAAGAGTCTGAAGAGAGAATCAACATCGTGCTCCAACGAGTGCTCCTCTCGTCCAAGGAAGAGGGCCAAAGAAAGAATCTTTTCTGATCTCATTGCTCCGTTCATAAAAAGGTATGTAACCTTATCATTGATAACGGGAGTTGTGAAAATTTAGTGTCTCGAAAGTTAGTCAATTATCTTAACCTACCCACTCAACCTCATGAGGCTCCCTATTCTCTCGGGTGGGTCAAGAAAGGCCTGCAAGTTAGGGTCACACAAACTTGCCGGGTACCCATATTAGCCATCTGCTAGCTTATCAAATAGTTTACCAAATATAGTCTAAGACTAAACACTTATACATGCTTATAGTTCGACACTTTGCTTGGATTTTTCCGTTCAAAATATCTACTGACGTTGCTACAGGGAACATTTTAGCCAATGATCAAGTTATTACACAACAAACAAGAACTCGAATTATTAAAAGATATATCTGACAAAGTTAAAAATACCTTATTATAAATGAAATCCCCGTGTCTGATAAAGACTATAAAATATCAATAATAGTAAAAATAGATAGGTCTTTGGATTTATTTGTGACATTTGATGGGATGTATCATATATGTACGGATGGAAATATTTTGTATGGTTAAATTTGCAATAGAGATGAAAACAATAACTTACCATCGATTTAGTTGAAAAAATTAAAGCATGGCTTCTAATCGTAGATGTAGAAATACAGGGTTCAGAGGTGGATTCTTTTAGAAAGAAATCAAATCATCATGGATATAAAACATTATTTAACAATTAAATAATTTTGCTTAGAGAGAGCCGCACTATTAAATCAGTAGTTTTTACTAGCGGATAAATTCTTCAGAAATTCATCAAAAAACACGATTTCTAGCGGATTTCTATGCCAAAAAAACCTCATCGAAAAACATGATCTCCGCCAGAATCAATGGCGAATTGACCGTCACCGACGAATTCAGTCCGTCATAAAATCCACCACTAAAAGTTTTTGGATTTTCTTGAAGTTAACTGACTTTAAAAAATTATCTTAATTCTTTAATTAAATCACCGACAGATTAGAGACGTATAATCGGACAAAAATTTACTCAATTAAGTTTTTGCCAGATTACCCGCCACAATCCGTCGGTGATTAAATCCACCGGAAATTTAATTATTTATTTTTATTAAGTATTTATGAATAAAATCACCGACAGACTTTCACCCACTAATCCGCCGCTAAATGCACTGTTCCATAAAAAATTATTTCTTTTATTGTTTTAAATTTTAATTTCTTGTAAATATTAAAACTATTTCTAAAATGTAGATGACAAAAGCGTAAAACCCACAATCATATTATAAACAAACACGATTGTTCGAGTGGAAGTATAAGTTGTTCGGGTGAAAGTACGAGTGTTCAGTTTGTAGAAAAATAGTCATAAACAACCAAATCAAAATCTAGCGGCGGTGGCGGGAACGAAATTCTAGCATTGAGACAACCTCCTTACTAGCTCCATCATCTCTTCATGTTGTTTGTTATGGGTCTCGTCTTGCATATTCAACTCTTCAACTCGGGTTTGTAATGCTTCAATCTACAAATACAATATAACGTAAAAACATTAGAATCTTTAATAAGCATTATAAACAAATAGATTACATCAAAGGAAAAGAGGTATCCACTCGAGCTTCAAAAGACGAATCAGCACTCGGGTTTCCATACGTATTGTCGCATGACCCGTTCAAGACCCAGTTGGGATCCTCATAGTATCCAAAGCCGAATAGGATTCCTTCCTTGCTCTTGTCAACCACCTGCTCCCATAGATATGTTTCAACGATGAGATAAGCATTAGGATCCTCCCCGTACTTGTGGCTAAGATTCGTCTAATAGTCACCTTGTGGTTTAATAAGATACTACAAGTGACTTTCAACATGATAATAGTTGTAAATCGAACATAGATCTTCAACTAAAACAATCCTACCGTTTGCCCAACAAATGACAACCTAATACTAGATAGAGATATTGATATAGAGGAATTACCGGCAAAGATCGAGAATCAAATCGAGAGACAAGGCAGAAAACGGAAAATCAAAACAGTCGTTGGCGCCAGAAGCGGCGCAGGTTAATCTGCTTCATAAGCCGCGCGGAACACTGCTGAGGGCATGCACGCGGACGCTCACGCGGGTTCACTCACAGTCAAAGTGGCGTCATTCCATTAAAGCCTCACGTGACCATACTTCTTCCATTAAAGTCTCACGTGCCTTTTCCATTCCATGTTTCCTTATTTATTATTTATAGTTTCTATTAATTATTTATAGTTTCCTAATAAGGTTAGGTTTGAATTAATTTTCTTATTTATCCTTTTTATTAGTTTATTAGTTATCTTTTATTAATTTAGATTATAAATAGGGTTGTTAGGGTTCATTGTTAATCAATCAATTATTGAATAAAAGTTTTCGTTTTTAAGAGTTTTCTCTTGAAGTTTGAGTTTTACGCTTGTAATTCTCATCCGTTAAAGGATTTAGACGCTTGTCGATCTTTCCGCAAACCTACGCTGCGTCAAGTGGTATCAGAGCTGGATTCGCTTGTCTTTTCACCATCAATGGCAGATCAACAACCCGCTTCCAAAGCAGACCTAGTCGAGATGAACGCGACCCTTACCGCGGCAATCGCTGATCTAACGACGACTGTTAACAGGATTCAACCCAATGTCCTCAACGACAACCATCGAAGAAGAGACAGGTTTGAAAAACCGGTTATGAGGCCACGGAATGGCAATCGTAACCAGGTCGACACTTTTATCTGCGAATCCGAAGAGGAGGAGGAGGAAGAAGAACTGATCAACGTACGAAGAAACGAGCATGACTATCGTATGAAGCGGATATCCCGTTCTTCTACGGAACCATGGGAGTTGAAGAGTTCTTAGACTGGCAGATCGAAGTCGATCGGTTCTTCGACATCCTGGAAGTGCCCGAGCATAAACAAATAATGATCGTTGCTTTCCGTCTCAAGAGCACCGCCGCCGTATGGTAGGACAAGCTCGTGGTCCAGCGACAACGACAACGAAGAGGTCCGATTCGATCGTGGCGCCGGATGAAGCAGTTGATGATTGAGCGGTTCCTACCCGAAGATTACGAACAGATCCTCTACAAGATGTATCTCAACTGTAACCAAGGCCCGAGATCCGTGACTGAATACACCATCGAATTCCTACGGTTAACCGATCGTAATGAAATCGGGGAATCTGAAGGACAAAAGTTAGCCCGGTACATCAGCGGCTTGAAGGCCTCAATCCAAGACAAGATAGGAGTCCAAAATGTGTGGACGATGACCGAAGCTTCGAGCTTGGCTCTAAAAGCCGAGTTAATGGAAAAATCTGCACGTACCTCTAACTCTTATCGACGATTTCAGGGGTCCAACGAAAACTCAAGCGCCACCGTCGATAAAGGAAAAGGCACCACAGCCCCGCAAGACACTAACCCGCCTCCCAAGGTTAACACCGACAATCCTATTGGCGGACCACAAGGAAAGTCTACGCCTTTCAAGACCCCCAATCCGTATGCTAAGCTGATGAGTTCAAAATGCTACCGATGCGGCCAACCGGGACATCGATCCAATGAGTGCACTAATCGAAGAACGAAAACACTAGTAGACGGTGAGGAAAGCGACGAAGACAACCTCTATGAGGGTGCCGCGTTTTCCGAAGAAGAGTCTGAAGAGAGAATCAACATCGTGCTCCAACGAGTGCTCCTCTCGTCCAAGGAAGAGGGCCAAAGAAAGAATCTTTTCTGATCTCATTGCTCCGTTCATAAAAAGGTATGTAACCTTATCATTGATAACGGGAGTTGTGAAAATTTAGTGTCTCGAAAGTTAGTCAATTATCTTAACCTACCCACTCAACCTCATGAGGCTCCCTATTCTCTCGGGTGGGTCAAGAAAGGCCTGCAAGTTAGGGTCACACAAACTTGCCGGGTACCCATATTAGCCATCTGCTAGCTTATCAAATAGTTTACCAAATATAGTCTAAGACTAAACACTTATACATGCTTATAGTTCGACACTTTGCTTGGATTTTTCCGTTCAAAATATCTACTGACGTTGCTACAGGGAACATTTTAGCCAATGATCAAGTTATTACACAACAAACAAGAACTCGAATTATTAAAAGATATATCTGACAAAGTTAAAAATACCTTATTATAAATGAAATCCCCGTGTCTGATAAAGACTATAAAATATCAATAATAGTAAAAATAGATAGGTCTTTGGATTTATTTGTGACATTTGATGGGATGTATCATATATGTACGGATGGAAATATTTTGTATGGTTAAATTTGCAATAGAGATGAAAACAATAACTTACCATCGATTTAGTTGAAAAAATTAAAGCATGGCTTCTAATCGTAGATGTAGAAATACAGGGTTCAGAGGTGGATTCTTTTAGAAAGAAATCAAATCATCATGGATATAAAACATTATTTAACAATTAAATAATTTTGCTTAGAGAGAGCCGCACTATTAAATCAGTAGTTTTTACTAGCGGATAAATTCTTCAGAAATTCATCAAAAAACACGATTTCTAGCGGATTTCTATGCCAAAAAAACCTCATCGAAAAACATGATCTCCGCCAGAATCAATGGCGAATTGACCGTCACCGACGAATTCAGTCCGTCATAAAATCCACCACTAAAAGTTTTTGGATTTTCTTGAAGTTAACTGACTTTAAAAAATTATCTTAATTCTTTAATTAAATCACCGACAGATTAGAGACGTATAATCGGACAAAAATTTACTCAATTAAGTTTTTGCCAGATTACCCGCCACAATCCGTCGGTGATTAAATCCACCGGAAATTTAATTATTTATTTTTATTAAGTATTTATGAATAAAATCACCGGCAGACTTTCACCCACTAATCCGCCGCTAAATGCACTGTTCCATAAAAAAATATTTCTTTTATTGTTTTAAATTTTAATTTCTTGTAAATATTAAAACTATTTCTAAAATGTAGATGACAAAAGCGTAAAACCCACAATCATATTATAAACAAACACGATTGTTCGAGTGGAAGTATAAGTTGTTCGGGTGAAAGTACGAGTGTTCAGTTTGTAGAAAAATAGTCATAAACAACCAAATCAAAATCTAGCGGCGGTGGCGGGAACGAAATTCTAGCATTGAGACAACCTCCTTACTAGCTCCATCATCTCTTCATGTTGTTTGTTATGGGTCTCGTCTTGCATATTCAACTCTTCAACTCGGGTTTGTAATGCTTCAATCTACAAATACAATATAACGTAAAAACATTAGAATCTTTAATAAGCATTATAAACAAAATAGATTACATCAAAGGAAAAGAGGTATCCACTCGAGCTTCAAAAGACGAATCAGCACTCGGGTTTCCATACGTATTGTCGCATGACCCGTTCAAGACCCAGTTGGGATCCTCATAGTATCCAAAGCCGAATAGGATTCCTTCCTTGCTCTTGTCAACCACCTGCTCCCATAGATATGTTTCAACGATGAGATAAGCATTAGGATCCTCCCCGTACTTGTGGCTAAGATTCGTCTAATAGTCACCTTGTGGTTTAATAAGATACTACAAGTGACTTTCAACATGATAATAGTTGTAAATCGAACATAGATCTTCAACTAAAACAATCCTACCGTTTGCCCAACAAATGACAACCTAATACTAGATAGAGATATTGATATAGAGGAATTACCGGCAAAGATCGAGAATCAAATCGAGAGACAAGGCAGAAAACGGAAAATCAAAACAGTCGTTGGCGCCAGAAGCGGCGCAGGTTAATCTGCTTCATAAGCCGCGCGGAACACTGCTGAGGGCATGCACGCGGACGCTCACGCGGGTTCACTCACAGTCAAAGTGGCGTCATTCCATTAAAGCCTCACGTGACCATACTTCTTCCATTAAAGTCTCACGTGCCTTTTCCATTCCATGTTTCCTTATTTATTATTTATAGTTTCTATTAATTATTTATAGTTTCCTAATAAGGTTAGGTTTGAATTAATTTTCTTATTTATCCTTTTTATTAGTTTATTACTTATCTTTTATTAATTTAGATTATAAATAGGGTTGTTAGGGTTCATTGTTAATCAATCAATTATTGAATAAAAGTTTTCGTTTTTAAGAGTTTTCTCTTGAAGTTTGAGTTTTACGCTCGTAATTCTCATCCGTTAAAGGATTTAGACGCTTGTCGATCCTTCCGCAAACCTACGCTGCGTCAAGTGGTATCAGAGCTGGATTCGCTTGTCTTTTCACCATCAATGGCAGATCAACAACCCGCTTCCAAAGCAGACCTAGTCGAGATGAACGCGACCCTTACCGCGACAATCGCTGATCTAACGGCGACTGTTAACAGGATTCAACCCAATGTCCTCAACGACAACCATCGAAGAAGAGACAGGTTTGAAAAACCGGTTATGAGGCCACGGAATGGCAATCGTAACCAGGTCGACACTTTTATCTGCGAATCCGAAGAGGAGGAGGAGGAAGAAGAACTGATCAACGTACGAAGAAACGAGCATGACTATCGTATGAAGCGGATATCCCGTTCTTCTACGGAACCATGGGAGTTGAAGAGTTCTTAGACTGGCAGATCGAAGTCGATCGGTTCTTCGACATCATGGAAGTGCCCGAGCATAAACAAATAATGATCGTTGCTTTCCGTCTCAAGAGCACCGCCGCCGTATGGTAGGACAAGCTCGTGGTCCAGCGACAACGACAACGAAGAGGTCCGATTCGATCGTGGCGCCGGATGAAGCAGTTGATGATTGAGCGGTTCCTACCCGAAGATTACGAACAGATCCTCTACAAGATGTATCTCAACTGTAACCAAGGCCCGAGATCCGTGACTGAATACACCATCGAATTCCTACGGTTAACCGATCGTAATGAAATCGGGGAATCTGAAGGACAAAAGTTAGCCCGGTACATCAGCGGCTTGAAGGCCTCAATCCAAGACAAGATAGGAGTCCAAAACGTGTGGACGATGACCGAAGCTTCGAGCTTGGCTCTAAAAGCCGAGTTAATGGAAAAATCTGCACGTACCTCTAACTCTTATCGACGATTTCAGGGGTCCAACGAAAACTCAAGCGCCACCGTCGATAAAGGAAAAGGCACCACAGCCCCGAAAGACACTAACCCGCCTCCCAAGGTTAACACCGACAATCCTATTGGCGGACCACAAGGAAAGTCTACGCCTTTCAAGACCCCCAATCCGTATGCTAAGCTGATGAGTTCAAAATGCTACCGATGCGGCCAACCGGGACATCGATCCAATGAGTGCACTAATCGAAGAACGAAAACACTAGTAGACGGTGAGGAAAGCGACGAAGACAACCTCTATGAGGGTGCCGCGTTTTCCGAAGAAGAGTCTGAAGAGAGAATCAACATCGTGCTCCAACGAGTGCTCCTCTCGTCCAAGGAAGAGGGCCAAAGAAAGAATCTTTTCTGATCTCATTGCTCCGTTCATAAAAAGGTATGTAACCTTATCATTGATAACGGGAGTTGTGAAAATTTAGTGTCTCGAAAGTTAGTCAATTATCTTAACCTACCCACTCAACCTCATGAGGCTCCCTATTCTCTCGGGTGGGTCAAGAAAGGCCTGCAAGTTAGGGTCACACAAACTTGCCGGGTACCCATATTAGCCATCTGCTAGCTTATCAAATAGTTTACCAAATATAGTCTAAGACTAAACACTTATACATGCGTATAGTTCGACACTTTGCTTGGATTTTTCCGTTCAAAATATCTACTGACGTTGCTACAGGGAACATTTTAGCCAATGATCAAGTTATTACACAACAAACAAGAACTCGAATTATTAAAAGATATATCTGACAAAGTTAAAAATACCTTATTATAAATGAAATCCCCGTGTCTGATAAAGACTATAAAATATCAATAATAGTAAAAATAGATAGGTCTTTGGATTTATTTGTGACATTTGATGGGATGTATCATATATGTACGGATGGAAATATTTTGTATGGTTAAATTTGCAATAGAGATGAAAACAATAACTTACCATCGATTTAGTTGAAAAAATTAAAGCATGGCTTCTAATCGTAGATGTAGAAATACAGGGTTCAGAGGTGGATTCTTTTAGAAAGAAATCAAATCATCATGGATATAAAACATTATTTAACAATTAAATAATTTTGCTTAGAGAGAGCCGCACTATTAAATCAGTAGTTTTTACTAGCGGATAAATTCTTCAGAAATTCATCAAAAAACACGATTTCTAGCGGATTTCTATGCCAAAAAAACCTCATCGAAAAACATGATCTCCGGCAGAATCAATGGCGAATTGACCGTCACCGACGAATTCAGTCCGTCATAAAATCCACCACTAAAAGTTTTTGGATTTTCTTGAAGTTAACTGACTTTAAAAAATTATCTTAATTCTTTAATTAAATCACCGACAGATTAGAGACGTATAATCGGACAAAAATTTACTCAATTAAGTTTTTGCCAGATTACCCGCCACAATCCGTCGGTGATTAAATCCACCGGAAATTTAATTATTTATTTTTATTAAGTATTTATGAATAAAATCACCGGCAGACTTTCACCCACTAATCCGCCGCTAAATGCACTGTTCCATAAAAAATTATTTCTTTTATTGTTTTAAATTTTAATTTCTTGTAAATATTAAAACTATTTCTAAAATGTAGATGACAAAAGCGTAAAACCCACAATCATATTATAAACAAACACGATTGTTCGAGTGGAAGTATAAGTTGTTCGGGTGAAAGTACGAGTGTTCAGTTTGTAGAAAAATAGTCATAAACAACCAAATCAAAATCTAGCGGCGGTGGCGGGAACGAAATTCTAGCATTGAGACAACCTCCTTACTAGCTCCATCATCTCTTCATGTTGTTTGTTATGGGTCTCGTCTTGCATATTCAACTCTTCAACTCGGGTTTGTAATGCTTCAATCTACAAATACAATATAACGTAAAAACATTAGAATCTTTAATAAGCATTATAAACAAAATAGATTACATCAAAGGAAAAGAGGTATCCACTCGAGCTTCAAAAGACGAATCAGCACTCGGGTTTCCATACGTATTGTCGCATGACCCGTTCAAGACCCAGTTGGGATCCTCATAGTATCCAAAGCCGAATAGGATTCCTTCCTTGCTCTTGTCAACCACCTGCTCCCATAGATATGTTTCAACGATGAGATAAGCATTAGGATCCTCCCCGTACTTGTGGCTAAGATTCGTCTAATAGTCACCTTGTGGTTTAATAAGATACTACAAGTGACTTTCAACATGATAATAGTTGTAAATCGAACATAGATCTTCAACTAAAACAATCCTACCGTTTGCCCAACAAATGACAACCTAATACTAGATAGAGATATTGATATAGAGGAATTACCGGCAAAGATCGAGAATCAAATCGAGAGACAAGGCAGAAAACAGAAAATCAAAACAGTCGTTGGCGCCAGAAGCGGCGCAGGTTAATCTGCTTCATAAGCCGCGCGGAACACTGCTGAGGGCATGCACGCGGACGCTCACGCGGGTTCAATCACAGTCAAAGTGGCGTCATTCCATTAAAGCCTCACGTGACCATACTTCTTCCATTAAAGTCTCACGTGCCTTTTCCATTCCATGTTTCCTTATTTATTATTTATAGTTTATATTAATTATTTATAGTTTCCTAATAAGGTTAGGTTTGAATTAATTTTCTTATTTATCCTTTTTATTAGTTTATTAGTTATCTTTTATTAATTTAGATTATAAATAGGGTTGTTAGGGTTCATTGTTAATCAATCAATTATTGAATAAAAGTTTTCGTTTTTAAGAGTTTTCTCTTGAAGTTTGAGTTTTACGCTCGTAATTCTCATCCGTTAAAGGATTTAGACGCTTGTCGATCCTTTCGCAAACCTACGCTGCGTCAAGTGGTATCAGAGTTGGATTCGCTTGTCTTTTCACCATCAATGGCAGATCAACAACCTGCTTCCAAAGCAGACCTAGTCGAGATGAACGCGACCCTTACCGCGGCAATCGCTGATCTAACGGCGACTGTTAACAGGCTTCAACCCAATGTCCTCAACGACAACCATCGAAGAAGAGACAGGTTTGAAAAACCTGTTATGAGGCCACGGAATGGCAATCGTAACCAGGTCGACACTTTTATCTGCGAATCCGAAGAGGAGGAGGAGGAAGAAGAACTGATCAACGTACGAAGAAACGAGCATGACTATCGTATGAAGCGGATATCCCGTTCTTCTACGGAACCATGGGAGTTGAAGAGTTCTTAGACTGGCAGATCGAAGTCGATCGGTTCTTCGACATCATGGAAGTGCCCGAGCATAAACAAATAATGATCGTTGCTTTCCGTCTCAAGAGCACCGCCGCCGTATGGTAGGACAAGCTCGTGGTCTAGCGACAACGACAACGAAGAGGTCCGATTCGATCGTGGCGCCGGATGAAGCAGTTGATGATTGAGCGGTTCCTACCCGAAGATTACGAACAGATCCTCTACAAGATGTATCTCAACTGTAACCAAGGCCCGAGATCCGTGACTGAATACACCATCGAATTCCTACGGTTAACCGATCGTAATGAAATCGGGGAATCTGAAGGACAAAAGTTAGCCCGGTACATCAGCGGCTTGAAGGCCTCAATCCAAGACAAGATAGGAGTCCAAAACGTGTGGACGATGACCGAAGCTTCGAGCTTGGCTCTAAAAGCCGAGTTAATGGAAAAATCTGCACGTACCTCTAACTCTTATCGACGATTTCAGGGGTCCAACGAAAACTCAAGCGCCACCGTCGATAAAGGAAAAGGCACCACAGCCCCGCAAGACACTAACCCGCCTCCCAAGGTTAACACCGGCAATCCTATTGGCGGACCACAAGGAAAGTCTACGCCTTTCAAGACCCCCAATCCGTATGCTAAGCTGATGAGTTCAAAATGCTACCGATGCGGCCAACCGGGACATCGATCCAATGAGTGCACTAATCGAAGAACGAAAACACTAGTAGACGGTGAGGAAAGCGACGAAGACAACCTCTATGAGGGTGCCGCGTTTTCCGAAGAAGAGTCTGAAGAGAGAATCAACATCGTGCTCCAACGAGTGCTCCTCTCGTCCAAGGAAGAGGGCCAAAGAAAGAATCTTTTCCGATCTCATTGCTCCGTTCATAAAAAGGTATGTAACCTTATCATTGATAACGGGAGTTGTGAAAATTTAGTGTCTCGAAAGTTAGTCAATTATCTTAACCTACCCACTCAACCTCATGAGGCTCCCTATTCTCTCGGGTGGGTCAAGAAAGGCCTGCAAGTTAGGGTCACACAAACTTGCCGGGTACCCATATTAGCCATCTGCTAGCTTATCAAATAGTTTACCAAATATAGTCTAAGACTAAACACTTATACATGCTTATAGTTCGACACTTTGCTTGGATTTTTCCGTTCAAAATATCTACTGACGTTGCTACAGGGAACATTTTAGCCAATGATCAAGTTATTACACAACAAACAAGAACTCGAATTATTAAAAGATATATCTGACAAAGTTAAAAATACCTTATTATAAATGAAATCCCCGTGTCTGATAAAGACTATAAAATATCAATAATAGTAAAAATAGATAGGTCTTTGGATTTATTTGTGACATTTGATGGGATGTATCATATATGTACGGATGGAAATATTTTGTATGGTTAAATTTGCAATAGAGATGAAAACAATAACTTACCATCGATTTAGTTGAAAAAATTAAAGCATGGCTTCGAATCGTAGATGTAGAAATACAGGGTTCAGAGGTGGATTCTTTTAGAAAGAAATCAAATCATCATGGATATAAAACATTATTTAACAATTAAATAATTTTGCTTAGAGAGAGCCGCACTATTAAATCAGTAGTTTTTACTAGCGGATAAATTCTTCAGAAATTCATCAAAAAACACGATTTCTAGCGGATTTCTATGCCAAAAAAACCTCATCGAAAAACATGATCTCCGCCAGAATCAATGGCGAATTGACCGTCACCGACGAATTCAGTCCGTCATAAAATCCACCACTAAAAGTTTTTGGATTTTCTTGAAGTTAACTGACTTTAAAAAATTATCTTAATTCTTTAATTAAATCACCGACAGATTAGAGACGTATAATCGGACAAAAATTTACTCAATTAAGTTTTTGCCAGATTACCCGCCACAATCCGTCGGTGATTAAATCCACCGGAAATTTAATTATTTATTTTTATTAAGTATTTATGAATAAAATCACCGACAGACTTTCACCCACTAATCCGCCGCTAAATGCACTGTTCCATAAAAAATTATTTCTTTTATTGTTTTAAATTTTAATTTCTTGTAAATATTAAAACTATTTCTAAAATGTAGATGACAAAAGCGTAAAACCCACAATCATATTATAAACAAACACGATTGTTCGAGTGGAAGTATAAGTTGTTCGGGTGAAAGTACGAGTGTTCAGTTTGTAGAAAAATAGTCATAAACAACCAAATCAAAAATCTAGCGGCGGTGGCGGGAACGAAATTCTAGCATTGAGACAACCTCCTTACTAGCTCCATCATCTCTTCATGTTGTTTGTTATGGGTCTCGTCTTGCATATTCAACTCTTCAACTCGGGTTTGTAATGCTTCAATCTACAAATACAATATAACGTAAAAACATTAGAATCTTTAATAAGCATTATAAACAAAATAGATTACATCAAAGGAAAAGAGGTATCCACTCGAGCTTCAAAAGACGAATCAGCACTCGGGTTTCCATACGTATTGTCGCATGACCCGTTCAAGACCCAGTTGGGATCCTCATAGTATCCAAAGCCGAATAGGATTCCTTCCTTGCTCTTGTCAACCACCTGCTCCCATAGATATGTTTCAACGATGAGATAAGCATTAGGATCCTCCCCGTACTTGTGGCTAAGATTCGTCTAATAGTCACCTTGTGGTTTAATAAGATACTACAAGTGACTTTCAACATGATAATAGTTGTAAATCGAACATAGATCTTCAACTAAAACAATCCTACCGTTTGCCCAACAAATGACAACCTAATACTAGATAGAGATATTGATATAGAGGAAGTACCGGCAAAGATCGAGAATCAAATCGAGAGACAAGGCAGAAAACGGAAAATCAAAACAGTCGTTGGCGCCGGAAGCGGCGCAGGTTAATCTGCTTCATAAGCCGCGCGGAACACTGCTGAGGGCATGCACGCGGACGCTCACGCGGGTTCACTCACAGTCAAAGTGGCGTCATTCCATTAAAGCCTCACGTGACCATACTTCTTCCATTAAAGTCTCACGTGCCTTTTCCATTCCATGTTTCCTTATTTATTATTTATAGTTTCTATTAATTATTTATAGTTTCCTAATAAGGTTAGGTTTGAATTAATTTTCTTATTTATCCTTTTTATTAGTTTAGTAGTTATCTTTTATTAATTTAGATTATAAATAGGGTTGTTAGGGTTCATTGTTAATCAATCAATTATTGAATACAAGTTTTCGTTTTTAAGAGTTTTCTCTTGAGGTTTGATTTTTACGCTCGTAATTCTCATTCGTTAAAGGATTTAGACGCTTGTCGATCATTCCGAAAACCTACGCTGCGTCAAGTGGTATCAGAGCAGGGTTCGCCTGTCTTTTCACCATCAATGGCAGATCAACAACCCGCTACCAAAGCAGACCTAGTCGAGATGAATGCGGCCCTTACCGCGGAAATCGCTGATCTAACGGCGACTGTTAACAGGCTTCAACCCAATGTCCTCAACGACAACCATCGAAGAAGAGACAGGTTTGAAAAACCTGTTATGAGGCCACGGAATGGCAATCGTAACCAGGTCGACACTTTTATCTGCGAATCCGAAGAGGAGGAGGAGGAAGAAGAACTGATCAACGTACGAAGAAACGAGCATGACTATCGTATGAAGCGGATATCCCGTTCTTCTACGGAACCATGGGAGTTGAAGAGTTCTTAGACTGGCAGATCGAAGTCGATCGGTTCTTCGACATCATGGAAGTGCCCGAGCATAAACAAATAATGATGGTTGCTTTCCGTCTCAAGAGCACCGCCGCCGTATGGTAGGACAAGCTCGTGGTCCAGCGACAACGACAACGAAGAGGTCCGATTCGATCGTGGCGCCGGATGAAGCAGTTGATGATTGAGCGGTTCCTACCCGAAGATTACGAACAGATCCTCTACAAGATGTATCTCAACTGTAACCAAGGCCCGAGATCCGTGACTGAATACACCATCGAATTCCTACGGTTAACCGATCGTAATGAAATCGGGGAATCTGAAGGACAAAAGTTAGCCCGGTACATCAGCGGCTTGAAGGCCTCAATCCAAGACAAGATAGGAGTCCAAAACGTGTGGACGATGACCGAAGCTTCGAGCTTGGCTCTAAAAGCCGAGTTAATGGAAAAATCTGCACGTACCTCTAACTCTTATCGACGATTTCAGGGGTCCAACGAAAACTCAAGCGCCACCGTCGATAAAGGAAAAGGCACCACAGCCCCGCAAGACACTAACTTGCCTCCCAAGGTTAACACCGGCAATCCTATTGGCGGACCACAAGGAAAGTCTACGCCTTTCAAGACCCCCAATCCGTATGCTAAGCTGATGAGTTCAAAATGCTACCGATGCGGCCAACCGGGACATCGATCCAATGAGTGCACTAATCGAAGAACGAAAACACTAGTAGACGGTGAGGAAAGCGACGAAGACAACCTCTATGAGGGTGCCGCGTTTTCCGAAGAAGAGTCTGAAGAGAGAATCAACATCGTGCTCCAACGAGTGCTCCTCTCGTCCAAGGAAGAGGGCCAAAGAAAGAATCTTTTCCGATCTCATTGCTCCGTTCATAAAAAGGTATGTAACCTTATCATTGATAACGGGAGTTGTGAAAATTTAGTGTCTCGAAAGTTAGTCAATTATCTTAACCTACCCACTCAACCTCATGAGGCTCCCTATTCTCTCGGGTGGGTCAAGAAAGGCCTGCAAGTTAGGGTCACACAAACTTGCCGGGTACCCATATTAGCCATCTGCTAGCTTATCAAATAGTTTACCAAATATAGTCTAAGACTAAACACTTATACATGCTTATAGTTCGACACTTTGCTTGGATTTTTCCGTTCAAAATATCTACTGACGTTGCTACAGGGAACATTTTAGCCAATGATCAAGTTATTACACAACAAACAAGAACTCGAATTATTAAAAGATATATCTGACAAAGTTATAAATACCTTATTATAAATGAAATCCCCGTGTCTAATAAAGACTATAAAATATCAATAATAGTAAAAATAGATAGGTCTTTGGATTTATTTGTGACATTTGATGGGATGTATCATATATGTACGGATGGAAATATTTTGTATGGTTAAATTTGCAATAGAGATGAAAACAATAACTTACCATCGATTTAGTTGAAAAAATTAAAGCATGGCTTCGAATCGTAGATGTAGAAATACAGGGTTCAGAGGTGGATTCTTTTAGAAAGAAATCAAATCATCATGGATATAAAACATTATTTAACAATTAAATAATTTTGCTTAGAGAGAGCCGCACTATTAAATCAGTAGTTTTTACTAGCGGATAAATTCTTCAGAAATTCATCAAAAAACAAGATTTCTAGCGGATTTCTATGCCAAAAAAACCTCATCGAAAAACATGATCTCCGCCAGAATCAATGGCGAATTGACCGTCACCGACGAATTCAGTCCGTCATAAAATCCACCACTAAAAGTTTTTGGATTTTCTTGAAGTTAACTGACTTTAAAAAATTATCTTAATTCTTTAATTAAATCACCGACAGATTAGAGACGTATAATCGGACAAAAATTTACTCAATTAAGTTTTTGCCAGATTACCCGCCACAATCCGTCGGTGATTAAATCCACCGGAAATTTAATTATTTATTTTTATTAAGTATTTATGAATAAAATCACCGACAGACTTTCACCCACTAATCCGCCGCTAAATGCACTGTTCCATAAAAAATTATTTCTTTTATTGTTTTAAATTTTAATTTCTTGTAAATATTAAAACTATTTCTAAAATGTAGATGACAAAAGCGTAAAACCCACAATCATATTATAAACAAACACGATTGTTCGAGTGGAAGTATAAGTTGTTCGGGTGAAAGTACGAGTGTTCAGTTTGTAGAAAAATAGTCATAAACAACCAAATCAAAAATCTAGCGGCGGTGGCGGGAACGAAATTCTAGCATTGAGACAACCTCCTTACTAGCTCCATCATCTCTTCATGTTGTTTGTTATGGGTCTCGTCTTGCATATTCAACTCTTCAACTCGGGTTTGTAATGCTTCAATCTACAAATACAATATAACGTAAAAACATTAGAATCTTTAATAAGCATTATAAACAAAATAGAGTACATCAAAGGAAAAGAGGTATCCACTCGAGCTTCAAAAGACGAATCAGCACTCGGGTTTCCATACGTATTGTCGCATGACCCGTTCAAGACCCAGTTGGGATCCTCATAGTATCCAAAGCCGAATAGGATTCCTTCCTTGCTCTTGTCAACCACCTGCTCCCATAGATATGTTTCAACGATGAGATAAGCATTAGGATCCTCCCCGTACTTGTGGCTAAGATTCGTCTAATAGTCACCTTGTGGTTTAATAAGATACTACAAGTGACTTTCAACATGATAATAGTTGTAAATCGAACATAGATCTTCAACTAAAACAATCCTACCGTTTGCCCAACAAATGACAACCTAATACTAGATAGAGATATTGATATAGAGGAAGTACCGGCAAAGATCGAGAATCAAATCGAGAGACAAGGCAGAAAACGGAAAATCAAAACAGTCGTTGGCGCCGGAAGCGGCGCAGGTTAATCTGCTTCATAAGCCGCGCGGAACACTGCTGAGGGCATGCACGCGGACGCTCACGCGGGTTCACTCACAGTCAAAGTGGCGTCATTCCATTAAAGCCTCACGTGACCATACTTCTTCCATTAAAGTCTCACGTGCCTTTTCCATTCCATGTTTCCTTATTTATTATTTATAGTTTCTATTAATTATTTATAGTTTCCTAATAAGGTTAGGTTTGAATTAATTTTCTTATTTATCCTTTTTATTAGTTTAGTAGTTATCTTTTATTAATTTAGATTATAAATAGGGTTGTTAGGGTTCATTGTTAATCAATCAATTATTGAATACAAGTTTTCGTTTTTAAGAGTTTTCTCTTGAGGTTTGATTTTTACGCTCGTAATTCTCATTCGTTAAAGGATTTAGACGCTTGTCGATCATTCCGAAAACCTACGCTGCGTCAAGTGGTATCAGAGCAGGGTTCGCCTGTCTTTTCACCATCAATGGCAGATCAACAACCCGCTACCAAAGCAGACCTAGTCGAGATGAATGCGGCCCTTACCGCGGAAATCGCTGATCTAACGGCGACTGTTAACAGGCTTCAACCCAATGTCCTCAACGACAACCATCGAAGAAGAGACAGGTTTGAAAAACCTGTTATGAGGCCACGGAATGGCAATCGTAACCAGGTCGACACTTTTATCTGCGAATCCGAAGAGGAGGAGGAGGAAGAAGAACTGATCAACGTACGAAGAAACGAGCATGACTATCGTATGAAGCGGATATCCCGTTCTTCTACGGAACCATGGGAGTTGAAGAGTTCTTAGACTGGCAGATCGAAGTCGATCGGTTCTTCGACATCATGGAAGTGCCCGAGCATAAACAAATAATGATCGTTGCTTTCCGTCTCAAGAGCACCGCCGCCGTATGGTAGGACAAGCTCGTGGTCCAGCGACAACGACAACGAAGAGGTCCGATTCGATCGTGGCGCCGGATGAAGCAGTTGATGATTGAGCGGTTCCTACCCGAAGATTACGAACAGATCCTCTACAAGATGTATCTCAACTGTAACCAAGGCCCGAGATCCGTGACTGAATACACCATCGAATTCCTACGGTTAACCGATCGTAATGAAATCGGCGAATCTGAAGGACAAAAGTTAGCCCGGTACATCAGCGGCTTGAAGGCCTCAATCCAAGACAAGATAGGAGTCCAAAACGTGTGGACGATGACCGAAGCTTCGAGCTTGGCTCTAAAAGCCGAGTTAATGGAAAAATCTGCACGTACCTCTAACTCTTATCGACGATTTCAGGGGTCCAACGAAAACTCAAGCGCCACCGTCGATAAAGGAAAAGGCACCACAGCCCCGCAAGACACTAACCCGCCTCCCAAGGTTAACACCGACAATCCTATTGGCGGACCACAAGGAAAGTCTACGCCTTTCAAGACCCCCAATCCGTATGCTAAGCTGATGAGTTCAAAATGCTACCGATGCGGCCAACCGGGACATCGATCCAATGAGTGCACTAATCGAAGAACGAAAACACTAGTAGACGGTGAGGAAAGCGACGAAGACAACCTCTATGAGGGTGCCGCGTTTTCCGAAGAAGAGTCTGAAGAGAGAATCAACATCGTGCTCCAACGAGTGCTCCTCTCGTCCAAGGAAGAGGGCCAAAGAAAGAATCTTTTCCGATCTCATTGCTCCGTTCATAAAAAGGTATGTAACCTTATCATTGATAACGGGAGTTGTGAAAATTTAGTGTCTCGAAAGTTAGTCAATTATCTTAACCTACCCACTCAACCTCATGAGGCTCCCTATTCTCTCGGGTGGGTCAAGAAAGGCCTGCAAGTTAGGGTCACACAAACTTGCCGGGTACCCATATTAGCCATCTGCTAGCTTATCAAATAGTTTACCAAATATAGTCTAAGACTAAACACTTATACATGCTTATAGTTCGACACTTTGCTTGGATTTTTCCGTTCAAAATATCTACTGACGTTGCTACAGGGAACATTTTAGCCAATGATCAAGTTATTACACAACAAACAAGAACTCGAATTATTAAAAGATATATCTGACAAAGTTAAAAATACCTTATTATAAATGAAATCCCCGTGTCTGATAAAGACTATAAAATATCAATAATAGTAAAAATAGATAGGTCTTTGGATTTATTTGTGACATTTGATGGGATGTATCATATATGTACGGATGGAAATATTTTGTATGGTTAAATTTGCAATAGAGATGAAAACAATAACTTACCATCGATTTAGTTGAAAAAATTAAAGCATGGCTTCGAATCGTAGATGTAGAAATACAGGGTTCAGAGGTGGATTCTTTTAGAAAGAAATCAAATCATCATGGATATAAAACATTATTTAACAATTAAATAATTTTGCTTAGAGAGAGCCGCACTATTAAATCAGTAGTTTTTACTAGCGGATAAATTCTTCAGAAATTCATCAAAAAACACGATTTCTAGCGGATTTCTATGCCAAAAAAACCTCATCGAAAAACATGATCTCCGCCAGAATCAATGGCGAATTGACCGTCACCGACGAATTCAGTCCGTCATAAAATCCACCACTAAAAGTTTTTGGATTTTCTTGAAGTTAACTGACTTTAAAAAATTATCTTAATTCTTTAATTAAATCACCGACAGATTAGAGACGTATAATCGGACAAAAATTTACTCAATTAAGTTTTTGCCAGATTACCCGCCACAATCCGTCGGTGATTAAATCCACCGGAAATTTAATTATTTATTTTTATTAAGTATTTATGAATAAAATCACCGACAGACTTTCACCCACTAATCCGCCGCTAAATGCACTGTTCCATAAAAAATTATTTCTTTTATTGTTTTAAATTTTAATTTCTTGTAAATATTAAAACTATTTCTAAAATGTAGATGACAAAAGCGTAAAACCCACAATCATATTATAAACAAACACGATTGTTCGAGTGGAAGTATAAGTTGTTCGGGTGAAAGTACGAGTGTTCAGTTTGTAGAAAAATAGTCATAAACAACCAAATCAAAAATCTAGCGGCGGTGGCGGGAACGAAATTCTAGCATTGAGACAACCTCCTTACTAGCTCCATCATCTCTTCATGTTGTTTGTTATGGGTCTCGTCTTGCATATTCAACTCTTCAACTCGGGTTTGTAATGCTTCAATCTACAAATACAATATAACGTAAAAACATTAGAATCTTTAATAAGCATTATAAACAAAATAGATTACATCAAAGGAAAAGAGGTATCCACTCGAGCTTCAAAAGACGAATCAGCACTCGGGTTTCCATACGTATTGTCGCATGACCCGTTCAAGACCCAGTTGGGATCCTCATAGTATCCAAAGCCGAATAGGATTCCTTCCTTGCTCTTGTCAACCACCTGCTCCCATAGATATGTTTCAACGATGATATAAGCATTAGGATCCTCCCCGTACTTGTGGCTAAGATTCGTCTAATAGTCACCTTGTGGTTTAATAAGATACTACAAGTGACTTTCAACAAGATAATAGTTGTAAATCGAACATAGATCTTCAACTAAAACAATCCTACCGTTTGCCCAACAAATGACAACCTAATACTAGATAGAGATATTGATATAGAGGAAGTACCGGCAAAGATCGAGAATCAAATCGAGAGACAAGGCAGAAAACGGAAAATCAAAACAGTCGTTGGCGCCAGAAGCGGCGCAGGTTAATCTGCTTCATAAGCCGCGCGGAACACTGCTGAGGGCATGCACGCGGACGCTCACGCGGGTTCACTCACAGTCAAAGTGGCGTCATTCCATTAAAGCCTCACGTGACCATACTTCTTCCATTAAAGTCTCACGTGCCTTTTCCATTCCATGTTTCCTTATTTATTATTTATAGTTTCTATTAATTATTTATAGTTTCCTAATAAGGTTAGGTTTGAATTAATTTTCTTATTTATCCTTTTTATTAGTTTAGTAGTTATCTTTTATTAATTTAGATTATAAATAGGGTTGTTAGGGTTCATTGTTAATCAATCAATTATTGAATAAAAGTTTTCGTTTTTAAGAGTTTTCTCTTGAAGTTTGAGTTTTACGCTCGTAATTCTCATCCGTTAAAGGATTTAGACGCTTGTCGATCCTTCCGCAAACCTACGATGCGTCAAGTGGTATCAGAGATGGATTCGCTTGTCTTTTCACCATCAATGGCAGATCAACAACCCGCTTCCAAAGCAGACCTAGTCGAGATGAATGCGGCCCTTACCGCGGAAATCGCTGATCTAACGGCGACTGTTAACAGGCTTCAACCCAATGTCCTCAACGACAACCATCGAAGAAGAGACAGGTTTGAAGAACCGGTTATGAGGCCACGGAATGGCAATCGTAACCAGGTCGACACCTTTATCTGCGAATCCGAATAGGAGGAGGAGGAAGAAGAACTGATCAACGTACGAAGAAACGAGCATGACTATCGTATGAAGCGGATATCCCGTTCTTCTACGGAACCATGGGAGTTGAAGAGTTCTTAGACTGGCAGATCGAAGTCGATCGGTTCTTCGACATCATGGAAGTGCCCGAGCATAAACAAATAATGATCGTTGCTTTCCGTCTCAAGAGCACCGCCGCCGTATGGTAGGACAAGCTCGTGGTCCAGCGACAACGACAACGAAGAGGTCCGATTCGATCGTGGCGCCGGATGAAGCAGTTGATGATTGAGCGGTTCCTACCCGAAGATTACGAACAGATCCTCTACAAGATGTATCTCAACTGTAACCAAGGCCCGAGATCCGTGACTGAATACACCATCGAATTCCTACGGTTAACCGATCGTAATGAAATCGGGGAATCTGAAGGACAAAAGTTAGCCCGGTACATCAGCGGCTTGAAGGCCTCAATCCAAGACAAGATAGGAGTCCAAAACGTGTGGACGATGACCGAAGCTTCGAGCTTGGCTCTAAAAGCCGAGTTAATGGAAAAATCTGCACGTACCTCTAACTCTTATCGACGATTTTAGGGGTCCAACGAAAACTCAAGCGCCACCGTCGATAAAGGAAAAGGCACCACAGCCCCGCAAGACACTAACCCGCCTCCCAAGGTTAACACCGGCAATCCTATTGGCGGACCACAAGGAAAGTCTACGCCTTTCAAGACCCCCAATCCGTATGCTAAGCTGATGAGTTCAAAATGCTACCGATGCGGCCAACCGGGACATCGATCCAATGAGTGCACTAATCGAAGAACGAAAACACTAGTAGACGGTGAGGAAAGCGACGAAGACAACCTCTATGAGGGTGCCGCGTTTTCCGAAGAAGAGTCTGAAGAGAGAATCAACATCGTGCTCCAACGAGTGCTCCTCTCGTCCAAGGAAGAGGGCCAAAGAAAAAATCTTTTCCGATCTCATTTCTCCGTTCATAAAAAGGTATGTAACCTTATCATTGATAACGGGAGTTGTGAAAATTTAGTGTCTCGAAAGTTAGTCAATTATCTTAACCTACCCACTCAACCTCATGAGGCTCCCTATTCTCTCGGGTGGGTCAAGAAAGGCCTGCAAGTTAGGGTCACACAAACTTGCCGGGTACCCATATTAGCCATCTGCTAGCTTATCAAATAGTTTACCAAATATAGTCTAAGACTAAACACTTATACATGCTTATAGTTCGACACTTTGCTTGGATTTTTCCGTTCAAAATATCTACTGACGTTGCTACAGGGAACATTTTAGCCAATGATCAAGTTATTACACAACAAACAAGAACTCGAATTATTAAAAGATATATCTGACAAAGTTAAAAATACCTTATTATAAATGAAATCCCCGTGTCTGATAAAGACTATAAAATATCAATAATAGTAAAAATAGATAGGTCTTTGGATTTATTTGTGACATTTGATGGGATGTATCATATATGTACGGATGGAAATATTTTGTATGGTTAAATTTGCAATAGAGATGAAAACAATAACTTACCATCGATTTAGTTGAAAAAATTAAAGCATGGCTTCGAATCGTAGATGTAGAAATACAGGGTTCAGAGGTGGATTCTTTTAGAAAGAAATCAAATCATCATGGATATAAAACATTATTTAACAATTAAATAATTTTGCTTAGAGAGAGCCGCACTATTAAATCAGTAGTTTTTACTAGCAGATAAATTCTTCAGAAATTCATCAAAAAACACGATTTCTAGCGGATTTCTATGCCAAAAAAACCTCATCGAAAAACATGATCTCCGCCAGAATCAATGGCGAATTGACCGTCACCGACGAATTCAGTCCGTCATAAAATCCACCACTAAAAGTTTTTGGATTTTCTTGAAGTTAACTGACTTTAAAAAATTATCTTAATTCTTTAATTAAATCACCGACAGATTAGAGACGTATAATCGGACAAAAATTTACTCAATTAAGTTTTTGCCAGATTACCCGCCACAATCCGTCGGTGATTAAATCCACCGGAAATTTAATTATTTATTTTTATTAAGTATTTATGAATAAAATCACCGACAGACTTTCACCCACTAATCCGCCGCTAAATGCACTGTTCCATAAAAAATTATTTCTTTTATTGTTTTAAATTTTAATTTCTTGTAAATATTAAAACTATTTCTAAAATGTAGATGACAAAAGCGTAAAACCCACAATCATATTATAAACAAACACGATTGTTCGAGTGGAAGTATAAGTTGTTCGGGTGAAAGTACGAGTGTTCAGTTTGTAGAAAAATAGTCATAAACAACCAAATCAAAAATCTAGCGGCGGTGGCGGGAACGAAATTCTAGCATTGAGACAACCTCCTTACTAGCTCCATCATCTCTTCATGTTGTTTGTTATGGGTCTCGTCTTGCATATTCAACTCTGCAACTCGGGTTTGTAATGCTTCAATCTACAAATACAATATAACGTAAAAACATTAGAATCTTTAATAAGCATTATAAACAAAATAGATTACATCAAAGGAAAAGAGGTATCCACTCGAGCTTCAAAAGACGAATCAGCACTCGGGTTTCCATACGTATTGTCGCATGACCCGTTCAAGACCCAGTTGGGATCCTCATAGTATCCAAAGCCGAATAGGATTCCTTCCTTGCTCTTGTCAACCACCTGCTCCCATAGATATGTTTCAACGATGAGATAAGCATTAGGATCCTCCCCGTACTTGTGGCTAAGATTCGTCTAATAGTCACCTTGTGGTTTAATAAGATACTACAAGTGACTTTCAACATGATAATAGTTGTAAATCGAACATAGATCTTCAACTAAAACAATCCTACCGTTTGCCCAACAAATGACAACCTAATACTAGATAGAGATATTGATATAGAGGAAGTACCGGCAAAGATCGAGAATCAAATCGAGAGACAAGGCAGAAAACGGAAAATCAAAACAGTCGTTGGCGCCGGAAGCGGCGCAGGTTAATCTGCTTCATAAGCCGCGCGGAACACTGCTGAGGGCATGCACGCGGACGCTCACGCGGGTTCACTCACAGTCAAAGTGGCGTCATTCCATTAAAGCCTCACGTGACCATACTTCTTCCATTAAAGTCTCACGTGCCTTTTCCATTCCATGTTTCCTTATTTATTATTTATAGTTTCTATTAATTATTTATAGTTTCCTAATAAGGTTAGGTTTGAATTAATTTTCTTATTTATCCTTTTTATTAGTTTAGTAGTTATCTTTTATTAATTTAGATTATAAATAGGGTTGTTAGGGTTCATTGTTAATCAATCAATTATTGAATACAAGTTTTCGTTTTTAAGAGTTTTCTCTTGAGGTTTGATTTTTACGCTCGTAATTCTCATTCGTTAAAGGATTTAGACGCTTGTCGATCATTCCGAAAACCTACGCTGCGTCAAGTGGTATCAGAGCAGGGTTCGCCTGTCTTTTCACCATCAATGGCAGATCAACAACCCGCTACCAAAGCAGACCTAGTCGAGATGAATGCGGCCCTTACCGCGGAAATCGCTGATCTAACGGCGACTGTTAACAGGCTTCAACCCAATGTCCTCAACGACAACCATCGAAGAAGAGACAGGTTTGAAGAACCGGTTATGAGGCCACGGAATGGCAATCGTAACCAGGTCGACACCTTTATCTGCGAATCCGAAGAGGAGGTGGAGGAAGAAGAACTGATCAACGTACGAAGAAACGAGCATGACTATCGTATGAAGCGGATATCCCGTTCTTCTACGGAACCATGGGAGTTGAAGAGTTCTTAGACTGGCAGATCGAAGTCGATCGGTTCTTCGACATCATGGAAGTGCCCGAGCATAAACAAATAATGATGGTTGCTTTCCGTCTCAAGAGCACCGCCGCCGTATGGTAGGATAAGCTCGTGGTCCAGCGACAACGACAACGAAGAGGTCCGATTCGATCGTGGCGCCGGATGAAGCAGTTGATGATTGAGCGGTTCCTAACCGAAGATTACGAACAAATCCTCTACAAGATGTATCTCAACTATAACCAAGGCCCGAGATCCGTGACTGAATACACCACCGAATTCCTACGGTTAACCGATCGTAATGAAATCGGGGAATCTGAAGGACAAAAGGTAGCCCGGTACATCATCAGCTTGAAGGCCTCAATCCAAGACAAGATTGGACTCCAAAACGTGTGGATGGTGACCGAAGCTTCGAGCTTGGATCTAAAAGCCGAGTTAATAGAAAAATCTGCACGTACCTCTAACTCTTATCGACGATTTCAGGGGTCCAAAGAAAACTCAAGCGCCACCGTCGATAAAGGAAAAGGCACCACAGCCCCGCAAGACACTAACCCGCCTCCCAAGGTTAACACCGTCAATCCTATTGGCGGACCACAAGGAAAGTCTACGCCTACCAAGACCCCCAATCCATATGCTAAGCTGATGAGTTCAAAATGTTACCGATGCGACCAACCGGGACATCGATCCAATGAGTGCACTAATCGAAGAACGACAACACTAGTAGATGGTGAGGAAAGCGACGAAGACAACCTCTATGAGGGTGCCGCGTTTGCCGAAGAAGAGTCTGAAGAGAGAATCAACATCGTGCTCCAACGAGTGTTCCTCTCGTCCAAGGAAGAGAGCCAAAGAAAGAATCTTTTCCGATCTCATTGCTCCGTTCATAAAAGGTATGCAACCTTATCATTGATAACAAGAGTTGTGAAAATCTAGTGTCTCGAAAGTTAGTCGATTATCTTAACCTACCCACTCAACCTTATGAGGCTCCCTATTTTCTCGGGTGGGTCAAGAAAGGCCTGCAAGTTAGGGTCACGCAAACTTGCCGGGTACCCATATCGATCGGGAAATACTATCAAGAAGAAGTTTTATGCGACGTTCTTGATATGGATGCATGTCATATCCTATTGGTCCGACCTTGGAAATTCGATAACGATGTCACCTATAAAGGGCGAGACAATGTCATGTTATTCCGTTGGGGCGACCGAAAGATTTCCATGGCACCCGTTAGTGATTTCAAAAAGACAACTGACAAGAAAAGCAACAATTTGATCATCATGACTAATAGCGAGCAAGAGATGGAAGAAGATGCCAAGAAAGTCGAAGTCTTTTGCCCTATTGTTGTTAAAGGGCTAATGAGTGCAGAAAAGGTCAAGACCGAAATCCCGAAAGAAGTAAACAAGATACTAGAAGATTTCAAGGAACTAGTTGCAGATGATTTGCCTCCCGAACTACCACCCATGAGGGATATTCAGCATCAAGTTGATTTGATCCCAGGAGCTAGTCTACCGAACTTGCCCCATTATCGGATGAGCCCCAAAGAGAACAAGATCCTAGGAGAACAAGTTGAAGACTTGCTAAAAAAGGGCTTTATATGAGAAAGCATGAGCCCGTGTGCCGTACACGTACTCTTAGTGCCAAAGAAAAACAATCAGTGGAGGATGTGCATCGATAGTAGAGCCATCAATAAGATCACCATCAAGTACCGGTTCCCTATTCCACGATTAGAAGACATGCTTGATGAGTTGTCCTGTTCCACCGTATTCTCCAAAATTGATCTTAGAAGCGCTACCATCAAATCCGTATTCAACCGGGGGATGAATGGAAGATCGCCTTCAAAACACCATTCGGGCTCTATGAATGGTTGGTTATGTCGTTCGGCACGTCTAACACACCAAGCACCTTCATGAGGACGATGAATTAGGTACTACGCCCTTTCATTTTAATTTTTATAGTTGTTTACTTTGACGATATCCTCATCTATAGCTGAGAAGAATTCGATCACCTCGACCATCTTCGCCAAGTCTTAACGGTCCTACAAGAGAATAAGCTCTACGTGAATTTGAAAAAGTGCACTTTTTGCACCAACAAACTTGTGTTCCTTGGTTTCATAGTCGGAGAACACAATATCGAGGTAGATGAAGAAAAGGTGAAAGCCATCCGGGAGTGGCCGACACCCAAGACGGTCACCGACGTCCGTAGCTTCCATGGGCTAGCAACTTTCTATCGGAGTTTCATGTGGTATTTTAGTACCATCACGGCCCCAATCACGGAGTGTCTAAAGAAAGGAAAGTTTCAGTGGGGACCCGAACAAGACAAAAGCTTCACCTTAATCAAGGAAAAGCTTAGCATCGCGCCCGTCCTAGCACTACCCGATTTCGACAAAGTTTTTGAAGTAGAATGCGACGCAAGTGGCATTGGGATCGGTGTTGTCCTAACCCAAGAGAAACGACCTATCGCCTATTTTAGTGAAAAGCTTAGCGAGCCCCGACAAAAGTGGAGCACGTACTACCAAGAATTTTATGCGGTGGTTCGAGTTTTGCGACAATGAGAGCACTACTTGGTTCAAAAGGAATTTGTCTTGTTTATCGATCATCAAACCCTAAAGTTTATCAATAGTCAAAAGACGGTCAACAAGATGCACGCTCGTTGGGTAAGTTTTCTGCAGGAATTCCCTTTTGTAATTAACCATAAATCCGGTAATCTAAACAGGGAGGCCGACGCGCCCTTAGCCGAAGGGCTAATCTGCTCATCACCTTATCAAACGAGATCGTCGGTTTCGAAACCTTGAAAGAGTTTTATAGCGATGATAGTGATTTTAAATACATGTGGGGAAAGTGCAATAGCGGCACCCCTAGCGGCGATTTTTATTTCCGAGACGGTTACCTTTTCAAAGGTAACCAACTATGCATTCCCAACTCCTCTTTACGGGAAAAATTGATTCGTGACTTGCACGGAGGACGATTAGGCGGTCATCTCGGACGAGATAAAACCATTGCTAGCTTAGAAGAGCGGTATTATTGGCCACGTCTAAAGAAGGACGCGGGCTCGATTGTGAGAAAGTGCTATATTTGCCAAACCGCAAAAGGACAGTCACAAAATGTTGATCCAAACCCTCAGTGATTTGATAATGACCCTGAGAAACACTTAGTGAAAATTGTAAGTAGACAATATGTATTAATGTTTTGCCATCAAAGAAAATATACTAAGTTTGTTTAGTATCGCTAATGGAAAACATGCTTTAAATTATACTTCAGCGAACACTGTACATCAGTGAGCCCTGAGCCTGTTCGGTCTCACTGATGATCGCTGAATGTTCATCATGTAACTGTTTACTTATGATCCCTGATAACAAGATCCGCATCAACCAAGTTTGAAGCTGAAATCGAAGACCAAGCTGAAGAACAAGTGACTAAGTCTACTAGTGACCTGATGTGGATATCAGCGAAGACAAGAGTTGTCCATTCCACGCGAAGTTTCAAGTAGAAGACTTCAGCGAGAGCTGAACTTTATCATTCGCTGATAAAGATCAACTCAGCGAACGTTGATCATGAAGCTTGTTCTACAAGCAACGTTTGTCTTATCTCATTGCACGCCCCCATACGATTTTGTCAGAACGGACATCCCTTTTGTCCAAAATCGTACAACCAACTCTGCAACTGCACTGTTCATCATGCGGCCACTAGGAAGTTTGCTAAAGTCAAATCATGCAACCAATCAGAGACTGCCACGTGTAAAGGTATACTGTCTTGCATTAAATGCATACAGTATATAAAGGAAACCCTACTTCACATTTGAAGTGCTCGGCTTCTCTTCCTCGCTGAACTACTGTGTGCTTAGAAAACTCTCCTTAGTTTTCTTATTTCTTTTCTCTCTATTTCTACTGCAAGAAATCTGTGTGTTCTCATAGTTTGTTTAGATTAGGTTTTAACTTGATCTTGTTCCGCAACAAACTGTAAATTGTTTGATTATATCAATAAACAATTTAGAAAGATAAAAATCTGTGTTTGTATTCAACCCCCCCTTCTACAAACTTGTATAACCCTTCGGGACCAACACGTGGTATCAGAGCAGACTGTTTAATCTCATAAACTAGATCTTTCTTATACTCTCTCTTTTTCTCTTCCTTGCTAATTTTCTAAAATGGCAAATCATCAGAATACAAATTACATAGATAATGGATCTCTTGCAAAACCTCCTCGATTCAGCAAAGATAATTTCAATCTGTGAAAAAATCGAATGATGCTCTTCCTAGAAGGTGTAGATCCCACTATACCTCACTATGTGGAAAATGGACCTTATGTTCTACATGTGGTCCATGGTGCTATTCCCTCCACTGCTACTACCCCTGCCATCCCTGAGAGAACTCTCATCAGAGAAGTTTCTCAATGGACTGAAGAAGATAAGAAGAAGGTGGCTATTGATACAAAAGCCAAATCTATCATCTCTATGGCTCTTCATGATGAAGCCTACCACTCCATCATGAACCTGAAAAGCTCAAAAGCCATGTGGGACACTATATGTGTTCAATATGAAGGTACTGCTGAAGTCCAGGACTCTAGAAGAATAAACCTAGTAAGACAATACAAAAGTTTCATCTGTGGTAAGACTGAAACTCTTTCTGAAGTTCACCAACGTTTTAACTGTTTAATTATTGATTTAAAAAGTGTTGGTAAGACCTACTCTAACTCCGAGATCTTGACAAAAATTTTGGAATGTCTTCCTGAAAGTTGGGACAATTATACCATGTGTCTTAAGCTCTCTAAGGATCTAAAATTCATGACCCTTGCTCAAATCCCTCTTAGTGACAAACGTGGTCTTGGTTACAAAGTTGACGCCGAAGAACCAACCACTGATCGTTCCATGCTTAAGTTTGAAATATTCGTGTCATCTATCCCTGACACCTCTTCATCTCAATGCTCGTCTTCTAAAACTCCCATCCCTAAGGACAAACCTACATTGATTTCTAAAGGTAAAGAAAAAAAAATTCAAAAACCTCATAAGGGTACCAAAGTACCTAAGCTGAAAGTTTCTAAAACTTCAGCGGGCCATCCCTCTGCTTCTAAAACTAAGATCCCTGAATTCACTCAGCGATCTACTCCTAAACTAAGAGTGGATGTAATTGGTAAGAAATCCGAAGAACTGATAGTTCCTTAAATTTCCAATGCCAAAGGTATTCTTGGTGCTGGCCCTGCCCATTTAAAAATCTCTGCTAAGTATGCAAATGGTCCTAAAGCTACTTTTCGCTATAGGAAATGTTATCACTGTGGACTTACTGATCATATTGCTAGTAAGTGCCCCACAGCTACCAAGGCTGAGAAATTAGCCAAGGTAAAGAAGACTGCCCCTAAAGCAAAGAAGACCATCCTTGATAAAAATCAGGCCAAGGTGAAAAACACCACTGAGGTTAAGAAATTAACCAAAGTGAAGAATGTCACTGAAGCTGAATCTTCAAATGCTGCGAAGATTGTTGAACCTCCCACTTCCTCTACCACCACTGACAAATGTGGTCCCATAGCTAAGTGGGTACCTATTTAAAACTAATCTTCCTTTGTTTGCAGGTCTCAAAGGGTATCTGGTATCTTGATAGTGGATGCTCTCGACACATGACTGGAAAGAAAAACCTGCTCACTGAATATAAGGAAGAGATAGGTCCCTCTGTGACCTTTGGTGGAAATGGAAAAGGCTATACCTGAGGGTTTGGTGTACTCTCTAATGGTACAACAACCTTCAGAAGAGTCGCATACGTCGAAGGCTGAAGCACAATCTTTTAAGCATCAGTTAGCTATGTGACAAGGACTTCAAAGTTTGCTTCACTAAGGAATCATGTTTCGTCATTGACAAGAAGGAGAAAGTCGCTCTCAGTGGATATCGTTTGGAAAATATTTATGTAATAAACATGGACTCAACAACCACTGAGAATGCTTGTTTTTTCTCCAAAGCCTCTCCTGATGTCAACTGGCTATGGCATAAAAGGCCCATCTCAACTTTAAGACACTGAATACTCTTTCTTCAAAAGAGTTAGTCACTGGTCTTCCTCAACACTCATACGCTAAGGAATCTCTTTGTTCAGCGTGTGAAAAAGGAAAACCAACCAAAGCTAGATTCAAGTCAAAGCAAGTTTCCTCAGTGTCATCTCCACTTCAACTTCTCCACATGGATCTGTTTGGCCCTGTCAACGTTCAATCCATCGCTGGAAAGAAATATACGCTGGTTATTGTTGATGAATTCTCTCGCTACATCTGGGTTATGTTTCTCCGTGCTAAGACCGACACCTCAGAAGAACTGATATCTTTCGTCAGGAAAATGGAAGTCTTGAATAATCTCACTGTTCGCTCAATAAGGAGTGATCATGGAACTGAATTCAAAAACAGTTCCCTTGATAGCTTCTTTGAAAGTAAGGGTATTTCTCACAACTTTTCCTCAGTGAGAACACCTCAACAAAATGGAGTCGCTGAAAGAAGAAATCGTACGATCATCGAAGTTGCTCGTTCAATGCTCAGCGATTCTCATCTACCTACTCAGTTGTGGGCTGAAGCTGTCAACAGTGCTTTCTTTACGCAGAATAGATCGTTGATCGTCAAAAGATTTAACAAGATTGCATATGAACTTTTCCATGGAAGAAAACCATCTATCAGTTTTCTCCACATCTTTGGTTGTCAGTGTTTTATCTTAAACAACAGAGATGCTCTTGGAAAATTCGATCCCAAAGCTGACGACAGAATATTTCTTGGATATTATTCTATATCCAAAGCCTTCAGAGTCTTCAACAAAAGAAGACAAACTGTAGAAGAAACCATTCATGTCACCTTTGACGAATCCCGTTTAGCGAATTCAATACCATCTGCTGATAACGAAGAACTCAATCAGTGGATGTTTTCTCATTTTGGGGATTCAAAAACTGTTCCTAACCTTGACCCTCAGATCAACACTCCATGTTGATCCAAACCCTCAGTGATTTGATAATGACCCTCTCTTAAACACTTAGTGAAAATTGTAAGTAAACAATATGTATTAGAGTTTCACTATCACTGATAAGTACTAAGACTTTACAGTACCGCTGATAGGAACTCTCACTCTTTAGATTAGATATTCAGCGAACACTGTTCATCATCTTATAGCTCTGAGCCTGTTCAGTCTATGAGATGATCGCTGATAAACTAGTTGTTTACTTATGATCCCTGAAGACAAGTTTCACGTCAACCAAAGTTCTACGCTGAAGTCGAAGATCAAGCTCAAGAACCAGCGACAAGTCTACTCATGAACTGATGCGGATATCAGCGAAGCAAGACCTGTCCATTCAACGTGAAGTATCAAGTAGAAGACTTCAGCAATCGCTGATAAAGATCTGACTCAACGAAAGCTGATCATGAAGTCTCCCTGCATGTTACTATTGTCTTACCTCCCTTGCACGTCTCCGTACGAACTGTCAGAACGGACATCCCTTTTGTCTGTAATCGTACAACAACTCTGATTCTACACTGTGCACCATGCGGCTACTAAGGTTGTCTACAAAGGTCAATGACATGCAACCACTCAGCTTCTGCCACATGTAAAGCCATACTGCAATGCATTAAATGCATGCAGTATATAAGAAGAATCTTACTTCAGTTTTGAAGTGTGCTCGGACCATCTTCTTATTTCTCTCTTATTGTTAAGTTATTATTCGTAATTTCTTTAACTCTTTCTAGTGCAAGAAACTTAGTGTTTCTCAAGACTTGTTAAGATTAGGTTTATCCTTAATCTTGTTCCGCAACAAGTTGTAAATTGTCTTGATTTATCAATAAACAATTTAGAAAAGTAAAAACGTGTGTTTGTATTCAACCCCCCCCCCCCTTCTACAAACTTGTATAGCCCTTCGGGACCAACAAGTGGTATCAGAGCAGATTTGTTTAATCTCATAAACAAGATCTGATCTATACTAAGATTTCTCTTCCTAGCTATTTCTTAAAATGGCTACCAACACAAACACAAACTATATTGACAACAGTTCTCTTGCAAAACCCCCTAGATTTTCCAGAGATAATTTTAATCTATGGAAAAATAGGATGATTCTCTTCTTAGAAGGTGTAGACCCTACTATGCCTTACTATCTTGAAAACGGCCCATATATTCCTATAAGAATTGATGCTGCAGTTCCAGCCGCTGAGAATAGACCTGCTATTCCAGAAAGGCTGATTCCTAAGGAAATTCATATGTGGACTGATGAAGATAAGAAGAAAGTGGCTATCGACACCAAAGCCAGATCCATACTCTCCACGGCTCTTCCTGATGAAGTCTACCATTCCGTCATGAACCTGAAAACCTCAAAAGCTATGTGGGACACAATCTGTGTTCAGTATGAAGGTACTTCTGAAGTCCAGGACTCTCGAAAGATCAACCTGGTAAGACAGTACGAAAGCTTCATTTGTGGTAAGAATGAAACTCTCTCTAAAGTACACCAACGTTTTAACTGCTTAATTATAGATCTGAAAACTGTTGGTAAGGAATATTCTAACTTTGAAGTACTGACAAAGTTCTTAGAATGTTTACCTGAAAGCTGGGACATTTATTCTATGTGTCTCAAGCTGTCAAAGGATCTAAAATCAATGACCCTTTCTACCTTATATGGCACGATGTTGAATCATGAGCAACCGAGTCATCTTAAGAAGAATCTTGTAAAATATTCCAAAAGCACCCCTGTTGCTTTAATCTCAGAGTCACCTTCCACTCAGCAATCTACTATCACTGTCACTGAGTTGGAAACTAACTCTGAAAGATCATCAGACTCTGATGTTTCAGATAATGATGAAACTCTGGCATTCCTGACTAATAAGTTCAGGAGATTTGCTAGAAAGAGTAATTTCAAGAAGAACAAACCTCTTGCTATTACTGACAAGACAAGATCATCAACCCCTGTTGATAAGGCTACTGCTACTTGCTATAACTGTGAAAAGATAGGACATTTTGCTAGCGAGTGCAGGTCAAAGAAAGTCTCTAGACCCTCAGCTTTTCCCAAGAAAAACTTTACTCACAGTACTAGAGATGAAAAATACAAAAAGCTGAAAGAAAGGTATTCAAAGCTGAAAACCTTTAAGAAGAAAGGCAAAGGCCTTATGAATGACTATGATTGGGCTGCCTCTGACGAAGAAGAATCATCTGACTCTGAAGATGATGATGAAGCCAATCTATGTCTCATGGCCAAACTTGAAGATGAGGAAGAAAATTCTGACATTCCCTCTACTTCAACCTCTGCAACTCAGGTATCACCTTCCTTCTTTACCAATATTGCAAATATTGATGAAGCTGATAGTCTTCGAAAGATCGATCTCTTGACTAGAAGTTTATATGAAGCCATGAATGGCAAAACTGTGGTTGAAAATCAAAACCTTTATCTCGCTGAACAGCTTAAAAACTGTCACCTTCAAATAGAAAATCTTTCTAAAATTGAAGAAGATTTTAAAGATCAAGTTTACTTAAATCAGCTAGTCAAAATCGAGCGCGAAGAAGCTATCGCTGCATTAATAGCTGAAAAAGCTACTGTTGATGGATGGTATAATTCCTCAACAAATATCACTGAGATAATTAAGTCTCAGATTCCCCTGAGTGATAAACGTGGTCTTGGTTACAAAGCTGATACTCTAGAACCAACCACTGACCGTTCCATGCTTAAATTTGGAATGTTCGTATCCTCTATCCCTGACACTTTCTCATCTCAGTGTTCCTCTTCTAAACCGCCTATCCCTGAGGAAATCTCTACCTTAACTTCTAAAGGTAAAGAAAAAGTTGTTTACCCAAAACCTACCTCAGTCTTTAAAAACAAAGGTAAAGGAATTGCTATTAACCAAAATCCTCAGAAGGGTACCTCTGTACCAAAGCTGAACGTTTCTAAAGCTTCAGTGACTTATCCCTCTGATTCAAAGAATAAGATCTCTGGATTTATTCAGCGTGGATCTATTCAGCGATCTACTCCTAGAATCAAAGTGGAAATTATTGGTAAGAAATCCGAAGAACTGAATGTTCCTCCCATTTCAAAAGCCAATAGCTTACTTGGTGCTGGTCCTTCTAATTCAAAATCAAAAGCTCAACATGCAAATGGTCCTAGAACTACTTTTAGTTATAGGAAATGTTATCATTGTGGACTTACCAATCATATTGCTAGTAAGTGCCCTACAACCACCCAAGCTGAAAAGATAGCTAAGGTGAAGATCATTGCCCCCAAGGCAAAGAAGACCACTGAGGTTAAGAAATTAACCAAAGTGAAGACCGATAAAGCTGAATCTTCAAATGCTGTGAAGACTGCTGAACCTTCCACCTCCTCTTCTACCCCCACTGACAAGTGTGTACACATGGTTAAGTGGGTACCCAAGAAAAACTATTCTTCTTTTGTAATGCATGTTAAGAAGGGTATCTGGTATCTCGATAGCGGATGCTCTAGACACATGACTGGTATGAAGAACCTGCTCACTGAGTACAAAGAAGAGAAGGGTCCTTCTGTAACTTTCGGTGGAAATGGAAAAGGACATACCCGAGGGTTTGGTATACTCTCTAATGGTACAACAACCTTCAGAAGAGTCGCATATGTTGAAGGGCTGAAGCATAATCTTCTAAGCATCAGTCAGCTTTGTGACAAGGATAACAAAGTAATCTTTACTAAGGAATCCTGCTTTGTCGCTGACAAAAAGGAGAAGATAGCTCTCAGCGGTTATCGTTTGGAAAATGTTTATGTAATAAACATGGACTCAACAACCACTGAGAACTCATGTTTCTTCTCAAAAGCCTCATCTGATGTCAACTGGCTATGGCATAAGAGGCTTTCTCATCTAAACTTCAAGACACTGAACACTCTTTCTTCAAAAGAGTTAGTCACTGGTCTACCTCAGCACTCATACACCAAAGAGTCCTTATGTTCAGCGTGTGAGAAAAGCAAGCAGACCAAAGCAAGCTTTAAGTCAAAGCAAGTTTTCTCAGTATCATCTCCTCTACAACTTCTCCATATGGATTTATTTGGCCCTGTCAACAAGCAATCCATCGCTGGAAAGAAATATACACTGGTCATAGTTGATGAATTCTCTCGATATACATGGGTTATGTTTCTCCGTTCTAAGAGTGACACCCCTGAAGAACTCATCACCTTTGTTCAGAAAATGGAAACCCTGAACAACTTGACCGTTCGCTCAATAAGGAGTGATCATGGGACTGAATTCAAAAACAGTTCTCTTGATTCCTTCTTTGAGAGTAAGGGTATTTCTCACAACTTTTCTTCAGTGAGAACACCGCAACAAAACGGAGTCGCTGAAAGAAGAAATAGAACTATTATTGAAGCTGCACGTTCAATGCTCAGCGATTCTCACCTGCCTACTCAGTTTTGGGCAGAAGCTGTTAACACTGTTTGTTTTACGCAAAACAGGTCGCTGATAGTCAAAAGATTTAATAAAACACCCTATGAACTTTTTCATGGGAGAAAGCCTTCAATTAGATTTCTTCACATCTTTGGATGTCAGTGTTTCATACTGAACAACATAGATGCCCTTGGAAAGTTTGATCCTGATGGAATCTTTCTTGGATATTCTTCAATCTCCAAAGCCTTCAGAGTCTTCAATCGAAGAAGACAAACTATTGAAGAAACTATTCACGTCACTTTTGACGAATCCCGTTCAGTGAATTCTCGACCTTCTGCTGATACTGAAGAACTGAATCAATGGATGTTTTCTCATCTTGGTGATTCAGAAGATATTCCCACTCCTCATACTCATACAGTTGAAGATGATGGTCCTACTATCATCCCAAACATGCAGAATAGTGAAGCTGAAACATCATGGGTCTCAGCTGTTCCTTTAATCACTATACATGCTTCTGAACCAAATGTCTTAGACATTCCATCTACTTCTCAGCAATCAGTGAATGTGATGACATCTGCACCTACTCCTCTCTTGGCTGATATTCCAGAAGTTGCTGAAGCTTCATCTTCAGCTCCTCCAGTTCAATTTGAGTCAGCGACTTATGCTCCGGCTCAACGATGGACTGTAAATCACCCAATTGATCAAATCCTTGGTGATCCAAACGCTGGTGTTCAGACTCGACGAAGTGCAGGTAATATTTGTTTATTTGTTAACTTTATTTCTCTGATTGAACCAAAGAAAATAGATGATGCCCTCAAAGATCCAAACTGGGTCAGCGCTATGCAAGAAGAGCTGACTGAATTCGAAAGAAACGAAGTTTGGAAACTTGTTCGAAGACCAACTGACAAAACAGTGATAGACACTAAATGGGTCTATCGAAACAAGTTGGACGAACATGGAACTGTAACCCGCAACAAAGCTCGACTTGTTGCTCAAGGATACAGACAAGAGGAAGGCATATATTACGACGAAACATTTGCTCCAGTAGCAAGACTAGAATCTATTCGTCTATTCTTAGCATACGCTGTACACAAAGACTTCAAAGTATATCAGATGGATGTTAAGTCAGCATTTCTAAATGGAAAGCTGAATGAAGAAGTCTATGTGGAACAACCTCCAGGATTCTCAGATCCTAAGCGTCCAGGTTATGTTTATAAACTGGATAAGGCACTTTATGGCTTAAAGCAAGCTCCATATACATGGTATGACACTCTATCCTCTTATCTCCTAATTGAAAAATTTGAGCGAGGTAAAATCGACAAAACTCTATTTTTCAGAATAGTGATAGGTCATATCATTCTTGTTCAGATATATGTTGATGACATTATATTTGGTTCTACTAACCCTGATCTTTGTACTCGTTTCGCTGATAGAATGAAAGAAGAGTATAAAATGAGTATGATAGGTGAGCTAACATATTTCCTTGGTCTTCAGATAAAGCAAAATGAAAAAGGAACTTTCATTAATCAGGGAAAGTATGTTAAAGATATGCTGAAGAAATTCGATTTAACTCAGAGTTCAGCTATGAAAACCCCTATGGCACCACCGCTGACACTAAACAAGGATTCAAATGGAATACCTGTTAATGTCACACTGTACCATGGGATGATCGGTTCTCTCTTGTATCTTATAGCTAGCCGACCCGATATTATGTACGCAACCTGTTTGTGTGCACGATATCAAGCTGAACCTAAGGAATCTCATATGATCGCTGTAAAGCGAATCTTTCGTTACCTTAAGGGTACTATGAACCTAGGTCTTTGGTATCCCAAAGACTCAGGGTTTGATCTAATCGCCTATTCAGATAGTGATTTTGCAGGTTGCAAATTGGATAGGAAAAGCACCACAGGAGGCTGTTAGCTCCTGGGTGGAAAGCTGGTGAGTTGGACAAGTAAAAAGCAAAACTCAGTGTCCACCTCAACTGCTGAAGCTGAATATGTAGCCGCTGGAAGCTGTTGTTCTCAGGTCTTGTCGATGAGAAATCAACTACTAGACTATGACCTTCAGCTCTAAAAAATTCCAATCTATTGCGACAGCACAAGTGCCATCGCTATAGCCAACAATCCAGTGCTACACTCAAAGACAAAACACATCGAAATCAGGTATCATTTTATCAGAGATCATGTGATGAATGGTGATATAGAACTTCATTTTATCCCAACTGACTATCAGTTAGCTGATCTGTTCACCGAACCTCTTGATGAGACAAGATTCAACTTTCTCATCAGCGAGCTTGGAATGCTGAACTTTGAAGAATAAAATCTTCAGCGGTTCACATTTGATCAGCGATAGGATAAAATCAACTTGTATAACCCACTCTATCATTCTCTCTCTGAACAAAAATTAACTCGCTGATATCAAGGTATGTGTTCTCTCTTACTCGCTGACGTTCGCCTAGAACTCAAAGATTTCAAAACATCTTGCATCGCTGAATATCTCTTCCTTAACAGCGATACTTTGAAATTTCTTAAACCAACACTGATATTTCTATTAAGTGCTTTATATTTTCAAAAGTGTCCCTGAGCCCTCAAAACCTCAGAGACATCCTAAAATATGAAAGGACAATTGTGACGTCATCGCAACGGATAAGCCCTGGCACGTTCTTTTTCTGACACACGTTTGCACGTTTCGTTTACCTTCCAATCAAATGCAAACACGTGTCCGTGTCATGATGAAAATCTTTTCCCGCTCAAGATTTTCTCTCTCTCTACTCTCTATATAAACCATTTTGGGTTTATATTTCTCTCTTTACGCGAAAAACTTCTCCTCCAAGCAAGAAAAAGATTTACTGTTGCATTTTGAGCTCTCAAAATTTCCAGAAACTGTTCATCTTCTTCTTTGACGAACCAGGTTAATACTCTTATTATTTACCTACATTACTTGTTTATGATCTTATTCTTTGCTTTTAACAGATCAAACAAAAGAACTTTTATAAAATGAAATCATTTTCTGTTCATGATTTTATGAATACAACCTTCATGGTTGTTCTTCAAGTTTATATCAAAACTCATAAACTTGTTCTTCATATGTTTTTCCAGAATTCCTTCTTCAAATGAAAACTGGAAAACGCATAATCTCTACGTTTTGTAACTCTTTCTCAAAACAAGAAAAACCCTAATCTTTCTCAAAGGGATTTTTGGCTGAATGAAATGGACAAAATTCAAAAACATCTTATTGGAAAATATTTCCACATTAAGACTATTTGTTTTGTTGATCTTTGGTTGAGCTGATTACAGAAATGGCTGCTCCTTCTACTGGTATTCAAACTACTGAGAACACTCCTGCTGCTAAGGAACTTGAAATCACCAAGGCTCCTCAGGTCAAGTTCAAACTTGAGGATGTCTCTTTTACAAAATCAAACAACCTCCATGCACTGTTCGATTTTCCTCCGAAAAAACAAGTCAAACATCTAGACGATGCTGTGAATTTTCTGAAAACCTGTTGCCTCTCTACAGCCTTGACCATAACACCCCCTGCTCATCAGTTACTATTATCTAAATTCTGGTATACCTCCAGACACACTCAACTACCATCATCCAAAGACCCTACCAAACTACTTGATGTCATCCTCTGTGACACTGATTTTGGCACCATCAAAATCAACCCTGCTATCATTCGAAAAGCACTGAATCTCCCTGTTGCCAGCAAAGATAAATAATTTGTTCCTTTTCCTGATCCCAAGAGACATGCTGATAGAGAAACACTCATTGCATTCTTTGATGCAATGAAGTACGTTTGGGATCAAGGGAGAGATGAAAAACCCGAGAAGAAACTGTTAGCTTCAATCTTCCTAAACATAGAAGTATTTAGAAGTAGTGAAAAATAGGCTAAGTGAAGAAAGCCTCTTACAGAGGCTCTGCCGACATTACCGAGAAATCAAGGTCAAGAAGCTACAGAAGCAGCAGAGGCTTCCTACAGAAGCTCTGTCATACGCACAAAGAAGACCAAAGACTCGGAATCCGGCGAAGACTACTTTACAGAGGAACCAGACCGCAGAACCTCTGTAACACATTACAGAGCCTCTATGGTCCTCAAAAGACTAGGAAGATATTTATAATATCTTGCTACTGTTCCAAGACCTGTTCATCAACTTGCATGGAAAAGTATTGTCAAAACACGTGTCAAGCTCTGAGTGGACTCAATAGGGCAAGGTACAAAATAGACGTCTGCGCCATTTAATGCATTTACCAAAAGTACATCTGCTCTATTAAATGCGCATGGCTCAAACAACTGCTCACACCATCCAGTCCACTGTTCACACCATCCAGTTTACTATTCATGCCGTAAAAGGAACAGTGACCTACTTCATAGTCTTCTAAGAGTAGTATAAAAGGAAGACTCATGTTGAGTTCTTCCTAAGATATAGAACTACACACACAAAAACAGAAAAACAAGAACACTTCAATCAAACATCAAGAACACATAGCTTATGCACATTTAGAGTCATATCTGTTTAAAGCTTTGCATACTCACTGTTCTTAAATCTGTTCTTGATATATATATATATATTCAGTAAACTTTGAGATATTATTTCCTGCTCACTGTTTATTTATATTGTGTTCTAAATCTATCAAACATATCTATTAGTTCTTCAAATACGCTTCCGCATCAAACCTTAAACCTGAACTAATAGATCTGATAATCTTGTTTAAAGAAAAACGGGAACCAACAATTGGTATCAGAGCCTTCCTTGATTTTCAATATCAAGTGATCCTCGGTTAGACAAGATTCTTGATAGAAACTGTCTGTTCTTAACCTATTCTTCATTCCATCAAACAAATTCTGTTTTATTGCCATTTTCGATTTATTCGATCTGGTAACATCCAAGAAACTGTTTCTTTCGTTAAAAACTTCATTCAAAATGTCAAGACTAAAATTTAGTGCTGATGCTGATTTTCATTATTATTTCAAACTCAGCACAAATTTTAAGAAAATAATTGCTACTCTTGAGAAAGAATTAGAGGAAAGAAACAAGAATATTCTTATTAACTCAGACAACATTGCCAAGCTTGAAGAATCAGGTAAACTCCTAAACTGGGAAAATCTTGAACTGAAAAGGAAACTATCTGAGTCAGAAGAGCTTGGTAAAAAGGAGAAAGAGAAGTTTGAGGAAATTAAGACTGTTTTTAAAGAAGAGAAGAAAAGCCTTGAGCTTAAGTATCTAAACTTTTCTAAACTGATTTCCAACTTTGAAAAACTTACAATCAGTAAAAATGAAAAGTTTGGAAAAGAGAAAACTCTTCTTGAGACAAAGAATATGGAACTTTCTTTCAAAATCTCAAAATTACTTGAAAAAGAGAGGAAAGAGCAAGATTTTGAAAGAAAAGAGTCTGAAAAGGTGAAGAGAGAAGGATTTCAAACAAAGTGTTTGAAAGACAAGTTTGAGAAGGAAAGAAAGGTCTTTAAAACTGAAATGTCAAATTTAACAAAGAGACTATCCGATTTGTCAAACAAGATTATGTTAGAAAAGAGGTATAAATCAGATCTTCTAAGAAAATTTGATTTAAACCTTAAAGAAAAAGATGTTTTAGCTAAAAGGCTTAAAGACCTTGTCTTAGCAAACTCTTATGCTAAAAAGTCAAATAATCCTGTTTACAAAAAGATGAAAATGGTTTGGAAAGTCAAAAACTCTATTCCTGACAAAAATGCTCCAAAACCATTTGTCTCTACAAAGCCTTCATCTTTTCATTCATATAAATGCTTTGATCTTCTGTTTCAATTAAGAAACCTTTTCTCTAAATCTTTCTGTGTACAAAATGGGTCAGTTCAAAAGAAAAATCCAAAGACCCAAAATGAGAAAAGGCATAGAAAGAAAACTGGCAAACCAACAGAGATTGGCAAACCAGAGGACCTAAAGACAGCTCCAAATCCTAACAAAAAGGACCCATTTGGATATGGGTACCAAAAATTCTTTGATCTGTCTTACAGTAGATAAAGGACTCCTAAACACATCAGTTTAGGACTCACACTTTAGTGAAAAAGACTCTTAAACAAATCAGTTTAAGACTCGAGCTTCATCAGAAAAATGACTTCTGACCATTACAGATCAGGACCCACTCTTCAGCAAACAATGGACTCCTTAATACTTCTATTAAGGACTCAGGCTTCAAAATACACTATGACTCTTAAACACTTTGTTTAAGACTCATCCTTCAAAGATTCTATACTTCACAGAGCCTCTGTGGAATTGCTCAGAACCTATGACAATCTCCACAGAACCTCTGATGAGGTTGACCTATGTACTGTGCATTATTTATCTCTATTGATTCAAGCATAGGTCAAGGGGGAGCAGAAGGAGACCTCAAATTAATCTACAGAGGTTGATCATTCAAGGGGGAGCCAAAGGAGGATTATGATCAACAAGAGTTTCTGTCGTCCAAACTAGACACTCTAAAAGGTATGTGTCGCACAAAATCTTTTTCCAAAAACAATTTTCCAGGACAAAAATTTCTAAATATGTCCTAAAAACAATGTTTAAAACCATAAAAACTTTGGATGATCAAAAAGTTTTATAAATTATTAGTTATTAGAAATTTCCTATCACAGAGCCTCTGCTGGCTCTGGCAGAGGTCCAAAAACCTCTGTAGGATAATTTCTCTCTACTAAAGATTTAACGATCCTCTCCAATGTTTTTCAAACGTTTTTGGTAAAAGTACAAGCTTCAAGAGATAAAAAGGCAGGTTTCAAACCACAGAGATCAATCCTACAGAGGTTGTTAGATCAAGGAGGAGCGGAAAAGGAGACCTTGCTGAATCTACAAAGATTCATAAGTCAAGGGGGAGCAAAGAATGCGACAGAAGAGATCACATTCGCCGATCAAAAGGAAATAGGTTGGTATCTTGCCACAGAAGTCATAAGCCACAGAGTTCTTTCAAACAAAGAACCTCTGTAGATCACTCAAATCATTCAAATGACTTCTGCTGCACAAAATCTTTGAGATTTACAATTTTCTAGGACACCAACTTTCAAATAAGTCCTAAATACATTGTTAAAACTGATCAAAAACTTGGATGATTAAAAATGTTTATAAATTATTAGTTATTAGAAATTTCTTGTCACAGAGCCTCTGCTGGCTCTGGCAGAGGTCCAAAAACCTCTAAAAATTTATTGATCCTCTCCGTGTTTTTCAAACGATTTTCATTAAAGATACAATCTACAGAGATAAACGTTTTTCAAAATCACAGAGCTTCTGTACCCACAGAGCTTCTGTAAAGATTTCCACTTGGGAATTTCTGTATCTGTAACGGTAACTTTTCTGTGGTAAAAATTTAAAACCCACGCGTTTTTCATTTAATGTGGCCGCCCACGACGTCTCGTCGTCACTGACATTGATGACGTGTCAAGTTTTCATTGACGTACATATCACGTCGTCCTAGAAACTTGCACCACGCCGAATGAACTCAAGTGTGGACCTCAAATTTTATTAACTTTCTCACATTTTCACCGTTCCGAATTCTATCCGTTACCACAGTATAAAACCCAAGTTAAAATCACTTTCAAAACTTTACTATTCTCTCATCTTCTTCGGCGAACTTGCTTATTTCTTTCTGAAAATCTAGAACTTTCAAACCTACAAATGGCTTCCAGTTCCAAATCTGCTCACGTTTCACCAACGAACTCTCCGACATCCTCTCCAGTGCATTCTGAGCACTCCCACAACCCACACATCGCCGCCGATGCCGACAGATATGACTCCGGCGACGAGGCATCCTTTGTACCCACTACCCACCTGCAACAATTTTTCTCAAATGACCATTTCGAGCAAACCCTTCCCATTAAATCGAACAACTGTTATCTTGTTCCTTCTCCTACGGCATTTGGCAAAGAACATGCCATCCTACTAAACATCCTAGAGAACCACTTTCTTTACCTTCTTCTGAGCAAAACCGTTGAACAAATACCAGTACGTTACCTACATCAGTTTTGGCAATCTTGCCGTTATGACGCTGACACCGATTTGATCAGAGGCTACATTTCTAAACCTGACCAAAGTAAGAGCCTTGAACTGATGTTCAATCGCACCATGTTCTCATTAGAATTTGGCCTTCCAACAAGAGGACTCATGGGAATCAAAAAGTATGCACCCCAACCAACAAATGAAGAACTTATCGACTTTCTGCACATGTTAGGGTACAACAAACAGTTGAAAAAGAGGAACGATTTCCGCAGAGCAAGACTACCCCCTGTGTGGAATACCCTATTCTCCATCCTAAATCGTTGCCTCACGGGCAAAATCGGAAGCATCGATCAAAGCTCACCTCAAATTCTCTCAATCATGTATGGTGTGTATTATGATCTACCCTTAGATTATGCCACCATAATGATGCAAGAGATCATCAACACCATCGATCGCAAAATCGCCTCCCAGAAAGCCAAAATGTCTGATCACAACTGGTTACCCTCTCTACAGTTCCAGCGAATCCTCAGTGTACTTTTCGAACCCCTACTCCTTATCCAAAAATGGCCAATGGACGGTCTCAAACCTAAGCAATTTCCTATGTCCAAGAACACCCCTACAGAACATGAGGATGGCTACCCACACACCAGGCCACTATCAAAGGTAATGTTAGGTTATGCTAGTGATGAAGAACTAGTTAGTGAGTACACACGCGTTTACAGAACTCCTGAACCCAGTTCTGTAACACCCCCGCGTATAGGAATGCCCATAGGAGGAAATGTAGTAGAGAAACTTACAGAAGAAGAATGGAAGATAAAATTGGCTAAACACAAGGCCAACCAGAAGAACTTCAGAGATATAAGGAAAGACCTCTACTCTTCAAAGAGGAAGTCTTCTGAGGGATCTAAAGAGAAGAAGAAGAAAAAGGGAAAGAAAACCAAGACCCCTACAGAGGAACAACTTGCCTCTGCTTCTGCTATCCAACAAACTCCTGCAGAACCATCTTCTCCACCCACTGAACATCCCTCAGAACCCTCATCTCCACCACAAATCCAAGGTCCCTCTGCCCCTCCCTCTTCCAAAAGAAAAAGAAAGTCAAAATCTACAGAGGAGGGAGCACCAAAACCAAAGAAGAGGAAATCAAAGAAGAAGAAACCATCTTCTCCTCTGCAATCAATTTCAGAGGGAATCGAAGAAGAACAACCTAAATCACAACCTCAACGTTCACCTCTGCAAACCCAAATAATTACAGAGGGTCGTGATACACTTCTGCCAAGACAAGAGACTGCAGAAAAAGAGGTGCAAATAGGTTTAGAGGATAGGGTAGAAACGTCTGGAGGAAAACAAAATGAAAAAGAAAAAGATGCCGAAGTTGCAGAAGGAACACATCCCTCAACCCCTCCCAGTGCAACCCACACATCTGACACCGCAGGTCTAGCTGCAGAAGGTGTCATTGAAAAAGAGCAGCACAGCTCGAACCTCACCCAACCCATCCAGCCAGAGGTTACTCTTTCAACCTCTGTGCCCACAGAAGCCGGGGAATCCATTCCTAGGGAGTCTCCTCAGAGGGACTCACCTATAGTTCGTGATCCATTGCCCCAGATCACACTAGAACACCCTACAGAGGAATTCGTTTCCTCTGACACGCACAATATAGGGCCAAAAATTCTTTCAGAGAGAAGTAGAGAGCACCATGACGAAGAGACTCTAGACAAGTCTCCAAGTCAACAGAAGAATATTCCGATACCCACCTCTAGAGTGGATTTAGACAATATTCTTCACAGAACTTCTGTAGAGACTGAAACTCAGGTTTCTTCTCGAGGATCAGATGGAAATCCTTCCACCCCCAATGTACAAACAAGGGTGAACGAAGGTGTCCCAGGAACAGGGACTCACTCTGGAGAAGGAGTTGTTCCTCCAGAGGTTACCCAAGAGGAACATGTTACGAAGGATGAGTTCCAAGCCTTTGTAACCTCTGTAACTCAAACATTGAATGATTTGCAAAGCTCATTCACGTCTTTTACAGAGTCAACTTCAGGCGCGCTTACAGGATTAAATACCAAAGTGGATACCTTATCCACAGAGGTTAAAGCAGCCCTTGCAGAAATGAAGTCAACTACAGAAACTTCTGCTGCTGCTGCCATCGCCTCTGCCACTAACATTGCCAAAACAACCGCTGCAGAGTTCGAGAAAAGTGCGACCAAAGCCTTCAAAACTTCGATCGCAATCTACTTTGAAACAATGAAGAAAAATGCAGCAAGGCAAGCAGCTCAAGACACCTGCAGAACAGAAGTTACTGCTAAAAGAAGGCAGGATGATCCTGATGATGGAGCATCTGGTCATCCTGAGGGGGAGAAAACAAAGGAAACTACAGAGGCTGCTTCTGCAAAAACTACAGAGAAATCTGCAGAACCCTCTACGACAGAAACCCAGAAGGGAAAACAACAGAGGCAAAACACCTCTATCTCACCAGAGGATGCACCAACCACAAAACCTAAGGTAATCAATCTTGCATCCTCATCCTCAGAACAAACTCCACCCTCACCCAAAGAACCAACACCAACCTCACAACCAATCCCGCACAAAACTAGAGTCAAAACCATAGCTCGAAAACCCCAAAGACCAAAACGCTCTGCAGAGTTCATTCTTCGCAGAATGGAATTTGTATCTGCTTTTCAATCAACAAAGCGTTTTGACATTCCACCTCCAAGACTCGAAGACTCCTCACCAACAGAGATCTCACAACCCGAAGTATCAAAACCTTCAGAGGCAACAACCAAAACATCAGAGTATTCAACCCCAAAACCCACAGAACCTCCAACTGTCAAATCAACAGAGGTTCCACCCACACAAATCCAAAACCCAATATCTGAAACTTCAAAGCCAAAAGATAAAGGCAAGGGAATAATGACAGAAGAAGAGCCAAAGAAGAAGATGCCAGTTGCAACAGAGAAGTTGATGAAAGGTGCCTTTAATGCCTTCGTCACTCCTAAACCCGAAGAGGAAGACTGGGCATTCAACTTGAAACCTCTGTCAGAAAACCCAACCCTAGATCCCACAGCTAAGGTAACAGAAGGTAGAGTAGCAGACATCACTCGAAAGATGGATGAGCTAAGGAGACCAATTCCAAGATCTACTTCAACCATTGAACAAATGGAAGAACAAGTCTACAGTTATCTCTACAGACAACACTTCCAGAGCGATCTGCCAGCCCATGTCCGAGATCAGAAGCTCAGAGAGGAATTCGATGCAATCTTCACCTCTACAAAGTCAAAACCAGTCAATCAAGTTTACTCCATTCACAAAATAAAGAAGGTAATCTATTGCAAATACTCCAAAATGAGAACCTATCCTCATACGGTGTATACCATCTGGAAAGTCAAAAGGTCTGACAGATCAGAGAATCAATTCTCTGATGCTGATATCCAAAACCTCAATCCCTATGACTTACCTGACCTTCTGCAATGGACAAAAGACAACTTCAATGACGACTGCCACAAAAGGTCTTATCGAGTTCTCAGAAAGGCGATGCGTGAAAAGCTCCTAATCTACAGCATGCTCGATATTCAACTAGCCATCGATCTGGGCATAACTACTCTAAGTATCAGACCACCAGAGGATTTCTGCCCACCTTTGAAGAATAAAATCTTCAGCGGTTCACATTTGATCAACGATAGGATAAAATCAACTTGTATAACCCACTCTATCATTCTCTCTCTGAACAAAAATTAACTCGCTGATATCAAGGTATGTGTTCTCTCTTACTCGCTGACGTTCGCCTAGAACTCAAAGATTTCAAAACATCTTGCATCGCTGAATATCTCTTCCTTAACAGCGATACTTTGAAATTTCTTAAACCAACACTGATATTTCTATTCAGTGCTTTATATTTTCAAAAGTGTCCCTGAGCCCTCAAAACCTCAGAGACATCCTAAAATATGAAAGGACAGTTGTGACGTCATCGCAACGGATAAGCCCTGGCACGTTCTTTTTCTGACACACGTTTGCACGTTTCGTTTACCTTCCAATCAAATGCAAACACGTGTCCGTGTCATGATGAAAATCTTTTCCCGCTCAAGATTTTCTCTCTCTCTACTCTCTATATAAACCATTTTGGGTTTATATTTCTCTCTTTACGCGAAAAACTTCTCCTCCAAGCAAGAAAAAGATTTACTGTTGCATTTTGAGCTCTCAAAATTTCCAGAAACTGTTCATCTTCTTCTTTGACGAACCAGGTTAATACTCTTATTATTTACCTACATTACTTGTTTATGATCTTATTCTTTGCTTTTAACAGATCAAACAAAAGAACTTTTATAAAATGAAATCATTTTCTGTTCATGATTTTATGAATACAACCTTCATGGTTGTTCTTCAAGTTTATATCAAAACTCATAAACTTGTTCTTCATATGTTTTTCCAGAATTCCTTCTTCAAATGAAAACTGGAAAACGCATAATCTCTACGTTTTGTAACTCTTTCTCAAAACAAGAAAAACCCTAATCTTTCTCAAAGGGATTTTTGGCTGAATGAAATGGACAAAATTCAAAAACATCTTATTGGAAAATATTTCCACATTAAGACTATTTGTTTTGTTGATCTTTGGTTGAGCTGATTACAGAAATGGCTGCTCCTTCTACTGGTATTCAAACTACTGAGAACACTCCTGCTGCTAAGGAACTTGAAATCACCAAGGCTCCTCAGGTCAAGTTCAAACTTGAGGATGTCTCTTTTACAAAATCAAACAACCTCCATGCACTGTTCGATTTTCCTCCGAAAAAACAAGTCAAACATCTAGACGATGCTGTGAATTTTCTGAAAACCTGTTGCCTCTCTACAGCCTTGACCATAACACCCCCTGCTCATCAGTTACTATTATCTAAATTCTGGTATACCTCCAGACACACTCAACTACCATCATCCAAAGACCCTACCAAACTACTTGATGTCATCCTCTGTGACACTGATTTTGGCACCATCAAAATCAACCCTGCTATCATTCGAAAAGCACTGAATCTCCCTGTTGCCAGCAAAGATAAATAATTTGTTCCTTTTCCTGATCCCAAGAGACATGCTGATAGAGAAACACTCATTGCATTCTTTGATGCAATGAAGTACGTTTGGGATCAAGGGAGAGATGAAAAACCCGAGAAGAAACTGTTAGCTTCAATCTTCCTAAACATAGAAGTATTTAGAAGTAGTGAAAAATAGGCTAAGTGAAGAAAGCCTCTTACAGAGGCTCTGCCGACATTACCGAGAAATCAAGGTCAAGAAGCTACAGAAGCAGCAGAGGCTTCCTACAGAAGCTCTGTCATACGCACAAAGAAGACCAAAGACTCGGAATCCGGCGAAGACTACTTTACAGAGGAACCAGACCGCATAACCTCTGTAACACATTACAGAGCCTCTATGGTCCTCAAAAGACTAGGAAGATATTTATAATATCTTGCTACTGTTCCAAGACCTGTTCATCAACTTGCATGGAAAAGTATTGTCAAAACACGTGTCAAGCTCTGAGTGGACTCAATAGGGCAAGGTACAAAATAGACGTCTGCGCTATTTAATGCATTTACCAAAAGTACATCTGCTCTATTAAATGCGCATGGCTCAAACAACTGCTCACACCATCCAGTCCACTGTTCACACCATCCAGTTTACTATTCATGCCGTAAAAGGAACAGTGACCTACTTCATAGTCTTCTAAGAGTAGTATAAAAGGAAGACTCATGTTGAGTTCTTCCTAAGATATAGAACTACACACACAAAAACAGAAAAACAAGAACACTTCAATCAAACATCAAGAACACATAGCTTATGCACATTTAGAGTCATATCTGTTTAAAGCTTTGCATACTCACTGTTCTTAAATCTGTTCTTGATATATATATATATATTCAGTAAACTTTGAGATATTATTTCCTGCTCACTGTTTATTTATATTGTGTTCTAAATCTATCAAACATATCTATTAGTTCTTCAAATACGCTTCCGCATCAAACCTTAAACCTGAACTAATAGATCTGATAATCTTGTTTAAAGCAAAACAGGAACCAACAGAAACTGACTGCAATCAAGAAGTCAAAGATGCCCAGCGAGATGAACTGCATCTTCGCACACCTGATAAGCTGCATGACAGCAAAGAGTGGCTCCTCTGATCAAGCTGCTCAACCTCACCAAGCCATGGGCTATGCATTGCTGAAGGGTCTCCATGTTGACTGGGCCTCGATAATCTACGACGATCTTGCGCTCAGAGTAGATTTTGCTGATAGACCATCATGGGTTCCATACCCAAGATTCCTCAGCGCCATCTTCCAAACCGGCCTTAAGGATAATTACCCAAAAGTAGGAGACCTGAAACTCTCTTAAGTTGGCCCTAAGGTGCTCGACTTCAAGCCCCTGCCAAACGAGGTACGTCTCTCTACTCTCTTATCTATTCTCAATCCTCCTTCTTCTACTTCTACGGCTCATTCAGTGGAAATCCCCACCGCTGATACCCCAGCTGCAACCTCCACTCCTTCTAGAAAAAGGAAACACTCATCTTCCCAACTTGGTTCCGAAAGGACCAAGAAAACCAAGGAGCAACCCCCAAAGCATTCCCATGCTAAAGACTCCTCAGCTCATCTTGAAGAGCTGATGGATAGTTCCGTGGTACGCTCTGCCACAGGTGAACAAGCCACCCCTTCCATCCCAGCTTCAGCGTCTCTAAACGCTGGAGTTATAAACTTGGAAATGAACCCACCTCCTTCAGCCTCTCTACAGACTGAAGTGATTTTCAGCGGATCCAACGCTGAACCCCGTACCCATCCAACCGTCTCATCCTCCATTCCTCTCACCTCTTCTTTGGTCACTCAATCTATTCCCCTATTCTCCTCAACAACCGTCATCCTCAGCGACACTACTGCTGAACATTTTCAGAGGATGATAGGACACACCACAGGACCTGCAGGTACTTTCAGTCGTCTAGGAAATATTGAAGACGACTACGAAACTTTTTCAGGACATCGAGGTTTCGACAACTTCGCCATCCCGCCTGCAGGTATACACAAATTCCCACACACTTCTCTATCTTAACCCTAAACTTCTGAGCTTTCCTCTGTTCATAAGTTGATAACTTTTTCAGGTCCTAATTTGGGGGATATCAACACCTCCCTGACGGCCCTAGAAACAAAGATAGAGTCTTTCAACAACACTCTAACTGCCAACTCTTCAGCGGTTACAAACGCTGGAGAGAACTTGAAGACATTGACCACTGAGGTCGAAAAGAAAGCCTCCAAAGCTGATCTGGAGAAGGTGGATGGTAGCATTGCTAAATTTTCTACCACCCTCGCTGATAACTCAACCGCCACAACCACTCTCTCAACAAACTTCACCTCTCTGTCCAATGAAGTCACATCATTGAAGACAGAGGTTGGTTCTCTTAAGGGTGAAGTTTCCACGATCAAGACTGAGGTCTCCGCGGTCAAAGAGATTGTTCAGAAAGTGCTCGATCGCCTGAACACCCCAACTTCTCATTTCACTCAGGCCGATCGAGATGATCTCAAAAAGATCAGTCCTGCTATTAGTGGCCTAGAAGACAGAGTAGCAGCGATTGAAAACTGCATAAGAATTACTGGCCAAGAAGACAGTAATCCTACGGCTGCTGCTGCCGCTGAAAAGTCCGTTACCTCCCCCAACCATGATGTGGAAGAGGGGGAGAAGCCTAAAGAAGACCTTCCCCATAATGATGAGGGGGAGAATAAAAATAAAGAAGATCTTCCCCATGCTGAGGGGGAGGGTATTGAAACTGCTGCTGCTGGTACTTCTACTTCACGACCTCAGGGAGTTGAAAACCCTGAGGAAACTGAGAAACCTCCCTCTGAATCTGAGGGGGAGCAACTCGAAGAGCATAACATTGAAGCTGCTGCTGATGTAACCTCACCCTACGCTGAAGAGGTTGAATCTGATGAAGGCGAAGCTGAAGACGATGAAGCTGTCGACATCTCTGATGATGAACCATCTTCTTCTCCAAAGAATGATGGTGATGACGATGATGATGATGACTCCTTTATCGTCAAGCCTGTTCAGAAGACTACAGCTCTCAAAGGGATTTCGATAAACGAACCATCAGGGGAGAAGACAAAGCCTGCAGCGTCTGAAGCTGACAAAGGCAAAAACAAAGGCCTTGCTGCAGAAGACAATCTGATGATCTTGCTTCAAAAGCCAGTTTGTCAGGTACACTACCTCCTATTCCCTTACACTGCATCCCTCCTCTATCCCTTCTCAATCTCAATCCTTCTATCCATAAAACCTCTATACACTTAAACCCCATTCTTTCTCTATCTCTTTCTTCCCCAACTCTTCTTACTTAAACGATCGCTGTGTTTCAGCTAGTCCTCTCCCCTGTTTGAGGATCCCGCTGAAGCTCCTTCGACTACACCAGGAATAATCCCAGCCACAAGAGCTGAAGAAATAATCCCAGTCTTGGATTTAACCAATGAGACTGATGAACCTGAAGAACAGGTGCTCTCACAAAAACAGACATTCCTTGGCTCCTCAAAAACTAAGTGAAGAGGATCAAGAAAAGAGAGATGCAATGATCAAACATCTCGAAGATTAGCGAATCATTCTTCCTCGTGACCAAATCCCTGCTCCCACAAAGTTCAGGATCTCAAGGAAAGAATACGAGGATCATCTAAGAGCTGAAAGATTACTCGCCGAAAAGAAGAAAGCTGAAGAAAAAGATAAGGCTCTCGCCATCCAACTTGTCCAACAATCGGTGAAAGACCCCGCGTTGCAAAGAACTCCCATTGATGTCCAACGTCAGCTATGGGATGATGCCCAAAGGATCGTTGAAGAAAAGACTAAAGTATCTGATACGACTTTGAAATGGTGTAAAGAAATGCTGAACTATCGATCTCGACCATCCAAAATCATCGAAGTAAACATCAGAGGAAGACTGTTCGTAGACGTTCCTGTTGTTGAAGTTGATGTATTCAGAGAAGACAAAACCAAGCAAACCTTCTATGCTGCTACTTTAGAGAAGTTTGGTTTCTCTGAATGGTTGGAAGTGAAATTAGCCATTCAGGGATCGCGCTCAAAATTCAAGAGCCATGTCGAGAAAATTTTAAATACTCAGATCGACTTGGTTTCTTCTGCTGTGGATATTCCTCCTTCCACTATTCTTCCTCCTCAACAAAGAAGAGTCTCTGCAAAGGAAAATAAAGTCTCAGACTCAGGTCCTCCTATACGAAATGAAACAGGTATTGGTTTCTCTCGTGCTGAAGTTCTTGGCCCTGATGCTGATCTCTCAGCACTTGACACCTCCCTACCACCTGGTGAAACTTTCATCCCTGGCAAAGTTGTAAGTGATCCCTATGGTATATTCTTTCTAGACTACCAAGGAAATCATCACTTTCAACGCATCTCTGAGCTTCCAATCACTCCCATCGAACAACTCAGAGATCTCATATACTGGTGTGAAGTCAGACACGACATTCAAGCTCGTCACCTCAAGCCCCTGATCTTTGAAGAAGCAAAGAACAAAAAGGATCAAGGTGTCACTGTCCCTGACTGGATGATTCCCACATCAAAGACCCTCGATGAACTTCTCATCAAGGAAGAACCTTTTGACGGATAGGATCGCCTTGTAACGCTTTCTATCCTTATCTATCTACATCTTTTGTACTTGTAATTTTATTTGCTATACTTGTAATTTTTCTACTTCCCTCTGTAATCTTTACGAAGTTTAAAGAAAAATTTCAGCGAATGTACTTTACTCCATCAGTACTGAAAAGATCCCAGAAAACAGTAAAAGGGACAAATATTTTATGAGTTCTTTTTATCCTTATGTTTTCATTAAATAGCAATTTTCTCTGTTGCTATGTCATAATCAAATAGGGGGAGATTGTTGATCCAAACCCTCACTGATTTGATAATGACCATCTCTTAAACACTTAGTGAAAATTGTAAGTAAACAATATGTATTAGAGTTTCACTATCGCTGATAAGTACTAAGACTTTACAGTACCGCTGATAGGAACTCTCACTCTTTAGATTAGATATTCAGCGAACACTGTTCATCATCTTATAGCTCTGAGCCTGTTCAGTCCATGAGATGATCGCTGATAAACTAGTTGTTTACTTATGATCCCTGAAGACAAGTTTCACGTCAACCAAAGTTCTACGCTGAAGTCGAAGATCAAGCTCAAGAACCAACGACAAGTCTACTCATGAACTGATGCGGATATCAGCGAAGCAAGACCTGTCCATTCAATGTGAAGTATCAAGTAGAAGACTTTAGCAATCGCTGAACTTTATCATTCGCTGATAAAGATCTGACTCAACGAAAGCTGATCATGAAGTCTCCCTGCATGTTACTATTGTCTTACCTCCCTTGCACGTCTCCGTACGAACTGTCAGAACGGACATCCCTTTTGTCTGTAATCGTACAACAACTCTGATTCTACACTGTGCACCATGCGGCTACTAAGGTTGTCTACAAAGGTCAATGACATGCAATAACTCAGCTGCTGCCACGTGTAAAGCCATACTGCAATGCATTAAATGCATGCAGTATATAAGAAGAACCTTACTTCAGTTTTGAAGTGTGCTCGGACCATCTTCTTATTTCTCTCTTATTGTTAAGTTATTATTCGTAATTTCTTTAACTCTTTCTAGTGCAAGAAACTTAGTGTTTCTCAAGACTTGTTAAGATTAGGTTTATCCTTAATCTTGTTCCGCAACAAGTTGTAAATTGTCTTGATTTATCAATAAACAATTTAGAAAAGTAAAAACGTGTGTTTGTATTCAACCCCCCCCCCCCCCTTCTACAAACTTGTATAGCCCTTCGGGACCAACACTCCAACCGCTGATGATGATCCTATCATCATTCCCAGCATGCAGACAAGTGAAGCCGAATCATCTTGGGTTTCAGCTGTTCCCATTAACACCATGCCTGTTTCTGAACCATCATCTGATATTCCATCAACCTCTCAGCAGTCAGTGAATGAAATTTCATATGTGCTGCCAATCGTGCCTCTACTACCTTACGTCGCTGAAGCTTCCTCCTCAATGATTCCAAAGTTTCATTCTGAGTCAGTGGCTCATGCTCCTGCTCAACGATGGACCATAAATCACCCGATTAATCAAATTTTTGGTGATCCAAACACAGGTGTTCAGACTCGACGCAGTGCAGGTAACATTTGTCTTTATGTAAATTTTATTTCACTAACTTAACCAAAGAAAGTTGATGATGCCCTCAGAGATCCAAACTGGGTCAGCGCTATGCAAGAAGAGCTGACGGAATTCGAAAGAAACAAGGTTTAGAATCTCGTTCCAAGACCATCTGACAAATCAGTGATAGGCACCAAGTGGGTCTATCGAAATAAGTTGGATGAAAATGGAATTGTAACCCGCAACAATGCTAGCTTAGTTGCTCAGGGATACAGACAAGAGGAAGGTATAGATTATGACGAAACCTTTGCCCTAGTGGCAAGACTCGAAGCTATTCGTCTATTTCTAGCTTACGTTGTTCATAGAGACTTCAAAGTATATCAAATGGACGTAAAATCAGCGTTCTTTAATGGAAGGATGAATGAAAAAGTCTACGTTGAACAACCTACATGATTCACTGATCCTAAGCATCCAAGTTATGTTTATAAGCTGGATAAGGAACTCTATGGACTGAAACAAGCTCCACATGCATGGTATGACACTCTATCCTCTTTTCTTCTCATCAAAAAATTTGAGCGTGGCAAAATTGATAACACTCTATTTTCAGGAAAGTAAAAGGTCATATCATTCTTGTTCAAATATATGTTGATGACATTATATTTGGTTCTACTAACCCATCTCTATGTACTCGTTTCGCTGAAAGAATGAAATCTGAATATAAAATGAGTAGGATGGGTGAGCTGAACTACTTCCTTGGACTCCAAATCAAGCAAAATGACAAGGGTATGTTTATCCACTGTTTGGGTAAAAATCCACACCTCACGACAGACGATAAATAACACATATGACATTTTATGTAAGACCACCCTTGTGTTAAAACAAGGTCCTGCAGGTTATTTACAATCGAATATTTGGTCGTACAGATCTGCGATGGTCGTAAGTTCCATACGACCGACGTCCAAGACTCAAGACGGGCGTACGATTATACTAACCGTTAACAGTCAACAACCATTTTCTTTGTTCCATTAATGCAGGTCCACAAGCAATCATGGCACAATGGTCAGTAACGGACGAGCTCTTAATGACATTAAAGACCTGACGGCGGTTACAAACCAGTCATCAAGACACATTCAATGCTGTCAGGAGCTATATAAAGGCCTGCTCCACATTTGAACGAGACATCTATCTGATATCTGAAATCTGAACATTGCAACATTCTGAACTCAACTCCTCTACATTTCCACGCAATACAATAGTGACAATATGAGCATTCGAACACATATCGCTTACGCAAGATTCGCACGACAACTGTCTATTTTCGCACGATTTACGCACGACACACACTATTAGCTTACGGTTAAGTTTACTTTTATTCTTATTGTAATCTATTGTACACACGACACTTGTTACCAAAGGATATCGCCCCTGTTTGGCGATCGTAGTGCACCGTCGACTCTCACAAGTCGACCGCGGTTTTTTCTCTCGTTTGGGTTTTTCGCATCACCAATTCTCCTGTCTTATTTACCTTTTATCCGCGATTGTGTAGTTTGTCTTGAGATCCTTTTCTTTAGTTGTTAAAAGTTCCACATCAACCTCAAGTTATCCTTTGGGTGATTTTTTGCATTAACAGTTTGGTGCCATCCGTGGGACCCCATCTAGAGAAAATCTCAAGCCAAGCATACATCGATCTAACAATCTTGTGAAGGTTTTTGTTGTTTCTAGGAAAATGGAAACTCACCAAGATCTCATGGCTCAACTACACGCATAATTGAACGTAACCCGGAGTCAGATTCAAGCTCTGAACGAGCAGAACCAGAAGGCAGTTGTAGAAATTGCTTCCCTGAGGAATCCATCGATTGGCAATTCTTTTGGACCTCAGAACGGTCCCCGACCTTCAGGTGCACCTTTCATAAGGCCACCATTCCAAGCAGGTCCAGGCCCATTTGTCGGCAATCCCCCTCGGGACAGTTTCCTCCGCAGCATCTGAGACCTCCACCGTTGTACAATAGGGCCATACCATATCAGATCCCAATGAACTTCCCCTTTAACGGAGAAACCAATGGTTCGTCGTACGAAAATGGCTTTCATGCGACTGTCGACACGACAACTCAAGGCTCTGGAGTCATTCCCCTGACAGGTGCAGTCCCCGATCCTAACGACCCCGTCGCCCGACGACTAAGGTTATTGGAGGATCAGAACGAAAATATGTTGTCGCTACTTTCAAAGTTACCCGGTGCTGCCGTCCCCGTCGACGTCGAGCCCCTTACTGGATTTCAAGCATCACCCTTCGCCGATGAGATAGCAAATGTCGACGTCCCAAAGAAGTACAACATTCCTGCTTTTACGCCCAAGTATTCAGGAATAACCGATCCAACGGAGCACATTGCCCAGTATAAACAACTAATGTCGACCGCGTCGATCCCACATCAGTATCAAGAAGTATGCATGTGCAAAAGCTTTGGCGCGACTCTTACGAGTGCTGCTCTCCAATGGTTGATCAATCTCAAACCTAAGTCCATCAACAACTTCGCGAAGTTGGTCAACTAGTTTTCGCAACAATTCGCCAGTAGTCGCAAGATGGAGAAGCAGATCAGCGACCTGTATTACGTCGTCCAAAAATCTGGAAAATCCATCCGCGGTTACTTCAACCATTTTAACGCATGAATGAACAGCATTCGAAAATGTGATGTCAAGACCGCCATCGAGGGCTACAAGCGCGGTCTAGATGACAATACTTCAGGACTGTACGTCGATCTTACGAAGTACCCGCCAAAGAATTTTGACGACGTCCGAGCTAGGACTTTGGCTTACATGAGGGTAGAAGACGACCTGACTTTTCGTCGTAAGCATTCTACCGACAAAAAGTCGCTCGGGATCAAGAAACCAGATTTCAATTCCAAGACGAGCGTCAAGACAGAGCCGACACGCCAGATATCGGACGCCCGGTTCGACAAGAAAAAGAGTAATGCTACACCCATATTTCCTCAATATCCTAAGATCTCCTGTTGGTCCCATTTAGGACAAGCAGACAATAGAAGAAATAAAATCCATATATAAATAGAGATAAGATGAACAATAAGAACAATCATAAATAAACTCATCTCATATTCATTGAAGATAATATGGAGAGGAAAATGAAGAACACCACACTTTACATTTTAGATGACTCTCATGAGATTAGTCAGTGTGTGTTTTTTTGTGTGTATCTTCAAAAATGACCTAAATAATAAATGAAATCCTAAACTTCTTTTTAAAGGGTCCATTTACAATAAAAGGCTCAAGCCCATAAAGCTAACTAAAAAGCCCATACACTTTTTCTTTATAAAACATTTAATTAAATTAGGAGCTAAATTAATCTAACAATCTCCCCCTAATGTTTTATAAAGAAAGCATCATCTTGTAGTCTCCCCCTTGCTTTCTTTAGAAACTTTGGCGTTCCATTCTTCGAGTCTTCAAAGCATCACGAGCTCCCCCTCAAATGTAGGCTCATCTTCTTGAAAAACCGAGACAATTAACCCCATTTTGTCTAGTTTTCATGATTCAACTTCACTGTTGAGTAAGCATTCAGTACCGAGCATTAAACATGAATAACAGAGGAGTGAGTGACAATCAGTATGTCACAATAGCTGTATGAAACCGTGAAGAAACGTCGAGAGAACACCGTTCTTGAAAGCGGAAAGAGCATGAATTAAATGCAATGCTTTCGGTCCAGCACCTTACAGCAGACTTTGAGGCTGGTTTTGGCATATTAGCTCACATAGTTTGAGAAAACTCAGAACATCAAAGTCGTGCGTCTGTGAATTATCTTTCTAATTCAACTGGACTCGTGTCAATTGGAGCACCGAGTAAAAAGTTGTGCGTATATTTCTGAAGCAGCGCAAAGCTGTCAAACAAACTGAAAAATTTCGGGCTCCGGGCTTTTGGCTTGATTTGATTTCTGGACCAACGAACTCTAATAAACATGCTTGAGTCTGCTTCTGGTCCCTTCCTCTTATTTCTGAATTTTTTTTTGATCCAGATAGCCTCTGACGAATCAACAGAGCTCTGGTGTCCCAAAAAAATCAACAGAGCTCTGGACAACTTCTGTCGATGATCAGAGCTCTGGTAAACTCTAACAATTGCCTCTGATCTTTTGAATAACCTCTGATAAATCAACAGAGCTCTGGTAAGCTCAACAGAGCTCTGGTAAGCTCTGATGTCTAAAAAATCAACAGAGCTCTGATGAGAGACTTTCTGTCCAGCAGATATATAATGACTTTAGAAGCGATTCTGACCAAGAAGAACACTGATTCAGACCAAGCTCAAAACATCAAAATTGTTCTTCGTTGTCTTAGGAATCCAACACATCTGAACTCATTAAATTTGGAGCTTCGAGGAGGGAGCTCTGTTGAAAATACGACAGATGCGCAAAGCTGACAGCAAGTACCTCTGCTCTGGTGCTTCTGCTCTTGTGAACAGTTCCTCTGTTGTGAACAGTTCCTCTGTTGTGAACAGTGCCTCTGGTGGAACATAAGTTTTCTGACAGAGCTCTGATGAGGTCTGACAGAGCTCTGGTGAACTCTTGCTGATTTCTTCTAAGTCCTCTGCCAGCAGTTTTACACCAACTTCGACACTACTTTACACCATGATAGCTCTACATTTTGCAAAAACGCAAAACATAAAGAGTGTGCATTGGTTTGTTATATTTTCAGATCATCTGGAATCACCTCTTTTGCAGCTCGGACGAATAAGATACGGTTGATTTACCATAGTCGCGCAGATCTGTCCAACAGCTTTGTATCAGCACACTGTTGTCTACTTCAACGATGCATATGACCCTTATAAAATTCGAATCTCTGAAATCTCAAAACACAAAAGCTGTTCATCAATGTGCTTTGAATCCAAGGCCTTTTGAATCACATCAATTGGTGTTCCGATCAGTGAGATATGATCACTTTACTACAGCATCGCAAATCTGTTAGCATGCTGTCATTAAATCTGATTTGATGTAGAAAATAAGACGATCTCCATATAACTTTTAGAACCGTGAGTGCAAATAATTAGATCTCTAATTGACCAGGTCAGAAAAACTAATTAGAAACACTCATAGTTATAAAAACGTTTCAGATCAGACTTTGAGTACATAGCACAACACCAAATCTTTCTCAATCAACTTTTTTTCAAGACCCAAATAATTTTGTTTTCATTTAAATGATCAGATTTGATCCAAACAGAACCAAATCTTCACTTAGGCATTTTATCAAACATGTGGTGTGCAGAATCAGATTTTGTGAAGAGAAACACTAATTTTCTGTCAAAACTTATCCAAATCTTATTGAAATCAAAGATTGGATTTCCAATAAGCACAAAATAGAAAATAAGTATCAGATATGATATTTGTGTTTAGGCTCATGTGATTGAATCAATCTAAGCACCAAAATAACAAATAAATCATCTAATCTTCTATTGTTGCATAGATGACCGATTGAAGAAGAGTTTCTTCAATCCAGCTCTGATACCAATTGTTGGTCCCATTTAGGACAAGCAGACAATAGAAGAAATAAAATCCATATATAAATAGAGATAAGATGAACAATAAGAACAATCATAAATAAACTCATCTCATATTCATTGAAGATAATATGGAGAGGAAAATGAAGAACACCACACTTTACATTTTAGATGACTTTCATGAGATTAGTCAGTGTGTTTTTTTTTGTGTGTATCTTCAAAAACGACCTAAATGATAAATGAAACCCTAAACTTCTTTTTAAAGGGTCCATTTACAATAAAAGGCTCAAGCCCATAAAGCTAACTAAAAAGCCCATACACTTTTTTTTTATAAAACATTTAATTATATTAGGAGCTAAATTAATCTAATATCTCCTCTTATAGGTTCAAGGGGACATCGAAATACTTGGTCGAAGCTCTCAAGAACGTTCAGTCGTCGGTACGATGGCCCAAGAAAAGCGACAAAGGCGATGACAAGATGGACAAGACCAAATGGTGCGACTTCCATAACGACCATGGTCATACGACAGATAACTGCCTCGCCTTGCAAAAGGAGTTAGCATGGATCATCCCCAAGGGTCATCTCCAAGGTTTGATTGATAAAGAATCTACGCCAGTCGACAACGCAAGACCAGCATCCACCGTCCATGCAAAAGTCGTCAATTGTGTGATGGGTGGATCAGACGTCTATGGTTTAACATATTCGGCAGCCAAGCGGCACGCCAGTCAATCATCGAGAGAATATCCCATTCCTCTGTCGCCTCGACCGAAGCAAGAGTTAGAACTGGAGGCGATGCCAATAATGTTCGATCAGGACGACCTCCAGGACAACTGGAAAAAACATCACGACGGATTGATTATCCAGCTTACCATTGGCAACTGTTCGACCAAGAGAGTACCGGTCGACGGAGGCAGTTCGGCTAACATTATTTTTCTGAGCACGGTCAAAGCTATGAGCATCGACAAGTCAGATATCACTCGACGATCGACGACTCTGATAGGATTTAATGGTGACTCTACCAACACTTTGGGATAAATCATCCTCCCAGTGTACGCTAAAGGGGTCAACAAGCAGACAAAATTCAACGTTATCGACTGTTCGTCAGCTTACAACGTTATACTTGATCGACCCTGGATCCATGATATGAAGGCGGTCCCCTCGACCTATCATCAGACGATTAAGTTCTCGATGCCATGGGGAGTCCAAGAAATCAAAAGTGAACAGAAGACCGCACGTGATTGCTACAAAGCAATGTTGAAACCTCAGAAAAGGGACATCTAGCAATTACAGGTCCAAGATGTTCCTGAGTCCTCAGATGATTATCGCCTCGAAGAAGTCATCTTGGACCAGGACAAGCCTGATCAAATTGTATTTGTGGGGGCATCGTTAGATCCAACCATAAAGGAGCAGCTAATATTCTTCCTGCAGGATCATGCCGATTGTTTCGCTTGGACGCATGAAGATATGGTCGGCATAGATCTCGACGTCATCTCCCATAAGTTGAACGTCGACTCGTCGTTCAAGCCATTAAAGCAAAAACGTCGTAAGTTCGCTCCTGAAAGGAACAAGGTAATCAACGATGAGGTCGACAACCTACTTAAGACTGGGAAGATCAGAGAAGTGAAATACCCCGACTAGTTAGCCAACGTCGTGGTCGTACAAAAGAAGAATGGGAAGTGGCGAGTGTGCATCGACTTCACAGACCTTAACAAGGCCTGTCCTAAAGATCCATTCCCACTACCCCACATCGATGCTGTGGTCGACGCAACCGCAAAACATGAACTCCTAACGTTCATGGATGATTATTCCGGATACAATCAGATATTGATGCACAACGAAGACTAAGAGAAGACTGCTTTCATGACAGATAAAGGCATATACCGCGACAAAGTCATGCCTTTCGGCTTAAAAAAAGGATCGACCTACCAACGATTGGTTAACAAGATGTTCGAAGAACACCTCGGCGACACCATGGAGGTTTACATTGACGACATGCTTGTCAAGTCCAAACAGGCGACCGACCATATAGATCACCTGAAGAAATCCTTCGACGTTCTTCGACAATATCAGATGAAGCTGAATCCTATGAAATGTTCCTTCGGAGTCAGCGCCGGGAAATTTCTGGGGTACATGGTCACAAGACGAGGAATAGAGGCAAATCCCGATCAAATCAAAGCCTTGATAAACATCAAATCGCCCAGGAACTTCAAGGAAGTCCAAAGACTCACAGGTCGAGTGGCAACGCTAAATCGCTTCATCTCACGATCGTCGGATAAATGTCATTTATTCTATAATGTCTTGAGGAAGAACAAAGGTTTCGACTGGCGGGAAGATCATGAGCAGGCCCTACAATGAATAAAAGAATACATTGTTGTTCCATCCCTGCTCTTGAAACCAAATGACCACGAGGTCCTGCAATTATATCTCGCCGTAAGTCCTCACTCAGTGAGTGCTGTCTTGACTAGAGAGGACGACATACGACAGCTATCGATCTACTACGTCAGTAAGTCTCTGCTAGACGCTGAAACACGATATACGTCTATGGAGAAGTTACTTTTATCATTAGTTACAGCGGCAAAAAAGTTACGACACTACTTTGAATCTCATCCCATCACCGTCGTAACGAATTTTCCTCTCAAGTCAGTCTTGAGAAAGCCCGAGCTAATAGGACGACTAGTGAAATGGAGTATCTACCTCAGCGGCTAAGACATTGACTTTAAGCCTCGTACGGCAATCAAATCGCAGGTCCTGGCCGACTTCATCGCCGATTTCAGTCCTGAGCTAGAAAAAGAAGCGCAAGATGAGACCTATACTGTGGCGACTACAAGCGACATGACCTGGGTGATCCATGTCGACGGATCTTCAAACTCCAGAGGAGCAGGTCTTGGTGTCATCTTAAAGTCTCCACTGGGGGGCAAGATGGTGTACTCCATACGATGCAATTTCAAAGCTACGAACAATGAGGCAGAATACAAAGCCCTGATCGTGGGCATGAATATGGCTCACGACTTGGGGGCAACCGGACTTCACGTCAAAAGCGATTCCCTATTGGTGGTAAACCAAATAAACGGTGAATTCGCAGCAAAAGATCCCAAGATGATGGCCTATCTCAGGATAGCCAAGGAGAAGTCAAACACATTTGATCCGTTCTCAATCGAGCAAATCTCCAGAGATCAAAACACTCAAGCCGACGCGCTAGACAACCTTGGATCAACACTCAATAAGCCATAGTTCGACGCTATTCCTATGATCCATCTTACGACCTCGTCCATCGAGGACTCCAAAAAAAGTTATGTTCTTAACATAGAAAACAGTTGGTCGTACGATATCAAGAACTATCTTATGCACAATCAACTACCTGAGGACAGAATGGAAGCTCGAAAGATTCGATTTAAAGCATCGAAATACATTATCATTGGTGGCAGACTTTGTCGACGATAATCGACAGGTCTAAACCTAAGGAGCATCGATAATTCAGAGCAGGTGCAAAACATCTTGAAGGATATGCACGATGGCGAATGTGGCAACCATTCTGGTGGTCGCAGTCTTGAAAATCGTATATCACGACAAGGTACTATTGGCCGACATTAAGGCAAGATGCCATCCGGTATGTCCAAAGCTGTGACGCATGTCAACGACACTCAGGTATGATACACCAGGCTTCTGAACCTCTACATACGTCTTTGGTCCCATGGCCCTTCATGAGGTGGGGAATGAACATTGTTGGTAAATTACCTCCTACCCCGGGGCAAAAAGTATTTCTGTTAGTCCTTACAGATTATTTTTCTAAGTGGATAGAAGCAGCTACCTACTCCCAGATTCGGGACAGAGAGGTCATCTCTTTTATCCAGACTAACATTATATGCAGGTTCGGAATTCCTTCCGAAATCGTATGTGACAACGGGTCACAATTCATAAGTGATCGTTGTTAATGCCAAAAATCGCACCAAAGTACAACTTAAGGTCGATGTGGACATTTAACAACTAAAGAAACGTAATCGCGAGGAAAAAGTAAAAGAGACAAGAGATTTGGTGACGCAGAAAACCCCAAAACGAGGGAAAAAACCGCGGTCGACTCTGTGAGAGTCGACAGTGCATTATAGTTCACCAAACAGGGGCGAAAGTCCTTGTGTTACAGGTGATTTGTGTACAATAGGTTACAAACGAAATAAAAATACACTTAGTCGTGTGCAAAAAGTGTGTGTCGTGTGTTGAACGTGCGAGACAAGCTGCTGTCGTGCGGTTTGAACTGTTGTCGTGCGGTTTGAACTGTTGTCGTGCGGTACTTGCATTAGCGACGTGTGCTCGAATGCGAGAGAGAAAATGTAGAAATAGATGAGAATGCAGTTGTATAGCTAGATGAATTCGTCCCTTGAAATGATGATTCTCCTTAATATTTATAGTCTTCGGGCACTTTAATTGGATCATTAAGGACTTTGGTAACTGCTGTAACGATCGTCGTCTTTAATGCGGGATTATATGTTCTTAACTGACTTCTTCGGTTATAGTCGTTGTTAATTAATGGTGTTGACTCCTGCATTAAACATTGAACAAACATAACAGTCGTATAGCGCGTTAGTCGGTCGAGGTCGCATGGTTTTATGCGACGGTCGTGTGAACTAGGCGACGTCGAGGTCGAGTGTCGAAATACAAGACCATGTATATGACTGGAAATGTCTTGTAAGACCTTATCTTAGTATAGGAATGGTCTTATGAAAATGTCGTAAGACTAGGTCATAAAACCCCTAAGTCGTTAAACCAGGATGACGATGTCGCAGGACCAGAGCGATATAAGACTAGCGACGTAAGACTAGCGATGTGCGACGTGCGATCATTAGATGTAAGATACTGTCTTGAATGACTATTGATGCAAGATGTCTTTTAATAATCAACTATCGTATGTCGGGGATAAGGCAATAATGGGTATTACCTTCATCGATCGGGGGTATGACTTTTGTAGGCATTAGGGTAATCGAAGTCCATGGGTCATGTCGAAGGAACTCCCCAGGTCGGTCGAGGGTGTGATTTTTTACCCAAATAGTTAGCCCCCCGAGATTTGAATTTCAGATCTCGTACCAAAGTTAAATGTGTTTCTACATAGACGTGTCACTTTTGCTAAGGAAATCGACTTGGTTAGCTAAAATCGTGAGTCCGGTCGATGGTGTTTAAGTAAGTTGCGACGATTGAATGATGAATTTTAATGCGCAAGATACTTGTGGTGTTCATCTGACGGTCGTAAGACGACCTTAAAACGTAAGGAACCGACGGTGATCGTAAGACGATCTTTATCAAAATGAGACGAATAGGTCGGGAGTCAATCGTAAGACTATTGGTCCAAAATAAAGCTTGGCGGCTATCATAAGATGATCGAACCAAGATAAAATTTAAGGATCTTGTGATACAGTCGTTAAAGACTTATGTTCTGGCGTTCCGAGCCGATACGGTCATTATAGACTTTTGATCTGGCGTTTAGAGCCGATATGGTCGTTATAGACCTATGATCTGGCGTTCCGAGCCGATACTGTCGTTATAGACTTTTGATCTGGCGTTTAGAGCCGATATGGTTGTTAAAGACCTATGATCTGGCGTTCGAGCCGATACGGTCGTTAGAGACCTATGATCTGGCATTTACAGTCGATACGGTCGTTAGAGACTTATGTTACGTTGTGTAAGTTTTGCTTTAGCGATAATCGGTAAAAAAATTTACCTTTCTATTGAACCTGAGTATTATGTCGACTCATACATGTCATGGACAAATGTAATGTCAACTGTAAAAATTCATTAAGTACAAAAATGAACAAGAAGTCGTGCGACTTGGGCATCCATTGTAATACAACGATTAAAATGTAAGTCATAAGACTTTTTGAATCGTATAAGCAAACATAAGCGCATGCGATCAAAGCATTCATTCAGAACATGAAATTTTTCTAAGTTAAAGAACTTAGCTTGTGGGGTCGCTAGACCTTACGATCGTGTGATTTTATCATACGATGAACTTGAATCATGTGTTCCTGTAGTTATACAATCGAGTGGTCTAATAAAACTGATTGTTTATATCGTGCGATTTTACTGAAGTCGTATGATAGACTTAGTAACTTATGTCGTGTGATCCTGCGATAAAGCAATGTCAGAGGTTGGTCGTTGGCTAGCCAACGACCCTTCGATGCTTAAGTCAGTAATCTTCGTGATGAATAAAAAATCGTATGAAAGAAGGAAAAGGACTTAGAAGAAATACCTTTTCAAATGCGTTGCATTCCAGCTGCGTGGGATATCTCGACCGTCGAGGGTTTAGAGCCGATAGGTACCTTTACCCACGACTTCTGAGATACGATTAGTCAAACTACGACCTCCTGAGTGATTGCCACACTCCCCATCGTGCATTTCTTGAAGGATCTTCTAAACTTGACTCTTGCTTGTGATTATACGGTTAAGCTTGTGACTTGCCTTTATTGGCAATCATGAGATTAAAATGTGCGAGTCGCACTTATTGGAGACTTTTGCGTTTTGACATGCGACTTACCATGACTGGTGATTGTAAGATTCAATGTACAAGTCATCCTTAGTGACGACATATGTCATGACTAGCGATCATGAGATTTCAACATGCGAGTCGCTTTTATTGGCAACCGAGAATTTTAACCTGTGTTTTCCATGACTGGCGATCATAAGGTCAAAAAGGTGAGTCGTCTTTTGTCGACGACTACAAATTGCAACATGCTTTTGCCATAACTGGCGATCATAAGATTTAAAATACGATTCGTCTCTTATCGACGGCTATAAATCGTAACCTGCGTTTGCCATGACTGGCGATCATAAGAAAAAATGCGAGTCGTCTTTTATTGACGACTATAAATCGTAGGACCTGCGTTTTTTAAGTCGTAGAGACTTTAGTTTCTCACGATGTAAATCGTAAGACCTGTATTCATATGATCTTGCGAGACTGTAATGTAAATCGGGGGTGCTCGTTGGTTTTGGCCAATGATCTTTTGATGCTTGAATCAACGATCATATATTAAATCAAAATAATTAAACGAGGAGAATATACTTAGAGTATATATATAGAGTTGTTCTAAATGAGACGTCACAGTTACCGTAACATGGAGTCGATAAGCGCTTTTTTCCGAGGACTTTTGAAATCAAATGCGGTATTTTTCAGTTTGTGAAGGGTGTTCCGAGCCCCCCGAGTCCTTTGGATGATGCGATACATGCGATACTTTGACGGAGCATTTTTTATCGGGGCTTGAGTCTGGATTCGAGCCGCATTCAATTCCGATTGAAATTGAATCAAGGGATCTTGATAAGTTGCCATATACCTGGAAAAAACTTTACAAGATCGTTAGAGCGATGTGTGTTGGCTTGAGATTTTCTCTAGATGGGGTCCCACGGATGGCGCCAAACTGTTAATGCCAAAAATCGCACCAAAGTACAACTTAAGGTCGATGTGGACATTTAACAACTAAAGAAACGTATCTCAAGCCAAACAACGTAATCGCGAGGAAAAAGTAAAAGAGACAAGAGATTTGGTGACGCGGAAAACCCCAAAACGAGGGAAAAAACCGCGGTCGACTCTGTGAGAGTCGACAGTGCACTATAGTTCTCCAAACAGGGGCGAAAGTCCTTGTGTTACAGGTGATTTGTGTACAATAGGTTACAAATGAAATAAAAATACACTTAGTCGTGTGTAAAAAGTGTGCGTCGTGTGTTGAACGTGCGAGACAAGATGCTGTCGTGCGGTTTGAACTGTTGTCGTACGGTTTGAACTGTTGTCGTGCGGTACTTGCGTTAGCGACGTGTGCTCGAATGCGAGAGAGAAAATGTAGAAGTAGATGAGAATGCAGTTGTATAGCTAGATGAATTCGTCCCTTGAAATGATGATTCTCCTTGATATTTATAGTCTTCGGGCACTTTAATTGGATCATTAAGGACTTTGGTATCTGCCGTAACGGTCGTCGTCTTTAATGCGGGATTAGATGTTCTTAACTGACTTCGTCGGTTATAGCCGTTGTCCATTAATGGTGTCGACTCCTGCATTAAACATTGAACAAACATAACAGTCGTATAGCACGTTAGTCGGTCGAGGTCGCATGGTTTTATGCGACGGTCGTGTGAACTAGGCGACGTCGAGGTCGAGTGTCGAAATACAAGACCATGTATATGACTGGAAATGTCTTGTAAGACCTTATCTTAGTATAGGAATGGTCTTATGAAAATGTCGTAAGACTAGGTCGTAAAACCACTAAGTCGTTAAACCAGGATGGCGATGTCGCATGACCAGAGCGATATAACACTAGCGATGTGCGATCGATCATTAGATGTAAGATACTGTCTTGAATGACTATTGACGCAAGATGTCTTTTAATAATCAACTATCGTATGTCGGGGATAAGGCAATAATGGGTATTACCTTCATCGATCGGGGGTATGACTTTTGTAGGCATTAGGGTAATCGAAGTCCATGGGTCATGTCGAAGGAACTCCCCATGTCGGTCAAGGGTGTGATTTTTTACCCAAACAATCATACGCAACAGTTTTGTGAGGATCGTAACATCAAACTTACGACCTCAATCCTACGTTATCCCCAGTCTAACGGACTTGCAGAATCAAGCAATAAAGTCATTATCAACTCGATCAAGAAAAGTCTCAAGGCTGCAAAAGGAGGATGGGTCGAAGAACTTCCATCAGTCCTATGGGCTAATCGTACGACACCACGAACATCGACATGACATACACCATTTTCATTAGTTTACGGTTGTGAAGCTGTCTTACCTATTGAAGTGCAGCTCCCGACATCGAGACATACATCCGTCGATCATAACTTGGTGGACTTAAGCTACGACCTCGACGCTCTCGAAGAGCTAAGAGAGTTTGCTTTGGTCAAAATGGCATCTCAACGACAGGTTGTTGAACGACATTTCAACAAGAATGTTAAGGCCAAAAGCTTTCAGGAAGGTGATCACGTCTTACGACGAGTATTCCAAAACACCAAGGAACCGAATACTAGTAAGTTATCCACTAAGTGGGAAGTTACTTATCGAATATCTGAAGTCGTTGGGAATGGTGCTTATAGGCTTCAAACCCTCGACGACCAAGACATCCCACGTAGCTGGAACGCAGTACATTTAAAGAAGTATTTCTTTTGAAATCTTACTTTCGATTTATTTTGACAAACGATTACTGACTTAAGCATCGGAGGGTCGTTGGTCGAACCAACGACCACCCCTGAATCTTACATTGCAGGCTCGCAGGAACGCACGAACGCCAGTTTTACGATTTACATCGTGGGAAACAAAGTCTCTATGACAAAAATGTCACGACTGTTATGTCACGACCGTCGAATTATGACTCATACGTCATAAGCGAAATCTTATGATTCATCTCATGGATCTTACGATCACAACAGGCGCTTCTTAACCTAAGTTTCGGAGTTAAAGTCTTATGACTTGAATTCCACACTTAGAATACTTTTTCGGCCCCAGTCGCTTGGTTACTTTGAAATTTACAAGTACCTATGTCGTACAGTTTTACATGCATCTTGTTGCTTTACACGCTCGTTCTTTAAAGTTTGTTATCTCTCGTTTATTTTGTTTATTTACAACAAGGTAAAATTGCACGCTAGTATAACAAATATTTACTTGTATTCATATGATCCAAAAATTACATGTAAAAGGGCACGACCGATTATAGTCGCCCCATATCAAAAAATTAAAGAAAACAAAACATCAAGGCAAAGGAGGATCTTGCTCCTGAGCGACCTCCTCATCGCCACTTCCGACGAACTCAGCATCCGCAGCGTCCCCTTCTTCGAGCTTGTCTTCCTGGTCGAGTTCATCCTCGTCCCCGACTTGCTCCAAGAAAGTGGCGATCTCTTCTTCGGCTCCGGCCATAGAGTTTAACCCCAGTAAATGGAGACGCATGATCGCCGCTCGGACCCTCAAATGGGTCAGAGCCTCAAAAGACTAGAGTCGCTCCTCTAAGGAAGCGATCTCCCCCTCCTTCGCCTGGACGAGCGACTTAAGGTCCTTGACCTATTTTTCGCTCTCGGTCAGGGAGCCCTTAGTCGCTCCAAACTCCACCTCAGTCGCAGAGGACTTCTCAAGGGTTTCCTTCAGACGGCTTTGCAGGTCCTCCTTCGCTCTCGACGCTGCCTCAAAGAAGTCTTGAGCTTCATCGAGTTTCGCCGAAAGGACCTCGACCCTCTCCATCGCCAACTTCTTCTGGTCCCGTGCCACGCGAGCCTCCTCTTGCGCCTTGCGCATTTTCTCCAAGGCAACGGGTGTAACCCTACGGATCTTCTCCATATGGGTATACAAACAGAGAGATGTCTGGAACGCCTGTAGTCGCACGATTAAACACACAAACGTCAGAAATCAAACGACAGAAACGCATAAAATAGATGGGTCGTACATACCTTGACAGTCAGCCCTGCGACTTGCGACCTGTTGGTCCCATTTAGGCAAGCAAACAATAGAAGAAAAAAATCCATATATAAGTAGATAAGATGAACAATAAGAACAATCATAAAGAAACTCATCTAATATTCATTGAAGAATAATACGGAGGAGAAAACAAGAAGAACACCACACTTTACAATTAGATGACTCTCATGAGAATAAGTCTGTGTGTTTTGGTGTGTTTCTACAAATGACCTCTCTCTCAAATGATAAATGAAACCCTAAACTTCTATTTAAAGGGTCCATTTACAATAAAAAGACTCAAGCCCATAAAGCTAACTAAAAAGCCCATACACTTTTCTTTATAAAACATTTAATTAAATTAGGAGCTAATTTAATCTAACAATCTCCCCCTAATGTTTTATAAAGAAAGCATCATCTTATAGTCTCCCCCTTGCTTTCTTTAGAAACTTTGGCGTTCTGTTCTTCAAGTCTTCAAAGCATCACGAGCTCCCCCTCAAATGTAGGCTCATCTTTTTGAAAAACCGAGACAATTAACCCCATTTTGTCCAGTTTTCATAATTCAACTTCACTGTTGAGTAAGCATTCAGCACCGAGCATTAAACATGAATAAAATAGGAGTGAGTGACAATCAATATATCACAATAGCAGCATAAAATCGTGAAGAAAAGTCGAGAGAACACCGTTCTTGAAAGCGGAAAGAGCATGAATTAAATGCAATGCTTTCGGTCCAGTACCTTACAGCTAGGGGTGAGCAATAGCGGGTACCGGACCTATTTTCATGGAACCGGAACCGGAACCGGCGGTTCCTAGAAAGAAAGAACCGGAACTGGAACCGTTCCCGTCGGTTCTCTATTTTTTGGAACCAGTCCCGGAACCGCTGGGAACCGGTTCCGGTTCCGGGTACCCGCTGACAACTTTTTATTTTTATTTTTTAACATTGTTTGGAGCAATAGATAGACCTGGCTAACCCGTTTAACCCACTAACCCATTTAACCCGTTTAACATTTATAAATATAAAACTTTTAATAGGGTGCTCCAACATAATAGGGTGCACCAACTTAGAGGGTCCAAGCCAACGGACTCAAACCACCAAGCTAGGGTCAAGGGGGGGTGATGCAAATGAAAATACAAGGGGTGAGATCATATTTATAGTGGGCATAGAGCATAAAGTTTTTGTTTCCCACCAATGTGGGATGGGAGGAAATCCCACTTCCTTGTGAAACATACAGAAATTGACAGCTCCTATATGCCATAAGTTACGATATATTTCTTCCATTTAGAAGCCAAATTGGACACTATCATCTAAATGAAAGTTGTTCATTGATATCTTGGGATTCCACAGAAACTAGATTCATGCAATTCGGAGCTATAATCAGACCGCTACAACCTTTACAAAAACAGTGTGCAGGTTCTTGTGTACAATGTGAGCTGATTCAAAAACTCAGTGTTTTGACACATTTAAACTCATAATTAGGACTTTAATTCTTCATAACAGTTCTTAAGGACATTCTAAGCTTTCCAACGGTATATCGTACACCTCATTTGGACCAACGGTTGATTTTCTATGAATTTTCTAATAACATGGCAGAAACTTTAAAACTCATAATTGACAGCTCCTATATGCCATAAGTTACGATATATTTCTTCCATTTAGAAACCAAATTGGACACTATCATCTAAATGAAAGTTGTTCATTGATATCTTTGGATTCCACAGAAACTGGATTCATGCAATTTGGAGCTATAATCAGACCGCTACAACCTTTACAAAAACAGTGCGCAGGTTCTTGTGTACAATGTGAGAACTCAGTGTTTTGACACATTTAAACTCATAATTAGGACTTTAACTCTTCATAACAGTTCTTAAGGACATTCTAATCTTTCTAACGGTATATCGTACACCTTATTTGGACCAACAGTTGATTTTCTATGAATTTTCTAATATGTAATAAATAATTAAATATACTATATATAGATATTTTCTATTAAAATATACCGGGTACCCAGCGGTTCCGGTTCTGGGTACCCAGCGGGACCGGGTACCCGGTCCCGGCGGGTACCCGACGGGTAGCGGTTCTTAAAAAATAAGAACCGGAAACGGACCCAGTTTCAATCGGTTTCGTATTTTAGGAACCGGAACCGGAACCAGTGACATCGGTTCCGGTTCCGGAACCGGCAGTTCTGGAGCGGTTCCGGTTCGAAAGGCAGGTACCCAGTTCTGCTGCTCACCCCTACTTACAGCAGACTTTGAATCTGATTTTGGCATATTAGCTCACATAGTTTGAGAAAACTCAGAACATCAAAGTCGTGCGTCTGTGAATTATCTTTCTAATGCAACTGGACTCGTGTCAATTGGAGCACCGAGTAAAAAGTCGTGCACATGTTTCTGAAGCAGCGCAAAGCTGTCAAACAAACTAAAAAATTTCGGGCTCCAGGCTTTTGGCTTGTTTTGATTTCTTGACCAACGAACTCTAATAAACATGCTTGAGTCTGCTTCTGGTCCTCTCTGCTCTCTGCTCTTATTTCTGAAAAATTTGATCCAGAGAGCCTCTTGATTAAGCTCTGAAACGACTCCTCTAGATGTGCATATGAGCATCTCTGAACTGACTTTCAGAGTCCTTGCATGTCCTCTGAACAATATCAGAACTTCTGAGCATGCATAAAGATTATGTGAATCAGCTCTGCATGAATTAAGCACAATTAAGCTCTTTACAGCAACGGCTTAATCTGGACAGCCACATCTTTCTTTACTGCAGAAGCTACTCAAAATCAATTTCTCATTCAAAACTCTGCACCAATAAGCTTTGATCTTTAAGTCTCTGGATGGTCTTAACAGAAGCAGCTTATTTAGCGACTTAATGGCTGTTTGGATGGCTTAATACTTCTGGACAACCTCTGACAAATCAACAGAGCTCTGGTATGATCTGATGTCTCTGAAAAATCAACAGAGCTCTAGACAGCTTCTGTCGATGGTCAGAGCTCTGATAAGCTCTGTAGACAGCCTTTGAAAAAATTAATAGAGCTCTGGTGTCTCTGAAATATCAACAGAGATAAGCTCTGTCAATTGCCTCTGATCTTTTGAGTCTCTAAAAACTCCACAGAGCTCTGATGATGAGTTCAGAGAAACACAACTTTCTGTCCAGCGGATATATACCGACTTTAACAGAGATTCTGACCAAGAAGAACACTGATTCAGACCAAGCTCAAAACATGAAAATTATTCTTCTTTGTCTTAGGAATCCAACGCATCTGGACGCATCAAATTTGGAGCTTCGAGGAGGTAGTGCTGTTCAAAATACGACAGGTGCGCAAAGCTGACAGCAAGTACTAAGAAGTTGGGCTACGGGCTCTGAGCCTCCAACCTCTGATCCTCCCTCTGGTGCAACCTTTGATCCTACCTCTGGTGCAACCTCTGATCCTCCCTCTGATGCCCTCTCTGAAGATGAAATCTCTGAAGATGAAATCTCTGAAGCTCTCTGATGGTGTACCTCTGGTGTATCTCTGGGGTACCTCTGGTGTATCTCTGGTGTACCTCTGGTGGTGTACCTCTGGTGTATCTCTGGTGAGTGTGGACAACAACTTATACCTTCTGCACATATCCGTAAGGACAACCTCTAACAACAGTTTTACACCAACTTCGACACTACTTTAGATCATGATAGATCTGGAGTTTGCAAAAACTCCAAACATAAAAAGTGTGCATTGGTTTGTTATCTTTTGAGAGCATCTGGAATCACCTCTTTTGGAGCTCGGAAGAATAAGATACGGTTGATGTACCATAGTCGCGCAGATCTGTCCAACAGAGGTGTGTCAGCACACTGTTGTCTATTTTGACGATACATATGACCCTTCTAAATTTTGAATCTCTGAAATCTCAAAACACGAAAGTTGTTCATCAATGTGTTTTCAATCTAGGGCCTTTTGAATCGCATCAATTAGTGTCTTTATCAGCGAGATATGATCAATTTACTACAACATCACAAATCTGTCAGCATGCTGTCATTAAATCTGATTTGATGTAGAAAATAAGACGATCTCCATATAACTTTTAGAACCGTGAGTGCAAATACTCAGATCTCTAATTGATCAGGTCAGAAAACTAATTAAAAACACTCAAAGTTATAAAAACTTTTCAGATTAGACTTTGAATACATAGCACAACACTAAATCTTTCTCAATCAACTTTTTCAAGACCCAAATGATTTTGTTTTCATTTAAATGATTATGAGCAGCGGAATATGAACAAAATCTGGATCAAAGAGAGTCCAATCTTGGATTTAAATAAAGGTCAGATCAAAGATCAACAACCTTACTACCAAGATGCCAAAAAAATGCTATGGACTTAAGCACACACAAGGATGGGATCATAAATCAACCATCTACTTAGTGCTTATCAAATAAGACCAATGAATGAGAAAGAATCAAAACACACACATGTATTAAATCTGATCAGATTTGATCCAAACAAAACCAAATCTTCACTTAGGCATTTCATCAAACATGTGGACTGCAGAATCAAATTTTGTGAAGAGAAACACTAATTTTCTGTCAAAACTTATCCAAATCTTATTGAAATCAAAGATTGGATTTCCAATAAGCACAAAACAGAAAATAAGTATCAGATATGATATTTGTGTTTAGGGTCATGTGATTGAATCAATCTAAGCACCAAAACAACAAATAAATCATCTAATCTTCTATTGTTGCCATATATGACCGATTGAAGAAGAGTTTCTTCAATCCAGCTCTGATACCAATTGTTGGTCCCATTTAGGCAAGCAAACAATAGAAGAAAAAATCCATATATAAGTAGATAAGATGAGCAATAAGAACAATCATAAAGAAACCCATCTCATATTCATTGAAGAATAATATGGAGGAGAAAACAAGAATAACACCACACTTTACAATTAGATGATTCTCATGAGAATAAGTCTGTGTGTTTTGGTGTGTTTCTACAAATGACCTCTCTCTCAAATGATAAATGAAACCCTAAACTTCTATTTAAAGGGTCTATTTACAATAAAAAGGCTCAAGCCCATAAAGATAACTAAAAAGCTAACTAAAAAAGCCCATACACTTTTCTTTATAAAATATTTAATTAAATTAGGAGCTAATTTAATCTAACACGACCCCATCTCGTCGACCGTAACCTCCTGAAGTCGCTCCTTGAAGGATGGGAGAGGAATTTCCCCAGGTCCAGGAAGATTTTGTCGATGTCCATGTCTTCACCAGACATGAAATCGGACGGTAGCGTGAAATTCACCGTCATGGCACCGGTGGACCCCTCCGTCATCTTCCCTTTTCCCCTTGTCGGCCGACGAGGGAGATGGGGCGACCTCTCCAATCAAAGGAGAAGCCACGCTCACCGGAGTCGTGTCTATAACACCTGGTGGCGTCTTCGTCTTCTTAGTAGTGGCGACCCTAGACGGATCACCACCCTTCGACGACGGTTCCCTCTGGAGAACCGTCTTGGATTTCTTTACCCCCGACGATGTGGGTGGGGGAGCCTTGCGTTTCAACTCCTTGGTCTGACGGGCCAGGAGGAGTTGAGCCTCCTTCTTCGACACATCGTGAGCAGGCATATCGCCTGACCCACCTGCAAAACAAAGAAGATTAGATGAGAAGAGAAACTTACCACCAGATCGTACGACAAACCAAGTAAGCTGTGGGATTATTACCTGCTGTCTCCTCTTCCTCCTCTTCTCTCTCTACCTCTTCTCCGACAGAGGTCTCCGTCCCTCCCAGCACGACGACCTCGTCGTTCGAACCCTCGCCCCTAAGGCTACGCTGGACGAAGAAAGAACTGTCTTCCGGATTATACATCCGGAATTTTTCAATCTTCGCCTGCGATTCCTTAGAAACGCCGACCTCAGGAAACGTAATGGCTAAACAAAGACGTACGTTAGTAAAAACGCACGATTCAAAGATAATGCACGATGAACAAGAAAAGTGACTTACTGTTGGTGTTCCACCCAAGTGATTGAGTCTTTCCAAAGACATACCTGGCCTTCCACCTGCGATCGTTTACTTGGGTGTTCAGCGCCAGAACCTGGGCTCCCCTATATTTAGAGAACAAGATGTACTGATGGTAGTTGTCCACCTTGACCATGTGAGATGCGAGAAGATCATCCACCGTGAACGGAGTCGTCCACTCGCCGGTGATCCCATCGATCAAATGGACGATTCGCCAAAACTGTGGCATCATCTGAGCAGGAGAAAGACGGAACCTACTGATAACTCTATTTTTAGAGTTATTATTTCCTTTTATTTTCTATTTTATTTCGTCAATTTTAGCCATTTCACTTCTCAAAACCCCCATTCTTGGTACATTTCACGAAAATGAGCAAAAAGAGTGAACCATAGTTCTTAATAAATTATTTGGTAGTTTTTGGTTGCTTTTTCACGAAATTTCCGCAGTGACTTGCGCATCCCACTCTGCTCCCCACTATCGAGCAGAAGAAGAAGACAAAAGAAAAGAAACTCTTAGTTGGGATGTAAATGTGCTGGAGAATGGAAGGTTCAGCTGGCAGAAGTTTGTTTTTAAGGAGTACAAAGCATCTTTCTTGAAGATGGCATCAAAAGTACACCCATGGTACTTTAAAGTTGACTAGGAGAAGGGTCCATTGGGTAAAAGAATTGTCCAAAGGTGCTGAATTCTGTCATGATCCTTCAGTCCTTACACATTAGATAACCCATTTTTGTGTAATACCCAACCCTTTTCTCCTAGTATATAAAGGAGGTGTTGGGTGCCATTTATGAAATGCTTAATTTTTAGGAAAATCTCAACTACTACATTAGTGATAGCTTTAGTTCTCTCATTTACTGTAGTAGTTCTCTTTAATTTTCTGTATTTTCCATTCCTAGTATAATTATAGTTTCTCGTAATCAGTGGCAGTGACGTACCTTCGTTCCCCACTGTGGTTTTTAATACAAGTCACTTTCAGTTTATTTATGTTCATCTATTCATCTTTTGTTTTCTTTACTTCAGAAATGTTAGGCTAAACATCCCTTGGGATGTAGGAAAGAGAAGTACCTAGATTTTATTAAAAATGCTTGAGTAATCTTTATACTTGAAATATTTGTTGTTTTGGTTATTCACTCTCGATTATTGCCCAATGATGCGAACAAGCCGATCATTTGTAAGGATCTAAAGTCTAGTTCTTAACTCAGAAATGAGTAGAACGCAGTGACACGCGCTTGGATAATGATAGGGGATTCGAAAGAATTCTTATGACACTTGCGAAAGTGAGGTCGGCACAGAGAGCTAATCTCAACCCACTGGAGTAGTAGGCAAGCTAGTTGGTGTATTTAAAAACACTTAGAGTATTTGTCTCTACACATTCCATCGAGACCTAAAAAGGTCCATTTTGAGATTACCATTGACAAAACAATAAATACTAAGAGTGTGGGATTTTTGCTTAAGGGTGTGAGTATTTTGTAACCGGGCTTTTCTAGCGAAAATGCCTAACTCGAGTACAAGGATCACTTTTTAGGATCAGGTATTTAATATAAAATCTAGGGAAAATCTAACCTACATTCCTCCTTTTAAATCGTTAGTAAAGTCGTTAAAAGAGCTATTTCACCGAACAAACCAAAATATTGCTTCTTCTGTAATTGAAACCTGTAAAAGGAGCTCATGAGAACCGTATTGTCTTGATTGCCCAGTCTCTGTGGATTCGATTCTGGTATTTTACCAACTATTACTTGCTGTGACGATCATAGTGGACAGTGTACACTTGCACTTCCCATTGTGGATAGTTTGCAACCCACTGCGATTAAAACACATATTTCGCACGTACCAAGTTTTTGGCGCCGTTGCCGGGGACTGGCGTGATTTTAAATCTCAAGACATTAGTTTTTGTTCGAGCCCGAGTAACTCGTTTTTCTAAGCTGTTCGTGTTGCATGCCACGGCTACAACACGAACCTTTGGTACCAATCGATCTTGAAATAGAGAAAACTTTTCGAAGAAGACGTAAAAACAAGAACACAAATCGACAACCCCCTGTGATCCCCACTATAAACATGGTAGAAATACCACCACCTGTAGTGGAGACCACAGTGACGATTGCCGATAGCAAAGATCGAAAAATATGGGACTATGTTACTTCTGGAGCTAGTGACTTAAGCTCCGGGATTTTGAGGCCCAATATTGTTGCAACTCATTTTGAACTTAAACCGGTGATGTTTCCAATGATCCAAGCCATGGGTCAGTTTGGAGGATCACCATCTGAACTCACATGCACCTCACTCGATAACCACTTGGCAAGAACTTGCTGATAAATTTTTTCAAAAATACTTTCCTCCTACAAGGAATGTAAGGTTTCGAAATGATATTATTTTGTTTAGACAAGAAGAAGATGAGGCTGTTTCGGATGCATGGGAACGATTTAAAGATTTACTTCGAAAGTGCCCACATCATGACATCCCACATTGCATCCAATTGGAGACCTTTTACAATGGTCTTTCCAATGCGGCCAAAATCATCCTAGATGGAACAGCCGGTGGAACATTCACGAGTAAAACCTACAATGAAAGATATCAAATCTTAGAAAAAGTGTCCAACAACAATACCGAGTGGTCCAATCCGAGAGCACCCATGCCAAAGACCAACACCATTGAATCCGAGGCACTTAAAACCATGAATGCGCAGCTAGTGGCCTTAACCAAATTAGTTTTGAACCAAAATAGAGGCCAAGTCAATTCCGCAACGCATATCACTGAGAACTGCTCCCTCTGTGGAGAGGAGCATCTTTTTGACTATTGTCCAGCAAATCCGGAGGCCGTTAATGTTATAGGGACCAACCCAAGGAACAATCCATATTCGCAGACTTATAATCCGGGTTGGAGAAATCACCCGAATTTCTCTTAGGCTGGTAATCCAGGACTCCAACCCCACGGGGTGAGTCATGTCCTGCAAAGACCACACAACCCCCCTGGATTTCAGCAACATCACAGTGGGCAGAACTCACAGAACTTTCACCAAGGACAATCCTCACAACAGTTCCAACCACGATCGACTCAACCCGCTGAGGTTCAACCATCACTTGAATCAATTCTCAAAGGTTTCATGAATCAAACTCAAGCAGCCATTAGGAACATAGAGACTCAAGTAGGACAACTAGCCGTCGAAGTTAAGAATAGACCGACAGGGACGTTACCTAGTGACACCGAATACGCTAAGGTAATAGGAAAAGAGCACGTCAAGTCCATAACACTTAGGAATGGAAAGGATCTGAAAGATATCATTTTTGATTTTGATGATTCACCTCAAATACCCACTGTCCCTAAAACCACAGTGGTCACTCCTCAAGTCACTGTCATTCCCACAGTGAGGACCGATGTCCCTGAGCTTCCCACTTTTGGACCTATACCAAAACCTACTGTTCTAAAGCCAACACCACAGCAAACTCAAATTGACCCACGAAATGTACCTTTTCCTGAAAGGATGAAGACTAAAAATGTCGATGTTCAGTTTAAAAAATTCATAGACATTTTTAAACAACTTCACATTAACATATCCTTGGTAGAGGCTCTCGAGCAAATTCCAAGCTATGTTAAATTTTTAAAGGATATTTTGAACAAAAAGAGAAAGTTGGGTGAGTTTGAAACTGTGGCGTTGACCAAGGAATGTAGTGCCCTCCTTACTAGCAAGATTCCACCTAAGTTGAAAGACCCGGGTTGTTTCACCATTCCATGTACAATAGAAGGACAAGAAGTAGGTCAAGCACTTTGTGATTTAGGAGCTAGTATAAACTTGATGCCATTGTCCATTTTTATTAAGTTAGGTATTGGAGAGGCTAGACCCACAACCGTGACATTACAACTAGCCGATCGGTCCATTGCCTACCCAAAAGGAAAGATAGAAGACGTTTTGGTCCAAGTGGATAAATTTATCTTCCCCGCCGATTTTCTAGTTCTAGATTATGAGGCCGATAAAGATATCCCAATCATCTTAGGGCGTCCGTTTATTGCAACCGGACGTACTTTGATCGATGTGCACAAAGGGGAACTTACTATGAGAGTCAATGACCAAGAGGTAACTTTCAATGTCTTCAAATCCCTTAAGTACATAGAAACCGAAGATTGTTTTGCTTTGAGTTCGATTTGTGGAACCCATGGTTTTGAAACAGTGCACAAAGTGGGGAGTGAGAGTGAGCACTCCGACTTAGAAAGTGAGGACACTTTTGAGGATGAGTGTAACGAAGTAGTAGCAGCCTTTGAACCTCTGGACTTCAAGGACAGAGATGTTCAACCCCCTTCAATAGAGCAACCTCCCGAGTTAGAGCTTAAACCATTGCCTTCCCACTTAAAATATGCTTATCTCGCTAAGGATAATAAACTTCCCGTTATTATCTCTTCCAAACTTAGTGAGAAACAAGAACAACTTCTGATTGATTTGTTGATGAAGCATAAGAAGGCAATTGGTTGGACCATTGCAGACATTCGATGTATTAGCCCCTCCTTATGTCAACATAAGATTAACTTGGAGAGTGACCACCCTGGAAAAGTCCAACCTCAAAGAAGGTTGAACCCCATCATGAAGGAGGTAGTTAAAAAAGAAGTTTTGAAGTGGTTAGACGCCGGTATTATCTATCCCATTGCTAGTAGTAGTTGGGTGAGCCCCGTCCAATGTGTCCCTAAAAAGGGAGGGACGACCGTAGTGAAGAACGAAAAGAACGAGATCATTCCCACTAGGACTGTCACGGGGTAGAGAATATGCATGGAGTATAGACAACTCAACCTAGCCACTAAGAAAGACCATTTTCCCCTACCTTTCATCGACCAAATGCTTGATAGGCTAGCGGGAAAAGAATTCTATTGTTTTCTAGATGGATACTCCGGATACAACCAAATCCATATCGCTCCCGAGGACCAAGAAAAGACCACCTTTACTTGTCCCTACGGTACTTTTGCATTCCAGAGGATGCCATTTGGATTGTGTAATGCCCCAACCACTTTCCAATGTTGTATGATGGCCATTTTCACCGATATGATTGAAGATACCATAGAAGTTTTTATGGATGACTTTTCTGTGATAGGGACGTCATTTGACAACTGCCTGGGAAATTTAGAGAAAATCCTAGTGAGATGTGAGACCCACGACCTTATTTTGAATTGGGAAAAATGCCATTTTATGGTAGAAGAGGGTATTGTCCTAGGCCATCTTGTCTCAAAAAGAGGATTGGAAGTTGACAAAGCCAAGCTTGAGGTAGTGGCACAACTTCCCGAACCCATAACAGTGAAAGGTATTCGAAGTTTTTTGGGTCACGCACGTTTTTATAGGAGGTTCATCAAAGATTTTTTGAAAATAACAAAACCCCTGTGTAACCTGTTGCAACATGAAAAAGACTTTATTTTTACCCAATAATGCCGACATGCTTTTAAAACAATCAAGGAAGCCTTAGTCACAGCACCCATAGTGACCACTCCTGACTGGTCACTCCCATTCGAAGTGATGTGTGGCGCCAGCGAGTGGGCTGTGGGGGCTGTTCTCGGACAAAGAAAGACCAAAGTTTTTCACCCCATTTATTATGCAAGTAAAACATTGATTGAAGCTCAGATTAATTATACTGTTACTGAAAAAGAATTACTTGCGGTGGTGTTTGCTTTTGATCGTTTCAGGTCATACTTAATAGGGACGAATGTCATCATACACACTGATCACGCAGCGATAAAGTATTTGATCAACAAGGCCGATTCCAAGCCACATTTGATTCGATGGGTTTTTTTGCTGCAAGAATTTGACATTGAGATCGTCGATAGAAAAGGAACAAGCAATCAGTTAGCTGACCATTTGTCCAGGCTCGAGAAGGTAGTGACCACTGTAGATCCCACTCTGGTCAAAGAGAATTTTCCCGACGAACAGTTGTTATCAGCCCAACATCATGAGAATAATGTTCCTTGGTATGCTGACATTGCAAACTTTTTAGCAATTGGACTTAAGCCCCACGGGATGAGTGGACAACCCTTTAAAAAGTTTTTACATGATACACGACAATATGTTTGGGATGACCCTTTCTTATATAAGATAGGGACGGACCAAATATTGAGGCGTTGTATCCACGGGAGTGAGCAACATCAGATACTCCATGGTTGTCACACATCCCACTACGGTGGCCACTTTGGTGGAAACCGCACTGCTGCAAAATTTTTGCAAAGTGGATTCTTTTGGCCCACTGTGTTTAAGGACTCTTACGAATTTGTGAAAAGTTGTGAGCAATGTCAACGCACCGGGAACATTTCGCAAAGGAACGAAATGCCTCTTAACAACATTCTAGAGGTAGAACTTTTTGATGTTTGGGGGATTGATTTCATGGGACCCTTTCCAAATTCAAACAATAATTTTTATATCTTGGTTGCGGTAGACTATGTTTCGAAATGGGTGGAAGCAGTTGCATGTCACTCCAATGATGCCAACACCGTGGTGAAATTTTTGCATAAAAATATTTTCACTCGATTTGGAACACCACGGGCATTGATTAGTGACGAAGGCACCCATTTTATAAACAAAGTCATGAGCTCGGTCCTTTCTAAGTATGATATTCATCATAGAGTGGCCACCGCATACCACCCACAAACAAACGGTGTAGCCGAACTTTCAAATCGTGAGATCAAAGGTATTTTGGAGAAAGTCGTTAAACCACATCGAAAAGATTGGTCAACCAAACTTGATGATGCTCTTTGGGCCTATCGAACGGCCTATAAAACTCCCTTGGGAATGTCTCCATTTAAATTAGTTTTTGGCAAAGTGTAATAACCAGGTATATTATTAATTTATTTATAAGTGTTATTTTAATTTAATATTATGGAGTTAGAAGTTAAGGGGTAAGATTTAAATTTTTAAAAGAAGTTTGGGGGATATTGTGCCAATTGGGAGAAGCTTAGGGTTCTTTTAGTCACTTTAGCCTAAACTCCACCACAACCGACCCTTTCTAATTCAATTAGAATAGGTGTCATCTTCTTAGAACAACAAAACCATAAGTGTGTGTGTGGGTGTTGATGATTCACGACAACAAAGAGAAAGGAGAAAAGAGAGAAAAGGTGAAGAGGAAGTAGGAAATTGATGTTTTGCAGCTGAGTTTAGGATCTACATCAGAAACAAAAAGGTATTAATCCATTCAAATCTTTACTTTTATGTATAATAGGTTTTACATGAGTTTTGAAGTGGGTTTTGATGATTTAGGGATGTTTTGAGGAATCTGAGCATATGGTTAGGTTATGTCAATGGTCTTGAATATATCTGCATAATTTCAGCAACATGAATAGTTAAAAGATTTAAAATCTGGGTTTAAGATGAACACTGTGGACTGAGACATTCAAGCAAGTCGCAGTGGTGGGTTGCGACATGCTTGAATATGGTCATCTTCATGAATGTCGCAATGGTGGGTTGCGACTTGCTCATGAAGTCACAATAGTGGGTTGCGACTTGGGTATGAAGTCGCAGTAGTTGATTGCGACTTGGGTATGAAGTCGCAGTAGTTGATTGCGACTTGGGTATGAAGTCGCAGTAGTTGATTGCGACTTGGGTATGAAGTCGCAGTAGTTGATTGCGACTTGGTGTAGTGTATTGCGACTTGAGTCGAGGATTTCAGAACTTAGAGACTTCTAACCTTAAAAAGAAAAATTTGTATTCATGTGGTACAGATTCCGTGAATCGGGACTGAAGGAATCAGAGAGCTCGATAATAGCGTGGAAGGGTTTTTGGAACTAAGCTAATCAAGTGAGTTTTTCTTTAAAATGTTTTGAAATGGAATACATATATGTGATTAAATATAATATTGTGCATATAGTGTTTATATGAGTATTACATTGTATGGGTACTAGTTGGCCGGGCTTAGGACCGATGAAAGTTGGCTGTACAGAGGGACAGTGGTGTTGGCTGTATTTAGTATAGCGGTGTAAATTAATTAATTGGCTTGCTACCAATTAATATGGCCAAGGAAAAGAAAAGAGAAAGAGATGGAAAGATACATGATGCATGAGTCATAGTTGGTATTCTTATGTGAATTATGTGTATGATGTTGTGCAAATGTTTTCTTTAACTAACGAGGATTTTCTCACTAGACCTCAAGGTCTAACCCTCATTTTGTTTTAAAATATGAATTCCAGGTCAAGGAGCAAGTAAGAGACAATGATAAGATTTATCATGTGTAGCTTTTGTGGAAGATGAATGATTATGAAGATTCAAGTTGTGTTTTGTATCTATTATGTATTTTCTTTTATTCGAAAAAGTTTGTACTAAAAGACCTAATTGTAGAATCTAAGGGACCGTATTTGAAATATGATATGTTATTTTGTGGTGAAATATATGTATTTGTGTGTTGGGAATAAGGGATGTTACAGATGGTATCAGAGCCTTAGTTTAAGAGATTTAGGTATTGGTATCTGTACCTAGACTTAAACTGCATGCGAAGTAGGATGTCCTTGTTATTATAGAACCTTGGGATGTTAAATATAAAAAGGTAGAAGGAACATCATGTAAGGTAATTTCAGATTACACCTGGCCAGTGTAATTGCGATCTTACAGGTACATGTTTGAACCAGAATACTTTGTTATATGGGGTATGTACTTATGTGTATATTAACCTTGTTTGAATCAACATAATGGCAAGTGGGACGAGACAAACGAACCGGGAAGGGGAAGGAAATCCGAATAGATCTAATCCAACATCCAGAGCAAGGGGAAGAGGGGGAGAGAGAGGCAGAGGTAGGACTGGGGGCAGAGTACAGGGGCGAGGCACAGAGTTTGTTACGAGAGACGACCTAGCGGCTGAAATGGGAAGACTTCAGGCAAATATCCAAGCTATGTTTAACCAGACTCATCATACGGAAACGGAAATACCAGACCCTACCTTTGAAAACGAAGTGCCTATCGCACCTATTGTCACATCAGTACCAAGAAAGTGTGATTATAAAATATTTTTAAGCTGTAAACCACCCACTTATGGAGGGGACAGAGATCCAGTAAAAGCAATGCGATGGGTGAAGGAGGTTGAAGCTGTATTTAAAACCAGTAAATGTGCGGAAGAAGATAAGGTGTTATACGGAACTGCAATGTTGAAAGCAGATGCCTTATATTGGTGGGAGGCCCTTATTGACTCTAAAGGACCTGATGTATATTCAACCTTTACTTGGGGCGAATTCTCGAGGGCATTTAAGGAACAGTTTTGTCCGCAAGCCGCAGTCAGACAGTTGGAAGAGGAATTTCTGAGCCTACAACAAGGGAATTTATCAGTAAGAGCCTACACTGCCCGTTTCTTAGAGAAGTCACGTTTTGGAGAGTATTATGTTGCCACAGAGAAAATGAAGATGGAAAGGTATGTATTTGGATTGAACTCAGAAATTAGAAAGTTAGTGACTGCCACGAGACCTGATACCTTTTCAGAAGCAGTAAATGCCGCAAAAAATGTGGAGCGGGACAATAAGAGGGATACTGGGGATAAGAGTGCGGGAAAGAGAAAATGGGAAGGACCTTGCCCAAAGTGCCACCGTTTTCATCAAGGAAGCTGTCAAGTTGATCCTAGAAACTGTTATATGTGCGGGAAGATTGGTCACATTGCCAAAGACTGTCGGGTGGTTAGATTTTGTTATTCGTGCAATTCTCCAAATCATCTTCAGTCAGATTGCCCACTGGGAAGAATACAATCGGGTGGCACGTCAACAAGAGAAACGGGTGTTAGACCAGCAGTACCGAGGTTAGAACCAGCAAGAGCAAGAGGTCGTTCATTTCAGATGACAGCAAAAGAAGAGGAGGAAACTCCGGACGTGGTTACAGGTACATTCTTAATAAATTCTACACGTGCTAAGGTGTTATTTGATTCCGGTGCAAATCGATCGTTTGTGTCTCCTTCAGTTGCTGCTTATATGCATTTAGAGCCGAAAGTGTTAGATCATGCTTTAATGGTAGATACGGCAAATGATAATCAAGTGTCGGTTAAAGAAGTATTTGATAGCTGTGTGATAGATATAGAAGGGTGCGGAGTACCGATTCAGTTATTTCCAATAGCCCTGGTTGAGTTTGATGTGGTAGTGGGAATGGATTGGTTAGCCGAGAACCAAGCTAACATAGTTTGTGATAAGAAGTTAATAAATGTTGTGTTACCTGAAAAAGGGCCGGTAGTGATTTATGGTGATCGTAGGAATCATCAGTATAATCTTATATCTATGATAAAAGCCCGTAAGTGTGTTAATAAAGGTTGCCCGAGTTACTTAGCTTATGTGATAGATACTAAGCTAGAGAAGAGTAAGTTGGAAGATATCCCAATTGTTAGTGAATTTCCAGAGGTTTTCCCCGAGGACTTGAACAGCCTTCCGCCCGTTAGACAGGTAGAGTTTGGTATAGATCTGATTCATGGAGCCACCCCTGTAGCCCGTGCACCGTATCGTTTGGCACCTCCGGAAATGAAAGAAATGATGGCACAACTGCAAGATCTATCTGATAAGGGTTTCATCAGACCGAGTTCTTCACCGTGGGGAGCACCAGTCTTGTTTGTGAAAAAGAAGGATGGTTCGATGAGAATGTGTATCGACTACAGAGAATTGAATAAGCGTACAATCAAAAACAAGTATCCCCTACCTAGAATTGATGACCTCTTCGATCAATTAGTCGGAGCTTGTTGTTTCTCCAAGATTGATTTAAGATCCGGTTATCATCAGTTAAAGGTCAAAGAAGAAGACGTTTTGAAAACTGCTTTTCGCACCAGGTACGGTCACTATGAGTTTCTAGTAATGCCATTTGGATTGACGAACGCTCCAGCTGCTTTTATGGATTTAATGAATAGGGTATGTAAGCCGTATCTTGATAAATTCGTTATTGTGTTTATTGATGATATACTTATCTATTCCCGATCGAAGGAAGAGCACGCGCAACACCTTCGTTTGATTCTAGAACTACTGAAGAAAGAAAAGTTGTATGCTAAATTTTCAAAATGTGAATTCTGGTTGCGGGAAGTTCAGTTTCTGGGGCATATAGTTTCCGAAAAAGGTATACAAGTCGATCCGATAAAAGTAGAAGCAGTTGAAAAATGGGAACCGCCGAAGACATCAACAGAAGTACGGAGTTTTCTGGGTTTGGCCGGCTACTATCGAAAGTTTATAAAGGATTTCTCTCGTATTGCTACACCTCTGACTAAGCTGACTCGAAAGAATCTGAAGTTTGAATGGAAGGCAGAACAAGATGAAGCATTTCGGATATTGAAAGAAAAACTGTGCAGCGCGCCGATATTAGCATTACCCGAAGGTTTCGAAGACTTTGTAGTCTATAGTGATGCGTCTAAGTTGGGATTGGGTTGTGTATTAATGCAGCGGGGAAAGGTTATTGCTTATGCTTCTCGTCAATTAAAAGATCATGAGAGACAGTATCCTACGCACGACATGGAAATTGCAGCGGTTGTCTTTGCCTTGAAGATTTGGAGACATTATCTGTATGGTTCCAAATGTCAGATTTTTACCGATCATAAGAGTCTCCAACATTTATTCGATCAGAAGGAGCTAAATATGAGGCAAAGGAGATGGCTAGAACTGGTGAATGATTACGACTGTGAAATTCTTTATCATCCGGGAAAGGCGAATGTGGTAGCTGATGCACTGAGTCGTCAAGAAAGGAGTGGAACAATAAAAGCTATTTCACTAAGGGCTGAACTCTTACCCAACATCTTTGACGAACTGTTGAAGTGTCAAATAGAAGCTTGTCAGGAAGAACATTTGAAGTCAGAACAGTTAGTGGGAATATCAGCATTGCTTGTGAAAGACGACCGTGGGTTGTTGTGTCTAGAGAACAGAATTTGGGTGCGCGATCGTGTGTTACAAGAAGCTAATCAATCTCGTTTCTCTATCCATCCAAGTACAAATAAGATGTATAGAGATCTGAAACAATTCTATTGGTGGCCGGGAATAAAAAGAAGTATTGCAAAGCATGTGGAAGAATGTACTACTTGCAAAAAGGTGAAGATTGAACATCAAAAGCCTTTTGGCCAGTTACAGCTATTAGAAATACCGATGTGGAAATGGGATCAGATTACTACCGATTTCATCACGAAGCTACCAAGAACTCCGAAAGGATTTGATTCTATTTGGGTGATAGTCGACAGATTGACGAAGTCTGCACACTTCCTACCGATAAAGGAAACTGATTCAATGGAACGATTAGCCAAGTTGTATATAGACGAAATAGAATCTCGACATGGAGTTCCAATCTCGATTATTTCTGATCGGGATAGTCGTTTTACTTCCAGGTTTTGGAGAAGTTTTCAGAATGAAATGGGGACGCAGATAAAGTTAAGTACAACATATCATCCTCAAACTGACGGTCAGAGTGAAAGAACGATCCAGACTTTAGAAGATATGCTCCGGGCTTGCATAGTTGATTTTGGGGGATCGTGGGATAAACATTTGCCTTTGATAGAATTTGCCTACAACAACAGTTATCATTCCAGCCTTCAAGCGGCACCGTTTGAAGTATTATATGGTAGAAAATGTCGAACGCCTCTATGTTGGAATGAAGTGGGAGAAAAGCAGTTAGCAGGGCCAGAAATAGTACAGTTAACAGCGGATAAGATTACTCAGATTCGGAAAAGATTGAAAGTGGCTCAAGATAGACAGAAAAGTTATGCCGACCGGCGCCGGAAACCGTTAGAATTCCAAGTTGGAGATTTTGTAATGTTAAAAGTCTCACCTTGAAAAGGAGTCATTCGATTTGGGAAGCAAGGTAAACTTAGCCCGAGGTATATTGGACCATTTGCAATTACCGAAAGAATTGGGGAAGTAGCCTACCGGCTAGATTTACCTCCAGAGTTAAGCAGGATTCACAACGCTTTTCATGTGTCGAATTTTCGAAAGTGTTTGGTATCACCAGATCAGGCAGTGTCTCTACCGGATATACAAGTGGACGAAAAGTTGAACTATGTGGAGGAACCGGAAGCTATTGTTGACCGAAAAGTCAAAGCTTTGCGGAATAAAGAGATCAGACAAGTGAAAGTACAGTGGAAACATCATAGAGGTCAGGATGCTACGTGGGAATCGGAATCAGAAATGAGAGCCAAATACCCTCATCTGTTCACTTAACTGAATTCCGGGACAGAATTCTTTTAAGGGGGAGATGTTGTAATAACCAGGTATATTATTAATTTATTTATAAGTGTTATTTTAATTTAATATTATGGAGTTAGAAGTTAAGGGGTAAGATTAAAATTTTTAAAAGAAGTTTGGGGGATATTGTGCCAATTGGGAGAAGCTTAGGGTTCTTTTAGTCACTTTAGCCTAAACTCCACCACAACCGACCCTTTCTAATTCAATTAGAATAGGTGTCATCTTCTTAGAACAACAAAACCATAAGTGTGTGTGTGGGTGTTGATGATTCACGGCAACAAAGAGAAAGGAGAAAAAGAGAGAAAAGGTGAAGAGGAAGTAGGAAATTGATGTTTTGCAGCTGAGTTTAGGATTTACATCAGAAACAAAAAGGTATTAATCCATTCAAATCTTTACTTTTATGTATAATAGGTTTTACATGAGTTTTGAAGTGGGTTTTGATGATTTAGGGATGTTTTGAGGAATCTGAGCATATGGTTAGGTTATGTCAATGGTCTTGAATATATCTGCATAATTTCAGCAACATGAATAGTTAAAAGATTTAAAATCTGGGTTTAAGATGAACACTGTGGACTGAGACATTCAAGCAAGTCGCAGTGGTGGGTTGCGACATGCTTGAATATGGTCATCTTCATGAATGTCGCAATGGTGGGTTGCGACTTGATCATGAAGTCGCAATAGTGGGTTGCGACTTGGGTATGAAGTCGCAGTAGTTGATTGCGACTTGGGTATGAAGTCGCAGTAGTTGATTGCGACTTGGGTATGAAGTCGCAGTAGTTGATTGCGACTTGGTGTAGTGTATTGCGACTTGAGTCGAGGATTTCAGAACTTAGAGACTTCTAACCTTAAAAAGAAAAATTTGTATTCATGTGGTACAGATTCCGTGAATCGGGACTGAAGGAATCAGAGAGCTCGATAATAGCGTGGAAGGGTTTTTGGAACTAAGCTAATCAAGTGAGTTTTTCTTTAAAATGTTTTGAAATGGAATACATATATGTGATTAAATGTAATATTGTGCATATAGTGTTTATATGAGTATTACATTGTATGGGTACTAGTTGGCCGGGCTTAGGACCGGTGAAAGTTGGCTGTACAGAGGGACAGTGGTGTTGGCTGTATTTAGTACAGCGGTGTAAATTAATTAATTGGCTTGCTACCAATTAATATGGCCAAGGAAAAGAAAAGAGAAAGAGATGGAAATATACATGATGCATGAGTCATAGTTGGTATTCTTATGTGAATTATGTGTATGATGTTGTGCAAATGTTTTCTTTAACTAACGGGGATTTTCTCACTAAACCTCAAGGTCTAACCCTCATTTTGTTTTAAAATATGTATTCCAGGTCAAGGAGCAAGTAAGAGACAATGATAAGATTTATCATGTGTAGCTTTTGTGGAAGATGAATGATTATGAAGATTCAAGTTGTGTTTTGTATCTATTATGTATTTTCTTTTATTCGAAAAAGTTTGTACTAAAAGACCTAATTGTAGAATCTAAGGGACCGTATTTGAAATATGATATGTTATTTTGTGGTGAAATATATGTATTTGTGTGTTGGGAATAAGGGATGTTACACAAAGCTTTCCATTTACCGATTGAATTGGAGCACAAGGCGTTTTGGGCCCTTAAAGAGCTTAACATGAGTGAGGATGCTGCGGGAGCTAAGAGGTGTTTGCAAATGCATGAACTAGAGGAGTTGCGATATCACTCTTATGAAAATGCAAAGTTGTACAAAGAAAAGACCAAGATGTGGCACGATCGAAGAATCAACCATAGGGAGTTCATGGAAGGACAACATGTACAATTGTTCAATTCCCGTCTTAAACTCTTTCCAGGTAAGCTAAAATCACGATGGACGGGGCCATACACCGTTGTCAAGGTAAGTCCCTTTGGAACAGTGGAGTTGAAGTTCCCACAGTCTGGTCAAGCATTCAAAGTCAATGGGCAGAGAGTGAAGCATTTTCTGAGTGAGAGTGCTCACATTGTACCCCACTCTCCACCCCACTATGGTTAAGAAACATCGGGACCAGTTGTAAATATTTTATTTCAGTTATTTGCTGTCTTTTTGTTATTTTTGGTATTTTTAATTCGGCATGGTAGTTTATTTTGCATGTGTGTAGGAAAGATTCCAAATTTTTGAAGAAAAATCAAGAAAATGCTTCGCAGTGACTTAGTGCAAGTCACTGCGCTTCCCACTGCCGAACTGACGAGAGGATGGGACGATTTTGGGGGCCCAATGGCTGACACACATCAACTTTTCCTTACACATCAGTTTACTTTTGCTGCCACTTGTCCTAATCCGCCATTTTCCAAGAAAATCTATCATTTTTCTCCTTCTCTTTCCAAAACAACCGTTCCCTCCAATTGTATTAGCCAAAGAAAAATAAACCTCTTCCATTTCCAGATTTCAAAAACCACTCTCTCTCTCTCCAAATATTCAAAAATACTTACACTTCCCTCTCCATTCTCTCTCAAGAAATCAAAGAGAAACCCTTCCAAAGAAAACCCTAACAATGGCAAGAAGCAAAAGATTATGTTGGTCCCGAAGGCCTATACAAGTTTGTAGAAGGGGGGGTTGAATACAAACACACAGATTTTACTTTTCTAAATTGTTTATTGATAAATCATTAACAATTTACAGCTTGTTGCGGAGACAAGATTAAGGATAAACCTAAATCTAAACAAGTTGGAACACTAAGGTTTCTTGCACTAAGAGAGATAAGGAAATTACTAAACACTAAGGTTTCTTGCACTAAGAGAGATAAGGAAATTACTAATAATAACCTATCTTGAGATAAGAGATTGAACTTGTCCAGAGTTAGCAAGTTACTTCAAAAGAAGTGGGTTCATCTCTATATATACTGCATGCATTTAATGCAAGTCAGTATACACTTTACACGTGTCATCAGCTGGTTGGTTGTATGTCATTGACCTTGGTTGACAACCTTAGTATCCGCATGGATGAACAGTGTAGTATCAGAGTGGTTGTACGATTTCAGACAGTCGGAGGTTCTTTTCTGACATTTCGTACGGAGTCGTGCAAGGGGGGTTAAGACAAAAGTACTTTGTACGGAGGACTTCATGATCAGCTTTCGTTGATTCAGCGATTATCATTTTCTATTCAGCGAATGATAAAGTTCAGCGATAGCTGAAGTCTTGTACTTGATACTTCACGTTGAGTGGACAAATCCGAGTCTTCGCTGATCCGCATCAGTTCATTAGGAGACTTGTCGCTGGTTCTTGAGCTTGATCTTCGACTTCAGCGTAGAACCTTTGTTGACGTGAAACTTGTCTTCAGGGATCATAAGTAAACAACTAACTTATCAGCGATCATCATAATGACTGAACATACTCAGAGCATTAATGATGAACAGTGTTCGCTGAATGTTTGATTTAAAAGAGCGAGAGTTCCTATCAGCGGTACTGTAAGATCTTAGTACTTATCAGCGATAGTGAAACTCTGATACATATTGTTTACTTACAATTTTCACTAAGTATATAAGAGAGGGTCATTATCAAATCACTGAGGGTTTGGATCAACAATCTCCCCCTATTTGATTATGACATAGCAACAAAGAAAATTGCTATTTAATGAAAACATAAGGATAAAAAGAACTCATAAAATATTTGTCCCTTTTACTGTTTTCTGGGATCTTTTCAGTACTGATGGAGTAAAGTACATTCGCTGAAATCTTTCTTTAAAACTTTGAATCAGGTTACAAAGAGAAATGGAAAGATTACTGAAAGTCTAGGATTCACTCTTACAATCAATATATCAATGTATGTAATAGTAATTGACAAGTAATATGATCAAACTAATTTGTATTCAATGAAGAACAGAATTACAGATCTTAGAGAGAGAGTATCTCAAAGATTACAAAAGATGAATACAAATATATGCGGGAAAATTATGCCAAAGATTAGCCAAAAGATCTATTAGCATACAGTTGCTAACTCCTATATATACTGTTTAAGGAAAGACTAAAGCTACGGTACATAAAAGAAACAGACTAATAGAACAATTACACGTGTCCTAATTAGTAACTGAATATAAATGAAAACATCCTAAGATATAAGTTCTGAACATGTTGTTCAGAACTTCTGAACATACTTCTGAATAGGCGCTTCAGAACATTTGTCTTCATAATCAGAAGTTCTGAGTCTCCTACTCAGAACTCTGAACCTTCAAGTCAGAATCCAACACTTAGAATCCTTTGAGATTTCTCACTCAGAACTTCTGAGTCTTCTACTCAGAACTTCTGAGTCTTCTGACCAACTTCCATACTTGTAATCTTTTCATTATTCTCTGATCAGAACTTCTGAGTCTTCTTACTCAGAACTCTGATTCTTCAGATCAGATCTTAACAGTTGTGTTTTTGACAAAACTCTAGATCTAACAATCTCCCCCTTTTTGTCAAACACACTTGTACTTTTCATCATCAAAATTTTTAAAGCAGGAACAATCTTCAGAAGGATCTCTTCTGAATGCTTTGACAACTTCTGCTCAGAATTCTGAATAATCTGAGTTAATAACTTCTGGTCAGTCTTTAATCAGCAGCAGCAATGATTTCCAAACTGATTTCTGTTACATATTTGCTTTTTCTTTGCTCCCCCTTGAAATGACAAATCTTATCTTCATGTGATCAAGTCAAATTTCTGTCTTTTTATGACTTTCTGACTTTCTTCTCCCTTTTTTTTAATCAATCAATCAGATTTTTCAATCATATCAATCTTCAAAATCTTTAGCTTTTCTCCCCCTAAAGTTTTGGAAAGCAAAATCATCTTCATAATCTTTAGCTTTTCTCCCCCTAAAGTTTTGGAAAGCAAAATCATCTTCAAAATCTTTAGCTTTTCTCCCCCTTGATTTTCAAAACTTTAGCGATGAAGTCTATGCTTTTTCTCCTCCTTAATGAATAACCTTGCTCCCCCTCAAAATAAGAATTATGGAGCAATTTGTTTTCTCCCCCTGAAAGTATGCATATATTTCACTAAAATTATTCATTTCAAATATATTTATACAAGGAAAATAAGATTCACTGAATTACACTTGATAACTACTAACATTTGATCATTTGAAAATTTTACAAAACAAATCCAACTTAATGATATTTATCAGACTTTTCAATCAAATGAAATCAAATGCATGTGTTTGGATTCAAATACAAGTCATCATTGCATATCAAGTTAAAAATGTTCAGTTTCAATCCCTTTATTAAATCTATTTGGTGTGCTTAGCATGCGAAATATGATTAGCTTCAAGAATATGCAATTCTAAAACATATAAGAATACTTTGCTCTACTCACACTATTTGTCCAAAATCAGGATTTTCACAAATTTACAGGTTTATTGCGACTTTGTATTTTCCCAAAGTTTCAAGAGATGTGTGCTCATTGGCATCTTTTAATTTTGTGTTCATTGGCATCTTTTAATTTTGTGCACATTGGCATCTTTTAATCAAAAAATTTAGTAAGAATAAGATACATCGTTAAACATGGCTTTCTATCTGGTTCTATAGCAGGATTTGGGTCAGCATATCCCAGACCAGTTGGTCTTAGGTGCTAGGTGACAAGCACCCCATGGAACTTAATTTCCCAAACCAGAAAGGCCACATCGATATATCTTAAACCCATTTGTATCAGTAGAACATGGCTTTCTATCTGGTTCTATTGCAGGATTTGGGTCAGCCGATCCCAGATCAGTTGATCTTAGGGACTAGGTGACAAGCACCCCTTAGGACTTACTCTCCCAAACCAGAAAGGCCACATGTACAAACTTTCAAACTAAATGATTTTATATATATTTATATTTCATCTCAATCACTTGGTACTAAAACGTAGTACTTCCCCCATATTTTTGTTTCCATCCAACATTCTGACATTTAGGCTTTTTGAACATTATATTCTATATAAGTCTAAATTTACATAACATTGAGCATTCAGTATAATTTCATTTATGTTTTGCTTACCTTTTGATTTATTTCAGAAGTGAAAGTTGAAACAAATATAGCTCAGATAATACAACATACTTGTAAAATCACTCTTTGACACACATTTTATTCATTGAATGAAAATTAAAAAAATCATATCATTGAATTAAATTTGATAAGATTCAAGCATTCAAAGCAATAGAAATAAACATAATGCAATGTTACCTTTCACCACTTGTTCCTTGAAACATAAAAATATGACAGTTAAGGATATCACCTGAGAAATATGAGTTCTAAACTGATTTGTTTAGAAGTCTTAGTCTCTGAAGTACGGGTCCTGAACTGAATTATTCAGAAGCCATAGTCATTTAAGTACGGGTTTTGAACTGATATGTTCAAAAACCTAAAACGTTGAATCACGGGTTTTGAACATTATCTTGAAACAATCAGATCAAATTTTGAGTCAATACTTCCTCTGAAATCAAGATAATCCTGCAAAATCAAGAGATTTTGGTAATCATCTACGATGATTCCTCATTAGTTATCAAAAAAAAAATTCTGAGTAGTAGAGTCAGAATTCTGATTAGAAGAGTCAGAATTCTGAGTAACTTGCTCAAAATTCTAAGTATCAGAGTCAGAATTCTGATTAGTTGAGTCAGAATTTTGAGTAGTAGAGTCAGAACTTCTGAGTAGTAGAGTCAGAACTTCTGAGTAACAGAGTCAGAATTCTGATAAAACTATCCAGAGAAAATGCCTTAGAAAAATGTTTGGATTTTGTGATTTTTGAACATTCTGAACTTCAAATCACCATAACTTGCTCAAAAATCAGAATTTTTCAACCAAAATTTGCAGGGTTGCTTAAAATGTGATTCTGAACACATTCTCTCGAAATGTTTTCTACGAAAAACACTCACATCTATGAGTTCGATAACCTCATAGCAAACAGAACTTTTTCAAAAAAAATCTTCAAAATCAACAAATTGATCTGTATGAATCAGAAATCCATAATCACATTCAGATCGAGTTTTGGACTGAATTATCCAAAAGTCAAAATTCTCAGTTTAAGCTCAGCATCTGTTTTAAGTCATGTGTCAGTATTATCATTCAGCTCTACACATGAATAACCTGCAAAACAGATTAAGTTGTCTTTGGTACCCATATGAACTTGGGTCCAGGTTTGTTAGGTGCAGTGGTATATGCAGATATTCTATAAGAACCATACCAGTGCTGAATAAAATTCTTGTTCACAAAATCATCAGTCCCACAATATGAACAACAAAGTTTCTTTTGTGCAATTCTGACTTATTGATTTACAGAATAAATCACATCAGGTTTAACAAAAGATTTTCTTTGAAATGTATTGTTCTTCTTGACATTTGAATTAGGAACCGATTTTAGCACTTCTTTCTTGGAAGTAGTTCCTTTAACTCTCCATTCCATTTTTATCTTTTTAAAAGAACAATTATAAGATTTATCAATAGGAGAATCATAAAACAGATTAGAAGAACGAATCTGATCTTTTGAACTATGATTTGATTTGTCATCAACTTTTGTTTCAAATTCTTTAAACTTTTTAACATACAAATCAAACCTTGACTGCAAATCAGATTTGGACTTCCTCTCTATCATGATTTTAGTTGATAAATCAGATAATTTCTTAATTAGTCTCCTTATCTCCAAATGAAAAACTTTCTTTTCCTTCTCAAACTCATCTTTTAAGCATTTTTCTTTAAAGCCATTTACCTTCTTCTTTTCAGTCTCGTTCCTTCCATCTTCTAACTCTTTCTCCAACTCATTGATCTTTACAGAAAACTCATTTAACATTCCTGTTTTCTTTTTCTCAAAACCATTCTTTTCTTTTTGAAAAACATTTTTCTTGCATTCAAACTCTTTTCTTTCTTTTTCAAGAATTTTCTCCAAATCAGAAAATTTCAGAGATAATTGAACAGACTTTGTTTCAAAACTTTTCCTCTCAGTTTGAAAGTTTCTTCTCTCTTTCTCAAATTTCTCTCTTTCAAGTATAAGAACTTGTTCAAAATCATAGATCTGTTTCAAGAGTTGACAATTTTTCATTTCACACGATTTGATTCTATTTTCAGAATCTGTCAACATCTTTCTTTCAAAATTGATTTTCTCTTTCAAATCAACATTCTCTTTTTCTAACAACTTTATGTTTTCTTGAACCTTTTCAAAATCCTTTAGAAAATCAGATTTCTCTTTTTGCAAAATCTTTATAACTTTTGTATTTTCATCTTGTTTTGCTTGAAGATTAGCAATCTTGCTTAAATGAGCAATCTCAGTTTTTGTTTCAGAAATTGTTTCTTTTGCTTTTACAGGACTTAATTTTTTTAAATTGTCTGAACTTGTTATAGAACTTGCAGGTCTCACAAAAACTTGAACAATCTGATACCAATTGAAAGTCCAGGATTCACTCTTACAATCAATATATCAATGTATGTAATAGTAATTGACAAGTAATATGATCAAACTAATTTGTATTCAATGAAGAACAGAATTACAGATCTTAGAGAGAGAGTATATCAAAGATTACAAAAGATGAATACAAAAAATATATGCGGGAAAATTATGCCAAAGATTAGCCAAAAGATCTATTAGCATACAGTTGCTAACTCTTATATATACTGTTTAAGGAAAGACTAAAGCTACAGTACATAAAAGAAACAGACTAATAGAACAATTACACGTGTCCTAATTAGTAACTGAATATAATTGAAAACATCCTAAGATATAAGTTCTGAACATGTTGTTCAGAACTTCTGAACATACTTCTGAATAGGCGCTTCAGAACATTTGTCTTCATAATCAGAAGTTCTGAGTCTCCTAGTCAGAATCCAACACTTAGAATCCTTTGAGATTTCTCACTCAGAACTTCTGAGTCTTCTACTCAGAACTTCTGAGTCTTTTGACCAACTTCCATACTTGTAATCTTTTCATTATTCTCTGATCAGAACTTCCGAGTCTTCTTACTCAGAACTCTGATTCTTCAGATCAGATCTTAACAGTTGTGTTTTTGACAAAACTCTAGATCTAACAATTACAAGTACGAGCGAAATAAATTACAAGTACAGAAGAATAACTGATACAATAGAGAAAAAGGCGATCACATCAGCTTATAAAGGTTCTTCCTTAATGAGAAGTTCATCAAGGGTCATTGATGTGGTGGGAATCATCCAGTCAGGAACGGTTACACCTTGTTTTCTTTTGATCAGCGCTTCTTCAAAAATCAAGGGTTTCAGATGTCGTGCCTGAGGGTCATTCCTGAAGTCACACCAGCAGATGAGATCTCTCAGCTGTTCGATGGGAGTGATGTGAAGTTCAGAGATGCGTTGAAAAAGCTTTCCACCATCGTAGTCATGAAAAAATATCCCGTAGGGTTCGCTTATGACTTTGCCAGGGATGAAAGTCTCACCAGGAGGAAGAGATGTGTCAAGCATGGAAAGATCACGATCAGGACCAAGGACTTCAACACGTGAAAAACCAATACCTGTTTCATTTCGAATGACAGGGCCATCAATTGAAGATATAGATTTCTTCTTCTTCGCTGAGGCCTTTCTTTTCTGACTTTCGAGAGGAGGAGGAGGAGGAATATCCACACAGGAGTAGACTAAGTCGATTTGTTTATTGATCAGCTTTTCAACATGTTCCTTGTATTTCGACTTGGACTTCTGGATGGCTAACCTGATCTCCAACCATTCAGAGAGACCGTACTTCGTTATGGCTTCAGCATAGAATTTTTCGTACTTCTTATCTTCTCTGAATATCTCGATTTCAGCGATTGAAACAAGGGTTGTTCTTCCAGAGATGAATACCTTGTTGATTTTGGCAGGAGAGTCTCTGTAGTTGACCTTTTCTTTGCACCAGGCTAAAGTTGACTGAGACACAGTTCTCTTTTCTTCAGTTATTTTCTTGGCGTTTTCCCAGAGCTGACGTTGAACATCAATGGGAACTCTTTTCAGCTTGGGGTCTTTTATTGATCGTTTAGAAAGCTGGATGGCGTATTCTCTGTCTTTTTCTTCAGCTTCTTTTCTTTCAGCGATTAGACGTTCAGCTCTGAGGTGTTCCTTGTATTCCTTTTTGGAAATTCTGAACTTTGGAGGAACTGAAGGAAGTTGATCACGCCTCAGAATGATTTGCTGATCCTCGAATCGCTTTATTATTTCCTCTCTTCTTTTCTGATCCTCTTCACTTAGCTTTTGAGGAGCTAAGGAAGGCCTGCCTCTGTGCGAGAGTAGCTGTTCTTCTGGTTCATCAGTCTCAGAGATTAAATCTAAGACTGGGATTATTTCTTCAGCAGCAGCTGGTATTATTGGTGAAGTCGCAGTTGTGGAGCCTTCAGCGATATCCTAAAACAGGGGAGAGGACTAGCTGAAACACAGCGATCTTACCAGTAAGAACTTGGGTAGAATCATATAGAGAGAATTGGTTCAAGTGTATAGGCTTGGGTAGTAGAACTGATAGTGTATGAAAGAGGAGGGATGGAGTGAGAGATGTTTAGTGTACCTGACAAAACGGCTTTTCAAGCAAGATCGTCAGATTACCATCTTCAACGACGCTTTTGCCTTTGCCTTTCTCAGCTCCAGAGGCTGAGGGCTTTGTCTTTGTCCGCTCCCCTGAAGGTTCATTTATCGAGATTCCCTTAAGAGCTTTGATCTTCGGAGCAGGTTTGACGATAAAGAAGTCATCGTCATCTTCATCATCATCATCATCATCATCATCCTTTGGAGAAGAAGATGGTTCATCTTCAGGGATGTCGACGGCTTCATCATCTTCTGCTTCGGATTCAGTTTTCTCAGCTTCTTCTTCGAGTTGCTCCCCCTTAGATACAGAGGCGAGCTTCTCGGTTTCCTCAGGGTTTTCATCTCCCTGAGGTCCAGCGGTGGTTTCTTCAGTATTCGTCTTCTCTCCCCTGATAGATTCATCATGGGAAAGGTCTTCAGCGCTCTTCTCCCCCTCTTTTTCATGATGACTGGGGGAGAAATGGGTAGATTCAGCAGCGTTGGTAGGTTCTCTGTCTTCTTGGCCAGAGAGACCTACACAAACTTCAATCTTTGCTAATCTGTCTTCAAGGACAGAAATAGCAGGATTGATTTTCTTCAGCTCAGTGCGATCCGCCGCTGTGAAGTTGTCAGATGCAGGGACGGGGGCAGGAGCAGGATCAGGAGTATTCGCTTTGTGTAGCAGCTTCATAGTAGTCTGTGTAGATGTTAGCGAGCACCTTGGCGAACCAACGTCGGTCTTAACAGAGCCTAAGTCAGTCTTCATAGTAGACATATCCCCCTCTAGATGTCCAACCGATGTCTTCAGCGATGTAAATTCGCTGGACATGGACGAAACTGAGTTTTTGAGAGAGGTGTAGTCTGTGTAGATGTTAGCGAGCACCTTGGCGAAGTCGCTGAGAGTTTTATCAACCTGCTTCATGTCATCTGTGGAAGCCTTCTTCTCCACCACCGTTGTCAGCTTGTTCAGATTCTCTCCAGCGTTTGTTACAGCTGTAGAGTTATTGGAGAGAGTAGTGGTGAGACCTGTCAGCTTTGTCTCCACTGACTTCAGAGAGGCGTTGATATCTCCCAAATTAGGACCTGTAACATATAAAAACTTGTGAACAGAGGAAAGCTCAGAAGTTTGGGGTTTAGTCACAGTGTTTATGGGTTGTTGTTTACCTGCAGGAGGATTGGTGAATTCATCGAAATCACGGGTTCCTGAGTAAAGTTCCATGTCATCTTCAAAAGTGCCCATGGATTGTTCTGCAGGTCCTGTCTTCATCATTCCTGGAGAATCAGCTTTAGGTTCCGAGGAAATGATGGCAGCTCCAGTTAGATCTGGAGTAGAGACCAAATGAGTGGAGGGAGGAGCGAAGGATAAGAATGGGGGTTGGGTTCTGAGTTCAGCGTTGGATTCGCTGACAATCACTTCATCGGTCTTTTGAGAGAATGAAGGAGGTTGGGTAGGTTCCAAGTTTGTAACCTCAGCGTTTAGAGACGCTGAAGTTGGGATAAAAGGGATGGCTTGTTCAGGTGTGGCAGAGCGTACCACTGAACGTTCCTTCATCTCTGCAGAAAGAGCTGAGGAGTCTTCAGCAAGAGATTGCTGGGGTTGCTCCTTTGTTTTCTTGATCCTTTTAGAACCAAGTGGGGTAGATGAATGTTTCCTTTTCTTAGAAGGAGAGGATTTTGTGGCCAGGGTATCAGCGATGGGTATTGTCGCTGAAGGAGCCACAGAATGAGAAGAAGAAGGGTTGAGAAAAGACAAGAGTGTAGAGAGACGTACCTCATTCACCATCGGTTTGAAGTCGAGTATCTTTGGGCCGACCTGAGAGAGTTTCAGGTCACCTTCAGTTGGGTAGCTCTCCTTCAGGCCATATTGGAAGATGGCACTGATGAATCGGGGGTAGGGAACCCATGGAGCTCTGTCAGCGACGGTGTCCACCCTTAGAACTAGGTCATCATAGATAATCGATGCCCAGTCTATGTTGAGACCTTTCAGCAGTGCATAACGCATTGCTTGCTGAGGTTTAGCGGCTTGGTCAGAGGAGTCGCTCTTTGCAGTCATACAGCTGATAAGATGAGCGAAGATGAAATTCATCTGGCTGGGCATTTTCGATTTCTTGATAATCGTCAGCTTCTTCTCGGCCTTCATGTCTCTGCCGATTTCCCATACATAGCCCATTGCATCGAAAAATGCAATGATGGCTTCCCTGTCTGAGTTTTTCTTGAGGTCAGGGAGGGGAACGAAAGGTTTTTCCTTGGTAGCTATTGGAAGGCTGAGAGCTTTGCGAATAATGGCAGGGGTGATCTTCATCGTGCCATATTCGATGTCGCAGAGGATGCAATCGATTGTTTTGGAGGGGTCTTTGGCTGAAGGTAGTTGAGAGTGTCTGGCTGAGTACCAGAATTGTGAGAGCAAAAGCTGATGAGCAGTAGGTGTTATGGTCAGGGCTGTGGAGATGCAGCAATTCTTTAGAAAATTCACAGCATCATCTAGATGTGTGACTTGCTTACGAGGAGGAAACTCGAAAAGCGCATAGAGGTTGTTCACCTTAGTCCAATCCAGTTTGTCAAGGGCAAACTTGACTTGAGGAGCCTTGAGGATGTCCACTTCCTCAGTATCAGCGGAGATGTTCTCAGCGGTAGCAGGAATGTCAGATGAAGCCATTTCTCTGTATTATCAGTTCAACCAAAGATGTTAACAAATAAGAATTATCTTAATGTGGAAAGAATTTCCATTAAGATGGTTCAAATTTTATCCATTTCATTCAGACACAAATGTCTTAATGAAGATTAGGGTTTTTCTTGATTTTAAGAAATGAAATATAAAACCCATTTATTCTTGTTATCCAGTTTTCTATGAAGAAAGAGATTCTGGAAAAAACGAATGTGTGAAGAACAAGTTTAAGATTTTTTTTGCATTTAAACTTGAAGAACAACCATGAAATGGTTGTGTTCATAAAATCATGAAAGAAAATGATTTCATTTTAAGAAGTTCTTTTGTTTGATCTTGTTAAAACAAAGAGTAGATCAGAAACAAGTTATTTGCATTCGGTAAATAATAAGAACATATTAATCTTGATGTTTGATGAAGAAGATGATGAACAGTTCTTGAAGTTTTTGAAATCACAAATGCAACAGTGAATTCTTTCTTGCGGAGGAAGATTGATCGCGTAAAAGAAAAATATAAACAAAGAATTTGTTTATATAGAGATTTTAGAAAGAGAAAATCTTGAGCGGGAAAAGATTTTCATCATGACACGGACACGTGTTTGCATTTGATTGGAAGTTTGAACGAGACGTGCAAACGTGTGTCAGGAAGAGAAAACGTGCCGGGGTTTTATCCGTTGTAATGACGTCACAACTGTCCTTTCATATTCTTGGTTGTCTCTGAGGTTTTGAAAAACTCAGGGATACTTTTGAAAACATGAAGCACTGAATGAAAATATTCAGTGAAGGTTTTAAGAAATTTCAAAATATCGCTGTTAAGGAAGAGATATTCAGCGATGCATTTTGTTTTGAAATCTTGCATTTTCATGCGATTGTCAGAGAGAGAAAACATACCTTGATATCAGTTTAACCAAGCTTTATTCTGAGAGAAGATGATTGAATAGGTTATACAAGTTGATTTTATCCTATCGCTGATTAATGTGAACCGCTGAAGATTTTATCCTTCAAAGTTCAGCATTCCAAGCTCACTGATGAGAAAGTTGAATCTTGTCTCATCAAGAGGTTTGGTAAATAAGTCAGCTAACTGATAATCAGTTGGGATAAAATGAAGTTCTATATCACCATTCATCACATGATCTCTGATAAAATGATATCTGATTTCTATATGTTTGGTCTTTGAATGTAGTACTGGATTGTTTGCTATAGCGATGGCACTTGTGCTGTCGCAATAGATTGGAATTTTAGAGAGCTGAAGATCATAGTCTAGTAGCTGATTTCTCATCCACAAGACTTGAGAACAACAGCTTCCAGCAGCTACATATTCAGCTTCAGCTGTGGAAGTAGACACTGAATCACTATCTGAATAGGCGGTTAGATCGAATCCTGTGGTGCTTTTCCTATCCATTTTGCAACCTGCAAAATCACTATCTGAATAGGCGGTTAGATCGAATCCTGAATCTTTGGGATACCAAAGACCTAGATTCGCTGTACCCTTAAGATATCGAAAGATTCACTTTACATCTTTCATATGAGATATCTTAGGTTCAGCTTGATATCGTGCACACAAGCATGTTGCAAACATAATATCGGGTCAGCTAGCTGTAAGATACAATAGAGAGCCGATCATTCCACGGTACAGCGTGACATTGACAGGAACACCCTTAGTGTCCTTATCAAGTGTCAGCGGTGGTGCCATAGGGGTTTTCATAGCTGAACTTTCAGTTAAGTCGAATTTCTTCAGCATATCTTTAACATACTTTCCCTGATTAATAAAAGTTCCTTTTTCAGTTTGCTTAATCTGAAGACCAAGGAAATATGTTAGTTCACCCACCATGCTCATTTTATACTCATCTTTCATTCTATCAGCGAAACGAGTACAAAGCTCAGGGTTAGTAGAACCAAATATAATGTCATCAACATATATTTGAACTAGAATGATATGACCTTTCACTTTTCTAAAAAAAAGTGTTTTGTCAATCTTACCTCGCTCAAAATTTTCAATATGAAGATAAGTAGAAAGAGTATCATACCATGCACGTGGAGCTTGCTTCAAGCCATAAAGTGCCTTATCCAGTTTATAAACATAACCTGGACGCTTAGAATCTGAGAATCCTGGAGGTTGTTCCACATACACTTCTTCATTCAGCTTTCCATTTAGAAACGCTGACTTAACATCCATCTGATGTACTTTGAAGTTTTTGTGTACAACATATGTTAAGAATAGACGAATAGATTCAAGTCTTGCTACTGGAGCAAATGTTTCGTCATAATCTATACCTTCCTCTTGTCTGTATCCCTGAGCAACAAGTCGAGCTTTGTTGCGGGTTACAGTACCATGTTCGTCCAACTTATTTCGATAGACCCATATAGTGCCTATCACAGTTTTATCAGTTGGTCTCTGAACAACTTCTTGCATGGCGCTGACCCAGTTTGGATCTTTGAGGGCATCATCTACTTTCTTTGGTTCAGTTAGTGAAATAAAATTTACAAATAGACAAATATTACCTGCACTTCGTCGAGTCTGAATCCCAGCGTTTGGATCACCAAGAATTTGATCAATTGGGTGATTTATAGTCCATCGCTGACCGGAGCATGAGACGCTGACTCAACTTGAACTGGAGGAGCTGAAGATGAAGCTTCAGCGACGTCGGGAGTATCATCCAAGAGAGGAATGGATGCAGTTGTCATTATATTCACTGATTGCTGAGAAGTAGATGGAATGTCTGAGACATTTGGTTCAACGTTAGGTATAGTGTTTATAGGAACAACTGAGACCCAAGAAGTTTCAGCTTCACTGTTCTGCATATTTGGAATGATAGGAGGACTATCATCTTCTACTGGATGAGCATGAGTAGTGGGAATAACTTCTGAATCACCAAGATGAGAAAACATCCATTGATTCAGTTCTTCAGTATCAGCGGACGGTTTAGAGTTCGCTGAACGGGATTCGTCAAACGTGACGTGAATAGTTTCTTCTACAGTTTGTCTTCTACGATTGAAGACTCTGAAGGCTTTGGAAACTGAGGAGTATCCAAGAAAGATTCCATCATCAGCCTTAGGATCAAACTTTCCAAGTGCATCTCTGTTGTTCAGTATAAAACACTGACATCCAAAGATGTGAAGAAAGCTGATTGAAGGCTTTCTCCCATGAAAAAGTTCATAGGCTGTCTTTTTGAATCTTTTGACTATCAGCGACCTGTTTTGCGTAAAACAAGCAGTGTTGACAGCTTCTGCCCAAAACTGAGTAGGCAGGTGAGAATCGCTGAGCATTGAACGTGCAACTTCAATAATTGTTCTATTTCTTCTTTCAGCGACTCCATTTTGTTGTGGTGTTCTCACTGAAGAAAAGTTGTGAGAAACACCCTTACTCTCAAGGAAGGAATCAAGAGAACGGTTTTTGAATTCAGTCCCATGATCACTCCTTATTGAGCGAACGGTCAGATTGTTCAGGGTTTCCATCTTCCGAACAAAATTGATGAATTCTTCAGGGGTGTCACTCTTAGAACGGAGAAATATTACCCAAGTGAAGCGAGAGAATTCATCAACTATGACCAGCGTATATTTCTTTCCAGCGATGGATTGTTTGTTAACAGGGCCAAACAAATCCATATAGAGTAGTTGTAGAGGAGATGACACTGAAGAAACTTGCTTTGACTTAAAGCTTGCTTTGGTCTGCTTCCCTTTTTCACACGCTGAACATAACGACTCTTTGGCGTATGAATGTTGAGGTAGACCCGTGACTAACTCTTTTGATGAAAGAGTGTTCAGTGTCTTGAAATTTAGATGAGATAGCCTCTTATGCCATAGCCAGTTGACATCAGATGAGGCCTTTGAGAAGAAACTGGAGTTCTCAGTGGTTGTTGAGTCCATGTTTATTACATAAACATTTTCCAAACGATAATCGCTGAGAGCTATCTTCTCCTTTTTGTCGGTGACAAAGCAGGATTCCTTAGTAAAGATTACTTTGTTATCCATGTCGCAAAGCTGACTGATGCTTAGAAGATTATGCTTCAGCCCTTCAACATATGCGACTCTTCTGAAGGAGGTTGTACCATTTGAAAGTACACCATACCCTCGGGTATGTCCTTTTCCATTTCCACCGAAAGTCACAGAGGGACCCTTCTCTTCCTTGTATTCAGCGAGCATGCTTTTCTTTCCAGTCATGTGTCTAGAGCATCCGCTATCGAGATACCAGATACCCTTCTTAACCTGCAATACAAAGGAAGATTAGTTTTTCTTGGGTACCCACTTTACCATGTATACACATTTGTCAGTGGAAGTAGTTGGAATGGAAGATTCAGCAGTCTTCGCAGCATTTGAAGATTCAGCTTTGTCTTTCTTCACTTTGGTTAATTTCTTAACTTCACTGGTAGGATTCACCTTGACCTGATTTGCACTAGGTTGGTCTTCTTTGCCTTGGGGGCAATCTTCACCTTAGCTATCTTTTCAGCTTTGGTGGCTGTGGGGCACTTACTAGCAATATGATCGGTAAGTCCACAATGATAACATTTCTTATAACTAAAAGTAGTTCTAGGACCATTTGAATGCTGAGCTTTTACTTTCAAATTAGAAGTGCCAGCACCAAGTAAACTATTGGCTTTAAAAATGGGACGAACATTCAGTTCTTCAGATTTCTTACCAAGGACATCCAATCTGAGTCTAGGAGTAGATCGCTGAATCGATCCAGAGATCTGCTTCCTTGATCCAGAGGGATGAGCCACTGAAGCTTTAGAAGCATTCAGCTTTGGTACTAAGGTACCCTTCTGAGGATTCTGGTAAATAACAATTCCTTTACCTTTGTCTTTAGAGACAGAGGTAGGTTTTGAATAAACCATTTTCTCCTTGCCTTTTGAGGAGGTAGGAGTTTCCTCAGGGATTGATGTAACGGACGAGGAGCACTGAGAAGATGAAGTATCAGCGACTGAGGATACGAACGTTCCAAATTTAAGTATTAAACGCTCAGTGGTTGGTTTTGGAGTATCATATTTGTAACCGAAACCACGTTTATCACTCAGGGGAATCTGAGACTTTATTATCTCAGTGATCTTTGTTGAAGAATTACACCATCCTTCAACAGTAGCTTTTTCAGCCTTTAATGCAGTGATAGCTTCTGCTCGTTCGATTTTGACTAGCTGATTTAAATATACTTGATCTTTAAAATCTTCTTCAATTTTAGAAAGCTTTTCTATTTGAAGGTGGCAGTTTTTAAGCTTTTCAGCGAGATCAAGATTTTGGTTTTCAACCACAGTTTTGCCGTTCATGGCTTCGTATAAACTTCTAGTCAAGAGATCGATCTTACGGAGACTATCAGCTTCATCAATATTTGCAATATTGGTAAAGAAAGAAGGTGATACCTGAATAGCAGATGTTGAAGTGGAGGGAATGTCTGAACTTTCTTCCTCTTCTTCAATCTTGGCCATAAGACATAGATTTGCTTCATCATCTTCAGAGTCAGATGATGATGCTTCTTCATCAGAAGCAGCCCAATCATAGTCAGCCATCAGGCCTTTATTCTTCTTCTTAAAGCTTTTCAGCTTTGCATATTTTTCTTTCAGCTTTGAATATTTGTCATCTTTATTCCTTGGAACAAAGGGTTTCTATGTAAAAGCTGAGGGTCTAGAAACTTTCTTAGACCTGCACTCGTTAGCGAAATGTCCTGTCTTTTCGCAGTTAAAACAAGTAGCAGTAGCCTTATCAACAAAAGCTGATGATCTAGGCTTGTCAGTTATGGAAAGAGGTTTGTTCTTTCTAAACATTTTCTTTTTGGCAAATCTCTTGAACTTCTTAGTTAGGAGAGCCAAAGATTCATCATTATCTGAATAATCAGAATCTGATGACCTTTCAGAGTTACTTTCTAACTCAGTGATAGTGACCAAGGGTCGCTGAGTAGAAGGTTCCTCTAAGATTAAAGCAACAGGGGTGTTTTTGGAATCTTTTACAAGATTCTTCTTAAGATGGCTTGATTGCTCATGATTCAGCAACGTGCCATATAAGGTTGAAAGGGTCATTGATTTTAGATCCTTTGATAGCTTGAGACACATAGCATAATTGTCCTAGCTTTCAGGTAAACATTCTAGAAACTTTGTCAGCACTTCAAAGTTAGAATATTCCTTACCAACAGTTTTCAGATCTATAATTAAACAATTAAAACGTTGGTGAACTTCAGAGAGAGATTCATTCTTACCAGAAATGAAGCTTTCGTATTGTCTTACCGGGTTGATCTTTCTTGAATCCTGGACTTCAGACGTTCCTTCATACTGAACACATATTGTGTCCCACATGGCCTTTGATGTTTTCAGATTCATGACGGAATGGTAGACTTCGTCAGGAAGAGCCATGGATAGTATGGATCTGGCTTTTGTATCTATAGCCACTTTCTTCTTATCTTCGTCGGTCCACTGAAAGATTTCCTTAGGGACTAGCCTTTCTTGAATAGCAGGTCTATTCTCGGCGGCTGGAACAGAAGCATCAATTTTTACAGGGATGAATGGACCATTTTCGAGATAGTAAGGCATAGTAGGGTCTACACCTTCTAAGAAGAGTGTCATCCTATTTTTCCTTAAGTTGAAGTTATCTTTGGAAAATCTACGGGGTTTAGCAAGAGAACCATTGTCTATATAATTTGTGTTTGTGTTGGTGGCCATTTTTAGATAATAGCAAGGAAGAGAAATATCTTAGATTAGATCTTGTTTATGAGATTAAACAAATTCGCTCTGATACCACTTGTTGGTCCCGAAGGCCTATACAAGTTTGTAGAAGGGGAGGTTGAATACAAACACACAGATTTTACTTTTCTAAATTGTTTATTGATAAATCATTAACAATTTATAGCTTGTTGCAGAGACAAGATTAAAGATAAACCTAAATCTAAACAAGTTGGAACACTAAGGTTTCTTGCACTAAGAGAGATAAGGAAATTACTAATAATAACCTATCTTGAGATAAGAGATTGAACTTGTCCAGAGTTAGCAAGTTACCTCAAAAGAAGTGGGTTCATCTCTTTATATACTGCATGCATTTAATGCAAGTCAGTATACACTTTACACGTGTCATCAGCTGGTTGGTTGTATGTCATTGACCTTGGTTGACAACCTTAGTAGCCGCATGGATGAACAGTGTAGTATCAGAGTGGTTGTACGATTTCAGACAGTCGGAGGTTCTTTTCTGACATTTCGTACGGAGTCGTGCAAGGGGGGTTAAGACAAAAGTACTTTGTACGGAGGACTTCATGATCAGCTTTCGTTGATTCAGCGATTATCATTTTCTATTCAGCGAATGATAAAGTTCAGCGATAGCTGAAGTCTTGTACTTGATACTTCACGTTGAGTGGACAAATCTGAGTCTTCGCTGATCCGCATCAGTTCTTTAGGAGACTTGTCGCTGGTTCTTGAGCTTGATATTCGACTTCAGCGTAGAACCTTTGTTGACGTGAAACTTGTCTTCAGGGATCATAAGTAAACAACTAACTTATCAGCGATCATCATAATGACTGAACATACTCAGAGCATTAATGATGAACAGTGTTCGCTGAATGTTTGATTTAAAAGAACGAGAGTTCTTATCAGCGGTACTGTAAGATCTTAGTACTTATCAGCGATAGTGAAACTCTGATACATATTGTTTACTTACAATTTTCACTAAGTATATAAGAGAGGGTCATTATCAAATCACTGAGGGTTTGGATCAACAGATTAGCCCACCACCCGGAGGAACCCAACCGTGCGGCGGTCTGCCGCAGAACCGCCGAAGGTAACCTGCCGGAAACTGTCACCGGCGACCTAAATGAACCGCCGCCGTCCTCCAGCGAACATCCGACAGCGCTCGAAGTTGCAGACGCCGGGTCGTCCAAGCCTGAGGGTTCGAAGGATGCTTCTTCATCAAAAGTTTCGGACACCAGTTAAAGCCATCTCGATGAGGAAGCATTGCAGGCTGAGGAAGAAGAGAGGAGGTTGGAAGAAGAGTATAACCTAAGAATGTCGGCCATTCGAAGAAGGAAGGAAGAGGTTGAACAAAGACGCAAAGAGGAAGAAAGAAAAAAACGAGAAGATGAGGAAAGGTTAAGAAAAGAAGAGGAGGAGAGGAAACACCGAGAGGAAGCCGAACAGTTGGCAAGAGAAGAAGAGGAGAGAAAGAAGATTGAACATGAGAAACTTCTCGAAGAAGAAAGGAAACGGGCAGAGGAAGACAAGAAAAAGGCTGAAGAAGAAAAGTTGAGAATTGAAGAACAAGAACGAAAAATACAAGAGGAGGAAAATCGAAGAAAGGAGGTAGAGAATGCGACACTAGTGAGCAAGGAGCAGATTCAGACTGTTGAAAGCCCCCAAGTCACAAACACTATTGATTTGGAGGCACTTAAGAAGGCTGCCCACAGTGAGGAAGACCCTATGAGAAGAGCACTACGGAAGAAAGGAATGGTCACCAGATCTGGGGTGACCATTTCGCAGAAAACGCCGGCAAAGAAACCAAGGAAGCAACTATCGGGGAAAGATAAGGGTCTTGAACCCTCTTTAAGTTCATCATCTGTTGATTATGATGCTGGGGATGAACAAACTCAATCTGCAAATCCACATCAGTCCACGGTGGGGACTGAGCATGCCCCCAGTGGGGTGCCCAGGCAATTTACGACCCCAGAGGCCGCTGCCCACTACGACTGCATTTCCAAGCACAAGTTGAAGTTAGAGAGGGGTTTCGACCCCGACTTTGTAGAGGCCAACCCATTCGTTAAAAACAGGGTTATACAACATGATTGGACGACATTGGCATCTGCCAATCGTCGGGCCAATGCCTCGTTGGTTAGGGAGTTCTATGCCGAGGCTTCTCAAACGAAAGACCCATTTGTGACTGTCCGGGGTCAAAAAGTGTATTATTGCCAGTGCTATCAATGAGGTCCTTGGTATAAGGACCCCACAGGTGTGCCAATTTGCTAATTTTCTGAAGAAAATGACCCCGGCGGATGAAGATGTTATTTTGAGGGTATTGGCAATCGAGGGGAAGCCATGGGATAAAGACGGCAGTAGACGGTGCCTACACGCTATCTCCCTCACTACCGAGGCCGCTTTGTGGTTCCAGTTTCTACGTGCCTCTTTGTCCCCAACGACGCACGATACAACCCTCTCGATACACAAGTGCGCACTACTGTACTGCATTCTTGCGGATAAACCGATCAATCTGGGAATAGTAATGCACGACGCAATCTACCAAGCTCGCACCCGAAAGAAGGTAATCCTCCCTCTTCCTTGTCTTATTAATGCGTTACTAATCAAAGCTGGAGTACCGGCTGCTACAGATGAAAAGTGGCTTGAGTCCATGAATAACATTAGTGTTCTCACAATCAAGAAGATGGGGAGGGAAATCACTACGCCTCCCAATGAACCTGTTGATGATGATCCCACTGTGAGATCCACTAGTACCCCACTTCGACAGCCCACTGCAGAAAGCTCAAGCAACCCCATGACCGCCATTCTACAAGCACTAACAGCTCTCACTTATAAAGTCAATCTGATGGAAGCCCAACAGAAGCATATGAACCGAGCCACCGAGTCGTTCTGGATGTACACAAGGGATAGGGATGCGGTTGTCAACCAAATGTTACAAGGTGCTGATCCCGAGTTGCACGCACAACTCCCGGAATTTCCCGAAGGTATTTGTCCCTCGAATGACAGTGAAGATGGTTTTGAGGAAGACTCCGCCGCAAGTTCGCCGCAAGCAAGTCCGAACCGCTGAATGGTTTGTTGGGATTATGGTTCCCACTTTTGATGCTCCCAAAAACAATTTCTATTTTCTGTTTATTTTGGTATTTCGCCTATGGCTAGGCGCTTGACAATTTGTTACTTTATTTTGATCCATGATGCATGAAATCCTGCTGCTAAGCAGGTACTTTTGGGTACTAACTCACTTATTGTTTGAATGTTTGTTTGATCTCGTTTTCATTTCAAGGTACAACTTTCGGCTTCCGACTTAAAAGGTCCCTTTTGTAAGTACGAATCTCAACTTGTCACCATGAAATAATATAGGCCATTTTCACATCCAAACACGACCTTTTTGTACCCCCAACCACCTCCTTCGCACCAATTTCCAAGTCACAGTGGGGACACTGTGCACTCTTAAGTTTGAGGTGGGGACTTCCAGAGTGACTTCCAGTCTTTCCACAGTGGGGACACTATGAAGTCATAAGTTTGAGGTAGGTAAGCCACACCCCCTCCCAAAAAAAAAATACAAAAACAGAAGAAAAACGGAGTGTCACTACAAAAGATTGATGGTGTGCCTTTTCTGGACCATCAAAGTGCTCACTCCCAGAAAAAGATGGTGTGCCTATTCTGGACTATCAGAATACCCACTCTCACAAAAAATAGCCATGCCCAAATAAAAAGCCTGAAGTGTACGAACTTACCCATGCAAAACATAAACCACTCACTTCTTGAAATAAAAATCTCAAAGCGAGATTTTCGGTCCGTATTTGGAATTGTTTACCAAAATCCCTTGGGAAAATATTCAAAGCCACAAATCCTTCGAACCCAAGAAAGTCCTATTGATCAAACGTGAACAAGGGAAAGATTTCGTCGAGTACAAAAATGAAGCTTTAATTTTGGAACCGAAAGAAGTATCTGTGGAGGGAGATCAACATTCATTCAGAGTGAGAAGTCGGTAAGTCCCTGAAAGCTCAAGTGCATTATTTTATTTTTTTCTTTATTTTTATTACTTGGATACAAGTAATGGTTTAAGTTTGAGGTTGTGATAACTCTATTTTTAGAGTTATTATTTCCTTTTATTTTCTATTTTATTTCGTCAATTTTAGCCATTTCACTTCTCAAAACCCCCATTCTTGGTACATTTCACGAAAATGAGCAAAAAGAGTGAACCATAGTTCTTAATAAATTAGTTGGTAGTTTTTGGTTGTTTTTTCACGAAATTTCCGCAGTGACTTGCGCATCCCACTCTGCTCCCCACTATCGAGCAGAAGAAGAAGACAAAAGAAAAGAAACTCTTAGTTGGGATGTAAATGTGCTGGAGAATGGAAGGTTCAGCTGGCAGAAGTTTGTTTTTAAGGAGTACAAAGCATCTTTCTTGAAGATGGCATCAAAAGTACACCCATGGTACTTTAAAGTTGACTAGGAGAAGGGTCCATTGGGTAAAAGAATTGTCCAAATGTGCTGAATTCTGTCATGATCCTTCAGTCCTTACACATTAGATAACCCATTTTTGTGTAATACCCAACCCTTTTCTCCTAGTATATAAACGAGGTGTTGGGTGCCATTTATGAAATGCTTAATTTTTAGGAAAATCTCAACTACTACATTAGTGATAGCTTTAGTTCTCTCATTTACTGTAGTAGTTCTCTTTAATTTTCTGTATTTTCCATTCCTAGTATAATTGTAGTTTCTCGTAATCAGTGGCAGTGACGTACCTTCGTTCCCCACTGCGGTTTTTAATACAAGTCACTTTCAGTTTATTTATGTTCATCTCTTCATCTTTTGTTTTCTTTACTTCAGAAATGTTAGGCTAAACATCCCTTGGGATGTAGGAAAGAGAAGTACCTGGATTTTATTAAAAATGCTTGAGTAATCTTTATACTTGAAATATTTGTTGTTTTGGTTATTCACTCTCGATTATTGCCCAATGATGCGAACAAGCCGATCATTTGTAAAGATCTAAAGTCTAGTTCTTAACTCAGAAATGAGTAGAACGCAGTGACACGAGCTTGGATAATGATAGGGGATTCGAAAGAATTCTTATGACACTTGCGAAAGTGAGGTCGGCACAGTGAGCTAATCTCAACCCACTGGAGTAGTAGGCAAGCTAGTTGGTGTATTTAAAAACACTTAGAGTATTTGTCTCTACACATTCCATCGAGACCTGAAAAGGTCCATTTTGAGATTACCATTGACAAAACAAAAAAATACTAAGAGCATGGGATTTTTGCTTAAGGGTGTGAGTATTTTGTAACCGGGCTTTTCTAGCAAAAATGCCTACCTCGAGTACAAGGATCACTTTTTAGGATCAGGTATTTAATATAAATTCAAGGGAAAATCTAACCTACATTCCTCCTTTTAAATCGTTAGTAAAGTCGTTAAAAGAGCTATTTCACCGAACAAACCAAAATATTGCTTCTTCTGTAATTGAAACCTGTAAAAGGAGCTCATGAGAACCGTATTGTCTTGATTGCCCAGTCTCTGTGGATTCGATTCTGGTATTTTACCAACTATTACTTGCTGTGACGATCATAGTGGGCAATGTACACTTGCACTTCCCACTGTGGACAGTTTGCAACCCACTGCGATTAAAATACATATTTCGCACGTACCACCTACCCAGAAACTCCCTGACCAGTGGGGAGAATGGCCACTTAAAACCCACCTTGAACGGGTATTCGTATAAAACGAAGTGCCCATTCGGGCACTCCGATGGCCGGAACTGGTCCGGCGAGTATATCTGCAATGCATCCGGGACGTCTGATAGCGTCCTAAAGGTTGACAAACCTTCTTGACCAACGATAGTACTTGCAGGTTCGATCGACATTATAAAAGTGATGGAAGATTGAGCAAACTTTTTCTCGCTTTATAGCACACACACGAAAAAGGCAAACTGAAACTTCCTAAAAATCTCTCTCTGAAAATATCGCAAACGTAAAAAAGGAAGTGATCTCCAGTATCGCGATATTTATAGCAACGTCGTGTCAGATCAGTCTAGTGGATGGTCGACAACTGTCCACCACCTTTTCGCATGCAACGTCCGGATGAACGACACCTGTCCTATAACGGCTCCACGCCTCTGATACGTCGCCATGACGTCACGACCACTTCGTCTCCCTCGGTCCAAATCGAACCAAGACGGTTGGGATTCGACCAGACCCTCTCCACACGCGACACGTGCCAAGGTACTTCATTAGATTTAAAATTCGAATTTCACGCCGAAATTTAAATTTTGGGGGAAACTGTTTGGGTAAAAATCCACACCTCACGACCGACGATAAATAACTCATATGACATTTTATGTAAGGCCACCCTTGTGTTAAAACAAGGTCCTGCAGGTTATTAACAATCGAATGTTTGGTCGTACATTTCTGCGATGGTCGTAAGTTCCATACGACCGACGTCCAAGACTCAAGACGGTCGTACGATTATACTAACCGTCAACAGTCAACAGCCGTTTTCTTTGTTCCATTAATCTAGGTCCACAAGCAATAATGGCACAACGGTCAGTAACGGACGAGATCTTAAAGACATTAAAGACCTGGCGGCGGTTACAAACCAGTCATCAAGACACATTAAATGCTGTTAGGAGTAGACCTGGCAAACGTGTCGTGTCGTGTCGGGTTCAAAGTTAAACGGGTTGAGAGTGCATGACCCTAACCTGACCCGTTTAATAAACGGGTCAAAAAATCCCAACCTTAACCCGACCCGGCCCGCCTAACCCGACACGACCCGCCTTACCCGTTTAACATTTATAAAACTAAAAATTAAAAATCGTAAATTCACAAAAAATTACATATCAAAAATTCAAATGAAAGCATTAGTAATCTAAGTTTTATAGTTCAATCTTAAAAGTTTTAACGAAATCCAAAACATTAAAAATCCATAGCATTAAAAATAAAACTTATAATATTTATATACGTTTATATATATCAACGGGTTATTCGGGTCATTTTCGAGTTGAAATTTTTGACCTCGACCTTACCCGTTTAAATTTCGTGTCGTGTCGTGTCAACCCGTTTACTTAAACGAGTTGAAATGTATTACCCAAACCCGTTTATTTCGTGTCGAGTTCGTGTCGGGTTAACGTGTCGTGTCAGTTTTTGCCAGGTCTAGTTAGGAGCTATATAAAGGACTGCTCCACATTCGAACGAGACATCTATCTGATATCTGACATCTGAACACTGCAACATTCTGAACTCAACTCCTCTACATTTCCACGCAATACAACAATGACAATCTGAGCATTCAAAGACATATCGCTTACGCAAGATTCGCACGACAGCAGTTCAATTCGCACGACAACTGTCTATTTTTGGATGATTTACGCACGACGCACACGATTAGCTTACGATTAAGTTTACTTTTATTCTTATTGTAATCTATTGTACACACGACACTTGTTACCAAATGATATCGCCCCTGTTTGGCGACCGTAGTGCACCGTCGACTCTCACAAGTCGACCGCGGTTTTTTCCCTCGTTTGGGTTTTCCGCGTCACCAATTCTCCTGTCTTATTTACCTTTTATCCGCGATTGTGTTGTTTGTCTTGAGATCCTTTTCTTTAGTTTTTAAAAGTTCCACATCAACCTCAAGTTATCCTTTGGGTGATTTTTGGCATTAACAGGTAAGTTTGATCTGACTCAAAGCTCAGCTATGAAAACCCATATGGCACCACCGCTGACACTTAACAAAGATCCTTCAGGGAAAACTGTTAATGTCACTATGTACCGTGGGATGATCGGCTTTCTCCTTTATCTTATAGCTAGTCATCCTGATATTATGTACGCTACTTGTTTGTGTGCACGATATCAATCTGAACCCAAAGAATCACATTTGATCGCTGTACAGCGACATTTCAGATATCTGAAGGGTACTCCCAACCTAAGTCTTTGATATCCCAAAGACTCAGGGTTCGATCTAACTGCCTATTCAGATACTAACTTTGCAGGGTTCAAGCTGGACAGGAAAAGCACCACAGGAAAAACACCACAGGAGGCTGTCAACTCCTGGGTGGAAAGCTGGTGAGTTAAACAAGCAAGAAGCAAAGTTCAGTGTCCACCTCTACAGCTGAAGCTGAATATGTAGTTGCTGGAAGCTGTTGCGCTCAAGTCTTATGGATGAGAAATCAACTATTGGACTATGATCTTCAGCTCTCCAAAATTCCAATTTATTGCGACAGCACTAGTGCAATCGCGATAGCAAACAATCCAGTGCTACACTCAAAGACAAAACACATCGAGATCAGGTATCACTTTATCAGAGATCATGTGATGAATGGTGACATAGAACTTCACTTTATCCCAACTGAATTTCAGTTAGCTGGTCTTTTCACCAAACCTCTTGATGAGATAAGATTCAACTTTCTCATCAGCGAGCTTGGAATGCTGAACCTTGAAGATTAAATCTTCAGCGGTAAAACATTGGATCAGTGATAAAGAAAATTTTATCCACTCATTCCTCATTTAATCTCTGAACAAAAACGATTCGCTGATATCAAGGTATGTTCACTCTCTCTAAACGCTGAAGTTTACTTCAGCATGCAGAATTTCAAAATAATTTGTATCGCTGAATATCTCTTTCTTCAGTGAGTCTTTTTGAAATAACTATGCTAACTGATATTTTTCATCAGTTATTTCTTTTAAATTGTCCCTGAGTTTTTCAAAACCCTCAGAGATAACTTAGAAATGTGAAAGAACGTTTGTGACGTCATCAAAATGGATAACCTATGGCACGCTTTTTTCTCTGACACGTTCGTCTGTTGAATTTCTTGACCAATCCGCTTCGTGGGACGTGTCCGTGTCATGATGAGCAACTTTTTCTCGCTCATCACTTTCTCTCTGTACTCTCACTATATAAACAACCCTCGTTTATATTTTTACCTTTTACGCTCTCAAACTCTCCTAAAGCAGAAAGACTATCTTGCATTCCTAAGCATTTGATTTTTGATTTCCAAGAACTAGTGTTCGTATCTTCAAACATTTAACAATCAGGTTTTTGTTTCTTCTGTTTAAATACTTTCTTTTACTTGTTTTGATCTTCTTCTTGCTTATACAAGATCAAACAAATGTGTTTTTATACAATGAAATCATCTTCTTCATGATTTTATGAATAAAACTTGTTAAAAGTTTTTCCATTAAGTTTAAACAAAAAATCTTAAACTTAAACTTCATACGTTTTTCCAGAATCCTTTTCCTTAAAAGAAAACTGGAAAACAAGAACTTTCACTAGTTTTGAACTCTTTTTCAAACTAGAAACACTTATTTACATTTTCTTTCTCCAAAAGAAAACCACAAAAACCTCCAAACCTTATTTCGGAAAATATTTCCATTTTAAGACGTTATTTCACCTTCTCTACTGGTGTTGTAAAACAGAAATGGCCGCTACAAACGCTGATTCTGCTACCCAAGCTGCTACTGATGCTGTCACATTGACAAGGGCTGAGAACATGAAGCATGAACTCCACGAAATCACTTTCACCACCAACAACCCCTATACACTTCTTGATTTTCCCAAGAAGAAACCACCCCCCATCTCACTGACGCCGTTAACTTCATCAAAACCTGCCCTTTGGCCACTGCTATGACCATCACCCCTCCAGCCCATAAAAGACTCCTATAGCAGTTCTGGTACACTGCTCACCATACCACTGATGTCTTCGCCAAATCAAAGAAGGAATACTCTGTCATTGGTTTTGAAACCGAGCTGGGTCATGGAAACATTTCACCCGCAGCTATCCGAGCAGCCCTGAACCTACCTGCTGGCCCGAAGACCCATCCATTTGTCCCATTCATTGACCTCAACACCCCTGAAGGAAAAGAGGAAATAATCTCTTTCCTTGACAAGATGAAGTACCTCTGGAACCCCGCCCGAGACGGTCAACCTGAGAAGAAAATCACCACCGTCCTCAAAAATAAAATGCCATCAGAGATCCACTTCATCTTCGTATACGTGATAAGCTGCATGACAGCGAAGCATGGCTTCACTGATCAGGCATCGAAGCCTCAGTACCTGATGGCCTACGCTCTCCTCAAAGGCCTCCATGTTGATTACGCCTGCGTAATCTTTGAAGATATGATGGAAAGGGTGGAGATGCCAGACCGCCCCACTGCTTGTTGGTCCCGAAGGGTTATACAAGTTTGTAGAAGGGGGGGGGGGGTTGAATACAAACACATATTTTTATCTTTCTAAATAGTTTATTGATATAATCAAACAATTACAGTTTGTTGTGGAACAAGATCAAGTTAAAAACCTTATCTAAACAAACTATGAGAACACACAGATTTCTTGCACTAGAAATAGAGAGAAAAGAAATAAGTTCTAAGCATACAGTAGTTCAGGAAGGAAGAGAAGCCGAGCACTTCAAATGTGAAGTAGAGTTTCCTTTATATACTGCATGCATTTAATGCAAGACATTATACCTTTACACGTGGCAGTCTCTGATTGGTTACATGATTTGACTTTAGCAAACATCCTAGTGGTCGCATGATGAACAGTGCAGTTGCAGAGTTGGTTGTACGATTCTGGACAAAAGGGATGTCTGTTCTGACAACATCGTACGGGGACGTGCAAGGAGATAAGATAAAAGTTACTTGTAGAACAGGCTTCATGATCAACGTTCGCTGAGTTGATCTTTATCAGCGAATGATAAAGTTCAGCTCTCGCTGAAGTCTTTTACTTGAAACTTTGCATGGAATGGACAAGTCTTGTCTTTGCTGATATCCGCATCAGGTCACTAGTAGACTTAGTCACTTGTTCTTCAACTTGGTCTTCGATTTCAGCTTCACACTTGGTTGACGCGAATCTTGTCTTCAGGGATCATAAGTAAACAGTCACATGATAAACATTCATCGATCATCAGTGAGACCGAACAGGCTCAGGGCTCACTGATGTACAGTGTTCGCTGAAGTATAATTTAAAGCATGTTTTCCATCAGCGATACTAAACAGACTTAGTATATTTTCTTTGATGGCAAAACATTAATACATATTGTCTACTTACAATTTTCACTAAGTGTTTCTCAGGGTCATTATCAAATCACTGAGGGTTTGGATCAACAATCTCCCCCTATTTGATGGAGTAAAGTACTTTCATTGAAAATTTTCATTAACTTCGTATAAGATTACAAGGGAAGTGGAAAAATTACAAGTACAATGAAAAATAATTATAAGTACAAAAAGATACAAGCTGATAAGATAGAAGAATACAAAAAGATGATCCTATCAGCTACTCAGGTTCTTTCTTGATGAGAAGTTCATCAAGAGTATCAGTCTCTGGAATCATCCAATAAGGGACTATGACTCCCTGATCCCTTCTAACTTTTTCTTCGCGATAGATTGAGGGCTTTAGGAATGATCCAAGGAGGTCACCTCTGTAGTCGCACCAATAGAGTAGATCTCTGAGTTGTTCAATTAGAGTTTTGTATAACTCAAAGATACATTGAAAGCATCTGCGGCCAGTGAAATAATAGAAAAATATGCCGTAGGGATCACTGAGAACTTTACCAGGGATGAAGTCTTCAGCTGGAGGTAAGGAGATGTCGAGATTGGATAGATCAGGATTGGAACCAAGAACTGCTTCACGAGAGAATTCAATCCCTGTCTCGTTTCTTATTGTCGGGCCTAAAGAGGAAGGAGTCTTCTTCTTTGGAGCAGCTCGTTTCTTCTAAATTGGAGGAGAAGGTGGAATATCAACCGCTGAGGTTACCATCCATTTGTCCCATTCCCTGACCTCAACACCCCTGAAGGAAAGTAGGAAATAATCTCCTTCCTTGACAAGATGAAGTACCTCTGGAACCCCGCCCGAGACGGTCAACCTGAGAAGAAGATCACCACCGTCCTAAAAAACAAAATGCCATCAGAGATCAACTTCATCTTCGCACACATGATAAGCTGCATGACAGCGAAGCACGGCTCCACTGATCAGGCATCGAAGCCTCAGTACCTGATGGCCTATGCTCTCCTCAAAGGCCTCCATGTTGATTACGCCCGCATAATCTTTGAAGATATGATGGAAAGGGTGGAGATGCCAGACCGCCCCACCGTTGTTCCTTACCCCAGATTCCTCAGCGCCATCATCACATATGGCCTAAAAGAGGACTACCCCAAACATGGAGACCTGAAGCTCTCCCAAGTCGGCCCTAAAGTGCTTGACTTCAAACCTGTGAAGAATGAGGTACATCTTTCTACTTTACTCTCTCTTCTCCCCACTCCCTCTTCTTCTTCTTCTACTTCAGTGGCTACTGCTACAACAGCGGTAATCCCAACCACTGATACCCAGGCCACTACACCCTCTTTTCTTAAAAAGAGAAAACATTCTGACACCACTCTTGGCAGCCGTAAGACCAAGAAACCCTTAAAGGAGATCCCTAAGCCTTCTCAGGCTGAAGACCCCACGTTCGCCTCTTCACAGGGAACGATGGAAGTTTCTGTGGTCCACTCCACCACAACCGCTGAAGCCACCCCTTTCATAACCACTTCAGAGACTCCGTTCTCTAAACCCTTCTTGGATGAGAACCTTATAATCTCAGCACCTCAAAGTGCTGCAGAGGACTTTCTAAGCGGATCCAACGCTGAAACTATTTTAACCCCCCTTTCTCAACCTTCGCTTCTTCTACTCCTTTTCTCTATACCATGGCACCAACAATGCCATCGATCACGCTAACGAACTCAGCTGCTGCAGCCCTCCAACACATGATACATCATAATGTCACTGGACCTGTAGGGTCGTCTATCCCTACTGGATCTTTTGAAGACGACTTGGAACATCACTCAGGGTATCGCGACATCCACTCTTTCTCCAACCCTCCTACAGGTATTCCAACACCATCCACTTCTCTCTCTGTACCCCTAACTTCCGAGCTTTCCTTAGCTCACAAATTATTTACTTGTTCAGGTCCAAATTTGGGCACCTTCACCACTTCCCTCAAGGAAATAGCTGATAAAGTGACAATCTCACCACCACTATCTCCAATAACTCTTCAGCGGTTACAGATGCTGGAGAGACACTGAACCAGCTCTCCACAGCTGTCAAAGACAAAGCTTCCTCCGCTAACTTCTCCAAAGTTGATGTAGGATTGACAACTATGAAGATCGCCATCATCAACAACACCTCCAACATCATCAAACTCACCACCGCTGTCACTGATCTTTCCAAAGGTTTCTCAAGCCTCAGCGGTGAGGTGAGTTCTCTGAAGACCAACTATACCGGTCTACAAGGTGAGGTGAGCAACCTTATCAAACATGTCTCTGAAACTAAAGACCTGCTCACCAAGATCCTCGAACGCTTGGATGCTCCCACTGTTCCTACATCTCACTTTTCCCAGGATGACCGGGAAAAGATGGAGATGGCAGTGGCTTTCATTCTGAAAAGTACACCTGCTATTTCTGGCCTAGAAGCCAGAATGGTAGTGATGGAACAACGTTTAGGGAATCCTGGCCCAGAAGACAGGATCCCTGAAACTGCTGTTGCGGCCGCCAAAGTTCTAAATAGCATGAGGCGTGGCGTGGTGGCGAGTCCAAGCCTTAAGCATTGGGAGCCACGACGAGGCCACAACGTTTACCAAGGCGTGACTTATGGCGGCAAATCTCTAAATCATATATAATATTATATATAAAAACATACGTTTTGTACTATTACTCGATGATTCAATAATAATAAACAAGTTAAATTAGATTATATATTAAAAACTAGGACATAAGACGTTAAGAACGTAAAAAAAATCAAATATCGTGTCACAAAAGACCGCACATTGGGCCATGGCATGCCACAGGCATAACGTAGCGTGAGGCACAAGCCTTAAGCCACGGCGCACCATGGCGGCTGTTGCGGCAAGCCTTTTAGAACAGTTGCTTGTCGCTACCATTCTCTCCCCCACCCATTCAGCGGAAGAGGGGGAGAAGATCGATGACCAAGGCCTTGCCTTCCCCAGAATGTTGAGGGAGAGGAAAAGAATGAAGACCCTCAGGAATCTGATCATCCTGAGGGAACCACTGAAAGTCCCTCTCCATCTGAGAGGGAGCAAGGCGAAGACCCTCCTCATGCCTTAGTGATTATTGTTGTGGATCTCTCTTCTGAGGATGAGGAAGAGGAAGAAGCTGAAGAAGACGAAGACATCGACCTAAAAGACGATGAACCATCATCCTCTCCTAAGGATGATGATGATGACGATGATGACGACGGCTTCTTCTTTCAACCTGCAACGATCAAAGCTTCTGCAGCGATCAAAGCCCCTGCGCTTAAAGGGGTTTCCATAAATGAACCAGGGGAGGGTACCAAGGCAAAATCTCCAGCGAAGACGGCCTCCAAAGAAAAACAAAAAGGTCTCGCTGCTGACAACTTGGCTATTCTTCTTTAAAAAGCCAGTTTGTCAGGTATGTTATTTTTTATTCCCATACACTGCATCCCCCCTCTATCCATTCTCAATCTCAATCCTTCTCACTCTCAAACCTCTAAACACTTAGCTCTCTCCTTTCTACATCTTTTCTCCTCAAATGATTTAACTCTATCGATCATTTTGTTTCAGCTAGTCATCTCCCCTGCTTAAGGCTATCGGTGAAGCTCCTCAACAACAAATAATCCCAGCGCTCAACGCTGAAGAACAAATAATCCCAGTCTCTGCTCTGGAAGAGACTGAAGCTCAAGCTAAAGAAGAAGAACTACTCTCACATCCTAGAAGACCTTCCTTGCCTCCTCAAAGGCCAAGTGACGATGAACAACGAAGGAGAGCAGCGATGATCAAGAAACTAGAAAGTCAGCGCTTGGTTCCTGCCCATCTCGAATGCTTAACTCCCAAGGAGATTGTTGAAGCCCTAAAAGCAGAAGAGATCCTCGCTGATAAAAAGAAGGCTGAGCTTAGTGACAAAAACTATGCTCTCGAACTAGCCCAAAATTCAGTGAAGGATCCTCAACTGAAGAAGTTTCCCCTGGAAGTTCAGCAAAAATTGCTGAGAGATGCGTAGAAGATCAGTCAAGAGAAAACCAAGGTCAGTGACTCCACATTGACCTGGTGTAAAAAAAGTGCCACTACAGAAGCCATGGATCAAGGATAAGCGATGTGAACATACGAGGGAACGTACTCAACAAGGTACCGATTGTCGATGTCTAAATAGTCAGAGAAAACGGATACAAAAGAACCTGCTACATGTCAGACCTGGATAAACTCGGTTTCCCTGAATGGTTGGAAATGAGAATGCAATTCAGTGATCCCGCTCAACTTTCAAGTCTTGTGTTGAAAAAACCATAAACAAACTGATCGACATGGTAACCTCAACGGTTGATATTCCATCTCCTCCTCCAATTCAGAAGAAATGAGCTGCTTTAAAGAAGAAGATTCCTTCCTTTTCAGGCCCGACAATAAGAAACGAGACAGGGATTGAATTCTCTCGTGAAGCAGTTCTTGGTCCCAATCCTGATCTATCCAATCTCGACATCTCCTTACCTCCAGCTGAAGACTTCATCCCTGGTAAAGTTCTCAGTGATCCCTACGGCATATTTTTCTATGATTTCACTGGTCGCAGATGCTTTCAACGTATCTCTGAGTTATACAAAACTCTAATCGAACAACTCAGATATCTACTCTTTTGGTGCGACTACAGAGGTGACCTCCTTGGATCATTCCTAAAGCCCTCAATCTATCGCGAAGCAAAAGTTAGAAGGGATCAGGGAGTCATAGTCCCTGATTAGATGATTCCAGAGACTGATACTCTTGATGAACTTCTTGTCAAGAAAGAACCTGAGTTGCTGATAGGATCATCTTTTTGTATACTTCTATCTTATCAACTTGTATCTTTTTGTACTTGTAATTATTTTTCATTGTACTTGTAATTTTTCCACTTCCCTTGTAATCTTGTACGAAGTTAATGAAATTTTTTAATGAAAGTACTTTACTCCATCAGTACTAAAAAAAGATCCCTGAAAAACACTAAATGGGACAAGTATTTTATGAGTCCTTGTTATCCTTATATTTTTAACTTATGTCATCATCAAATAGGGGGAGATTGTTGATCCAAACCCTCAGTGATTTGATAATGACCTTGAGAAACACTTAGTGAAAATTGTAAGTAGACAATATGTATTAATGTTTTGCCATCAAAGAAAATATACTAAGTCTGTTTAGTATCGCTGATGGAAAACATGCTTTAAATTATACTTCGGCGAACACTGTACATTAGTGAGCCCTGAGCCTGTTCGGTCTCACTGATGATCGCTGAATGTTCATCATGTAACTGTTTGCTTATGATCCCTGAAGACAAGATTCGCGTCAACCAAACCAAGCTGAAGAACAAGTGACTAAGTCTACTAGTGACCTGATGCAGATATCAGCGAAGACAAGACTTGTCCATTCCACGCGAAGTTTCAAGTAGAAGACTTCAGCGAGAGCTGAAATCTATCATTCGCTGATAAAGATCAACTCAGCGAACGTTGATCATGAAACCTATTCTACAAACAACTTTTGTCTTATCTCCTTGCACGCCCCCGTACGATTTTGTCAGAACGGACATCCCTTTTGTCCAGAATCGTACAACCAACTCTGCAACTGCACTATTCATCATGCGGCCACTAGGATGTTTGCTAAAGTCAAATCATGCAACCAGTCAGAGACTGCCACGTGTAAAGGTATACTGACTTGCATTAAATGCATGCAGTATATAAATGAAACCCTACTTCACATTTGAAGTGCTCGGCTTCTCTTCCTCGCTGAACGACTGCATGCTTAGAAAACTCTCCTTAATTTTCTTATTTCTTTTCTCTCTATTTCTAGTGCAAGAAATCCGTGTGTTCTCATAGTTTGTTTAGATTAGGTTTTTAACTTGATCTTGTTCCGCAACAAACTGTAAATTGTTTGATTATATCAATAAACAATTTAGAAAGATAAAAATTTGTGTTTGTATTCAACCCCCCTTCTACAAACTTGTATAACCCTTCGGGACCAACACAAAACACCGGTCTCTACACCCCGCTCCCGATTCCCAAAGACATTTGGCAAGACCTTTCAATAGATTTCGTGTTGGGTCTTCCCCGTACTCAAAGGGGGGTGGACTCTATTTTTTTTCGTGGTTGACCGTTTCTCCAAAATGAGCTATTTTATCGCTTCCAAGAAGACCGCCGACGCAAGTAGTATGGCGAGACTTTTCTTTAAAGAGGTGGTACATCTACATGGTGTCCCAAAAACTATCATTTCCGATCAAGACACAAAATTTCTCAGCCACTTTTGGATCACGCTTTGGCGATTGTTCGGAACGACTCTCAAGAAAAATAGCACCGCTCACCCACAAACCGACGGCCAAACGGAAGTTACTAATCGAACTCTCGGAAACATGCTTCGAAGCGTGTGTGGTGACAATCTGAAACAATGGGACATGGCCTTAGCACAAGTCGAGTTCGCTTACAATAGTGCGGTCCACACCACGACCGGTCACTCTTCTTTCTCCTTGGTATTTACGTCATCTCCGAGGCACGTGGTTGATTTGGTCCAACTCCCGCGAGATCCCGGAGTTAGCATCGCAGCGGGTAACATGGCTAAAGAAATGCAAGCAACAAAAGACGCCGTCAAATTACGCCTTGAAGCAACCGGCTTGAAGAACAAAGCGACGGCCGACAAACACCGTTGGATGAAAGTATTCAACTAGGGAGACGAGGTCATGGTTTTTCTCCGGACAGAACGATTTCCTATCGGGACTTACGGAAAACTCCAGCCCAGAAAGTACGGTCCTTTTAAAATCATGAAGAAAATCAACGACAATGTGTATGTCGTTGGCCTTCCGGATTCGTTACATATCTCGAATACTTTTAACGTTGCCGACATATACGAGTACCACAAAGATGATTCGGCTCCTTTGGACGAGAACTCGGGGTCGAGTTCTTCCGAAGTGGAGGAGACTCATATAGAGGAAGTGGTGGCAAAGATCGAGAATCAAATCGAGAGACAAGGCAGAAAACGGAAAATCAAAACAGTCGTTGGCACCGGAAGCGGCGCGGGTTAGTCTGCTCCATGAGCCGTGCGGAGCACTGCAGAGGGCATGCATGCGAACGCTCACGCGGGTTCATTCACAGTCAAAGTGGCTCCATTCCATTAAAGCCTCACGTGACCATACTTCCTCCATTAAAGTCTCACGTGCCTTTTCCATTCCATGTTTCCTTATTTATTATTTATAGTTTCTATTAATTATTTATAGTTTCCTAATAAGGTTAGGTTTGAATTAAATTTTTTTATTTATCCTTTTTATTAGTTTAGTAGTTATCTTCTATTAATTTATATTATAAATAGGGTTGTTAGGGTTCATTGTTAATCAATCAATTATTGAATAAAAACTTTCGTTTTTAAGAGTTTTCTCTTGAAGTTTGAGTTTTACGCTCGTAATTCTCATCCGATAAAGGATTTAGACGCTTGTCGATCCTTCCGCAAACCTACGATGCGTCAGATATAGACAAAACTTTTAACTTAATCAATCCTTAACGTTTGCCCAACGAATAGCATCCATAACTAGATACATATTTAGAATTAAACTTAAAGAATCCTAACGTTTTCCCAACAAATGGCAACCCAAACTAGAGAGATTTGAAATTAAAGTTAAACAATTATAAAGTTTAAAGTTAAACCTAAACAATATACAAGGAACTAAACTTAATCATTATGGAAAGAGTAAATTACATGTTTAGTCCCTATGATTTGTTGAAAATTTCTATTTTCGTCCTTATGGTTTTGATGTTGCGTTTTTCATCTTTATGGTTTATAACTCATCACCTTTTTCGTCCTTATGATTTAAAATTTATTGTTATTTTCATCCCTATGTTTTACAATTCATTTCTATTTTTGTCCTTCATACTTAAAAGTAGTATTTTGGCCTCAAGGACGAAAATAGAAATGAATTGCAAACCATAGGGACGAAAACCGAAATTTCGAAACCACAAGAACAAAATCCATAATTTTTATCAAACCACGGGAACTAAAAACGTAATTTACTCTTATAGAAATTATGAAAAATAAATTATCACAACTCGACTACACCTCAAAGTCACATAATCTCCTAGTGACTTATCCGGAGAGGAGGACTCTGAATTCGACCTCTTCCTATAGGCTATAGTTATGATTAAACAGGTCCACAGTGGTCGCTGACACGCGTCATCTTGTTTTCTCCTATAAAGGTCAAATAAAACAATTTTTATTTAATTATAGCATATTAAAATATTGTGCACGCCTTGACTAATTGGTTTTAAGCTCTTACTGGCCGATGAGACCCTTTATGACTTATTAAAGTATAATAACATCAATTATGACTTACTACGTGTTTGTATGCGGGTATGTACTGCATATATGTATGTGGTGTGAATTAGACTCACCACTAAAGCCCAATAAGAGCCCTAATGACTTATTAAAGCCCATTAACACCGATTATGACTTCTACGTATTTATGTGTAGTTATGTATTGCATATATATATATATATATATATATATAGAGAGAGAGAGAGAGAGAGAGAGAGAGAGAGAGTGCCCTTCTTTTGTTAACCACTTATTTAGTGTTAACCGTGTTAACCAATTTAAACCATTCATCTTAGTAATCAATGGTCTAGATTAAATGAGTTATTTTAAAATTTAATAAATGAAAAACCATGTAATTAAATGAAGTGCACATATGCATAAGGGCAAATCGGTCATTATGATAAAAAGGGATTTGGAATAGATATAGAAGGATCCCATCCCTTTCCAACTTTCACGTCTCTTTCCAAACAAGATACACGATTCCTACGCTCACGGCTTCAAATCGATTCCACGATTGAGAGAGATCTTCAAAGCTTTTTCATCTAATCAGATCAGTATCATACATGAACGTGAAATCGTGAAGTTAATGGCGGAAATCAGAGGCATTGTTTCTACTGAAAGAGAGATATTCAAAGTTTTTTCATCCAATCCTCTTTCCCACACATTTTTAAAGAAAATACCATTATATAACAATAGGAAAATCAGAAAATCGCCTGTGAATGACGTGGCATTGTTTCCTGAAAATTGGTGCTTTGGAGACGGTGAGGAGATTATCAAACGCCAGGTGCCCTTTTGTATGGTCTAGTTTGCCGGCTCTACAAGTTTTCTGCTATCCACAACTTAAGTGGCTCCAAAGATGGGATCTTTTCAGGAATTTGATTAAAGGGGTGCAGGTTTGTATTTGTGTCACTTAATGGTTTAAGATACCTATTGATACATCTTCACTACGAATAATTTATGTCTATGGCTTTCCTTGGTGCTAGATATTGTCAACGCCATTACTAGTGATCTCTATTGCAACGACTTTCTCTAATCAGTCTGGACAAAATGATCTCTATTGCCTTCTGTGCAGTCGACTACTGATGTGAGGTATGCAATGAAGTATAATCTTGTTTTTTTATCAGTAAGACTCGAATAATCTTGTTTTGAGCTATTTGTGTGCATATATGCAGTTAATGATATGTGCATATATGCAATTTTTTAGATGTGCATATATGCAATTCTATGATGTGCATATATGCAGTTAATGATATGTGCATATATGCAATTTTTTAGATGTGCATATATGCAGTTCTGATATGTGCATATACGCAGTTCTAATATGTGCATATATGCAATTTCAGTATGTGCATTACCACTTTAGGAATATATAATCGTATTATTTAATAGCAACAAGTGTCTTTCTATATTTTCACATTTATGACACTTGATACAGAGGAAAGGCCGAGGAAAGATAAACAAGTGAACAAAGGACAAGTTGAAGGAGTAAACAAAGGACAAGAATGTTGGGTTTTAGAAGATGAAATCGTGAAAAGAATGTATCATACGCACAAGAATATTGATTTTTAGAAGATAAAGATTATCATTAATAACTACCATAATTATCTAGTGCATGAAATTAGAAAAGTAAATAAACATTAAATAATTAAAATCTTGAAATTCCTAAAATACCCCTACCAAAATCGCCCTCCAACCCTTCAAACCAGTAACTTATCTTAATTCCTATTGGTCCAAAAACGTTAACACGGTTAACACTAAATGGGTGGTTAACAAAAGAAGGGGACCCTATATATATATATATATATATATATATATATATATATATATAGGACGGTAATCAAATGAGAACCACAAAAAGGTTGAGAACCGTGAGGACCGATCTAATCCTTAAATTTGGTTTTGATCTGATGGTTTAAGTGAAAGTTGTTTTCAGTTAAAAAAGGGGTATAATCGTCATTTTGGTAACAAGATTCATCATATGAAACATACAAATTCATTCATCGGATGAAACACACATATTCACCATATCAAACACATAATTCACGAGATAAAATACAAAGATTTTTTAGATGAAACATATAGATTCATCATATGAAACACATACATTCACCATATGAAACACACAATTAACCAGATGAAATACAAAAAAAAAAGATGAAACATATAGATCCACCATATAAAGCACACAATTTACCAGATGAAACACAATGATTTTTCAGATGAAATACATAGATTCACCATATGAAACACATTGTTCACAAGATCAAACACAATGATTTTTCAGATGAAATACATAGATTCACCATATGAAACACATTGTTCACAAGATGAACATAATGTTTTTCAAGAATTCAGATTCACTATATGAAACACACATATTTATCATATGAAACACACTTCACCACATGAAGCAAAGACTCAACATCCTATTCAACTGATGAAATAAAACACAATATTAGTGGAAACCTTAATTGATAACAAGTGAGAAATCTGAGTTATTTGATTTAGTATAAACGGATATAGAAGAACTGGAAACAAAAATCCTATTCTTTTGATACAGAGACGAAAATCCTAATTGACCATTGATCATCAACCGTAAATCTCGTATTGGTCACTTCGGTGACTAAAGATCGTGATTGAAGGAGTAATAAATATAGGGTTTCCATCGAGTACATGCGTCGTGGTCGGTGTTCATTGGCGTGCAGGATATCTCCACAGTCGGTGTTTCTCCGGAGTTTGAGAACGAAAAATAGTGATGTGGAAGAACAATAACTTCGACGCGAGTAGCAATATGGTGAACCTAGTACGTTTCCAAAGCGGTAGATGTAGATCTGATTTCAATGACGACAAATGATTTGTGTTTGCTCTATACATAGTTCGAGTGGAGATAGATGATCGGAGCCTCGTACCGCATGAAGATTCGTACCGCCGACGATGTGGTAACTGATTAAATTAAGGGAGAAAGGAGGGATTGCAATGTCCATCAGATATGTATTGAAGAAGATGAAGATGAAAACATTGAATCGATTTGAAAAGTTATTTGACATCCACAATTTACTTTGGATTTAAATATAATATAAAATATCCATAATACCCTTTCCATGTCCTATCAATTTGACAAATCTACCCTTATTTTTTGCTTTTATTACTAATATGCTTTTCTTTTTAATGACCCTTGATCTATTTTAATCAATGAATTAGATTAGTCCTCAAGTCCTTAACCTTTTTTTGGTCCTCACTAGATTTAACCCCTATAAATATATATATATATATATATAGGGTTGAGTTCATTTGTTAACCCTATATTTCATGCTAACTTTGTTAACTGTTGGTCCTGAAGGGCTATACAAGTTTGTAGAAGGGGGGGTTGAATACAAACACACAGATTTTACTTTTCTAAATTGTTTATTGATAAATCATTAACAATTTACAGCTTGTTGCGGAACAAGATTAAGGATAAACCTAAATCTAAACAAGTTGGAACACTAAGTTTCTTGCACTAAGAAAGAGAAGGAAATTACTAATAATAACCTATCTCAAGATAAGAAAGATGACTTGTCCAGAGTTAGCAAGTGACTCGTCCAAAGTTTTCGAGTGATTCAAAAATGAAGCTGGAGTCCTTCTTATATACTGCATGCATTTAATGCATGTCAGTTTACACTTTACACGTGGCATCAGCTCATTGGTTGCATGTCATTGACCTTTGTAGACAACCTTAGTAGCTGCATGTTTGAACAGTGTAGTATCAGAGTGGTTGTACGATTTCAGACAATAAGGAGGTTCTTTTCTGACATATCATACGGAGTCGTGCAAGGGTGGTTAAGACAAAAGTACTTTGTACGGAGGACTTCATGATCAGCTTTCGTTGATTCAGCGGTTTATCATTCTATATCAGCGAATGATAAAGTTCAGCGATAGCTGAAGTCTTGTACTTGATACTTCACGTTGAGTGGACAAATCTGAGTCTTCGCTGATCCGCATCAGTTCATTAGGAGACTTGTCGCTGGTTCTTGAGCTTGATCTTCGACTTCAGCGAAGAACCTATGTTGACGTGAAACTTGTCTTCAGGGAACATAAGTAAACAACTAACTTATCAGCGATCACCATAAGGATTGAAAAGGCTCAGAGCATTATGATGAACAGTGTTCGCTGAATGTTTAATCTAAAGAGCGAGAGTTCCTATCAGCGGTACTGTAAGATCTTAGTACTTATCAGCGATAGTGAAACTCTGATACATATTGTTTACTTACGATTTTCACTAAGTATTTAAGAGAGGGTCATTATCAAATCACTGAGGGTTTGGATCAAGAATCTCCCCCTATTTGATTATGACATAGCAACAGAGAAAATTGCTATTTAATGAAAACATAAGGATAAAAAGAACTCATAAAATATTTGTCCCTTTTACTGTTTTCTGGGATCTTTTCTGTACTGATGGAGTAAAGTACTTTCGCTGAAATCTTTCTTTAAACTTCGAATCAGATTACAAAGGGAAGTGGAAAGATTACAAGTACAAGCGAAATAAATTACAAGTACAAAAGAATAACTGATACAATATAAGAATAAGGCGATCCTATCAGTTTATAGAGGTTCTTCCTTAATGAGAAGTTCATCAAGGGTCTTTGATGTGGGAGTCATCCAGTCAGGGACATTTACTCCTTGATTCCTTTTGTTTAGAGCTTCTTCAAAAATCAAGGGTTTAAGATGTCGTGCCTGACTGTCGCGTTTGAAATCACACTAGTAGATGAGATCTTTCAGTTGTTCGATGGGAGTGATGGGAAGTTCAGAGATACGTTGAAAACGTTTTCGTCCATCATAGTCAATGAAGAATATCCCATAGGGTTTGCTTATGACTTTCCCAGGGATGAAAGTCTCACCAAGAGGAAGAGATGTGTCAAGTGCGGAAAGGTCAGGTTCTGGACCAAGAACTTCAGCGAGAGAAAAACCAATACCTGTTTCGTTTCGTATACGAGGACCTGAGTCTGAAGATTTAGACTTTTTCTTTGCAGAGGCCCTTCTTTTCTGACTTGCGAGAGGAGGGGGAGGAGGAATATCCACACAAGAAGACACTAAGTCGATCTGTATTTATCAGCTTTTCGACATGATCCTTGTACTTAGATTGAGACTTCTGGATGGCTAATCTGATCTCCAACCATTCAGAGAGACCGTACTTCGTGATGGCTTCAGCATAGAATTTTTCGTACTGTCCGTTCTCTCTGAATATCTCGATTTCAGCGATTGAAACTTTGAGGGTTGATCTTCCAGTGATAAGTACCTTGTTGATTCTGGCAGGTCGATATCTGAAGTGTACCTTTTCTGTGCACCAGGTTAAAGTAGATTGAGACACAGTTCTCTTTTCTTCAACGATCTTCTTGGCGTCTTCCCATAGCTGACGTTGAACTTCGATTGGAGTTCTTTTCAGCTTAGGGTCTTTCACCGATTGTTGAGTAAGCTGGATGGCGAGTTCTCTGTCTTTTTCTTCAGCTTCTCTTCTTTCAACGAGTAGACGTTCAGCTCTGAGGTGATCCTTGTATTCCTTTTGTGAAAGTCTGAACTTTGGAGGAATAGAAGGAAGTTGATCACGCTTCAGGATGATTCGCTGATCTTCGAATCTTTTGAGGAGCCAAGGAAGGTCTGTTTTTATGAGAGAGCATCTGTTCTTCAGGTTCATCAGTCTCAGAGATCAAATCCAAGACCGGGATTATTTCTTCAGCGTTGGGAGCTGGGATTATTGTTGGTGAAGTCGCAGCTGTAGAAACTTCAGTGATATCCTCAAACAGGGGAGAGGACTAGCTGAAACACAGCGATCTTATGAATAAGAACTTGGGTAGAAAAGAGAGAAAAAGAATGTGGTTAAGTGTATAGAGGCTTTATGGAGAGTAGAGCTGATAATGTGTATAGATAGAGGAGGGATGCAGTATAAGGAAGAAAGATTTAGTGTACCTGACAAACTGGCTTTGGAAGCAAGATCGTCAGATTGTCATTGTCTTCAGCGACACCTTTTCCTTTGCCCTTGTCAGCTTCAGACGCTGAAGGCTTTGATTTGGTCCGCTCCCCTGAAGGTTCGTTTATCACGATCCCTTTAAGAGTTGTAGTCCTCTGAGCAGGCTTGACGATAAAGGAGTCATCATCATCATCGTCATCATCATTCTTTGGAGAAGAGGATGGTTCATCAGCAGATAAGTCGATGGCTTCTTCATCTTCAGCTTCAGATTCAGATTCTTCAGCATCTTCTTCGAGTTGCTCCCCCTCAGATACAGAGGTAAGCTTCTCAGTTCCCTCAGGGTTTTTGTCTCCCTGAGGTCCAGCTGATGTTTCTTCATTTGTCTTCTCACCCTCTTCAGTAAGGGTAAGGTTTTCAGTCTTCTCCCCCTCGATAGATTCATCATGGGGAAGGTCTTCAGAGTTCTTCTCCCCCCCTTCCTCATGATGAGTGGGGGAGGAATGCGATGACTCAGCAGTTGGTTTTGGTTCCCTGTCTTCTTGGCCAGGGATCCCCATATAATTTTCAATCTCTGCTACTCTGTCTTCTAGGCCAGTAATAGCATGAGTGATCTTCAAAAGTTCAGCACGATCCGCCGTAGTAAAATGCGAAGCTGCAGGGGCAGGGGCGGTCATGTTATTCAGGATCTGCTGCATCAATGTCTTCATTGAACCTATGTCAGTCTTTACAGAACTCACGTCAGTCTTTACTGAACTTACATCAGTCTTTACAGCATACATATCTCCCTGAAGATTTCCAACCGATGTCTTCATCGTTGTGACCTCGCTGGACAAGGTTTGAACTGTTGTTTTGAGAGAAGTGTAGTCTGTGTAGATGTCAGCAAGAACTTTGGCAAAGTCACCAAGAGTGTGATCAACCTTCTCCAAATCAGCTTTGGAGGCTTTCTGTTCAACCACTGTTGTCAGCTTGTTGAGATTCTCTCCAGCGTTTGTTACAGCTGAAGAGTTGTCTGAGAGGGTAGTGGTGAGACCTGTCAGCTTCGTATCTAGGTTCTTCAGAGAGGCGTTGATGTCTCCCAAATTAGGACCTGTAACAGATAAGAACTTATGAACAAAGGAAAGCTCAGAAGTTTGGGGTTTAGTTACAGTGTATATGGTTTGGTGTATACCTGCAGGAGGGTCGACGAAGTCATCAAAACTTATGTGACCTGAATAATGTTCCATGTCATCAGCGAGAGTGCGAGTACGCATGGAAATGCCTCCAGGTCCTGCATCCATCATTCCTTGAAGAGTATCAGCTTTAGCTTCTGGAAGAATGACGGTTGCTCCAGTGATCGTGGTGAAAACTGGATTTGAGTCCAATGGAGTAGAGAGAGAAGCGAAGGTTGAGAAAGTTGGTTGGGTGCGGGGTTCAACGTTGGATCCGCTGAGAATCACTTCTTCAGTCTGTAGAGAGACTGGAGGAGGTTGGGTAGATTCCAAGTTTATAACCTCAGCGTTTAGAGACGCTGAAGCTGGGATGGAATGGGTGGCTTGTTCAGCTGTGGCAGAGCGTACTACTGAACTTTCCTTCAGCTCTTCAAGATGAGCTGAGGAGTCTTCAGCAAGAGATTGTTGGGGTTGCTCCTTGGTTTTCTTAGTTCTTTTGGAACCAAGTTGGGTAGATGAGTGTTTCCGTTTTCTTGAAGGAGTGGAGGTTGCAGCTGGGGTATCAGCGGTGGGTTTGTCCACTGAAGGAGCTGCAGAAGTAGAAGAAGAAGGAGGATTAGGAAGAGTTAAGAGTGTAGAGAGACGTACCTCATTTTCCACTGGCTTGAAGTCGAGTACCTTAGGACCAACCTGAGAGAGTTTCAGGTCTCTTACTTGTGGGTAGTTGTCCTTCAGGCCTGTTTGAAAGACGGCGCTGATGAATCTAGGATATGGAACTCATGGTGGTCGGTCAGCGGCAGAGTCTACTCTGAGTATAAGATCATCGTAGATTATTGAAGCCCAGTCTATATGAAGACCTTTCAGCAATGCATAACCCATTGCTTGCTGAGGTTGAGCGGCTTGATCAGAGGAGCCGGTCTTTGCAGTCATGCAGCTTATCAAGTGTGCGAAGATGAAGTTCATCTCGCTGGGCATTTTTGACTTCTTGATGAGGGTCAGCTTCTTCTCAGGCTTCTTGTCCCTTCCAGTTTCCCATACATAACCCATTGCATCAAAGAATGCAGTGATGGCTTCCCTATCAGAATGTTTCTTGTGGTCAGGGAGAGGAACAAAAGGTTTTTCTTTTGTGGCGATGGGAAGGCTTAGGGCTTTGCGGATAATGGTAGAGGTGATCTTTATGGTGCCAAAACCAGTATCACAGCGGATGCAATCGATTTTCTTTGAGGAGTCTTTGGCTGATGGTAGCTGAGTGTGCCTGGCAGAATACCAGAACTGAGATAGTAGTAGCTGATGTGCAGGAGGTGTTATTGTCAGGGCTGTAGATAGGCAACAGGTTTTGAGGAAATTCACAGCATCATTCAGATGTGTGACTTGCTATCGAGGAGGAAACTCGAAAAGCGCATAGAGGTTGTTTGTTTTTGTCCAATCAAGTTCTTCAAGAGTGAACTTGACCTGAGGAGCCTTGATGATTTCCAGTTCCTCAGCAGCAACAATGTTCTCAGCGGTAGGAATAGTGGATGCCATTTCTGTATTATCAGTTCAACCAAAGATTTAAGAAATAAGAATAATCTTAATGTGGAAAGATTTTCCAATAAGATGGTTCTAATTTTGTCCATTTCATTCAGACAAAAATGTCTTAATGAAGATTAGGATTTTTCTTGGTTTTGAAAAAGAAATGCAAACCCAATAAAAAGTCTTGTTTTCCAGTTTCCTTTGAGGATTAGGATTCTGGAAAACGTATGAAGAACAAGTTTAAGATATTTGCGATTAAACTTGAAGAACAACCACGAAAGGTTGTGTTCATAAAACCATGAAAGAAATGATTTCATTTTTGAAAAAGTTCTTTTGTTTGATCTTGTAAAAACAATGAGAAGATCATTAACAAGTTTAAGAAACAGGTAAATAAAAGAAATATTAACCTGGTTCGTTGAAGAAGAAGATGAATGGTTCTTGAAAAAACTTTAGAGCACAAATGCAACAGTAATTTTCTTTTTCTTGCTTGGAGGAGAAGTTTTTCGCGGAAAGGAAAAATATAAACCCAAAAAATGTTTATATAGTGAGATTAGAGAGATAAAAACTCGTGCGGGAAAGTTTTTCATCATGACACGGACACGTGTTTGCATTTGATTGGAAGGTAAACGAAACGTGCAAACGTGTGTCAGAAAAAGAACGTGTCGGGGCTTATCCGTTGCGATGACGTCACAACTATCCTTTCATATTTTAGGTTGTCTCTGAGGTTTTGAAAGCTCAGGGACTCTTTTGAAAACATGAAGCACTGAATAGAAATATCAGTGTTGGTTTTAGAAATTTCAAAGTATCGCTGATTAAGGAAGAGATATTCATCGATGCAATTTGTTTTGAAATCTTGCATTTACATGCGATTGTCAGTGAGAGAAAAACATACCTTGATATCAGCGAATCAAGTTTATTCAGAGAGAGAATGATAGAATGGGTTATACAAGTTGATTTTATCTTATCGCTGATCAAATGTGAACCGCTGAAGATTTTACTCTTCAAAGTTCAGCATTCCAAGCTCGATGATGAGAAAGTTGAATCTTGTCTCATCAAGTGGCTTAGTGAACAGATCAGCTAACTGATAGTCAGTTGGGATAAAGTGAAGTTCTATATCACCATTCATCACATGATCTCTGATAAAATGATACCTGATTTCGATGTGTTTTGTCTTTGAGTGTAGCACTGGATTGTTGGCTATAGCGATGGCACTTGTGCTGTCGCAATAGATTGGAATTTTCGAGAGCTGAAGGTCATAGTCTAGTAGTTGATTTCTCATCTACAAGACCTGAGAACAACAGCTTCCAGCGGCTACATACTCAGCTTCAACTGTGGAGGTGGACACTGAGTTTTGCTTTTTACTTGTCCAACTCATTAGCTTTCCACCCAGGAGCTGACAGCCTTCTGTGGTGCTTTTCCTATCCAATTTGCAACCTGCAAAATCACTATCTGAATAGGCGATTAGATCGAACCCTGAGTCTTTGGGATACCAAAGACCTAGGTTCGCAGTACCCTTAAGGTATCGAAAAATTCGCTTTACAGCGGTCATATGAGATTCCTTAGGTTCAGCTTGATATCGTGCACACAAACAGGTTGCGTTCATAATATCGGGTCGGCTAGCTGTAAGATACAAAAGAGAGTCGATCATCCCACGGTACAACGTGACATTAACAGGTATTCCATTTAAATCCTTGTCTAGTGTCAGCGGTGGTGCCATAGGGGTTTTCATAGCTGAACTCTGAGTTAAATCGAATTTCTTCAGCATATCTTTAACATACATTCCCTGATTAATGAAAGTTCCTTTTTCATTTTGCTTTATCTGAAGGCCAAGGAAATATGTTAGCTCACCCATCATGCTCATTTTATACTCATCTTTCATTCTATCAGCGAAACGAGTACAAAGATCAGGGTTAGTAGAACCAAATATAATGTCATCAACATATATCTGAACAAGAATGATATGACCTTTCACTATTCTGAAAAATAGAGTTTTGTCGATTTTACCTCGCTCAAATTTTTCAATATGGAGATAAGTAGAGAGAGTGTCATACCATGCACGAGGAGCTTGCTTTAAGCCGTAAAGTACCTTATCCAGTTTATAAACATAACCTGGACGCTTAGGATCTGAGAATCCTGGAGGTTGTTCCACATATACTTCTTCATTCAGCTTTCCATTTAGAAACGCTGACTTAGCATCCATCTGATATACTTTAAAGTATTTGTGTACAGCGTATGCTAAGAATAGACGAATAGATTCTAGTCTTGCTACAGGAGCAAATGTTTCGTCGTAATCTATGCCTTCCTCTTGTCTGTATCCCTGAGCAACAAGTCGAGCCTTGTTGCGGGTTACAGTTCCATGTTCGTCCAACTTATTTCGATAGACCTATTTAGTGCCTATCACTGTCTTGTCAGTTGGTCTTCGAACAAGTTTCCAAACTTTGTTTCTTTTGAATTCAGTCAGCTCTTCTTGCATAGCGTTGACCCAGTTTGGATCTTTGAGGGCATCATCTACTTTCTTTGGTTCAGTCAGAGAAATAAAGTTAACAAATAAACTAATATTACCTGCACTTCGTCGAGTCTGAACACCAGCGTTTGGATCACCAAGAATTTGATCAATTGGGTGATTTACAGTCCATCGCTGAGCAGGAGCGTGAGACGCTGACTCAACCTGAACTGGAGGAGCTGAAGATGAGGCTTCAGCAACTTCTGGAATATCAGCTAAGAGAGGAGTAGGTGCAGATGGTATTTCATTCACTGATTGCTGAGAAGTAGATGGAATGTCTGAGACATTTGGTTCAGAAGCAGGTATAGTATTTAAAGGAACAGCTGAGACCCATGATGTTTCAGCTTCACTATTCTGCATGTTTGGAATGATAGGACAATCATCTTCAACTGTATGAGTATGAGGAGTGGGAATATCTTCTGAATCACCAAGATGTGAAAACATCCATTGATTCAGTTCTTCAGTATCAGCGGAAGGTTTAGAGTTCGTTGAACGGTATTCGTCAAACGTGACGTGAATAGTTTCTTCTATAGTTTGTCTTCTTCGATTGAAGACTCTGAAGGCTTTGGAGATTGAAGAATATCCAAGAAAGATTCCATCATCAGCCTTAGGATCAAATTTTCCAAGGGCATCTCTGTTATTCAGTATGAAACACTGACATCCAAAGATGTGAAGAAACCTATTGAAGGCTTTCTCCCATGAAAAAGTTCATAGGCTGTCTTATTGAATCTTTTGACTATCAGCGACCTGTTTTGCGTAAAACAAGCAGTGTTGACAGCTTCTGCCCAAAACTGAGTAGGCAGGTGAGAATCGCTGAGCATTGAACGTGCAGCTTCAATAATTGTTCTGTTTCTTCTTTCAGCGACTCCGTTTTGTTGCGGTGTTCTCACTGAAGAAAAGTTGTGAGAAATACCCTTACTCTCAAAGAAGGAATCAAGAGAACTGTTTTTGAATTCAGTCCCATGATCACTCCTTATTGAGCAAACGGTCAAGTTGTTCAGGGTTTCCATCTTCCGAAAAAAGGTGATGAGTTCTTCAGGGGTGTCACTCTTAGAACGGAGAAACATAACCCATGTAAAGCGAGAGAATTCATCAACTATGACCAGTGTATATTTCTTTCCAGCGATGGATTGTTTGTTAACAGGGCCAAACAAATCCATATGGAGAAGTTGTAGAGGAGATGACACTGAGGAGACTTGCTTTGACCTAAAGCTTGCTTTGGTCTGCTTCCCTTTCTCACACGCTGAACATAAGGACTCTTTGGCGTATGAGTGCTGAGGTAGACCAGTGACTAACTCTTTTGAAGAAAGAGTGTTCAGTGTCTTGAAGTTTAGATGAGAGAGCCTCTTATGCCATAGCCAGTTGACATCAGATGAGGCTTTGAGAAGAAACAGGAGTTCTTAGTGGTTGTTGAGTCCATGTTTATTACATAAACATTTTCCAAACGATAACCGCTGAGAGCTATCTTCTCCTTTTTGTCAGCGACAAAGCAGGATTCCTTGGTAAAGATTACCTTGTTATCCATGTCGCAAAGCTGACTGATGCTTAGAAGATTATGCTTCAGCCCTTCAACATATGTGACTCTTCTGAAGGTTGTTGTACCATTAGATAGTACACCAAACCCTCGGGTATGTCCTTTTCCATTTCCACCGAAAGTCACAGAGGGACCCTTCTCTTCCTTGTATTCAGCGAGCAGGCTTTTCTTTCCGGTCATGTGTCTAGAGCATCCGCTATCGAGATACTAGATACCCTTCTTAACCTGCATTACAAAGGAAGATTAGTTTTTCTTGGGTACCCACTTAACCATGTGTACACATTTGTCAGTGGAAGTAGTTGGAATGGAAGGTTCAGCAGTCTTCGCAGCATTTGAAGATTCAGCTTTGTCAGTCTTCACTTTGGTTAATTTCTTAACCTCAGTGGTCTTCTTTGCCTTGGGGGCAGTGATCTTCACCTTAGCTATCTTTTCAGCTTTGGTGGCTGTGGGGCACTTACTAGCAATATGATCAGTAAGTCCACAGTGATAACATTTCCTATAACTAAAAGTAGTTCTAGGACCATTTGCATGCTAAGCTTTAGATTTTGAATTAGAAGGACCAGCACCAAATAAGCTATTGGCTTTTGAAATGGGAGGAACATTTAGTTCTTCGGATTTCTTACCAAAGACATACACTCTGATTCTAGGAGTAGATCGCTGAATAGATCCACGCTGAGTAGATCCAGAGATCTGATTCCTTGATCCAGAGGGATAGGTCACTGAAGCTTTAGAAGCATTCAGCTTAGGTATACAGATACCCTTATGAGGATTTTGGTTAAACGCAATTCCTTTACCTTTATCTTTAAAGACAGAGGTAGGTTTTGGATAAACCATTTTCTCTTTACCTTTTAAAGAGGTAGAAATTTCCTCAGGGATAGGCGGTCTAGAAGAGGAACACTGAGAGGATGAAGTATCAGCGACTGAGGATACGAAAGTTCCAAATAAGAGCATGGAACGATCAGTGGTTGGTTCTAGATTATCAACTTTATAACCAAGACCACGTTTATCACTCAGGGGAATCTGAGACTTAATTATCTTAGTGATCTTTGTTGAGGAATTATACCATCCATCAACAGTAGCTTTTTCAGCTTTCAGTGCATCGATAGCTTCTTCTCGTTCGATTTTGACTAGCTGATTTAAGTGCACTTGATCTTTAAAATCTTCTTCAATTTTAGAAAGATTTTCTATTTGAAGGTGACAGTTTTTAAGCTGTTCAGCGAGATCAAGGTTTTGATTTTCAACTATTGTTTTGCCATTCATGGCTTCATATAAACTTCTAGTCAGGAGATCGATCTTACGAAGACTATCAGCTTCATCAATATTTGCAATATTGGTAAAGAAAGAAGGTGATACCTGAGTTGCAGAGGTTGAAGTAGAGGGAATGTCAGAGTTGTCTTCCTCATCTTCAAGTTTGGCCATAAGACAAATATTGGCTTCATCATCTTCAGAGTCAGATGATTCTTCCTCATCAGAGTCAGCCCAATCATAGTCAGCCATCAGGCATTTTCCTTTCTTCTTAAAGCTTTTCAGCTTCGCATACCTTTCTTTCAGCTTGGCGTATTTGTCATCTCTATTCCTGGGAATAAAGGATTTCTTGGGAAACGCTGAGTTTCTCGAAACTTTCTTTGACCTACACTCATTAGCGAAATGTCCTATCTTTTCACATTTAAAACAAGTAGCAGTAGCCTTATCAACATGAGCTGATGATCTTGGCTTGTCAGTAATGGAAAGAGGTTTATTCTTTCTGAACATTTTCTTTTTGGCGAATCTCCTGAACTTTTTAGTGAGGAGAGCCAAAGATTCATCATCATTTGAAGAGTCAAAATCTGATGACCTTTCAGAGTTACTCTCCAACTCAGTGATAGTGACCGAGGGTCGCTGAGTGGAAGGTTCCTCTGAGATTAAAGCAACAGGGGTGCTTTTGGAATCTTTTACAAGATTCTTCTTAAGATGACTTGATTGCTCATGATTCAGCACCGTGCCATATAAGGTAGAAAGGGTCATGATTTTAGATCCTTTGACAGCTTGAGACACATAGAATAACTGTCCCAGCTTTCGGGTAAACATTCTAAGAACTTTGTCAGCACTTCAAAGTTAGAATATTCCTTACCAACAGTTTTTAGATCTATTATTAAACAGTTAAAACGTTGGAGAACTTCAGAGAGAGTTTCATTCTTACCACAAATGAAGCTTTCATACTGTCTTACCAGGTTGATCTTTCGAGAGTCTTGGACTTCAGAAGTACCTTCATACTGAACACAGATTGTGTCCCACATAGCTTTTGAGGTTTTCAGGTTCATGACGGAATGGTAGACTTCGCCAGGAAGAGCCATGGATAGTATGGATCTGGCATTGGTGTCGATAGCCACTTTCTTCTTATCTTCATCAGTCCACATATGAATTTCTTCAGGAATCAGCCTTTCTGGAATAGCAGGTCTATTCTCAGCGGCTGGAACTGCAGCATCAATTCTTACAGGAATATATGGGCCGTTTTCAAGATAATAAGGCATAGTAGGGTCTACACCTTCTAAGAAGAGAATCATCCTATTTTTCCATAGATTAAAATTATCTCTGGAGAATCTAGGGGGTTTTGCAAGAGAACCATTGTCAATATAGTTTGTGTTTGTGTTGGTAGCCATTTTCAGAAATAGCGAGGAAGAGAAATCTTAGTATAGATTAGATCTTGTTTATGAGATTAAACAAATCTGCTCTGATACCACTTGTTGGTCCCGAAGGGCTATACAAGTTTGTAGAAGGGGGGGTTGAATACAAACACACAGATTTTACTTTTCTAAATTGTTTATTGATAAATCATTAACAATTTACAGCTTGTTGCGGAACAAGATTAAGGATAAACCTAAATCTAAACAAGTTGGAACACTAAGTTTCTTGCACTAAGAAAGGGAAGGAAATTACTAATAATAACCTATCTCAAGATAAGAAACATAAATTGTCCAGAGTTAGCAAGTGACTCGTCCAGAGTTTTCGAGTGCTTCAAAAATGAAGCTGGAGTCCTTCTTATATACTGCATGCATTTAATGCATGTCAGTTTACACTTTACACGTAGCAACAGCTCATTGGTTACATGTCATTGACCTTTGTAGACAACCTTAGTAGCCGCATGTTTGAACAGTGTAGTATCAGAGTGGTTGTACGATTTCAGACAATAAGGAGGTTCTTTTCTGACATATCGTACGGAGTCGTGCAAGAGTGGTTAAGACAAAAGTACTTTGTACGGGGGACTTCATGATCAGCTTTCGTTGATTCAGCGGTTTGTCATTCTATATCAGCGAATGATAAAGTTCAGCGATAGATGAAGTCTTGTACTTGATACTTCACGTTGAGTGGACAAATCTGAGTCTTCGCTGATCCGCATCAGTTCATTAGGAGACTTGTCGCTGGTTCTTGAGCTTGATCTTCGACTTCAGCGTAGAACCTATGTTGACGTGAAACTTGTTGTAACATCTAGAATTTTGAGGTATTTTTATAAAATACATATTTAACCATAAGGGTCATTTGGTAAATTGATTTAAAGTAATTGTGAAATATTACTTGAGGGTCTCTTGTGGCAACTAGTTGAAGTTGGGGGTTGTTTATGAAAGTTTGGATGACTCATACAATTATAGGAGGAGGTGTCACTTAATTAAGTAACTAAGACTAAGTGTGAGTATTAGAGATTGTGTGTATTCGGTTGTTTGAGAAGAAAAGAGCCGAGAGTTTTTGAGATAGAAAAATCGAGAAAAGAGAAAGAGAAGAAGAAGAACAGCTGCAGTTAACTGATTTTAGTGATTAATTTTGAAGAAACAAAGGTAAACTAATCTACTTTTATGTTTATAATTGTTAGATAAGTTTAGAAATGAGTTTTTTTATGATAAATAGATGTTTTGGGAAATTTGAGTACATGAGTAGGTTTAGTTTATAACCATAAACATATCTGCACATTTTCAGAAACATACATAGATTAAAACTGCAAAATCTGGGTTTAAGAATGAACTTAGTGGACTGAGACTTGGATGAACATCATCGAAGTCGCAGCCTTGAGTTGCGACATTCATGATTGTCGCAATAGACCGTTGCGACTTGGCTTTGGAGTCGCAACAGTTGATTGCGATTTGGAGTGGAATCGCAATGGTGGGTTGAGACTTGGCACTGTAGTCGCAACAGTTGATTGCGACTTGGGTCGAAATCGCAATGGTGGGTTGCGACTTAGGTTGGAATCGCAACAGTTGGTTGCGACTTGGAATTGGAATCGCAATAGGCGGTTGCGACTTCAGTTCACTGCGATTTGAGATGTAATTTTAAGAGATTAAGGATTCCTAACTGTGGAGGGTTCTGTTTTATAATTAGTAATCAGAATATATGTAAATTGAATATTACAGTAAACTGTGGTAGTAAAGAAAGGAGTCCCTGCGAGTTTAAAAAGGATTAAAGGAAGTGTGATTTCATATCAGGTGAGTTTATTCAACTCTCTTTAAAATTCAGTAATTAATATTGAAATAGATGTTTTATATGTATGCATGGATATGTTTTATGAACTAGTACTTATTATTATTCTTGTATGCTAAGTTTGATTATCTACTATATGCAATTTGCAATATGGTTATGAACTCTAAATATGATTTGAAGCTTTATTGAGATAAATTATAAAGATCTATCTATGAGTCCATAAATGTAGATTAACAACTGAGATATTAACTTCCGTGCTAAGTTGTAAAGAGGGGATAGTTAAGAGATTGAGATGAGGAGCTAATAATATTCTTTATTCTTATATAAATAGAATATGTTCGGAGAAATGATATATTGTATGCCGGACGCATATAGTAGTATCGATTATTACATATATATATATATATATATATATATATATATATATATTATGTACTATGTGCTTTTGCTAAAAAATAGGCATCCGGTCACCGAGGGCACTTGGGTACGGTATAATGGGAACCGATTACTCGTCATAGACCATAGGGATGTAATTTTTAGTAATTGGGTGTACCTTGAATCATCGTGGGTCCCGATTTGAGTATCGCGATATTATAATCCCATTGGGACCATTGATTCTGAGGTGGAATGTGGAATAAGCAGTTTTTGTTTAATAATTCCCATTTCGATTTGGGAAGATCGGAGATTTCCCAGTGATGAGAGGAAGATCTGAGATAGGCATAAAGTAAATTGTAATCTCTACTTCCTGATTAAGAAATAGGCAGGTTTTGACTTGTAATTTCTTGTGTTTGAGTATTGACTGTGAATCTGGGATGATTCATAGTAAATCCTTAAAAGTTGTTATTATGATTAGATGAGTTAGTCGTAAGTATGGGATCGGGGTAGATTTCCCGATTTGGAAAGGAGTTGTCGTACGGTAAGATGGGTGAGAACAGGTTTGAGTTATCTGTTCATATTTTAATTATTAAATTTTATTTTGATTTGAGTATTCTCACTAGGCGAAAGCCTAATGTTTCAAGTTGAATCTTCTTACCAGGTACAAGCTCCGGGAAGTCAGCGGGAGTGAGAGAAGAGAATTTTGAGAAGAATCAGACTTAGAAATAACGGAGGATCTAGTTTTTCTGTGAAGCTTTTGGGACGTATGTTTGGATAACTTAATTAATCTGATTATTATGTTGTGATTAGATTAGTAAGTTATCTAGGTATTGTCATATGTATATAGAAACCTTGCTTTTGATCCTCAGGTTATATAAGTTTGAAGTTTTTGATCATAACTTGTGTTAATTTTAAAGGTTTAAATTGACCCTGTTTTTAGGGTGTTTCAGTATGGTATCAGAGCTTTAGTTTAAGCGAACTAGGTATGATTTTGAGATACCTAGACTTAAGCTGAGATGAAGTAAGTTATGATCCGTGAGATATGGGTAGAAGTACTAAGATTGGGTAGTCTTAGAGTCGACAGAAATACGCGAAGTTGGTACTGTAAAAATGGTAATGAGAATTCTCATGTATGATATGTTCGCAATTTCAATTAGCTACTGTTATTATGAATATATTATTACACAAGCATACTTGTTTCTAAAATGTTACAGTGACTGATTAGCGGTAAAGTATGTATTGTATGTTTAGTTGTATAAACCATTAACTGATGAGTATTCTATGATGCTCATATCAGAACAATGGTGAATACGCCCCCGAGATCTCCAAATTCTTCGATGAATAGGAATTGGTTAGACGATGCATTAGAAAGACAAACGGGATTAGGCGGAGTTCCTGATACGCTGTAACATCCCAAAAATTACAAGAAAATTTAAATTGTTAAAAATGACATTTCATTAATTAAACTCGTTAAATAACCCAAAACGTTTCGTTTGCAACCCAAGAATAAATAGTTTAAAAATGATAATTATAAAACGATATAATAATCAGCTCTTCACGCGCGCCAGTGTGTACACGTCACGCCTTGGAGCCACTCGTACCTGAAACAATGATTTATTGGGAAAGGGTAAGCACGAAGCTTAGTGAATTCAACCACCATAGATAACACAGTTATTCCACACTACCCCTATAACAGATAGTTGCACATAAACAAGCATACAAGTCTACGAACAAATCATAAACATAATTACCTACCCCTACGCCACCCGCGTATAACATCTTGGGCCCCACCGAGATTCTACGCCACCCGCGTATACAATCTTCGGCCCCGCCGAGTTCCTACGCCACCCGCGTATACAAACACCGGCCCCCGAGTCCCTACGCCACCCGCGTATACATGACAACGCCACCCGCGTATACATGTCAACAAATGTCTAACTAGCCACCCCACTATCTAGCCCCACATCACAAATAAATAGGCTATCACACACGAGCTACAGTAATGTAAAACAACCAATATTAAATATAGTGAGAGAACTCACCTCGTAAGCGCGCCTAGCTCACAATTAATAATTCAAGCTCCACAAAACCAAGATCACTTCCCAACACCTAAACGAACGTTAAAAAGTATTAACACGAGACCCGGACCCTAAAATACGACGCACGCTTAAACCGTCACTTAAACGACTTTTCGGTCTAACCAAACAGGTCTGTTCGGGACCTGATCCGACCTCTTTAAACCCAGAAAATCCTCGATTAAAATACATAACTAGAAAGTACTCTGAGTTAGGGTTCCAAGGACATATTATACACCTCCTAACGATTTTTCTACATTTTATTACGGATTTTATAAGAACAGTTCGCAGAACAGCGAAAAACAGCACTTATCAGTATAAAACGACGATTTGGCCTATGCTACGTTCCGAACTGGATTTCGCACGAAACATAGAAAAGTTAATAGACTCGGAAAGGGAACTTTTGACACCGGTTTCACCCCAATCCGAGTTACGAGTAAAGAGTTACCGCTAACGCAAAACAGTGGCAGAAAAGGACGTTTTCACATAAAATGATAACTTTATAAAACGGTTTACGCGTTCGGTTTATACGATTCGGGTTTCGCTACGGCGGTTTAAGGTTTCGGCCAGAGGTGGTTTTAGGGTTCCGCCACGGGCACCACCCACTGCCACCTCCGACAGCGTGGCACGGCGGCGGCGGCGACGGTGGCGTCGCGGTGGTTGTTTTGCCGGAAAAGAAAAGAAAAGGAAACGAGACGAAGGAAACGACTTACCTCGCTACAACACCACACACCCGCACCTGCTCCTCTCTCCCTCGAAATTTCCGACGAACGGCAGTGGCGGCGGTGGTCTCCGGCGACAACAGCGGCGAACAGCGGCAGTTTCCGGCGACCTCTCTCTACCACTCTCTCTCGCGCTGTTCTCTCTCTCTACCTCTCTCTCCCGCGCTGTTCTCTCTCTCTCTCCGGCCAACACCAGCAGCGGCGCTGGTGTGGTGATGGGCGGTTTCACGGCAGCAGGGAAGAAGATGCTAGGGTTGTGTGGTTTACGTGAGAGAAAACGAGAGAGGGAAGGGGATAGCTTAGGGTTTGCTTTCTTTGATTCAACCTCACGGCAACAACAACACCAACTAAAAATTATGGGTCTCGACATGTATCTGCATGGGCCGAAACCCAATGAGGGTTTTTGGCCCTTTGACACAATTAGCCCCTCAACTTACAAGCCTCTCACCCCTAACCAAGAATTCCGATACTTAACGATTTGACCCAACTCGACTAACCCCGTTTACGGAAACCACAATAATCGAACTTAAAAGAAATAGTTAAGACTAATAAATTACATACCGAGATACGGGCTTTACAACTCTCCCCCACTTGGATTAGACTTCGTCCTCGAAGTCTCTGCCTACGAATAGTTCCGGATAGTTCTCCCTCCTCTCAACCTCAGGTTCCTAAGTCCACTTGAAATCCCTTCTAAAACTTCTCAAACACTTTTCTAACTAACGTACTCCTTCTAGGACACTGGGATTATAATCAGAAGAACACTCCAACAACTGGAATCATTCCTAGTCAAACGACTTTGGTTATCTCCCAACCTTAGATATTTTATACATCCCGATTCAAATCTCAAACTCTAACAATTCTAAAGTTGCTTACCAATATACCCTACTGGATACTCGAATCTGATCATTCCTACCATTAACTGTCGATTAACTTCCACGAGTTCTAATAGGCTCCCAAAATTTAGTTAACACGGATCATCAAACCAGTAAACTTATAATCACCCACGAAGGTCATTCCACCATAACCATTCATCACAAGTAAGCATCTCAGGGTTACTACTACCATCAACATAATTTCCATAAAATCGGCTACAATTCTCCAATTACACTAAGGTGTTTGGCCTTAAGCCCAAAAGTCGACGCCCTAATATACTACTCACTTCAAAAAGGTTACTGCGCATTTATTCTCTTAATTACAAAGGGCATCATTCCCTTAACTGACACTATTCGGTCTACACTAACAACACGTGTGGAATACCCAATCTTCCACCGTCTACTTATCTTCCTCGCCCGCCATAGGGAACCTAGTTACACTGTAACAAGATACGCCTTAACGCCTGCCTCCCAGGTACGTCTCAAGGCTCGGCACATCGGAACTACCTCTCAGGTAAGTGCCCAAGACTATATCCTCCTAGTGCCTACTGGAAAGTCAAGGTCATAACACATGAATACCGGGGTCTCACCCCGAGATACCCAACCGACCATTACCAACGACTACTAAATTATAACCTTCGACACTACCCCAACGATCATCCCATCAAAGCAAACAAGTACACACCTGTACTAGTAGGTTTACTATAGTCGTTCCTCCTTGTGATGGCTATTCTGGGTAGATATTACAACGAGTTATTAGCACATAATAATTCACACTAACAACGCTCACGCTCAACTCCTTGGATTCCTCGTGACTTTCCCCGACTCGAGCATTGATCCTGTGTTTCCGATAGTAGGAGCTCTACTACTACCTTCCACACCTATCATCACTCGTTCCGAGTTCCATCCGACGGGTCCAAGTAGTTTCTCGCCGATAACTACACACATATGCCCGCACCGGCATATGTACACACTCTTCCTAGCTCCCTAGAAATTCCACCCAACCCCACTACCCTTGCTATGACGAAATCCCCACTAGTCATGACGAGTCGCCTCGCGAATGCACAATCGCACACAGTGTAAAACCAGATAGACATTCGAATATAAGATTCTATCCTACAACAGTTGGACTCAAACAAGAGCTGCGCAATAGAACTAAATCTGACATTCTAGGGCTATTCGGTTCCTACCTCATACAACCTATGGTGCATTCACTTAACAACCTATCAAGGCTAGCATAAACTTCTATTAGCAAGCAACAAACATGCCGTACAGTGTAATAAGCACCAAGCAATCCAGCACACATACTCCTATGTTCTAGAAAGCAATCTAGCATACATACTCATATATAAACACTCTTCCCAGCTCACTAGGAATTTCATCTCATCCCACTACCCTTGCTACCCCGGAATCCCTGTTAGCCATAACGAGTTGCCTCACGAATACCCAGTCACATGCAGCGTGAATCAAATAGACATTCGAATACAAAATTCTATCCTAGAACGGTTGGACTCAAACAAGAGCTGCGCAATAGAACTAAATCAAATATTCTAACGCTATATGATTCTTACTGCATACAACCTATAGGGCCTCCATTTAACAACCTACTATGACTAGCATTGATTCCTACTAGCAAGCAATCCTCATACAGCATAGTGTCAACAACAGGCAATCTAGCATGCATACCCTATGCCTAGAAAGCAATACAACACTAAGCAATGTACCTTTCCCCCTTGGCTCCGGCTGACTGTACACACTGCGCCCTCGATCACCGTTCCTCAAACGGATTTTTCATTCTTTTTATTTCCCAAAAACTTTAAAGAAAATTTTATAGCCGCAAACTTGAGATCAAACACACCGAAATGCGTTTGATTCACTCAAGCCGTGCTCTGATACCAAGTTGTAACATCCCAAAAATTACAAGAAAATTTAAATTGTTAAAAATGACATTTCATTAATTAAACTCGTTAAATAACCCAAAACGTTTCGTTTGCAACCCAAGAATAATTATTCTCTAAAAACAGTAAACAGCGGAATAAATAGTTTAAAAATGATAATTATAAAACGATATAATAATCAGCTCTTCACACGCGCCAGTGTGTACACGTCACGCCTTGGAGCCACTCGTACCTGAAACAATGATTTATTGGGAAAGGGTAAGCACGAAGCTTAGTGAATTCAACCACCATAGATAACACAGTTATTCCACACTACCCCTATAACAGATAGTTGCACATAAACAAGCATACAAGTCTACGAACAAATCATAAACATGCATACCTACCCCTACGCCACCCGCGTATAACATCTTGGGCCCCACCGAGATTCTACGCCACCCGCGTATACAATCTTCGGCCCCGCCGAGTTCCTACGCCACCCGCGTATACAAACACCGGCCCCCGAGCCCCTACGCCACCCGCGTATACATGACAACGCCACCCGCGTATACATGTCAACAAAGGTCTAACTAGCCACCCCACTATCTAGCCCCACATCACAAATAAATAGGCTATCACACACGAGCTACAGTAATGTAAAACAACCAATATTAAATATAGTGAGAGAACTCACCTCGTAAGCGCGCCTAGCTCACAATTAATAATTCAAGCTCCACAAAACCAAGATCACTTCCCAACACCTAAACGAACGTTAAAAAGTATTAATACGAGACCCGGACCCTAAAATACGACGCACGCTTAAACCGTCACTTAAACGACTTTTCGGTCTAACCAAACAGGTCTGTTCGGGACCTGATCCGACCTCTTTAAACCCATAAAATCCTCGATTAAAATACATAACTAGAAAGTACTCTGATTTAGGGTTCCAAGGACATATTATCCACCTCCTAACGATTTTTCTACATTTTATTACGGATTTTATAAGAACAGTTCGCAGAACAGCGAAAAACAGCACTTATCAGTATAAAACGACGATTTGGCCTATGCTACGTTCCGAACTGGATTTTGCACAAAACATAGAAAAGTTACTAGACTCGGAAAGGGAACTTTTGGCACTTGTTTCACCCCAATCCGAGTTACGAGTAAAGAGTTACGGCTAACGCAAAACAGTGGCAGAAAAGGACGTTTTTCACATAAAATGATAACTTTATAAAACGGTTTACGCGTTCGGTTTATACGATTCGGGTTTCGCTACGGCGGTTTAAGGTTACGGCCAGAGGTGGTTTTAGGGTTCCGCCACGGGCACCACCCACTGCCACCTCCGGCAGCGGGGCACGGCGGCGGCGGCGACGGTGGCGTCGCGGTGGTTGTTTTGCCGGAAAAGAAAAGAAAAGGAAACGAGACGAAGGAAACGACTTACCTCGCTACAACACCACACACCCGCACCTGCTCCTCTCTCCCTCGAAATTTCCGACGAACGGCAGTGGCGGCGGTGGTGTCCGGCTACAACAGCGGCGAACAACGGCAGTTTCCGGCGACCTCTCTCTACCACTCTCTCTCGCGCTGTTCTCTCTCTTTACCTCTCTCTCCCGCGCTGTTCTCTCTCTCTCCGACCAACACCAGCAGCGGCGCTGGTATGGTGGTGGGCGGTTTCACGGCAGCAGGGAAGAAGATGCTAGGGTTGTGTGGTTTACGTGAGAGAAAACGAGAGAGGGAAGGGGATAGCTTAGGGTTTGCTTTCTTTGATTCAACCTCACGGCAACAACAACACCAACTAAAAATTATGGGTCTCGACATGTATCTGCATGGGCCGAAACCCAATGAGGGTTTTTGGCCCTTTGACACAATTAGCCCCTCAACTTACAAGCCTCTCACCCCTAACCAAGAATTCCGATACTTAACGATTTGACCCAACTCGACTAACCCCGTTTACGGAAACCACAATAATCGAACTTAAAAGAAATAGTTAAGACTAATAAATTACATACCGGGATACGGGCTTTACATACGCCAACAGATTTTCTTTCCTTAGGAGGCATGTGAAGTCGAGCACATCCAGGAGGTACCAGTAATGCTGATCAAACATCGTCAGATTCAGGTATGGAAGGGCGAATAATGGATAATGTGACTCGATTGATGAATGCTTTAATGGAGAGGCAAGCAGAGATGATGAATACTATGATGGGGAGGCAGGCATAGATGGTTACTAAGATGTTCAATGATCGAAATGTGGAACCAAGACGAACAACGGTTGATACTAATGTGATAAATCCGACTGTAAATCCAGGGGTGGAGACAGAAAGGAGGGTTGAAAGAAACTGCTCTTACAAAACGTTTCTAAGTTGTAAACCACCAGAATTCAAGGGAGATGATAATCCAGCGGCTTGTATGAACTGGATAAGAGAGATCGAGCAAGCTTTCCGAGCTTGTGAATGTTCTGATGAAAGATCTAAGGTGAGATTTGGGTCGCAAATGTTGCGCGGCAAAGCGTTGCAGTGGTGGAATGTGTTGTCATCAACTGTGACGGAAGCAGCTTTGAATTCCGTAACTTGGAATCAGTTTAAAGCAAAGATCTTAGAAGAATATTGTAACGAGCACGAGATGGACCGAATCGAAGAAGAGTTCCGGAATATCAAGAAAGGTAATATGTCAGTGAGAAAATATACTGAAGTCTTTATGGAAAAGCTGAATCTTGTGGGGCACGTGGCTCCATCGGAGAAAGATAAGATTAAATATTATCTGAAAGGTCTACCAGCAGATATGATGACAAGAGTTCGCAGTTCAAAATCTGCTACTTTGAGGGAGACGATTGAGGAAGCAAAGGTCATAGAAGAGATGTATGTGAAAGATAAGGAGGAGAAAGCGCAGGTTGGGGAAAAGAGAAAGTGGGAGGGTCGTTCAGAACCTTCTCAGAAATTAAGATTATTTGGAAAGAACATTCGTAGTGATTCCCGTAGGGAACCAAGTTGGTGTTCAAAATGCAAAAGTAAACATTTTGGCCAATGCCGTGTGGTCGGAAATCAATGTTTCAAGTGTGGGAAGATGGGACATATGGCATCAAATTGTACAGTATCGGGGTCGGTTTGTTTTGAATGCCAGCAACCGGGTCATTTTCGGAAAGATTGTCCGAAGTTGAAGAAAGGAGGAGATTAGGGAAGAAAGTTGGTTATTCCAAAGCCAACCGGTCGTGCATTCCAAATGACTGCTGATGAAGCGAAAGGATCAAAAGACGTGGTCTCGGGTACATTTCTTATAAACTCTATTCCTGCACGTGTGTTGTTTGATAGTGGCGCAAATTATTCTTTTGTGTCCAAGTTGTTCCAACATAAGTTAGCTATGCCTGTTACTACTCTAGGAGATGTCTTAGTAGTCGAAATAGCTAATGGAGTTCATACTTTGGTTAAGGAGAGCCTGGCCGATTGTAAGATTATGATAGAGGGAACGGAATTTCCGATTAACTTGTTGTTAATGGAAATTGGGAGTTTTGATATTGTAGTAGGGATGGACTGGTTGAGCAACAACCAAGCAGAAATTATGTGCGCAAAGAAGCTGATCCGAATTCCAATGGGCGATAAAGACGATGTATTCGTATTTGGAGAGAAACAGGAAGGAGATGTTCCTTTGATTTCGGTAATGAAGGCGGGTAAAAGTTTATCGAAAGGGTGTTGGTCCTATTTAGCCTATGTTATTGATACAAAGTTGGAAAAGAAAAATGTTCAAGATATCAACGTGGTGCGTGAATTTCCGGATGTATTCCCGGATGATCTTCCAGGTTTACCAGTTGAAAGACAGGTGGAGTTTCGTATCGACATTATTCCTGGATCGGCACCGATTGCACGAGCACCTTATCGTTTAGCACCTGCGGAGATGAAAGAGATGATGACTCAGCTTCAAGAGTTATTAGATAAGGGTTTTATAAGACCGAGTTCTTCACCTTGGGGAGCTCCAGTTTTATTCGTTAAGAAGAAGGATGGTACCATGAGAATGTGTATTGATTACCGGGAGTTGAATAAGGTAACCATTAAGAACAAGTATCCGCTTCCGAGGATTGATGATTTATTTGATCAACTCCAAGGTGCGGGATGCTTTTCAAAGATAGATTTAAGATCAGGATACCATCAGGTACGAGTAAGAGATGAAGATGTTTCGAAAACAGCGTTTAGAACAAGATATGGGCATTATGAGTTCCTTGTAATGCCATTTGGGTTGACAAATGCTCCTGCAGTATTCATGGATTTGATGAATAGAGTGTGTCGACCATTTTTGGATAAGTTTGTCATTGTGTTTATTGATGACATACTTATCTATTCAAAGACTGAAGAAGATCATGAACAACATCTTCGTGAAGTCTTAGAAGTTTTAAGAAAGGAGAAGTTATACGCAAAGTTTTCGAAGTGTGAATTTTGGTTGAAGGAGGTGCAGTTTCTAGGGCATGTGATTACTTCTGAAGGAGTTAAAGTAGATCCTTCAAAGATTGAAGCGATGACGAATTGGGAGACACCTAGAAGTGCATCTGAGATAAGAAGTTTCTTGGGATTAACAGGATATTATAGAAGATTCATAAAGGATTTTTCGAAGATTGCGTCGGCTTTGACTTTATTGACTAGAAAGAATGAGAAGTTTGTTTGGACAGAGAAACAGGAAACAACTTTCAGAACGTTACGTCAAAAGTTGTGTGAAGCACCTATTCTTGCTCTACCTGAAGGGACAGAAGATTTTGTTGTTTATAGCGATGCTTCAAAAATGGGTTTAGGATGTGTACTAATGCAAAGGGGCAAAGTGATTGCCTATGCCTCAAGACAGCTTAAAGAGCATGAAAAGAATTATCCTACTCATGATTTAGAGTTAGCAGCGGTTGTGTTTGCTTTGAAGCTGTGGCGACATTATTTGTATGGAACGAAGTGTACTCTTTATACTGATCACAAGAGTTTGCAACATGTTTTTGATCAGAAGGAGTTAAACATGAGGCAGCGAAGATGGTTAGAATTACTTAAGGATTATGATTGCGAATTGCATTACCATCCTGGTAAAGCAAATGTCGTAGCTGATGCCTTAAGTAGAAAAGAATATGGTGGGTGTTTGAAATCGGTAAATGCTAGAATTGATGTGACGTCAAGTTTGATGGAAAAGATAAAAGAAGCACAAGTGGAGGCCTTGCGAGATGAAAACTTGAAAGAAGAAGTGATGGGTAAGCAACATCTTCAGTTAACAGAAGATGGTCGTGGGGTTAAGTTATTTCAAGGAAGAGTTTGGGTGCCTAAAATGGGAGGAAATCGAGAGTTGATTCTCGAAGACGCTCATAGATCTAAGTATTCCATACATCCTGGGAGTACGAAGATGTATCGAGATCTGAAATTGCATTATTGGTGGCCGGCGATGAAAGTAGATGTGGCTCGAAAGGTAGAATTATGTACAACGTGTTCGTTGGTGAAAGCTGAACATCAGAAACCTTACGGAAGTTTCCAATCCTTGGAAATTCCGGAATGGAAGTGGGAGAAGATTACCATGGATTTTGTGACGAAGTTACCAAAGACGCAAAAAGGTAACGACGAAATATGGGTAATCGTGGATAGATTAACTAAGAGTGATCATTTTCTAGCAATGAAAGAGGCATCACCAATTGAGAAATTGGCAAAGCTGTATATTGATGAAGTGGTGTCAAGGCATGGTATACCGGTGTCGATAGTGTCAGATCGTGATAGTCGGTTTACTTCGAGGTTTTGGCGATCACTGCAAGAAGAATTGGGTACTAAAGTTAATCTGAGTACGACTTTTCATCCACAAACCGATGGACAGAGTGAGCGGACCATTCAAACTTTGGAAGATATGCTCAGGTGTTGTGTTTTAGATTTTGGTGGTAACTGGGATACGCATCTACCGTTAGTAGAATTTGCGTATAACAATAGTTATCACTCGAGTATCGGGAGAGCACCCTTCGAAGCGATGTATGGTCGAAAGTGTAGAACACCGGTATGTTGGTTAGAAGCCGGAGAGAAACAGTTTGCTGGTCCAGAGTTGGTACAGCAAACAGCGGATAAGGTGAAAGAAATTCGGCAGCATATGAAAGCAGCCCAAGATAGACAGAAAAGTTATGTTGACCCGAAGCGGAGACCAAAGGAATTTCAAGTTGGGGAGCGCGTGATGCTCAAAGTATCCCCATGGAAAGGTGTGATAAGGTTTGGAAAACGTGGGAACTTGAGTCCTCGTTTTCTAGGACCTTTCACCATTATTGAGAGAATTGGGTTACAAGTTTACAAGTTAGAACTTCCACCAGAATTGGAAGGGGTTCATAATACTTTCCACATATGTTATCTTCGGAAGTGTTTGGCCGAAGAGGAAGGTGTGATTCCACTCACTGATGTGAGAATTGATGAAAAGAGCCGCTGTGTAGAAGAACCAGAGTCAATTTTGGAAAGATCGGTTAGGAAGCTACGTAGTGGTAAAAAGGTAGCTATGTTGAAAGTGCAGTGGAAACACCATAGAGGTACTAATGTAACTCTAGAGTCGGAAGAGAGTATGAGGGATAGGTATCCTCATTTGTTTACATAACTTTGATTTCGGGGACGAAATCGTTTTCAAGTTGGGGAGTATTGTAACATCTAGAATTTTGAGGTATTTTTATAAAATACATATTTAACCATAAGGGTCATTTGGTAAATTGATTTAAAGTAATTGTGAAATATTACTTGAGGGTCTCTTGTGGCAACTAGTTGAAGTTGGGGGTTGTTTATGAAAGTTTGGATGACTCATACAATTATAGGAGGAGGTGTCACTTAATTAAGTAACTAAGACTAAGTGTGAGTATTGGAGATTGTGTGTATTCAGTTGTTTGAGAAGAAAAGAGCCGGGAGTTTTTGAGATAGAAAAATCGAGAAAAGAGAAAGAGAAGAAGAAGAACAGCTGCAGTTAACTGATTTTAGTGATTAATTTTGAAGAAACAAAGGTAAACTAATCTACTTTTATGTTTATAATTGTTAGATAAGTTTAGAAATGAGTTTTTTATGATAAATAGATGTTTTGGGAAATTTGAGTACATGAGTAGGTTTAGTTTATAACCATAAACATATCTGCACATTTTCAGAAACATACATAGATTAAAACTGCAAAATCTGGGTTTAAGAATGAACTTAGTGGACTGAGACTTGGATGAACATCATCGAAGTCACAGCCTTGAGTTACGACATTCATGATTGTCGCAATAGACCGTTGCGACTTGGCTTTGGAGTCGCAACAGTTGGTTGCGATTTGGAGTGGAATCGCAATGGTGGGTTGCGACTTGGCACTGTAGTCGCAACAGTTGATTGCGACTTGGGTCGAAATCGCAATGGTGGGTTGTGACTTAGGTTTGAATTGCAACAGTTGGTTGCGACTTGGAATTGGAATCGCAATAGGCGGTTGCGACTTCAGTTCACTGCGATTTGAGATGTAATTTTAAGAGATTAAGGATTCCTAACTGTGGAGGGTTCTGTTTTATAATTAGTAATCAAAATATATGTAAATTGAATATTACAGTAAACTGTGGTAGTAAAGAAAGGAGTCCCTGCGAGTTTAAAAAGGATTAAAGGAAGTGTGATTTCATATCAGGTGAGTTTATTCAACTCTCTTTAAAATTCAGTAATTAATATTGAAATAGATGTTTTATATGTATGCATGGATATGTTTTATGAACTAGTACTTATTATTATTCTTGTATGCTAAGTTTGATTATCTACTATATGCAATTTGCAATATGGTTATGAACTCTAAATATGATTTGAAGCTTTATTGAGATAAATTATAAAGATCTATCTATGAGTCCAAAAATGTAGATTAACAACTGAGATATTAACTTCCGTGCTAAGTTGTAAAGAGGGGATAGTTAAGAGATTGAGATGAGGAGCAAATAATATTCTTTATTCTTATATAAATAGAATATGTTCGGAGAAATGATATATTGTATGCCGGACGCATATAGTAGTATCGATTATTACATATATATATATATATATATATATTATGTACTATGTGCTTTTGCTTAAAAAAATAGGCATCCGGTCACCGAGGGCACTTGGGTACGGTATAATGTGAACCGATTACTCGCCATAGACCATAGGGATGTAATTTTTAGTAATTGGGTGTACCTTGAATCATCGTGGGTCCCGATTTGAGTATCGCGATATTATAATCCCATTGGGACCATTGATTTTGAGGTGGAATGTGGAATAAGCAGTTTTTGTTTAATAATTCCCATTTCGATTTGGGAAGATCGAAGATTTCCCAGTGATGAGAGGAAGATCTGAGATAGGCATAAAGTAAATTGTAATCTCTACTTCCTGATTAGGAAATAGGCAGATTTTGACTTGTAATTTCTTGTGTTTGAGTATTGACTGTGAATCTGGGATGATTCATAGTAAATCCTTAAAAGTTGTTATTATGATTAGATGAGTTAGTCGTAAGTATGGGATCGGGGTAGATTTCCCGATTTGGAAAGGAGTTGTCGTACGGTAAGATGGGTGAGAACAGGTTTGAGTTATCTGTTCATATTTTAATTATTAAATTTTATTTTGATTTGAGTATTCTCACTAGGCGAAAGCCTAATGTTTCAAGTTGAATCTTCTTACCAGGTACAAGCTCCGGGAAGTAAGCGGGAGTGAGAGAAGAGAATTTTGAGAAGAATCAGACTTAGAAATAACGGAGGATCTAGTTTTTCTGTGAAGCTTTTGGGACGTATGTTTGGATAACTTAATTAATCTGATTATTATGTTGTGATTAGATTAGTAAGTTATCTAGGTATTGTCATATGTATATAGAAACCTTGCTTTTGATCCTCAGGTTATATAAGTTTGAAGTTTTTGATCATAACTTGTGTTAATTTTAAAGGTTTAAATTGACCCGGTTTTTAGGGTGTTTCACTTGTCTTCCGGGATCATAAGTAAACAACTAACTTATCAGCGATCACCATAAGGACTGAACAGGCTCAGAGCATTAAGATGAACAGTGTTTGCTGAATGTTTAATCTAAAGAGCGAGAGTTCCTATCAGCGGTACTGTAATATCAGCGATAGTGAAACTCTGATACATATTGTTTACTTACGATTTTCACTAAGTATTTAAGAGAGGGTCATTATCAAATCACTGAGGGTTTGGATCAACATTAACCAATATGTTAAAACTGACGGATGAGATCAAAAGTAATTAGCACATTAATTATAAATTGGGTCATGTGTAATATTTAATGAAATGAACATAAGTGTTAGGGGTATGTGTGAAAATTGGGACGTGTGTAATATTTAATTAGTTCATTTGATGAACAATACATGTTCAAATGTTCAATTTATCCACACATGAACACACATTAACTATTAACCCATACAACCAAATTACATGAAGATCTGATAAATTTGTTTACATTAACTATAAACCCACACATGAACACACATGGACACTCTCCTCAACATCGTTAAAAACACCGTGATTCATAATGCTGTTATCTATGTTCATGATGCAACAATATGGATTCGTAAACTAATTTGATACTAAAAACTTACAAAACATTTAAGAATTAATAATATAGCTAGAACCAAGGAAGATTTGATGTTTGTAACTCCCTCAATAATTAAATGTCATAGTAGAAATACATGGATTTCCATTCATACCCATATTTAATGGTTGGATACATATTTGTAACCACCATGTAAAATGACTTCCTATTGGTTGATTGGAGTTAACAAAGTTAACACAAAAAGTAAGGTTAACAAATGAACCTAACTCTCTCTCTCTCTCTCTCTCTATATATATATATATATATATATATATATATATATATATATAGAGAGAGAGAGAGAGAGGGGTGAGTTCAAATGAAAACTCATTTTCAATTGTGAACATGAGGACAAGTCACAACCATTGATCAAGATTTGGAAAACTAATCAATGGTTAAAACTTAATGAAACCAATTGAGAAGTGATTAGGGACAAATATGGAAATTTGATTCAGCGTCTACCATCTTTGACTTTTTATTTTCTTTTTTAATTAAAAATCTTTTACCCCCTGAAAGTTTAAAATAAAGTATCTTAAAAATTACTAATATTTTAATCAAACAAATTACATCAAAAAAACGAGAATTTCGTACTCTTCGATATGACATCCATCTCGATATAGTTTTTTCTTCATTTTAACCGTTTTTACGTGAAATGCTATGTATGTGTTATATTCAGTATGAATATGTATGCACGTTTCCTGCTGTCCATATTCAGTATGAATAATAAAGGGGAACATTCATTCACTATTCATGACGAATAACACAGTATTCAAAATGAATAATACAACATTCAGGATGAATAATACACGAATTCCTGATTCATGTATTATTAAACATGTATCATGTATTATTCACCTTGAATGTTGTATTATTCATCCTGAATGACACATTATGCATGATGAATAATATATGAATGACCCGTGAAGGTGTGAACACATGACGCACTCTCTTTTGTTTTTCGATTCACAACCGCGACTTGGTTTTATTCTTTATGAATATGTATGCACATCTCCAGGTGTCCACATTCAGTATGAATAACAAAAGTGAACGTTCATTCACTATTCATGATGAATAATACAATATTCAGGATGGATAATACAGTATTCAGTATGAATAATACATCTTTCAGGGTGAATAATACACGATTCATGAATCATGTATTATTTAGGGGTGAGCATTGCTAATCGGTTCCGTATTTTAGGAACCGGAACCGGAACCAATCACTTCGGTTTCGGTTCCGGAACCGGCAGTTCCGGAGAGGTTCCGGTTCTGGGTACCCAGCGGGTCTAGTTACCTGTTCCCGGAACCGGTCCCGGTCCCGGCGGGTACCCAGCGGGTAATGGTTCCAAAAAAATGAGAACCAGAACCGGAACCAGTGCTAATCGGTTCCGTATTTTAGGAACCGGAACCAATCACATCGGTTCCGGTTCTGGAACCGGCAGTTCCGGAGCGGTTCCGGTTCCAAAGGCGGGTACCCAGTTCCGATGCTCACCCCTAGTATTATTCACCCTGAATGGTGTTGTTGGTGCAAGTGTACCCAGCTTTAAATATTGTGATATATTTTTGGTACACATAAAATCACATCTCTATATTTATTTTGATGATTACAAAACACACCGCATTATTTGTTATCTAATATTTTATCTGAGTGTGCAGATATTTAATGTTCTCGATAATTTTTATCTGAAGAATCCAAGACTGAAGAGTTTCGTCATTTTATTTTAAAATGATAAACACCCTAAAATAAAATATCACTTGGATATTTTCCTAAAACTGAATTTAATTAAAACCTTTATGTTTTATTAATATTTTATGAAATTTTTTTTGGAAGTTTTCGTATATATATATATATTATATATTTCTCCTAATCAAAGTATATATATATATATTATATTCTAAACTCATCATTTTTTTTAAAACTAAAGTTTTGTTAAAAGATTTGTTGGAAGTTTCTTGTGTCAGCTCAAATCACATTTCATACTTTTTTACTGTTCATTTTTTTTGTGATGTCTTCCAGCCAAAAGCACCCATGCGCTGCCATGCTCCCATTAGTCATTGTGTCAGGCGGCACTATTCACTGTCAGATTTTAGCAAGTGTCCGTTGGAAGCCTCAAGTATATATATAAGATCCTCCTCAGCTTTCAAGAACACACCAACTTCAGCATTTAATTTCTCCCTCAGCATTTGATCACTACTCTGCTGTTTCTTCTCTCAATCAGTTATAATTTATAAAAATATTTTTGAGCAAGAAATCTTGAGTTGATAGCAGATTAAAATCTCTTGATTAGTTGAATCAGCAAAACAACTCAAGTGATCAAACTCTCTCTAAAAATTCAAGTGATTAATATTTTACAAGAGTGATTATCATATTAAAATTATACCCTCTTGTAAGTGTTTGAATAGAGTGAGTGATCCATATAAATCTCTCATCTGAGTAGAGATATTCGTGACAATATTATTGTATTAAGGTTTGTGTTTCTACCGTAAAGAACACGTTCGTATTGGATCTCCGAGAAGTGTTATTTTCTCGAGGTGGACTAGCCAACTTTGTGTTTGGTGAACCACTTTAAAAATATCGTTGTCAAGTATTTCCTTTCCCTTATCTTTACATTTCCGCTGTGCATTTAAATTATATTTGTTTATATAATTGTTGTTTATTTATTATTTCTATACTCTGATTTATTTATACTGTTTCTGTACTGTATTTATTTATAAAAGAATTTTTTGAAAGTAAAAGATTTAAAATACAACCTTACCCCCCCCTTAGGTTGTCTAACATTTGGTATCAGAGCAGGTCTTTCAAAAATCTCTGCATAAATTTCTTTTATTCCTTTAAATGGCTCAACAAACTAATATTGTGTTTTCAAAACCTCCCTTGATAGATACTGAAAAGTTTGGCATTTGGGCCGAGCTATTTGAATGTCACGTGCGTGGCAAAAATCAAAAGATTTGGAATATTATAGAAAAAGGGAATTTTAAACCCACCATTGTGAAAGATGATGTTTATATTGATAAACCTATAGATGAATGGACTACTTCTGATGAAACTCATTTTTGTTTAAACTTTGAAGCTAAGAATATATTATATGCTGCTTTAACAACTGATGAAATTGAAAGAGTATATACATATAAAACTGCAAATCAAATATGGGAAAGTTTAAATAATACTCATCGTGGAAACACGGAAGTTAAATCTAGTAAAGTGAATATTTTAGTTCACGATTATGAACTGTTCGAAATGAAACAAGATGAGTCAATTGACTCAATGTTTAAAAGATTTAACCTTATTGTGACTACTTTGAAAGGTTTGGATCGCACTTATCCTAACGAGGACTATATAAGAAAAATCCTACGAGCCCTTCCTTCGGAGTGGATGCAAAAGATAACATCTTTAGAAGACTCCCGTGACCTTTCCATAATGAAGATAGATGACTTGATCGGTAATCTTAAAGTGCATGAAATTGCACTCAAAAGAAACAAAGATCGGGAGCAAGTCAAAAAGAAGTCGATCGCTCTTAATGCCTCAACTCCGAATGTCAATAAGAAGAAGGAGGAAGCTAGCACCTCAAAAGATCAATCCGATAAACTCGACGAAGTCGCTATGTTGGTAAGAAACTTCTCTAAATTTTTTACTAACAAAAATTTCTCTAAAAATAATAGATTTCAAAGAAACGGTAACTACCGTCGTGGCGGTGAAAACCGGAGTCGCAACTTCCACAAAAGAGAAGATAAAGTAAAGAAAAATGGCGACTCGAGCGAAGACGAAAAAGCAAAACCAAAGAGAGGTTATTGTTACTCTTGTGGTGATAAAGACCACTACGCTAACGAATGCCCCAAAAAGAACAAATTTCAAAATAAGAAGGAGAAAGCCTTCATTGGAGGCGCGTGGAGTGAAAGCGAAGAAGAAGACGAATATCAAGCTATTTGTCTTATGGCCGAAAGCGACGATGAGGTAAAATCTTCTTACTCAGATTATGATAGTGATAATGAAAATAATCTTGAAGAATTATATGAATCATTTCACAAAATGGCTGCTCTTGCAAATCGTTACCAAGACGAAAATTCTAGATTAAAAGAAACCATATCTGCATGTAATAAGGAAATTAATGATGGCAAACAAAAATCTGAAAATGATATGAATATAATTGCTAAATTAGAAACTAAATTAGGAGAAAAAGATTTTTGTAAATCTTGTGATGCTTTAAATAAAGAAATTGCATGCTTAAATAAAAAATCACATGAAAATATTATTTGTACAAAATGTGATATACTTGAGAATGAGATTACATGTTTAAAGGCTAAATGTGCTTCATATGAAAAAGATAACATGTTAGCTAAAGCCTTTGAAAGTAGTAATAAAAAAGTTCTTAACATGCTTAATATGCCTAACCGTATAAAATGTAGAAAAGGTATTGGTTCCGATACGTGCAAAGATAAATGTTCTTGTAAACCCATCAAAAGATTTTATGAATCACCTAAAGTTAATACAAGAAATCAATATGTGCAAAAACATTCGTATGTGCGTAAAATAAATAATGTAAATTATAATACGAGAAAACCGTATGCTCGCATGTACCATGATAAATATTCTAAACCTAATAATAATGCGAATATAAATACTTGTTTTTATGTGTATGATAAATATAATCGCAAAATTAAAATGGTAAATAAATGGATTCCAAAAGGAATGTTTAGTAATGATAATCCCGGTGGTATGCGTTTATGGTTTTAAATGTGTTATGTATATATGTTATATATATATATAGTTTAAATATAATTTGTTGTATATATTATATATATAAGTAATATATATTGCTATGTACTGTTTGTTTATATATATACGTATTACATATATATATATATGGTGTTTGTTTAATATGTTATATATATATTTGTGTTTGATGTATTATATATTAAAGTTGTTTAATATATTATATATATTTTGTCTTACCTGATATGTGTTATATATATATATTAATATGGTTTAATGTATTATATATATTCTGTTTGACTTTATATATATGCATGTTGGTTGACATTGAAACTAATTGTCAAGGACCCACGAAAAATGGGGACCATAAAAGTTACATCTTCATTATTGTAGATTGACCTTGATATGGACTGGATACTCGATAGTGGTTGCACACGTCACATGACCGGAAACAATAATCTCTTTTCATCATATAAGTCATGTGATGGTGGACAGGTAATTTTTGGAGGAAACTCCAAAGGAAATATAATTGGTAGAGGTACAGTTTCTTGCAATAATGTTCAATTTCTTAATGTTAACCATGTTGATAATTTACATTTTAATTTGTTAAGTGTTCGCCAATTGTGTAAAAATAATACAACTGTTGTCTTCGAAGAAGATTCTTGTAAAATCATAAAAAATGGCAAAGTTCTTTTAAATGGTTTTGTAAAAGGAAATTTATATATTTGTAAAACTGTTGTATCTGAAAATGTATGCTTATCTTCTATTAATGATGTTTCTACTTTATGGCATAGGCGTTTAGGTCACGCTAATCTAAGATTAATGCAAAACTTAAAAAATAAGGAGCTTGTGAGTGACCTGCCAAAATTAAAGTTTGATAATCATTTTTGTGATGCTTGTCGTGTCGGCAAACAACATCACGTTTCTCATAAATCAAAAAATGTTATTTCTACTCAAAGAGTTTTAGAACTTTTACATATGGATCTTTTTGGCCCGATGGCTATTCAAAGTTTTGGAGGAAGTTTTTATACTTTGGTTATTGTGGATGATTATTCCCGTTATTCTTGGACTTTATTCTTGAGACATAAAAATGAGGCTTTCGAAAAGTTTAAAATTTTAGGAAAAAGAATTCAAAACCAACAAGGTTGTACGATTGTTTCCATACGTACGGACCATGGACGAGAATTCGATAATGAAGTACAATTTGGTGCCTTTTGTGATAAACATGGTATAACTCATAACTTTTCGGCTCCTCGAACTCCTCAGTCAAACGGGGTTGTTGAAAGGAAAAATCGAACGTTGCAAGAAATGAGTAGAACTATGCTAAACGAACATCAAGTTCCCCAAAAGTTTTGGTGTGATGCCGTTGCTACCGCGACCTATGTGCTTAACCGTGTCCTAATTAGAAGTATCCTAAATAAGACACCCTATGAACTTTACCGTGGTAGAAAACCTTCCCTAGCTCACCTGAAAGTTTTTGGTTGTAAATGTTTCATTTTAAACACCAAATCCTACTTAACCAAATTTGACCCTAAAGCCTATGAAGGAGTGTTCCTAGGTTACTCTTGGAATAGCAAAGCCTATAGAATCCTAAATAAGGAGACCATGGTAGTAGAAGAATCCTTAAATGTTAGCTTTGACGAGAGTCCTCCCAAACCTAGTGCACCCTTAGCAAATGACAATATCCGTGAAGGAGACGTTTTAGCACAACAACTTAGCAACTTGGATTTAAGTACCCAACCTTCCACAAATAATATTGAAACTAGTGATGCCCCTCCTTGTTTTATTCCACAAGGTGTAGATGATCCTAATCTTAGAACCGCTCGAGGCCATCCCGTAGATCAAATTATAGGTGACCTAAACCAAAGGACAACTAGATCACAAATCCATACCCATTGTGCTTTCCATGCCTTTATCTCAACCATAGAACCTAAAACCATAGATGAAGCTTTAGGTGATGAGGATTGGTTAATGGCCATGCAAGAAGAGTTGAACCAATTTACTAGGAATGATGTGTGGGACTTAGTGCCTAGCCCTAGTAGTCAAACCATTATTGGCACAAGATGGGTCTTCCGAAATAAGGTAGACGAGAACGGTGGAGTCACACGAAACAAGGCACGTTTAGTTGCCAAGGGGTACAGTCAACAAGAAGGTATAGATTATGACGAAACCTTTGCACCAGTTGCAAGGTTGGAGTCTATTCGAATGCTTCTCGCTTTTGCAAATGCTAAAGATTTTAAATTATTTCAAATGGATGTTAAAAGTGCTTTCTTAAATGGTATTATAAATGAGGAGGTATACGTTTCTCAACCTCCCGGTTTTGAAAGTTTTGAAAACCCGACACATGTTTATAAATTAAAAAAGGCGCTTTATGGTTTAAAGCAGGCTCCGCGTGCTTGGTATGATAGATTAAAAACCTTTTTAATTTCTAATGGTTATATTATGGGTAAAATAGATAATACTTTATTTGTGAAATATGTTCAAAATGATATTGTGGTTGTGCAAGTATATGTTGATGATATTATTTTTGGTTCCACTAATGAAAAACTGTGTAATGAATTTTCTGCGAAAATGACAAGCGAGTTTGAAATGAGCATGATGGGAGAGTTAAAATACTTCTTAGGATTGCAAATCAAACAATGTGAAACTGGTATTTTTATTAGTCAATCTAAATATTGTAAAGATATGTTGAAAAAGTTTAACTTTGAAAATGTCAAACCCGTTGAAACTCCAATGACCACAAACTTACAATTATCTCGTGACGAGGAGGGAAACGATTTTAATGAAAAGATTTATCGTGGTATGATTGGTAGTTTATTATATTTAACTGCTAGTAGACCTGATATTATGTTTAGTGTATGTTTATGTGCTCGTTTTCAATCTTCACCTAAACAATCTCACTATGAAGCTGTCAAGCGTATTTTTCGATATTTACGAGGTACTACTAATCTTGGCTTATGGTACGCAAAGAAACCCGAGTTAGAAGTAACGTGTTTCGCCGATTCCGATCTTGGTGGATCTATTGTTGACCGAAAAAGTACTAGTGGGGTATGTGCCTTTATAGGTCTCTCACTTGTGTCTTGGTTCTCTAAGAAACAACAATCCGTAGCTTTGTCTACAACCGAAGCGGAATATGTAGCCGCCGCAAGAGCGTGTGCTCAAGTCCTTTGGATGAAACACACACTTACCGATTTTGAGGTACACCTAACCAAAATTCCAATTATGTGTGATAACTCAAGTGCCATAAATCTAAGTAAAAATCCTGTTTTACACTCTCGTACAAAACATATTGAATTGAGACATCACTTTTTACGAGATAATGTTCAAAAAGGCAAAATCGTGCTTGAAAAGGTTGATTCGGAAGATAATTTGGCCGATATTTTCACAAAAGCCCTTAACAAAAAAAGCGTTCTTTAAATTAAGGCTTGGTTTAGGCATGCTTGAGTATAACCCTTGATAAATACTAACTCTCAAAAATTTCATCTTCTGAGGGGGAGCATCTTTCGAGGGGGAGCATAAGCGATTTTCTTAAACCCTTTTTGCTTCGACAAAAGGGGGAGAGAAACCGAGTATGCTCTCGTGTTTAGCGTTGTGTTTGTCATCATCAAAAAGGGGGAGATTGTTGGTGCAAGTGTACCCAGCTTTAAATATTGTGATATATTTTTGGTACACATAAAATCACATCTCTATATTTATTTTGATGATTACAAAACACACCGCATTATTTGTTATCTAATATTTTATCTGAGTGTGCAGATATTTAATGTTCTCGATAATTTTTATCTGAAGAATCCAAGACTGAAGAGTTTCGTCATTTTATTTTAAAATGATAAACACCCTAAAATAAAATACCACTTGGATATTTTCCTAAAACTGAATTTAATTAAAACCTTTATGTTTTATTAATATTTTATGAAATTTTTTTTGGAAGTTTTCGTATATATATATATATTATATATTTCTCCTAATCAAAGTATATATATATATATTATATTCTAAACTCATCATTTTTTTTAAAACTAAAGTTTTGTTAAAAGATTTGTTGGAAGTTTCTTGTGTCAGCTCAAATCACATTTCATACTTTTTTACTGTTCATTTTTTTTGTGATGTCTTCCAGCCAAAAGCACCCATGCGCTGCCATGCTCCCATTAGTCATTGTGTCAGGCGGCACTATTCACTGTCAGATTTTAGCAAGTGTCCGTTGGAAGCCTCAAGTATATATATAAGATCCTCCTCAGCTTTCAAGAACACACCAACTTCAGCATTTAATTTCTCCCTCAGCATTTGATCACTACTCTGCTGTTTCTTCTCTCAATCAGTTATAATTTATAAAAATATTTTTGAGCAAGAAATCTTGAGTTGATAGCAGATTAAAATCTCTTGATTAGTTGAATCAGCAAAACAACTCAAGTGATCAAACTCTCTCTAAAAATTCAAGTGATTAATATTTTACAAGAGTGATTATCATATTAAAATTATACCCTCTTGTAAGTGTTTGAATAGAGTGAGTGATCCATATAAATCTCTCATCTGAGTAGAGATATTCGTGACAATATTATTGTATTAAGGTTTGTGTTTCTACCGTAAAGAACACGTTCGTATTGGATCTCCGAGAAGTGTTATTTTCTCGAGGTGGACTAGCCAACTTTGTGTTTGGTGAACCACTTTAAAAATATCGTTGTCAAGTATTTCCTTTCCCTTATCTTTACATTTCCGCTGTGCATTTAAATTATATTTGTTTATATAATTGTTGTTTATTTATTATTTCTATACTCTGATTTATTTATACTGTTTCTGTACTGTATTTATTTATAAAAGAATTTTTTGAAAGTAAAAGATTTAAAATACAACCTTACCCCCCCCCCCCTTAGGTTGTCTAACAGGTGTATTATTCATACTGAATGATACATTATTCATGAAGAATAATACATGAGTGACCCGTGAAGATGTGGAGACGTGACGCACTCTCTTTCGTTCCTCGGTTCACAATCGAAACTCGATAGGTTCCCGATTCATCTCGATGGGTGTTGGGTTACGGTAATGAAGAACACGATGCCTTAGGAAGTTGAAGAAAGTGTTGTAGAAGGTGATGTCGAGTTACGGACTTACGTTGTCGAGATGTTATAAACACATGAATACATAAATATTCATAGTGAATATAACATATATATGACATTTCACGTAAAAACGGTTAAAACAACAAAAAAAAACTATATTGAGATGGATGTCATATCGAAGAGCACGGAATTCTCGTTTTTTTGACGTAATTTGTTTGATTAAAATATTATTAATTTTTAAGATAATTTATTTTAAACTTTACGGGAGGTAAAAGTTTTTAATTAAAAAAGAAAATAAAAAGTCAAATATGGTAGGCGCGAGTTTAAATTATCTTCCCTTTTTACCTCTAATCACCTTAATTAATAATTTCAATAAAAAAATCTATTTAATATGAGTCATTGGATCAATACAGATGAAAGGACCAAAATTCGTCCTCATGTTCACAATTGAATTTGAGTTTTCATTTGAACTTTTCTTTCTTTCTTTCTCTCTCTCTCTCTTTTTTTTGAACGGCAAGAAAGCAAATTTTATATATATATATATATATATATATATATATATATCTTTCTCTCTCTCTCTCTCTCTCTCTCTCTATATATATATATATATATATATATATATATATATATATCTTTTCATGAACTGTACAGAAAGGAGTAACATCTATTAATTTCCCAAGCAATGCAAAGCAGAGAGCAGTGTTTGTGTATATTCAAAATCAGACTCCTTGTGGAAGGAGAAGAAACTTAACATAGGGGGGCTGCTGGACCATAAAGTCGCTGTTGTGAAGAATGCGGTAGGGTCTAATTAAGAAGATGGTTGATCGATGATGATGCATGAGAATAGTCATCCACTTTCTCCTTTATCCTTTTTCTAGAGTACAACATTTGAAATGTTCCCAATAAAAAGTAGCAATTATGCAAATGTTGGGTGTCTACATCCATCCACCACATATTGTGTCCCCAAATCAACTTCTTTCTCTCCATAACACCACATACCCTTATCACAATACCAACTATACTATAGCTAGCCCACCAAAACACTAACCCATTGGTTAGCTAGGAAACCTATCCCGATTTCATTAGTCCGTACAAATCCCTGTGATAATATCATCATCATGCATGTCCCTTCAATTCAATCTAACGGTGGAGCTCCTGTTTGTTTCACATTTATAATTAAACTTTCTGGCAAACTCTCAATTATAAACCCTACTTATTATGCCACCGAAAAAGAGATGCTTTCGGAGAGCAGGAATCATCATTGAAGTTATTGATCGATTAATGTTAGTTCTGTAAGAAACAAAGACAAGACCTCTTATCCTTGTGCATTAATGATAACTGTCTAATTAAATTTGAAAAAAATATAGAAATGATCATATGCTAAGGGCACACTCATAACCATCGGATCTCTACTTCAACATCGTCAAAATAGATCAGGAATTGAAGGATATCGTGCTTAATTATGCCTCAAGCATATGCATGCTTGGGGTTATCTTTTCATACCCTAATACCAGTTTATTTTCTATGGGTTTGTCATCACCAAGTTAAAGTTGTTTTTCTATGGTTTAATTTATATATATAGGGCTAGGTTAAGGGAAAATCGTAAAAAATGAAAAATTGAGTAATACTTTGGTAACCGTTCATCCGAACGGTGTATACATGTGCATACAAATAATTTGTAACATACACATGTGCATAAAAATTGAAAAACAACTTCAATTACTTGTATGCACATGTGCATACCCTGAACCTTCGTCCCTTTCACTCTCTCTCTCTCTCTCTCTCTCTCTCTCTCTATATATATATATATATATATATATATATATATATATATATATATATGGTCAGGTTCATACAAGAAGTTAAACATTTTGCGAGAAATGAAGAAATTTTCAATATCATATATGATTACATGGATGATACACAAACTTAATCATGTATGATTAAACGTTGCAATATTGAAAATACATAGACGTTTAATCATATACGATTAATCACTTCCAAATAAGTGTAATCATATATGGATATTGAGAATTCTGATCGCATTCCCATAAAATGTTTAACTTCTCGCATGACCCTCCGTCTCTCTCTAGAGAGAGAGAGAGAGAGAGAGAGAGAGAATGCATGTGAACAAAGTCAAAATAAGAGAACAAGAAAATAACCAAATCACATGTGATATTACGTGCACTTATGGAACACGGCCAATGTAAGGGTGAGTGGGGACATGGTGTCGGCAACCTCAAGTTGCAACTAACATTTCATGAATCACATGTAATTTTATACGTGCTTTTAATGTAAAATCACATGTAATTAGGCTGTTTTGTGTTCTTTTATTTGGTTATTGTTCTCGTATAAACCTGTTTGCGTCACTATATATAGGATTACATAACATTTCATATTAGTTATTTTTTGGCAAGCAGTAAATTAATATTGATTTATGAATGAATTTAAAAGCATTGAAATTTCTAGTAGCACTTGGACATAGTCTTGTTAGAGAAGACAGGAAAGGTTTTGACTTGGAAAGATAGGGCCCTTTGTGCATAAACATTGAGGTTCCACCATCATGTGTGCCCATAATGCTACTTGGATTTTACTATGTTCCCATATTCTTTTTATATCATCTTAATTGTGGCTTACTCAATGATTTTATGATCTATTTGATTAAACACTTTTTATCTTTATTTTTTTAGTTTGATCAAATTGTCTTGATAGATCTTTTAGTTTATGAATTCTTTTTCAATTACACCCTTATTAATATTAATTATAAATATATATTAGTTATTACTATTAATAAATAAATTAAAAAAAATTTAATTAAAATTTTTAATTATATCATTGATGTTAATAAATAAATTAATTTTTAATTACTATTAATAAATAAATAAACATTGATGTTGATTTTTAATTATTTTAATAATTATTAATTATATCAGTTTTTTTAATATTAGTTTTATTAATTACTACTATTTTTTAATTATTGTTCATTTATTATTCATTTATTTTTTATTATATGTAATTGTTATTTAAAATCATAAGTTAATATATAATTTTTTCAATACTTTGTTTAAACAAATTCAAAATTTATAATATATATAAATTTTTTTTTTGATTAATCGTATTATATTATTTAATATTTCTTCACTATCTTGTTTGTATTAATTAATATATTATATTACTACAAAATTGTTTTAATTATATTATGAAATATTGTAATTGATTATTTTTTCGATATGTTTTTTTTTTGGTGATTTTACATGTTTATCAATAGTTTTTGTCAAACGTGACTGCTCCATCAGCCAACTTATCAGCTACCAACTAGCTTATCAGACACAAACTAATTTATCAACTAGTTTATCAAACATAATCTAATTGTGTCTTTGTTGACCTTACGTAATTATTGTTTACGTTGATGTTGCAACTTCGTCGTAACATCAATCGTCTGCATTTAATTTGACCACAAACAAAATAAAGCAAAACAACAAACAACAAAGACGTAAGAGCTATTTTAATAAACACAAGGCCATGTGAAATAGTTAATCAATCAATTACGTTTCAGAAAGAGTATAAGATAAATAAACTTGTAGTTTCAAACTTTTAACTCTAATTACATAAACGAAATCAAACTCAAGTTTTTCTTTAACAAAGCTATCTAACAATATCCATCTCAAGTTACAATTTGATTTGTAACTTCAAACTTTTGGGCACATTGTAACAACCCAATCCAAGACATGCCCAAAACAAGACATATATAATGATATATCGCCAAAACTTGGCCCAAGGTTCACACCATCAAAATAACAAAACTTGGGTTTGCGGAATAACCCTAATACAACTGAGAGTTTCTAATAACAAAAATGTAAAGGAAGTCCTCTAATGCCACGCCATGCCCGCTCTCACGCCTTCTCTTTACCACTAGAGGAACTGCCCTTAACCTGCTTACCTGAAAAGGGTTTCAGTTTTGAAAATGCGAGGGTTAGACCACAAGGTCTAGTGAGATCCCTCAGTTACAGACACACCACATTTATCATTTTAAAACTTTGCGGAACATAAATCAATATGAAGTTTGGCAAATAACATATGGGACACACCCCCCATAACACATCACACTATGACATATGGGACACACCCCCCATAAGCGTCATACCATCATATATGGGTCACACCCCCCATAAGCACCGCATCAGATCGTATGGGACACCCCCCCCCCATATAGCTCACATCATGCATAAGTAACATATATGCACATACATTAAGTAAACACGCTCGTACAAGTAAATAAACAAGTACCATCAAGCTTTGGCTAGAAAAACTCACCTGATTTGCTTACGTCCTTCTCCTACTCTGACTCGCACTTCCAAACGACCTACCTGAGCGAAAGGATGAAAACGCATAAGCCGACTGCATCACTTATCCGGACAAAACCCCTTTTTCCGGACAACACCCCTTTTCCGGACAACACCCCTTTTCCGGACGACACCCCTTTTCCGGACAACACCCTTTTTTCCGGACAACACAATACCCGGACAACTCGATACCCGGACAACTCTATACCAGGACAACTCTCCATTCGGACAACATCACATCCGGACAACATCACATCCGACTGACGAACACTTACCCGGAAACCTTCATCTGAACAACGTGTCCGGACGTCCAGGGAGGTTTCCGGACGTCGACCTGCTCCCTTTTTGGAGCTGAAATTAACTAAATAGATCGAAATACTCGAAAGGAAGATTTGCAGCAATACCAGAGTCATTAACCTCAAAAGTTCCTGAAATCCTAGCAGCTAAATCACACTACAGGGTCCAAACTCTCCCATTTAGTCTCATAACCCACTTTCAACACCAAAACCCCAAAATAACCATTCTGATAATCAAACCACAGATTCGAGATTAAAATGAGAGTTTACCTAGTGATTTCCTGCTGCAAATTCGAATCCCAAACACACCCTGGCTTTAGATTTCCAAGCACCAAGCTCCTTCTTCTCCAAAAATCACAAGAGCTCCAAAAAAAACCCTTCTCCCTTTTCTTTCTCCAAAACACAGCCGACACACACACTCTAAATCAGTCAAAATGGAATGTTTCTAGGGTTTTGTGCCCATTATATACCTTGTCCTATTTTACAAAATACTACCCTCAACTTCCATTTATAATAAATCCACCACAAGACTTGGAACCCTTCCTTTTTGGACACGGTTACTACACACATAGTGCTTGCTGATGAACTCTCTAATTCTTTTAATGTCATTATCTCATGATCTAATTCGTGCTCATGAGTTATAGTACAAGTCAAGTTGACCTGAAAAGTATCACAAACGTTGTTATGTGGGAATAGCTTTAAACTACACACAAAAAATTATTTTTTATTCAATATTCGTTAACAACTAAGACCATTCACACACCTACAAGATAATACTTCTTTCACAAGTGTCACATCAGCTTTGCAATAACACCTTCCACACACATGCAAAACCAAACTCCTTTCTAAACTAATAAACTATAATATAAATAATATAAATAATATAAATAATATAAATAATATAGATAATTACAATATAACTAATAAATTAAGGGAAATTAATTAAAATACCCTAAGTCAAACATTGAGTTACCAAAATACCCTAAATTTTTTCAATTTTGCAAAAATACCCAAAATACCCGCGATGAGGTCCCGCGATCGCGGGATACGGTGACGTGGCACGTACTTTGGCCCCAAATGCCCCGCGAAGCCCCTCAACTTTGGCCGCGGTGCACTTTTGGTCCCTGCCCGCGATCGCAGCCCGCGATGGCCCGCGATGGACCAAAATTTACACTTTTGGTCCCTGAAAATTTACACTTTTGGTCCCTGAAAATTTACACTTTCAGCCCCTGTTTTACTGTTTTTTTCCACAATTATTGCACTTTAAAGACCAATTTGTGGTTGAAATTCATTTGCATGTTTGAATCAATGTTAAATCAATGTTTTTGGAATACCAGTTTGTGGATGAAATGAGAGATTGGTTTTCTGATATGTTGGTTGTTTCATTGTTAAATAGACGTAAAATGCAAGGCATAATCCCCACACAACGATTTCATTGTTGCAATATTTCTTTCTACAATATTTTGTGTTTGAGATACTACTGAAAAAATGAGTTCATCTGTTGCAAAAGCTAAGCTATATTTCTGTTTTGATGGTGAATGGGTGCAAGATAACAATGAGTGGAATTTTGCTTATAAATCTAAGCATGGTGTAAAAGTGTCAGTAAACTACATTTATCAGAAGTTTGTTGCATACGCCATGCAAAAATGTGGAATCAACTCTTCTGATATTTGCAAGTTAGTATTTAAAAATGGCGATGGGTCATTTGTGGATTTATCCAACGATGGGGATATCTCTACTTTTCTGCACCTTGCAGTCGATTCAGAAAGACCCCCATTACTCTTTGTGTATCCCGGCGTATCCGACGGTGACGACGACGGTGACGACGACGGTGACGAGGAGGGTGATTCTCAACAAATAGAGCATCCTGATTCTCAACAAATAGAGCAGCCTGATTCTCAACAACAACAACCACCACAACCACACGAATGGCGTACTGCTGGAGTTGCTGATGACGAAACCCACGTTTTCAGAACGGGTAATTCTGAAATAGACAGATCAGACACCGATAATGATGATCACGAAGAATATACCCCTAGTAGAAAATCATGTAGTCAGATAAATGACTTTTTTGATATGCCCCCTATTCTTCCAGACTCCCATACCCAGACACAAAGCTACGAACCTACACCTTATATTCGCAGTGAAAGTTTAACAGCAGGTCAGATATTCGATTCGAAGGATCTCTTAGCAAGTCAGATCGGACTCAAGTTCTTGGAAGAGGGTTTCCAAAGTCGCGTGCGGGCATCTGACAAAAGCAAATACGTAGTTGAATGTGCTAGAGAAAAGTGTGAGTGGAGGTTGTACGCGATTCACACGGGTCCCAAAGGAGGGGCGATAATGATTAGAAAGTTGCACGACGTACACACTTGTACGAGGACGCAACTTAATCCCCACCACAAACAAGCCGGCAAAAAGACTTTGGGTGCGATCCTGAAAAACAAATTTCTTGATGTTAGCAGGTCATTGCGTCCAAAGGACATCGTCCACGACGTTCACCGGCAGTTCGGCGTCACGATTGATTACCACCAAGCGTGGCGTGCGCGCTGCCATGCACTGTTTATGGTGAGAGGCACGTTCGAGGAGTCGTATGAACGACTCCCGACATATTTATATAATTTGCAGCTGCAGAACCCTGGTACTGTCACGCAGCTACGGACTGATTCACGTGGACGGTTTGAGATGTGCTTCGTGGCCCTTGGACCCGCGGTACGTATATTAGCACGTCATATGTTTACACATTATAAACTATAACATTTACACATTATAAACTATAACATTTTAACCTATGTTTTTGCAGATCCGCACATTTCTGGAAAATCTACGTCGTGTCCTGATAATAGACGCAGCCCATTTAAAGGGCCGTTACTTGGGTATGATGTTCCTGGCGGTTTCCATGGACGGGGATACCTCCATCGTTCCAGTAGCTTTCGGCGTAGGCAAGTCCGAAACCGGGGACGAGTGGACTTGGATTCTGTCCATGTTGAGACAAGCTATCGAAGACCCGCAAGGGTTGGTGTTTATGTCTGACAGGGCTCCTTCCATAAGCGCCGCAATCTCTGCCATGTACCCAAACGCCCCTCACGCCATATGCTGTCGACATTTGGAGATGAACGCCAAATCCAAGGACAAACGTATTACCACCTACAAGGATGTCTATTGGGCGGCATGCAGAGCATATACGGATCGGGAGTTTAACAAGTACATGAATATGCTACGATACAGTGTCAAGGAAGCAGCAAAAGTCTTTGACGATGCTGGACCGGAGAGGTGGTCCGCGGCCCATTTTCCTGGACAACGGTATGACATTCTGACCTCGAATAGTGCAGAGTCTGTGAATGCACTCTCCCGTTTTGCGCGTAGATGTCCGATTGTTAATCTTATGGACTACTTTCGGGCCTTTCAACAAGAGTGGTACCAAATTCGACGCCTATAAGGAGCTAAGATACAAAATGCACTCACACCAACGGCGAAGAATATCGTTCAATACAGGGCGCGTCGTGCGGCGACATGGCCGGTAAGAGCAATCGGGTATGGGAAGTACGAGGTGCATGATGACTATATTAACGCGATTGTGAATATGGAAGACCACCTTTGTTCGTGTCGCGAATGGGATAAATCTGGGTTACCGTGCGGCCATGCCATCGCTGCAGCAACATATATGGGTCGTACAGATTGCAGCGACTTGGCTGTACCTTTCTTCACGTCCGAATATTACCGGAAAATATACGTGGAGGTAATAAACCCAGCTGGACCCCCTGCAGCATGGGTGTATCCACCCGACTCGCTTCCACCATGCTATCCACCTTTAATGGATAAGAACAGGGCCGGGAGACCGAGAAAGAACGACCGACGTCCATCACGTGGTGAAAGTTCGATACAACGAAGATGTACTCGGTGCCAATGCGTAGGACACACTCGTGGAGAGTGTCCAAATCCCGCCCCTTTAACCGTGCCAAGGAGACATTCTGTCAGTCACACCCCGGGCCCGTCACAGCTTGATACTGTTGATCTAAACACTGATTTGTAAATGATATATTTACACACATACATATTCTTCTAAATGAACATTGATAACACAGCTAGTTTGTAAATGATAAATATATTCATATTAGATACGTTCTAATTTTAATAAATTACACCATTATAATCGTCTCTTTGATACGTTCGAAATGAGCCCAATCTTGAATTTTTTTTGGATTTATATATTTTAATATATATCATATACAGTTATACATTAAAATTCATAACCTTATAGTTAATTATTTAATTTATGGTACATCTCTTATTTTTTTTTCAATTTTGTTTTACACTCCTATCGCATTAACATAATAATCATATATTAACTAATTCATTAAATCGTTTTAAATTATTATTATTTGAATGTGTTTATAGATATCGTGAATGGCAATAGGAGAAGGTTTCACGAGAAGAATATTAAATGGGGTTTTGACAAGTTGGTATCACTGGACTCATTTAAGAATTGTGAAAATGGGTATTTGGCGAATGATGATTCATGTGTGTTTAAAACACTTCAGCTCCAAACACACATGAATCATCATTCGTCAAATACCCATTTTCACAATTCTTAAATGAGTCCAGTGATACCAACTTGTCAAAACCCCATTTCATATTATATATATACACACATACATATGCTTCTAAATGAACATTGATAACACAACTAGTTTGTATTCCATCCAACAAGCTCTTCATCTTCAATCTTTCTGACCCTTCTTCAACGGCTTCTGCTTTTGCAACCACGTATGGCCATTGTGTACCACAACCCGCACACACTTTAGCAAATGAGTTGAGGGTTGTCATATATTCTACAAGAGGAGTAGGCCCACGAATGAGGTAACCTCTGACTTGACCTTGCATGATGTATCCAACCTAACCGTGGTTCAGCGGCTTAAAAACTACTTTTCAGAGAAATTAACAACAACAAAAAAATACAAAACAACAACACAGTAAAAAAAATACAAACAACAACACAGTAAAATAAATACAAAACAACTAAAACAACCACCACCTACTTAAAAATTGATTTAGTTTCATCAATCCAAGCTTGCTTCTCGTTTACCTTCGCTTGAATAATTGCGAAGTCTTGCAGAATATGGTGAATTGCTTCTTGTTCTCGACGAACACGAGCCTCCCGAGCTTTTATATCCCCTTTCATCCTTTTGATCTCCCTGTCTTCCTCTTCGATCTTTCTCAAATGGACTGCCTTCTTGTCCATAATTTATTTCCACTCTTCTGTTAGTTCATCTATCTCCTTTTCCTTTTTTGCTATGGCGACCTCGATTTGAGGTGGCATTTTTTCAGGAGTAGACTTAGGGTTTGATGACGATGCCATTTGTGGATGAAATGAGAGAAGAGAAATCAAGAGAGAAAGCAATTCAAAGAAAGAAAGCAAGAGAGAAATCAAGAAAGAAAGCAAGAGGAAGTGTGAATTGTGAATTGCATCTTACTGGTATTTATGGATGAAATCTCAAACATGCAAATGAATTTCAACCACAAATCGGTCTTCAAAGTACAATAATTGTGGAAAAAAACAGTAAAAGCATGCAAGATTCGTCTAAGTTTAGGGGCTGAAAGTGTAAATTTTCAGGGACCAAAAGTGTAAATTTTCAGGGACCAAAAGTGTAAATTTTGGTCCATCGCGGGCAGGGACCAAAAGTGCAACGCGGCCAAAGTTGAGGGGCTTCGCGGGGCATTTGGGGCCAAAGTACGTGCCACGTCAGCCCTAGCCGGCGATCGCGGGATCAATCGCGGGTATTTTGGGTATTTTTGCAAAATTGAAAAAATTTAGGGTATTTCGGTAACAGTTGGTCAAACTTGGGGTATTTTAATTAATTTCCCATAAATTAATTATAAAATATAGATAAATAACTAAAATTTTACTTTTGTTTTCTTAAAATAAAGCGTGGGTAAGAAATTTTTATAAAAATATTAAAAAAATAATGTTCAAATAAACTAATAAATGAATAAAATTTAGTAACTAATATTTAAACAAACATATTAATAATAACTAATATTAATAATAACTAAATAAATGAATAAATGTTTTGTTTAATATATAATAATGGTTAAAAGGCCTTTCACAATTAGCAATATCATGTAGGTCTTGCAAGACACATGACATGCCATGTCATCTTGCAAGACCACTTGCAAGACGCGTGTGGATGCTCTAATATGTTATTTGAAAATAATCAATTAAAATAAGTCTGGTTCAACATAACTAACTGGGTTTTTCCAATTCATCAAAGTTTTCTGGGATAACTTTATATGTCTTGAGTTTCAACAATATTATTTCAATGAATTACAAAATGCTTTTATATTGTGTGACAAAGGTTCCGGTCTATGGATGCGCTGGCTCAGTGGCGAAGGTAGCAAGTAATAGATCGGGGATGTGCGTGCCGGCCTCGTTAAAAGATTTTTTTTACCTTGGTTAAAAACAAATTTTTTTAGAACTTTTTACTATAATTCCTCTAGTAATTTTCTCGGTGTGCCCCATCAACTAAAAAAACAAAGAAAGTACCTCGAAATCAATCAAGAAACCAAAAAAATCTCTTTAAATCAACCAAAAAAACTGAAAAGCTTATTCGAAATCAACCAAAAACTTTAAAAAGCTCTTGAAACCGTGGAATTAAGTTAATGACACATCGAACGACTTTGTAGGCCTTTAATCTACCTTAATGGTGAACAAGTCAAAAATCTTGGAACTCCATTGAATATTTGTCCCTCGGCTTTGATATTTTTTCAAAAATTAACATTTAATTAATAAATATCTAATTTAGTACGATGGCTGAATGACAAACTTTAATCAGACTTCTTAATTCAAAACCAACAACCTATAGATTGGCATTGAAGGCCATAGGTAAACTCACGTTAATACCGGCTACTAATTGCACTATAAAACAACATAGCATCATGTTGGGTTACGGGATCTTAAGCACAATGGAAAATAAAATTGTAACCCTCCAACGGCCCTACGAACCGGAATAAATCGGGTGTTTTGAAATTATACCTCATAGTTAACGAGACTTTGAATCACATCAATAAACAAAGCTTGATGCCTCCACGGTATCCACGCGAACAATCCGAATCTTTTGTCTTCTCGTGATGCTAATTACGGTTTCAAAACTTAGAAAGAAAAGTGTAACAACCGGGTTTTTTTTATGGAACATGTGAAAGTTTGGTGGTCGAAGTATAAGCATTGAAACTTGGGCTTGGGGGACCTCTTGGCGAATTGTGGGAAGTGTATATAGCTACAATTCCCTAGGGCTGAATTTGAGAAATCATTTTGTGGCTCTTGAGAGTTTGGCAGCTAAGGAGAGAAGGAAAGAAAGAGCAAAGTGGGTAATTCCTTAATCAAGGAGAAGAAGTGTTAAAGTAATCATCTAATCTCTTCTCTTCAGTTTATTTCAAGCTTTCTTTCTCTGTTGTCTATGAATTTGGGGATGATATAGTGAGGGATTTCTATGTTTTCACCTAAACATCTCTTTTTGGGTATTTTGGGATTTTGTTGCTAAGATGCCGATTTGGTGGTTTAAAATGGAATTAATTGAGTGATTATGGCTAGTGGATGAACCCTTAGGTTTGTCTAATCGAGCTGTTATCAAATACATGAGTTTTAATCACTTTTAGGTTGTTGTTTTTCGAACAGCCGTAGTTTCCGGACACTGATGTTTCAGTAGTGTCCGGATAGTTTGCAAGTGTCCGGGTAAGAGTTCTTGGGAGTTACCGGATGTGTATCTTTTCGGATAGTGTGCCCGGAAAAGGGGTGGAATCCGGATAGGTGTCCGGAAAGGGGTAGAGTTCGGATAGTTGAGTACCCGGTAAGTTGAGTTATCCGGTGAGTGCGTTGTTCGGTAAGTCGAGTTGTCCGGTAAGTTAGTGTTCGGAAAGGGCAGTGTCCGGAAAGGGTTGTGTCCGGAAAGTGTTGTGTCCGGAAAGCTTAGTGTCCGAACAGTGTTGTCCGGATAGTAGTAGCTGATACACGATATCTGATCTTGTTAGGTGTCAAGCTCGGTTAGCTCGAAGGTAGGACAAGCGTGCACGTAATTACGCTATCAGGTGAGTTTTTCTAACTAAAATACGTGATTTTACGTGTTTTCAAAGAACGTGATTATGTAGAAATGCCATGTTATTTTACATGATTTTACGTAATTGAAAGTTAAATGTTTTCTGATTAAGGTTCGTTTACGAGCATGAACTGTTTTACAACTGTTACGCATGTTATCCATGAAATGTACGCTTTTATTTTGAAAGACGGCTTTTAGCAATATGGAAGGATGTGCAAGGATTTCACGTTTGTGATTTACGTTATGCTTGACACGGGGTTTTGACACCCCGCGGATCTAACCGCAAGTGTACGGGTCGAATCAAGTAATAGTGTACGGAAGTACGAGTATCGAATCCACGGGAACTAGAAACTAAATATCACAATTACTACAAGAACTATTAATTGGACTGTCAAATTTGGAGATTTGGTTTTATAACTAATTACTTGCAGAAATTAAAATCAAACAAACACCAGACAACTAGTAAGCAGTTTTGGAATTCAGATGGAGAAACAGTTGAGGGTTGGATATCCTTAGGTTTCACATATGAATATCAGACTAATAACAAATACCAGTTAATTCCGTTAATGACTACTCAACCTTGATCTAACCATTGCTCTCTCTCAAGTAACAACAGTTATATGTGTAACAACATGATGCTTTCTCAAGCTACCATGAAGTTTATTTCGAAAACAAATACAAGATTAATCTCTCGATCTCACCTTATATAGTTCAAAACACATTAAGCGTAGGTTATTATTAGACTAAAGTTTACTCGGTATATCTCTATCCTTTCTTACTTAGACATGTAATTCCTAATTCTAGATCTCAATTGATTCTCTCGAACATAATTGACAACAATAAAACAATTGCAAGTTAGCTACGCTCACAAAGGCATTAAGAACAAAATCACATGCATTCATTAAATAGGAAAACTGATAAAAATCATTCGTCATCCATCATATGTTCAATCCTAATTCAATCCAACCCCCAACATCTTAAAGTTAGTTCATGATGTTGGGGGATTCATCCACAAAAGAAAGAGAAACAAAAGTGAAAGTGAACATGGTAACGTGATCGTGGTAAATGTGTAAGATGAATTGATGAACTCCCTTTCCCCGTGTTGAAATCTCCTTTGCGTCTCGAACGATCCTTCGATTGATTCTCGATCTTCGCTCCAAACGGTGTCACGTGGCTCTGAAAATCGCCCCCGAACTGCTCCCAATCGCCTGCCGTAAGTTCGATACCGAAAAAGTGACCTAAATCCCGACTTATAAAACTGAAACTCGACAACAGAGGGATACGCGACTTTCCCCGCGACTTGCAAGTCGCGTGGGAAGTCGCGCGCTATGCAGAAGGCCTTCTGGGTCGGTTCTGGTTCGCGGGTCGGGTCCTGGTTCGGTTGCGGGTCTTGGGCTTGGCTTTTGGGCTTCCGTTAGGCTTCGTTCTGACTCGTTTTGGGCTCTTTTTAGCTTCTATTTCCGAGGAATGCCGCCTTTTATATAACCTGCGTAAATCACTCAATAAACCGTAAAATACCCGCCTTTTTACTTGAGTACAAGCCAATCTCGTTGGTTTGAGAACCGAAAATAACGCCAAAAAGTGGCGTTATCAACAACCCCAAACCGAGCGTTGCTTGTCCCCAAGCAAATTAGCGATAAAACAGATTAAAAGCATATATCTCAGAAAGAATAATAACTGCACAATTCCAATCTGTACCAAGTGATGCATCGGTGATTTCCCATACCCGTGAATATCTATCTCACTCTCGCCTCATTCTCATTTCGTTTGACCTATGACCTTCCATTGGGAGTTGAACTCGTGACTATTTCGATCACATCAGGGTTAGACTAAGTCTGAACATACTAGGGAAAACATTTCGCCTCGACCATACCTCACGGGATACTCTCTTTGCACTCGAACCTAGGTTATCGCTCGTGTTGTCATGTTTAAGGAGGTTATGTGCAAGAATACTCAAATGTCATGACAACTCTCAAGAAAGACGCACAAATGTCCAAAATTTTGATCTCAGACGGAATCAAGTAGCAAGATAGGGAATATCGGTAAAGGTAGTCGTAAACCGTAATCACATTTTCCAAAAGATCATCCAGGTCTTTACACGGGTTGTAATGGGGCTAAGGCTATGGTTATGAAACGACGGGTAAAAAGGTTCAAATATCCTTGGCATGTCAATCATTGGCAGTTCCAAACTCTATAGTTTTTCGCTCTCTTATTTGGCCCTCTTCGTCACTATTGGAGTTGCTTGACTCTCTTATTTTCTGCTATAGATAATATCTAAGTAACTGCATTTTTTTTTGGGACTTCATTGGTCCTCTTTTCTACTTCTCGGGTTACATTGACCCGTTTTATTCTCATTGCTGCCCGGAGTTCTTCTTTTATGCTCTCACTCTATTGGTTCATTACTGCTTCCGATTGACACACTTTCGGATAAGGGTTGGCTAAGGCTTTTGGCTAAGGCTTTTGGCTAAAGGGTAAATAATGGGTTTAGAAAGAAATAAGGTGGGTGTTTGGCTGCAAAATGGCTATGGATACACACTAAGGGTAAAAAGGGAAACGATAGCTAAAAAGGTTAAAACAAACACACAATGCCTGGAATCATTTCTTAAGGTCCACACGATATGGTCTACTATACCCTCACCTAATATCCCGATGGTTGTCTTTGCTACTCAATGCAATAATGTAGCGAGATCATTCTACATTCACGACAAGGAATTCGAAAAAGTGTATGTGACTTAAGTGTATAAATCCCTCGAAATGAAAAACGTCTTTTAGGCTCAAAATCTCACTATCGGGTGGTCTCCACTAATGTCCCTAGTCATATATTTTCCCGGTCCTTCCCTAACGGTCACGTCGCTATCACAAGATTCTTCCCACAATGGTCGGTCTCAATCATTCAAAACAAAAAATTTAGCTACTTTGATCTAGACACTCAGAAATGCAGGAAATCTACGTGCATAAGCTTGGGCCCGATTGGGCAACGCCAAACCTTACCCATAAATTGTCCCCAATGTGCAAGCAAAGTCGTAGGTGATGCGACTCAATCATTGTTCAGTTATTTACAGGTATAAAGAGGACGGGTAAAACATTAACATAGCAAGCAAAAAGAAATCCCCAAAATTTCTAAACTGGGCACCCCAAACCTATAAAAGCCAACCCCAAACCTCGGTGAAACCGAGGTTTGCACAGGGTCAAAAGTGAGTGTGTAGGTGTGAAAGATGAGGCACCCCAAACCTAAGTGAAACTTAGGTTTGTTGCATCTCGTGCAATTGAAATAGAACAACACATCAAACACCCATCTTTTAGCAGAAAGATTTAGAACATACCTGTTTTGCCCGGCCGAAGGATTCTTGACTGGTTGAGCATCGATCAGAGAAGATAGGGAGAACATGCAAGACAAGGGAAAGACACAAAACAAAAACAAGAAACACACAAAGCAAGAAAGAAAACAAAAACTGCACGAAAAACGAAAAACGGGGCAAATGGGACTCACGCGGTTTAGCCCGCGACTTGCAAGTCGCGTGGAAAACCGCGTAACCCTCTGTTTCAGAAAACCAACAGAGGGTCCCGCGGCTTGCTGCGCGGTATACAAACCGCGTGTAAAGCCGCGTATGTCCCTGTTTCAAAATATTTTTGGCTTTTTTTCGATTTTTCGATTTTTATGGTTTTTCTGAAATAGAACACACTTAACTAAAAAGACTAAACTGAAACAAACCTTGGTGGGTTGCCTCCCACCCAGCGCCTTATTTAAAGTCGTGGCACGACTGTGCGGTTTCAACTCGGCTCGGTATCCGCGGTTTTGGATCGCCCACACTTGCGATTTCCCGCGGACTCTTTCATCTTCGGTCCTCCATGACCAGCTCCAGCTTCTCCTTCACCACTTTCTCTTTCTAGCAACTTGAATCTCACGTTCTCTCCGCCCACTTGGAACGTGATCTCACCCTCTTCCATATCAATCAGAGCCCTACTTGTAGCCAGAAATGACCGTCCCAGGATCATCGGGACCTCTTCATCTTCATCGATGTCGATTACCACGAAGTCTACTGGAAAGTAGAACTTCCCAACTTTAATCAGCACATCTTCAATCACCCCGTATGGATACCTTATCGATCGATCAGCCAGCTTCAATGTCATATATGTTGGGCTTACCTCACCCAGTCCGAGCTTCCTAAAAACAGAAAGAGGCATCAGATTAATACTTTCCCCTAAATCACATAGAACTTTATCAAAATTAAAACTGCCAATTTGAATAGGAATCGAGAAACTCCCTGGATCTTTAAGCTTTTGGGGCAGCTTATTCTGGAAAATCGCGCTGCACTCTTCAGTGAGTGCAACGGTGGCCTGGTGATCAAGTGCCATCTTTTTGGAGAGGATCTCTTTCATGAACCTTGCGTAAGAGGGCATTTGTGTAAGCGCATCTGCAAACGGGATATTAATGGTTAGCTTTTTAAAGACATCAAGAAATTTAGAAAAATGAACATGGTCCTTATTTGCTTTCAGCCTGCTTGGGTAGGGTACTCTCGGGACTTCCAGCTCGACCAGTGGTGTTTCTTCTTTCTTCTTCTCTTCACTATTCTCGCTCTCTTCAACCACGACTTCTTTTTCTTCATTCGAACTCTCTCTACCGGGCTCGGTCTCTTCAGATGACGGTTCTCTATTCAGTCCCTTTCTGCTTCTCAGATAAATGGCGTTACAGTTCTCTTGGTTCCCCTTTTCCACCATACTCAGGAATGCTCCGGGAGGTCGGGTTTGTAGGGTTTCAGAAATCTGCCCTACTTGTCTTTCGAGAATCTTTATTGCAGTTGTATTCTGCTCAGTTGCGGCTTTCACCGTGTTGATCGTGCTCGCTAATCCCTCGACCGTGCTGTCCATTTTCGACATGAACTTCATCATCATCTCTTCTAATCCCGGTTTCTTTTCTCCGGATGGCCCTTCATTTCTTTGATTGAAACCTGGAAGACGATAAACATTATTATTACTAGGGAAATTAGAAGAGTTAGAAAAATTACCTGGTTGTGGATGACCCGACTGACTCCATGAAAGATTGGGGTGCTTTTTCCACCCCTCGTTATAAGTGTTGGAGAACGGATCGTTTCGCGGCTGATGGTTTCGGTTTTGCATAAATTGAACCTGTTCAGGTTCTCCCAGATTGCTTCCCTTCATACGGTCCGTGATAAAAGCTAGTTGAGCTTTTAGTTCCTTAAGCTCATCCGACTCCCGAACACTCGCGACTCTTCTAACATCAGCCCTTGGATTGGAAAAACTATGCTCGGCAAGATTTTCAATCAGCTTGCATGCCTCTTCATAAGATTTATCCATTAGTGCTCCACCCGCGGCAGCAGTGATATCATTTTTAAACTGCGGGTGAAGGCCACTAAAGAAAGTCTGAATGATGACCCAATCTTGTAACCCATGGTGAGGACATTTCTTGATCATGTCCTTAAAGCGCTCCCAAGCCTCATATAACGTTTCTTGATCCCATTGTGCGAAATGGGTGATCTCGGCCATTAGTTGGGCGGTCCGACTCGGGGGAAAGAACTTTTGAAGGAATGCGGCCTTCAATTGTGCCCATGTGGTGACCGAATCTGGCTGGATGCTCTCGGTCCATGCTTCGGCTCGGCCTTTGAGGGAGAATCCAAATAATCGCAGCTTGATGGCATCTTCGTTCATGCCATTGATCTTGAAAGTGTTGCAAACCCGCTCAAATGCACGAAGGTGTGCATGAGGGTCTTCTGTCGGTGTCCCTCCATACTGGTTTTGCTGCACCATCACGATGGTGCTCGGCTTCAGCTCGAAGTAGTTTGCCCCAGTCGCGGGCGCTTGAATGCCTATTCGGGCCGCCGCCACATTCGGATCGGCGAACGACCTCATAGGACGTCTCGCAGGAGGTGGTGGTGGGTTGTTGCGAGGCGGATCATTACGTGGAGGTCTCTCGTCGTCAGACATTTCGACGTTCAGATTTCTTCTCGCTTTCGCTTCTTTACGTAGCCGACGAGCGGTTCTTTCTATTTCCGGATCGATTGGCTCGATTCCTTTCACTCGGGTTTCCTTTGGCATAAACCACTAGCACCTGAAGAGAAAATAACAAGCTTAGCAATCCAGAAATTCAAAGTGATGAAATAAAATACGAAATAAATAAATAAAATAAAAATGTCCAATCTAATAGCACGTATAGCTGGTAGTGCTATTAGTTGCAACCAGTTCCCCGGCAACGGCGCCAAAAACTTGACACGGGGTTTTGACACCCCGCGGATCTAACCGCAAGTGTACGGGTCGAATCAAGTAATAGTGTACGGAAGTACGAGTATCGAATCCACGGGAACTAGGAACTAAATATCACAATTACTACAAGAACTATTAATTGGACTGTCAAATTTGGAGATTTGGTTTTATAACTAATTACTTGCAGAAATTAAAATCAAACAAACACCAGACAACTAGTAAGCAGTTTTGGAATTCAGATGGAGAAACAGTTGAGGGTTGGATATCCTTAGGTTTCACATATGAATATCAGACTAATGACAAATACCAGTTAATTCCGTCAATGACTACTCAACCTTGATCTAACCATTGCTCTCTCTCAAGTAACAACAGTTATATGTGTAACAACATGATGCTTTCTCAAGCTACCATGAAGTTTATTTCGAAAAAAAATACAAGATTAATCTCTCGATCTCACCTTATATAGTTCAAAACACATTAAGCGTAGGTTATTATGAGACTAAAGTTTACTCGGTATATCTCTATCCTTTCTAACTTAGACATGTAATTCCTAATTCTAGATCTCAATTGATTCTCTCGAACATAATTGACAACAATAAAACAATTGCAAGTTAGCTACGCTCACAAAGGCATTAAGAACAAAATCACATGCATTCATTAAATAGGAAAACTGATAAAAATCATTCGTCATCCATCATATGTTCAATCCTAATTCAATCCAACCCCCAACATCTTAAAGTTAGTTCATGATGTTGGGGGATTCATACACAAAAAAAAGAGAAACAAAAGTGAAAGTGAACATGGTAACGTGATCGTGGTGAATGTGTAAGATGAATTGATGAACTCCCTTTCCCCATGTTGAAATCTCCTTTGCGTCTCGAACGATCCTTCGATTGATTCTCGATCTTCGCTCCAAACGGTGTCACGTGGCTCTGAAAATCGCCCCCGAACTGCTCCCAATCGTCTGCCGTAAGTTCGATACCGAAAAAGTGACCTAAATCCCGACTTATAAAACTGAAACTCGACAACAGAGGGATACGCGACTTTCCCCGCGACTTGCAAGTCGCGTGGGAAGTCGCGCGCTATGCAGAAGGCCTTCTGGGTCGGTTTTGGTTCGTGGGTCGGGTCCTGGTTCGGTTGCGGGTCTTGGGCTTGGCTTTTGGGCTTCCGTTAGGCTTCGTTCTGACTCGTTTTGGGCTCTTTTTAGCTTCTATTTCCGAGGAATGCCGCCTTTTATATAACCTGCGTAAATCACTCAATAAACCGTAAAATACCCGCCTTTTTACTTGAGTACAAGCCAATCTCGTTGGTTTGAGAACCGAAAATAACGCCAAAAAGTGGCGTTATCAATGCTATGTGTATGTTATGTGAAGTCGCTCTGCACAGTGGGATCGTTATGCCTCGGGATCCGATGATCCCTTAGACATGAGTGATGAGCTGATAGGTTGGAATCCGTTTTCCTCCTATTCGGGTAGAGGGGAGTCTGCTTGGGCCCCGATACGAGGCGAGAGGGGAGTCTGCTTGGGCCCCGATCGTGGCGAGAGGGGAGTCTGCTTGGGCCCCGATCGTGGTTAGCTATGTGATCCTTAAACACTGTGCAGTACCATGTCCGATGCTTATGTGGAAAATGTGAAAAGTTTTATAAAATGATCTTATGATGTTGATGTACACTGTTATAGAGGGAACTCACTAGACCTCATGGTCTAACCCTCGCTTTTCAAAACTAAAACCTTTTCAGGTAAGCAAATAGTAGGAGGCTCAGGTAAGTGAGCTAGAGCAATATAGAGTACAGATGCAGCATGAGACAGTGCAAGTTCCTCTTGTAGAAGCTAGATTATTCTCAGTTGTGTATAGGTTGTTTCCGCCAACCTCAGTTTTAGAGTAATGTAATGAAATTTTGGGACCAAGTTTTGTAAATGCTATGATGTAATGCTATGTATGTCTTGTTATGTTTTTGGGACGTTACAAATGGTATCAGAGCCATAGTTTAAGGGATTTAGGTGACCGGACGGGCCTAAACTTAAACTTGGGAGTAGAAATCACAACTGAGAATCATGAAATGCGTTAGGAGGACACTATTATAGAGATAGGACTAATAGGGTACTGAGGACTGTCATGTAGGGTAAGTTTGAGATTCCACCTGGCCAGTGTAATTGCGAACTTACAGGTACCTGCCTTATTATTCCGAAGTGGTAGTCAGAAGCTAGCGTTTATGTCGTGTTCCAGTACTTTAGAATGTCAGCAAGATCCCTGAGGGGTAGACTAAGACCCCTTGTTGGGGAAGTTTCATGAGAAGTCATTTATGATGTGATGTATGTATACATCATAGAGAAGAATGTTGTATAGAGGGTTATGAGTCGTCTAGAGGTACCTCTTCATGGATTCGGAGAGGAAAAATGTTTGAGTTTGAGTAAGACTCCTGTTCCGGGAGAGTCCCAGTTCTAGAAGGCATGGGATAGATCAGTCGGGATGGTAAGAAAGGACGGTGTCGAAATCTTGAAAAAGTCAATGGAGTTCTGACCTCTTAGTCGAGTTTTCTATGGCTGGGTAAATGAAACAAGATACCTATAGTGAAATGAAACCTTGTAGAAGTGGAAAGTGAGATAGTCGATCAAAACGAAATAGTATGAAAGGGTTGAGTAAGTGAGATGTGGAAAGCGTGTTCAACAAGTTATTGCATGACCGAGAGGACAACCATTGGTCGTAGGTGAAGTGTCAAGGATAAGTTGCGTAAGTAAAGCGGTTGACCTTGTTAGGGTGAGTAGCCTTCATTTGCAAGTAGAGTCTCATGCATGGTGATCTTTTATGTAACATGAAACACGATTTAAGTTAAATGTGTAAATATAAATTTTGATCGAAAATGAGTCAAAATGTACACGCGTATGTTTAAAGAAATGGTTGTTTCATTCACATTGCACATTGAAATTTTGAGCTTAACGATTTGCAAAATACCCCACCCTTTTCATGATAAGTCAAATTTGTTGCAAAGGTCAAGAAAATGGTTACCCGCAATTCATTTATAACCAAAATGCTTCTTGACCTATCAATAGCATACAAATGAGTGTGAGAACTGACTGGTTTACCTTGGGTCGGTAATTCTTTCAGATTTGTGTCATATGAAAATATTTTCATGCAATATATTACTGTCGTAATAACATCGTTCGGATTGAGCAAGAGTGAGGTTCACGGGAAGATGCATGCAAGCGATTCTCGAATCGTTTTGCAGGGCAGTGAAGTTATAATAGTAATGGGGTCATGTGTACCCAAATTGTTTCCAAATGCGGTTTATTTAAAAAGGATAAAATGTACGAAATGATTTACTTACCGCGTCGTCATGCATGAAGGCTATGAACTCACTAGGTCATAGAGTATTACATGTTAAGCTAAGGAAGAACTTCAAGAGGGGAAAAGTGTCGGACAAACCAGGAATGAATGTTGTAGCTTTAGTGTTTGTGTTCAAGAGGAAAAGTGAACAGTGGTAGAGTCAGGGGAGAATTATAGTGTCGATTGTATGAGGGTCTGTACCCTTGTTCGGTAACTGGAAGTACGGTTGTCGAGGGACGGTTGGGCCCAGGGGAAGGAATAGAAGTCATCGAGGTGTTGGTATTAGCAACTCGTTATGAGTAGTGTGGTGAGGAAGAATGAAATGTCTATGGCGTGGGAATATGAGGTTCGAGGTGAGCTTGTAATGTTGATGTTACATGAGTAGGATTCGAAAAGAGGGAGACAGATCATGAAGTTGATTATGATATGTTGGAAGGACTAGGTTCCGTAAGGAACCCATGTTAAAGAATAAGTTAAGAAAGTAGATACAGAAGTCAGCAGTTGTGTAAGGTGGCCGATGCCAAATACTTGAACAAGATGGTTGAAAGTTGATAGAACACCTTGTAGGGGTGTTAAGAGGATGAGAAGTTTTTGTTATGAATAAGCGTTCTATTTACGAGGTGTGGAGGGTCCATAGAAGGATAAGGTGGGTAGCACAAACGGAGTGGGTGTAGACTAGAGCAGTCAGTAAGAAAATGTGTTGTGTCTATGAAAGGGCTCGGATCGTAAAGAGCTAGCTAGAATGTGGTGCTTGAGCTAATTGGGAACTCGTGAGTCATAGTTTGACAGATTGAGAAAGGACTAAGTAGCGAGATAGACTCGATTGTGTATACGGGAGGATGTGATGTCAAGTTCGAATTGTGTGAATGATCATGAGAGATCTGGTCTGCAGTGTGATGTTATGGGCAAAGAGTGTACGGATGTGTAGTGACAGTAATTGTCAAGCTTAATGTTCCAGCTAGTGTCGTAGTGATGTGATGTTAGAGAGAGAGGGAGCATCAGATAGAAACCTTTTGGGGGTTTCGGTTGAGGCGTTCGATTTGTTAACCAGATTGTTGGAGCACGTAGGGTGTAAGTTGACGTTGTGGTATGATTATGTTCGGGATAGCATGAAGGAGTGGTGGTGGGTGGTTACCCAAAGGAAAAACTAAGTGTTTTTAGTTGTAAGAGTCGCTAAGTATGCATATTTTGGGATCATTGGAAGTTTAAAGAAGATGATGGGTGTGTTCGTCAAAATGTGGTGGAATGGATGTGAAATCCTTAAAGAATGTGAGCTGTTGCTTATGTGTGGAAGAATTGTCTGAGAAAGTAAAAGTGGGAGATTAAAGAATGTGTAGTGACGTCGAACTGGTGTCAGTTCGAGGTGTTTTGGTTGAATGTCTTAAGTTAGAACTTTAGTGCAATCGTTTGGTTACGTACAGTAATGAGAAAGTATTTTCAGCATGAGAATTGTCAGAAGAGAGGGGCAAGTAGTGTTTGGTGAGCAGTGTTCCACGCTAATGTGGGAAGGTGAAGATAGTATATCGGAATAAGTGAGCAAATTGGAAGTAGTAAGCGTGACGGTAATGCCAAAAGGTGCAGTGTTGTGTAGATTGTCATTGATAAGTGTGCGAACTTTTGGAAAGAGTATTGAGGAAGAGAATTGTGTATGATTTTGTGCAGGAAAGAAGTGGATGAGACAACTGAATGAGTAAGTTAGTAACTTTGTGAGAAAGGTTTAAACGAACTAGTTGGATATTAAAGAATGTGTAGTGACGTCGAACACTGGTCTCGTTTCAAGACGGCTTGGTTGAATGCCTTAAGATAAGATCTTGGTGTAACTGTTTGGTTATGCGTGTAATGAGAAAGCGATACCAGCATGTGGAAAGGTTGGGAGAGAGGGGCAAGTAATGTTCGGTGGGCAATGCTCCACGCTAACTTGGGGAGGTGAAGATAGCATGTCGGAATAAGTGAGTAAATTGAAAGTAGTAAACTTGACGGTAACGTCGAAAGGTACAGGGTTGTGTAGATTGTCATTGATAAGTGTGCGAACCGTTGGAAAGAGTACTGAGGAAGGGAATCGGGTACGAGGTTGTGCAGAAAAGGAGTGGATAAGACAGTTGAATGAGTTAAGTTAGTGACTTTGTGAGAAATGTTTAAACGAATTGGTCGTGCAGTGATTAAGCTAGTGAGAATAGTATGGTGTGACCATGGTTACTCCTCCCAGTGGAGTGAGGATAACCGGAGTTATGTTTTATACGAATGAACGAACGTGGCAATCCGGGAGGAATTGATGTGTTTCAGGATAAGTTTAATTTGAGTAGGTGAACAATCCAACGATGGGTTTGGAGGTTCCTACTCTTAGTTACGTTTAAGTATGAGGTGGTGAAGTAGGGAGGATGGGAGAGATGTTTGACGAACTGTGGTCTAGGTGGTCCGAGAAAAGGGAAATGTTATCAGCATAGACGATTGTTGGGTGGTGCAAGGTAGCGAGTTGTGATATGATGAAGGAACTCGGGGTTGTGAGTTGTCGGAACGTACAAGGCTGGCCTTGTGCCAAGCTGTCAAGTGAGTGACTGCTTCTTCGTAATTGGATCTCATGTTGTAGCGGGGGATTCCGCCAGGTTCCTCCTTAAGGGAAGTAAAGATGCTTGAGAAGCCTTATTTAATCTTCTATCGTTAAGACCGATCGAATAGGAACAGTAGCCTACGAGTTAGAGTACCGTAAGAACTGAAGGGAATGCGTCCAATGTTACATTGGGGAAGTATCGGTTGAGGTATGGGCATGATACCCGCGTCGTTTCCAATAAGGAATTCCAGGGACGGAATTCTTTTAAGGGGGGAGTGTTGTAACAACCGGTTTCTTTTTATAGAAAAGGTGAATGTTTGGTGGCCAAATTCTAATCTTTGAAAGTTAGACTTGAGGGGCCTTTTTGGAAATTATGAAGAGTTATATATAGCTACAATTCCCTAGGGCTGATTTTAGAAATCAGTATTGTGTTGGGTCTTGTGTGGTTGGCGGCTAAGAAGAGACAGGAAGGAGCAAAATTTGGGAAGAACTCTTAATCAAGAAAGGGACTAGCAAGGTAATCTTCATTTATGTTTTCTGCTGTAAATCTTAGTTCCTTACTCTCTTGTGTCTAGTAATTGGGGCTGGAATCAATAGGGTTTAGTGGGTTCTTCACCCATTTAACCCTTATGTTGAACATCTTGGGTTTTGTTTATAATGTGCCGATTTAAGGGTTTAAAAATGAAACTAATGGGTGTTTATGACTAGTGGTTGAACCCTTATACTTACCTAATCGAGCGGTGACCAGAAATCAAGTTTTAATCACTTTTGGATTAGTGTTCTTCGTCCAGCCCGTAGGTTTCCGGACGTCGCCCCGTCCGGACAGTAGTGTCCGGACAGTGGGGGTGTCCGGGTAGTTTCTTAGTGTCCGGATATAAGGAGATACCGGATAGGTTCAGTGTCCGGAGGGTTGTGTCCGGAAAGGACTAGCGTCCGGATAGTTGTGTCCGGAAAGACTAAGCGTCCGGAAAGGCTGAGTGTCCGAAAAGTATCGGGTGTCCGGAAAGCAGCTGTGTCCGGAAAGAGTATCCGGACAGTAGGGTCGAACTGTTTATCTGATGCAAATCTAATGCCATTAGGTGTTCGATTGGTTTAGCTTGGAGACATTTAAGGGATGCGTGCAGAGCTAGCGAAATGTGAGTTCCCTAAACCTTTTTACGACGTAAAGTGTTAAATGTTTTAACTGATTATGGTTTCATTTACGAGCATGAACTGTTTGTAACTGTCACGCATGTTTTTCCATGAACTACGCGTTTTATTGAGAAAGCTTACTTGACATGATGAAATGGGAATAATGATTTTACAAAGATGTAAAGTACATGTTTTATGAAATGAATTATGTGCTATGTGGAGTCGGTCTGCACTGTGGGATCAAAGATAGATCATCGGGTTCTGATGACCCCTTGGATATGTAAGACAGACTGGTAGGTTGGAATCCGTTTCCTCCTATTTCGAGTAGAGGGGAGTCTGCGTAGGCTCCGGGAAGGGGAGTCTGCGTAGGCTCCGGAAGAGGCGAGAAGGGAACCTGCTGGGACCCCGATCGCGGAATGTTTATGTGATCCAATACACAGTGTAGTACCATGTTTGATGATGTGCTACGGATTATTTATAAATCTTTTATAAATGGGTTCCATATTGTTTAAGTGTTGTTTTCGAAGGGAATTCACTAGACCTTTTTGGTCTAACCCTCGCTTTTCAAAAACTAAACCATTTTCAGGTAAGCATGTTACGGGTTCTCCTAATAAGAACTAAGAGATGGCATGGAGGATTTGGAGCTTAGAACGACTCCAAGTTTGTCTATGATGACTATAGATATAGTGTTCGGCTGTGGAATTAGAGACTTTCGCTATTAATTTTGTGTAGTATTATGTAATTCGAATGCTCATTCTATTTTAATGCACGTTATGATTTTTGGGAAGTTACAAAATTAAAATGCACAATGCTTTATTTCTTAGATAAAAGCTTAGGTATTTAAGAAATTGTTGGGCTTTTTTTGAGTTTTCCATTCCTTTTTTTTAGATTTTGGAAGAATTGTCAAGAAACTGCCAAAAATGTTCCAAGTGCGTACAATAAATACATATAAATTTTTTATTTATTTATCTAAACATTTTTGTCTTTGAGGAAATCAAAACTAGCGTCCGTTAACTCATCTTTGATTATCTAACGTAGACGTCTAAATATGAATTTCAAACTCAAAACCATGCATTTTCAAATATTTTGAATAAATCCCAAGTATTTGAACGATCCCGGCCAAATTAAATGTATTTATATATGCTCAATAAGATAGATAGATAGATTCCCTTATAGCAACAAAAAAGCAGATAAAGGGACAAAAAAAAGTAGGGTATTGGTTTGAGATGACTCATAAATTAGATGAGAGGTGCATATTAAGTAACCATTCATTGATGGAGAAATTTTGATAAAACAACAAACAAAAATAATTCCAGTTTTAGCCATACATGCTCTTTGTACTGCCTTCCATGGAGTTTTATGGGTTCCCCCTGGTGACCATGACAACCATACAGACTAAATGAAACCCCTTTCGCTTTCTTTGAATTATTTGACAATCAGTGTACAAAGGAGTAATTTGTATACAACATTGAATCAACTTCCAAGTAATTATATATAGGACCATGATAAGAAGTAGAGATATGTTGTTGTACTGTGGAGCTTTTCCCAATTGATTGTTCCGGGTTGTTGTAATTCTGTTTTGCCAGCTTCTTGCTAGCGTTTTAATGAAATTTGGCTGCTGTTTCAAAAAAAAAAAAAAACTTCCAAGTAAAGGACCACGATAAGAAGTAAAATGTTAAAGGACCCGGCCCATTGATCCAACCCTACACCTTTGCTCCAAGGCTAGGCTAGCTTGTTCATTAATGATTCGAAATGCAAAACGATAATTAAGCTATAATTGTTGGGTTAACAAAATTAACAATGGATCATGCTTTTGTATGTATCTCACTGTCACAAAAACACACACTTTTACAACCTTTTATGGGAGTTTAAAGACAAATATGCTCATGTCCCTGAAGTTGTCACTTTGGTTCTGAGGCTCCCATGTCTTAAAACAACGCCCGTATCAATAAACAAGTCGCTGTTGCGTCTTCTTTATACGTAAACCCCTGATGGATTTTAAAGATGCTGACTGCCACACTAACAAAAAGATCTCAAGATCATACTAACATCCATGACATGATAGCTAGCACCTAACCCCACACCCCAATTCACAGTACTGCTCCTAGTGGCTCATAGACTGCCATTACAAGTAGTATTATGGACTTCATTGTCAACATGAGGTCATAGGCTTGATCAATATTTAGATATTAATTAGAAACATATACAAGAACTAAAAGTCGTGGTTACCACTGATTTATAGAGGGGAAAATTAAATCGATAATTAATGTGCTCAAACTACATGGTAGGCCTCCACATTGCAATAAATAGTTGTTGATGGCTATTTACCAGTTCAACTCCAGTCATCCGATGTTGTTTCATTCAGTGGTAGCATGATCATGATTTCCATTGGTTGCTATAAAAATTTAAAGTGTTGTTTGCCAATATATGTACCTTGGGTTAAAAGGACCAGGAAAATTGAGTGGAAGGTACACCATAATTTCAATGAGATCTCAAGAGAATCATGTTTGTCTTCCACAAAAAGCTAGTAACTTTATTGGTGTTATATATGCATCACAAGCTCTTCCATTCCCCACATTTCAATTTCATGCCTTTCTTGAACTAGATTGTCCCCAATTGAACCCCAAATCATATATAGATATTGTGATTGCCTTGATTTGGCTTTAAACTTTTATTTCATGAGCCCAAATTATATATATAGGAGGCAAATCATATAGAAATCGTAAAAACCAATTTGTATGTGTTGTTTCAATGAAGTAACATATGTGAACATGTAGTATTCATACATTGTTATGTCATAGATGAAACGTCAAATAAAATGTTTTGTGTGTGATAAAAGAACACAAAATACCTTTATATATGAAACACACACTTATACCCATAAGTCATAACCAAGAACAAAGCATATGAAACAATATGAATTAAAAACTTAAAAATCAAACTCATTGGATAGTTCTTATTGGTTTCACCTTTCGGTTTTCACATGTATTTGTTTCACTATATATGAAAGAATACATGAAATCAATTTTTACGGTTTTTAATTTTTTATAGGTTTCTACTTGATTTATGGTATATATTAAATCAAATAAGAACCACAAATATGGTACAAACTCGTGAGAATCGATATAAAAATATTTTTTATATGAAATTTTTTCATCAAATGTTAGGATTTAAGATATCTTGCTTCACATATATTTGTTTCATAATATGATAATTTCACATGGATTTGTTTCACCATGTAATATTTTTATGTGTATTTTACATTTCACTAGGTGAATAAAAAAAAATCACATGTAATCTTTTCACAAAGTGAACACGAACATGTGTGAAACAATATCTTAAATTATAGGTTTTGATGAAAAAAATCATGTAAAATTATTTTTATATTGGTTCTCACAGGTTTGTAACATATTTGTGGTTCTCATTTGATAATTGTCTTATATACATGCATGCGCAATATCTTAGACATACCGAAGGTTGAGGAGGACTATTTTTTATCACTTTTTTTTTGAAGTATATAATATTTATATACGGCAAATGCAACAAATAAACTCACACACCCTCCTCACATTTGGTGAGGTTTGAGCCCCTGACCTCCTAGGAGGAAAGAGACTCATATACCGCTAGGCCAAATACCCTTTGATTATTTGTTATCACTTTGTTCTAGATAAATATTGCAAGAAATGTTTCATGAATGCATAATCCATTGGAAGTGAATTTTATGTTGATTGATTCATTAAGGTAACCCTACAAAATCATTCAAATAAATAAGCTAGTAAAATGAAGAACAAACCCTCCTTAGAGTTGCATATATGCTTATTAGATCGATGAACTCCAGTCTTTGGGTGGAGGCCCTCCACTTTTCCCTACTGCTGAAAACCCCTCTTCAAGTTCCAACTCTTGACAAAAAACAATGGATATCCCGAACTTGGTGGTTAAACTCTACTCAGATGACGATGTAGTAGGGGAGGTCCTGTCGAAATAATTAAAGAATAGAGTTTTACTTTTACAGTGGTAAAAAAGATTAAACTCCCAGAAGAAACGCCTAAAACCCCATTGGGAAGTGCTTTCCTGTCAATATTACAAAAGACAAATGGACTTCTGAACATATGCCTAGTTTGTCAATATATCGACTACTTGCATGCAATTTATGCTCAACTACAAGCCCCTGTTTGCAAAGGCAAATTTTTACTCTCTTTCTCTCGAGAAAAATATAAATAAAGTTTTGCTTTTTTCATAAAAAATAAAATAATTTTTAATACTATTTTTTAGAATGTTGAGTATCGTGTTTATTTACTTTAGAATACGTCAAATCATACATTAACCATGTAAAATATAACTTTTGATTTTAATATATGTATGAAGAAAATTAGTCCATACAAATACATGTAGCAATATATATATATATATATATATATATATATAAAAGATAGTGTTACATGCACCTTTTTTTTGTTAGAATCAAATCCAATCCTACATTTTAAATGGCAGATCAAATTCTCCCTGTATCAAAACCTTACCCTAGAACTCGCTACCAAAGCAGACTTGGCTGAGTCGGATGTGGCCTTATCCACAACACTCGCGAATCTGACAGCGGTTGTTAATAGGCTTCAACCCAAAATCGTCAACGACAATTGTCAGAGAAGAGACAGGTTTGAAGGACCGGTTAGGGTTACGTACGATGGCAACCGTAACCGGGTTAATCTATCGCGTTCCGAATCCGAAGAGGAGGAGGAAGATTCCCAAGAAAAGATCCATGTCGTACTTCAACGAATACTCCTTTCGTCAAAGGAAGAAAGCCAACACGAAGATCTTTTCCGGTCCCATTGTTCGGTGCACAAAAAGGTATGTAATCTAATTATCGACGACAGAAGTTGCGTGAACCTCGTGTCCCAGAAATTGGTCGACTACTTTAATCTACCCACTCAACCCCATGAAGTTTCATATTCTCTTGGGTGGATCAAGTATGGTTTTCAAGTGAGAGTCACACAAACTTGTCGGGTACCTATCTCAATTGGAAAACACTATCGAGAAGAGGTACAATGTGACGTCCTTGATATGGACGCTTGCCACATTCTATTGGGCCAACCGTGGAAATTCGATACCAACGCCACTTACAAACGTCGACACGATATTGTACTAATTCGTTGGGGCGAAATCAAAATTGCCATGAGACCAGTTGACAACTTCGATGAAAGCACCAACAAGAAGGGCAACGATAATAATTGTATTATGAGTTCAATTTCTTCCCTATCCAATCAACCGCCCATTCCAGAAAACCCACCGGAAAAAGATGAAGTCTTGCCGGACAAGGGTGAAGATAAGGTCGCTCCTTTCGAAACAAAATCACACCATAAAACCTGTACCGATCCGAAAGAGCCGACGACAGATTTCGGGTCCCCGGTCAAAGAAACCGAAAGGAAGCTAATGGAAGACATTCTCGAGCCAATGAAACCGTTGTCACAAGATGTCAAGGTCGATGATCCCGAAGGCAATGCTTCCACTATTCAAGCACCTACGACTCCGGTTCAAAGTGCAATAATTCCCGGTAACGTTACTCTAATATCTCACCCTTACGAGTTTAATAAAATATCGCTCGTATGGAAACAATCGCGACCACCTCCGTTGGATTTTTAAGACCGGTCGAAAATTTTAAGTTTTGAAGACCGAGTTGTGCATCCAAGCGGTTTGACGAGACGCATGTTCTACGAGCCAAGTAAAGCTGTTTTTCAAGTGAACTCGAGGACGAGTTCTTTTCAAGTGAGGGTGACTGATACAGGGAGAATTCGAAGAATTCGAGAGATAATTAAGGGTTTTACAAATAATAATAAACGAACTCGAAAAGGTAAACGAGCCCAAAAGAGACTCGGAATTTGACGTCGGAAAAAGAGCAAACATAAAGCAGCAAATATAGAGGAAGTAGCGACAAAGATCGAGAGTCAGATCGAGCGACGAAGAGGAAAGCAGAAACGCAAGACAGCCGTCGACGCTAGCACCGACACCGGCTGAGTCACGCCACAAGTAGCGCCAGGACCTGTTTGATGTTGCTGGCACGCATATCCCCGCTGGTTGGTTAGCGCCATACCACAGCCATATTCCACCCACTATCCACGTGTCTTCTTTTCCTTGTTTAACCTCACGTGCCTTCTTTTCCTAATTCTTTCTTTATTTCTCTTACTTTCCATTAGTTAATTATGATTTCCTAATAAGATTAGGTTTAGATTAAGTTTTCGTAATTATCCTTTTAATAGTCTAGTATTTATCGTTTTCCAATTTAGATTATAAATAGGATATTAGATTTCTTTTGCTAATCAGTTAATAAATTAATAAAGTTCTTATTTTTAGAGAGTTTTCTCTTGAGTTTTCGTGTTTTACAATTCGTAATCACGTTTATCAAAAGGTTTAGACGCTTGTCGATTCTTCCGCAAGCCCCGCTGCGTCAGGTTTTGATGGGAGTCGTGGGTTAAGAGTCCGATGGACAATTCCTTTTTTCCTTTGTAATTCTAGCCCTTCGCTAGCCTCTTTGGTGTTTTAATAAGGTTGTAATTGCTGTCCAAAAAAAATCAATATATAATGGTGCATTAATTAGCCTACATTTTTTATCATTACTTAAAGTTTTAATTTTAGTTTTTCTTAAAAAAGATGTATGAAATATTTATTGATAATAAAACATTTTTATTAAACTATATTGTATTTTTTTGGAATAAAAGGAGAATTAATTAATTAATTATTATGCACTTACGCATAGAGAGGGACCTAGCTATAAGATTCCAAACAGGGAAGTTCACCGATTACCCATATAAACGGCCTTTGGCGTTTCTTTTAACATACCACTCAAACTCATACTAGTCATCATTTAAGTCTCTCCCTTCTTACTCAACTACTTACCCTTGATCATCATAGAAACAAAATTAATGCAATGGCAATTGATTGCATGATCAAAACTCCATCATCCGTGTCTTCCCTTAAGGAAGATGAACAAAAGTCACTAGTTTTCGATGCATCGCTCCTACAACACGAAGCCAACATACCCCAACAATTCATATGGCCCGATCATGAGAAACCCAACTCCCAAAAATCAAAGGAACTCGAGGTTCCTTTGATAGACCTTGGAGGCTTTCTTTCTGGACACTCGAGTTCAGCCAAGGAAGCGTCCAGGTTAGTTGGTGAGGCTTGCCAGAAACATGGGTTTTTCCTAGTGGTCAATCATGGAGTTAATGCAAAGCTAATATCTGATGCTCAAAGGTACATGGACTTGTTCTTTGAGCTTCCACTTTCAGAAAAGCAAAGAGCTCAAAGAAAAGCTGGTGAGAGCTGTGGATATGCTAGCAGCTTCACCGGAAGGTTTTCTTCTAAATTGCCATGGAAAGAGACACTCTCGTTCCGATTCTCAGCCGAGAAGAACTCATCCAACATAGTTACGGAATATTTCAAGAATACAATGGGACAAGAATTTGTCCGACTCGGGTATGTTTTTTTTCTTTTTTGAAAGAGTGTCCTAATCTATGCCTAGATTAATCCTTTGGCAAATTATGACCGTAAGACATCAGATCAAACCTCAGTGGCCACAATTGTTGTGTACGTCTGGATTCGAACCCTGGGCAGATGGGATATTTCACCACATCTCCAGGGTCTTAACGCCACAACCCTTGTGGTTGACATGCAAATTAAATAAAATCTCTTTGCTGTTAATTATAGGAAAAAAACTAGTTTTTCCTTACCATACACTATGATTTGATGATTACAGGAAGGTTTATCAAGAATATTGCAATGCCATGAGTAGGCTTTCTCTTGGGATCATGGAGTTATTGGGGATGAGCCTTGGTGTACGCCAAACTCACTTCAAGGAATTTTTTGAAGAACATAATTCGATTATGAGATTAAACTACTATCCACCGTGTCTAAAACCAGAACTCACCTTAGGAACAGGGCCTCATTGTGATCCCACATCTTTGACAATCCTACACCAAGATAACGTTGGTGGGCTAGAAGTGTTCGTGGACAATGAGTGGCGTTCCATTGCACCAAATTCAAGTGCTTTCGTTGTCAACATCGGTGACACATTCATGGTAATATATCAACGCCCTTGTGATTAGGTTTTCTTTGTTGTGTATATATATATATATATACATGGAGGGATCAAACGAGAACAATAATTATTTAAAAGAATGTTTTGGTTTTATTGGTGTTTTGGCTTTTTCTGCAAGTACTATTCAACTGCATTTTGCTCTTGTTTTTAAAGTTTGTTTTAAAATTAAACTGATTATGTGTTTCAGGCACTTTCAAATGGAAGATACAAAAGTTGCTTACACAGAGCAGTGGTAAACAACAAAACTCCTAGAAAGTCGCTTGCTTTCTTTCTATGTCCAAAGAAGGATAAGGTGGTGAGGTCACCCGAAGAATTGGTGGACGAAAATAATCCTAGGATATATCCAGATTTTACATGGTCTACCTTTCTTGAGTTCACTCAGAAGCATTACAGAGCTGACATGAATACCCTCCAAGCTTTCTCCACCTGGGTTCAACAGAAAACCACCATAACTTGATATATATATATATATATATCCATCTCACGCCAAGTGTAGTCTATCTCTCTCACTCTCTGACATTTATACAAGCATGGAGACAATGGAATCAAGAGGGGTTAATTGAATGCATGAAGATTTATGCATGCTATGAAATCTTTCCTTCTTAAGTTTCTTTAGGTCAACAATCAGAGGAGGAAAGCAATATTAAGGACCCAAGGCAAGATTTTTAATCTCCATGGGGGCTAAACTAGGAATAAAGAGAAGCATATATGAGCCAATTTTGTAATTTTTCTTTAATTTGGACTATATGTAAAAAAGCTTGTTCACTTATCAGTTATCACTAGCACCATTTTAGCATCTAAAGTATTTTAAAATAGAAAGTTTAAAATCTTTAAGAAAATAGTATCACTTGGCTTACCTTGCTTCGTGAATGGTAAAATATATTGAACACCTAAAGCAAGGTTGAAGTTATAAAAGAACAAAGATTTTCATGTAAATAATGTCCAATTTCTTTAATAACATATAAGAAAATGTTAGGTATTATATATGTATATATATATATATATATAATGATACAACATTGGTTAATAAAACAAGATAACCATATTACATCTCTTATAATTACAAGGAGAATGTATTACAATATAACAATATATTTATAAATTAAAAGACCTAAAAATCCATGAACAAACAATACATTCTTTGTAAAATGTGGGTGTTGTATGCACTCTTTTTAATGTTAGAATTAAGTTAATTCGTTTATTAAAAATTAAAAAATTAGATCTTGATGTTGATTTATATATTAAGAAGAAATTAATAAGTAAAATTACATTTAGCAATAAAAAGACTAATAATTACATCCATATATACGCTAAATACATTATAGTATATTTCTCATTACACATATCCACAACAAAGTCCATTTCACATATATCCTAATCCTAAATAAAAAATGGTACAAATGCATTAATTACTCTCAAGTAATATATAGGCTGTAAAAACATATATGTAAAGGTAAAAAGCTTTCAAGATTCAGTAAATAATTCATGGAAGAGGTAAAACATGTGTGAAATAATTTAGCAGGTACTAATAGAGTACATAGGTGCAGGATGGCAGTGGGGAGGAAGGGGGGGGCTACCTTGTGAGTTCGTCTACTCTCAAACCAACAACGCTACTCACACTTCAAGAATGATCCGATGTCACATCTTTGCAAAATAGCACTTGTGTCATTGGATCTACTTTGGGATTTTTCTTTCTTTTTGCTTTTATTTTTCATGGGGCATTGATCAAGGACAAATTGAGGGCTAGCTAGGTAGTGTAGGTTGGATTAACTGCATAGGGATATTTTGGTAATTTCGTACATGTATAAAAAAAGGAAAATTAGAAGGCCCCCACAAAAATGAATCATTTTAGAAGATAGTATGAAAGAGTCCATGGAGGCTTTGACAGAGCTTTCCTTGTAATGGATTCTTCTGCAAGCGGTTTTGGTTTATTCTTATGATTATTAATTATTCTAATATTAATTGTTTTTTCAATAAACAACAAGCTAGTATATATTTGATTTTGAGTGTCCAATTAACCTTCCTTTGAGTTTAAAAATATTGCGCATTATTTAAACATAAATGAAAACATTTGACGGGAAATTAAATATAGAAAACTAATTAAAGCTTATGACCAAAAAGTTGGAATATGATTGAATTTTAAGCATCAAATGAGTGGGGTGACTTTACTAAAACACAAAATATGTTTTTCGTTCATTCTCAAGTCTCCCTTTTCCTGGCTAGTTTCAGTTGTTGAGTGAGCTAAAAAATATCCATACATATAATATCATTGGAGACGGGTTCCGTGTGAACCGGTTGGGATCGTCGATAAATAACTTTTTACCGAGCTTTAAGCATCAAATGAGTACATTAATTAAACCACTATATTTAGAAGACTACAAGGGGGAGAGATTAATTAGAAACAAAAATACCTATAACACCCAATTTATGAAATATAAGTTTACTAAAAGCATCTCCAACCTTGACACCAAAAAAACATCAAAAACACCAATTATGGTGGGCCCAACACCAAAAAAAAACCTCAACTCCAACCATACTAAAAAAAACACCAAATTTGTGGATCCCACATTAAAATAACATATTTTAAACACCAAAGTAATATATAAATATTAATTTACATTTTAAACTGGAAAAAATAAAGAATTAATTGAATTTAAGTTATTAAGTATTAATATAAAAAAGAGTAGTGGTGGGCCCTCTTCAAAATGCCGTGTGCAATTTACACGCCAAATATGGTGTTTTCCATTCTCCCCCGGCAAATTTTTTTCCCGTTTGGCGTGTGATTGGAATGAAACAAACGGCAAAAAGAGGGAAATGGCGTATGGTTGGAGATGCTCTAAGCATGCTAGAAATGCATACACTATTAAAAACAAATTCCTTTTTATCTAAAAATACAACATTAGTTGCCATATATACCCTCGAGATAATTCATAAGGGTGACATTTGAGCTTTGAATCTTTAAGTTGTATATTTAAAAAAAATATTCATTTTAAATAAACCAATCAAGAAAAATAAAATATATATATATATGTTCAGAGAATTGGAGGGTACTGGGAGTAAAATATTGAAAGTATGTTAAACTTGAGATAGGAACACATGGGAATTTGTCTTGATGTTTGTCGTTTGTTAATTTGCTGCAACATTCTTTCTATATATATATATATATATATATATATATAATATTCCAAACGTTGGTGGACAAACTATACCATGCAATTGCTCACGTACACAACATCATCACTTCTGTCTTTTTCCTATTAAACTCGTTGAAGAGTCAAGTGGTGAACCAAGACTTGGTGATCAATGTGCTTTCATCAGTTCAATCTGGTCAATAAAAGACTCAAATAGGTTTGGGACTCACCCATGCAATTTTGGGGACCAAAATTTGACATTTTTTACATACACATATGAATCAAGCTTATAATTTATTGTTAAGAAACCCATTCATATACTTTAGATTAAGAGATGATTATTTGTAATTTGATTCATGTTTATTGCGAACAATTCATTTGATACGTTGCCTTGGGGTTTGTCTGTATCATGCCATCAGACTCTCACTCTTCACCTTGATAGCACCCTCTAGCAACCACGTGTTGTTTGATGGTTTATGGCAGTATAATCGATTTACCATTCCATTCTATAAACTAATTTCAGTATGAACCTAGAAGATCAAGTTAGGTAGTTCATCCCAATTGGTTGTAACCCAATTCCATGAGAGAAAAGTGAGAGAAAGGACGACACGAGAAAAGGGAGTAAGGATAATCTAGAGCGTCTGGCAACAACGTTTTCTTCACAAATTTTCCAAAGGATTGGCTCGAGAAGTATTTATGGAGGATGTTCAACGGATATGGAGTGGTGGTAGATGTGTATCTGGCAAGAAAACTCAACAAAGACGGCAAGAGATTCCGTTTCATTCGGTTCATTAGTGTCCAAGATGTGAACAAACTTAAGAGAGAGTTAAACATAATTTGGAATGGGAATTATTAATTGTTTGCAAGTGTGGTGAATTTCAGGAGGAAAACGGTTATGGTGGAAAGTACGAAGTTTGTATCTCGTCCTATAGAGGGATTCAAACATGCTGAAATCTGGAGCAGAAAGAAAAGAACTTATGCAGACGTGGCTAAAGGATTTTCAGGATAATACAAAGATAAAATTTGTAGAGGATAATGCAGGTTCGAAATCCGCTTCGTCCCCAAGAAAGAGTTACAGGATTGCGTTGGTGTCCAAGTGTTGGTCCCAAAATGGCTCAACAAATATTGTAGAAGGGGGGGGGGGGGTTGAATACAATACTCAGATTTTTCACAATTTTAATTCTTTATATTGAAAAACTTTCAACAAGAATTACACATAGAAAACTAAAGATTGTTGCGGAAAAGAACAGTTAAACTATTCTAACAATCTAACACAAAGTAAACTGAAAAACACTTAGAACAAATTGAGCACTTAGACACAAGATGCAGTTTCAGTAAGAAAGGAGCTTGCACTTAGTAATCTTCAGAAGCATATTTTGCATGGAGAGTCTTCACCTCTATTTATAGTCCATGCACCATTTAATGCTTGGAACACTTGTCACTCTTCCATTCATTGCAGAGGTTGACTTCTGAAAAGCTGATATTTCCTTTTTAACTTATCCAAAGAACCAGGAGGACAGTCGTACCAGAAAAAGACCTTATCTGAGAATAGATAAAATGACAAACTGCCACTTTTATCTGACAATAGGATATTGTCTCATAATAAATGATCTTTTCTTTTGTCTTCAGAGAATAAGGCTACCGACCTCCTGTATTGGATACTGCACCAATTTGAAATCTCACTTCTTTAGAGAAGAGAGATCCTTCACCGAAGTGTAGAATATTTCGGTGCAGTCTTCTCAAACTCCCACCGATCTCTGAACACATATCGGTGGAAATCTTCTTGAACTCCCACCGATTTCTGAAAGCATATCGGTGGAAGTCTTCTTGAGCTTCTCACCGAATTTCTTTAATTCGGTGATGCTTGTCCACCGATAGCACAAGCATATCGGTGGTGGTGTAACTTGTAGAAAGTTGCTGCCGATTTTCTCACTTCCGCAATGAGATAGTCTTCGCATTTGGTTTCGGTTGATCTTTGACTTCACCGAACAATTGATATGACAGTACAAGTTACACAAAAGAATCCAAAAATATTCTAAGTACCTAAGAGGGTTTAAGTGAGTCAATTTCAAATCTGTGAAGACCCAACAATCTCCCCCTATTTGAATTTGATCTCTATCCTTAGAATTTTAAAGAGTAAATGAAAAGAGATGCATTTTGACCCTTTTTACTCTTTTGGGTTCTTTTTCACATAGACCTTTTTTTTTTGATCTATATTTCTTTGAGTATATCTATACAGTATATATAAAGCAGGGAAATAAAGGTATGTGCAGCAAAATATAAACAAGTGAAGCACTTTGAATTGCATAAGTCATTCTCATACATCGGTAACAACAGATTATCAAAACTGCCGAATAGGTAAAAAGAAAAGACCTACTTCTTTGACGATTGTCGGCGTTTGATCTCGTCCATTAAGATTCGGTAGTAGGGTTGAGCTTCGGGGATGTGGGGGAACAAGTTGTGGAGGCCTTCAAGAAACATGGTGTCGGCAACGGGAATTTGAGAGAATCTGAAGAAGGCTCGTTTGCCGAATCCATCGTTGAAGTATAGTCCAGGAATCGGTGAAAGACCCAGAGTTGTCGTGGGATATGATGCCGAAGAGGGAAGAGAAAGACTTAAGTTACTTACATTCGGTATCTTTCCTTCATTTGCCATATCCTTGAAGACAGTGTCGGGGGGATTCTGAACTTTAGGAAGACACACTTCTTCCTTCAAGGATTGCAGTTTCGATCTTTCATCGGTGGTAAGCACGATGCTATACTTCTTTTTGATCTCCTTCATCTTTGCCATTAGATCATCAATGTATTTGACAAAGATATCCTTCTTTGGGTTTTGATTTTTGGCCAAGTGTCGAGAGATTTCGTACCATTCGGGGAGACCGTAGGTTCTGAGTTGGTAGTCTCTCACGCTTTTTAAGGAGCCATCTTCCCGATCAATGATAAGCCTGATGTCTTTTGGATTGGATCTGGAGGTTGCGATCTTGACACCTGAGATTGGGGTTCTGTCGGATCGGTGGTGCATCTTTAACTTGTACCATCTAACCTCTTCATTTCTCTCTTGTTCAAATTCACTCAGTACCGATTGCTGTGCCGACATGGCATCGGTGGTCTTGGCTTTCTTGGCTTCTTCCTCTGCAACCTTTAGAGAGAGAGCTTTGGAATCATCAAGGGCTTTTTGGGCTAATTTGGCTTCCTCAATTTCTTGAGGAGTCAGACCGAGATTGGGTTCCTGCGGATGCGATGGAGGTTTAAGCTTGAGTTTGTCTGCATCGGTGGGACGAATCCCATACTTCATCTTTTCTTTCTCTAGTCTTTCTTGTTCGGCCAATTGTTCGGCAGTGAGAGATTTCTTTCCCTTGTCAGTTTCGGCAGCAGAAAACTTCTCCCCCTCAGTAGTTGACTTGTCTTTCGACTCTTTTTCTTTAGAGAGTTGCTCCCCCTCAATATCGGCGGTTTCAGCGTGAGTTTCGGTGGAAGATGGAGGCTTGGGGATGACCGATTGTCTAAGAGATGGCAACTTGGGTTGGGTGGTCTTCTTCTCCCCCTCAGCACCAGCCAGAATCTTCATACCCAGCTGCCTGAAAACGTAGTCGAATTTCTTATGAAGAAAAGAGAGTTGGTTCGGTACCTCTTCAGAAACCATGGTGAAGTCACCGAGATCCATCTCCAGTTGGCCGAAGTTTGGAAGGTTGGCATGAATGTCACGAAGGGTGTCGGTAGTGGCCTGGCTGAAGTCGTGATAAGACTTAACTTCTTGAAGCAACTTCTGAAGTTCAGAATCTTTGACGTCGGAGGAAGCCTTGAAAGCACCGAAAGAGAAGGCAAGATCCCCATGAGACCGGGACAAAGAGTCCACCTTGGTACCCAAAGAGGAGATGTCGGTGGTGAGGGGCCGGACAGCATCCGTAATAGCCTCCGAAATAATCTGTGGCAGCCGGGACTCGATGGTGGACATGCGGGAGCTCGTCATAGCCATCATTGCAATAGTGGCCGCCTTGAAGGATTCAAATTGGGTGCCGACAAGCCGACACTGTCGAGCAGTTTCTTGTAAGTCTTCAATGAGAGAGGGTGCTGGAACAGTTGGTGGACCCCCGATATCTCCAGGAACAACGTAACGAATGCGAAAGGGATCCTCCGCTGAAGTGGGAATGTTGCTGGGATATAACATTTCATCGGGGAAAAGCGGTCTCGGCGGCGGAGTGGAAGATCGTCGGGGAGATTCCTGAACCGGAGAGGGTGATCGGTGTGGCGTAGGCGACCTTCGGGGAGTGTGAACCCGGGGGGAACTTCGGGGAGAAGTTTTGTTCACAGGAGACTTCATCGGTGAGGGGGAAGCGGACTCAATGAGGATCGCTCCGTCAGACGGGGAGGTTCGGGGAGAACCAGTGTCGTCAAAGAGACCTGCAAAGAAGTCATGGGGGGAGTTAATGGGGGGGAACCCTGATCGGGTTGAGCGTCATCATCGATCAAGAACTGACCAGGTGAAAGGGCGTGCAGAGCAGAGTCCAGGCTGTCGGAGGGAGATTCTAGGGAGTCGTCGGGAGAAGCAGCGTGGTCACTCAGAGAATGTTTTGGAAGAGGTATATTGAGAGCTGCCTTAGGGATGACCAGATGGTCGGTGGTAAACAAGAAGGATTCGGAAGGGGATGACTCACGGACGGGGCCCCGAGATCGTTTTAAACGACTTTTCGGGGGGGATGAAGAGTGCCTCCGCTTAGAAGGTTTTTGGACCGGGGCAGCCACCGATGGGTTAATCGGTGTCGTGGTCCTGGAAGCAGCGGCGGAGGTGTCGGCGGCCGATTTCCTTTTCGCGCCGACAGACTTTGCTCTGGAACGGGGGGAAGAAGTCACCACAGCAGCAAGGACTTCGGGGATATCGGGGTGGTGAAACCCTGGAATTTCAGAATCGCCCCACTGAAGCTCTGGAGAGATGGCTAGAGTGATCATACCTCGGCGTAAAGGACGGTCGGTGTCTAGAGCACCGACGTTGAGAGTTTTGCTGCCGACGATCGGGGGGGCCCAGTCATAGGTGAATCGGGGAGTGGGAGACTTGCGGTCTTTGTCCAGAGCCTTGCCAAGTTGGTGATGGATGATCATAGAGATAAATCGGGGGTAGGCAACATGGCACTTCTTTGGATGGGAGATCACTTCCACTAACTCGGTGAAGAAGTACTGGGCGAAATCCACTCGGCGTTGAAAGATTAAGGCATGGGCAAGTTTGGTGATGTATGAGGGGGATTGATCATGGCCGCTCGTCTTTCGGGATAGGCAGTGGATCACATGGGCAAAGAAGAAATTCCATACACCACCCATGTGACTCCGAAGAAGAGTTCCAGGACCTTTGGAGCTTTTGGAGGTGTCATCGACCACGTAACCTGTTGTACTAAGGACATCTTCGAGAACGGTATCGGAATGCCACTCGTCATAGGCATCGAAAGCATCGATTTTAAGTGCAGTGCGAACATCATCGACCCCAAAGGTGAGGTCATGATCACCCTCGTCTTCAGAGAGGATGGATGCATGTATCGCATCATTGGAGGGGTCATACACACAGGTGAGCCAGAACTTCCCAACAAGCATTTTGCTCATCTTGAGATTACAAGTGAAGGCATGAAGAAGGGGAGATCGAGTGAAGAACTTGATCACGTGGTTAAACTCCGGATGAGAAGGGTCGGATTCAAATCTTGCAACGTGATTGCATGGGTTGAATTTCAGATCGGCAAAACACGTAGGAGGGTTGTTCTTGGAGGACGCCATTGAAGAACGAGAGAGCACGAAGAGGATGTGGTTGCAGGTTACGGAGGAAGCACGAAGGGGAGTTAGAACGTAAATGAAAAATGAGAGTGGGGGATCGAGTATATATAGGGTTTCAAAAAAATGGGGGGAGAGGTTTAAAGAAAAAATAATAAAAATAAAACGGCAATCATGACCACGTTGGGAAGTGTGGTCAGAAAGTCGTTTCAGAAAATGGGAAGGTGAAGGGGTCTGACAGGCTAGGGTTATAGGGGTGACGTGTGGATAGGTTTGAAAATCGGTGGACATCGGTGAGGAAAGTGAAGGGACAATCGGTGGAAATCGGTGGGAAACACACAGAAGTCGGGGAGGATCCACCGAGACGATGACCCACCGAGAGAAAAATTACCAAGAGAAAAATGACCGAAAGATGAATCACCGAAAGGATGAATCACCGAGAGATGAATCCACCGAAAGGATGAATCACCGAGCGATGAATCCACCGAAAGGATGAATCACCGAAAAATCACTTAGTATGACTTACCGAGAGAAAACTCACCGAGAAAAATCACCGAAAGATGAATCACTGAAAGGATGAATCGCCGAGAGATGAATCCACCGAAAGTTACCAGACCGATTTTTTTTTTTTTTTTTTTTTTTTTATTATTTTATTTTTTTGAAACCTATTCTAGGTACAACATGCCAAGTTCACCGATGAGGAAAGTGAACCTGGCTTCATCCAGAGGTTTAGTAAACAAATCTGCAAGTTGAAGATCAGTTGAAATAAAATGCAGCTCAATGTCACCTTTGGAGATATGGTCCCTGATGAAATGATATCGGATATCGATGTGTTTGGACCTTGAGTGGAGAACAGGATTGTTTGCAATTGCAATTGCACTTGAGTTGTCACATAGGATGGGTATCTTGGAGTAAAACTGATTGTAGTCTCTCAACTGGTTCTTCATCCATAGAATCTGTGCGCAGCAACTTCCAGCAGCAACATATTCAGCCTCGGCAGTAGATGTTGAGACTGAGTTTTGCTTTTTGCTGGACCAGCTTACTAGTTTTCCACCAAGGAATTGACAACTGCCTGTAGTGCTTTTTCTATCATTTTTGGAACCTGCAAAGTCAGAATCTGAATATCCCATGAGTTCAAAACCTGAGTCTTTGGGGTACCAAAGACCCAGATGCATGGTACCCTTTAGATACCTGAAAATCCGTTTCACAGCATCCAAATGAGATTTCTTTGGATTTGCCTGATAACGGGCACACAGACAAGTAGCAAACATGATATCTGGTCTGCTAGCAGTTAAATAAAGCAATGAGCCAATCATGCCTCTATAATGAGTAACATCCACAGATTCACCATTTAAATCGGTGTCAAGTTTCAAAGGTGGTGCCATGGGAGTTTTCATGGGGGATGAGTTTTCAAAGCCAAATTTCTTCAGAAGGTCTTTAATGTACTTGCTTTGGTTTATGAATATTCCTTCTGAAATTTGTTTTACTTGAAGACCTAAGAAAAAAGTTAGCTCCCCCCATCATGCTCATCTCATATTCACTTTTCATGAGAGAGGAAAAGTCATCACACAGAGACTCGTCGGTGGCACCAAAAATAATGTCATCCACATAGATTTGAACAAGAATGAGATTACCTGATGTTTGCTTGTGGAAGAGAGTGTTATCAATGGTACCTCTAGTATAGCCATGCTTGAGTAGAAAGATGGCGAGAGTGTCATACCAGGCCCGAGGAGCCTGCTTGAGCCCATACAGAGCTTTATCAAGTCGGTACACATAATCTGGATGTGTGGAATCTTCAAAGCCTGGAGGTTGCTTCACATAGACTTCCTCAGCTAGTTCTCCATTCAAGAAAGCACTTTTCACATCCATTTGAAATACCCTGAAGTTCTTGTGAGCAGCATGAGCAAGAAAGATCCTGATAGCTTCAAGTCTGGCAACTGGAGCAAATGTTTCATCGTAGTCAATACCCTCTTCCTGTCGGTAGCCTTGAGCTACGAGTCTGGCTTTGTTTCTGATGACAGTACCATCTTCATCCATTTTGTTTCTGAAGACCCATTTTGTGCCGATGATTGTTTTCTTTGAAGGTCTAGGCACAAGTCTCCAGACTTTGTTTCTTTGAAACTGGGAGAGTTCTTCTTGCATGGCCGAAACCCAACATGGGTCAGTTAGGGCTTCGTCAATCTTTTTAGGTTCAACCAGAGAGAGGAAATTCACATAGAGACAGATGTTACTGGTGCCTCTCCTTGTTTGAACACCAGCTAGCTGATCACCGATGATTTGATCAATGGGGTGATCTTTGGTCCATTTAAGAGCAGGAGGCATCGGTGGAGGAATGGCTGAAGTGGAAGGAAAGTTTGAGGCTGGAGTGTCAGCATGATGTGATGAAGGTGGGTTGTCAGAGGGATTATCGGTAGGAAGAGATTCGGTAAAGGGGTTAATTTCGGTGGATGATGGATAGAGTTCGGTGGAGGCAATTTCGGTAGAGGGGGTTTCAGGTGTTGAAGACGATGTTCCAGTTTGATTGTTTGGAATAGAAGAAATATTTGTAATGCAGGGTGGATCGGTGGAGGTTGAAATGGGAGATTCCCCGATGCATGATGATATCCATCTGTGTAGTTCTTCATCATCATTTGTCAGAGAAGATGATCTTGAGTCATCACACTTTACATGGATGGATTCATCAATGCATTCTCTCCGAAGATTGTAAACTCGGTAGGCTCTAGAAGTCAAGGAATATCCCACAAAGATTCCTTCATCTGCCTTAGGATCAAATTTCCCAAGATTTTCCCTGTCATTTAGAATAAAGCACACACAGCCAAAGACATGAAGGAAACCAATGTTTGGCTTTCGTCCATGAAAAACTTCATACGGGGTTTTCTCATGCCTTTTAGTTATCACCGACCTGTTTTGAGTGAAACAGGCAGTGTTTACAGCTTCAGCCCAAAAATAGGTTGGCAGATTTGCTTCACTCAGCATAGACCTTGCTGCTTCACATAGAGTTCGACTTCTTCTTTCTACAACACCATTTTGTTGTGGAATCCTGACAGCAGAGAAGTTTTGAGAGATTCCTTTTTCATTGAAAAAGTCTTCTAAACTGCTGTTTCTGATTTCGGTGCCATTGTCACTTCTTACTGATCTCACAAGCTGACCATTCAGAACTTCATTCCTTTTGACAAAGTTGATGATTTCTTCGGTTGCATCACTTTTGTACCTGAGAAAAGACACCCAAGTATATCTAGAAAATTCATCAACAATAACAAGAATGTACCTTCTTCCTCCTAGACTGGGAGTGCTGACTGGTCCACATAGATCCATATGCAGCATCTGAAGTGGGAGATTGATGGAAGAGCATTGCTTGGTTTTGAAAGAGGATTTGGTGAGCTTCCCTTTTTCACATGCATCACACAGCTTTTCTTTGACGAAGTTTAACTTAGGCATGCCAGTCACCAGCTCTTTGTTTGATATTTTATGAAGGGTTTTGAAGTTGAGATGAGACAACCGTTTATGCCACAGCCAGTTTCTTTTGACTGAATCGTCAGACACAAAGCAGACATTTGAGGAGTTGTTTTGACTCATATCAATGATGTACACATTATCTAGCCTTCTTCCAGAGAGGACAACCTTCATATTCTTGTCTACAACAGTACAGATACGTAGTTCAAAGATGACTTTGTATCCAAGATCACACAGTTGGCTTATACTGAGGAGATTATGCATGAGACCTTCAACAAATGCCACTTTATTGAAGGTGAGGGTTCCGTTCGTGAGAGTTCCATATCCTTTAGTATGACCTCTGGAGTTGTCCCCAAAGGTTACAGAAGGACCCTTCTCTGACACATAGTTTACAAGAAGATGTTTGTTTCCAGTCATGTGACGTGAGCACCCACTATCTAAATACCAAACTTGTTGGTGCTCAAAAACCTGCAAACAACATCAAATCTGTTGGGAACTGAAGATATGCTAAGTATGGTTAGTACTGCCAAGACAATGTTACTACTGCCAGTTCTTCGTTACTACTGCTAGACAAGGTTACTACTGTTGGTCAAGGTTACTACTGCTAGACAAGGTTACTACTGCTAGTCAAGGTTACTACTGCTAGACGAAGTTACTACTGCTAGACACGGTTAGTACTGCTAGACCAAATTACTACTGCTAGACACGGTTAGTACTGCTAGACCAAATTACTACTGCAAGACATGGTTAGTACTGCTGAGCTGAGATACTACTGCTAGAAGACTGTGAAGGTTAATACTGCTGAAGGTTGTTAATACTGCTGACTTGATAAGTTTGGTATGCGATACTTTTGGAGACAAAGAAGGAATTGATCAAGATATGTTTAACGAAGATTCAGAAGATCAATTTACTTTTGATAGTTATCTTGTAATTACTTTTGTATAAATAGTATTGATAGATAGCTATTAGAATACACGAGAAACAATATACACGATACACAATAGACAATATACACGATAGAGAGAACAGTTTTTAACAAAAGTTGTTTAGCCATTTAGAGAGAATTAACCTCAAGATCGTAGATCCTATTTCTAGAGAAGTAGAAGTCGTCTTGGTGAGATCTGTTCATCAAGATTGAGGTTTGGTGTAAAGCTTGTGAGTAATACAGTTTGATATATACAGTGTGTTGAATTCTATTGATTGTTCTTTAATTGATTTAGAGTTCTATTCCGCAAGATTCTCTAAATTCTGTTTCTAAGAAGTTTAATTCTTGTTAAGAATCGATCCTGACAAGTGGTATCAGAGCCTTGGTATCTTAGAAGCTATGGACAATTCAATGGATACTCACAGTACTCTTGTTTCAAAGGTTCCCATGCTCAAACCCAATGAATTTGACATGTGGAAACTGAGAATCAAGCAGTACATTCTTCTTACTGATTATGCAATATGGGACATCATAGAAAATGGCCCATGTAATGAAGGAAAGATTGGAGCAGATGGAAAGAGACCTCCTCCCAAGACAGATGCTGAAAAGAAAGTCAGACAAACAGAGATGAAGGCCTTAAGCACTCTGCTTTTGGCTATTCCTAATGAGTACCAACATCAATTCCAACACTGCACAGATGCACAGATGTTGTGGAATGCTCTGGAGAAAAGATTTACTGGCACAAAGAGCACAAAGAGAAATCAAAAGGCTATTCTCAGGCAACAATATGAGAACTTCATGTCTGCAAAGAATGAGTCTATGACTCAAACTTTTGACAGATTTAACAAGTTGATTGGAGAATTAGCTACTGTGGGTGTACACATGGATGCTGATGATGTCAATAGAAAGTTCCTTAGATCATTGGGAGAAGAATGGACCATGTACACAGTCTCATTCAGACAGAATGACCAATTGGAGGACAAAGAGCTAGATGACCTCTACAATGATCTGAGAGTATTTGAGGCTGAAGTTGAAGCCAAGAAAAGGCCATCTGGAATTGTTTATAATGCTGCTTTATTATCTTCATCCTCTGATAATGTTGCTAACCCTGATTCTGTTAATACTGCTAGTTCTGTTAATGCTGCTGGTGGAACTAATCAAGAGAAGACTACAGATTCTGTACTAGAAGCATTCTTTTGTAGTCATGTTCACTCTTCTCTAATCAATGATGACTTAGAGCAGATTAATGCTGATGATCTGGAAGAGATGGACATCAAGTGGCAGATGGCTATGCTATCAATGAGGGTGAAGAAATTCATCAAAAGGACTGGGAGAAACAACTTTTCCCAGAGAAGAGAAGATGGTGCAGGCTTTGACAAGTCCAAGGTTGAGTGTTATAAGTGTCATAAGATGGGACACTTTGCCAGAGAATGCAGAAGTGGAGGATCACATCAACAGGCTCCAAATGGAAACCAAAACAGAAGCTCCTCTCAAGCCCTTGTTTCTCAACAAGGAATGGGATTTGATTGGAGTGATCAAGCTGAGGAAGCCTGTCAGAATCAAGCTCTTATGGCAGAAGTATCTGATATTCCCACTGAGGTACAATCTAAACTCTGTTCTCAAGCTTGCATTGATGCTGTTAAAAGATATAGGGATCACAATCAGGGTATGTGTGATAATCTTAAGAGGCTAGAGAAAGATGTGAAAGATTATGTTAGGATTGTAGAAAGGTTTGAGGAACAGATTAGAGCTTTTCAAGCTAATGAACTTCAACACTCCTATGATACTAACTATTGGAAGTGGGAGAAGAATGAGTATGAGATTAAGCTGAAAGTGTCTGGGGAGGAGAATGAGAAATTAAAAGAAGAGCTTAAGAAGGTTAAACTTGATGTTGAAAAGTTTACCTGTGCTTCTAAAACCATGGATACCATCATTAAAGCTCAAATCCATGACAAGATGAAAGTAGGGATAGGGTACAATGCCACACCTCCACCCTACAATGCCACACCTCCACCCTACAATAACAACTACATACCTCCTAAGTCTGATTTGTTAGAGACCAAGGATAGGAAGGATCCTGAATTAAAGATTAATATAGATCCTTGTGAAGAAGAAGTAGTAGTTAAGGATAAAACAGAGAAGGAAGAATCTAAGAAGAATAAGAGTGTTAGTAGTAAGGTTCCCTTAGACAATGAAATTGTGACCAATGAGAAAGATGGAAATCCTTGGGGAAAGAACAATGAGATAAAAAGGACAGAAACAGAAAAGGGAGTCCAATATACACAGACCACAGTTGTGGCTCCCAATACCTGTAAACAGTGTTCTTGCAGGAAATCTAAAGAGAACAAGCCCCAAAAACATGATAATCAGAGGGGAAATCAAAGGAACTGGAATAACCAGTGGGCTATGAGACAAGGAGTTGATCTGAACAGAATTAACAGGCCAAAACCTTGTTTCATCTGTGGTAAGCTAAATCATTTAGCCAAACACTGTTATTTCAATCCTGTTAACCAAAGGTTTAATGCTCAAAGATCTTTTCAAAAACCTGGTGGTTACAGAAAGAATGGTGGCTACAAAAAGTCTGCAAAGAAAAATGTGGCAAAGAAACAAGATAAACCCAAAAGCCACATAAAGAAAACGACTGAAAAGGAATGTGGTACTATGTGGGTTCCAAAAGGCACTAAAAACAATACTGCTGCTAGCAGTGTTAGTACTGCTAACACTGTTAGTACTGCTTCAAAAGTTAGTGCTGCTAGCAGTGTTAATACTGCTAGTAATCATTCCAAAGTTAGTGCTGCTAGCAGTGTTAATACTGCTAGTAATCATTCCAAAGTTAGTACTGCTAGCAGTGTTAATACTGCTAGTAATCAGTCCAATGTTAGTGCTGCTAATACTTTTAGTGCTTCTTCAGATAGTACTGCTGCTAGCAGTATTAACTCTGTTAATACTGCTTCTAGCAGTGTTAACTCTGTTAATACTGCTACCTCTGTTAGTACTGCTGATACTGCTGCTATCAATACTGCTGCTCCCAGTATTAGTACTGCTAGCACTGTTAGTACTTCTGAGGTTAATACTGCTGCTGGTGCTGCTACACCAATAATTTTGACAAAGTACTCCAGTACTGCAGTACCTAAATTTGAAAATCTCATCAAAACCAAGTGCAAGTACTTTGATGAGCAAGGGAGACCCAAGACCACTTCGGCTTGGGTTCCCAATAAAACTAACTGATTTATCTTGATGTGCAGGGCAACCAACAGCTCAAGGGGAAGAGCATTTGGCATGTTGATAGTGGTTGCTCCAGGCACATGACAGGTAACATGGCCTGCCTCAAAAATTTCAAAAAGATTGATGGAGGACATGTTGCATTTGGGGATAATCCTGCTGGTGGAAAGATAAGTGGTAAGGGTGATGTTTCAAAGGGTAAGATGACCTTTGAAGATGTGTACTATGTTGAACAATTGAGATACAACCTGTTAAGTGTATCACAGGTTTGTGACAAGAAGCATAGCATATTGTTTACTGATTCTGAATGTATTATCCTTGCTCCTGGATACAAAGTGGTTGATGAAAACATGATACTTCTGAGAACTCCTAGGAAGGATAATGTTTATTGTTTAGATTTGGAAAGTGTATCATCTGATTCATCCCTAAATTGTTTAGTTTCAAAAGCTTCTTTGGATGAATCATCACTTTGGCACAGAAGGATGTGTCACATGAACTTTAAAACAATGAATAAACTTGTTAAGAATAACCTTGTAAGGGGTTTACCATCCAAAGTCTATTCATGTGATGATCATTGTGTTGCTTGTCTCAAAGGCAAACAACACAAAACTTCTCATAAGACCAAAGAGATAAACACTATCTCAAATCCTCTTCAACTGTTACATATGGATCTGTTTGGTCCTACCAATGTGATGAGTATTGGCAAGAAATCATACTGCTTAGTTATTGTTGATGATTATTCTAGATTTACTTGGGTATATTTTCTGAGAACTAAAGATGAGACAAGTGGACTGATCAAATCTTTTATTCTCAAAATTGAAAACCAATCAAATCAAAGAGTGAAAGTCATTAGATCAGATAATGGAACTGAGTTTAAAATTTTTGATCTAAACACCTTTTGTGAAGAAAAAGGAATTGAGAGACAATACAGTGCTCCTAGGACTCCACAACAAAATGGTGTTGCTGAGAGAAGGAATAGGACACTGATTGAGGCTGCTAGATCTCTGTTAGCTGATTCAAAGTTACCAATTACTTTTTGGGCAGAAGCAGTTAATACTGCCTGCTATGTTCAAAACAGAGTTTTAGTTGTAAAGCCTAAAAACAAGACACCTTATGAGCTTTTCCATAAAAGGAAACCATAAATTGGATTTTTCAAACCATTTGGATGTCCTTGTACTATTCTCAATACCAAATCTCACTTAGGCAAGTTTGATAGCAAAGCAGATGATGGTTTTCTTGTTGGGTATTCATCTCAAAGTAAGGCCTACAGAGTTTTTAATACCTCTTCTAGAATAATTGAAGAAAGTGACAATGTCAAATGCAATGAGAACACACCAAATCCTATTAGTTCAGGTCCTAATTGGCTATTTGACATTGATTCACTCACTAATTCTTTGGGTTTCAGTAGTGATGTATATGCAGGACAAAGGGATACACCATCATCAGAACACAGAATTCAATCTGTGATATTTCCACTCCCTTCCATTGATCCTGTTGAATTCTGTGATCACCAAGAGGAGACTGAACCTATCCAGAATGAAGAAGAGAGGAGAGCAGATGAAAATCAGTCTTCAGGTCCAAATTCCAGAGAATCTGAGGTGACTGAAGAAGCAGAAACAAATCCAGAATTAAATGAGTCAAATCTGGATGAGAACATACAAGAGGAAGCTGGTCATCCAACAAGAACTCAGAAAAATCATCCTCCTGAGTTGGTGATTGGAGATATTGCATCTCCCATGATGACTAGAAAGCAAAGCAGACTCCAAGAGTTGCAAGAGCAGCAAAATACAGTTAACACTGTTCTTACTTGCTTTCTGTCCCAGATTGAGCCCAAAAAGGCTTATGATGCTATGAAAGACCCAAGCTGGATAGAGGCAATGCAAGAGGAGCTGCTACAGTTCAAATTACAGGATGTTTGGGACTTGGTAGACCTTCCAAAAGGTCATAGAGCAATTGGCACCAAGTGGATTTTCAGGAACAAGAAGGATGACAGAGGGATTGTGATCAGAAACAAAGCTAGACTGGTTGCACAAGGGTACACTCAGGAAGAAGGAATAGATTATGAGGAAGTCTTTGCTCCTGTGGCAAGGATTGAAGCAATCAGGTTATTTCTAGCCTATGCCTCATACATGAAGTTCAAAGTGTACCAAATGGATGTCAAAAGTGCATTTTTGTATGGAAGTATTGAGGAAGAAGTATATGTCTGTCAACCCCCTGGATTTGAGAATCCATTGCACCCTGACAGAGTATACAAGCTGAAGAAGGCTCTTTATGGTTTGCATCAAGCCCCAAGAGCATGGTATGACACTCTGTCTACCTATCTCTTGAAAAATGACTTTGAAAGAGGAGTAATTGACAAGACTCTGTTTATCAAGAGGAGAAAGAGAGGTACATTACTTGTTCAGATCTATGTGGATGACATCATCTTTGGATCCACCAATGATCAAATGTGTAAAGAGTTTGAAGAATTGATGCACAAAAGCTTCAAGATGAGTTCCATGGGAGAACTTACATTCTTTCTTGGGCTTCAGGTAAAACAGAGGAAAGATGGGATTTTTATTAGCCAATCCAAGTATGTGAAAGACATCCTGGACAAATTTGGTTTATCAGACTCAAAGCCAGCAAGCACACCAATGGAAACACATAAACAGATCACTGCAGATCTTGAGGGGGAGGATGTGGATGTCCATCATTACAGATCAATGATTGGATCTCTCATGTATCTCACAGCCTCTAGACCAGATATTATGTTTTCAGTCTGTGTTTGTGCCAGATTTCAGGTTTCTCCTAAGCAATCACACCTTCATGCTGTCAAGAGAATATTCAGATACTTAAAAGGGCAACCTAGATTAGGTCTCTGGTATCCTCATGAATCCTCTTTTGACTTGCTTGCATATTCAGATAGTGATTTGGGTGGAGCCAACATGGATAGGAAGTCTACTTCAGGTGGATGTCAGTTTTTGGGTACAAGACTAGTATCTTGGCAGTGTAAGAAACAAACCACAGTGTCCTTATCTACCACAGAGGCTGAGTACATAGCTGCTGCTCTCAGGTTCTATGGATTCAGAATCAGATGTTGGACTATGGGGTAACATTTCTTCACACTCCAATCTTCATTGATAACAACAGTGCTATTAGCATTGTTAATAATCCAGTCAAACACTCAAAAACAAAGCATATAGAGATAAGGTATCACTTTATAAGAGATTGTAATGAAAAGAAATTAATTCAGGTTGCTAAAGTTCATACAAATGACCAGTTTGCTGATCTATTCACAAAAGCTTTTGATGTGGGTAGATTCACCTTTTTGGTAACAAGTGTGGGCATGATCAACCTAGAATAAATTTATGACTTTCTGTTTTTATACCTGTATTTCTTCATATATTTGGTGCTACTAACTTTCTTTCTCAGGATCCTCTGTTTCCCTCAGATTACCAAGTGCAGAAAAGTGCAAGTGTAGTTACTACTGCCTGTGCAGCGTTACTACTGCCAGTGCAGAGTTACTACTGCTAGTGCAGAGTTAATACTGCCCTTGCAGTTAATACTGCTTGTGTAGTTAGTACTGCTCAGCAGTTAATACTGCTTGTGCAGTTAGTACTGCGTTGCAGTTAATACTGCTCAGTGGTTAATATTGCTTGTGTAGATAATACTGCTTAGCAGTTAATACTGCTTGTGCAGTTAATACTGCTTGTGTAGTTAATACTGCTCAGCAGTTAATACTGCTTGTGCAGTTAATACTGCTTGCAGTTAATACTGCTTGCAGTTAATACTGCTCAGTAGTTAATACTGCTTATGTCGTTAATACTGCTTTTGTTAATTTTAGGGTTAATACTGCGTATAAATACCCTGTAAGCCCGCCTTCGCTCATAACGTCTCTTTGAACTCGATTCTCTCTCACTCTCTTTCTAACCTATTCTCCCAAGAATTTATGTGTTTGCTCAAGGATTTTCAGATACAATGGCTCAAAGAGAGTTTGTTGATGAACACAATGAGATTGCAATGCTTCAGAAGCCGAAGCAATCTGCAGGATTCCATGAAATTGTCGATTTTCTCACGTCTTCGCATATCTCCTATGCACTAACAGTGGCTCCCAAGATATTCATCAATCATCAAAAACAATTTTGGGATAATGCTACTGTGGTGACAGAAAACGGGCAAACGGAGATTCGAACCAGGGTTTGTGATAAACCCTTGACAGTAACAGAGGAGATTATTCGCATACATCTTCAGTTGAATGATGCTTCAGGTATATCTTCTATTCCTAATGAAGAACTATTTTCTACCATACAAAGAATGGGGTATGAAGGCTCTATTGGTATTTTCAAATTTTTCAAGTCAAAATTCTTTTCCCAATGGAGATTTCTTGTTCATACCCTTATGCACTGCATCTCAAAGAAAACAACTGGATGGAGTGAGTTCAGCAGTACCACTGCTTATGCTCTGGTATGTTTGGCCACTTCCAGAAAGTTCAATTTCTCCCAAATGATTTTATCTGATCTTGTGTCAAACTTGGAATCCAAAAAGAGCTTTTACATGTATCCAAGGTTTGTGCAAGAAGTTATTAACAAGGAATTGATGGACTTACCTCAGTTTACTGAGGTATATGTACCCAAATCCCCTAAAGGGAAGGTTTTCTCAAATATGAGAAGAATTCCTAGGGACTCGGAAGGAGTTGACACACCATTGTTCTCTACAATGATGGTTGTGTCCCACCCCTCTGAAGGTATGGCATCAGGATCAAGGCCCTCATTAGATCATCCCACTGATGACAAAACCCCACCTTCACTCACTATAAATATCCCTCAGCACATACTTCAAAAACCCACTCCTGCTTTATCCAACAAGTTTCAAAGAAGAAAGGTGCACAAGGTTCCTTCCCTTGATGTATCTACTCAGAGCCCTAAGCCTTTAAGCCCTCAGTTGGAGCATTCTCCAACTGAGAATATCAACAGGGAAACCACAGGGGTGTCTCCCAACCCCAAGAAGGTGCTCTCTAAGGAGAAGGATGAGCATATGGGTGCTAAGGCTGCCACTACTTCTGCTAGCACAGAGAAGGACAGTGGTAACATAAATAAGACCTTCCCCATGGCAACTCTAAATGAGAAATCATTAGGAGGACCCAGGTGCCAAGAAACCAAGGGGGCAGTTAGTGCTTCTGCTAGGCAGAAGGCTTCTGCTAAAACTTCCAAGGATCCTTTAAAGAAGGTAAACACTTCTAAACAAGGTGAGGATAGATATAACTATGATGAATTGATGGAAACCATTGGAAATGTCAACTTGGATGTTATGGCACAGAAGAAGGAGATTGAGCAACTGAAGGATGTGGTCACCTACCAACAGTCTCAAATTGAGAAGCTCAAGAAGATGATCACAAAGTTGTTGCACAGAAAGAAAAAGGCAAGATTTGTGCTGAGAAGAAGAATTCCAACTGATGATGCTCCCAAAAAGGGGGAGTCAGAGTCAGAATCAAAAGCAGAACTGAATATGAAGGGTCTACAAGTTGAGGGGGAGACAGTTCAGATGGAGACTGAGATGGAAATTGATAATGCACAGTTTAAGGGGGAGTCCAGTGCACAGAATAAGGGGGAGACAGAAAAGGTGGAAGAGCTTGTTAAAGAAGCAGAAACTACAACAGCAGCAGAAACCACAGCAGCAGAAACTGTTAATGCTGCTGAGTTTGAACAAGCAGCAGAAACAGTTAATGATGCTGAAGGCCAAACAGAAAAAGCAGCAGAAACTGAGCAGGAAGCAGTAACTACATCTCAAGCTGAAATTGATGAAGAAGTATACTGGATTGTGAAGAACAGTGTTGAAGCAGCATCATTACATGTTCTAAGAGAAGCAGTAACAGCCATAGCAGCAGAAATGGTTATTGCTGCTGAAAAACTTAAAACAGCTGAACCAACTCCTGAAGCTGTTAAAACACTTAAAAGAACCAAGATGATGTCAAAGAAAAGACCAAGCACCAAGCCCATAACTTCACAGAAGAAAAATGAAAAGAAGCCAAGGGTGGAGCCAACTGCAGAAGAGGCCCAGGAGGAAACAGTGAAAGAAAAATCTGATCCAAAAGTGGCTGAAGAAGAAGTGGCAACTCCATCAGGGCAATCAAGCAATGTACAATCACAAACTGATGCCCAATGTGATTTGTATATTACTGGTGTTGACTCTAACCCAATTCCAATTCAGGCTGAACCAATATCATCTAAGGCTCCTGAAATCATCTTTTGGGACACTTTGAAAGATGGTAGAAAGGAGTTCATTAGGATAAAAAGAGCAGATGGAAAATTTGAAGTCTTTTCAACTTGGGGAAAAATTGTCAGAACTTGCTCAAGATCAGACTTAGAAGAGATGTTCAAAGTTGGGATGAGGCTATATGAAAACATGCTGACTGAGCAAGGGATGTCAATCTCTAAAATGGTACTTGAATTCTTGTGCCAAATGTTCAAACCTGGAGCGGTTCAGCATAGGATAAACACACAGTTTCAAGCCATTACCAACTGGATGCTCTATGAAAACTGTGGAGTATATGTCATCTCCCTTGACTCTGCGACTCAAGAATACTATCTGGTGGATGAAATATACAATCACAGCATGAAGAGGCTGAAATGAATGCTACATGCTAAGTTGACCTGCAACAAGGATTCAGCAATGGGTAGATTCTTGGTAAAAAGGATTCTCAATCAAAGTCTGGGATTGAATCCTAATCTAGGCATGTATGATTAGGTTTTGGAAGCATCATCTGAAGAACTTGACTTCTTTTCCTAAAAGTCAAGTTAGGGGGAGATTGTTGGGAACTGAAGATATGCTAAGTATGGTTAGTACTGCCAAGACAATGTTACTACTGCCAGTTCTTCGTTACTACTGCTAGACAAGGTTACTACTGCTGGTCAAGGTTACTACTGCTAGACAAGGTTACTACTGCTAGTCAAGGTTACTACTGCTAGACGAAGTTACTACTGCTAGACACGGTTAGTACTGCTAGACCAAATTACTACTGCTAGACACGGTTAGTACTGCTAGACCAAATTACTACTGCAAGACATGGTTAGTACTGCTAGAAGACTGTGAAGGTTAATACTGCTGAAGATTGTTAATACTGCTGACTTGATAAGTTTGGTATGCGATACTTTTGGAGACAAAGAAGGAATTGATCAAGATATGTTTAACGAAGATTCAGAAGATCAATTTACTTTTGATAGTTATCTTGTAATTACTTTTGTATAAATAGTATTGATAGATAGCTATTAGAATACACGAGAAACAATATACACGATACACAATAGACAATATACACGATAGAGAGAACAGTTTTTAACAAAAGTTGTTTAGCCATTTAGAGAGAATTAACCTCAAGATCGTAGATCCTATTTCTAGAGAAGTAGAAGTCGTCTTGGTGAGATCTGTTCATCAAGATTGAGGTTTGGTGTAAAGCTTGTGAGTAATACAGTTTGATATATACAGTGTGTTGAATTCTATTGATTGTTCTTTAATTGATTTAGAGTTCTATTCTGCAAGATTCTCTAAATTCTGTTTCTAAGAAGTTTAATTCTTGTTAAGAATCGATCCTGACAAAATCAGTTCTTAGGTACCCATTTGGTAATGGGTCCTTTTGGGTTAGAGGTGTGAGAAACCTTGGGTTTAGATCTGTCAATTCTTTCCTTTGGACAGTCTTTAGCAAGATGAAAGGTATCACCACAATTGTAACATTTTCGGTAGATAAAAGTTATTTTGGGTTTTTGTTCCTTTCCTTTTTCCTTTCCAATTATATCAACTTTAATCTGTGGACCGAGAAGAGGATTGCGAGGACCTCCAAAAAGTTTGGTTCTTGAGGTTGAAGCATGGTCAGGGATCTCTCTTGAAAAAGCTTTGGACTTTCCCTTTTGCACAAAATCGGCGAGGGGTTTTTCGGTGGTGGGGTTTTCTTTGATAGATTGAGGTTTTGTAAGACTGGAAGAGTTGTTGTCAATGGCTAGACCTTTGAACACATCATGAATAGGTTTGACCACATCTTGTACTTTATGGGTTTGATCTGATGAAGATTCTTTGGCTTTTATGAACATTCCATATTTCAAGGCTTCACCAAGATCAATAGAGTTTAAAGAAATGGAATCACAAGAGTTTGTCTCAGAGTCATCTTCCCAGGTATCGGTGATGGGAACAAGTGCATGAGTAGATTTTTCAAGCATGGATTTTTCATATCCTAACCCAGACTTGTTACCACCACTGATTTGATCTTGAAAGATTTGTTCAAGATTCTTTGAAGAGCTTGTCCATTTTCTGACAACTTCTTGTTCTTTCTTTAACTTTTTGAACAGTTTATTTTTCTCCTTTTCAATTGCATGATTTATGACTTTTAGATTTTCAAGCTCAGCTTTTATTTCTTCAAATTTTTCGAGTTTAGACAAACAAGATTCAAGTTGAGATGTAAGAGCTTTAACTTGAGCAGATTTTCTTCTCTTGCTATCTTTGACAGTGTAAAAGTCTTGAGTTAAAGATTCATAAGCATTTATCTTTTCAATATCAGTCATGTCATTGAAGGGATGTACCTGAGAGTATGATGATGAGCCTTCAGTAGAAACTAATGCCATTGGAGATTTGGCCTTTTCTTCTTCCTCTTCTTCCACCTCTTCAGATATGGCCACAAAGCACTTATTTGGAGAATCGCTGTCAGTGGTTTCTTCTTCTTCCCAGTCATGAGCCTCTGCTATCAATCCTTTTCCTTTTCTTTGAGATCCTTCATTTCTTTCGTTTTCCTTCTTGTACTTTGCCTTGTACTTTTCAGCACGTTCCTGATGTGAGAGTGAGGAGAATTGAGAATCTTTCTTGAAATGGGATTTCTCAACTTTAGAAGGATATTTGTCAGAGGACGAGAAATTGACTTTTGACACACGCTTGCTTCTGCACTCAGCTGCAAAGTGTCCTTTCTTACCACAGTTGAAACATTCCTCATTTGTCTTGTCAGACGAAGACGTTTTTGAAAATGAAGGTTTTCTGAAACTTCTGGGTTTGTTGAAATTTCGAGATTTGTTTTTAAAACCAGCCATCATAGCCATTTCATCAGTCATTCGGTCTACCGAAATTTCATCACCTTCATCATCGGCATCACTCAGATATGCCTCCGTTTGGTGAGAAGGATTGTTCTGATTTTCGGTATCAGAGTCTGATGAGGGATATGTGATACAAGGAACATTATGACTTTTCTTGGAACTTTCGCAAATAAGAGCTATTGAAGAGCTCTTTATCTCTTTGAAGATGGTTTTCCTATGAAGCTTGGTTTGTTCAAAATTGAACAGAGTTCCATACAAAGCAGTTAAAGGCATGTATTCCAAGTCCTTGGTAGTCTTAATGCAAGTGCAAATGTTTTCCCAAAAGTCAGGAAGACAATCCATAAACTTGCATAGAACTTCCTCATTGTCATAGACTCTACCTAGCAATTTTAAATCATTTAACAGAGAGTTAAACCGGTTATAAAAGCTTGGAAGAGATTCTCCCTTTTCATAGGCAAAGAGCTCATATTTTCGAATGAGGCCAATCTTTTTGCTTTTCTTTACTTCCTCTGTACCCTCATAAAGTACACACAAAGTAGTCCACATCTCTTTAGCGGTACCGAAGTTAACAAGAGAGTGATAGACTTCATCAGGAAGTGAGAGGGCAATAATTGCTCTAAGCCTAGAATCCAGAGACACTAATCGTTTTTCTTCATCAGAATATTTTCTTGGGTTTTTTAGAATGTAACGACCAGTAGCCTTTGCTTTTTCTATGTCGGAAGGTTCAGATTCATCAGAGTCACTTGATTTATCGACTGGTTCCTTACCAGGCCTCTGCTTTTCATAGCGAGCCCAAACTCTCGGGATGATAGGTCCCTCCTTGAGAATGGTTGGATATCTAGTATCCACTCCTTCCATAAATAGCATCATACGGCTCTTCCATAGAGAAAAGTTGTTAGGATTAAACTTGGGAGGTTTTGAAATGGAACCATTTTCAGCAAAATTATTTTGACCAGTGTTTTCAACAGTTAGGGATGAAGATGAGGCAGCCATTGCGGATCAAGTTTATGACTTAAACTTTTCGCTCTGATACCACTTGTTGGTCCCAAAATGGCTCAACAAGTATTGTAGAAGGGGGGGTTGAATACAATACTCAGATTTTTCACAATTTTACTTCTTTATATTGAAAAACTTTCAACAAGAATTACACATAGAAAACTAAAGATTGTTGCGGAAAAGAACAGTTAAACTATTCTAACAATCTAACACAAAGTAAACTGAAAAACACTTAGAACAAATTGAGCACTTAGACACAAGATGCAGTTTCAGTAAGAAAGGAGCTTGCACTTAGTAATCTTCAGAAGCATATTTTGCATGGAGAGTCTTCACCTCTATTTATAGTCCATGCATCATTTAATGCTTGGAACACTTGTCACTCTTCCATTCATTGCAGAGGTTGACTTCTGAAAAGCTGATATTTCCTTTTTAACTTATCCAAAGAACCAGGAGGACAGTCGTACCAGAAAAAGACCTTATCTGAGAATAGATAAAATGACAAACTGCCACTTTTATCTGACAATAGGATATTGTCTCATAATAAATGATCTTTTCTTTTGTCTTCAGAGAATAAAGCTACCGACCTCCTGTATTGGATACTGCACCAATTTGAAATCTCACTTCTTTAGAGAAGAGAGATCCTTCACCGAAGTGTAGAATATTTCGGTGCAGTCTTCTCAAACTCCCACCGATCTCTGAACACATATCGGTGGAAATCTTCTTGAACTCCCACCGATTTCTGAAAGCATATCGGTGGAAGTCTTCTTGAGCTTCTCACCGAATTTCTTTAATTCGGTGATGCTTGTCCACCGATAGCACAAGCATATCGGTGGTGGTGTAACTTGTAGAAAGTTGCTGCCGATTTTCTCACTTCCGCAATGAGATAGTCTTCGCATTTGGTTTCGGTTGATCTTTGACTTCACCGAACAATTGATATGACAGTACAAGTTACACAAAAGAATCCAAAAATATTCTAAGTACCTAAGAGGGTTTAAGTGAGTCAATTTCAAATCTGTGAAGACCCAACACCAAGGATAACTTAGAAGTTATAAGATATCTGGAGTGTTATTTCGTTGCCAAGGTGAAATCGGTACAAGCCCTTTTTAATCTGCCAGAAATGTTATACAAATTTGTAAGCAGTTAACTCAGACTTAACAAAAACTTCATGAATCTCAAGAATCTTTTTTTTTTGTGTGAGAAAGGTGTTCTAGGCTATGCCTAGACTAATCCCTTGGCAAATTATGATTGTAAGACATCAGCTCTGATTAAACCTCAGTGGCCGCAATTGTTGTGTACGTTTGGATTCGAACCCTGGGCAGATGGGATATTCCACCACATCCTCATGGCCTTAACTAGTACGCCACAACCCTTGTGGTTAAGAATCTTTTCTTTACAAGCACCTAACTCAGAAAAACTATACAAATTTGTTGGTGCGATTTTCAAAACAGTATTTTCATTTAATCCCAAACCCATCATAGGATTGTAAAATCTAGTGTCTTTGAGATTATTTGTAAAAAGATTTAGGGGCCGTTTACCTAATCACTTATCCGGGTAAGTGCTTACCGGTAAACCTCAACACTATCACTTACTTTCGAGGCAAGATTTTAGTCCACCAAATGGCATCCTATACAACAATTTAGCCGGTAAGCGCTAACCGTGGTAATAGCCGTCACACTCACCATTTGTGCGTTTTTAGAGTAATAGTCTGAGTTCTTGACCTTCTTAAATCTGCAATCCCCAACATAATGGCTAAGTTTGCAATTGTTTATCCTTTTCATCTATCTTCTCTTCTCTTACTTCTTTCTCAACAACTTTTCTCTCATCTTTGAATTTCTCCTCACATTTGCCTTTGTACTTATCAACCTTATACTAATCAGACTTGAGACCTGAGCTGAGTTTCTTTTCCCAAATCTCTTAGCTAAACTGTTGGTCAATAAATCTAGGTTCTCACAAATTCTTCTCAAATCATCATTTGAATTACCACCCTCCTCATAGTTATCACCACTAAATTCTGGTAGCCCTGACATAAAGGAAGATCTGTAACACTTAGAATCAGAGATCTATTATGTCTTTCTGATAGTAAAGCCAAAGAATCAGAAACCATCTTCATTTCAGTCACAATCTTTATCTTCATGTTGACACATAATGCAAAAAAGATCATGTATGTCCTCTACACACTTGTTTTTATTCATCTGTAGATTCAGTGCAAAACTATCCCATTCCGAATTCAAATTCTTCAAAAACTTATAGTTAGTTTCAGAAATTGTCTTCTAAATCTCGTTCCTCATCAAACCATTAAGAACATGATTACATGTGTAAGTATTTGTCTGAGTTTCATTCTCTTTGGCCTTGAAACCCTTCATATGCACTTATGCACTGATTCAACTTAGTTTCAAGAGATCGTGCGGTACCTTGCATCTGCTGCAACACCCTCAAATTTGGAAAGAGCAACTAAATAAAAACTTCTATTAATCAGACAAATGAGGATAAAATTCTTACTACAACCATCCTTGAAATTACCTCGAAATAAAAACGTCACAACTTTTACATCATCCATAACCTAAGTGACTACAAAAGTCGGGTGTTACTCAACCCAATTCAAAGTTGCTATTCCCAAGACGCGGAAGACTTCACCAATTCACTTACTTCTTTTACGCGCATCTAGCTCGCTACTCTTCATAAAGTCACTATAACTATTCCCCAACCGGAACCTGTTGCACATGCCGACAAAGTAAAAGGGTTAGGCTAACGCCTAGTGAGTTCAAGAGTTTTCATCTTAATAGAATGATTCGTTAAACGAAAAGGGTGTAGTTTGAAAACATATTTTCCAGAAAGAATTTGTAATGATTATGCACACAACCCATTTTCCCAACGCACACCTTTACTGTGACGAAAACTTTCATATAAAGTGTTTCCCAAATATAGATACTCAAATCCAAAACTCATTCAAAACGTGGATAAAGGTTAGATTTCCAAATAATATAAACGTGGGTATAACTCTATTATTCACGACATCCAAACAAGGATGGGGCATAATCATTGCCCGTAAATCATGGAAAACATTCCATATAAATATAAAACGTCACCGAAAACATGAACGAGAATAAATACTCAAAACAACACATTTCGGCGACGGGGAAGACCCGGTTCCATTGAATGTGACGGAACGGAAGAGTAGGCCACATATCCATGGTTATGAAACCAAACACTTGGATTATATTCGTAAGACATATCAAGCTCGGCTACTTAAAGCGTACACTTGTGGGGTATCAACTTCAATCTCTCTAGGTCTATACATTGAGCTATCCAAATCCAAGAAAGCACATTGGAATTACACCTTACTGGCTTACTATTCATGAGACAATGTCTGACCATATAGGCCCACATCTTACTTATCATAAAACCCGATGCCTATTCTGTGCTACAATGTGGAAAACTAGCGTCCCAACATTGTATATAAAAACTCAAGTGCCTATGGATCCATGGCTATAAGGTCTAAAACATTACATGACTCCAAATGAATGAACTAAAGCATTCAAAACATGTAATTCTAAGATAAATATAAATCATATCCAAAGCTCTATGTTGAGCTATCAAAACTAGACGATTGTCCCGAAAACCCAACATAATCACTTACCGAGACACAAGCTCAACAAATCAGAAGATCTCATGTTAAAAGTCATAAAATAAAATAAAACGTAAATACCTCAGATTTATGCGAAACATGCTTCATAAACATAAATAACTCCACACAACTCTAGGTTAATATAAATCATTTTCCAAAACACTCATCAAGGTGCATTTATACCAAAAGTCTTACACTCGTAATATAAATCATTAAACATATTAACACCCAAGATTTACTCATCTAAATGCTTAAAACACCTCTTTTCCCCAAAATCAAAAGGTTTTCAATTTCCAAATGCTCGCAAGATCGAGAATGACAAAAATCCAATAACCCATACGTTAGTATTTTCAAAACATCTCATAACACAAACTATGCATATTTTCCAACAAACACAAAATACATTTTTACCAAATACTCTCCATTTATGTAATAAATCACCAAAACATTTTCATTTATATTTCAATTATCAAAATTACCCAAAAATCCCAAATATGGGTATTTTACAATGTTCATAAAGTTAATTAGTTAAGTGCTTCAAATGATCAAAACTCACCAAATAACTCAACAATTGATAATTTTATGTAAAAACACATAAGTACTCGGAAAAGAACATTTTTAACATATACAACGTTTTCACAAATCAACATGAACTCACCTTGCTAAATTTAGGCTAAATCCAGATTTTCCCCAAATTTGAGCTCCTTTGAAGAAACTTGAATCCTCAAGCCAAATCTTCCAAAAACCTAGATCCATGAGTTTACAACCATCAATAAGCATAATCAACCATTTAAAAACGTTCCCCAAACATTTTCATCAATAACCTCAACTTATACCAAAACCCTACTTTCCATTAATGAAGAAAGGAGAATGTTACCTCAACCACCACATGAATCCACCAACCAAACACCCCTAGGGTTTCCAAAATGAGTCTTGAACTCCAAAAGGTGAAAGTGTTTTGAAGAGAGTTGGATGGAACCTTAAAATCAAGAAATCTTCAAGATAAGATGAGATGAGATGAAAAGTTCCACTCCATAGATCTTCAATCTTCTCCTAGATGCAAAAGATCTCAAGGGTTTCCAAGGATTGAGGCTTCAAGGGTGCAAAAACCCTAAAATATCGAGAGGGTTCGGTTTTGAGAGGAAAGGAGAAGGTTTGGTTAAAGCGAGGAGTGAAAAGAGGCTAAAAAGGGGTTTTAAATGGCTTCCTGCACCCCGACCGCGATTATGCCCAGAGCGTTCTCATGTTCCAGAGCACCACTACGAATCTTCACTGATTCTAGATTACAGCTCATGTCCAAGAAATTACAATTATACCTTGCCTATTTCTTGGAATGGAAGTAGAAATAGAAATTATATCTTGCCTATTCCTAATCTCCCAAATGAAAGTGGAAATAACAATTATACCTTGCCTATTTCTCATCTCTCACTATGAAACGGAAATAGCAATTATACCTTGCCTATTTCACCGTTTCTCATCACGATACGAAATGGAATAACAATTATACCTTGTCTATTCCTCAATTCCAATACAAACGAGAATAGCAATTATACATTGCCTATTCTACGTTATCAAATAATGTTAGTGCCTATGGATCCATTGCACTTCCTAGCATACATGCATTGTATCAAATCAACTCATATGTCAGATCATAACATACCTAAAATCAGTTTATAAGTACGTTCATGCTGCTAGGATTGAATTTCAATTTATAAAACATTCTCTGTCAGAAGTTACCAGGAACTCTTTAGTTACCGGAAACTCAAAAGTATCTGAAACATCAGAATTTACCGGACATCAGAATTATTCGGACACCAAGACTATCCGGACAAGGTGTCCGAGGATCATATCCGGAAACTACCAGAATCCGGGAACAATCCGGAACTAGTATCCGGGAAACTCAAGTTACCGGATACTTTCATAATACATACCGGAAACACATACAATCCAGATGACATCCGGAAACCAAAGTAATCATGGTAACATCCTGTAACGCCCCAAATTCCAGGCTAATTTGAACCTCAATTTTTCCACAAGTTATGATAATATAAACTTCAAACTTACAAAAATAGCAAGTGAATTAATCATCAAGAGTACATTTACAGATACAGGATTCTACAAATAACTTATTAATCTAATTATGTCACTATAATCAGATTTACTAAGTTATCTAAGCAATCCCTCAAAATCTCCTTCTGTTAATTGACTTCCTTGCTATTCCAAAACGCTCGTCCCACAACCCTTTATTTTCCCGAGCCGGTACCTGATAAGAAAACATCATTTGAAACGATTAGGCCAACGCCTAGTGAGAACATTCGTTTCCATAATAATATTTGCAAAATCAATGTAAGCAAGTTATATCAAACCTGATTACCCTTTTTCTTACCATACGTGTAACTCTATTCCGTTAACACGATTTTCATCCAATCCCATGAATATGACTGACACACATTCCATCATCATATCATGTCTTAGAGCCACACTACGAATCTTCACTGATTCTAGATTAATACTCTTATTCCAGAAATCGCAATACACACATGCCCATTTCCATTCATATCCTATTCCAGAGCCACACTACGAATCTTCACTGATTCTAGATTAATGCTCCCACCTAAGAAATCGCAATATACACATGCCCATTTCTTAGGAAAGGAAGTAGAGATTACAATTACATATGTCAATCCCTCTTCTTCCTTAGAAACCGGGAATTACGTTTATTCCAGGGTTTCTCACACACATCAGAATAATGACTAACTTCATCTATTCCACGTGCACATAACCATTAGTACCACACACATCAGAATAATGACTAACTTCATCTATTCCACGTGTACATAACCATTAGTACCACACACATCAGAATAATGACTAACTTCATCTATTCCACGTGTACATAACCATTAGTGCCACACACATCAGAATAATGACTAAACTTCATCTATTCCACGTGTACATAACCATTACACTTTACTAACGTATATGCATAACAACATATTACAGCTCATATCATATTCTCAAATCAAAGAATACTAGATAACCTATCGTATCTTCATCCTCAAATGCCCCCCTTCGGCGACTTAGAGACTTAACCAGACAAAACATCCGGAAACTGCATCCAGCCATCAGAACCTAACATTTTTAATTTCTCAAAAAGTATCCGGACAACAGGGGTTTTCGAATACTTCTAAACTATCTGGATAAATGGACTTTCCGGATAACAATACTTTACCGGATACATAAACAATCCGGACCTCACAACTTTCCGCATAATACTTACTTTCCGGTCAATTCCTACTTTCCGGATATTATTCAAACCCGGACATCATTCGGACACTAAAGCCATCCGGATACCATCCGGTAACTAATTCCATCCGGATACTTATCACGTCCGGAAACATTCATCACCAGGGTTTCCGGATACGACGTTTCATCCGGAAACCTTCGAACTGCAGCCTAACATCCAATCTAATTCGATGTCTGTTTGTACAGCTCATTCCAGACCATCCCATACAGTTCATAACCAGTTTATACAGCTATTACAAGGTTTAATTTAACAGGAAAACACTGATTTGTACAAACAACAAATGAACTCACCTTTTTGTTGCAAAATCCACTTCCTGCACAAATCTGAAGTCCAAATCTGTTGTTTATGATTCTGAAAATCAGTCCAATACACAGATTCGTTTACAATCATATAACTACAACAGATTTTATCAGCAACCATCACAAATTCCTTACCAATTTGATGATCCCTTTGCTTTTCTTCCTTTTTCTTCTTTTCTCTCTTTTCTCTCTGCCTTTCTCTCTTTCTGCCGACTTCAACAAGAACCAAAATGAGATATTTGCTTATCTCAGTTCTTATCCATACACACTTTTCCTAACTAACCAAACACACCTCCAAGTTTCATTATTTTCACAATTGACACCAAACCTTAATCCCTTGTATTTTAACCTTATTGAATTATAAAATTACAACATAATTCAAGGTTTTAACCAAAATACAAATAGATCCCAATTCTCATTAAAATAATATTATTGAAAATTCAGGATGTTACACATCCGGTAACCTATCTATCCGGGAATTACATCCTTACCGGATACTATACTTTGTCCGGACACCATCGAACACGGTTTTACCGGACACTCAAGACTTACCCGGATACTTTGACCTGCACATCAAAATCTCAACCCAGATCGATAACTCTTCCATCCATCTTATTATGCGACTAACCATCCATCCAATACTTTTAACAATATCAATTTACTGCTTAATTTGATAAAAGACATTGATTTAAAGAAAAAGATGAACTCACCTGTAATATCGAAACTTGACGAAACCAAATCAGAAATCCAAACTTCAATCTTTCTTTCACCAACACGAATCAGAACCTAATTAAATAATGGATTTGCTTTGAGACAGCAAATCTTAAGGAACGAATTTGCAGGAATGGGTTGAATTTCTTACCAATTAAAACTTGCTATAAAACTCTCTGCTTGACCGACTTCACCAAATTAGAAATGAGATGATTATCACTTTCAGCCGACCTTGGGTTCTTATACCATCACACTTTCATCAAATGTCAAAACCCACCCCAAAGTATCATAATTTCACGAATCGCTTAGCACTTTTATCAATTACACTTTGACCCTTCAACATTAATTTATAACACACCGTTTAAAATAATATCTTCCATTATTTTAAACATTCTCTAAAATAAAAGTACACTAATTATGGAATTTTTGAGGTGTTACAATGAAATCCGGAAACCTTACCTGGAAACACCTAACCCAGAAACATGAATTGTCCGGACCAGGCGATGTCCGGATACTACGAACTGCAAAACCCCAAAATTTCCCTAAATGGATAGAAATGAAGATTTTTTGCCGTTAACTCATTAAAATACTTGATTAGGCTAATATTCCCTCCTTACACAATCAAATTTACTCATCATTCAACCCTTAATCACCCCAAGACAAGTCAAAACTCCATTACACCCTTTTTAATTAAGAACACAGTGATGTGCTGAGGTTTTTCTTTCAATATTTCAAACAAATCGAAGAGGAAATAGTAGAAGTAATAAGATAAGTAGTATACCTTGATGATTTTCTTCAAGAGTCTCTTTGCCAAACCTTCTCAGCTTCTTCTTCCTCTATATCTCGATTCAGCTGCACCCAAGAACAATGAAATGAAATTAGGGATTTCACCCCCTACTTATACCTTCTTCAAATTGCAACTAAGTCCCCAAGTTCGGTTTTGTTACAATTTGGCCACATTTCTTTCACAGTTTACGTTTTAACGAGATAGCAAACATGGTTGTTACATTAAAACGCAAGCTTTAAGAAATCCATACTTGGAACCTAGATGTTGAGAAATCCGATTTTAGAGAACTTATTAAATTTGAAGTCTGAAGTCCGATTCTTGAAAACATCTGAATCTTCGGATTTAGACATCCGATTTCGACATTAGAATTTGAGATCGGATTTAGACATTCGATCTTGACATTTGATTTATATATTCGGATCTTGCATCTGATTTGAACATCTGATTTTGATATATCAGAATCCTTATCGGATTCTATCAGGTTTTCTTAAATCCAGAAAGATTTCTCTAAGGGCGTTGCCCCTTGATCCCACTAGTAACTGGTTAGCGGTACCCCCGTGCTAAGTCGAAGTTAGGGGACAATGTTAGTGTCACTCTCGCGGGGCATTCTCGTGTCCAGCTCACCGAAGTTCAGAAATTGATGTTTTCTCACCTGAATGCCCTCTATACGCTTAAAGGTAAAGAGTAAAACATTCGCTACCTTAAAACATTCACTACCTAAAAACCAATAAGGCCACAATTATTAAACGCATTAAAGGATAGTTCTTCTTACCAAAATTCCAGGTGTTACATGTATTGTTTAAAGGTTTGGAGAAATGCAAATTAGTTTGATTTGTTTAACATCTTTAAGTTATATATCATGGCGTTCGTTGTTATTCGTTCAATTTGAATTACAAACCAAACATATTGTGATCTTTTCCACAACTGATTGATCATTAGACTCATTTGGTCATTCTACACATTTATTTGTATATATTTTTGGGAAATGCATATCTTTCAAGTATTCGACATTTTAAGATGTAAATCCATGGTTGTGGCCTTTTGTTAATGTTACACCATGTAAAATTGTTGTGTTGGGATTTGCCTAACTTTTGGGTTGTTCATTGTTTACTTAAATAGTTGATTCTTGTATTTGTATATTTTCTTCGGTTGAATTGAGTTTTGGGATTTTGCTAAACTTTAATTATCCAATGATGATATTTAGATATTGAAATGCATATATTGCATAGTTATTTGAGATTTTGTCGAACTTTTAAGAGCATCTCCAATGTCAGGTTCTAATAAGCAAAAAGTGATATGGCTTGTAGAAACTACCATTATAGAGAGTTCTTATAAAAACCTCATACCCTTTGGGGTCTTATTTAAGAACATTGGTTCTTACCATGAAGTTTGTGTAAAATGTCAATGTCCTCATTTATATTGGTACTTAAATTTAATATTTGATATTTATTTATAAATATAAAATAATTGTTGATGTAGACAAATACATGGGACCCACAAAAATGAGGTTCTTATAAAAACTACCATTATGAACTTTTATGTGAATTTTTAAATTAATGATATAGAAATGAGATGGCACCAAAAAATACAAAAAAAAAGTTCTTATAAGAACCTCCATTGGAGATGCTCTAATCATTCATTGTTAGTTGGACATTTTGTGCGTATGTTTGCATAATTACTTGGAACCTCGAGTCATTTGGACTTATTTGATTTTCCAAGTTTTAAATCATAAAATTGATGATTTTTTTATCTATTGTCTTGAACTCGTGTGTGGCTGTGTGCTAGGCTTATTTACCGCCTTGGACTCATATGAGTGAGGTTTATTTTTCGTTGTTCATTGAGAGTTTTGACGGGGAATTGACCAAAATAACCATTTCATCCATCCATCTTCAACTTTTAACCACCCAACTTTAACTTTTACAAAAATAACCAGCATCCCGCAAGCCTGACACCGCAAGCTTGCGATGTCAGCTTTTTCTGACAAAACGCAAAAAAAAAATATTATTTTACGTTTTCGCTTGCGGGGCGCAAACTTGCGGTCTTCTTTATTCCTTACATGTGTCTCTTTTTGGCAAAACCTCAACACTTGCGGTATAGGAGATAGTGACACGTGGCTTGCGGTGGCTTGCGGTTTTGTCATTTTTTAAAAAAAATAAATTTTTTTAGTGTGTCAGATAAAGTCTGACACCGCAAGCCTAGCGGTGTCAGACTTGCGGGATCTTGGTTATTTTTGTAAAAAATTAAGTTGGGTGGTTAAAAGTTGAAGATGGTTGGATGAAATGGTTATTTTGGTCAATTTCCCGAGTTTTGACGTTATCACTTTTAACCTAGGTGAGTAAGCACCAAGTCATCAAGGGTCTTGCGGTGGACCATAAAAAGTTGCTTTACAAAGGCTAGTGGGGCCTTGTGGGTTTGAAAAAATTAAAAATCAACTAAACAAATTAACAATAACATCAACAATACAACTAGGTTTGACCAAATTATAATTAACTAAGAAAGTTAATAGATTTATGGGAAATTAAATCTATCTAGGCATCATATTTAGGACAAATTTAGAGTTTAGGTCAAAATAGAGCAAATTAGTTTACACTAAATAAGTGAAAACTAGAAACATATTTGAAACTGGGTAATAGAGAGACAAAGATACATAGGTAAAAGAGAGACAACTAGTAGAGGTGAGTTGAAGACGATGAGTGGCGACCACGAGTCTCAAAGGGGCGATGAAATATTGTGTTTATTTATAGTTTAAAGTTTCACAATCAGAGGAAGATAGACGTCAAAACTCTTGTATTTTTTAGTTTCAATTTGATGAAACGTAGTACAAAACTACAAATAGCTTTCTTTTGTTAAGATTTAAAAAAATGTTCAGTTTAGTCCTTTCAGTTTCAAAATGTATCCAAGTACCCTCTATTTAATAAAATTTCATATAAGAACCGAAATTTAGAAGATGAAGATTTTGATATTTGCTAAAATAGGATTCAAACAACCATTTTGAATTAATTCGGTTTTAAGTATTTTAGGATACCCAAAATTAAACGGGTGCACAGATCCTTAAACTTTTTATGACGACATGTCAGGCAAGTTGTAGCTCGTAGACCCTAAGCCGTCTTAGTAGGTTCAGGCTTTAGTTTGTCTCGTTAGGAAAGCAGTTGATCATCAAATCAATTCTTGATTATATATAAATATTAAAAACTTTTGTTTCAATCATTATATTTATATAATGTTAAATGATAAAGAAAAGAAAGAAAAAAACGTTTAACGAATCCGATAGAAAAGTCGGATCAAGATTGAAGAGGCAGGTCACACGTGAAGACAAAGGGGAAATCTTTGCCTTCTTACCCGGAACTAGTTTCCAAAAGGCCCGCATCACGTGGCATGATTTTGTTGTTTTTTTCTATTTCTTTCTCTTTCTCGATCCAAAGAAAATACAAGTCTTTGGAAATGAAAAATAATAGAATTTGAAAAAACAATTTTATTTTATTTTATTTGTTTCTTCTTCACTAACATAAAGATAAAACGACACAACTTTGGATCTTGTCATGGATTCCCCACATGTTCCCCCCTACCTCCCATGTGGCATGTCATTGGTTGGTTATTGCTACTATTTCAAACGTCACCCCGTCGATTCAAAGTGATCATAATTTAAAAGCTATTTAGGTTTATTGACGCTCAAAAGCATTTGATGCATGGGGAACCAATTACTAGTCAAAAATGTTCAAAAAAACAATTATATGATTTATATCATGTCGAAATGTATTATTACACCTATTATGAATGGACGTTGCTTCGTTGTTAGATCTAAATGTGTTATTTATCAACAATCATGATTGCATGATTGATGCGTTGCAACGTGTGCATGTTTTATTAATATGAATAGATTCATTGTTTCCAAATGAAGAAACAAAAAAATATTTTGAAGTTGTAGAAGACATACAATGCAAAAAGAAAAAAAGAAAAAAAAGGAACGATGAAACGGTTATTTATCAAACGCTTACCTTGTTAGCGTTTTTGGGAAAGAATTACCATCCTCATGTATCTTATTGGGTAACATTTCGGCCATCAAAAGTGGATTGTTAATAAGTATCTTTTACCCAGTAAACGTTTATCGGATAAGCGTTTTTTCCTCACTTACCATGTTAGATTATTGGTCATTCTTATGTCTCTTATCGGGCAAGATTGTCGGTCTTTAGTATGCTCACTTGCTAAGGCAAGTGACACTCGGTAAACACATATCTAATAAGGATTTATATGATAAACGTTTACTTTCGTATGATAGGACTATTTTTTATTAAGAGAAAAAGTGTACATGCTATTTTTGCCACTTTTGACTTTGGAATTTCTATGGGTTATTTTTTTTGCATATGAATTTATTTGCTTAAGTTTTGTGGTGGGGAGGGTGGGAACGGTGGGGTCATCTATGGGCAGGGTGCGGCAGGGTTGGGTGGAGTAGGATGGTTGGGTTGGGTTGGGGAGGGTGGGGTGGGGTGGATGGGATAGGGATGGGAGCGTGACAGTGACAATAGTTGCATGGTCGTGATGAGACAGGGATGATCGGTGTTGGTTAACATTACTGCAATGGATGGAATTCAATTTCTTCCATTACGTCAAAGAATGATGAGGATCAGCATGGTAGGGGCATAAAGAGTGGGGGTGGGGAGATCGGCATGGTAGGGGTATCTATGGGCAGGGTGGGGTGGGTGGAGGAGGCAAGGTGGGGGTGGGGTGGGTGGGATAGGATGATTGGGCTGGGGAGGGTGGGTCGTGGGGTGCAATAGGGCAAGGTGGGGGTGGGTGGGATGGAAGCGTGACAGAGACAATAGTTGCATAGTTGTGGTGAGGCAGGGGTGGCGGGGTGGTCGGTGTTGGTTAACATGAATGCATAAAAAGATGGAATTCAATTCTTTCCATTACGTCAAGGAAAGATGAATTCATTAATTAGTGAAATTTAGTGGAATTTAAAGGATTCCATCCGTTTTTTATGACATAATATTATTCTTTAATTATATTGCAAGAGTTATTATGTAATTCTTAATTTTGATGACAACTAATAAATTAATTATCTCTTCATAGACTAAAAACTTTAATTCTAATCACTTCCACTCATAAATTAATTAATATTTTTAATTTTTATAATATTCTTGTTAATATATGTAAATATATATATTCATTCTTTTTTGCTATGCACATACACATTTGTTTGTTTTTTTTTTTGCTAAAAAGTTGATATCTAATAGTGTCATTTTTTGTTAAAAATGTTCTTGGGTGTTCACAGTGTAATCATAAGGTTCACATTGTGATCACAAGGTGATAGATTTAGTTTAAGAAAAGGAAGTTTAGAAAAACAAGAACTATCCCATTTGAATGATTAAGTCATTGGACTAATATTTTAAATGAAAAACCTTTAAACTTTCTTATTTCTTAAAATTATTCCTTTTTCTAGGCATCAAAATTTAGATATTTATCAACTAAGAGTAAGGGATCGTTTGGTTCATTTTAAGAAATGGAAATGCAGTAGAATGAGAATAGGAATAAGCATTGCATTGATGCTGTTTGGTTAAACCATATAATCCATAAAAAATATTTTATATAATATTTTTAATACAAATATATGTTATCCAACATGAAAATAAAATAACATGGTCCATTCAATATCGAGAAATAAAGGGACATATGGGAAATGATGACTCATCGGGAGTAAATTTCCCCAATTTGGTCAGGTATGGAAAATAATGAATTTGGCCCTTCATCTCTATTAATTTAACAACTCACATTAAATAGAGTTTTTAATTAAATTTATTAATTAAGATGATTAGGGTAAGAAAGAAGTTAATTTTTAATTCCAGGCCTCCTTATTTGACTTTTAATTTTTTTTAGTAAAATCTTTTATGTCCTTAAAGTTTAAAATAAATTATCTTAAAAACTATTAATATTTCAAACAAATTACATGAAAAAACGAGATTTTCGTGTTTATTAATATGACATCCATCTTAATATAGTTTTTTTTTTTCATTTTAACCATTTTTACGTGAAATGTTATATATGTGTTATATTCATTATGAATATTTATGTACGTTCAAGTGTGTACAACATCTCGATACCGTAAATTCGTAACTCGACATGACATTCTTCAACACTTTCTTCAACGTCGTAAGACACCGCGTTCTTCATCACTGTAACCCAATACACATCGAGACCGAATACCATGTGTGCGCGTGTGTGTGTGTGTGAATACATATATAAGTTTATTAGTTGCTTTGTTAATAATATTTTATTTTTTAAATTTGTCATGAACTATGATTATATGTGATTGACTATGTTATTATATGTTTTGAAACTTGAGTTTTATATTTTGTTTAGAAGTTAAGAACTCTTTTTTTCTTTTTCTTTTTTTGAAATACATAGTTATTTTATTACTAAAATGGGTATCCAACAGGTTCCCATACCCAACTAGAATTCTCCCTTCGGGTGTGTTTTGATTAGGGTGTTCGTTGTGCGGTTTGGGACAAAAACACAATCGTATCGTACATGTGGTTTGAGCATTTTTTTTCAGATCACAAACAACACTGCATATACCTTAAATCGCAAAAAAGTGCACAACATGCGGTGCTATTTATGCGATTTATATCTAACACACTTTACGCCTATAATTCAAAATTATAAATCAACGATAACGTGAGCATAGTCAAAAAAAATATAAAGTTTCAACATGCATGATTCCAAAATGCATATTACATAAATTAGAAGTAGTCTAAGAAGTAAAAAAGGTAACCTGGCCTCAAACTTAATATTGAGACTTGAGGCAATAAACTAGGGTAGAAGTCGCAGATCAACAAACATAAAATTGAAAAAAAAATGGTGCACTCAGCACTCATGTCGTGGATTTGAATTAAATCCTTAAGGGTGCGTTTGGTACGCAGACAGGATAGAACAGAACAGGACGGGACAAGACAGAACAGATGTTCAACATTTGGTAGGCAGAACTGGACAGAACAGAACAGATAACATTAGATAAAATAAAAATAAATAAAAATAAAATAATGAATAACATATAAAATAAAATGTGTATTTGATGTTTTAGAAGAGAATTAGATTTTATTTTGAGGTTATATTGGTAAAACATAAGTCTGTTCCACCTTGTTCCATGGGCTGGGGGTGGAACAGGCCTGTTCCAGCTTGTTCCACTTTGTTCATGTCTGTTCCACATAAAAGTCCTGCCAAACATGAGACAGTGATCTCTGTTCTGTTCTGTCTTGTCCAGTCCAGTGTACCAAACGCACCCTAAAAGGTCTAACAGATTATCGTGTAATAATTTATTAATATTAGAGCATCCACAACAAGGATTTCATTAGGATTTTATTTGGATTGCAAAAGTGTCATGTAGGATTGCTAAATTAGAAATTATAGTGGTTGTGAGTATGATTGCTAAATTAGAAATTGGTTTTGGTAATTTGCAAATGTCAAATCAGTACTTTTTGCTGATCTGGCAGTGAATAATATAAGAAATTGTAGGGAAATAATTTATAAATTAGAAATTATTTTATGTCAAATCATGTTTTGTGATGTTTTGTAGAGTATGTTTATGAAAAAATGTATGAATAAATTTATTTGTTAATAAAAATATTTTTTTTAAAGGCATAAATATTAAAAAATGCAAAATATAATTTATATTAAAGTACAATAAAAAAATTTACATATTAAAAAAAATACAAACTTAACACATAAAAATACATCATTGTTCTTTTAGAAGTTCCAACTATTATTTTAGAAGTTGTTGTTTCACAAGATCTATGGATATGGATGCATTTTTTGGTCTTCTAGATACCTTAAATGATATCAACGTGTTAGACCGTTCTCCCGTATTCCATGAGGTTTTGGAAAAGAAAGCACCACAAGTTAATTTCTTCGTCAATGGTAACAATTACAATTTAGGATATTATCTTGCTGATGGGATCTATCCTAATTGGGCTACATTCGTGAAGTCAATTCCATTATCCCAATCCCCGAAACATCGACTATTTGCAAAGAAACAAGAGGCTGTTAGGAAAGATGCAGAGAGAGCGTTTGGGGTACTCAAATCACGTTTCACTATTATATGCGCCCATCTCGTATGTGGTGCAAAGAGATAATTGGAGAAATAATGAGAGCATGTATAATCATGCACAACATGATCATCGAAGATGAACGTCATATTTATATTCGTCAATTTGATGATATAAACGATGATGTTAATTTTACTATAACTACGCCTCAAATCTCTCGTAGCATACTTCCCGAGTACGAAAACTATCTCCAAAATCACATATAAGTACGTAATCGGTCAACGAATCATTGTTTACAATCATATTTGATTGAAGAGATTTGGCAAAGGTTTAGAGAAGAAAAAATTGACGATTAATGTAATATTTTTACTTTGTATTTTAAATTAATGTTTTATAAATTAAATAATTTATTTTATTTTATTATAGTTATTTAATTAATAAAATATTTCATATTAAATTATAGTAAAGAATATTTAGTTGTAGTTTTGTTGTTATTTGATTAAAATATAGTTTTTTATGATGAGGTGTCATTTTAGAAAGTGGTTGAAATTTCATTGTTGTGGGTATGGGTGTTCGCGGTCCGGTTTGGGCGGTTTAACCCCTCAAACCACAAACCAAACCACTAGTGGCGGTTTGGTAAATTTTCAAACCGAGCGGTTTGACATCAAGTGCCCAGACCAGTCAAACCGGACTGCGGTTTAGGCGGTTTGGTCCGACCGGTTTAGGTGGTTTGGGCCTTTTATGGCCTTTAAAACTTAAACAAAAAAACATATATAAGTTGGAATTTTAATGCTTCTTTGCCTCGAGTCCACAAAAAAGTAAACAAAGTCGACACAAAAATAAACATACTCCACTTATATTTATTCCTATTGTTACGGAGAATAAAAAGAATATAAATAATAATATGATAAGTAATTACAATTTATACAAAGTGTTAGTAGTAGAGATTAACAACTTGTGGGGGATAATTTCAAGATAATTGCAAATCTGATGTGGCGTTGATGTGGCCCATTTGCAGTTGAAATGAAATTTCATTGTTGTGGATGCTCTTATGGATCAAAGTTCAAAACTTTGGACTTATTAATGGACCAAACACAAAATAAATTAAAAACTTTACATAAATATAGCAATTATTGTATATCTATATTTATATCTTTAAAGTTTAAGCATTCGAGACAAAGTCTTAAAAAACAATTTTTTATTAAGAAGTACTATTTATTGATACATATAACTTAAAATTTAGTATTACACGTAAATGGTGTATGAATACAACTTTTTAAAATTACATGTTAAATATAACGATTGATAAACATAATCAGAAACATGATAAACATTTCATTTTAAACATAAAAAATCTAAAATTTAACTAGAATAATCATTGACTTCTAACAAAATACTTAATTATTATCTTTATGAAAAAACATTAAATTATTACAATTCAAACATGGGTGTTAAGAGCATCTCCAACAGCTATGTTAAAATAGAAAAAAGTAAGATTTTAGCAACTTTTTTGCTTCAACAGCTATGCTATACAATATGCTAAAATAGAGAAAAGAAGAGAGAGATGGTTAAAATCTCCAAATTTGAATAAATCTCTAAAACTTTATATTTAAGAGAGAGAAATAATATTTTATTTTTTCTCATCAATAGGAGACATTAAAGTTGTGTGTTTAGGAGAGAGAAATAATATATTATTAAATGTATTGAATATTTTAATAATATATTCAATGAAAGAATTGTTAAAATAGAGTAGCTGTTGGAGTTGGATGTAAATTTTTTTAAAGATTCTAGTTTTTTATACTCTATTTTAGAAAAAATTATAGCACAGCTTTTGAAGATGCTCTAACTAATTACTAGTTACCAGAGTAAAACAACTAAAATAAATTACATCATTATTAGACATAAATTAAATTATAACAAGAAGTTTAATTTGTTAAGTTGATAAAAATACCGGTGTGTATATATATATACTAAAAAAGTTATGGAGTCTTCAAATTTCTATTTTGATCAAACATAAAACCATTATCGTTTTCTAATAACCACATAAAACTGTATTAAAAGTTCGACCAAAACTAGAAATAAATAAAATATTAAAATTGAGATGTACGATGTTGCATTGCGAGAGTACACTTCTAACACACACACACACACACACACACACACACACACACACACACACACACACACATATATATATATATATATATATATATATATATATATATATATAAGGGTAGGTTCAAATGAAAACCACATTTTCATTATGAAGATAAAGATCAATCTTGGTCATTGATCAAAATTGAGAAAACTAATCAATGGTTGAAACATAAAATGGTTAATTGAGAAGTGATTAGGGCAAAAATCTAAGCTTGAATACACGTCTACCTTACTTGACTTTTTAATTTTTCTTTCTTAATTAAAAAACGTTTACCCCCATATATTTTAAACTAAAATATCTTAAAAATGACTAATATTTTTATCAAGCAAATTATATTAAAAAACGAGCATTTTATTCTATTCGATCTGACTTCCATCTAGATATAATTTTTTTTTTGTTTTTACCGTTTTTAAAGTGAAATGGTATATCTGTGTAATATTCATCATGAATATTTATGTATGTTCATATGTTCACAACAACTCTTTAATATTCATACATTAGTATGATATGCATCATGAATATACAAGTTAGTATAACATTCATTATGAATAGTTATGTATTTTCACAAGTATTCAACAAATCTTCAATATTCATACATCACTATCACATTCATCATTAATATACGTTTTCATTATAACATTCATAATGAATATACGGACTATTCATCATGAATATACATATTATTCATCATGAATATTTATATATGCTCCGGTGTGTACAACAAATTTTCAACATTCATACATGTAACATCCAGAATTTTCGTTATTATATTTTATTAAGAATTGGGAGGTATTTGTAATTGTTGTAACCTTGGGATTGTATGGAAGTTTTGTAATCCAAATAAGGTTAAAAATGCAAGAATGAAAGTTTTGGTGTATTTATTGTAATTAATGTAACTAGTGAGTATGTTATGTTATTTTAGAAATATAAGTATAGATAAGAGAAAGAAACCTGATTATCTCAGATTTAGTCTTGAGTCGGCAAAAAGATTTCAGAGAAAGAAAACAAAGAGAAACAAGAGAAACAAGCATAGTTCATTGATTTGGTAAGTAAATTAATCCAGCCTTGTTAATAGATTTATTGTTGATGTTAGATTGTAATGAAATTGTGTTTTGGATAGATTTGCTGCATCATAATCAAAGTTAGAACAAAAGATTGAAGTTCTTACATTGTGCAGAAGTCGGTTTCGCAAAACATAAGGCGAGTCCATTCGATTCGTTGTATAAATCAATGTTTTTTTAAGTTGTACCAACCTTAATATAGCTGTATAAATTGATTGAGGACTGAATGGAATACATAGATTGAACTGGTTTTACAAATTAGGTCGATTTGTGGACTTGTTGAAATAAACTGTACGTAGTCCCGGTACATGATGAAAGCCCGGTACTTATGAGTCCCGGTAGTGCAAGTCCTGGTAGTGGTAAGTCCTGGTAGTTGGAAGTCCCGGTACTTACGAGTTCCGGTGAAGTCCCGATACTGTGGGGATACCGGGAGATGGGGATACCGGGAGTGGGAATACCGGGAGTTAGATAAAAGAGTCAGTTTGCAGACTTTGTAATAGATCCTGGATATGAACTTAAGAATGTAATAGTTAAGGTATCTAGAGACTTTGTATTACCTATACCATTCTAGAAATTGAAAATGTTAGGTTTTGATGTTTGGAAGCAGATTCTAGATGTTTTGTCTGGTTAAGTTTCTAAAAAAATTCTAGGGGCATTTGAGGATGAAGATACGATAGGTTATCTAGCATTCTTAGATTTGAGAATATGATATGATCTGTAATATGTTGTTATGTATATACGCTAGTAAAGTGTAATGAATCCATAGGCACTAAAGTTCGGTAATCACATGGAATAGGCGTGTGGTATTACTCGTTTAATCGTTATTCCAGTGTGTGTGGGAAATCATGGAATAGGCGTGTGGTATTAATCGTTATTCCTGATTTCTAAGGAAGAGAGTGAGGTTGACATAAGTACTTGTAATCTCTGCTTCCTTACTGATAAATGGGCGTGTGTAATCGCGATTTATTGGTGGAGAGCATTGATCTAGAATCTTTGAAGATTCGTAGTGTGGCTCTGGGGTATGATATGCTGATGGATTTGTTGTCAGTCATAGTCATGGGAATGGATAAAATTGTGTAATGGAATAGAGTTATACGTGTGGTAAGAAAAGGAGTAACCAGGTTTGTTATAACTTGTTTACATTGATTTTGCAAATGTCATTATTGAAATGAATGTTCTCACTAGGCGTTGGCCTAATCGTTTCATATAATGTTTTCTTACCAGGTTCAGGCTCGGGCAAATAAAGGGTTGTGGGACGAGTGTTTTTGGAATAGCAGAAGTGGCATTTACCAAAGAGGAGATTTTTGAAGGATAACTTAGATAACTCAATTAATCTGATTGTAGTGACATGATTAGATTGATAGGTTGTTCGAAAGTATCCTGTTTTGTAAATACACTCTTGATGGTTAATTCCTTGCTATCTATATAAGTTGTAGTTTTATTTTCATAACCTGTTGTAACTTGAGGTTTAAATTGGCCCGAATTTTGGGACGTTACAATACATTAGTATGATATTTGTCATGGATATACATTTTCACTATGACATTGATCATGAATATACATACTATTAATTATGAATATTTATTTATGTTCACGTGTATACAACACTTTTCAACATTCATAGATAAGTATGACATTTTTCTGGAATACACATTTTCGCTATAACATTCATCATGAATATACATATTATTCAACATGAATATTTATAAATGATCTAAATTAGTATACAGTAACTCTATAATATTTATATTACTATGATATTTAATATAAATATTAATTTTCACCATAACATTCGTCATGCATATACATATTATTCATCATGCATATACATATTATATTATTATTCCCATGAATATACTACAGTTTCAACTGTACTTACTTTAGTTTTTCTTTCTTTTTATTTATTGAGTTCTCGATTTATCTCGATGAGTTCCCTATTCGTCTCGACAGATTTCCCAGTCCATCTAGATAAGAGTTAAAAGTTGTAGGTTATGTTTTACACAAACAAATACACAATAAATCAATCAATAGGTTCTCAATCAGGCTCGATGAAAAATGAAGGTGTTATGTTATGTTATGATATTAACACACAACCACAAACCAAGTTAATGGATGGGTTTTTGATTAGTCTCGATTGCTATCGATCAGTCCCTATTGGTTGTCACTTGTCAGTCGACCACGATGTGTTCTCGATTGGTCTCGATGGGTTCTCAGTCCGTCTGGATAATGTAAGTTGTTGGATCAATAAAGTTGGAAAAACGACAATAATCCACATGTTCACAATGAAAAAACAGTTTGCAAATAAACTTAAATAAACTTTCCTATATAAAATATATATAATGTGCGGTGAGATGTGATGTGATACGGTTTGAACTATGTGTTAGTGCTTAAATGTTATTGTACTAAGTAGAGGGACCATATATGTAATAGGGTCATAGTTTACCCTAGGTATATAATGTTTGCATTCTCTAGCCTTCCTAATTAGGTCATCCATTTTACACCAAGTACACACACACATCATCTTTGCACTAGATTGCTCATTGTACTTGGATTGCTCTTATTGAATATAGAGATGGCCAATTTGATGTTCATTGATTGATTACTTGTTTCTGGGATCACAATTGGTAGCAGAGCAATGTATTTCATCTAGATCAGATTAGTTTTTGAGGATTTTTTTTGCATTTTGAGTGTTCTTCATATTTTCATCCATTTCTTATTGATTTTAGCCACTTGAGTGCTTCAAATGGATTAGGATCAATCTAGGAGTGTTTGATATTCATTTCTGCATGTTTTGATTCCGCAATTACATTAGAATCAGTCTCAAATTGTGCAAAAACAGATTTTCGGACTTTTATTGAAAAACCTACTGTTTTGGATTAAAAATCACTGTTCTAGTGGTTTTTGGACAAAACTTGAAGTTTTAAATCTGTCCAGAATTGTGTTGCGATCCTACGTACCAACTTTCAGATCAATTGGATCATTTTTTGAAGAATCAACTCATGATCATTTGCATCTTCAACCATATCGCAACCTTGGTGTTCATACATATCGCAACTCAGTGATTTTCATACATATCGCAATCCACATATTTTCAACAGTATCATATCGCAATCCTCTATTGCAACACGCCGTTCATATCGCAAGGGTCACTTGCGACTTGGTCCATATCGCAAGTTTCAGGAGTTTGAACAGTAACATATCGCAGCCTCTTGTTGCGATACGACAAGTTTTTTGTTGCGATATCAGTTTTGCGATATCAAGTTTCTTGCGATATCAGTTTTGCGATATCAAGTTTGTTGCGACATCATTATTTGCGACATCAGTTGGTTGAGACATATAGTGGGTTGAGACATCACAAGTCAGTTTGAAATTATTTGCAACTAATCGAATCTAAAGAATACAAACGATCATTTACGAGTAATCAATTATGACTGCAAGAGATATTTTAACCATTGGGTCGAAGGACAAACCACCGGTTCTTTTTCCCAAAGAATTTAAAATATGGAAAGATCGATTTATGGACTATGTGGAAAGACAAGAGAACGGAGAATTTATTTCTAATTCTCTAATTAATGGGCCGATGGAAAAACAGATGAGAAGAGGAATTCTTACTGAAGGGGAACCAATTCCAGCATGGGTTGAGATCTTACCAATTCATTATGATGCTGATCAGAAGAAAAAGTATTATGGAGATAAAATGGCAAAGTCCCTCGTGATTCAAGCGTTGACAAATGATATTTACCGAAAGGTAGATAGCAAGAACTATTCCGGGAAAGCCATGTTCGATGAGTTGATAAAACTTTACCAAGGTTCTGAGATTGAAAACTAGATGAGAATTTCCAATGCAATTAATCTTTATGAGAGTTTTAAACATAAAGATGGTGAAGCTCTTGATTCCACATATGACCGCTTCACTACTATCTTGAATGAGCTGAACAGATACAACATCAACAAGTCAATAATTGAGCATAATGTGAAGTTTCTGAATGTTCTTCAACCTGAGTGGAAGAAGTATGCTCATCGGATGAAACAAAATACCAAGTTGGATGTTTTGCCTCTTCAAGAGATGTACGAGACTTTGAAACAAGATGAAGAAGATGCTGAAGCTAAGAGAGCCAAGAAAAAGAAGAAGGAAAAGAAGGAAGAGAAAAGAGAAGTAAAGGAAGAAGAACTGGATCCGCTTGCCCTATTATCTGTCAAACCCAGCAGGAAATATTCAAGGAATTCTGATGAAGAATAGGATGTAGAAGGTGAGATAGATGATATTGAAAGCATGAAACGAGCTATGGCACTTCTTTCTAGCTCCTTTCAGAGAAAGTTTGGGAAAAGTCCCGGGTCAAATAATCAAAGATATTCTTCTGGTTCTAAGAATTTTGAACATAAGGCAAATGTTGAGTCTAGCAGGAGATTTGATGACAAGAAAGCTGAGTACAAGAGAGAGGAGTATAAGAAACCGGAAGAGAAAAAGGTATTTGAGAAGAAGGAGGAAGCTCCAAAATGCTACAGCTGCGGAAAGACTGGTCACTTCTCAAAAGAGTGTTGGAAGCCGAAAGTCAGGGATTCTACGTACTACAAGAACAAGTTGCTGCTTGCCGAGAAGAAAGAATCGGGGATAGCACTGATGGTCGAAGAAGAATACTGGCTGGATCTGACTGATGATGAAGCTGAAGGTGAGAAAGCTGCTCAGACTAAGATGTGCTTCATGACCAAGAAAACTGATGGTGAAGGTTCAGAGTCTACTTCTAATGAGGTACATTCCGATCCTTACAATCAATTCTTTACTCAACAAGCTTATTTAACAAAAAGATTAGAAAATCTAAAAAGAGACCAGGATAGAGCAAATGAGATAATTTCCACTCAAAAGGCAAGACTAATTGAACAAGACAGTCAAATTAAGGATTTTGAAAAGAAAAAGGCTGAGTTTGAGATTGGTCATGCTTATTTACAAGACAGAATAACTGAACTATCGGATAAATTACTGAGTTCAGAAGTCAAGAATAGTGAGTTTGAGAGTCTTTTGCATGCTTACAAAGACATAAATGATGAGTTATGTGAAAATGTCAAGGATCTGGAAAATAAATTGTACAAAGCAGGTCAAACTGAACAAATAATTCACATGCATAAACCAAATAAGTTCAGATATTTCAACTCAAAGTGGGGAATCGGGTATGACAATCCACAATACCTGAGCAATGCTTTATCAAAATCTCCCACTTTGTATAAATTTGAATGGATTGAACTTGTCGTACATTCAAACTTTCAAATCAAGTGTCTTAAGATGGATGGTGAAGACTATGAGGCTGAAGAAGAAATAAAAAGGAAAACCATAGTTAAAATGCAACTTCCTTTTTGGTATGGTCCAGACAATGCAAAGGCATTGAATAATAAGAAAACCTTACCAAACAATTACTTTGAGAGTCATGTTGTTAAAGAACCGGAGGAAAAAGGAAATACTCAAAAGGTTAATACTAACAAACCAGTTTTTGAAGGTAAAAGATGCTTCCCACCAATGGTTCTTGAACAAAAACTTATGGACCTCGAAAGCAAGATCCAAAGCAATATTCAAGAAGTCAGAAATGACGAGAAGCTTGCTTTTGAGATTGAAAAGGAAGTTTTGCTCACTGTATTTTCAGAAAGTTTTAAAGGAATGAAAATCAAACTTGAGGAAATATCTGAAGAAAAAGCTTTAAAAGAAAAACAATCTTCAGATTCAGATGTTTCCTCATGCAAAGCTTTTATAGGAAATGCTATTTTGAGAGACTGGACAACCAATGACCAAGATGATTTTGAACCTTGGGATTTGGAAGGTCAGTTTGATAATGATCCTCCTATATATTTTCCTACGGAAGAAGATAAAATCTTTCAGAAAGAATATAATGACTTTCTTTTTCCCATGTCTGATGATAATGAATTAATGATAGCCCATCATATGACACTGATACTAATTTTGAAAGCGATAATGTTGGTAAGGACAAAGGTAAAGTTGTGTGTGAAGCACATGTTCAATTTGATTTATGTGCCAAACTTCCAGATCATTCTGACTTTCTAATAAATGAAGAGGAACCTGAAAAGATTATCTTGGAAGGAGAATCTTCAAAATCAACTGAGAAAGTTTCTGTTAATGATGATCATTCTAAATCTAAATCAAAACCATCATTACAGAAAAAGAAAAAAAAAGAAAAAGAAAGAAGCGTGTTAATTCTTTTCAGACTCAATATTCAAAAGCTTACAACTCTTATTTGTCTGGTTTTTCAGATCATAATTTGAGAAACAACACGCGTCTTGAGTGGAGAATAAAGGAGTCCACACAGGATGTGGCCTAGATCAAATCATCCCACTCTACTTTAAATGTTTTAAATTCCAAGAAAGACAATTTTGTTTCGAATGTTATTAATTATGAGGTTGGCAATAGACGAAAACTTGTAGTTCCTTACAAGGTTTATTCAATGCGACAACTGATTAATTTGGCACGAGATCAAATTTGTTGTGCTTCTTGTGGTGTGGATGATTTTATCTGCAAGTCTGACTATAATCATTGGTTTTATTCAAATGCTTATATTAAAACCGGTTATAGAAAGCAAAATGTTAAATCTAAGCCTACTAACCTGAAAGGACCCGATTGGCAATGGGTACCTAAAACCGTTTAATTTCCATTTTGCAGCCCAGTCATGTATGGTATTTAGATTCAGGCTGCTCAATGCACATGACTGGAAGAAAAGAGCTGCTAGTTAATTCTGTAGAACAAGATTGTGGAAAAGTGAAGTTTGGAAATGATCAATATGCTTCAATTTTGGGTTATGGGGATATTGTAAAAGATAATGTGCGGATTACAAAAGTAAATTACGTCGAGGGCTTAGGACACAACTTGTTTAGTATAGGTCAATTTTGTGATAAAGACCTAGAAGTCCATTTCAAGAAGACCCGTTGTGCTGTTCTTACCGACGGAGGAGATGAGCTTCTGGTTGGTTCTAGGAAATCTAATCTGTACACCATTGATCTATCAACACTCAAGCCCAAGACTGATGTATGTTTGATGTCAAAAGCGACGTTAGAGAAAAGTTGGTTATGGCATAGACGACTATCTCATCTCAACTTTCGTTACATTCAAAAGTTGACGTTGGGTGATTTAGTCATAGGTCTACCGGTTCTGACATTTGAGAAAGATAATTTCTGTATTGCTTGTGAGAAGGGGACGATGAAGCGTGTTTCTCATCCACCGAAACCCAAACCCAGCACAAGACAAGGTTTGGAAATTCTTCATATGGATCTCTGTGGTCCGATGAAGACTCAAAGTATTCATGCCAAACGTTATGTGTTAGTAATTGTCGATGATTATTCGAGATACACATGGGTCAAGTTTCTACGCTCAAAAGACGAAACACCAGACTTGATCATCTCGTTAATCAAACAGCTTCAAGTGAATCGTCAACAAACAGTTCAGACTGTTAGATCAGATAATGGGACAGAGTTCAAGAACATGACTCTTGATGACTTCTTCAAGTCATTAGGAATAACCCATCAATATTCTGCGGCGAGAACACCTCAACAGAATGGAGTTGTTGAAAGACGAAATCGCACACTGGTTGAAGCCGCAAGAACGATGATGTCCTACGCTGATCTACCATTATCCCTATGGGCTGAAGCTGTTGCAACGACATGCTATACACAAAACCGCTCAATCATTCATCGACGGTTTGGTAAAACTCCATATGAGTTAATTAATAATAGGAAACCTGTGATACACTACTTCCGTGTTTTTGGATGCAGGTGTATTGTGCTGAACGATAAGGATAACCTGAACAAATTCAGTCCTAAAGGTGTTGAGGGTTTCTTCATCGGATACTCGCTTACATCAAAAGCATACAGAATCTTCCTCAAGTCTTCCAGAACTGTGACAGAAAGCATAAATGTCAAGTTTGATGAATCTGAAGCGATGGCTTCTGTGCAAAATAGTACAGAACCCGCAATGTCAGGAATTCTAGCATCTAGACAAATCCGTCCAATGATGACTAGATCTTCAAACAAGGATCAAGCTCCCACTTCTAACTCTAATCCTAGTGAACTTGATGTTTTGTTTGAACACTTTTATGATGACTATTTTAACACTAATATATCCTCTTCATCTGTAAACGACAGGATTGAAGTTGAAACACCACCAATACAAACTACTATGTCAGGCCCTTCACCGGTACTGACTACACCGAATACTGGTACAACTACTCCTGTAACTTCTCCAAGGAACACAACAACGGCATCTCCACAAGCAAGATCACATGCATCTACAAGTGGTGCCTCTTCATCTGGAACAACTTCTATTGTTGGTGATCAGGGTAATCACAACAATCCTGAACAATCTACCGAATCAGTTCCTGAGGATGTGCCAATTGTCAATTCTGACAAGCAACCTGTCTCAAATCCGGAACCGACAATGACGATCGAGTTGAACTTTGATAAGGATCCTTCACTTGTAGACCCCAATGAAGGTGTTGTATCTCTCCATCCACACGCTACTAAGTGGACACGCAGTCACCCAATTGATCAGGTGATTGGTGATGTATCTGAACCAGTCAAGATAAGATCCGCTTCTGCAACCGCAAATGAAGTCTTATATGCACTCTTTTTAAGTCAAGTTGAGCCTTCAACAGTTCAACAAGCCTTAGAAGATCCTGATTGGTTGATTGAGATGCAAGAAGAACTGAATCAGTTCGAAGCTCTGAAAGTGTGGAGACTAGTTCCGCGACCCAAAGGTAAGACAGTTATCGGTACCAAGTGCGTCCTAAAGAACAAGAAAGATGAAGACGGAGTAATTGTGAGAAACAAGGCTCGTTTGGTAGCAAAAGGGTATAGGCAACAGGAAGGGATAGATTATGACGAGACGTACGCGCCGGTTGCTCGTCTTGAGGCAATTTGGATGTTTCTTGCGTATGCCGCTTTCAAGAACTTCACCGTCTATCAAATGGACGTGAAGACCGCTTTCTTGAACGGTGTCCTTAAGGAAGAAGTGTATGTGTCTCAACCAGAAGGCTTTGTGGACAAAGAACATCCAAATCATGTCTACATTCTTGACAAAGCCCTCTATGGTCTCAAGCAAACCCCTCGTGCCTGGTATGAAAAGTTATCTACATCTCTACTAAACGCTGGCTTTGTGAAAGGTAAAATCGACACTACTTTGTTTACTCTATGCAAAGGAGGTGATATTCTTTTAGTTCAGATTTACGTTGATGATATTATTTTTGGTTCGACTAACCCTGGACTTTGTACTTGGTTTTCGGGCATTATGATGACTCAATTCCAAATGAGTATGATGGGAGAGATTAATTTCTTTCTCGAATTACAAGTTAAACAATTTTCAACTGGTATCTTTATCAACCAGTCGAAGTATGTGTTTGACATCTTGAAGAAATTCAAGATGGAAAACTGTACGTCGATCGGTACGCCTATGGCTTCTGTATCTAAGTTAGGTCCAGATCCAGACGGTATTGATGTTGATGTCAAGCTTTATAAAGGAACGATCGGGTCTCTAATGTACCTAACCGCTAGTCGTCCAGATATAATGTTTTCGACTTGTCTATGTGCTAGATTTCAGGCTAATCCAAAAGAGTCACACCTCGGAGCCGTAAAAAGGATCTTTCGGTACTTGAAAGGCACTCCGTACCTTGGACTGTGGTATCCCAAGGGAACTGGCTTCGAACTCTCTGCATATTCAGATGCTGATCATGGAGGAAGCATGTTGGACAGAAAGAGTACTTCTGGGCATGTTCAGTTTTTGGGTGACAAGCTTGTGAGTTGGTCATCAAAGAAACAAAATTGTGTTTCAACTTCAACCGCGGAAGCAGAATACGTTGCCGCGACGAGTTGTTGTTCACAAGTTCTCTGGATGAAGACCCAACTCATGGACTATGGGTATAAATACGAGAAGATCCCCATTTACTGCGACAGTAAGAGTGCTATAGCTATATTTGCTAATCCTGTCCAGCATACCAAAACCAAACACATCGACATCAGGTATCATTTCATAAAAGATCATGTTGCGAAAGGAACTGTTGAGTTATATTTTGTTACAACTGAGTATCAGCTTGCCGATCTTTTTACCAAAGCTTTGGATGAAAAACGTTTCAATTTTCTCGTATCCAAGCTCGGCATGCTTAATATGAAAGTTTAAATCTCATATATTAAATATATAATAGATGGAAATATTTGTATCTTAATCTAGATTTTGCTTCTAGATTAATACACTAAAATTTTCATCATATTCTATTTTTAATATATGTTAATTAAATTGTCACATTCTCATTGTATTATAAGTATTTTTTCAATTTGTTCTTACGTCTTTTCTCAAAAAAAATTAATTGTCTTATCTTTGATCTGTTATGATATTTGTATCTGCACGAAAGGCATGTTCTTGATTTCAGGGGGAGTTATAGAACTGATCATATGCACAAATCTAGGGGGAGTGTGCATACCTAGCATGTATGTGTTGATTCGTTGTGTTTATCTGTTTCCGAAGAGTGAAGGTAAGTATTCTAATTTATCTTTAAACACTAACTCTTAAATGATGAAAACAATTTTGTAAAATCTTTGCATCATTTAAGGGGGAGTGAAAACTGCGTTTAAAAATCTTGAGTGCTGAATCAATTGGAAGTTGGACATCTTCCAATGTGATCAATTTTAATCTGAAATTTGTCCAAGTTACATTAATATCGCAACATTCCATTGCGATTTCACAATGAACAGTGAGATATCGCAGCCTTCTATTGCGATATCTCAATGTACTCAAGAGGTTCCCATATCGCAACTGTGCACTGCGATATGGAAGTGTGAACAGTACGATATCGCACCCTTCGTTTGCGATATCCCAATGAAACCAAGTGGTTTCCATATCGCAACTGTGCATTGCGATATGGTGTAGTGAACAGTAACGTGTCGCAACCTTCTGTTGCGATACGCTTGAATATCATGTCGCATCTTGTTCATTGCGATATGATGACACGCGGCAGGTCAAACCTTGGACCAATCGTGTTGTGCCACGTGTCACCTGATTTCAAAATCGTATAAAAAGGGGGTTTTGACTTTTCTGCGATATCTCAACTAAAACCTCTCCAAAACCCTCTATCACTGATCTGCGACTTCGATTTTTCAAGGACGATTTTCGTGTTTTTGATCACTACATCTCATTCAGATTCACATCGAGGTACACTCTTTTAAGTTTCACTCGATTTCGTTCAGTAAATCGCATGCTATGTTCGAATTTAGGGTTTAGGTTCGACTTTTATAAAATCTGCGTAAATCGATAAATGTTTGTGTGTTTTGTTGTTAGGAAACGATTAGGGTTTACTCACGTAGGTTTTGCGAGCCTAGTCATATAGTTTTTAACATGTTTTGTGCGAAAACTAGAAAATCTGGGTTGAACACTTAGGGTTTTAGTTCAGTGTTCATCGATATCGCAACCCTCTTGCATTCATATATTCAATCATATCGCAATGGTCTTTCATTCATCGATATCGCAACTGTGAGTTGCGACAAGGACTACATCGCAACCTTGAGTTGCCACAACTCCATGTCACTACTTCACATTGCGATATCGCAATTGCCTGCGATATGACTTTTATGTTGGTTGCGATATGCCAAGACTTAGGAAATTTTTGAAAATTTTTCAAGGCAAAATCCAACGTTGGCACTATTCTAATCTGTTAAGTGATTCAGATGGCTGATCCTGATGGCAATGCTTCGGATGACAACACCATCATCCGTTCGCATCGTTCATCACACCCGTCCGTGAATGCTCATGACATAGACGAAGAAATCTTTCCAAGGGCGAACTTTCTGAGATTTCATGACAATAACCATCATCTAGACCTAGCGGTTCCCTTTGATCATCAGATTGTTATAGAGATCATCCGCGGTCATCCACTACGTACTGCGCTCACCCGAGTTGAGTTAGTACCGGCCATCTACCTCCAACAATTTTGGAGAACACTTCAGTTCCATCCCACAGATCAACGACCACATTTTCAGCCAAAGTTGACCACTTTGATGTTACATTCACCCTACGAGGAATCCGACGTGCGCTTGACCTTCCTTATTCTGAAAATTTGGAGGATCTGGTCCTTGAAGAACAATTATTTGCCGATATCCGAAGTCTTTGATATCAACATCCAGACAATCATGTTCTGACCGATTCTTCACAGTTTAGACGAAACTACCTCCCAAGAGTTTACTATTCTATATGTTCTATCTTCAATCGATGTATGACCTCGAAACACACAGGCGTCGATAAGACGAATTTACCCACCCTACGGATGTTCCATGCGTTTATCTTCAACCGAAACATCGACTATGCTGTTCTAATCTGGAACGAAATCATTGAGCTAGTCGCAGAACAGGCCAAACCAAGAAAGAGACGTAACTTTGTGCCTTTTCAGAGGTTCTTTCAGATATTAATTCATCAAGCTATGGTCGACAACAATCAAATACCTCAACGTGTTGATCATCCACGAGGCTCGAGCCAATATATGCACTATTTACGGATGCCGGCACATATTGACTTTGCTCACATCGCGGTTCTTCGAGAAGACCTACTTGCTTATGCTGACCGACAGTCCAGGGTAGTTATTAGATATAGGTTAGACCCACTTGTTCTCAAGTCGTAATAAAGCCCAATACTGAGCCACAAGCTCAACCAATTCGAAAGATAATTGATAAAAGTCATAAAATGTCATTAAGAACAACAACACACACCGGTTGCCGGTGAGTACTTCAAATCCATGAAAACTCGAAATAAAATCTTGGATCGGGATAACCCTCATTTCCAAAGAGGACTCACACCCTTAATATTCTCAAATGACCCATAACACTAAAAGTGCATTTCACAAATGGTTTATTAAAATCATTTACACAAACTTTATTAAACCATCAAATAATCTTCATTTTGAGCAAATAATCTTTTAAAGACAATTTATGGTTTCTAACCATCTAAACATCCAAAAGTCCCAAATATGGGTGTTTTACACATTTATGAAGATAACATTTTAAAAGAGTTAAATCTACCAAATAATTCAACCATATACATTTTCAAGTAAAATACACACATATTTGTAAAATACTCATTTTGGCATTTACAACGTTTTCGCAAAGTAACTTGAACTCACCTTGCTAGATTTAGCTAAATCTAGAGTTTCTCCAACGTAAGCTCCTTTGATGAAGTTTGCATCCTCAAGCCAAAACTTCCAAAACCTAGATTTATGAAACCCCAACCATCAATATCACAATCCTACCATAAGGTATCATCATCCATCCATAACATACCAAAATACCCATTTCATACCAAACCCTAGTTTTATACATGAAGGGGATAACGATTTTCCCAATCAATCGCCACCAAAATCGACCCATAACACTACAATAAGGAAATAAAGTGAAATATAACGATAATCTAACTAGAAATTACCTTAATCACTTGAATCCTCCAAAAGAGAGCTCCAAAACTTCCAACGACTCTAAGCTCCAAAAATGAACATCAATGGTGGAGTGGGTTGGTTCAAGTGGAGAGGATGAAGAGGAGATGGGAGGATTTGTGGTTAACTTGGGGAGAGAAACCGATTTGGTGAGAGGGGCGATTTTTAGAGAGAGAGCCGAGAGGGTTTGAGAGTGAGAGTGAAAAATGAGGAAGAAGAAAGAAGAAAAAGGGTTTTAAAACCTTCTGGAGTCCGACGGCGAAAGTGACACGGCGAGAGTGACCATGTCACTCTCGCGAGTGTCATACTCGCTGAACCTCAAAAAAAAACCCTCGGTACAAAACCAGTGAGAGTGACACGGCGAGAGTGACACAAGTGTCACTTTCGCTGGTCACTTTAGCCGAGATTGTACCGAAAGTTGTTTTGGCCATAACTTCTTCGTTTTGGCTCCGTTTTTGCTCCGGAAAGGCCCGTTGGACTTGTATTTGAATTCTCCATCCAACAAGACTATAAAATCTAGGATTGAACTCCAAATCCTATTTTCCATAATTTTCTTAAAAGATCGATTCCTCACTAAATCGAAGTTGTACTTATCCGAAATTACGGGTGTTACAATCCTCCCAACCTTAGGATGATTTCGTCCTCGAAATCTACATCCTTTACAATCCAAAACCAACCGACTTACTGTCGACCATAATTAATCAATTCCTAACCGGAATCTAAATTCCCCACACAGTCTTATAAAAGGCAATTCCTCGAATAATTTCTTACCAACGAAATCCCTTCAAGTACACAGTACTTATGTTCGGATAAATATTCCCACCATCGGGAAACTCCCAACCAAACGATTCCGGTCGTCTCCCAACCTTAGGATGTTCCATACTTCCCGGTTTCAGTTTTCGACTCTAATTCATCCCAAGGTTTGTTCACTAACGCACCCAACTGAATCATCAAATTCGATCATTCCTACCATTAACTGCCGATTAACTCCAACAAGTTCTATTGGACTCCAAAATTCATCTCACACGAATCATTATCTGACAGGTTCTTTAATCACACCCGAAGGTGAGCATCTTAAGGTTACTACTACCATTGCCCTCATTCCTTTAAAATTGGGCTACAGTCCCCCGAGTACACTAAGGTGCTTGGCCTCAAGCCCAAAAGTCGACACCTAATTATATCACCAAACTCGGAACATACGAGTTCCGTTTACCGAGGGTTTCCACAAAATTAATGTCGTCATCAAACAGTTATACCAACCTCAAAAAGCGTTACCGCAAGTCTGCCCTCCAATTACCATCAATACAATTACCTTGCTACCGATATCATTCGGCCCTTAATACCAACACGCGTGGAATACTCAACCTTCCACCGTCGAAGTGTTACACACACTTACCTTTAACTAGGTTACATACCCTTTCCAAGGTCCTATTGAGTTCACGGTTTTCAAGCACGTCATTCAATAAATATGCCAATTAAATCAAAACTATTCACAATATATTTTCAACATCAAGATTTTCATCTCAAATACACGTACGCAATAAGACTACTACTATTATCAGTTCGGTAGTTACGTAAAACTGGACACGCTCGTCCCTCATATGAAAATCATGTTGAAAATCATTTCGTTGCAGTTCAATTTACCCACAAAACGCAAAAGCATAATAAACAATTTATTTGAAATGAACCGCCACGGTTCTAGTATGGATTGACTCGCGACGTGCATGTAAAGTGACTGCTCGACCTTTAACAGGGTGCAACACAAGGTGTGCACGTATTTCAGAAGAGGTCCAAACGACATTTGACTCCAAAATTTCCTTGTCAACCATAAAACGGCATGAAGCAAGGTTTACAAACAAAATTTTGCGTGCGTCAGTTTATTACACAAAACGATGGAACGGTTTACCAATATTCTTAGTCAAACACAAAAGGACTTGTGTAATTTCCTTAGTTAATACAAAAACCCATACGTTTCCATCACACGAAAATATCGACTAAAACATTAAACAACTTCACATTGGGGTAGACATGCAAGCTTGTAACATTACCATTAAAATTTCTTTAAAACGAAATTACATGCATCAAACAGTTCGCGACCAATTTTCCTAAAGAGGAAACTCTTTAAATCAATTTCTCAAAATTTCCCGTCCGGTCCTATAATGCCATTTGAATAAAACGTCTTTGGCAAACTTGCACACAACAGTGCGTTATTCCAAAACATATGAGGAAATAAGTGTTACTAATTTGTTGACACCAAAAGGTTCAACTTATTTTCAAATCCCAAATTGTACCAACGATGCGCGTCAAAGTTCAAAACATAAGAAATTATACGCACCAAAATTTTATACAACAATTTTCTAAAATCTTCATCACGAATCAATTCCTCAAAGTTTCGTACTTGAAACACAAAACGTCAAAACGCAAATGCTAAAAATGTATTTGTCAAAAATATCCCAAGTACGCATTTCCTCCAAACCAAAAGTTTTTCCATTTTCCAAAACAATCGGCAAACCAAAATTAACCAAATGTCGACGACTCAGGCATTTATATTCTCAAAATATAAAGTATTTCAAACATAAGCATGGTTTTCATAATACCAAAACACCCCTTTGACCAAATGGTCATCATTTATACAATGAGTTACTAAAATAATTTCACTCACGATTCGTTCAACAAGTGACGAGAAATAATGGTTACCAAGCTATGCATACCCCTAAGTCGATATAACGTCTTTTCATGAAATGATACTAAAACATTTAACTGACCAAAAACGCACCAAACAATTTGTTATGAATATTACCAAAATATCCTTTCATGCATCACTTAAGTCATGCATAAATCAATCCATACACTGAACTATATGCAACAACTTACTTAGTAATACAAACTTTTGAAAGAAAAGCTACGCGACACTAAAGTTCCAAACGCCCAACATAACTTATAAACCTTTCACACAAGCACATAGAGTATGCACATTGTAAAATTGTACTCACACGATACAAAATGTCGTACACAAAACTCTATGAAATTCAACGAACTCAATGACTCCAAGTCAACAAAATAGCACTAAACATTGTGCTCTCAAAGTCAAATTGCTAAGAGCAAAATCATGAACGAGACGCCAAAGTTTCAAAAATCCTCTTCTAGGACGATACTATATACACAACACCGTTTAACAAACTCATATTAAACAGATTCTCAAAATAGCTTCATAAAGATACCACGGTAGCTAACTTTTCGTCCAAACTTTAACATATGTGGAGGAGATCCGATGTTAAAGTTATGAGCCGTAGTTACTTGTCTACTATCTTAGACAACATAAAACACGAACATCACTATACCCGAAAGAAACGTTGGACAACAACAACATGAAACAAATTCTGACGGAGTTTGCAACCCCCGACATAAGATGGTTCATGTACGTCCAAAACCAAAAATCCAAAATATTGTGTGTGCTAAACATTTGTCAAAATTTGTAACACAATTCTCATAAGAATTTGAACACACAAAATATTTAATACAATTTATTTCCAAAATAAACTTGGTGCAAAATCTAGTCGGCAGTTAACATTTCAGCTCATACTCCACCAAAATTCTTCTGTCTACTATTGTCATCCGGATATTCAAACTTCTTAAGGCAAGTTAGGTGATACATCAATTAACCTTACGGTTTTTTCCTCAAATCAAAGTCAGCTCAATAAGCCTATGGTTCTAATTCGACCTTCAATTTCGACCCAAAACGGTCTACTTAAAACAAATATCATGCTTATCGTCACTCCAAGTGACAATTACTAGAATCGTCCATCTCTTCCAACGACTACTAGTTTAGAACCTTCTTCACTACCCCAACGATCATCACATGAAAGCAATTCAAGTATGCACATGCACTAGTAGGTTCACCATGACACTGGCCAAGTGTCACTATGAACGCACCGTACATGATTATCCTTGTTACCCTCGATGCGATTCTCGTTTCTAACAACATTCATCGACATCAAAACATCTTATCTTAAAGTGCCTAAAAGTGAATTTCACTCTCATTTACTTAAACAAACACTAGTTTGAGTCTAGGTATCCAAAATCAACACCTAAATCTCTCAAACTTATGCTCTGATACCAACTTGTAACACCCCCAAATTTGGAAAGAGCAACTAATTTAAAATTTTTGATATTACATCTGAAACAATAAGTAAAATACTTCCAATTACAAATAATGGTTATCTCCAAGCAAAACATACTACTTAAGTCTTAGTACCAAGACTAAACTCGCTTCGGACACCGCTTATTCCAAATACAAGTGCTACTTTCCAAGGGTAATTGCGGAACATAACTTAAAGCTATTCACCTCTCGTGCACTATACTAGCATTCGCCACTTCACGGTGTAGCTAGAGTTACCCCAACCTGAGCCTGTTGCACATGCCGACAAAATAAAAGAAATAGAAAGTGTTAGGCTTACGCCTAGTGAGTTCAAGCGTTTTATCATGACTATATATAAAACATAAATCGTAAGAGTAAAAGCTATAGTCATGATTTCAAAAGAGTTTACTTTAAATCCAACCAACCATTTTCAATTTCCACATTTCCACGAGAAAGTCCTCAAAAGTTATAATACGTTTTCCAAACTGTCTTACTTTCACAAATAACTTGAAATACGTGAATAAGTCTAGTTTAGACAAATCCTTCAAATACAGTTGATAATATATATATCCAACTCACCAAACATGGAAATCGTCCCTGAAATATAACTCTTTATTAAACATAAAACGAAGCAATACTCACACAACCGTAAAATGTGATAAATATCAAATATCATAAACGGGAAGACACGTATCCGTTGAAGGTGGAGGTAACACAAATACCCAAACATCATACACGGATGAGATATAAACCACACTTACGTACCATGGAAAATAATTCATATAAATAGAACACGTCACCGAAAACATGAGTAGTAACAAATACCCAAAACAACACCTTTCGGTGACGGGGGAGACCCGTATACATCGCACGTGACGGAACACCAAAGTGGGTCACTTACTATGTAATAAAAAAACACCCACGTGGCTAATCTCGTAAACTAGGCTCAATCACTCCAGGTCTATTGCCCGCGAGACTAGGGAGCTCCCCAACTTTAACCACTCCAGGTCTATACGTTGGGTCACTCCAAATCCACAACAGCACATTGGGATTACACCTTACTGCCCGTGAGACGACGCCCGACCATGTAGGCCCACGCCTTACTTATCACGGATCCTGATGCCTATCCCGTGCTACATGACTCAATCACTCCAGATCTATTGCCATTACTATGCCTATGGATCCATGGCTAACAAGGTCTAACACATTACACGACTCCAAACATATAAACAAATGCAATTAAACATGCAATTCCCAAATAACATAAATCATAATTCAAAACTCAACTCTGATGCTATCGACACGGACACTTGTTCTCAAGTCGTAATAAAGCCCAATACTGAGCCACAAGCTCAACCAATTCGAAAGATAATTCATAAAAGTCATAAAATATCATTAAGTACAACAACACACACCGGTTGCCGGTGAGTACTTCAAATCCATGAAAACTCGAAATAAAATCTTGGATCGGGATAACCCTCATTTCCAAAGAGGACTCACACCCTTAATATTCTCAAATGACCCATAACACTAAAAGTGCATTTCACAAATGGTTTATTAAAATCATTTACACAAACTTTATTAAACCATCAAATAATCTTCATTTTGAGCAAATAATCTTTTAAAGACAATTTATGGTTTCTAACCATCTAAACATCCAAAAGTCCCAAATATGGGTGTTTTACACATTTATGAAGATAACATTTTAAAAGAGTTAAATCTACCAAATAATTCAACCATATACATTTTCAAGTAAAATACATACATATTTGTAAAATACTCATTTTGGCATGTACAACGTTTTCGCAAAGTAACTTGAACTCACCTTGCTAGATTTAGCTAAATCTAGAGCTTCTCTAACGTAAGCTCCTTTGATGAAGTTTGCATCCTCAAGCCAAAACTTCCAAAACCTGGATTTATGAAACCCCAACCATCAATATCACAATCCTACCATAAGGTATCATCATCCATCCATAACATACCAAAATACCCATTTCATACCAAACCCTAGTTTTATACATGAAGGGGATAACGATTTTCCCAATCAATCACCACCAAAATCGACCCATAACACTACAATAAGGAAATAAAGTGAAATATAACGATAATCTAACTAGAAATTACCTTAATCACTTGAATCCTCCAAAAGAGAGCTCCAAAACTTCCAACGACTCTAAGCTCCAGAAATGAACATCAATGGTGGAGTGGGTTGGTTCAAGTGGAGAGGATGAAGAGGAGATGGGAGGATTTGTGGTTAACTTGGGGAGAGAAACCGATTTGGTGAGAGGGGCGATTTTTAGAGAGAGAGCCGAGAGGGTTTGAGAGTGAGAGTGAAAAATGAGGAAGAAGAAAGAAGAAAAAGGGTTTTAAAACCTTCTGGAGTCCGACGGCGAAAGTGACACGGCGAGAGTGACATGGTCACTCTCGCGAGTGTCATACTCGCTGAACCTCAAAAAAAAAACCCTCGGTACAAAACCAGCGAGAGTGACACGGCGAGAGTGACACAAGTGTCACTTTCGCTGGTCACTTTAGCTGAGATTGTACCGAAAGTTGCTTTGGCCATAACTTCTTCGTTTTAGCTCCGTTTTTGCTCCGGAAAGGCCCGTTGGACTCGTATTTGAATTCTCCATCCAACAAGACTATCAAATCTAGGATTTAACTCCAAATCCTATTTTCCATAATTTTCTTAAAAGATCGATTCCTCACTAAATCGAAGTTGTACTTATCCGAAATTACGGGTGTTACACCTCCCTACGATGCAAACCCTTTAGGTGGTGAGGGTCAACATGTCGAGGGGGTTCAGGAACATGGGGGTGTTTCTGAACGACGAGAGGTGAGGAGAACGAAAAGAAAGAGAGTCGGGAGAAGATTACGGACTGTTGGTCATGCATCTTCTTCCAGACCAGTTCAACCACCACCCCGACGACCTTCAGTGAATATTTTTTATGATGATATCTCATGGGATGAAGCTTATGCCGATGCATCATCTTCTGATGATGATGCAGTTAATCAAGATGATGAGATTGAACCTCCAATTCCGTTTGATGATGATGATGACTCCGACCATGATCCTGACGTCGATCTTATTCCAAGACACATGGGTCGGAAACCAAGACGTGTTGTGAGCTCCGATGCTGATTCTACACGGAATAATGAACTCCTTGTCACTGCTACCGATGCTGCCGGTCCGTCACATGTAAACGAAGAAGTAGAAGCAGATGTAGAAATAGGTAGTGGTGAGATTGGAGGGAGAAAAGAAATGAGTGATGCTGTGATAGAGCCAGAAAAAGTTTTAACTGCTGGCTTTCCCCAACCTGATCCAAGCCGGGTAGCCACATCATTTACCAACTAGCGTCTGTCGCCGTTGCGTATTGAAACAGACATGGTGGACCCAGCCATGCATTGCACATCCCCACTCAGCCACTCGTCGGCATCTCAATTTGCCGATGTTTCATTTGCCACAGGGGATCAAGCACAACTGCTATCGGAGACACACTCGGTGTCTGCTGATATTGAAACAGGTAGGCTCCCGCCCCGGCCACTGCCATTTATTCAGAGTACACAGAGTCTAAGACCATTTGGTACTACATCCTTTCCTAGGACACGATTGTTGGCACCTCAACAAGTTGCGGGCTTACGTGCCCCAACCGGAACGCCCAGAGTGTCGTCGCCATTCGTTGGTGCTTCACGAGGACCGGGCGGAAGACCTATCAATGTTAACACTATGCCAGCATTGAACATAGGCCATACAGTCTCTTCGACTGTTATGTCAACCAGTAACCTAAGTGGTCCGGGTGTTAGTCCCGAACAAACTGAACAGGTACTATCGTTGGTTGGTCCTCCTCCACATAACTTTGTGCCACTAAAGCTGATGGAATTAGCTGTTAAATCTTTGAGCAACTCGTATAAAGCTCATGCGGCTGAAATGAAACAAGAGATGAGAAAGCTATCTCAAGAAGTGAGTAGAGCTGTGAAAGGCAAAGGCGTTGCTGAGTCGTCCTCTACACCAGAACCTCCACCACAGTCAACTCAAATAGACCCACAACATCCATCATCTGTACCTTTACACCAAATATCTGAAGACCAGCTTAAATCTGAGCTGTTATCCCGCCTTTTAGCCAGAAGTGAATCTAGTACTTCTGAAGAGGTTGACTTAATTTCCTTACTTCGTCAATCTACCCAACCTCAAGCTTCAACATCCACAGATACACAAATTCAAAAAATGACCGACTCATTCTCAGATATGACAAAAGCCTTACTTGCTGGATATCAATCTCTACACACGGGTAATTGTAGTCGAAGAAGCATGTGGTGTTCAAGCCGAAGCCTCTCGGAAAAGAAGACATGATGATCATGATCCGTCTGATCAACATGAGGGGGAGAAGAGATCTGCTGGGGTTGGTGAATCTAGTGGGACAGCTACTGGTAATGTTGAGGGTTCAGATCAACAAACAGGTGAACAGGGAACAGGAACGGGTGGTACTGATACAGTTATGGAGGATATGGAGGAAATACAAGTTCTAGCTGATGTCTTAACTGGGGTTGAAAAGCCTGCGGTTGTTGACAATAGAACCGAGGAGGAGAGGATGGCAGATGATTTTCTGAATGATTTCATCTATATTGACTCAGATGAGGATCCAGAGAAGAATTTGGCCCAGATCAAAGGAGAGCTACAAGATGTTTTTGATATTACCGGAGTTATTATGGCTGCTCAGGATTCTGATAATGAGGCTCCAAATTCTGAACCGACAGTGACAACTGATCAGAGTGTGGGTACTTCCGATCAAGCTCCACAAGCTCTACAAGCTCCACCTGCTCCACAAGCTCCGTTTGCTCCGATTGCTCATGCAATTGCTCCGATTGCTCCGATTGCTCACGTAATTGCTCCGATTGTCCGAATCCAAGCCGAAGGAAGAATCAGGGATCGTGTATTAGATGCTGAACTGGATTTCTTTCAGAGAATATTAGATGCTGAGACAGGATATGTGGCTACTGGTCTACGTGTGAAGATTTTGTCTCCGTACCAGGAAAGCATCAGAAGGGATATGTTTGTGAGGGATATTCAGAGGATCAATCTTGAAAGGGTGTATGGTATAGAACACTGGCCGACACTTCAAAAGATTGAATTCATTTATGTTATGAAAAACAAAGACAAAGAGATAGATGCAGTGAGATCTGACAGCAAGATTATGAAGGTTTTGAAGATTGACTCCAACAGACTTTCAAAAGTCTGGTATCCGATTTTCACAGTAGAAAGGGCGAATGGTACAGTTTGTGAATTCTCCGAGGCTGACTTCAAGAGTCTACATCTTGATGATCTTCTGAGTCTTTACAACTGCATTGGAAGTATACCGAACAAAGATATCGAGTGGTCTGCAGCCTTCAAGAGCGTTAAAAGGTTTATGCGTAATTTTCTTAAGTTCTCTTATTTGAAAGATTTTCAGATGGCTTTAGAAGCTCGCCAAACCCATGTCAACATCAGACCTCCGAACCGACGTATTCCCGATATTCAAGGATTTCAAGCTTACACCGTGTTACAGAAACCTGATCTGGGAGTTGTTTACCTCGATAGGGATTCAAAGAAAAGATTTATGAGGATCATCGAAGCGAACAAGTATAGTGATGGTACATTTATGTTAATCAAGATTCACCTGGAGAGCAGACTACGTTTAGATGCGAATGGAGCAGTGAAGTTGAAAGATAAGGAGAAAGAGTTGATTGGAGAAATACTAACTGCTATATCTAACCGGATGGAGCACCGGATTGCGCTTAGAAGATTCGAGTTCATCTTCGGAATTCGGAAAAGATATGTAGCTCCGGTGGACGTCTAATTTCTTTGCCTCTACTTGTACAAAGGGGGAGAATGTTAGTGCTTAAATGTTATTGTACTAAGTAGAGGGACCATATATGTAATAGGGTCATAGTTTACCCTAGGTATATAATGTTTGCATTCTCTAGCCTTCCTAATTAGGTCATCCATTTTACACCAAGTACACACACATCATCTTTGCACTAGATTGCTCATTGTACTTGGATTGCTCTTATTGAATATAGAGATGGCCAATTTGATGTTCATTGATTGATTACTTGTTTCTGGGATCACACTATGTGTCAGGATCGATTCCAAACAAGAATAATTATACTTAGAAATCAGAATTAAAGAATCTTGTGGAATAGAACTTTAATTCAAACACACTCAATGAACAACTAATCAGAAAACACAATCTGTTTGTATTCAATACTTCAACTCACAAGTTTACAACCAAACCTCAATCTTGATGAACAGGCTCAACAAGACGACTTCTACTTCTCTAGAAATAGGGTTCTAAACCTTGAGGTTAATTCTCTCTAAAACAAAAACGAATTCTTATAAAATCTCTTCGAATAGCTATCTATCAACATCTATTTATACTAAATAATTACAAGATAACTATCAAAACAAAATTGATCTTCAGAATATTCTTTCATGCTTATCTTCAATCATTCCATCTTTATCTCCAACATTCTCGCATTCCATAATTATGATCACCAACAGTATTAACATCGTTATGCACAAGCAGTACTAACATTGTTCCAGCAGCATTAACTTTTACTTGCAGTACTAACTTTGCTCTGGCAGTAGTATTGTTGTTCTGGCAGTAGTATTGTTGTTCTGGCAGTAGTATTGTTGTTCTGGCAGTACTAACCATACTTGGCAAATCTTCAGTTCCCAACAATCCCCCCCTAACTTGACTTTTTAGGTTGAGAAGTCAAGTTCTTCAGATGATGCTTCCAAAACCTAATCATGAACACATAAATCAGGATTCAAACCCAGGCTTTGATTGATAATCTTTCTCACCAAGTATCTTCCCATTTCAGAATCCTTGTTGCAAGCCAACTTAGCATGTAGTATTCCATTCAACCTTTTCATGATGTGCTTGTATGCAACATCCACCAAATAATACTCATGATATGTATAGTCAAGTGTGATGACATACACTCCACATTTTTCAATGAGCATCCAGTTGGTAATGGCTTGAAAATTTCTTTCTATCATATACTGAACTGCTTCTGGTTTGAACATTAGGCACAGGTATTCAAGAACCATTTTGGTGATAGACATCCCTTTCTCATTCAGCATATTTCCATACAGCTTCATTCCAACCTTGTACATCTCCTCTACGTCAGATCTAGAGCACATTCTGATAAGTCTTCCCCATGTAGAACAGACCTCAAACTTCCCATCTGCTCTTTTGACTCTAATGTACTCCTTTCTCTGATCTACCAAGGTATCCCAGAAGATGATCTCAGGAGGCATGGAAGATAATGGGTCAACTTTGATTGGATCAGTATCAACCATAGTGATATACATATCACATTGAGCATTACTTGGTTGACCTGATGGAGTTGCTACTTCTTCTTCAGCAACCTTTGTATCATCTTTCTTTTCTGGAACATCCTCTTCTTTTTCTTCTTCTACCACTGGTTCTACCCTAGGTTTCTTGACAACTTCACTCTTGGTAGCTATAGACTTGGTTCTTGCTCTTTTCAGTGACACCAGCTTTTCACCCAGGGTTTCTTCTTGCTTTTTAGGAGTGTCATGTTTGGCTTTAATCAAAGCCTCTGCAACTTCAACTTCTTCCAAAGTAGGCTTTTTAGTTTCTGTTGCTTCCTTTGTTTCTGCTGCTTCTTCCTTTGTAGATACTGCTTCTTGCATGGTTTCTGCTGCTTCTTTTGTTTCTGCTGCCTCTGGAATGGTTTCTGCCGCTTCTGCTTTTTGACTTTCATCAACATTAACCGTTTCTGCTGTTGGTTCAGTTTCTGCTTCTTTCTGAATTTCAGCAGCATTAACCATTTCTGCTGTTGGTTCAGTTTCTGCTTCTTTCTGAATTTCAGCAGCATTAACCTTTTCTGCTGCATGATCAGTTTCTGCTTCTTTCTGAATTTCAGCAGCATTAACCTTTTCTGCTGCATGATCAGTTTCTGCTTCTTTTGCAATTTCTTCAACACACTCATTCTCCCCCTTTTCCTGTGCACTCTCCATGTTGAGTTCAGCTTCTGACTCCCCCTTTTTGGGAGCATCATTGTTGGGGCTTCTTCTTTTAAGAACAAACTGAGCTTTCTTCTTCCTGAGTATACCCTTGTACAACCAGCCTGGCTTTGTTCTTGATCACAATTCCTCTCTCATCCTTCTTATTTCTGAAAATCCACTTGGTGCCAATTGCCCTATGACCTTTTGGAAGGTCCACCAAGTTCCAAACATTCTGTAGCTTGAACTGTAGCAGCTTCTCTTGCATTGCTTCTATCCAACTTGGATCTTTCATAGCATCATAAGCCTTTTTGGGCTCAATTTGGGATAGAAAGCAAGTGAGTACAGTATTAACTGTATTTTGCTGATCTTGTAGCTCTTGAAGTCTGCTTTGATTCCTAGTCATCATGGGAGAAGCAATGTCTCCAATTACCAACTCAGGAGGATGATTTTTCTGAGTTCTTGATGGATGACCAGCTTCCTCTTGTAAGTTCACATCCAGATTTGACTCATTTAAGTCTGGATTTTCTTCAGCTTCTTCAGTCACTTCAGACTCTCTGGAATTTGGACTTGAAGGCTGATTTTCCTCTATTCTTCTCTCTTCTTCATTCTGAATGGGTTCAGCTTCCTTTTCTTGTTCACAGAAGTCAACAGGATCAATGGTAGGGAGTGGAAATATCACAGACTGAATTCTGTGATCTGATGGTGGTGCATCCCTTTGTCCTGCATTTACATCACTACTGATACCCAAAGAATTAGTGAGTGAATCAATGTCAAATAGCCAATCAGGACCTGAACCAATAGGATTTGGTGTGTTCTCATTGCATTTGACATTGTCACTTTCTTCAATTATTCTAGAAGAGGTATTAAACACTCTGTAAGCCTTACTCTGAGATGAGTAACCAACAAGAAAACCATCATCTGCTTTGCTATCAAACTTACCTAAGTGAGATTTGGTATTGAGAATTGTACAAGGACACCCAAATGGTTTGAAAAATCCAATAAATGGTTTCTTTTTCTGAAAAAGCTCATAAGGTGTCTTGTTTTTAGGCTTTATTACTAAAACTCTGTTTTGGACATAACAAGCAGTATTAACTGCTTCTGCCCAAAAAGTAGTGGGTAATTTTGAATCAGCTAACAGAGATCTAGCAGCCTCAATCAGTGTCCTATTCCTTCTCTCAGCAACACCATTCTGTTGTGGAGTCCTAGGAGCACTGTATTGTCTCTCAATTCCTTTTTCCTCACAAAAGGTGTTTAGATCAAGGTTTTTAAATTCAGTCCCATTATCTGATCTAATGACTTTCACTTTTTGATTTGATTGGTTTTCAATTCTAAGAATAAAAGATTTGATCAGTCCACTTGTCTCATCTTTAGTTCTCAGAAAATATACCCAAGTAAATCTAGAGTAATCATCAATAATAACTAAACAGTGTGACTTCTTGCCAATGCTCATGACATTTGTAGGGCCAAACAGATCCATATGCAACAACTGAAGAGGATTTGAGATAGTGTTTATCTCTTTGGACTTATGAGAAGTTTTGTGTTGTTTGCCTTTGAGACAAGCAACACAATGATCATCACATGAATAAACTTTTGATGGTAAACCCCTAACAAGATTATTTTTAACAAGTTTATTCATTGTTTTAAAATTCATGTGACACATCCTTCTGTGCCAAAGTGATGATTCATCCATTGAAGCTTTTGATACCAAACAGTTTAGGGATGAATCAGATGAAACACTTTCTAAATCTAAACAATACACATTATCCTTTCTAGGAGTTCTCAATAGTATCATGTTTTCATCAACTACTTTGAATCCAGGAGCAAGAATAATGCATTCAGAATCAGTAAATAATATACTATGTTTCTTGTCACAGACCTGTGATACACTTAACAGGTTGTATCTCAATTGCTCAACATAGTAAACATCCTCAAATGTCATCTTACCTTTTGATACATCACCTTTACCACTTATCTTACCTCCTGCAGGATTATTTCCAAAAGCAACATGTCCTCCATCAATTCTTTTGAAATTCTTGAGGTAGGCCATGTTACCTGTCATGTGCCTGGAGCAACCACTATCAACATGCCATATGCTCTTCCCCTTGAGCTGTTGGTTGCCCTGCACATAAGATGAATCAATTAGTTTTTATTGGGAACCCAAGCCAAAGTGGTCTTGGGTCTCCCTTGCTCATCAAAGTACTTACATTCAGTTTGGATAAGTTTTTCAACCTGAGGAACTTCAGTACTGGAGTACTTTGTCAAGATGATTGGTCTAGCAGCACAAACACTAGAAGCAGTATTATCTTTAGAAGAAGTACTAACAGTGTTAGCAGTACTAACACTGGTGCTTTTAGGAACCCACATTGTGACACATTCTTTTTCAGTCTTTTTCCTCATGTGGCTTTTGGATTTAGCTTGTTTCTTAGCCACATGGTTTCTTACAGAGTTCCTATAACCATTTGATTTTTGAAAAGTTCTTTGAAAATTTATCCTTTGGTTAATAGGATTGAAATAAGAGTGTTTGGCAAGGTGATTCAATTTGCCACAGATAAAACAGGGTTTTGGTCTGTTAATCCTTTGCAGATCAACTCCTTGTTTTTGAGCCCACTGATTATTCCAGTTTCTTTGATTTCCCCTCTTTTTATCATGTTTTTGGGGCTCATTCTTTTGAGAATTCTTGCAAGAACAATGTTCACAAGTATTGGAATTCACAACAGTGGTCTGTGTATAATGAACTCCCTTTCCTTTTTCAGATCTTTTCATCTCATTGTTCTTATCCCAGGGACTTCCACCTTCCTCATTAGTCTTGATGTAATTCTCTAAGGGGATCTCACCACTGACATTCTTGTTCCTTTTCTTAGACTCTTCTTTTTCAGTTTTATCCTCAACAACAACTTCATCTAATGGATCTACTTTAGTAGCTCCTTCAGGTAAGTCCTTCCTATCCTTGGTTTCTAACAGGTCTGACCTAGGAGGGATGTATGTGTTGTTGTAGGGTGGGGGTGTGGCATTGTACCCTAGGCCTGGTTTCATCTTACTGTGGATTTGAGCATTTATTATGGTGTCCATGACTTTAGAAGCACATGAAAACTTTTCAACATCAAGTTTTACTTTCTCAAGTTCTCCTTTTAATTTCTCACATTCCTCCCTAGACTCTTTCAGTTGGAACTCCAGACCATTCTTTTCCCACTTCCAGTAGTTTGTATCATATGAGTGTTGAAGTTCATTGGCTTGAAAAGCCTTAATTTGTTCTTCAAACCTCTCAACAATCACTACATAATCTCTTCTATCATTTTCTAATCTCTTAAGGTCATCACACATTCCCTGGTTGTGATCTCTATACTTTTTCACAGTGTCTATACAAGCTTGAGAACAGAGATTAGATTTTACCTCAGTAGGAAGATCTGAGACTTCTGCCATGAGTGCATGATTCTGAATTGCCTCTTCTGCTTGATCACTCCAATCAAATCCCATTCCTTGTTGAGAAACAAGGGCTTGAACAGAGTTTCTGTTCTGGTTGAAGCTTCCAGTCTGAGCTTGTTGATGGTTGATTTGAGATACTCCACCTCTGCATTCTCTAGCAAAGTGTCCCATCTTATGACACTTGTAGCATTCCACCTTAGACTTGTCAAACCCAGCACCATCTTCTCTTCTTTGGGAAAAGTTGTTTCTCCCAGTCCTCTTTATAAACTTCTTCACCCTCATAGAAAGCATAGCCATCTGCCACTTGATATCCATCTCCTCAAGATCATCAGCATTAATCTGTTCTAAGTCATCATTAATTAATGAGGAGTTAACATGACTAGAAAAGAAAGCTTCTAGTACAGAATCATTGGCCTTCTCCTGATTGACTCCACCAGCAGTACTAACTGATTCAGGGTTAGCAGTAGAATCAGTTGATGCTGATAGGAGTGCAGCATTATACACATATCCTGAGGGCTTCTTCTTGGCTTCAACCTCTGCTTCAAATACCCTAAGATCATTGTAAAGATCATCAAGCTCTTTATCTTCTAACTGGTCATTCTGTCTGAAAGACACAGTATACATTGTCCATTCCTCACCTAATGATCTTAGAAACTTCCTGTTTACATCATCAGCCTCCATACTAACTCCAACTGTAGCCAATTCTCCAATCAACTTATTAAATCTATCAAAAGTTTGAGTCATAGACTCATTCTTTGTAGAAGTAAAATTTTCATATTGTTGCTTAAGAATTGCCTTCTGGTTCCTCTTAGTGCTCTTGGTACCAGTGAATCTCTTTTCCAATGCATTCCATAAAATCTGAGCATCAGTGCAGTGATGAAATTGGTGCTGATACTCATTGGGAATAGCCAAAAGCAGAGTGCTTAAGGCTTTCATCTCTGTTTGTCTAACCTTTCTTTCTGCATCAGTCTTTGGAGGGGGTCTTTTGCCATCTGGTCCAATCTTTCCTTCAGCACATGGACCATTCTCTATAATATCCCAGATGGAATAATCAGTAAGCAAAATATACTGCTTGATTCTAATCTTCCACATGTCAAACTCATTAGGCCTGAGCATGGAAACCTTTGAAACAAGAGTACTGTTTGATTCAACTGTGTTGTCCATAATGATTGCAGATTTCTAAGAAACCAAGCTCTGATACCATTTGTCAGGATCGATTCCAAACAAGAATAATTATACTTAGAAATCAGAATTAAAGAATCTTGCGGAATAGAACTTTAATTCAAACACACTCAATGAACAACTAATCAAAAAACACAATCTGTTTGTATTCAATACTTCAACTCACAAGTTTACAACCAAACCTCAATCTTGATGAACAGGCTCAACAAGACGACTTCTACTTCTCTAGAAATAGGGTTCTAAACCTTGAGGTTAATTCTCTCTAAAACAAAAACGAATTCTTATAAAATCTCTTCGAATAGCTATCTATCAACATCTATTTATACTAAATAATTACAAGATAACTATCAAAACAAAATTGATCTTCAGAATATTCTTTCATGCTTATCTTCAATCATTCCATCTTTATCTCCAACATTCTCGCATTCCATAATTATGATCACCAGCAGTATTAACATCGTTATGCACAAGCAGTACTAACATTGTTCCAGCAGCATTAACTTTTACTTGTAGTACTAACTTTGCTCTGGCAGTAGTATTGTTGTTCTGGCAGTAGTATTGTTGTTCTGGCAGTACTAACCATACTTGGAAAATCTTCAGTTTCCAACACTATAATTTAATAACTCAAATCTACGAACCATGTCACGCACACCAATTTTTGATAAAAATACAAACCACAAATCACATCCTAAAACTTTTAAACCATGCTTTACAATAAGGTTTAGATGGTTTATATGGTTTAGAATAACATCCCTTGTTTGCATCTCTATTGTCGCTTAGGAAAATTACGTAGAAATTATTTTAGTGTAAGTAATTTATAGGTGAGTTTTAGAGGCCGTTTACGTAATTACTTACCCGAGTAAGTGTTTACCGGTAAAATTCAACACTATCACTTACTTCTCGGGTAAGATTTTAATTAGTTCACCAAAATGGCATCGTATGCAACAATTTAGCCGGTAAGCGCTAACCGTGGTAACAGCCGTCGCACTCACTTACCGGGTAAGACTCTCGGTCCTTGCTTCCGCTCTTACCGGGTAAGATTATTTGTCTTTGTCATATTCATCCGGTAAGCTAATGCGACTTGGTAAACACTTACCCGGATAAGCGTTTTATAAACGGCGCCTTAGAGTTAATTCGACACTTATTATATTATACTAAAAAATGTATTGTAACTGGATGGTATTATGGTCATTAGAGCATCCACAACAAGGATTTCATTTGGATTGCAAAAGTGCCAACTAGGATTTCAATTTTAGAAATTGTAGAAGTTGTGAGTATGATTGCTAAATTAGAAATTGGTTTTGGTAATTTGCAAATGTCAAATCAGTACTTTTTGCTGATGTGGCAGTGAATAGTATAAGAAATTGTAGGGAATAATTTCTAAATTAGAAATTGCTTTATGTCAAATCATGTTTTGTGATGTTTTGTAGAGTATGTTTATGAAAAAATGTATGAATAATTTTATTTGTTAATAAAAATATTAATTTTTTTTGAAATGCATAAATATTAAAAAATGCAAAATATAATTTATATTAAAGTACAATAAAATAAATTACATATTAAAAACATACAAACTTAACATATAAAAATACATCATTGTTCGTTTAGAAGTTTTTCAAGTTGATGTTCGTCAATTTGGTGATATAAACGATGATGTTAATTTTACTATAATTACGCCTCAAATCTCTCGTAGCATACTTCCCAACTACGAAAACTATCTCCAAAATTACATACAAGTACGTAATCAGTCAACGAATCATTGTTTACAATCAGATTTGATTGAAATGATTTGGCAAAGATTTAGAGAAGAAGAAAATGACGATTAATGTAATATTTTTACTTTGTATTTTAAATTAATGTTTTATAAATTAAATAATATATTTTATTTTATTATAGTTATTTAATTAATAAAATATTTCATATTAAATTATAGTAAAGAATATTTAATTGTAGTTTTGTTGTTATTTGATTAAAATATAGTTTTTTATGATGAGATGTCACTTTAGAAAGTGATTGAAATTTAATTGTTGTGAAAGATAATTTCAATATAATTACAAAGCTGACGTGACAGTGATACAATTGTAATGAAATTTCATTGTTGCGGATTCTCTTAGTCACTAATCACATTGAACCAAAGTGTACTTGGAACGGCAGTTTAGCAACCAATGGGAATCTGCCACCACCTGTCATTGGAAACTATTTATAGCTTTCCAATGTCATCCGCGTTACCTTTATTTTGTAGGAAACTCGCCACATGACTTTTCTCTGGAACCCTTTTTTATATTCACAAACGAACAATTGCAGACATAAATATTTGTTTGCCTGCCTATTGATTTTTTAATTATTTTACGTGTTTTGAAGATAAACATTCCACACACAATTCTATCCAACAAGTATCTATCTTATGATGGCTACACTTTCCTAGCCCCTATACTTTATAATCAAAATACTAATTAATAAATAAATAAAATGCTATATATCCTTAAAATATATTTTTAAGAATAACTCATCATTTAAAACTTTTCTTTTTTAGTAATCGTGGGTTTTCAGACCAATTTATGCACACGGATTAATCTTCGGGCGATCATGAATGGGGCATGGAGTCATCACAGATGAACCTCTCTGGCTAGAATTTTGATTGCGCCTGAATTTGAACCCTAGGTATATGAGATTTTCCACTACATCACCCAAAGGTTTTACCAGTGCGGCACAACCCAAGTAGTTGGATAATTTAAAACTTTCAAATCCGATTAGAATAAGACGACAATAATATATAAATATTTAAAATCCGCAAAAGAAAAAACCTAAAATATGTATTAGAGTTCTAGACTGGAGTATCTAATTCCAAAACAAAACTAGTGATTGAAGGAAACTAAAATCATCAAATTAGCTATCTTCAAAATTGGATGACATTCTTATGTCAATTTCTAAGACAACATATCACTACTAAATTGAATACTTTTACCAATATATTTTTTCTTGAAAAATCTATTGCTGAAGGGGTGATTCATCACAAGATTGTCACAAAGTTTGTGGGTAACTCAAATCAGTGACAAATTATCCAGTGATTTTGTGGATGATTTGTGGGCGAGCACCGAAATCATTGGTATTTTGTGGGTGCTCCGTCGGTAATCACCAACGAAAATTTTCCTAGGTGATCTTTGTGGGTAAAAGTAATTTGTTTTGTAGTGTCAACAAAACTCCAAACGTTACTCAGATCCCGCTATGTAAAAGTCATGAACTATTCATGGCGTCGTCTTCTTTCTTGTCTTTATCCTAGTTCTAATGTACATTACCTTCGATAGGAGAAAACTCGAGTTACATTCGAGGGGATTGGATGAGAAGAGAAGATACATGATAGATATAGAGAAGTTGTAATAACCCGGATAAGTTAGTTATTTATTTATCTTTATTTTAGGGTGAGTTGGATCGATTTATAAGTTCAAGGGTGCAATTGTCGTTTTAGTAAAGTTTGAACCCTCTTTCGCAATTTTGGTTTATTATATAAACCATCACCTCCTCCTGATATTTCTTTAAGTCAGTTCTTTCAAAGTGTGTGTCTCTGTGTGTGTGTTTCGAGTCCAGAGAGAAGGAGAAAGAGGTTATCGGCTGATAACGCCACTTTTTGGCGTTATTTTCGGTTCTCAAACCAATGAGATTGGCTTGGACTCAAGTAAAAAGGCGTATGTTTCACGGTTTATCTAGTGATTTACACAGGTTTTATAAAAAGCGGCATTCCTCGGAAATAGAAGCTAAAAAGAGCCCAAAACGAGTCAAAACGAAGCCTAACGGAAGCCCAAAAGCCAAGCCCAAGACCCGCGAACGAACCAGGACCCGATCCGCGAACCAAACCCGACCCAGAAAGACATTAGCATAGCGCACGACTTCTGGCGCGACTTGCAAGTCGCGCAGAAGGTCGCGCATCCCTCTGTTTGGTCGAATTCAGTATTTTAATCCGATTTTTAGGTCACTTTTCGGTATCCAACTTACGGCAGACGATTGGGAGCAGTCCGGGGGCGATTTTCAGAGCCAAGTGACACCGTTTGGAGCCAAGATCGAGAACCAATCGAAGAAACGTTCAAGACGCGAAGGAGATTTCAGCATGGGAAAAGGGAGTTCATCAATTCATCTTACACCGTCACCACGATCACGTTTACCATGTTTACTTACACTTTCGTTTCTTTTCCTTTTGTGTTTGAATCCCCCAACATCATGAACTAACTTTAAGATGTTGGGGGTTGGATCGAATTAGGTTTGAACATATAGATGGATGACGAATGAACTTTATTAGTTTTTCTAATTAATGAATGCATGTGATTCTGTTCTTAATGCTTTTGTGAGCGTAGCTAACTTACAATTGTCTTATTGTTTTCAATTATGTTCGGGAGAATTAATTGAGATCTAGAATTAGGAATTACATGTCTAAGGTAAGAAAGGATAGAGATATACCGAGTAAACCTTAGTCTCATAATAACCTGCGCTTAATGTGTTTTGAACTACATAGGGTGAGATCGAGAGATTAATCTTATGTTTTTCGAGATAAACTTCATGGTAGCTTGAGAAAGCACCACGTTGTACAAATATAATTGTTGTTACTTGAGAGAGAGCAATGGTTAGATTAAGGTTGAGTATTCATTAACGGAATTAACTGGTATATGTTTTAGTCTGATGTTTATATGTGACAACCTAAGGATATCCAACCCTCAACTGTTTTCTCCATCTGAATTCCAAAGCTGCTTACTAGTTGTCTCGTGTTTGTTGATTTTAAATTCTGAAATTAATTAGTTATAAAACCAATCTTCCAATTTCGACAGTCTAATTAATAGCTCTTATAGTAATTGTGATATTTAGTTCCTAGTTCCCCGTGATTCGATACTCGTACTTCCGTACACTATTACTTGACTTCGACCCGTACACTTGCGGTGAGATTCGCGGGGTATCAAAACCCCCTATCATCGGCCGAATTAGGTTGTGAAAGAAGTGCGTAATCAAAATTGAGGTAATTGTAATACCCCGGGTAAGTTTGTTAGTTAAACCCTCTTGTCGTTAAATTTATTTAACTCTATAATTGATGTTTAGGGTAAAATGAGATGAATTTATAAGTTTAGGGGTATTTGGTTTAGTAATGAAAAGTGTAGGGGCTGAAGTAGTAAATTTGGTTATTAATATCTGAATTAGGTGTTTAGATATTTCATATTACAGCAAAACAAATTCAGTGTGTGTGGGTGTTTTGAGAGCAAAAAGGGGAAAGAAGAGGCAAGGCTAAGACTTCTAATTTGGAGGTGATTAAAGTGAAATTAAGGTATGTTCCTCTTGAGTTTTATGTTCGAAATCACTAGTATTAGGATTCTATCGGATTGTATTAGTCAATTTCATATCTGTTATGATTTAGTCGGTTTTCTGGGTAAAAAGGCACCAAACCGACAGTAGTTTCCGGACACCATGAATGTGTCCGGATGGTTTTTGTTAGTAGTGTCCGGGTAATTCTTCGGTGGTGTCTGGACGGGACTTTTTCCGGGTAAGTTCCTTTTTCCTATGTTTTCCGGATAGAATTGGATACCGGATAGTATCCGGATTACTTTGGTGTCCGGATGACGTCCGGATTGTATAAGTTGTCCGGAAAAGTCCTGTTGTCCGGAAAAGTTGTGTTGTCTGGAAAAGTTGAGGTATCCGGATACTTTTGCTGTTTGGTAAAAATTGGGAGTTTAGATGCTTTTAAGTATTCAATAGTCTGTGTTTTATTAAATCATGGATAGGGAATGAATGAGGATCGAATGTACTGTGGACTCGACTTAAGTTCGGGTTTGGGGGTAACATTTAGGGACTAGAGTGCTTTAGAGTTCTTAGTCTTGGTAAGACTTGTGTGATCAAAGTGGTAAGGCAATACTTGTATATGATTGTTTCAGATTCTGTGAAATTGAAGTGAAGCTGAATTGTTTGAGAAAAGCTTGGTGGACATTTTGATAAGTCAAACAGGTGAGTTTTACTTTAAAAGTATTTTCAACTGGAATCCATACGTATGGTTTGGGAATGTGATAATTGGTGATTATGTGTTTATATGTATGGTATATGTGAATTATAATATATCGAGGTATTATGTTTACATGAGTAATATAATGTGTTATAATACGTTGGCCGGGCTTAGGACCGGTGTGTTTGGCTATAGAATCTGTATAGCGTTGTTTGGCTGTAGATGTTGTACAGCGTTGTAAATTATTAGTTGGCTTGCAACCAACTAATATGGCCAGGAGGAATGAGAAAGGAAGGTACACTATGTGTGAGTTCAAATTGATATATTTGATTGTGCTGAATGATTTATATGAATAAGGTTTATATAAATGATTTCAAACTAACAGGGATTTATCTCACTTAGACCATCGTGTCTAACCCTCATTTTCGTTTTAAAAATATGTATTCCAAGTGGTGGATCGCGTAAGAGCAAGTAATTAGAGTAATCGATGGATGGCTTATGTGAAGGATTATGTGACGAAGATTTTGGCATGTTTAGCAGTTGTATTATAATGATTAAATGTTATGTATGTATTTAGTAAGAAGTTTGTAGTAGAATGTCTTCTTTTGATTGTAATAGTTTAAGGGACCGTATTTGTAATATGATGTTTCGTTTGATTAATCAATGTTATGTTACATTATGTGATTTGTTGTGTATATGGGATTTGGGCCGTTACAAATGGTATCAGAGCCTTAGTTTAAGGGATTTAGGTATTTGTATCTGTACCTAGACTTAAACTGCATGTGAAGTAGGATGTCCCTATCATTATAGAACCTTGGGATGATGAAGTATAAAAGGTAGAAGGAACATCATGTAAGGTAATTTCATATTACACCTGGCCAGTGTAATTGTGATCTTACAGGTACATGTTTGAACTGGAATACCTTGTTATATGGGGTATGTGCTTATGTGTATATTAACCTTGTTTAAATCAACAGAATGGCAAGCGGTACACGGAATTCGAATCGAGGAGTAGGAAGAAATCCGAATAGTACGAATCCGCCGATAGGAACGGGGGACAGGGGAGGCAGAACTGGGGGCAGAACCGGGGGTAGAGCTGGAGGTCGAGCCGGAGGCAGAGCCCAGCCACAGGGTACAGAGTTCGTTACCAGGGATGATCTAATGGCAGAAATGGGAAGATTGCAGGCTAGCATACAAACAATGTTTGATCGGAACCGTCATAATGAAACTGGAATACGGGATCCCGGACCGGAAGATGAAATGCCAATCACATCGACTGTTGTACCAGTACAAAGGAGGTGCGACTACAAAATGTTTTTAAGCTGTAGACCTCCAACCTACTCAGGAGACATGGATCCAGTGAAAGCAATGAGATGGATGAAGGAAATAGAAGCCATTTTTAAGACGAGTAAGTGCGCTGACGAAGATAGGGTATTGTATGGAACCGCAATGTTAAAGGGTGATGCTTTGTATTGGTAGGAATCCTTTATTCATTCTAAAGGATCTGATATTTATTCTACCCTCTCTTGGGAAGAATTTATGATAGCCTACAGGAACGCATTTTGTCCCCAAGCAGCCGTCAAACAACTAGAAGGGGAATTTATGAACTTACAACAAGGAAACTTATCCGTTCGAGACTACACCGCTAGCTTCCTGGAAACGTCTCGGTTCGCAGAATACTACGTTGCTACGGAGGCGATGAAGACGGAAAGGTTTATCTTCGGGTTGAACTCAGAGGTTAGAAGGCTAGTGACTGCAAAAGGACCCGATACCTTCTCAGCTGCAGTTGATGCCGCGGAGAATGTTGAACGAGATATGAGAAGAGATGCTGGCGATAAAAGTATCGGGAAGAGAAAGTGGGAAGGACCACAATACGATCCGAAGAAGTCCCGATTTCAGAGGTATGATAACCGTTCGCCGTTTCGACCAGCGGAAAGACCATGTCGGAAGTGCAACCGTGTTCATCAAGGAAATTGCCAAGGTGATTTACGAGCGTGTTATAAGTGTGGGAAGACCGGGCACGTCCTTAAAGATTGTAAGGTAACGCGGTTATGTTTCTTATGCAATTCTCCGGATCACCTTCAGTCGGACTGTCCGCGGGGGAGGATACAACAAGGTGGGTCGTCGGACAGGCCAACGATAGTTAAACCAGTAATACCAAGACTGGAACCGCCAGTAACCAGGGGTCGCGCATTTCAAATGATTGAGAAAGAAGTGGAGGAAACTCCGGATGTGGTCACAGGTACATTTTTAATAAACTCTACACGTGCTAAGGTGTTATTTGATTCCGGTGCAAACCGATCGTTTGTGTCTCCTGCTTTTGCTGCTTGTCTGTGTTTGAAACCTAAAGTGCTAGAACATGCTCTATCAGTAGATACGGCAAATGATAATCAAGTGTCAGTTAAAGAAGTATTTGATGACTGTGTGATAAATATAGAGGAATGTAGAGTGCCGATACAGTTGTTTCCTATAACTTTGATAGAGTTTGACGTCGTAGTGGGAATGGACTGGTTAGCCGAGAATCAAGCTAACATAGTGTGTGATAAGAAGTTAATAAATGTGGTATTACCTGAGAAGGGACCAGTAGTGATTTATGGTGATCGTAGGAATCATCAGTCTAGCCTTATATCTATGATAAAAGCCCGTAAGTGTGTGAATAAAGGTTGTCAGAGTTACTTGGCTTACGTGATAGATATTAAGCCAGAAAAGAATAGGATGGAAGATATTCCTATTGTTAGTGAATTCCCTGAAGTATTCCCCGAAGACTTGAATAGTCTCCCTCCGGTGAGACAAGTAGAGTTCGGTATAGACTTAGTTCCTGGAGCCACTCCTGTTGTTCATGCACCGTATCGTTTGGCACCTCCAGAAATGAAAGAGATGATGGCACAACTACAAGACCTATCCGATAAAGGCTTCATCAGACCTAGTTCTTCACCGTGGGGAGCACCAGTGTTATTTGTGAAAAAGAAGGATGGTTCGCTGAGAATGTGTATCGACTACCGAGAACTGAATAAGCGCACGATAAAGAACAAGTGCCCATTACCCCGAATTGATGACCTCTTTGATCAGTTAGTTGGAGCTTGCTATTTCTCCAAGATTGATCTAAGATCCGGTTATCACCAGTTGAAAGTTAAGGAAGAAGACGTTCAAAAGACTGCCTTTCGAACAAGGTATGCACATCACGAATTCTTAGTGATGCCGTTCGGACTGACGAACGCTCCAGCTGCTTTTATGGATTTAATAAATCGGGTATGTAAGCCGTATCTTGATAAATTTGTAATTGTATTTATCGATGATATACTTATCTACTCCCGATCCAAGGAAGAGCACGCGCAACATCTTCGTTTGATTCTGAAGCTACTGAAAAAGGAAAAGTTGTATGCAAAATTTTCTAAGTGTGAATTCTGGCTACGGAAAGTTCAGTTTCTGGGGCACGTGGTTTCTGAGAAAGGTATACAAGTCGATCCGATGAAAGTGGAAGCAGTTGAAAAGTGGGAACCGTCGAAGACAGCAACCGAAGTACGTAGTTTTCTGGGTTTAGCCGGCTATTATCGGAAATTTATAAAAGACTTCTCTCGTATCGCAACGCCTTTGACTAAGTTGAACCGGAAGAACCTGAAGTTTGAGTGGAAAGCAGAACAAGACGAGGCATTCCGGCTATTGAAAGAGAAACTGTGCAGCGCACCGATTTTATCACTACCTGAAGGTTCGGAAGATTTTGTTGTTTATAGTGATGCGCCAAAACTAGGATTGGGATGTGTACTTATGCAGCGGGGAAAGGTTATTGCTTATGCTTCTCGTCAATTAAAGGATCATGAAAGACAGTATCCTACGCATGACATGGAGCTTGCAGCAGTTGTCTTCGCGTTGAAAATTTGGAGACATTATCTGTATGGTTCCAAATGTCAGATTTATACTGATCACAAGAGTCTCCAACACCTCTTTGATCAGAAGGAACTGAATATGAGACAAAGGAGATGGCTAGAATTGTTGAACGATTACGACTGTGAAATCCTTTATCACCCGGGAAAGGCGAATGTAGTAGCGGATGCGCTGAGTCGTCAAGAAAGGAGTGGAACAATAAAAGTTATTTCGCTACGAACTGAACTTTTACCTAATATCTTTGACGAATTGCTGAAGTGTCAATTACAAGCCTATCAGGAAGAACATCTGAAATCAGAACGGTTAGCGGGGATGTCAGCATTGCTAGTGAAAGATGATCGGGGGTTATTGTGTCTGGAAAACAGAGTGTGGGTACCTCGATTGGGTGGGTTACGTGATCGTGTTTTACAAGAAGCTCATCAATCCCGTTTCGCTATTCACCCAGGTACCAACAAGATGTATAAAGACCTAAAGCAATTCTATTGGTGGCCAGGGATAAAAAGAGGGATTGCTCAGTATGTGGAAAGATGTGATACTTGTAAGAAAGTAAAGATCGAACACCAAAAGCCGTTTGGTCAACTACAGCGGCTAGAAATACCTATGTGGAAATGGGAGCAGATTACCACAGACTTCATCACAAAGCTACCAAGAACTCCGAAGGGATTCAATTCTATTTGGGTGATCGTCGATAGATTGACAAAGTCTGCACACTTCCTACCGATAAAGGAAACCGATTCGATGGAAGATTAGCAAAGTTGTACATTGACGACATTGACGAAATAGTAACTCGACATGGAGTTCCAATCTCGATCATTTCTGATCGTGATAGTCGTTTTACTTCAAGATTTTGGAGAAGTTTTCAAAGGGAAATGGGGACAGAGATAAAGTTAAGTACGGCGTATCATCCCCAAACAGATGGTCAGAATGAACGAACGATTCAGACCTTAGAAGATATGCTCCGGGCTTGCATTGTTGATTTTGGGGGATCGTGGGATAAACATTTACCGTTGATCGAATTTGCCTACAACAACAATTATCATTCCAGCATTCAAGCGGCACCGTTTGAAGTATTGTATGGTAGAAAATGTCGAACGCCTCTGTGTTGGAATGAAGTGGGGGAGAAACAGTTAGCAGGGCCAGAAATAGTTCAGTTAACCGCCGATAAAGTTATTCAGATTCGAGAAAGATTGAAAGTGGCTCAAGATAGACAGAAGAGCTACGCTGACCGCCGTCGAAAGCCATTGGAATTTCAAGTTGGGGATTTCGTAATGTTAAAGGTTTCGCCGTGGAAAGGAGTCATCCGATTTGGAAGGCAAGGTAAACTAAGTCCAAGGTATATCGGACCGTTTGCAATTACAGAAAGGATCGGTGAAGTAGCTTACCGATTAGATCTTCCGCCAGAATTGAGCAGGATCCATAATGCATTTCACGTATCGAATTTCCGAAAGTGCTTGGTTACTCCAAACCAGGCAGTTTCCCTACCAGAGATACAAGTCGACGAAAGACTGAATTATGTAGAAGAACCGGAGGCCATAGTTGATCATAAAGTCAAAGTGTTGCAGAATAAAGAGATCAGACAAGTGAAGGTTCAATGGAGACATCATAGAGGTCAGGATGTTACTTGGGAATCAGAATCAGAAATGAGAACTAAGTACCCGTACCTTTTTGCCTAACCGAATTCCGGGACGGAATTCTCTTAAGGGGGAGATGATGTAATACCCCGGGTAAGTTTGTTAGTTAAACCCTCTTGTCGTTAAATTTATTTAACTCTATAATTGATGTTTAGGGTAAAATGAGATGAATTTATAAGTTTAGGGGTATTTGGTTTAGTAATGAAAAGTGTAGGGGCTGAAGTAGTAAATTTGGTTATTAATATATGAATTAGGTGTTTAGATATTTCATATTACAGCAAAACAAATTCAGTGTGTGTGGGTGTGGGTGTTTTGAGAGCAAAAAGGGGAAAGAAGAGGCAAGGCTAAGACTTCTAATTTGGAGGTGATTAAAGTGAAATTAAGGTATGTTCCTCTTGAGTTTTATGTTCGAAATCACTAGTATTAGGATTCTATCGGATTGTATTAGTCAATTTCATATCTGTTATGATTCAGTCGGTTTTCTGGGTAAAAAGGCACCAAACCGACAGTAGTTTCCGGACACCATGAATGTGTCCGGCTGGTTTTTGTTAGTAGTGTCCGGGTAATTCTTCGGTGGTGTCCGGACGGGACTTTTTCCGGGTAAGTTCCTTTTTCCTATGTTTTCCGGATAGAATTGGATACCGGATAGTATCTGGATTACTTTGGTGTCCGGATGACGTCCGGATTGTATAAGTTGTCCGGAAAAGTCCTGTTGTCCGGAAAAGTTGTGTTGTCCGGAAAAGTTGAGGTATCCGGATACTTTTGCTGTTTGGTAAAAATTGGGAGTTTAGATGCTTTTAAGTATTCAGTAGTCTGTGTTTTATTAAATCATGGATAGGGAATGAATGAGGATTGAATGTACTGTGGACTCGACTTAAGTTCGGGTTTGGGGGTAACATTTAGGGACTAGAGTGCTTTAGAGTTCTTAGTCTTGGTAAGACTTGTGTGATCAAAGTGGTAAGGCAATACTTGTATATGATTGTTTCAGATTCTGTGAAATTGAAGTGAAGCTGAATTGTTTGAGAAAAGCTTGGTGGACATTTTGATAAGTCAAACAGGTGAGTTTTACTTTAAAAGTATTTTCAACTGGAATACATACGTATGGTTTGGGAATGTGATAATTGGTGATTATGTGTTTATATGTATGGTATATGTGAATTATAATAAATCGAGGTATTATGTTTACATGAGTATTATAATGTGTTATAATACGTTGGCCGGGCTTAGGACCGGTGTGTTTGGCTATAGAATCTGTATAGCGTTGTTTGGCTGTAGATGTTGTACAACGTTGTAAATTATTAGTTGGCTTGCAACCAACTAATATGGCCAGGAGGAATGAGAAAGGAAGGTACACTATGTGTGAGTTCAAATTGATATATTTGATTGTGCTGAATGATTTATATGAATAAGGTTTATATAAATGATTTCAAACTAACATGGATTTATCTCACTTAGACCATCGTGTCTAACCCTCATTTTCGTTTTAAAAATATGTATTCCACGTGGTGGATCGCGTAAGAGCAAGTAATTAGAGTAATCGATGGATGGCTTATGTGAAGGATTATGTGACGAAGATTTTGGCATGTTTAGCAGTTGTATTAAAATGATTAAATGTTATGTATGTATTTAGTAAGAAGTTTGTAGTAGAATGTCTTCTTTTGATTGTAATAGTTTAAGGGACCGTATTTGTAATATGATGTTTCGTTTGATTAATCAATGTTATGTTACATTATGTGATTTGTTGTGTATATGGGATTTGGGCCGTTACAGTAATTGTCTTTTATAATTGTGTTTGTATCTAGTAGTAATTGATTCCTATCGGTTTAGATTTGTCAAATTCATGATTCTTAGTAGTCTCGATCGAATATGGGTTACGAATAGTTATCCGGATATTGCATGAAGTCCGGATGTATGTATCAGGATTCCTCATGTTTTCCGGATAGGATGATTCCGGATTTCAAAGTTTTTTTCGGAATAGTTTTCGGATTGGTTTCCGGATTCTCATGTTTTCCGGAATGGATTACAGACTCCGGATTCCGGATACGGTTTCCAAGAAAGTTTATGGAATGGGTTTTTCGGATAGTGGAACCCCCGTGCTAAGTCGCCGAAGAGGAACATTTGTAGATAAGGGTATGATAGGTTTATCTAGAATTCTTAGCCTGCCATTGAGTTTTATGTGGTAAATAGTTGTATGTATTTTGTGTAATTCAGATTTTGAGAAGTTGGTGGAAAAGTAAGATCCTTGCAAGTTTTAAAGAAAAGGTGGTAGTTGCGTTATTTCTTTCAGGTGAGTTTCATGCTGCAGCATCCCTGCAGCATGGCCCACTGGAATTTGTGTTTAAACCAAAAACTTGACAGTGCTTAGAATACACCTATAGACGTGTGCTAATTAAACCTCAAAGCAAGTATACAATGAGATCTAATATCGTCTTTCAAGTAATAAAATGGTAAGATACCAGATATCGTCCCACAGAGATTGGAGTAAAAAGTTAAATAAAACGTAGAAGAAGGAAATGATTTCAGATGGCGAATTGGAAGAGATTGATTTGTTTGGTTTGGTTTTTCACTTTGATGTTGTTAACAGAGAATAAAGCAAGCACGGGTGTAAAACTTCAAGGTGGGATTTAAACACAAATTCTAGTGGGTCATTTTATCATAACTAGATCCACCATCTATTTTGAGAGTATTCCTCTCGGACTTCAATATTCCCACTACTGTTTAGATTCAACTAGACACCTCTCGGTGTAGTCTCCAACTATTTATAGTGGGGGATAAAGTTCTCAAAATATATGGACGACCAAATCTCTTTGTATCAAAAACCGCTCTCTCGAGCCGATTCCCATATCATTCAAGTTGGTGTGTTCCAAGTGGCTTATCTCTAAGTCCACTACACTTTAACACTTTAGATTAGTGACCACTTGTCGAGAATAAATCAGTTTAGAAAAACATGGATGATAACTGTCACTTTATCAGTAACTCTCTCAAGTCTACTTCCCATATCATTCAAACTGACGTGCATTCAATGGCTTATCTCTAAGTCCACGGCACTTTAACACTTTAGCAAGTGATCAATTCGTCAAGAAGTGTCATTGGTTTTTATAAAACTTGAATGAAATAATGGAACATCGTTATTGCGAAACAACGTCCACCTTTCTTTGGTCTAAAATCCCACCTTTCCGTTTAACACCCGAACTAATAAATTTAGCTACTCATAACGGAAAGTAAAGAAAGCAATAAATGACATAAATTAAATTGCATAAATGTAAATGACTTGGAATGTAAATTGCAAGAATAATAAATGACTTGGAATGTAAATTGCAAGAATAATAAATTAACTAGGAATGTAAATTGCAAGAATTAGGAGATGAGAAGCAAGAAGAACAAGAGTTGTTTATCAAAAGCACTTGAATTATAAAACTTGATGTTGTAAGATCTCAAGAGAATTCTCGAAATACTTCCACTCCAAATAGAATAATAACAAGAGAGTTAATCACTAGGAAATTAAGTCACTAGGTAATTGGGTAACAAAAATACTAACCCCGACCTCTCCTTATATAGGAAGGAAGAGGAAGGGCATAAAAGTAACTTACAATGACTTGGCCCCAAAGTTTTAGTCAACCTAGTACAAAAAGGTCAAAAAGCCAAGAAATTCCAAAAAGAAATTACAACTAAATATTTCCAGCCTTTAAATATTCCAGGAAGCTTCTACAAAAAGTGTCTCCTTGCTAAAAACATCAGCTTCACGTCCCACAAAATAATCAGCTCAGGCATGTTGTGCTGCAGCATGCTGCAGCATGGATCTGCACAAGACAATTATGCCAAAATGAACAAAATCAGCCATTCTCAATCATAAAACAGGTCATTCACTACTCTAGCTCCAATAAACAATAAAAAGGAAAATAAGTAATTAAAATGACTCAAAGTTAGGGATATTAGAAATAAAATGACTCAAATTGGAAAGAAAAAGACCTAATATGCATTAAATAATTAATGCATATCATCGCCGAAGAGGAACATTTATAGATAAGGGTATGATAGGTTTATCTAGAATTCTTAGCCTGCCATTGAGTTTTATGTGGTAAATAGTTGTATGTATTTTGTGTAATTCAGATTTTGAGAAGTTGGTGGAAAAGTAAGATCCTTGCAAGTTTTAAAGAAAAGGTGGTAGTTGCGTTATTTCTTTCAGGTGAGTTTTACTTTAAACATTTTCAAACTAGAATACATTTATATGTGGAATAAATATGTGTTAGGTAGTGTGATGATGTGCTTATGATTGAAATATAATATATTGAGATATATGTTGTATTTATATGAGCATTACACTACACGCGTGCACCTTGGCCGAACTGAGGGCCGGTGGAGTATTGGCTGTACGGAGGGGCAGCGGAGTTGGTTGTATGTTAGTGCAACAGAGTAAATTGATTAGTAGGTTTAGCGCAACCAACTAATATGGCCATGTGAAGGAGGAGTTGTACACAGTGCACACGAGTCATGCTTGGCATTCATATCCTTGTTGTATATCTGTGTTTTATAAAAGGATTACTAAACTGACAGGGATTTTCTCACTTAGACCAATTGGCCTAACCCTCATTTTGTTTTCAAAAATATGTATTCCAGGTCAAAGAAAGTTTAACGACAAAGGCAAGGATAAAGTATAATGGGCTTTCGAGGACTGTGTATGATTTAGAAGTTTTTCCTAAATCGTTTTTATGGATAGTTTTATGGATTGTATTGTAAAATGGTTAGCGAAAAGTTTGTACTAAATATGTATTGTATGGTTTTGAGACTAAGGACCGTATGTGATATAATATGTATCTTTTGTTGTATCTGTTTGGCATGTAATTTATGTTATATGGTGTATGTTTGGGACGGGTCGTTACAGAAAGGCACGACATGGAAGTCGCATTTATCGAATAAATTTACAACCATGACTAAGGGGCATACCCATTCACCAAGCAAACACATAATACATACAAAATTATGTAAACATAGCATTTGCAAGAAAAGCAGATTAAACATTTTAAACCATTTTATCCCTCTCCTACGACTTAACACGAGGGTCACACTTAAGGATCAATTATCCTACAATCGGATTCATAAATCTGATGGTCATATTGGATGTCTAAATCAACCCCCTTCAAACATATTCAAATCAGAAAATCATAACCACCATCATCCCATCCATTGGAATCGAACAACAATTATCGCATTTTTAAACCCTAATCTACTACCACCTCTCGCCACCAAGGAGCACCATTCACAAGTCGGCACCGTTCCCCTTCTTGGCGTCCTCAACATTGCCTCCGAAGATGAGTCTCAATCGCAAACATGTGGTGTATGTCGTTCTTCGACAATGCCTGTCGTTCTTAGTGGTTGCATTTGTTAGTGATTATGAAAAGAAACACAAAATAAACATATATAATAACGCAGCGGAATAATCACCAAAAGGATCAACGTATTGCCAATATAATTAAACTAGAAATACAAATAACGATATACCTTTGTAGCGTGATTTGTACACCAATCAGGATCTACTTGTGTGCTCTTTTGAAACCAAGCATTCAATGGAGAATGCCTCTAGAGTAGTCCACACTACACCTCCTTGATCACCACCGGATGCTAGTCTTTCTTAGTAACGGATCTTGTAGCTTCAATTAATCAAGAACGAAACTAGAAGATCAAAGTGGAAAAACCCAAGAGAGGGCTAAGGTGGGGCGCCGATTTTAGAGAGAGGAGAGGACAAATTAGGTTAGCTTAATTAGGTCATTAACATTTCTATTTATTAATGAACCCTAAAGCTACCTTGGGCCTCTTAAAGGTTATCCCTAGTAAATCTTCATAGGCCTTGAATTAATTAAGTTAATAGGCTAGCTATTAACTTAAATCCAATACAAACCCATTAATCCACTATTAATGATTTGTGCCCATTTAATTACCCCATGTTACTTAGGCTATTAATATAATGTAAATACAATAATTACATTATATATTAAATGGTATCTCAGTGTATTGTGTGTGACCCTATAGGCCCATGTGTATCTAGCCATATAATTATATATTATGACACGAGCATATTCCAACAACTCCCACTTGCACACGTCATAATAACAAGTAATTATACAAGCAAAGGTTAGCGTCTAGCAACACGCCAATGCCCCTAGAGACACATGAGGCTAGTTTCTTTAAACGTCTCATTTTAAATGGTTTATTAAATCAGTCATCCATTTGTTACAGATACCTTGTTGAATACTAGACATGGATCATATGTCATTCTAATTATTCAACGATTCTGTTTCTCGATCTGTTTGTTGAAGTAGATTACCAAATTAATCAAGCATCATCTTAATTACATTTGGGTACGGCCGTACAAACATCTATTCAATTCATCGAGGGGCCCAGTAGTATCTAACTCCATTACATGTAGAGGAACAAATCCTATTTTGACTGCACGTGTCTGTCATGTGCTTCATGTCACTCCTGAAGATGATTTTTATAGCAGCCTTATTCAGGACAGCGTTTAACCATATCAAAGACCGACATTCCACCCATACAAAACCTGCTTGCATCTCAAGTCTAAGGACGAGTGACATAACCATTTGCGAGATTCACTGGTGACGTCGATCCATGCAGTGAACTCTCGTAGGTTGGGTCAGTCCAATGTTCATCACCAATGAACAACATGTGAGTTTGGTGGCATCATCATTAATATTCATTCACTAATGAATATCACCAATACGCTCACATTTGCCTTAATTCGATGATACTCCCGTATCATCAACTGACAATGGACAATTTTGAACAAATAATTTATTCATGGATTAAACATGCAAATATAGAACATAGTTGATATAAATGAAAACTATCATACCAGGTACATCAATTTATTGTGAAAATAAAAACTGTTCAACGTTCCAATTATTCAATTACTAAAAACAGATCTACATGAGACTACTAGCTGGTCGAAGTCCAATGCTCCTAGCATGCTCGATATGTTTGGTACAAGATATTGGCTTCGTAAAAGGATCAGCTAAGTTGTCATCTGTGTGAACTTTGAGAAGACGAATATCACCCATCTCGATAGCCTCTCGAATGTAGTGAGCCTTCCGGCGAAAGTGTTTGGCGCCCTTTTGAACTCCAGGTTCGTTGGCTATGATAATGGCACCAGAATTATCGCAGTACATATCCATGGGTCTTTCATTACTGGGGACACGCCAAGCCCAGAAATGAATTTCCGTATCCAAACAGCCTCCATTGCAGCTTTGAAAGCAGCTATGTATTCAGCTTCTGTAGAAGACATCACAATAGTGCTTTGCTTAGCACTCTTCCAGTCAACAGCGCCTCCGTTCATGACGAAAACGTAGCCAGTCTGAGATCGAGAATCATCTTGATCTGTTTCGAAACTAGCATCAGTGTAGCAAGTAACACTGAGCTCTCTTTCTATATCACCCCCATAAACAAAGAACATATCTTTGGTATTTCGAAGATACTTCAGTATGTTCTTAACAGCAGTCCAGTGACTTTCTCCTGGATTCTGTTGGTATCTACTCGTAAGGTTCTGAGAGAACGCTACATCAGGTCTAGTGCACCTCACTGCATACATGATGGATCCCACAGCCGAAGCATAGGGGATTCCCTTCATCCGCTTCACCTCATCAGGTGTGGAGGGTCCCTGAGTCTTACTCAAGTTTACATTGTGTTGCATTGGAAGACTTCCACGTTTGGAAGCATCCATTCTAAACCGTTTTAGAATTTTGTCAATGTACGCACTTTGACTTAAACCAATTAACCGCTTCGATCTATCTCGATAGATCTTGATTCCTAGGATGTACGCCGCTTCGCCTAAATCTTTCATGGCAAAACATTTTCCAAGCCAGGATTTGACATCTTGTAGCATTGGAACGTTGTTCCGCATGAGCAATATGTCATCAACATATAAGATTAGAAAAACGACGATGCTCCCACTAGCTCTCATATATACACATGGCTCATCAAGGTTTTGAGTGAAACCATACGTTTTGATTTCCTCATCGAACCTTTTATTCCAACTTCTAGATGCTTGCTTCAGTCCATAAATGGATCTTTGAAGCTTGCATACTTTCTCGGGATATTTCGGATTCAAAAAACCCTCAGGTTGCACCATGTAAACATCTTCATCAAGGTGACCGTTCAAGAAAGCGGTTTTGACATCCATTTGTCAAATCTCATAGTCATGGTACGCTGCTATGGCTATAAGAATCCTAATAGCTTTAACGTCAGCAACAGGCGAGAAGGTTTCTTCATAGTCAACCCCGTAGGTTTGAGTGTAACCCTTTGCTACTAGACGAGCTTTATAGGTGTGTACATTGCCATCCATGTCGGTCTTCTTCTTGAAGATCCACTTGCTTCCGACAGTCTTGCTGTTCGGAGGAAGATCAACCAAGTTCCAGACTTGATTGTCTTTCATGGATTGCATTTCAGCATTCATAGCTTCAAGCCATTTATCGGATTCTAGATCTAACAATGCAGCTTGATAGTTAGAGGGTTCACCATGATCCCCAAAATTCTGCTCCTCAGCATCGATATAATAACTATATCGTTTAGGTGCTCGAGGTGTCCTTGCAGATCTACGAATGGGAATTACATCATTCTGTGGTTCAACATCTGCATGTTCAACCTCAGCGTGATGTTCGCTAGTGTCACCAGGAGGTTGCGCATCTTCGCTTTGAATCTCGTCAAGGTCTACTGTGCTCCCACTTTCTTCTTGTAAAATGAGACTGTTCTCAAGAAACTCAGCATACCGAGCAACAATTATTTTGTTTTCGGATGGGTAGTAGAAATAGTAACCCATTGTTTTCTTTGGGTACCCTACGAAGATACACTTGATAGATCTAGGCTCAAGTTTGTTCGGTGTGTCTCGTTTGACGAGAGCCTCACAACCCCAGACCTTCAAGTAAGACAGATTAGGGACTTTCCCGTGCCATATTTCATATGGTGTCTTATCAACCTTCTTTGTCGGAACCATATTGAGTATGCGAGCAGCAGACTCTAGAGCACAACCCCAAAAGGACAGTGGCAAAGTAGTTAGACTCATCATGGATCAAACCATGTCTAGCAAAGTTCGATTTCTCCTTTCAGATACACCATTATGTTGTGGAGTGTATGTAGGAGTTAATTGTGAGACAATCCCACACTTAGTCAGATGGTCTAAAAACTCTTGACTCATATACTCTCCTCCTCGATCAGATCGGAGAGCCTTAATAGTCTTGCCGAGTTGATTTTCTACTTCACTTTGAAAGGCTTCATGTTTATGTTTAATCAAGTAAACATAACCATAGCGACTGAAATCATCAGTGAAAGTGATGAAGTAGTTAGCACCTTCCCTAGACACAGTTCTAAATGGGCCACATACATTAGTATGTATGAGACCAAGAAGATCTTTGGCTCTTTCACCTACATGGGAGAAAGGTTTTCTTGTCATTTTCCCAGATATGCAAGAGAGGCATTTATCAAACGACTCATCATCGGATGACTTTAGAAGCCCATCGTGTTGCAGCTTTATAATGCGTTTCTTGCTTATGTGGCAAAGACGGCAGTGCCATAGGTAAGTTGAATCCAAATTACGTTTGGATTTCTTAGTGCTACACGTGTATATAGAACTATCGTTTGAAACAAGATTATCCATGTCAATTTCAAAAATATCATCACGAGGAATAGCATTAAAATAAAATATATTATCCTTAGAAACCGAAATGCCATAATCCGTAAAAACATGGATAAAACCATTTTTCTTCAAACGAGAAAGCGAAACAATACCCCTAGTAATAGTAGGTGCATAATGACAATTGTCTAAAACAAGAATCAATCCATTAGGGAGGATAAGATCAAAGCTCCCTATAGCTTTAACAGCTGCACGCATTCCATTGCCTACGTACAGGTCCAAAGCTCCGTCGTTTAGCTTTCTACTTCCCCTTAGTCCCTGCACATTATTACAAATGTGAGTTCCACAACCGGTATCATAAACCCAGGATTTACTAGGGAAAGCATAGAGTTCTATAGTGAAGATACCTGATGTGCTAGCCGGGGTAGCTTTGTTTTTTTTCAACCCTGCCAGGTAAGTAGGACAGTTCCTCTTCCAGTGGCCTATCACTCCACAGTGATGTCAGGTGGCGTCCTTTGTAGGGTGCTCCTTTTTAGCAGGTGGGGGGATCTTAGGTTTAGGTTTATAAACATGTTTACCCTTGCCACGACCCTTGCCCTGTGCTTGTGGTTTGGATTTCTGGATTTTTCCTTCCCCGATTGCTAGAACAGCAGGAGCTTTCTTTGGCATCCCTTGCTCTGCAAGCTTCAGCATAGCATGCAGTTCAGAGATAGTCTTCCCCATGCTATGCATGTTATAGTTCATAACAAACTGGTCATGGTCCTTGGATAGTGAGGTAAGAATCAAGCTCACTCCAAGAACTTGTGGCATGGGGTAACCAAGACGCTCCATACGGTCAAGATAGCCTTTCATCTTCAAGACGTAAGAGCTAACCGACTGGCCATCCTCCTGTTTACAAGCGTGGAATGCTTTGACTGTTTCAAACAGTTCCTGTTCTGCCTGTTGTTGAAACATAGTTTTCAACTCTCGTAACATCTCAAATGCTGCGAGTTCCTCCATGTTCTTTTGGATCTCGGGGGTCATGCTCACCAGCATGAGAGCATCTACTTCTTGTTGTTCGTTAAACCTACGGGTGTAGGCTGTGCGAACTGCAGCAGAAGCAGTGGCAGGAGGTGCCTCAGGTAAGGCCTCTTCCAGATGGATCAACTTATTTTCAGCTCTGAGGACGATCCTCAGATTTCGATACCAGTCGATAAAGTTGATTCCTGTCAGTTTCTCTTTTTCAAGAACTGACCTGATAGTTGAGTTGCTTAGGGTTTGATTTGTTGTTGACATCTACAGACATACAAAGTTCAAAATTAGTAATTTCAATAATCAATCCTTTTTTTAAATTAACTACCCAAGTTTTACTTTTAAAACAATTAATTTACGAAAAAGGCTAAGATCCTCATTGAGGTTCTATCATCACATCAGTTGATCTGCTAGCAATGATAGATTCAATAGGTAGGTGACGTTTACCAATTGCATTACAAGTGCAATTCTTAGATCCTTATGGGACCCATGGCATCTAGTGGCCGAGCTACTAGTGTCAAGCTGGCATGTTTAGTCCCATCCTTGCCTCGGGTTAAGGTCTCACCTGCTTAACTCGATTAAGTCATCCAATTTGAAATCATGTGAAAATAGATCTAGGTCTCATGCATAGACAATAATCACCTCGGGATTACAATTCAACCTAGGTCTCACGCATAGGCAAAAGGTAATGGCGAGGGATTTCAAGCTAATTGGACGGCATGACTTAAAATTGTGACGGGTATAGTATTTTGATAAAACGTGTTAAAAAAATGTACGAAAGAAGCATGCATTCTTCATTCGTAGCATAAGTTAAAAACATTTCTTAACTTGGATTCTAATTTGTTTTATTTTATGTGTGCCGAGATGTCCATTTAATATATAACATATATGAGATATTAATTAGCTTGGACATTACATAAATTAAATAACCGATAAAACTCTTTTAAGCGTTATTTATATAAAACAATAGATTTAAGTTTCAAATCCAATTTAAACTTGTATTAACTAAATCTTTAGATTTAGTTTTAAAAGTGGTATGTGTTTAATTTTATGTTTGAAAATCCCATTTGCAAGTTATAATATCAAAGACATAGATAACAATGCAACATAAAAGAAAATAAACACACAACCAAAATGTGCAAAACCTCAACCGATGAACACCTATGCTTGATCTCGTGAGCCATCACACGGACCAAGAGGGCAACTAAGGACGGGCCAACATAAACCCTTTTTGGGCTCCCACTTGCTCCAAGACTATCAAGAGCAAGTAGAACCCACAAGAACATTCGAACACAAAACTGTCTGGAAAAACGCAGCAGTTTCGGGGCCCGAAACGACATGGAAGGAGTCTTCCCCAATCGAAACATCCTTCTGCAAAATTGTGCCCCTACGTCTTATGGAACTCCAGCAACAAGAATCAGCCCAATCCGATGTGCCAAACTCCGGGAAATCCATTTTTCGCGCCGGCTGTCCAGCAGCTCCGAAAAATGCTTCTCGTCTCTAACTTGTCGCCATTCGATTCCGAGCAATTGTTACAATATTTGATAAAATACATTTATCTACTACTAAATCAAGAAAAAAAATTGCCTAAACTATTACAACCCAAAAACTCGACAAATAATTAAACAAAGCACACAAACGGTCAAGGTTTTCATCGGTTTTGCACATCAACATAATAATACAATATCATTAAGATTGTTGGCTTGGTCCATGATAAAAATGCATGTTTTACCATGGATCTAAAACACTTACAATAAGTAAAAAAACAAGCCAACGAAAACGAAGAAAAACTACAATAATTAATCTACGATTAGTATATGTAACTTGTGGCTATAGGATCTTAAAATACATTATTTTAGACCCAACGATGGTCGAAATTTTCAGAAAAAAAGACTTTAGTTTTAGCCACTTTTACATATACAAGTTAATCATATGACACATACGATGGCTCTGGTACCACTGTTGGTGATTATGAAAAGAAACACAAAATAAACATATATAATAACGCAGCGGAATAATCACCAAAAGGATCAACGTATTGCCAATATAATTAAACTAGAAATACAAATAACGATATACCTTTGTAGCGTGATTTGTACACCAATCGGGATCTACTTGTGTGCTCTTTTGAAACCAAGCATTCAATGGAGAATGCCTCCAGAGTAGTCCACACTACACCTCCTTGATCACCACCGGATGCTAGTCTTTCTTAGTAACGGATCTTGTAGCTTCAATTAATCAAGAACGAAACTAGAAGATCAAAGTGGAAATACCCAAGAGAGGGAAGGGTGGGGCGCCGATTTTAGAGAGAGGAGAGGAAAAATTAGGTTAGCTTAATTAGGTCATTAACATTTCTATTTATTAATGAACCCTAAAGCTACCTTGGGCCTCTTAAAGGTTCTCCCTGGTAAATCTTCATGGGCCTTGAATTAATTAAGTTAATATGCTAGTTATTAACTTAAATCCAATACAAACCCATTAATCCACTATTAATGATTTGTGCCCATTTAATTACCCCATGTTACTTAGGCTATTAATATAATGTAAATACAATAATTACATTATATATTAAATGGTATCTCAGTGTATTGTGTGTGACCCTATAGGCTCATGTGTATCTAGCCATATAATTATATATTATGACACGAGCATATTCCAACGGTTGATAGTTGGTTTTCCTTGAAAATGGATGACCGAAATTGCATTTTCATTTTTCAGTGTGATAAAGTTACAGGGTTTCTCCTTGTTATTCACATTGTTGATTTAGTTTTTATTTTTTGTTCTCAGATTACAGTGTTTTGAGAAAACTTTCTCGGTCTTGGGTTAATATTTTATGATTTTGTATTCCATATGTTTGCAATAAATTTGTATAATATATATTGTTGATATGATGTTCTTCATGGATTTGTACATTCTTCTTCTATATTAGTTTATGAACTTTGCTTTAGATTTGTTTTTGTATTTAGATTTGATTGATGCTGGTATTTGTGAGAAGAACATGAATGTTAATCTTGATGTTTTTGTTTTTGTTTCTCTTTCTTTTTTGATATGAAAATATAAATAAATATAATGAAAAATCAAAAAACCTAAAACTATTTCTATATAAGTAAATTCACGTCATTGCCTATTGCCTATGTTGTCATTATATATTCGAATAATTTGCCCTAAAACAATTTGTTATAAATACTCTAATAATATGTAAAAGAAATTTAATAACATGATTGGTGGGTTTGTGTGGGAAAAGTAAATACGAATGGATCAGAAATATCCAAATAAAATCATATCGGGGTTTTGGGGGATTCTCTCGGTTCCTTCTCACAAGTTCCAACTCATGATCATGGACACTGTTGTGTTGACCAAACCGTGTTGCACATGCACACATGATATACTCCAAAATTCGCTTCTTTATTTGTTTTCAATCTAAAAATATATTTACCATGCATACTTTTGATTTTTTATTTAAAAATATTTCATATAAAATACTCCATATATTAGCCAGCACAAGTTTATAGTTTATACTGAATATCAAATGTAGGGGTGAGCAAAACCCGAAAAAACCCGACCTACCCGAAACCCTACCAGGCCGATTTAAGCTCACCCGACAGTCCGAAACCCGAAGTGACCCGCCCCCGATTGTTTATCTCGGATAATACGGATCGGGTTGGGTTGGGTTATTCCACACCCGAACCCGTCCGAAACCCGAAGTTTTTAAAAAATTATTTTTTTATTAAATTTAATAAATGTCTTTTTACTTTTTAGGGTTATTGACTGAGGCCTGCAATTTGTTTCTCATTCATCTCAAAGACTCAAACTGAAAAGTGAAATCCACCTAATTCTTTCATCTCCACGATTCCACAAAGGTTTGAGTTTGAGGTTTCTGCCCTAATTCTTTCACCATTTTAGGGTCGAACTGGTGACGATTGGACGAAGCCACGCCCCACGAAGGTCGTTCTCGAAGGTCGAAGGGGACGGACGAAGCCACGAAGGTCGATTTGGATGAAGGTTTCTGGCTCTGCCCTAATTTTAGGATCAAAAGTTTCTCACTTCTCAAACCATCGAAAGTTTCTGATTTGTAAGTGACTAAGGTCTTCTATGTTCTAACTTCTAAGCTCACCATGAGGAAGTTTCTGTTTGATACTTTGATTTCTGAATGGTTGTTAACTGTTAAGTTTCTGAATTGTTGTTAACTTTCTTAAGTTATTAAGTAGGAATTGTTTGATTTCTTGTTTGATTTATGTGTTTTGTCACTTTTGTGTTTACTGGTAATTTGGAGTGTTGGACATTTTTTTTATAACTGTGGGTTTTCGAGCTAGCTTACGCGCACCGACTAATCCCCGGGCGACCACGAATGGCCTGGAGTCATCGCTGGTGAACCTCCATGGCCACAAGGGCTTTGGTAGTGCCTGAATTTAAACTCTGGATAGATGAGCTTCCACTACATCCCCCAAAGGTTTTACCAGTACACCACAACCCAAGTGGTTGAGTGTTGGACATTTGGTTTTTGGTAATTTGGACTTTTGGTTTGAAGTTTGAACTTAACTGGTAATTTGGTTGGAACAATGGAACTTGACAACTTGTTTTAAGTTTTAAGTTTGGACTTTGGTAATTTGGACATTATGTTGGAAACTTGGAACTTGTTAATTTAAGTTTTTTAACTTTTAAGTTATATGTTGTTTAGTTAAGTTTTAAGTGTTAAATTATATGTGGTTACTTTTTAACTTTTAAGTTTATTTAATTTTTAACTTTTAAGTTACTTGTTTATTTAATTTTAAGTTATATTGTTGCTTACCGAAAAACAGGGCCGAAAACAGGGCTGAAAAACACGAAAAAAGGCTAAAACATGGCTGAAAATGGGCTTGGGATCAGGCCCAACCCGACGGGACCCGACCGGTAACCCGTAACCCGATCTTACCCGAGACCCGCTCACTAGTATGGACGGGTTTCGGGGTCTGTCTTGTTCACCCGAAATCCGATCGGGTTGGGGGTTTTTGGGCCCGACCAGACCTACTTTGTGGGTAGTGACATGTAGTCTTGAACTAACCACATTGTGTAGTAAGTCAAGGCAATGAATATCACACATCTCATATTTTATGCATAAATTGATTCTTACCGTTGTGTTCATTTCGGTCGTGAACAATCCTTCTTCATGAGAATTTTAGAAGACATAGCCATATTCGTCTTCAAAGATGCGACCCCACATCAATCTCTTATAGGTAATACTGATCAGGAACACTTCGTAATGTTCCACTAAATTATCATAGGAATAGGCGTACCTGTGTATGGGCTTGAGTTTTCCTCAACTAGTTGTCCTATTGAACCTAGACCATGGGATATCCAATGTTGCTAGGTTAGGTTTCCGCCGAGTAAAACTCATTGAATTGGCTTTAATCCCATCACCCTCGATGTATAAGAGACTTGTTCTCTACTAAGGCCTTTTATCAAAGGATCTGCGATATTTTCCTTTGATTTTACATAATCGATGGAGATTATTCTATTCTTGAGAAAGTCTCGTATAGTTTTGTGGCGACGCCTGATATGTCTCGATTTGCCGTTATAGATTTGATTCTTTGCTCTTGTTAGAGCAACCATGCTATCACAATGTATCCAAACGGCGGTCACAGGCTTAGACCATACGGGAATACCCTCTAGGAAGCTTTTAAGCCATTCTGCCTCTTCGGCAGCTTTATCTAAGGATACGAATTTGGCTTCCATGGTGGACCGTGTATTCACGATTTGCTTCGAAGATTTCCAAGATATGGCTGCACCACCAAGTGTAAACACAGAGCAACTTGTGGACTTACTTTCAGAATGATTGGAAATCCAATTTGCAGCACAGTATCCTTCTAGTACGGGAGGATACTTAGTATAATGTAATCCATAGTTCATAGTGTATTTGAGATATCGAAGAACTCTTATTAGAGAATACCAATGATCTTTACCTGGGTTATGTAGTATCGACTAAGTCTACTCACGGTATATGCTAGATTCGGTCTAGTACAATTCATGATGTACATTAAACTCCCAAGCACTAGAGTGTATTCCAATTGAGATACACTATCTCCTTGATTCTTCTTAAGTTGGCTAGAAGGGTCAAAAGGAGTGACAACCGGTCTATCATCATAGTGACCAAACTTTCTCAACATAGTGAGATTGAGTAAGTATGTAACCATTAGGATCTATTTGAATCTTTATTCAAGAATCACATCTTCTACTCCCATATCCTTCATATCAAACGAGAAGTGCAACATTTTCTTGGTTTGGTTAATTACATCTAAGTTGGTCCCCATGATTAGCATATCATCCACATATAGGCAAATAATGACACATGCATTCTTACATTGTTTCACATAAACACACTTATCGCATTCATTTATGTGAAACCCATTTGATAAGAGTGTATTATCAAATTTTTCGTGCCATTGCTTCGGGGATTGTTTAAGTCCATAGAGAGACTTAACTAGCTTTCATACTTTGTTCTCATGGCCTTTAACAACAAAACCTTCTGGTTGTTGCATATATATCTCTTCGTCTAACTCACCATTCATGAAAGCAGTTTTCACATCCATTTGATGTATTTGTAGGTTATGAATGGCTGCTAAGGCCATCAACGTTCTAATGGGCGTGTTTCGTGTAAATGGTGAGTAAGTGTCGAAGAAATCTTGACCTTCCTTTTGTCGGTACCCTCTGGCTACTAATCTAGCCTTATACTTTTCTATAGTACCATCAGGTCTCAATTTCCGTTTGAAGATCCATTTACGGCCAATCACTTTATGACCCGGAGGTAGGTCTACCAATTCCAAGTGTTTTTTTGGATTATGGAATCAACCTCACTTTGAATGGCCTCTTTCCAATAAGGTGATTCCGATGATTCCATCGTCGCCTTATAGGTTTGAGGTTCTTCATCAACAATGAAGGTCATAAAGTCAGGACCAAAGTCTTTGGCTATCCTTCCCCGTTTGCTTCTTCTAGGCTCGATGTCGTCTTCTTGTGCCTTAGAAGTACTTTGTTAGGACCAAAGTCTTTGGCTATCCTTCCCCGTTTGCTTCTTCTAGGCTCGATGTCGTCTTCTTGTGCCTTAGAAGTACTTTCTTCATCAGATTGTTCAATCTTGTTTGTGTTAGATTCATCACTTAGTCGTTTCCTTGGACAAGAGACACCTTTCTCCTTGTCCTTGTAAGGAAAAATATGTTCAAAGAATTCTACTTCAGCAGATTCTAAGATAGTGTTGTTGTGAACATCTTCTATGTATGACTTATAGACGAGAAATCTATAAGCTGCACTATTACTTGCAGGACCAAGATATATACAATCAATGGTCTTTGGTCCAAGCTTTGTCCTTTTTGGCATGAGTAGAACAAAATTCTGCAAAGTCCTTCGATTCATATTCTCTACCTCTATCGGACCTTAGACATTTCATTCTTTGTCAAGTTGGTTTTCAACTTCAGCTTTGTATGTTTTAAACATACTTAAAGTTTCATCTTTGGTATGTATTAGGTATACATAGCAAAACTTGTTGCAGTCATCTATGAAGGATACATAATAGTTATTTCCTCCACGTGTGGGTGTGCTTTTATAGTCACACTTCACATTTAGTCTTATTGTCCATTATACACTTAGGCAACATACCAAGTTTACATGCCCAAGTCGAGAGTGCCATAGGGAAGAGGAGTCGATCATGTACATGGAAGCAATGCTAGTGGCTGCGTATTATCATTCATATTTACATCATTTACGTCATTGTTCATATGTACAACATAAAGTTTAAAGAGTCCCTCATGTAGGTAACCCTTTCCAACATACACACCTCCCTTAGTCATTACAAATTTGTCGGATTCAAACACCATCTTGAATCCTTTATTGCTAAGGGTAGGTCCAGAAATCAAGTTCTTTGTTATGGCAGGTACATGCAACACGTTTGTCAACACAATATCTTTTCCCGAAGTCAACTTCAGGTTCACCGTTCCTCTTCCTTCAACTTTTGCGGTAGTGGCATGCCCCATATACATTGGCTCTTCATCATTGACCTCTTGGTAGGATGAGAACATACTCCTCGAATTGCAAATATGCCTTGTGGCATCGGAAGAGCCCCAAGGCCCATCTTTGACTTTAAATATGTGTTTGACCCAACTTGATTGTTAGCCAATTTGATAAGAGGTAGGATATTCTTACTATAAGGCAAACAAAGTTTCCTCATTTGGTCTATGTGGGACAAGCAAATCCCAACATACCAACAATCCATGTGGGATTTCAAAATCTGATATTTGTGGGATTTTAATGAATCTCGGGATTTAAAGTTCATGCTATCATTCAAACCAAACATGAGATTTTAAAAGTTGACTAGTTGCAAGCTTTTCTTGGAAAAAAGGGACAAGACCCAATTGGGATCGATGAACTGTCAACATCCTTGAAAATCGAATAATCACCATCCACTTCCCAAACAATATTAGAAGAAACATATACATCCACTTTTGAACTAGGATACAACAAAATAATGTCATAAAACAATATTTATAAGCAAAAATCATAGTTAATTGAGTTTCTATATAGCTCCATCGAACTATAATCGAGCGATAATCAACCTGATTCTTCTGGCTGCTTGAAGCAAAAACCTAAAGCGCATCGAGTATGGTCGATAACCTTTTGAGCATCATCTTTAACCTAGTACTTACGCGTAATGCTTGATTTTTTTTGGAGGTTTCTTAAAAAAATATATATATATATATATATATATATATATATATATATATATATCCAATATACTCCTTTTAGGATGACTATTGTGGATCGGGATTGCAAAAGAAGTTCTTGGTAAAGTAGAAAAGCAAAAAAAAAGTGAAAAAAAAGTGGCATTGAGAGGGCGTCTAAAAAGAAGTTATTTACTTAAATAACCATCTCACATAGAGAAATTTAAGTTTTAGCCATCAAAATTCTTTTTTTACTAAAATGTCTGGAATCCCGCAAGTCCGACGCTGCAAGGCCACTTTTACTTGCGGTGTCAGAGTTTTTCTGACAAAAAATATATTTTCAAAAAAATGATAAAACCGCAAGCCACCGCAATTCACCTTAAGCCACCAAAAAGATTGATTTTTTTAATTTCTTTGTCAGAAAAGTCTGACACCGCAAGTAAAAGGTGTCTTGCGGTGTCAAGCATGCGAAATTCCAGACATTTTAGTAAAAAAATAAAATTGATGACTAAAACTTAAATTTCTCTATCTATGATGATTATTTAAGTAAATAACTTGTCTAAATAGTGAAGATGGGATTTTAGTAATAAGAAAATAAGCATATTATTCAACAATTATCAGCCTTGAACATATTTCATATAGAGAAAATAAGCATACTTTCAAATATTACCAACCTTGGACATATTTGATATAAAGACTTCAAGGGTTTATCGACTCAATAATTGAAACTGCGATTGGAAAATTTATTTCCAAAATCTTGTTGGACTTAGGGTCTGTTTGTTTTTACAAAAAAAGATCTTAATTCCTCTTATATCTTTTTCGGTCAGAGCTATACACTTTAAGACCGTTTTTTTAATTGAATAAGATCTTAAAACCTCTACATATCTCTTATTTCACAAGAGGTGGATAAAAGTCTTAAAAGCTCTTACAGTGTGTCCTAAAACCTCTCCATATCTTCATCGCTTCCGTTCGCTTCCACCTGCAGATCGGAGACCTCCATATCCCTCCATCGCCTCCTGCACATCGAAGAGCTCCATATCCCTCCATCGCATCCTGCACATCGAAGACCTCCATATCCCATGCAATAATCGATTTCAAAAAACAAAAAGTGTTCATAGGTAATACAATTTCATAAATCTTAGCCAAACGGGTTCTCTGTGACCCGAACTCGAACCATATCTACTTGGGGACGCTGAAAGGTGGAGTTCCTCCGCGTACACAGCGTGATGTCGGCTGGTGTTTGTGTTTGTGTTTGGCAGCGACGGAGCAGTGGGTTCCCACCTCTCATCAGCCTGCACCGATCGGAAAAAAGAGGTTGGATTGACTGGAGTCACTCTCATTGCAGTGTTTAAACTGTGGCATATTCATCGAGTTTGGGTTTTTAGGGTTTTCATAGGCCTTGAGTTGAGTTATGGCGTTTTGGGCCCTTCCTATTTAGGCTTCTAGAAGCCTTTTTTCTTTTAAATTTATTAATAATAATAATATATGATAATATTATTAATTTCAGATTCAGACTTCATATTCAGATGTTACAAAAACAAACAATCTTATTATTCAGATTTCAGACTTCAGCACCATCTATTATAAATCAGAAGTGAAATAAGACTTCAGATCGCTTAAAAAACAAACGGCACCTTAGAGTCCGATGTCTATCTTGTAAGTCTTTACATAATGAACTTTTACTTTTGAAAGTGTGAAATTTGGCAATTTATCATCAATACAGACAGTTATAGAAAGAGACAAATGTTTATAAAACAAAATAAATTAAATATTTAATTGCATTATTAGTAAGAAAATAGAGTGATGGACGTTGGCAATTTAGAGCCATTCAATCACGTAAAGACAAAAAAATCACGTATCCTAAGTCATAATAATAATAATCTATTTAAACAATATATTAAGAAGTTTACGTGCTAGAAGATCGAAGGCTATCCAATATTTATTTTTCGATTTAGATTAAAAAATTATAATTTACAATAAATAATTAATGGTTCGTAATCTCAATACCCTTCTTTTTGTCTCTTTTCCCGTCTTTTTTCGATTTTCCATGTGAATTATAAAATCACATATTGTTTCTCCTCTTTTGTTTTCTTCTTTATTTTGTAATTTTCTTTTAAAAAAATAAAAAAATAAAAAATAAAAGATATATTATTATTATTGAAATTTTAATTTAAAATATAGTTTTATCTTTATCTTGAGCGACAATGACAAATTTGGGACTTATTTATATTAACTTCACAAAGTGTTATTATCCTGTTATTTTATATTTTAAAAATCTAAAAAACGTCATGTATCTATACTATCTTATAAAGCATTTAGACCAAAAGTCTTAAAAATCTTAATCTTTTTTATTTAAAAAATTAAATAATGCACTGACTTTTTCTAGAAATTCACGGTAACTTTCATTCTTATCTCTAAAAAGAACCATGTCTCTCTAAGCTAAACTCACAAAATAATTTTAAATTTTAACATCAATATAATAATAATCCACTTGACTTCTTCTATAATAATAATTTTAAATCTTCACGGTTCCCAAATTCATAGTTTGGGTATATAATGTTGAATTTGTAATTGAGTTTTTTTAGGATTAATCCACCGTTGATCAAAATAAAAATTTAAATAATAGGAAAAGGAGATTCTTTTTTTGAAATGAACAAAACGTTATTTATAATTTAATTGTATAAAAATCTTTAATCGTGTAAATATCTAGAATTACGTCTAGATGATATGTATTATAAAAAAAACTAAAATTAATTATGATATAAATTTTCATAGTGATAATAAAAATATTAATTGTTGTAGTTATCTTTTTCTATCTCTCTAACAACTTAAACTCACAAAATATCAAAAATTTCAAGTTTATCCCCAAATATAGCTCCTCCTAAATCGGTCTGGATCATCCCTATCAATTACCCTATCAGTTATTCTATACTCATATATATACATGCATCGGGTTCTTTCAAACCTTGTTTTGCATTCAGGTACGTTTCTTTTTGTTTGATTATATTTCCAAACCGAAGCATCAATGATTCGTCATCCTCAATCTTGGTAATTTTTGTCAATTTAGTGTCTGTTTACTTCAAACTTTACACTTAGGTTAGCTGGTGTTTGTCAATTTTCGAATAGATCTCTCTCTTGTTACTTTGTTGAGATTTCATGTTGTAATTTGTTGTTGTTGTTGTTGTTGTTGTTTGTGATTGGTTTGCTGGTGTTTGTCAAATTTGGAATAGATCTCTGGTTACTTGTAATTTGTTGTTGTAATTTGCTTTGGTTGTTTAGTGCTTACTAAAGGTGACTCAGTGAGCTCATTCTCATGAATGTTGCACGTATGTTATAAAACTTTGAGTATGCTTCCTGTTATTGCTTCCTATTTGCTTCCCTGAGATTTTGGATGCAGAAAGTCAAAAAATAAAATAAAAAATATCTTCTTAAGTTCAATACTATTAATATGCTACATTCATGAGTTAGAAATTGTTAAGTTATTTTGTTGTTGAACGTATTCAAACAAAGAGATCTTCCAAGTGCAATGTTAATATAGTTGGATCCTACCATTTATTTTATTAATTTGATATTGTTCTTTTGTTGTTGCAGAATTAAACAGGAAAGCCAGAAAACCAAGCCCAAACACTTTGTAGTATTCAGCAATGGTCCTGTTGGCTCAAATTTGCAACTTTGATGCACAAAGAACGAGATTATAGTTATTAATGCTAAGCGGCTATCTATCCATATACCTAAGTTATGCACATAGGAGTTGAGAATTTATGGCATAAAGGATAGGTAGGGTTAGGACTCACGAGAGTTTGTGAACATGTTTGGTTAGTAATCCCACTTAACACCTTGAAGGAAAGCAAACTACCTTCTAAATGGAGCAAAAACATTATGATGCATTAACCCTAAATAAAATCCTAAATACTAAGATATTGTGATCAATACGCCAAAGCTACGTATACATAATCCATCTAAAATCAAGCATTTCTATTTAAAAAATTATACATTGTAACAATTAAGTTACAAGATACCAAGTAATATACCAAGTAAGATTACAGTAGCATCAAATTACTAATAATAATCACTACAATGTAACTAAGCATTTATCATTCACTAAATCAAGTAACAAGATACCAACTAATATACCATTTAAGATAACAGTAGCATCAAATTACTATTAATTATTAGTACCAACTAAAAAACCAAGTAGCATGAGATTGCCAACTAAAAAACCAAGTAGCTTGCATACCTTGAGTGAGAATGTGAGAGTTGAGACGGAGCCAGAGGAGACGGTGGTCGGATTGCGCCGTAGCCCGTAAGACACAGGTCAGTGGAGACGGTGGTCGGAGCCTCTGTAACACCCCGCTTACCACGACACAATATTGTCCGCTTTGCCCCACTGGCTCACGGCTTTGTTCTTGGCGACCTGGCGAGGACTTCCCAGGGGGTCACCCATCCTGGTACTACTCCCACCCAAGCACGCTTAACCACAGAGTTCCCAAGGAACCCGCATGCTTGTGGCCCCAAAACGCGTTGTGTCTGGTAAGGCCAAGGTTTACTAATATACCCAGCATCTCTCCTGTCCACGGCCGATGTGGGATATGCCTAAGGTGTTACACACACCCCCCCCTTAGGGACTCATCGTCCTCGATGAGGTTTGCCCCACCATCCCGAACGGCACAGGAGTGGCCCTGATACCATTTGTAACACCCCGCTTACCACGACACAATATTGTCCGCTTTGCCCCACTGGCTCACGGCTTTGTTCTTGGCGACCTGGCGAGGACTTCCCAGGAGGTCACCTATCCTGGTACTACTCCCACCCAAGCACGCTTAACCACAGAGTTCCCAAGGAACCCGCATGCTTGTGGCCCCAAAACGCGTTGTGTCTGGTAAGGCCAAGGTTTACTAATATACCCAGCATCTCTCCTGTCCACGGCCGATGTGGGATATGCCTAAGGTGTTACAGCCTCGGAGGTCATGGTGGAGTGCCGCTGGAGACTGGAGCCGTGGAGGCGTGGAGCGATGGTGGTCTGGTGGTTTGTGGTCGCGATGGTCGTCACTGTGGTCGAAGGCTCTCGAAGCCCTAATGCTGATTTAGGGAAAAGTTGGTGGGGACGTGTGATTTGAGTTGTATCTTCACAATAAGTTCTATTTCCACCCTTACACTTTCAATCATAAATCATTTTTACAAAAGCCAACATTAAATACACTATTAATTTCCAAATTTTGTTTATTATCTATATCCTCTTAATTTCCTCAAAATATGAGTTTTTCCTTTTAATTTATCTATATTTTGTAAATTTTTTACTTATTAATTTGATTATTGTTGAAATCTTATACCAATACATAAACGAAATAAGATGCATAGTTGATTTGATTTACAAAGCATCTTATTGAACATTAGGAGTTGTAGATACACAATGAAGCAAAGTTGAAAACTTAGATAAAAAGAGGACAATAAATATCAAAACTTTAAATTGGAAAATTTTATAAAATAAAAAAAGAAATACCAACTAAGTTTGTTGTAACGATAGAATTAAACTAAAAACATGTCGAGTATAAGACGTAGGTTTTACTCAAATGGTCAAACTCAATTCATTTTTGTTGTTATGCCTGGAAATTGCTTGTTGTTTTAGAATAAAGTGTTTTATTTGACACCTTATGTTAAACATAAACTAAGTTTTGTAGTTTAACATATGAAATCTTGAGTGCTACGTTGCATTTTTCATCTTTTGCTTCGTTTGTTTTCATTCGATTGATAAGGGATGGATTAATTGGTAATTATATGGTGATTCTTTTATTAAGTGGCAATGGTGATAAAACAGTTTTATTATGTGATTTTTTGTGATTTTCACAATTTTATTTAATTTGTAGAAAATGGATTTAGGGTGGTATGTTGAACAGTTTTCAGCACTACAACGTCCTCATGTTTGGTGGAACTTTCCATGTGTCCGAGTTGAATTTGTTTGGGAAGATGTAAATCAAGAAAAACTATATATCATCTTACTTGACCAAAATGTAAGTGAAATTGATCATATTTTAGTTTTGTTGAAAAAATATATTTTTTAAATATACTAATAATTATAATTACATATTGTATATTTATATATGTTAGAGGGACAAAATGACTGCAATTGTTCCACGTAGTTTACTGGATGTCTATAGACAAAGAAATTTGGTGGGAGGTGTTTTCTTTTTGGAGCATTTCCAAATTCAGGGAACCAATTATGACTATCCGAGGTATGAAAAATATAATTTTCTTCGCGTCGAGTGGGAAATTTTGATCAATAGAAACACAAGGTTAATCTCGTTGCCGAGGGATGTTCAAAGAGGATTTGTGCTTTATCCATCGGTGCCTTCAATAAAAACACTTGTTGAAGATAGAACAACAAGAAAAATGTTAATCGGTAAATTAAATTTTTAATTTAATTTAAATATATTTATATATTTTCTCATGTCAAATTAATATTCAAATTTAAATTTATATATCTTAGATGTAGTTGGAAAAATCATACACGGAAGACAAGTTAATAATGTGCGAGATGATGGTGTATTCCGATTGGGTTCTTGTGATTTGATTTTACAAGATGAAACGTAAGTTTGAAATTGTATTAAAACAAAATCAATTACCAAATTAACAAATTTTCCACATTGTGTTTTTACTAACTTTGTTGTTTTTATTAGGAGGCACCAAATTAGGTTGAGGTTGTATGATACAATACAAACACGCATCGTGATGATAGCTCGGGCCATAACAAATAATTCCATAATTTTTGCATCTCGGGTTAAGCTTATCCATCGATATCCAAGTATAATATTTTTTATTTATGATTTTATGTTTTTATTTAAATTTAAATTTATAAATGTACTAAAATTGTATTTTCTAATATTTTCAGTGAACGTTTTGAATTCTACGGCTTTAACCCAGATTGTGTTCGGCCCAGAAATGCCGGAAGCATACAACTTAAGAATTATTCCGAGTTGAGAATATGTGATCAGTCAAGTTGATTAATATTGTGTTTTTTGTGATTGTTGTGAAGATTTTTGGAACATGTATTTGTTAACTTTTGTGGTATTTTTTATTGGTTCTATCGATATTTTGAACATGTATGTGACAAATTAGTGAATGTTTTCTAATCGTTTTGAACATGCATGTGACCATTCAGTAAATGTTTTGTGAATGAATGTTTTCTAAATGTTTTTAACATGTATGTGTCCATTCAGTGAATATTAATGTTTTCTAATCGTTTTGAACATGTATGTGACCATTCAGTAAATGTTTTGTGAATGAATGTGAAAAACTTTTAATACAATATATGAACCACCAAATATTTTGCAAAATTTGATGTTTAAAACTTAAACGTATCTTGATATAACTTTAACATCCCCGCCACATTGCGCGGGTACTCAACTAGTAGATAAATAAAGTGAGATGAAGATCGTTACAACATTTATATTAAAACATGTGTAGTAATTCAATGGACAACTGATATTTATAAAAATCAAATTCAAGATTATCAACCCATATCATTATTTTATTTGTTGTCAAAAAAATCATCTATCTCTTTTATTTATTGATAGAGTTATATATATATACAAGATTTTAAATGGCGTGAGACGAGGCGTGGCGGCGAGACCAAGCCTCAAGCCTTAGAAGCCACAACGAAACTATGACGTTTTCAAGGTGTGACTTATGGCGTCAAATTTCTAATTCATATATAATATTATATATAAAAACATATGTTTTGTAATGTTACTTAATGGTTAATAGTAAAAAACAAGTAAATTAAGTTATATATATTAAACACTTGCAAATAAGACATTAAAAACATAAAGAAAACCAAAAATCGCATTACGAAAACTGCGCATTAGGCCATGGCGTGCCACAGGCTTAACGTGACGTGAGACACAAGTCTTGGTGTCATGGCGGTTGTGCGACGGGTTTTTTAAAGCAGTGTGTATATATATATATAATTAAAAAATATTGTTTATTTATATGCTTATCAATATTTATATTTGATAATCTAATATTAAACAAGCTTAATATTCCTAAACTATTATTTGAGTTTTTAGAAGATGGGTTAAAGTGATTTTGCTGATTTATATTTAATAAAGGGAAATTAATTAAAATGCCACAAGTTTGAAGTTAACTTACCAAAATACCCCAAATTTTGAAAAGTTTACCAAAATGCCATAAATTCCCGCGGTGGAGTCCCGCGATCGCGGGCAAGGACCATTTTTGAAATTTTATGTGCAGATTATTTACACTTTCAGTCCCTGCCCGCGGCGGAGTCCCGCGATCGCGGCCCTCGGTGGGCACTGAAAGTGTAAATAATCTTGCAAAAATTTTCACATTTGGTCCCTGCCCGCTATAGAGGGCTCCCACCGCGGGAATTTATGGCATTTTGGTAAACTTTTCAAAATTTGAGGTATTTTGGTAAGTCACTTTCAAACTTTTAGCATTTTAATTAATTTCCCTTTAATAAATGTATAGAAAATCAATAATTTAATACTGGGGTGTTATTTATTTTCTTTTATTGTATGTATAATGAATCATTCTGTACATGTTGAGGATTGGCGAATAAACATGAGTTGTAATAGATTTGGAATTTTTTATGCTTCCAAAACTAAGTGTCCTATTTAGGCATTATTTGGCAAAAAAAACTAGCTTATTATTTTTGAGTACATGTTTGGATGACTATAGGCTATCTTTTTGAAAAGCTACTTAGAGTAGCTTATGAGTAGCTTTTTGTAAATATTTCAATTATATCCTCATTAATATAAATTATTATTTATTAACTATTTTTTAAAATGTCCTTTTTAGTCATTTAAATACTTATAAGGTAGTTTTTGCCAAACGTGACTTTTTCATCAGCTAGCTTATCAGCTACCCAACTAACTCGTTATTTCCTGATTATATTATTTTCACTTTTAATATTAAATAAATTAATTTCAATTCCTAAATCACTTAGAGTTCATTCTTTTAGGAAGAAGAGTTATTTATATCAGAAATTTGAGTAAAACATCTTTTGCTTTTTTACCAACTGTAATTGTCTGAAGGTATTACATCAAAAAAACTAATTGTTTTCTCCCGTAAATATACATTACTAAATAAAAGACTTTTACGTACGGAATTTCTCTGATAATCCGTCACTAAAAGGGTTGTTCGTCATATAACCGTCACAATTATTGGTGGGTAAATTGTTGGTGAGAAAGTCAAACCAGTAGCAGATTACCAAAGACCCTGATTTATTTATTTCTTTGATGTCGAATTCTACCTAATTAATATTTTGTGGGTGATCCGTCTGTAATCACCAACGAAAATTACTCTGAATAATTTTTGTAGATAAAAATCATTTATTTTGTAGGGAAAATAATTTTATAATTGTTTCAAGGATATAAATACTTTTAAAACTTAAAATCTAAAATATTTATCTTCCTCACGTATATAATCATTAATTTTGACATTAAAAAAAATTAATTTAATACTTACTTTTTAGAACATTTTTTGGGATTATTTAGGTTGATGGGATTCATGTCTCATGTTATCTTGTATCCCTACCACATGCTTCATTATTTTCTTCATGAGATATATATATATTTCAATGTAATAATACATCGGTTATTTTAAAATTATTAGCTATCAGTATTATTTCGAATTTCAACAAAATCAGCCTAATAAAAATCCAAAAAGAGTAAAACATGGTTACGGAAAAGTATTTTCCAACAGATTTTTTATGATTTCTCTAAAATAGAGAATTAAAAGTCAAGATTTTTAAACAAAATTTACATTTTATTCCAACATATACTTTATTCTAGGAATATAAAAATTAATTATATTATTAAACTATTATATAGTTTTATCATCCCAATACACTTTTTAAAATAAACTTTATATAAAATAATAATAGTTTGATTTTATTGATGAAAATGAAAAAAAAAAAATCTCACGTCCTATTAAGTTTTAGAAATTTATCTAAACTTGGAACCTTTTTTCTATTTTCTTTTATTTCAGAGAACATTATAGAGACGATATTAGAACAATATAAAAAAACAAAACTTTCATTTTCTCTATTTTAAAAGATCCGTTAGAGATGTCTAATTACGTTTCAAATTCTTTACCAACTAAATAAACGTTGGATGTTGTATTTTCTAGTTTTTTGTCGAAATCTTTGGTCTTATTCTACGTGACAACACATATTGGCCCACAAATAAAGAAAAGACCGACAGATTAAAATGAATTGACCCTAAATTTCTACTTTTTGATATACTCGAATTTGTCACAATTTGAAATAAGACTACTCTATTATTTCCCACAAATTATAAAAATTTGTCATCTTTTTAGATTGTGTTTTTCCATTTTTATACAAGTAAATACCACACCCTTCATTTAACCGTAATAAGATTATAAGTACGTTTTGTGTTCTTTAAGAAATACTCTGAAAGAAAACACAAATACATATATAGTCTTTAACTATTAAAAAACGTACGCATGACTAGATATTTCCCCTTTTTTAATCTACCATCTTCGATAAAATGTAATTTCCCAAGTTCTAAAAAGAACGAGTGGAAAAGAAATGACGAAAAAAGAATTAACAAGCAAAATTAAGATGAGTACGAGTTCGATAAAACAGAAGAAATCTGTATTGAATTTGTATGGTTTGTGGTGCCCTAATATATATTAGGAGCCAAACTAACCCTTTGGTGGACAAAAAAACACTTGAACCATAATATTTATGAAGCAAACCCAATACACTACTAGTTAGACTACCCTAAAAAGTTATTATTAATTATATAATTACTAGGGTCAGGTTCAGGGGAAAACCTCAAAAAAACGAAAAACTAAAGAACACCCTGGTAATGGTAGCCCTTCATCTGGACGGTATGCACTTGTACATACAAGTAATTTGTAACATGCACAAGTGCATATAAAAACTGAAAAAACAACATAATTTACCTGCCGTCTAGATGAAGGGCCACCAGGGTGTTTTTCAGTTTTCCGCTTCTTTGAGGTTTTCCTTTGAACCTCCCTCATAATTACTAAAGCCATATGTTAAAGTATGTGCAAAATTTTCAAATTTGATCATAATTTGTTTTTGTAGAGATAGGGGCGTGAAATATAAAATTTGAACACCCACCAACAATATAATTAATTTGAGTATGTTATCATGGTTTAACTTTAATCTATTACTTTTTGTGGACTATAAATAAAATGGGCTAATGGATTATCGGCCCAGAATGTCGTTGTCTCAAATTCAGGCCCATGGTGTTTGGAACTTAGTGGAATGTGTAGTTAAATATGTCCATGACAACATTCGAAATTCATGGCCCTTAGGTGGCGTTTGGTTCGTAGAATGTTTTTGGATGGAATGAAATCTGTCAAAGGAATTTGACTTTGAAGGAATTGGAATGGAATGTTGTCAGGTTTGACCAGCTGTTTGGTTCACAGAATTGGAATGGAATTTGTTAAAGGAATTGGAATCTGTCTGTTTGGTTCACAAAATGTAGCTTTGGAATTGGAATGAGATTTTGGTAAATGACCAAAATACCCTTTTGATAATTATAATTGTTTTTTTCAAAAAAACGTTTTAATAAGTAGTCATTATATACTTTATTTATATACTAAAAATGTAACAATACTCTACACACTGAATTGCAAAACAGGAGTGGAGAAAATAGTTTATTGGCTTTTTTGACATAATCATAAAATGAACACTGAATTGCAAGAAACCAACACTGAATTGCAAGAAACCAACACTGAATTGCAGCCAAACTACCTCTCAATAGCAGAACCCAGATACAAAAAACTCAAAATACGAAAGATTAAAGAGAAGTATAAGGAGAAACAAGTAATAACAACAACACAACTGCCCACTAAATATGTAAATCGCTAGTTAAAAGAGATGTTTCAAACTGAGTTTGCAGAAAACAGTCGATGTTTCAAACTGATGCATGAATCCATGGAACACAGTCGATGTTTCAAACTGAGTTTGCAGAAAACGATTGGGCTCGATGATAAGAAGAAAAGGAGGAGAGAACGAACCTGTCGATGTTGCTGTCGATCGATGGTGAAGAAAACGACCGTTGCCGTCGATGGAGAAGAAAACGATTGGGCTCGATGGAGAAGAAAACGATTTGGGGTCGATGGAATGGGAGTGTCGGTTGCAGGTATATCAATTAGGGCAAGGGTATTTTTGGAATAAAAATAGTGAGACATTCCATTCCTTTAAAATCCTTACATAGTGTGATGGAATGTCAAGAATGGAAAATAAGGAATTCAATGAAATTTTTTGAGATTCCAAGCTACAAAAGATTGAACCAAACACTGGAATGGAATCTGGTCAATGGAATGTCACATTCCAATTCCACCAGATTCCATCACTTTCCAGTGAACCAAACAACCCCTTAGTGTTTCGAATTCAAGCTTGTAACATATTGCGTATATCTTGAAAATGGTCGATCCTAGACTTTGTCCAAATTAACTTTATGGAAAATTATGATTGGAGGCTTTGTTCAAAACCTGAAATAAACTTCTAAGGCTGTAAACGAACCGAACGTTTAGCGAACCGTTCGTGAACCGTTGGGCGGGAAGTTCGTTTATGTTCGTTTATTTAATAAACGAACGAACATGAACAAGTTTTTTCGTTCGTTTAGTTAAATGAACGAACATGAACATATGTCTCGTTCGTTCATTTATGTTGGTTCGTTTATGTTCGTTAATTCGTTCGTTTATGATTACAAATAATAATAAATTAATAACTTAATAATAATGATAGATATAATTAATAAAAAATAATTAATGATAATATAATATAGAGCTCACGTTTTTTGAAAAATAACAATATAGAAAACGGATGGCTATCCGTCCCCACCGTATTTTTTATATACTAGTTATATACCCGCTGTAACGACCCAGACAAAAATAAAGCATGCAAAACATATTAACTGAAACAATCCCAAAAACGGGTCCCAAAATTTCTTACATAAGTCTCAAAATTCAGGTTGGCGGAATCAACCTATTACACAACTGAGAAATACTATAACTAATAGATAATAGTGTCACTGGTTCTACTGCTTCTATCTTCTAACTGCTCTGTTCACCTGCTAGAGCCTTTCGCTACCTGCTTTCCTGAAAATGGTTTTAATTTGAAAAGAGCGAGGGTTAGACCATGAGGTCTAGTGAGTCCCTCCTGACAGTTCTCAAAATTATTTAAAAACTTTTCATAACTATCAAATGTATACAAGACTTTCAATAATAAACTTTCACATAGCTGAACAGTAAAAATCTTTCACGGATAAATCCGCTCCCGTAAATGGCACTCTGAAGTCACCCGAGGGTGACAACGAGTCAGTATCACGCTGCCTTACTGGGACTCATTCCCATGGCATAAACGGAACCTCCCCCCGACGTAAGTACTGGCGGAACCTCCCCCCGACTTAGCCAATTTACGTCTACACAATGTATGCATACATCTCACATAAAACTTTAAACAACTTTCATGCAATAAAAGCATAAGAACAAAACATGGCATTTCTCATCATGTATTCACTTTAGAAAAACACGTTAAAAGGCACATATTTTAGTTAGAAAAACTCACCTGGCTAGCTTGCTCCAAAGCTCATCTCTTACACTTCCGGTCTCTAGGTGGAACACATATTATATTCATAACGTAAGTCATAATTCGTTCAACTAAGGTCAATCTCTTTACTTCCACAGCTTACTCTTGACACTTTACCTACGACCAGTGGTCGCCCTCTAGGTCATGCACCAACTTACCGAACACACTTTCCACATTTCATTTACTCAACCCTTCATACTATTTCGTTTTAATCACTATCTCATTTTCTACTTCTACATGCTTTCATTTCACTATAGGTATCTTATTACATTTACACTGCCTTTGAAAAGCTCGACTACGAAATCAGGGTTCTACTGATGCATTCAAAATTTCAACACTGTTATTCCTTACCATTCTAACTGATCTCATCCCACAAATTTCTAGAACTGGGACTTCCTAGAAACAAAGGTCTTACTCAAAATCAATCATTCATTTCTCTGAATTTACGCAGAGCTTCCTCTAGACAACTCATAACATTATAAACAATATCTCATCTCTACTATGTATACATTCTTCACATCATAAATAATTTCTCATGAAACTTCCCCAACAAGGGTCTCAGTCTACCCCTTAGGGATCTTGCTGACCTTCTAGATTACTAGAGCATGACACATGACTATCTTCCGATTACAACCTCGGAATAATAAGGTAGGTTAAGCACATACATGTACCTGTAAATTCACAATTACACTGGCCAGGTGTAATTCTAAACTTACCTTACATGACTGTCCTCGGTACCCTATTAGTCCTATTTTCACTATAGTGTTCTTCTAACGCATTTCTTAAATCAATAATAGTGTCTTCCTAACGCATTTCCTGTTTCTCAGTTGTGATTTCCATTCTAAAGTTTAAGTTTAGGCCCGTCCGGTCACCTAAATCCCTTAAACTATGGCTCTGATACCATCTGTAACATCCTAATCTAAATAAAACATACATAGCATTAATATTAACCAATTACAAAACTGGGTCCATAAAATTTCATTACATCTGTCTAAAATAACTTAGGCTGGCGGAAACAACCTATACACAACTGAGAAATACTAAAACAAGTTATAGTGTCTCTACACTATTCATTCTTCATTCTGCTAACACCCTGCTTACTTGCTATAGCCTTCCTGTACCTGCTTACCTGAAAAGGTTTTTATTTGAAAATGCGAGGGTTAGACCATAAGGTCTAGTGAGTCCCTCCTAACAGTTATCAAAACATTTAAAACAGATTATCTTTTCAGCATAAAACATTCATACTCAATACGTCAAAAACATATACGAACTAAAGTCCGCCTCCTCGTAATCTGACACCCTGAAGCCACCCGAAGGTGACAACGAGTCAGCCTCGCACTGCCTTGCGGAGCCTCGCTCCTGGCATATAGGGACCTCCCTTCCCGCACGAGAGCTGGCGGAACTACTTTCCCGTCTTTGCCAGTTTACGTCTCCTCGATGTATGCATACATTCAACATAAAACTTACAAACAACATCTGTACATTCAAAGCATAGAATATAGCATGGCAATTCTCTTCATAAATACTTCTTTAGAAAACACATTAAAAGCCACACATTTTGGGTTTAGAAAACTCACCTGAGGTCCAGATTATAAATGTTTACTCGTGTCGATCACCTCAACATGAACCTACAATTTACACCCATCACATAAATTGGGCTTTCATTAGTAATCCACTTCTCAACTTAATTTATTAAACCCCTACTTGACTCACTTGATTAAACTACTTATTTTTAACTCTCGGCCACCTCTAGATTATACTCATACCAAGCCAATACCCATCAACTTTCGGTCCACTTAGTACCGACCCAAAAGAAGAATTGCACTAAGTAACACTTTGATCCAATGAGAAAACAATCCCATCGCCCCAACTATTTAATTAGACTCCACTAACAATTGTTAAAAGAGGATCTCGGTTCACTTACTAGAATTCGAATCCATAATTAATTAATAAATCGAATCCCACTAGTATTAACAAATCATACCATAACTAATTAATAAATCGAAGTCCACTATAATTAACAACCTACACATCTCGGTCCAAAATAAATATCAATCCACTTTTGATTATAAAGTTTGCAAGGCCCAATTTAAGTAGCTAAGACACCGGCCCACGTGACTTACCCCAAATTAAATTAATTCTAATTCGGCTAAACTATATTTAATTAAATCTAACCTCAAATCCACTATAATTAATTAAACAACAATTTCGGTCCACATGAGGTTTCGATTCCAATTAAAATAGTCATTCCGTCCCTTCTCTTAAATTTACAATCCGGTCCAACAATTAAATCGATGAGGGTTGTGCCAAACCTCTAACTCTACACGTTTTCGACGACAAATCATCTTTTATAAACTGATACAAATTATATCCTAACCAAGAACCCACAACATTTGATTTATCTTGACAATATGAATTGGAAATCAAAACTCTATATTAACAATGTTATTTGATTTCTCAGATTACATAACTAGGTGCAACTTAGAAACCTAACAAATTAACATTTCTTGCAAAAAGGAGAGTACACGAGAGAACGGTTTCTTACCAGAATAAAACTTCACGAAATGGAAGGTTGCTGCCAAAACTCGCAACCACTGACGACCACCTCTGACAGCCGACCGCCGGCGACCACCACTGACCGCCGACCACCGGCGACCACCACCGGCCGCCAACCGCCGTCTCTCTCAGTTTCTCTCTCGTTCTCTCTCTGCCGCTGCTCTCTCTCTCTCTCTCGGCGTCTTCTCTCTCTCTCGCAACTCTCTCTCTCTCTCGCTGCTCTCTCTCTCTCGGCGTCTTCTCTCTCTCCCGCAGCTTTCTCTCTCTCTCGCTGCTCTCTCCCTTGCTGCTACTTGCTGGCGTACACAAAGAACACACACACCCAAGAGTATTTTTCCTTTCATTTTCTCTTCTCCTCTCTCTCTCTCGAAGTGCAGGTCACACCCTCACACACAAAACCCTAAAATAAAGCAAATGTGCTTTTCCCTTATTCTTTCTACAAAACGGCGCACCAAGGGAATAAATTTCCCATTTTTCCAAAATTTTACCCCATGAAATTCATCATATACAAGTACACCCCTTAACTTTCATTTAAATTAAAATATTCAGTTTGGGTTATTATAATCTCCCCTCCTTGAAAGAATTCCGTCCCGGAATTCACTCTAATACTAGCCGGTGCAAATAATTATCAAAACTTAAATTTCAACTCTCGGAATAAAGATCTTTCTAACAAACAAACAATAACAACATAGTTTCACGCCTTTGCTGCGCAATTCAGATTAAACTCACAACCTCTGTTTATAACTGAAACATGCAACCATTCCATCTTTCATCTCCCCATTGGATCCATTACCTTAGGAACACCACGAAACTCGGGTTCTAAAATTCTTTCGATTAACCACAAAGACTATAAAATCAGATAGACATAGATAAAGTCATCCCGACTTTCTTACTTAGATTACTTTAAATAATTCCTTAACGACCATTGTGTTAATCTCAATAACACTTCCTCACGAACTCTCGAAATTTATCTTATAAATCCTAACATGCGAACCAAAAGGTTGTGAACATCTCAATACTTACCACTCCCTAATTATCCTTATCTGATTCACGACCACATTTACAGTTTTCGAACTCAACTGCCTTTCTCGGCTAATGCAATATAACCACTGATCCTTACCACACGAAACAAAACAATTCCTTCTATTCATCACAAGCAACTTTAACTTGACCTACTCATTTTAATTATAATTATCGACTTGATTCAAAAGATAAACTCCAATTGAGATGCAATTCATTTCTTTCCACCCACAATAAATTATCATATAAATACTTAGCATCCACATCTCGATATGCTGGTATTCACAAGATCCATCAGTCAAACCGATTTCTTACCAACAACTCCCCTGAGTACCTCAACCATTCACAATTTCCCAATAATTTGAAACTTACTTATTCCATCTTACTATCATCAACTTCTCACTTTAACATATCGATTCTCCCTTATTAGTACTTAGTAAGAATCTCGATAGAATCATAACGCATTCTGTAATAACAAATAAATGTCATTACTTAACAAATCCAAGAGTTAAATCAACTAATCCAAGGCTTGTACATCTATCATGACGTTTCAACTCAACTAATGATCGTACTCCCACTCCGACTCATAATCATTAACATTATGTCGTTCTTTAAACATAACCAAACTTCCAACTGTTCCATTCTAGGGTCGTTTCCTCACCCATAATAAGCAAGTCACGATCTGCAAAGATCCCAATGGTTCCAACATATACCTACTTAGCGACTCTTACAACCAAAAGTACTTGGTTTCTCTTTTGGGTAATCTCACACCATAAAGTTAACTTACACTCTATGTGCTCCAACAATCTGATTAATAGATCGCACATCTCATCTGTAAACCCCAAAAGCTTCTATCTGATACTTTCTTTCTCTCTAACATCACCTCACTACGATACTAGCTGGTACATTTAACTTGACAACTAATGTCATTACATAACTGTACATTCCTCACTCATAACATCACACTGCAAACCAAATCTCTTAAGGTCATTCGTACACCACTCGCACTTTCCTTCATACTCTCCCGTATACTACCATCGAGTCTATCTCACTACGTAGTTCTTTCCCAACTTGTTGAACTATAACTCACGAGTCCTCGATTAACTCTAACACAACATCCTGGCTAACTCTTTACGATCCGAGCCCTTACATAAGCTGGGCACAGTCTCCCGTTGGACGATAAAATCTACACACTCGCTTTCCTCATGACACATACCTAATCATTCTACGAATCCTCCATACTTCGTAAATAGATTGCTTATTCAAAATGATCACCTCCCATCTTCTTAACACCCCTACAAGGTGTTCTATCAATTTTCAACCTTCTGGTTCACGTTTTTTGCCTCGGCCATCTTACACAGCTATCGACTCCCACAACAACAGACAACCTGTAGCTACTTTATTAACTTACTCTTAAACACGGGTTCCTTACGGAACCAAATCCTACCATCATATCATAATCACTTCATAATACGTCTCCCTCTTTTCTAGACTTACTCCTGTAACATCAATATTACCAGCTCACCTCAAAACTCATACCCAACACCGCGGGTATTTCGCTTATGCCTCTCAACACTACTCATAACGAGTTTCTAATACTAACACCTCGATGACTTCTACTCTTTCCCCTGGACTCAACCGTCCCTTGACAACCGTACTTCTAGTTACCGAACAAGGTACAAACCCTCATACAATTGACACTACAATTCAATTCTGACTCATTCACTGATCAACTCTCTTCTTGAACACCTACCAAAATTACAAACGTCTTTCCTGATTTGACCAACAACTTTCTACTCTCTGAGTTCTTTCTTAGCTTTAAAACGCCACATCCCACGACCTAGTGAGTTCATAGTCTTCATGCATGACACACAATATATAAATCATTTCGTACGTTTCATTATTTTAAATAAACAACACTTGAAAACATCTTGGGTACACATGCCCCCATCGCTCTTATAAATTCAATGCCCTGTACAACGATCTCGAGAATCGTTCGCATGCAACTTTCCATAAACTTAATCTTACTCCGACCGAACGATGTTATTACGACAATAATATATTGCATGAAAATCTTTTCATTTGACCCGATTCTGAAAGAATTACCGACACAAGGTAAATCATTCGGTTCTCACACTCATTTGTCTGATATCAATAAATCAATAGGTATTTGATTGTAAAAGTTTTGGCTGGCAATTGTTTTCCGACCTTTTTGTAACAATTTAGCTTATCGTAAAAATATGGAGTACTTTGCAAATCGTTAGACTCAAAACTTTAATGTGCAACGTGGATGAAACCACTTTTTCTTTAAACATACATATGCACTTTCTGACTCATTTTCAATTAAAATTTATATTTACCCATTTAACTTAACTCGTGAAAATTTTTAGGTTACATTAAAGAACACCATGCATGAGACTCTACTTGCAATTGAAGGCTACGTTCTCAACTAAGGTCAATCTCTTTACTTCCACAACTTACTCTTGACACTTTACCTACGACCAGTGGTCGCCCTCTAGGTCATGCACCAACTTACCGAACACACTTTCCACATTTCATTTACTCAACCCTTCATACTATTTCGTTTTAATCACTATCTCATTTTCTACTTCTACATGCTTTCATTTCACTATAGGTATCTTATTACATTTACACTGCCTTTGAAAAGCTCGACTACGAAATCAGGGTTCTACTGATGCATTCAAAATTTCAATACTGTTATTCCTTACCATTCTAACTGATCTCATCCCACAAATTTCTAGAACTGGGACTTCCTAGAAACAAAGGTCTTACTCAAAATCAATCATTCATTTCTCTGAATTTACGCAGAGCTTCCTCTAGACAACTCATAACATTATAAACAATATCTCATCTCTACTATGTATACATTCTTCACATCATAAATAATTTCTCATGAAACTTCCCCAACAAGGGTCTCAGTCTACCCCTTAGGGATCTTGCTGACCTTCTAGATTACTAGAGCATGACACATGACTATCTTCCGATTACAACCTCGGAATAATAAGGTAGGTTAAGCACATACATGTACCTGTAAATTCACAATTACACTGGCCAGGTGTAATTCTAAACTTACCTTACATGACTGTCCTCGGTACCCTATTAGTCCTATTTTCACTATAGTGTTCTTCTAACGCATTTCTTAAATCAATAATAGTGTCTTCCTAACGCATTTCCTGTTTCTCAGTTGTGATTTCCATTCTAAAGTTTAAGTTTAGGCCCGTCCGGTCACCTAAATCCCTTAAACTATGGCTCTGATACCATCTGTAACATCCTAATCTAAATAAAACATACATAGCATTAATATTAACCAATTACAAAACTGGGTCCATAAAATTTCATTACATCTGTCTAAAATAACTTAGGCTGGCGGAAACAACCTATACACAACTGAGAAATACTAAAACAAGTTATAGTGTCTCTACACTATTCATTCTTCATTCTGCTAACACCCTGCTTACTTGCTATAGCCTTCCTGTACCTGCTTACCTGAAAAGGTTTTTATTTGAAAATGCGAGGGTTAGACCATAAGGTCTAGTGAGTCCCTCCTAACAGTTATCAAAACATTTAAAACAGATTATCTTTTCAGCATAAAACATTCATACTCAATACGTCAAAAACATATACGAACTAAAGTCCGCCTCCTCGTAATCTGACACCCTGAAGCCACCCGAAGGTGACAACGAGTCAGCCTCGCACTGCCTTGCGGAGCCTCGCTCCTGGCATATAGGGACCTCCCTTCCCGCACGAGAGCTGGCGGAACTACTTTCCCGTCTTTGCCAGTTTACGTCTCCTCGATGTATGCATACATTCAACATAAAACTTACAAACAACATCTGTACATTCAAAGCATAGAATATAGCATGGCAATTCTCTTCATAAATACTTCTTTAGAAAACACATTAAAAGCCACACATTTTGGGTTTAGAAAACTCACCTGAGGTCCAGATTATAAATGTTTACTCGTGTCGATCACCTCAACATGAACCTACAATTTACACCCATCACATAAATTGGGCTTTCATTAGTAATCCACTTCTCAACTTAATTTATTAAACCCCTACTTGACTCACTTGATTAAACTACTTATTTTTAACTCTCGGCCACCTCTAGATTATACTCATACCAAGCCAATACCCATCAACTTTCGGTCCACTTAGTACCGACCCAAAAGAAGAATTGCACTAAGTAACACTTTGATCCAATGAGAAAACAATCCCATCGCCCCAACTATTTAATTAGACTCCACTAACAATTGTTAAAAGAGGATCTCGGTTCACTTACTAGAATTCGAATCCATAATTAATTAATAAATCGAATCCCACTAGTATTAACAAATCATACCATAACTAATTAATAAATCGAAGTCCACTATAATTAACAACCTACACATCTCGGTCCAAAATAAATATCAATCCACTTTTGATTATAAAGTTTGCAAGGCCCAATTTAAGTAGCTAAGACACCGGCCCACGTGACTTACCCCAAATTAAATTAATTCTAATTCGGCTAAACTATATTTAATTAAATCTAACCTCAAATCCACTATAATTAATTAAACAACAATTTCGGTCCACATGAGGTTTCGATTCCAATTAAAATAGTCATTCCGTCCCTTCTCTTAAATTTACAATCCGGTCCAACAATTAAATCGATGAGGGTTGTGCCAAACCTCTAACTCTACACGTTTTCGACGACAAATCATCTTTTATAAACTGATACAAATTATATCCTAACCAAGAACCCACAACATTTGATTTATCTTGACAATATGAATTGGAAATCAAAACTCTATATTAACAATGTTATTTGATTTCTCAGATTACATAACTAGGTGCAACTTAGAAACCTAACAAATTAACATTTCTTGCAAAAAGGAGAGTACACGAGAGAACGGTTTCTTACCAGAATAAAACTTCACGAAATGGAAGGTTGCTGCCAAAACTCGCAACCACTGACGACCACCTCTGACAGCCGACCGCCGGCGACCACCACTGACCGCCGACCACCGGCGACCACCACCGGCCGCCAACCGCCGTCTCTCTCAGTTTCTCTCTCGTTCTCTCTCTGCCGCTGCTCTCTCTCTCTCTCTCGGCGTCTTCTCTCTCTCTCGCAACTCTCTCTCTCTCTCGCTGCTCTCTCTCTCTCGGCGTCTTCTCTCTCTCCCGCAGCTTTCTCTCTCTCTCGCTGCTCTCTCCCTTGCTGCTACTTGCTGGCGTACACAAAGAACACACACACCCAAGAGTATTTTTCCTTTCATTTTCTCTTCTCCTCTCTCTCTCTCGAAGTGCAGGTCACACCCTCACACACAAAACCCTAAAATAAAGCAAATGTGCTTTTCCCTTATTCTTTCTACAAAACGGCGCACCAAGGGAATAAATTTCCCATTTTTCCAAAATTTTACCCCATGAAATTCATCATATACAAGTACACCCCTTAACTTTCATTTAAATTAAAATATTCAGTTTGGGTTATTATAATCTCCCCTCCTTGAAAGAATTCCGTCCCGGAATTCACTCTAATACTAGCCGGTGCAAATAATTATCAAAACTTAAATTTCAACTCTCGGAATAAAGATCTTTCTAACAAACAAACAATAACAACATAGTTTCACGCCTTTGCTGCGCAATTCAGATTAAACTCACAACCTCTGTTTATAACTGAAACATGCAACCATTCCATCTTTCATCTCCCCATTGGATCCATTACCTTAGGAACACCACGAAACTCGGGTTCTAAAATTCTTTCGATTAACCACAAAGACTATAAAATCAGATAGACATAGATAAAGTCATCCCGACTTTCTTACTTAGATTACTTTAAATAATTCCTTAACGACCATTGTGTTAATCTCAATAACACTTCCTCACGAACTCTCGAAATTTATCTTATAAATCCTAACATGCGAACCAAAAGGTTGTGAACATCTCAATACTTACCACTCCCTAATTATCCTTATCTGATTCACGACCACATTTACAGTTTTCGAACTCAACTGCCTTTCTCGGCTAATGCAATATAACCACTGATCCTTACCACACGAAACAAAACAATTCCTTCTATTCATCACAAGCAACTTTAACTTGACCTACTCATTTTAATTATAATTATCGACTTGATTCAAAAGATAAACTCCAATTGAGATGCAATTCATTTCTTTCCACCCACAATAAATTATCATATAAATACTTAGCATCCACATCTCGATATGCTGGTATTCACAAGATCCATCAGTCAAACCGATTTCTTACCAACAACTCCCCTGAGTACCTCAACCATTCACAATTTCCCAATAATTTGAAACTTACTTATTCCATCTTACTATCATCAACTTCTCACTTTAACATATCGATTCTCCCTTATTAGTACTTAGTAAGAATCTCGATAGAATCATAACGCATTCTGTAATAACAAATAAATGTCATTACTTAACAAATCCAAGAGTTAAATCAACTAATCCAAGGCTTGTACATCTATCATGACGTTTCAACTCAACTAATGATCGTACTCCCACTCCGACTCATAATCATTAACATTATGTCGTTCTTTAAACATAACCAAACTTCCAACTGTTCCATTCTAGGGTCGTTTCCTCACCCATAATAAGCAAGTCACGATCTGCAAAGATCCCAATGGTTCCAACATATACCTACTTAGCGACTCTTACAACCAAAAGTACTTGGTTTCTCTTTTGGGTAATCTCACACCATAAAGTTAACTTACACTCTATGTGCTCCAACAATCTGATTAATAGATCGCACATCTCATCTGTAAACCCCAAAAGCTTCTATCTGATACTTTCTTTCTCTCTAACATCACCTCACTACGATACTAGCTGGTACATTTAACTTGACAACTAATGTCATTACATAACTGTACATTCCTCACTCATAACATCACACTGCAAACCAAATCTCTTAAGGTCATTCGTACACCACTCGCACTTTCCTTCATACTCTCCCGTATACTACCATCGAGTCTATCTCACTACGTAGTTCTTTCCCAACTTGTTGAACTATAACTCACGAGTCCTCGATTAACTCTAACACAACATCCTGGCTAACTCTTTACGATCCGAGCCCTTACATAAGCTGGGCACAGTCTCCCGTTGGACGATAAAATCTACACACTCGCTTTCCTCATGACACATACCTAATCATTCTACGAATCCTCCATACTTCGTAAATAGATTGCTTATTCAAAATGATCACCTCCCATCTTCTTAACACCCCTACAAGGTGTTCTATCAATTTTCAACCTTCTGGTTCACGTTTTTTGCCTCGGCCATCTTACACAGCTATCGACTCCCACAACAACAGACAACCTGTAGCTACTTTATTAACTTACTCTTAAACACGGGTTCCTTACGGAACCAAATCCTACCATCATATCATAATCACTTCATAATACGTCTCCCTCTTTTCTAGACTTACTCCTGTAACATCAATATTACCAGCTCACCTCAAAACTCATACCCAACACCGCGGGTATTTCGCTTATGCCTCTCAACACTACTCATAACGAGTTTCTAATACTAACACCTCGATGACTTCTACTCTTTCCCCTGGACTCAACCGTCCCTTGACAACCGTACTTCTAGTTACCGAACAAGGTACAAACCCTCATACAATTGACACTACAATTCAATTCTGACTCATTCACTGATCAACTCTCTTCTTGAACACCTACCAAAATTACAAACGTCTTTCCTGATTTGACCAACAACTTTCTACTCTCTGAGTTCTTTCTTAGCTTTAAAACGCCACATCCCACGACCTAGTGAGTTCATAGTCTTCATGCATGACACACAATATATAAATCATTTCGTACGTTTCATTATTTTAAATAAACAACACTTGAAAACATCTTGGGTACACATGCCCCCATCGCTCTTATAAATTCAATGCCCTGTACAACGATCTCGAGAATCGTTCGCATGCAACTTTCCATAAACTTAATCTTACTCCGACCGAACGATGTTATTACGACAATAATATATTGCATGAAAATCTTTTCATTTGACCCGATTCTGAAAGAATTACCGACACAAGGTAAATCATTCGGTTCTCACACTCATTTGTCTGATATCAATAAATCAATAGGTATTTGATTGTAAAAGTTTTGGCTGGCAATTGTTTTCCGACCTTTTTGTAACAATTTAGCTTATCGTAAAAATATGGAGTACTTTGCAAATCGTTAGACTCAAAACTTTAATGTGCAACGTGGATGAAACCACTTTTTCTTTAAACATACATATGCACTTTCTGACTCATTTTCAATTAAAATTTATATTTACCCATTTAACTTAACTCGTGAAAATTTTTAGGTTACATTAAAGAACACCATGCATGAGACTCTACTTGCAATTGAAGGCTACGTTCTCAACTAAGGTCAATCTCTTTACTTCCACAACTTACTCTTGACACTTTACCTACGACCAGTGGTCGCCCTCTAGGTCATGCACCAACTTACCGAACACACTTTCCACATTTCATTTACTCAACCCTTCATACTATTTCGTTTTAATCACTATCTCATTTTCTACTTCTACATGCTTTCATTTCACTATAGGTATCTTATTACATTTACACTGCCTTTGAAAAGCTCGACTACGAAATCAGGGTTCTACTGATGCATTCAAAATTTCAATACTGTTATTCCTTACCATTCTAACTGATCTCATCCCACAAATTTCTAGAACTGGGACTTCCTAGAAACAAAGGTCTTACTCAAAATCAATCATTCATTTCTCTGAATTTACGCAGAGCTTCCTCTAGACAACTCATAACATTATAAACAATATCTCATCTCTACTATGTATACATTCTTCACATCATAAATAATTTCTCATGAAACTTCCCCAACAAGGGTCTCAGTCTACCCCTTAGGGATCTTGCTGACCTTCTAGATTACTAGAGCATGACACATGACTATCTTCCGATTACAACCTCGGAATAATAAGGTAGGTTAAGCACATACATGTACCTGTAAATTCACAATTACACTGGCCAGGTGTAATTCTAAACTTACCTTACATGACTGTCCTCGGTACCCTATTAGTCCTATTTTCACTATAGTGTTCTTCTAACGCATTTCTTAAATCAATAATAGTGTCTTCCTAACGCATTTCCTGTTTCTCAGTTGTGATTTCCATTCTAAAGTTTAAGTTTAGGCCCGTCCGGTCACCTAAATCCCTTAAACTATGGCTCTGATACCATCTGTAACATCCTAATCTAAATAAAACATACATAGCATTAATATTAACCAATTACAAAACTGGGTCCATAAAATTTCATTACATCTGTCTAAAATAACTTAGGCTGGCGGAAACAACCTATACACAACTGAGAAATACTAAAACAAGTTATAGTGTCTCTACACTATTCATTCTTCATTCTGCTAACACCCTGCTTACTTGCTATAGCCTTCCTGTACCTGCTTACCTGAAAAGGTTTTTATTTGAAAATGCGAGGGTTAGACCATAAGGTCTAGTGAGTCCCTCCTAACAGTTATCAAAACATTTAAAACAGATTATCTTTTCAGCATAAAACATTCATACTCAATACGTCAAAAACATATACGAACTAAAGTCCGCCTCCTCGTAATCTGACACCCTGAAGCCACCCGAAGGTGACAACGAGTCAGCCTCGCACTGCCTTGCGGAGCCTCGCTCCTGGCATATAGGGACCTCCCTTCCCGCACGAGAGCTGGCGGAACTACTTTCCCGTCTTTGCCAGTTTACGTCTCCTCGATGTATGCATACATTCAACATAAAACTTACAAACAACATCTGTACATTCAAAGCATAGAATATAGCATGGCAATTCTCTTCATAAATACTTCTTTAGAAAACACATTAAAAGCCACACATTTTGGGTTTAGAAAACTCACCTGAGGTCCAGATTATAAATGTTTACTCGTGTCGATCACCTCAACATGAACCTACAATTTACACCCATCACATAAATTGGGCTTTCATTAGTAATCCACTTCTCAACTTAATTTATTAAACCCCTACTTGACTCACTTGATTAAACTACTTATTTTTAACTCTCGGCCACCTCTAGATTATACTCATACCAAGCCAATACCCATCAACTTTCGGTCCACTTAGTACCGACCCAAAAGAAGAATTGCACTAAGTAACACTTTGATCCAATGAGAAAACAATCCCATCGCCCCAACTATTTAATTAGACTCCACTAACAATTGTTAAAAGAGGATCTCGGTTCACTTACTAGAATTCGAATCCATAATTAATTAATAAATCGAATCCCACTAGTATTAACAAATCATACCATAACTAATTAATAAATCGAAGTCCACTATAATTAACAACCTACACATCTCGGTCCAAAATAAATATCAATCCACTTTTGATTATAAAGTTTGCAAGGCCCAATTTAAGTAGCTAAGACACCGGCCCACGTGACTTACCCCAAATTAAATTAATTCTAATTCGGCTCCACTATATTTAATTAAATCTAACCTCAAATCCACTATAATTAATTAAACAACAATTTCGGTCCACATGAGGTTTCGATTCCAATTAAAATAGTCATTCCGTCCCTTCTCTTAAATTTACAATCCGGTCCAACAATTAAATCGATGAGGGTTGTGCCAAACCTCTAACTCTACACGTTTTCGACGACAAATCATCTTTTATAAACTGATACAAATTATATCCTAACCAAGAACCCACAACATTTGATTTATCTTGACAATATGAATTGGAAATCAAAACTCTATATTAACACTGTTATTTGATTTCTCAGATTACATAACTAGGTGCAACTTAGAAACCTAACAAATTAACATTTCTTGCAAAAAGGAGAGTACACGAGAGAACGGTTTCTTACCGGAATAAAACTTCACGAAATGGAAGGTTGCTGCCAAAACTCGCAACCGCTGACGACCACCTCTGACAGCCGACCGCCGTCTCTCTCAGTTTCTCTCTCGTTCTCTCTCTGCCGCTGCTCTCTCTCTCGGCGTCTTCTCTCTCTCCCGCAACTCTCTCTCTCTCTCGCTGCTCTCTCTCTCTCGGCGTCTTCTCTCTCTCCCGCAGCTTTCTCTCTCTCTCGCTGCTCTCTCTCTTGCTGCTACTTGCTGGCGTACACAAAGAACACACACACCCAAGAGTATTTTTCCTTTCATTTTCTCTTCTCCTCTCTCTCTCTCAAAGTGCAGGTCACACCCTCACACACAAAACCCTAAAATAAAGCAAATGTGCTTTTCCCTTATTCTTTCTACAAAACGGCGCACCAAGGGAATAAATTTCCCATTTTTCCAAAATTTTACCCCATGAAATTCATCATATACAAGTACACCCCTTAACTTTCATTTAAATTAAAATATTCAGTTTGGGTTATTATAGTACTGGCGGAACCTCCCCCCGACTTAGCCAATTTACGTCTACACAATGTATGCATACATCTCACATAAAACTTTAAACAACTTTCATGCAATAAAAGCATAAGAACAAAACATGACATTTCTCATCATGTATTCACTTTAGAAAAACACGTTAAAAGGCACATATTTTAGTTAGAAAAGCTCACCTGGCTAGCTTGCTCCAAAGCTCCTCTCTTACACTTCCGGTCTCTAGGTGGAACACATATTATATTCATAACGTAAGTCATAATTCGTTCATTTATTACTCGAGTTAAATCCCGAACTCAACCCAAACTTACCTAAGTTGGTAGGTTACACTTCTAGTCCAAAATCATAATTAATGGTCTTTGCTTACTCGTCCATTTGAAATGCTATACCGGATCCATTAATTAATCGACTCTAGGTTCCCAACACAAAATTATAACACTGGATCCTAAATATCAAAACTGGATCATGTTACTAATAATATGGCCCAAATTAATAAATAAAATATCAATTACGTACTAGGCCCTTATTATATAATTATAGACTTCAATAATAAACTAAGCCCAAAAGAAAGAATTAATCTTCCGGCCCATCCATTTATCTTTCGACCCAACACTTTATTTGAATGAGGAGTCCAATAATTTCATTAAACCTTTCTCGGCCCATGAACCAAATTTAAACATTTCTTAACTTTGTAAATCCATTAAACCCATAAGAAAATACTGATTTGATCATTGAAACACCTTTATATACCTTTCATAACTATACCCATAACATTTAAATCCTTAATTTTGCACAAAACGACTCAATTTTAATGTTAACCAAAACAGTTTGACTTTTTGTAAAAAGTCAACTGTTTTGAACATAAACTTTAATCTACCATCAAAAGCATGTTTGGGGTGGAAATATTCTTCTTGATTCCATCTAACTTCATCTTAATGATACTAAGAAACAAACTATAACTAGTATCTTTATCTTTTCATATTGATTTAAACACTTCAAAATCCATCCCATACTCTGACTTTAGGACATAAAGCTTTTAAAATCAATTCTTAAGCAAGCATACACATTCCAAATTAAGAATTTCTCAATCGATATATATATATATATATATATATATATGTGCCGAACTCCATAACTCTTTCTTAAAAACCTTAAGTTATCTTAGACCTAATCAATAGAAAATAAGGATGAGATGGTTCAGATTGCTACCTGGATTGATTGCAATTAAACCTTCCTTTCTTTCTCCCCAAGTCGATTTGGAAATCGCCACACACCTTAGCTCCGCAAAAACTTCAGCCGCCACCGCCGGCGACCACCACCGGCAGCCGACTGCCGGCGTTCCTCAACCGCGACCTCCGGTCTCTTTCTTCGTCGCCGGTGACCTGAAACAACCAGCACCAATCTCCTCTTTCCCCGCCTGCAATCTCTTCTCTCGTTATCTCTTTCTCTCGTCGATTCTCTCTTTCTCTCACTATTTCTTCTCAGTACACACACAGGGCACACACACACAAGGCTAATATTTCTTTCTCCCTGCTTTCTCCCCACGAACAACACATACGGCCTCCCATGGCAATTTCTTCCTCTTCTCATCTCTCTCTCGATATGTAGCATGTATCACATACCAAAACCCTAAAACAAATGGGTTTCCTCATTTACAGCAAAAGCGGCGCGCACACACACACAAAGAGAAAGGGAATTAGTTTCCCAATTTTCATATTCTACCCTCAAACTTTTTCGAAATAAACACTTACAACCCCCTAGCTTCCCTTTAAAACACATTACTAAATTTTTGGTTATTACACCCGCGCAATGTGGCGGGATGTAAATGAGGTTGAAGCATTGTTGCTTTGTCACCGTGAACAAAAATAAAGAATGTTTTAGGTTTTTGCGACCAGGGTCCGTTTACTAAACGCTTATCCGGTAAGCGCTTCCCAAATTATTTACCTTACCTGGTGAACATGACAAAGACTCAGAATCTTACCCGAAAAGAGCGATGGTAAGGATGAAGAGTCTTACCCGGTAAGTGAGAGTGACGACTCTTAACAGGTAAGCGCTTACCAGATAGATTGTTGCTTACGATACCATTTTGATGAATTACAATCTTACGCGGTAAACTAAATTAGAGCGTTTAACTCTTACCGGTAAGCATGGGTAAGTATTTGGGTGAACGGTCTCTTAGTTCGACTATAAAGTTGCAACCATGGCTTTCTAACATCTAAATCCATATACAATATTCCAATGACCAAGGATTTTTTAAAATTCAACCAATTCTCAAACAAACAGAACGTATGGTTAATTTGATCTTTGTAGTTTGCAGCTAACAATTCACTTTTGATACTCGTATGGAACGACTTTAGTATGGAACCACTTTTGCATCTCAATATTTGCAAACAACATGCTCTATGAAATAAAAAAAACTTAACTAAGGGACTCTTTATAATCAAGGATTCTATGAAATAATTTCAACAATTTTCTGTTTTTAAAAACGCTTGTTAATCAATAGCCGGAACATTTATAAAGCAGTGGAAAGATGACCGGTAAAAAGACATTCATAACTTGTCAACTTTCATTTATATATTCTTTTTAACAAATTTGTAGCGACAAATTAATTAATTTGTTCAACTCGGTGGCATCTTTTGAAACATTAATAAATACAAATAGTATTGGGATTTATTACATTTTCATTTCATTGGAAGAACCATAACCTGAGAGGCCAACTCCGGTGATTAAAGTTTTGACCTTTCAGTTATAGGCAGAATCCGATGAATATTGTCCAGAAGGCACTATTTCGATCAGAAACCAAACCATATGTTAATTTGCATCATATATATAAATATGGCGTTTCAACAAAAAATTCTTAAATAAGAAGCAAAAGAATACAATTAAGATTTTAATTAAACAACCTCTAAAAGTTTTTCATATTGATAGGCTAGGCTACAAATCAACAGCTAGATGTTGGAGGAGATGCAGCTGGAAATTGCTAACAATGGAATCTAGTACTATTCAACATATATATATATATATATATATATATTGCTACAAATTGAAACTAAGTGGTGCGCTTCTTTCCGGTATAACATAAACATCCATCTTTGTAACCTTTCCGATATCTTCACACTTATAGAGAAGGTAGATAGACCCATGTATTAACGTGATTAAGGCTCGGTAGGAACCAACCTGAGCTGAAAACCCTTCACCTCCGGCTTAAGAAACAAACTTACCGCTAATTAATGCATAACCAAAATAAATTGTAGCTCAAAGACTCGCCTTCCAAGTCTTGATTTATCGGCATCTTCTCATTCGATTCCGGTTTGAATTTGATGGTGAAGAATTCATTTGCTCAGAGCTTTCAAAGGTAACAAAAACAAGAAATAAGCAAATGGCCACCGCAAATCTTTGTTTAACATGGTGAATGTAACTGCCAAATATGTGCTGTGAATAGACAAATTGCAGTCTACTTAATTGTTGTTTTCATCTAAATCCATGTATCCAACACACAAAATCTGAAACCTGTTGATCTAAAACCTTTCCATCTGATTCCATATATGAATGCTAACCTTTGTAAAATCTGCACCATGATCAAAAAAGCATTCTACCTTGTTCAGCGAATGCCATTCCCCGCATATAGCAGTTCATCAAACGTTTAAAATATGGTGATGATGTGTGTATTAAAGAGAAAATGATTAAGTGGAGCTCGAAACAAACCCAAACCCAAAGCTAAACCAAATCAGATGCAACATAGATCCAATACTGCACAATCCAAACAACAAAGATTTATATATCAACTTACCACATTGGCATATAGTTATAATATGGATAGCCTTATGTATCATCATTTATATGTATATTATTGTTGTACCATATTCTACAAAAACCACAGAAAACTTTGGTTTGAGAGAAGCAAAGAAATCCAATATCATCGTTATAAGCTACAAAAAAATCCAAAAGAGTGCTACAACTTTTTGAAGTACTGCTACCACTTTCTCAAATGTAGCTTTTCCAAAAGAAATCGAAACTTCGAATTTTAAATTTGTATTTCAAAAGAAGTCGAAATTTTCAAATGCTAAAGTTGTATTTCAAAAGAAATCGAAATTTTCAAATGTTAAAGTTGTATTTCAAAAGAAATCGAAACTTTCAAATGTTAAAGTTGAAAACCTACAAAGGAAAAACCATAAGACTGCTACCCTCAAATGTGGCTTTTCCAAACAAATGGTTTGCTGAATCAAAATCACAGAAAACCTTGAGAGAATAAAACCCACAAGACTGCTACCACTTATTCAAGTACAAAGAAAACCATAGAAAGTTTCGTTTGAGAGAAGAAACCCTAAATCGGCACTTGATTTTTGTCTTCGAGTGTAGGGAGAGGAGCGAGAGGAAAAAGGATTCGATAACCACAAAGCATCAACCTGATTGATTCGAGAATCTTTGATCAAAAGAGAAATTAAAGTAAATGTAAGAATTACTCAAAACAACGCTTCAAAAGAAAGTAAATGTAAGAATTACTCAAAACAACGCACGGACTGAAGGCGACAGAATAATAATGGGAAATTACGTCTTCCTGAACCCTAATCGTAAGCATGGATCCATAAAGAAACGAATCCGGAAAAGATAGAAATGAAACCAAAAACTAAAGAGACCCCTAATGGTATAATGGCACGAATCATCACATCGGGAGATTGCCTCCTGCCGAACTCTAACCGTATGAGTGGATCCATGGAGAATCGAATTGGAGAAGATAGAAATGTGGGGAAATTGACCAAAATAGACAAATAAGATAAGAAAAGTGAGAAAATAGCCATTCTCTCTCCCACTTTACGAAAATAGCCACGGGTCCGCACTCTGACCCGACCCGGTCCAGTGTGGACCGCAATGACCCACAAACGACAAAAAAAAACAGCCAAAACCGAGTGGTAGGACCCGACCCGCTCCGCATCCGCATCCATGGGCTCCGCATCCGCACTTGCGAGTGCGGAGCAAACCCTAATTTTTTAAACAAAATCATTAAATCAGATTCAAGTACGAAGCAAACAAAATCAGAGTTAGAAATATGAAATTAGGATCATTTACCAATTACGAAGCAAACAAAATCAGATTCATCCAAAAATCAAAATTAGAAATCAAAAGTTTAGTTTTTACCTGAAATGGTTCAGATGGAGAAGGAGATTAGTAGAAGTGAAGAGCAGATTAAGCAGAACAGAGAGATGATTTCTATTTGGTGTTTGAAGATGAAGAAATCAGAAGATGAAATAAAAAGATGGAGATGAAGAAACAACCAGGTCCGCAGTTGCGATGCCACACCCCTCAAAAATCAGAATTCTTAAAAAACCATTTTTTTTGTCTTTTAGCTGGTGAGTGCGGTCCGCACTGGACCGGGTCGGGTCCGAGTGCGGACCCATGGCTATTTCGGTGATATAGGAGAGACTTTGGCTATTTTGTCAAAACGGGAGTTAGGTTTGGCTATTTGTGTCAATTTCCCTAGAAATGAAACCAAAAGTTAAAAGAGAACCTGATGGGAAGTTGAAGTGACGATTGTGGAGGAGAAGTCTGATAGGAGTGATGGGTGGCTTGGTCTTGGGATGATAATCACGTGATAGGAGTGATGGTCTTGGAAACCTAAATTGCAAATGTGTATTGATAAGTTGTAACCTAAGCTTTTGAAGTTGTAATTAAGACTTTAAGATAATTTAAGACTTTGTGCATAAGTTAGTAGTACCTAATGCATTATAACTTGTATTTAAGACTTTAAGACTTTTGGGTTAGATGCTTTATAGATAGTATAAGAGAATTTAAGACTTTGTGCATAAGTTAATAGTACCTAATGCATTATAACTTGTATTTAAGACTTTAAGACTTTTGGGTTAGATGCTTTATAGATAGTATAGATATAGATACATGTTTGTTGCTTTTGCGTTTCTCAAAAGCTAGTGATGTGGGATTGCCAACTCTTCCGGCTCTAATTCTTTTCTTTCTTTAAGATGGATGATAGGGTTAATTTATTAACCCTCTTTTAGCCGTTTTTGTAGGTTTTTAGTCTGTCTTATTTGCCCAAAGTCTGTATTTAAGTCCTTTCTATCATCTTTTTATCATTTTCTGTGTTCTGGGTATTAATCATGATTCAATGGTATAATCTCTGTGTTTTGGACTTATTTGGGCTTGTTTTGAATGATTTCATAATTGGGCTGGACGATACTGCAGTGATGCTATAGGAGTAGATGCTGCAGGAGTGCCAAAGGAGTGCACATCTGGGCCTTTTTGCTAATCTTTGGGCCGAAGCCACTTTTGAAGACCATGGGCTAGAGTTGACTTTTGGAGGGGACAAGAAGTACATGAGACATCAATCTCTATCAACAGCTGTTATTGCTTAATCCCCAATCAACTCCCCTATATATATAGATGGCTTGTTAACTCTTTTAATCACCACTTGCTACAATTAAGTAGTTTCTTGTTATTTGCTCTCAAATACTTGTTTCAAGTTGCTGAATATCATCTTTTGGGTTACAAAATCTCAGTTGTATGCAAGACTTTCAATTCTAATTATAATCTACTTGTTTTCGAAGTATACTCTTGTGTTCTAATTTCCGAATCTTGCAATTTCGATCACAAAGTTCTCGGCATTTTCCAAAGATCACCACTTTTAGTTTATTTTCTCGAATCACTTTAAGTTTCCATGTTACTCACTTTATTTCTCAAAGCTCTTAATCTTAGTTGGATATCCTTCCTTCTAAATTCCGAAGTCTTTGATCTTTAAAGTTGAGTGTTTCCAAATTCCAACGTTCTCAAAGAAAGTAGTTTTGTGACATAACTTGTGCGACAAGTTTTCATAACTTGGCGATCAAGTTACCACAGTAGTTTAGTAATTCGGTTTCTAGTTCCCTTGCACTTTTAGTTCTTATTTCTGTTTTTGTAATAACCCAAAAAAAAAAGAGAAGGATTTTATATGTTTAGGGACCTAGTATGTCAAGTGCAAGAAGTTAGGGAGTTATGGTTACAATTATTAAAAACTTGGCATGCATATGAAAGGTCATAAACTGCCATTGAATTAACTCAACATTGGCTCTTCATATGATCAAAACCGACGAAACCACCATGTATATAAAGGGGTTGAGCATGCAAGTATAGAGGAAAACAACAAATAAGAGAAGAAGCTAGTATAAGAGAAGAGGAGAACGGCGACGGGTGAAACGTCAAGAGTCCGGCAAAAATTTCGGTAAGCAGTTTTAACTCGATCACTTCGGTTTCATGTACATAAATTTTTAGTCATTCGGTTCGTTCAGATAGGTTCCAATAGGGTAACGATGGCCAACGGTTATCGTTAGCACCCTACCGTATGTAGTCTCCACGACACCGGTTCTCGGTCCCTATATGTAAAAGAGGGTCTGGACCGTCGCCATTTCGGTGGACTAAGGGGTCGAGAACTATTGTAATTAAAGGATTCGTTGGCAACGATAAAGTTAGATATTTCGTTTCGGTGATCACTATTGTTGAAAGAAAGGAAGAAAAGGTTTTTTAAAGTGTAAACAGTAATGTAGGAACTCATATTAGAAATTGAGATTGTTCCCATGGCATATATATATATATATATATATATATATATATATATATATATATTTGTTAGATGTAAATGGAGATAGATTGATGGATGTGATAAGAAATTTATGCATGCAAGATAGAATGCAGAACTTGATATATGCGTATTTATATACAGGCATATGCATAGCATGGTAGTTGTTTAAAATTCCGGTTGACATATAAGCTTCAAAGTACAGGAGATGCATTCTAGTTTTAATACACATATATACATATATGTGACAGTTTATCCATGCATATATGACAGATTATCTATACATATATGACAGTTTACTTAGAGACTATTTATATATGTATATATATACATACATATGAAATGAGTTAAGCTATTCTCGTGGGTTACATATACCAATTTGGGGTTTTATCAAATATGTGTATATGCATATAAATATACACTTATGGCAACTCTAAGATTTATGAATGGAATTTCGAAGCGATTAGGTAATAGTAATCCATAATCGAAATCGGTTAATTTGAAGTTTAGTCCGGGTGTTGTGCCTTGGAGTTAAATGTGATCGTAAATTGTAGGGAAGGCGTAAGGAACTTCAAGAAAGGTTCGGGCTCCGACGAGTACTGTGAGTTAACGTGATTTTTAAACGGTTGCATATTTTTTATAAAAATGCTTAATGTTCTCGAGAATTTTATTATGTTGTTTATGCAAAAATCATGACATGATTTCTATGACTTATACTTGATATTTTGTGTGGCAATGGGGGTGTATCGTGGTAAGACGAGCATGCTGTGTGAGCTTGTCTAGATCCGTAAGCGCGGAAGTGCTGTGTGAGTCCGCCAGGCAAAGCTGTGTGAATTATACACCTCTCATAACGCCGTTAGCTTTGTGAATTATATTGTTTTACCGTGTGCATGTTAAATTACGAGGCTTTGTGAAAATTGTTATGATATTGTTTTCATGCATAAAACCGTGAATTCACTGGGCCCTAGGCTCACCCAACTCCTTTTCAAAATAACTATGCAACCAGGTCGTCACTCACTCGGGAGTAGTAGCAAGGGGAAAGAGAAGATCTAGAACTGGCTTGGCATTGGAATAAAGGCATAATGAAGAACGATTCAAGATTTAGACAAGTTTTATTTTGGTTATTTAGTAACTGAAAACCTTCCGTTGCGTTAAACAATTGGATTTGCGGTTTATTTATTTATGGATGTTTTATATTAATATGTTCTAAGAAAAAAAATTGGGACGTTACAATTGGTATCAGAGCCATAGTTTAAGGGATTTAGGTGACCGGACGGGCCTAAACTTAAACTTGGAAGTACAAATCACAACTGAGAATCAAGACATGCGTTAAGAGGGCACTATTGTAGATACAGGAAATGCGTTAAGAGGATACTATTATAGAGATAGGACTAATAGGGTACTGAGGACTGTCATGTAAGGTAAGTTTGAGATTTCACCTGGCCAGTGTAATTGCGAACTTACAGGTACATGTATGTGCTTAACCTGCCTTATTACTCCGAAGTGGTAGTCAGAAGCTAGTGTTTATGTCGTGTTCCCGTACTATAGAATGTCAGCAAGATCCCTGAGGGGTAGACTAAGACCCCTTGTTGGGGAAGTTTCATGAGGAGTCATGGTGATGTGATGTGCGTATACATTGTAGAAAATAAATGTTGTATAGAGTATTACGAGTCGTCTAGAAGTAGCTCTTTGTGGATTCGGAGAGGAAGAATGCTTGAGTTTTAGTAAAACTCCTGTTTCAGGAGAGTCCCAGTTCTAGAAATCATGGGATAGATCAGTTAGGATGGTAAGGAAAGACAATGTCAAACCTTGAAGGTATCAATGGAGCCCTGGGTTCTTGGTCGAGCTTTCCATTAGCAGGATAAATGAAATAAGATACCTATAGTGAAATGAAACCATGTAGAAGTGGAAAGTGAGATAGTTGATCAAAACGAAATAGTATGAAATGGTTGAGTAAGTGGACCATTGAATGTATATATATCAAGTCGTTTCAAGACCGAGAGGGCGACCACTCGTCGAAAGTAGAGTGTCCATGATAAGTTGCGTGAGTAAAGCGATTGACCTTGTTTGAGTGAGTAGCCTTCAATTGCAAGTAGAGTGTCATGCATTGAGTTCGTATATGTGTACATGAGATTTTTTTCATAAGAAAAGTAAACGTGTAAATATCAAATTTGATCGGGTATGAGTCGGCGTGTGCAAGCGTATGTTTAAAGAAAGATACAAATCCATTTACATCGTACAATGAAGTCTTGAGGTTTACAATTTGCAAAATATTTCACTCTTTTCATGATAAACCAAGAAAACGTTTGAATGCACAACTTTTATAACCAAAATGAGTATTGACATGTTGAAGTTATATAAATGAGTGTGAGGACCGACTGGTTTACTTCGTGTCGGTAATTGCTTTCAAAATTTTGTCGTATGGAAAGATTTTTCATCTAATATTTATTTCTGTCGTAACAACACATTTTTGGGTGGAGTAAGATTAAGTTTTATGGAAAGATTGCATGCAAACGACCCTCAAGATCATTGTGCAAGGCATTGGAGTTATGAGAATGTTGGGGTCGTGTGTACCCAAGTCATTTTCAAGTGTTGTTTCTTTAAAATGATCAAAAGTGTGAAATGATTCATTTATCGCGTTGTTAGGCATGAAGGCTATGAACTCACTTGGTCGTAGAGTATTACATTTTAAGTTAAGGAAGAACTCCTAAGTGGAGATGTGTTGAACAAATCAGGGGAGAACGTTTGTAGCTTTGATATTTGTGTTCTAGAGGAAAGGTGAGTAGTAGAAGAGTCGGAAGTGGACTTTAGTTGTATGAGGGTATGTACCCTTGTGCGGTGACTGGAAATACAGTTACCGAGGGACGGTTGTGTTCAGGAGAAGGACTAGAAGTCATCAGGGTGTTGGTATTCGCAACTCGGTATGAGTAGGGTGGCGAAGTAGGAATGAAACATCCTCGACGTCGAGTAAGGGTTGTAAAGAGATCTTGTGATACTGACGATGCACGAGTGAGTTTGAAATGAGGACAACGGGATGTGAATTTGATTATGATATGTTAGAAGGATTAGGTTCAGTAAAGGACCCTTGTTGAAGAATAAGTTAAGGAAGTATCAACAGGTCAGCTATAGGCGTTAAAGTCGGAAGTTGTGTAAGGTGTACGAGGCCGAAGTTTCAAATCAAAAGGTTGAAAGTTGAAGGACCATCTTGTAGGAGTGTTAAGATAGTGAAAGACTACTGTTTTAGATAAGCGTTTTACTTATGAGATGAATGGTTCGTAAAGAATGAAGTATTTAGCACAAACTAAGTGAGGGTATAGATTATGTCGATCTGTGAGGAACTGTGCCCTGCCAATGTAATGGTTTGGACTTACATATAGCTAGCAAGAAATGAGTATGTTGGAGTTATACAGTAACTCGTGTGTTGTGGTTCAGCCAGAGTTGGGTAGAGGCAAGCAGCGAGATGGACTCGGTTATTTATGCGGGAGAACACGAAGGTAAGTTTGAATTGTGTACGAATGACCATGAGGGAACTAGTCTGCAGTAAGATGTTATGAGTGAGGAATGTACAGTTATGTAGTGGCAATAATTGCCAAGTTAAATGTGTCAGTCAGTGTTGTAGTAATGTGATGTTAGAAAGGGGAAGCCTTGTCAAAGATTTCGGTGGAGGTGTTCGATTTGTTAATCAAGCTGTTAGAGTACGTGGGTTGTAAGTGGACGTGTAGAATGTTGGAGCGATAGTGGGTGGTTACCCAAATGAGAAACCAAGTATTTTTTTTAGTTGTGGGAGTCGCTAAGTAAGTATATTTTTAGGATCATTGGAAGTTTAAAGAAGATGATGGACGTATTAGCCAAATGTGGTGGAATAGATGTGAAATCCTTAAAGAATGTGAGTTGTTGCTTATGTGTGAACGAATTGTCTGAGAAAGTAAAAGTTGGAGTTTAAAGAATGTATAGTGACGTCGAGCTCTGGTGTCAGTTCGAGGTGTTTTTAGTCGAAAGCCTTAAGTTAAAATTTTAGTGCAACCGTTTGGTTATGTATAGTAATGAGACAACATTTGTAGCTTGAGAATTGTCGGAATAGAGGGGCGAGTAATGTTGGTGGGCAGTGCTCCACGCTAACGTGGGGAGGTGAAGGCAGTATGTCGGAATAAGTAAGTAAATCGAAAGTAGTAAACTTGACAGTAATGCCGATATGCGCAGTGTTGTGTAGATTGTCCTTGCTAAGTGTGCGAACTTTTGGAAAGAGTATTGAGGAAGGAAGTTGTGTATGATTTTGTGCAGGAAAGAAGTGGATAAGACAACTGAATGAGGGAAATTAGTGACCTTGTGAGAAACGTTCAAATAAATTGATCGTTTAGTGTAAGCTATTGAGAATAGTAGGGTATGTTCGTGGTTACCCCTCCTAGTTGAGTGGGAGTAACCGAAGTTATGTTATATGACTGGACGCTTGTGGCAAGCAACGAGAAATTGATGAGCCTGTAGGATAAGTGCAATTCGGATAGGTGAGTACTCAAATAAGAAATTATAGAGGTTTCCTACTATTAGACATGTTAAGTGTGAAATAATGAAGTAGTGAGAACGTACGAATTAGTTGTTGAGTTGTAGTCGATGTGATTCGGGAAAGGAGTATGATCTGCATAGACGAATGTTGGTTGGAAGAAATAACCTAGAAATTTCAGGTATACCGAGGAGGGAACTCCTGGGTGCGAACTTGTCGGGATGTACAAAGTTGGCCTTGTGCCAAGTTGTCAGTGAGTGAGTTTTTTTTGTCGAAGATTCTCGTTGTTGTGGCGGGAATTTCCTCCAAGTTCTTTCTCTTAAGGAAGTATAAATGTACGAGAGACCTTGTTTAGACGTGTTTAAAACCGTGAGTCCCGATGTATGGACGGAGGCGAGCAAATGGAGGCGCGGTTGACCTTGGTTTTATCAGGTAGTTTTAAGCGTGTATAGTGATCGAAGAGGGTACAAGTAAGTAGTGCAATAGGGCACGATACAACAAGTGGTGTCTCGTCGAGGGCGGTTTCAAAGTATGAGGTGCGGTTATGTTTCCCATCTGAACGGTCTGAGGCAACCGAGTAGAAGTGAGTGGTTGGATTGAAAAACATAAGACTTTGAGCCTTGAAGTTTGAGAAGAAATTCATAGTGTGATGCACGTCTCTTTTGTGGAGAGCCGAGGTGGGAAGTTAGATGATGGCGACCTTCCAAGAGATGCAGACGATAAGAAGTTGACTTTTGTCATTAGTGAGCGAGTTAGAGCAACGGCATACAATTAAGACTGGTCAGAGGAATTAAAGAATGTTTCTCCGACACTTCATGTCTCGGAAAAAAAGAGGGTGTTTGTCAGATGCCGAGGTGGCTGGTCCTTTGGGGGACATCAGTATAGATGAGAGGTCGACTTACATAGGAGAACCGATTGAAATCGGGAGCAGTAAGATCCGTAGAACAAGGTTATGCTCAAGATCTCACCATGGAAAGGTGTGGTTCATTTTGGAAAGAGAGGAAAGCTAAGTCCTCGTTATATTGGCCCTTACAAGATAACTAGAAGAGTAGGTGAGGTTGCCTATAAGTTGGAGCTTCCTGGAGAACTTCAAGGCATTCATAACACGTTCCACGTGTCAAATCTAAGGAAGTGTCTGGCTGATGAAAGTGCTGAGGTAACTCTTAAGGATGTGAAGGTGGACAAAACCTTGAGCTACATTGAGGAACCGGAAGCTATCGTTGATAGGAAAGTAAGGAAACTAAGAAATAAAGAGATTGCCCTCGTTAAAGTTTAATGGAGACATCATAAAGGGCCAGAAGCAACTTGGGAACTCGAGAAGGAGATGAGATTGAAGTACCCTCACTTATTTGCATAAGACAAATTTCGAGGACGAAATTTTGTTAAGGGGGGAAGTTTGTAATAACCCAAAAAAAAAAGAGAAGGATTTTATATGTTTAGGGACCTAGTATGTCAAGTGCAAGAAGTTAGGGAGTTATGGTTACAATTATTAAAAACTTGGCATGCATATGAAAGGTCATAAACTGCCATTGAATTAACTCAACATTGGCTCTTCATATGATCAAAACCGACGAAACCACCATGTATATAAAGGGGTTGAGCATGCAAGTATAGAGGAAAACAACAAATAAGAGAAGAAGCTAGTATAAGAGAAGAGGAGAACGGCGACGGGTGAAACGTCAAGAGTCCGGCAAAAATTTCGGTAAGCAGTTTTAACTCGATCACTTCGGTTTCATGTACATAAATTTTTAGTCATTCGGTTCGTTCAGATAGGTTCCAATAGGGTAACGATGGCCAACGGTTATCGTTAGCACCCTACCGTATGTAGTCTCCACGACACCGGTTCTCGGTCCCTATATGTAAAAGAGGGTCTGGACCGTCGCCATTTCGGTGGACTAAGGGGTCGAGAACTATTGTAATTAAAGGATTCGTTGGCAACGATAAAGTTAGATATTTCGTTTCGGTGATCACTATTGTTGAAAGAAAGGAAGAAAAGGTTTTTTAAAGTGTAAACAGTAATGTAGGAACTCATATTAGAAATTGAGATTGTTCCCATGGCATATATATATATATAAATATATATATATATATATATATATATATATATATATATATATATATATATATATATATATATTTGTTAGATGTAAATGGAGATAGATTGATGGATATGATAAGAAATTTATGCATGCAAGATAGAATGCAGAACTTGATATATGCGTATTTATATACAGGCATATGCATAGCATGGTAGTTGTTTAAAATTCCGGTTGACATATAAGCTTCAAAGTACAGGAGATGCATTCTAGTTTTAATACACATATATACATATATGTGACAGTTTATCCATGCATATATGACAGATTATCTATACATATATGACAGTTTACTTAGAGACTATTTATATATGTATATATATACATACATATGAAATGAGTTAAGCTATTCTCGTGGGTTACATATACCAATTTGGGGTTTTATCAAATATGTGTATATGCATATAAATATACACTTATGGCAACTCTAAGATTTATGAATGGAATTTCGAAGCGATTAGGTAATAGTAATCCATAATCGAAATCGGTTAATTTGAAGTTTAGTCCGGGTGTTGTGCCTTGGAGTTAAATGTGATCGTAAATTGTAGGGAAGGCGTAAGGAACTTCAAGAACGGTTCGGGCTCCGACGAGTACTGTGAGTTAACGTGATTTTTAAACGGTTGCATATTTTTTATAAAAATGCTTAATGTTCTCGAGAATTTTATTATGTTGTTTATGCAAAAATCATGACATGATTTCTATGACTTATACTTGATATTTTGTGTGGCAATGGGGGTGTATCGTGGTAAGACGAGCATGCTGTGTGAGCTTGTCTAGATCCGTAAGCGCGGAAGTGCTGTGTGAGTCCGCCAGGCAAAGCTGTGTGAATTATACACCTCTCATAACGCCGTTAGCTTTGTGAATTATATTGTTTTACCGTGTGCATGTTAAATTACGAGGCTTTGTGAAAATTGTTATGATATTGTTTTCATGCATAAAACCGTGAATTCACTGGGCCCTAGGCTCACCCAACTCCTTTTCAAAATAACTATGCAACCAGGTCGTCACTCACTCGGGAGTAGTAGCAAGGGGAAAGAGAAGATCTAGAACTGGCTTGGCATTGGAATAAAGGCATAATGAAGAACGATTCAAGATTTAGACAAGTTTTATTTTGGTTATTTAGTAACTGAAAACCTTCCGTTGCGTTAAACAATTGGATTTGCGGTTTATTTATTTATGGATGTTTTATATTAATATGTTCTAAGAAAAAAAAATTGGGACGTTACAGTTTTTATTTTCTTGTTATTAAAATTCCTGCATTTTAATTTCTGTCTTTCCATTTCTGTACTTTACTTTCTTGCAATTTCCTTTCAGTATTTTCTATTTATGTCATTTACATTTCTTACATCTTTCGAAAGAAGAAATCAAGCCATGACCGGCTAATCGCCTGAGCTTGGGTGTAAAGCAAAGTTTAGATGTAAAATCTGTGTGAAAGTAAAGAGGTGTATTGAATATAACATTGTATCTAACTATTCGTTTCAGGTGATTAATCTTACATTGAAGATTGCATTTAATTAATTGACAACTAATTTTATGTATGAAAATGCATTAACATTCAGTGTTAAGGTTAAGGTTAATTATCTGAAATGATAAGAGAAGACTACTAAATAGTTTTAGTGCCTGACAAGTACTATACTCTTACAGTGTAGGATGGTAACACTGTGTTGTGCTAGGATTCACAAAGTCTAACATAAATGATATTGTATCGATAGCACGTTGACCAGTGTGTACTCTTGGGAGGCCGTTTGAACCGACAGTTGGTACTGTGGCAGTCCTATAGCATTAGTGCTAGAGGACTGGCTGGATGTTATAATATCTATTTATTGGATCACATATTTCAATCTTTATGGAGTTTTGCACCCTGTGCTTCTTCTTTAGAATTGATTTTTAGTTGATAACTCAAACAAACCACTCAAACAAATCTATTTTCGAATTCGCCATCTGAAATCGGTTTTTAAAGACTGTACTTTTGAAAAGCTTTTACAAGTTTTTCCTGTGGATCGATATCTGGTACTTTTACCATTATTACTTGTTACGAGACGATAGTAGTTCAAGGTGTATACTTGCACTAAGTTCTATTTTAAGTGAATCTCTAAGGTTGCATAAATCTGACCAACAAGTTTTTGGCGCCGTTGTCGGGGAATACTTCGCTGAAAGAATTTCATTTTAAAAGTAAAGTTTTTAAGCTCTGATTTTTCTACCACCTTTTTGAAAATCGGTGTATGCCCAGACTTGCACACGGAGAACTTTTTCAATTTGATCCAGAGATTGAGCGAACTTTTAGACAAAGAAGGAAAGCACAAAGAGCTGTTTCGACTCTAAACTCTCCAATGATGTCTGAAAATGAGTACACTTCGGATGAAGGTGAAAATAACTTCGAATTTGGGCCGGATGGACAACCTATTAATAGACCCCCCAATAATGAAGGAAATCCTAACAATGACGGAAATCCTAATAATGATGGAAATCCTGAAAATAGGCCAATTCATAATCTTGAAGATGAGGAACAAAACATTTTCAGTCTTGCAAACTCTAAAAATGGAGGTATTATGGCCTATGCCGTTCCTGTTTTAAATCAATTACATTCAGAAATACTTAAGCCTACCCTCGAAACACATCATTTTGAACCCAAGTCGATAATGTATCATATGCTCCAAATCAACGGCCAGTACGCTGGTTTGGCACATGAAGATCCTCATTCTCATCTCAGGTCTTTCATGGAAATTACAGATTCTTTCAAACTGCCAGGTGTACAGGATGATGCTTTAAAGTTAAAACTTTTTCCATACTCTCTAAGAGATAAACCAAGATCTTGGTACAAATCTCTGCAGCCAGATTCTATAATTACATGGAACCAAATGGCAGAAAAGTTTTTAAAAAAATATTTTCCACCCACCAGGAATGCTAAGTCCAGAAATGAAATCTGCACTTTTAAACAAATGGACAATGAAGCAGTTCCTGATGCATGGGACAGGTTTAAAGAGTTGTTGAGAAAATGCCCTCACCATGGCATTCCATATTGCATTCAACTAGAAACATTTTACAATGGTTTAGACATCATTGCAAAACAAATGCTTGATGCTACTGCAAGTGGATGTTTCACAGCTTGTACCTACAATGAGGGATATGAAATCCTAGAAAAGATTTTTGACAACAATGGACAATGATCCGATCCACGTGCACTGCCACCTAAGAGAACAACAGGGATATAAGAGTCTGATGCTTACTCAACATTGACTGCACAGTTGGCAAATATGGCTACTCTAATTCAAAACCTAGCCACACCTGTGCAAGCCAATGCTGCTACTGCTATCCCTGGTGTTCTGCCTGTACAGTGTACTTTTTGTGGAGATGGACACTCTTTTGAAAATTGTCCAAGCAATCCTGAGCAAGTAAACTATGTGCATAACAACAACAAAGGAGGACTTTTTTCTCAGACTTACAACTTTGAATGGAGGAATCATCCAAATTTTTCATGGCATAGTCCTTTTCTCAATCCACCATCACAAAGACCACAAGGACATTCTAACTTCCAAGGACAGTCCAATTTTCAACAAAGAAATCACAACAACCAACAGCCCAATTTTCAAAATAGACCACCTTCTTTCCAAAACAACAAGCCCAATCAGCAGGCTGAGTCATCTACTTCTTTGGAATCAATGATGAAAGGTTTCATGACCCAAACTCAGGCCTCAATTAAAAACCTTGAAACTTTTGCTAAAAATCTTGAAACTCAAGTAGGGCAAATGGCTTTGGAAATAAAGAAAAGACCAGTAGGAACTCTTCCCAATGTTACTGAAACACCACAGAGATCTGGAAAAGAGAAGGTTAAGGTTGTGACTTTGAGAAGTGGAAGGCTCTTAGAAGAAAATCCCAGAAAAGAACAAACAAACAAAGCAGAGACAGAAAATAAAAAAGCAAAACCAGATTCTGCTACTACAATACCCATAGATCAGTCTGGTAGTATTAGTGGAACCAAACCCAGTGATAAGCTTGTTGATATCACCATCATGGCATCATGCCTAGCAAGTCAGATTACCCATTGTTATTCCCTAATGACTCAAAGACCAAGAACAGTACAGTAGTTGATGTGTCACACTCTGGTGGCAGTCCTACAGTACCAACTTAGACCAGTCCTGTAGCACCTTGTAGGACTGAAGTGGCACCTTCTGTGAAACCCACGCAAGCACCTCACCTTCACAAGATTGACCCCTCTAGTTCAGTCACACCTTACATTCCTTATCCCCAAAGGATGAGGAATAATAAGGAAGAAGTTCAATTTAAAAAGTTTCTTGATGTTTTTAAGCAATTACACATAAATATACCGTTGGTTGAAGCTATTGAGCAGATGCCAAATTATGAAAAATTTCTAAAAGACATTTTGAGCAAAAAGAAAAAGTTGACAGAATATGAGACAGTAGCTCTGACTGAAGGATGTAGTGCTTTGTTGTCCAGTAAGATTCCCCCTAAAATGAAAGACCCTGGATGTTTCACCATTCCATGCTCTATAGGAGGAAAGAAAGTAGGTAAAGCCATTTGTGACCTAGGTGCTAGTGTAAACCTTATGCCCTTATCCATTTTCAATACCTTAGGCATAGGTGAAGCTAGACCTACCACTGTTTCCCTATAGTTGGCTGATAAGACCATAGCCTGGCCTAAAGGAAAAATTGAGGACGTCCTAGTTCAAGTTGATAAGTTTATCTTTCCAGCTGACTTTATCATCCTAGACTTTGAAGCTGACAAAGATATCCCCATCCTTTTAGGTAGACCTTTCCTAGCCACTGGAAGAACCTTGATTGATGTCCAAAAGGGAGAGTTAACCATGAGAGTGCATGACCAAGAAGTAACTTTTAATGTGTTTGATTCTCTCAGGTACCCTGAAGAAAGAGAGGAATGCTCCACTCTGAGCATGATAGAGACTTGGTGTCAAGACAAAAGCTTGGGAGAAATGTTGGGAATAGAAGAATCTGACAGTAATGAGGAAGATCTTGAAGACATAGAAACATCACAGGAAGTTGCTGCTTTTGAGACTTTAGATCATAAGGATAGGAAAACTCATGTCCCATCCTTAGAAGTTGCACCTGACTTAGAACTGAAACAACTCCCCTCGCATTTAAAATATGTCTTTTTAGAGGACCCTGGGAAGTTGCTTGTCATTATTTCATCATCACTAGAACTTGAACAAGAGGAAAGATTGGTCAAAATGCTAAAGCTTCACACAAAAGCCATAGGATGGACCATTGCTGATCTCAAGGGCATAAGCCCAACCATTTGTCAACACAAAATCATTTTTGAAGATAAAAACTACACATCAGTTGAGCCTCAAAGAAGACTCAATCCTGTGATGAAAGAAGTTGTCAAAAAGGAGATTTTAAAATGGCTTGATGCAGGCATAATCTATCCTATTGCTAGTAGTACATGTGTCAGTCCTGTGCAATGTGTACCCAAGAAGGGTGGAGTGACTGTTGTACCAAATGAGAAGAATGAACTTATACCTACTAGGGTAGTGTCTGGTTGGAGGATATGTATGGACTATATGAAGTTTAACAAAGCTACTCAAAAAGACCATTTTCCATTACCCTTTGTTGACCAAATGCTAGACAGACTGACAGGAAAAGAGTTTTATTGTTTCTTAGATGGCTACTCTGGTTACAATCAAATCACCATTGCACCTGAGGACCAGGAAAAGACCACTTTCACTTGTCCATTTGGAACCTTTGCATTTAGAAGAATTCCTTTTGGACTTTGTAACGCCCCAGCCACTTTCCAAAGATGTATGATGTCTATTTTTTCTGACATGTTAGAAACTTCCATGAAAATCTTCATGGATGATTTTTCAGTTTATGGGACATCATATGACTTATGTTTACAAAACCTAGAGAATAGTCTTAAAAGATGTGAAGACACAAACTTGGTTTTAACCTGGGAAAAGTGTCATTTTATGGTAAAAGAAGGCATTGTGTTGGGACATCTCATTTCCAAAAGAGGCATAGAAGTTGATAAGGCCAAATTGGAAATAATTTCAAATTTACCTGAGCCTACAACAGTCAAAGGTATCAGAAGTTTTTTAGGACATGCTGGTTTTTACAGGAGGTTCATAAAAGATTTTTCTAAAATTTCAAAACCTCTTTGTCTATTACTACAGAATGACCAAGTGTTTGATTTTAATGAAGATTGCAGAAAAGCTTTTAACACTTTGAAAGAAGCATTGGTCACTGCTCCGGTAGTAATAACACCAGATTGGTCCCAACCTTTTGAAATTATGTGTGATGCTAGTGACTGGGCAGTTGGAGCAGTTTTGGGTCAAAAGAAAAACAAAATATTCCATCCCATTTACTACTCTAGTAAAACTCTCAATGATGCTCAAATTAATTACACCACTACTGAAAAGGAACTATTAGCTGTGGTTTTTGCTTTTGAAAAATTCAGATCATACTTAATTGGTACAAAAGTAACTGTTCACACAGATCATGCTGCAATCAAGTATTTGATTTCTAAAAAGGATGCAAAACCTAGGCTAATAAAGTGGGTCTTGTTGTTACAAGAGTTTGATTTGGAAATCATTGATAGGAAGGGTGCGGATAATCAAGTGGCTGACCATTTGTCTAGGTTGGAAAACAAGACAAACTTGTTTATAGTAGTGAGATTTGTGAGACATTCCCTGATGAAAGGATTTTGGCTATACAGCATGCCAAAGTTCCTTGGTTTGCAGACATTGTAAACTATTTGGCTTATGGAGTCATTCCTAAAGAGTTTAGTAAACACCACAAGAAAAAGCTCATCTATGATTCCAAGAAGTATTTATGGGATGACCCATTCTTATTTAAAATTTGTGCAGATAAAATGATCAGAAGATGCATACTACAAGAAGAAATGACATCAGTTTTACAGCACTGCCATGCAGGACCATGTGGATGACATTTTGGAGGGAGTAGGACAGCAGCAAAGGTGTTACAATCTGGGTTGTTCTGGCCTACTTTGTACAATGATGCTCATAGCTTTGTAAAAAGTTGTGATGAGTGTCAAAGAAGTGGGAATATCTCTTAGAGAAATGAAATGCCCCTAAATGGAATCCTAGAAGTAGAATTATTTGATGTTTGGGGCATAGACTTTATGGGACCTTTTCCAATCTCCAATAATTGTGCCTACATTTTACTTGCTGTAGACTATGTGTCCAAATGGGTGAAAGCTTTGTCTTGCCATTCCAATGATGCCCGGACAGTTGTCAAATTTTTGCAAAAACAAATTTTTACAAGATTTGGTACACCTCGAGCATTGATAAGTGATGAAGGCACCCATTTCATAAACAAGTTGTTAGAGGAAGTTCTTGAAAAATACAACATTCAGCATAGGGTGGCAACAGCTTACCACCCTCAAACCAATGGTTTGGCTGAGTTGTCAAATAGGGAGATAAAAGGAACTTTAGCAAAAGTGGTTAAACCACACCGGAAGGACTGGGCCTCCAAATTGGATGATGCCTTATGGGCCTACCGGACCGCTTTCAAAACCCCTATTGGAATGTCCCCTTACAAATTGGTTTATGGAAAGGCTTGTCATTTACTAGTTGAGTTAGAACATAAAGCTTATTGGGCCATAAAAGAACTCAACATGAATCTGGATGAGGCTGGTAAGAAAAGGACTCTTCAACTCTGTGAGATGGAAGAACATAGGAATTTTTCCAATGAAAATGCCAAGTTATATAAAGAAAACACAAAAATGGCATGACAAAAAGCTTCTTCCAAAAGATTTGTATGAGGGTCAGAAAGTCCTTTTGTTCAATTCATGATTAAAGCTTTTCCCTGGAAAACTGAATTCAAGATGGACTGGACCCTATCGTATTGCCAAAATGTACCCCTATGGTGTAATTGAACTCATTGATCCGGAGAGGGGTACTACTTTCAAAGTCAATGGTCATAGAGTCAAACCATTTTTTTGACCCCACTGAAGCACCACCACAACCTTATACGGTTGTCGAGCCTGATAATTGATAAATAGTTTTTTTTATATATATCTGTATATATGTGAATAAAAAAATATAAAAATACAAAAACATTCAAATAAACATAAAAAGAACAAAAATATTTTCTTAATTTTTGCTGTCTAATTATTTTAGTATAATTTTAATTTTTAGATTTCAAATTCACTTAATACTCTGAATTTTTTTATTTTTTTATTTTGGGCTTTGTCCCAACTTTGCTGATTTCACCCGGATTTAATTTTTTTTTGGGGCCCGTATACTTTGGTATGTTTGTTTTGTTTCGGGTACCAGATCAAAAGACGTAGGCCCAAGTCTTGAAGCCCATAACCCACTGCCCGAGTCTTGTAGATGACTCTCGGGGTCATTTCAAACGGTCATAGGACTGAGATGATGGTCTGACTTCATCATCATCTTTTTGCCAGAAAACTCATCGGAAACTACCATCATCGCCGTTTACCTTCTTCTTCATCTCCAAAGTAAATTTTGGTATTAGTTTTCTGCATCTAAACCTAGACACAGTACTCCAACACCGCTGTTCATCATCTTCCTCGTCCCCGAAGTACACTCCCTTGTACAATTTCTACAACTACACCCTTATCCAGTACGATTGGATACCTCGTACTCCCCCATTCTCGGTTGTAACCCTCTTCTCCAAGCACCGTCCTTTCTCCAATAAGCCACCGATAACCCCTGTTTGTAAAAACCCCTCTTTCCCTCCTATTTCTCCCATCTTCTTCATCAAAAATTCTTCTGTTGATCCAAACCCTCAGTGATTTGATAATGACCCTCTCTTATATACTTAGTGAAAATTATAAGTAAACAATATGTATCAGAGTTTTACTATCGCTGATAAGTACTAAGATCTTACAGTACCGCTGATAGGAACTCTCGCTCTTTAGATTAAAACATTCAGCGAAACTGTTCACCATAACACTCTGAGTCTGTTCAGTACTTATGGTGATCGCTGATAAGTTAGTTGTTTACTTATGATCCCTGAAGACAAGTTTCACGTTAACATAGGTTCCACGCTGAAGTCGAAGATCAAGCTCAAGAACCAGCGACAAGTCTCCTAATGAACTGATGCGGATCAGCGAAGACTCAGATTTGTCCACTCAACGTGAAGTATCAAGTACAAGACTTTAGCTATCGCTGAACTGTATCATTCGCTGATAAAGAATGATAGATCGCTGAATCAACGAAAAGTTGATCATAAAGTTCTCCGTACAAAGTACTTTTTGTCTTAACCACCCTTGCACGTCTCCGTACGATATGTCAGAAAAGAACCTCCTTATTGTCTGAAATCGTACAACCACTCTGATACTACACTGTTCAAACATGCGGCTACTAAGGTTGTCAACAAAGGTCAATGACATGCAACCAATCAGCTGCTGCCACGTGTAAAGTGTAAACTGCAATGCATTAAATGCATGCAGTATATAAGAAGAAGAACTCACTTCATTTTGAAGTAACTTGCTAACTCTGGACAAGTTCATCCTTCTTATCTTGAGATAGGTTATTATTAGTAATTTCCTTCTCTTTCTTAGTGCAAGAAACTTAGTGTTCCAACTTGTTTAGATTTAGGTTAATCCTTAATCTTGTATCCGCAACAAGCTGTAAATTGTTAATGATTTATCAATAAACAATTTAGAAAAGTAAAATCTGTGTGTTTGTATTCAACCCCCCCCCCCCTTCTACAAACTTGTATAGCCCTTCGGGACCAACATCTTCCATCCCTTGTTAACCATTTCCATGGCAAAAACCAAATCTGAGGCAAGAAGAAGAGAGTTCCCTTCTGAAAATCCCAACACCCAAAATACCCCCAATCCTAATATCCCACAGGACGAACCTCTTGATGCTACTCCATTAAACCAAGCCCCACCCATCTGAGAACTACCCCCTGTTCCTAAGTTCAAAACCATTTGACGAGTAACCAGGAGCAGTGGGGTACTGAAGACGAAGCCGATGACACCAGAAGAAGGGCCTGCCATTCCACTTTCTGATGATTCTGATGAAGATGCACCCCCACCACCAAAGACAAAGTTTGAGGTGGGAAGTTCGAACCCATTGGATGCTTTGGCAGATGCGGTTCAGGCCATGGTTCGACCCTTTCCCAAGGAAACATGCACCACCAGCCACAACCATGGTAAGAAACCTCTGTCTCAACCCATGCCGGTAAATATGGTAACCTCTTTTCCCCCCAATCCACAAACCTCTATTGGAACCATGTTAAACCAAAGCCTGGGAGCCACCAGGGATCCACCTGCACCATCGTCTTTTTCCCACAAACCCCTGATGGTTATTACGCCTTTTACCAAATCACACTCACTGTCAAATCTACACCAAATCCCTACTAGTTTTCTTTCCATGATACATACGGGAAGACCTAGAAACTTCCCCTCTCTACCCAAACTACCCATCATCTCTTCAGTGAGAATCCCTGAATTCACTATGCAAGCCTCCTCAAGACCCCCTATGCAATCTGATACCATGACCCTTGCACAATTGGATATTTTACTTGCGAGAATAAACCATGCCTACCAATCTAGGATGCAAACTCCCAACCCAGTGATTGGAACCTCTTCTGCAGAAAATATGGTTGATCATACCCCTGGATAGGCCCCTGTTGTTGTGGAAACTGAAATACAACCAAACCCTGTGGATGAGCAACCAACCCCCACGTCTGTTGAGGACCCTGTGATCAAAGAACCTGCAAAAGAAATCCCAAATGAAACAGTTGTGCTCACAACCAATCCTGTTGAAACCTTGGTGACAGAAAAACCTGTAACAGAATATGCTTTTGTTAAAATCCCTGTTTCTAAAGCTAACTCTGTAAAAATCCCTTTGATTCAAGTCCCTTTTGGGGAAGCCACCAATCCAACTGCCACTCATGGTGATGCAATCTCTATGGATACCTTGGACCCACTGGAAACCCCCATGGAACAACCCTAGATGCAATTCTCTGATAATGAGGACCCCTTGCTTGAGACTAATGATGATTGGGGCATGAAGGATGTGGAAGAGAAGATAGTCATCACTCATACCAGGGAGGCTTCTCCTGCACCTTCTATCCAGGCTACACAGGAGCAGAGCCCCAAAATACCATCACCACAGAAAGCCACTGAGAAGAAACAACCTATGAAGAAGAGCGAGAAACCTGTGCAGAAAAAGGCAACCTTCACATCTCTCAAAATCAGACTGAGGAGAATTTCTAAATCCAAACCTGCAAGTAAGGTATAGAAAGGGAAGGAAAAAGGCACCAAGTGCAAAGAGGACAGAAGCTGCTGATAAGGACACAGCCAAAAAAGGGGAAGGAAATGGCTGCTGTAAGGAACCCCAAGAAAAGGAAAAGGGCAAGGGTGGATGAGAACAGCATGGGAGAAACTTATAGCACTCCTCAAGGGATCACAAGGCAAAGGACCAGAAGCATTCATCAGGAAAGTCCAAACACTGCAGTCCTACATCACTCCTCCAGTAGTGCTGCAAGATCAAAGAAAACCAAGAAGATATCACCCTCCTCTTCTCCTACTGAATTATTCAGCACACCTGAAGCACTTAAGAAATACCCAATGTTTGCTGAAAGGATTGGCCACACACCTAAAGGATTTACTCCTCAAACCATTTTGGCCAATCCTCAAATCAAAACCACAATTGAGGAATTTGGGTGGCAAAAATTGTGTGTTGTGCCCGACCAATTTAATGAGGACTGGTGAGAGAATTCTATACTGAAATAGCAGTAACCCCTGGAGTAGATCTCAAGGTTAGGCAGACTTCTGTGTCATATTCCCCTGAAACTTTGAATGAACTGCTAGGATTGACACCACATGTAGAGTCTGAATTTGATAGACTACAGGCTGGAGTCACTGATGAGGAGTTAGAAGATATTCTTACCACCCTAGCCCATCGTGGAGCTTCATGGACCTTAAAAGGAAGGTGTAGAACCCTTAGAACCTGCTTTCTGAAGGCCGAAGCCAATGTCTGGTTCTACTTTATTAGGCATACCTTGCACCCAACCAGTCATGACACAAACCTTTGTATGGAGAGGGTATTCTTGTTGTACTGTATCATGGAGTGCCACCCAATTGATGTGGGTAGACTCATTTGTGGGTGTATGAAAACCAGTTTAGAAAGATCCAATAACAGACTACCTTATCCTTCTATCATTCATACACTCCTACACAATGCAAAGGCACCTGTTCTGGATTCTGATACCTTTTCAAGGGAGAGGACAGTGATAGATAAGCAAACTCACCAAAGGTTGATGAGGTATAGTGACAATCATGTTGCTGATGCACTGGCTGTTGATCCCATGGCTGCTGCACTGGAAAAGGTCAAGGAGGATCTGGTAAAAGAAATGGACAAGCATGCAAAGTCCATGAAGAAGTTGGTTAAGAAGAAAGTCAAGAAGCTGGTTGTACAGGTTGAAAAGATGGGAAAGGAGGTTGAAGCAATAAAGAAGGACAAGTTGCAATGGGTGGAGTACAAACAGCACAAAGCTCAGATGAAGGAAGCTTGGGCAAGAGGAAGTTCTCAGCAGCCCTTATCAGTGCCACCACCCCCAAAACCAATTCTGCAGATCCACTCATCTCTTACTCAGCCTGAGTTATCAGGTTCTGCCATTCATCCCTTAACTTGTAAATTAGTTTTCTTTATATTTTGAGGTTTCAACTTTGGAATCTATTTTCATGTTCTAATATGTTGTTAGGTCTTATTCCATGGTCAGTGCTTAATGGCCTGACTTATTTGGAACATTTGCTGAATTGTGTGTTTAGACTGTCACTTGACAGATTGTGTCAAACCATTAAGTCATGTGTAAGCAAGATGAGAAATGGACTTCCCATTCTCATCTTTGCTTTTCTGTTTTAATGTTTTCTTGGGAACTGATTTTCATGTCCTTGTTTCTCTCATAATCTGCATGCATGCACATATGTTTCTCACAACTGTTGGATTTGTTTGGAATGCCCTTACAGCCACAACAATCTGATGTTTGGATCCTTGAGTATAAACTGCAATCATAGCCTACCCAAAGATTTTCCAATCTGTTAACTTGAGTCATCATGAGCACTTTCCCAATGAGGCCATAAATCAAATCCCAAACAACCCTCTTATGCTCCTTAGTCCTTGACAATGGGGACATTGTCCATTTCAAGTTTGAGGTGGGGTAAGATTTGCCTCACACATCTTAAGACAAACCTTACAATTCTTTCATGAGCAAAGTGCTCTTTTGTGCTTAAAAGTGTGTCAAAGACACCCAAATTATAAAAGAGACCAATGAGTCCACCTTATTCCTCAATATGAGATGAATGGCAGTAAAATTGTGCCATTGAGAGAACAAAGTGAGGGAGTGGAAAAAGGCTAAGCATGGAAATCAAAGGAAAAAGCCAAAATGCATACCCCATTCAAATTCTGTATGCCTTGATGACCCTTGTTAACAATAGGAAAAGCCTAGGTTGGTTATGAAGGTGTGTTTATGAGCTTAAGGGAATAAACTTGGTTTATGAAGGGCTGTTAGTTTCATGCTATTCACATCTTAAACTGTTGTGTTTAAACTATCTGTGTGCATTGTGGTTGTAATTGAAGCAGGGTATAATTTTTTTTAGGTCTTAAGTCTTTTAGAAAATTGAGACTTTCTTTCTGTTTATTTTTGTTGTTTGGGGACAAACAACGTTTTAAGTTTGAGGTTGTGATAGGGTTAATTTATTAACCCTCTTTTAGCCGTTTTAGTAGGTTTTTAGTCTGTCTTATTTGCCCAAAGTCTGTATTTAAGTCCTTTCTATCATCTTTTTATCATTTTCTGTGTTCTGGGTATTAATCATGATTTAATGGTATAATCTCTGTGTTTTGGACTTATTTGGGCTTGTTTTGAATGATTTCATAATTGGGCTGGACGATACTGCAGTGATGCTATAGGAGTAGATGTTGCAGGAGTGCCAAAGGAGTGCACAGCTGGGCCTTTTTGCTAATCTTTGGGCCGAAGCCACTTTTGAAGACCATGGGCTAGAGTTGACTTTTGGAGGGGACAAGAAGTACATGAGACATCAATCTCTATCAACAGCTGTTATTGCTTAATCCCCAATCAACTCCCCTATATATATAGATGGCTTGTTAACTCTTTTAATCACCACTTGCTACAATTAAGTAGTTTCTTGTTATTTGCTCTCAAATACTTGTTTCAAGTTGCTGAATATCATCTTTTAGGTTACAAAATCTCAGTTGTATGCAAGACTTTCAATTCTAATTATAATCTACTTGTTTTCGAAGTATACTCTTGTGTTCTAATTTCCGAATCTTGCAATTTCGATCCCAAAGTTCTCGGCATTTTCCAAAGATCACCACTTTTAGTTTATTTTCTCGAATCACTTTAAGTTTCCAAGTTACTCACTTTATTTCTCAAAGCTCTTAATCTTAGTTGGATATCCTTCCTTCTAAATTCCGAAGTCTTTGATCTTTAAAGTTGAGTGTTTCCAAATTCCAACGTTCTCAAAGAAAGTAGTTTTGTGACGTAACTTGTGCGACAAGTTTTCATAACTTGGCGATCAAGTTACCACAGTAGTTTAGTAATTCGGTTTCTAGTTCCCTTGCACTTTTAGTTCTTATTTCTGTTTTTATTTTCTTGTTATTAAAATTCCTGCATTTTAATTTCTGTTTTTCCATTTCTGTACTTTACTTTCTTGCAATTTCCTTTCAGTATTTTCTATTTATGTCATTTACATTTCTTACATCTTTCGAAAGAAGAAATCAAGCCATGACCGGCTAATCGCCTGAGCTTGGGGTGTAAAGCAAAGTTTAGATGTAAAATCTGTGTGAAAGTAAAGAGGTGTATTGAATATAACATTGTATCTAACTATTCGTTTCAGGTGATTAATCTTACATTGAAGATGCATTTAATTAATTGACAACTAATTTTATGTATGAAAATGCATTAACATTCAGTGTTAAGGTTAAGGTTAATTATCTGAAATGATAAGAGAAGACTACTAAATAGTTTTAGTGCCTGACAAGTACTATACTCTTACGGTGTAGGATGGTAACACTGTGTTGTGCTAGGATTCACAAAGTCTAACATAAATGATATTGTATCGATAGCACGTTGACCAGTGTGTACTCTTGGGAGGCCGTTTGAACCGACAGTTGGTACTGTGGCAGTCCTATAGCATTAGTGCTAGAGGACTGGCTGGATGTTATAATATCTCTTTATTGGATCACTTATTTCCATCTTTATGGAGTTTTGCACCCTGTGCTTCTTCTTTAGAATTGATTTTTAGTTGATAACTCAAACAAACCACTCAAACAAATCTGTTTTCGAATTCGCCATCTGAAATCGGTTTTTAAAGACTGGACTTTTGAAAAGCTTTTACAAGTTTTTCTTGTGGATCGATATCTGGTACTTTTACCATTATTACTTGTTACGAGACGATAGTAGTTCAAGGTGTATACTTGCACTGAGTTCTATTTTAAGTGAATCTCTAAGGTTGCATAAATCTGACCAACAATGGACTTAGACCTAACTCATCCCACATCGGTGGGATTTACCTCCAGTACCTATTTAACTCTAGTATATATAGGGTTTTACCCCTCAACCCTTTACCATTCAAATTGTTTGGTGGGTTGAGCTAAAGTGCTTGACCTTGATGGCTTATTTTTATTGGAGTATCCGTTGAATATAGGTGCTCCTTGAGCTTTATTATCAAACTTTTTGTTTATATTTGTTAATGTCTGTTTATATATATAAACATATTTATGTAATTTGAAATTAATATGTAAAGTTATCAAGTAAATTAATCTTTCATAATTTATTTAAGTTGATTCGTTTATGTTCATTTAAGTTCGTTCGTTAACGTTAGTTTAGATTTTAATGAACGAATACGAACAAACAAATTTTCTTAACAAACGAACATGAACACAAAAAAAATCGTTCGTTTACCGTTCGTGTTCATTCGTTTGTTCGATTAAGTTAAACGAACGAACATGAACAAGCCTCCGTTTATGTTCGTTCGTTTGTTCGGTTAAGTTTAACGAACGAACATGAACAAGCATCCGTTCGTGTTCGTTTGGTTCGTTTACAGCCCTACTTCCCAGTAACCATAATCGTATATATAGATGGCAAAATTTGAATCCGGGTTGATTTTATCATTCATTGTCCTTATCCACTTGTAAAGCCCGTATCCCGGTATGTAATTTATTAGTATTAATTCTTTTTTAAAAAGTTTTATTTAATGTGGTTCCGTTAACGGGGTTAGACGAATTGGACCTAATCGTTAATTATGTCAAAGCTTTAGTTAGATTGCGAGAAGGAAGTAGTTGGGGGACCAAAATTGTTAAAGGGCCAAAGGTGGTGATTGGCCCATGCAAGTCCAAAACCAAAACCCATACTGTGTGTTTGAATCGTGACTTAGCAAGTAGGAGAAAGAAAGAAACCCTAAAGTCTCTCTCCCTCACGTTTCGTTCCTCTCGGCTGAATTTCCCCCCTCCCCTTTCGTTGTCGTCGCCGTGAGTAAGAGAGAGAGAGTCGCCGGAGTAAGAGAAGAGAGAGTCGCCGGAGAGAGAGGGAGAAAGTTCGCCGGAAAGAGGGGAGAATCGCCGTCGTTTCTGCCGGAAAGAGTGGAGGAGAAGTCACGTCGAGGTAATCCCGTGTTTCCGTTCTCTTCGTTGTGTTTTCTTCGTCGGAATTGGTAAACCACCACCACCACCGCCGCAGCCACGGCTGCCGGCGGTGGGGCCGCCGCTGCGTACCGCCGGGTGACGGCAGGAGGGGTGCGTATGTGTGCGGGTGTGTGGGTGTATGCGGGTGAGAGTGTGGGTAAGTCGGGGTGTGCGTTTTGGTGTGGTTTCGCCGGAAGCTTTGAGCCACCGCCGCCGCCAACGGCCGCCTCTGCCGGAGGTGGCAGTGGGTAGTGCACGGTTGTTTTCCAGCGTAGTATAGCCCTTTCCAGTAAGCTTGTAGGCTGTTCGGGTCTGTTTGGGTTAAGCTTTGGCTTAATGGGTTTATAAACAACTTTTGTCATTTCATGTGAAAACGTTTTTCTGCCACTGTTTTGCGACGGACATAACTTTTCCGTCGTAGCTCGGATTGAGGCGAATCCGGTGCCCACGGTTCACATTCTGTGCCGGGCACACTTTTCGTGTTTTAGCGGAAGTCCGGTTCGGCCTCTATCTAGGCGTAATTTGGCTGTTGATACAGCAGGTCCGGAATTGACAGTTTCGCGTTCCATTTTATAAAAAAAAAGTCACAGTTTCTGCCACTGTTTTGGGAAAGCCATAACTTTTTATAGGAACGTCGTATTGGGGTAAAACCAGTGCCAAAATCTCTCATTCTGAGTCTAGTAAGTTTCTTATGTTTTGCGGAAAAACCAGTTCGGACCATAGCTAGTGTCAAACTGCTGTTTTGTACTGAAAGGTCTTGTTTTTCACACTGCAGCAAGCCGGTTTTGTAAAATCCATAGTAAATTGTAGAAAAATCGTTAGAGTGCGTGCGATATGTCCCTGGAACCCTAAGACGTCGGACTTTGTGTTTATGGAAAAATATTTCTGGTTTAATTAGTTTATAAGTGGTTAAACAGGTCCCGAACAGACCTGCGTGTTGAGAGTAAAAACTGGAAAGATGTGTTTTAAAGTTAGTAGTCGTGGTTTTGGTTTGGGGCGTCACTTTGACAATTGTTAACACTTATTTAGGTGGAACAAGGTGAACTGGTGTTGGCCGGTTCGTGTTGCGGTTGAGGTCATAAGCTGTGCGTTTGAGGTGAGTTCTCTCACTGTGTAGTTAGGGGTTGTATGCATGTCATAGTAGTTTGTATGTACTACTGTCTTTGTTGTGTGTGGTGTGTAATATTTGATTGGTTTAAATGCTTAGTATAAATGTGTTACATTACAACTCGGTGGGACCGAGGGCTCGGTGGGACCGAGGAAGTGGAAAGAAACGTTGTGGGAACTCGGTGTGACGAGTGTGTTACATTACAACTCGGTGGGACCGAGGGCTCGGTGGGACCGAGGAAGTGGAAAGAAACGTTGTGGGAACTCGGTGTGACGAGTGTGTTACATTACAACTCGGTGGGACCGAGGGCTCGGTGGCACCGAGGTGTTGGATACATAATTACTTGTAGATGTTTACTCGTTTTATGTAAATGTGATGTTGTTGCTTATGTGCGGATAGGGGTGATGTGTATATAATTCCTATCTGCGCATGTGATGGAATTCACTAAGCTTCGTGCTTACCCCTTCCCAATATCTTATGATTTCAGGTGCGAGTAGCAGTCGGACATGACGGTACACACGGGCGCAAGGCAAAGGCTGTTTAAGTTTAACTTTTTAAATGGGGATTTAATTATATAACTTTTCCGCTGCTTAAATTTCATTTGACGGTTTTAATTAACGACGTTTATTTTTATTGTAATGGGATTTGTTAACTTATGGTTTGATCGTAACGAAATGCATTATTTTTAAAATTTTAAAATTCCTTGTAATTTTTGGGACGTTACAACTTGGTATCAGAGCACAGCTTGAGTGAATCAAACACATCTCGGTGTGTTTGGTCTCAAGTTGCGGCTATGAAGTTTTAAACTCTTTTACTAAAATCTTTGAGAATAAAGGAAAAAGGAAAACCCGTTTGGGAAACGGTGATCGGGGGCGCAGTGTGTACAGTCAGCCGACGCTATGTGGGAAGGTACAGTGCTTAGTGTATTTATTGCTTTCTAGGCATAGGGTATGCATGCTAGATTGCCTATGTTGTTTACACTGTGTTGTATGATGACTGCTTGCTAGTAGGAATCAATGCTAGTTATAGTAGGTTGTTAAGTGAAGGCCCTATAGGTTGTATGCAGTAAGAATCATATAGCCTTAGAATATTTGATTTAATTCTATTGCGCAACTCTTGTTTGAGTCCAACCGTTCTAGGATAGAATCTTGTATTCGAATGTCTATTTGGTTCACGCTGCATGCGACTGGGTATTCGCGAGGCAACTCGTTATGGCTAATAGGGATTCCGTTGTAGCAAGGGTAGTGGGATGAGATGAAATTCCTAGTGAGCTGGGAAGAGTGTTTACATATGAGTATGTATGCGAGATTGCTTTATAGAACATAGGAATATGTATGCTAGATTGCTTGGTGCTTATTACACTGTACTGCATGTTTGTTGCTTGCTAATAGGAGTTTATGCTAGCCTTGATAGGTTGTTAAGTGAATGCACTATAGGTTGTATGCGGTAGGAACCGAATAGCCTTAGAATGTCGGATTTAGTTCTATTGCGCAGCTCTTGTTTGAGTCCAACCGTTGTAGGATAGAATCTTATATTCGAATGTCTATCTGGTTTTACACTGTGTGCGACTGTGCATTCGCGAGGCGACTCGTCATGACTAGTGGGGATTTCGTCATAGCAAGGGTAGTGGAGTTGGGTGGAATTCCTTGGGAGCTAGGAATAGTGTGTACATATGCCGGTGCGGGCATATGTGTATAGTTTTTCGGCAAGGAACTACTTGGACACATCGGATGGAACTCGGAACGAGTGATGATAGGTGTGGAAGGTAGTAGTAGAGCTCCTACTATCAGAAACACAGGATCAGTGCTCGAGTCGGGGAAAGTCACGAGGAATCCAAGGAGTTGAGCGTGAGCGTTGTTAGTGTGAGTTATTATGTGCTAATAACTCGTTGTAATATCTACCCAGAATAACCATCACAAGGAGGAACGACTATAGTAAACCTACTAGTACAGGTGTGTACTTGATTTGCTTTGATGGGATGATCGTTGGGGTAGTGACGAAGGTTATAAATTAGTAGTTGTTTGAATAAAAGGACGATTCTAGTATTGATCACTTGGAGTGACGATAAGGATGATGTTTGTTTCGGGCCAAGATGGATGATTGTGCTAGAATCATAGGCTTATAGCGCCGACTTTGATTTGAGGAAAAATCGTAGGGATTATTTGATGTAATTTCCCAACTTGCCTAAGAGGTTTAAATGTCCGGATGACGTTAGTGGACCGGAGAGATTTGGAGGAGTAGGAGTCGAGGCGTAGAATGCCGACTAAGTCATGCACAAAGTTTGATTTTGAAATAGATTGCATTATCTAATTCTTGTGTTTCAAATCCTTTTATGGTTGGTGTTTTGGAATTTTGGGAAATGTTCAGCACACACACAAGATTTTGAATTATGGTTTTGAAAGTGCATGAAATCGTTTTATCACGGGAGTTGCAAACTTTGTTAGAATTTGTCTCATTTCGTTATTTTTCAACGGTTCTTTCGGGTAAGACGATATCCGTGTTTTGTGGTGTTTAAAATGTTGGGCAAGTGACTACGGCTTGTGACTTTAACATTGGAACTCCTCCACATATGTTAGAGTTGAGACGGAAAGTTACATTCCACGATGTCTGTATAAAACTATTTGAGTGATTTGGTTAAAATAAGTTTTGTTTTACGGCATGTTGAGTCGTGTGGGTTTAATTTCACGAGGTGCATATCTCATTTGTTTATGTGACCATTTGGGAAAATCTTGGAAATCAATTTAAAGAACCCCACCTTTTGAGATTTTATGAGATTTTAGTCGATATTTTCAAATGATGGAAACGGATTGGTTTTTATCTTTAAGTTTGAAACTTACACGAGACAGTTGTGTTTTGACAAAAATATATTTGTAAACCGTTTCATCGTTTTGTATGACTAGTCGACGAGCGTAAAAATTTGTTGGTGAACCCTGTGCCACGACATTTTATGTTGAAAAAGAGAAATTTTGGGGTCAAATGTCGTGGAACTGATTTTGAAATTATGTGTACACTTTTGCCGCACCCGGTGTAAGGTCGAGCGGTTACTTTAAATACATGTCATGAGTCAATTCATACTAGAACCGTGACGGTTCATTTTCAAAGAAATTATTTATTTCGCTTACGTTTTGTGAGTAAACTAAGCTGCAATGAAATGACTTTCAACATGATTTTCATATGTGGGACGAGCGTGTCCATTTTTGCGTAACTACCGACCTGGTAATAGTAGTTTTATTGCTTACGGTCTTTTTGAAATGAAAAAAATCTTGACGTTGAAAATATTTTGTAAATGATTTTGTAAACCATTTGGGAAGTGCGCTTATAAGTGTTATGTGTCATTTTGAGAATTTTAAGGTGTGAGTCCTTTTGGAAAACTCTTTTGTTTAACCAGTGTCGAGTTTGGGACTAATGTTGATTTTAGAGTATTGCTTGCTTAAACTTTATTTAAACGCGTTTTGACCGACTTATGGGTCTAGCAAGCGTGGAGCATTTTGCTCGGTTTTGACTTTGAGATAGTCATGGGTCAATTGCACAGTTTTTAATGGCTCGATGTGGAGTTTTGTTGATGGGTTGTTTTGTTGCACAGTGTTGCACTTATTGCACGTTGCGTATTTACATGTTGGGTGAGTGAGTCATTCTGGGATAGGCATGTTGTTGGTAGACTGTTTTGCATTGGATCCTTGGCCATGTCAGTCAGTCGTTAGTAATGGTCGGTTGAGTATTTCGGGGTGGGACCCCGGTATTCATGTGTTATGACCTTGACTTTCCAGTAGGCGCTGGAAGGATATAGTCTTGGGCACTTACCTGAGAGGTAGTTCCGATGTGCCGGGCCTTGAGACGTACCTGGGAGGTAGGCGTTAAGGCGTATCTTGATACAGTGTAACTAGGTTTCCTAGAGCGAGCGTTGATGATAAGTAGACGGTGGAAGATTGGGTATTCCACACGTGATGTTAGTGTAGACCGAATAGTGTCGGTTAAGGGAAGGATGCCTTTGTAATTAAGAGAATAAATGCGCAGTAACCTGTTTGAAGTAAGTAGTATGTTTAAGTGTCGACTTTTGGGCTTGAGGCCAAACACCTTTAGTGTAATCGGAGATTTGTAGCTGATTTTAAATAATTATGGTGATGGTAGTAGTGACCCCGAGATGCTTAATTGTGATGAATGGTTATGGTGGAATGACCTTCTTGGATGATTATAAGTTTACTGGTTTGATGACCCGTGTGAAATAAATTTTGGGGGTCTATTAGAACTCGTGGAAGTTAATCGGCAGTTAATGGTAGGAATGATCGGATCCGAGTATCCAGTTGGGTATATTGGTAGGCAACTTTAGAATGGTTAGAGCTTGAGATTTGGCTCGGGATGTATGGAATATCTAAGGTTGGGAGACAACCGAAGTCGCTTGGCTAGGAATGATTCCAATTGTTGGGGTGTTCTGCCGATCATAACCCAGTGTCCTAGAAGGAGTACGTTAGTAAGAAAAGTATTCGAGAAGTTTTAGAAGGGGTTTCAAGTGGACTTGGGAACCTGAGGTTGAGATGAGGGAGAACTATCCAGAGCTATTCGTAGGCAGAGACTTCGAGGACGAAGTCTAATCCAAGTGGGGGAGAGTTGTAAAGCCCGTATCCCGGTATGTAATTTATTAGTATTAATTCTTTTTTAAAAAGTTTTATTTAATGTGGTTCCGTTAACGGGGTTAGACGAATTGGACATAATCGTTAATTATGTCAAAGCTTTAGTTAGATTGCGAGAATGAAGTAGTTGAGGGACCAAAATTGTTAAAGGGCCAAAGGTGGTGATTGGCCCATGCAAGTCCAAAACCAAAACCCATAGTGTGTGTTTGAATCGTGACTTAGCAAGTAGGAGAAAGAAAGAAACCCGAAAGTCTCTCTCCCTCACGTCTCGTTCCTCTCGGCTGAATTTCCCCCCTCCCCTTTCGTTGTCGTCGCCGTGAGTAAGAGAGAGAGAGAGAGTCGCCGGAGTAAGAGAAGAGAGAGTCGCCGGAGAGAGAAGGAGAAAGTTCGCCGGAAAGAGGGGAGAATCGTCGTCGTTTCTGCCGGAAAGAGTGGAGGAGAAGTCACGTCGAGGTAATCCCGTGTTTCCGTTCTCTTCGTCGGAATTGGTAAACCACCACCACCGCCGCAGCCACGGCTGCCGGCGGTGGGGCCGCCGCTGCGTACCGCCGGGTGACGGCAGGAGGGGTGCGTATGTGTGCGGGTGTGTGGGTGTATGCGGGTGAGAGTGTGGGTAAGTCGGGGTGTGCGTTTTGGTGTGGTTTCGTCGGAAGCTTTGAGCCGCCGCCGCCGCCAACGGCCGCCTCTGCCGGAGGTGGCAGTGGGTAGTGCACGGTTGTTGTCCAGCGTAGTATAGCCCTTTCCAGTAAGCTTGTAGGCTGTTCGGGTCTGTTTGGGTTAAGCTTTGGCTTAATAGGTTTATAAACAACTTTTGTCATTTCATGTGAAAACGTTTTTCTGCCACTGTTTTGCGACGGCCATAACTTTTCCGTCGTAGCTCGGATTGAGGCGAATCCGGTGCCCACGGTTCACATTCTGTGCCGGGCACACTTTTCGTGTTTTAGCGGAAGTCCGGTTCGGCCTCTAGCTAGGCGTAATTTGGCTGTTGATACAGCAGGTCCGGAATTGACAGTTTCGCGTTCCGTTTTATAAAAAAAAAAGTCACAGTTTCTGCCACTGTTTTGGGAAAGCCATAACTTTTTATAGGAACGTCGTATTGGGGTGAAACCAGTGCCAAAATATCCCATTCTGAGTCTAGTAAGTTTCTTATGTTTTGCGGAAAAACCAGTTCGGACCATAGCTAGTGTCAAACTTCTGTTTTCTACTGAAAGGTCCTGTTTTTCACACTGCAGCAAGCCGGTTTTGTAAAATCCATAGTAAATTGTAGAAAAATCGTTAGAGCGCGTGCGATATGTCCCTGGAACCCTAAGACGTGGGACTTTGTGTTTATGGAAAAATATTTCTGGTTTAATTAGTTTATAAGGGGTTAAACAGGTCCCGAACAGACCTGCGTGTTGAGAGTAAAAAACTGGAAAGATGTGTTTTAAAGTTAGTAGTCGTGGTTTTGGTTTGGGGCGTCACTTTGACAATTGTTAACGCTTATTTAGGTGGAACAAGGTGAACTGGTGTTGGCCGGTTCGTGTTGCGGTTGAGGTCATAAGTTGTGCGTTTGAGGTGAGTTCTCTCACTGTGTAGTTAGGGGTTGTATGCATGTCATAGTAGTTTGTATGTACTATTGTCTTTGTTGTGTGTGGTGTGTAATATTTGATTGGTTTAAATGCTTAGTATAAATGTGTTACATTACAACTCGGTGGGACCGAGGAAGTGGAAAGAAACGTTTTGGGAACTCGGTGTGACGAGTGTGTTACATTACAACTCGGTGGGACCGAGGGCTCGGTGGGACCGAGGAAGTGGAAAGAAACGTTGTGGGAACTCGGTGTGACGAGTGTGTTACATTACAACTCGGTGGGACCGAGGGCTCGGTGGGACCGAGGGCTCGGTGGGACCGAGGTGTTGGATACATAATTACTTGTAGATGTTTACTCGTTTTATGTAAATGTGATGTTGTTGCTTATGTGCGGATAGGGGTGATGTGTATATAATTCCTATCTGTGCATGTGATAGAATTCACTAAGCTTCGTGCTTACCCCTTCCCAATATCTTATGATTTCAGGTGCGAGTAGCAGTCGGGCATGACGGTACACACAGGCGCAAGGCGAAGGCTGTTTAAGTTTAACTTTTTAAATGGGGATTTAATTATATAACTTTTCCGCTGCTTAAATTTCATTTGACGGTTTTAATTAACGACGTTTATTTTTATTGTAATGGGATTTGTTAACTTATGGTTTGATCGTAACGAAATGCATTATTTTTAAAATTTTAAAATTCCTTGTAATTTTTGGGACGTTACACCACTACGCAACCACCCTTGTGGTTAACATGTTGCATATATATGGTTATGGGAGGTGTTCAAACGAGAACACATGTGGTTTACGTTTATTTGAAAACACTTGTAAGCCTATAATTTTGTTTTAAGTCACAATTTTAGAATGATTGAGGATGAGTAAATATAAACGAGCATTTACCTCTTTTTAGGAATATCAAAGGCATACAGGGGTAAAATGGTAATTATTAAACGAATATTTACCATATTTTTTGCTTTATCACAAGATGAACAGACAGAGCTGATGATTGTGAACGTGTGATTATTACTGATTTTCCATTTATCACAATACTATCACATTATTATCATACCAAAATCAATCGTAAGAAACCTTTAATTTATCAACATTATCATATTATGATCACAACAAAATCATATCATACGAAGTCTAAGATTATTTTAGCAACATTTCAATGTTAAAGACAAATCTTAGATAACAAAAAATTGTGGATAACTATATAATTAAATTAGCACCCTTAACTATTTACTTTCATTTGTTCTATTTTTATTATTATGGGTTAAATAATGTGGAGACTCAAAAGTTTTCTCGCTTATTCTTAAAACATGGGTGTTCTCGTTTGAACCCTATCATATGATAATTGTATTAATATTTATACCATAAATATGCAAATATATACCACGAAAATAAACATTTTATAATATTATTTCAATCAATGTTAATTAAGTTATGGTCATGAATTGATCATGAGTTATTGTCGTATACAAACTATTTAAATCACATCTTAACATAAAAACAGGATGAAGAAAAGTATTTGCATAATTTTTTTCGACACACAAGGCATGGACATAAGGTTTGTGATGGTCATGAGCTGGATTTGAACAAGTATCTTTGCAGCAAAAGCAAGGGCATTCCGTCTTTTAGATTATAGTTCTAGACAAGTTATAAATAAAACAAAATATAAAGAATCATACCATATATTGTTTTAAAATGACAATATAATGTTTTAAAATGACAATATAAGATATGATGTTCATTTAAATTGGACCATTATTTAAAAACCAGAATCACCAAATCGACTAAAAGAGTAGAAACCCAAAGCATTGTAACTGGATTAAACTTTATAATTAGAATAAAACATGTAAAATTGAGTTGAATATTAAAACATATATAATGATACTCCTAAAATTTAGGAGCCCTTTTCTGTATTTGATGTGGAAATCATACACAGTAATCAAAAGTCAAGCCATCATGGATCCTCATATGATACCTTGATGTAATGAGCAAGACAACACCATATCCAAGTAACTTTTATTGGGGGTGTTTTTTTTAATAGAATGACTAAAAAACGTTATGATGTATCAACTGGACTCAAAGACTTAAGTAACTATATATACACCTTTAGAAAACATCTAATTGGTTGTACGCCATGTCCCAACCTAGTCTTGTATATATCCTCTCCTCAAACGTTTTCTTTTTTCCGAATTTAAGTCTTACAATTATTATTTTTCCAAAAACAGTTGGTCATGACTCATGACTCATGAGTGTGGTTGAGACTTGAGAGAAAGATATATAAAGTTGGATTAAATCAATCATAGCCCAATAATAAACGCTAGAAGCCCAGAAGAAGGAGAGCCTTAAAGTTATGAGCTCATTTTGTATGCAATTACTTCCAACTTAGAACTATTATAAAATGTCACCGTGACTATAAAGCAATTAGAAGCAAAGAGAGTATAAATTTGCTCTTTGACTGTTTTGTTTGACTTGTCTCGACGTTCCAAAAGTTCTCTTCGTAAAACACCTACTAGTTTTAACTTTTTAAGAAAGTTATTTTTTTGTTGCATTAGATGGAAATCATTTGCATGTTCTTTTTTTTCCTTTTATATGAAATACAACAAGGTTATCAAACAGAAGAATCCATTCCATAACCTGTTCTGATTATAATTTCATGTGTAGAGTCCGATGCAGAATCGTAGATTTGATCTGCAAAATGAGGGGGTGGGGTTGGGGCTACTCATGCTCCAATACGAGAAGCAAATTGCATAGTCCTAAAGTGTTTAGGCCATCAGTACCCATGAGCTCCTATCTTTCAAAGATTCCAAGCCACATCAGCGCCACATCAGCTTTTCTCCCATCCCTCACTCGATCCCTAACGATCCCTAAACACTCGTACCCCATTCCCTCAAACCCCTTTGCCACCTCATTTATTTTAATTCTTTTATTTATACATTTAATTATTTAACAAAATAAAAATATTTATATATATTTTTAATAAATAAAAATAAGATAAATAATAAAAATTAAAATTCATATCATTCATTAAAAAATTAAAAATTACAAAATAAATTTAAAAATCTACTCGTCGTCATTGTTGGGAACTTGGATACGCCAAATATGTTCGACCAAATCCGACCGAAGGTTATTATGAGTTTCCCGGTTTATGACTTCTCGAACATTTGCCGCGCGTTGTGTCTCACTGATTTGGCTTTCGATATCATTCGTGAAAAAGTCGTTTTCCACGTCACCACAAATAGCATGGTTTTCGTCTTCGAGTATCATATTGTGTAATATGACACAAGCGTACATAATGTTTCCCAATATTTCCGGTTCCCATCCGCGTGCCGGGTTATGAAGTATATGCCAACGTTGTTTAAGCACGCCAAAAGCTCGTTCAACATCTTTACGTGCGGATTCTTGCGCGGACTTGAACTTTTGTCGTTTAGAGTCTTGTGGGCACGTAAATGATTTTACGAAAGGAGCCCATTCCGGATATATCCCATCCGTTAGATAATATCCATGCTTGTAGGTGGCTCCATTCACCTCAAAAGGGCAGTCGGGTGCTTTTCCATCATATACATCGTTGAAGATGGGCGACTGATTGAGAACATTGATGTCGTTGTTGGAACCGGCAACACCAAAGTATGCGTGCCAGATCCATAGATCTTGAGAGGCCACTGCTTCTAGCATGATTGTCGGGTGCTCATGATCACCTCTCATGAATTGACCTCGCCATGCATTCGGACAATTTGCCCACGCCCAATGAGTACAGTCTATGCTGCCGAGCATGCCGGGAAATCCGTGTTTAGCTTCATGCGCGGCGTACAACTTCTGAATATCAATAAAAGTAGGCTTGCGTAAATATTTTTGACCATACAGTTCAATAATACCTGTGCAGAATTTGTACAGACAATCTCGTGACGTTTTCTCTCCCATACGGATGTACTCGTCAAGTGCGTCATCAGCTACTCCATACGCCAATTGCCGAATAGCGGAAGTACACTTTTGTATCGGAGAAAACCCTTGTTTGCCTAACCCGTCAAACCGAAGTCTAAAATACGGATACCCTACTTCTAAATCTTCAACTATTCGTTCGAATAGTTGTCTGCTCATCCTGAACCGCCGCCTAAACATATCCGGTGTATAAATCGGGTTGACGCCAAAGTAGTCCCGCATAAGCCGCTCGTTTGCAGTTACTCGACCTCTTTCAATGTTTGCGGCCCTCTCTCTTGTTGACGATGAGGCGGTGCTACCATACAGCGATTGTGCAGCATGTCGAAAAATTTCCCTTTGTAGATTCAACAACTCGTCGGTGTCTACGGATGATGGTGAACCGGGTTGTGGCGAATCCATATTGTTTAATATATAGAGGTTGAGAAAATTTGAGAGAGTTTGAGAGGTGTGAGAAATAAGAGGTTGAGAGAATAAGAGGTTGAGAGGTGTGAGAAATAAGAGGTTGAGAGGTGTGAGAAATAAGAGGTTGAGGGTTAAATATATAGTGGGATTAAATTGAGAAAAAATTTTATTTTTTTTTGTTTAAAAATAGCCGTTCAACGGCATTGTTTTTTAAAATTTAATAAAAAAATATTTTTTTTTAAAAACCCACGGGATGGAGCGGGCACCCATCCCCGCATCCAATCCCGCCCCGCTCATCCTGCATCCTCCGTACCCCATCCCCGCACCAAACCGCATCATCCCGAGCCCCCCATCCCGCTGGGTACGGATTACACATCACGATATCAAGTAAGCACCATAATTTCTATATAATATTGATATTTTGATGGGTTGAGAATAAAGTAAACCCTCTCTATAATAAAATCGAGTTTATAGGACGTCGAAAATATTTAAGCGTTAAAAAAATTAGTTTTTTTAACATAGTGGGGGATTCTTTGATTCGCCGGTAATTATGAATAAATCAATTTTCTCTTTATTTTTTAACAAAGAAATTTAATAATAAAAAGATGAGTAAACTACAAAAATTGTCCCTGTGGTTTAGTGTTTATAACACATTTGGTCCCTACAATTTAAAAATTACACTTTAGCCACTAAAATATGCTATTTGGTCTGGATTTGGTTTCTCATCGTTAACTTCGTTATAAAACTCAATTATAAAAAAAACACTTGTTTTTTATAATATTTTAAATAAAATCGTTAGCATTTCATTTGATAACGCTACTAATAATACTGCATGTGTGGATAAATTAAAATGTGCTTTAACCCCTATGTTGGACGGTGAAATATTTCATACACGTTGTGTTGCCCACATTATTAATTTAGTCGTTCAAGACGGTTTAGGACAATGCAGTGACACACTAAACAAATTTAGACTTATGTTACGGAGAATTTTTAATAAAGGTAAATCAATGCATGCGTCTTTTAGAAAATATTGCATGGATTGTGGATTTAGAGCTTTGGGACCGGCTCATGATTTGGCCGTTCGATGGAATTCGACTTATCAAATGATCAAAAATTTGCGTGCACAAAGAGTTTATATACATGCATTTATAATATTCATTACCCACGGAATACTATTGTAGAGTGGGATTGGGTCGTGATTGAGGGATTATACGATCTTTTGGGTGATTTTAAAAACGCAACAACTTACTTATCCGGTGTTTATTATCCAACAAGCCCTCTAGTTTTAAATCAAATATATATTTTAGCAAACAAAATTAGAGAGTACGAGGAGAGAGACGACCATTGGTCGAATACGATTGTTACAATGAAAGCAAAATTGTTAAAATATTTTAGAAAAATCCTTTTTTCTTTTCTTTGTGTTGCGACGTTAAACCCGTAGCTAAAGGTTACCGGTGTTGATGTTTTAATTACTGGAATAAGTCAAGCTTTTGGTTTAGATACGTCCACAAATTCTACTTTTTCAACGAAAAGAAAAACATCATTTAATAACAATTTTTTAGAATTATTTGAAATTTATAAAGTCCGACCAGGGGGCGCACACCAACAACCCTCCCAACAACCACTATTTGCGTCGGGTGCTTCTAGTAGTGGTCATCGCCAAAGCCGGAAAGACTTAATGACCTCTTTAATGAATGAGGTGCAAAATGAATCAAGTAAAAAAATCCCGATATGACAGTAATCTCAATGAATTACAAATTTACATGAATACTAATTTCTCTTGGAATCAAGTTGATAATTTTGAAGAATTAAACATATTAGCATTTTGGCAAGAAAGAGAACAAGCATTTCCGGTTTTGGCATTAATGGCCCGTGATATACTAACAGTCCAAGCTAGTACCGTAGCTTCGGAGTCCGCTTTTTCTCTTAGTGGCAGGATCATTTCGGCCCGTCAGACAAGATTAAGCCCGGAGTCAGTAGAAGCTTGCGTTTGTTTGAAGGACTACTTGTATAGTCTTGAAAGAATTCAAGACCAAACGGACCTAGAGGCGGAGCTTGAGAGAGTGGAAGCAAATCTCGAAGAAAACGAATATACTGGCCCACTAAGTACCCCGCCAAGTACCGATTGTGAAAGTAATGTATCACATTACGACGACGACGAGAACGACCCTGAAGAACAACTCGATGTTGATGAACTCGATGATCCTACGGCTCTTACTAGACTTAAAACGACCGGAACTCTTGCATATTATCCACCATACGAGGACGAGGATTAAGAGTATTTTTCTTTATAATTCAATAAATGTAGTTATTTGAATGTATTTTTCTTTATAATTCAATAAATGTACTTCTTTAAATGTATTTTTCTTTATAATTTATATAAAACTAATAGAACGTATTTTTCTTTATATATGAAATTCTAATAGAACGTATTTTTAAGTATGTTTGAGTGACCCAATTAAGTATTTTATAGTGGATACGAATAATATATACTAAAAATGGAAAATATTTTTTTTACAAAGCCCGATTTAGGCTTGGTTTTGGGCCTGGTCCCGGCCCGGCCTTTGAAAAGTCTTATCGGGCCCAGCCCTCATCCACAAAGCCCGGGCCCGCCCAAAGCCCGAGCTTTTGAACAGTGTTTAGGCCCTGACCCGCCCAAAGCCCGGTCCGGGCTAGCCCGACCCGCCTATATGGACACCTCTATATGTGTGTGTGTGTGTAAAATATAATATATAAAATATAAAATATAAAATATTTTATTTTATTTTATTTTGACAGAAAAAGACAAAAAAGTATAAAAAGACTAAAGTACCCTTCACTTCACTGAATTTTATAACGAAGTTAACGATGAGAGACCAAATAGCATATTGTAGTGGCTAAAGTGTATTTTTTAAATTGTAGGGACCAAATGTGTTATAAACACGAAACCACATGGACCATTTTTGTAGTGTACTCTAAAAAGATTAGTCGTTGAATCCGTTGAAGATTATTTTTTATTACTTCAAATTAGTGGTAGATTTGTGTATGGTTTAATTAAGGGAATTTAATTAAAATACCCAAAGTTTGACTTTCACTTACCAAAATATCCATTTCTCTCCCGTTTTTATCAAAATACCCATTTTTTCCGCGAAGAGGGGCCGCGATCGCAGGCAGGGACCATTCTTGTCATTTTTGAAACTTTTAATTTTGGTGCTTTTTGAATGTTTTGATTTGAAATTTACACTTTCAACCCCTATACTTATTTACTTAGTTTACTTTATACCTTTTACTTTCATAATTTTAATTTTACATTTAACACATATAATTGTTTATTAACTAAAATACGTTAAAAAATACGTTTTAATTTTAACAAGTTACACCATTATAATCGTCTCTTCGATACGTTCGAAATGAGCCAAATATTGAATTTTTTTGATTTATATATTTTAATATATATCATATACACTACATAAAAATATTTTTTATATTTAAAATTCATATTCTTATAGTTAATTATTTAATTTATGGTACTCTTATAGTTAAAATACGTTTTATTTATTTTATTATCGATGGTCCAAGTGTAAGTATTAAAAATTGGTGGAGACTTTGTGATGGACAGACATCGATCTTTTTGTGCATACTCTGTAACTGCAAATACTTCAGCTCCAAACACACATGAATCATCATTCGCCAAATACCCATTTTCACAATTCTTAAATGAGTCCAATGATACCAATTTGTCAAAACCCCATTTCATATTCTTCTCGTGAAACCTTGTCCTATTGTCATTCACGATATCTATAAACACATACAAATAATAATAATTTAAAACGATTTAATGAATTAGTTAATATATGATTATTATGTTAATGCGATAAGAGTGTAAAACAAAATTGAAAATACGTTAAAAAAATGAATTTTAAATATAAAAAATATTTTTTATGTAGTGTATATCATATATATTAAAATATATAAATCAAAAAAATTCAATATTGGACTCATTTCGAACGTATCGAAGAGACGATTATAATGGTGTAACTTGTTAAAATTAAAACGTATTTTTTAACGTATTTTAGTTAATAAACGATTATATGTGTTAAATGTAAAATTAAAATTATAAAAGTAAAAGGTATAAAGTAAATAAGTATAGGAGTTGAAAGTGTAACATTTCAATTCAAAACATTCAAAAAAAACACCCAAATTGGTCAAAAATTTGTCGTGAATTTTGGTATAAAATCCGTCCCAAAAATCCGCTGATGAAATTCTATTTTTTTCCAATAATGTTAAAGAAAATAAGTAAAATCAAACTTACAAACTCAATACAATATTATCTTCTCACTTAACCGAACAATGATTTGTGAAGTTAAGACAAATACATCAATCCATAAAACTTAAACTAGGTAATTATATTTATAATTATATTTGATTCGATGACGTAATCCAAAAAAGTTAATAACCAATGCACATTGAAGAAATTTGTAATTTACTTACTTAGGCCATCAGTACCGCCTCGGGCTTCTAGCTCGGGCTTCACGCGGGTTCGCTCGGGCTCGCGCGGGTTGGGGTACCGGGGGCGGGCTTAGGGCTCAGGCTTGGCATGCGGGTTCAAAAACCCGTTGAACCCGAGTGATTTTTTTTTTAATAATTTGAAAATAAATCCGTTGCCAACGGCTATTTTAAAAAAAAAATTCAATTTAATCACACTATATATATTAATCAAAACCCATATTATTTTTCACACAAAACTCTCTCAAACTCTCTTAAACCCTCTCAAATTCTCTTAAACTCTCTCAAATTTCATCATGAATCCAAACAAAACACCTACATCCCGTTGTAACCGACCGGATACACCGCAACCGCAAGAAGACCCGGAGTTTGGTTTTCAAGCGTTTGCACAACAAGGTTATCATCCGCACTTTTCGCAACCAATTCCGCCACAATTTTCGCAACAATTTTCGCCACAAAATCCGCCACAATTTTCGCAACAATATCCGCAACAATTTTCGCAACAATTTCGCCAACAATATCCGCAACAAATTCCTTACCAACTTACACGTCCCGGTATGATTGAACAAGGTTTTACTCCGGCCAACTACAATATTCCTTCACCCGCAATCAATCTCGCCGACGACATTGTTCCGGAAACCCAACATTCTAGCCCGCACACACCACAATCCATCTACACACAACCATCAAACCCGAGACCAACGAGAAAAGGAAAAAACAAACAATATGAAAATAGAGCCCCCAAACAGATGTGGAGTAAAGAGGAGGAACTCGCGTTAGTGTCGGCGTGGGTTGACGTTTCGGAGGACCCCGTTATCGGTAACGCACAAACCGGTGGTAATATTTTTATTGTTATTATTATTATTATTGTTATTATTATTATTAATAATATTATTAATATTATTATTATTCTTGTTAATATTCTTATACTTGAATTTACATAAATGTAGAAAGTTTTTGGACCCGTGTCGGGCAAGTGTTCTTTAGTTTAATGGGTCGCGGAAATTATAGAACAACTCATCAACTCAACACCAAGTTCAACGACCTCAATAAAAGAATAAATTCTTTTGGCGGCATCTACAACAACTTGCTCACTAATAGAGGGAGCGGAACGAGTGAGGCCGACATTTCACGAACGGCACACGAACGGTACCGAGCACAACTTGGGTTTGCTTTCACTCACGAACAAGCTTGGGAAGTACTCAAAAAATGTCCAAAATGGGGAGCCGTTCCAACGATGACGACAACTTCATCGCGGGGTTCAAAACGTACCAACCCTTCCAATGATGACGATGACGACAACTTCATCGAGCAACTTCAACGACCCATCGGGAGAAACAAGGCAAAAAAAACATCAACGAGTAATACGAGCGGGTCGAATACGAACGAAAGTATTACTCAGTTGTTCACGACGTTCAACGAGAAGATTGATGATACAATGGAGTACAAAATGAAAAAACTCGAACTCGAACGAGAAAAGTTGGAACACGAACGAGAAATCGAACGAGCAAAACGATTTGAAAAAGACTTCGAGTTTTTCATAACCCCGCATGATCACCTTTCGGGCCCCGCTTTGATGGCTACGGTATCGAGAAAATAGCAAATTAAAAAATATCATAATTGGTGGTGTTTTGTATTTTGTAATTTTTAATTTTTTAATGAATGATATGAATTTTTAATTTTTTAATGAATGATATAAATTTTTATTTTTATTATTTATCTTATTTTTATTTATTAAAAAATATATAAATATTTTTATGTTGTTAAATAATTTAATGTATAAATAAAAGAATTAAAAAAAATGAGGTGGCAAGAGGGCTTGAGGGCTTGCGCTACGGGTCTTTAGGGCTTGAGGAGAGGGTTAGGAGAAAAGCTGACGTGGCGCTGATGTGGCATTGAGGGCTTGAGGGCTTCTACGGAGCGCTACTCATGGCCTTAGGATATATAATAGATTTGACTTTTCATTGATGAGCATGTTTTTTTTTTGAACAGCAAGGTATATTTTTATTACCAAACTCAATGGAGTAAACAGTACCATACAACCTCTGACAAAGCAAAGAGAACCGAACCAAGAAAAACTAATTACATTTTACCAACCAGAAGCCTAACGAGACCAAATTTCGCTAGATAAGGGGCTGACCATGGGCAGCTGTTTGCGAGCAGCAAACAGTACCAGCTGCAGTCCGCCCATGCCTATGCGACTTCTGTTTCTAAGACAATGTTGGTTCCACGAGCCAATCCTTCCAATCACCTATTAACTTTTTTGATCTTTTAACGATCCATTCAAAGGTTTTCCATTGGAACTCAAAGAACAGATTCGTAATGTTACCCCTCTCATTTTTGAACACCAACTTAATCCTAGGGACCAAATGAAGTATAATAACGCCCATTTGGTCCCCTTCCATACCGTGTTTCGATTCGCATTCGCCTCTCCCGTCTCGTTTTCTTGTAGGATATCTTGAATAGTCTCCACTCCATCGAAGTCTTTCTTCCACCATCTACCCGTGAGTCTCCAAACATTCTTCACCTCCGGGCATGCAACAAGTGCGTGATCCAACGATTCAATCGTATCGCCGCATCTCGGGCAAAGCACCGTATCCATATCTATACCCATTTTATCTAATGTACTTCTACACGGAATACGACCCAAACGAGCCCTCCACATAAATATACATACCTTCTTTGGGATTATATTTATCCATTTCGTTTGAAGCGTGTTAACGGTTGAAGGTACCTCCGCCTCTTCTATTAGCTCCCGTAACCTCTTGACATTGTATTCCTTCGAATCGTCGAGCCTCCATTCTACCTTGTCCGTCTTATCATGTACCGGTGTTACTTCGGTCACCCGAGTCATGAGATCTTCTAGCTCACCGATTTCTCTTCCACGTGGTGGTCGTCTCCACTTCCAATTCCATTGCCATTCTCCGCCTGTCCATTGTCCTCTCTCCGCGATGGTCACATCCTTCTCTACCTCCAATCGGAATAGACGGGGGTACTTGTCTTGGAGTCGCTCTTCACCGCACCATCTTTCCTTCCATATTTGTGTGTCCTTTCCGTCGCCGATCCTCTTGCTGAAAGAGCTTGAAAAGTTCAGCCCCTTGCTGTCCAATTCTGCACCAAGACGAATTATATTCTACCACGTGTTACCTGCACCGTCGAAACCAAGTGAGTTACCCCGAAGGCCCCCCTTCCCCATAAAGGCTTTTTATGACGTGAACCCAAAGAGCGTTCTTTTCAACAAGGAATCTCCACCACCATTTACCCACAAGGCCCCGATTAATCGAGGCTAAAGATCCAATATTGAGGCCCCCTTTCCCATAATTTTTCAAAGTGTTTTCCCATTTCACCCACACCGTGCCTTTTTTGACATTGCCATCTACCCCCCCCCCCCCCCCCCCCTCTCCCCAAAAAATCTACATCTCGTTCTCTCACATTCTTTCAGCACACCGCTCGGGGCTCGATACAAAAAGAAAAAGTATAACGGCAAGCTTCCCAACACCGATATAACCAAATAATTGGTAACATACAATTTAATTAAGTTTAATTTTAATATTTAAAAATCATTATTTATTTTTTTATTTTTTGTTTGAAAACGATCATTCTTATGAAAAAGATAGCCAAAAACTATCAACAAAGGGAAACGTTATATTGGACCACAACTAATTTATACTAGGGTTAAGTTGATTTCTCTAACTTACAAACTAATTTAATCACAAAAAACCTTAATTTTTAAACCGCACGTTAGCATTATATATTGATGATTCCTCGGAGAAAAATAAAACGTATATGATTAATTACTAAAAGTTGTATTTTAAGCTCGATCGAATAACACAAGTTTTTTTGAACGACAAATAATAATAATATTACCAACCAAAACAGATGGTACAAAATCGTCCTGAACATACAGCAAGCTGCATCTCAACACAACAACCTCAAAATTGACTAACAACTACGCGAAACAAAACAGAAACATGAAAAACAGGAAAGGGAACAAAACTGTACGCGTTTGCGCGCAAGGGGAAACCAACACAGCCACTGGAAACAGCCACGAGACAGCAGCAGCTTAACAGGGGCAACTGCTACTGTTAAGATGTTGATGATCCATAGACTATATATAACGAATAATAAGAAACTCTATCTTTCCTTTATTTCTCATAATTTTATTATTATCCCAAGATATGACATGGAAATTAAAATCCAACGATTAATGCTTATGAATACTAATTGAAAACATGAACTTAGAAATGGCATCGAACAACTCCTTAGCTTTCAACTCCTCATACAATTCTATTCCATGATAACCTTCTCCAAAAAAACACTCATTCTCCACCCCCTTCATCTCCAACATCTTTGCAAACCCTATTTGACGATCAATCAACAAATCCCCAAAACACCCCGCCACCATCACCCGCCACCCCACCTCCTTCATCTGCCTCATCACATCATCTACACCACCACCACCCACCATCGGGTTACAATACTCATGCTCACGACTTTCACCAACAGGCAAACTTAAATCCCACATCGTATCACAACTCGATAAAGTCAACATTCCGGCGTAAGCCAAACGGAGCTCCGACCCGGTCCGCTCCACCCCTCCGATGAACAGATGGTGCAAGATCACCCCTTTGATTTTCAACGGCTCAAGATCGTGAAGTTGTAAGGATGCACGAACTCCTACATAGTAGGCTATATTTGCACCGGCACTACTTCCCATTAAGTAACAATCCGAAAAGTCAACGAACTTGGTCAACCATGGATCTTTGGAGGATTTGATCCAGTGCAACGCCTCCACCCCATCTTCGTAGGCTGCTGGGAGGCGGTGTTCCGGTGCGAGGCGGTAGTCAACAGACACCACCACGGCGGCGAGGTGGGCTGCGAGTTGGTTGCAGAAATTGTGTATGGGGGTTGATGATGTACTGAAGAGGACGAAGCCGCCACCGTGGTAGTAAACGACGAGAGGGAGCTTCTTGACGGAAGTAATTAAGGTTTTTTTTGGGAGATAAATTCGAACCCCAGTTTTGTTAGTGTCGTTGATGGGTGCATCTTTACTGAGGACATGGGTGTTGGAATCTTGATCCGGTGTGGGAGGGGAGCACGGGAAGGATATGAAGCGAGTGCATGAACCGTCGGGATTGAGTACTATGAAGGGTGAGTTATTATCGGCCGGGAATTGATGATCGGACATGATTGGAGATGAATGGTTGAATATATGGTATGTGGTTAAACTTGAATATATATATATATATATATCTATATATATAATATTAAAAAAATAATCATTTTTCATTTTTATGTAAAATATTTGTTTTTTTTTTCATCTGGGAATCTTGACTTATTCGTTTGTCTTTTACAAGCATATTCAGGTTATCCGTACAAATAACGTACTTCTTTGAGTAACTTTAATTATTTATTAGTTTTATACTTATACATTGGATTCAAACAAGAACATTAATTATTTAAAAAACACGTGAATGATTGTTAATATATGAAATTATACGTGATTCACGTACAAAATCATATATCGTGTCCATTTTTTGTCGTTAATGTAAAATCAAATGTGATTTTGCACATGATTTGTTGTTATCGTGTTTTTCTTCAATAATTAGTGTTCTCGTTTGAACCGTTCTCTTATGCTCATATATGATAGATGTGGATTAATGTTTGTGGTTGGGTTTCGGTGAGTCGGTGACAATTTCCAAATTTGGTGAGAAGCATGAGAAATGGTTATCAACTGTTGGATGAGAAATGGACAAATATTAGAATGAGATGCACCAAGATAAGATGAACCGGGATGCATCAGATCAATTCTCTTTTAAACCATAATTTATAGGAGGGTATTTGATTAAAAGTGATCAACGGTTTAAAATCATCTCATACTTCTCGTTAAAAATAGCACTTCTCACGTGATACCATATATATCACTACTAAATAAACAGCTATCAGTGACGGACGATTCCATCACCGATCCGTCACTGAAAGCAACTTCCGTCGCTATTCCGTCACTGAAAGTCCGTCGCTGCTTAGTAGGTTGCTGAAAGTATCAGTGACGGATCAGTAACGGATGTCAGTGACGGATGTCAGTGACGGAATTATTCAGTGACGGATCAGTGACAGAATTATTCAGTGACGGAATTCCGTCACTGATCCGTCGCTGATTATCGAAAAAAATAATATATAAATACTTTTAGCGACGGAATTCTGTCACTAATCCGTCGCTAATTCCAAAAAATTAAATAAATAAATACTAAAAACAATATTTCTTGTATTTTTATATAAATACCTGCTCTTAATTTAAAATCACCAACCCAACAAATTCAAAATACCAAATTCAAAATACCAAATTCCAAAATACAGTACGAGTGCAAATACGATAATAGCAACCTAACTAGGGGGAGGGCCGGTAGGCCCGGGAGAGGGGAAAACGAATCCCTGTTGCCTCATAAAAGCAACAAATTGCTGCGACATTCTGAGTTGCTCGGCTAACTGGGTAGCCTGCCTGACCTGTTCTGCCTGCAAGTCTTCGTTCCGCTTCTTTTCAATCTCTAATTGGATACATAACCAATATAACAAACGTACCTCCGATGTCGATCTAGTCCCGAGTGATCTCCCGTTGTTGCTGCTACTACACTCACCCCTCATAGCATAACGGGGATCTTGCGTCGTCCCGAAACCAAACAGACGACCCTTATTCCATCCTCCAACACTTTGCTCCCAAAGAGACGCCTCATCAATAGGAGGGGCGTCGGGCTCCTGGCTAGCCAGTGCCACCTCCCTAAGCTCGTGAAAGCGATCCTATGGTTTACCAAATCAAATACGGGTGAGCTTATATATCCGTAGACATTTCAACAACATAACGGCCTTAAATCAAACATATCCAACCTATCTACTTAGCCATAGTCTAACTATATATCCATTGTGCGTTACCAAACAACATACACGTTATCTATACATTCACACACACACATGCATATAAAGTAACGGTTTATCCATTGTGCGTTACCAAACAACACACACGTTATATATACATAGATCCAATCGTCGTTAGCAACCAACACACACGTTATATATACATACCGATTGACAGACGCATGGAGCACATTCACATACACATGCACACATAAAACAAAGTATTGATTTTACAAAACTTACCGCAGCATGCTCCGCTTTAGCATAGACGTACACCGGAGGATCAGTAGGTGGACCAGTCGCACCCGGAGCGTATTTCCGGTTGGTGCAGTGGAGTCGCTCATACACCTCAGAAGTAGTGGGGTCGCGACCCCATGCCTGTGCCTACAATAGAAAATTAAGCTAAGTTGTTAGTAAACATACAAATAAATCTTAGTACATATTCAAAAAAAATTGTAGACTATTACCATCATTTGATTATGTAATATATATTAGGCCTTATACCACATCTACTTACGCGTTGGAACCCATCAGTAGTCGTGGTCGTCGACTTGAGACTAGTGGTGTCGGCATCGGACGATTGGGTCCTCTCGTGGACCCCGAAACACTAGCAGGAGTTGTGGGTGAAGGATTTGTGGGAGAAGGATTTGTAGGTGAAGGATTTGTGGGTGAAGGATGTGTGGGTGTTGTCACCATCCGCTCGTCACGATCGCCTAGTCCAAAAGTCGTGTAGGCGTCATCTAGAAACTCCTCCATGTCATCGGCGCGTGGGTTGCCACGCCCAACAGAGCTACAACTGCCGCCTCGCCCTCGACCTCTAGGTTTACCTGGACGACGTGTCATTGCCTGCAAAAAATACAAATTATAATTTATAAAACAAAATGGGAGAATGTCATATGTCAATTATACAATGTGAGCTAAAGATACATAAGATAAACTACTCATCAGAAGAATGATCAGATAAGATAAGTTCATTTTCATTATCTGAATCATCATTTGTTTCTTCAAATTATTCTTCTTCTTCTTCTTCGTGACGTTCATGATTAACAGGTTCATCGTTGTCGTCAACTACATTTACCTCCTCTGTGACAAGACGTACGGAATTGAGGTCATCATTTAATTAGGCGGATAGTATGAGTTACCCTTTCGTCGATTTGAAAGAATTGTTCTTCATCCACATTTCCATGAACCTCAACATTGTTAACAGTTTCTGCTACCTCATATACGCCATGAGGCTTCGTCTTGACAACCACCCACCAATCTTTTAAATCCTTTGTCATTGAAGGATATGAAGTATAATAGACTTGTTTTGCATGTGATGCTAGGATGAACAGATCGCCGGTTCTTAGTCTAGACTTGTATTTGATATCAACCATCACTTGGATGTACCATCACACCCGGTTTTGTCTCATGATCGGAATGCCAAGTCATCTCTTTAGCAATCTTTTTTGACATATACAATCTTTGGAGTCTAGGAACAATCGACAAATACGTCATTGCAAAGTTAGGGACCTTGCTTCGACCACTTGTCTTGAAACGATTTTCATTGCACACTCGACAATGGGTCAACTCAGAATCACCCTTATAAAATAACATGCAATGGTTTTTGCAAGCATCGATCTTTATTTTTGGTAGAGCAAGCTTTTTCAAACACTTCTTCGTCTCATAGAAGTTACCGGGTAGTTTATCACCCTTGGGTAACATCTCTTTAATTATACCAACATTACGATTATATGTCGTCTCGGGTACATTACATTCTGCCATCCAATTCAACAATCTAGTCGTTGCTCCTAATTTTGAGTAATTTGGACACCCGTACCATAAAGGCTCGGCAGCATCTTTTAACATGTCATAAAATCCTTGAGCAGAAGTATTAGGGGTTTCTTCTTCCCATGTCATGCCATCATGTACCATATGATCGTTCACCATTTCGACATACCCTTCATTATGATCCACTATCGGATTAGAAGATTGACCCACGTCTTAATGAGATACAGAGTAATAGGTTTCACCATGTGCCCGTCACACGGTATAATCAGGCATGAAACCATATTTCATCAAATGCAATCTCACGTCACCCCTTTCTCTATGGTGGGTATTTCGACACTTGGAGCAAGGGCATCTAATACGGAGCACTACCCCATCACGTGTAGTTTTCCTTTCAACAAAACCTTCATTGGCATAGGCAAAGTCCAAAAAACCGTCCAATGATCTAACATAGTCCCTGCTAAGAGACCCACATTGGTCATTCTTTCTATACATCCATCATCTATCTGTCGACATATTCAATAACTACAACAAAGAACGAAGTAGTTAGTCGACATAATTAATGACTTTATTGTTTGAAAGTCAAACCGTAGGTGTAGAGGAGTTTTGAATGACTTTGAAACTCTAAGTGTAATGGTTTGACTACTTGAAGGTCAAACTATATGTTTAGAGGAGTTGTGAATCACTCTGAAACTCTAAGTGTAATGGTTTGACTACTTAAAGGTCTAACCGTAAGCTTAGAAGAGTTTTGAATCACTTTGAAACCGTAAGTGTAATGGTTTGACTACTTGAAGGTCAAACCGTATGTTTAGAGAAGTTTTGAATCACTTTGAAACTCTAAGTGTAATGGTTTGACTACTTGAAGGTCTAAACGTAAGCTTAGAGGAGTTTTGAATCACTTTGAAACCGTAAGTGTAATGGTTTGACGACTTGAAGGTCAAACCGTATGTTTAGAGAAGTTTTGAATCACTTTGAAACCGTAAGTTTAATGGTTTGACTACTTGAAGGTCAAACCGTAAGTTTAAATTTCGACGGCATAATGACTATAAAATGAATATTTCCATATACATCCCCCAAGTAAGCATTAATATATCAATCCACCAAAATTATCAAAATAATCCAACCTAACTCAAAACCCAATCAAAACTTACACAACAAGATTTAGAACCTTAAAACCAAGACTAAAATAGTTTCTAACTTAAGAAAGATTTATAAAAATATACCTTTGAAACTTCTTCTAAAATAAGAAAATGACTAAGATGGCTCATCTATATATGCATCTCTAACTTCACATTTAAACCTTAAGTAATAAAAAATAACATATAAGCTCTTAGACTTCTAAACAATTTAAATAAAACAATAGTAATACATATCGAATCCACTTCCCAACTTTCACCATTACATGAAACTGATAGAATATATTATACAGCCAAATAGAAGGACTTAACATTTCATACAATTGTGTGGGAATTTGGAAATACTGTGAGATCCCTTGAAATAGTTTTCTAATAGTTTTCAACACTAGATTGCAAACTAGTCATTTATAATAGTTTAAACTGATCATTTATAATAGTTATTTTCATAAAAGAAGATTATTTTTGCTTAGTTTCTTGTTCAAGACAAGCTAGATTTCATAAGTTGAAATCTTACTGTATATTCTAGCATTTATACTCGTTACATAGGTTTATTTTTCCTTAATTAGTTGCTTGCTCGTGATAAACTAGATTTATATACATTGAACACTAGATTGCAAACAAAAAACATGCTATAACTTGTACCTTATTGAGGGTGCGAAAGAGCCAGGGCGACGAAATTGTTCAGCGATGGAGAAGAGGGAAAGGGGCGGTGGCGACCGGCAGGCAGAAGGGAGAAGAGTGAAACGAACGGGCTATGGTTTGCGGCTGTAATTCTTTGATTTTGACCTAGGTAGAAAACGAGTGTAATTAAGTAATCTAATTTTGACTGGGCTTTTTTTACATGGTCAGCGACGGATTTCTGACGGAAATTCTGTCGCTAATTTGCAACGGAATTCGTTTTTTTTCAATTAAATGTTATTATTAAGTATTTTTTTCAATTAAATATTATTAGTAATTCTTAATTACTATTGTTTTTAAAAAATGTTATATTTTTTGGAATTCTAAATAATATTTAATAGTTTTTTGAAATTATAAATTTTCTTTTAAATATATAAATAAAAGATATAATATTATTTTAAAATAATATAAAATTAATTAAAGTTTCATCCAAAAAATATATCGATATATCTATGCATTTAAAGCCCGATGGATCAATTAGAGTCCAATTAAACCCTTTCAAGCCCAATAACCTTTTAAACCTGATAGATCCATTAAGGCCCAATGAATCCCTTTAAAAGACAATAAAATCGATTAAAGCCCATTAATACAAATTAAAGCCCAATAGATGTTTTATGGGTTACAGCGATTCTTAATGAACTATTGGGCCTTTTAAAGCCCAATAGACCCCTTTAAAGCTCGATAGATCAAATAAGGTCCAATTAAACCCTTTAAAGCCCAATAGAACCCTTAAACCCGATAGATCCAATAAGGCCCAATGAATCCCTTTAAAAGACAATAAAACCGATTAAAGCCCATTAATACAAATTAAAGCCTAATAGATGTTTTATGGGTTATAGTGGTTATTAATGAACTATTGGGCCTTTTAAAGCCCAATAGACCCCTTTAAAGCTCGATAGATCAATTAAGGTCCAATTAAACCCTTTAAAGTCCAATAGAACCCTTTAAACCCGATAGATCCATTAACGTCCAATGAACCCTTTATAAGACAATAAAACCGATTAAAACCTATTAATACAAATTAAAGCCCAATAGATGTTTTATGGGTTATAGTGGTTCTTAATGAACCGTTGGGCCTTTTAAAGCCCAATAGAACCCTTTAAAGCTCGATAGATCAATTAAGGTCCAATTAAACCCTTTAAAGCCCAATAGAATCCTTTAAACCCGATAGATCCATTAAGGCCCAATGAACCTCTTTAAAAGACAATGAAACTGATTAAAGCCCATTAGAACAAATTAAAGCCCAATAGATGCTTTAAAGTCCAACATAACCGATTAAAGCCCGATAGAATTCATTAAAACCCAACAATACCGTGTATGACTTATTACATGTTTGTATGCGAAGTGTGTATTGCATATATGTATGTGGTGTCTATTGCATGTGGTTCGTGATAAGACCATTGAGTCCCACTATAGACCCATTGAGACACATTCATAACACAATAAGATATTTTATATGGCTTATCAAGACCTACTAAAACTCATTATAACTTATCACCTACGGGGTTACCAAACAACACACATATTATATGCTATTTATACATTCATATATACACATGCATGTATATATATAACACATATATACATCATACACGATTTCCAAATATCACACATTAGCTATATATATATATATATATATATATATATATATATATATATATATATATATATATATATATATATATATATATATATATATATACACATTGATCACATATTCACATGATATCAGTATATACACATATACACAATATGCATGCATAGATTAACAACCGACACATATACCAACATATACACACACACACACATATATATATATATATATATATATATGTGTGTGTGTGTGTGTGTATACTGATCCACTGATACACATAACACTTAAACATGTGTACATATAACACATAAACATAAGGAGCAAGAAATACAAAAACATCCGTTATTAATCCGTCACTGATCAATGACGGATTAGTGACGGACGTGTGGATTCCGTCACTAATATGTCACTGATCAGTGACGGATTAGTAACGGACACGTGAAATTTCATTTTTTTAGGTGAAATTGACAGGTCCGTCGCTAATCCGTCGCTGATTTGTGACGGATTAGCGACGGACATATATAGTTCATTTTTTAATTTCTTTTCTAATACATTCCGTTACTAATCCGTCACTGATTAGTGACGGATTTATGTCCGTCACTAATCCGTCAATAATTTGTGACGGATTAGTAACGGATTGTGTTCTTGTTCATTCCGTCGCTGATCTGTCACTGATCAGTGACGGATTAGCAACGGACACGTGGAATTGCATTTTTTTTGTGAAACTTGACAGGTCCGTCGCTAATCCGTCGCTGATTTGTGACGGATTAGCGACGGGCATATATAGTTCATTTTTTAATTTCTTTTCTAATACATTCCGTCACTAATCCGTCACTGATTAGTGACGGATTTATGTCCGTCACTAATCCGTCAATAATTTGTGACGGATTAGTAACGGATTGTGTTCTTGTTCATTCCGTCGCTGATCTGTCACTAATCCGTCACTGATCAGTGACGGATTATTTTCGTCACTGATTTTCGTCACTGATACCTCTTTTTCTAGTAGTGATACGTTAACGTTTAATGACACAACTTGTAATACTATACCCTTCTAGACTGATGATTAGCGTTTGTGTTGATACATCATACATGATATTGTTAATCTTGGTAAAAATTTCTATTGGTGCATGATGAATTACTATTGATGATGATGTTAACTTTGAATTACTATTACTTAGGATTTACTTTGTGATGACTCTTGTAAATTCATGAAATGATCTTGAAAAAAATTAATAATAAACGGCTTTTTGTGCGGCATAAACTAGTTATTGGATTTATTTTCTGTCTTTGAGGAACTATGTAAGTATTTTGCAAGGTTCTAAATGTCGTGAGACGTGGTGTGGCGGTAAAGCCAAGCCTCAAGCTTTGGGAGCCACGGTGAGGCCATGACGTTTATCAAGACGTGACTTATGGCGACAAATCTCTATATCATATATAATATTATATATAAAAACATATGTGTTGTACTATTAATCGATGAATCAATGACAATAAACAAATTAAATTATGTTATATATTAAATACTAGCAAATAAGACATTAAAATCTTAAAGAAAATCAAATATCGCGTTATAATAGACCGCACATTAAGCCATAGTGTGCCATAAACATAACGTGACGTGAAACACAAGTCTTGAGTCACGACACGCCATGGCGGCTGTCGCAACTAGCCTTTTTGAACCGTGGTATTTTGTTGCCATTTTTTTTCTATTGTTGGTGGTGGTATCCAATACGACTTGCCTTTTTGTTTTTTTAATGTTTTCTGTTATTGTCATGCTGTTGTAATTGTATCCACTGGATTTAGAGTAAATTAATAAAGAAAAAGATGAAAAATCCTGTGTTTTGTTTTTTAGAGAATGGTGCTTGAAAAAGGGATTCCTTGTTATATGTAATAACTTAAAAGCATCTCTAACATCTTTTCCATTTTAAATAAAATAAAGAATATGGGGATTTTAGATTGTATTTTTGTCACAGTTTCCCTAAAATTATCTTTAAAATGGAGAAAGTAGGAGACAGAAAGAGTTTTTCTCCAAATATGAAGATAACCCAAAAATGATTACTAAATGAAAATTGTTAATGCCAAAAATCACTCAAATGATAACTTAAGGTCGATGTGAAACTTTAACAACTAAAGAAAGAGATCTCAAGACAAACAACACAATCGCAAAAAGAAAGTAAATAAGACGGGAGAATTGGTGACGCGGAAAACCCAAACGAGGAAAAAAACCGCGGCCGACTTGGGGAAGTCGACAGTGCACTATGATCGCCAAACAGGGGCAAAATCCTTTGGTAACAAGTGTCGTGAGTACAATAGATTACAATAAGAGTAAAAGTAAACTTAATCGTAAACTAAAGTTGTGCGTCGTGCGATAAATCGTGCGAAACAGACTGTTGTCGTGCGAAGCGAACTGCTGTCGTGCGAATCTTGTGTAAGCGGCATTTGTTCAAATGCTCTGATTATCACTGTTGTATTGCGTAAAAATGTAGTATACGTAGTTGTGAATGCGTCTCTCTTTGAAGTGTAGCGCGGGCCTTTATATAGTTTGAGGTAGCATTAAATGTGTCTTGATGACTTGCTCGTAACCGCTGTAGGGTCTTTAACTGTCATTAAAAGCTCGTCCGTTATGACCGTTGTACAATGATTGCTCTTAGACCTGCATTAATGAAACAAAGAAAACGGTTGTTGACTGTTAACGGTTAGTATAGTCGTACGACCGTCTTAAGTCACGGTTGTCGGTCGTATGGATCTTATGACCGTCACGGAAGTATACGATGAAATAGACGATTGTAAATAATCTGCAGGACCTTATCTTAATACAAGAATGGTCTTACGTAAATGTCATATGTATTTTTTATCGTCGGTCGTGAGGTGTGAATTTTTACCCAAACGGTTTGCCCCCAAAATTTGAATTTTGGCGTGAAATTCAAATTTTAATTTTGAGTAGCTGGGGTGACACGTGTCGCACGGGGAGAGGATCTGGTCAAATCCCAACCGTTCTGGTTCGATTTGAACCAAGGAGACGAAAACGGTCGATGATGTCATGGGGACGTGGAGAAGGCGTGGAGCCGTTGCAGGACATGTGTCGTTCATCGAGGGGTGGTATGCGAAGAGGTGGTGGACAGCTGTCTAGGACCGATCTGACACGATATTACCATATAAATAGCGTGATTCTGGAGATCATTTCCTTTTTACGCCTTTGGTAATTTCAGAGAGAGATTTTTCGAGCGATTTATTTGCCTTCTTTACGTGCGAATCCCGAGTGTTTTTAAGTCGAGTAATAGTTCATAGCTCTTTCACTAATTCCACAATGTCAAACGAACCTGCAAGTTCAATCATTACTCAGGAAGGTCTTAGCGCCTTCAGGGCGTTGACCGGTGTTCCTGAAGCGTTACACCAGCGTCTGTCGGATCAGTTCCGGCCATCTGAATGCCCAAACGGGGTATTTCAACATGTACGAATATCCGTTCAAGATCGAGTGTAAGTGGCCCTTCTCTCCCTTGTCCAGGGAGTTCTTGAGTAGGTATCGTCTGTCACTGTGATGCCCCAGTTTTGGCGGATAGTTCATGTGATCGACAGAGTTACCGCCGACTGGGCGACGCCATTCACGGTGGATGATCTGTTGGTGGCTCATTTGGTTAAGGTGGACAACTACCACCAATATAGCCTATTCTTCCACGACCTCCACCTCTTCCACGGGTGGCCGTCTGCCTCGGACGATCCACTGGTCCATCCCCCAAGACTTCTTCCACCTGGATTTCACCCGCAGTCGGGTTCGTACCCACTACCGGCACTGATCTACTTCTCAAGGTTCTTTCATACATTCTTGATTACTGTAACACGTAAAAAAAACAACTTAAGACTACAGCTCCAAAATAATAAGGCAAATTAAGCACACACATGTACATGTAAGCTCGCAATTACACTGGCCAGGTGTAATCCTGAATCTACCTTACATGACTGTCCTCACTACCCTATTAGTCTCTTTCCCGGTATAGCGCTCTCCTAGCGCTTTCCTAATTCTCAGTTGTAATTTCTACGCCTCCAATTTAAGTCCAGGCCCGTCCGTTCACCTAAATCCCTTAAACTATGGCTCTGATACCAATTGTAACAACACACCATTTAAAAATAAAGCATAACAATAAACAATAAAGGAAACCATCCAAAAGGATGCCAAAATTTCAACCGAGTACAACCGTATCAAAATTAGGTTTGCGGAACAACCTATTCACGACTGAGAAATAAGTAAAGTCTATAAAATAAGCAGAAATGGCTAATATCTAGGAGCATCCTCTCTCTAAATCTTCTCTTTGTTCTGGCCGGAACTTCCTACTAACTGCTTCCCTGAAAAAAGTTGTTTTGGAAATGAAGCGAGGGTTAGACCATGAGGTCTAGTGAGCTCCCATAAAACAACAACTTCATCAAACGTTTTAAACATTTCATAACAATTGAAATCGATAATTTTAAGCATCAAAATTTCACATATAATTGCACATGTAAGTGGCACACTGAAGTCACGCATTTGTGACGACGTGTCAGTCTCACACTGCCCTACTAGGTAACTCCTTCCATGGCATAAACGGGGCACACCCCCCGGTATGAGCACTGGCGTGACACACCCCCCGACTTTGCCAATACACGCCTACTCTCAATGTGTGCATACATAAATATTTCACTTTCTCAACAAGCATTATCATACAATAAAACATACCATTTCGAAATCTCGCATTGAATTAAATTTGCATTCAATATCTTTAACAGTTAGAGAACTCACCTGTCGTCCTTGCTCAAAACTTCTTACTTAGACTTCGGTTCTCTAGGTGGGACACCTATTATTTAAAGAAAACAAAAGGGGTAAGTCTTAAGTTTGACACTCAAGGTTATTCTGACAGTTCCCTAGATGCTCTCCACTCAAAATGAACCCCACAATCCGAAACCAGGGTACCGGATTCCCTCTTTTCCGGATCCCATTCCGGAATGCACTAATCCGGACCTCTCACTTCCGGATTCAACATTTCCGGTAACGAATTCCGGATTCTGGAATTACTTCCGGACTCAACATTTCCGGACTCCACTTCCGGAGTGCATCCAGATTCCACTTCCGGATTGGACGAGTTCCGAACGCGATGAAGGCGGATGGCGACGCTGCTCATAACAAGGTTCAGGGATTAACTCTCCTAAACCAATTTCTAAGTCTCCGACTCATGGGTTCATTATCCAAACTCCCTTAACCCCTTTTACGTCATAAAACTACAATCAACCCTACCCTTAGCAGTCAATTGATTAATCAAACTTTATCATCCGTGCTCACAATCCGATTACTAGAAATCCAATAACTACTAAGAGATGGTAGAGATTACCTTGAATTATTCTTCCAAGATTGCAGGTGTCAATTTAGCTTTCCTCTCTCAGCTCTGCTCTTTACACGCACACGCACATCCACACACACAACCGCTCAGTATGATTGTCAAGACCTAGGGTTTTGAGCCAAAATTGAGGGTTTTATACCCTCTTTCCCAAAATTTACAAAACAACCCCGAAGTTATAAGTTTACAACATTCTCCACAAAACTCTTATTCTTTCTCTTTTAGGACCTTGGTTATTACAGTGTAGTTCAAAACCTCATCGAGGACAACATTCGAAATTCAGGGCCCGTAGTTTCGAACTTAGTGAGATGTGATTAGTTCGAGCTTGTAACATGTTAGCGTATGTCTTTGAAAATGGCCGATCCTAGACTTTGTCCAAATTAGATTTATGGAAAATTATGATCGGAGGCTTCTCTCACAACCCTGAAATAAGTTTCTCAGTAGCCATAATCGTATATGTAGATGGCAGAATTCGAATCAGGGTTGATTTTATCATCCTTTGTCCTTGTCCACTATGCTACCACCCTTGTGGTTAACAACTTAACATGTTGCATATATATAGTTACGGGAGGTGTTCAAACGAGAACACATATGGTTTACGTAAATTTGATAACACTTATAAGTCTATAATTTTGTTTTAAGTCATTATTTTAGAATGATTGAGGGGGAAGTAAATATTAAATAAACATTTACCGTTTTTTAGGAACATCGAAGGCATGCAGAGGTAAAATGGGATTTTTTTTTTGCTTAATCACAAGATGAACATACAGAGCTGATGATTGTGGACGTGATCATTCTTGATTTTCCATTTATCACAATATTATCATATTATTATCATATCAAAATCAAATATCATATTGTTATCACAACAAATTCATATCATACGAAATCTTTGATGATATTAGCAACATTTCAGGGTTAAAAACAAGTACTAAATAAACAAAAGATAAATAATCATACCATATATTGTATTCCTAAAATAACAATAATATTTTAAAATGACAAAATAATATGAAGTTCATTTAAATTGAACCATTATTTAACATTCTTCGAAAACCAGAATCGCCAAATCGACTAAAAGAGTAAAAACCCAAAGTATTTTAAATGGTTTAAACTTTATAATTAGACTAAAACATGTAAAACTGAGTTGAATATTAAAACATGTATAACTTGAGAATGACTAAAACATATATAATGATACTCCTAAAATTTAGGAGCCCTTTTCTGTATTTGATGTTGAAATCATACACAGTAATCAAAAGTCAAGCCATCATGGATCCTCATATGATACCTTGATGTAATGAGCAAGACAACACCATATCCAAGTAACTTTTATTGGTTTTTTTAATAGATTGAATAGAATGACTCAAAAAACGTTATGATGTATCAATTGGACACGAAGACTTAAGTAACTATATATACACCTTTAGAAAACGTCTAATTGGTTGTACGCCATGTCCCAACCTAGTCTTGTATCCTCTCCTACGTTTTCTTTTTCCGAATTTAAGTCATACAATTATTATTTTCCCAAAAAACATTTGGTCATGACTCATGAGTGCGGTTGAGACTTGAGAGAAAGATATATAAAGTTGGATTAAATCAATCACAGCCCAATAATAAACGCTAGAAGCCCAGAAGAAGGAGAGCCTTAAAGTTATGGGCTCATTTTGTATGCAATTACTTCCAACTTTAACACAACCCAGTTTTCAGGCGATGCAACTTTACGGTCGAACAATCTTTACCGATAAAAATTAGAACTATTATAAAATGTCACCGTGACTATAAAGCAATTAGAAGCAAAGAGAGTATAAATTTGCTCTTTGACTGTTTTGTTTGACTTGTCTCGACGTTCCAAAAGTTCTCTTCGTAAAACACCTACTAGTTTTAACTTTTTAAGAAAGTTATTTTTTTGTTGCATTAGATGGAAATCATTTGCATGTTCTTTTTTTCCTTTTATATGAAATACAACAAGGTTATCAAACAGAAGAATCCATTCCATAACCTGTTCTGATTATAATTTCATGTGTAGAGTCCGATGCAGAATCGTAGATTTGATCTACAAAATGTGGGGTTGGGGTTGGGGCTACTCATGCTCCGATACGAGAAGCAAATTGCATAGTCCTAAAGTGTTTACACATCACGATATCAAGTAAGCACCATAATTTCTATATAATATTGATATTTTGATGGGTTGAGAATAAAGCAAACCCTCTCTATAATAAAATCGAGTTTATAGGAGGTCGAAAATATTTAAGCGTTAAAAAATTAGTTTTTTTTAACATAGTGGGGGATTCTTTGATTCGCTGGTAATTATGAATAAATCAATTTTCTCTTTATTTTTTAACAAAGAAATTTAATAATAAAAAGATTAGTAAACTACAAAAATAGTCCCTGTGGTTTAGTGTTTATAACACATTTGGTCTCTACAATTTAAAAATTACACTTTAGCCACTACAATATGCTATTTGGTCCGGATTTGGCCCCTCGTTGTTAACTTCGTTATAAAACTCAGTTAAGTGAAGGGGTATTTTCGTCTTTTTCTATTACAATGACAAGTTGCACACTTTTATTTAAATTTGAGGAACCAAACTGTAATTTACTCTAACTTATATTGATATCATATTAATATTATAATAAATACATATATATATATATATATATATATATATATATATATGTAATATATACATATGCTCAGCTTCCTCCACATCGATGGTAACATAGTCACAAAGAGAAAAGAAGGAGGGTTGTGGGTTTGTGGGTCACGGTGGTCGGTGGGGGTGGTAGGACAGTCATCTCCGGTCACCATCTCCGGCGACCTCACCTGCTCCGATCACCATCTCCGGCGACCTCACATGCTCCTCTCTTGAATCAGTCATTTCTTATTCCATTTCTCTAATCTAATATTTTCATGACGTTTTCTCTAGTCTTGTTAGTTGAATCAAGTATCTCGTTATATCGAAGTTTCACGTGTCAATGTTATTACTCATCATTTACTTCGATTTTTTGTAGCGTTGGTTAGATCTTGATTCTGTAATATGGGGTTTGATATTTTTTTTTTGTGATTTGATGAATTCCGAATTGACAGTGGACGAAGGAATTGAATGCTCCACTAGATAAAATTGATCCTAAAATTGCTGATATTATTGAGCTTGGAAAAGCTAGGCAATGGACCACTCGCTACCACCCTCCGCCATCCAAACCTCTTCCATCACCAGTCGTTTTCTCCCTTTCTCCCGACGGCCAAACCCTACTCTCTGTCCTCGCTGATTTCACCATCCTCTCATCATGTAACTCATTTCAAAACTGTATCAAAACCCATTTGATGTTGGGAAGGGAAGGAGGGTGTAGGAGATGTACTTGGAGGTCGTTGAAGATGTACATCGGCAGTGGAGAGGGCCGACGAAGGTGGTTCATAGGGGAGTTCTTGCATCACTGTTAATATATATGTATATATGTGTGTATATATATATATATATATATATATGTAAAATATAATATATAAAATATTTTATTTTGACAGAAAAAGACAAAAAAAAGTATAAAAAAACTAAAGTACCCTTCACTTCACTGAATTTTATAACGAAGTTAACGACGAGGGACCAAATCCGGACCAAATAGCATATTGTAGTAGCTAAAGTGTATTTTTTAAATTATAGAGACCAAATATGTTATAAACACTAAACTACATGAACCATTTTTGTAGTTTACTCTAAAAAGATTTGTAGTTTACTCTAAAAAGATTAGTCGTGGAATCCGTTGAAGATTATTTTTTATTACTTCAAATTAGTGGTAGATTTGTGTATGGTTTTAATGAATCAATATCTATCACAAACCCGCCATTAATTTTAATTGTTAATATTAATTATTTTTAAAAAATATTAGACCACTTTGTAGTTGCTTTTTTTTAATAATAAATAAATAATTCGTCATAAGTCCCCACAAATTCATCAAAATTAAAAATGAAAATTTATAAAAATCAGTGGTGGATTTGTGACGGAAAACAAATTGGATCTGTCAAAAATTTGTTGTGAATTTTGGTATAAAATCCGTCCAAAGAAAATCCGCTGATGAAAATCTTTTTTTTTTCCAATAATGTTAAGAAAAATAAGTAAAATCAAACTTACAAACTCAATATAATATCATCTTCTCACTTAGGCTATGTTTGGAAAACTAGCTGATAAGCTAGCTTATGACTTATAAGCTAGCTGGTAGCTGATAAGCTAGTTGTTGACTGATAAGCTAACTGGTAGCTGATAAGCTAGCTGATAAAAAAGTCACGTTTGGCAAAATGTAGCTTATAAGCATTTAAATGACAAAAAATGACATATTAAAAATATAGTTAATAAATAATAATTAATATTTTTCTTTGAACGGCAAAATAATAATTAATATTAATGAGGGCATAATTGAAATATTTACAAAAAGCTACCCATAAGCTACTCCAAGTAACTTTTCAATAAGCTAGTGTATGGTCATCCAAACATGTACCAAAAAATAAGCTAGCTTTTTTTGCCAAACAATGCCTTAACCGAACAATGATTAGTGAAGTTAAGACAAATACATCAATCCATAAAACTTAAACTAGGTGATTATATTTATAATTAGAGCAAATTGCATGAAAAAGTAATTTAGTTTGGTCTAATTCATATTTTGGGTAATGTACTTTTAAAATGTTCATTTTGATACTTAAGATGTGATACTTTAAACATTTAGGTACATAAGTAACCGGTTTAACCATTAACCGGTTACCATGTTGACATGGCAAATGACATGGCGTACAAGTCATCATTATTTGATGATGTGGAGTTTTATATAAAATTATTTTTTAAATACTTTTTATTCAATATTTTATAATTAATTGGTTTTCAACTCTTTCGTCATCTTCAACCTCCCTCCGCCGCCTACTACTTATCCTTAATTTCTTATTTCTGTAACAACCGGGTTTCGTTTGCAATTATGTATAAGATTGGTGTCTATTGCGAAAGAAATGAAAGTTAAGAAAGGGACCTTTTTGCAATAAGTGAAAGGTATTTATAGACACTAATCCCTAGGGCAGCCTCCTTTGTTAGGAAATCAGTATTTTGGTTGCTCTTGGTGTGTTTGGCGACTTAAGAAGAAAAGAGAAGAACAAAGGAGTTTTGGACAAAGAAATCGATAAGGAGGAAGATTCTGCAAGGTATTCCTTTCTAATTCGTATTCCTTTTGTTATAGTGTTCCTGTTCTTAATTGGGTTGGGTTCTTAAGTCTGATTATAAGGATTCAAGAGGTTTTATCCACATTCTTCTTAAAAGTGGGGTTTAAGGGTTTTTGGCTCTGGAATCGATTTAATGGCAAGAAAGGGGATTAAGTGTTTGTGAAAGATTGGTGGATGAAGCCTTAGGCTTGTCAAATCAAATTAATGGCAGATTATGAGCTTAATGAACACTTTTAGATCACTTTTGTCAAACAGCCGTCGTATCCGGACACTAGCAATTCTTGTTGTCACAGTAGTTTCCGGATAGGAATGCTAGTTCCCGGGTAGAATGTTATGGTAGTTTTCGGATGGGTGTCCTTCCGGATAGTTTGAGTTACCGGGTGCGGTATCCGGACAGTTCGGGTATCCGGAAAGTAGGGATATCCGGACAGTGCGTGTATCCGGGAAGATAGGGTGTCCGGACAGTTGGTATCCGGAAAGTGTTTATTGATCAGTAGGTTTGAACCGTTTAATCTGATTTTAACCTAATACCCTTAGGTGTTCGTTCAGATTAGCTTGGAGGTAGTAAGAAGTGCGTTCAGAGTTTTGAGGTGAGTTCCCTAAACCTTTTTACGACGTAAAGTGTTAAATGTTTTAACTGATTATGGTTTTATGTACGAGCATGAACTGTTTGTAACCGTCACACATGTTTTTCCATGAACTACATGTTTTACTTAAGAAAGCTTATTATTGATATGATGAAATGAGAATGATGATTTAAAGGATTTAAGGTTGCATGTTTTATGAAATGAATGATGTGCTATGTGGAGTCGGTCTACACTGTGGGATCAGAGATAGATCCTCGGGATCTGATGATCCCTTGGATATGTATGACAGACTGGTAGGTTGGAATTCGTTTCCTCCTATTTCGAGTAGAAAGGGGGTCTGCGTAAGCTCCGGGAAGGGGAGTTTGTGTAGGTTCCGGTTGAGGGCGAGAGGGTAGCCCATTGGGCCCCGATCGCGGAATGTTTATGTGATCCTATATACAGTGTAGTACCATGCCTGATGTTATGTTAAGGTTTACGATGATATTTTTATAAACGATTTTATACTGTGTACATGTTGTTTTTGGAGGGAATTCACTAGACCTTTTGGTCTAACCCTCGCTTTCAAAACTAAACCATTTTCAGGTAAGCATGTTAAGGGTTCTTCAAGTAAGAACTAGGAGGCGATAAGAAGGACTTGAAGCTTAGAGTAACTTCAAGTTTTGGCTATGATGACTATAGAATAGCTCTCGGCTGTGGAAATTTAGAGACTTTCGCTGTCAATTTTGTTTAGTATGATTTATAGATGGTGTAAAGACAAGATCATTATGTAATTCGAATGTTTATTTTATGGTATTGCATGACCATGTTTTTGGGACGTTACAAATGGTATCAGAGCCATAGTTTAAGGGATTTAGGTGACCAGTCGGGCCTAAACTTAAACTGTAAGAGGAGGATCACAGCCGAGACATAGGATTGCCTCTAGGAACGATCACTATAAATGCGCTTAGGAATAAGGTGCCAAGGACGAACATGTAAGGTAAGTTTGGGATTACGTCTGGCCAGTGTAATTGCGAACTTATAGGTACATGTGCGTACTTAAATTACCTTTTATAGCAAATTTGTTGTGTCATGTTTAGCAAGGGTTAATTGTTGTTTTCTTTCAGCATTAGCGAAATGGCTGGGAGAACTTTAAGGAGTAGGTCGGCACCTGCTGTGCCAAGGAATCAAGATAAAGAGATACTAGAGAATGGACCGGTGGAACCGGCGAGGGCAACTGTTACCCGGGGAAAGGGAAGAGGTAGGGGTCGTGGAAGGGGTCGAGGAAGAACACCCCGCCGGGCCGCCACCCAAGTGGCCGGGGATGGGGGAAACCCGAACCTGAGAACGACTCGTGAAACTAGAAGAACGAGGAGTGTGGAAGTCCCCGTTCATCAAGAAGACTCTCTTTAGGAGAGTTCAGCTTCTGCAAGGAGGGTAACTCAGCCAAGGGGACGGGGTCGAGGCCGCGAATCTACTTTTGTCACTCGAGAGAACCTAGCTACTGAATTGGGTAAGATTCAAGAGACCTTGCAGGCTCTCCTCACTAAGCAGAATGAGTCAGCTTCGGGAAGCAAATAAGCAAGTGAGAACCGGGAAAGCGTGGAACTGTCTAGTCCACTAGTGACCGGTACTGGGAGTCACTCGAATTCAAACCCTCAAGTGATGAATGAGTTAGCAGCTAAGGGATGCAGTTACAAGGCCTTTGCCTCATGCAAGCCCCCTACATTTAAGGGCGAGTATGACCCTATCTTGGCAATGAAATGGGTGAAGGAAATGGAACTGGTCTTCGATACATGCAAATGTGCTGATGGGGATAAAGTAATGTTTGCTCTGTTTATGTTGAAATCCGATGCAGTTTACTGGTGGGAGGCTGAGACTGGGGGAAAGGGTTCGGCAATGGCTAAGGGGATGATGTGGGAAATTTTGTGGACAGGTTTAAAGCTCAATTCTGTCCACTCGCGGCAGTGAAAAAGTTGGAAGAAGAGTTTCTGGGTCTGGATCAGGGAGGAATGACGGTGCGGGAGTATACTTCTAAGTTCATTGAGAAGTCCCGCTTTGCTGATTTGTATGTGCCAACAGAAGAGCGTCGGGTATATCGATTCATCCATGGGTTGAAGAGCAGTATTCGGGAATTGGTTATGACTAGAAACCCCACTACTTTTCAGGTGGCCATCAATACGGCCGAGTTGATTGAGAAATAAAACAACCGTCAGACGACTGAGAAGGGTGGGGAGAAGCGCAAATGGGATGGTCCGGGTAGCGACTCAAGAAGAGGGAAAATGTTCCGACCAGGCAACCGTGTTAGCAAGGATGCCGATGGGCAAACGTGTTCGAAGTGTAACAATGTGCACCGGGGAGAATGCATGGCAGGTTCAAACTCATGCTACCGGTGTGGCTTGCCCGGTCATTTGTCAAGGGATTGTCCGGGGACTGGAAAATCTTGTTACCAATGTGGAGCTACTGGCCACATGCGTAATGATTGTCCTCGGCTGAAGAAAGGGGGACCAGCCCAGTTTGGTGAACGACAAGGAAACGGAAGAAATGACAAGGGAGCAGAACCGACGTGTTCGAAGAGACGTGCGTTCCGCATAACTGCGGAGGAGGCGGAGATAGCTCATGATGTTGTGGTAGGTACATTTCTAGTGAACTCTCTGTGTGCCAAGGTGTTATTTGATTCGGGAGCGAATCGCTCTTTTGTATCACATGCTTTTATGAAATGTTTGGGGGTAAGGCATAGACGTTTGGAGAGAGCACTAGAGGTGGAAACCGCCAATGATAGATGGGTATACGTTAAGGAGGTGGTGGAGGATTGTGTCATAGATATAGAAGGGAGGTTGGTGTCAATGAAATTATATCCCATGGCAATGGGAGAGTTTGACATAGTGTTGGGAATGGACTGGTTAGCAGCGAACGAAGCGACTATCGTTTGTAACAAGAAGCTGGTCAGGATTCGGTTACCTGATGGGGATTCCGTAGTGATATATGGGAATCGCCGTGATAGGAAGACTAGCCTTATCTCGATGATCAGGGCTACTAAGTGTTTGAGGAAGGGGTGTCAAGGGTTCTTGGCGTACGTGTTGGACGCCAAGAAAGAGAAGCGTGGGTTGGGTGATGTGCGTGTAGTAAATGAGTTCCCGGAAGTATTTCCGGATGATTTGACAAGTTTAGCGCCAGATCGTCAGATCGAGTTCAAAATTGATCTGATGCCAGGAGCTGCACCAATTGCCCGCGCACCTTATAGATTAGCTCCGTCCGAAATAAAGGAAATGATGACTCAGTTGCAGGAGTTGTTAGACAAGGGGTTCGTTAGACCGAGTACGTCTCCGTGGGGAGCACCTGTGCTCTTCGTGAAGTAGAAGGACGATACTATGCGGATGTGTATAGGCTATCGTGAACTCAACAAGGTCACGATCAAGAACAAGTATCCGATACCGAGGATTGACGACCTGTTTGATCAATTGCAAGGAGCCAATTACTTCTCCAAGATTGACCTGAGGTCAGGTTATCACCAACTCAAGGTAAGAGAGGAGGATGTGCCGAAGACCACTTTCAGAACCAGGTATGGACACTATGAGTTTTTGGTGATGCCGTTCGGGATGACCAACGCCCCGACAGCATTCATGGACCTAATGAATAGGGTGTGCCAACCTTATTTAGACAAGTTCGTGATAGTGTTCATAAATGATATTCTGATATTTTCAAAATCGGAAGAGGCGCACGAAAGCCACCTTCGAACAATTCTCGAGCTGCTAAAGCGAGAGAAGCTGTATGCGAAGTTTTCTAAATGTGAGTTTTGGCTAAGAGAGGTGCAGTTTCTTGGACACGTGGTGTCTGAGAGTGGAATAATGGTAGACCCGACTAAGATCGAAGCTATCCGAGATTGGGAGCAGCCCAAGAATCCGTCAGAAGTTCGGAGTTTTCTCGGACTGGCAGGTTACTACCGGAAATTCATCAAGGACTTTTCGTCTATTGCCACGCCATTAACGTCCTTAACCAAGAAGAATGTCAAGTTCGCCTGGTTAGAGAAGCAAGACGAAGCCTTTCAAAAGTTAAAGGAGATGTTGAGCAGCGCTCCAGTGTTGTCCTTACCTAACGGTTCGGATGACTTCGTAGTGTTCAGTGACGCATCAAATCTCGGTTTGGGTTGCGTACTCATGCAACGAGGTAAGGTGATCGCTTATGCCTCCCGGCAACTAAAGGATCACGAGACTCGATATCCCACGCATGATTTAGAATTGGCGGCAGTGGTTTTTGCTCTGAAGATTTGGCGACATTACCTTTATGGGACTCAGTGCCAGATCTTCACGGATCACAAAAGCTTGTGTCATCTCTTCGATCAAAAGGAGTTGAACATGCGTCAAAGAAGATGGATTGAATTGTTAACCGACTACGACTGTAAGATCGATTACCATCCGGGTAAGGCCAACGTAGTGGCGGACGCTTTGAGCCGTAAGGAACGAAGCGAAACCCCCAGTATTGTAGCCATGAGGGCTGAGGTGACGTTCAATTTGCGTGCTGAGATAAAGAAATGTCAAGAAGAGGCGCTTGGAGTGGAAAATCTCAAAAAAGAGAGAATGGTAGGACAAGCGTCCTCACTAATGGAAGATAGTCGAGGGGTGAGGTGTCTTAGTGGGAGAATCTGGGTCCCGAGACTCGGAGAGCTCCGAAAGCGGATTTTAGAAGAAGCACACAAATCAAAGTACACGATTCACCCTGGTAGTAATAAGATGTACGGAGATCTACGTCGAGACTATTGGTGGCCGGGAATGAAAAAGGATATAACTCATTTTGTAGAGATCTGTATGACGTGTTCACGAGTAAAGATTGAGCATCAACGACCGTATGGGAAACTCCAGTCGTTAGAGATACCTATGTGGAAGTGGGATCAAATTACGATGGACTTTGTAACCCGCTTGCCTAAGACTCCAAAGGGTTTTGACGCTATATGGGTGATTGTGGATCGTCTCACAAAGTCGACACACTTCTTACCTATACGAGAGTCTTACTCGTTGGAGCGATTAGCAAAGTTGTACATCGACGAGATCGTAACCCGTCATGGTGTGCCTTCGTCGATTGTATCTGACCGAGATAGCAGGTTTACCTCCACGTTTTGGAGGAGTTTCCAAAGAGAAATGGGTTCGCCAATTAAGATGAGCACCGCTTATCATCCTCAGATCGACAGTCAGAGTGAGCGAACGATCCAAACATTGGAGGACATGTTGAGAGCGTGCACTTTAGACTTCCAAGGCTCTTGAGAAAAAGCACCTACCACTGATCGAGTTCTCTTACAATAACAACTACCACTCGAGCATCAAGGCAGCGCCGTTTGAGGCACTCTATGGTAGGAAATGTCGAATTCCATTATGTTGGAACGAAGTCGGGGAAAGACAGCTAGCCGGGCCAGAGTTAGTGCAACTGACTTCAGATAAGATAGTCCAGGTGCGTGAAAGACTGAAGGTCGCTCGCGACCGACAGAAGAGTTATGCGGATAAGAGACGGAAAGACATAGAATTTCAAGTCGGAGACCAGGTCTTGTTAAAGGTGTCTCCTTGGAAAGGAGTGGTACGATTTGGAAAACGTGGGAAGCTATGCCCACGTTACATCGGACCATTCGAGATTACGGAACGAATTGGAGAAGTGGCGTATAGGTTGGATCTACCGGAAGAATTGCGAGGTATGCACAATGCGTTTCACGTGTCCAACTTGAGGAAATGCCTAGCCGACGTAGCCAAGGCAGTGCCATTGAATGACATATAGGTGGACGAGAAATTGAATTTTGTAGAGGAACCCGAAGCAATCACGGATGTTAAGGTAAGAAAGTCACTGAACAAGGAGACTAAGTTGGTTAAGGTACAATGGCGACACCACAAGGGTCCGGAGGCGACCTGGGATTTGGAGTCGTAGATGAAAGCTAGATACCCGCATATCTTCCAATAAGGAATTCCGGGGACAGAATTATTTTAAGGGGGGAGTGTTGTAACAACCGGGTTTCGTTTGCAGGTATGTATAAGATTGGTGTCTATTGGGAAAGAAATGAAAGTTAAGAGAGGGACCTTTTTGCAATAAGTGAAAGGTATTTATAGACACTAATCCCTAGGGCAGCCTCCTTTGTTAGGAAATCAGTATTTTGGTTGCTCTTGGTGTGTTTGGCGACTAGAGAAGAAAAGAGAAGAACAAAGGAGTTTTGGACAAAGAAATCGATAAGGAGGAAGATTCTGCAAGGTATTCCTTTCTAATTCGTTTTCCTTTTGTTATAGTGTTCCTGTTCTTAATTGGGTTGGGTTCTTAAGTCTGATTATAAGGATTCAAGAGGTTTTATCCACATTCTTCTTAAAAGTGGGTTTTAAAGGTTTTTGGCTTTGGAATCGATTTAATGGCAAGAAAGGGGATTAAGTGTTTGTGAAAGATTGGTGGATGAACCCTTAGGCTTGTCAAATCAAATTAATGGCAGATTATGAGCTTAATGAACACTTTTAGATCACTTTTGTCAAACAACCGTCGTATCCGGACACTAGCAATTCTGGTTGTCACAGTAGTTTCCGGATACGAATGCTAGTTCCCGGGTAGAATGTTATGGTAGTTTTCGGATGGGTGTCCTTCCGGATAGTTTGAGTTACCGGGTGCGGTATCCGGACAGTTCGGGTATCCGGAAAGTAGGGATATCCGGACAGTGCGGGTATCCGGGAAGATAGGGTGTCCGGACAGTTGGTATCCGGAAAGTGTTTATTGATCAGTAGGTTTGAACCGTTTAATCTGATTTTAACCTAATACCCTTAGGTGTTCGTTCGGATTAGCTTGGAGGTAGTAAGAAGTGCGTTCAGAGTTTTGAGGTGAGTTCCCTAAACCTTTTTACGACGTAAAGTGTTAAATGTTTTAACTGATTATGGTTTTATGTACGAGCATGAACTGTTTGTAACCGTCACGCATGTTTTTCCATGAACTACATGTTTTAATTAAGAAAGCTTATTATTGATATGATGAAATGAGAATGATGATTTAAAGGATTTAAGGTTGCATGTTTTATGAAATGAATGATGTGCTATGTGGAGTCGGTCTACACTGTGGGATCAGAGATAGATCCTCGGGATCTGATGATCCCTTGGATATGTATGACAGACTGGTAGGTTGGAATTCGTTTCCTCCTATTTCGAGTAGAAAGGGGGTCTGCGTAAGCTCCGGGAAGGGGAGTTTGCGTAGGCTCCGGTTGAGGGCGAGAGGGTAGCCCATTGGGCCCCGATCACGGAATGTTTATGTGATCCTATATACAGTATAGTACCATGCCTGATGTTATGTTAAGGTTTACGATGATATTTTTATAAACGATTTTATACTGTGTACATGTTGTTTTTGGAGGGAATTCACTAGACCTTTTGGTCTAACCCTCGCTTTCAAAACTAAACCATTTTCAGGTAAGCATGTTAAGGGTTCTTCAAGTAAAAACTAGGAGGCGATAAGAAGGACTTGAAGCTTAGAGTAACTTCAAGTTTTGGCCATGATGACTATAGAATAGCTTTCGGCTGTGGAAATTTAGAGACTTCCGTTGTCAATTTTGTTTAGTATGATTTATGGATGGTGTAAAGACAAGATCATTATGTAATTCGAATGTTTATTTTATGGTATTGCATGACCATTTTTTGGGACGTTACAAATGGTATCAGAGCCATAGTTTAAGGGATTTAGGTGACCAGTCGGGCCTAAACTTAAACTGTAAGAGGAGGATCACAGCCGAGACATGGGATTGCCTCTAGGAACGATCACTATAAATGCGCTTAGGAATAAGGTGCCAAGGACGAACATGTAAGGTAAGTTTGGAATTACGCCTGGCCAGTGTAATTGCGAACTTACAGGTACATGTGTGTACTTAAATTACCTTTTATAGCAAATTTGTTGTGTCATGTTTAGCAAGGGTTAATTGTTGTTTTCTTTCAGCATTAGCGAAATGGCTGGGAGAACTTTAAGGAGTTGGTCGGCACCTGTTGTGCCAAGGAATCAAGATGAAGAGATACTAGAGAATGGACCGGTGGAACCGGCGAGGGCAACTGTTACCCGGGGAAGGAGAAGAGGTAGGGGTCGTGGAAGGGGTCGAGGAAGAACACCCCACCGGGCCGCCACCCAAGTGGCCGGGGATGGGGGAAACCCGAACCTGAGAACGACTCGTGCAACTAGAAGAGCGAGGAGTGTGGAAGTCCCCGTTCATCAAGAAGACTCTCTTCAGGAGAGTTCATCTTCTGCAAGGAGGGTAACTCAGCCAAGGGGACGGGGTCGAGGCCGCGGATCTACTTTTGTCACTCGAGAGAACCTAGCTGCTGAATTGGGTAAGATTCAAGAGACCTTGCAGGCTCTCCTCACTAAGCAGAATGAGTCAGCTTCGGGAAGCAAAGAAGCAAGTGAGAACCGGGAAAGCGTGGAACTGTCTAGTCCACTAGTGACCGGTACTAGGAGTCACTCGAATTCCAACCCTCAAGTGATGAATGAGTTAGCAGCTAAGGGATGCAGTTACAAGGCCTTTGCCTCATGCAAGCCCCCTACTTTTAAGGGCGAGTATGACCCTATCTTGGCAATGAAATGGGTGAAGGAAATGGAATTGGTCTTCGATACATGCAAATGTGCTGATGTGGATAGAGTAATGTTTGCTCTGTTTATGTTGAAATCCGATGCAGTTTACTGGTGGGAGGCTGAGAATGGGGGAAAGGGTTCGACAGTGGCTAAGGGGATGATGTGGGAAATGTTTGTGGACAGGTTTAAAGCTCAATTCTGTCCACTCGCGGCAGTGAAAAAGTTGGAAGAAGAGCTTATGGGTCTGGATCAGGGAGGAATGACGGTGCGGGAGTATACTTCTAAGTTCATTGAGAAGTCCCGCTTTGCTGATTTGTATGTGCCAACAGAAGAGCGTCGGGTAGAACGATTCATCCATGGGTTGAAGAGCAGTATTCGGGAATTGGTTCTGACTAGAAACCCCACTACTTTTCAGGCGGCCATCAATACGGCCGAGCTGATTGAGAAAGAAAAGAACCGTCAGACGACTGAGAAGGGTGGGGAGAAGTGTTAAAACCAAGATCTTCAATAACGTGCTCTGATACCAATTGTTAAACCCTAAAGATTAATGAAGATAGAGAAGATATGAATTCGTCATCCAATTATCAAGAACACTGTTACAAGCTCTCTAAGGATATGAGTTATGAGTTATGAGAGACTTTTCTAAGAATCTTTCTCGTGTGCCTCACAAACACACAACTAAACCTATTTATACTAAACACAATACAAGGTGTAAACAACACAATACAACTCAATACATTGACTTTGACTTTGACCTTTCTATATTTAAACCTTGAAGACATATTGCACTAACAATCTCCCCCTTGGATTCAAGGTTTAAACAAATGCGATCAGCAAGCTTTAGCTTTCTTGAATCTTCGGTCTTCATCAAAGCTTGTCAAAGTCAAAACGTCATCCAATCTTCATACGGCAAATAACGAACTTCTTTCTTCGAACAGGAGAATATGAATCTTCACATAAAGCTTTTTAATACAATTAAGCACAAGTTCAAGAAAAAGAGATCACAGAATGATCAATCGATTTTCCTCAAACTCTTGAAGAATTCTCCCCATTTCCATTGACTTGAGAATTTCATTCTTCAGTGTCGATCTTCATAAACGTGCGAGTTCAAAAGAAAGAGATCACTGAAATGATCAATCGATTTATTAAAAACTCTTGAAGAATAAAACCCCCCCTATCATTTCTTGAAACGACGTCTTCTTTCTACAAATCTCCCCGTTGACATTAAAACGAATCTTTGATTTTAAACTTTCTTTGACATGAAATTGATGTAGACATTCTCCCCCTTTTTCGATGAAAGTGAGCATCACGAGCATCGAAAATCTTTTCAATTTCAGTCACGGACAATCTCCCTCTTCAAAAACATTTCTTCCCCTTGAAAAACACGAACAATCTCCCCATAAGCGAAAGATCTTGCTCCCCCTAAAAATAAGAATTGTAGAGCAAGTTCATTTTCTCCCCCTGAAAATTTGCATAAAATTTCATCAGCGCACAATTTACCAAACTTATATAAGGAAAATAGAATTCTTTGAACAACATTTTATAACTATTAACATTTAATCATTTGAACACCAAACAAAAGAAATTCAACTTAATGAAATGTAACAGATATTTCCATCAAGTGAAATCAAATGCATGCGTTTGGATTCAAAAACAAGACATCATCGCATATCGAGTTACAAAATGTTCAGTTTCAACTCCTTTATTAAATCTATTTGGTGTTCTAGCATGCGAAATATGATTAGCAACAAGCAAATGCACCTCTAAAACCTATAAGAATACTTTGCTCTTACTCACACTATTTGTCCAAAAACAGAATTTTCACAAATTTACAGGTTTATCGCGACTTTGTATTTTCCCCAAGTTTCAAGAGATGTGTGCTCTTAGGCATCTTTTCATATTGTGCACATTGGCAACTTTTATTATGTGCTCATTGGCATCTTTTATAATCAAACAGTTTATTAAGACTAAGATACACCGTAAACGTAACTTTCTAACTGGTCCTATAGCAGGATTTGGGTCAGCCGATCCCAGACCAGTTGGCCTTAGGGGCTAGGTGACAAGCACCCCTTGGAACTTACTCTCCCGAACCAGAAAGGCTACATCGATATACCTTAATCCCATCTGTACCAGTAGAACATGGCTTTCTACCTGGTTCTATAGCAGGATTTGAGTCAGCCAATCCCAGATCAGTTGATCTTAGGGGCTAGGTAACGAGTACCCCTTGGGACTTAATCTCCCAAACCAGATAGGCCACAGGTACAGACTATCAAACCAAATGATTTTTTTTTTATTAATATAGCATCTCAATCACTTGGTTCAAAAACGTAGTGCTTCTCCCATATTTTCATTTCCATTCATGTTTAAAACGAATAGGTTTTGTGAGCATTGTATTCTAAATAAGTCTAGATTTACACAATTTTGCACTTGTATCAAAATCTCAAACATGTTTCGCTGACCTTTCGACTTATTTTAGAAGCGAAAGTAGAAACAAATATAACTCTGATGATACAAAAATGCTCGTAAAATCATCCTTAACCCACATTTTATTCATTGAATGAAAAATTGAAGAATTTTTCACTTCATTTAATTAAATTTGTGAAGGTTCAAACTTTCAACGTTAGTAGAAATAAAATATAACACAATGTTACCTTTTTATCACTTGATTTGAGAAACAAAAAGATATGGCAGTTAAAGTTCAAAAAGATATCACCTGATAAGTACGAGTTCTAAACTGATATGTTCAAAAGCCATTACCGTTGAAGTGCGGGTTTTGAACTGGTGTGTTCAAAATCCATAGTCGTTGAAGTACGGGTTTTGAACTGATGTGTTCAAAAGCCATAAACTTTGAAATCCGGGTTCTAAACTGATGTGTTTAGAAACCATTGTCTTTTATCTTTCTCCCCCTACAAAATACCAAAAGATTTGTCATTAATCACATGTATATAAAAAAGATAATAAACTCCCTGAAAATATGTGATGTTCAATATCTTCTTGAATGCACAAGTACTTCATCTTCCGAGAGTTCAACACTTGTCTCTAAATCTGCAAAACAGATTAAGTAGATTTTGGTACCCAACGAGTCTTGGGTCCTGACACGTTAAGCGGAGCTCTATAAGAAGGAAAATGGTAAGTACCATACCAATATTGAACATAATTATTATTAACAAAATCATTATTTCCGCAATAAGAATTAACAAAAGAATTAACAAAAGAATTAACTTTCGTTGTAAAATTCTTATTTGGAAATGATGATTTTGGTACATCTTTTCCAGGAAATTTACCTTTTACCTTCCATTGCATGTTGACTCTTTTGTAGGAAGGAAGATCATCATAGTATTTGGAAGACATATCCACAGAATGCTCGTAGAAAATGTTAGAAGGACGCATCGGACATTCTGAAAAATACTTGGAGTTGTTGAACGACCACACTTTGTCTTTTAAGGCATTTTGTTCCTTTGTCATCAACTCGAGCTTCTTCCGAATATCACAATTCACCCTCTTTTCCTTCATGATATCTGTAGATAAACCCGCCAAGTTCTTCGTGAGTTTCTGAATTTCTTGCTGAAATATCCTCCGTTCTACAGAAAAATCATCCTTTACGCTCCTTGCTTGAAACTCAGCTTTCTTTCTCTTTTCTAACTCACTTCTTTCCAAATCCAACTCCTCTTGCAGTTCAGAAATTTTCTCTGAAAGCTTCCCATTCTTTACTTCAAACTCTTTCCTTTTAACCTCAAACTCGGCTCTTTCCTTCTCCACCTTTTGCTTCTCTAAAAATAATACTTTCTGAAAATCTGAGTTCTGCTTGGAAAGTCTTTGGAATTGGAGTTCAAAAGCTTTGTTATGTTCACAAGCTTTAGTCTTCATCTTCAATTCCTTTTCAAGATCCGAAATTCTTAGAGCTAGACCCTCTCTTTCTTTCTTATGTTCTTCTCTTTCATCTTTTATTAATTTTTCTAAATCTGATAGTCTCTTTGTAAGCTCAGTAATCTTCTCAGAATCTTCTATCACATCCTTCATGTCTTCCTTTTTCTCTAAATCAACTTTCTTTTCTTCCGCTTTTGACGATTCCTCTTTGTGAATTTCTGATGTTGTCTGATTTGTATCCTCCTTATCAGCATTCTTCACTTTCTTTACCCTGAAATCAACATACGATCCATGCATTAGCTTCGTTAATTCCTTCCAACACAACATAGGATTATTTTTGAAAGCATTTAATCGAGCACAAGTATATTGTGGAAGTTTGGAAATAACAAGGATCAAATATGATGTTGCATCTTTATCAGCTCTCTTCCGATATATCTCTTCTTTAGTAAAATCTTCTTCCCGTTTATAAAGGATCAACGGGCCTTCGGTGAAAGATTTTATCATTAAATCTCCATTTTCTCTTCTCGAAATGAAATCCATGAAGTCGACCGTCCATTTCACAAAATCCGAATCCTTGTTAAGAATAGGAGGACGATTAACTGAAACTTGATAAGCCATGATAAACAGTAAGAAAGAGCTTAATTTGAACCGATAGTAAGGACAGAAATGAACAGTAAAGTTTGACCGAACAGTACAAAAAAAAATTTATATAAAACTTTTTCTTGAAAAACTCTTAAAATGTATGAAATACACTATAGAAAAAATTTCATTATAAAAAATTTTCTCAAAATTTGTCCAAGTGTCAGTTTTCGCAAGCAACATTTGCGAAAACCACCAGTATGCGTAAGCTGTAGAAACGAACAACCAAAGTTTTCGCAAGCAACAGTTGCGAAAAGTTAGACTAAGAAAATCTTGAAGAGATCTGAGGTATGCGTGACAGAGGGATACGCAAAGTTACTGTTTGCGTGTCTTTGGCTTGCGAAAAGTTACTGTTCGCGTGTCTTTAGGTTGCGAAAAGTTTCTGTTCACGTGTCTTTGGGATGCGAAAACTCCACTTGGATTCTGAAGACCTTCAAAAGATGATGAACTTGCGAAAAGTACTATGAGTCTTGCGAAAACCACGATGAGTCTTGCGAAAAGTACAGATCTTGCGAAAAGTTCACAAATAATCTCAAAAAACGTCTGAAATCTGAATGTCTCTGCAAGAAACTTCACAGATATGCTCGAAATAGCAGTGTGAATGTACTTTCTTCACACAACAATCACTGAAAACGTCTGAATTGCAATCCTTGTAGATCGAACAGAACCTCAAGTTCGAACTCCAAAAATCTCACAGATCTTCAAAATTGAACCTCAAATCAATGAAATTGGCCTTCGAAACCTTCTTTAATCACGTTCCAAATCAGATCACGAATCTACTGATACCAAATTTGAAGCAATTCGATCACAAACAAAGAATTTTTGAAAAAATCTCAAGAAAACGAGATTTCTTGAACAAAATCAAGAAATCGATCAAATTTTCTTGAGAAATCCGCAAATTTGATGTGTTAAATCAGTAGAAATTCTCCTCTAAATCTTGAATCCGCTCTGATACCAACTGTAAATCCAAGATCTTCAATAACGTGCTCTGATACCAATTGTTAAACCCTAAAGATCAATCAAGATAGAGAAGATATGAATTCGTCATCCAATTATCAAGAACACTGTTACAAGCTCTCTAAGGATATGAGTTATTGATAACGCCACTTTTTGGCGTTATTTCCGGTTCTCAAACCAATGAGATTGGCTTGTATTCAAGTAAAAAGGCGTGTATTTTACGGTTTATCTAGTGATTTACACAGGGTATCTAAAAGGCAGCATTCCTCGAGAAAAGAAGCTAAAAAGAGCCCAAAACGAGTCCAAACGAAGCCTAACGAAAGCCCAAAAGTCAAGCCCAAGACCCGCGAACCAGAAATCGACCCAAACAGCATTTAAGACACGCGCGACTTACCACGCGACTTGCAAGTCGCGTGGCAGGTCGCGTAACCCTCTGTTTCGCGACTTTCATATTTAAATCAGATTTTAGGTCATTGTTTTCGGTAGCGAGTTTTCACGTTACGGCCAGAGCAGTCCCGGGGGCGATTTTCGAAGCCAAGTGACACCCGTTGGAGCGGAGATAGAGAGAGGATCAGATACACATTCATCGCGCGACGTAGAGACGACCACGATAGAAGGGAGTAACCATTACATTCACCGTTATCACGATTATCATGTTCACATACTTATTTTCATCTTTTTCTATTGTGTTTGAATCCACCACCGATATGAACTAACCGGTTCATGTTGGGGGTTGGAATGAATGTGGTTTGAACGTATAAACAGATGACTTGAAACTTTTATCAGTTTTCTTATTGAATGAATGAATGCAATTTGGTGTTTAATGCTTTTGTGAGATTAGCTACCTTGCAACTGTTTTATTGTTTTCAATTAATGTTCGAGAGAAGTAATTGAGAAACAGAATTAGGAATTGCATAGCTAAGGTAAGAAAGGATCGAGAGATACTGAGTAAATCTTAGTCCCGTTTGAATCTTAATCTTAATGCATTTTGAAACCTGTATGTTGAGATCGAAAGATAAAACTATTGTTTTCGAAATAGAAATTACGGTTGCTTGAAAAAGGAATCGAGCTTTATAAATGAAATCGGTGTTACTTGAGAGAGAACAACGATTAGATAAAGATTGGGCATTCATTGATAGGAATAACTGGTAATTGAATTGAGTCAGACGTTTGTATGTAAGAACCATAGGAGTTCCAACCCTCAGCTTTTCTCTCTATCAAAGTTTTCAAAGCTGTTCTGTTTTGTCTTGTGTTGATTTGATCTCATTTATTGCAATTTAATTAGTCTATAAACCAATCTCCAATTTCGACAGTCCAATTAATAGTTCTTATAGTAATTGTGATATTTAGTTCCTAGTTCCTTTGGTTCGATACTCGTACTTCCGTACGTTATTACTTGATTCGACACCGTACACTTGCGGTTAGATTTCGCGGGGTGTCAAAACCCCGTGTCAAGTTTTTGGCGCCGTTGCCGGGGAGCTAGTTGTAATTAATAGCACTACCATCTATAGGAGCTATTAGATTGGGCATTTTCTTTTCTTGTTATTTTCCACCACTTTCAGTTTTGGATTATTGACTTTGTTTTCTTTTCAGGTACCACTTGGTTTATGCCAAGGACGACTCGAGTGAAAGAGATTGAAGACTTTGATCCGGAAATTGAAAGAACTGCTCGTCGCCTACGCAAAGAATCAAAAGCTAAGAGGCAACTAGATATGGGTGACGAAAGACGTCCTATGCGGTCGTTTGCCGACCCGAACGTGGCAGCGGCACGCATAGGCATTCAACCACCCACCACCGCGACTAATTACTTCGAAATCAAGCCGAGTACCATCGTAATGGTACAACAAAATCAGTTCGGGGGAGCACCAACTGAAGACCCCCACGCGCATCTACGAGCCTTCGAACGGATATGCAACACGTTCAAGATCAACGGAATGGAGGAGAACGCCATCAAGCTAAGGCTCTTCAGCTTTTCTCTAAAGGGTAGAGCTGAAATCTGGATAGAGGGTCTACCATCAGATCTTATCACAACTTGGGTAGACTTGAAAGCAGCTTTCCTTCAAAAGTTTTTCCCACCGGGAAGATCTGCTCAACTGATGGCCGACATTACGCACTTCGCGCAATGGGACCAAGAGACGTTATATGAAGCTTGGGAGCGCTATAAGGAGATGTTGAAGAAGTGCCCGCATCATGGATTGCATGGCTGGGTGATAATCCAAACGTTCTTTGGAGGCCTTCACCCACAATTCAAGAATGATATTACGGCTGCAGCGGGGGGAGCTCTTATGAACAAGACCTATGAAGAAGCAGTCGAGTTGATCGAGAACCTTGCCGAACATAGCTACTCCACTCCACGATCGTCCATCGCACGAGTAGCAAATGTTCAAGAGTCAGACGAACTTAAAGAGATAAAAGCTCAACTAGCTTTTATCACGGACCGTATGAAGGGAAGCAATCTGGGAGAACCTGAACAGGTTCAATTTATGCAAAACCGCAACCATCAACCGCGAAACGATCCGTTTTCCAACAAGTACAATGAGGGGTGGAGAAAACACCCCAATCTTTCATGGAGTCAACCCGACCAGCAACAGCCAGGTAACTTTTCTAACTCTTCTCACTTCTCTAATACTAATAATGTTTACCGTCCTCCAGGTTTCCACCAAAGGAATGAAGGACCATCCTGGGAAAAGAAGTCGGGACTCGAGGACATGATGATGAAGTTCATGTCGAAAATGGACAGCACATTCGAGGGAATAGCGAGCACAATCAATACTGTCAAGGTGGCTACCGAGCAAAACACCGCCGCCATCAAGATCCTCGAGAGGCAAGTGGGGCAGATTTCCGAGACCCTACAAAACCGAGCCCCCGGGAAACTTCCGAGTCAACCTGAAAGACAAAACCGGGAGCATTGCAATGCTATTTATCTGAGAAGTGGCAAGGAGTTGACTAGAGACCCGGTAAGCGAGACTTCATCAAAGGAGACCGGTCCGGAAGAGGAAGAGTTCGAGATGATAGACATGGGCGAGTTAGAGGCTGACAAAGAGTTTGAGGTGAAGAACAAGAAGAAAGAGAAAGAGATCGAGAGCAAAGTAAAGGAAAAAGTGGCACCACCAGCCAAGCCGGAAGTTCCAAACGTGCCTTACCCGAGCAGACTGAAAGCGTAAAAGGATGATATCAATTTTTCAAAATTTCTTGATGTTTTCAAAAAGCTAACTATCAACATCCCTTTTTCAGATGCACTTACACAAATGCCCTCTTACGCTAAGTTCATGAAGGAGATTATATCGAAGAAGAGGACACTTGATCATCAGGCCACCGTTGCACTCACTGAAGAGTGCAGCGCCATCTTCCAGAATAAGCTTCCCCAAAAGCTCAACGATCCAGGGAATTTTTCTATCCCTATCCAAATTGGGAAGTTTTCATTTAATAAAGTGTTATGTGATTTAGGGGCGAGTATTAACTTGATGCCCCTTTCTATTTTCAGGAAACTTGGATTGGGCGAGGTGAACCCCACATTCATGACGCTTAAGCTGGCTGATCGATCGATAAGGTATCCTTACGGAGTGATAGAAGATGTGCTCGTCAAAGTCGGTAAGTTCTACTTTCCGGTAGACTTTGTGGTGATAGATATAGATGAGGATGAGGAGGTCCCGATGATCTTGGGACGATCATTCCTAGCCACCGGGAGAGCGTTAATTGATATGGAAGAAGGAGAGATCACGTTCAGAGTCGGCGGTGAGAACGTGAGATTCAAGTTGCTAGAAAGAAGAGGAGGTCAGAGAGAAGAAGAAGGCGGAGCTGGTCATGGAAGACCAATTGTGAAAGAGTCCGCGGGGAATCGCAAGTGTGGGCGATTCGAGTCTGCGGATACTGAGCCGAACTGAACCCACATAGTCGTGCCACGACTTTAAATACGGCGCTGGGTGGGAGGCAACCCACCAAGGGTTAGTTTCCGTTTATTATTTTTCTTCTTGTGTGTGTTTTAATTCCAGAAAAACCATAAAAATCGAAAAATTGAAAAACCAAAAATAGCTGGAACAGGGACATACGCGACTTTCCACGCGGTTTGCATACCGCGTGGTAAGCCGCGGGACCCTCTGTTTGGTTTTCTGAAACAGTGAGTTACGCGGGATGTTACGCGGCTTGCAAGCCGCGCAGCAAACCGCGGGTGTCCCATGTTCAATTTTTTCGTGCAGTTTTTGTTTCCTTTCTTGCTTTGTGTGCTTCTTGTTTTTGTTTTGTGTCTTTCCCTTGTTTTGCTTGTTCTCTCCGTCTCCCCTCCGTCTCTAAATGCCCAGTCTTTCAAGAATCTCCTCTGGCCGGGCAAAACAGGTATGTTCTAATCATTTCTCTGCTAAAAGAGTGGTGTTTGATGTGTTGTTCTATTTTAATTGCACGAGATGCAACAAACCTAAGTTTCACTTAGGTTTGGGGTGCCTCATTTTTGAACCATCTACACACTCACATTAGATCCTGTGCAAACCTCGGTTTTACCGAGGTTTGGGGTTGGCTTCTTGTAACACCCTAAAAACAGGGCTAAATAAAACCTTGAAATTTCACAAGTTATGATCATACAACTTCAAACTTATATATCAAGAGGATCAACTGTAAGGTTTCTATGTGCATATAACAACAACTTAAATAACTTATTAATCTAATCATAACATCACAATCAGATTAACTAAGTTATCTAAACGTCTGTCCCAAAATATCAAAGGAATATCTAGATCATCTGACATCTCCAAGTTTGAATCCTTTCAAAAGTCCTCTTCACACATTACCTCTTACTTCCCGGAGTTTGTACCTGGTAAGAAAATTTAACTTGAAACATTAGGCTTTCGCCTAGTGAGAGTATTCAAATCAAATTTAAATTAACAATTAAAACATAAACAGATAAATCAAACCTGTCCTCAACTATCTTACCGTACAACAACTCCTTTCCAGAATCGGGGAAATCTACCCCACACCCAATACTTATGACTAACTCGTTAAATCATAACCACAAATTAAGAGTTATTATGAATCATCACAGATTCGCAGTTAATACTCTTCACACAAGAAATTACAAGTCAAAACCTGCCTATTTCTTAATCAGGAAGTAGAGATTGCAAATTACTTTATGCCTATCTCTATTCTTCCTCTCATCACTGGGAAATCTCCGATCTTCCCGATAATAATGGAAATCTCTGATCTTCCATAAATCGAAATGGGAATTACAAATCAAAATCTGCCTATTCCACATTCCACCTCAACATCAATGGTCCCAATGGGATTATAATATCGCGATACTCAATCGGGACTCACGATGATTCGAGGTTCACCCAATTACTAAAATTACACCCCTTTGGTCTATGGCGAGTAATCGGTTCCCATTATACCGTACCCAGGTGCCCCTGAAGACCGGGTGCCTATTTTAGTAAAAGCACATAACACAATTCATATATGAATATACTAATCGATACTACTATATGCGTCCGGCATACAATATATCATTTCTCCGAACATATTCTATATATATAAAAATAACGAATATTATTAGCTCCTCATCTCAATCTTTTAACTAACCCCTCTTTGCAACTTAGCACGGAAGTTAATATCTCAATTGTTAATCTACATTTTTGGACTCATAAATAGATCCTTATAATTTATCTCAATAAGGCTTCAAATCATATTTAGAGTTCATAAACATGTAACAAATTGCATATAGCAGATAATCATACTTTACATGTAAGAATATTAATAAGTACCAGTTCATCAACTTCATAGCTATCCCCTCTTAGCAATTTTAGCATGGGGATCAACATCTCATAACTTTTAATCATTTATTTGGACTTATTACTCCGATCTCATAACTATGATTAACCTTCAGTAAGTCATAATATCACAAACCAGAGCTTACTACGAATCAATCCCAAATTCTAGATCAATACTCTCATTTAATAAATCATAATTACATATGTCTATTTATTAGAAAGGATGTAGAGATTACAATTACTCATGTCAATCTCTATTCATCCTAAGAAATCAGGAATTACGATTACTCACATCAATTCCACATTTCATAGCAAGCTAGTGTCTATGGATCCATTACACTCTATCATATGTATATACAATACCATATACTACCTCTCATAACATAATCTATATAAATATTTCCTCTCCTCGACTTCTTAACTAACCCCTTTTTACCATTTAGCACGAAGATCCCAACATAGCATCACTCTTAATTATCTGATTAAGACAAATCCTTTCATCTATCAACAACTTATGGTAAAAGTCAGTTTCATAACGGAATGATAATTGCTCAAGCACTATTCATCATCTTCTTCATTTAGCCAATTCACACAATCAAGATATTGAGCCTACTATCTTTCAATTGATTCATACCCAAGCATTTAGACATAGTTTAAAACATATCTATATCTATTTCAATGGCTAATTTTAAAGAGAAGTGAATAAACTCACCTGATAAGTTTCTGCACTTAGGGTTCTTCCAAAAACTTCAAAATAAGCTTCCCAAAACACTTCTAAACAGAAAATTAGGTTTAGATACTAAACAATAGAAGGAATCACCATACTAATCATAAAATTCTTACCAAGATTTCTTCAAAACAAAGCCTTCATTTCTCCTGCTTCTTTCTCCTTCACGACTCTCTCTCTCGTTTTCTCTAATTTTAAACAAAATGACCGACTCAATCAGATTATAAAGTGTAAAAAATATCTCTGACGCCGGCGCTACTTATGGCGCTACTTATCTGTCGCCATAAGGCGCGCCACCCTCTGCCCAGCAACTTGGCGCCACTTCTGGCGCTACTTAAGTAGCGCGGGAACTGGCCCCAAATCTCTGCTCTAAAAATCACTTTGTAACACGTCCATTTCATCCGTCCAACAATCCTGGGTTCTAGTTAGCTTACACGGGTGTGCACTCCACGCCTTTAACTCGAGTTATAACTTAGCTAACAACCCCGTTATTACTCTTGTGAATACAATTACAAAAATAAAGACCGATGATTTCACTAAAATCATCAACAGTTTATAATTATAAATCACAAAATTAATACAACGGAAATTCGAGATGTTACAATACTCCCCAACTTGAAAATGATTTCGTCCCCGAAATCAAAAGCATAAAATAATTGAAGGTACCTATCCCTCATACTTTCTTCCGACTCTAAAGCCATATTAACAACTCAAAGATATAATACCATTATACCTATAATCACTCTCTTAGATTGTAATTTATCAAAATATTTCTCTAAGATCGATTCTCGCTTCTTCACATAACATCTTTTCTCATCAATTATGCTTCAATAACTATGACAATTCATCATTGCATCCATGACTTATACGTTCTTTGATACAAAATGCTATCACCTTCTCACATTACTATCGCACTACACAAACACGCTGCAACCAAGCACTAAGGGGTTGTATATCAAAGGTGATAACTCTATTGAACTTGTAGTATGACTACATTCTTAAGTCCAATCTTTCTATCCTTGCTTCCCCACGTTAGTATGGAATACTATTTTTCAGTATTACTTGTTTCTTTCTCCCAACTTTCCACATACCGATAGTATTTTATCCTTACGAAACATAACTAAACAGTTTCACCAAGATTTCTAACTTAAAACATTCAACCAAGTTATCTTGAAACGACATTACCGTTCGAAGTTACTACCATTCTTAGATCTTCAACTAATAAATTCTCGTACATTTCTTTCACACATAAGGAGCAACTTATATTCCTTAACGACCTTGCCTCCGCTACTCCACATTGACCGGCATACTCATCATCTTTATTAAACTTCCAGTGATTCAAAATACAACTTAATTGGCAACTCATACCATCAAAATTTCTTTGGATAAACACTCACCACTGCTCCGACATTCTATTTCGATATAAGCCATATTACCAAGTTATCTTACAAACCACATGCTCCATCAACTTTGTTGACAAATAGTAGTTTCCAACCAGAATTCCCGAAACTTCCATTTGGATACTTCCTCTTTCTAACATCACGTCTCATACTAGATGACACATGTATCTTGGCAATTAATGCCACTACTCGTTCATACATTCTCCACCCATAACATCTACCACAGACCATGTCTCTCATAGTCATTCGTACATATTTAATTTTATAATCCTGTTTTCTCGCCCAAATACCCGAGTCTATATCACTAAATATCTCCTCCCCAACTTTAGTTGAACTACCACTCACGATTTTCTAATTAACTTGAACTTATTCGTTCTTACTAGCTCTTTGTGATTCCAATACGTTGCATAGGCAGGGTACAACTCCTCACAGGTCAACACAATCAATACACCCCCTTTGTTCATCTCTAGTATTTGATCTTTTATAAATCTTCCACATCGTAAGTAAACACTTATCTAAAAACAACAGTCCTTCACTATTCTAACAATCCCACAAAGTGATCCTTCAACTTTTAAGCTTCTGATTTAAACTTAACATTCATACATGATCCCAAAAGGATAACCAATGCATTCACGTCATATAAACTTCAATTTTCAATACCGATCATGCAAGTTCCACCCCAAGCCTACGTCAAGCTTATCAAATCGGGTCAAAGTTCTTAAGACTTAACTGAGTCCAAAACCGAGTCATCTACTCAAAGGATCTAAAGATTATTTATCAATATCAACTCACGCAATTTAAATACCTCTAACTCACATTATGCAACATACGCTCCGAGGCGTGATAATCTTACGACCCCTTCATTGCTACTTTCCCAATGAAGTCAATTCATTTGCAAGTACACGTAAATGCAACTCTTTTCATACTCCACAATGTATATAATACGCCCAGGTTCATTAGTTCCAAAGATACTAAGAACAAGTAAAATATCCAACAGTCTTCACACCTAAGACCAACACTTAAACCGTCACTGGTTCAAAAACAATGCAGTTAAGCATATAACACATCCAATACTCCATCACGAGTCACTAAAACTGACAAACATTCAAAAGACTCATTTGAATATAACTCAGGCCTTTAAGGCCAAAACAAACGTTTGGTTAAACACGTGTCAGTCACACGGTTACGTAAACCAAAATGCCTCTTTACTCAAAATCTTTACCTTATTAATCCCTTAATTGGCCATCGGCCCCAAAATAAAAGTTTATCACTCTCAAAACATTCACATGGTCGGATTTACAAAAATCCCCCAATTGTGTCGCACACACTAATAACCACTTTGCGCATACCCTCTGCATAACAGCATACCGGTATCGCTCACGGTTTTGTTCCTAACCGCACAGGCATACGCGGAACGCATCCAGACCGCACTCAGTGACAGACAAAAGGCCTCATACTCCTTACACAACTATCGCCTTCAAAGTCAAAACTTGACATGTCAATACTTCCTTAACCCTGAACCTAATCCTTCCTCCAGACACGACCGACCCTCGGCAACTGTATTACTAGTCACCGAACAAGGGTACAGACCCTCATATTATTGTTACTATAGTCCACTTTCGACTCTCCCACTGTTCATCTCTCATTTGAATACAATTACCAAAACCACAAACTTTCTCCCAAGGTTTATCCAACACCTCTCCATTCTTGGAGTTCTTTCTTAGCTTATAGCGTAATACTCTACGACCTAGCGAGTTCATAGTCTTCATGCATGACAATATAATAAATAACTCAATCCACACTTTTCTCATTTAAATAAACAACATTCGGAACAACGTGGGCACACACGACCCCAATCATTTTCATAACTCCCATGTACTACACAACGATCTCAAAAATCGTTTGTATACAAATTTTCGTAAAACTCAATCTTTCTCAACCCAAAGATGTTGTTACAACAGTAATATCTTAAATGAAGATCTTTTCATACGACAAAAGTTTTAAAATCTACTGACACAAAGTAAACTAGTCGTTTCTCACACTCATTTATATGATATCATCAAATCAATACCTTTGTTGGTTATAAAAAGTTTACTAATCAACACTTTCTTGACCTATTTGCTATCATACAACTTTTTATGTAAAGTATGAAGTATTTTGCAAGTTGCTAAGCTCCAAAATTTCGTTAGGCAGCGCAATTGAAATTGCCCTTTTTCTTTAAATACATACTTGCACATACTAATTCATCCTTGAATAAAACTATTATTTATGCATTTGGTTTGAAATCAAGAAAACTCATGTAACACACACTAAAACACCATGCACAAAACTTACTCGCAATGAAGGCTACTTACTCAAACAAGGTCAATCGTTTTACTTACGTAACTTATCATTGACACTCTACTTTCGGCCAAAGGTCGCCCTCTCTGCCTTATAATAATTGCTATACATGCATTCCATGGCCCCCATACTCAACCATGTCATACTAATTCCGTCTTAATCAATCATCTCATACTCTATCTCTGCACATATCAAATCACCTATTAAAGGTTGCCTTGGCGGACTTTCATGAGTCCCGCCAATTCCAGGTTGTCCTTCCATCCCCCAATCATCTACTGCTCTGTCCTCTAAAGGACCTTGGTGGCGTATTCACCATCACTTTACTATAACTTACAGGGATAACCACGAGAAATGGTTATGCACTTACATACATACAAAACGTACTTTACCAATCGTTAGTCACTGTAACAATTCAGAAATAGACATGCTCGTGTAACAATATATTCATAATAACAGTATCTAATTGAAATTGTGAACATATCATACAGGAGAATCCCCGTTATCATTGTCACAGCACTAATTTCACGTATTTCCGTTAACTCTAAGACTATCTCGTCTTAACACTTCTATCCATATCTCACATATCATAACCTACTACATCTCAGCTTAAGTCTAAGTATCTCATCAGCATACTTAGTTCGCTTAAACTAGTGCTCTGATACCATATTGTAACACCCTAAAAACAGGGCTAAATAAAACCTTGAAATTTCACAAGTTATGATCATACAACTTCAAACTTATATATCAAGAGGATCAACTATAAGGTTTCTATGTGCATATAACAACAACTTAAATAACTTATTAATCTAATCATAACATCACAATCAGATTAACTAAGTTATCTAAACGTCTGTCCCAAAATATCAAAAGAATATCTAGATCATCTGACATCTCCAAGTTTGAATCCTTTCAAAAGTCCTCTTCACACATTACCTCTTACTTCCCGGAGTTTGTACCTGGTAAGAAAATTTAACTTGAAACATTAGGCTTTCGCCTAGTGAGAGTATTCAAATCAAATTTAAATTAACAATTAAAACATAAACAGATAAATCAAACCTGTCCTCAACTATCTTACCGTACAACAACTCCTTTCCAGAATCGGGGAAATCTACCCCACACCCAATACTTATGACTAACTCGTTAAATCATAACCACAAATTAAGAGTTATTATGAATCATCACAGATTCGCAGTTAATACTCTTCACACAAGAAATTACAAGTCAAAACCTGCCTATTTCTTAATCAGGAAGTAGAGATTGCAAATTACTTTATGCCTATCTCTATTCTTCCTCTCATCACTGGGAAATCTCCGATCTTCCCGATAATAATGGAAATCTCTGATCTTCCATAAATCGAAATGGGAATTACAAATCAAAATCTGCCTATTCCACATTCCACCTCAACATCAATGGTCCCAATGGGATTATAATATCGCGATACTCAATCGGGACTCACGATGATTCGAGGTTCACCCAATTACTAAAATTACACCCCTTTGGTCTATGGCGAGTAATCGGTTCCCATTATACCGTACCCAGGTGCCCCTGAAGACCGGGTGCCTATTTTAGTAAAAGCACATAACACAATTCATATATGAATATACTAATCGATACTACTATTTGCGTCCGGCATACAATATATCATTTCTCCGAACATATTCTATATATATAAAAATAACGAATATTATTAGCTCCTCATCTCAATCTTTTAACTAACCCCTCTTTGCAACTTAGCACGGAAGTTAATATCTCAATTGTTAATCTACATTTTTGGACTCATAAATAGATCCTTATAATTTATCTCAATAAGGCTTCAAATCATATTTAGAGTTCATAAACATGTAACAAATTGCATATAGCAGATAATCATACTTTACATGTAAGAATATTAATAAGTACCAGTTCATCAACTTCATAGCTATCCCCTCTTAGCAATTTTAGCATGGGGATCAACATCTCATAACTTTTAATCATTTATTTGGACTTATTACTCCGATCTCATAACTATGATTAACCTTCAGTAAGTCATAATATCACAAACCAGAGCTTACTACGAATCAATCCCAAATTCTAGATCAATACTCTCATTTAATAAATCATAATTACATATGTCTATTTATTAGAAAGGATGTAGAGATTACAATTACTCATGTCAATCTCTATTCATCCTAAGAAATCAGGAATTACGATTACTCACATCAATTCCACATTTCATAGCAAGCTAGTGTCTATGGATCCATTACACTCTATCATATGTATATACAATACCATATACTACCTCTCATAACATAATCTATATAAATATTTCCTCTCCTCGACTTCTTAACTAACCCCTTTTTACCATTTAGCACGAAGATCCCAACATAACATCACTCTTAATTATCTTTTTAGATTCATTACAGATTAAGACAAATCCTTTCATCTATCAACAACTTATGGTAAAAGTCAGTTTCATAACGGAATGATAATTGCTCAAGCACTATTCATCATCTTCTTCATTTAGCCAATTCACACAATCAAGATATTGAGCCTACTATCTTTCAATTGATTCATACCCAAGCATTTAGACATAGTTTAAAACATATCTATATCTATTTCAATGGCTAATTTTAAAGAGAAGTGAATAAACTCACCTGATAAGTTTCTGCACTTAGGGTTCTTCCAAAAACTTCAAAATAAGCTTCTCAAAACACTTCTAAACAGAAAATTAGGTTTAGATACTAAACAATAGAAGGAATCACCATACTAATCATAAAATTCTTACCAAGATTTCTTCAAAACAAAGCCTTCCTTTCTCCTGCTTCTTTCTCCTTCACGACTCTCTCTCTCGTTTTTTCTAATTTTAAACAAAATGACCGACTCAATCAGATTATAAAGTGTAAAAAATATCTCTGACGCCGGCGCTACTTATGGCGCTACTTATCTGGCGCCATAAGGCGCGCCACCCTCTGCCCAGCAACTTGGCGCCACTTCTGGCGCTACTTAAGTAGCGCGGGAACTGGCCCCAAATCTCTGCTCTAAAAATCACTTTGTAACACGTCCATTTCATCCGTCCAACAATCCTGGGTTCTAGTTAGCTTACACGGGTGTGCACTCCACGCCTTTAACTCAAGTTATAACTTAGCTAACAACCCCGTTATTACTCTTGTGAATACAATTACAAAAATAAAGACCGATGATTTCACTAAAATCATCAACAGTTTATAATTATAAATCACAAAATTAATACAACGGAAATTCGAGATGTTACACTTCTTTTTGGCTTTTATTTGGCAAACCTAGGCCACGGCCTAGGTTTGGGGTGCCTAGTTTTAGAAAATTTGGGTAGTCTTTTTATGCTATATATGTAATGCCTTGCCTGTTCTTTTAATAACTGCACAATGAGTCGCATCACCCACGACTTTACTTGCACATTGGGGACAATGTGTGGGTAAGGTTTGGGGTTGCCCAATCGGGCCCAAGTTATGCACGTAGATTTCCTGCACTTCTGAGTGTCTAGATCAAAGTAGCTAAAACTTTTGTTTTGAATGATTGAGACCGACCATTGTGGGAAGAATCTTGTGATAGTGACGTGACCGTTAGGGAAGGACCGGGAAAGGACATGACTAGGGACATTAGTGGAGACCACCTGATAGTGAGTTTTGAGCCTAAAAGACGTTTTTTCATTTCGAGGGATTCATACACACTTTTTCGAATTCCTTGTCGTGAATGTAGAATGATCTCGCTACATTATTGCATTGAGTAGCAAAGACGAACATCGGGATAGTAGGTAAGGGTATAGTAGACCATATCGTGTGGACCTTAAGATATGATTCCAGGCATTGTGTGTTTTATTTAACCTGTTTTTAGCTATCGTACCTTTTACCTTTCTGCGTGTACCCTTAGCCCCTTTGCAGCCAAACACTCACCTTTTCGTTTCTAAACCCATCATTTACCCTTTAGCCAAAAGCCTTAGCCAACCCTTATCCGAAAGTGTGTCAATCGGAAGCAGTAATGAACTACTAGAGATAAAGCAGAAAATAAAGAATTCCGGCCAGTCATGAGAATAAAACGGGTCAATGTAACCCGAGAAGTAGAAAAGAGGACCAATGAAGTCCCGAAAAAAAAAGTATTTAGATAATAGTTAGAGCTGCAAAATAAGAGAGTCAAAGCGACTCCAATAGTGACGAAAGGGGCCAAGTAAGTGAATGTAAAGCAACGAGAGTTCAGGAATTGCCAATGATTAACCCATCGAGGATTGTTGATCCTTTTTACTCGTCGTTTCTTAGCCTTAACCTTAGCCCCATTACAACCCGTGAAAAGACCTGGATGATCTTTTGGAAAATGTGATTACGGTTTACGACTACCTTTACTGATATTCCCTGTCTTGCTATTTGATTCCTTCGGAGATCAACATTTTGGACAATTGTGCGTCTTTCTTTAGAGTTGTCATGTAATTATTGCGTATTATTGTACATAACCTCCATACACATGACAACACGAGCGATAACCTAGGCTCGAGCGAAAAGAGAGTATCCTGAGAGGTAGGGTCGAGGCGAAATGTTTTCCCTAGCATGTTTGGACCTAATCTAACCTTAGCGTAATCGAAACGATCACGAGTTCAACTCCCAATGGAAGGTCATAGATCGGACAAAATAAAAATGAATCGAGAGTGAGATAGATATTCACGGGTATAGGAAATCAGCGATGCATCACTTGGTACCGATTGGGAAGTGTGCAGTTATTAAATTTTCATTGATATGTACTTTAATTCTGTTTTATCGCTAATTTGCTTGGGGACAAGCAACGCTCGGTTTGGGGTTGTTGATAACGCCACTTTTTGGCGTTATTTCCGGTTCTCAAACCAATGAGATTGGCTTGTATTCAAGTAAAAAGGCGTGTATTTTACAGTTTATCTAGTGATTTACACAGGGTATCTAAAAGGCAGCATTTCTCGAGAAAAGAAGCTAAAAAGAGACCAAAACGAGTCCAAACGAAGCCTAACGAAAGCCCAAAAGTCAAGCCCAAGACCCGCGAACCAGAAATCGACCCAAGCGGCATTTAAGACACGCGCGACTTACCACGCGACTTGCAAGTCGCGTGGCAGGTCGCGTAACCCTCTGTTTCGCGACTTTCAGCTTTAAATCAGATTTTAGGTCATTGTTTTCGGTGTCGAGTTTTCACGTTACGGCCAGAGCAGTCCCGGGGGCGATTTTCGAAGCCAAGTGACACCCGTTGGAGCGGAGATAGAGAGAGGATCAGATACACATTCATCGCGCGACGTAGAGACGACCACGATAGAAGGGAGTAACCATTACATTCACCGTTATCACGATTATCATGTTCACATACTTATTTTCATCTTTTTCTATTGTGTTTGAATCCACCACCGATATGAACTTACCGGTTCATGTTGGGGGTTGGAATGAATGTGGTTTGAACGTATAAACAGATGACTTGAAACTTTTATCAGTTTTCTTATTGAATGAATGAATGCAATTTGGTGTTTAATGCTTTTGTGAGATTAGCTACCTTGCAACTGTTTTATTGTTTTCAATTAATGTTCGAGAGAAGTAATTGAGAAACAGAATTAGGAATTGCATAGCTAAGGTAAGAAAGGATCGAGAGATACTGAGTAAATCTTAGTCCCGTTTGAATCTTAATCTTAATGCATTTTGAAACCTGTATGTTGAGATCGAAAGATAAAACTATTGTTTTCGAAATAGAAATTACGGTTGCTTGAAAAAGGAATCGTGCTTTATAAATGAAATCGGTGTTACTTGAGAGAGAACAACGATTAGATAAAGATTGGGCATTCATTGATAGGAATAACTGGTAATTGAATTGAGTCAGACGTTTGTATGTAAGAACCATAGGAGTTCCAACCCTCAGCTTTTCTCTCTATCAAAGTTTTCAAAGCTGTTCTGTTTTGTCTTGTGTTGATTTGATCTCATTTATTGCAATTTAATTAGTCTATAAACCAATCTCCAATTTCGACAGTCCAATTAATAGTTCTTATAGTAATTGTGATATTTAGTTCCTAGTTCCTTTGGTTCGATACTCGTACTTCCGTACGTTATTACTTGATTCGACACCGTACACTTGCGGTTAGATTTCGCGGGGTGTCAAAACCCCATGTCAGTTATGAGTTATGAGAGACTTTTCTAAGAATATTTCTCGTGTGCCTCACAAACACACAACTAAACCTATTTATACTAAACACAATACAAGGTGTAAACAACACAATACAACTCAATACATTGACTTTGACTTTGACCTTTCTATATTTAAACCTTGAAGACATATTGCACTAACAAGAAGCGCAAATGGGATGGTCCGGGTAGCGACTCAAGAAGAGGGAAAATGTTCCGACCAGGCAACCGTGTTAGCAAGGATGCCGCTGGGCAAACGTGTTCGAAGTGTAACAATGTGCACCGGGGAGAATGCATGGAAGGTTCAAACTCATGCTACCGGTGTGGCTTGCCCGGTCATTTGTCAAGGGATCACTTTTGTCAAACAACCGTCGTATCCGGACACTAGCAATTCTGGTTGTCACAGTAGTTTCCGGATAGGAATGCTAGTTCCCGGGTAGAATGTTATGGTAGTTTTCGGATGGGTGTCCTTCCGGATAGTTTGAGTTACCGGGTGCGGTATCCGGACAGTTCGGGTATCCGGAAAGTAGGGATATCCGGACAGTGCGGGTATCCGGGAAGATAGGGTGTCCGGACAGTTGGTATCCGGAAAGTGTTTATTGATCAATAGGTTTGAACCGTTTAATCTGATTTTAACCTAATACCCTTAGGTGTTCGTTCGGATTAGCTTGGAGGTAGTAAGAAGTGCGTTCAGAGTTTTGAGGTGAGTTCCCTAAACCTTTTTACGACGTAAAGTGTTAAATGTTTTAACTGATTATGGTTTTATGTACGAGCATGAACTGTTTGTAACCGTCACGCATGTTTTTCCATGAACTACATGTTTTACTTAAGAAAGCTTTTTATTGATATGATGAAATGAGAATGATGATTTAAAGGATTTAAGGTTGCATGTTTTATGAAATGAATGATGTGCTATGTGGAGTCGGTCTACACTGTGGGATCAGAGATAGATCCTCGGGATCTGATGATCCCTTGGACATGTATGACAGACTGGTAGGTTGGAATTCGTTTCCTCATATTTCGAGTAGAAAGGGGGTCTGCGTAAGCTCCGGGAAGGGGAGTTTGCGTAGGCTCCGGTTGAGGGCGAGAGGGTAGCCCATTGGGCCCCGATCGCGGAATGTTTATGTGATCCTATATACAGTGTAGTACCATGCCTGATGTTATGTTAAGGTTTACGATGATATTTTTATAAACGATTTTATACTGTGTACATGTTGTTTTCGGAGGGAATTCACTAGACCTTTTGGTCTAACCATCACTTTCAAAACTAAACCATTTTCAGGTAAGCATGTTAAGGGTTCTTCAAGTAAGAACTAGGAGGCGATAAGAAGGACTTGAAGCTTAGAGTAACTTCAAGTTTTGGCTATGATGACTATAGAATAGCTCTCGGCTGTGGAAATTTAGAGACTTCCGCTGTCAGATTTGTTTAGTATGATTTATGGATGGTGTAAAGACAAGATCATTATGTAATTTGAATGTTTATTTTATGGTATTGCATGACCATGTTTTTGGGACGTTACAATTTCCAAAATCAAAATTCAGATAACTAGGGCTGGCAATGGGTAAGGGTAAACCCGTTACTCGTTATGTTTCGATCCGTCGGATAAAGGTATGGATAAAGAAAATTTTATTCACTTATCCATTACCCGTTTACCCGAAATTTTAGTGGGTAGGGTATGGATAAACGGTTTTTTTCGTTATCCATTACCCGTTACCCGTTACGATATAATACATATATATATATATATATACATATATATATAATTAAATATTAGTGTGTATATATATACATAATTATATATTATTAATATTCTTTATAATATTGTCGTATATTAATATGTACTTTAATTTATTTTTTATATTTATCGAGTAAAAGATTTCACGATGATTAAACGAGAAACAAGGCGGGTTCAAGAAAATAAATACAATGAAAAGTGTTGGTCTTATAATTTTTGAATATTATACTATGATTATTCTTTGAAAATAATAAAATGTTTAATATACATATTAGATACAAATAATAACTATATTTATGAGCTTATGTTTTACTTATATATTTGAGATTTAACGATATCAATTATAGTTTAAAATAAAATTTTGTTTTACCATTACCCATTACCCGTTTCGTTACCCGGTATTTTTAATGGGTAGGGTAGGATATGGATAAGGGTTTTATGAGATGGATAATTACCTGTTTCGTTACCCGCTATTTTAAATGGATTGAATAACGGATTAACCATTATCCTACCCATACCCTACCCGTTGGCAGCCCTACAGATAACCCATAGATAAAGTTCATAAGTATTGAAACTTTTATCAAAAAAAAAATCATAAATCTTTTGCATCATTTTCTTTGGGGGCATTTTCAAAAGGAGGCTCCATAACTGGTTTCTGTCGGTTCATCTTCCCATAAATCTTATATATCATTTTCATCATCTTCATCAGCCCATAAGTCATTCTACCAACAACGATTAGAGGTTTAAAGTCCTCTTTTATAAGATCGTGTTGCAACAATGACAATAAGAGGGGTGAGATTTCCAAGTCCGAGATTGTTTGTTGTTTTTGTTCTTCATTTGCAGTAACTAAAAACTTTATATGATTTTGATTTTAAATTAAAGTTTTTTTTTTTATATAAATATTAGGTTTTGTGTTAAGATTGAATGAGAAATAATAATTTGGATGAATGAGAACAAAAAAATTGATGAAATTTCCAATTTTTATGAACTGATCTGTGGACTCTATGAAGTTTGATTTTGAAAATAAAAAAGTGAAGAACAAGCAGGCGGAAGAAGGTTGAAGATGACGAAAGAGTTTAAAACAAAAAAGACATACATGCTTTAGTTGTTGGTACAATGAAGAAAACTTAAGAATAACTTTAATTAAAAATATTGTAATAAAAATAATTTTATATAAAACTCCACATCATCAAACAATGTTGACTTGTATGCCATATCATTTGCCACATCAGCATGGTAACCGGTTAATGGTTAAACAGGTTGTTCAGATACTTAAATGTTTAAAATATCACATCTTAGTTACCAAAATGAATGTTCTAAAAGTATGTTATCCAAAATAGGAATTATATCAAAGTATATTATCTTTTCATGCAATTTGCCCTTATAATTATATTTGATTCGATGACGTAATCCAAAAAAAGTTAATAACCAATGCACATTGAAGAAATTTGTAATTTACTTACTTAGGATATATAATACTTTTGACTTTTCATTGATGACCATGTGCATGAACTTTTTATTTATGATCAAATAATTGGCAACATACAATTTAATTAAGTTTAATTTTAATATTTAAAAATCATTATTTATTTTTTTATTTTTTGTTTGAAAACGATAATTCTTATGAAAAAGATAGCCAGAAACTATCAACAAATGGAAACGTTACATAGGACCACAACTACTTTATACTAGGGTTAAGTTGATTTCTCTAACTTAGAAACTAATTTAATCACAAAAAACCTTAATTTTTAAATCGCACGTTAGCATTATAGATTGATGATTCCTCTGAGAAAAATAAAACGTATATGATTAATTACTAAAAGTTGTATTTTAAGCTCGATCGAATAACGCAATTAGCCATAGATTTTCTTATATATGATGTTGATGATCCATAGACTATATATAACGAATAATAAGAAACTCTCCCTAAGAATTGAACGAACCAAGTTCACCTATTCGAGAGTGAGGAAGTAAAACCAACAAGAAACTTTCCACTTTTGATGTCCTGCGATTCTGCTAGTTTAGAAACTAAGGAGAAGGACAGGGGGCGCTAGGTCAGAAAAGCGACAACTTTCCTTTATTTCTCATAATTTTATTATTATACCAAGATATGACATGGAAATTAAAATCCAACGATTAATGCTTGTGAATACTAATTGAAAACATGAACTTAGAAATGGCATCGAATAACTCCTTAGCTTTCAACTCCTCATACAATTCTATTCCATGATAACCTTCTCCAAAAAAACACTCATTCTCCACCCCCTTCATCTCCAACATCTTTGCAAACCCTATTTGACGATCAATCAACAAATCCCCAAAACACCCCGCCACCATCACCCGCCACCCCACCTCCTTCATCCGCCTCATCACATCATCTACACCACCACCACCCACCATCGGGTTACAATACTCATGCTCACGACTTTCACCAACAGGCAAACTTAAATCCCACATCGTATCACAACTCGATAAAGTCAACATTCCAGCGTCAGCCAAACGGAGCTCCGACCCGGTCTGCTCCACCCCTCCGATGAACAGATGGTGCAAGATCACCCCTTTGATTTTCAACGGCTCAAGATCGTGAAGTTGTAAGGATGCACGAACTCCTACATAGTAGGCTATATTTGCACCGACACTACTTCCCATTAAGTAACAATCCGAAAAGTCAACGAACTCGGTCAACCATGGATCTTTGGAGGATTTGATCCAGTGCAACGCCTCCACCCCATCTTCGTAGGCTGCTGGGAGGCGGTGTTCCGGTGCGAGGCGGTAGTCAACAGACACCACCACGGCGGCGAGGTGGGCTGCGAGTTGGTTGCAGATATTGTGTATGGGGGTTGATGATGTACTGAAGAGGACGAAGCCGCCACCGTGGTAGTAAACGACGAGAGGGAGCTTCTTGACGGAAGTAATTAAGGTTTTTTTTGGGAGATAAATCCGAACCCCAGTTTTGTTAGTGTCGTTGATGGGTGCATCTTTACTGAGGACATGGGTGTTGGAATCTTGATCCGTTGTGGGAGGGGAGCATGGGAAGGATATGAAGCGAGTGCATGAACCGTCGGGATTGAGTACTATGAAGGGCGAGTTGTTATCGGCGGGGAATTGATGATCGGACATGATTGGAGATGAATGGTATATGGTTAATTAAACTTGAATATATATATATATATATATATATATATATATATATATATATATATATATATATATATATATATATATATATATATATATATAGGGGCTTAATCAAATAAGAACTAATTAGTTTGTGGTAACTGTAAGAACCAATATTAGCCACTCATTTTAAATAATTAATATAAATTTTAAATAAACATAAAAGGGTATTATAGTAAATTATATTTTAACTAATTAAATTAATACGTATAGTATATCACGTCTTTCTTTTCTCTCTCTCTCTCTCTCTCTCTCTCTACCATAACAAGTAAACCCTAAATTATTTTTCACCATGACCCCACTTCCTTCTCTTTTCTCTCTCGTTTGAACTACCAGCCGCCACCACCAGTACCACCAGTCGCCGCCGATGTTCTCTCCGCCTCCTTCTCGATCAGAACCGTCGACCACCGCCACTTTCTTCTCCCTCGTTTGAACTTGCCGGCGACTTCTGCTTTTATCTTCTCTCTCGTACGACCATCTTCTCCTCTACCGCCGACGACCACAACGGACGTCGGCGCACTCACATCTTCTCGTCCCCTTTTCGATTTCCATCTCGAAAACCATCCGGAACCGCCACTCTCTCTCTCATCCTCGTCGTCACCAGCCGCCTACCACCCACCATCATCCTCCACCGTCGACTACAGCGACCAACCATCGAGAACCACTGTGGTTCGACCCCACCAACCACCGGCAGCCGCCGTCTTTTCAAACCCTTCTCGATTTCTCTCCATCTCTGCAGATTATCACCGTCTGAACGAGATATTAGAATGTTGCATTTGCATATAAAATTCGATTCGTTTTGTTTTTCTCACACAACCCATCCTTTTTCTGTAACTCCTTTTGGTATCACAGTGGTATTACAATTTGTATCACACTGGTATCACAGTTGGCATCACCATGGTATTAATTTGAATCATAGTTTGTATCACGTATCACATTGGTATCACATTGATTTACGATGGGTATCACTCTTTATTTTGATGGGTATCACTCTTTATTTTGTTGATTTACAATGGGTATCACAGTGTGCGTCCTCTTTATTTTGTTGATTTACAATGGGTATCACTCTTTATTTTGTTGATTTACAATGGGTATCACTCTTTATTTTGTTGATTTACAATGGGTATCACAATGTGCATCCTCTTTATTTTGTTGATTTACAATGGGTATCACATTGTGCATCCTCTTTATTTTGTTGCTTTACAATGGGTATCACAATATGTATCACAGAAGTTCATAGTTGGTGTTCGCCGGAGAGAGGAGAGAGGAGAATTTTATGATACCTAAAATGCCCCTTAATTAAATTATTAAGTCAAAAATACCAAAATTAATAATTTCCTAATTTATAGCTTAATATGTGGCTCATATTGGTTCTTACAGTTACCACAAAATAAATAGTTCTCCCTTAAATGGCCCCATATATATATATATATATATATATATATATATATATATATATAGGGTTGGGTTCACGTGAGACCAACCTGTTTTGGTGAGACCGTGAGAGCACAAAATAACACTAAAACTTCACAACGATTCATTGTGAAGGTAAACAAAACAGCGAACCTTCACAGCAAAAACACTGTGAAGGTTTACCTTCACAATGAATCATTGTGAAGTTTAGAGTTAATTTATTGGTCTCACAGTCTCACGAAATCAGGTTGGTCTCGCGTAAACCCAACACTATATATATACCATTTTTTATTTTTATGTAAATTGTTTTTTTTTCTCTGGGAATCTTGACTTAGGGCCTGTTTGGTACTGGCTTAATGGGCTGAATGAAATGTTCAACTTATTTGCTCAGCTCAAGCTGAGTGTTTGGTACTGGCTTAATTGAATACCCTATGACTTATTCGCTCAGATTTGGAGAGGAGCCTTTATAGAGACAGGCATGTTTTTTCCTTCAATACTCCTCTCTCCCTGGTTCTTCCCTTTCACAGAGGTGTCTCGCGTTCGTCCATTTTCCTCCACAACACCAAATCGAAGCTCACTGAACCCAAATCGGAGGAAGCCACATCTTGAAGATTTGAATTTTTTCGGCCAGTATTCTTATCTCGTTCTAATTTAGGGATTTCGTCATCGATTAGGGCTTCATTTATCTTGGCCCTTTTTAACATCGATGGCTGCAGTTATATTAAAAATTGAATTGAAAATACAAGTTTATTGCTTTCTGGCCATCCTTTTCTTTTGTCGATGAAGAATTGAAAGCTAACCCAGTTATATCAAAAATTTGGTATTGTTTGATAAACCAGAAGATGAAGTTTGAAGTTGTTTCTTTAGTTCTAGGCTTGTATAGGGGAAGGGGCTGTAGTTTGACAAACCAGAAGATAAAGTTTGAAGTTTGTTTCTTTGAATCCTGCATCTCCCACTTGTTTGTTGTAGATATCAGATTCGGCCACTGGTGTGTTTTATTTCTTCAATTTCACTACTGGTAAAATATAGAATGAGGGTAAAATAGTCATTTCTGACGTTCAGCTCGTTTGTTCAGCACGACAAACAAACAACAATATATCAGAATCCAGACAGACAGATAAATCCAGACAGACATCTATATCCACACAGGACTTAATGAAAAACCAACCAAACAGCCCCTTAGTCGTTTGTCTTTTACAAGCATACTCGTCTGTCTTCCAATAGAGACCAGGTTATCCGTCAAAATTGAATTTCTTTTGCACATACATTTAATTGAAGCAAGTTAGACGATCCTGTTAGTAAGTTTGTTTGTTTTTACTCTTTTGGCGCTTGAGGCTCATTAAAAAAAACAAAGCTTAATTGTCATATCAGTCTTGCAATAACATTTTCTACATTAATGCAATATCAAACTTCTTTCTAAAATGATTCCTTCTACTATATCAACAAGTATTTTTAATTTATATTTATAAATTTTTGTAATTTATAATATCACAAAAATACTAAATATGATTTATTTATAATATAAATAATTGATTAATTATAATATAACTAATAAATTAAACAAACATATATGAAAAAAAAATACATAATTCAACTTATACTCATTATTTTAATTTTTATTAAATCATAAATTTATATTAATGTTACTACCATATAATAAACCAATATTAGAAAATACATGCAAGTTGCAAGATGGATGTGGATGCTATTAGATTCGTACAAGTAACGTACTTATTTGAGGTAATGTTTGATGACATAACTTGTAATACTATACCTTTTTATATTAATATATGTTTTGTGGTTTGATTTGATGACACAACTTGTAATACTATACCTTTTTAGAAGGACGATTACTTTTTGCGTTGATGCATGATAATGATAAAGTTAATGTTAATAAAAAAAATTGTTGGTGTATGATAAATTAATATTGATGATAATGTTAACTTTGAATTACTATTACGAATTAAAATATGAATCTATTCCTATCGATTACAATTGCGTAGGATCTACTTTGTGACCTTGTAAATTCATGAAATGATCATTACAACCAAATTGAGTTTATATTTGGACGCCTGAAATAAATAAGCGTTTTGATATAGTGTTTTATAGGATCAAATGTTATATGACCAAACTAAAACGTCATATCAAAAAGTGTTACAAAAAGTTTATAGGACACTTTTGCGTGTCGTAAGAAGTTTTTTACAACATTTTTCAAATAAAGTTTTTACGCTTTTGGGCATTGTAAGAGGTTTTTAATTATTTTATAAGACATTATTTGAAAAAGTGTCCTATAAATACAAGTGTCCTCTAAAACGATGAGTTTATAGGACACTTCTTAAAAACGTCTTATAAAATTAACTAATATAACACTTTAGTTGGAAAATGTCCTAAAAAACGTGTTATGACTCAAAAAAACGTCCTATAAACTTATTGTACCACTTTTATATAGAATGTTTTTTTTGTTTGGGCCTATAAACTTAGGTTATATAAAACACTCTATTAGGACGTGTAATAACCGGGATCCTATTTTTTTAAAAAGACGGGAAGTTTAGTGGAACTTTAAAGAAACTGAAAGTTTAAGGGCTAAGTGGTAAATAGTGGGAATAGGGTTAAAACCCTAAAACCCTTATTTCCTAAGCACAACCTATTGTGGAGGCTAGAAGAAAACACAAGAAAAATGTATGTGTGATTTTGGTTCGTGCATTTGGAAAGGAGAAATCGGAAGAGCCGTTGAGTTAGAAGAGGAGCTTGCATCAAACTTCACTAATGTAAGCTCTAATGCTCAATCTCTACTCATTCATGGTAAAATTTATAATTGGGTTTTGGTGACAAAGTACATTGATTGAATGTTTAATTTGAGTATGGGATTTTGGGTGTTGAGTCATCTGTTGTTGGAAATGAGTAAAGATCAATTGGAACCTTAACCCTATAGTCTATGAGGCATTAAACCGATTTATGTTGTGGATTAATCGCTTTTGGTAAGATCGAGTCCGATGCAGAAACCTGCGTCCAGACGTTTGCCAAAATCCGGGTTAGAAAGTAACAACCGGAAACCTTCTTTCCGGATGAGTGAACCAGATACCTTGGGACTGTCAGGACCGTTTTCCCACTATCCATCAGATTTCGTTACCTTAGCTTAAGAGTCGTTTAGAGGGTCGAATGAGAGTCGACGTTGGGGGAAATGAGAGTGATTTAATACCTTTGTGTGTTGTGTACAATTAGGTGTTCGTCTGAGAATTTATAGTTCGACATGTGAGTTTTTCTTACTACTCCAAATGTTTTACATGTTTTAAAGGTGTTGTTTTTCTGAAATGTATGATTATTACTGTTTTCGATTAACCTGCGGGTGTGGATATTTTAATTGCATGCATTTGGGGTGGGAACATGTGATGGCTTTATATGGGAGGTGTGACCCATTTAATGCGCGAATTAATTTTGTGTGATTCGGTAGAGGGCGGGTGTGAGCCCGCAACACATTGTCACAGGTGTGCGTGACCAAAACGTGTGCCATCTACATGTTGTGTGTGCATGATGGATTTCTGAAAAGTGGATTACTTATAAATGTGTTATTTCGTTTTAAATGATAATTGTGGTTGGTGGCACGTTACTTGAGGGGACTCACTAGACCTCATGGTCTAACCCTCGCTTTTCAAACTAAAACCTTTTCAGGCAAGCAGGTTTGCGAGGGTTCTAGCAAGGGAAAGAGAAGGATGTGAGCACTGGATCGAGCGCTAGTTGAAGTTTCAAATTTTGCCGATAGACTCCCATGCATAGTTTCCTAAATACATTCTCAGCTGTATAGCATTTAAAGTACTTTATACTTGGTTGTAATTCACTTGATTGTTCGGATTTTAGGGATGATTAGACCATTCTATCTATTTTGTCCATATTATATTAGTTGTTGTTTGGTGGAAATGTTTGGGTTGTTACAGGACGCTTATTTATTTTAGATGTTTTACAAACTCAATTTTGTTGTAGTGAATATTAAAAAAGGGAAATTAATTGAAATACCCATTTTGAGTTGGTGGTTTAACCTCTTAGCCAACTTCTCTCCCATTTTTACAGAAATAGCACTACGTCCGCGATTTCTATCTCCGCAATTGCAGACCTAGGAAAAAAACATTTTTTTTTACAAAAATGGTCCATGTCCGTAATAACCCGGGTTCGTAACTTGGCCCTGGAGTTTTAATATTGACATTTTTAGCCTAGGTTCGCAATTGCGAACCTGCCTTCCTTTTTATGGAGGTACAGATGTCGACCCATTGTGAAACCCTAATTGATAATTGTTGACCCACAATGTTGACCTTCTAGGTCCGGACTTTTTCAAGAAAAATTATTTTTTACGTGTTTTTTGCATGTTTAACTGCGGACATGCACTATTTTTTCAACAAACTGTGAAAATTGATGGAAATTGTACAATAATTGTACTATTTTCCATCAATTGGTTGGATGAGTTTAATTCATCCGATCTATTAAAGCAATGGAAGAAGAAGGACGAAGATACCTCTAAATACGATATCAACTATTTTTCTTTCTTCAATTCTTTTGATCTTTCTTTGTTCATCATATAATTTTCTTTCTTCAATTCATTTGAAAATGAGTTCTGGTGCCGACAAAATTAAGTTACATTTTCGTCTCGGTGGTCAATGGGTTCAAGAAAACAATGGGTGTGCATATGTTTATTCTGTTGAAGCGATGCACCATGTTGTACAATATGCAAAGTATAGGGACCTAATCTATAAATATGCAAACTACAAGGACGTAATCTATAAATATGCAAAATATAGGGACCTAAAATGTAAATTCTGTAAGTATAAGTACCAAATCTATAAATATGCAAAGTATCGTGACCTAATCTTTGAGTTCTCTAAGTACATGTAAATTGTACTGGAATTCAAAGACTTTCAAAGCTCCATTGATTAGTGCACGAATAAGGAGGAGGAGTTGACAAAAATGATGATATATTGTACATGTTATATCAGTATGTTGTGCTCTTTTCTCCACCTAAGGTTTTATTTATATATATATAAAACAAGGGCAAACCTCAAGCCGTATGAGCCACGACGAGTGTAATAACCAAAAAGAAAAAAAAGAGAAAATGATAATTATCATTTCGCAAGGGCCTGTTGTGTATGAGAAAATAGACTAAAGGGTTTGACTTGAAAGTAGCAATGTAATTCATTGCCATGCAACTCAAACGGTGGAACTGCTACTCACTTAAACCACGACTTTGGCTCTTCGGATAGACGAAACCGACGATTTTCATGCATATATAAAGGTGATAGAGCTGCAAGTAGAAGCAACAAACATTTGAGAGAAGAAGCAAGCTAAGAAGGGAAAGACGGTGACGGTTCGGTGAATCGTGTTGGATCAAGATAATGACAATAACCAAAGTTTATTGATAATTCAGAGAAAAGTTCACACTTTGAAATGTACATGATCAAACCTATTTATAGACACCGAACGAGTGCCTTTGAACCATCGCAATGGTTCACTAAGGGTTGTGTTGTTTTATGAACAATCACACCTTTCCATAAATAACTACCTATACATAAACTATATATATGTATATTTACATACTATTTACATAATACATAATATGTTTAGTTTAATATTCAACACTCCCCCTTAAACTAAACATAGTTTAAGTGAAGTCTTCCACTTCTTCAAAGCTCATCTATAGCAATGGTGCACCAATTATTGGTTCATCTTCTTCGTATTGGGCTAAGTTAACCTCCTCCTTCATCGTACATTCATGTTTGAAGTGACCAAATTTGTTGCAATTGAAGCATTTTATATGACTCTTGTCTTGTTGGAGTTGGTTACCATCTTTGTTCCTCCATGACTTCCAAATTCTACCTCGGCCTCTTCCTTTGTTATCTTGATTTGACTTCCTATAACCGCAACGTTCACATCTATGCTCTTTGTCTTCTTCCTTTTCGTCTGTTTTGGTGTATAGAAGACTATCATGTATATCTTCTTCTTTGTTTGGCTTCTTAATGCGTTCTTCATAGGCTTTTAGTCTTCCAACAGCTTCTTGAAATGACATGGTATTAAGATCGGCGAATTGTTCAATTGCAGCAACAATTTGAATGAATTTTGCTGGGGCAGATCCTAGAAGTTTTCGAACTAATCTTTTGTTATCAATTGTGGATCCAAGATTGTTTGCTTGTGACACAAGTTGACTAATTTTTCCAATAAATTCATCGAGTGATTCTGAGTCTTTCATCTTCAAGGATTCAAATTCTGATTCTAATGTTTGTAGTCTAGCCTCCTTGACTCTGTCGGCACCCACGAATCGAGCTTTCAAGTCTTCCCATATATCTGTGGCGTTCGTATGATGAGCAACTTGTAGAACGAGTTGTTCGGGCAAAGCTTGAAAGAGATAAGCAATAGCCATTGTGTTTTTCTTTGTATCCACTTCTCCTTTTGGTTCGAGTGCTTCCCATATTCCATAGACATTAAAAAGCGCTTTAATCTTCACGGCCCAAATAGTATAATTTGTAGAATTTAGAATCGGGCATTGGAATGTCATTGACATTCCTCCTTCATTTTTCTTTCATGTTTCGGAATCCATCCCTCCTTTATTTTTCTTGGATGATTCGGAATCTATTGATCGTTTCTTCTTTCTTCCAATTTTTCGGCTTCCTAAGAATCTTCTTCTTAGAGCGGAAAAACTCTTTCTTTCTTGTTTGCGGGGCGAATCAAACCAACTGTCTCTAGCAGTCCTTTGGTTTCCTAATTCCCGGGCAAATCTAAATGAACAGTCCACTGGTTTCTTCTTGTTTGCGGGGCGAATCAAACCAACTGCCTCTAACAGTCCACTGGTCTCCTAATTCCCGGGCAAATCTAAACCAAGGTTTTTGTTCCTCCTTGCGTCGATTTCAATTTTTCGTTTCTTCTTCTGAAAATCGATGGTCTTTCTGACCAAATGATTTTGCCGGATGTTGTTCCGGTACCGATTTGATGCCAGTAGGCGGTAGAATCCTTCTGATTTCGGCCGCCCTGGGTGTTCTCCCTGAGATTCTGATTATCCCAAATGATCATTGTGATGGCGATAAATCGTTAATCTCTAGTGGTTTCGGTGACTTTCTCTCTCTCTCTATCTCTTTCGATTTTGAATGGTAATCGGTAGATGATGAGAACTTTGGTTGTTAAACCAAATGCTCTGATACCAAATGTTGGATCAAGATAATGACAATAACCAAAGTTTATTGATAATTCAGAGAAAAGTTCACACTTTGAAATGTACATGATCAAACCTATTTATAGACACCGAACGGGTGCCTTTGAACCATCGCAATGGTTCACTAAGGGTTGTGTTGTTTTATGAACAATCACACCTTTCCATAAATAACTACCTATACATAAACTATATATATGTATATTTACATACTATTTACATAATACATAATATGTTTAGTTTAATATTCAACAAATCGCAACGGTTTCGGTAATCATCGGTAAGTGTTTTCTTTACTCCAGTCTCGTTCATTTCATATAGATATCTCATACCCTCGATGAGATGATTGAGGACTCGATAAAGTGGTCTCGACCACCGGTCGTGGTCAGTGTTCCAACCGGTACCACCGATGTTTTCATTGTGCGTTCTCGGTGCAAGTTTCGTTCGAAGCCTTGAGATATCCAACGAGTTTCTGGATCGTTAAGTTAACGTTAAAAAAATAAATGGGTTCTAGTTGAGTAGACATTCAACAACTTTCTGGATATAGCAGTAAAGAAAGTCGGAAAAAATAGCAGCTTTTCGATATATACGTTAAACGTTTTGCAAAGAAATGCGTTATGCATACGTATATATATGTATATATAGCATGGTTAAGATAAACCATGGTTTTTGTTTCTAGAACCAGTAAGGTGTCGAAGCCTCCATAGCCATCATGAAAATGTCCACACACATAATATATATATATATATATATATATATATAAAGAAAGAAAGCATGGAATGGAAAAATCTCCTGAAGCTACGTGAACCATTTCATTGTGGACATGAATATACATATATATGGTCATGTATGTATATGAATGTATATGGCATGAGATGACAAATGGAGCTCTCATGGGTTACATAAACCCATATGGTTTTGTTGATAGAAATACACATATATTTTTATACGTATATGTATATAAATATAGACTTATTTAGTTACAAACTAAAATTTATGGGAAGTATTCTAAAAGCGTTTGGTAAATAATAGACTAGAACGAAATCGGTTAATTTGAAGCTTAGTTCGGGTGTTGTGCCTTAGAGTTAAATGTGATCGTAAATTGTAGGGAAGGCGTAAGGAACTTCAAGAACGGTTCGGGCTCCGACGAGTACTGTGAGTTAACATGATTTTTAAACGGTTGCATACTTTTATAAAATTGCTTAATGTTCTCGAGAATTTTATTATGTCGTTTATGCAATAAATCATGACATGTTTTATGATATATATGTGAAAATTTGTTTGGCACTGGAGGTGTACTATGGTAAGACGAGCATGCTGTGTGAGCTTGTCTGAAGCCGTAAGCGCGGACATGCTGTGTGAGTCCGCCAGAGTCCGCCAGGTAAAGCTGTGTGAGTTAGGCACCTTCCATGATGCCGATGGCTTTGTGAATTATATTGTTTTACCGTATGCATGTTAAATTATGATGCTTTGTGAAAATTGGTATGGATATTATTTTCATGCATAAAACCGTGAATTCACTGGGCCCTAGGCTCACCCAACTCCTTTCAAAATAACAATGCAACCAGGTCGTCACTCACTCGGGAATAGTAGCAAGGGGAAAGAGAAGATCTAGAACCGGGTTTGTGTTGGAATAAAGGCATGATGAAGGATGATTCAAGACTTAGACAAGTTTTATTTTGTTATTTATTAACTGAAAACCTTCCGTTGCGTTGGACAATTAGACTTGCGGTTTATTTATATGGATGTTTTATATATTAAGATGTTTTAAGAAAAAAAAAATTGGGACGTTACAAGTGGTATCAGAGCCTTAGTTTAAGAGAAATAGGTTATTTTTAGCCTAAGCTTAAACTGATGGGAGATGTAAAAGTTAGAAATGAGGCAAATGTTATAGTCTATTTTAAGTTTTGACAATGTACCGAAAATTGATAGGTTCATTATTGCGGTTTGTAGGAAAATGGTGTACACCAAAACGACTAGGCGCATTGGTCGTGGAAGGGGCAGGGCCGGAAGCCGCGCGGTAGCTGCTGGATTAGGTCCAAGAGGTGGAGTTGGACAACACGACCGTGCGAGTTCTAGCCGCACTAGCAGACACGTTAGAGGTGAGAGGAGCAATTCCAGGGGTAGCGCGAGTGATCAAAGGGTCGAGTCATCTCAACCCAATCCGGTGGAGGATTCTTCCTATGACCCATCAGAGGAAACTCGTGTGGAGTACACCCCGCGCACGCCTACTCGTGAGGACTTGGAAGAGAATGTAGCAAACTTGCAGGGAGAGATTACTGAGTTAAGAGCTGAATTGACCAGGGTTCAAAAGGAAAATATCAAAGTCGGAGGGTGGTTGAGCAACTTGCAAGGAGAACACGTTAAGTTAGGAAGTGAGATGAACAAGGTGTTGGATGAAAATGATAAGCTTTGGAAAGACAACCATGACATGGCATGGAAGTGTGTGGCATTGGAATGGGAGAGGAGGATCGTTGCCCGGACTTGGAAGAGGAGATTGGGAGATCAAGCTCGCTACTATCGGAAAGCGGCCTCGGAGTATGTAGGTTTGATCCAAGGGTATTTTTCGGATTGGGCACGTCAGTTTCATCAAGGTCTAAGCTTGGGATTTCTCTGGGAGTACCGCCCAGAGAACACTTATGAAGATTTTGTTAGGATCACTCACTATCCTATGGATATGCCTTGAGTGAGAGAGCGAGGAGAGGCATAGTTTATCTTTAAGTACTTTTGTCTTAATAAAATGTCTTGAATGTTTAGCAGTCCGAACTTGGTCTATTTTGAGTTTTGTTTTGGATATGTATTAGCCGGTTTGGCGCATGATGCAAAAAGACTTATGTACTAAAATATCTTTTGAATGAATAACATTTGGGGTTTAATCTTATTATTATGCAAATGTTGAACTTACGAGATAATTAGGTTATGAATGGATTAAATTATGCTTATAAATGTAAGTTTTTATCGCATACAACAAATATGTCACGACGATCGGTAAGAACGGCATCAGTTACACCTGATGCGGTAGAACCACCGCCAATAGGGGTTACCCCAAATGTACATGAAACCCAACCAGCATCTGTTGGGAACTGAAGATATTTGCTAAGTATGGATAATACTGCCAGAACAAAGTTAGTACTGCCAGGGCATAATTACTACTGCAAGTGGATATTACTACTGCCAGAACAACATTAGTGCTGCAAGACAAGGTTAGTACTGCTGGTGCATAACGAAAATCTGTTAGTACTGCTTATGCAATGGTTACTACTGCAAGACAAAGTTAATACTGCTAGATCAAGTTAGTACTGCTAGTCAAGTTAGTACTGCTGGATCAAGTTAGTACTGCTAGTCAAGTTAGTACTGCTAATCAAGTTAATGCTGTTGGAACAAGTTAATACTGCTGGAATGAGTTAGTACTGCTAGAATAAATTAATGCTGCTAGAGAATATTAGTACTGCTCATGCTGAATGAAGATTAATACTGCTGATGTGATAAGTTTGGAATGAGAAGATTTTGGAGATAAAAGTGGAACGAATGAAGATATGCTTAAAGAAGATTCAGAAGATCAATTTATTTTTGATAGTTATCTTGTACCTATTGTGTATAAATAGTTGTTCATAGATAGCTAATAGAGAATGCATATACGTATTCGTGAGATACTGAAATTGATTTAAGAGAGAATTAACCTCAAGGTTTAGAACCCTATTTCTAGAGAAGTAGAAGTCGTCTTGATTGAGCCTGTTCATCAAGATTGAGGTTTGGTTGTAAGCTTGTGAGTCGATTTAGTGAATACAAACAACTGTGTGTTTTCTGATATATTATTCTTTGATTGTGGGAATTAAAGTTCTATTCCGCAGATTCTTTAATTCTGAATTCTAAGTATTGTTAATCTTGTTAAGAATCGATCCTGACAAGTGGTATCAGAGCTTGTGTTTCTTAGAATTCTACAATCATTATGGAAAATTCTTTTGAATCAAACAGTACTCTTGTTTCTAAGGTTCCCATGCTCAGACCCAATGAATTTGACACGTGGAAAATTAGAATCAAGCAGTACATTCTGCTTACTGATTATTCCATCTGGGATATAATAGAGAATGGTCCATGTGCTGAAGGAAGAACTGGACCAGATGGCAAAAGACCTCCTCCAAAGACTGATGCAGAGAGAAAAGTCAGACAAATAGAGATGAAGGCCTTAAGCACTCTGCTTTTGGCTATTCCCAATGAATATCAGCATCAATTTCAACACTGCATTGATGCTCAGATTCTATGGAATGCATTGGAAAAGAGATTCACTGGCACCAAAAGCACCAAGAGGAATCAGAAGGCAATTCTCAAACAGCAGTATGAAAACTTTACTTCTACTAAGAATGAGTCTATGACTCAAACTTTTGATAGATTTAATAAGCTAATTGGAGAATTGGCCACAGTAGGAGTCAAGATGGAGGCTGATGATGTTAACAGAAAGTTCTTAAGATCATTAGGTGAAGAGTGGACAATGTATACTGTGTCCTTCAGACAGAATGACCAACTGGAAGATAAAGAGCTTGATGATCTTTACAATGATCTTAGAGTCTTTGAAGCAGAGGTTGAAGCCAAAAAGAAGCCCTCTGGATATGTACATAATGCTGCACTCCTTTCAGCATCACCTGATTCTACTGCTAACCCTGAATCAGTTAGTGCTGCTGGAGGAGTCAATCAAGAAAAGGCCACTGACTCTGTACTTGAAGCTTTCTTTTCTAGTCATGTTAACTCATCTTTAATTAATGATGACTTAGAACAGATTAATGCTGATGATCTTGAAGAGATGGATATCAAGTGGCAGATGGCTATGTTGTCTATGAGGGTGAAGAAGTTCATAAAAAGGACTGGGAGAAACAACTTTTCCCAAAGAAGAGAAGATGGTGCTGGCTTTGATAAGTCTAAAGTTGAATGCTACAAGTGTCACAAGATGGGACACTTTGCCAGGGAATGCATAGGTGGATCATCTCACAACAGCCATCAACAAACTCAGGCTGGAAGTTCCAATCAAAACAGAAACTCTATTCAAGCTCTTGTCTCTCAACAAGGAATGGGATTTGATTGGAGTGATCAAGCAGAAGAGGCCATCCAAAATCAAGCACTTATGGCTGAAGTTTCAGATCTTCCCACTGAGGTACAATCTAAACTCTGTTCTCAAGCTTGTATAGACACTATTAAAAGGTATAGAGATCACAATCAGGGAATGTGTGATGACCTTAAGAGACTAGAAAAGGATAGAAGAGACTATGTGTTGATTGTTGAGAGGTTTGAAGAACAAATTAAGGCTTTTCAAGCCAATGAACTTCAACACTCATATGATACAAATTACTGGAAGTGGGAAAAGGGTGGTCTGGAGTTCCAACTAAAAGAGTCTAGGGAAGAGTGTGAGAAACTAAAAGGAGAGCTTGAGAAAGTTAAACTTGATGTTGAAAATTTTTCAAAAGCTTCTAAAGCTATGGACACCATAATAAATGCTCAAGTCCACAGTAAGATGAAAACAGGACTAGGGTACAATGCCACACCTCCACCCTACAACAACACATACATCCCTCCTAGGTCAGATCTGTTAGAAACTATGGATAGTAAGGACTTATCTGAAGGAGCTACTAAAGTAGATCCATTAGATGAAGTTGTTGTTGAAGATAAGACTGAAAAAGAAGAGTCTAAGAAAAAGAACAAGACTGTCAGTGATGAGATCCCATTAGAAAATCACATCAAGACTAATGAGGATGGTGGAAGTCCTTGGGACAAGAACAATGAGATGAAAAGATCTGAAAAAGGAAAGGGAGTTCATTATACACAGACCACTGTTGTGAAATCCAATACCTGTGAACATTGTTCTTGCAAGTTTTCTCAAAAGACTAAGCCCCAAAAACATGATAATAAAAGGGGAAATCAAAGAAACTGGAATAATCAGTGGGCACAAAAGCAAGGAGTTGATCTGCAAAGGATTAACAGACCAAAGCCTTGTTTTATCTGTGGCAAATTGAATCATCTTGCCAAACACTGTTATTTTAATCCTGTTAACCAAAGAATGAATTTTCAAAGAAGTTTTCAAAAATCCTCTGGTTATAGGAAACCTGTTAGGAACCATGTGGCTAAGAAACAAACTAAAGCCACAAGCCACATGAAGAAAAAGCCTGAAAAAGAATGTGTCACAATGTGGGTTCCTAAAAGTACTGCAGCCTCAGATAATGCTGCTAGCAGTGTTAGTGCTGCTAACACTGTTAGTACTTCTTCAAAAGTTAATACTGCTAACAGTGTTAGTACTGCTAACTCTGTTAGTGCTTCTTCTAAAGATAGTACTGCTGCTAGCAGTGTTAACTATGTTAGTGCTGCTAATACTGCTTCCAGTGTTAACTCTGTTAGTGCTGCCAATACTGCTTCCAGTGTTAATACTGCTAACTCAGTTAGTACTGCTAACACTGTTTGTGCTGCTAAACCCATCATTTTGACAAAGTATTCCAGTACTGCAGTTCCTCAGGTTGAAAAGCTCATTCAAACTAAATGTAAGTACTTTGATGAGCAAGGGAGACCCAAGACCACTTTGGCTTGGGTTCCCAATAAAAACTAATTGTTTTATCTAATGTGCAGGGCAATCAACAGCTCAAGGGGAAGAGCATTTGGCATGTTGATAGTGGTTGCTCCAGGCACATGACAAGTAACATGGCCTGCCTCAAGAATTTCAAAAGAATTGATGGAGGACATGTTGCTTTCGGAAATAATCCAGCAGGAGGTAAGATCAGTGGTAAAGGTGATGTGTCAAAAGGTAAGATGACCTTTGAGGATGTGTACTATGTTGATCAATTAAGATACAACCTGTTAAGTGTATCACAGGTCTGTGATAAGAAGCATAGTATATTATTTACTGATTCTGAATGCATTATTCTTGCTCCTGGATTCAAGGTAGTTGATGAAAACATGATACTATTGAGAACTCCTAGAAAGGATAATGTATATTGTTTAGATTTAGAAAGTGTTTCATCTGATTCATCCCTAAACTGTTTGGTGTCAAAAGCTTCATTGGATGAATCATCACTTTGGCACAGGAGGATGTGTCACATGAACTTTAAAACAATGAATAAACTTGTCAAAAACAATCTTGTTAGAGGTTTACCATCAAAAGTATATTCATGGGATGATCATTGTGTTGCTTGTCTCAAAGGTAAACAACACAAAACTTCTCATAAGTCCAAAGAGATAAACACTATTTCAAATCCTCTTCAATTGTTGCATATGGATCTGTTTGGCCCTACAAATGTGATGAGTATTGGCAAGAAATCATACTGTTTAGTTATTGTTGATGATTACTCTAGATTTACTTGGGTATATTTTCTAAGGACCAAAGATGAGACAAGTGGACTGATCAAATCTTTTATTCTTAGAATTGAAAACCAATCAAATCAAAAAGTAAAAGTCATTAGATCAGATAATGGGACTGAATTTAAAAACTTTGATCTAAACACCTTTTGTGAGGAAAAAGGCATTGAGAGACAATACAGTGCTCCTAGGACTCCACAACAGAATGGTGTTGCTGAGAGAAGGAATAGGACACTGATTGAGGCTGCTAGATCTTTGTTAGCAGATTCCAAATTACCAACTACTTTCTGGGCAGAAGCAGTTAATACTGCCTGTTATGTTCAAAACAGAGCTTTAGTAATAAAGCCTAAAAACAAGACACCTTATGAGCTTTTTCATAAAAAGAAACCATTTATTGGATTTTTCAAACCATTTGGATGTCCTTGTACAATTCTCAATACCAAATCTCACTTAGGTAAGTTTGATAGCAAAGCAGATGATGGCTTTCTTGTTGGTTACTCATCTCAGAGTAAGGCCTACAGAGTTTTTAATACCTCTTCTAGAATAATTGAAGAAAGTGCCAATGTCAAATGCAATGAGAACACACCAAATCCTATTGGTTCAGGTCCTGATTGGCTATTTGACATTGATGCACTCTCTAATTCTTTGGGTTTCAGTAATGATGTAAATGCAGGACAAAGGGATGCACTTCCATCAGATCACAGAATTCCGTCTGTTGATCCTGTTGGTTTCTGTGAAGAAGAAAAGGCAGCTGAACCAATTCAGATTGAAGAAGAGAGAAGAGCAGAGGAAAATCAGTCTTCAAGTCCAAATTCTAGAGAATCTGAAGTGACTGAAGAAGCTGAAGCAAATCCAGACTTAAATGAGTCAAATCTGGATGTGAACTTACAAGAGGAAGCAGGTCATCCAACAAGAACTCAGAAAAATCATCCTCCTGAGTTGGTAATTGGAGATATTGCATCTCCCATGATGACTAGGAAGCAAAGCAGACTTCAAGAGCTACAAGAGCAGCAGAATACAGTTAATACTGTCCTTACTTGCTTTCTATCCCAAATTGAGCCCAAAAAGGCTTATGATGCTATGAAAGATCCAAGTTGGATAGAAGCAATGCAAGAGGAGCTGCTACAGTTTAAATTACAGGATGTTTGGGACTTGGTGGACCTTCCAAAAGGTCATAGAGCAATTGGCACCAAGTGGATTTTCAGAAACAAGAAGGATGACAGAGGAATAGTGATCAGAAACAAAGCAAGGCTGGTTGCACAGGGGTATACTCAAGAAGAGGGAATAGACTATGAGGAAGTCTTTGCTCCAGTGGCAAGGATTGAAGCAATTAGGCTATTTCTAGCCTATGCCTCATACATGAAGTTCAAGGTCTACCAAATGGATGTAAAAAGTGCATTTCTGTATGGAAGTATTGATGAAGAAGTATATGTTTGTCAACCCCCTGGATTTGAGAATCCATTGCACCCTGACAGAGTGTACAAGTTGAAGAAGGCACTTTATGGTTTACATCAAGCCCCAAGAGCATGGTATGACACCCTGTCTACCTATCTCTTAGACAATGACTTTGAAAGAGGAGTTATTGACAAGACCTTGTTCATTAAGAGGAGAAAGAAAGGCACACTACTTGTTCAGATCTATGTGGATGACATCATCTTTGGATCCACAAATGATCACATGTGTAAAGAGTTTGAAGAATTAATGCACAAGAGCTTCAAGATGAGTTCCATGGGAGAACTTACTTTCTTTCTTGGGCTTCAGGTGAAACAGAGGAAAGATGGGATTTTCATAAGTCAATCCAAATATGTGAAAGACATCCTGGACAAGTATGGTTTAACAGACTCAAAGCCAGCAAGCACACCAATGGAAACACACAAACAGATCACTGCAGATCTTGAGGGGGAGGATGTGGATGTCCATCATTACAGATCTATGATTGGATCACTCATGTATCTCACAGCCTCTAGACCAGATATTATGTTTCCAGTATGTGTTTGTGCCAGATTTCAGGTTACACCTAAGCAATCACACCTTCATGCAGTCAAAAGAATTTTTAGATACCTAAGAGGGCAACCTAGATTAGGTCTTTGGTATCCTTATGATTCTTCATTTGACCTGCTTGCATACTCAGACAGTGACTTAGGTGGAGCTAACATGGATAGGAAGTCTACTTCAGGTGGATGTCAGTTTTTGGGTACAAGACTAGTATCTTGGCAGTGTAAGAAACAAACCACAGTGTCATTATCTACCACAGAGGCTGAGTATATAGCTGCTGCAAGCTGCTGCTCTCAGGTTCTATGGATTCAGAATCAGATGTTGGACTATGGGGTAACATTCCTTCACACTCCAATCTTCATTGACAACAACAGTGCTATTAGCATTGTTAATAATCCAGTCAAACACTCAAAAACAAAGCATATAGAGATCAGGTATCACTTTATTAGAGATTGCAATGAAAAGAAATTAATTCAAGTTGCTAAAGTTCATACAAATGACCAGTTTGCTGATCTATTCACAAAAGCTTTTGATGTGGATAGATTCACCTTTTTGGTAACAAGTGTGGGCATGATCAACCTTGAATAAATTCATGATTTTCTGTTTTTATACCTGTATTTCTTCATATATTTGGTGCTACTAACTCTCTTTCTCAGAATCTTCTGTGTACCTCAGATTGACAAGTGCTGAAAAGTGTAAGTGTAGTTACTACTGCCAGTGCAGAGTTACTACTGCCAGTGTTCTAGCCAATAATACTGCTTGGTAGTTAATACTGCTTTGCAGTTAATACTGCTCAGTAGTTAATACTGCTTTACAGTTAATACTGCTTTGCAGTTAATACTGCTCAGTAGTTAATACTGCTCAGTAGTTAATACTGCCAATGAGTAGTTAATACTGCTTAGCAGTTAATACTACTTGTGTAGTTAATACTGCTCAGTCGTTAATACTGCTTAAGTAGTTAATACTGCTCCGTTGTTAATACTGCTTAAGTAGTTAATACTGCTTTGTTGTTAATACTGCTTAAGTAATTAATACTGCTGTGTAGTTAATACTGCCTTGCAGTTAATACTGCTCAGGCGTTAATACTGCTTGTGTCGTTCATACTGCTTTAAAAGAAAAGTTAGGGCTAATACTGCTATAAATACCTTTTTCAGCCCGCCAAAGTTCATAACGTCTCTTTGAATTCTATCCATCTCTCTCTCTTTCTAACTATTCTCTCCCAATAATCTCTGTTTTCCGTCAAGAATCCTCAGGCATAATGGAGTTTATCGACGACCACAACGAGATTGCCATGCTTCAGAAGCCAAAACAATCCGCAGGTTTTCACGACATTGTGGATTTCCTCAAGGGCACGCATATCTCCTATGCCCTAACGGTGACCCCGACAATCTACATCGAGCATCAGACGCAGTTCTGGGCAAATGCCACCGTGGTGTCTGAAGATGGGCAGAAAATCCTCAAAACAAGGGTGTGCAACAAACCCTTGAATGTTACAGAGGAGCTTATTCGCATCACTCTTCGATTAGATGATACCTCAGGTATAACTTCTATTCCTAATGAAGAACTATACTCAACTTTAACAAGAATGGGGTATGACGGTCCCATTGGAGTTTTTAAGTTTTACAAGTCTAAATTTCATACACAATGGCGATTCTTTGTTCATACCTTAATGCATTGCATGTCAAAGAAAACTACTGGATGGAGTGAGTTTAGCAGTACCATTGCTTATGCCCTGGTCTGCTTGGCCACTGCCAGGATGTTTAATTTTTCACAAATGATTTTTAATGATCTTGTGTCAAACCTGAAATCCAAAAAGAGGTTTTATATGTACCCAAGGTTTGTCCAAGCAGTGATTACTCAGGAATTGACAGATTTGCCTCAGTTTACTGAGGTATATGTACCTAAACCCCCTAAAAGAAAGGTCTTCTCAAATATGAGAAGAACTTCCAGGGACTCGGAAGGAGTTGACACTCCATTGTTCTCTACAATGATGGTTGTGTCCCACACAAATGAAGGTATGGCATCAGGGTCAAGGCCCTCATTAGACACACCCACTGATGACCAATCCCAACCTTCCATCACAAAAGTAATCCCTCAGTCCATTCTTGTACGACCCACTCCCATAATAACCAAAAAGTTTGAAAGAAGAAAGGTACACAAGGTTCCTTCCCTTGATGTATCTCCTAAGAGCCCGAAGCCTTTAAGCCCTCTAGTGGAGCATTCTCCATTAGAGAATATCGAAAGGGAAACCACAGGGGTGTCTCCCAACCCCAAGAAGGTGCTCACTAAGGAGAAGGTTGAGCATGTGAGTCGCAAGGCTGCCACTACTTCTGCTAACAAAGAGAAGGCCAGTGGTAAAATAACTAAGACCTTCCTCACGGAAACTCAGGGTGAGAAATCATCCAGAGGTCCCAGGTGCCAAGAAACCAAGGGGGTAGGTAGTGCTTTTGCTAGGCAAGAGACACCTGCTAAAACTTCCAATGATCCTGAAAGGGAGGTAAACACTTCTAAATCAGGTGAGGATAGATATACTTATGAGGAATTGATGGAAACTATTGCAAATATCAACATTGAGGTCATGGATCAGCAGAAGGAGATTAATGAGCTTAAGAAGGTGGTTCTTCATCAAAACACCAAGATAGAAAAGAATAAGAAGCTGATCACCAAACTGCTACAAAGAAGGAAGAAAGCTCAGTATGTTTTGAGAAGGAGAGGAACAACCTCTGATGCTTCCAAAAAGGGGGAGTTAGACTCTGATCTAAACATGGAGGATGCAAACATTGAGGGGGAGTATGAGTATAAGGTTGAGGGGGAGGCTGAGCAGGTTGTAGAAGTTACAAAGGAAGCAGAAACAGAACCAGCAGTAGAAACAGTTAATACTGCTGAGATTGAGAAAGAAGTAGAAACAGATAATGCTGCAGTGTCTGAGACCGAAGCAGCAGTAACTGAAATTTTGAAGAATCTTATTGATGCAGCAGTATCTGAAAGTGAGAAGGAAGCAGTACCTGCAACTAAATCCGAGATTGATGCAGAGATATTTTGGATTGTGAAGGATAGTGTTGAAGCAGCAGCATTAAAGGTTATAAAAGAAGCAGTAACAGCTATAGCAGTAGAAATGGTTACTGCTGCTGAAAAACAAAAAGCAGCAGAAACTGTTAGTGCTGCTGAGAGCCACAAAGAAGAAACAGCTGAAACCACTCCTGAAGCTGTTAAATCTTTCAAAAGAACAAAGATGGTGTCAACCAAAAGGCCAAGAACAAAGTCCATAGCTTCAAAGAAGAAAGATGTAAAGAAGCCAAGGATGGAACCAACTGTAGAAGAAGCCCAGGAGGAAGCAGTGAAAGAAAAATCTGATCCAAAAGTTGCTGAAGAAGAAGTAGCAACTCCCTCAGGTCAACCAAGCAATGTACAATCACTGCCAAATGCTCAATGTGATTTGTATATTACTGTGGTTGATACCAATCCAATCAAAGTTAAACCATTAGCTTCTATGGCTCCTGAAATCATCTTCTGGGATACTTTGAAAGATCAGAGAAAGGAGTACATTAGAGTAAAAAGAGCAGATGGGAAGTTTGAGGTCAGTTCTACATGGGGAAAACTTTTAAGGATGTGCTCTAGATCAGACTTGGAAGAGATGTTCAAGGTAGGAATGAAGCTTTATGGAAATATGCTGACTGAAAGTGGAATGTCCATCACCAAAATGGTACTTGAATACCTGTGCCAAATGTTCAAACCAGAAGCAGTTCAGAATAGGATAGAAAGAAATTTTCAAGTCATTACCAACTGGATGCTTATGGAAAACTGTGGAGTGTATGTCATCTCTCTTGACAATACATACCGTGAGTATTATTTGGTGGATGTGGTGTACAAACATAGCAAGAAAAGATTGAATGGAATGCTACATACTAAGTTGACTTGCAGCAAGGATTCTGAAATGGGAAGATACTTGGTGAGAAGAATTCTCAATCAAAGTTTGGGATTGAATCCTGATTTATGCGTTCATGATTAAGTTTTGGAAGCATCATCTGAAGAACTTGACTTCTCTTCCTGAAAAGTCAAGTTAGGGGGAGATTGTTGGGAACTGAAGATATTTGCTAAGTATGGATAATACTGCCAGAACAAAGTTAGTACTGCCAGGGCATAATTACTACTGCAAGTGGATATTACTACTGCCAGAACAACATTAGTGCTGCAAGACAAGGTTAGTACTGCTGGTGCATAACGAAAATCTGTTAGTACTGCTTATGCAATGGTTACTACTGCAAGACAAAGTTAATACTGCTAGATCAAGTTAGTACTGCTAGTCAAGTTAGTACTGCTGGATCAAGTTAGTACTGCTAGTCAAGTTAGTACTGCTAATCAAGTTAATGCTGTTGGAACAAGTTAATACTGCTGGAATGAGTTAGTACTGCTAGAATAAATTAATGCTGCTGGAGAATATTAGTACTGCTCATGCTGAATGAAGATTAATACTGCTGATGTGATAAGTTTGGAATGAGAAGATTTTGGAGATAAAAGTGGAACGAATGAAGATATGCTTAAAGAAGATTCAGAAGATCAATTTATTTTTGATAGTTATCTTGTACCTATTGTGTATAAATAGTTGTTCATAGATAGCTAATAGAGAATGCATATACGTATTCGTGAGATACTGAAATTGATTTCAGAGAGAATTAACCTCAAGGTTTAGAACCCTATTTCTAGAGAAGTAGAAGTCGTCTTGATTGAGCCTGTTCATCAAGATTGAGGTTTGGTTGTAAGCTTGTGAGTCGATTTAGTGAATACAAACAACTGTGTGTTTTCTGATATATTATTCTTTGATTGTGGGAATTAAAGTTCTATTCCGCAGATTCTTTAATTCTGAATTCTAAGTATTGTTAATCTTGTTAAGAATCGATCATGACAGCATCTGCTGCGGTTGCAAGGACCGCTAGCACACGAGGACGAGGTCGGGGAAGGGGAAGAGGAAGAGGAAGAGGTAGAAATCAAGCAGTGCTGAATGAACCTGAACCCTCTGTGCAAGCAAGTTCTGCATCTGGAAGAGGTCGAGGTCGAGGAAGGGGTCGAGGGCGTACCCAAGCAACCATGGAAACTGTAAAGCCCGTATCCCGATATGTTCTATTTTTTTTAGTTAATTTCGTTTTCTTTTATCGTTGCGTAGTTATCGGGAATTAGTGGGATAACCTATTTGAGAAAAAATTGGATTTCGAGGCTAAAGGTGTTAACCCTAATACTCTAGGGGCTGTTTGTGTCATTAGGGCAAAGGGGGTGCATGGGGTTCGGCCCATGTGGAACCGGCCTTCCCCCCTCCCCCCCCCCTCCCTTCTCGTTTTCTTCTCACGTAAACAACACACCAACCCTAACATCTTCTTCTTCTTTCTTTGTTTGTTGCTGCCGTGAAACCTCCCACCACCACACCAGCGCCGCTGCTGGTTTTGGCCGGAGAGAGAGAGAACAGCGCGAGAGAGAGAGAGGGGTAGAGAGAGAGAAGAGCGTTGGGTTAGTCGCCGGATTCGCTGCTGTCCGCCGTTGTTGCTGCCGGAAACCACCGCCATCACCACTGTTTCGTCGGAGATTTCGAGAGAGAGAGGAACAGGTGCGGGTGTGTGACGTTTTAGCGAGGTAAGTCGTTCCTTCGTTTCGTTCCTTTTCTTTTCCTTTTTCCGGCAAAACAACCACCGCGACGCCACTGCCGCCGTACGCCGCCGTGAGGGTGGTCGAGGGTGGGGCGGTCATGGTTGTGCATGCGCACGGGTGTGTGTGTGTGTGTGTGTGCACGTATGGCAGCCGAGTGTGGTGGAGGAGAGGGGCGGTTGGGTGATCGAAAAGGGGGGGTGTCCACGTTAAGTTCGTCGCCGGGAAACCGCCGCCGCCACCGCCGTGCCCCACTGCCGGAGGTGGCAGTGGGTGGTGCCCGTGGCGGAACCCTAAAACCACCTCCGGTCTAAACCTTAAACCGCTAAACCAACTCTCAATACCGTTTTATGATTTCATGTGAAGTTTGTAATCTGCCACTGTCTTGCGTTAACCATAACTCTCTACTCGTAACTCGGATTGGGGTGAAACCGGTGCCAAAAGTTCCCTTTCCGAGTCTAGTAACGTTTATGTGTTTCGTGCGAAATCCAGTTCGGAACGTAGCATATGCCAAATCGTCGTTTTATACTGAAAGGCGCTGATTTTTCACTGTTCTGCGAACTGTTCTTATAAAATCCGTAATAAAATGTAGAAAAATCGTTAGGAGGTGTATAATATGTCCTTGGAACCCTAACTCAGAGTACTTTCTGGGTATGTAATTTAATTGAGGATTTTCTGGGTTTAAAGAGGTCGGAACAGGTCCCGAACAGACCTGTTTGGTTAAACCGAAAAGTCGTTTTAGTGACGGTTTAAGCGTGCGTCGTATTTTAGGGTCCGGGTCTCGTGTTAATACATTTTAACGTTCGTTTAGGTGTTGGGAAGTGATCTTGGACTGTGAAGCTTGAGTTACTGGTTGTAAGCTAGACGCGCTTACGAGGTGAGTTCTCTCACTATATTTAATATTGGTTGTTTTACATTACTGTAGCTCGTGTGCGATAGCCTGTTTATTTGTGATGGGGGGCTAGATAGTGGGGTGACTAGTAGACCTTTGTTGACATGTATACGCGGGTGGCGTTGTCATGTATACGCGGGTGGCGTAGGGACTCGGGGGCCGACGTTGTATACGCGGGTGGCGTAGGAACTCGGCGGGGCCGAAGATTGTATACGCGGGTGGCGTAGAATCTCGGTGGGGCCCAAGATGTTATACGCGGGTGGCGTAGGGGTAGGTATGCATGTTTATGATTTGTTCGTAGACTTGTATGCTTGTTTATGTGCAACTATCTGTTATAGGGGTAGTGTGGAATAACTGTGTTATCTATGGTGGGTGAATTCACTAAGCTTCGTGCTTACCCTTTCCCAATAAATCATTGTTTCAGGTACGAGTGGCTCCAAGGCGTTACGTGTACACACTGGCGCGCGTGAAGAGCTGATTATTATATCGTTTTATAATTATCATTTTTAAACTATTTATTCTGCTGTTTACTGTTTTTAGAGAATAATTATTCTTGGGTTGCAAACGAAACGTTTTGGGTTATTTAACGAGTTTAATTAATGAATTGTCATTTTAAAAAATTTAAATTTTCTTGTAATTTTTGGGATGTTACAACTTGGTATCAGAGCACAGCTTGAGTGAATCAAACGCACCTCGGTGTGTTTGGTCTCAAGTTTGCGGCTATAAAATTTTCTTTAATGTTTTTGGAAAATAAAAGAAAGGAAAACCTGTTTGAGAAACGGTGATCAAGGGCGCAGTGTGTACAGTCAGCCGGAGCCAAGGGAAAGGTACAGTACTTAGTGTTATATTGCTTTCTAGATCATAGGGTATGCATGCTAGATTGCCTGTTGTTAATACTATGTTGTAGTTTGTACTGCTTGCTATTAGGGATTTATACTAGTTATAATCGGTTACTAAGTGAATGCCCTCTAGGTTGTATGCAGTAAGAAATTTATAGCCTTAGAATATTTGATTTAGTTCTTTTGCGCAGCTCTTGTTTGAGTCCAACCGTTCTAGGATAGAATCTCGTATTCGAATGTCTATTTGTTTCGCGCAGCATGCGACTGGGTATTCGCGAGGCAACTCGTTATGGATAGTAGGGATTCCGTAGTAGCAAGGGTAGTGGGATGAGATGAAATTCCTAGGGAGCTGGGAAGAGTGTTTACATATGAGTAGGTATGCTAGATTGCTTGGTGCTTATTACACTGTACGGCCTGTTTGTTGCTTGCTAATAGAAGTTTATGCTAGCCTTGATAGGTTGTTAAGCGAATGCACCATAGGTTGTATGCGGTAGGAACCGAATAGCCCTAGAATGTCGGATTTAGTTCTATTGCGCAGCTCTTGTTTGAGTCCAACCGTTGTAGGATAGAATCTTATATTCGAATGTCTATCTGGTTTTACACTGTGTGCGACTGTGCATTCGCGAGGCGACTCGTCATGACTAGTGGGAATTTCGTTGTAGCTAGGGTAGTGTTTGAGGTGGAATTCCTAGGGAGCTAGGAAGAGTGTGTACATATGCTGGTGTGGGCATATGGGTATAGTTATCGGCGAGAAACTACTTGGGCGCTTCGGGATGGGACTCGGAACAGGCAATGATAGGTGTGGATGGTAGTAGTAGAGCTCCTACTACCGAAAGCACATGATCAATGCTCGAGCCGGGGAAAGTCACGAGATATCCAAGGAGTTGAGCGTGAGTGTTGTAGTGTGAGTTATTATTTGCTAATAATTTGTTGTAACTTCTACCTCAGATGGTCAACACTAGGAGAAACAACACTGCTGAGCCAGAGACTGGCGCCGGGATCACTGTGGAGCAGATCCGAGAGATGGTTGCTGCCGAGGTGGCACATGCGATCGGGGAGGCGATCCCCGAGATCATCACCGCCATCCGCAACGAGGTGGTAGTTCTGATGGAGGAACGCATTGCGGCAATCCCACCACCGGCGGGTGGACAACCGCGTGCTAGGGAGTTTCAGTATCGAGACCTCTCTGCTTGTTCTCCGCCTGAGTTCAAGGGAGACCCGAATCCGATCCTCAGCATGCGTTGGATATCGGATATGGAGTGTGCATTTTTGACAAGTGGCTGCCCCGATAACCTGAAGGTTCGTTTTGCTGTGAACTTACTTCGTGACGGAGCGAAGGATTGGTGTGCTACGGCGTTGACGCTTACTGAGCGCACTACCTTGACCTGGGAGGAGTTTGTCATTCGTTTTCGTGCGGAGTACGTGCCTCCGGTAGAGATGGAGCGGATTGCTAAGGAGTTTCTGGAGCTCACGCAGACGACAGAGACGGTGAAAGAGATGAATAAGAAGTTCACCGAGATGGCATTGTTTTGTCCCCAGTATGCCGCCTCGGAGGAAATGAAGATGTCTCGGTACAAGGACATGCTACGTACTGAGATTAGGGAATTCGTGAGCACGGTGCAGTACACTTCTTTATCGGCGATGATGGACGCGGCCCGGAGGAGGGAACTGGAGTTGGAGACTCAAGCAAAGAAGAGAAAGGAGGCACAGGCGGTGACGCCAATCACTTCGGTACCGATGAAGTCGAGGTTCACGGATTCACGCACGAGTTCAAGGAGCGATGGGTTTAAGCCCAGGGATACTAGTGGAAAGTGGACTGATGGATGTTTCAAGTGTGGACAGTCCGGTCATGTCAGCCAGGATTGTAAAATGCCATTTATGGTCTGCTTTAACAGCAAGCAGACGGGCCATGTGAAGGCCAATTGCCCGAACCCAAGGGTAGCTGATGGGAATGTGGCACAGGGGGCTCCTGCGGCTGCCCCTTTGCGTATTACCGATGGTCGTATAGGTCAGGCTGGAACCGAGGCAGCCCGAGGTAGAGTGCATCAGCTGACGGTGGAGGAAGCACAGACTACGCCTAAAGTGGTGGCAGGTATACTTCGTCACTTGTTTTCTTTTATTGGTTGTCGTATGTAGTTGCATTTTTTGGATTAAACTGTGTGATTAAGTGTGTTCTTAGTTAACTCGGTGTCTGCTGTAGTGATGTTTGATAGCGGGGCTACTCATTATCTCGTGTCTTATACTTTTAGCGAGCTTTTGGGCCGTAGTGTAGGACGGTTAAGTTGTCCACTTATGGTGGAGGTTGCTGATGTTAGAACCTTGAAGGTTACTGTAGTGTGTCGTGGGTGTACCCTGGAAATCTTGGGTGTGAGATTCCCTATTGATTTGTTCCCTATCGCTATGCGTGAGTTGTGCGTGATTGTGGGTATAGACTGGATGGATACTTTCGATATGAGGATTTGTAGCCGATTTTAAGATAATTATGGTAATGGTAGTAGTAACCCTAAAATGCTCACTTGTGATGAATAGTTATGGTGGAATGACCTTCGTGTGTGTTTATAGAACTGCTGGTTTGATGGTTCGTGTGAAATAAATTTTGGGAGTCTATTAGAACTCGTGGAAGTTAATCGACAGTTAATGGTAAGAATGATCGTATCCGAGTATCCTGTAAGGTATATTGGTGAGCAACTTTAGGATGGTTAGAGCTTGAAACTGAATCGGGATGTATAGAATATCTAAGGTTGGGAGACAACCAAAGTCGTTTGACTAGGAATGATTCCAGTTGTTGGAGTGTTCTTCTGATCATAATTTCAGTGTTCTTGAAGGAGTTTTGTTGGTAAGAAATGTATTCGAGAAATTTTTAAGACGGTGTGAGAAATTTAGATTCCAGTTAGTGAAAGTCCAGTGGCAACACCGAAAGGGGTCCGAGTGGACTTGGGAACCCGAGAATGATATGCGAGAGCGCTATCCAGAGCTGTTTTCAGGCGTAGACTTCGAGGGCGAAGTCTAATTCAAGCGGGGGAGAGTTGTAAAGCCCGTATCCCGGTATGTTCTATTTTTTTAGTTAATTTCGTTTTCTTTTATCGTTGCGTAGTTATCGGGAATTAGTGGGATAACCTATTTGAGAAAAAATTGGATTTCGAGGCTAAAGGTGTTAACCCTAATACTCTAGGGGCTGTTTGTGTCATTAGGGCAAAGGGGGTGCATGGGGTTCGGCCCATGTGGAACCGGCCTTTCCCCCCCCCCTCCCTTCTCGTTTTCTTCTCACGTAAACAACACACCAACCCTAACATCTTCTTCTTCTTTCTTTGTTTGTTGCTGCCGTGAAACCGCCCACCACCACACCAGCGCCGCTGCTGGTTTTGGCCGGAGAGAGAGAGAGAACAGCACGAGAGAGAGAGGGGTAGAGAGAGAGAAGAGCGTTGGGTTAGTCGCCGGATTCGCTGCTGTCCGCCGCTGTTGCTGCCGGAAACCACCGCCATCACCACTGTTTCGTCGGAGATTTCGAGAGAGAGAGGAGCAGGTGCGGGTGTGTGACGTTTTAGCGAGGTAAGTCGTTCCTTCGTTTCGTTCCTTTTCTTTTCCTTTTTCCGGCAAAACAACCACCGCGACGCCACTACCGCCGTACGCCGCCACGAGGGTGGTCGAGGGTGGGGCGGTCATGGTTGTGCGTGCGCACGGGGGTGTGTGTGTGTGCACGTATGGCAGCCGAGTGTGGTGGAGGAGAGGGGCGGTTGGGTGATCGAAAAGGGGGGGTGTCCACGTTAAGGTCGTCGCCGGGAAACCGCCGCCGCCACCGCCGTGCCCCACTTCCGGAGGTGGCAGTGGGTGGTGCCCGTGGCGGAACCCTAAAACCACCTCCGGCTAAACCTTAAACCGCTAAACCAACTCTCAATACCGTTTTATGATTTCATGTGAAGTTTGTAATCTGCCACTGTCTTGCGTTAACCATAACTCTCTACTCGTAACTCGGATTGGGGTGAAACCGGTGCCAAAAGTTCCCTTTCCGAGTCTAGTAACTTTTCTGTGTTTCGTGCAAAATCCAGTTCGGAACGTAGCATAGGCCAAATCGTAGTTTTATACTGAAAGGCGCTGATTTTTCACTGTTCTGCGAACTGTTCTTATTAAATCCGTAATAAAATGTAGAAAAATCGTTAGGAGGTGTATAATATGTCCTTGGAACCCTAACTCAGAGTACTTTCTGGGTATGTAATTTAATTGAGGATTTTCTGGTTTTAAAGAGGTCGGAACAGGTCCCGAACAGACCTGTTTGGTTAAACCGAAAAGTCGTTTTAGTGACGGTTTAAGCGTGCGTCGTATTTTAGGGTCCGGGTCTCGTGTTAATACATTTTAACGTTCGTTTAGGTGTTGGGAAGTGATCTTGGACTGTGAAGCTTGAGTTACTGGTTGTAAGCTAGACGCGCTTACGAGGTGAGTTCTCTCACTATATTTAATATTGGTTGTTTTACATTACTGTAGCTCGTGTGCGATAACCTATTTATTTGTGATGGGGGGCTAGATAGTGGGGTGAGTAGTAGACCTTTGTTGACATGTATACGCGGGTGGCGTTGTCATGTATACGCGGGTGGCGTAGGGACTCGAGGGCCGACGTTGTATACGCGGGTGGCGTAGGAACTCGGCGGGGCCGAAGATTGTATACGCGGGTGGCGTAGAATCTCGGTGGGGCCCAAGATGTTATACGCGGGTGGCGTAGGGGTAGGTATGCATGTTTATGATTTGTTCGTAGACTTGTATGCTTGTTTATGTGCAACTATCTGTTATAGGGGTAGTGTGGAATAACTGTGTTATCTATGGTGGGTGAATTCACTAAGCTTCGTGCTTACCCTTTCCCAATAAATCATTGTTTCAGGTACGAGTGGCTCCAAGGCGTGACGTGTACACACTGGCGCGCGTGAAGAGCTGATTATTATATCGTTTTATAATTATCATTTTTAAACTATTTATTCCGCTATTTACTGTTTTTAGAGAATAATTATTCTTGGGTTGCAAACGAAACGTTTTGGGTTATTTAACGAGTTTAATTAATGAATTGTCATTTTTAAAAATTTAAATTTTCTTGTAATTTTTAGGATGTTACAGAAACTCCTGTAGACATCATCGCTCAGGAGGTAACAAAAGCTTTGCAAACTGCTTTACCCATGGTTATAGCTCAGGTACGAGAGGCGGAATTGAAAAATCAGGAGGATAGGGTACTAAGCAGCAGAAGGGAAGATATTAATGATTCAAGCAACAGGTCAAGACCAGTGAGTCCTATCAGCATGAGTTCAGGACAAAAGGGTTGTAGCTATAAGAACTTTATGGCCTGTAAGCCCCAACCTTTTCAAGGTGATTGTGACCCAGTGAAGGCGATGAGATGGATACGAGAGACATAAGTCGTATTCAAAATCAGCAAATGTGCAGAAGAAGACAAGGTGACCTATGGATCGGCGATGCTCAAATCAGAAGCCCTTTCTTGGTGGGAGATAGTCTCTAACTTAAAAGGCGAAGAAGCGGTGGCAAGAATGACATGGGACGAGTTCAAGGTACTATTTAACGAGAAATTTTGTCCACGCATAGCAGTGAAACAACTGGAAGAGGAATTTTTAAGGTTAGAGCAAGGAACAATGACAGTGAGGAAGTATACAACTAGCTTTACCGAAAAAGCGAGATTTGCAGACCACTACGTGTCGACAGAGGAAATGCGAGCTGAACGGTACATCTCGGGATTAAAAGCATCCATTCGAGAGTTTGTTCTCACTATGAACCCAACCACATTCCAGGATGCAGTGAACGCAACAGAAGTTAGAGAAAAAGAAAAGAACCGTCAAGAGGCTGAGCGAGACCAGATAAATAGGAAATGGGAAGGTACAAGCAATGAAATCAAAAAGTCAAGGTTCTCGGGTCCAGAAAGGAAATCGTGGCAAGGACAAACTGTCAAACCATGTCCTAGATGCAGCCGTGTGCACAAAGGAGAATGTTTGATTAAACCAAGGGTGTGTTACCGGTGTGGGAGGCCAGGACACCTATCTCAAGATTGCAAAGTTGAAAGGAGGGAACGACTATGTTTTACCTGTAAGTCACCCAACCATATACAAGCAAATTGTCATCAGCAAAAGAATGAGTATGCCTCAGGTCAGGGCGGAAGTCGAAATGGTAAATGGTAGGAAAAACGTCCTGAAACAACAAAGCCAAAGGGAAGGGTCTTTCAAATGACGGCAACAGAGGCCGAGGATACACCTGACGTGGTGACAGGTACTTTTCTGGTCAACTCTGTGCATGCTAGAGTACTGTTTGATTCTGGAGCAAATCGCTCTTTTGTGTCTACTACATTCTGTGATTACTTGCATAAAGTGCCCAAGCCTTTAAGTTCGGCCTTAGAAGTAGAAACCGCCAATGATAATCTGGTGATTATTAGAGAAGAATACGATGATTGCAATATTCAAATAGACGGACGTTCGATCCCATTAAAACTACTCCCTATGACCCTGGGGGAATTTGATATAATAATTGGAATGGATTGGCTAGCTGAAAACCAGGCGAGGATTATGTGCAACAAAAAGATCATCCAAATTGAATCACCTGATAGTGGAACCGTAGTTATATACGGAGATAGAAGAAATAGGAAATCCAGTATGATTTCTTTGGTAAAGGCAAGACGATGTGTAAGAAAGGGATGTCAGAGCTATTTGGCATACGTGATAGATGCTAAGAAGGAGAAAAAGAGTATGGAAGACATTGCCGTTGTAAGAGAGTTTCCTGAAGTATTTCCAGATGATCTGACAAGTCTACCACCCGAGAGACAGGTAGAGTTTCAGATTGATCTCATACCTGGAGCCGCACCTATCGCTCGAACACCCTATCGTCTGGCACCGTCAGAAATGAAGGAGTTGATGTCCCAATTGCAAGAATTGTTAGACAAGGGTTTTATACGCCCTAGCACTTCTCCCTGGGGAGCGCCTGTGTTATTTATTAAGATAAAGGATGGTACGATGCGAATGTGCATCGACTATCATGAGCTTAACAAAGTAACGGTAAAGAATAGGTACCCTCTACCAAGGATTGATGATCTTTTTGATCAACTTCAGGGTGCCAATTATTTCTCGAAGATTGATCTACGATCGGGTTACCATCAGTTGATGGTCCGAGAGGAGGATGTGCCTAAGACAGCCTTCAGGACTAGGTATGGGCATTATGAATTCTTAGTAATGCCATTTGGGTTGACAAATGCACCTGCAGCTTTTATGGATATGATGAATAGGGTATGCAAACCCTATCTAGATAAGTTCGTCATCGTTTTCATTGACGATATTTTAATCTATTCACGCACCGAAAAGGAGCATGAGCAACACCTTCGAGCGGTTTTGAGTTTGCTAAAACAAGAAAAACTGTATGCGAAATTTTCTAAGTGTGAGTTCTGGCTCCGTGAGGTTCAATTTCTGGGGCATGTGGTGACCCAAGAAGGAATAAAAGTGGATCCGACCAAGGTGGATGCTATAAAGAAGTGGGAACCACCAAGGACCCCGTCCGAAGTACGGAGTTTCTTGGGATTAGCAGGTTATTACCGAAGGTTCATTCAAGACTTTTCACGGATCGCAACACCATTGACATCACTAACAAAAAAGGGCGTAAAGTTTGAATGGAAACCAACTCAAGAAGAGGCATTTAGAGTCTTGAAAGAAAAGTTGAGTACCGCACCGATATTGACTTTACCAGAAGGAACCGAAGGGTTCGTGGTTTACAGTGACGCATCCAAGTTAGGACTTGGATGTGTATTAATGCAACAAGGGAAAGTTATAGCATATGCCTCTCGTCAGTTAAAGGATCACGAGAAGCGATATCCGACGCATGACTTGGAATTGGCAGCGGTGGTGTTTGCATTGAAAATCTGGAGACACTACTTATACGGGGTGAAGTGTCAAATCTTTACTGATCACAAGAGTCTAAAGTATTTGTTCGATAAAAAAGAACTGAATATGAGACAACAAAGGTGGATGGAGTTGTTGAAAGATTATGACTGTGAAATTTTGTATCATCCCGGGAAGGCAAATGTGGTGGCTGACGTTCTAAGTCGCAAAGAAAGGGGTGATCGGATAAGATTTAAAGCAATGCGGATGGAGGTGACTCCTAGTTGGATTGTTGAACTCAAGAAAATTCAGGAAGAAGCTTTAACAGAAGAAAACTTGAAGGCTGAAAGAATGGTAGGGGTTGTTTCCCTTCTTGAAGTTAACAATCAAGGATTAAAATGCTATAAGGGTAGAATTTGGGTTCCTCGTTTGGGCGACTTTCGTAACCAAGTGTTAGATGAAGCTCATAAATCCAGGTATTCTATCCATCCAGGAAACAATAAGATGTATCGAGATCTTCGCCGGTCTTACTGGTGGCCGGGGTTGAAGAAGGACATAGCCCATTACGTCGAAAGGTGCTTGACATGTCTGAAAGTTAAAGTCGAACATCAACGACCGTATGGTAAGTTACAACCCTTGGAAATTCCTATGTGGAAGTGGGATCAAATCACAATGGACTTTGTGACAAAGTTTCCAAGGACACCAAAGGGTTATGATGCTATATGGGTAATAGTTGATAGACTCACCAAGTCAGCACATTTTCTGCCAATTAAGGAGACATATTCGATGGAAAGACTAGCTAAGATCTATATAGATGAGATTGTGACTCGGCATGGTGTTCCATCAATAATCTCTGATAGAGACAGTCGGTTTACTTCTAGATTTTGGCAAAGCTTTCAGAGGGAATTGGGTTCACAAGTAAAGCTAAGTACAACATATCACCCGCAAACGGATGGTCAAAGCGAGAGGACCATTCAGACCCTAGAGGATATGTTGCGAGCATGTGCTATCGATTTTCCAGGTTCATGGGAGAGTCATCTTCCATTGATAGAGTTCGCCTATAACAACAGCTATCACGCTAGCCTCCAAGCCACACCGTATGAAGTTTTGTATGGAAAGAAGTGTCGAACACCATTATGTTGGAATGAGGTAGGTGAAAGACAATTGGCTGGCCCTGAGATAGTTCAGCAAACTACCAATAAGATACACCAGATAAGGGAAAGGTTGAAGATAGCTCAAGACAGACAAAAGAGTTATGAGGATAAAAGACGGAAGCCGATAGAATTTCAAGTTGGGGACAAAGTTATGCTCAAGATCTCACCATGGAAAGGTGTGGTTCGTTTTGAAAAGAGAGGAAAGCTAAGTCCTCGTTATATTGGCCCTTATAAGATAACTGGAAGAGTAGGTGAGGTTGCGTATAAGTTGGAGCTTCCTGAAGAACTTCAAGGCATTCATAACACGTTCCACGTGTCAAATCTAATGAAGTGTCTGGCTGATGAAAGTGCAGAGGTAACTCTTAAGGATGTGAAGGTGGACAAAACTTTGAGTTACATTGAGGAACCGAAAGCTATCGTCGATAGAAAAGTAAAGAAACTAAGAAATAAAGAGATTGCCCTTGTTAAAGTTCAATGGAGACATCATAAAGGGCCAGAAGCAACTTGGGAACTCGAGAAGGAGATGAGATTGAAGTACCCTCATTTATTTGCATAAGACAAATTTCGAGGACGAAATTTTATTAAAGGGGGAAGTTTGTAATAACCAAAAAGAAAAAAAAAGAAAGTGATAATTATCATTTCGAAAGGGCCTGTTGTGTATGAGAAAAGAGACTAAAGGGTTTGACTTGAAAGTAGCAATGTAATTCATTGCCATGCAACTCAAACGGTGGAACTGCTACTCACTTAAACCACGACTTTAGCTCTTCGGATAGACGAAACCGACGATCTTCATGCATATATAAAGGTGATAGACCTGCAAGTAGAAGCAACAAACATTTGAGAGAAGAAGCAAGCTAAGAAGGGAAAGACGGTGACGGTTCGGTGAATCGCAACGGTTTCGGTAATCATCGGTAAGTGTTTTCTTTACTCTAGTCTCGTTCATTTCATATAGATATCTCAGACCCTCGATGAGATGATTGAGGACTCGATAAAGTGGTCTCGACCACCGGTCGTGGTCAGTGTTCCAACCGGTACCACCGATGTTTTCATTGTGCGTTCTCGGTGCAAGTTTCGTTCGAAGCCTTGAGATATCCAACGAGTTTCTGGATCGTTAAGTTAACGTTAAAAAAACAAATGGGTTCTAGTTGAGTAGACATTCAACAACTTTCTGGATATAGCAGTAAAGAAAGTCGGAAAAAATAGCAGCTTTTCGATATATACGTTAAACGTTTTGCAAAGAAATGCGTTATGCATACGTATATATATGTATATATAGTATGGTTAAGATAAACCATGGTTTTTGTTTCTAGAACCAGTAAGGTGTCGAAGCCTCCATAGCCATCATGAAAATGTCCACACACATAATATATATATATATATAAAGAAAGAAAGCATGGAATGGAAAAATCTCCTGAAGCTACGTGAACCATTTCATTGTGGACATGAATATACATATATATGGTCATGTATGTATATGAATGTATATGGCATGAGATGACAAATGGAGCTCTCATGGGTTACATAAACCCATATGGTTTTGTTGATAGAAATACACATATATTTTTATACGTATATGTATATAAATATAGACTTATTTAGTTACAAACCAAAATTTATGGGAAGAATTCTAAAAGCGTTAGGTAAATAATAGACTAGAACGAAATCGGTTAATTTGAAGCTTAGTTCGGGTGTTGTGCCTTAGAGTTAAATGTGATCGTAAATTGTAGGGAAGGCGTAAGGAACTTCAAGAACGGTTCGGGCTCCGACGAGTACTGTGAGTTAACGTGATTTTTAAACAGTTGCATACTTTTATAAAATTGCTTAATGTTCTCGAGAATTTTATTATGTCGTTTATGCAATAAATCATGACATGTTTTATGATATATATGTGAAAATTTGTTTGGCAATGGAGGTGTACTATGGTAAGACGAGCATGCTGTGTGAGCTTGTCTAAAGCCGTAAGCGCGGACATGCTGTGTGAGTCCGTCAGGCAAAGCTGTGTGAGTTAGGCACCTTCCATGATGCCGATGGCTTTGTGAATTATATTGTTTTACCGTATGCATGTTAAATTATGATGCTTTGTGAAAATTGTTATGGATATTATTTTCATGCATAAAACCGTGAATTCACTGGGCCCTAGGCTCACCCAACTCCTTTCAAAATAACAATGCAACCAGGTCGTCACCCACTCGGGAGTAGTAGCAAGGGGAAAGAGAATATCTAGAACCGGGTTTGCGTTGGAATAAAGGCATGATGAAGGATGATTCAAGACTTAGACAAGTTTTATTTTGTTATTTATTAACTGAAAACCTTCCGTTGCGTTGGACAATTAGACTTGCGGTTTATTTTTATGGATGTTTTATATATTAATATGTTTTAAGAAAAAAAAAATTTGGGACGTTACAGCGAGGCCATGACGTTTATCAAAACGTGATTTATGGCGGCAAATCTCTATATCATATATAATATTATATATAAAACACATGTTTTGTAATATTAATCGACGAGTCAATGATAATAAACAAGTTAAATTAAGTTATATATTAAAAAATAGCAAATAAAACATTAAGAACGTAAAGAAAAATCAATATCGCGTCACAAAAGAACAGCACGTTAGGCAATGGTGTGACACAAGCATAACGTGGCGTGAGACACAAGTTTTGAGTCACAACGGCACAGCGCGCCATAGCGGCTGTCGCGGCAAGCCTTTTAGAACAATGAATATATGATAGGGTGGGATGTTACACCCGTAGATTTGTGGTTTTTTGTCCTTCTCTCAATTCCAAAATATAAGACACTATTTTTGAAGATTTTGGATAAATAACACAATGGTCATTGTAGAAATATTATTGTAATAATATAGTTTCTTCAATATATCTCTTGAAAATAGTAAGAACGTTCTACATATTGACTAATCCACGAATTCAATTTTGAGATAATCTATTGGTGCCCACAACACTAGTCAATGAATTTTGAGGCCACAAGTTGAAGTTAAATTTTCTCTTAGGGCTGTTTGGCAGTTGCTGAATGGTATGGTGTAGAATAATTAAGTGGTCAAAATAATTAAAACACTTTTATGATATAGTGCAAAATGAAATATGGTTGTTTGGTAATTGTTTAGAATGAAATCAGGGTGTTGAATGGTCCCATAATGTTAAATCATTCAGAGGATTTTAGAACCAATAAGAGGTAAGCATTTTTTTTGCCAAACAGGATTTACCTATTAGCGATTCAGAGATTGCCTCTTAATGGAACTATTAACTTAGTGCTGTTTGTTTTTTAAGAGGTCTGAAGTCTGAAATCTGATTTTACATCTAAAAAGTAAGAGGTGGTGCTGAAGTCTGAAATCTGAAATATTAAGACTGTTTGTTTTTATAAAATGATAATGATACAGGGAGAATTCGAAGAATTCGTGAGATAATTAAAGGTTTTATAAATAATAATAAACGAACTCGAAAAGGTAAACGAGCACAAAAGAGACTCGGAATTGGGCATCAGAAAAAGAGCAAACATAAAGCACCAGATATAGACGAAGTAACAACAAAAGATCGAGAGTCAGATCGAGCAACGAAGAGGAAAGCGAGAACGCAAGGCAGCCGCCGGCGCCAGCCGAGTGGCGCCACAAGTAGCGCCAGATTCTGTTTGGTTTGTTGGCGCTCATTCTCGCACTAGTTGGCTAGCGCCAAACTAGCGCCACTTTTTCAATCCTTCACATGCCACATTCTAGCCATCAATTTCATACCAATTTCCAGCAAAGCCTCACGTGACTACATTCCGTATTTCTTTAGTTATTCCATATTATTTTAGTATTTTCCATTATTATCTTTTAGTATTCAAGTTAGATTAGGATTATGTTTAGTTTTATTATTTATCTTTTATTAGTTTAGTATTTATCTTTCTAGTATTTTAGATTATAAATAGGGTATTAGGGTTCTTTGTTAATCAGTTGATTATTAATAAAAGTTTGTTTCTTTTAGAGTGGATTCTCTAATTCTTCGTGTTTTACGGTTTGTAATCACGTTTATCAAAGGGTTTAGACGCTTGTCGATCCTTCCGCAAACCGACGCTGCGTCAAGTGGTATCAGAGCAGGATTCGCCTGTCTTTTCACCATCATGGCAGATCAACAACCCGCTACCAAAGCAGACCTAGTCGAGATGAACGCAGCCTTTTCCGCGACACTCCCTAATCTGACAGCGGTTGTTAATAGGCTTCAACCCAATATCAACAACGACGACCGTCGGAGAAGAGACAGGTTTGAAGGACCGGTTTGGATTCCATCTAATGGCAACCTTAACCGGGTCGATCCATCGAGTTCCGAATCCGAAGAGGAGGAGGAAGATCCGCAAGAAAAAATCGATATCGTACTCCAACGAATATTACTTTCATCAAAGGAAGAATCTCAGCACGAAGATATTTTTCGATCTCATTGCTCGGTGCAGAAAAAGGTATGTAACTTGGTTATCGACGACGGTAGTTGTGTGAACCTCGTGTCCCAGAAATTGGTCGACTACTTTAATCTACCCACTCAACCCCATGAAGCTCCATATTCTCTTGGGTGGGTCAAGGATGGCTTTCGAGCTAAAGTCACACAAACTTGCCGGGTACCCATCTCCATTGGCAAACACTATCGAGAAGAGGTACAATGTGACGTCCTTGATATGGACGCTTGCCACATACTATTGGGTCAACCGTGGCAATTCGATACCAACGCCACTTACAAGCGTCGACACGACATCGTACTATTCCGTTGGGACGAACTCAAAATTGCCATGAGACCAGTTAACAGCTTCGATGAAAGCACCAACACGAAGAGCAACGATAATAATCGTATTGTGAGTTCAATTTCTTCCCTAGCCAATCAACCGCCGATTCCGAAAAACCCACCAGAAAAAGAGGAAGTCTTGCCGAACAAAATGGAAGAAGGAATCGTTACCGTGGAAACACAACACAAGACCGGTATCGATCCTAAAAAGTCGACAACGGATTTCGGACTAACCGTCAAAGAAGCCGAAGACAAGCTAACGGAAAATATTCTCGAGCCGACGAAACTGTTTTCACAAGAGGTCAATAACGATGATCCCGAGGATGATGTTTTCGCACCCAAGGCTTCGGCTCAAACCGATACAGTTTCCGGTAAAGTTACTCACGTTTCTTACCCTTTCAAGTTTAATAAATTATTACTCATGTGGAAGGAATTGCAACGACCGCCGTTGGAATTTGAAGACCGGTCGAAAATTTTAAATTTTGAAGATCGAGTTGTGCATCCAAGCGGTTTGTCGAAACGCATGTTCTACGAGCCGAGTAAACCTGCTTTTCAAGTGAACTCGAGGACGAGTTCTTTTCAAGTGAGGGTGACTGATACAGGGAGAATTCGAAGAATTCGAGAGATAATTAAAGGTTTTATAAATAATAATAAACGAACTCGAAAAGGTAAACGAGCACAAAAGAGATTCGGAATTGGGCGTCGGAAAAAGAGCAAACATAAAGCACCAGATATAGACGAAGTAACAACAAAAGATCGAGAGTCAGATCGAGCAACGAAGAGGAAAGCGAGAACGCAAGGCAGCCGCCGGCGCCAGCCGAGTGGCGCCACAAGTAGCGCCAGATTCTGTTTGGTTTGTTGGCGCTCATTCTCGCGCTAGTTGGCTAGCGCCAAACTAGCGCCACTTTTTCAATCCTTCACATGCCACATTCTAGCCATCAATTTCATACCAATTTCCAGCAAAGCCTCACGTGACTACATTCCGTATTTCTTTAGTTATTCCATATTATTTTAGTATTTTCCATTATTATCTTTTAGTATTCAAGTTAGATTAGGATTATGTTTAGTTTTATTATTTATCTTTTATTAGTTTAGTATTTATCTTTCTAGTATTTTAGATTATAAATAGGGTATTAGGGTTCTTTGTTAATCAGTTGATTATTAATAAAAGTTTGTTTCTTTTAGAGTGGATTCTCTAATTCTTCGTGTTTTACGGTTTGTAATCACGTTTATCAAAGGGTTTAAACGCTTGTCGATCCTTCCGCAAACCGACGCTGCGTCAGATAAACATCTTAATTGACTAAAAATATTATGTTTTAAAATGTCAACCTGAAAGAGACCATTATTTGATAACACACACATTCATATCCATCAACCATGCGTGCAATTGAGGAAGAGGTAGAAGGAACTGAGCACTTACAAAAAATAAGAGGAATTAAGTGGATGGTGCACCTCTTAAATTTCAAAGGACATTAAGAGGTTTTCAGACTTTTTTCTAAAAATAAAACAAACAGTCTTAAATCTGAAAACCTCTTAATTTTCAGACTTAAGAGGTTTTAAGAGGTATTTTTTCAAAAACAAACAGCCTTTAGTCTTAGTTTCTCTTTAGATAGTGGCAATTTGGACCACCATTCCTTCTCTATTGCAAGTTACATGTTTATCTTTCTTGTTATCGTTAACAGAAAATCAATAATAAAATCCATGACTTCTAAATTAAAATGTTGTGATACATTTATCAATTTTATAATTAAACTAACATACTCCAATATAATTAATAATACATTTTTTCGGTCCTAGTTATTCACCAAATTCTTTTTGGTCTCGTGTTAATTATGTACTGTTCTGTTATTTGAACTCTTAGGCCTTGTTTGTTTTGTGGTTTTCAGCTCTTAATGGGCCCTTTTCTCTAAATCGGTAAGACAATTGCATATTCAGAGTGTTTGCTTTGTATTTATGTTCAGAGGGTATGAAGTCTTAAAAACATCTAAATGGAAAAGTGGTGCCTTGACATCTTATTCGCTTAGACGTCTCCTATTCTCGTCTCTCCCTCCCAACCGTCTCCACCCATGACTTCTCCATCGTCGTTCGTCTCCTTCGATCGATTTCTTCCTTCCCCGTCTCTTTTCTCTCGCAGTCAGGCTGATCGATTTATTTTCTTCTCCTTTCAGGTATCGATCTTTCCTTTGTGTACCCATTATTCCTGGTTTTGTTCAACACGATTTGGGTAACATCGATTTCTCTTCCATATATCTTATAGTTTATGTTTCTGGTTTTGTTCAACATCGATTTGGGTAAAAAACCGATTCCTCCAATCTGTTAGCATTTTATTTGTTGGTTTCTAATTTGGTTGATTTGGGTAGCATCCATCGAAGGTTATGTAATTTTGTACGAAGGTTCAAACCACAACTGCTTCGTGCTTGCGTTAATATCACCCATGTGGTTCGACCCGAAAAATCCTAAAACGATTCCTAGGATGGAAATGGAAGATTTTTTTAGTAGTGGTTGAAGACCCTCTATCATTGTATTATCTGTGCAAGGGTAAATTAGACAAGAAAAATATAAATTATAACTACAACAACTTGAGATTAGTTACCTGCTACAAGCAATTTGGTTTAGATTTTGGGTGTGAAAGACGGTGAAGATGAAGTCAAAAAGCTTAGATGAAAATGGAGATGGAGACAAATCAAGGAGATGAAGATGTGCCTGTGTTGTTTATGGTGTAGGAATCGAGATTTTGGAAAGATGAAGATGAGTAGATGACGTGATGCCATAGAGTAGTAGGTGGTAATGGTTATCATTTTTTTTCTTTTCTTATTATTAATTGATTTAACATTTATATGTTTTATTGTTTCAAGAATATAACATTTTTATGGGATAAATTAGAAAATTATACATATTCAGATGTTTGTCAGTTTATAAAAAACAAACAGTCTTATTGATTCAAATTTCAGATTTCAGCACCACCTCTTAAAAATCAGAAGTGAAATCAGATTTCAGACTTCAGCACCTCTTAAAAAACAAACGTCACCTTACTAAATTATACTTTTTTTTACCCCTATTACCTACTAAATTATTTTTAAGCTTCTTTTATTTATTAAAAAATTTGGTCCTTTTTATTATCTGTTATTTTTTTAACTCTCTTCTCTGAAATCCATGAGGCTTACCTCTGATTCGTTCAGAGTTGAATCTTGTTTGGCAAAAAAAAGTCTGTCTCTTAATGGTTCCAAAACCCTCTGAATGATTTAGCATTTTGGACCACCTTTAACCATTCAGCATCATGATTTCATTCTAAACAAATATCAAACAACCATATTTCATTTTGCACTATATCATAAAAGCTTCTTAACCATTCTGACCACTTAATCATTCTGCATCAAACCATTCAGCAACTACCAAACAGCCCCTTATCTGAAAATAAGTTCTTTACATGTGTAATTAGACCAACTTGTCCTTCAAAATTGACTTTTCTTTACAAAATATATTCGTATAAAATTATTTTAATTAAATATAGACATGAATTAGATGAGTCTATTTTGTCGACTAATTAATAATAAAGATTAAGTATATTTTAAACAAATCTGCTATATAAATATATAAAATAACATCTTCTTTAAGAGCACGCAAAAAAGTTATAGACATGTCTTGTATTTAGGTAAAGTCGTGTCGTTTTTCTATACACTAAAGTATATATATATATGTGAAATACATAAATTAAACATTATTGAACTTTTTTTTGGGAGGGTGTTCTAGGCTATGCCTAGACTAATCCCTTGACAAATTATGACTGTAAGACATCAACACTGATTAAAGCACAGTTGCCACAAGTTGTGTACGTCTGGATTCGAAACCTGGGCAGATGGGATATTTCACCACATTCCCCCAGGGCCTTAACCAGTGCGCCACAATCCTTGTGGTTTATTGAACTTTTACTTAAAAATAAACATATTAGAAGTATATGAGGCACATATTATATTGTTGTTTAAAAGGATGGAGTATATATAACACCATACGAACTCTACAATTGTGTCTTTACCTAGAAATATAGTGCAAAAACAGCACTAACAAGCCTTTTCGTACATAAAACGCAAGCCTCATTTGTATCGAGCATCAAACTGGTTGACAAAATAAGAGTAAATTTTAACGCACGTACGACCAATGTAATGGTCCAATCATACTGCGCTATATATAAATCAACCTTTAAACTTAATTTTGATGCAAAACCAATGTAATGGTCCAATCATATTGTGTTATAAATCAACGTTTAAAATTAACCCTACTTCAAAAAAAATGACTCACCATCAAGTTTCTAAATAGTGTGGGTGATTTTAATGTTATTAATCATTTTGTTGTAACTGTGATTTATTTGAGAACGATTAAAGTGATAAGGTAAACATATGTCAGTTAGGAGACACGGAGAGCACACGCACAAATATTGACCCTACCACCTAAATATGCCTTAAAGTGGGGGTCAGAGAAATTCTCCAAAATTATCCCATACTGAATTCGTGAACTCATCATGCTGTTAGGGTCGAATTATTTTATTTGGAAAGTGTTCTATACACGATCCTTAAAGATTATCTAGTTTTATCATCATATTCATATCTCGATATCTAACAAATAGCGTGATGCATGAAATGACAGCGAGGTCAACCCTCAAGCCTTTCGAGTAATGACGAGGCCACAATACTTATGTGTGTTAGTTTTTTTGAATAATCATGTAGAACAACTTAAATTCATATAAAGTTATCTCTGCAAAACAAATAACTTTTGCCCAAAAACCACTCAGAGAAATTTCCATTGGCGATTATTGACGGATCACCCTCAAAATCTGTGTGTAATATGTCATTGATTTGAATTTTCATCAACAATTTATCCACCTACTTTTGTGATAGGTTTGTGACGAATCACCTTTTTAGCGACGAATTTCCCAGGAAAACTTGTGTAGGTAAAAGTCTTCCATTTAGTAGCGTATAAAACTATAAAAAAGAAGAAAATAACCATTTGAATCAAATATATCGAACTTACAAGAAAATGATATTAAAAGTGCAAAATAATTGAGTGTCTACTCACTACTTTCAACAATCTTCAAAAAGTTCAAGTTCAACTCTTCGTACAAGGAAATGAGAGTAAGGATTTATGTATTTAGGGTTTTAGTTTTTATGTTTCCTTTTAATGTTTATTTAAGTCTCAAGTGTTGTAGATAATTACCATTTATCCCCCAAGTTATTTGTTTAAAAAAGTGTTAAAAAAACTCATGCCTTACAGAATAACACGTGATAACACGTTACAACGGAAGTCAAGCCTTAAGTGGTGCCACAAGAGTTTACATGACAACAAATTCAAGGCTCGGTGTCATAATGCTCCATAACGAGGCAGAGGCCATAACGAGTTAACTATTTAGATCCATGCTCTACAATAAATAATGTTTATTGAATTTAAGTATATATATATGAGCAAAAGGTTGAATACTAGCCCCATAAAGAACTCGCTCCCTACAGACCACGTGTGAGAAGGTATTTTAGAGTTAACTTAGGCGTTAAGACTATCGGAGGTCAAACTTGTTTTTCGCATGATTCGAACTTGAACCTATTATGTATTTGAGCAAAAGTTGTTTTGCCCATTTTCCAACTGACGTCCGAAGGCTAATTTAAGTATATGTTAAAACTAAGTATGAACATCTTATGACGTATCAATTTGATATCAAGGTTTAAGCTATAACATGTGCATGGTTGATTTCATGAGTTGCCCATAGGCGCCATTCGTGGTCGCCCGAGGATTAGTCGGTGCGCGTAAGCTGGCTCGGAAACCCACGGTTACCTAAAAAAAACATTTTATTTCTTGAACTTGTTATTTAAACTATGACATTTTATTTTAGTTTCAATGTGTTTTTTTTAATTTAAAATTTCCCATTTTGGCCTGTTTGTTTGAGGTTTGAGATTTGAGAATTGAGAGAAAGGCATAAAAAGTTGGGCTCATTCTCCAAACCCAGCTGCGTTAACAACCAAAAGCCCAGGCAAAAGAGTTCCCAAAATTTGGTCATTTTGCTTAGAGAACCCAATTAGAATAAATCAAACTAAATCAAATAAAACCAATATCCCTTACATGAAGATAAGATATTTGATGCACATAAATATTATATGAATATAATTTTGAACCAAGATAGAATGAGGGAAAACAGGAAAGAAAAATTATATGAAAAGCAGAAAATATATAGTTTTAGTTATACCACCTAAATTTGGCTTGTATAAAAGCTGAGGGACTGTTTGTTTACCTCTTAACAGTTCCATTAAGAGGCAACCTCTGATTCGCTAAGAGGTAAATTCTGTTTGGCAAACAAAATGTCTGTCTCTTAATAGTTCTAAAACCCTTTGAATGATTTAGCATCCTTAGCCTCCCTTAACCATTCAACACCCTGATTTCATTCTAAACAATTAACAAACAACCATATTTCATTTTGTACTATATAATAAAAGCCTCTTAATCATTCTGCACCAAATCATTCAGCAACTGCCAGTGTTTTTAATCATCTTGAATCGTTACAAAGTTATAGACGAATAGCAATTTTTGTATAGGCAGCACATTTCTTCTCTAATTTAAAGTTTTATAGGTCAAATGCATTTAAATCGAAGGAAAAATACCTACAACGCAATTACTCTAGTAATGCAACTCATGTTGTAGGATTCCAAGCGTCATTCCATTTTATGATTAAAGAAAACACGTCGTCTTGCTCAAAAGATCAAAGAAAAAGAAAAAGTGTATTTTCTTCTCCAAATTGACGTAATTTATTTTTTATTGGGTCAAGTCGCGATGACTTCCCCGACATCAACGATTTTACGACTCTTTAATCAATCTTAAATGTACACTTACTCAAAGTAATTCCTGGGTCTGTCACTGTATATAAACCACTGATACTATTCAACAGTATAATATTATGAACAATACTCTATATATACAACCACCAAAATATTAAGAACGCAACATGTGGTGGTTGATGTGCACAAATAGCGCCATAAATAAGGGACTCCCTAGTCACATGTACTAAATGAATGTGACTTTTAGCTAATAATGCCCGCAACGTCTTGATGAGCGTTCACATGTGCATAATTCACCCTAACATATTTTTACATATATGTTTACAAAAGTTCTAATACCTTATTTTATATGACTTCAATATATAACACCAAATAATTATGTATTATATATATATATAACTGTTTTAATAAATTTATGATACGTTTTTTTGGTTTCTAAACAAGTTTTTTAGAAAATTTTAACAAGATAAACAAATGCTGGTAGCAAACAGGGTTTCGAGAGACTAAGCTTGCACTAGGGTTGAGAGAGAGAGAGAGAGAGAGAGAGAGAGAGAGAGAGAGAGAGAGAGAGAGAGAGTTGCCGCCGCTGCTGCTGCCTGCTGCCGTTGGGACTCTCTCTCCTTGTCTCTCTCAGATCTCAAAATTAAACCCACCTCCGGTGAGTTCTCCAACATCAACGTGCTTCGGTTTATAGAAGTTTCAACTTCTAAATCCCTCTGTGGCTTTAAATCCCTCTGTGGCTCTCATATATGAGATGAAGTCGTTCGGCTACACTACGACGACCATAACGACGTTTATCGGTGATACAATGGAAGATCTCCCGACCATCGCCACCAAACTCCACGACTTTTACGACGACGCCTATGGTGAAATTGTCAAAGCCTCTGGAGAGTACATGGTAACGTTAAGGGTAGCAAAAATGTGGAAATACCGGAAACGTTGGAAAATCCGATACCCCTACAACCAAAGTAAGAAAAATAATTTCATTTCGGTTACTTGGCAAGGTCAGCAGATCGGAAAAATCAAGAAAGTAAAGTGGATCATATCCACTTTCAAAAATGAGGAAATCGTCAAAGAAAGGTGGCACCTTCCCACTGTTTCTCCTGACCTTCAGGCTGTGATTTTGCAAAAAAGAAGAGGAATCAATTCATTGATCGCCTCCAGTTGGAACTGCAGGGGCCTTGCCTTTCCTCGGGAAGTTCAGGTTCGTCGGGAGATTATCTCGATCCATGCGGTGGATAGATGTAACGTCCCTTATTCCATATACACGACATATCACACAATATAACACAATTAGATATAACAAACAAACTTCACTTTACATGTACGGTCCGGTAGTCTTTTACAAATAGAAAGAAAACATTTGAAATACAATCCTTGTGCTAATTGCATCCATAACACTTAACATTCCATTACAACTACTAAATAAGTCAAAAGCTTCGTCTTATAGTCTTCCTTACTAGCCATCCATCTCATACTCTACTTACTTGCCCTTACTTGATCCGCCACCTGGAATACATATTTTTAAAACAAAATGAGGGTTAGACCTGTTGGTCTAAGTGAGAAACCCCTGTTAGTTTAAAAACCATTTATATAAACTTCATTCATATAAATCACGCCACATAATTACATATATCCAATTAATCTCACACATCGTGTACCTTTCCTTCTCATTTCCTCCTGGCCATATTAGTGGTAGCAAGCCAACTAATAATATACAACGTTGTACAACATCTACAGCCAAACAACGCTATACAAGTTCTATAGCCAATCACACCGGTCTTAAACCCGGCCAACGTATTATAACACGTTTATAATACACATGTAAATACAATATCTCACTATATTGTAATTCGCATATACCATACAAGTAAACACATAATCACTAATTATCACATTCCCAAACCATACGTATGTATTCCAGTAGAAATTACTTCTAAAGTAAAACTCATCTGATTGCTTAATAACACGTTTCCAAGTCTTCTTAACCGGTTCAGCCTTTTACCCAGAATTCACAAGATCTGTAACACATAGATACAGACATCTCTTTACCACATAAAACACATAAGTCTTACTAAGGCTAACAACTCTAAAGAGCTCAAACCCTCAAATGTTGCCCCCAAACTCGTACTCAAGTCAAGACTACAGGATAGTCAGTCCTCATTCACTCCCTATCTAGTGGTTAACAAAATACAGGTTACTGGATACTTGACAGCATCTAAAACTCTCAAAAATGGCCAAACAGCCAAAAGTATCCGGATACCACAAGTTACCCGGACAACATGACTTTTCCGGACAACATGACTTTTCCGGACAACTTGACTTTTCCGGACAACTTGACTTTTCCGGACAACTATAGAAAAGAGAGATTTTCCCGGATAAAGGACTCGCCCGAACACCTTCAAACAGTACCCGGACACTATCAACAAAATTACCCGGACACCACCAACAGTGCTATCCGGACACCTTCAACGTATCCGGACACCACTGTCGGTTTACCCAAAATTCACCCAGAAATCGGCTGAGGTTTACACCAGTTCGATTATGTCGATTCTAGACCGATAGAAACCATCTACTAACCATTATAAACATAATTAGTAAAGGAAACATACCTGTAACTACTTCCAATTGCACCAAATTGAATCCTTAGCCTACTTTTCTTCTTTTTCTTCCTTTCTCCACAAAACACACACACACCTTATGATAATATCTGATTTTTCTGATATTTCTGAATACCAAGAGATAATATCTAACCCATAATTACCCTCTAAACCCTAAACTATCCATTAATGACCCAAAACACCCTTAACTCCTAATTTAACACCAACTTACCCTAAACTTCCAACTTTAAAGTTAATTAAATTTAACGGAATGGGGATTTAACTAACGGACTTACCCGGGGTATTACATCATCTCCCCCTTAAGAGAATTCCGTCCCGGAATTCGGTTAGGCAAAAAGATGAGGGTATTTGGTTCTCATTTCCGATTCGGATTCCCACGTGGCATCCTGACCTCTATGATGCCTCCACTGAACCTTCACTTGCCTGATCTCCTTATTCCGCAGCACTTTGACTTTATGATCAACTATTGCTTCCGGTTCTTCCACATAATTCAGTCTTTCGTCGACTTGTATCTCTGGTAGGGAGACTGCCTGATCTTGAGTAACTAAACACTTTCGGAAGTTTGACAGGTGAAATGCATTATGAATTCTGCTCAACTCTGGTGGAAGATCTAATCTGTAAGCTACGTCCCCGATCCTTTCAGTGATTGCAAATGGTCCAATATACCTTGGGCTAAGCTTACCCTGTCGACCGAATCTGATGACTCCTTTCCACGGCGAAACCTTTAACATTACATAATCCCCAACTTGAAATTCCAACGGCTTTCGATGGCGATCAGCGTAACTCTTCTGTCTATCTTGAGCCACTTTCAATCTTTCTCGGATCTGTGTAACCTTATCGGCGGTTAACTGAACTATTTCCGGCCCCGCTAACTGTTTCTCTCCCACTTCGTTCCAACACAGAGGCGTTCGACATTTCCTACCATACAGTACTTCAAACGGTGCCGCTTGTATGCTGGAATGATAACTGTTGTTGTAAGCGAATTCGATTAACGGCAAATGCTTATCCCACGATCCCCCAAAATCAACAATACAAGCCCGGAGCATATCTTCTAAGGTCTGAATTGTTCGTTCACTCTGTCCATCTGTTTGAGGATGATACGCCGTACTTAACTTTATCTGAGTCCCCATTTCCCTTTGAAAGCTTCTCCAAAATCTTGAAGTAAAACGACTATCACGATCAGAAATGATCGAGATTGGAACTCCATGTCGAGTTACTATTTCATTAATGTATAACTTAGCTAATCGCTCCAATGAATCGGTTTCCTTTATTGGTAGGAAGTGTGCAGACTTTGACAACCTGTCGACGATCACCCAAATGGAATCGAATCCCTTCGGAGTTCTTGGTAGCTTTGTGATAAAGTCCGTGGTAATCTGTTCCCACTTCCACATAGGTATTTCTAGTCGTTGTAGTTGACCAAATGGCTTTTGATGTTCGATCTTTACCTTCTTACAAGTATCACACCGTTCTACATACTGAGCAATCCCTCTTTTTATCCCCGGCCACCAATAGAATTGCTTTAGGTCTTTATACATCTTGTTTGTACCTGGGTGAATAGAGAAACGGGATTGATGAGCTTCTTGTAAAACACGATCACGTAACCCACCCAAACGAGGTACCCACACTCTGTTTCCCAGACACAATAACCCCCGATCATCTTTTACTAGCAATGCTGACATCCCCGCTAACCGTTCTGATTTCAGATGTTCATCCTGATAAGCCTCCTCTTGACACTTCTGCAATTCGTCAAATATGTTGGGTAGGAGTTCAGTTCGTATTGAAATAACTTTTATTGTTCCACTCCTTTCTTGACGACTGAGCGCATCTGCCACTACATTCGCCTTTCCCGGGTGATAAAGGATTTCACAGTCGTAATCATTCAGCAATTCCAACCATCTCCTTTGTCTCATATTTAGTTCCTTCTGATCAAAGAGATGTTGAAGACTCTTGTGGTCAGTATAAATCTGACATTTGGAACCATACAGATAATGTCTCCAAATTTTTAACGCGAAAACGACTGCAGCAAGCTCCATATCGTGCGTAGGATACTGCCGTTCATGATCCTTCAGTTGGCGAGAAGCATAAGCTATAACCTTTCCACGCTGCATAAGCACACAACCCAATCCCAATTTAGACGCATCACTGTAAACGACAAAGTCTTCAGAACCTTCAGGTAGTGATAGAATTGGCGCGCTGCATAGTTTCTCTTTCAATATTCTGAATGCCTCGTCCTGTTCCGCTTTCCATTCAAACTTCAAATTCTTTCGGGTCAGCTTAGTCAAAGGCGTAGAGATATGAGAGAAATCCTTTATGAATTTCCGATAGTAACCGGCCAAACCCAGAAAACTGCGTACCTCGGTTGCTGTCTTGGGCTGTTCCCACTTTTCAACTGCTTCTACTTTCATCGGATCGACTTGTATACCTTTCTCAGAAACCACGTGCCCCAGAAATTGTACTTTCCGTAACCAGAACTCACATTTTGAAAATTTTGCATACAACCTTTCCTTCTTCAGCAGCTCTAGAATCAAACGAAGATGTTGCGCGTGCTCTTCCTTGGATCGAGAATAGATAAGAATATCATCGATAAAAACAATTACAAATTTATCGAGATACGGCTTACATACCCGATTCATCAAATCCATAAAGGCAGCTGGAGCGTTCGTCAATCCAAATGGCATTACTAAAAATTCATGATGACCATACCTTGTTCGAAAAGCAGTCTTTAAAACGTCATCTTCTTTAACCTTCAGCTGGTGATAACCGGACCTTAGATCAATCTTGGAGAAATAACAAGCTCCAACTAACTGATCAAAGATATCATCAATTCGGGGTAGCGGATACTTGTTCTTTATCGTGCGCTTATTCAATTCTCGGTAGTCAATACACATTCTCATCGACCCATCTTTCTTTTTCACAAATAACACTGGTGCTCCCCACGGCGAAGAACTAGGTCTGATGAAACCCTTATTGGATAGATATTGTAGTTGTGCCATCATCTCTTTCATCTCTGGAGGTGCCAAACGGTACGGTGCACGGGCTACAGGAGTGGCTCCAGGAATTAAGTCTATACCGAACTCGACTTGTCTAACTGGCGGAAGACTGTTCAAGTCTTCAGGGAATACTTCAGGGAATTCACTAACGATAGGAATATCTTCCATCCTAATCTTTTCCGGCTTAACATCTATCACGTAAGCCAAGTAACTCTGACAACCCTTATTCACACACTTACGTGCCTTTACTAGTGATATAAGACAGGACTGATGATTCCTACGATCACCATAAATCACTACCGGTCCTTTCTCAGGCAATACAACATTTATTATCTTCTTGTCACACACTATATTAGCCTGATTCTCAGCCAACCAGTCCATTCCCACTACTACATCAAATTCTATCAAAGTTATAGGAAACAATTGTATAGACACTCCACACCCCTCTATATTAATCACACAACCATCAAATACTTCACTAACCGACACTTGGTTGTCATTTGCTGTATCTACTAATAGAGAATGATCTAACATTTTAGGTTTCAAACACAAACAAGCAGCAAATGCAGGAGACACAAATGATCGGTTTGCACCGGAATCAAATAACACCTTAGCACGTGTAGAGTTTATCAAAAATGTACCTGTGACCACATCTGGAGTTTCCTCCGCTTCTTTCTCAGTCATCTGAAATGCGCGACCTCTGGTTACTGGCGGTTCCAGTCTTGGCACTACTGGTTTAACATTTGCTGGCCTGCCTGATGACCCACCTTGCTGCATCCTCCCTCGCGGACAGTTTGACTGGAAATGATCCGGAGAATTGCATAAGAAACATAGCCGCGTTACCTTACAATCGTTAATGACGTGCCCAGTCTTCCCACACTTATAACATGCTCGCAAATCACCTTGGCAGTTTCCTTGATGGACACGGTTGCACTTCGGACATGGTCTTTCCGCTGGTCGAAACGGCGGACGGTTATCATACCTCTGAAATCGGGACCTCTTCGGATCATATTGTGGTCCTTCCCACTTTCTCTTTCCGATACTCTTATCTCCCGTATCCCTCCTCATATCTCGTTCAACATTTTCCGCTGCATCAACTGCAGCTGAAAAGGTATCGGGTCCCTTTGCAGTCACTAACCTTCTAATCTCTGAGTTCAATCCAAAGATAAACCTTTCTATCTTCATTGCTTCTGTAGCGACATAGTATTCTGCAAATCGAGATTTCTCCAGAAAGCTAGCAGTATAATCTCGAACGGATAAGCTTCCTTGTTGCAAATTCATGAATTCTCCTTCCAGTTGTTTGACGGCTGCTTGGGGACAAAATGCGTTCCTGTAGACTATCACAAATTCTTCCCAAGAGAGGGTAGAATAAACATCGGGTCCTTTTGAATGAATAAACGATTCCCACCAATACAACGCATCTCCTTTCAACATGGCTGCCCCGTACAATACTCTATCTTCGTCCGCACACTTACTCGTTTTAAAAATGGCTTCAATTTCCTTCATCCACCTCATTGCTTTCACCGGATCCCGATCCCCTGAGAATGTCGGAGGCTTGCAGCTAAGAAACATTTTGTAATCACATTTTCTCATTACCGGTAAGACCGTTGGGGTAATTGGCATCTCCTCTTCAAGAGTAGGGTCTGGTCTTTCTGTTTCAGTATTATGAGCTTGGTTGAGCATAGCTTGAATATTGTCTTGTAATCTCCCCATTTCTGTCATTAAATCAGCCCTGGTAATGAAATCCGTACTATTTTGTTGAGTTCTACCTCCGGTTCTACCTCCAGCTCCACCTCGAAGTCTACCTCCAGTTCTGCCTCCCCTGTCCCCTGTTCCTACTGGCGGATTAGTTCTGTTTGGATTTCTTCCTCCTCCTCGATTCGAATTTCTTGTACCACTAGCCATTCTGTAGATTTAAACAAGATTAATATACACATAAGCACATACCCCATATAACAAGGTATTCCAGTTCAAACATGTACCTGTAAGATCACGATTACACTGGCCAGGTGTAATATGAAATTACCTTACATGATGTTCCTTTTACCTTTTATACTTCATCATCCCAAGGTTCTATAATGATAGGGACATCCTACTTCACATGCAGTTTAAGTCTAGGTACAGATACAAATACCTAAATCCCTTAAACTAAGGCTCTGATACCATTTGTAACGTCCCTTATTCCATATACACGACATATCACACAATATAACACAATTAGATATAACAAACAAACTTCACTTTACATGTACGGTCCGGTAGTCTTTTACAAATAGAAAGAAAACATTTGAAATACAATCCTTGTGCTAATTGCATCCATAACACTTAACATTCCATTACAACTACTAAATAAGTCAAAAGCTTCGTCTTATAGTCTTCCTTACTAGCCATCCATCTCATACTCTACTTACTTGCCCTTACTTGATCCGTCACCTGGAATACATATTTTTAAAACAAAATGAGGGTTAGACCTGTTGGTCTAAGTGAGAAACCCCTGTTAGTTTAAAAACCATTTATATAAACTTCATTCATATAAATCACGCCACATAATTACATATATCCAATTAATCTCACACATCGTGTACCTTTCCTTCTCATTTCCTCCTGGCCATATTAGTGGTAGCAAGCCAACTAATAATATACAACGCTGTACAACATCTACAGCCAAACAACGCTATACAAGTTCTATAGCCAATCACACCGGTCTTAAACCCGGCCAACGTATTATAACACGTTTATAATACACATGTAAATACAATATCTCACTATATTGTAATTCGCATATACCATACAAGTAAACACATAATCACTAATTATCACATTCCCAAACCATACGTATGTATTCCAGTTGAAATTACTTTTAAAGTAAAACTCACCTGATTGCTTAATAACACGTTTCCAAGTCTTCTTAACCGGTTCAGCCTTTTACCCAGAATTCACAAGATCTGTAACACATAGATACAGACATCTCTTTACCACATAAAACACATAAGTCTTACTAAGGCTAACAACTCTAAAGAGCTCAAACCCTCAAATGTTGCCCCCAAACTCGTACTCAAGTCAAGACTACAGGATAGTCAGTCCTCATTCACTCCCTATCTAGTGGTTAACAAAATACAGGTTACTGGATACTTGACAGCATCTAAAACTCTCAAAAATGGCCAAACAGCCAAAAGTATCGGATACTACAAGTTACCCGGACAACATGACTTTTCCGGACAACATGACTTTTCCGGACAACTTGACTTTTCCGGACAACTATAGAAAAGAGAGATTTTCCCGGATAAAGGACTCGCCCGGACACCTTCAAACAGTACCCGAACACTATCAACAAAATTACCCGGACACCACCAACAGTGCTATCCGGACACCTTCAACGTATCCGGACACCACTGTCGGTTTACCCAAAATTCACCCAGAAATCGGCTGAGGTTTACACCAGTTCGATTATGTCGATTCTAGACCGATAGAAACCATCTACTAACCATTATAAACATAATTAGTAAAGGAAACATACCTGTAACTACTTCCAATTGCACCAAATTGAATCCTTAGCCTACTTTTCTTCTTTTTCTTCCTTTCTCCCCAAAACACACACACACCTTATGATAATATCTGATTTTTCTGATATTTCTGAATACCAAGAGATAATATCTAACCCATAATTACCCTCTAAACCCTAAACTATCCATTAATGACCCAAAACACCCTTAACTCCTAATTTAACACCAACTTACCCTAAACTTCCAACTTTAAAGTTAATTAAATTTAACGGAATGGGGATTTAACTAACGGACTTACCCGGGGTATTACAATAGACAAGCTAACGAAGCGGCTCACTTGACTACGAGACACTTTCGTTTTTTATCTTGCCCGAAATGTTACGGTGTTTTTCAGTCTTTCATTTCGTTTTGTATTAAGTTTTCTGTAACGGTCGAAAGTTTAATGATAGGATTGTTCTCCTGGTCGGGTGATGGCTTGGCCGAAGCACGATCGTGATGCAATCATTTCTTTAAAAAAAACAAGTTTTTTAGAATATTTTTTATGACGATATCTGGAAAAAAAAACTCTTTATACATCAAGTGTACTATAAAAATATGTATTCATATAAAAATATGTATTCATATGACGTTTCTCAAAAGTATCATACAAAAAAACTAATATGACAGTTTATTTAAAACTGTACTAAAAACTTGTTAGATTTCGAAAAACAAACTTACTTTGAGACTTGCACATGAAGTTCAACCGAGTTTCTCGCCCTTAATAGCTTCTTCTTGCATTTACCAATCTTCCTACGAGATCATGAAAACAATTTTAGGATATTTCATCCTAGCTAAAGACACTATACATGCATCCTATAGCCCATTGAGTCGATTAGTTGGCATACGTCTAGTCATTCTTATTTAGACTTATTCCAGCCAAGTTTGGTAACTTACAATACAACAAATTCATGTTTATAGAACACACATTTTTTTTGAAGGTTATAATTGCCTAGTTTATAGCATCATGCTTCAAAAAAAAAAATTATAGCATCAAACACTAGTGTGTCCTATTTAAAGATGTTGTAATAACTTTATATGACTTTTTTGGGTGTTTTAAAAAGCTTTCTAAGACACTTTTGGATCAAAGAGTACTATTACTCATTTTATAGCACACTACTTAAAAATATATATTATAAAACAAGTATCCTATAAAAATATGTGTTCATAGAACGCTTCTAAAAGGGTTTATTAAGAAATTTTGTTTCAAAAGTGTCCTAAAAAAACTTGTTAAAACGTCCAAAACCATTATATAGAATTATTACAATATTTTTAGATATGACACATTATAAACTTTAATGCTATAAAGTAATTAATTATGACATTTAAATATTATTGTTGTCCTAAACTTAAGTTTTCTTATGATGTTATCATTTACTTAAGTCCAAGACCAAAGTTTATATTACTTAATTTGTTCCACAATCAAATTCTTTCTTCATCTTGGTAAAGAATGTCACAACCATAATCTTAATTTATTAGGTATAAGCCTTTTCTATAATATCAACTACTAGAAAGTTATATGTGAGCTTTAAGCCTTTAAATAATCAAATTATAACCAAAATACAAATACATCACTTTTTCCTTTATTAATGATTCCATGCCCGAATTTGTTAGCATCTAAATAACAATTTACTAACTCAATACCAATTTTAAACACTAATCCTATAACCATAATTCACTTATTCACAAGGTCTACCAAATGGTGTACTAATGTGAGATTCTGAATAGGATCTCCAAAATTTTGTGGCCCCCGAACTTTTGGGGGTCCAATTAATTATATATATTTTGATTCTTAGTTTACATTATAGTTTAATTTCTTCGGCCTTATCCTATTTATTTTCGCCTATTTGGACAATTATAATGTTTTAAAAATTTAGCCCAATCCCACCCTCCCAATCCAATCCCCCCCCCCCCTACCCCACCCCCAATCCAATCCTTTCCCTCTTTTACTAGATTTGCCGATTTGTCGTTTCCTAATTATGGCTGTAAATATGTAATCCCTTCTCCTTAAGCCTCTAATTTGAATATTGAACTCTCTTAGTCGGCTGGTCTCCTTACATCTTTGGTTTATCCAATGGTTAATTTTATGATTGAAGCAGCAGACATGACCGTTTTCAAAGAACTTCCTATTTGTTGCTCTCTATTTCTCCTTTTCTTGTTCGACGATCAACCTCACCTGCATTTTATTCAACATTTATACATCAACAAGATTTACAATACAACAATCTCAAAACATCTATTTCGTATACAAAAGAAATGAAAATACAAACCCTAAAATTAGAACAAGATGTTCAACCTAATTCTAGAGTGAGAAAGTGAGAGAGAGAGAATTGTAGTGTAATCAAAAGAAAAATGAACGTAATGAATCACTGAACACTAAACACAACATTATATATCATCCAACACTTTTACACTTCAGCCCCTCATCTTCTCAGCAAGTGCTCCGCTACCCTTTATCTTCACAAGAAAGTGAAGCGCAATCCTTGTACTTCTAGAGCCCAACTTTCAGCTTTCAGTCTTTATACAATTAGCACCCTCAAGAATCTGAAACAATACACACACAACACAATAAGTTAAAAGATGACAAGATTGGTCAAGTTACTTACATTTTTAACACCCTCCCTCAATCTTGGCATCTAAATAAATCCAACATATGTAACTTATCACAAAGATACTTATGTTGGTTTATTCCAAGAGATTTAGTGAAAATATCTATAGGATTTTCTGTTGAAAGAACTTTAACAATTTTCAATAATCCTGAAGAAACCTTTTCTCTTACTTGATGAACGTCAATTTCAATATGTTTAGTACGTTCATGGAAAACAGGGTTGTTAGCAATCTGGATTGCAGATTTGTTATCACATTGTAGATTTACAGGAAGTAAATCTTTTATTTCTAACTCCTGCAAAACACTAATTACCCATATAATCTCACATCTAGCAGAAGCCATTGCTCTATACTCAGATTCCGCAGAAGAACGAGAAACAGTTGTTTGTTTCTTACTCTTCCAAGAAATCATACAATTACCCAAAAAAGACAATATAATAACCAGTTACTGATCATCTAGTGGACAAACACTTGCCCCAATCAACATCTACAAATACATTTAGTTTAAAATCAGAAGACACAGAAAAATTAACTCCTTTACCTGGTGAAGCTTTCAGATAACGCAACACCCTAAGAGCCAACTTCAAATGAGACAATCTTGGTGAATGCGTGAACTGACTTAAACAATGAACTGCAAAGGCTATATCTGGTCTAGTAGCTAACAGATAAATCAATTTACCAATTAATTTTTGAAAACCAGTAAAGTACTTTAAGAGAGGATCTTTGGAATCAGAACCACATGAATATGTTACAATTAAGTTCATATCCATTGGAGTACCAATGGGTTTAACTCCCTGATAACGCCACTTTTTGGCATTATTTTCAGTTCTCAAACCAACGAGATTGGCTTGTATTCAAGTAAAAAGGCGTGTATTTTACGGTTTATCTAGTGAATTATGCAGGTTAGCTAAAAGACGGCATTTCTCGAGAAAGAAGCTAAAAAGAGCCCAAAACGAGTCAAAACGAAGCCTAACGGGAGCCCAAAAGCCAAGCCCAAGACCCGCGACCGAACCAAAACCCAACCCGCGAACCAGAAAACGACCCGCGCAGCAAATACAACACGCGCGACTTACCACGCGACTTGCAAGTCGCGTGGCAGGTCGCGTAAGTGTCTGTTTCGCGATTTTAAGCTATTTTATCCGGGGTTAGGTCATTATTCGAGATCATTCTTACGGCAGACGATCGGGAGCAGTTCAGGGGCGACTTTGGGCGATTTTTCGGAGTCCTCAAAGCCACGTTAGAGAGCCGATCACGGATACATTCATCACGGAACGTAGAGACGAACACGAGAGGAGGGAGTTTTCATCACTTGTTATCACGATTTCATCCTTCACATTTGATCATGTTTACATACACTTTTGCACCTTTTTCTCTTATGTTTGAATCCACCACCGACATGAACTAACCGGTTCGTGTTGGGGGTTGGAATGAATTCGGTTTATAAGCATGTGACGAATTGATTTGAACTTTTATCAGTTTTCCTTAATTAATGAAGCATGTGATTTCGTTCTTAATGCATTTGTGAATTTGGCCAATTTACAATTGATTCATTGTTAGTAATTAAGTTCGCGAGGATTGATTGCTATTTAGAATTAGGAATTGCATGCCTAAAGCCCAAAAAGGTGATAGAGATATACCGAGTAGGCTTTAGTCCCATTTAAACCGTTAGGTTGATATCGAGAGATAAAATCTAGCCAATTTAACATAAATCGAGTACTTAATGTGTTTTGGAACCCATAAGTGAGATCGAGAGATTGAACTTATCCTTTTCAAAATAAAATCCGTTGTTGGTCGAAAGAAAACGACGATGATCTTAAAAGATTTGGGAATCATTAAGGGGATTAGCTGGTAACTGTTTGAGTCGATTGTTTGCATGTGTATAACCTGAGGATTTCCAACCCTCAACTTTTCTCTCTATCAAAGTTTACAAAGCTGTTCTGTTTGTCTTGTGTTTGATTTGATTTAATTTAGTACAATTAAGTAGTCTAAAACCAATCTCTTAATTTGACAGTTCAGTTAATAGAGCTTATAGTAATTGTGATACTTAGTTCCTAGTTCCCCGTGATTCGATACTCGTACTTTCTCAAGTACTATTACTTGACTTCGACCCGTACACTTGCGGTAAGATTCGCGGGGTGTCAAAACCCCGTATCAAGTTTTTGGCGCCGTTGCCGGGGAACTAGTTGTAGCTAATAGCACTACCATCTATAAGCATTATTAGATTGGACATTTTTTTTATTTCGTATTTTGTTTCCATCACTTTCAGTTTTTAGATCATTGACTTTGCTTTCTTTCTTTTCAGGTACCACTTGGTTTATGCCAAGGACGACCCGAGGAAAAGAGATCGAACAATTTGATCCGGAGATCGAAAGAACCGCTCGTCGGCTGCGTAAGGAAGCGAAAGCCAAAAGGAATCTGAAATTCGAGATGTCCGACGACGAGAGACCACCTCCGCGCAATGATCCTCTACCTCGCCGCAACAATCCACCACCACCTCCGGAAAGAGTTCCGATGCGGTCATTTGCCGATCCTAATGTGGCGGCCGCACGGATAGGCATTCAACCACCTGCCACTGCGGCTAACTATTTCGAAATAAAGTCGAGCACCATCGTAATGGTGCAGCAAAATCAATATGGAGGAGCACCGACCGAAGATCCTCACGCTCATCTCCGGGCTTTCGAGCGCATTTGTAGCACCTTCAAGATCAACGAGATGGAGGAGAACGCAATCAAACTGAGGCTGTTTAGTTTTTCATTAAAAGGTCGAGCTGAAATATGGATAGAAGGCCTACCGTCAGATCAGATCACTACTTGGGCACAGTTGAAAGCAGCCTTCCTCCAAAAGTTTTTCCCACCGAGCAGAACCGCCCAACTAATGGCGGAGATCACCCATTTTTCTCAATGGGATCAGGAAACGTTATATGAGGCTTGGGAGCGTTATAAGGACATGATCAAAAAGTGTCCTCATCATGGGCTACAGGGCTGGGTCATCATCCAGACCTTCTTCAGTGGACTCCACCCGCAATTTAAGAACGACATCACGGCTGCCGCGGGTGGACCACTAATGGACAAGTCGTATGAGGAAGCGTGCGAGCTGATTGAGAACTTGGCCGAACATAGTTTCTCCACTCCGAGATCAGCGGTAAGACGAGTTGCAAGTGTCCATGAGAGTAATGAGCTGAATGAACTGAAAGCTCAACTGGCATTCATCACAAATCAGATGAATAGAGGAATTCCGGAAGCACCCGAGCAAATCCAGTATATGCAAAACCGGAATCATCAGCCGAGAAACGACCCGTTCTCCAACACGTATAACGAAGGGTGGAAAAAGCACCCAAATTTCTCGTGGAGTCAACCCGGTCAACAGCCAGGTAATTTTTCTAACTCTTCAAATCCTTCTAATGCTAATAATGCTTATCGTCCTCCAGGGTTTAATCAAAGAAACGAAGGACCAACCGGAGAGAAGAAACCGGGGCTGGAAGAGATGATGATGAAGTTCATGTCGAAAATGGACAGCACGGTTGGAGAGCTAGCAAGCACTGTGAACACGGTGAAAACCGCAACTGATCAGAATACAGCTGCAATCAAGATCCTCGAGAGGCAAGTAGGGCAGATCTCCGAGGCCCTACAAAACCGACCACCTGGCACATTTCCAAGCATGGCCGAAAAGAGGAACCAAGAGAATTGTAATGCCATCTATCTGAGAGATGGCAAGGAGCTGAATGAGGAGCCAGCACAGGAAGCCGAGAATGATGTGGAGATCATTGACATGGATGCATTAGAGGCTGATGAAGAGCGTATGAGGAAAGAGAAGCCGAAGGAGAAAGAAGTGACACCACCGGTCAAGCCGGCAGCACCAAGAGTACCTTACCCGAGCAGACTGAAAGCAAATAAGGATGAGGTCAATTTTTCAAAATTTATAGATGTGTTTAAAAAGCTAACGATCAATATTCCTTTTGCAGATGCTCTCACCCAAATGCCCTCTTACATGAAATTCATGAAAGAGATCCTTTCCAAAAAGAGGGCGATCGATCATCAATCCACAGTTACACTCACTGAAGAGTGTAGTGCCATCTTCCAGAATAAGCTTCCCCAGAAGCTCAAAGACCCTGGGAGTTTTTCAATCCCTATTCAAATTGGGGATCTTAGTTTTAATAAAGTGTTATGTGATTTAGGGGCGAGTATTAATTTAATGCCGTTATCTGTTTTCAGGAAACTCGGATTGGGAGAGGTGAGCCCAACATACATGACACTCAAGCTCGCGGACAGATCGATAAGGTATCCATACTCGGTTGGTAAGTTCTACTTCCCGGTAGATTTCGTGGTCATCGACATAGATGAAGATGAGGAAGTCCCGCTGATTTTGGGGAGGTCCTTCCTGGCCACGAGTCGAGCATTAATAGACACGGAGGAAGGAGAGATTACCTTCAGAGTTGGTGGCGAGAAGGTAAACTTCAAGATGTTCGAGAGTGGACAGTGCATATCTAGAGATGGTAAAGGTCAAGTAAAGAGGGAACAATCCGCGGGGAATCGCAAGTGTGGGCGATTCGAGTCTGCGGATACTGAGCCGAGCTGAACCCACATAGTCGTGCCACGACTTTAAATAAGGCGCTGGGTGGGAGGAAACCCACCAAGGTTTGTTTCCTTTTATTTTTACTTTGCATGTGTTTTTATTTCTGAAAAGCCATAAAAATCGAAAAATCGAAAAAAGCCAAAAAAAAGATTTTTGAAACAGGGACATACGCGGTTTGCCACGCGGTTTGTATACCGCGCAGCAAGCCACGAGACCCTCTGTTTGTTTCTGAAACAGTAGGTTACGCGGTTTGCCACGCGACTTGCAAGTCGCGGGCTAAACCGCGGGAGTCCATGTTGCTTCGTTTTGTTTTTCGTGCAGTTTTTATTCCTTTCTTGCTTTGTATGTTTCTTTTCCAGTATTTTGTCTTGTGCTTTGTTTCTCTTTGTTTTGTTTTGCATGTTATCTCCGTCTCCTCCGATTGATGCTCAACCAGTCAAGAATCCTCCGGCCGGGCAAAACAGGTATGTTCTAACCCTTTCTGCTAAACGAGTGGTGTATGATGTGTTATTCTATTATTAGTTACACGAGATGCATCAAACCTAAGTTTCACTTAGGTTTGGGGTGCCTCAATTTTTCCACATCTACACACTCACCTTTTGACCCTGTGCAAACCTCGGTTTCACCGAGGTTTGGGGTTGGCTTTTAGTTGGCAAACCTAGGCCACGACCTAGGTTTGGGGTGCCCATATTAGAAATTTTGGATTTTCTTTTGCTTGCTATGTAATGCCTTGCCCGTCCTTTTGATAACTGTAATAACTGCACAATGATTGAGTCGCATCACCTACGACTTTGCTTGCACATTGGGGACAATGTGTGGGTAAGGTTTGGGGTTGCCCAATCGGGCCCAAGCTTATGCACGTAGATTTCCTACACTTCTGAGTATCTAGATTGCATAGCTAAAATTTTTTGTTTTGAATGATTGAGACCGACCATTGTGGGAAGAACTTATGATAGTGACGTGACCGTTAGGGAAGGACCGGGAAAGGGCATAACTAGGGACATTAGTGGAGACCACCCGATAGTGAGATTTTGAGCCTAAAAGACGTTTTTCATTTCGAGGGATTCATACACTTTTCGAATTCCTTGTCGTGAATGTAGAATGATCTCGCTACATTATTGTATTGAGTAGCAAAGACGAACATCGGGACATTAGATAAGGGTACAGTAGACCATATCGTGTGGACCTTTAAGATATGATTCCAGGCATTGTGTGCTTTGTCTTAACCCTGTGTTTAGCTATCATTCCCTTTTACCTCTTGTGTGTACCCATAACCCCCTTTGCAGCCAAATACGCACCCTAATTATTTCTAAACCCACCGTTAAACCTTTAGCCATAAGCCTTAGCCAACCCTTATCCGAAAGTGTGTCAATCGGAAGCAATAATGAACTACTAGAGATAGAGCAGAAAAGAAAGAATTCCGGCCAGTCATGAGAATGAAATGGGTCAATGTAACCCGAGAAGTAGAAAAGAGGACCAATGAAGTCCCAACTTGAAAAAAAAAATACAGTTAGCTAGTATTAGCAGCAGCTAAATAAGAGAGTCAAAGCGACTCCAATAGTGACAAAGAGGGCCAAATGATAGAGGCTGAAGTAGAAAGTTCGGAACTGCCAATGATTGACATGCCAAGGATATTTGAACCAATTTACCCTTCATTTCTCACCCATAGCCCCAGCCCCATTACAACCTTGTAAAGACCTGGATGATCTTTTGGAAGATGTGATTACGGTCTACGACTACCTTTACTGATATTCCCTTTCTTGCTATTTGAATTCTTTCTGAGATCAAACCTTTGGACATTTGTGCGTCTTTCTTTAGAGTTGTCATGTAATAATTTGAGTATTCTTGTACATAACCTCCGTAAACATGACAATACGAGCGATAACCTAGGTTCGAGTGCAAAGAGAGTATCCCGTGAGGTAGGGTCAAGGCGAAATGTTTTTCCCTAGTATGTTTGGACTTAGTCTAACCTTAACGTAATCGGAACAGTCACGAGTTCAACTCCCAATGGAAGGTCATAGATCAAACGAAATAAGAATGAGGCGAGAGTGAGATAGACAGTCACGGGTATGGGAAATCACCGATGCATCGCTTGGTACCGATTGGGAATTGTGCAGTCATTACTAAATTCACTGTGTGCTTTTATTCTATTTTATCGCTAATTTGCTTGGGGACAAGCAACGCTCGGTTTGGGGTTGTTGATAACGCTACTTTTTGGCGTTATTTTCAGTTCTCAAACCAACGAGATTGGCTTGTATTCAAGTAAAAAGGCGTGTATTTTACGGTTTATCTAGTGAATTATGCAGGTTAGCTAAAAGGCGGCATTTCTCGAGAAAGAAGCTAAAAAGAGCCCAAAACGAGTCAAAACGAAGCCTAACGGGAGCCCAAAAGCCAAGCCCAAGACCCGCGACCGAACCAAAACCCAACCCGCGAACCAGAAAACGACCCGCGCAGCAAATACAACACGCGCGACTTACCACGCGACTTGCAAGTCGCGTGGAAGGTCGCGTAAGTGTCTGTTTCGCGATTTTAAGCTATTTTATCCGGGGTTAGGTCATTATTCGAGATCATTCTTACGGCAGACGATCGGGAGTAGTTCAGGGGCGACTTTGGGCGATTTTTCGGAGTCCTCAAAGCCACGTTAGAGAGCCGATCACGGATACATTCATCACGGAACGTAGAGACGAACACGAGAGGAGGGAGTTTTCATCACTTGTTATCACGATTTCATCCTTCACATTTGATCATGTTTACATACACTTTTGCACCTTTTTCTCTTATGTTTGAATCCACCACCGACATGAACTAACCGATTCGTGTTGGGGGTTGGAATGAATTCGGTTTATAAGCATGTGACGAATTGATTTGAACTTTTATCAGTTTTCCTTAATTAATGAAGCATGTGATTTCGTTCTTAATGCATTTGCGAATTTGGCCAATTTACAATTGATTCATTGTTAGCAAATTCACTTAAAAGTTCAAGACAATACTTACGTTGTGACATACAAATCCTTCTTTCAGTTCTTAAAATTTCTATTCCTAGAAAAAATTTCAATTCACCCAGATCCTTGATTTTAAAATTTGATTGTAAATGTTCCTTTACCTTTTTTATTTCATTTATACAATTTCCAGTTAGAATAATGGCATCAACATAGACTAACAGAATAAGAAAAACAGAACCTATACTTTTAGTGAACATGTTGGTCCCGAAGGCCTATACAAGTTTGTTGAAGAGGGGGGGGGGGGTTGAATACAAACACACCGATTTTACTTTTCTAAATTGTTTATTGATAAATCATTAACAATTTACAGCTTGTTGCGGAAACAAGATTAAGGATAAACCTAAATCTAAACAAGTTGGAACACTAAGGTTTCTTGCACTAAGAGAGATAAGAAAATTACTAATAATAACCTATCTGAGATAAGAGATTTGAACTTGTCCAGAGTTAGCAAGTTACTTCAAAATAAGTGAGTTCATCTCTTTATATACTGCATGCATTTAATGCAAGTCAGTATATACTTTACACGTGTCATCAGCTGGTTGGTTGCATGTCATTGACTTTTGTTGACAACCTTAGTAGGCGTAAGGATGAATAGTGTAGTATCAGAGTGGTTGTACGATTTCAGATTTTCGGAGGTTCTTTTCTGACATTTCGTACGAAGACGTACAAGGGTGGTTAAGACAAAAGTACTTTGTACGGAGGACTTCATGATCAGCTTTCGTTGATTCAGCGATTATCATTTTCTATTCAGCGAATGATAAAGTTCAGCGATAGCTGAAGTCTTGTACTTGATACTTCACGTTGAGTGGACAAATCTGAGTCTTCGCTGATCCGCATCAGTTCATTAGGATTCTTGTCGCTGGTTCTTGAGCTTGATCTTCGACTTCAGCGTAGAACCTTTGTTGACGTGAAACTTGTCTTCAGGGATCATAAGTAAACAACTAACTTATCAGCGATCATCATAATGACTGAACAGACTCGGAGCATTAATGGTGAACAGTGTTCGCTGAATGTTTATTTTAAAGAGCGAGAGTTCCTATCAGCGGTACTGGAAGATCTTAGTACTTATCAGCGATAGTGAAACTCTGATATATATTGTTTACTTACAATTTTCACTAAGTATAAGAGAGGGTCATTATCAAATCACTGAGGGTTTGGATCAACAATCTCCCCCTATTTGATTATGACATAGCAACAAAGAAAATTGCTATTTAATGAAAACATAAGGATAAAAAGAACTCATAAAATATTTGTCCCTTTTACTGTTTTCTGAGATCTTTTCAGTACTGATGGAGTAAAGTACATTCGCTGAAATCTTTTTTTAAAACTTTGAATCAGGTTACAAAGAGAAATGGAAAGATTACAAGTACGAGCGAAATAAATTACAAGTATAAAAGGATAACTGATAAAATAGATGAAAGAGGCGATTTTATCAGCTTACAGAGGTTCTTCCTTAATGAGAAGTTCATCAAGGGTCTTTTCAGTGGGGATCATCCAGTCAGGAACCGTTACACCTCGTTTTCTTTTGTTCAGCGCTTCTTCAAAGATCAAGGGTTTTAGGTGTCGTGCCTGAATGTCTTTTCTGAAGTCACACCAGTAGATGAGATCTCTGAGCTGTTCGATTGGAGTGATTGGAAGCTCAGCGATCCGTTGAAAACATTTACGTCCGTCGTAGTCGAGAAAGAATATTCCATAAGGATTACTGATGACTTTACCAGGGACGAAAAGTTCACATGGTGGCAAAGAAATGTCAAGGGCAGATAGATCAGGGTTAGGACCAAGCACTTCAGCGCGAGAGAAACCAATTCCAGTTTCATTTCGTATGACAGGACCTGAGTTTGAATCTTGACGTTTCTTCTTTGGAGAGGCCCTTTTTCTTTTCAGCTTAAGATCAGGAAGAGGAGGAATGTCCACACAAGAAGATATCAAGTCGATCTGTCTGTTTATCAGCTTTTCGAAATGATCCTTGTACTTAGATTGTGACGAATGGATAGCTAACCTCATCTCCAGCCATTCAGAGAGACCATACCTTTTTACACTGTCAGCGCGAAAGGCTTCAGATTGGCCATCTTCTCTGAAAAGTTTGATGTCAACAATAGGTACTCCGATAGAGGTTCTTCCAGAGATGAATACCTTGTTGATCTTCGCTGGACGATATCTGAAGTGAATTTTCTCTTTACACCAGATCAGGGTGGTCTGAGAAACTTCAGTTTTCCTTTCCACGATCTTCTGGGCTTCTTCCCAAAGCTTTCGTTGGATTTGAATGGGAACACGTTTCAGCTTGGGGTCTTTGACAGATTCTTGAGTAAGCTTGATGGCGTATTCTCTGTCTTTTTCTTCAGCTTCCTTTCTTTCAGCGATTAGGCGTTCAGCTCTGAGGTGTTCCTTGTATTCAGCTTTTGAGATTCTGAACTTTGGAGGAACTGAAGGGAGTTGATCACGCCTCAGAATGATTCGCTGATCCTCGAATCGCTTTATTATTTCCTCTCTTTTCTTTTGTTCCTCTTCACTTAGCTTTTGAGGAGCTAAGGAAGGTCTGCGTTTGTGAGAGAGAGTCTGTTCCTCAGGTTCATCAGTCTCAGAGATCAAATCCAAGACTGGGATTATTTCTTCAGCGGCAGCTGGTATTTTTGGTGAAGTCGCAGTTGTGGAGCCTTCAACGATATCCTCAAACAGGGGAGAGGACTAGCTGAAACAGAGCGATCTTACCAGTAAGAACTTGGGTAGAAACAGATAGAGAAATTGTTCAAGTGTATAGGCTTGGGTAGAGGAACTGATAGTGTATGATAGAGGAGGGATGGAGTAAGAGATATTTAATGTACCTGACAAACCGGCTTTTCAAGCAAGATCGTCAGATTGTCATCTTCAGCGACGCTTTTGCCTTTGCCTTTCTCAGCTCCAGAGGCTGAGGGCTTTGTCTTTGTCCGCTCCCCTGAAGGTTCATTTATCGAGATTCCCTTAAGAGCTTTAATCCATGGGGCAGGTTTGACGATAAAGAAATCATCGTCATCTTCGTCATCATCATCATTCTTTGGAGAAGAAGATGGTTCATCATCAGGGATGTCGACGTCTTCATCATCTTCTGCTTCGGATTCTTCAGCGTCTTCTTCGAGTTGCTCCCCCTCAGATACAGAGGCGAGCTTCTCGGTTCCCTCAGGGTTTTCATCTCCCTGAGGTCCAGCGGCTGCTTCCGCTTCAATAGTCTTCTCACCCTCTTCAGCGAAGGTGATGTAACAACCCACTCCAAACATACCAAAATAAGATGCAAATAATATAAATATCGCCAAAACATGGCCCAAGTTCACACCATCAAAATTCCAAAATTTGGGTTTGCGGAAATAACCCTAGTTACAACTGAGAGTTTCTAAGCAAGAAAAGTAAGGAGAGGTCTGCTAAGTTAATCCACGCCCGCTCACGCTTTCTCCTTCCCACTAGTGGAGCCGCCTCTAACCTGCTTACCTGAAAAAGGTTCAGTTTGAAAAATGCGAGGTTTAGACCATAAGGTCTAGTGAGGTCCCTCAGCTACAACCACACCACAACATTTATAAAAAGGAGTTTTTAGATATATAAATCGACAAGAAGTGGGGCGAATAACATCCCCCAGATAGTCCACGCTCAAACACGTCATATGGGTCACACCCCCCATAAATATAAATCGCGCTATATCATATGGGTCACACCCCCCATATATAGCATACCCGCCGCATGGGACACACCCCCCATGTATAACACATCGTGCTTATGGGACACACACCCCATGTATAGCACCTCATGCATACGGGACACACCCCCATACACAATTATAGCCACCGCACAATATGGGGCACACCCTCCCATACATATATATATATATATATATATATATATATATATATATATCACATCATGCATAAGAAACTCATATGCAACATACCTTAAATAAGCATGCATGTACAAGTAACAACAAGTACCATCAAGTACCATCAAGCTTAGTTAGAAAAACTCATCTGATGCTCTTACTTTTCTCCTCTAAGCTGGTTCCGACTCCCAAACGACTTCCCTGAACGTACAGACAAAAATATAAGCTAAGTCACCCAATTATCCGGACACCGAAATTGTCCGGACAACTCGCCTATCCGGACAACCTACCCATCCAGACAACACTTCTACCCGGACAATCCTCCTATCCGGACAACATACCCATCCGGACAACACACTCATCCGGACAACACTTCTACCCGGACAACACACTCATCCGGACAACGCTTCTATCCGGACAACATACCCATCCGGACAACACACTCATCCGGACAACACTTCTATCCGGACAACATGATCTCTGGGTGCTTACCCGGACACCTTCTTCAATTGAAGGTATCCGGACGGGGCGCTGTTCGAGTTTTTCACTCGAAAATCCCGTCCTGAGCTCCGCCAAAGCAACGATTAGGCAATAACAACTACCAAAAACGTACTAGAACCAAACCCCACAATATACATCCATAAAAACATAAACAAGAGGAGCTTAAACCTTCCACAAGAGTTTTGGCAATACTATTATCCAACTAAACTTCTCAATACTCTACAATCAACAACCTCATTAAATGGAGTAATGGATTGAGAGTTTACCTACTCAAATGCTTGCCAGAAACGAAATCCACAACAATCCTTCTTCTGATTTCCAAAGTTTGATTACTTCTTTCTCTAGTGCACCAAAACCTTCAAGAGCTCATTTCCTCTCTTTCTTTCACCAAATCAGCCGACACCCACACACCAAAATCAGGAGAATATGGTTTCTCCTAGGGTTTTGAGCCCATTTTATACCTTATCCCATATTTACAAAATACCCCCTTCAACTTCCATCTTATTACATTTCCACCACAAGGCTTGAAACTCTTATTATTTGGACACGGTTACTACAACACTCCCCCCTCAAAAGAATTCCGTCCCCGGAATTCCATTCTCGAAAAGATGAGGGTATCTGGACCTCATATCCGATTCCACCTCCCACGTAGCCTCTCTCCCTTTATGGTTGTTGTAAGATTTATGCAACCTTAGAGATTCACTTACAATAGAACTCGGTGCAAGTATACACCTTGAACTACTATCGTCTCGTAACAAGTAATAATGGTAAAAGTACCAGATATCGATCCACAGGGAAAACTTGTGAAAGCTTTTCAAAAAGTCCAATCTTTAAAAACTGACTTTAGATGGCGAATTCAAAAACAGATTTGAGTGATTTGTTTGTGAGTTAACAACTAAAAATATTAATGAGAGATTAAAAGCACAGGGTGCAAGGTTTTGTTAAGACAAAAATAAGTGATCCGGTTAAAAGATGAAATAAACACCTGGATAATCCTATATAAATAGGATTATCACAGTATCAACTATCGGGTCAGATGGCCTCCCAAGAGTACACATAGGCTAGCGTGCTATCGATACGATATCAGTTATATTAGACCTCGTGAATCCTAGCACAGCACAATGTTACCATCCTACACCGTAAGAGCATAGCATTTGTCAGATGCTAAAGCTATATGTAGCCTTCTCTTATTATCTCAGGTTTTGTTGTTTATCTTAACTCTGAAAGTTAATGCATTTTCACATATTAAATTAGTTGTCAATTAATTAAAATATGATCTTCAATGAAACGGTAATTACCTGAAACAAATAGTTAGATAACAGTGTTTTATATAAATACCACTTTCAACTTTCACACCGATTTCGGTCTTAACTTTGCCTTACACCCCAAGCTCAGGCGATTAGCCCATCATCGCTCGGATTAATCTTTCGAAAGATGTAAGAAATGTAAATAACAGTGCAGAAAAGTAAATTGCAGTAAAGTAAACAACAGAAATGTAAATTGCAGAAAAATAAATTACTGAAAAGTAAATACTGAAATTAAAATGCGGGAATGTAAATGACAGTAAATTAAAGTACAAGAAATTAAAAGACAGAAATATAAATTGCAAGAATGTAAATAAAGCAGTAAATGGGATTAAAGTCCTAAAAATGAGGTAACTTGGTCGCCAAGTTATGAAACTTGTCGTGCAAGTTACGTCTCAAAAGATGATTTTTAAGCTTGGGAAATACTAGAAAAACGAATTATTAACTAATTGGACAAGTCTTGGATTTTTAGAATGATTAAATCCAAAATATCACCGCAAGATTTGTACCAAATAATTAACTAGACGTGAAATGTGACGAAAGATGAACGTGTTTGTTTTAAAACTTGGAAAATACCAATATTAGAAAGTAATCTCAAGTCACAAATTGATTATAACAATCAAGTATGTTCCTTGTATTAAATTCTAATAATAAACGAGAGATTTTTAGAAACCGAAAGTAAGAACTTGAGAATTGAATACCAAATGCTTTAAAACCTTACAATAGAATACTTGCTTCTTTGTAAGTAACTAGTAAAACTAAAGATGATGATATCTAGAGATGTAGAGATTGTTTAAAATCTAAACATAACATCCATATATATAGCACAAAATACTTGCAAAACCCTAATCTCCATCTTCTTCATGGGCTTTAGCCAAAATTACATCAAAATGAGCCCAATTATCTTGGCCCAAAAGAAAGAAGATGATCCAAGTCTTTGGTCCACTTCCGAAATCTAACAAAATCCGAGAGCAAGCCCACGTTAAGCCCAATTTCGTCATTTACGGCTTCTCCGGAATCCCGACAAATCTGCAAAATTAAATATAAAAATAAACGTAAGAAAATAGACTAAAATAAATCTAAAATTCAGCAAATCGTTAATAAATAAATAAAACTTAAAAACACATAAAATAAGATAAAAAAACGCAATTCACTAAATTGGGTAAAATAAAAGACACAAAAATGGTGATTTAGGGTTAATAAATCAACACCTATCAATGGTATCTCCACTGAACCTTTACTAGACGAACCTCTTTATTCCTCGTCTTCCGGACCTTACTGTCCACGATCTCTATTGGTTCCTCCACGAACGTCAATTTCTCGTCAATACTGACATCCTCCAACGGAATGGCCACATCGGACTCGGCCAAACATTTCTTCAAGTTCGACACATGAAACGTCGAATGAATTCTGCTTAGTTCCTCCGGCAACTCCAACCTGTACGCCACCTCTCCCACACGCTTGGTGATGGCGAAAGGTCCGACGTACCTTGGTTTTAGTTTCCCTTTCTTTCCAAATCGGACTACTCCCTTCCACGGTGATACTTTGAGCATCACCTTATCCCCTACCGTGAATTCGATTGGTTTTCTTCTCCTATTCGCGTATGCTCTTTGACGATCCTGAGCCACCTTCAATCTTTCCCTGATCACACTGATCTTGTCAGCCGTTAATTGCACGATTTCCGGCCCTGTCAACTGCTTCTCTCCCAAAAGACTGTGTTAACTAGATAACTGCCAAGTGACAGAATCCAACAGTAATGACAGGGTGAGCAAAGTGAATGCTCACCTCAAACTTGAACTTAAAATAGTAAACCAGCAAATGATAAAAATAAAATAAAAAAGTGGTGTGCAACCAGGTGCACACCTCAAACTTGTATATTGCCAAGGAGCAGAATGCAAGTTTGACAGACTCAATGTAAAGAAAACAAACAAAAAGATAGCATATAATAGCACACAGATCAAGCTGGAAGGGGATCTGGCAGGATGCATTATTTGCTAAAGGAGCAAGAAAATGCCCAAATGGCGGTTCCATGTCTAGACACAACAAGCAAGTTCAAATAAGAATAATTTTGAATTTAAGCTCAAACCAAGGTGATTAAAACATTCGTGCACAAATGTTGCACACCTCAAACTTGTTCCCTGCCAAGTGGCAGAATAAGTCCTAATGGTCTTAATGCTTATTGTGAATAGAAAACAGATGAACATGTAGTGCAACCAGCAGGTGATCAGATATGTGCAAAAACTAAAAAAAAGGGTAAACTAGCAAAGAATAATAAAAGAGAAAATATGAAGTCAAAAAGGTAAAAAAAAAAACTTAAGTGTGAGTCCAACAAAGCTGCCAAATGACAGCTTATATGCAGACAGCCCTTAAAAGCGCAGAAAGCAGCAGGTCTTAATCGATTAAGCACTTTTTTTTTAAGAAATCAGCAAATCATAATTATAAACATAGGACCTTAAACTTGGATTCAAGAGAAGTGAGAACCTCAAACTTGAGTCCAAGTGGACTGCCAAGTGGCAGATTAAGGCCAATCAGCCCCCAAAAGGTGAGACCGAAAGAAAAAAAATTGTAAACCAGCAGAGAACAAATAAAGAAAGCAGCAAATAAACAACAAAGCACAGAAACCATCTATCCTACTGTGCACAATGTTCAAATCAGCAAATAATTAATAAGAAAAAAAATATATACAGCTAAATATGCAGTTAACACAAAAAGAAAAAGGGATAGAACCTGTCCTACTCATATTGAGTAGGAGGTGATAGCAACTCCAAGCATTCAGCAGGAAAAGAAGGCATCTTCATCTTTTTGCCCGGATTTTGTTTCTTCCATGCTTTCCTTCTAAGCTTGTCCTTCTCTTGCTTGAATTCCAACCATCTAACTCTCTCCTTCTTCAGATCTGTCACCTCAGATTGGAGCATTTCCACCTTCTTTGTCAGCTTTTTAGTCTTAGAAACCACACTCTTCTTCATCTCCTTAAATTCCTCCAAAAGTGTCTCCTTCAGTTCCTCCAAGATGTCCTTTCTTGGAGGATTGTTCCCATACCTCATCAGTCTATCTAGGGCTTTTTTATCCATCATGGTTTTCTCTTTGTTGAAAGAGTCAGAAGGCAAACAAGGGACCTTAGCTTGAGACATTAAACCATGAATGATAGAGGGATAAAGTAGCTTCCCATTGACCCTATCTACACATCCTCTAATGTTCCCACAGACCAATCTACCCACATCAAATGGCTTTTTCTCTAAGATGCAATACAAAATAAAGACTCTCTCCATGCACAAGTCAGTGTCATGGCTGGTAGGGTGCAAAGTGTGTCTAAGGAAGTACCACCAGATATTGGTTTCAGATTTTAGATAACAGGTCCTTAGTACTCTAAACCTGCCCTTAATGGTCCATTGAGAGCCCTTATGTGCAAGTCTGGCTAGAATGGTGGCTAGCTCCTCATCTGTGACTCCTGCCTGCATCCTATCAAGTTCAGACTCTTGTGGTGGTGTGATGCCTAGGTAGGTGTTTATGACCTGAGGAGAGTATGAGACGTTGGTCTGTCTAACCATAAGGGTCACTCTATTGCTCACAGATACTTCAGTGTAGAATTCTTTCAACCAATCCTCATTATATTCATCAGGGACCTCACACAACCTTTTCCAACCCAAGTTATCTATGACAGATTTCAAAAACGGGTTTGCAAGGATTATCTCCTTAGGAAAACCCCTAGGAGACTGCCCATTCCTTGCAGCAAAGGATGGGTATTTTTTAGAGCCAAAGCGCAGCTAAAAAGCTGAGTTCCAAGCACATGGGAATAATTGTTTTTACCTTTTTCCTTTGCTCTAGGACTGAAGGAGTTCTGAGACTGTGCCTTGGGTGGGGCTTCCTTTCTTGTGAATGATGGAGAATTTTCATTCTCCTCTGCTTCTCTGGCCACTTCTTCTTCTATTGTAGTCCTCTGCCTTTTCTTTGTCTTTTCTTTCCTTACAGGTTCTATCCTTCTGCCTATTATCAGATGATCCAAGCTTTCGTGCTCTTCTGCCCATTCAGGATGTTCCTTAATCTGTGTGGGAAAATCAGTAGTATCAACCATATTTTTGGGGTTGTCAGAGTGTTCCTGCGGAGTTTGGGTGACCTTAAAATCATGGATAATAGGGCTGTTAACTATAGTGGTTTTAGGAGGAAGGATGTTGTGAGCTGAGCAAGAGTGGTGTGTATGGTTCATAATTTCAATAAATGGCTCATCAGGTTCATCTATCAGATTAAAAGATTGGCTAGGATGACGTGGGGGTTGGTTTATATCATCTTTGAGGGTAACTGTGGAGTGTGTGAGCAACTTAGCAGAGGGGTTTAGGATGTGATCAGTAAGTGATTGCGTTGGTTGCCATCCCAAAAACTCATCGATAACCGCAAACGCCATACCCACAGTAGCTTTTAAACTATTAATCTGAGAAACATTCGAAACAACAGGGATGGTGGTTACCTGCCCAGATTGAGTGATGGAAGATACTTGACCTTGTGGCTCAACGCGTGGCTGAACAGGTGGCTGAATCTGCAGCTGAATCCGTGGCTGAACAGGTGGCTGAACCTGCGTTTCAGCGATTATAACCAAATTGTTCAGGTCTAAGTCTTCTTTTTCGATTATTGGCATGGTTATCCCACTGCTTTGTGTCAATCGTTTGGTGGAGAATGGAAATGGCAGTGGTTCCTGTTCAGATGGCATCTCGTCAATTCGAAGGTGCGATTGAACCCTCTTTCTAGGTTTCGATTTTGTGAGTACCATGGATGAAATTTAGCAATTGAGACAGAAAAACGAAGGTATGTAGGACTTGGAAGATTGAATCGATGGCGGTATTGGTGTTTAAAACCGAATATTTCTTTGGCCACAAGATTAATCGAAATGAAGGGTACAATTTGGCAGCAAAGATAATCGATTGGGAGGGTACCACTGACATCATGCTTCCTCGGATAACTGAGAAATCGCCGATTGTTTCTTCTGCAATGGTACGATGGCGTTGTTAATGGAGGGGAATAGTACAAGTTGAAATGATTGTTCCTTGAAAAACCTCGAACTGCAGGCGTCTACTTCTTCATCGAGGCGTACGATGGTGTTGAATTTGCAAGGAATGGTATGAATGGTACAATGTTCATGTACCTTTTCTGATTTCAGCTGCGACTTGAGATCTGGAACAGGGTATCAAATATCGTTAAAAGCAAAGGGGTTGGGTCTTGGGCCTGATTTAGACAAGTAAAACCAATTAAGGCCCAAATTCATTACCAATTGAGATTTGCTATTTTGTTTAATATCATCCAAATCAAGGCCTGGCCCAAACTCTTATCAAAATTAAAAATCAATAGAAAAGCAAACAAGAAATTTTAAACTAAAAATTAAAATGACTTTTTTTCTATTTTTTTTATATAATATATACATATATAAATACACGCTCTTGTTTTCAATTATCGGGCTCGTCAACCGTGTAAGGTTGTTGCGGAATTGTTGTGGGGTCAAAAAAATGTTTGACTCTGTGCCCGTTTACTTTGAAAGTGGTACCCTTATCTGGATCAATTAAATCAACCACTCCATAAGGGTACACTTTGGCAATGCGAAAGGGTCCGGTCCATCTTGAGTTTAACTTTCCAGGAAAAAGTTTTAGTCTAGAATTGAATAATAGGACTTTTTGACCCTCAGTAAACTCCTTTGGAAGAATTTTCTTGTCATGCCATTTTTTGGTGTTTTCTTTGTAAAGCTTGGCATTTTCATAGGAAAAATTCCTATGTTCTTCCAATTCACAGAGTTGCAAAGATCTTTTCTTACCAGCATCATCAATACTCATATTAAGCTCTTTTATGGCCCAGTAGGCTTTATGCTCTAATTCTACAGGCAGATGACACGCTTTTCCAAAAACTAACTTATAGGGAGACATTCCAATAGGGGTTTTGTAAGCAGTCCGGTAGGCCCATAAGGCATCATCCAATTTGGAGGCCCAGTCCTTCCTATGTGGTTTGACTACTTTGGCTAAAATTCCTTTTATCTCCCTATTTGACAATTCAGCTAAACCATTGGTTTGAGGGTGGTAAGCTGTTGCCACCCTGTGCTGAATATTATACTTTTCAAGAATTTCTTCCAATAATTTGTTTATGAAATGTGTGCCTTCATCACTAATTAAGGCACGGGGTGTACCAAATTTAGTGAAGACATGCTTGTGCAGAAATTTAACAACAGTCTTAGCATCATTGGAATGGCAAGCCATGGCTTCCACCCATTTGGACACATAATCTACTGCAACCAATATGTAGGAACAATTATTGGAAATAGGGAAAGGTCCCATAAAGTCTATGCCCCAGACATCGAATAATTCTACTTCTAGAATTCCATTTAAGGGCATTTCATTTCTCTGAGAGAGATTCCCACTCCGTTGACACTCATCACAACTTTTTGCAAAGTTATGAGCATCATCATTCAAAGTAGGCCAAAACAGCCCTGATTGCATAACCTTTGCTGCTGTCCTACTTCCTCCAAAATGTCCTCCACATGGTCCAGCATGGCAATGTTGCAAGACTGATGGTACTTCCTCTTTTGGAATGCATCTTCTTATCATCTGATCTGCACAAATCTTGAACAAAAATGGGTCATCCCACAAATATTTCTTAGAATCAAAAATGAGCTTTTTCTTTTGGTGTTTAGAAAACTCCTTAGGAATTATTCCACATGCCAAATAATTTACAAGATCTGCAAACCAAGGGATTGCATAATGTTGTACAGCTAAAATTCTTTCATCCGGAAAGACTTCACAAATATCACTACTAGGTATAGGTTCTTCTTGCTTTTCTAGTCTAGACAAATGATCGACCACTTGATTATCCACACCCTTTCTATCAATGATTTCCAAGTCAAACTCTTGTAACAACAAGACCCACCTTATTAGCCTAGGTTTTGCATCATTTTTAGCAATAACTTGATGGCAGCATGGTCAGTATGAACAACTACTTTTGTGCCAAGCAAGTATGATCTGAATTTTTCAAAAGCAAAAACCACAGCTAATAATTCCTTTTCAGTAGTGGTGTAATTGACTTGAGCATCATTGAGAGTTTTACTAGAGTAGTAAATAGGGTGGAATATTTTTCCTTTCTTTTGACCTAAAACTGCTCCAACTGCCCAGTCACTAGCATCACACATAATTTCAAAGGGTTGGGACCAATCAGGTACTATTACTATTGGAGCAGTAACCAATGCTTCTTTCAAAGTTTCAAAAGCCTTTTTACAGTCTTCATTAAAATTAAACACTTGGTCATTCTGTAGTAATAGACAAAGAGGTTTTGAAATTTTGGAAAAATCTTTTATGAACCTCCTGTAAAAACCTGCATGTCCCAAAAAACTCCTGATCCCTTTGACTGTGGTTGGTTCAGGTAAATTGGAAATGACTTCCAACTTAGCCTTATCAACTTCTATGCCTCCTTTGGAAATGAGATGTCCCAGCACTATGCCTTCTTTTACCATAAAATGACACTTTTCCCAGTTCAAAACCAAGTCTGTTTCTTCACATCTTTTAAGACTATTTTCCAGGTTTTGTAAACACATGTCATATGATGTCCCATAAACTGAAAAGTCATCCATGAAAATTTCCATGGAGTTTTCCAACATGTCAGAAAAAATAGACATCATACATCTTTGAAAAGTGGCTGGGGCATTACAAAGTCCAAAAGGCATTCTTCTAAAAGCAAAGGTTCCAAATGGACATGTGAAAGTGGTTTTTTCTTGGTCATCAGGTGCTATGGTAATCTGATTGTAACCTGAGTAGCCATCTAAGAAACAATAAAACTCTTTTCCTGCTAATCTGTCTAACATCTGGTCAACAAAGGGTAATGGGAAATGGTCTTTTTGAGTAGCTTTGTTAAGCTTCCTATAGTCCATGCATATCCTCCAACCAGACACAACTCTAGTAGGTATGAGTTCATTCTTCTCATTTGGTAGAACAGTTACTCCACCCTTCTTGGGTACACATTGCACAGGACTGACACAAGTACTGCTAGCAATAGGATAGATTATACCTGCATCAAGCCATTTCAAAATTTCCTTTTTGACAACTTCTTTCATCACAGGATTGAGTCTTCTTTGAGGCTCAACTGAAGTGAAGTTTTTATCTTCCAAAATGATTTTGTGTTGGCAAATGGTTGGGCTTATTCCCTTGAGGTCAGCAATGGTCCATCCTATGGCTTTTGTGTGAAGTCTAAGCATTTTGACCAATCTTTCTTCCTGTTCAGGTTCTAATGATGATGAAATAATGACTGGCAACTTCCTAGGATCTTCTAAAAACACATACTTCAGGTGTGAGGGAAGTTGTTTCAATTCTAGATCTGGTGCAACCTCTAAGGAAGGAACAAGAATTTTCCTATCCTTGTGATCTAAGGTCTCAAAAGCAGCTATTTCCTGTGGTGTTTCTAGGTCCTCAAAATTTTCCTCATCACTATCAGAATCTCTTATCCCTAATATTTCTCCCAAACTTTTCTCTTCACACCAAGTCTCTATCATGCTCAGAGTGGAGCATTCCTCTCTTTCTTCAGGGTACCTGAGAGAATCAAACACATTAAAAGTTACTTCTTGGTCATGTACTCTCATGGTTAACTCTCCCTTTTGGACATCAATCAAGGTTCTTCCAGTGGCTAGGAAAGGTCTACCTAAAAGAATGGGGATATCTTTGTCAGCTTCAAAGTCTAGGATGATAAAGTCAGCTGGAAAAATAAACTTATCAACTTGGACTAGGACATCTTCAATTTTTCCTTTAGGCCAGGCTATGGTCTTGTCAGCCAATTGTAGGGAAACAGTGGTAGGTCTAGCTTCACCTATGCCTAATATATTGAAAATGGATAAAGGCATAAGGTTTACACTAGCACCTAGATCACAAAAGGCTTTACCTACTTTCTTTCCTCCTATGGAACATGGAATTGTGAAACATCCAGGATCTTTCATTTTAGGGGGAATCTTACTGGACAACAAAGCACTACACCCTTCAGTCAGAGCTACCGTCTCATATTCAGTCAACTTTTTCTTTTTGCTCAAAATGTCTTTTAGAAATTTTGCATAATTTGGCATCTGCTCAATGGCTTCAACCAAAGGTATGCTTAAAAACATCAAGAAACTTTTTAAATTGTATTGCTTCCTTATCATTCCTCATCCTTTGGGGGTATGGAATGTAAGGTGTGACTGAACTAGAGGGGTTAATCTTGTGAAGAGTTGGTGCAACTACTACTGGACTGGAAGAAGGTGGTACAGCAGGACTGCCACCAGATTGTGACACATCAACTACTGTACTTTCTTTAGGCTTTTGGACTTGCTTAGGTTCTTTGGGGAACAACAAAGGATAAGCTGATTTGCTAGGAATGGTGGTAATATCAACAGGCTTATAACTATCTTTGGGCCCACTAGGACTACAGGACTGGTCCACAGGTATTGTAGCAGCAGAATCTGGTCTTGTTTCTTGCTTTTCTGGCTCTGCTTTGTCTATTTGGTCTTTCCTAGGACTTTCTTCTAAAGGCCTTCCACTTCTTAAAGTCACAACCTTAATCTGCTCTTTTCCATCTCGGCGTGGAATTTCAGTATCACTAGGTAAGGTTCCTATTGGTCTTTTCTTCATTTCCAAAGCCATTTGCCCCATCTGAGTTTCGAGATTTTTAATTGAGGCTTGAGTTTGGGCCATGAACCCTTTCATCATTGCTTCCAAAGAAGTAGATGATTCAGCCTGTTGATTGGGCTTGTTGTTTTGGAAAGAAGATGGTCGATTTTGGAAATTAGACTGTTGGTTGTTTTGATTTCTTTGTTGAAAGTTGGACTGTCCTTGAAAGTTGGATTGTCCTTGAAAGTTGGATTGTCCTTGTGGCCTTTGCATTGGAGTATTTTGAGCGGGACTATGCCATGAAAAATTAGGATGATTCCTCCACTCAGGGTTATAAGTTTGAGAGAAGGGACCTCCTTTGTTATTGTTGTGGACATAATTTATTTGCTCAGGATTGCTTGGACAGCTGTCAAAAGAGTGTCCATCTCCACAAAAAGTACACTGTACTGGCAGAACACCAGGGATAGCAGTAGCAGCATTAGCCTGCACAGGCGTGGCTAGATTTTGAATAAGAGTAGCCATATTTGCCAATTGTGCAGTTAATGTTGAGTAAGCATCAGAATCTGTTGTCCCTGTTGTTCTTTTAGTTGGCAGTGCACGTGGATCAGACCACTGTCCATTATTGTCAGAAATCTTTTCAAGGATTTCATATCCTTCATTGTAGGTACAAGCTGTAAAAGATCCGCTCGCAGTAGCATCAAGCATTTGTTTAGCAGTGATATCTAGACCACTGTAAAATGTCTCTAGCTGTATGCAGTACGGAATGCCATGGTGAGGGCATTTTCTTAACAGCTCTTTAAACCTATCCCATGCATCAGGGACTGCTTCATTGTCCATTTGTTTAAAAGTGCAGATTTCATTTCTGGACTTAGCATTCCTGGTGGGTGGAAAATATTTTTTTTAAAAACTTTTCTGCCATTTGATTCCATGTAATTATAGAGTCTGGCCGCAACGAGTTGTACCAGGATCTTGCTCTATCTATTAAAGAGTATGGAAAAAGTTTTAGTTTTAGAGCATCATCCTGTACACCTGGCAACTTGAAAGAATCTGTAATTTCCATGAAAGACCTGAGATGAGAATGAGGATCCTCATGTGCCAAACCAGCGTACTGGCCGTTGATTTGGAGCATGTGGAACATTATCGGCTTGGGTTCAAAATGTTCCTTTTCGAGGGTAGGCTTAAGTATTCCTGAATGTAATTGATTTAAAACAGGAACAGCATAGGCCATAATACCTCCATTTTTAGAGTTTGCAAGCCTGAAAATGTTTTGTTCCTCATCTTCAAGATTATGAATTGGCCTATTTTCAGGAATCTGACGAGGAATTTGGCGAGGGATTTGCCTAGGAATAGGCCCATTTCTAGGAATTGGTCCATTTCCAGGGTTTCCATTGCCAAGATTTCCATTATCGGGATTTTCAAGATTTTCAAGATTTTCGAAATTTTCCCAATTTATGTCAGGGTTTCCATTATTATTGGGTGGTCTATTAACAGGTTGTCCATCCGGCCCAAATTCGAAGTTATTTTCACCTTCATCCGAAGTGTACTCATTTTCAGACATCATTGGAGAAGTTAGAGCAGAAACAACTCTTTGTGCTTTTCTTCTTTGTCTAAAAGTTCGTTCAATCTCTGGATCAAATTGAAAAAGTTCTTCGTGCAATATTCTGGGCATGCACTGTTTTTCAAAAAGGTGGTAGAAAAATCAGAGCTTAAAAACTTTACTTTTAAAAAGAAAATCTTTTAGCGAAGTTATCCCCGGCAACGGCGCCAAAAACTTGTTGTAAGATTTATGCAACCTTAGAGATTCACTTAAAATAGAACTCGGTGCAAGTATACACCTTGAACTACTATCGTCTCGTAACAAGTAATAATGGTAAAAGTACCAGATATCGATCCACAGGGAAAACTTGTGAAAGCTTTTCAAAAAGTCCAATCTTTAAAAACTGACTTTAGATGGCGAATTCAAAAACAGATTTGAGTGATTTGTTTGTGAGTTAACAACTAAAAATAATAATGAGAGATTAAAAACACAGGATGCAAGGTTTTGTTAAGACAAAAATAAGTGATCCGGTTAAAAGATGAAATAAACACCTGGATAATCCTATATAAATAGGATTATCACAGTATCAACTATCGGGTCAGATGGCCTCCCAAGAGTACACATAGGCTAGCGTGCTATCGATACGATATCAGTTATATTAGACCTCGTGAATCCTAGCACAGCACAATGTTACCATCCTACACCGTAAGAGCATAGCATTTGTCAGATGCTAAAGCTATATGTAGCCTTCTCTTATTATCTCAGGTTTTGTTGTTTATCTTAACTCTGAAAGTTAATGCATTTTCACATATTAAATTAGTTGTCAATTAATTAAAATATGATCTTCAATGAAACGGTAATTACCTGAAACAAATAGTTAGATAACAGTGTTTTATATAAATACCACTTTCAACTTTCACACCGATTTCGGTCTTAACTTTGCCTTACACCCCAAGCTCAGGCGATTAGCCCATCATCGCTCGGATTAATCTTTCGAAAGATGTAAGAAATGTAAATAACAGTGCAGAAAAGTAAATTGCAGTAAAGTAAATAACAGAAATGTAAATTGCAGAAAAATAAATTACTGAAAAGTAAATACTGAAATTAAAATGCGGGAATGTAAATGACAGTAAATTAAAGTACAAGAAATTAAAAGACAGAAATATAAATTGCAAGAATGTAAATAAAGCAGTAAATGGGATTAAAGTCCTAAAAATGAGGTAACTAGGTCGCCAAGTTATGAAACTTGTCGTGCAAGTTACGTCTCAAAAGATGATTTTTAAGCTTGGGAAATACTAGAAAAACGAATTATTAACTAATTGGGCAAGTCTTGGATTTTTAGAAGGATTAAATCCAAAATATCACCGCAAGATTTGTACCAAATAATTAACTAGACGTGAAATGTGACGAAAGATGAACGTGTTTGTTTTAAAACTTGGAAAATACCAATATTAGAAAGTAATCTCAAGTCACAAATTGATTATAACAATCAAGTATGTTCCTTGTATTAAATTCTAATAATAAACGAGAGATTTTTAGAAACCGAAAGTAAGAACTTGAGAATTGAATACCAAATGCTTTAAAACCTTACAATAGAATACTTGCTTCTTTGTAAGTAACTAGTAAAACTAAAGATGATGATATCTAGAGATGTAGAGATTGTTTAAAATCTAAACATAACATCCATATATATAGCACAAAATACTTGCAAAACCCTAATCTCCATCTTCTTCATGGGCTTTAGCCAAAATTACATCAAAATGAGCCCAATTATCTTGGCCCAAAAGAAAGAAGATGATCCAAGTCTTTGGTCCACTTCCGAAATCTAACAAAATCCGAGAGCAAGCCCACGTTAAGCCCAATTTCGTCATTTACGGCTTCTCCGGAATCCCGACAAATCTGCAAAATTAAATATAAAAATAAACGTAAGAAAATAGACTAAAATAAATCTAAAATTCAGCAAATCGTTAATAAATAAATAAAACTTAAAAACACATAAAATAAGATAAAAAAACGCAATTCACTAAATTGGGTAAAATAAAAGACACAAAAATGGTGATTTAGGGTTAATAAATCAACACCTATCAATGGTATCTCCACTGAACCTTTACTAGACGAACCTCTTTATTCCTCGTCTTCCGGACCTTACTGTCCACGATCTCTATTGGTTCCTCCACGAACGTCAATTTCTCGTCAATACTGACATCCTCCAACGGAATGGCCACATCGGACTCGGCCAAACATTTCTTCAAGTTCGACACATGAAACGTCGAATGAATTCTGCTTAGTTCCTCCGGCAACTCCAACCTGTACGCCACCTCTCCCACACGCTTGGTGATGGCGAAAGGTCCGACGTACCTTGGTTTTAGTTTCCCTTTCTTTCCAAATCGGACTACTCCCTTCCACGGTGATACTTTGAGCATCACCTTATCCCCTACCGTGAATTCGATTGGTTTTCTTCTCCTATTCGCGTATGCTCTTTGACGATCCTGAGCCACCTTCAATCTTTCCCTGATCACACTGATCTTGTCAGCCGTTAATTGCACGATTTCCGGCCCTGTCAACTGCTTCTCTCCCACTTCATTCCAACACAACGGCGTCCTGCACTTACGCCCATACAACGCTTCAAACGGTGCCGCTTGAAGACTGGCGTGATAACTGTTGTTATACGAGAACTCAATCAACGCTAGGTGGGATTCCCACGAACCCTTGAAGTCTATCATGCACGCACGTACCATATCCTCCAAGGTCTGAATAGTTCTCTCGCTTTGTCCATCCGTCTGAGGGTGATAGGCGGTGCTCAAACAAAGTCGTGTGCCTAACTCCCTTTGCAGACTCCTCCAAAACGACGACGTGAAACGACTATCACGATCGAAGACAATGGACGACGGCACTCCATGCCTCGTCACTACTTCATTGACATACAACCTCGCCAGCTTCTCCAACGAGTCGCTCTCCCGAATGGGTAGAAAGTGAGCCGACTTGGTGAGACGGTCAACAATCACCCATATAGTATCATGCCCCTTCGGGGTTCTAGGCAACTTCGTAACGAAGTCCATTGTAATACAGTCCCACTTCCACACCGGTATCTCCAAGGGCTGCATCTCTCCGTAAGGTCGTTGGTGCTCTGCTTTGACCTTCAGACAGGTCGCACATCGCTCCACGAAGTACGCAACATCTTTCTTCAATCCCGGCCACCAATACAGATGCCTCAGATCTCGATACATCTTATTTGTACCCGGATGAACCGAATATCGCGACTTATGTGCTTCCTCCAATATTCGTTCACGCAGACCTCCCAACTTAGGGACCCACACTCGGTCCTCAAAACGCTTCACCCCACTCTGGTCGCACTTCAAGGATGTCACATAGCCGACAATCCTCTCGCTTTTCCACATCTCTTCTACTAGGGCTTCCTCTTGAAACTTCCTAACCTCGTCTAAAAGACTAGGAACCACTTCTAATCGAAAGGCCACCACTTTCGTTGGTTCTCTTCTCTCCTTCCGACTCAGGGCGTCGGCCACGACATTCGCTTTACCGGGATGGTAAAGGATCTCACAGCCGTAGTCACTTAGCAACTCCACCCAACGACGCTGTCTCATATTCAGCTCCTTTTGGTCGAACAGATGCTGGAGACTCTTGTGATCAGAATAAATCTGACATTTAACCCCGTAAAGGTAGTGTCTCCAGATCTTCAGCGCAAAAACCACCGCCGCTAACTCCATATCGTGCGTCGGATAATTCTTCTCGTGCTCCTTCAGCTGTCGAGATGCATAGGCGATCACCCTTCCATCTTGCATCAAAACACACCCTAGCCCCAACTTGGACGCATCACTGTAGATTACAAATCCTTCGGTCCCATTGGGCAATGATAGAACCGGAGCACTACTCAACTTGTCTTTCAACTTACTGAACGCTTCTTCCTGGGCCTTTGTCCAATCAAACTTAGAATTCTTCTTGGTCAGGGCGGTCAACGGCGTAGCTATCCGGGAAAAATCCTGAATGAACTTCCGGTAGTAACCCGCTAAACCAAGAAAACTTCTTACTTCGGATGGCGACCTCGGGGTCTCCCATCCCTTAATGGCCTCCACCTTGGCCGGGTCCACCTTGACACCGTCTTCCGACACCACGTGTCCTAAGAATTTTTAAGCCAGAACTCACACTTTGAGAATTTGGCAAACAACTTTTCCCGCCGAAGCAGGTCTAGCACCAAGCGAAGATGCTCTTCATGCTCGCTCCGAGATTTGGAAAAAATGAGGATGTCATCGATGAATACAATCACACACTTGTCTAGTAGTGCGCTGCACACCCTATTCATCAGATCCATGAATACCGCCGGAGCATTCGTCAATCCGAAGGGCATGACTAGGAATTCGTAATGCCCATACCTTGTACGGAAAGCCGTCTTCGGCACATCCTCTTCCCTTACTCTCAGCTGATGATAGCCAGACCTCAAGTCTATCTTTGAGAAGAATTTTGCCCCTTGCAGCTGATCAAACAAGTCGTCGATCCTCGAAAGCGGATACTTATTCTTGATTGTCACCTTGTTGAGCTCACGGTAATCAATACACATTCGCATCGACCCGTCCTTCTTCTTGACAAACAGTACTGGCGCTCCCCAGGGTGATGAACTAGGACGTATAAACCCCTTGTCCAACAACTCCTGCAATTGCGACATCATTTCCTTCATCTCTGCCGGTGCCAACCGATACGGTGCACGAGCTATCGGCGAAGCGCCCAGCATGAGGTCGATCCTGAACTCGACCTGGCGATCCGGGGGTAAACCCGTCAGGTCATCCGGAAATACCTCTGGAAATTCACTCACCACCGGTACATCCTCCAACCCCTTCTTCTCCTTCTTAGCGTCTAATACATACGCTAGGAAACCCCGACACCCCTTTTCTAAACAATGCCTCGCCTTCATCACCGTGATAAGGCAAGACTTACGCTCTCGTCTATCCCCATAGATTACGACTTCTGACTTATCTGGCAAGGCAATACGAATCATCTTCTTATTGCACACAATGCTGGCATCATTACTAGCCAACCAGTCCATCCCCACTACCACATCAAACTCCCCCATACCCATCGGGTATAGACGCAAAGGGAAAGTATGACCCTCTACTTCGATACTACACCCCTCGAACACTACCCTCACCACGACACAACTATCGTCGGCAATTTCTACCTCAATTCCACGCTCCAACCGCTTCGGCGTCACAGACAGACACCGAGCAAAGATCGGCGATACGAACGAACGGTTCACACCCGAATCAAACAACACTTTAGCAAACTTCGAATTAACAAGAAATGTACCTGATACCACATCAGGCTCATCAACCGCCTCTTCCGCAGACATCTGAAAGGCTCTAGCTCTTGCTCGACCCGGTTCCACCTTCTTTTCCCCACCTTTTCCCCCTTGACCTCTTCCAGATCCACCAGCAAACCCCTTCCTCAACTGTGGGCAATCAGGTTTGATATGATCCGGAGAGCCACACAGGTAGCACACTCTCGGGCTAGAACAATCACGCGCCATGTGCCCCTGTTTTCCACACTTATAACAACCATCAGGTTCGAAGCAATCTCCACGGTGCACTCTGTTACATTTTCCGCACGGCCTGTCACTGAACCTATGCCCCACCCGCAACTCGGGTTTAGAGGGCTTCGGCCTTTTCACATTCCGAACTGGTCCATCCCACTTCCTCTTATCAACGCTCCTCTCCGACAACTGACGATTCTTTTCTTTCTCATTTAGTTCTGCCACGTCGACTGCCGCTTGAAACGTTGCAGGGCCACGGTTCTGTACCAGTTCCCTTATGCTGCTCTTCAGACCCCAAATGTATCTTTCAACCCGTCGTTCTTCAGTAGGAACATATATCTCAGCGAAACGTGCCTTTTCGATAAACTTAGCAGTGTACTCCTGCACGGTCATCGATCCCTGCACGAGCCCCAAAAACTCTTCTTCCAACTTCTTTCTTGCCGCCAGCGGGCAAAACTGTGCTTTAAACCTCCCAATGAACGTCTCCCACGAGGTCACCTTCGCCACTTCCGAACCCTTTCCTCCTGTTTCTACATCCCACCAAAAGATCGCATCTGCCTTTAACATTGACATAGCAAACAACACTTTATCCCCTTCAGCACACTTACTAGTGTCAAATGCCAATTCCATCTCCCGGATCCACCTCATCGCCAATATCGGGTCCCGCTCTCCACTGAAGGATGGAGGCTTGCAAGACACGAAAGTTTTGAAGGTACACCCTTTTACTGACTTCGACCATCCCGCCACAAATGGATTTGCATGAGAGTGGCCCTCAGTCTCCGCTGTTGGTAACTTGGATGCTTCCGCCTCGGTCTCTTTCACACTTTCAGTCTTCCCTTCCGATGCCGACCCAATTCGCTGCTTCAGTAAAGCCTGCAAGGTCTCTTGCAGTTTGCCCATCTCGGCAGTGAATCTCTCTTCAGTCACAAAAGCCTGGTTGTGGTTCGAACTCAAGCTCTTTGACGGACTATCATTCCCGGAAGCAGTGCTCCTGGTTTGGGTTGGTTCGCTTACCACAGGCACTTCCCCACTCTTAGCCTGACGGACAGTCGGCGCTTTCTTCTTACCTCTAGTCACCATACCCGTTCCTCCAGTCGGAGCGACAGCTTGTCGAGGTGCTCTTCCCCGGCCCCTTCCACGACCTCCGCCTCTCCCGCGGGTAGCCGTTTGTCTCGGAGGATGCACTGGCTCATTCTCCACAATCTCTTCCACCCGGATTTCCCCCACTTCCGGGACATGCTCCACATCCGGCACAGATCTGCTCCTCAAACTTCGTTCCGACATTCTCAACTACTGAAACATTACACAAAATAAAGCTTAACAACAATCCCAAAATAACAAGGCAAGAATGATCACAGTCATGTACCTGTAAATTCACGATTACACTGGCCAGGTGTAATCCTGAGCTTACCTTACATGATAGTTTTCACCACCCTATTATTTACTCTCCCCAGTGCGGTCTCCCTAGGCCTTCCTATTTCTCAGTTGTAACTTCTACAGTTTAAGTTTAGGCCCATCCGGTCACCTAAATCCCTTAAACTACGGCTCTGATACCAACTGTAACAACCCACTCCAAACATACCAAAATAAGATGCAAATAATATAAATATCGCCAAAACATGGCCCAAGTTCACACCATCAAAATTCCAAAATTTGGGTTTGCGGAAATAACCCTAGTTACAACTGAGAGTTTCTAAGCAAGAAAAGTAAGGAGAGGTCTACTAAGTTAATCCACGCCCGCTCACGCTTTCTCCTTCCCACTAGTGGAGCCGCCTCTAACTTGCTTACCTGAAAAAGGTTCAGTTTGAAAAATGTGAGGGTTAGACCATAAGGTCTAGTGAGGTCCCTCAGCTACAACCACACCACAACATTTATAAAAAGGAGTTTTTAGATATATAAATCGACAAGAAGTGGGGCGAATAACATCCCCCAGATAGTCCACGCTCAAACACGTCATATGGGTCACACCCCCCATAAATATAAATTGCGCTATATCATATGGGTCACACCCCCCCATATATAGCATACCCCGCCGCATGGGACACACCCCCCATGTATAACACATCGTGCTTATGGGACACACCCCCCATGTATAGCACCTCATGCATACGGGACACACCCCCATACACAATTATAGCCACCGCATCATATGGGGCACACCCTCCCATACATATAAATATATATCACATCATGCATAAGAAACTCATATGCAACATACCTTAAATAAGCATGCATGTACAAGTAACAACAAGTACCATCAAGCTTAGTTAGAAAAACTCACCTGATGCTCTTACTTTTCTCCTCTAAGCTGGTTCCGACTCCCAAACGACTTCCCTAGACGTACAGACAAAAATATAAGCTAAGTCACCCAATTATCCGGACACCGAAATTGTCCGGACAACTCGCCTATCCGGACAACCTACCCATCCGGACAACACTTCTACCCGGACAACCCTCCTATCCGGACAACATACCCATCCGGACAACACACTCATCCGGACAACACTTCTACCCGGACAACACACTCATCCGGACAACGCTTCTATCCGGACAACATACCCATCCGGACAACACACTCATCCGGACAACACTTCTATCCGGACAACATGATCTCCGGGTGCTTACCCGGACACCTTCTTCTATTGAAGGTATCCGGACGGGGCGCTGTTCGAGTTTTTCACTCGAAAATCCCGTCCTGAGCTCCGCCAAAGCAACGATTAGGCAATAACAACTACCAAAAACGTACTAGAACCAAACCCCACAATATACATCCATAAAAACATAAACAAGAGGAGCTTAAACCTTCCACAAGAGTTTTGGCAATACTATTACCAACTAAACTTCTCAATACTCTACAATCAACAACCTCATTAAATGGAGTAATGGATTGAGAGTTTACCTGCTCAAATGCTTGCCAGAAACGAAATCCACAACAATCCTTCTTCTGATTTCCAAAGTTTGATTACTTCTTTCTCTAGTGCACCAAAACCTTCAAGAGCTCATTTCCTCTCTTTCTTTCACCAAATCAGCCGACACCCACACACCAAAATCAGGAGAATATGGTTTCTCCTAGGGTTTTGAGCCCATTTTATACCTTATCCCATATTTACAAAATACCCCCTTCAACTTCCATCTTATTACATTTTCCACCACAAGGCTTGAAACTCTTATTATTTGGACACGGTCACTACAGGTGAGGTCTTCGTTCTTCTCTCCCCTGATAGATTCATCATGGGAAAGGTCTTCAGCGCTCATGGAAGGGTTTTCAGCGCTCTTCTCCCCCTCTTTTTCATGATGACTGGGGGAGGAATGGGTAGATTCAGCAGCATGGGTAGGTTCTCTGTCTTCTTGGCCAGAGAGACCTACGCGAACTTCAATCTTAGCTAATCTGTCTTCAAGGCCAGAAATAGCAGGATTGATCTTCTTCAGCTCTGTGCGATCCGCCGCTGTGAAGTTTTCAGTTTCAGGGACGGGTGCAGGAGCAGGATCAGGAGTATTGGCTTTGTTCAGCAGCTGCTCGACCATTGTCTTTATCGAACTAACATCGGTCTTTACAGAGCCTAAGTCAGTTGTCAGAGTTTGGACATTTGTCTTCACATCAGACATATTTCCCTCGAGTGTTCCAACAGATGTCTTCAGCGTTGTTAGTTCGCCGGACATGGAGGAAACTGAGTTTTTGAGTGAGGTGTAGTCTGTGTAGATATCAGCAAGCACCTTAGCGAAATCGCTGAGAGTCTTATCAACTTGCTTCAAGTCATCTGTGGAAGCCTTCTTCTCCACCACCGTTGTTAGCTTTGTCAAATTTTCTCCAGCGGTGGTTACAGCTGTAGAGTTGTTGGAGAGTGTGGTGGTGAGACCTGTCAGCTTTGTTTCCACGGACTTCAGAGAAGCGTTGATGTCTCCCAAATTAGGACCTGTAACACATAAGTACTTGTGAACAAAGGAAAGCTCAGAAGTTTCAGGTTTAGTTACAGTGTATATGGGTTGATTTGTACCTGCAGGAGGATTGATGAACTCGTCAAAGTTGCGGATTCCTGAAAAATGTTCCATATCTTCCTCAAAAGTTCCGTGAGGAATGGTGATCTCTGCAGGTCCTGTCTTCATCATTCTTTGAGAAGCATCAGCGGAGGCTTCTGGAATGATGGCATCTCCAGTATTCTTTGGAGGAGAGTCCAAGTGAGTAGAGGGAGAAGCAAAGAATAAGCTTTGGGTTCGGTTACTGAGTTCAGCGTTGGATTCGCTGATAATCACTTCATCAGTCTTTGGAGAGACTGAAGGAGGTTGGGTAGGTTCCAAGTTTCTAACCTCAGCGTTTAGAGACGCTGAGGCCGGGATTGAAGGGATGGTTTGAATGGGTGTGGCAGAGCGTACCACAGAACTTTCCTTCAGCTCTGCAGAATGAGCTGAGGAGTCTTCAGCAAGAGATTGCTGGGGCTGCTCTTTGGTTTTCTTGATCCTTTTGGAACCAAGTTGGATTGAAGAGTGTTTCCTTTTCTTAGAAGGAGAGGATTGTGTGGCCGGGGTATCAGCGATGGGTATAGTCGCTGAAGGAGCCACAGAAGTCGAAGAAGTAGGGTTGAGAAGAGTGAGAAGGGTAGAAAGACGTACCTCATTTTCGACAGGTTTGAAGTCGAGCACCTTAGGGCCAACCTGAGAGAGTTTCAGGTCTCCCTCTTTCGGGTAGCTGTCCTTCAGGCCATATTGAAAGATGGGGCTGATGAATCTTGGGTATGGAACCCATGCAGGTCTGTCAGCGGCAGAGTCTACTCTTTGCAGCAAGTCATCATAAATGAGAGATGCCCAATCAATGTGTAGACCTTTCAGCAGAGCGTATCCCATTGCTTGCTGAGGTTGAGCGGCTTGATCAGAGGAGCCGGTCTTGGCAGTCATGCAGCTGATAAGGTGAGCGAAGATGAAGTTCATCTCGCTGGGCATTTTTGATTTCTTCAGCAGGGTCAGCTTCTTCTCAGGCTTCTTGTCTCTGCCAATTTCCCATACATAGCCCATTGCATCAAAAAATGCAATAAGAGCTTCTTTGTCAGCGTGCTTTTTGTGGTCAGGGAATGGAACAAAAGGCTTTTCTTTTGTAGCGATGGGAAAGTTTAGAGCTTTGCGAATGATGGTTGGTGTGATCTTTATTGTGCCATATTCAGTATCGCAGAGGATACAATCAATTGTTTTGGAGGGATCTCTGGCGGATGGTAGCTGAGAGTGTCTGGCAGAGTACCAGAACTGGGATAGCAATAGCTGACTAGTAGGAGGTGTAATTGTCAGGGCTGTTGAAATGCAACTATTCTTAAGGAAATTTACAGCATCATCCAAATGTGTAACTTGCTTTCGAGGAGGAAACTCGAAAAGCGCAGAGAGGTTGTTTATCTTGGTCCAGTCAAGTTGATCCATAGAAAACTTAACCTGTGGAGCCATGATGATATCCACTTCTTCAGAGTCAGTGGAGAAGTTCTCAGCGGTGGCATGAGTCTTGGAAGTTGCCATTTCTCTGTATTATCAGTTCAACCAAAGATGTTAACAAATAAAAATTATCTTAATGTGGAAAGAAATTTCCATTAAGATGTTTCGAATTTTATCCATTTCATTCAGACAAAAATGTCTTAATGAAGATTAGGGTTTTTCTTGATTTTTGACAGAAATGTAAAACCCATTGAATCTTGTTATCCAGTTTTCTATGAAGAAATTAGATTCTGGAAACGAATGAAGAACAAGTTTAAGATTTTTGCATTTAAACTTGAAGAACAACCATGAATCGGTTGTGTTCATAAAACCATGAAAGAAATGATTTCATTTTACAAAGTTCTTTTGTTTGATCTTGTTAAAACAAGTGAGAAGATCAGAAACAAGTTATACGCATTTGGTAATAAATAAGAACATATTAACCTTGATGTTTGATAAAGAGGATGATGAACAGTTCTTGAGGTTTTTGAGAGCACAAATGCAACAGAGGATTCTTTCTTGCGGAGGAAGATTTGATCGCGTAAAAAACAAATATAAACCAAGAGTTTGTTTATATAGAGATTTTAGAAAGAGAAAATCTTTGAGCGGGAAAAGATTTTCATCATGACACGGACACCGGGACACGTGTTTGCATTTGATTGGCGAACGAACGAAACGTGCAAACGTGTGTCAGAAAGAAGAACGTGCCGGGGTTTATCCGTTGCAATGACGTCACAACTATCCTTTCATATTCTTGGTTGTCTCTGAGGTTTGAAAAACTCAGGGACTCTTTGAAAACATGAAGCACTGAATAGAAATATCAGTGAAGGTTTTAAGAAATTTCAAAAAGTCACTGTTAAGGAAGAGATATTCAGCGATGCAATTTATTTTGAAATCTTGCATTTACATGCGATATGTCAGGGAGAGAAAACATACCTTGATATCAGCGAATCAAGTTTATTCAGAGAGAAGATGATGAAATGGATAATATAAGTTGATTTTATCATATCGCTGATCAATGTGAATCGCTGAGGATTTTATCCTTCAAAGTTCAGCATTCCAAGCTCGCTGATGAGAAAGTTGAATCTTGTCTCATCAAGAGGTTTGGTAAACAGATCAGCTAACTGATAATCAGTTGGAATAAAATGAAGTTCTATATCACCATTCATCACATGATCTCTGATAAAATGATATCTGATCTCGATGTGTTTTGTCTTTGAGTGTAGCACTGGGTTGTTGGCTATAGCGATGGCACTTGTGCTGTCGCAATAGATTGGAATTTTAGAGAGTTGAAGATCATAGTCTAGTAGCTGATTTCTCATCCACAAGACCTGAGAGCAGCAGCTTCCAGCGGCTACATATTCAGCTTCAGCTGTGGAAGTGGACACTGAGTTTTGCTTCTTACTTGTCCAACTTACCAGCTTTCCACCCAGGAGCTGACATCCTCCTGTGGTGCTTTTCCTATCCATTTTGCAACCTGCAAAATCACTATCTGAATATGCAGTTAGGTCGAATCCTGAGTCTTTGGGATACCAAAGACCTAGATTCGCTGTACCCTTAAGATATCGAAAGATTCGCTTTACAACTTTCATATGGGATATCTTATGTTCAGCTTGATATCGTGCGCACAAGCATGTTGCAAACATAATATCGGGTCGGCTAGCTGTAAGGTACAATAGTGAGCCGATCATCCCACGGTACAACGTAACATTGACAGGAACACCCTTTGTGTCCTTATCAAGTGTCAGCGGTGGTGCCATAGGGGTTTTCATAGCTGAACTTTCAGTTAAGTCGAATTTCTTCAGCATATCTTTAACATATTTTCCCTGATTTATAAAAGTTCCTTTTTCAGTTTGCTTAATCTGAAGACCAAGGAAATATGTTAGTTCACCCATCATGCTCATTTTATACTCATCTTTCATTCTATCAGCGAAACGAGTACAAAGCTCAGGGTTAGTAGAACCAAATATAATGTCATCAACATATATTTGAACTAGAATGATATGACCTTTCACTTTTCTAAAAAATAGAGTTTTGTCAATCTTGCCTCGCTCAAATTTTTCAATATGGAGATAAGTGGAAAGAGTGTCATACCATGCACGTGGAGCTTGCTTCAAGCCATAAAGTGCCTTATCCAGTTTATAAACATAACCTGGATGCTTAGGATCTGAGAATCCTGGAGGTTGTTCCACATAGACTTCTTCATTCAGCTTTCCATTTAGAAACGCTGACTTAACATCCATCTGATGTACTTTGAAGTTTTTGTGTACAACATATGCTAAGAATAGACGAATAGATTCAAGTCTTGCTACAGGAGCAAATGTTTCGTCATAATCTATGCCTTCCTCTTGTCTGTATCCATGAGCAACAAGACGAGCTTTGTTGCGGGTTACAGTACCATGTTCGTCCAACTTGTTTCGATAGACCCATTTAGTGCCTATCACAGTTTTGTCAGTTGGTCTTCGAACAAGTTTCCAAACTTTGTTTCTTTCAAATTCAGTCAGCTCTTCTTGCATGGCGCTGACCCAGTTTGGATCTTTGAGGGCATCATCTACCTTCTTTGGTTCAGTTAGTGAAATAAAATTTACAAATAAACAAATATTACTTGCACTTCGTCGAGTCTGAATCCCAGCGTTTGGATCACCAAGAATTTGATCAATTGGGTGATTTATGGTCCATCGCTGAGCCGGAGCGTGAGATGCTGACTCAACTTGATCTTGTGAAGATGAAGCTTCAGCGACGTCGGGAGTATCAGCCAAGAGAGAATGGATGCAGTTGTCATTATATTCACTGATTGCTGAGAGGTAGATGGAATGTCTGAGATATTTGGATCAACTGCAAGTATAGTGTTTATAGGAACAGCTGAGACCCATGATGTTTCAGCTTCACTATTCTGCATGTTTGGAATGATAGTGGGACTATCATCTTCTACAGGATGAGCATGAGGAGTGGGAATATCTTCTGAATCACCAAGATGAGAAAACATCCATTGATTCAGTTCTTCTGTATCAGCGTTCGGTTTAGAGTTCGCTGAACGGGATTCGTCAAACGTGACGTGAATAGTTTCTTCTACAGTTTGTCTTCTTCGATTGAAGACTCTGAAGGCTTTGGAAACTGAGGAGTATCCAAGAAAGATTCCATCATCAGCCTTAGGATCAAACTTTCCAAGAGCATCTCTATTGTTCAGTATAAAACACTGACAACCAAAGATGTGAAGAAAGCTGATTGAGGGCTTTCTCCCATGAAAAAGTTCATAGGCTGTTTTATTGAATATTTTGACTATCAGCGACCTGTTTTGCGTAAAACAAGCAGTGTTGACAGCTTCTGCCCAAAACTGAGTAGGCAGGTAAGAATCGTTGAGCATTGAACGTGCATCTTCAATAATTGTTCTATTTCTTCTTTCAGCGACTCCATTTTGTTGCGGTGTTCTCACTGACGAAAAGTTGTGAGAAATACCCTTACTCTCAAAGAAGGAATCAAGAGTACTGTTTTTGAATTCAGTCCCATGATCACTCCTTATTGAGCGAACGGTCAGATTGTTCAGGGTTTCCATCTTCCGAACAAAGGTGATGAGTTCTTCAGGGGTGTCACTCTTAGAACGGAGAAACATTACCCAAGTGAAGCGTGAGAATTCATCAACTATGACCAGCATATATTTCTTTCCAGCGATGGATTGTTTGTTAACAGGGCCAAACAAATCCATATGGAGTAGTTGTAGAGGAGATGACACTGAAGAAACTTGCTTTGATTTAAAGCTTGCTTTGGTCTGCTTCCCTTTTTCACACGCTGAACATAATGACTCTTTGGCGTATGAATGCTGAGGTAGACCAGTGACTAACTCTTTTGACGAAAGAGTGTTCAGTGTCTTGAAATTTAGATGAGAGAGCCTCTTATGCCATAGCCAGTTGACATCAGATGAGGCCTTTGAGAAGAAACAGGAGTTCTCAGTGGTTGTTGAGTCCATGTTTATTACATAAACATTTTCCAAACGATAACCGCTGAGAGCTATCTTCTCCTTTTTGTCAGAGACAAAGCAGGATTCCTTAGTAAAAATTACTTTGTTATCTATGTCGCAAAGCTGACTGATGCTTAGAAGATTATGCTTCAGCCCTTCAACATATGCGACTCTTCTGAAGGAGGTTGTACCATTTGAAAGTACACCATACCCTCGGGTATGTCCTTTTCCATTTCCACCGAAAGTCACAGAGGGACCTTTCTCTTCCTTGTATTCAGCGAGCAGGCTTTTCTTACCAGTCATGTGTCTAGAGCATCCGCTATCGAGATACCAGATACCCTTCTTAACCTGCAATACAAAGGAAGATTAGTTTTTCTTAGGTACCCACTTAACCATGTATACACGTTTGTCAGTGGAAGTAGTTGGAATGGAAGGTTCAGCAGTCTTCGCAGCATTTGAAGATTCAGCTTTGTCTTTCTTCACTTTGGCTAATTTCTTAACCTCAGTGGTAGAATTCACCTTGACCTGATTTGCACCAGGGTTGGTCTTCTTTGCCTTGGGGGCAATCTTCACCTTAGCTATCTTTTCAGCTTTGGTGGCTGTGGGGCACTTACTAGCAATATGATCAGTGAGTCCACAGTGATAACATTTCCTATAGTTAAAAGTAGTTCTAGGACCATTTGAATGCTGAGCATTTAATTTTGAATTGGAAGTGCCAGCACCAAGTAAACTACTGGCTTTAGAAATGGGACGAACATTCAGTTCTTCAGATTTCTTACCAAGGACATCCACTCTGAGTCTAGGAGTAGATCGCTGAATAGATCCAGAGATCAGCTTCCTTGATCCAGAGGGATGTGTCACTGAAGCTTTAGAAGCATTCAGCTTTGGTACTAAAGTACCCTTCTGAGGATTTTGATAAATAACAATTCCTTTACCTTTATCTTTAGAGACAGAGGTAGATTTTGAATAAACCATTTTCTCCTTGCCTTTTGAGGAGGTAGGAGTTTCCTCAGGGATTGGTGTAATGGACGATGAGCACTGAGAAGATGAAGTATCAGCGACTGAGGATACGAACGTTCCAAATTTAAGCATTGAACGCTCAGTGGTTGGTTTTGAAGTTTCATATTTGTAACCCAAACCACGTTTATCACTCAGTGGAATTTGAGACTTTATTATCTAAGTGATCTTTGTTGAGGAATTACACCATCCTTCAACAGTAGCTTTTTCAGCTTTTAATGCAGCGATAGCTTTTGCTCGTTCGATTTTGACTAGCTGATTTAAATATACTTGATCTTTAAAATCTTCTTCAATTTTAGAAAGCTTTTCTATTTGAAGATGACAGTTTTTAAGCTTTTCAGCGAGATCAAGGTTTTGGTTTTCAACCACAGTTTTGCCGTTCATGGCTTCGTATAAACTTCTAGTCAAGAGATCGATCTTACGGAGACTATCAGCTTCATCAATATTTGCAATATTGGTAAAGAAAGAAGGTGATACATGAATAGCAGAGGTTGAAGTGGAGGGAATGTCTGAACTTTTTTTTTCTTCTTCAATCTTGGCCATGAGACATTGATTTGCTTCATCATCTTCAGAATCAGATGATGATGCTTCTTCATCAGAAGCAGCCCAATCATAGTCAGCCATCAGGCCTTTTCCTTTCTTCTTAAAGCTTTTCAGCTTCGCATATTTTTCTTTCAGCTTTGAGTATTTGTCATCTTTATTCCTTGGAACAAAGGATTTCTTTGTAAAAGCTGAGGGTCTAGAAACTTTCTTAGACCTGCACTCGTTAGCAAAATGTCCTATCTTTTCGCAGTTAAAACAAGTAGCAGTAGCCTTATCAACAAAAACTGATGATTTAGGCTTGTCAGTTATGGAAAGAGGTTTGTTCTTTCTAAACATTTTCTTCTTGGCAAATCTCCTGAACTTTTTAGTTAGGAGAGCCAAGGATTCATCATGATCTGAAGAAACAGAATCTGATGACCTTTCAGAGTTACTCTCTAACTCAGTGATAGTGACCGAGGGTCGCTGAGTAGAAAGTTCCTCTGAGATTAAAGCAACAGGGGTGCTTTTGGAATCTTTTACAAGATTCTTCTTAAGATGGCTTGATTGCTCATGATTCAGCAACGTGCCATATAAGGTAGCAAGGGTCATTGATCTTAGATCCTTTGACAGCTTGAGACACATGGAATAATTGTCCCAGCTTTCAGGTAAACATTCTAGAAACTTTGTCAGCACTTCAAAGTTAGAATATTCCTTACCAACAGTTTTCAGATCTATAATTAAACAATTAAAACGTTGGTGAACTTCAGAGAGAGTTTCATTCTTACCAGAAATGAAGCTTTCGTATTGTCTTACCAGGCTGATCTTTCTTGAGTCCTGGACTTCAGACGTTCCTTCATATTGAACACATATTGTGTCCCACATGGCTTTTGATGTTTTCAGATTCATAACGGAATGGTAGACTTCGTCAGGAAGAGCCATGGATAGTATGGATCTGGCTTTTGTATCTATAGCCACTTTCTTCTTATCTTCGTCAATCCATTGATGGATTTCTTTAGGTACCAGCCTTTCTGGAATAGCAGGTCTATTCTCAGCGCCTGGAACTGCAGCATCAAATCTTACGGGGATGAATGGACCATTCTCAAGATAGTAAGGTATAGTAGGGTCTACACCTTCTAAGAAGAGTGTTATCCTATTTTTCCATAAGTTGAAGTTATCTCTGGAAAATCTAGGGGGTTTTGCAAGAGAACCATTGTCTATATAATTTGTGTTTGTATTGGTGGCCATTTTCAGATAATAGCAAGGAAGAGAAATATCTTAGATTAGATCTTGTTTATGAGATTAAACAAATCTGCTCTGATACCACTTGTTGGTCCCGAAGGCCTATACAAGTTTGTAGAAGGGGGGGGGGGGGGGGGTTGAATACAAACACACAGATTTTGATAAATCCCAAATGTCTAGCAATAAGATATGAATGTAGTGAGAGAGAATCTAGAGAGCAAATATGTCATCCATGTATTGAGCTCAAAGGATTACAAAAGGTTTCTAAAAGATTACAAAAGCTTTATTGAAGTGTTGCTAACAAATGGTCTAGACAAGCCTATTTATACCCATAACATACAAGGTATAAAGGCATTCACAATACTGTATAGACTCATACAGTACATTGACTTTTACAGTAAATCTTGAATACAATAATGCTCTAACAATCTCCCCCTTTGGATTCAAGATTTAAAAAAAATAACAGCAGTCTTCAGCTCTTTGTAAAGTCAATCTTCTCAAACAGACACTCTATCAAACCATCTTCAAATAGCTTTATCTCCACTAGTTCACGGCGAACTATATGCTTTGACACTCTTTAAGAACTCAGCTTTGAAGAATCTTCAGACAAACATGAAAAGTCATTGTCTTTTTCTTTGAAAAATCAACCTTCTCCAATACAATCTTCAACAGATTGTCTTCAAGTCTTGAACATGGATTTCATATCTTTATATAGAACCATCAATTCGGAACAAGATAAATCAGAAACGATTAGAGTTTGGATCAGAAAGATGTGAAACCATCCACATTGTTGAACTTTTAGGTGTAAGCGCATTCCGATAACCACTCAGAACTAAGATAACCAAATTCAGCAACATTTGGACTTCACATGATCCTTCTCCCCAATCTTCAGTCTTTGTTCACGAATCTTTGACTTGAAATATCTTTGATTTGAAAATTCTTTGACATGAAATTGAAATTAAACTTTTCTCTCCCTTTTTCGATGATGGTGAGCATCATAATCATCGAAAACCATTTTCAATTTCAGTCGTGTCTTTGAGTATTGCTAACAATCTCCTCCTTACAGAATAACCTTGCTCCCCCTCAAAATAAGAATTCTGGAGCAATTTATTTTCTCCCCCTGAAAGTATGCATATATTTCAATAACGTACAGTATTTGAAATTGTAGCACAAATTTTAAAACAAATTTACACAAGGAAAATAAAATTCATTGAACTTCATTTTATAACTACTAACATTTGATCATTTGAAAACTTTACAAAAGAAATTCAACTTAATGAAATTTAACAGATTTTTCAATCAAATGAAATCAAATGCATGTGTTTGGATTCAAGAACAAGTCATCATTGTATATCAAGTTAAAAAATGTTCAGTTTCAACCCCTTTATTAAATCTATTTGGTGTGCTAGCATGGGAAATATGATTAGCTTCAAGCATATGCAATTCTAAAACATATAAGAATATTTTACTCTACTCACACTATTTGTCCAAAATCAGAATTTTCACAAATTTACGGGTTTATCGCGACTTTGTATTTTCCCAAGTTTCAAGAGATGTGTGCTCTTTGGCATCTTTTGATTTTATGCACATTTGAATCTTTTGATTTTGTGCTCATTGGCATCTTTTGATTTTGTGCGCATTGGCATCTTTTGATTTGTGCTCATTGGCATCTTTTGATCGAAAAGTTTAGTAAGAATAAGATACACCGTTAAACATGACTTTCTATCTGGTTCTATAGAAGGATTTGGGTTAGCAGATCCCAGACCAGTTGGCCTTAGGTGCTAGGTGACGAGCACCCCTTAGAACTTAATTTCCCAAACCAGAAAGGCCACATCGATATATCTTAAACCCATTTGTACCAGTAGAACATGGCTTTCTATCTGGTTCTATTGCAGGATTTGGGTCAGCCGATCCCAGACCAGTTGATCTTAGGGACTAGGTGTCGAGCACCCCTTAGGACTTACTCTCCCAAACCAGAAAGGCCACAGGCACAAACTTTCAAACTAAATGATATTCTATATAAGTTCGAATTTCCATCACAAAATATGAATGATATCTCAATCACTTGGTTCTTAATCATAGTGCTTCCCCCATATTTTCGTTTCCATTCATCATTCTGATAAATAGGCTTTTTGAGCATTATATTCTATATAAGTCCAGATTCACATAACTTTGAGCATTCAGCATAATTTCATTCATGTTTTGCTGACCTTTCGATTTATTTTAGAGGTGAAAATTGAAGCAAATCTAACTCAGATAGTACAAAGTTTCTTGTAAAATCATCTTTTAGCACACATTTAATTCATTGAATGAAAATTGAAAATTTCATCTTATTGAATTAAATTTGTAAAGTTTCAAGTTTTCAAATCAGTAGAAACAAATATAATCCAATGTTACCTTTTGCCACTTGTTCCTTGAAACAAAAATATATAGCAGTTAAGGATATTACCTGAGAAGTGTGAGTTCTAAACTGATTTGTTTAGAAGTCTTAGTCTTTAAAGTACGGGTCCTGAACTGAGTTGTTCAGAAGCCATAGTCTTTGAAGAACGGGTTTTGAACTGATTTGTCCAAAAGCCATAAACATTGAAGTACGGGTCCTAAACTGATATGTTTAGAAACCATAGTCGTTGAAGCACGGGTTTTGAACTGATATGTTCAAAAGCCAAATTTCTTTGTCTCCCCCTTAATGGTACAAATATTCTTTAAAAAATACGCCGCTTCTCTTCTGTTTTCAGTCATGTGTGTGGTATGTATCTACAATTCAGTACAACACATGAAGAACCTGCAAAACAGATTAAGCAGATTTTGGTACCCAATGGCACTTGGGTCCTAGTGGGTCAGGTGTAGATTTCTTACAAGGAATACTGTAAGAACCATACCAATAAGAAGTATAATCTTTATGCACAAAATCATTTGAACCACAGTAAGAACAACAAATTTTCTTATGGGCCAACCTAATCAGATGATTTACATAATGAATAGGATTAGGTTTAGCATAAGATTTACCTTTTGGCGCATTGTTCTTCTTTTCATTTGATGTGGATACAGATGATTTTGGCACATTTTTCTTTGGAACTGTTGTGCCTTTTACTCTCCATTCCATCTTCACCCTCTTGAAGACTGGAACTTCTTCAGATTTGGAAGTATTAATTTTAGGCACTTTTGTTTTGTTATCTGATTTATCATACAGAGGATTATAGAAGAGATTTGTTGAACGAATCCGACCTTTTGAGAAATCTGTTGATCTATTAAATTGTTTAGAAGAAATGTTTTTAAAACTTGAACTTGAAGCAGTTTTAAAAGAGCATTCAGAATCATTTGAATCAACAAATGGAGTCTGAAAGATAGAATTATGACCGGTCTGCTTTGAGACATCAAATTTAAAAATGACGTCTTCAAGTTCTTTGACTTTGTTTATTAAAACATTTTTCTCTTTAGAAATTAGATCAAATTTCTTTTGGAGATCAGATTTGATCCACTGATCCTTCATAATATCAGCTGATAAACCAGATAATCTTTTGGTAAGATTAAGAATCACATCTTCAAAATATTCGCGTTCCGATTCAAAATCTTTTTCCAAAAACTTTCTTTTATCAGTAATCTCTTTGAAAATTTCCATATTTTTCTTTTTAAGGGTTTTACTTTCCTTTTCAAAGAGATTTTTCTTTTCCGTGAAATCTTTTCTTTCCTTTTCCAAAAGATTTTCTAATTCAGAGATTTTCACGGAAAGTTCAGAACTTTTAATTTCAAAAGATTTGCGTTCAGTTTCAAATTTAGCTCTTTCTTTTTCGAGCTTGTCTTTTTCTAAAAATAAAACTTTCTCAAAGTCAGAAACTTGTTTTGAAAGTTTTATACAATTAAGTTCAATTATTTCCTTTTCTTTAAGAATCTTCTCTCTCCTGTCTTCAATGCTCTTCAGATCAGCATTTTCCTTTTTAAGAGTTGTTACTTTCTCTTGAAGTTTCTCGATTTGATCGTGCAGACTTGAGTTGTCTTTGTCTTTCTTTGTTTCAAGACCTGCAATATAAACTTCAAGATCATTTATTCTTTTAGTAAGTTTAGCATTTGAAGAAGAAATGTCTAAAATTTGTCTTTTCAGATTAACATTTTCTTCTTCCAATGCTTTATTTAAAATAGGAGTTGAAGAATTTGAAGCATTATCTTTAACAGGAGTTTCTGATATAGGAGATGTTTCTGATAAAATAACTTGTTGCAAAATTCCATTATTTGCCTTAGCTTTTTCAAGTGGCTTTGGAGGTGTTTTTGTTATTATGACTTGTTGCAACACTTCATTATTTGGTTTAACAGATACATGTGAATTAACAGATGTTTCTGTTATAATGACTTGTTGCAACTTTACATTTGGTTTAACAAAAACTTTTGCAATTGGAGGATTCTCCTTTTTCAGAGTTTGCTTCAAATCTTCACCACTGCTTTTAACAATAACTTGTTGTAAAACCATTTTGAATATTGCTAGAAATTGATCGTTCAGAAGATCAAGCAGACAGTGTATGCAAATACACAAAAAAAATATATAAAAATTTTTCTTGAAAAGCTATTACAGTGTATGAAATACACTATAGAAAAAATTTCGAGATAAAAATTTTTCTCAAAAAACTTTTTTTTTTTTTTTAATTTTTTAATTTTTTAAATCAATGAATTCGAATGTATAAGGGTTCGAATTCAATGAATTCGGATGTATAAGGATTCGAATTCAATGAATTCGGATGAATAAGGGTTCGAATTCAATGAATTCGGATGAATAAGGGTTCGAATTCAATGAATTCGGATGAAGAAGGATTCGAATTCACTCAATTCGAATGAAGAAGGATTCGAATTCACTCAATTCGAATGAAGAAGGATTCGAATTCACTCAATTCGGATGTAACTGGGTTCGAATTCACTCAATTCGAACTTAACTTGGTTCGAATTCACCCAATTCGGACTTAACTTGGTTCGAATTCACTCAATTCGAATGTACTTAGGTTCGAATTCAACCAATTCGAATCCATAAGGGTTCGAATTCATCCAATTCGAATCCATAAGGGTTCGAATTCATCCAATTCGAATCCGCAAGGGTTCGAATTCTCTAGAATTCGAATCTAATAGGATTCGAATTCTATGAATTCGAATTCTTCTTGAGTCGAATTCTACACTTATGATGCCAAGAACAATCCGAATTCTCTATGAATGTTCCGAATTCTCTTTGAATGATCCGAATTCACCAAGAAGGATCCGAATTCTGCACTTCGAACTTCAAAATCACTTAATCTGCCATAACTTCTTCAATTCTTGATCAATTGTGATGAATCTTATATCAAATTGTTCGTAATTGAAATCTGCACACTTTTCCTGTTGATCACAATTCACAATTCGATCAATTTAATCGAATTAAGATCCAAACAGTGAACTTGAAGTTTTCGAAAAAAAAATCAAGAATCGATCAGATCTGTCAATTCTGTGCAGTTTTTGATGTTGATTCAAGAATTAAAGATGATCAGTGATCAATTCCGAGTTCAGTGATGCAAGAAATCGAATCAAAAGATCAAAATTTAAGAAAAATTTATGTCTTAATGATAAGACTTCAGATGAACAGTAAAGAATGAGTGGTCCGAATTCTTGAGCACTTAGTGTAAAATTTCTTCAATTTGCTCTTCAATCTGCTTGAATCTTCTGTTTAGCTCTGATACCAATTGATAAATCCCAAATGTCTAGCAATAAGATATGAATGTAGTGAGAGAGAATCTAGAGAGCAAATATGTCATCCATGTATTGAGCTCAAAGGATTACAAAAGGTTTCTAAAAGATTACAAAAGCTTTATTGAAGTGTTGCTAACAAATGGTCTAGACAAGCCTATTTATACCCATAACATACAAGGTATAAAGGCATTCACAATACTGTATAGACTCATACAGTACATTGACTTTTACAGTAAATCTTGAATACAATAATGCTCTAACAGATTTTACTTTTCTAAATTGTTTATTGATAAATCATTAACAATTACAGCTTGTTGCGGAAACAAGATTAAGGATAAACCTAAATCTAAACAAGTTGGAACACTAAGGTTTCTTGCACTAAGAGAGATAAGGAAATTACTAATAATAACCTATCTGAGATAAGAGATTTGAACTTGTCCAGAGTTAGCAAGTTACTTCAAAAGAAGTGAGTTCATCTCTTTATATACTGCATGCATTTAATGCAAGTCAGTATATACTTTACACGTGTCATCAGCTGGTTGGTTGCATGTCATTGACTTTTGTTGACAACCTTAGTAGCCGTAAGGATGAATAGTGTAGTATCAGAGTGGTTGTACGATTTCAGATTTTCGGAGGTTCTTTTCTGACATTTCGTACGGAGACGTGCAAGGGTGGTTAAGACAAAAGTACTTTGTACGGAGGACTTCATGATCAGCTTTCGTTGATTCAGCGATTATCATTTTCTATTCAGCGAATGATAAAGTTCAGCGATAGCTGAAGTCTTGTACTTGATACTTCACGTTGAGTGGACAAATCTGAGTCTTCGCTGATCCGCATCAGTTCATTAGGAGACTTGTCGCTGGTTCTTGAGCTTGATCTTCGACTTCAGCGTAGAACCTTTGTTGACGTGAAACTTGTCTTCAGGGATCATAAGTAAACAACTAACTTATCAGCGATCATCATAATGACTGAACAGACTCAGAGCATTAATGGTGAACAGTGTTCGCTGAATGTTTATTTTAAAGAGCGAGAGTTCCTATCAGCGGTACTGGAAGATCTTAGTACTTATCAGCGATAGTGAAACTCTGATATATATTGTTTACTTACAATTTTCACTAAGTATAAGAGAGGGTCATTATCAAATCACTGAGGGTTTGGATCAACAGAACACATAATAGTCACTTGAGCTTTGTAAAAAACCATTTTCAATTAAACAAGATGACAACTTCTCATACCATTGCCTAGGAGCTTGCTTTAAACCATATAAAGACTTAACCAATTTGAAAACTCTTTTGTCATTAGTAGAAAAGTATCCAGGAGGCAAAGACATATAAACTTCTTCAGTTAAGTCACCATATAAAAAAGCATTATTTACATCTAACTGACATAAAGGCCATTCATACTGAACAAATAATGCAATAACACAACGAACGGTAACCATTTTAACCACTGGTGAAAAAGTTTCCTCATAATCTAATCCCTCCCTTTGAGAATACCCCTTGGCAACTAACCTAGCTTTATATCTTTCTACCTCACCAGTGGATTTATATTTTATTTTATAAATCTACCTACACCCAATTGGTTTACGATCAGGAAGTAACTCAGTTAAAACCCAAGTCCTATTTCTATACAAAGCTTCCATCTCGTCATTCATTGCAGTCACCCAGTTTTGATCTTTACATGCCTCAAAAAAATTATTAGGTTCGACTGCTTTATTTAATGTGGAAACAAAACAGAAATTATCCTTATTTAGAAAAGAACAGTTAAGTACTTTTTCTATCCCATACTTGACATTTCCTTCAACAACATAATCAATAAAACGTTTAGGCAAATTTGAAGGACGATTTGACTTTCTTAGAGAAGCAGTACCCTCAGAAGGGGAACTCAACCTAACATCATTATGTCGAATACTTAAGGGACTAAAGGGACTAGTATCACACTGATCATTGACGGCTAAACTAGTACTACCAGAACCATGTGGTTCGGCAACCCTGTTAAAATCAGTACTACCAGAACCTTGTGGTTCGGCATCTCTGTTAAAATCAATATTAGTACCGTCTATATTATTAGTACTGCCAGATGTTACACTGGTAGCTCTATCTAAGCTAGCCAGATGATCATGGTGACTGTGATTCTCAGAGGTATTAGAATTTGTCCCACATTGAGTTTTCTCCCTATTCTCATCATCGGGCATTCCAGAAGTGAACTCATTAGTCTGAACAAAAATTGAATCAAAAAAGTTTAAAGTATTTAGGTTACTTGAGTCTAAAGCTTGCTTGGTTGCACTCATTTTGAAAGGAAATATTATTTCGTAAAATTTTACATCTCAAGAAATAACAATTTGTTTAAATCTAGACTGTATAGTCTATATCCTTTTTTTGAATTGGAATAACCAAGTAATACGCATTTTCAGCCCGAGCAGAAAACTTATCAGTATTATTAGGTTTAATTGCAAAACAAAGACATCCAAAATTTCTTAAATGAGAAAGCACAGGTGCAAAACCAAACACAAGTTCGTAAGGACATTTTTCACTTAAAACAGAAGATGGAATTCTATTTATAAGATATGTGGCAGTGAGAATACACTCACTCCACATGTTCAATGGAATATCTCCTTGGAACATTAAAGCTCTAGCAACATTCAACAAGTGTCTATGCTTGCGCTCTACTACACCATTTTGTTGGGGAGTATACACGCAAGACGTTTGATGAATAATACCATTGATTTTAAAAAAACTCACCTAACCTATTATTAACAAATTCATACCCATTATCACTCTGGAACACTTTTAGAGATTTGCCAAATTGGGTGAAGAGTAAACTGTGAAAAGCAACAACATTGTCAAAAACTTCATCTTTATGTTTCAACAAGTAAACCCAAATAGAACGAGTAAAGTCATCTACCACAGTAAAAAAATAGCGATAACCTTCTCTACTAGACACACGATAGGGACCCCACAAGTCAATATGAACCAGATCCCCTAAGTTCGTTGTTTTATGTTCACTAAGGTTAAATTTGTCTCTAGCTTGTTTAGCTTTATGACACACCTCACAAGGAACAAAAACACTATCATTACTTAGACTCAGTTTATTCTTTAGCACAGTTAACACTTGATCAGCAGGATGCCCTAAACGACTGTGCCAAAGTTGGCGAGAGACATTACAGTATATGGACATATTTGAAGTATTAAGTATTGACACTATTCTTTAAGACCCTAGAACCAATAATATCAGTTTTATTAATCTGATCAAATAAGTACAAACCTCCCTGTTCACTACCAGTCCCTACAACTTTCATTGCAGGAAAGTCCTGAATAAGAAAACATTTATAGTCATTAAATCCCACAAAAATCTTATTATCTCTAGCAAGTTTGTGCACAGATAATAAATTCACATGAAAATCAGGAATAACAAGCACATCAAACAATGTAACTCTATCATTTAGTTTAAAATTTTCAATCTTATTAATGATAGCCTCATCACCATTTGGTTGAGTTACCTTTAATTTAAGATCAGAAATGTCAACCACAATTTCTAAAAAAGAGATCGATGAGGTCATATGCTGGTTGGCATCAGAATCGATGATCCAACCATATTTATTTAAATTTGAAGATAACTTGGAAATACTAGCCATACCAGAAAACATACCAGCCATATTGACGGCAATACCATCAGGCTGTTATCGATCAATAAGAGTCAACAACTTGTTAATTTGATCTTCAGTGAGGGAGGATGAATTAGTAGGACCACGGCTAGTCCCATCACTAGTAGAATCATTACTTGAAAAAGGTTTAACAGCTTGATTCGGTTTACTTTTGGTGAATTGAAAATCCTTTGTCAATTAATTTGCATTGATTTGGTTCATCATGATGATATTCACGATTCATAGAACTATAACTCTTTGATAACACTCAAAAAAGTTGAGAATTGAGGAAAAACTTGACCCTAGAATCGAACTAGGGTTTCTTGGGAACTTGAGTTAAACTGATAAGCCCTATTTTATATATAATTATAAAATCAAATACTCCTCAATTTGTGTCTATTAAAATCCACTAAGCGTGGTTTATGCTTTTATTTGTTGTGATTAAAAATAAAAAGAAAATAAAAACTTTTTAATGTGGGCTTTGTGTTTCATTTGTGAGCAGCAAAAGAGAAAAAAAAAGATATTGTGTATTTGGTAAGTGCTTAGGCAAGTCTTGGCCTAATCTGCAGCCCACGTGAAAGATTGGATGCCCAATCACATTTCCAGCAGCCCAGCGTGAAAAAGAAAAGAGAAGGAGAGAAAAAAGAATCGTGAGTGGCAGCAGCTTCAATCAGGAATAGAGCACCGTGCGAGCTTCACCGAGAGTGAAACCGCGCGACAACCCGCCAGAGATGACATTCCAGTGTATCGTGCGGCTCCTCGCGTGGGTAAACCTGCCCCCAAACTCGCGGCAGCAAGAAACAAGGGCCATTTGTGCGGGATTTCTGCCAGGGAGCAGTTTCTTGCAGGGGGGGGGGGGTATAAAACCCATCTAAAACCAACGATTTGAGAGAGTACGATTTTCTGGGTTTATAAGAGGAAAAGGCAGCAGCAAGGGAAGGATTTGTGGGAGCTTTTATCATCAATTCTTCTTCTATTTTGTTAAATTCTTGCACTTAGGACTTGTTAATTCTAACTTAGTCATGTGTGGCTAAGGGCATGTTTGGAAGTGGCTTAATGAGCTTAATGAGCTCTTCAGCTTATTCTCTCAACCATGTCATGGTGTTTGGAAGTGGCTTAATGATTTGGAAGTGAGCTGAGCGAATAAGTTTTCAAGAGGTACACTTATGCAGACAGACACCATGTTTCCGAATCTTACCCCTTTGTTGTAATAACCCAGTTTAGAAGTTAAGATAATAATTTAAATTTATGTGGCTAAAGTGTGAAAAGAGAAAGTTTGGTGCTCTTGTGTTTTGGTTTAAATAGAAAAGAAAACACTGGTAACCCTAGAGGATTCATTCTACTGTGTGAATCCCAGTTGATCAGGTAACAATATAATCAATAAGAAATAACACGAACAATTGATGATTTCAACTTGCCATCCCTCTCGTATTCATTCAAAGTATCGTTCAGAGAATATTACAATCAAAGTAACGGAACGATTTCTAAAACAATAATCTCTCTAATGAATCTCTAGAAATGGCTAATCAATTGCTTATGAATCGCTAACCTAAAACTAAAGGTTAACTAAACCTTATATACTTAGGCCTTAGACAAACAAGGCCCAAGCCCATTAGGCTAAACCAAGCCAAATAAACAATATTAAGGCTATTACAATAATTAATTAATCTAATTAAGCTCTATATAATTATTTATATATCTTTCTAATATGTAGGACATTTATGGTCCTAACAATCTCCCCCTAAAGATATATAAATAAAAATCGGTCTTGAAACCTTCAAGTCTTGATCTTCTCTTCTTCTTGAATCTTTGAAAATTGTTGATGTTGCTTGACTTCATGTCTTTTCAGCGCTCCCCCTTGAATAAAGCTCTTGAATTTGACTTTAAAAGAATTTGTAGAACCAATATGCTTGATGGAAGAAATAATTTGAAGCGAACACCACTTGTAGGCACTTTGAAACTCTTTGGATCTCGGAACAGATCAATCATTCGGGAAAAGATCGGTCAACAGTTACTCCCCCTCGGCTTTTGCTACAACTTGATAATCCGTGTCTTTGAATCTGTACCCTTTCTCCCCCTCATGATGAATGTGAGCATCCGGAGCATCATGCACGTTCAAAGACAATAGTGACGAGTAGCAAAGAATCCATATCAAAAACATTAAGTAACCAGAATGGGGTAATCAACTAACACAAAAACACGATAGTAACTGTTATCACAACAATTTTAAAAAATGGTGTGGCCTATGTTCAGAGTTGGCAATGGGTATCTCTGATAGGACTTCCAGTTATCACTGAAGTAAAATTTTAGAAAATTACTTCTCAAACTGTTCCGGCAATATCACGAAGATATGCAAATGGAATAAAAAAGACTCGTTCATGTGTGAAAGAAAATAAATTCTATCTGTTTGGCTCAAAATATTGATTTAACTCGGGACGCAAGTTAAAAATCTATTGACACAGTGAATAGAATATGAAGTTCGGAGACCGCAGCTGATGTTTGCCTTTTTCAATATCTAAGACCTCCGAGTGAGGAATAGATAGATTATGTGCTAAATCTCCGTGCATATATGAAACAAGCATCTGTTGTGAGATACTTGAGTGGTTAGGTGGGGTGACACGAGTTATTGACATTGGGTCCATGTCTGTTTCATTATTCATCTCCAAAGAACGAGAATGAATAGATTGTGTGGTTACCCGGATAACTGACTCGGTTTGGTAAGGACCAATATTTCTTTTAAGTCCTGTCACAGTCTCACCATATTCTTTTCTCTCCAAACTCATCTATCAATCTAGACCCCTCACTGATGTCTATAATTGGATGTGTTTCTTGGGTAGGTCCTTTCGGTTCTGGATTGACCATAGAAACGGTATAATTCCTAACAGTCCTTTCATGCATCGAGTAAATCAGTTAAGTAAACAGTGAAGTACGAGTTCTAAACTGAAATGTTTAGAAGTCATTTTGAAATAACAGAATTTCAAAGAAACAAAATCAAACGCTAAACAGAAGGACTCAGTAAGCACATGATGTTCAAAAATGAAACAATGATTAGAAAGTTTAATTGTGAAGAACAAGTCACAATTAACATATCAGAAAAGAATTGAAAACATTTACTAGAAATAGCGAACATGGAAAACAACTAGGAATTCAAACGAGTGTATTTCCATCGAAAAATCAACGAATATGAGAGACATGGAAATAACTAAGTCAAGAAAATATTGGACGTGGCAATCATGGAGATTAGAATTGGAAAATAACAAACACAAGTAAGTTATTTAGGATGATTTACCACAGTCTTTGAATTTAGTTGAAGTTCACTTACCTTTCATAGAATAGTACTCCCCCTCAAAATTGGCATAACCTTTGAATGCTCGTCATGTGATGTGAACAATAGAAATTAAAACCACACATGATATTCCTGCAAAACAGATTAGACAGATTTTGGTATCCATCTTTTGATGGATCCTTGTTGGTTAGATGCCCAATGAGGACTATGAATACTATAAGTATCATACCAATACTTAGCACGGTCTTTATTTACAAACTCACTTGTTCCACAATAAGAACAACACAACTTCTGTGTAGATAAACTGATCAGCTTATTAACAGAGTAAACACGATCAGTTTTCACAAAAGATTTAGCGTGGAAAGCTTTGTTGTTCTTGTCACTCTTAACTGAGACGAATGACTTAGGAGCAGATCGTTTAACTCTCCAAACCATGTTTACTTTCTTAAAAAATTGATTATCTTTATTATCGACACGAGAATTATAGAAAAGATTGTAAGGTCGAATCTGATCATTTGAAAAATCATTTGATTTGACAAAATTCTTTGAAGAAAAGAACAATTGATGATTTCAACTTGTCATCCCTCTCGTAATCATTCAATGTATCGTTCAGAGGATATTACAATCAAAGTAAACGATTTCTAAAACAATAAGCTCTCTAATGAATCTCTCAAACTAATGCTAACCTAAAACTAAAGGTTAACTAAACCTTATATACTAAGGCTTTAAACAAAAAAGGCCTAAGCCCATTAAGCAATTAGGCCTAAATAACACAATTAAGGGCTTTTACAATTAAATAATTAAACTAATTAAGTCTATATAATTATTTATATATCTTTCTAATATGTAGGACATTTATGGTCCTAACAATCTCCCCCTAAAGATATATAAATAAAAATCGGTCTTGAAACCTTCAAGTCTTGATCCTCTCTTCCTTTTGAATCTTTGAAACACTTCGGTGTTGCTTGTCTTCATGTGTAACACCCTAAAAGAGGGCTACTTTAAACCTCAAATTATAACAAGATTTAAACATAAACTTTCTAAACTTTATACATAAGCAAAGATTTAACCTTGAGGATCATATTTACATATATAGAATTCTTCAAATAACCTATTAATCTAATCATGTCACTATAATCAGATTAACTAGGTTATCTAAGTGATCTATCCAAAACCTCAGTATTCAAAACTTCTTTGCTAATCCAAAAGCTCTCGTCCCACATCCCTTTATTTTCCCGAACTAGTACCTGGTAAGAAAACATCATTTGAAACGATTAGGCTAATGCCTAGTGAGAACATTCAGTTTCAAAAATAATATTTAATCAAATTAATGTAAACAAGGTATAACCAACCTGGTTTACCCTTTTTCTTACCACCATGTGAAAGCATTCATCAATATCAGATTAAATCTGATTACATGACTACGAATCTGACATTAAGTCAATCGTTGCTCATATTCCAATTTCCACACACATCAGAATAATGAAAATCCATCATTTATTCTACGTGCACATAACCACTAGTGCCTATGGATCCATATCACCTAATTGTACTCATACAGGTATTTACTAAAATGTAAATTCCTTATAACAGCCGTATAAGCGAATTATATTTATACCTCGTAAATTCCTCATATCATTTATTATAAGCAAATCACATTTAATATGTCAATTTCTTATAATAAAAGTCTAACCAATCATATTATCACTTACGGTCTTTAATATGAATATTATTGTAATTCATTTGTCCAATAAACACAATAATTACCACTCGTACATATTTTTGTCGTAAATCATTTCCAAATATCATTAATGATTTAAGCACCACCATCAACTTAATATAAAAGATTTTCCTTTATAAAATCTTTCTTCCAAAAATCCACCCAAAACAGTTCATTTATAAAATAAACCTTACCATAATTTAAAACATTATAAAAACAGGTATGGTAAGAATGAACTCACCTGTTATTAGATGCGACACTCTTTCTTTGATTCCGTCACTAACTCCCCAAAGATCAGAAATACCATATATATAATACACTAGTATAAATCCACTGCACATGATTCTCTAACGACTAGAAATCCTTAATATCTAAAAATTCTCGTCTCTTATCGCAACCCCCTATTGCGATATCTCCTCATGTCGCAACCACTGTTGAGACATGGCACGAAGTCGCAACCAACTGTTGAGACATGGTCACGAAGTCGCAACCAACTGTTGAGACTTGGTCACGAAGTCGCAACCAACTGTTGAGACTTGGTCACGAAGCCGCAACCAACTGTTGAGACTTGGTCACGAAGTCGCAACCAACTGTTGAGACTTGGTCACGAAGTCGCAACCAACTGTTGAGACTTGGTCACGAAGTCGCAACCAACTATGTTCATACATGTCGCAACCCACTAAGTTCATACATGTCTCAACTAACTGAAAACGTAAAAACCCAGAAATTATCAGTTTTAGACCATGTTTGTTTCTATAAACATGCAGATATGTTTAACACTACTTATAGAACATATCTATCAACCCAGATTTATCATATCTTACAAAATCATCAAAACCCATTTCTATTCCACCTAGAAAACTTAATACACATAAGGAGAGAACTTTGTATAGAAGCATACCTTTGGTCTAAACACCGATTTCTTCAATTCCTTCAGTTGATTTTGTTTTCTTCTTCACCTTTCTTCTTTATCTCGGTTCTCTCTCTCTTTTCTCTTCACCGCAACAAACACACACACATACCAAAAGACCAAAATGAACAAAAGAAGAAATATCTCCTTTTTGCCTCATTTTAAACAATTGAGGCGGTGGTGTTTGGTATGGGTTTCACCATATTAACCAAACAGCCCCCTTAACTTTTATCCCTTGGCAATTAACACCCTTAAACTTATAAATTAAAATTAAAGCTTACCCCTCAACTTATAACTCCACAAAACCCATTAACGTAACTTATTCGGGGTTAAACTCTAAAATTAATCAATCACATTATAAACCATAATTTATTAATAAAATCCATCTTAATATTTTATACCCAAAAATCGAGATGTTACAATACTCCCCAACTTGAAAATGATTTCGTCCTCGAAATCAAAGCTAGGTAAACAAATGAGGATATTTAATCTTCATATCCTCTTTCATCATTACCCACTCCTCAACCTAGATTTACAAACCTCCTTAGAGTAATTGTTATCATCAAATCCTTATCCGACTATTTCTTGGTCTACCATACCGTTATCATTTCTCTCATGCTTACATGGAACATCCACCACACATAGCTACAGTCCAAAAGGACAGTTTCTCTAGAATCATCAGCTAAGACCTTTAGCCAAGTCCTCGTAACACCGAGAACTACATTCAATGCATTTCTTTACTTCCACGGAATACTCAAACACTCTTGACTAAACTTCATAACGAAGTACTACAGCTCAATGGTTGCAGTATTCTCTTCGATAATAAAGTGAAGTATAAAAACTCACCTAAAATCCAATGGGATCGAGAAGAACAAGAGTTCTCCTTTCACCCCATCATCACGACAACTCACTCTCCAGGTCTCAAAATAACAATAATGTATGCTACTTGGTTTAAAGCTTACATAACGTTTTCTCATTACTATACATAACCAAACATTTGCACCAAGATTCTAACTTAAGGCATTCAACCAAGTCATTTTGAAATGACACCACCATTCAAAATTACTACACATTCTTTGGTATTCAACTAACACTTTCTCGAACAATTCTTTCACACATAAGAAGCAACTCACATTCCTTAAGGATTTTGCATCTATTACACCACATTTTGACTAACGCACCTATCATCTTCATTAAACTTCCAATGATTCAAAACCATAAAACTTACTTAGCAATTTACACAACCAAAATCCCTTTAGATAAACTCCCACTACTGCTCTGGCATTCTATTCCGATAATAGTCATATCACCACGTCATCTTACAAATCACATGCTCCAACAACTTTATTTGATAATTAATACACTACCTCCGAAATCCTGCTTCCTCTTTCTAACATCACATTACATATTGGTTGACACATTTATCTTGGCAATTAATGCCGATACTCATCCGTACATTTTTCCACCCATAACATCTCACAACAGGCTAGGTCTCTCATGGTCATTCGTACACCATTCAAACCTACCTTCATGTTTTCTTGCATAATAACCGAGTCTATATCACTACTTTATCCCTCCCCAACTTTAGTTGAACCATGACTCACGAGCTTCTAATTAACTCAAACTTACTCGTTTCTTGCTAGTTCTTTGTGATTCCAAACTATTATATAGACAGAGCACAATCCGTCACAGATCGACATAGTCTATATACCCACTTTGTTCGTGTCTAATACTTTATCCTTTATAAACTATCCACATCGTAAGTAGAACGCTTATCCAAAACAATAGTCTTTTACTATTCTAACACCCCTACAAGGTGGTCCTTCAACTTTTAATCTTCTGATTCCAAAAGTTAACATTCATACATGACCTCAAAAGAATAACCAATGCATTCACATCATGAACGCTTCAATTATAATATAATTCATGCAATTCCAACCCTATGCCTACGTCGAGCTTATTAAACCGGGCGAACGCCCTCGAGATCCAACCGAGTCCAAAACCGAGCCATCTGCTCAAAGAATTTAATGATCATTTATCAATATCAACTCATGCAATTTAAAATGCATCTAACCCACATCATACAACACACGCTCTGAGGCGTAATAATCTCTCGACCCCGTCATTGCTACCTTCTCAATGAAGTTAATTCATATATGTATCTATATGTACACGCATATACAACTCTTACATATTCAACAATATATATATATATCTTGCCAAAGTTCATTAGTACCAAAGGTACTAAGAATACAAGATCATCAAACGGTCCTCACATATAAGACCAATACTTAAAACGACACTTATTTAAATAAAATGCAATTAAGCACATAACACATCATAATTATTGCACAACCCCAATAAACTCTAAAAGCGTATTTTGACCACATAGTTTTCACTGATGCAATAATTTAACCAAAACCTCTCTCACCCGTGATTTATTTATCAATCACTCAAAATCCCCAAATGTGGGTGTGTCACAAGATATATACCATTCTGTAACATCCCCAGTTCACCGTACACGATATTGTCCGCTTTGCGGATACCCTCTGTATAACAGCATACCGGCACCGCTCACGGTTTTGTTCCTGCCCGCACAGGCATACGCGGGACGTACCCAGACCACACGCCTCATACATCTTAAACAACTGCCGACTTCGATGTCAATAATCGGTCTGTCGATACTTCCTTAACCTATCTTTTAACAAGGGTCCTTAACTGAACCTAATTCTTCCAACATAACATAATCTAATTCTTCTCCCATCGTCTTCATCTCAACATACTCGTGCAACGTTAATATCCCAGATCACCTTAAAATTCTTATTTGACGTCGAGGATATTTCCTTCCTACTTCACCATACTACTCAAAACAAATTGCCAATACCAACGCATTGACGACTTCTATTCCTTTTTTTCTTGCGTACTTTCCAATCACCTAATGTCTTTTGGCTCTTAGGTTCAGGAAATAATTAATGTCAAAATAGTCTTACCAATTGGTACACGTTCAACTAACGGAATAAGTAAATAATGATTAAGTTATCCTACTTTCACTCAGGAATCTCCAAAGTTTGTAAACATCCATTAACTAGGTCAACTTATAAGGTATCTTTCGAACATAATAACTGGTATAACTAACTTTTAACAAAAGATTGTAGTGCAAAAGACCAGTTAGTACTACCATTACATAACATACACACTTATATATATTATTAACCAGGAATGTATCGTAAACTACACCCACTCATTCCTTAACATTTTCAACCGTTCTACAAAACGTTGATCCTGTTTATCTTGAAATATTGAATTTCTTCTTCCGATTTCCGCTATTTTTCAACTTTGGACAATCCCTCCGATAATGACCAGGTTTCTTGCATTCATAACAAGTTGACTCTTGAATATGACAGTTTTCAATCTTGTGGCCAACTTCTCCACACTTAAAGCATTTCACATACGATTTGGTTTCTTGACGGGATTCAATACAATGAATCTTAACAAAAGTTTCTGACTTCTGGCAAAGTTCTGATTTATTCTCCCATTTTCTTTTCTCTCCCACTTGAGTTATTTCAACCCTATTTTCAACATAAATTCCTTTTCTTCTATCATCAGTATTCAATACTGGATTAACAGGTGGAGTTACAACACTGGTACTCACCTCTGGCCCATGCAACTTAATGGTATGATCCTTCAGTATGTTTATAAACATCTCCTGTTGTTGAGTCAGTGCAGTATTCATAACCCGCATCATGTTTTCCATTATACGAGTCTCCATAATAGATTCCGTCATTACCGAATCAGAAGTACCAGTACTTGTTCCATGCTTTTGACTTTCCAATCCTCCTATTAAAGGTTGCCTCGATGGACTTTCACGGGTCCCGCCAATTCCAGGTTGTCCCTCCAACCCCCAATCATTTACCGCTCTGTCCTCCAAAGAATTAGAGGATCTTAGTGGCATATTCACCATCGTTCTGCTATAACACAAAAGCATACCCATAAGAAATGGTTACATCTATTTAAACATACGAAACATATATTACCGATCGTTAGTCACTGTAACAATTTATAAACAAGTATACTCGTATAGTAATATATTCATAATAACAGTAGCTAATTGAGATTGTGAATATATCATACATGAGAATTCTCATTACCATCGTTACAGTACTAGTTTCACATATTTCCGTAGACTCTAAGACTATCCCGTCTTAGTACTTCTACCCAAATCTCACGAATCATAACTTAATTCATCTCAGCTTAAGTCTAGGTATTTCATCATCATACCTAGTTCGCTTAAACTAAAGCTCTGATACCAATTTATAACACCCTAAAAACAGGGCTACTCTAACCTCAAATTATAACAAGATTTAAACATAAACTTTCTACACTTTATACATAAGCAAAGATTTAACCTTGAGGATCATATTTACATATATAGAATTCTTCAAATAACCTATTAATCTAATCATGTCACTATAATCAGATTAACTAGGTTATCTAAGTGATCTATCCAAAACCTCAGTATTCAAAACTTCTTTGCTAATCCAAAAGCTCTCGTCCCACATCCCTTTATTTTCCCGAACTAGTACCTGGTAAGAAAACATCATTTGAAACGATTAGGCTAATGCCTAGTGAGAACATTCAGTTTCAAAAATAATATTTAATCAAATTAATGTAAACAAGGTATAACCAACCTGGTTTACCCTTTTTCTTACCACCATGTGAAAGCATTCATCAATATCAGATTAAACCTGATTACATGACTACGAATCTGACATTAAGTCAATCGTTGCTCATATTCCAATTTCCACACACATCAGAATAATGAAAATCCATCATTTATTCTACGTGCACATAACCACTAGTGCCTATGGATCCATATCACCTAATTGTACTCATACAGGTATTTACTAAAATGTAAATTCCTTATAACAGCCGTATAAGCGAATTATATTTATACCTCGTAAATTCCTCATATCATTTATTATAAGCAAATCACATTTAATATGTCAATTTCTTATAATAAAAGTCTAACCAATCATATTATCACTTACGGTCTTTAATAAGAATATTATTGTAATTCATTTGTCCAATAAACACAATAATTACCACTCGTACATATTTTTGTCGTAAATCATTAATGATTTAAGCACCACCATCAACTTAATATAAAAGATTTTCCTTTATAAAATCTTTCTTCCAAAAATCCACCCAAAACAGTTCATTTATAAAATAAACCTTACCATAATTTAAAACATTATAAAAACAGGTAAGGTAAGAATGAACTCACCTGTTATTAGATGCGACACTCTTTCTTTGATTCCGTCACTAACTCCCCAAAGATCTGAAATACCATATATATATAATATAGTAGTATAAATCCACTGCACATGATTCTCTAACGACTAGAAATCCTTAATATCTAAAAATTCTCGTCTCTTATCGCAACCCACTATTGCGATATCTCCTCATGTCGCAACCACTGTTGAGACATGGCACGAAGTCGCAACCAACTGTTGAGACATGGTCACGAAGTCGCAACCAACTGTTGAGACTTGGTCACGAAGTCGCAACCAACTGTTGAGACTTGGTCACGAAGTCGCAACCAACTGTTGAGACTTGGTCACGAAGTCGCAACCAACTGTTGAGACTTGGTCACGAAGTCGCAACCAACTATGTTCATACATGTCGCAACCCACTAAGTTCATAAATGTCTCAACTAACTGAAAACGTAAAAACCCAGAAATTATCAGTTTTAGACCATGTTTGTTTCTATAAACATGCAGATATGTTTAACACTACTTATAGAACATATCTATCAACCCAGATTTATCATATCTTACAAAATCATCAAAACCCATTTCTATTCCACCTAGAAAACTTAATACACATAAGGAGAGAAATTTGTATAGAAGCATACCTTTGGTTTAAACACTGATTTCTTCAATTCCTTCAGTTGATTTTGTTTTCTTCTTCACCTTTCTTCTTTATCTCGGTTCTCTCTCTCTTTTCTCTTCACCGCAACAAACACACACACATACCAAAAGACCAAAATGAACAAAAGAAGAAATATCTCCATTTTGCCTCATTTTAAACAATTGAGGCGGTGGTGTTTGGTATGGGTTTCACCATCTTAACCAAACAGCCCCCTTAACTTTTATCCCTTGGCAATTAACACCCTTAAACTTATAAATTAAAATTAAAGCTTACCCCTCAACTTTGACTCCACAAAACCCATTAACGTAACTTATTCGGGGTTAAACTCTAAAATTAATCAATCACATTATAAACCATAATTTATTAATAAAATCCATCTTAATATTTTATACCCAAAAATCGAGATGTTACATCATGTCTTTTGACGCTCGCCCTTGAATAAAGCTCTTGAACTTCATATCTTCAACTTTAAGAACTTGTAGAACCAGTATGCTCGATGGAGGAAATAATTTGAAGCGAACACCACTTGATAAAGGATGAGAAGAATTGATTACTTGTAAGCACTTTGAAATCTTTTCGCTTCTGGTGAAATCTCGGAATTGTAAGCACTTTGATCACTTGTATGCACTTTGAAACTCTTTGGATCTCGGAACAGATCAAATAACAGAACTGTTACTCCCCCTTGGCTTTTGCATGGGGACTTCTTTACTCCCCCTCGGCTTTTGCTAACTCCCCCTCAACTTGATATTCGGTGTCTTTGAATCTATACTCTTTCTCCCCCTCATGATGAGTAGGAGCATCCGGAGCATCATGCACGTTCAAAGACAATAGTGACGAGTAGCAAAAAATCCAGATAAAATATTTTAGTAGCCAACATGGGGTAAAAATCTAACACAGAAACACGTTAGTAACTGTTATCACAACAATTTAAAAAATTGTGTGGCCTATGTTCAGAGTTGGCAATGATGAATCTCTGATAGGACTTCCAGTTATCACGGAAATAAAATTTAAAAATTACTTCTCAAACCGTTCCAGCAATATCACGAAGATATGCAATGGGAATCACAAAGACTCGTGCATGTGTGAAATAAATGAATTATATCAGTTAGGCTCAAAGTATTGATTTAAATCAGGACGCAAGTTAAAATCAATTGACACAGTGAATAGAATATGAAGTTCGGAGACCGGAGCTGATGTCTTCCATTTTCAATATCTAAGACCTCCGAGTGAGGAATAGATAGATTATGTGCTAATTCTCCGTGAATATATGAAACAAGCATCTGTTGTGAGATACTTGAGTGGATGGGTGGGGTGACACGAGTTATCGACACTGGGTCCATGTTTGTTTCAATATTCATATCCAAAGAACGAGAATGAATAGATTATGTGGTTACCCGGATAACTGACTCGGTTTGGTAAGGACCAATAAAATTCTTTTAAGTCCTGTTACAGCCTCACCATTTATTCTTTTCTCTCCAAACTTATCTATCATCTAGACCCCTCACTGTAGTCTATAAGGAATGTGTTTCTTGGGTAGGTCCTTTCGGTTCTGGATAGACCATAGAAACGATGTAAGTCCTAACACTTATTCATGCATCGAGTGAAACAATTTCGAAAACAGTGAAGTACGAGTTATAAACTGAAGTGTTTAGAAGTCATAACATTTAAAAACGAGTCCTGATCTGAGGTGATCAGAAGTCATAAAAATTAAGCCCGAGTTCTGATTTGAGATAATCAGAAGTCATAGCATTTAAGAACGAGTTCTGAACTGAATTGTTCAGAAGTCATAAAAATTAAGTACGAGTTCTGAACTGAATTATTCAGAAGTCATCGCATTTAAGAACGAGTTCTGATCTGAGTTAATCAGAAGTCATAGTTTGAAATAACGGAATTTCAAGAAACAAGATCAAGCGCAAAACAGAATGACTCAGTAAGCATAGTGTTTGCAATAAATGAGACAATGATCAGAAAGTTTAATTGCGAAGAACAAGTCACAATTATTATATCAGATAAGAATGGAATCATTAATATGAAATGATGAACTATGAGCACAAAGTGGAATTCAAAAACGAGTGTATTTCCATCAAAAAATAAACAAACATTTGAGACATGGAAATAACTAAATCAATGAACTGACACGTGGCAATCAAGGAATTTAAAGTTGGAGAATAACAAACACAAGGAAGTTATCCAGAATGAATTACCACGGTTTTTGAATTCAGTTAGAAGTCCACTTACCTTTCATGAGATAGCACTCCCCCTCAAAATTGGCACAACCTTTGAATGTTCGTCATGTGAAAAGAATCTTCTAATTTAAATGCACATGACATTCCTGCAAAACAGATTAGTAGGATTTTGGTATCCATATTTTGATGGATCCTTGTTGGTTATATGCCCTATGAGGACCTGGGAAACTATAAGTACCATACCAATAGTTAGCACGATCTTTATTCACAAACTCACTTGTTCCACAATAAGAGCAACACAACTTCTGTGTAGATAAGCTGATCAATTTATTAGTAGAGTAAACTCGATCAGTTTGCACAAAAAGTTTAGCGTGGAAAGCTGTGTTGTTCTTGTCACTCTTAACAGACACGAGTGATTTTGGAGCAGGAGTGGTTCCTTTAACTCTCCACACCATGTTTACTTTCTTGAAAGATTTATTATATGATTTTGTTGGGTCACCTAGATTTGAAATTGACTCACCGATGTTCTCCCTTATATCTTACTTAGAATATTGTAGCATGGTTCTTTTAAAGATGACTTGTACAAGATATCAACTGTTCGGTGAAGTCGAAGATCAACCGGAACCAAGCTTGAAGACATTCTACTTGTGGAAAATAGAAGACTCTTCTCTACATTCAACCAAGTCATCATCCACCGAATTTGTTCTTACAAATCGGTGGACAATCCTCCACCGAATTTGTTCTCACAAATCGGTGGACAACCCTCCACCGAATTTGTTCTTACAAATCGGTGGACAACCCTTCACCGATATTGTTCTCACAAATCGGTGGACAACCCCTCTACCGACATATCCTTTGTCGGTCAGCTTCATCTCACCGATAAGGGTGTTGAAATCGGTGGGATCTATGTGTTATCAAATAAATGATTTTCTCTCTGCAGATTGTTTCAAGTTCCAAAGTCAATTGTATCGGTGAAACTTCATCAGTGTGATTGTCTTAAAATACACATCAAGAAGATCATTTATTATGGGACAATATCCTTTGGCAGATAAAAGTGACTGTTTGTCGTTTTATCCATTATCAGTTAAAGTCCCTTTCTTCAGCATGGGTTCTATTTCTAGTACCTAGTAAAAGGTGATAAGGACATCTCAGCTTTTCAGGAGTCAACATCCTCAGCAAATATGATGATGACAAGTGTCCCAAGCATTTAATGCTTGTACACTCTTTGTCACTATAAAAGGAAGAAGATATCCCCATGCAAACTACGCTTTCTGGAAGTCTCTCTAAGTGCAAGAAATCTCCATTTTGCTTGATAACTTAATATCTTTGTTCTAGGTGTTCTTGGTTGTTTTGTTTAGTATACTTTGTGAAAGATTGTTAGAATAGTTTATCTGTTCTTTTCTGCAACAGTCTTTAAGTTTCTTTGTGTAATTCTTGTTGAAAGATTTTCAATAAAAGAATTAAAATTGTGAATTTTTTTGAGTATTGTATTCAACCCCCCCTTCTACAATACAGCCATCTGGGACTAACAAGTGGTATCAGAGCAGAAAGATTAATTCCATAAACTTGATCTGCAATGGCTGCCTCGTCTTCATCAACCATTGAAAACTCTTTTCAAAACAACTTTTCTGAGAATGGCTCCATAACAAAACCGCCTAAGTTTAATGCTAACAACTTTTATTTGTGGAAAAGCCGCATGATGCTATTCATGGAAGGAGTGGATACTAGATATCCAACCATTCTCAAAGAGAGACCTATCATCCCCAGAGTTTGGGCTCGCTATGAAATGCAGAGGCCTGGTAAAGAAACCATGGAAAAAGAAATCTCTAGTGACTCTGATGAAGAGAAATCCAGTGCTACTGGTCGTTACATCCTCAAAAACCCTAAGAAATATACTGATGAGGAAAAACGTTTGGTTTCTCTTGACTCTTAGCTAAGAGCAATTATTGCACTCTCACTTCCTGATGAGGTCTATCACTCTCTGGTTAACTTTGAAACTGCTAAAGAGATGTGGACCACACTGTGTGTACTGTACGAAGGTACAGAGGAAGTAAAGAAAAGTAAAAAAGATTGGTCTTATTAGAAAGTATGAACTCTTTGCTTTTGAAAAAGGAGAATCTCTTCCTAGCTACTATAATCGTTTCAACTCTCTTTTAAATGATCTGAAGTTATTGGGCAGAGTCTATGATAATGAGGAAGTCTTATGTAAGTTCATGGATTGTCTTCCAGAATTTTGGGAGAATATATGTACTTGCATTAAAACTACCAAGGACCTTGAGTTCATGCCCTTAACTGTCCTGTATGGAACTCTCTTCAATTTTGAGCAAACCAAGTTACAAAGGAAATCTTTCATAAAAGAGATAAAGAGCTCTTCTATAGCTCTTGTTAGTGAAAGCTCCAAGAAATCTCAAAATGTTCCTAGAATCACCTATCCTTCATCAGACTCTGACAATGACAGCCAAAATAACTCTACCCACCAAACGTAGGCATATCTTAGTGATGTTGATGATGAAGGTGAGGATATTATGGTTGAACAGTTGTCTGATGAAATGGAAATGATGGCTGGTTCTAAGAACAAGTTTCGTCCTTTCAACAAATCCAGAAATTTTAGAAAATCTTCATCTTCCAAGACTTCATCTGAAAAGTCAAATGAAGAATGTTATAACTGTGGCAAGAAATGACACTTTGCATCTGAGTGTAGGAGCAAGCGTGTTACTAAGTCTAGGAACCCATCCTCTGACAAATATTCTTCAAAGAATGAGAAACCCAGAAATAATCCTTTCAAATCAACCTTTTCCAAAAAGGATTCCCAATCCTCTTCCTTAGATCATCAGGAGCGTGCTGAGAAGTATAAAGCTAAGTACAAGAAAGAGAAAGAAAGGAGTGAGGGTCTTGAAAGAAAAGGAAAAGGTCTAATGGCAGAAACTCATGGCTGGGATGAAGAAGACACCTCTGACAGTGATTCTCACAATATGTGCTTCATGGCTATTTCTGAAGAGATGGAAGATTCTGAAAAAGCTACCTCTCCAATGGCTCTTGTGGCAACTGGGTGCTCGACAGCTTATGCTCAGGTACATCCTTTTAATGATATGACTGATAGTGAAAAGATTGATGCTTACGAATCATTAACTAAAGATTTTTATGCTGTCAAGGATAGCAAGAAAAGAAAATCCATTCAAGTTAAAACTCTCACCTCTCAACTTGAAGTCTGCATGGCTAAACTTGAAAAGTTTGAGGAAATCAAAGCTGAGCTTGAAAATGTGAAAACCATAAATCACGTGATTTCAAAAGAGAAACATCACCTTTTTAAGAAACTAAAAAGGGAACAAGAGGTTGTTAGAAAATGGTCAAATTCTTCCAAAAATCTTGAACAAATCTTTCAAGGCCAAATCTGTGGTAATAATAAATTCGGTCTAGGATTTGGGAAAACTGTTGCTGATACATCCTCTCTTGCACTCATCCATTCCTCTAGTGCATGGGATGATGCCTCAGAGTCAAGCTCTTGTGACTCTGTTTCTTTAAACTCTATGGATCTAGGTGAAGCTCTAAAATTTGGAATGTTCATTAAGGCTAAGGATAATACCTCAACTTCTAAAGTTGAAAAAGCTCATAACTCTATTGAACCTCCCATACCTCTTCATGAACTGTTGAAATCTATTCACATAGATGAACTCTCTTCTTCTGATCCTAAGCCCTCAAAGATCCTTAAGAGAGAACCTCAACTTCCCTCAAAAAGATTCTCCACCTCTGACAAAGGGAAATCAGTGGAAGAGCCCCTTTTGAAGCTTTGTATGGTCGAAAATGTAGAACTCCGGTATGTTGGTTAGAAGCCGGAGAAAAACAGTTTGCAGGTCCGGAACTGGTACAACAAACAACTGACAAAGTGAAGGAAATTCGGAAGCATATGAAAGCGGCTCAGGATAGACAAAAGAGTTATGCTGATCCAAAAAGAAGACCAAAATAATTCCAAGTTGGGGAGCGTGTAATGCTTAAAGTATCCCCGTGGAAAGGCGTGATGAGGTTTGGCAAACGCGGAAAGTTGAGTCCACGTTTTCTAGGACCTTTCACCATTATTAAGAAAGTTGGACTACAAGCATATCAGTTAGATCTTCCACCAGAATTGGAAGGAATTCACAATACATTTCATGTTTGTTACCTTCAGAAATGTTTAGCAGAAGAAAATGATGTGATTCCATTAACTGATGTGATATTGGATGAAAAGAACCTCTGTGTGGAAGAGCCGGAGGCAATTTTGGAAAGGTCGATTTGAAAGTTACGTAGTGGTAAAGAAGTGGTTATGCTAAAGATACAATGGAAGCATCATCGAGGTTCTAATGTGACTTTAGAGTCAGAAGAGGATATGAAAGTTAGATATCCTCACTTGTTCACCTAGCTTTGATTTCGAGGACGAAATCATTTTCAAGTTGGGGAGTATTGTAACATCTTGATTTTTATAAATGTTGATGTTTGAGTTTACTAAATAATTTGAGTATAATTATTTGATAAGTTATGATTAGTTATTTGACAGATTAATTTTAGAGTTTAACCCCGAGTAAGTTATGTTATTCATTTTGTGAAATAATAAGTTAAGGGGTAAATTTTAAATATTTAAGTTAAGGGACCAAATTTGCCAAGTGTTGTTATTTGGAGGTTGGTTTGGTTAACTTGATTAAACAACAAACACCATCACCGTCTCATGGGTTTTAGAGGGGTGAGGTGTCAAATAGTTAGTCATTTGTGACTAATTGCGTGTGTGTGAGAATTGGTGAAACAAAGAGAGAGAGAGAGAGAGAGAGATAGAAACGAAAGAGGAAAATAGAAAAGGAAAGAAGGAGGAAAGGAAGAAGAATCAGATATTCATTCAGCTGGAATTAAGGAGATATTCTGTGGAAATCAAACCAAGGTAATCTTCTTATTTAAATTCTTCATCCTTGGGTTATAGTTAAAGTTTTGCTATGGAGTTTTAGAAAGTGGGTCTTGATGATGTTAGAAGATTATGTTAATCTGAGTTGAAAATCTTGTTATGTTATAGTCTTTAACATATCTACAACTTGTAGAAACATGTATAGTTTGAAAGTATGAAATTATGAATTTTGTGTTCATAAGCTTTTGTGAGGTTAAATTGGGTTTTGATGATTTATGGATGTTATGATAAATCTGGGTGGATAGATATGTTCTATAAGTAGTGTTAAACATATATGCATGTTTATAGAAACAAACATGGTCTAAAGCTGATAATTTCTGGGTTTTTACGTTTTCAGTTAGTTGAGACATGTATGAATTTAGTGGGTTGCGACATGTATGAACTTAGTGGGTTGCGACATGTCTCAACAGTTGGTTGCGACTTCGTGACCAAGTCTCAACAGTTGGTTGCGACTTCGTGACCAAGTCTCAACAGTTGGTTGCGACTTCGTGACCAAGTCTCAACAGTTGGTTGTGACTTCGTGACCAAGTCTCAACAGTTGGTTGCGACTTCGTGACCATGTCTCAACAGTTGGTTGCGACTTCGTGCCATGTCTCAACAGTGGTTGCGACATGAGGAGATATCGCAATAGGGGGTTGCGATAAGAGACGAGAATTTTTAGATATTAAGGATTTCTAGTCGTTAGAGAATCATGTGCAGTGGATTTATACTAGTATATTATATATATGGTATTTCAGATCTTTGGGGAGTTAGTGACGGAATCAAAGAAAGAGTGTCGCATCTAATAACAGGTGAGTTCATTCTTACCTTACCCTTTTATAAATGTTTTAAAGTATGGTAAGGTATATTTATAAATGAACTGTTTTGGGATGATTTATAGAGTACAATTGAATACTTTAAATTAATGGTTTTGCTTAAACTCATTGGTTAAAAATGATTTATAATTAAGCAAGAACGTGTATGAATACAAATAGGTGATATGGATCCATAGGCACTAGTGGTTATGTACACGTGGAATAGATGAAGATTAATCATTATTCTGATGTGTGTGAGAGATCGCGGGATAAACGTAATTCCTGATTTCTAAGGAAGAAAAAGGGATTGACATAAGAATTTGTAATCTCTACTTCCTTTTCAATAAATGGGCATGTGTTATTGCGATTTATTGTATTAGAGCAATTATCTAGAATCTGTGAGGATTCATAGTGTGGCTCTGGACCATGCGAAATGATTGATGTAATGTCAGATCGTAGTCATGGAACCGGGTTTAACCCGTGGTAAAGGATGGTTTCACATGGTGGTAAGAAAAAGGGTAAACCAGGTTGGTTATGCCTTGTTTGCAGTAATTTGATTAAATATTATTTTGAAACTGAATGTTCTCACTAGGCATTAGCCTAATCGTTTCAAATGATGTTTTCTTAGCAGGTACTAGTTCGGGAAGATAAAGGGATGTGGGACGAGAGCTTTTGGATTAGCAAAGAAGTTTTGAATACTGAGGTTTTGAATAGATCACTTAGATAACGTAGTTAATCTGATTATAGTGACATGATTTGATTAATAGGTTATTTGAAGAACTCTATATATGTAAATATGATCCTCAAGGTTGAATCTTTGCTTATGTATAAAGTTTAGAAAGTTTATGTTTAAATCTTGTTATAATTTGAGGTTTAAATTAGCCCTGTTTTTAGGGTGTTACAAATGGGTACCAAAGAACTAATCTGTGTGTGCATGCAGGTTTTTGAGCACCGTCAAATATGGTATCTGGATAGTGGGTGCTCAAGCCACATGACGGGAAACAAATCTCTCCTCATCAACTATGTGCCTGGAAAAGGTCCATCTGTAACTTTTGGTGATAACTCTAAAGGCTATACCAAAGGATATGGAACACTCACTAATGGATCTATTACCTTCAATAAAGTGGCCTTTGTTGACGGTCTCATGCATAATCTTCTCAGCATTAGCCAACTGTGTGATCTTGGATATAAAGTTATCTTTGAACTTTGTATCTGTACTGTGGTGGACAAGAACTTCAATGTGGTGTTATCTGGAAAAATGATGGAAAATGTCTATATCATTGATATGGGACTAAATAACAATTCATCCAATGTCTGCTTTGTGTCAGATGACACATCCAAAAGGAACTGGTTGTGGCATAAGCGTCTCTCTCAATTAAATTTCAAAACCCTTCATAAAATTTCCAACAAAGAGCTGGTGACTGGCATGCCAAAGTTGAACTTTGTCAAATAGAAGCTGTGTGATGCATGTGAAAAAGGGAAGCTTACCAAAACTTCCTTCAAGACCAAGCAATGCTCTTCCATCACTCTTCCTCTCAAGATGCTGCACATGGACCTATGTGGACCAGTCAGCACTCCAAGTCTAGGAGGCAAAAGGTACATTCTTGTAATTGTTGATGAATTTACTAGATATACTTGGGTGTCTTTTCTCAGGTATAAAAGTGATGCAACTGAAGAAATCATCAATTTTGTCAAGAAAAATGAAGTTCTTAATGGTCAACTTGTTCGTTCGGTAAGAAGTGATAACGGCACTGAATTCAGAAACAGTGCTCTTGAAGACTTCTTCACTGAGAAAGGAATTTCTCAAAACTTCTCTGCAGTCCGTACTCCTCAGCAAAATGGAGTGGTGGAAAGGAAAAACAGAACTCTATGTGAGGCTGCAAGATCCATGCTAAGTGAATCCAACCTACCCACCTATTTTTGGGCTGAAGCTGTTAACACTGCTTGCTTTACCCAAAATAGGTCAGTGATATCCAAAAGACATGATAAAACCCCATATGAAGTTTTCCATGGCAGAAAACCAAATATTGGCTTTCTTCATGTTTTTGGCTGTTGTTGGTCCCGAAAGGCCTAAACAAGTTTGTAGAAGGGGGGGGGGGGGGGGGGGGGTTAAATACAAACACACTATTTTACTTTTCTAAATTGTTTATTGATAAATCATTAACAATTTACAGCTTGTTGCGGAAACAAGATTAAGGATAAACCTAAATCTAAACAAGTTGGAACACTAAGGTTTCTTGCGCTAAGAAAGATAAGGAGATTACTAATAAAATCCTATCTTGAGAGAGATTTGAACTTGTCCAGAGTTAGCAAGTTACTTCAAATGAAGTGAGTTCATCTCTTTATATACTGCATCCATTTAATGCAATTCAGTATACACTTTACACGTGTCATCAGCGGATTGGTTGCATGTCATTGACCTTTGTTGACAACCTTAGTAGCCGCATGAATGAACAGTGTAGTATCAGAGTGGTTGTACGATTTCAGATTTTCGGAGGTTCTTTTCTGACACTTCGTACGGTGGCGTGCAAGGGAGGTTAAGACAAAAGTACTTTGTACGGAGGACTTCATGATCAGCTTTCGTTGATTCAGCGATTACCATTTACTATTCAGCGAATGATAAAGTTCAGCGATAGCTGAAGTCTTGTACTTGATACTTCACGTTGAGTGGACAAATCTGAGTCTTCGCTGATCCGCATCAGTTCATTAGGAGACTTGTCGCTGGTTCTTGAGCTTGATCTTCGACTTCAGCGTAGAACCTTTGTTGACGTGAATCTTGTCTTCAGGGATCATAAGTAAACAACCAACTTATCAGCGATCACCATAAGGACTGAACAGACTCAGCGATATGGTGAACAGTGTTCGCTGAATGTTTAATCTAAAAGAGGGAGAGTTCCTATCAGCAGTACTGTAAGATCTTAGTACTTATCAGCGATAGTGAAACTCTGATACATATTGTTTACTTACAATTTTCACTAAGTATTTAAGATAGGGTCATTATCAAATGACTGAGGGTTTAGATCAACAATCTCCCCCTATTTGATTATGACATAGCAACAAAGCAAATTGCTATTTAATGAAAACATAAGGATAAAAAGAACTCATAAAATATTTGTCCCTTTTACTGTTTTCTGGGATCTTTTCAGTACTGATGGAGTAAAGTACATTCGCTGAAATCTTTCTTTAAATCTTTGAATCGGGTTACAATATGAATAAGAAAGATTACAAGTACAAGCGAAATAAATTACAAGTACTGAAGGATGACTGATACAATAGAGAAAGTGGTGATTGTTGTCAGCCTTCAAAGGGTTCTTCCTTAATGAGAAGTTCATCAAGGGTTGTCTTTTCAGTTGGAATCATCCAGTCAGGAACCTTTTCTCCTTTATTCTTTAGCTTCAGAGCAGCTTCAAAAATCAAGGGTTTTAGGTGCCTGAATGTCTTTTCTGAAGTCGCACCAGTAGATGAGATCTCTGAGCTGTTCGATTGGAGTGATTGGAAGCTCAGCGATCCGTTGAAAGCATTTACGTCCGTCGTAGTCAAGAAAGAATATTCCATAAGGATTACTGATGACTTTACCAGGGACGAAAAGTTCACATGGTGGCAAAGAGATGTCAAGGGCAGATAGATCAGGATCAGGACCAAGTACTTCAGCGCGAGAGAAACCAATTCCAGTTTCATTTCGTATGACAGGACCTGAGTTTGAATCTTGACGTTTCTTCTTTGGTGAGCCCCTTTTTCTTTTCGGCTTTAGATCAGGAACAGGAGGAATATCCACACAAGAAGATATCAAATCGATCTGTCTGTTTATCAGCTTTTCGAAATGATCCTTGTACTTAGATTTTGATGGTTGGATAGCTAACCTCATCTCCAGCCATTCAGAGAGACCATACCTTTTTACAGTGTCAGCATGAAAGGTTTCAGATGAGCCATCTTCTCTGAACAGTTTGATGTCAACAATAGGTACTCCGATGGAGGTTCTTCCAGAGATGAATACCTTGTTGATCTTCGCTGGACGATATCTGAAGTGGATTTTCTCTTTACACCAGATCAGGGTGGTCTGAGAAACTTCAGCTTTCTTTTCCACGATCTTCTGGGCTTGTTCCCAAAGCTTTCATTGGATTTGAATGGGAATACGCTTCAGCTTGGGGTCTTTGACAGATTCTTGAGTGAGCTTGATGGCGTATTCTCTGTCTTTATCTTCAGCTTCCTTCCTTTCAGCGATGAGGCGTTCAGCTCTGAGATGATCCTGGAATTCAGCTTTTGAAATTCTGAACTTAGGATGAACTGAAGGTAGTTGATCGCGCCTTAGAATGATTCGCTGATCCTCGAATCGCTTTATCATTTCTTCTCTCCTCTTTTGATCTTCTTCACTCAGCCTTTGAGAATCTGAGGAAGGTCTGTTTCTGTGCGAGAGAGGTTGTTCTTCTGGTTCATCAGTCTCAGAGATTAAATCTAAGACTGGGATTATGTCTTCAGCGGTAGCTGGAATTATTGGTGAAGTCGCAATAGTAGATCCTTCAGCGATATCCTCAAACAGGGGAGAGGACTAGCTGAAACGCAGCGATCTTACAAATAAGAACTGGGTAGAAGAACTTGGGTAGAAAAGATAGAAAAAAATGTGGATGTGTATGGTGTTTGTGGAATGGATAACTGATTGTTCAGAGATGATCAGGGAAGGAAAAATAAGTTTAGTGTACCTGACAAATCGGCTTTGCAAGTAGGATCGCCAGATTATCATCTTCAGCGATGCCTTTGTCTTTGCTTTTCTCAGCGCCAGAGGCTGAGTGCTTTGTCTTTGTTTTTGTCTTCTCCCCTGTGGATTCGGTTATCACGATCCCTTTAAGAGCTTTTCGAGGAGCATGTTTGACGACAAAGAATTCGTCATCTTCATCATCATCATCATCATCGTTCCTTGGAGAGGAGGATGGTTCAGCTTCAGGGATGTCGATGTCTTCGTCTTCTTCTGCTTCGGATTCCTCAGCATCTTCTTCGAGTTGCTCCCCCTCAGATACAGAGGCGAGGTTCTCGGTTCCCTCAGGGTTTTCATCTCCCTGAGGTCCAGTAACTAGATCTTCATTACCCTCTCCCCTGATAGATTCATCATGGGAAAGGTCTTCAGCGCTTTTATTTTGATCTTCAGCGCTCTTCTCCTGTTCAGCGCTCTTCTCCCCCTCTTTCTCATGATGGGCGGGGGAGGAATGGGTAGATTCAGCATTGGTGTTGTCTCTGTCTTCTGGGCCAGAGACTTTCACACAACCTTCAAGTTTAGCTATTCTGTCTTCTAGGCCAGAAATAGCAGGCGTGATTTTCTTCAGCTCTTGGCGATCCTCTGCGGTGAATGAGTCCAAAATAGGTGCAGGGGCCGGAGCAGGAGCTGGATTGTTTGCCTTGTTCACCAGCGTCTCGATCATTGTCTTGACAGAACTAAGGTCGGTCTTCACTGAGCCCAAGCCGGTCTTGACCACTGACATATCACCTTCGAGTGTACCAACCGATTTCTTCAGCGTTGTAACCTCGCTGGAAACGGTGGAAACTGACGATTTGAGGTTGGTGTAGTCAGTGTAGATGTCGGAGAGAACTTTGGCAAAGTCGGCGAGAGTTTTATCAAGGTCTTTGATGTCATCAGAGGAGGCCTTCTTTTCCACCACAGCAGTCAGCTTCGTCAGATTCTCTCCAGCGTTTGTTACAGCTGTAGAGTTATTTGATAGACCGGTGGTGAGATCTGTAAGTTTCATCTCCATGGACTTCAGAGACTGGTTGATGTCTCCCAAATAAGGACCTGTAACATATAAGTACTTGTGAACAAAGGAAAGCTCAGAAGTTTCAGGTTTAGTTACAGTGTTTAAGGTGGGATCTGTACCTGCAGGAGCGTTGACGAACTCATCAAAGTTTCGAGTCCCTCCATAGTGTTCCATATCTCCCTCAAAAGTTCCGTGAGGGATGGAGATCTCTGCAGGTCATTTCTTCGTCATTCGCTGAGAAGCTTCAACGGCTTCTTGAATGATGGCATCTCCAGCTTTAACTGGAGGAGTGTCCAAAGAAGTAGAGGGATGATCGAAGGATAAGAATTGGGGTTGGGTTGCAAGTTCAGCGTTGGATTCGCTGAGAAGTACTTCATCAGTCTTTTGAGAGACTGAAGAAGGTTGGGTAGATTCCAAAGTTCTAACCTCAGCGTTTAAGGACGCTGAAGTAGGTTTAGAAGGGATGGCTTGAATTGGTGTGGCAGAGCGTACCACGGAACTTTCCTTCAGCTCTTCAGAATGAGCTGAGGAGTCTTCAGCATGGAGTTGCTGGGGTTGCTCCTTGGTTTTCTTAATCCTTTTGGAATCAAGAGGGGTAAGAGATTGTTTCCTTTTCTTAGAAGGAATGGATTTTGTGGCCTGGGAATCAGCGAGGGGTATTGTCGCTGAAGGAGCCACAGAAAGCGGAGAATTAAGTAGAGTGAGAAGGGTAGAGAGACGTAACTCGTTGGCGACAGGCTTGAAGTCGAGAACTTTAGGGCCAATCTGAGAGAGTTTCAGATCACCCTCTTCAGGATAGTTGTCCTTCAGGCCATATTGAAAGATGGCGCTGATGAATCGTGGGTAAGGAACCCATGCTGGTCGGTCAGCGGCAGAATCAACACGTTGAATGAGGTCTTCATAGATGATGGAGGCCCAGTCAATGTTGAGACCTTTCAGCAGTGCGTAACGCATGGCCTGCTGAGGTTGAGCGGCTTGATCAGAAGATCCGGATTTCGCTGTCATGCAGCTGATCAGGTGAGCGAAGATGAAGTTCATCTCGCTGGGCATCTTGGATTTCTTTATCAGCGTCAGCTTCTTCTCAGGTAGCTTGTCTCTTCCAGTCTCCCAGATGTAACCCATCGCATCAAGGAAAGCAATGATTTCTTCCCTGTCAGCGTGCTTCTTGTGGTCAGGTAATGGAATAAAAGGATTTTCTGAGGTAGCGTTAGGGAATTTCAGAGCTTTGCGGATTATTGCGGGGGTTATCTTGATGGTGCCATACTCAGTATCGCTGAGTATGCAGTCGATGGTTTTAGATGGATCTTTGGCGGAGGGTAGGTCGGTGTGTCTGGCAGAGTACCAGAATTGGGATAATAGACGCTGACTGGCAGGAGGTGAGATTGTCAGTGCTGTGTAGATGGGGATATTCTTCAAAAGATTTACAGCGTCGTCTAGATGGGATACCTGCTTCCGAGGAGGAAACTCGAGAAGCGCTGAGAGGTTGTTTGCCTTTGTCCAGTCTAGTTGATCCAGCTCAAACTTAACCTGAGGAGCTTTGGTGATTTCCAGTTCCTCAGAATCAGCGGAGATGGACTCAGCGGTAACATTCAGCTTTGAAGTTGCCATTTCACTGTATTATCAGTTCAACCAAAGATGTTAACAAATAAGAAATATCTTAATGTGGAAAGAAAATTTCCATTAAGATTTTTCGAATTTTGTCCATTTCATTCAGACAAAAAAAGTCTTAATGAAGATTAGGGTTTTTCTTGTTTTTTTTTTTTAAAAAAAAAACGAATATAACACCCATAAACCTTGTATTCCAGTTTCTTAAGAAAATGGATACTAAAGAAGAACAAGTTTAAGATTTTAGATTTAAAACTTGAAGAACAACCATGAAATGGTTGTGTTTATAAAACCATGAAAGAAAATGATTTTATTTTTGAGTTCTTTTGTTTGATCTTGTGTAAAACAATGATAAGATCGAAAACAAGTTATTCGCATTTGATAATAGATAAGAACATATTAACCTTGAGTTTGATGAAGAAGATGATGAACAGTTCTTGAAGATTGAGAGCACAAAATGCAACAGTGTTCTTTTCTTGCGGAGAAAGATTGATTCGCGTAAAAGACAAATATAAACTTTGAGAGTGTTTATATAGGAAGAGGGTAGAGAGAAAAACTTGAGCGGGAAAGTTTTTCATCATGACACGGACACGTGTTTGCATTTGATTGGATAGACAACGAAACGTGCAAACGTGTGTCAGAAAAAGAGCGTGCCTGGTGTTATCCGTTGCAATGACGTCACAACTGTCCTTTCACATTCTTTCGTTGTCTCTGAGGTTTTGAAAAAAAAAACTCAGGGACTCTTTGGAAAATATGAAGCACTGAATAGAAATATCAGTGAGGGTTTTAAGAAATTTCAAAATATCGCTGTTAAGGAAGAGATATTCAGCGATGAAAGAATTTGAAATCTTGCATTTTCATGCGTTTTGTCAGAGAGAGAAAACATACCTTGATATCAGTTTAACCAAATTTATTCAGAGAGAAGATGATGAAATGGATTGTACAAGTTTATTTTATCCGAGAGCCTATACAAGAGTGTATAAACGTATCGCTGATTTAATGTGAACCGCTGAAGATTTAACCTTCAAAGTTCAGCATTCCAAGCTCGCTGATGAGAAAGTTGAATCTTGTCTCATCAAGAGGTTTGGTAAACAAATCAGCTAACTGATAATCAGTTGGGATAAAATGAAGTTCTATATCACCATTCATCACATGATCTCTGATAAAATGATATCTGATTTCTATGTGTTTTGTCTTTGAGTGTAGCACTGGATTGTTTGCTATAGCGATGGCACTTGTGCTGTCGCAATAGATTGGAATTTTGGAGAGCTGAAGATCATAGTCTAGTAGTTGATTTCTCATCCACAAGACTTGAGAACAACAGCTTCCAGCGGCTACATACTCAGCTTCAGTTGTGGAAGTGGACACTGAGTTTTGCTTCTTACTTGTCCAACTTACCAGCTTTCCACCCAGGAGCTGACATCCTCCTGTGGTGCTTTTCCTATCCATTTTGCAACCTGCAAAATCACTGTCTGAATAGGCGGTTAGATCGAATCCTGAATCTTTGGGATACCAAAGACCTAGATTCGCTGTACCCTTAAGATATCGAAAGATTCGCTTTACAGCTTTCATATGGGATATCTTAGGTTCAGCTTGATATCGTGCGCACAGACATGTTGCAAACATAATATCGGGTCGGCTAGCTGTAAGATACAGTAGTGAGCCGATCATCCCACGGTACAGCGTGACATTGACAGGAACACCCTTTGTGTCCTTATCAAGTATCAGCGGTGGTGCCATAGGGGTTTTCATAGCTGAACTTTCAGTTAAGTCGAATTTCTTCAGCATATCTTTAACATACTTTCCCTGATTTATAAAAGTTCCTTTTTCAGTTTGCTTAATCTGAAGACCAAGGAAATATGTTAGTTCACCCATCATACTCATTTTATACTCATCTTTCATTCTATCAGCGAAACGAGTACAAAGCTCAGGGTTAGTAGAACCAAATATAATGTCATCAACATATATTTGAACTAAAATGATATGACCTTTTATTTTTCTAAAAAACAAAGTTTTGTCAATCTTACCTCTCTCAAATTTTTCAAGGTGGAGATAAGTAGAAAGAGTGTCATACCATGCACGAGGAGCTTGCTTCAAGCCATAAAGTGCCTTATCCAGCTTATAAACATAACCTGGACGCTTAGGATCTGAGAATCCTGGAGGTTGTTCCACATAAACTTCTTCATTCAGCTTTCCATTTAGAAACGCTGACTTAACATCCATTTGATGTACAGTGAAGTTTTTGTGTACAGCATATGCTAAGAAAAGACGAATAGATTCAAGTCTTGCTACTGGAGCAAAGGTTTCGTCATAATCTATGCCTTCCTCTTGTCTGTATCCCTGAGCAACAAGACGAGCTTTTTTGCGGGTTACAGTACCATGTTCGTCCAACTTGTTTCGATAGACCCACTTAGTGCCTATCACTGTTTTGTCAGTTGGTCTCCGAACAAGTTTCCAAACTTTGTTTCTTTCGAATTCAGTCAGCTCTTCTTGCATAGCGCTGACCCAGTTTGGATCTCTGAGGGCATCATCTATTTTCTTTGGTTCAGTTAGAGAAATAAAGTTAACAAATAAACAAATATTACCTGCACTTCTACGAGTCTGAATACCAGCGTTGGGATCACCAAGAATTTGATCGATTGGGTGATTTACAGTCCATCGCTGAGCCGGAGCATGCGTCGCTGACTCAGTCTGAACTGGAGAAACTGAAGATGAGGCTTCAGCTACTTCTGGATAATCAGCTAAGAGAGGAATGCTTGCATTTGTCACTTCATCAACTGCGGGTATAGTGTTTATAGGAACAGCTGAGACCCAAGATGTTTCAGCTTCACTATTCTGCATATTGGGAATGATAGTAGGACCATCATTTTCAGTTGTATGAGCATGAGTAGTGGGAACATCTTCTGAATCACCAAGATGAGAAAACATCCATTGATTCAGTTCTTCTGTATCAGCGTTCGGTTTAGAGTTCGCTGAACGGGATTCGTCAAACGTGACGTGAATAGTTTCTTCTACAGTTTGTCTTCTTCGATTGAAGACTCTGAAGGCTTTGGAAACTGAGGAGTATCCAAGAAAGATTCCATCATCAGCCTTAGGATCAAACTTTCCAAGGGCATCTCTGTTGTTCAGTATGAAACACTGACAACCAAAGATGTGAAGAAAGCTGATTGAAGGCTTTCTCCCATGAAAAAGTTCATAGGCTGTCTTTTTGAATCTTTTGACTATCAGCGACCTGTTTTGCGTAAAACAAGCCGTGTTGACAGCTTCTGCCCAAAACTGAGTAGGCAGGTGAGAATCGCTGAGCATTGAACGTGCAGCTTCAATAATTGTTCTATTTCTTCTTTCAGCGACTCCGTTTTGTTGTGGTGTTCTCACTGACGAAAAGTTGTGAGAAATACCCTTGCTCTCAAGGAAGGAATCAAGAGAACTATTTTTGAATTCAGTTCCATGATCACTCCTTATTGAGCGAACAGTCATATTGTTCAGAGTTTCCATCTTCCGAACAAAGGTGATGAGTTCTTCAGGGGTGTCACTCTTAGAATGGAGAAACATTACCCATGTGTATCGAGAGAATTCATCAACTATGACCAGCGTATATTTCTTTCCAGCGATGGATTGTTTGTTAACGGGGCCAAACAAATCCATATGGAGTAGTTGAAGAGGAGATGACACTGAGGAAACTTGCTTGGACTTAAAGCTTGCCTTGGTCTGCTTCCCTTTTTCACACGCTGAACATAAGGATTCTTTGGCGTATGAATGTTGAGGTAGACCAGTGACTAACTCTTTGGATGAAAGAGTATTCAGTGTCTTGAAGTTGAGATGTGAGAGCCTCTTGTGCCATAGCCAGTTGACATCAGAAGATGCCTTTGAGAAGAAACAGGAGTTCTCAGTGGTTGTTGAGTCCATGTTTATAACGTAAACATTTTCCAAACGATAACCGCTGAGAGCTATCTTCTCCTTTTTGTCAGAGACAAAGCAGGATTCCTTAGTGAAAATCACTTTGTTATCCATGTCGCAAAGCTGATTGATGCTCAGAAGATTATGCTTCAGCCCTTCAACATATGCGACTCTTCTGAAGGATGTTGTACCATTTGAAAGTACACCATACCCTCGGGTGTGTCCTTTTCCATTTCCACCGAAAGTCACAGAGGGACCCTTCTCTTCCTTGTATTCAGCGAGCAGGCTTTTCTTTCCAGTCATGTGTCTAGAGCATCCGCTATCGAGATACCAGATACCCTTCTTAACCTGCAATACAAAGGAAGATTAGTTTTGCTTGGGTACCCACTTCGCCATGTATACATGTTTGTCAGTGGAAGAGGTTGGAATGGGTTCAGCAGTCTTCGCAGCATTTGAAGATTCAGCTTTGTCCTTCTTCACTTTGGTCAATTTCTTGACCTCAGAGGTAGGAGTCACCTTGACCTGACTTGCAACTGGTTTGGTCTTCTTGGGTGCTATCTTCACCTTAGCTATCTTATCAGCTTTGGTGGTTATGGGACACTTACTTGCAATATGATCGGTAAGTCCACAGTAATAACATTTCCTATAACTAAAATTAGTTCTAGGACCACTTGAGTGCTGAGCTTTTAATTTGGAATTAGAAGTGCCAGCACCAAGTACACTATTGGTTTTTGAAATAGGACGAACATTCAGTTCTTCAGATTTCTTACCAAGGACATCTACTCTGAGTCTAGGAGTAGGTCGCTGAACTGATCCAGAGGTCTGATTTCTAGAACCAGATGAATGAATCACCAAGGCTTTAGAAGCATTCAGCTTAGGTACTAAAGTACCCTTCTGAGGATTTTGATAAATAACAATTCCTTTACCTTTGTCTTTAAAGACATAGGTAGGTTTTGAATAAACCATTTTCTCCTTACCTTTTGAGGTAGGAGTTTCCTCAGGGATTGGTGTAACCGACGAGGAGTACTGAGATGAAGAAGTGTCAGCTATTGAGGATACGAACGTTCCAAATTTAAGCATTGAACGTTCAGTGGTTGGTATTGGAGTATCATATTTATAACCCAGACCACGTTTATCACTCAGAGGAATCTGAGCCTTAATTATCTCAGTGATCTTTGTTGAAGAGTTACACCATCCTTCAACAGTAGCTTGTTCAGCTTTTAATGCAGCGATAGCTTCCGCTCGTTCGATTTTGACTAGCTGATTTAAATGGACTTGATCTTTAAAATCTTCTTCAAATTTAGAAAGCTTTTCTATTTGAAGGTGGCAATTTTTAAGCTTTTCAGCGAGATCAAGATTTTGGTTTTCAACCACAGCTTTGCCGTTCATGGCTTCGTATAAACTTCTAGTCAGTAGTTCGATTTTACGGAGACTATCAGCTTCATCAATATTTACAATATTGGTAAAGAAGGAAGGTGATACCTGAATGGCAGATGTTGAAGTGGAGGGAATGTCTGAACTTTCTTCCTCTTCTTCAATCTTGGCCATGAGACATTGATTTGCTTCATCATCTTCAGAATCAGATGATGAGGCTTCTTCATCAGAAGCAGCCCAATCATAGTCAGCCATCAGGCCTTTTCCTTTCTTCTTAAAGCTTTTCAGCTTTGCATACTTCTCCTTCAGCTTTAAGTATTTGTCGTCTTTATTCCTTGGAACAAAGGATTTCTTTGTAAAAGCTGAAGGTCTCATGATTTTCTTTGACCTGCACTCGTTAGCGAAATGACCTGTCTTTTCGCAGTTGAAACAAGTAGCAGTAGCCTTATCAACAAAAGCTGATGACTTAGGCTTGTCAGCTATAGAAAGAGTTTTGTTCTTTCTAAACATTTTCTTCTTGGCGAATCTCCTGAACTTTTTAGTTAGGAGAGCCAAGGATTCATCATCTGAAGAATCAGAATCTGATGATCTTTCAGAGTTACTTTCTAACTCAGTGATAGTGACCACGGGTCGCTGAGTAGAAGGTTCCTCTGAGATTAAAGCAACAGGGGTGCTTTTGGAATCTTTTACAAGATTCTTCTTAAGATGGCTAGATTGCTCATGATTCAGCAATGTGCCATATAAGGTAGCAAGTGTCATTGATCTTAGATCTTTTGACAGCTTGAGACACATGGAATAATTGTCCCAGCTTTCAGGTAAACATTCTAAAAACTTTGTCAGCACTTCAAAGTTAGAATATTCTTTACCAACCGTTTTTAGATCTATAATTAAGCAATTAAAACGTTGATGTACTTCAGAGAGAGTTTCATTCTTACCAGAGATGAAGCTTTCGTATTGTCTTACCAGGTTGATCTTTCTTGAATCCTGGACTTCAGACGTTCCTTCATACTGAACACATATTGTGTCCCACATGGCTTTTGAGGATTTCAGGTTCATGACGGAATGGTAGACTTTGTCAGGAAGGGCCATGGATAGTATGGATCTGGCTTTTGTATCTATAGCCACTTTCTTCTTGTCTTCATCGGTCCAATGATGGATTTCCTTTGGAATCAGCCTTTCTGGAATAGCAGCTCTAGTTGCAGTGGCTGGAACCGCAGGATCAATTGTTACAGGGATGTGTGGACCGTTTTCAAGATAGTAAGGTATAGTAGGGTCTACACCTTCTAAGAAGAGTGTCATCCTATTTTTCCCTAAGTTGAAGTTATCTCTGGAAAATCTAGGGGGTTTTGCAAGAGAACCATTGTCTATATAGTGAGTGTTTGTGTTTGTGTTGGCCATTTTCAGATAATAGCTAGGAAAAGAAATATCTTAGATTAGATCTTGTTTATGAGATTAAACAAATCCGCTCTGATACCACTTGTTGGTCCCGAAAGGCCTAAACAAGTTTGTAGAAGGGGGGGTTGAATACAAACACACAATTTTACTTTTCTAAATTGTTTATTGATAAATCATTAACAATTTACAGCTTGTTGCGGAAACAAGATTAAGGATAAACCTAAATCTAAACAAGTTGGAACACTAAGGTTTCTTGCACTAAGAAAGATAAGGAGATTACTAATAAAATCCTATCTTGAGAGAGATTTGAACTTGTCCAGAGTTAGCAAGTTACTTCAAATGAAGTGAGTTCATCTCTTTATATACTGCATGCATTTAATGCAATTCAGTATACACTTTACACGTGTCATCAGCGGATTGGTTGCATGTCATTGACCTTTGTTGACAACCTTAGTAGCCGCATGAATGAACAGTGTAGTATCAGAGTGGTTGTACGATTTCAGATTTTCGGAGGTTCTTTTCTGACACTTCGTACGGTGGCGTGCAAGGGAGGTTAAGACAAAAGTACTTTGTACGGAGGACTTCATGATCAGCTTTCGTTGATTCAGCGATTACCATTTACTATTCAGCGAATGATAAAGTTCAGCGATAGCTGAAGTCTTGTACTTGATACTTCACGTTGAGTGGACAAATCTGAGTCTTCGCTGATCCGCATCAGTTCATTAGGAGACTTGTCGCTGGTTCTTGAGCTTGATCTTCGACTTCAGCGTAGAACCTTTGTTGACGTGAATCTTGTCTTCAGGGATCATAAGTAAACAACTAACTTATCAGCGATCACCATAAGGACTGAACAGACTCAGCGATATGGTGAACAGTGTTCGCTGAATGTTTAATCTAAAAGAGCGAGAGTTCCTATCAGCAGTACTGTAAGATCTTAGTACTTATCAGCGATAGTGAAACTCTGATACATATTGTTTACTTACAATTTTCACTAAGTATTTAAGATAGGGTCATTATCAAATCACTGAGGGTTTGGATCAACAGCTGTGTGTGCTTTATTCTAAATGATTGTGACAATCTTGGGAAGTTTGATCCCAAAGCTGATGAAGGAATATTTGTTGGGTACTCTCTATCCTCCAAAGCATATCGTGTGTACAACCTCAGGAGAAAATGCATTGATAAGTCTATTCATGTCAAGTTTGATGATCTTAGATCATCATCTCTGTCAAATGATGATGATGAATTACACAGATGGATTTCTTCATGCATCGGTGATGCTCCTTTATCCAACTCCACCGATACATCCTGCACTCCCTCCAATCCATCTCCATCAAATAACCAAGTCGGGTCATTCTCTATAATTCCCACCGAAATTGACCATGTTTCCACCGATGTACTTTCTCCCACCGATGTGCAACCCTCCACTGACGAACAGCCTTCCTCCGATCCAATTTCTTCCATCGAAAATTTTGCCTGCCACCGAACCTCTGATCCCACTCCATCTTCACCCCTAACACAAAATATTCCACCACCTTTACCTCCTGCAACAAAATAGACCAAAGATCACCCCATAGATCAAATCATCGGTGATCAACAAGCAGGTGTTCAAACACGTAGAGGAGTTGGAAACATTTGTCTCTATGTGAATTTTCTCTCTCTTGGTGAACCCAAGAAGATTGATGAAGCTCCTGCAGATCCCTGTTGGATCACTGCCATGCAAGAAGAGCTTTCTCAATTTAAGAGAAACAAAGTTTAGAGATTGGTTCCCAGACCCCGAAAGAAAACAAGCATTGGAACCAAATGGATATTTAGAAATAAAATGGATGAAGAGGGTACAGTTATCAGAAATAAATCCAGACTGGTTGCTCAAGGATACCGACAGGAAGAAGGCATTGAATATGATGAAACTTTTGCCCCTGTTGCAAGACTTGAAGCAATAAGAATCTTTCTTGCTCATGCTGCCTACCAAAATTTCAGAGTCTTTCAAATGGATGTCAAAAGTGCCTTCCTCAATGGGGAACTTGCAGAGGAAGTCTATGTGAAACCACCTTCTGGTTTTGAAGATCCAACTCATCCAGACTATGTGTACAGACTTGACAAGGCCCTTTATGGTCTCAAGCAAGCTCCATGTGCTTGTTATGACACACTTGCCAATTTCCTTCTAAAGCATGGATATTCCAGAGGTAAAATTGACAATACTCCTCAGGTAACCTTATTCTTGTCCAAATCTATGTTGATGACATCATCTTTGGTGCCACTGATGAGTCACTATGTGATGAGTTTGCTTCTCTCATGATGAGTGAATATGAGATGAGCATGATGGGAGAGCTTACATTCTTTTTAGGCCTTCAGGTCAAACAATCTTCAAAAGGGATTTTTATAAACCAAAGTAAATATATTCGTGATCTTCTGAAGAAATTTAATTTTTTAGATAGTTCTCCTATGAAAACTCCCATGGCACCACCTTTGAAACTCAATGCTGATCTTAACGGTGAATCTGTGGATGTTACCCTTTATCGAGGCATGATTGGTTCTCTTCTGTACTTAACTGCTAGCAGACCGGATATTATGTTTGCTACTTGTCTATGTGCCCGTTATCAAGCCAATCCAAAAGAATCACATTTAAAGGCTGTAAAACGGATTTTTCGGTATCTCAAGGGTACCTTGCACTTGGGTTTTTGGTATCCCAAAGACTCAGGTTTTGAACTAATTGGGTATTCAGATTCAGATTATGCAGGTTCCCAGATTGATAGAAAAAGTACTACAGGAAGCTGCCAGCTTCTTGGTGGCAAATTGGTAAGTTGGTCCAGCAAGAAACAAAACTCTGTGTCAACCTCTACTGCTGAGGCTGAATATGTCGCTGCTGGAAGCTGTTGTGCTCAGATCATGTGGATGAGAAATCAACTCAGAGACTATGCTCAAATCTACTCCAAAGTCCCAATTCTGTGTGACAACTCAAGTGCTATAGCTATTGCAAACAACCCAGTTCTTCATTCCAGATCAAAGCACATAGATATCAGATATCATTTCATCAGAGACCACATCTCCAAAGGTGACATTGAGTTACATTTCATTCCCACCGATCTACAGCTTGCTGATCTGTTCACCAAACCCCTAGATGAAGCCAGGTTCAACTTCCTAATAAGTGAACTTGGCATGTGTAATTTTCAATAACTGTGTGTCCTCACTTTCCACCGATCTCACATCGGTGGACACTCTCTCCTTATCTCTTCTTCCACAGAAATCTCATCGGTGGACACTCTCTTCTTTCCTCTTTCTACACCGAACGCACATCATTCTCACCACCGACATATAAATCACCCTTTCGGTAAAATATCTACTACCGACGTCTCTTTTTCGGTGAAATTATGTTCCACCGAAATGCCCACAGAGTGATTCTTCCACCAATCTCTCTTCATCCACCGACGTCTATACATCTTCCACCGAATCTCATCATCGGTAACATCATCCTACCGACGTCTCATCATTCCCATCGGTAAGATCTGCCCACCGAATCCCTACCTTATCCCATACGCTTCCCCATGCTCTCATAACCCCTAAGGCCCTAGTTGTCAGTGACTTTGACCGTCCCTTTTCCATGTAAAACCCTTTCAACCACATACCCCGAAACCCTCATCATTACCTTTTCAACTTGTTTATTTTATTTAATTTTTTTTAACCGTTCCCTCCTCGCTTCTTTTTAAATTCTTCTAAACCCTTCACCTTCCTCCTATATATACGACCCCTCGCCCTCCTTCTTCATTTTCTCAATTTCGAAACCTGCAACTCCTCCTCCACTTTCTTACTTCCTATCATTCCCATTCTCACAATGGCACCCACCAAGATACCTACGTGTTTTGAAGACCTCATCTTCAACCCTTGCAACCATGTAGCAAGGTTCGAATCCGATCCCGCACATCCCGAGTTCAACACCATTATAAAATTCTTAACCCGCTCACCTCTTCTCCATGCTTTCTTATGCAACCCAAGATGAGCAAAATGCTCATTGGCAAATTTTGGCTTTCCTGTGTGTATGATATATCAAATGAAGCCATTCATGCCTCTATCTTTTCTGACGAAGAGGGTGATCACGATGTTACTTTTGGCGTGGATGATGTCCGTCGTGCTCTCCGGATCGAAGCCTTTTCAGAATATGTTGACATGCATGTCAACAACTTTCTTGAGCAAGTTGTCAGCACTATTGGCTATGTTCAACATTATGAGGATAAAGCTTCCAAGTCTTCTAAAGGACTAGGTACCCTTCTTCGCAAAAATATGGGTGGGGTTTGGAACTTCTTCTTTGCTCATGTGATCCATTGTCTCTCTAGAAAGACAAGTGGTCAAGACCAATCCCCATCTTATATTACAAAGCTTTCTCATGCACTAATTTTTCAAAGAAAGGTGGACTTTGCTCAGTATTTCTTTACTGAGCTGACTGAAGTAATCAAACACCCGAAAAAGTGTTATGTCGCATATCCTCGGTTCATCTCTATTATCCTTCAACACAAACTCGGTGCGGCGTTGGATGCGGATCGTAAGTCTAAAACTCCTCGCTTCATCTACGATTGGTCATCACCCTTTGTTGGCCAAAAGACGCTCAATATCGGTCATCTCGCTACTGATCTCCCCTTACGCCAAGGTATGATTTCTTTCGCTTTATCTCCCGATCTTCACTGGGGTGATGCGGAAGCTCCCGGGTTTCAACACCCGGAAGTTCCCGAGGCACCCCAAGTTGTAGTGGCCCCCTCTTCCCATTCTCGAGTAAAGTCGGGCGGCGCGAAAAAGAAACAACGTACGGCCCCCGACACCTCCGCACCCGCTTCTCGAACTATGCCACCGAGAGTTCCCTCGGAGGCTTCTCGGGTTCAATCCCCATCTCGTAAGCGGAGGCACTCAACTTCCCCTTCGAGATCTCTTTCAAAGAGGTCTCGGACACCATCGGCCCTACCGACTAATCCAACTGTCGATTCTCGAAAATCGCCAGTTGTTGAACTTCACCCCTCCGGGCCAAGGGAATCCGTCATTATCCCCACCGACTCCTCTGTAGTTTCTCAAAAGACTACAGTTGTAGAAATGGAGAACCCATATGCCTCTTCACTCACCTCTTCGGGTGGTAGAGATGACTTCGGGGACTCTCCCCTCGAAGGAGTTGACTTGTCACTGCACGGCCTTTCACCCGGTCAGTTTATGATCGATGATGAAGTACAACTCGATCTGAGTTCCCCCCCAAACCCCCCCCCCCCCCCCCCCGAATGACTTCTTTGAATTTCTTTTGGAGGACACTGGTTCTCCCCGAACCATACCGTCCACCGATGGAATTCCCACCGAGCCTCCCTCAACGCAGATTCAACCCACCGAAATTCCCACCGAAGGCATCTCCACCGAGCCTCTCTCTCCGGCTCACCGAACACTCTCCCCTACACCGACGCCGCCCTCTCCCCGGCATCGGTTCCTTTACCCCCGAACCTTCCTGGGCTCAACCAAATTCCTCTCACTTTATTGAGGATCGCATACTACCCCATTCCAGTTTGGCTCCAACAGAACCCCATCTCCGAACTTGCCATCCTCCCCCTACCGATGCTCTTCGTGAAGCACTTCGGTCACTGTCTGACAACGTGGCCTTATTATCCAACAAAGTGGAAACTTTGACCACTTCCCACTCCAACATTGCAGCCTCATTCGATGATTTCAAGGCATCATATCTAGTCAAGGATACTGAACTTCAGAGGCTTCTTCAAGAGGCCAAAACTCATCAGGATCTTGACAAAAGCATCGCCGATTCTCTTAGCTCTCTTCACACCAAAGCTGACAACATGCTGGAGAAAGCTCAATGGGAAATGGACTTGGGTGATTTTTCTATGATCTCCGGTGACACCACTTAAAGCTTGGCTCATCTTCACACCAAGTTTGATAGTGTTTTTGTGCAGTTAGGTTTTAAAGTTCCGGCTGCTGCTGAGGGGGAGAAGACTCTTAGTCATCCAAAAATGCCTTCAATTAAGAGATCTATCATCAACAAGCCTTCACCTACCACCGAAAAATCTTCACCCTCCACCGAAACATCACCCTCCATCGAAACATCACCCTCCACCGAAACATCACCAAAGGCCACCGAAGCTCCACTTATGCCCTCACCAAAAATTGCAGGTACCACCGATCAAATCTCCACACCGACCAAGTCTCTATCGGGGGTGAAAAGTAAGGCAATGTCTGAGGGGGAGCAAGTTTCTAAAACCCCCAAAGACAAAGGCAAGAAAACCCTCACTGCTGAACAGTTGGCCGAAGAAGAAAAGAAAAAGAAGGAATTGACAAAATATGGGAATCGACCTACTGATGCCCAAACTTTGAAGTTAAAGCCTTCTTCTCTAAAATCTCAGGAATCCAACCTCGGTCTGACTCCTCAGGAGATTGAGGAAGCCAGACTTGCTCAAAAAGATTTAGATGACTCCAGGGCTCTATCTTTGAAAGTTGCACAAGAAGAGGCCATCAAAGCTAAGTCTACCGATCCTCTCTTAACCCAAAAATCGGTGCTGAGTGCCATTGAAAAAGAAAAGAATAAAGAAATAAGTTGGTACAAAAAGACCATGTACCACCGAATGTCCAAATCTCCGATCACAAATGTCAAAATTGCTACCTCCAGAGCCAACCCAAAGGATATCAGGATGATCATCGATAGAGAAGACGACTCAATGAAAAGTGTGAGAGATGTTAACCTCCAACATTACGGTCTTCCCGAATGGTATGAGATCTCTCAAAACTTGGTCAGAAGTGCAAACCCAAAGAAAGACATTTTTATCAAATGCATTGAAGGACTGATGGAAAAGATGAAGGAGATTAAAAGAAAACACAACATCATCCTTTCCTCCGATGAAAGGGCGTCAAGAATCCTATCGACAAGGTGTTCAAAGAAATGGCAAGTGAAGGGAAAATTCCAAATGTAAGCAACCTAAATCTGTCCCTCCCCACATCTGTGCCTTATCCTACCACAACTTTGAGCCTCTCACCGATACCTGGACTATTCTTCAATGATGGTTTTGGTCATCGTGCCTTCTTCAGATTTGCACAAATTCCCATCGCCGATACCGTGTTTCTTCAAGGCATCTCCAACCTCTTTCCCAACATCCCTGAAGCTCAACCTTTCTACCGAAATTTGTTGGACGAAATCAAGCAACGACAAACTTCCAAGAAATAGGTTCTCTCTCTCAATGGTACTTGCAAAAGATTGCTTTTCTTCTTAACGAATGTATAAGAAAACTTATCTAAATACAAGTACCTTTCTATTTGAATTTCTTTTAGTACATAGCCTTACTTTCATTTACATGTAAATACAGTTTATAGTATACATACTCATACAAAAGAAAAATAGATCAAAAGAACAAAAAGAATGGTCTATGTGAAAAGAACCCAAAAAGAGTAAAAAGGGGTCAAAATGCATTTTACTTTTCTATACTCTTAAATATTCTAAGGGAAGAGCTCAAATTCAAATAGGGGGAGATTGTTGGGTCACCTAGATTTGAAATTGACTCACCGATGTTCTCCCTTATATCTTACTTAGAATATTGTAGCATGGTTCTTTTAAAGATGACTTGTACAAGATATCAACTGTTCGGTGAAGTCGAAGATCAACCGGAACCAAGTTTGAAGACATTCTACTTGTGGAAAATAGAAGACTCTTCTCTACATTCAACCAAGTCATCATCCACCGAATTTGTTCTTACAAATAGGTGGACAACCCTCCACCGAATTTGTTCTTACAAATCGGTGGACAACCCTTCACCGATCTTGTTCTCACAAATCGGTGGACAACCCTTCACCGATCTTGTTCTCACAAATCGGTGGACAACCCCTCCACCGACATATCCTTTGTCGGTCAGCTTCATCTCACCGATAAGGGTGTTGAAATCGGTGGGATCTATGTGTTATCAAATAAATGATTTTCTCTCTGCAGATTGTTTCAAGTTCCAAAGTCAATTGTATCGGTGAAACTTCATTGGTGTGATTGTCTTAGAATACACATCAAGAAGATCATTTATTATGGGACAATATCCTTTGGCAGATAAAAGTGACTGTTTGTCGTTTTATCCATTATCAGTTAAAGTCCCTTTCTTCAGCATGGGTTCTATTTCTAGTACCTAGTAAAAGGTGATAAGGACATCTCAGCTTTTCAGGAGTCAACATCCTCAGCAAATATGATGATGACAAGTGTCCCAAGCATTTAATGCTTGTACACTCCTTGTCACTATAAAAGGAAGAAGATATCCCCATGCAAACTACGCTTTTTGGAAGTCTCTCTAAGTGCAAGAAATCTCCATATTGCTTGATAACTTAATAGCTTTGTTCTAAGTGTTCTTGGTTGTTTTGTTTAGTATACTTTGTGAAAGATTGTTAGAATAGTTTATCTGTTCCTTTCCGCAACAGTCTTTAAGTTTCTTTGTGTAATTCTTGTTGAAAGATTTTCAATAAAAGAATTAAAATTGTGAAATTTTTTGTGTATTGTATTCAACCCCCCCCCCCCCCTTCTACAGTACATGTTAAGCCATCTGGGACTAACAGATTTATCAATGATAGGGTAATAAAACAGATTAGAGGAATGAATTCGATCTTTTGAAGTACTATTTGATCTAATGCAGGTCTTTGAAGAAATATTTCTATCAATAGAACTTGAAGCAGTCTTAGAAAAGCAAACTGAATTAACTGAATCACCGTAAAGAGACTGATTAACAGTATCTGGACTAGCAAGACTGGGTGATTTAATATCAGAGTTTTTGCTTTCAAGTTCCTTGTCATTGTTAAACAGAACATTTTTCTTTTCAAGCATTATATCCAACTTCTTTTGGAGATCAGATTTTAGCCTCTTCTCTATCATAATATCAGATGACAAAACAGATAATTGCTTTGTAAGCTTGGAAATCTCAGTTTGAAAGACCTTTCTTTCGTATGTAAAATCATCTTTCAAACTTTTTGCTTTAAAATCTTCAACCTTCTTTTTCTCAGTCTCTTTGCTTCGAATGTCTAATTCTTTCTCCAAATCGGATATTTTCAAAGAAAGTTCTCCATTCTTTTTAGTAAAAGATTTGCGTTCAGTTTCAAACTTCTCTCTTTCTAAAATCAAAACTTTTTCAAAATCGGAGATCTGTTTTGAAAGTTTTAGACACATAAGCTCAAGACTCTTCTTCTCTTCAAGAGATTTGGTTGAAAAACCAGATTGTTTTTGTACAAGCAATTGTCTTTCTTTTGCAAAACTTTCTTTCTCCTTTTCAAAAACCTTTTCAAAAGTTGTTAGTTTATTTTTAAGCTCAAGGTTTTCACAGTTCAGGAGTTTACCTTTCTCTTCTTCTTTAGCCAGCTTCTCAGAACTATTCCAGATTTGAGATTTCAGTTCCTTCAGTTCTTTGATGTACTTGTTGCACAAATCATCTAATCGCTTGATAGTCTTTTCATGTAGTCTTGCTTGCTCTTTCTCAGTCTCCTTGATATCATCTCGTGATGATAAATCAGACAGCTTCTTTTTCAGCTCAGTGTTTTCAGACTCTAATGCTGTTGCCTTTTCTTCAGATTTAGCAAGCTTATCAGCACTTTCAGATATTTGCAGTTTCTGTTCCTTCAGTTGTGTGAAGTACTTTATGCACAATTCATCTGCTTGCTTGATATTCTTTTCATATAGTCTTTGAAAGTTTAAACACTCAAAATTAAGGCAATACGTCGACATTGTTACCTGAAAAATATATGATCGTTAATTGGTGTTACTTTGAAGAAGAAAAAATGCGGAAGAAAAAATCGAAAAATTTAAATTTGAGAAACAAATTTTAGAACGAAATTCGTTTTCAAAATTTAAAATTTGATTATTATCGGAACGAACGAAATCAAACTTCGAGAATGAAAACCTGAAAGATAAATCAATGCAAACGGTTAGATCAATTAATGGTAAAATAGATTACGTAAAAATGATAACCGTCGCGAATAAAATCAAATCGTCGCAAAAAATCTCAATCCGTCACTAAAACTCAAGGAAACGATTGTGGAAAAGTTCGCAACTTACACGACTATTAAATTATCGGGTGACGAGACGTGCGGTAACTCGGGTACCGACGAGAACTTACCAACAAAAACTTACCAAACAAAACTTATCGGGCGAAGGAGTACTTACCGGGCGAAGGAGTACTTACCGGAAATTTGTCCGGATGCGATACGCTTACCGGATGCGATGAGAACTTACCAGGTGATGTGAAACCTTACCGGGTGAGAGTTATCGGATACGTGACACGCGTATGAAAAACTTACCGGATGACCAATTGAGCTTACCGGACGGGCCCGAAAACTTGTCGTAATGATGAGGTGTGATGGATTAAAAAAAAGAAACAAACAAACGCCACCGTATTTAATTATGTATGTATGAAATGGTAGGGGTGAGCATTCGGTCGGGTCGGGCGGGTTGGGGCCCAAAACCCACCACCCGATCGGGTTTGGGGGGGGGGGGGGGGTATGGCCACATCCGAACCCGTCCATTTAATTTTCGGATATTCGGGTTTCGGGGGGTTCGGGTCGGTTTAGTCGGGTTTTCGGGTTGGGCCTGCAGCTTGGCCCATTATTATACATTCTTTCCAAACTACACCAAATGACCAAATGTGTGAGTGGGTTACCAATTACAACGAATTAATAGGGGGCTGGTATATATAATAAGCTAGCTACTTGTTTATTTTATATAACTAATAAACAGAACGATAATTAAAAGGTAGTAGTAATGTATATTTGATATTACAATGGAGTAATTAATTATGTCGTAAATATTTATTCGATTAGGTTTAGAAATAGAAATTAGAATAATTAGAAATTTAGAATAGATATATATATATATATATTATTTATATTTTAAATTTATAAAATGTTTTTTTATAAATCGGATATTCGGGTCGGATCGGGTGGGAAAACCCAACCCGCACCCACTTTACCCGGTTAAACAATCGGCTCGGGGCATTTGGGTTCGGGGCATTCGGGTTACGGTTTTTTTGTCATAATTTCGGGTCGGGTTTTGCTCACCCCTATGAAATGGTGGTTAGAAGAAATGACGATGATGCATCAATATGTGAGATGTATATGCATGCATGTATGTGAGAGATATGTATTCTAAGACTATCCGCATCGGTACCCATGGGTTGGCTGGGGTTGGATGGAACACCATCGCTCCCCACCGGGTTGGCGTGGGATGGAGCCGGCTGGGGTTGGGCAACCCAGCTGGGGTTGGGTCTTCAATTTTTTATTTTTTTATTTTTTACATTTTGAGCCGTTGAAATATATACGTTGGAGTTAAAAAAAATTTAATTATTTATATCCTATAAATACTAATATTAACCTATTTATTTTTTCACAAAATCAAATTTACTCTCAATCTCTCCCATCTTTCCCACTTATTTTTTCACACCACTAAATTTTCTCTCAATCTCTCAAACTTTTCTCTACTACAAAAACAAAATGTCTTCTTCATCAGTGAACTCGTCGGAAATTTATGAGTCGTCTTCGTCATCGTCGGACGGGGAAATTAATCTACCCGCGTATCGTCAAATGGATTACGATATTTTTCGTGGATTAATAACCAATGTTGTAGAAAGGCTTTTCGATCAAGATGAAGAACCAAGTTCGCCTCCAAGACGGAGACGGAGGGGACCGGATCAAGTTAGAGATCGTGAAGCTGCACACGACCGACTTTTTGCAGATTATTTTGCGGAAAACTGTAATTACAGTGACGAGTTGTTTAGGAGACGGTTCCGCATGAGCAGACGACTATTCCTACGAATAGTGGAGGATCTTGAGCGAGAGTATAAATATTTTCAACAGGGCTGGGATGCTAGAGGCAAAAAAGGGTTATCTCCTTTGCAAAAGTGTACCTCGGAAAATCGGCAAATGGCGTATGGGATATCCGCTGACGGCTTTGATGAGTACTTGAAGATGGCGGAGTCAACTGCACGTTTATGCATACAAAAGTTCAGCAAATGTATCGTCAATCTTTATGGTAAGCGTTACTTACGTAAACCTTCTTATGATGATATTCAACGTTTATACGCCGCACATGAAACTAGGCACGGGTTTCCCGGCATGTTAGGAAGCTTAGATTGTATGCATTGGGATTGGGACAACTGCCCAACTGCATGGCGCAGGCAGTACGTCAGAGGTGATCATGGTCGGCCGACTATTATGCTAGAGGCAGTGGCATCACAGGATCTTTGGATTTGGCATGCATACTTCGGGGTTGTCGGGTCCAACAACGACCTAAATGTGCTAAACCAGTCGCCGTTATTTAACGATGTACACAATGGGAAAGCACCGCAGTGCCCGTTTCAAGTAAACGGAGTACAATACAAACACGGCTACTATCTTGCAGATGGGATATACCCCGAATGGGCTACCTTTGTGAAATCATTCCAATGCCCTCTGGATCAAAGACGATTAAGGTTTAAAGCCGCGCAAGAAGCGGCAAGGAAGGATGTAGAACGTTGTTTTGGTGTGCTAAAACAACGCTGGCACATAATACAACACCCAGCAAAATCGTGGCACCCGAATAAAATACAAAAAGTAATGTACGCTTGCATCATATTACACAATATGATATTGGAAGACGAAGGTAACGCGATTTGTCGTTTCGATGAAAACGCTAATCAAGTTGATGTGGAGGACGACGAAGAGATTAGCGACCAACAATATGACGCTAACGTGTTAGAAGTCCGACACCAAGAAACGCATCATAACCTTCGGGCGGATTTAATCGAACACATTTCACGGCTTCCAAGACACAACAACCAAGGCAACGAGTAGTATTTTTATATTATTACAAATTACTTATAAAATATTAATTATTTAAATTAATGGTAACAAAAATAAAAATAAAAATAAATAAAAGATGGGATGGTGGTGTGGGATGAATGTGGGGGTTTGTGGGTTAGAATGGGTTGGAAGGGAAAAATGATGTGGCGCTGATGTGGCAGTGAAAAGTGTGGGTTAGATGAGGTTGGATGTTGATAGTCTAAATATGGCATGCAAATGGATGAATGATGACAGCATGGATTGGCAAAAAAAGTATTAGCATGCAGCGTCGAAATATTTGTATGGTGAGACGATGATGGTCAAACGACAAAGCAAGGGTCAAAAAGGTAGGTGCATCCGGAAAGTTGATATCATCCGGGAAGATTAGTTAGCCGGAAAGTTGAAATTTCATACGGTAAGTGTGAGGTTTCTTCCGGTAACAAAAAAATCTATCCGGTAACCTTTAAAAAAAAACTATCCGGTAACCTTAGATTACCAGGTAACTTTGAGTTACCAGGTAAGTGCAGGTACCCGGTAATTTTGAGTTACCCAGAAAGTGACAGAAAAATTGACTTACCCGGAAACTGCGGTTGGTTGAAAAAATCGGATCAGAGATCGATAGGGTTGCTTGACTTCACTCCTGTAGGGTTAGATTTTAACCAAAAAACACAAAAACAAACAAACCCAAATTGATTTCTAAGCAAAATATATCCTATTTTTCAATAACCACCACAAAAATTAAGAACACCAAAAACTCAAGAATTGATTTTTTAATCAAAAATTGATATCTTTGAGAATTGATATAGAAGCAGATAAAAGCGAGTAAACAATCGAGATCTAACAAACGAATTAATAAATCAACGAAAAGCATTGCAAACCCGATTGATGAACGATTTTCTTCAAGAAAAAAACTGCAGTATGACGATAATAATCTGGGTACCTTCTGGACCTCAAACAATCAATCCCACAGTTCAGAATGTGTACCAAGATGTCCCGAAGCTACTGTCCAAATATCGCGACGATCCGACGGTTCAAACTCCGGGAATAGGCAAAACGGCTCGCTGCGTTTTCCAGAAAATTCAATACGAATTTTATGCTTTTTCTCGCTTTCGTTCGATTTCTTTCGTATCTTCAAATCACCGATTCTGCTCTGATACCAATTGTGAATCCCAGTTGATCAGGTAACAATATAATCAATAAGAAATAACACGAACAATTGATGATTTCAACTAGTCATCCCTCTCGTATTCATTCAAAGTATCGTTCAGAGAATATTACAATCAAAGTAACGGAACGATTTCTAAAACAATAATCTCTCTAATGAATCTCTAGGAATGGCTAATCAATTGCTTATGAATCGCTAACCTAAAACTAAAGGTTAACTAAACCTTATATACTTAGGCCTTAGACAAACAAGACCCAAGCCCATTAGGCTAAATTAAGCCCAATAAACAATATTAAGGTTATTACAATAATTAATTAATCTAATTAAGCTCTATATAATTATTTATATATCTTTCTAATATGTAGGACATTTATGGTCCTAACATACTGTGTGCGGCTGTTGGTGTGATCTTGAGTGGGTGCCAGAAGTTGGAATTTGCAAGGAATTCAGAGCCAAGCATTCAAGGTAATCATCCCCTCTTGAATTAGTATTCTATTGTGTTTTGGTTTGTGTTTTACCCTTGTGATGTCTGGAGTGTGGGTCTATGGGAAGATTTGAATTGAGAATCCATTCGATTGCAATCTGATAAGGGAAGCTGATTAACTTTCTTTAACTTTGGAATTAGTATCTTTCCTAATAGGCATGGCAACGGGGCGGGTATGGGGCGGGTATGGGGCGGGGTTCTCCATCCCCGGTCTCGGCCGCGGTTTTTAAAACCCTCCCCCGGCCGCAGCCCCGAGCGGGTACGGGAATTTCAACCCTGTCCCCGGTCAACTTGCGGTCAAGACCCGGTCAAGACCCGTCCCCGGTTTGTACCCGGTTCCCCGGTTTTCTAAATATATAAAATATATAAAAAAATTAATAATATATATATATATATAAATCTAGAAAATATATAAAAATTTTAATAATATATATATACCGGGTCCGGGGCGGGTCGGGGGATGGTCATCCCGGCCCCGGCCCCGGTTTTCTAAAAGCGGGTTTCCCCGGTACTTGGTTTGGTGGGGAATTCCCGGCCCCGGTCGGGTCGAGTGGACCGGGTTCCCCACCGGGTCGGGCCTAATACCATGCCTATTTCCTAAGCTCTATTTCAGGTATAAAAACTGATTGGTAAGTAACTAAGAGTTTTGAGAAAGAAATCGTTGTTAGTAGGATCGATAAAACCTGCGCGATGTCACTCTGGTTGCGAGTCCGGAGATGAGGAATACCGGATCCCTAAGGGATTCCGGAAGTGGGTCGATACCGGATCCCATGAGGAATTCCGGAAGTGGGTCGATACCGGATCCCATAAGGGATTCCGGAAGTGGGCCGAATACCAGATCCATTGGGGATTCCGGAAGTGGGTCGAATACCAGATTAATAAGGGATTCCGGAAGTGGTCAGTGCCGGATCCCATAAGGGAGTCCGGAAGTGGGAACTTCGGTATCCGAAAAGTGGAGTCCGGAAATAGATCTGGAATCCCCAGCTGTGTCTGAATCTACTGTTTGGAGAGTATCTAGATGGGACAATAGGGAGGTTTGGTGAACTTTGCATCTAGTGGAACGGCTATTTACTCTCGTGTGTGCCGGGTGAAATGTAGGTACGGGTAGAACATAGCAGGTTCGAGTGAGAGCAGCTAGCTTGGACATCAGGTGAGTTTTTCGGATCCTAAAGCCTTTTTAAGTGTGGAACTTTATGCATGTTCATATTGGCAAATGCTCGTACTGTTTTAAATTAAGCATGAAAGGTGTGATTTAATTAAGTGGATATATATTGCTTACGTGTAGACATGCTATGGCATTGGTGTGAGATGGGGGTGTGTCCCATAATTAGGGGTGTGCAAAACCCGAATAATCCGAAATCCAAACCCGATCCTGAACCGAAAATAAAGTATTTTTGCAATACCCGAATACCCTGAAATCCGAAAATCCGAAACCCGACTTTTGGGGGAATATTTGGGTTCGGGCCGGGTTTGATCTTTGGCCACCCGACCCGTCCGAAAACCCGAAATAATATACATATATATTTTAAATATTATATAAATATATATATTTATCTAATTATTTTTAGAAAATCGTAAATTATAGTCGGTAGAGATGTTTTTTAATTTTTAAACTTATTATCGATTTCATCAATCTCTCATTTGATTGAATAAATCTTTAAAATCGATTGAATTTATATATACTTTTTGTATTATAATAATACCCGAACCCGGCCGACATTAACCCGAACCCCGACCAACCCGAACCCTAAGAAATCCGAAATCCGAAACCTAAAGTTCGGGTCTTGATTTTCATATCCGAAATTCGATCGGGTTTTCGGTTTGTCCACCCGAACCCGCCAGACCCGCCCGATGCACACCCCTACCCATAATATTAAATATATGAATTTGTTTCATATATGGGCGATGTGTGCCCTTTTATGCTGTCACGGTGTGTGTGACCATAGCGTGTGTCATTAGCATGTTATGGTGTGTTGATAATATATGTGTGCTTTGTGACAAGTTTTGTATAAACATTTCTTACTGCAAAATTTTTATAAACTCTGTTATTTATGGTGTGGCTTTTGAGGGAACTCACTAGACCTCATGGTCTAACCCTCGCTTTCAAAACTAAAAACCTTTCAGGTAAGCAGGTGGTAGAAAGCTCGGTTAAGGGAAAGGGATGATGTGAGCTGGAGCTTGCATCTTAAGGATTAGAAGACTTCCGTTTTATTTATTATAGACTTATATTCTCAGTTGTAATTAGGGTTGTATTCCGCAAACCCATTATTGAATTTTGTTAAATTTTGGTGTGGGCCATGTTTTGACAGTTTTCATTATTATCTATTGAAATCATATTTGGTTACTTTTGGTTGGGTTGTTACAGTTGGTATCAGAGCCAGGTTTAAGAGATTTAGGTGACCGGTCAGGCCTAAACTTAAACTGTGGGAGTTAGGTTGTACAACTGAGAACTAGGAGGACCTTAATGAGACTAGGTAGAACGATTAATAGGGTGGTGAGAACTGTCATGTAAGGTAAGTTGGCGATTACACCTGCCCAGTGTAATTACGAACCTACAGGTGCATGTATGTGCTTAATTGCCTTATTATATTGGAACTGTAGGTTTAATGTTGTTGGTGTTTCTTTGTCAGTCAGTAATCATGTTGAGAAGATCCATGAGGGGTGTATCAGAACCTGTGGATGAGGAGATCGAGATGGAAGCACCGGTGAATCCACCTGTGCCGGCGGCCACCCGCGGTAGGGGTAAAGACCGAGGAAGGGGACGGGGAAGAATACCCCGGCGAGCGGTTACTCAAGTGAATGAGAATGTGGAAAGAGCGGTAGTAAGGGCACGTGTTACCCGTGGAACGAGGAGCGCAGGGATTCCGCCAGAATCGGAGGCGTCTCGTCAGGAGAGCTCTGCGTCCAGGCGGGGAGCGAGTCGAGGTGGAAGCCGTGGGCGAGGTCGTGCTCAAACCTTCGTGACCCAAGAAAACTTCGCCACTGCTTTGGGTGAAATTCAGGATACGTTGAAAGATTTGTTAGCAAAGCAGGATGGGTCAGCATCGGGGAGTAAAGAAGCGAGTGGTAGTAAGGAAGGAATGTCTAGCTCGCATGGTTCTGCTTCGGGGAGTCCTTCTCAATCGAACCCGTTGGCGGTTAATGACCGGGTGCTAAGAGGGGGGTGTAGTTACAAGGCATTTGCCTCTTGTAAGCCACCCACCTTCAAGGGAGAATGTGATCCAGTGTTGGCAGTAAAGTGGTTAGGGGAAATGGAACTGGTGTTCGACACCTCTAAGTGTGCTGATAGCGACAGAGTGATGTTTGCTTTGTCCATGCTGAAGTCTGAAACTGTGTTTTGGTGGGATGCGGAGACAGCGGGAGAAGGTTCGAAAGCCGCTAAGAGTATGTCATGGGAGACCTTCGTCTCAAAGTTTAGAGCATCGTTTTGCCCGCTTGCAATGGTGAAAAGATTGGAGGAAGAATTTATGGGTCTAGAACAAGGTGGAATGACAGTAAGGGAATATACATCGAAGTTTATGGAGAAAGCGAGGTTTGCTAAGTTGTATGTACCGAATGAGGAGCGCCGAGTTGAGAGGTACATATTTGGATTAAAGAGTAGCGTGCGGGAACTGTTTGGGCAAAATTTCACCAGTCTCGACCACGACCAAGGTAAGGAAAATACTTATTCCCTTCTCCGTAACGAAGGTAAAATCATAGTACTTTCTCTCGCGATTAAAAGATAAAATCGAAAGTCTTTTACCTCACGACACTCGACCTCGACGTCGCCTAACTCACACGACCGACGCATAGAACCATGCGACCTCGACCGACTAACGCGTTATACGACTGTTACGTTTGTTTGATGTTTAATGCAGGAGTCAACGCCATTAATGGACAACGGCTATAATCGAAAGGATCAGTTAAAGAACATCAATTCCAGCATTAAAGGCACCAACCGTTACGAAAGCTATCAAAGTCCTTAATGATCCAATTAAAGCGCCCAAAGACTATAAATTCCAAGATCAATCATCAGTTTCAGGACATCGAATAACACAGAGAGACGGAAGACAGATACAACATAGAACATCAGACACAAGCATTCGAACTCTGAAGAACACTTGGAGCATAGAAATCGCTCACAGAAGAATCGCTCTCGACGCACGACAACTACGCACGACACTTGATTTTTACACACGACGCACACTGTTTTATACTCAAAACACTTGTAACTTTACATTTCGAAGTCTTTTCCTTCATTTGTATTGTAATCTCTGTACGATCAACGCCAGAAACACAAGGACATCGCCCCTGATTGGAGACCATAGTGCAGCGACGACATCCACTGTCGTCCGCAGGTTTTTTCCTCGTTGAGGTTTTTCCTGCGTCATCAAATTCTCTCTCTCGTCCATATTTTTGTCTTTGTTGCACGCCTTTGTCGAACGATTCCTTTCTTTAGTTGTTAAAGTCCACATCGACCTTAAGTTGTCCCTTTGGTGCGATTTTTGGCATTAACAGTTTGGCGCCATCCGTGGGACCTCATCTAAAGAAAATCATCGACAAACGCGCGTCCTACTGACATTTTCTTGCAGTTTCTTCTATTCTCTGTTTTAGGAAAATGGTGAATAATGGAAACTCCGAACAAGCCGCTGTCCCAGCACATGAGGGGCTCGAAAATGCACAAGATGCACTTGAAGCAGTCAACAATTATCTCCTGGAGGAAATCGTTCTAGATCCAAGCAAGCCTGACCAAAAAGTCTTTATCGGGTCGTCTCTCAATCCTTGCCTCAGGGAAAGGTTAATATCTTTTTTAGAGGAACATGCTGATTGTTTCGCCTGGTCGCATGAAGATATGGTCGGCATAGATCCTGACGTCATCTCCCACAAGCTCAACGTCGACCCGTCGTTCAAACCTATCAAGCAGAAGCGAAGGAAATTTTCTCCTGAAATGAATAAGGTGATAAATGACGAAGTCGACAACCTTCTCAAGACAGGAAAGATTCGAGAGGTAAAATACCCCGATTGGCTTGCTAACGTCGTGGTTGTAGCGAAGAAGAATGGAAAGTGGAGGGTCTGTATTGACTTCACAGACCTCAATAAAGCTTGTCCAAAAGATCCTTTTCCATTACCTCACATCGACGCCATGGTCGACGCGCCAGCGGGGCACGAACTACTGACGTTCATGGATGCCTATTCCGGATACAATCAATTCTTAATGCACGTCGAGGACCCAGAAAAAACCGCATTTATGACGGACCGAGGTATTTATTTTTATAAGGTTATGCCTTTCGGACTATAAAATGCAGGATCTACTTACCAGCGCCTGGTTAACAAGATGTTCAAAGACCGTCTTGGCGACACGATGGAAGTGTACATCGACGATATGTTGGTCAAGTCGAAGCAAGCTATCGACCACGTCGAGCATTTGAAACAATCGTTCGACATCCTTCGGGAATACAGCATGAAGCTTAATTCGACGAAATGTTCCTTCGGTGTCAGTGCTAGGAAATTCCTGGGATACATGGTCATTCGTCGAGGAATCGAGGCTAATCCAAACCAGATCAAAGCGATTATCGAAATTAAATCTCCTAGAAATTTCAAAGAAGTCCAGAAGCTCACTGGTCGAGTAGCTGCACTGAACAGGTTTATCTCTCGATCCTCAGATAAATGCCATCTGTTTTACAATGTCCTCAGGAAAAATAGAGGCTTCGACTGGACCGATGGCCATGAGCAGGCATTGCAAAAGCTTAAAGAATACATGACGTCGCCTCCCCTATTGTCGAAACCTCGCGATCATGAAGTCTTGCAACTATACCTGGCTGTTAGTACAAACGCGGTAAGCGCCGTCCTAACACGAGAAGATGAAAAGCAGCAACTACCGATCTACTATGTAAGTAAATCTCTTCTGGACGCAGAAACTAGGTATTCCTCTATGGAAAATTTGCTCTTGTCGCTAGTCACAGCTGCTAAAAAATTGCGACACTATTTTGAGTCGCATCCCATTATTGTCGTAACTAACTTTCCTCTTAAGTCTGTCTTAAGAAAACCTGAGTTGACAGGTCGCCTGGCAAAATGGAGTATATATCTCAGCAGTTACGACATCGACTTCAAGCCCAGGACCGCGATCAAATCGCAAGCCTTGGCACACTTCATTGCTGATTTCAGCCCTGAATTGGAGAAACAAGCAGACCTCGAAGTATCAACTGTGGCGACTCACGACGACGTGCCTTGGATCTTATATGTCGACGGTTCATCCAACGTTAGAGGTTCAGGACTAGGCATCGTCTTAAAGTCGCCACAGGGGGGCAAGATGGTATACTCAATCCGATGCGATTTCAAAACCACCAACAACGAAGCTGAATACGAAGCCCTGATCATAGGAATGAATATGGCCTACGACTCGGGGGCAACTACGTTACACGTCAAAAGCGACTCTCTTCTGGTGGTGAACCAGATCAATAGGGAGTTCGCGGCCAAAGATTCAAAAATGACAGCATACCTGAAGGTAGCAAAAGAAAAGGCCCGAAAAATTTTAAACATTTTCTATCGAACAAATCCCGAGAGACCAGAATACTCAGGCCGACGCTTTAGCAAATCTCAGGTCTGCTCTAGTCGAACCTATATTCGACGCCATTCCCATGATCCATCTGGCGACATCATCCATCGAGAACATTGATGTCGTCCAGATCGAAGAAGAAGAAGATGATTGGTCGTGCGACATCCGAAATTTCCTCGTGCACGACCAACTCCCAGAAGACAAGATGGAAGCTCGCAAGACCAGATTCAAGGCATCTAAATATGTCATGGTTGGGGATAAGCTCTATCGACGATCATCAACAGGTTTAAACTTAAGATGCGTCATTAGCAAGAGCCAGGTCCAGAAAATCCTTCAAGAGATGCACGACGGTGAATGTGGCAATCATTCAGGGGGTCACAGTTTGGCTAATCGTATCTCTCGACAAGGGTATTTTTGGCCAACACTGCGACAAGACGCCATCAAGTACGTCCAGAATTGTGACCCTTGTCAGCGACATGCAGGTATGTCACATAAACCCTCTGAACCCTTGCACTCGACACTTATCCCATGGCCCTTCATGAGGTGGGGAATGGATATTGTCGGCAAGCTACCCCCGGCCCTGGGGCAAAAGGTATTCCTCCTCGTACTTACCGATTATTTTTCCAAGTGGGTTGAGGCGGCTGCTTTTTCCCAAATAAGGGACAAGGGAGTCATCTCTTTTATCCAGACTAACATCATATGCAGATTCGGGATTCCATCCAAAATCGTCTGTGACAACGGATCCCAATTCATAAGCGACAGGACCCAACAATTCTGCGAAGACAGGAGCATCAAGTTGACAACCTCGACTCCCAGATACCCTCAGGCGAACAGACTTGCTGAATCAAGTAATAAGACCATTATTGCTTCGATCAAAAAAAGGCTAAAAACTGCAAAGGGAAAGTGGGTCGAAGAACTCCCTTCGGTCCTGTGGGCAAATCACACGACGCCCCGCACATCCACAGGACAAACCCCTTTCTCTCTCGTCTACGGTTGCGAAGCAGTTTTGCCGGTCGAGGTCCAGCTCCCAACCTGGAGGCATACATCCGTCGACCATAACTTGGTCGATTTAGGATACGACCTCGACGCCCTTGAAGAACTTAGAGAATCAGCCTTGATCAGAATGGTGTCGCAAAAGCAAGCGGTCGAGCGACATTTCAATAAAAACATCAAAATCAAAGTCTTTCAAGAAGGCGACTACGTCCTCCGTCGAGTATTCCAAAATACTCAGGAGATCAACGTAGGTAAACTTTCTATCAAATGGGAATGTCCTTATCGCATATCTGAAGTCGTGGGTAAAGGGGCCTATCGACTCCAAACCCTCGACAACCAAGAGATTCCACGCAGCTGGAATGCAACACATCTAAAGAGGTATTTCTTTTAAATCCTTTTTCATACGATTTTTTATTTTCACCTCGACGGTAACTAACTTAAGCATCGGAGGGTCGTTGGTTATCCAACGACCAGCCTCTGACAATATTTTATCGCAGGATCGCACGACACAAGTTAATCATACGACTTTCCCAAGATCGCATAACGTAAGTCTAATACACGACTCGATATGCGATTTAAATTCATCACGATTCGATTATGCAATCGGCTCACAATCTGAATATGTCGACTTAAAAAGACTTCATATTTTGAACAAATGCTCTAGACGCATGTATACTTGTTTTTACACGACTAATGTTATTATCGTTATCTCATAATGAAAAGCCTCAGTCGCACGTACCTACGGTTGTATTCAATTTATAAGAGTGCTTATATGATTGAACATTACTTTCGACAATTGCTTGCAATATACAATGAAAAAATCTCACGAAACTTCATTCATACTTAAACGTATTTATATTAGACAACTCGATCACCAACGACCGAACATGAAAAACATAGTTCATAGAACCAAAGTTTATCCTAAAACTAGGGAAGAATGTCGATAGCATACTCTGCCCAAAGTCTCGACCTTCGAATCCTCGTCACGTAAAGGAGCTTATGCAAGGATCAAACGAGTATGACAGGGCTGTTTCCCAACACTTTATGCCGCGGCATGTTATGAAGAAAAGCCCGCAGTATTTTGAGAATGTGGCTCTTAAGATTAATGTTAAGGTTGGAGGAAGGAATAAGACGCTTTCGACGATCGACTTCTGGTCCGACGACTTCTCTGTCTTCGCGTATAGAACGAGCAGAGACCAAAGCATCTGTCACAACGAATATGTCAAACTAAGAAAAACATCGAAAACATGGGTTTTGAAAGAAAAACTTACAACGAACGCCTGTATGGATATATGTGGTCCCATTTTTACAACGAAGATCCCTCGGAAACACTCCTCGAAAGATAGGAGATGATATTTCCCCTGAAACGGAAGTGACTTCGTCCCGTCAAGGACACAGTCAGTCAGGAAGACCGACGACAACGTAAAGCTGATCGTCATAACGTCCTCCTCACCCTCTCCCGTCTCTGAACCCTTGCCCTCGACGGCTAACGACAGGGTTGACGTGGTTATAGAGGACATCGTCGCCAGATGCGCAGGTTCTACGGATATCGCGTCAACCGTGATCAATGCCTTCGCCTTTTTAGGCATAATGACTCTCGATAAGTCATTGACCTTTGAAAGCATCCCTCTCAGAATTATCACCCTCGTCTTCAGTAAAACCCCGACGCAGCGAACAAAGCCTCTTTGCATCTTCCCTTCACGGATACTCTCAAGTCGTGCCATTCTCCTGGCAGAAATGGTTGGCACCTTTCAACGATCTTCCTAAGAACATACAAAAGAGGAACATCACACAACAAATTTAAAAGCGATGAACTCAGAGCACGAACGCCTTAGTCAAAGATGAATGGAAGGGCGAGAAGCTATGCCATATATAAGTGCTCAAAAAAACTTCGAAATTTCAGAGAAGATCAGAAAAGGAATCTCACTCTAAAAATTTTCCAAAACTATAAAAAGAAATGATTCATCAAGATCTCTATATATGCAAGAAATCGTGACAGGTCGGGTCCTTTAATGATCGCCACGTGCCCTCGTCCCTTCGTATGACCACACGGATCGTCGACACCTGTCAAAGACAGCTGGTAAGCATGATCGTGCGTCAGTATGACATCACGATCCCATTTCCTTTTCGACTTCTCGTTCAATTATAATCAGATCGATCCAGTTCCAAGACAACCAAGGTAACTCTCAACACGTGCCATAATTCTATGCGTCCGACAAGCAAAATTTAAAATTCGAATTTGCCATCCTACTTTCAAATTTTGGGGGCAAACTGTTTGGGCAAAATTTCACCAGTCTCGACCACGACCAAGGTAAGGAAAATACTTATTCCCTTCTCCGTAACGAAGGTAAAATCATAGTACTTTCTCTCGCGATTAAAAGATAAAATCGAAAGTCTTTTACCTCACGACACTCGACCTCGACGTCGCCTAGCTCACACGACCATCGCATAGAACCATGCGACCTCGACCGACTAACACGTTATACGACTGTTACGTTTGTTTGATGTTTAATGCAGGAGTCAACGCCATTAATGGACAACGGCTATAACTGAAACGATCAGTTAAAGAACATCAATTCCAGCATTAAAGGCACCAACCGTTACGAAAGCTATCAAAGTCCTTAATGATCCAATTAAAGCGCCCAAAGACTATAAATTCCAAGATCAATCATCAGTTTCAGGACATCGAATAACACAGAGAGACGGAAGACAGATACACATAGAACATCAGACACAAGCATTCGAACTCTGAAGAACACTTGGAGCATAGAAATCGCTCACAGAAGAATCGCTCTCGACGCACGACAACTACGCACGACACTTGATTTTTACACACGACGCACACTGTTTTATACTCAAAACACTTGTAACTTTACATTTCGAAGTCTTTTCCTTCATTTGTATTGTAATCTCTGTACGATCAACGCCAGAAACACAAGGACATCGCCCCTGATTGGCGACCATAGTGCAGCGACGACATCCACTGTCGTCCGCAGGTTTTTTCCTCGTTGAGGTTTTTCCTGCGTCATCAAATTCTCTGTCTCGTCCATATTTTTGTCTTTGTCGCACGCTTTTGTCGAACGATTCCTTTCTTTAGTTGTTAAAGTCCACATCGACCTTAAGTTGTCCCTTTGGTGCAATTTTTGGCATTAACAGGAACTGGTTTCGGCTCGGAACCCGACTACTTTCCAGGCAGCCATCAATGCGGCTGAAATGGTTGAAAAGGAAAAGAATCGGCAGGATGAGGAGAAGGGTAAAGAGAAGAGGAAGTGGGAAGGACCGGCGCGTGATTCGAAACGAGCTAAGGTGTTCAAACCCGAGTTCCGAGGGGGACCGAGATTTAGGGAAAAGCCTTGTAGAAAGTGTAACCGGGTGCATCGTGGGGAATGTGCGGGTGAGCCTGAGGGGTGCTTTAAATGTGGAAAATTTATACATATGGCGCGTGACTGTCGGAACCCAAGAGCATGCTACCAATGTGGGTCTTCGGAACATCTGAGACCGGATTTCCCTCAGCTAAAGAAAGGGGATTCAGGTGGTTACGGCGGTAGACAAGGAGGAAAAGTGGGAGAAAAGAAAGTGGAACCAGCACAGACAAGGGCGAGAGCTTTTCGTATGACGACTGAAGAGGCAGTGGAGATACCTGATGTGGTGACAGGTACCTTTCTTGTTAATTCTTTTCTTGCTAAAGTGTTATTCGACTTGGGTGCAAACCGTTCGTTTGTGTCGAGGGAATTTGCCCAACGTCTGTGTGTTAAACCTAAGCGTTTGGGGTGCGGGTTCGAAGTAGAGATTGCTGATGATAGTCGAGTCTTGGTGAGGGAGGTGTATGAAGGATGTAGTATCGAGGTATAGGGTCACTCTTTCCCATTACGATTGTACCCCATGGGCATGGGAAGGTTTGACATTGTCGTAGGAATGGATTGGCTGGCTAGTAATAGTGCTAGCATTGTGTGCAATAAGAAAATGATCCGTATGGCTTTGCTCGATGAGTCGGAAGTGGTAATCTATGGAGATAGACGAGAGAATAAGTCTTGCCTTATCTCGGTGATGAAGGCGAGACATTGTCTAGAGAAGGGGTGTCAGGGGTTTTTGGCGTATGTGTTAGACGCTAAGAAAGAGAAAAAAGGGCTAGAGGATGTTCCTGTAGTAAGAGAGTTTCCGGAGGTGTTTCCAGATGACCTGACAGGTTTACCCCCAGATCGTCAGGTCGAATTCAGAATCGAATTGATGTCGGGTGCGACCCCAATACGCACCGTACCGGTTGGCACCGGTGGAGATGAAGGAAATGATGACGCAACTACAGGAGTTGTTGGATAAGGGATTTATACGCCCTAGTTCCTCACCCTAGGGAGCACCAGTGCTTTTCGTCAAGAAGAAAGATGGGTCTATGCGGATGTGCATAGACTATTGTGAGATTAACAAGGTGACCGTCAAGAACAAATACCCACTTCCAAGGATCGACGATCTGTTTGACCAGTTGCAAGGATCGAGCTTCTTCTCAAAGATAGATTTAAGATCCGGCTATCACCAGTTGAAGGTAAGGGAAGAAGATGTGCCGAAGACGGCATTTCGCACGAGGTATGGACACTATGAGTTTCTAGTCATGCCATTTGGCTTGACTAATGCTCCAGCAGTCTTCATGGATTTAATGAATCGTGTATGCAGTGCGTGGTTGGATGAGTGTGTGATTGTGTTCATAGATGACATCCTCATCTATTCTCGATCTCAGAGTGAGCATGAAGAGCATCTTCGCGTGGTGTTAGATTTGTTGCGGCGGGGAAATTGTAAGCTAAGTTTTCCAAGTGTGAGTTCTGGCTCTGAGAAGTCCAATTCTTGGGTCATGTGGTGTCGGGAGAAGGCATCAAGGTGGATCCAGCCAAAGTGGAGGCTATTAGAGAATAGGAGCAGCCAAGGTCGCCATCGGAAATTAGGAGTTTCCTTGGTTTAGCGAGCTACTATCGGAAGTTCATCCAGGACTTTTCTCGTATAGCTACGCCATTGACTGCCTTAACTAAGAAGAGTGCTAAGTTCGAGTGGACGAAGGCTCAAGAAGAAGCGTTTAGTAGATTGAAAGACAAGTTGAGCAGCGCTCCAGTTCTCTCCTTGCCTAGTGGATCGGAAGGATTCATAATCTACAGTGATGCATCCAAGTTGGGACTAGGATGCGTGCTAATGCAGAACGGGAAAGTGATCGCGTATGCATCCCGTCAGCTAAAGGAGCATGAGAAGAATTACCCTACGCACGACATGGAGTTGGCAGAGGTGGTGTTTGCGCTTAAGATTTGGAGACACTACCTTTACGGGGTTAAGTACCAGATCTATTCCGATCATAAGAGTCTTAAGCATCTGTTCGGTCAGAAGGAGTTAAATATGAGGCAGCACCGTTGGGTGGAATTGTTAAGTGATTACGATTGTGAGATCCTTTACCACCCAAGAAAGGCGAACGTTGTAGCCGACGCTTTGAGTCGGAAGGAAAGGAGAGAGCCAACTAAAGTGGTAGCCTTTCGAGTCGACGAGATTCCTAATCTGTTGGAAGAGATTAAGAAGTTCCAAGAGGAAGCTCTCGTGGAGGAGAAGTGGAAAAGTGAGAGGATTGTCGGTTATGTGGCATCCTTGGTACCTAACGGGAGTGGTGTGAAATGTTTGGGGAACCGAGTGTGGGTTCCTAAGCTGGGAGGTTTACGGGAACGTATTTTGGAGGAAGCGCATAAGTCGCGGTATTCGGTTCATCTAGGAACCAATAAGATGTATCGGGATCTTAGACAAATGTATTGGTGACCAGGGTTGAAGAAGGGCGTCGCTTATCTTGTTGAGCGGTGTATGACCTGTTTGAAGGTCAAAGCAGAGCATCAGAGACCTTACAGGGAGATACTACCCTTAGAGATACCCGTGTGGAAGTGGGATTGTATCACCATGGACTTCGTCATGAAGTTACCAAGGACCCTGAAGGGGTATGACGCCATTTGGGTGATCGTGGACCGTCTCACCAAGTCGGCTCACTTTCTACCTATTCGAGAGAACGATTCGCTAGAAAAGTTAGCAAGGTTGTATGTGAATGAAATAGTGACGATGCATGGAGTACCGTCGTCCATAGTCTCGGATCATGATAGTCGCATCACGTCCGCTTTTTGGAGGAGTCTTCAACGGGAGTTAGGTACGCAGCTTTTGATGGGCACTGCCTATCATCCTCAGACGGATGGACAAAGCGAGAGAACTATACAGACCTTGGAAGACATATTGCGTGCTTGTTTGATAGACTTCAAAGGATCGTGGGAATCTCACCTTCCGTTGATCTAATTTTTGTATAACAATAGTTATCATGCCAGTCTTCAAGCAGCACCATTCGAGGCATTATATGGGCGTAAGTGTAGGACGCCATTGTGTTGGAATGAGGTGGGAGAGAAACAGCTGGCAGGGCTGGAAATCGTGCAGTTAACTGTCGATAAAATTTGTGTGATAAGAGATAAGTTGAAGGTAGCTCAGGACCGTCAGAAGGCCTATGCGAATAAAAGAAGGAAACCGATTGAGTTTATGGTAGGAGATAAAGTGATGCTTAAGGTGTCGCCATGGAAAGGAGTCATACGTATTGGGAAGAGAGGGAAACTAAGGCCTAGGTATGTCGGGTCGTTTGCCATCACCGAGCGTATGGGTGAGGTGGCGTATATGCTGGAATTACCCGAGGAGCTTCGGGGAGTACATTCGACATTTCATGTGTCGAATTTAAGAAAGTGTCTGGCCGAAGAAAGCATGGCGGTGCTATTGAAAGACATTCGTGTGAATGAGAAGTTAAGTTACGTAGAGGAACCGTTGGCGATTGTAGATCGCAAAGTCCGGAAGATGAGGAATAAAGAAATTGCGTTGGTGAAAGTTCAGTGGCGCTTCCATAAGGGTCAGGAGGCGACGTGGGAGGTGGAATCGGATATGCGGAGTCGTTTCCCGCATTTGTTTGAAAATAGAATTCCGGGGACGGAATTCTTTTGAGGGAGGGATGTTGTAATAACCCAGTTTAGAAGTTAAGATAATAATTTAAATTTATGTGGCTAAAGTGTGAAAAGAGAAAGTTTGGTGCTCTTGTGTTTTGGTATAAATAGAAGAGAAAAAACTGGTAACCCTAGAGGATTCATTCTACTGTGTGCGGCTGTTGGTGTGATCTTGAGTGGGTGGCAGAAGTTGGAATTTGCAAGGAATTCAGAGCCAAGCATTCAAGGTAATCATCCCTCTTGAATTAGTATTCTATTGTTTTGGTTTGTGTTTTACCCTTGTGATGTCTGGAGTGTGGGTATGTGGGAAGATTTGAATTGAGAATTCATTCGAATGCAATCTGATAAGGGAAGCTGATTAACTTTCTTTAACTCTGGAATTAGTATCTTTCCTAAGCTCTATTTGAGGTATAAAAACGGATTGGTAAGTAATTAAGAGTTTTGAGAATAAAATCGTTGTTAGTAGGATCGATAAAACCTGCGCGATGTCGCCCTGGTTGCGAGTCCGGAGATGAGGAATACCGGATCCCTAAGGGATTCCGGAAGTGGGCCGAATACCGGATCCATTGGGGATTCCGGAAGTGGGTCGAATACCGGATCCATAAGGGATTCCAAAAGTGGTCAATGCTGGATCCCATAAGGGAGTCCGGAAGTGGGAACTTCGGTATCCGGAAATAGATCTGGAATCCCTAGTTGTGTCCGAATCTACTGTTTGGAGAGTATCTAGATGGGACAATAGGGAGGTTTGGTGGACTTCGCATCTAGTGGAACGGCTATTTACCCTCGTGTGTGTCGGGTGAAATGTAGGTACGCGTAGAACATAGCAGGTTTGAGTGAGAGCAGCTAGCTTGGACATCAGGTGAGTTTTTCGGATCCTAAAACCTTTTTAAGTGTGGAACTTTATGCATGTTCATATTGGCAAATGCTCGTACTGTTTTAAATTATGCATGAAAGGTGTGATTTAATTAAGTGGATATATATTGCTTACGTGTGGACATGCTATGGCATTGGTGTGAGATGGGGGTGTGTCCCATAATATTAAATATATGAATTTGTTTCATATATGGGCGATGTGTGCCCTTTTACGCTGTCACGATGTGTGTGACCATAGTGTGTGCCATTAGCATGTCATGTGTGCTGATCATATATGTGTGCTTTGTGACAAATTTTGTATAAACATTTCTTACTGCAAAATTTTTATAAACTCTGTTATTTATGGTATGGCTTTTGAGGGAACTCACTAGACCTCATGGTCTAACCCTCGCTTTCAAAACTAAAAATCTTTCAGGTAAGCAGGTGGTAGAAAGCTCGGTTAAGGGAAAAGGGATTATGTGAGCTGGAGCTTGCATCTTAAGGATTAGAAGACTTCCGTTTTATTTATTATAGACTTATATTCTAAGCTGTAGTTAGGGTTGTATTCCGCAAACCCATTATTGAATTTTGTTAAATTTTGGTGTGGGCCAAGTTTTGACAGTTTTCATTATTATCTATTGAAATCATGTTTGGCTAGTTTTGGTTGGGTTGTTACATCTGTGTTTTATAAAATCTCTCACGTCCTCTTCCTAAACCCCGATGCTCCTCCACACCCCCTTCTCCCTGCTCTTCCACGTCGCCTCCCTGCCTCCTTCTCCCTGCTCCTCCACGTCGCCTGTTCCAGGTTCAAGATTTTGTGTTTGGTTTATCTCTACCACAATCAATCGACTAGGGTTTGGTAGAAATATTGTACCAATAGAACTACGATTGGCGCCCACATATTCGTGGAGGTGGAGCTTGAGGCCTATATATAGCCCAACTGTTGTAGCCAACTTCATCACGAAATCTTCAATTCCCAACTACTGCACAAACTTTCAATCTCTTCTCTTCACCGCCACCGTATCGGAGATCCCATCCAGTTACAGAAATTTCAAAATCAAGGAGAAGAAATGGTGTGCTTTTGCTTTTTGGTGGATCAAACTCGTCGGGTGAGACGGAGCATACCGTAGGTTTGGTTTTTCATATTTTATTTTTTATTTGAAGGATTATATTTTGGGTTTGATTTTAGGGTTAGTAATGTTTTGAAGATATTGATTTTGTTTTTGGATTTGTGATAGAAATTTTGAGTCACAGTTTTATGTTTGTATCTGATTGATTCTGTGTTTGTATTTTGATGTTTGAAGATCGATCTATTGATTTTCAATGAGTTTTGTTTTGGTTTTCTCAACTGTAATGGTCTTTGGATCAATAGAAGGGTAAAACGGTCATTTTTATTATTCAGACGGGTTATTAAGCACAACAAACAAACAACAATTTTATTTAATACATACTAGTAAACTTTATACATATAACCAACTTTATCCATACAAGACTTAATGAAAAACCAACCAAACAGCCCCTTAGTTCTTTCCTTCCATCAATGGTTTTTCTCTATATTATGTTGCATTTACTTTGAGATTTTGTTGTAATCTTATGGAGACAAATTTATTTGCGTGAATTCCGTTTGAATGTTAATTTCGTTTGAATTGTTAATTAACTTGATCAATTAATTAATATTCTTATGAATGTTTGTTATTTGAAACCCTAAGATCCGTAATTGTCTAGTGATTTTGATAAAGTAACGAATGAAATCGTTTGGTCTCAATAAGGTTTTCATTTCGATTTCGTGAATTCTTGCAATCGAATCTCTAATAGGCCGAACTTGTGTGCTTATTGCTTCGAATCGGTGTTTTTTCTAACTCGTTAATGCTAATCGCACCTAGGAATTTGAGAACTTGTTCAAATTCCCATTTGAGATTAAGAATTGATTAAAGAGCTTATTTAATCAACGTTCATCTAAGCAAAAATCAAGGTTATCAGAGCTTGTTGATAACCATAGCCAGTTTGGATTTGTTTTGCTATTTTACGTCTTCGAAATCAATGATAAGTAATTGCAATTTAATCGAGAGTGAACCGTTGTTGGATTCTAAATATATTGCTTTTCTAATCACTTTTTAATTGCATGTTTAGTTTAGTTAATCAAATCCAACCCCCCCCCCCCCTCGTACTTACTATTTAATTATCCGCTCTTGTGCTTTATTTATTGGCTATAATAAGTTAAAACCGAGTCCCTGTGGATTCAACCCGACTTACCGCTATTACAATTTTGGTTGTAAATAGCCGATAGTTGGAACTTATTATTTGGTGGAGTCGGCATCCGTCAAATTTTTGGCACCGTTGTCGGGGGCTCAGTATTTCTAATGGATTATGCCTAGATCTTTACGTACAGGTATATTACTTTACCACATTTATAGTGAGTTATTATAGTCCATTCATATACCCATGTTTATTATAGTGAGACCATTCATGTACTTTTGCAATTCCTATTTATTTGTATAGTGTCTGTAAAGATTCATTGAGAAATATAGAATACTCTTCATCAAGAGTCTATACGGTATCAGAGCATACGGTCCACTTTCTCTCCCATTAATCCCTTCCACACCTTTATCCTTCCTTTCTTCTTACTCCCTCCTCCTCCATAGCCATGGCTGCCTCACCCTCCACCACCGATGCCACCCTTCCCCACTCCCTTGCTCACTTGATCCCTATGAAACTTTGCTCCTCCAACTATTTACTATTGAAAAACCAAATGATTCATCTCCTAACATATCAAAATCTCATCTCCCATGTAGATGGTTCATCCTCTGCCCCTGTCACAACCCTCATTAGCAATGAAAAAACAACCGAAAATCCCGCATATGCCGCTTGGATTGCCGCCGATCATCGCACTATTATTACTATAAATGCTACCTTATCCGAAGAGGCTGTCTCGGCTATCATCGGTCTATCCACTGCACGTCAAATTTGGGTTGCATTGGAGACTGCTTATGGTAACTCGTCCATTGAACGGGTTCACAATCTTCGCGATTAACTTCGCTTGGTTCAAAAAGATTCGAAAACCGTTGCTGAATATGGTCGTCATTTTAAAACCCTATGTGATCAGTTAGCCGCCATCGGTTATCCGATTGACATCAATGACCAAATTCATTGGTTTTTCTGCGGTCTTGGACCTTCTTTTGAGACATTCTCCACCGCCATCCGCTCGTCTCGACCTGCACCAGCCTTTGCCGATCTCTTGGCTAGGGCTGAAAGCCACGAGTTATTCATTTGTGCCCTTCATGGTAGTTCTACACCACCAGTGGCTTTCTCGGCTCGAACCTACCGGCCCCCATCTCCTTCACGGGGACGTGGAGGTCAGTTTTCACGTGCTCCTAGTAACACCGGTGTACGTGGTGGACGGGGCCGTGGTCGCCGTCCTCCGCATTATCAACTTTGTCGCCAAGATGGCCACTACGCCAACGCATGCCCGCGTCTTGCATCCTATGCTGCACAGGCCATCCCCTCCGATGACAATTTGGCTAGTGCGTTTCTTACTCAATGTCATGTCTCATCCTACGGACCTGATTGATATGTGGATTCGGGAGCCACGGATCACATGACTCCATCTACTCAAACCGTTACCAATCCTTCATCCACCACAGGTAACAATTCGGTCACATTCGGTAATGGTAATACTCTCCCCTTCACTCACAAAGGACATTCTTTCATTTCTGATACCATTACATTAAATGACATCCTGGTTGTGCCCAATCTCACCAAGAATCTCTTGTCCATTAGCAAATTAACCAAAGATAATTGTGTGGATGTCTTATTCTCTTACCCTTCTTTCTACATTCAGGATCGCCAAACAAAACTGGTCCTAGCCCAGGGACGATGTGAGAATGGTCTTTATGTCTTACAAATGGGTCATCATGCTCTCGTTGCCTCATCCTCAAAACCCAAAGCATCTTTTGAAGTTTGGCATTCCCGCCTGGGACATGTCCTATTTGATACTATTGTTAATTTACAAAAACTTGGTTATTTATCTATTTCTGCTCTTTTACCTAAACCAGGTACTTGTTTTCCTTGTCATCTTGCTAAAAGTCAACGTTTACCGTTTGATCTTAATAATAAACGGGCCTTGAACCCACTTGACCTTATTCATTGTGATTTATGGGGTCCCTCTCCGGTTATGTCCGTTGATAATTACCGGTATTATGTTGTTTTTGTTGATGACCATTCTCGGTTTTGTTGGCTCTATCCATTAAGATTGAAATCTGACTTTTATAATATCTTGATGGTTTTTATGAAACTCGTTCAAACTCAATTCTCTCGCAAAATTAAAATCTTTCAGAGTGATGGTGGAACCGAATTTGTCAATCATAAAGTTCGATCTTTATTTGAAGAAAATGGGACACTTCATAGGTTTTCATGTCCGTATACGCCACAACAAAATGGCAGGGTGGAACGCAAACACCGACACATAGTCGAAACCGGGTTGGCGATGTTATTTAATGCAAAACTCCCTCCTTCCTTTTGGGTAGATGCATTCTCATCGACGTTTACATTATCAATCGCCTACCTACACAAATACTTGACGGTAAGTCTCCGTTTGAAATCTTATACTTACAACCACCCAACTATAACAATTTTCGGGCTTTTGGTTGTCGTGTGTTCCCTTATCTACGGGATTATTCGGAACACAAACTTGCCCCACGTAGCATACCATGTATTTTCGTCGGTTACAACCCATCTACAAAGGATATCGTTGCTTTGACCCTATTACCTCACGAATTTATATAACGCGCCATGCTAGGTTTGATGAAGAGGCTTTTCCATTCCTTGATACTGGAGAAAATAAACCCATCACAACCCTTCAATTAAGTACATTTGATGACAATTCATTCCATTCATCAATTCCCTCTAACACTCCCTGCTCAAAACCACTGCCAACTCCTACATCCAATCCATCGTACCTTCCATGCCACCTTTGCATGGACATCCCCACATCTCCTAAACCAACGGCTCCTGTTCCAACCAACCCTCCTCCCTCCGACTCTCCTCAGCCGATCCCAGTTCAGAACCTTCCTTCCCCACGTCCCAACCCTCTTCCGTTACTGAATCACCCCAAACTACCCCGATCCCTCTACCACCAACGCCACCACCACCCTCCACACACCCTATGGTCACCCGTGCAAAGGCAGGTATATTCAAACCCCGACACCGAGCCGACTTATCGCATGTCACTCATCATGCCTTACACGCTGCTCTTTTTGCCTCAACAGATCCCAAGGGTTATAGAACTGCTCTTAAGAATCCTAAATGGGTGATGGCCATGCATAATGAACTTGAGGCGTTACATAAAAACAATACATGGACCCTTGTCCCTCGCCCAACCAACCATCCTATTGTTGGGTCCAAATGGCTGTTTCGGACCAAGTTTCATTATGATTGCTCTATTGAACGTCATAAGGCTCGTCTTGTCGCTCAAGGGTATAGCCAAACACCGGGTATTGATTACTCACACACATTTAGCCCAGTTGTTAAATCCTCAACTGTTCGAATTATGCTCTCCTTGGTCGTTCTCAATAATTGGAACTTGCATCAACTCGATGTGAACAATGCCTTTTTACATGGTTATCTTCATGAGACGGTTTATATGGAACAACCCCCGGGCTTTACTAATCATCAATTTCCTAATCATGTGTGTAAATTAAATAAGGCTTTATATGGTCTTAAACAAGCACCGCGTGCTTGGTTTCATCGATTGAGAACATTTTTAATGGCTAACGGGTTCTCTTGTAGTCGAGCTGACACGTCCCTTTTCATTTTCAAAAAGGATTCATGCATCATGTATTTATTGGTCTATGTGGACGACCTGATACTCACCGGAAATCAAGATGACATTGTCAAGTCATTTATTTCTAGGTTAAACAAAGAATTCGCTATCAAAGATTTGGGTGATCTCAACTACTTTCTGGGGCTTGAAGTTACCTACACCAATGATGGATTGTTCCTAAACCAATCCAAATATGCTCGGGAAATTCTGGTTCGTGCAAAAATGATGGATGCAAAACCGGCTCCTACGCCGCTTTCACCGTACGTATCATTTACTACCACTGGCGAGCCGTACTCAGATCCAACTCACTACCGTTCAATTGTGGGAGCATTGCAATACTTGACTATTACAAGACCCGATATTTCCTATGCCGTCAACCAGGTAAGCCAATTCCTTCAGACGCCAAAGGTTGATCACTTTCAAGAAGTCGAACGTATTCTTCGATATATTAAAGGAACTTTGGCTTTTGGTCTTACATTTTTTAAACCTTCTAAGACATCAATTATTGGTTATTCTGATGCTGACTGGGCAAGATGTCTTGAGACACGGAGCTCCACATATGGATACTCTATATTCTTTGGCGGTAATCTTGTTTCATGGAGTGCAAAGAAGCAACCTACGGTATCCCGGTCGAGTTGTGAATCTGAATATCGTGCAATGGCGAATACGACAGCAGAAATCATCTGGATAACACACCTTCTACAAGAATTACATGTTTTACCTCCAGATCGTCCGACCATTCTATGTGACAATCGTAGTGCTCTGTTCCCCACTCAAAATCCAATCTCTCACAAAAGGGTTAAGCATATTGAGTTGGATTATCATTTCATTCGTGAACTTGTTTCTTCAGGGAAGATTCACACTAGATTCATTCCTACCAAGCTTCAAGTGGCGGACATCTTTACGAAAAGTCTTCCTCAAACTCAGTTTGAGTTTTTTCGTCGTTTGCTTCGTCTGGGTCCGCCACCGTCTCGCTTGCGAGGGATATTACTTTACCACATTTATAGTGAGTTATTATAGTCACATTCATATACCCATGTTTATTATAGTGAGACCATTCATGTACTTTTGCAATTCCTATTTATTTGTATAGTGTCTGTAAAGATTCATTGAGAAATATAGAATACTCTTCATCAAGAGTCTATAAGGTACACCCAAGCCCTCGATTCAGAAATAGAAAAAACCAGTAAACAGTTGAGGAAACAAGCTAGACTTCGAAAGGAGCAAGGTGACTCTTCCTCTTCACCGATAATCAACATCTGGAAAGATATTTATTTACCATCCAATACCAAAAGCGAAAAAGAGCCAAAGACAGAATCTGAGGAAGAAAAGGAAGAAGAGTCGAAAGTCAATATGGAGAACGGAGAGGAGCGAACTCTCCGAGAGTTAGCTACACGTGATGTCGCCCAAGTTCCTATATGTATCACGTATCCTCAAGGTGATGCCAATTTTATTTTAAAAACTGGTTTGGTCCATCTCCTACCCACTTATCACGGTTTGGAGAACGAGGACCCTAACAAGCACCTCAAGGAATTCCATGTAGTGTGCTTGAGTATGAAAACCATTGAGGTTACAGAGTATCTCATAAAGTTAAAGGCATTCCCTTTTTCTGTAAAATATCGGGCTAAGGATTGGCTTTACTCATTACCCCCCCCCCCCCCCCCCCCACCCCCCGGTTCGGTAACGACTTGGAACCAAATGGAGAGGTTGTTTTTAGATTAAAATTTTCCCGCCTCCCAACCCGCTACACTCCGTAGGGAAATTTGTGGCATAAAACAAAGAGATGTAGAAACTCTCCATGAATACTGAGAGAGATTCAAGCATCTCTGCGTTAGTTGCCCACAACATGGGATTTCTGAGCAACTTCTCTTGCAATACTTTTATGAGGGTCTCCATCCTATAGAAAGAAAAATGATAGATGCCGCTAGTGGAGGTGAAATCTTCAATAAAACCTCAACTCATGTGAGGGCCTTAATCACCACTATGGTTGAGAACTCTCAATATTTTAGTGTACGGGGTGATATGAGGAGAGAGCCCCAAAGGGCTAATGAGGTTAATGTTGCTAGCATTGAAAGTAAATTATATGACTTAACTAACCTTGTGAAACAGTTAGTTGTGGGTAAAGAACAGGTCAAGGCATGTGGAATATGCAGGGAGGTGAACCATCCTACAGACGCGTGTCCAAAATTGCAAGAGGATGTTCTGGTTACGACCGAAGACGTTAATGCCATCGGAGGTTTTTCGGGTCAGCAACCGCAACAAAGGTATTTCAACAACAATTTTGGCAACCAAAGACCTTCTCAATTTTAGAATTTCGTGCAAATGCCGCCACAACAACAATTTTAGCAAAGAGAACCTTTCAATCCAAATCAAGCTACTTCTAGTAGCTCAGGTATGTCTTTAGAGAACATTGTTAAGTCTCTCGCCACTAACACTCAACAATTTCAACAGGAAACGGGGACAAATATTCAGAATTTGGTGGCCCAAAAAAAGAACTTGGAGGCCCAAATAGGTCAAATGGCGGTTTCACTTAATCGTATCGAAAATCAAGGTAAGTTACTGTTTGGGTAAAAAATCACCAGCTTCGACCACGGCCAAAGTAAGGGAAACGTTTATTACACGTTTTCATAGTAAGGTAAAATCATAGTACTTTATCCCCTGAGTAAAAATTGAAATCGAAAGTTATTCACCTCACGACACTCGACCATGACGTCGTCTAGCTCACACGACCGTCGTATGAAACCTTGCGACCTCGACCGACTAACGTGCAATATTACTGTTACGTTTTTTTAGTGTTTAATGCAGGAATCAATGTCATTGATGACCAACGGCTATAACCGACGAAGGCCATTAAACAGCATTAAAATCGACGTCCGTTACGGCTGTTACAAGAAGCATTTAAGGAGTCAATTAAAGCACCCGAAGACTATAAATACCAAACTCAATCATCATTTCAGGGACATCACACATCATCTCAGACATTCTGGCATAACTAAACTCTCAAGAACACTCGAAGCAAAGAATACTCTCTCAACAGATCGCTCTCGACGCACGACTTTCACACACGACACATTACTTTTACGCACGACGCACTTTTTTTTACCTTCGATACACTTGTTACTTTACATTTAAAGTCTTTCTTTCATTTGTATTGTAATCTTTGTACTCTCGACACCCGAAACACAAGGATATCGCCCCTGTTTGGCGATCATAGTGCAGCGACGACCTCCACTGTCGTCCGCGGGTTTTTTCCTCGTTGAGGTTTTTCCTGCATCACCAAAATCTCTGTCTCATTTACATTTTTTGCCTTTGTCGTATGGTTTGTCGGTAGATTCCTATTCTTTAGTTGTTAAGCTCTGTTTGGGCAAAAAATCACGTCGCTCAACCGCGATCAGAACAAGTAAGATGTATGATTAAGGACTATATCTTGTATTAAGATAAGGTCTCGACAAAGACCCAGAACACCATCGTCGTCCCTCATAAAAGGTAAGTCGAGAGTTCCTTACGACGCTCGACCATAGCGTCGCCCGTCCCGCACAACCGTCGCATAGAACCATGAGACCTCGACCAAACTAACGTTAACCATGACTGTTAAGTGTTTAATGCAGGAGACAAAGTCATTAAGGAGCAACGGATATAACCGACGCAACCATCAACGATCGATAGCCGTAACGGACGAAGATCATCATGGATATTCACTCCGACAACCGTTACAGACCGTTGCAGCCGTTATAGCTGTTAAATGAAGCAATCAATTAGCTAATTAAAGCTCCCGAAGACTATAAAGACTGAACATCGAACATCGAACACAACATCGAATATCCGGCGATTAACAACTGAAGCAATATTCAAGAACACCTGAAGTGAAGTACCATTATTTTAAGTATCACTCTCGACGCACGGCAACAGCTCTCGACCAGCAGTTCTCACTTTGTTTCGTACACGACAAACACATGTTTTTACGTTCAAACACTTGTACTTTACAATTCGAAGCATTTTCTTCATTTGTATTGTAATCATTGTACGATCGACACCAGTATCCAAGGACATCGCCCCTGATTGGCGACCATAGTGCAGCGACGACACCCCCTGTCGTCCGCGGGTTTTTTCCTCGATTGAGGTTTTTCCTGCGTCATCAAATCCCTTGTTTCTTTATTTTTATCCTCGTCGCACGTCTCGTCGAAAGATTCTTTCTTTAGTTGTTTAAGTCCACATCGACCTTAAGTTGTCCCTTTGGTGCGATTTTTGGCATTAACAGTTTCGCGCCATCCGTGGGACTACATCTAGAGAAAATCCTCGACGAGCGTGCATTCTACTAATAGTTTCTTGGAGTTTCTTCTATTTTCTGTTGCAGGAAAATGGCAGCCCCTGGAAATCCGCAGCAAGCCGTCGCTCTGATGTATCAGGAGCTTGAGGTTGCCAGGAATCAACTCAATGCAATGGCAGAGCAGAATCGCGGAGCAGCTGAAGAGATCGTGCGGCTAAGGAATCCTTTTGGACCCCAGAATGGTCCTAGACCATTCATCCAGAATCTAGGTCCGGAACCAGGCCCGTCCGCACAGAATCAGCAGAATCAGCAGCCGGGTCCGTTCATTCCAAATCCCAGTCTGGGCAGATTCCCCCTCAGCACATCCGACCACCACCCTTGAACAATGGATCCCAACCATTGCAAGGTGGCGCCCAGCCGTTTCAGAATGGATCCCAGCCGTTTTCCCAGCCGTTCCAAAGTGGTCTACAACCTTTCCAGCAAGGATCGCAATCTTTCCAGCAGAGATCACAACCATTTCAGCATGGACCACAATCGTTTCAGAATGGACCGCAGCAATTCCACTATGGGTCGCAGCCATATTTTGTTCCATTCAATGGGGACACCAATGGTTCGTCGCATGGTAATGGCACTAGTCCAGGGACCAATCCCTCGACAGGGGCAAATCCTGATTTTAACGATCCCGTCGCCCAGCGTTTGAAGATGTTAGAAGACCAAAATGAGCGCGTCCTGTCCTTGCTCGCCAAGTTGCCTGGGGCAGCCATGCCTGTCGACATCGAGCCTCGCTCGGGGTATCAGGCGTCTCCCTTCATCGACGAGATCGCCACCGTCGAGGTCCCAAAGAATGTGCCTTCACTCCCAAGTATTCGGGTGTGACCGATCCAACCGAGCATGTCGCGCAGTATAAGCAGCTCATGTGGACGATCTCGATTCAACACATGTACCAGGAAGTATGCATGTGCAAGAGTTTCGGGGTGACTCTCACTGGTCCAGCTCTCCAGTGGTTGATCAATCTCAAACCCAAATCTATCGGGTCGTTCGCCGAATTGGTCAACCAATTCTCCTGGCAATTCGCCAGCAGTCGTAAGATGGAAAAGCAAACTAGTGATCTGTACTATGTCGTGCAGAAGACCAATGAGTCTATTCGAAGTTATTTCAATAGATTCAATGCCGAAATGATCAGTATCCGCAATTGTGACATCAAAACTGCGATCGAAGCTTATAAGCGTGGTCTAGACGATAGTTCAGGACTATATATAGATCTGACCAAATATCCCCCAGAGACTTTCGAAGACGTCCGAGCTCGAACCTTAGCATATATGAGGGTCGAGGATGATGCCGCCTTTCGTCGTAAGCACACTGACGACAAGAATTCGTTAGGCGTCAGAAAGCCAGAGTTCAAGACAAAGGCTGTTTCCAGAATAGAGCCCGTGCGCCAAATTTCAAATGTTCGTTTCAAGACGAAAGCAGAAGCCAAGTTTCACTCAGTACCCCAAGATATCCTCTTACGAATTCAAAGGGACCGCTAAGGACCTAGTCGAAGCTCTGAAAAGTTCCCAAGCGACCATTCGATGGCCAAAGAAGTCCGACCTGGACGATGCTAAAAAAGACAAATCAAAGTGGTGCGACTTCCACGTCGATCATGGTCATGCGACAGACGATTGTATCGCATTGAAGAAGGAATTAGCGTATCATTTCCCGAAAGGAAATCTCAAGGATATCATCGACGATGTCGCTATTCCAGCTAATAGCCATCGACCGTCGATTCCCGAGCATACAAAAGTTGTCAATTAAAATCCTCTACGCCATTGGGAATCCTGAAGATCGAGAATGAGTCGAAAACGTCGCTATGGTGCCCTGTCGTACGATGACATGATCAATCACAGACAGTATCTCATCGGATCGTCGTGTCGTCCTGTCATTTAAAACCTATCTTTCTTTCCGAAAAGAATAGGATAATAAATGACAGGAGGGCAATACCCCATGAAGGAGAAAGGTATGATTTCTAACTCTTTTCCATACAAATTTTTCTCACAAACAGCTACTGACTTAAGCATCGGAGGGTCGTTGGTGAGCCAACGACCAACCCTCGACATCGTTTTATCGCAGGATCGCACGACATAGACAATCAGGTCCATGACTTGATCACACCTTACAGCTAGTCGAACGACTTGGTCGCACGATCGCATAGACGGCTTCGCAGCCTGAGCTTCTTAACTTAGAAAAACTTCGCGTTTTGAATAAATGCCTTAGTCACATGTATTGGTGTTTGATTGGCATACATTCTAAACGAATGCCTTATTTTTTCTTTCTTATACCCTGTATGGATGTTTTGATCGTATGTTCTCATATTTTATAAGTACCTTGGTCGCACGATTTCCTATGTATCTTACATTCCATCGATGCGATATTTGTTTACCAAGTATATGAAAACACAAGTTCAAACAAAAAGTGCATTTACTGAAAAGATCTTCAGGTACACGCTCGACCATCAACAGTCGAGCAGCAAAACAAACAAAATAAAATTCCTAAATTAAAGGGGGAGCATCCGTCGCATTCATGCCCGAAGTCCCGTCCTGAAGGCTTTCGCCTGCCACCTCCTCCTCAGCATCCTTCTCATCGTCCGAGTCAAGATCCCTCTCGGTCCCGACGCCATTCAGATAGATGTCCAGCTCCTCCTTCGCCGAAGCAAGAGGGTCTTTCCCCAGCAAATGTCGTCGCATTATCGTCGCCCGAGCAGTCAGACGAGCTATGGCAAAAACCGACTTACCCTCGTCCTTTGCAGCTTGCACTTCTTTCTCCAAACTCTCTACCTTGGATTTATAATCCTCGGCCTCTTTCGAAACAGCAGCCAAGGATTCCTTAATCTTTTCCATCTCCTCCCTTTGCTCGGCAGTCATGGACAAGGACTGCGTCAAGCGATGGCTAAGATCCTCCTTCGCATGATTAACGATCTCCATATGTTTTAAAGCGTCAGCAAGACGCTTCGATAGATCCTCCGTGCGACCAGTAGCATCGTTTACTCGATCCAATGCTGCATTCTCCCTTTCGCGCGCAACAGACAATAGATCTTTCACCTTCGCCGTTCCACTTCGCAAGGCCAAGGAAGCTTGAAGTGCCTGCGAAATCATAAAAGACAGACATCATCAGTGGACAAGGACAACGACAACGACAACGACAACGAAGTCTGGGCCTAGACAAACTAAGTCTTGAAAGAAAGACTTACCATGAACACCAAGCCGGCTACATGGGCACCCGTCTCCTCGATAGGAAACCCCTCAAAACACTCCCTGAAAGATGGAAGCATGAATTTATCCAGGTGAGGGAACAGGTTCGTCCCGTCTAGAACATTACCTGTCATAAAGTCCGATGGCAGCGTAAAGTTGACCGTCGTGACCTTCTCCCCTCCCGTCGTGTGTTCCTTGCCCTTGTCGGCTGACAAAGGATCAAGGTGCTTGTCATGTGTTCCTTGACCTTCTCCCCTCCCGTCGTGTGTTCCTTGCCCTTGCCCTTGGTCGGCTGACAAAGGTGATCGATCGATTCCCATAGATGAGCGTCGTGTGTTCCTTGCCCTGACGATCGGCCTATCCCGTCGTGTGTTCCTTGCCCTTCTATGGGAATCGATCGATCAGAAATCACCCGACGCTCGACAACCTTGGTCGGTTTCAATGGAGACGCGACGAGCACCTTTGGAGAGATCACCTTACCTGTCTATGCCGGAGGAATCAACAAGCAGGCCAAGTTCAGCGTCATCGATTATGCGTCGGCCTATAACATCATCTTAGGTCGACCGTGGATCCATGAAATGAAAGCCATTTCCTCGACGTACCACTAGACCATGAAGTTCCCTACACCATGGGGAGTCCAAGAGATCAAAAAGCAAGCCGAAAGTCGCTCGTGATTGCTATAAGACCACCCTGAAGCCGCAAAAGTAGGTCGTCTAGCAGTTACGGATCCTGGTCATATCTTGTGGGTAAAGGTGCCTATTGGCTCCAAACCCTCGACAATCGAGATATCCTACGTAGCTGGAGTGCAATGCATCTGAAAAGGTATTCCTTCTAAACCTTTTTTTTTATCATACGATTTTTTACCACGACGATTACTGACTTAAGCTTCGGAGGGTCGTTGGCTAGCCAACGACCAACCTCTGACGTTGTTTTATCGTAGGGTCGCACGACATCAGTTACTAAGTCTATTATACGACTTTAGTAAACTTCCGCAGGATCGCACGACATAAGCAGTCAGGTCCACTAAACGACTTGATTGCACGATTACAGGAACACATGACTCAGGTTCATCATACGATTTAGTTATACAATCATAAGGTCTAACGACCCCTCGATCTAGGTTCCTAACTTAGAAGAATTTCATGTTCTGGATGAATACTTTAATCGCATGTACTTACGTTTTCTCATTCGATTTAAATATATAAAAGTCTTATGACTTGTGTGCTAGTCTTTGCATCATAATGAATGCCTAAGTCGCATGATTTCTTGTTCATTCTGTACTTGATAAAGTTCATACTATATCCGTCCACGACATGTATGAGCCGAAATAATACACGAGTTCAACAGAATGGTAAAAATTTCATTCATGAAATAAGTAATTACATCTAAGTGACTCGACCACCAACGGTCGAGCGCTCAAAAACAAAAGTACATATAGCAAAGATTTTCCTAAGGCTGAAGATGAGCATCGGTCGCATCCTTGCCTGAGGCCTCGCCCTTAGAGCCTTCGTCCGCCTCCTCCTCCTCCTTGCCGGCCTCCTTCTCATCATCCGAGTCGAGGTCTCTTGCAGATCCGACTTCGCTCAGATAGAGGGCAAGCTCTTCTGACGCCGAGGTGAGAGGATTTTTTCCCGACAGGTGTCGTCGCATGATCGCCGCTCGCGCAGTAAAACAAGCGAAGGCGAAGACGTACTTAACCTCGTCCTTCAGCTCCTCGACCTCCTTCTCTAAACCCGCAACCTTGGACCTGTAGTCTTCAGCTTCTTTCTCCTTCGTAGCCAAGGACTCCATCGTCCTGTCCAGCTCCACCCTTTGGTCGGCGAGTAAGGATAAGGATTGCTTTAGACGAAAGTTCGCCTCGTCCTTGGCATGTCCGACGGCTTCCAGCTCGTTCAGAGCGTCGTCGAGTCGTACCGACAGACCCTCGGCACGTTCCAGAGCAGATTTCTCCCTTACCAATGCCGTGTCTTCCCTCTTAAGGGCAGAAGATACTAGGCCTTCTATCTTTGTCGTTTCGGCGTGCAGGGCCAAAGAAGACTGAAACGTCTGAAAAAACGTAAGACACATGTTAGTAAACATTTGGCAAAAATTAAACATCTATAAAACAAAACAAGTCTTGAAAGAAAGACCTACCATGAATGCCAATCTGGCAACATGCGCTCTCGTATCCTCGACGGAGACCCCTCGAAAACGCTCCTCGAAAGATGGGAGCTGATACTTCCCGAGATGCGAAAATAATTTCGTCCCGTCTAAGACGTTGCCAGCTAGGAAGTCCGACGGCAATGTAAAATTAACCGTCGTGACCTCCTTATCCTTGGTCGCGTGACCCTTGCCCTTGTCGGCCGTTGTACGGGTCGACGTCGCAGACGCATGCATCGTCTTTGTCGCCTGAAGCGCCGGATCGACCAATGTTGCGTCAATCGCGTCGGAAGACATCTTCGTCTTCTCAGAAGTCGCGATCGCCGCCTTCGCCTTCTCCGGACTAACGACTCTCGACGAGTCGCTTACCTTCGAAGACGGTTCCCTCAGGACCGTCGTCCTTGTCCTCTTTAGGACCCCCGACCCAGTTGTCGTGGCCTCCTTCCTCTTTTCTCTGCCCTGACGGGCAGCTCAGCTTGAGCTGCCTTCTTGGCAGCCGCAGGCGTCATCTTTGCCTGAGATTCTCCTGTAAAGTAAGAAAGGAAGAACAGTTAAGTAACTGAAGTGGTGGAGAGAGTAAGTCGAACGGAGTAGGGTACACTTACCAGTCTCCTCTGTCTCCTCTTCCTCTCGACTCTCCCGAAGTGTTTCTCTCAAGAAGACTAAGTCGTCGTCCTCGTCTACCAAATGTCGCGTGACGAACGATCGATCGTCGGGACTGATCTCCAAGAACTTCTCTATCTTGGGCTTGGAGTCGTCGTTAGGCACTACCTTGTCGAAGTTGATATCTGAGAACACAAGGGAGAAGGTTAGTCGAAGAACAAATAAAGTAGATACGATAAAAACGCTCGACCAAAGCTGAAAACACACCCGCCATGTTCCAACCAGACCTGATCCAGTCACTTTCAGGGTCCAGCGTCGCTATCCGCACGAGTACATACCTGGTCTTCCATTTGCGGTCGTTGATCGCATTTTTCAGAACCAAGGTACGATTGCCCTTGTGTTTGGAAAATAGGCTATAGCGACGGTATGTATCCTTCTTGACCTGGTAGGCCGTAAGCAGGTCCGTCACATTTATCGGCAACTCCCAATGAGTGGTAAGTCGCTCGATGACCTGAATAACGCGCCAGAATTAGGGCATCAGTTGCCCAGGCGACAAGTCAAACTCGCACATAAACGCCTTGGCTAGAGGCGAATATGGCCAGTGGAAGCCTATCTTGAAAGGGTACTCATATATCACGACGTACCCCTCGGGGCACATCTCCTATCTTGAAAGGGTGCTCCTGGGTTCTGTCGACATCGATAATCCTGTCAACCAAGTTTGTCGATCTGAGAGACCCCAAATGTCCCAATTCTTCCTAGGCTTCCTAGCTATCGACTTACGACGCATACAAGGGATGAGAGTCGTACCTTGTATAGGCGCTCTAAACCTCGAAAATCCTAAGCAGCTCAAAGATTCTTGCAGATTTGGAAAAGATTGGACAAAGAACAGCAAGAAAATCAGGAAGAATCTCTCTCTAAAACTCTCTGAAATCGTAAAAAGGAAAAGATCCATCGTGGTCTCTATTTATGTAATTGATCATGTCAGGTCGAGTCCTTCGATGATCGACACGTGTCCTTACCTTTCCGTATGCGCACACGGATCGTCGACACCTGGCAATGACAGCTGCTAAGCATGATCGTGCGTCAGCGTGACGTCACGACCTTATCCCCTTTTCGACTTCTTCTTTAGTTAGAATTGAACCGATCCAGTTCTGAGGCAACTGAAGTGACTTTCAACACGTGTCACGACCCTAGGCTTCCGATTGACAAAATTTAAAATTCGAATTTGCCACTCTATTTTCAAATTTTGAGGGCAAACTGTTTGGGTAAAAATTCACCAGCTTCGACCACGACCAAAGTAAGGGAAACGTTTATTACACTTTTTCATAGTAAGGTAAAATCATAGTACTTTATCCCCGAAGTAAAATTGAAATCGAAAGTTATTCACCTCACGACACTCGACCATGACGTCGTCTAGCTCACACGACCGTCGTATGAAACCTTGCGACCTCGACCGACTAACGTGAAATATTACTGTTACGTTTTTTCAGTGTTTAATGCAGGAATCAATGTCATTGATGACCAACGGCTATAACCGACGAAGGCCATTAAACAGCATTAAAATCGACGTTCGTTACGTCTGTTACAAGAAGCATTTAAGGAGTCAATTAAAGCACCCGAAGACTATAAATACCAAGCTCAATCATCATTTCAGGGACATCACACATCATCTCAGACATTCTGGCATAACTGAACTCTCAAGAACACTCGAAGCAAAGAATACTCTCTCAACAGATCGCTCTCGACGCACGACTTTCACACACGACACATTACTTTTACGCACGACGCACTTGTTTTTTACCTTCGATACACTTGTTACTTTACATTTAAAGTCTTTCTTTCATTTGTATTGTAATCTTTGTACTCTCGACACCCGAAACACAAGGATATCGCCCCTGTTTGGCGATCATAGTGCAGCGACGACCTCCACTGTCGTTTGCGGGTTTTTTTCCTCGTTGAGGTTTTTCCCGCGTCACCAAAATCTCTGTCTCATTTATATTTTTTGCCTTTGTCGTACGGTTTGTCGGAAGATTCCTATTCTTTAGTTGTTAAGCTCCAAAATCAACCTTAAGTTATCCTTCTGGACGATTTTTGGCATTAACAGTTACTGTCCCAAACCAAAACTCCTCCAAAAGCTAATGTTAGTGCTATTACTTTGCGAAACAGTGTAGTGTCGGATCTCGAGCCCAAGGATAAAAAAAGCGGGAGGGATGAAGAAAAGGAAGTTGACATCGTGGGTGCCAAACCATGTAAAGACAAAGTTGACGAAAAGAGTGTTGAGAACAAAGGAACAACACCCGAAGTGGTCATCCAACCCCCATTTCCAAAAAGATTCTAGCAATCGAAGAAAGAGCAAGAAGACAAGGAGATTATGGAGACTTTTCGTCATGTTGAGGTAAACATTCCACTCCTAGATGCTATTAAAAGAGTACCTCCATATGCCAAGTTTTGAATGAATTGTGTACGAACAAAAGAAAGTTGGTTGGAAACGAGAAGGTAAGCATGGGCGAGAATGTCTCTGTCGTTCTTCAAGGAGATAAGATGCCCCCTAAATGCAAGGATCCATGTATGTTTACTATCCCTTGTAAGTTAGGGAATGTGTTGATTGATAAGGCCATGTTAGATTTAGGGGCGTCTATAAATGCCATGCCTTACTCGGTTTATTCATCATTGAAGGTGGGACCTCTTAAGAGGATGGAAGTTGTTATACAACTAGCCGATAGGTCTAATGTGTATCCCAAAGGAGTCCTTGAGGATGTTTTGGTTCAAGTTAATGAGTTGGTCTAACCGACCGATTTCTATGTCATAGATATGGAGGAGCATAATACCTCCAACTCACCTTTAATGTTGTTGGGAAGACCCTTTTTAAACCTACCGCGTAATTACTTGCGTCACACATGATCTCGAAAGGAAGATCCCAATTTGGGAAGACCCTTTTTAATGTTGTTGGGAAGACCCTTTTCTTTGTGTGCTTATTGCTTCGAATTGGTGATTTTTCTAACTCGTTATTGCTAATCGCACCTAGGAATTTAAGAAGTTCAAATTCCCATTTGAAATTAAAAGATGCGGAGAAATGGATGACGACAATGCAAACTACTCTTAATATATAGATTGACATCATTTGATGTCACTATGTTGACATCATTTGGGTTGAAAATATCCATATCAAATGAGTTTTTCATGTCACCAAATATTAATGTTTTTCATCATTATTTTAGAATTTTAGGGCATATCTAACTCAACCACTGAAAAAATAACACTAAAAACACTAAAAATGGCAGGCCTCTTAAACACTAAAATAATTACAACTCCATCACCACAATAAAAATAAAACGCTAAAAACATTTTTAATATTATAATAATAATAACTAAAGTATAAAGTTAATATAAATTATTACTTAATATATTAGACTATTAATATATATATATATGAGGAAGGTTCAAACGAGGAGCGCATCAATTTAAGAGAACGTGAGGAGCATTTCCATGCTTCTGATCACATATGATTTACAACGCTAAAAAATCGGATGGTTTTCGAAAATTCGCGCAAAAGTGGCGCGACCTGGTTCGCGAGGCGTGCAAGTCGCAGATCATTAATGATCCACAACTGCCAATCACATGTGATCCATAACTGTCGATTGCTCATCCAGATCCGTTGTGAATCACATGTGATCCACAACTGTCAATCACATGTGATTCATAACTATCAATTGCTCCTCACGTTCTCTTAAATTGGTACGCTCCTCGTTTGAACCCGCCTCATATATATATATATATATATATATATATATATATATATATATATATATATATATATATATATATATATATATGTGTGTAATTATAAAAGTTGATTACAATACTAATATGTGATTATAGACGCTTATTTTATTGCTTGAATTATAGAGGTCTACTAAATTGACCTCAATTTTTTTGTATTTAGTGTTGGGTTAGAGATGAAAATATCTTTTTTTTGTGTTTTTAGTCGTCTTAGGTTTCAAACAAACCTTTTAAGAATCATCAATCTTAAAATCAAAAGTCAGTGTTGGTTATAGTTTTAGATCTTATTCTTATTTTAGATATAGGAGAGTAGTTACAATGTTTATATAAGTTGGATCGTCTCATGTAATTGATAATTGTTTTCAAAATGTATGAGTTTTTTTAGTTAATAACAAGAAATCTACAATATTCTAACACAAAATTAGAATTCATACGGGTGAAATAATCAAAATAGTATCAATGTTACTAGGAAAAATAGTTGTAGATATTAGTAGTAGATAAAAAAAATTATAAAAACAATAAGCAACACTATAAAATAGAAGACCAATTAACTTTTTATAAAATTGTTTGTCCAATATAGTTACATAATGCATGTTTGGGCCCTTTAGTATAATGCAAAATTATTTTTGGGTCCCTACTAAATACTAATTTCTTTGTATTTTGTATTTACTAATAGTTTGAATTACTATTATATAAGTATATACTAAAAAAATTGGGGCCCTACACTTTTTGGGCCCTTGGCGTACACTTGACCCGCCCTCCCCCTGAGAAGGCCCTGGAATTGAAATGTTGAATTTCGTTGACCAAATTTCATTAATTCGTATGATTCGTTTTTTTTACGAAAGGAATCTATGAATTCCATCAAATTCCACAATGATGGAATTTAACATTTCTTAACAATTATGAAATATTTTGATGGTACGAAATGTTAGCATTTTCATAATCTCAAATATACCCTTTAACTTAAAAATACATAATTAGTTTTGTTTTTTATTTTTTATTTTATTTAATATAATTTAATACGTTTGTTTTTATTTGATTTTCTTGGAATATAATTTTGTTTATCAAACAATATATTGTAGGGAACTTAATTAAAATACCCAAAGTTTGACTTTGACTTACCAAAATACTCATTTTTTCCGCGATCAATAGCGGGATCAATAGCGGGACAATAGCGGGATCAACATTTTCATTTTATACCCTATCCCGCGATCGTGGGACAATAGCGGGATCAACATTTTCATTTTATACCCTATCCCGCGATCGCGGGACATATTGCGGGGAAATGGGTATTTTGGCAAAAGTTGAAAAAAATGGGTATTTTGGTAAGTCAAACTTTTGGTATTTTAATTAATTTCCCTATATTGTATTTGGACTATATATATTATTTTTGACACGGTAAATTAGTAATTATTTTATTAAAGTATTTTTAGTTAAAATAAATATAGGTACCTAAGGCCATCAGTACCCCATGAGAGCATCTTTCAAATATTCCAGCTCCACATCAGCGTCAAATCAGCTTTTCTCCCATCACTCACTCAATCCCTAACAATCCCTAAACACCCTTACCTCATTCCCTCAAACCCTTTTGCCACCTCATTTATTTTAATTCTTTTATTTATACATTTAATTATTTAACAAAATAAAAATATTTATATATTTTTTAATAAATAAAAATAAGATAAATAATAAAAATTAAAATTCATACCATTCATTAAAAATAAAAATTACAAAATACAAAACACTACCAATCATGAAATTTTTGAATTTGCTCTTTTCTTGCTAAAGTAACCCTCAAAGCTTTTCCCGTAAGGTGATCATGTGGGGTAGAAGGTTGGGTTTCCGGAACAATGTCGTCGTCGAGATTGAAGTTGGCCGGAGTAAAACCTTGTTCAATCAACCCGGGACGTGTAAATTGGTAAGGAAATTGTTGGTGAAATTGTTGGGGAAATTGTTGCGGATATTGTGGCGGATTTTGTTGCGACCATTGTGGCGGAATTTGTTGCGAAAATTGCGGATGATAACCTTGTTATGTAAACGCTTGGAAACCAAGCTCTTGATCTTCTTGCGATTGTGGTGTATTCGGTCGGTTACGACGGGATGTAGGTGTTCTGTTTGGATTCATGATGAGAGAGGTGTGAAAAATAAGAGGTTGAGAGAATTTGAGAGGTGTGAGAAATAAGAGGTTGAGAGAATTTGAGAGGTGTGAAAAATAAGAGGTTGAGAGGTGTGAGAAATAAGAGGTTGAGGGGTGTGAGAAATAAGAGGTTGAGGGTTAAATATATAGTGGGATTAAATTGAGAATTATTTTTTTTACAAAGAGCCGTTGAACGGCTTGATTTTTAAAAATTAAATTAAAAATTTTTTTTTAAAAACCCTTCGGGATGGGGAGCCCGGATTCCATCCCGCCCCGCTGAACCCGCACCCGCCGTAGCCCATACCGAGCCATCCCGCAGCCATCCCAAGCCCCATCCCGAATGGGGTACGGATGGCCTAATGACTATTTTATTAAAGGCACTTTGTTTAAAAAAATATTAAAAAGTGTATTTTGGTGATTTACCGATCCAAATTCCAAAACAAAATTTTGTAAACCAAACAAATAGATTTCAATTTCTTTAGTAGGTTTCATTTCAATTCTATCAACCAAACAGATAGTCAAATCGACAAAATTCCATTCTAATTCAGTAAATTAGTAATTATTTTATTAAATTATTTTTAGTTAAAAAAAATAAATACCTAATGACTATTTTATTAAAGCATTTTGTTTAAAAAATTATCAAAAAGTATATTTTGGTGATTTACCAAAAATTTTGTCCAATTCTAAAGCAAAATTTTATGAACTAAACAGACGTATTACAATTTTATTAACAGGTTTCATGTCAATTCTGTCAAGCAAACAAATAAGTCAAATCTGACACAATTTCATTCCAATTTCTCCAAATCCAAAACCATTGTTCAAAACAAACGCTCCTAGGTGGTATTTTCACATAATTTGGAGCTTTATTAGGAAACTTTTAAAAGTAAAGAATCATAGATTTTCTTCAATTTTATAAATAAATAAAAAACTATTTAAAAAATTCAAAGCATGGTGAAAGGATGGATACAAGTAGAATTTTTGAAATAAATGAAGTCCATACAACAAGTGAAAAATACCGAAAATAGCCTCCACCCCCCAAGAAAGAAAACCCTAAGGGCTACCCTGTGGCCTTACCTATGTACTGCACTCCTACGAACGAAACCCATGCAGGCCTTTTTTGTTTTCTTGTTTTTGTAGTGGAGAGCTGAAGATATTGAATTCATGTGTATATGTCCTGTCAAAATAATACCTACGGTTTTCTTTTTTATTCAGTAATCACCGGCGGCGGCGGCTGACATTGATGACTGCAACTGAAGCAGGTGGTGATAGCAGTCCGCCGCCGTCGGCCTCTGTTCCGGGTTTTGATCCAAACACCTGTTCTGCAACTCCCTCAACGCCTTCGGCAACCCCACCAACCCACATGTCTTCAACATCTGCCCTACTCCCCAAACATCCACCTTCACCCCATGCATTCCCCTTCCTTTCATCTCCGGCGCCTGTCTGCCGCCCCCTCCTCCCACCGCCCCCGCCCCCATTTCCTGCTGTGGTGGATACATCTGTGGCGCACTTGCCGCCTCATCAAACCCTACCACGAACCACTCGTTTTCTCTGTCGCTTCTTCGCATCACTTTCTCCCAACACAAGTCTCTGTGCATGAAGGATAAATCATGAAGCGCAACTAACGCTTTTGTTACGTGTTTTAGAGCTTCTACCAACTGCTCGAAGTTTGAGAGTTTTAACTTGCATCCTCTTGGCTTAAAACTCAGGCTTAAATCTCTTTCCGATGACTGACAAATGTATTCCGAATGTGGAATCCGATGATCGAGAAAATCGTATATCTCTTTCACGGAAACCCATTTTCTCTTGCTTGCGAACACCCTCGTCATATAATTAGGTGTTAATTCGATCATGTTATTATTTCCTAAATCGATTCTTTCGAAGTCGCTGTAAGGGAAAGGTTTGTTGATCGTTTGTTGAACGTTAGCACAACGATCGGCTAACAACGATAATAAGCCGGCGATCCTATAACAAGGAACCAAGGCTCGGATTCGATCTCCTGGTGTCGATAAATCAACAGTGTGGAGGTCTGTTCTGATGAGCCTATCATGTGTTCGACTTAATGCACAAAAGGTGACGATATAGCCAACAGTGTAATAACCTAAAATGTAAGGAAGATCTAAATAACTCCATAACAGTTTCTGCACCATTAAAGAAGACGGATCAAGATTATTATCTTCTCTTAGTTTATCAGTTTCTTCTCCTCTCCACAGACAAAAATTCCGAACAAATCCTGTTACATTAGGCCATTGATCTTGTATCCCATCGTTAGACGAAATCGTATAAGATGGTTTTCGAATGAACACCATTTCAAGATTGTTGAATTTTGATACAACACGATTGATGCAATCATCCCAAAGGCCAATGAAAGATTCTCTTGTGGAGGTAGTGAGAGTAGGGTTTGATCGAGCAATTGGGGTTAAGATCTCAAATGTGATGGATCGACAATCCAATGGTTCAGAAGAAGTGGTAAAGAAAAGTTCTTTTCCTTGTGGGAGGTCTCGATACAAGTCTTTTCGAAGAGGGAAACGAAGCTCCTCCGGTGGTGGTTCTTGCAAGTACCATGGAAGATCAATTAAACTTGGTAAAGTTGGTGGCTGAACACGAAGACACCCCAAATAGTACTCTGTCGGATCTTGAAACTCCCATGGTTGTATAGCTGCATCAACATAAAAACATAAATACAAACAAAGGTACATTTACAACTGTGCAGGTTACAACCATAAATAGATTCATTTCATGCAATTCTTTAATAATTGTAACAATGTTGTTTCCCATCTACCATTGCCTTCATTAATGATACCTTGATGAGTTGGTGTTAAAGATCATTAACTGAAGAATTAAAATCCAACAAATAGTAACAGAAATCAAGAGACATTTAGATAAATTATTGGCTTACATCTACTAGAGGGTTCTGAAGGAGTCTGAATTCTCTGATCAGTAACCAAACCTGGGGATGAAAAAGAAAGAAAATATATAGTTCCATTAATTCAAAGCATATTATTTCTGACTTTTATTTAAGTGGTTGAATTGAAAATGGAAGTTCTGACTAAAATGATAAGAATAGTTGAACAGTATATTGTTTGCATACCAGAAGTTTGAGGAGTTGAAAAGGTTGACTTTCTTCTGCCAAATACTTTGACTTGTTGTCCAGGAAGAAATCTATCAACAGAAAAACCTTTAAGAGGAGAATTGCTATCTTCAAAGGATTCCAAGGTACAAGCTACCATTGAATCATCCAAGAAAGTGAGTTCATCTGCGTTTAAAAAGCTTGTGCCTTGAACTTTGACTCTACCTCTATGATGCTCACCATCTTCAGCCCATAAACTCACAAGTTCTTCCCACACCATTCTTACTTTACCAATTCTTCTTAGTTCCTTTGATGTTGATGTCGATGAAGTTTCATATTGACCACTGCCGCCTGTATCCACCGGAGATCCATCTATCCCTAATAAACTACTCCCTCTAACACCATGAAGATCCGCCATTATCAGATTTCTACCAGTACTCCTCCCTACAACATAAACATATAATTCATAATAATGTTCCTTACAACACATAAAATAATGTTACGTTAGTTTTTTGGTAAAACCTCAAAAAAACGGAAACTAAAGAACACCCGGGTGGCCCATCATCTGCATACTTGTTTTTTTGGTTTCTATGCACATGTACATGTTACAAATTACTTGTATGCACAAGTGTGTTACAAATTACCTGTATGCACAGGTGTGTTACAAATTACTTGTATGTCCGGACGAAGGCCTACTAGGGGTGTTCTACAGTTTTCGGGTTTTTTAGGTTTTCCCTGAACCTGTAGCCCTAGATGGATAGTGATCAAGTGTACCAGAAGAGGAGAAAGGGAGATCATCGTCTCTGAAAGGTGGAGGAGGGAATGATTTGGCGTCGATGACAGCTAACCGAGTTTCTTGATCACCGGACGTTAAAAGAAACGGCGAAGTTCCTCTACAGATGCTATTCTGTGGGGTTCGCATTCGAGAACCCATAAACTGTGCCAACTCTTCAAACACTTCTTCATCAAAAGAAGCAGGTAGTCTATGTAACTTTCTTTCGTAAGGTGAGAGTCTAAAATAACTCTTCCCAATTTGTTCTCTCTCTCCACCTCTTTCCCACTCGTAAACCTTTCGAAATTCACCCAACATGTTATCCCATTTTGTCCCTGCTGTTTTAGCATCCCTATTCACTCCATTTCTTTGCAAAAACTCGGCAACTTCTCTATCTTTTTCCGCTCTTGTTTTTCCTCTTCCTTGAAGAGAAGGTGGTGCTAGTGGCATCAAGTTTGTTTCCATAGTGATCGGGTTATCCGACCCATGATCCGACCCACCACCACCTTGGTATTGGACCCGCCAAGCTCTAGCCAACCACAGCATTTCGTTCGGCTTCCAAACTGGGCTCACATATTTGCCTTTTCTCAACTGGTGTTGTGTATATTGTTGCTCTCCTTCTGGTTTGTTTGTTTCTTGGCCGGAGACAGATGGGCGAGGTGAGTGCGACGGAGAAGAGGCGGTGTCCGACGACGAAACGGCGGCGTGAGTTGGCGGTGGTGGCGGTTGGTTGGTGGATGGGGAGGGTGTTTTCTCGACATTGATAGGGATCTGTTTTTGAGATGGAGATGGTAAGAGCTTCCATTGACCAGTAGCACTAGTGTATCTAGGTCTTTTAGGGTTGAGTGGTTCGGTGGAGATGTAGAGTTGCGACGGTGGTTGTGGCGGTGGTGGAGAGAGGAAAGTGGGAGCAGAAACGACCACCGCCGGCGGTTCTTCTAGGGATTCTTGAGGTGGGTTGTTGTTATCTTTAGGAGATGGTGTGGAATGTTGTTGTTTCTTGGGGGGCTTGTCTCCTTTGTTGTCACTCATTCTTAATAAATGGAACACCAAAGACGCATATCTTAAGGGAAAAAGATAACAACTTGACTTGTTAGTTTGTTGTTAAAGAAAGATTGAAAAAAAAGGATGAAATGAAAGTTGTGTTCAACAAACAATATTACTACTACTGTAGAACAAGGTAGACCAGCTTAGTTGAAATCTGTAAGTAATTCTTAAATGGGTGTGTGTTTCTGTTTTAAAATAAACCTAATGGGGTGGTGGTTGTTGTTGTTGTTTCTGGGAATTTGAGATGGTTTTTATGTTTATGGTATCTTGAAAAGGTGAAGTTTGAAGAAAGAGAGGAAAAGAAAAGGGTTTTATGTTGGTGGGTGTTTTTTTTAACATTGAAAGCAAAAGGTAGTAGGCCTCTCTCTCTCTCTCTCTAGATCTCTTTCAATAGATAGAGAAACAAAAAAGTCGAGAGAGATTGTGGAACCTGCTGTGATTAAGACCTCTCATTTAAGACTTCACACGGTATTAACAACTTTATTAATTAGCAGAAAAGAGAAAAAAGGAGTGAAAGTAATGATTGTTTGCATTCAGAAACGCGGCTCCAACATTTACAATATTATATTAATATTATTATTATCATGTATTGCAGTAACAATCGATCAAAGCTTTATTCTTACTCAACTATACTATATATACATATATATATATATATAAATTCTTTCTTTCTATATATCTTTAATTATTTGTATATAACACAAGCAAACAAACAGTATGTGTGTATGATTCCAAAACATATATTTCTTGGTAAAAGGATTGTAATCTATATATATACTTTTGATCATGTGATTGAAGCTTTGAATCCAGTTAAGTCTTAATTTTTTCTGTTGACCTTTGCATCTTGGATCAGTTCATAGCTATCTACCTAGCTGGCTAGGCCAGGTAGAAGATAGCTTAATGAAATTATATATTGTTTTTGTACAAAATACAAATTGTGATTAGTAAGTGGTGTATGTGTGTGTGTGTGTGTTTTTTTTGGAGAGCATGCAGAATGGGGATGATGGGGACTGGTCGATCAATGGCTTCTCTGCTCAGTAACTCATAACTCTCTCGCACCTCCCACTCCTCCAAACATTCACTTTTCTCTTTCATAAATGCATCTCATCCTCTACCTCAATCAACCCATGCATCTAATACAAACCAACCCTTCTTCCATCCATATATATATATATATAACAAAGTTTAACCAAAATTTGATTAGGAACCCAAGAATCGATTATTACATGTTATGTATTTTTATTTAGGATAAATATTTATAATTAATAACACATTCATGATGAATATGGATGTGTATTTATCACCAATCACACATTAATGATGAATATATAAAGGGGGAGGCTAAGGGCATCTTCAATCGTACTTCCAAAAAAACACCAAAAACACCAATTATGGTGGGCCCAACACCAAAAAAAAAACTTCAACTCCAACCATATTTCAAAAAAAACACCAAATTTGTGGACCCCACATTAAAATAACATATTTTATCTACTATTAATTATTTATTTATATATATATATATGTTGATTATATAATACTTAAAAGTTAAATAAATATTATAAAAAAGTGAATAGTGGTGGGCCCAAAGTTTTTGGAGTGTGAAAACCATACTCCATATTTGGAGTACCAATTTCTTGAACTCCAATTTTTTTTGAGTTTGGCGTACGATTGGATGATGAATCAACATCATATTTGATAATTGGAGTACGATTGGAGATGCTCTAATGGCACAAAAAAAAGGCTAATGGCACCAAAAAAATTACAAAAAAGTATGATGTTGATTGCATTGTTTTTATAACCAATCATTTTTTGATTTAAATATATATATATATATATATATATATATATATATAATATATTAGAATTATAGAAATATATATATATTATTATTCTTTTTGTTTATATATATAGGGGTGTCAATTATATAATTATAAAAATAAAACATAAATATTTAGAAAAATAATTCGGTACGGTACGGTATTACCGTGATACACGACTTCTAATACCACGTACCAACCAAGTTTAAATAGTTGGTACGGTATACCAACCAATTAGGTCGGTACCAACTAAATTGGTACCAACTAAATTGGTACCAATTAAATTGGTACGGTTGGTATGAAAATTGGTTGGTTTGTCTCGGTATAAAATTGACACCCTATATATATAAACAAAAAGAATAATAATATATATATATATATATTTCTATATTTCTAATATATATATATAGAAAACAAATAAATAATAATATATATATTATATAAATATATATATTATATAAATATATATATTATATATATATATATATATTTAAATCAAAAAATGATTGGTTATGAAAACAATACCATCATCACCCTCTATTTTTGGCGCAATTAGCACTTTTTGGTGCAAATAGCACCCCCTATATAAAACATTCATGGTTAATTACACGTCTATATTTCTAATGAATATATCACACGCAGCATTGTTGACAGTTACAAAGTTAATTTTTAGGTTCGTAACAAAACATCCTATACATATATGTAGACCCTCTTCTTCTTTTGTTGACCGTCAAAATAATATAAACTTTACAAACTCATTTGAGGCGTTCAGACGTTCACTTTTTTTCATCAACGATTATGCTTATATTGGAGGTTACAAATTGAGGAAAAATGAAAGGAAATAAAAAAATAGGCAATAATGGAACAAATTGTATTTAGTTTTGGAAGATACTATCACCCCCATTTATCCATAAAATTTGGCTCTTTCTACCTCATTCCCTCAAGTTCGGTTTCTACTTCATGATTGGCGACGATGATTCAATGGGTAGCGTTGGCTCCTTTTTATGTACCGATGATGATGATGATGATGATGATGTTAATCAGCGACGATGGCTTAAGAGCTACGAATGGCTACTCCTTTCGGGAGATGATGACCGGCGATGATGACTGAAGGGGAAGCGACAAGTGAAGAGGAAGATGTGAGGGACTGCAGTTTTCTTCTTCTTTCTTTCCATCATTTTTCTTAATCTTTGTAAAATGAATTTATGCATGAATGGATATCTAGATTATGGTTTTATTTGTTGTTTAAAGATTCCATTTTTGTTTGAATTCGATTAAGAACTTTGTTAGCCCCAAGTATCTGTAATGTAAAAGTATTGAAAATATTATCAAGTCAGAAGACCATGAGAGATGCAGCAGCAGACTTAGAAGAAAAAGCTTCAAGAAGATCAACAGAGTTCTGGTGGAACCAACAGAGCTCAACAGAGCTCTGTCAGAAGATCAACAGAAGAACTGTTCACAACCCGAAGACCAACAGAGCTCTGGTCTATGAGCTCTGTTGAAGTGAAGACCTCTATGATGCCTAAGTCTCGTAAGAAATCCCAAGTGTTAGACAAGTGTCCATACTTTCCACATATGCCCTAAAATTAGGAGACACACTTTCCACGTGTCATTCTAGGGTACGATAGTACACTGTCTACACTTTATCAGGGCTATAAATAGAGAGGTAGTGGAACAAACAATTGTAAGCTTTGGGAAGAATAGTTTTCCACAATTGTTTAAGCACACACTGCAGTAATCCCGAGCACTACCTCCGTATGATATTGTTCCCTGTGAGATTTCAGGATACACCATTGATCTTGTTCTTGGTGTTATCCATTGTCAATATACGAGCAGCGTTTCTTATTTGATCTTGTTATCATTATCCTGTTCTATATTGATTCTCACTACTACAATATCATTTACACAATCACTCACTTTAATGGCTTTATATTTAAATGCTTCCGATGTCTATATTACTACCATTAATGTGATACAACGTGAATCTGGGAACCAACAATTGGTATCAGAGCTTGCTTGATTTTCTTAAATCAAACAATCCAATCTACCAAGGTTGATTCATTGTTGTTGATTGTGAGTGCATTTCAAAGCTTCCTAGTATACTCTGTTTTACAGTTTAAAGTTTAAAAGTTAATATACCACTGTTTTAAGCTTTCCAGTCTAGATTAAAGATATTATCTACTATTCATTACTCTTCCATTGGTTACTGTTCACTTACTTTCAGTTTATACTCTTTTAAAACCATCTGAAACGGTTATACCCTGTTTTCTGAAAAATGGCAAATAACCATATCAACGCTATTTATACTGCTGGTTCTCTGACTAAGCCTCCTACTCTTCTGAGAGATGAATATCCTCAATGGAAGATTATGATGGTTAATTTCCTTGATGGTTCTCTGACTAAGCCTCCTACTCTTCTGGGATCAACTTCTTAATCAGCTTGAGGGTGGCATCAAAACCCAAAAGAACAGAAAGACCCAATGTATAAATGAATACAACGATTTCAAGGCACTTCTTGAGGAAACCTTACAACAAACCTACAACAGATTCAATGTTTTGATAAACAAATGTAAAAAGTGTGGGATTGTTAGGTCGAAGGAAGATAACAATGTTTTGTTCCTGAAAAGTCTGAATGATGAATGGTTAAATCTGTCCATGTCTTTACAAGCTAACCAAGATCTAGATGCATGGTCTCTTACCGATGTGTATGGCACTCTGGTCGCACAAGAAAAGGATGTTGTCAAACAAAAAGGCAAATCCACCATTGCAGGACCTATTGCGTTAGTCTCTAAATCAAAAAAATCCACAGAAAGAAAGACAAACAGAGAAAGTTCGAGCAGAGGAAAGAAGAAGAAGAGTAAGAGTTTGGTAGCTGAAAGTGATACTGAAGAAAACTCGTCAGATGAGGATGACGATATAAATGCGTTTGCTAAATCTCTTGCATTAATCACTCAACAATTCAACAAGAGATTTGGCAACATAGCATTCGACAGAAGAGGTAGATATGAGAAAGATGAGAACAGAGCTTATGCTGCACCCCCACAACAGAACCATCACAACAGAGCTCCGACAGATCAGAGACAGCAACCACAACAGAAATTCAATACTTCTGCTCCACAGAAGGTTGATGCTGCCCAACCCATCAATCAGAATGATGGACGTTGCTTCAGATGTGGCAAACCTGGTCATTTCTCTGCTAACTGTAAAGGAAAACTTGTGAAAGATCAAGATTATTACAAGAATAAATACAAGTATAACTACAGAGAAAGAAGCTATGTTGCTGAGATGGAGAATTGGATCTCTGATTCATCCTCTGACGATGAACCAGAGCAAGCCATTGTTGTTGTGGATGATGGAAGTTTGGAAGTTGATTGGATGACCGGAGGAAGAATAGAAAAGTCCGAAGAAGAAGATGTGGCTCATGCATTTGCCCTGACCGTAACAGAGCCAGACAACAGAGCGCTGGAGACAACCAGACCCAGTGCCAAGAAACCCCATGTGCAGATCTGGTATTTAGATTCAGGATGCTCAAGGCACATGATGGGGAATAAGGAGTTGCTTACTTCTTTCAAGAACAAAAATGGAAGTGCAGTAACCTTTGGAGGAGATAATGGCGGACAGATTAGAGGATACGGTACTTTAGTCAATGGTGGTGTTTCAGTTTCTGAGGTTGCTTATGTTGAAGGATTAAACCATAATCTGCTTAGCATAAGTCAACTCTGTGATCATGGGTTCGATGTCAATTTTAGGAAGAAGTACTGTTCTCTGTTACTTTCCGAGTTTGGTCAAGAACTCTTAAGAGCTGACAGAAAAAGCAATCTTTATAAAATGAATTTCAATCCTAACCAAAACTCTACAACAGAAAAGCTCTATTTAGTGTCTTTAAAAAATGAAGATGCCTGTCTCTGGCATAAAAGATTTGCCCATTTGAATTTCTCAAATCTTGACAAGCTCGTGAAATTAAATCTAGTAAAAGGACTTCCTCCACTGAAATTTGACAAAGACCATCTATGTTCTGCCTGTGAATTGGAAAAGATGAAAAGATCTTCACACAGAACTAAGAGTGATCATAGTTGTCCCAGACCTTTGCATATGCTTCATGTGGATCTCTGTGGTCCTATCTCTGTGCAAAGTCTGTCGGGCAAGAAGTATATTCTAGTACTTATTGATGAATTTTCTAGATATACTTGGATTGAGTTCATCAGAGTAAAATCTGATGTCCCAGAAATACTAATAAGTTTGTTGAAAAGGATACAGGTTCTGTTAGGATTAAAAGTACAAAAGTTGAGAAGTGATAACGGGACAGAATTCAAGAATGCCAGAATAGATGCCTATCTTTCAGAAGAAGGAATCTCCCAGAACTTCTCAGCTGCCAGAACTCCACAACAGAATGGTGTAGTGGAAAGGAAGAACAGAACTCTGGTAGAAGCCGCCAAAACCATGCTGGCTGGCTCTGTCCTTCCCATCAACTTCTGGGCAGAGGCAGTCTAAACAGCCTGTTTTACCCAAAACAGAGCTGTCATAGTAAAAAGATTTAAAAGACTCCTTATGAACTCATCAACAACAGAAGGCCAAACGTGAAATTCTTTCATGTTTTTTGCTGCAAGTGCTACATCTTGAATGACAGAGAACAGCTGGGAAAATTCGACAAAAAGGCGGACGAAGGAATCTTTATTGGTTATTCCTTAACCTCTAAGGCCTACAGAGTCTACAACATCAGAACTCGTGTCATTCAAGAAAGTGTTAACGTGTCCTTTGATGAAAGCACATCAAGTGCCTCTGATAGCAAATCAACAGAGGGGACACAGACAGAACAGAAGAAGCCAAGTTCTTCAAAGACAAGGGAAGAAGACATCAATCTTGTGTTCGATGATTTCTTCGATGATGATATTTCTTCTGTCAACATCAACAGAGGCGACCAAGCTCAGAATTCAACAAAACAGAATCTGACAGGTACAACTCTTACTGGTCCCTCCAATACTTCACCATCTACTTCTCTGTCTACAGGTGTCATTCAGAGAAACGAGGAACCACAAAGAGAACCTGTGCAAGAGCCATCGTCACCTCTGCTAACCAATATTGGCAGAGACTCCCTATTTGAAAGCTCACCTTCACAGAGCCCTGTTGGCAACTCACAGAGCAATGAGGCCACTCTCCAGAGTTGTGTGCCACAGAGCCCTGGTGCCAATCCACAGAGCTCTGATGCTGAAGATCGTCTTTTCCCAACAGAAGCACAAACCCCTCCTATTGTCCATGCTCCCATGACAAGATGGACAAAGGATCATCCCCATCATCAAATTATCGGTGCTGCTGAAGATGGTGTGAAGACGAGATCGACCACAATCAATGAAGCTTTCTTTGTAAACTTTTTAAGCATGATTGAGCCAAAGAAAATTTCTGAAGCCCTTAAAGACCCAAACTGGATCGAAGCTATGCAAGAAGAGCTTCTGGAATTCGAAAGAAACAAAGTTTGGTCCTTGGTTCCACTTCCTGAAGGCAAAGCGGCCATTGGAACCAAGTGGGTGTTTAGGAATAAAAAGGATGAAGATGGGATAATCATCAGAAACAAAGCCCGTCTGGTTGCAAAAGGATACTGCCAAGAAGAAGGTATCGACTATGACGAAACCTTTGCCCCTGTAGCTAGACTAGAATCCATAAGAATCTTCTTAGCCTATGCTGCTCACAAAGGTTTTAAGGTCTATCAGATGGATGTAAAGTCTGCCTTTCTGAATGGCAAACTACAAGAGGAAGTTTACGTCCAGCAACCGCCTGGTTTTGAAAGTTCGGAGTTTCCAGACCACGTTTACAAGTTAGACAAAGCTCTATACGGCCTTAAACAAGCTCCCAGAGCCTGGTATGAAACTCTGTCCAGTTTTCTGTTGACAAATCACTTCGAGAAAGGTAATGTCGATAAAACTCTATTCTTTAGAAGGTGTAGGAATGATATACTTCTGGTACAAATATATGTTGATGACATTATTTTTGGGTCTACACAACAAGAGTACTGTGATAGGTTTGAGGATTTGATGAAAAGTGAATTCAAAATGAGCATGATGGGAGAACTTTCATTCTTCCTTGGTTTACAAGTAAAACAATCCATCAGAGGGACTTTTATAAGTCAGTCAAAATACATCTCTGATATTTTGAAACAATTCAAATCCAATGAAAACTCCTATTGCCACTGGAGTTAAACTTGACTCTGACCTTAAAGGTGAACCAACAGATGTCAAGAACTACAGAGGCATGATAGGATCACTTTTGTACTTAACTGCTAGCAGACCTGACATAATGTTTGCAACCTGTCTCTGTGCCAGATTTCAAGCAAATCCTAAAGAATCGCACTTGTCTGCTGTCAAGCGCATATTTAAATATCTTAAAGGGACTCAATTTTTGGGTCTCTGGTATCCTCATAATTCTGGTTTCGAGCTTGTAGCATATACAGACTCAGATTACGGAGGATGCAAGAATGACAGAAAGAGTATGTCTGGTAGCTGCCAATTACTTGGTGAAAAATTGGTAAGTTGGACATCCAAGAAACAGAATTGCGTATCAACCTCTACAGCAGAAGCAGAGTATGTTGCTGCTGCCAGTTGTTGCTCTCAAGTGATATGGATGAAAACCCAGCTCAAAGACTATGGCCTAGAGTATGGAAAAATTCCAATTCTGTGTGATTCCAAGAGTGCCATAGCAATCACAGCTAATCCAGTTCAGCACTCCAAGACAAAGCATATCGATATAAGGTACCACTTCATAAAGGATCACGTTGAAAAAGGGACGATTGAAATGTACTTTCTTTCAACCGACTTCCAGCTTGTTGACTTGTTTACAAAAGCCCTTGATGAAAGGAGATTTAACTTCTTAATCGGCAAAATGGGTATGCTGAACATGTCCTCCTAACTCTGTTCAAACTCAACAGAGTCTCTGATGTTCCAACAGAGCTCTGTCAAAAAGTTAGGAAGGATAGTTCAACAGAGTCTCTGATGTTCACCAGAACTCTGTTATGCTTACTTTTTAAACAAGCTTAGTAAATCTGTTTGTATATACGTTTTTGTAAATTCTTTTTGTATAAAGTTTTTTTTGCTCATATTTCAAGGGGGAGTTTATAAAATTTTGCGCATGGTTTTAGGGGGAGCGAGTCAAATCTGATTTTCAAATCAAAATGACTTCGCTTTCTGTTCTGAAAAGAAAAATCTTTTTGAAGAAAGTGGGAAAACCTGTTCTGATGAAAATCCTTTGATAATGTCAAAAACTTACCAGAACTCTGATATTTGACCAGAGCCTCTGTTGGTTCTCACCAGAACTCTGTGAAATTTCTAAAGTCAGTTCTGTTCTCGTTCTTTGGCCATTTCTGCATCAGATACAGAATTTTAAATAATTTTGGGTAAAGGTGAAACACCAAAGGAGTACTTGAAAAAAATGAAAAAGGGTTACTCATCAGAGGCAAAACTTGCAAAGCTCCAACAGAGCTCTGTCGGTTTTATGCCATGTCATCAGAAGTAACGTCATCAGAGGTGCGAGTTCTTTCTAAGCGTCAACCACTTGTCACCCACACATCTCTAACCGCGACGGTTTACTTGCACAAAAGTGGTCAGAACAAATCCACGTGGCACTCTCTAATTGAAATCTAAACCACTAGTTGTTCCCACGATACGCTATTCAGGCCACTCCACCTTCTGACACTTCAGTACCTACAGTACCTACGACGATTACCCAGCCACAAGTTTTAACTATAAATATCCATAACCTTGACCTATTTCTTTTCTAAACCTCCTAAACCCTTCACCTTTCCCTCTTCTATTCAAATCCTCTGTGTTCTTCAAGAAAACCCCAAACCTGCAACAATGGCAGAACCCCAAAACTCTGCTGATTCTAGACGAATAGAACCCACTGATGATATCATTGTTCTTCCATACGAGTTTGCTGACAACAACTACAGATTCGATCCCACTCCAGGACTCTATCTACCCCTATATCATGTCTTCATCGAGTTCTTTAGAAACTCTGATATTTTTAGAGCCCTAACAGAGTTCGATGACCATCTTCCTGCTATCTATATCCAACAATGGTGGACCACATGCCAATACATTGAAGAACAAGACGGGATAGTTGGGAGCGTTAACGCAAGTAATGGAGGAGCGGGAACAATCCGCATTAGAGCAAGTACCTTGAGAAGAATCTTCAGAATGAAAACCAAAAGGCAGCTAGGAATAGACGCCTATGAGAAACCACCAAAAGTAGCTGTCCTTCTGGATTTCATGAAATTTCTGGGTTACAACAAGGATCTGAATAGGATAGGAGAATTCAATCGACAGAAAAATCTACCCACTATGTGGAATTTCATGTTCTCCACCTTAAACAGAACCCTTACCAGCAAATCTGGTAGTCAAGACCAAGCCACAACGGAAATCCTGCAAATCATGTATGGTTTGTTCTTCAATCGAAACTTTGACTACGCCAGCATTCTCTACAACGATCTTCTTACCGCTGTTAACACAAAAACCTCATCCATCGCAAGAGGAGGAGTCGTTGGATCCCACAAGTTCTTAAAGATGATCAAGTTTCCACGCTTTATCAGTCTGGTAATCAGAAGAGCCTTCGACAGACTGGAACTAACTCATCAGGGTCGCTCCACACCTGTTTGGACAATGTCCAAATTCCTCCCCACTACATCAGGCGAATACCCCTTCATAAGAAGAATTCCAGGTACAATGCTTGCCCTTATCGCCCCTGACCATATCTCTATCCAAAGCTATCAGAGTGTTGCTCAACCTCAAGAACCTGAGGTGAGAACCCCAACATACTTAGGATCTAAGCCTTCTTTCGAGAGCATGAGTGAGGAGATAGGAGAGGAAATTAACAGACCAGAGGGAAGAGCACCCGAAGTGGGGTCTTCCTCTAGAATGATGGAGGAAGTAGAGGACAGAGCATCTCCTAGAGAGGCTGTCCATGAGGAAGTACAGGAAACACCAGAGGTGGAAAATATCTCCTCTGATAGTGGTGAGTAAGAGGGAAATATCAGAGACAATCCAGAGAGTTCTACAGCCATAGGAGCCGAGGAGAATGTGAGGATAGAAAAAGATGCTCAACAGAGCACATCTGAGGGTATCCTTAACCAAAATCCCAGTGGTTCCACACAATCTAATCCTGGTGATCAAGACCAAAGGATTATTGAAACAGAGGTGCACACCTCGAACCCCAACCAGCAAGAACCACCAGAAGCAACTCTTCATGCTTCTGGTATGCACGAACATGGGGAAGCTATCTTTGGTAGTGATGTTCATTCGCCCCAGAACATCAATAGGTCACCTCCACACAATGATGCCTCTGTGGCTCATGTAGACATAACACAAACTAGACCAGAGATCTTTGTAATCTCACGTACCATATGTCCGACTCAGGGACAATGGGAGACCATAGTAGAACAAGGGAAGACTTTGCTTGATCCAAATGCTTCTCATCACATCAGATTTCCTTCTTCATATCCTGAGCTGGAAGAGGAAACTCTGGTCAGAACACCTGTAGTTGTTTCCCCTCAAAGGGAACATCAAGGATCAGGTGGAAGTCCTCCAAGAGCCAACATCCAAACAACTCTTGACGGAGGCGCCTCTGAACTCGAGGCAGAATTGGATCCATGTGTTGGAACCAAGGTTACCCCCGTTGACACTGTCACAAGAGCAGAGTTCGAAAGCTTCTGTGATAGTATCAACAACTCCTTGAATGAGTATAAACTTATTAATGAACAGAAGGAGGAGCTGATCCGCAAGGAAAATGCTTCTCTTAAGGAAGAACTGCTGAGAATCTCGAACAAATATGAAGAGATAACTCAAAAATATGCCGAGGCTGAAGCACTCAGAACAGAGTCTGAACGGGTCAGAGGAGAAGAGATTGCAAAGCTAACAACAGAGATAGTCGAGCTAAAAACAGTCAGAGCAGAGGAAGCCAAAAAGACTTCGACAGAGCTTGCAGCGCTAAAATAACTCCTAACAGAGAACCACACAACGCAGATAAACATAACCCTTCCCATCCCTACAGTTATTCCTTCAGAATCTAACGTCAGAACCTTGACAGAGATAATTACCAACTCTGTTAAGGAATCCATAAAAGAAGCAACCACCTCATATGCTAATCCACTCAACATCTCCAGCCCTAACCCAAATGTCCTACCCATGACTGTTGGCCAATTGGGAGACTTCAGAAAATCAATTCTTAGCCGAATGATAACGATTTCATCAAAATTTGTAATGAAAGCTAAGGCGACAGAACAACATGTGAAAGCGTCTCTTGATACTCACAAGGTCAACTTTGCGGCTCAAGTAGAAGAGATCTAAAGTGCTGCAACAGAGGTAGAGGATGTAATGACGAAGGCAGCCTCAAACTTTACTAACATTATTTTACAGGCTACCTCTACATTGAAAAGACCTGCAGAAGAAGCACCTACAGGAGAACCTTCAAGCAAGAGACACAAAGCTGATCTAAGATTTGTTGTTCCGCCCTCACCAGCAGCTCAAATTGACGATTCTGGCGATGATGATGATTTTGAAGATGCTCAAGAAGGTCAATCAGACGATCAATTGGGTGAGTCCTCAGAACAACAAAAGGGGGAGAAGGAGAAAGAAAAAGAGAAGGAGAAGGAGAAAGAGGCAGAGAAAGAGAAAGAGGTTGAAAAAGAGAGAGAAGCCAAGGGTAAAGGGAAAGTCACAGAAGCAACTGAGGCAGAGGCTACAGAAGGAGAAAAGGGGATAACAGAGGAACACACGCCAGAAATGACTGTGGTGGCATTTGACTACATGTTCAAGGACAGAGTCATCAAACCAACAGAAGCGTCAACACAAGAACCACCAGAGATCATCTGCCTAGATACCCCTCCTACATCTCCAAGAAAAGAACCAGAGAGGACAGACCCATCCTCTGCTGAAGGACAAACAAGTCAAGCCCAACCTCAAGCTACTCAAAAATCTGATCACATCGACATTCTTATGGCAGAAACCCACGATGACCCAAACCCAATAATACCAGAACAGAACCCAGAAACCTCTACCCATCATACCGAAAAACCTGCCTTAGAAACGGTATTTGCATTTCTATATGCTGACAGAGACATCATCCCTATAAACGCCGTACCCGTTAACCCATACCTTAACCCAATCAGAATAAACACCATTTCTGATGCAAGGCTAAAGTTCATCCAAACCAAGTCAAATCTGAACAAAGCCATCAACATAAACTTCGATATCCGCAGAATCCTGGACATCAAGCACAAGAAGTTTCAACATGACAGAGTCACATACCATGAGTATACTGTGGAATCAACAGAAGGCAGAAATGAAATCTTCAATGACAATGATCTCGTCCTTCTGAACCCATACGACCTGATCTTACTTCACGCATATTGCTTGAACTTCTCAGAAAGATACACGCCGACCAGAACTGCGCTACCAGAAGTCAGATTCGCTATGCAAGAGCACATCAATCTCAGAATACAGACTGATTATCAGCTAGGCATAGAATTTGAAGTAGAGAAACTAGCGATTGCACCACCAAATGAAAACCTTGAGGGTTATGGCCATCACAGAATTGGAACCGTAGTAGAAGATCCTCCAGTCTTTGTCTGCCGACAGAAGGGCACAAAGAAGGCCATCAGAGCAGCTGAAGCCCACAAGTACTCAAGTGAGTCGCTAGTATACCTCAAGAACATAATCCAAGATCTCCCAAGAAGCAAGTGTCCAGAAGAACAGCAGAAACTCTTCGTCGAACAGATTGATCTGATGCTGGACTTCCGTATACTAATCAGAAGATTCGACAGAATTCTTAGTGGAGATAACTATGCATAAATGTACTATTTCTTACCATGCAATTGTAATATCTTAGAAGAATAGTACAAAGGCTAACAGAGGTAAATATTCTCTGTTCTTTTTGTTTACATCTCTGTTTTCAAATTTTTATTTTCAATACTTAGGGGGAGATTGTTAGCCCCAAGTATCTGTAATGTAAAAGTATTGAAAATATTATCAAGTCAGAAGACCATGAGAGATGCAGCAGAAGACTTAGAATAAAAATCTTCAAGAAGATCAACAGAACTCAACAGAGTTCTGGTGGAACCAACAGAGCTCAATAGAGCTCTGTCAGAAGATCAACAGAAGAACTGTTCACAACCCGAAGACCAACAGAGCTCTGGTCTATGAGCTTTGTTGAAGTGAAGACCTCTGTGATGCCTAAGTCTCGTAAGAAATCCCAAGTGTTAGACAAGTGTCCATACTTTCCACGTATGCCCTAAAATTAGGAGACACGCTTTCCACGTGTCATTCTAGGGTACGATAGTACACTGTCTACACTTTATCAGGGCTATAAATAGAGAGGTAGTGGAACAAACAATTGTAAGCTTTGGGAAGAATAGTTTTCCACAATTGTTTAAGCACACACTGCAGTAATCCCGAGCACTACCTCCGTACGATATTGTTCCCTGTGAGATTTCAGGATACACCATTGATCTTGTTCTTGGTGTTATCCATTGTCAATATACGAGCAGCGTTTCTTATTTGATCTTGTTATCATTATCCTGTTCTATATTGATTCTCACTACTACAATATCATTTACACAATCACTCACTTTAATGGCTTTATATTTAAATGCTTCCGCTGTCTATATTACTACCATTAATGTGATACAACGTGAATCTGGGAACCAACAAACTTTTATTTGTGATATAGAGCGTCTAGCGGCCCGCTTTGAAGAGCAAATAGACCAACTCAAAAAGAGCCGAAACAGAGACTTACGTGGTCTGCCACCCAACCTGAAGTCGCGAGCCAAACCGCGCGTCCCCCATGATCACACAGCTATCTTTCGTTTTTGATTTGCATTAGGAGTTATTTTGCAATAAGGATTTATTTCCCTTATGGATTGATCTCATTATAGTTTCCGTGGTTATCTCTTTAACTAGCTTAGCTTATAAATAGGATTTCTTTTCAATGTTTTCCATTCAATTCAGATATTCAGATTCAATAATAGTTCTTGATATTCAAGGCATTTCTATTAATTTTATGGGTTTACGTTTGTGAACTCGTTCATCGTTAAGGTTCGTGTGATCCCAAAACAAGTAATCAATCCATATAAACAATAAAGGAAGCCATCTCTATATTCAATAATGATCAAGTAGCTCACAAGATGAATTGCAATGCAATACTAGTGTGTGTGGCTACTATGTGTGATGAAATTACCTAATTCCATAATAGGAAAATAGCAAACTATATATACCTATTACAAGAATGGAACATTGACATATTAGGTCCCTCTACTTGGTACAATCATAATTAAGCACTAACAATCTCCCCCTTTGTACCAATGTAGAGGCAAAAGATTTAGACGTCTACCGGGGTCACATATTTCTTCCGAATACCGAAGATGATCTCGAATCTTTGTAATGCATGTCGGTACTCCTTCCGGCAGGTAATGGCATCAATCACTTGGTTGATCAGGTATCTTTCTTTATCTTTGAGCTTCACCTCTCCACTAGCATCCAGACGTAGCTTACTTTCCAGGTGTATCATAATCATTTTGAAAGTACCATCGTTGAACTTGTTTACTTCAATGACTCTCATAAATCTCTTATTTGAGTCTTGATTGAGGTAGACAACTCCAAGATCTGGTTTCTTCAGAACGGTGTTGGCAGGGATACCTTGGATATCAGGCAGACGACGGTTTGGTACTCTCAGATTTACATTTGATTGGTGACACTCAAGAGCCATCTGAAAGTCAGTAAGATAGGAGAATTTTAGAATGTTCCGCATGAATCTTTTGACACTTTGATATGCAGCAGACAATTTTACTTTCTTCTCCGGGAGGGTGGCTAGGAGGTTGTAAAGGCTTAGGAGATCATCCAGTTTCAGACTCTTGAAGTCAGCCTTAGAGAACACACATTCAGAACCATCAGATCTTAAGACAGTGAATTCAGGATAAAAGACATTGAGCAGCTTTTGAGAATCAACCTTCAGCAGTTTCACTAACATGTTGTCTGATCTGACAGCACTTGTTTCTCTGTCTTTATTGCCCATAACATTTAGAATATCGATCTTCTTGAGTGATGGTCAGTCCTCTATCCCGTAGACTTTCTCCAAGTTTATTCTCTGAACGTCTTTTACGAACAAATCTTTCCTTAAGCTTTCATGGAAGGGAATTAGGATAGCCACTCTTTCACCCGTAGCTACATATCTTGTCTCAGCATCAATAACCTCTTGATAGATTCTAAGTTCAGCCTCAAGTATTGGATCTCTGATCTTGCCATCGGGAACTATCGGTGCTTGTGGAGCTGAAGTACCTGTACCCGGATCTGCTATTTCTGGCGGTGGAGGAGCATCATCTTCGGATTCAATTCCCATATCCTGATCCCCAGTATTGTCAAACTCATCGTCCAGAGCTTCAACCATTTCTTCTTTGATCTTATGACTCACCTACTCTGGCTCTTCCTCTGAATCAATGTAGATGATATCAATAATCATATTATCGGCCATCCGCTCGTCCGCCATACTATTGTCAACAACCGAATACTTTTCAACCCCGGTTATGACATCAGCTAGAACTTCCATTTCAGTCTCTTCTACCTGTACCACGACAGTCGCCGTTCCACCTTCAGTTGTTACCCGTTCACTGACTGAACCTCCCCTCAATTCCCGTACTTGTGCCACTTGTTTCTCTAACCCGTGCTCTTTTCTCCCCTCATGCTGATCAGGATCATCCTGATCATCATGTCTTCTTTTGTCTGAGGCTTGAGCTTGGACACCACACGCCTGTTCAACGACGGTGATCCGCGAGGATAAAGATTGGTAGCCGGCAACGATAGCTTTAGTCATCTCTTTCATAGACTCGTTCAAAGCTAGATATTCAGCGCTCGAGGATGTTGAGGTTTGAGGTTGGGTTTGAGGTTGTGACTGTTGGCGTAGTAATGTAACAAGATCTACCTCTTCAGCCGTATTGGAATCGCCTTGGGCTAGAAGTCGGGCTAAAAGCTCTGATTTGAGCTGGTCGGTTGGTATTTGGTGTAACAGTACTGGTGGTGGTGTTTGTGGATCGGATTCAGCGCGAGATGGTTGATTCGGAGGAGTTGACGACGATTCTGCAATGCCTTTGCCTTTGATGGCTCTGCTCACTTCTTGTGATAGTTGTTCAACTGTACGTTGCATAACATTCTGGTGTTGTAGGTAGGCATTGTTGAGTACTACCTGATCTGGTGGAAAAGTGGGGAACATGGGGCGAAGATCCAGACCACTTAGGTTACCAGTTATAGTAGCGGTTGTAACAACCGTACTGCCTGTGTTCATGGCTGGCATAGTGTTGACCATGACAGGACTTCCACCCTGTCCTCGCGAGGCGCCAACGAATGGCGGCCTAACTCTGGGTGTTCCGGTTGGAGCACGGAAGCTCTCAACTTGGTGTTGTACCACTGCACGTGTCCTAGGAAAATATGTTCTTCCGAATGGCCCTAGACTCGATGTGCTTTGAATGAAGGCCGGTGGCCGGGGCGGGAGCCTACCTGTTTCAATACCAGCAAACACCGATTGTGTTGCCGATAGACTTTGTGCTAAATCCCCTGTGGAAAATGAAACATCGGCCTGTTGAGAGACCGATGAGTGGCTTGGTGGGGTTGTGTTATGCATGGCTGGGTCCACCATGGCTGATTCAATGCGTAACGGCGACAAACGCTCGTTGGCAGAAGATGTGGCTACCCGGCTTCGATCGGTTTGGGGAGAGCCGATAGTTAAAACTTTTTCGGGCTCTATCACATGTTCACTCATTTCTTTTCTCACTCTTTCCTCACCACTAGCTACATCCTCCACTTCTACGTCTACTTCTTCGTTTAGATTTGAAGGACCCACGGCTTCAGTAGCAGTGTCGGAGAGTCCGACGTTCCATGTGGAATCAGCATCAGAACTCACAACACGTGGTCTCCGACCCATGTGTCTTGGAATTAAATCGGCATCGGGGTCATGGTCGGAGTCATCATCATCATCATCAGCTGGAAAATGTAGGAATGAAGCTACATCATCATCAGTAGATGATGCAGCAGCGGCATCAGCTGAATTCCATGATACATCGTCATCAAAATCTTGACTGGAGGAGGCCGAGGTGGTGGTTGAACTGGTCGTGAAGAAGATGCATGACCAACAGTCCTTTTACTTCTCCCAACTCTCTTTCTTTTACGTCTCCTCACCTCTCGTTGTTCAGGAACCCCGTGTTCCTGAACCCCCTCGACATTCTGACCCTCACCTCCTAGTAGGTTTGCATTTTGGGGAGGTCCCTCCGGCTCTGGCTGGACCACTAATGCATTTTCTATCCTATACTGCCTAACTACCCAGGACTGTTGGTCAGCATATGCGAGGACGTCTTCTCTGATGACGGCAATATGGGCAAAATCCACGTGCTTGGGCATCTTTATGTAATGCATGTACTGGCTCGGGCCTCGTGGAGCATTCTCACAGCGTGGAATCTCATGATTATCTTCCATAATCTGATGAATCAGAATCTGGAAGAATCTCTGATATGGCACAAAAGTTCGGTTCTTCTTCAGGCGAGCCTTGTCCTCGACTAGCTCGATGAGCTCATTCCAGAGCAGGATTGCGTAATCGATGTTTTTATTGAACGCGAAGGCATGAAACATCCGTAGGATAGGCAGATTCGTCTTGTCTAGGCCTGTGTGTTTGCAAGTCATGCAACGGTTGAAGATTGAGCACAATGTGTACCATACTCTTAGAAGATGCGTGCGTCTGAACTGTGATGAACCGGTGAGAACATGGTTGTTGGGGGCTTGATATCCAAGACTGCGGATATCAGGGAATAGTTGTTCTTCTGGAACCGGATCCTCAAAATTCTCTGAGTAAGGTAGGTTAAGTGCACGGCGAAGTCCTCTTAGAGTGATTCTGGCGTCAAAATGGTCAACTCTGGCCGTGAAATGTGGTGTACGATGAGTGGGATGAAATTGAAGTGTACCCCAGAACTGTTGAAGGTAAATGGCTGGTACAAGTTCAACTCTGGTAAGCGCGGTTCGTAGAGGATGGCCGCGGATGATCTCTACTATAATTTGATAGTCAAAGGGAACCGCAAGATCCAGATGATGGTTATTGTCATCAAATCTCAGAAATGAACCCCTCGGGTAGATTTCTTCATCCCGGTCACGAGCATTGACGGATGGGTGGGATGAGCGATGCGAACGGATGATGGTGTTTTCATCCGAATAGTTGCCACCATGTTGAGCCATCTGAACCACTTGACTGTTTAGTACAGTGCCAAAAATTGATTTTCCTGGAAAAATTTCAAAATTTTCCTAAGTCATGGGCTTATCGCAACACACACAGGAAGTTATCGCAAGCAAGAGGTTATCGCAACTTGATGTAATACCCCGGGTAAGTTCGTTAGTTAAATTCTAGTTCCGTTAAATTTAATTAACTTTATAATTAATGTTTAGGGTAAATTTGGGTTAATTTATAAGTTTAGGGTGTGTTGGTCATTAGTGATTAGCTCAAGGACCAAAATGGTAAATAATGGTTTGATAATATCCATTAGACTATTCAGATATTATCACAACTCAGAAATATCTAGATTAAGGTGTGTGTGTGTGTTTTGAGACAAAAGAAGAAGAAAGCTAGGGTTAAGGCTTCAATTGAATTGCTTGGAAGTGATTTAAGGTATGTTCCTTGTGTATTTTATGTGTGTACTTGTATTTAGAAGGTTTCTATCGGAGTAAATTAGTCAAATTCATGTCTGGTAATGAATCAGTCGATTTCTGGGTAGATTTTGGGTAAACAGTCAGAGGTTTCCGGATGAATTGAATGTATCCGGGTACTTTTGTTGATAGTGTCCGGATGATGTTCTGAAGGTGTCCGGACCTCCGGGTAAGTCTCTCTTTTCAAAGGTTTCCGGATGATATAAGATACTGGATGGTATCCGGGTTACCTTGGTTTTTGGGTGTCGTCCGGATTGTTTATGCTGTCCGGGAAGTTGCGTTAGCCGGATTGGTTAAGTTATCCGGAAAGTCTTGTTGTCCGGATAGTTTTGTGGTATCCGGGAACTTTGGGCTGTTTGGTCACTTTTGAGAGTTCAGATACTTTTGAGTATCCAGTAACCTGTGTTTTGTTGACTATTGGATAGAGAATGAGTGAGGACTGAATATACTGTGGACTCGACTTAAGTTCGGGTTTGGGGGAAACATTTGAGGATAAGAGTTAGATAGATGTATCTAAAGTTCTTAGTCCTAATAAGTCTTATGTGTTCTATATGGTGAAAAGATACTTGTATCCAATTGTTTCAGATACTGTGAATTTGGAGTGAAAGCTGAACTGTTTTTGAGAAAGGATTGGAAGCGTTTTGATAAGCAAACAGGTGAGTTTTACTTTAAAACGTTTTTAAACTTGAATACATATATGTGTGGATTGGGAATGTGATAGATGGTGTGATTATGTGTTTATGTTTGAAATATAATATATTGAGATATTGTATTTACATGAGCATTACACTATACGAGAATACGTTGGCCGGGCTTAGGACCGGTGGTGTTGGCTGTAATATTCTCTACAGCGGTGTTGGCTGTAATTGTCGTACATCGGAGTTAATTTATTAGTTGGCTTGCAACCAATTTATATGGCCAAGAGAATGAGACAGGAAGGTATATGGTGCATGAGTCATAATTGGTAATTGTATTTGTGTTATGTATATGATGGTTGTGCAAATGGTTTTAAAACTAACATGGATTTTCTCACTTAGACCGCTAGGTCTAACCCTCATTTTGTTTTAAAATATGTATTCCAGGTCGTGGATCAAGTAAGGGCAAGTAAGAAGGGTAATCGGTGAATAGCTTTTGGAAGACGTATGTTTTTGAAGATCATGACATGTTTTACAGTTATAACTTTGTAATTAGTTATAATGTAATTTAATTAGCAAAACGTTTGTAATGAATTATGTATTATGGGTATAAAGACTAAGGGACCGAATGTGTATTTTGATATATCTTTTGGAATGAACGACGTTATGCAATATATGTTACTTGATGCTTGTTTCTGGAATTCGGGTTGTTACAGGTGGTATCAGAGCCCTAGTTTAAGGGATTTAGGTATTCGTATCCGTACCTAGACTTAAACTGCATGTGAAGTAGGATATCCCTAATAATTTTAGAAACCTTGGGATGTTAAATATAAAAAGGTAGAAGGAACATCATGTAAGGTAATTTCAGATTACACCTGGCCAGTGTAATTATGATCTTACAGGTACATGTTTGAACTGGAATACCTTGTTATATGGGGTATGGGCTTATGTGTATATTGACCTTGTTTGAATCTACAGAATGGCAAGTGGTACTCGACAAACGAATCGAGAGGGAGGAGGAAATCCTAATAGAACGAATCCAACAGTTGGGACAAGGGGGAGAAAGAGGTAGAGGCAGAACAGGCGGCAGAGTTCAACCGCGAGGTGCAGAATTTGTTACGAGGGACGACTTAGCGGCTGAAATGGGAAGATTACAGGCAAATATCCAAGCTATGTTCAACCGAACTCATAATACTGAAACAGAAATACCATATCCTAGTCTGGAAGACGAAATGCCCATTACACCGACTGTTATACCGGTACCAAGAAAATGTGATTACAAAATGTTTTTAAGTTGTAAGCCTCCAACTTACTCAGGAGATAGAGACCCAGTGAAAGCTATGAGGTGGCTGAAAGAGATAGAAGTTATCTTCAAGACCAGTAAGTGTGCTGATGAAGATAGAGTGCTATACAGAACAGCAATGTTGAAGGCAAATGCTCTATACTGGTGGGAAGCTCTTATTTCTTCTGGAGGATCTGACATATATTCTACTTTCTCTTGGGAAGAATTCGTTATAGCTTTCAGGAAACAATTTTGTCCCCAAGCAGCAGTTAAACAATTGGAAGTGGAGTTTATGAATTTGCAGCAAGGGAATTTATCAGTTCGGGACTATACCGCTCGTTTTCTGGAAAAGTCTCGTTTCGCGGAATACTACGTTGCCACGGAGGCAATGAAGATTGAAAGGTTTATCTTTGGGTTGAATTCAGAAGTCAGAAGTCTGGTGATTGCTAAAGGACCAGAAACGTTCTCAGCCGTAGTAGACGCCGTGGAAACCGTGGAACAGGATAAAGGGAGAAACGTTAATGATAAAGGTATGGGAAAAAGAAAGTGGGAAGGACCACAATATGATCCAAAAAAGTCCAGGTTTCAGAGGTTTGATAACCGTCCGCCTTTCCGACCAGCGGAAAGACCTTGTCCGAAATGCAACCGTATCCACCAAGGAAATTGTCAAGTTGATCATCGGGTTTGTTATAGGTATGGGAAGACCGGACATGTTGCTAAAGACTGTCGAGTAACGCGGTTTTGTTTCTTATGTAATTCTCCGGATCACATTCAATCTGATTGTCTGAGGGGAATAGTACAGCAAGGGGGTACGTCGGGGAGACCAGCGGGTGTTAGACCAATAGTACAAAGGCCAGAGCAACCAAAAGCCAGGGGCCGTGCATTTCAGATGACATCACAAGAAGCGGAGGAAACTCCGGATGTGGTTACAGGTACATTTTTAATAAACTCTACACGTGCTAAAGTGCTGTTTGACTCCGGTGCAAACCAATCGTTTGTGTCTCCTTCATTTGATGCTTATATGCATTTAAAGCCTAAAGTGTTAGATCATGCTTTAATGGTAGATACTGCAAATGATAATCAAGTATCCGTTAAAGAGGTTTTTGATAGTTGTGTGATAAATATAGAGGGGTGTGGAGTACCTATTCAATTATTTCCTATAGCCTTGATTGAGTTTGATGTAGTAGTGGGGATGGATTGGTTAGCCGATAATCAGGCTAACATAGTTTGTGATAAGAAGTTGATCAATGTTATCTTACATGAGAGGGGACCGGTAGTGATTTATGGTGACCATAGAAATCATCAGTCTTGCCTTATATCTATGTTAAAAGCTCGTAAGTGTGTCAGCAAAGGTTGTCCGAGTTACTTAGCTTATGTGATAGATACTAAGCTAGAAAAGAATAAGTTGGAAGATATTCCTATTGTTAGTGAATTTCCAGAAGTTTTCCCCGAAGACTTGAATAGTCTTCCTCCCGTTAGACAAGTAGAGTTTGGTATAGATCTGATTCCTGGAGCTGCTCCTGTTGCTCGTGCACCGTATCGTTTAGCGCCACCAGAGATGAAAGAAATGATGATGCAACTGCAAGATCTTTCCGGTAAGGGCTTCATTAGACCCAGATCTTCGTCGTGGGGTGCACCAGTCCTGTTTGTGAAAAAGAAGGATGGTTCGATGAGAATGTGTATTGATTATCGGGAACTGAATAAGCGCACGATCAAGAACAAGTGTCCGCTTCCCAGAATTGATGACCTCTTCGATCAATTACTTGGAGCTTGTTATTTCTCCAAGATTGATCTAAGATCTGGTTATCACCAACTGAAGGTTAAAGAAGAAGACGTTCTGAAAACTGCTTTTCGCACAAGGTACGGTCATTATGAATTTTTAGTAATGCCGTTCGGACTGACGAATGCTCCACTGCTTTTATGGATCTAATGAATCGGGTATGTAAGCCATATCTCGATAAATTTGTTAATGTATTTATCGATGATATCCTTATCTATTCCCGATCCAAAGAGGATCACGCACAACATCTTCGTTTGATTCTGGAATTGCTGAAGAAAGAAAAGTTGTATGCTAAATTTTCAAAATGTGAATTCTGGCTACGGGAAGTTCAATTTCTTAGGCATGTAGTCTCCGAGAAAGGCATTCAAGTTGATCCGATGAAAGTAGAGGCAATTAAAAAGTGGGAACCGCCGAAAACGCCAACCGAAGTACGAAGTTTTCTGGGTTTAGCCGGCTACTATCGAAAGTTTATAAAAGATTTTTCTCGTATCGCTACGCCTCTCACTAAGCTGACCCAGAAGAATCTAAAGTTTGAATGGAAAACAGAGCAGGATGAAGCATTCCGAATATTGAAAGAGAAACTCTGTAGCGCGTCGATACTAGCATTACCTGAAGGTTCCGATGATTTTGTTGTTTACAGTGATGCTTCCAAACTGGGATTGGGTTGTGTACTAATGCAGTGTGGGAAGGTTATCGCTTATGCTTCTCGTCAACTAAAGGATCATGAACGGCAGTATCCTACACATGACATGGAACTTGCAGCAGTTGTGTTCGCGCTAAAGATTTGGAGACACTATCTCTACGGTTCTAAATGTCAAATTTTTACCGATCATAAGAGTCTCCAACATCTTTTCGATCAGCGCGAATTGAATATGAGGCAAAGAAGATGGCTAGAGCTGGTGAATGATTACGACTGTGAAATTCTTTATCATCCGGGAAAGGCGAATGTGGTAGCTGATGCACTGAGTCGTCAAAAAAGAAGTGGAACAATTAAAGCCATTGCACTACGAGCTGAACTTCTACCTAACATCTTTGACGAATTGAAGAAGTGTCAAGAGGAAGCTTTTCAAGAAGAACATTTGAAATCAGAACGTTTAGTGGGAATATCAGCATCACTCGTAAAAGATGATCGTGGGTTACTGTGTCTGGGAAACAGAATCTGGGTGCCTCGTTTGGGTGATTTACGTGATCGAGTACTACAAGAAGCTCATCAATCTCGTTTCTCTATTCATCTAGGTACGAATAAGATGTATAAAGATTTAAAACAATTTTATTGGTGGCCGGGAATAAAAAGAAGCATTGCTCAACATGTAGAAGGTTGTACTACTTGTAAGAAGGTAAAGATTGAACATCAAAAGCCGTTTGGTCAGTTGCAACGTTTAGAAATACCTATGTGGAAATGGGATCAGATTACTACGGATTTCATCACGAAGTTACCAAGGACTCCGAAGGGATTCGATGCCATTTGGGTGATCGTTGACAGATTGACGAAGTCTGCTCCCTTCCTGCCAATAAAAGAAACTTATTCGTTGGAAAAGTTAGCCAAGTTGTACATCGACGAAATAGTAACTCGACATGGAGTTCCAGTCTCGATTATTTCTGATCGGGATAGTCGTTTTACTTCAAGATTCTGGAGGAGTTTTCAAAAGGAAATGGGAACGCAAATAAAACTAAGTACATCATATCATCCTCAAACCGATGGTCAGAGTGAACGAACAATCCAGACTTTAGAAGATATGCTACGGGCCTGCATTGTTGATTTTGGGGGATCGTGGGATAAGCATTTGCCGTTGATCGAATTTTCCTACAACAACAGTTATCATTCCAGCATACAAGCGGCACCGTTTGAAGTTCTGTATGGTAGAAAATGTCGAACGCCTCTGTGTTGAAATGAAGTGGGAGAGAAACAGTTAGCGGGACCAGATATAGTTCAGTTAACCGCGGATAAGATTACTCAAATTCGGGAACGATTGAAAGTGGCTCAAGACAGACAGAAAAGTTACGCTGACCGACGCCGAAAACCGCTAGAGTTTCAAGTTGGAGATTTTGTAATGCTGAAAGTCTCACCTTGGAAAGGAGTCATTCGATTTGGAAAGCAAGGTAAACTTAGTCCGAGGTACATTGGACCGTTTGCAATTACAAAAAGAATTGGGGAAGTAGCTTATCGGTTAGATCTCCCTCCAGAATTAAGCCGTATACACAACGCCTTTCACGTATCGAATTTTCGAAAGTGTTTGGTTACACCAAATCAGGCCGTATCTCTACCAGATATACAAGTTGATGAAAAGCTGAATTATGTGGAGGAACCTGAAGCCATAGTTGACCACAAAGTTAAAGTGTTGCGGAACAAAGTAATCAAGCAAGTAAAAGTACAGTGGAGACACCATAGGGGTCAGGATGCTACTTGGGAATCAGAATCCGAAATGAGAACTAAGTACTCGTACCTTTTTGCTTAACCGAATTCCGGGACGGAATTCTTTTAAGGGGGAGATGATGTAATACCCCGGGTAAGTTCGTTAGTTAAATTCTAGTTCCGTTAAATTTAATTAACTTTATAATTAATGTTTAGGGTAAATTTGGGTTAATTTATAAGTTTAGGGTGTGTTGGTCATTAGTGATTAGCTCAAGGACCAAAATGGTAAATAATGGTTTGATAATATCCATTAGACTATTAAGATATTATCACAACTCAGAAATATCCAGATTAAGGTGTGTGTGTGTGTGTGTGTGTTTTGAGACAAAAGAAGAAGAAAGCTAGGGTTAAGGCTTCAATTGAATTGCTTGGAAGTGATTTAAGGTATGTTCCTTGTGTATTTTATGTGTGTAATTGTATTTAGAAGGTTTCTATCGGAGTAAAATAGTTAAATTCATGTCTGGTAATGAATCAGTCGATTTCTGGGTGGATTTTGGGTAAACAGTCAGAGGTTTCCGGATGAATTGAATGTATCCGGGTACTTTTGTTGATAGTGTCCGGATGATGTTCTAAAGGTGTCCGGATGAATCTTTTATCCGGGTAAGTCTCTCTTTTCAAAGGTTTCCGGATGATATAAGATACCGGATGGTATCCGGGTTACCTTGGTTTCCGGGTGTCGTCCGGATTGTTTATGTTGTCCGGGAAGTTGCGTTAGCCGGATTGTTTAAGTTATCCGGAAAGTCTTGTTGTCCGGATAGTTTTGTGGTATCCGGGAACTTTGGGCTGTTTGGTCACTTTTGAGAGTTCAGATACTTTTGAGTATCCAGTAACCTGTGTTTTGTTGACTATTGGATAGGGAATGAGTGAGGACTGAATATACTGTGGACTCGACTTAAGTTCGGGTTTGGGGGAAACATTTGAGGATAAGAGTTAGATAGATGTATCTAAAGTTCTTAGTCCTAATAAGTCTTATGTGTTTTATATGGTGAAAAGATACTTGTATCCAATTGTTTCAGATACTGTGCATTTGGAGTGAAAGCTAAACTGTTTTTGAGAAAAGATTGGAAGCGTTTTGATAAGCAAACAGGTGAGTTTTACTTTAAAACGTTTTTAAACTGGAATACATATATGTGTGGATTGGGAATGTGATAGATGGTGTGATTATGTGTTTATGTTTGAAATATAATATATTGGGATATTGTATTTACATGAGCATTACACTATACGAGAATACGTTGGCCGGGCTTAGGACCGGTGGTGTTGGCTGTAATATTCGTACAGCGGTGTTGGCTGTAATTGTCGTACAGCGGAGTTAATTTATTAGTTGGCTTGCAACCAATTAATATGGCCAAGAGAATGAGACAGGAAAGTATATGGTGCATGAGTCATAATTGGTAATTGTATTTGTGTTATGTATATGATGGTTGTGCAAATGGTTTTAAAACTAACAGGGATTTTCTCACTTAGACCGCTAGGTCTAACCCTCATTTTGTTTTAAAATATGTATTCCAGGTCGTGGATCAAGTAAGGGAAAGTAAGAAGGGTAATCGGTGAATAGCTTTTGGAAGACGTATGTTTTTTAAGATCATGACATGTTTTACAGTTATAACTTTGTTATTAGTTATAATGTAATTTAATTAGCAAAAAGTTTGTAATGAATTATGTATTATGGGTATAAAGACTAAGGGACCGAATGTGTATTTTGATATATCTTTTGGAATGAACGACGTTATGCAATATATGTTACTTGATGCTTGTTTGGGAATTCGGGTTGTTACACTTGAAGTATGTGAGAAGAGGTTATCGTAACGCATTGGTTGCGATAAGAGCTTGTCGCAACTCAAGGTTGCGATAAGTATGAACGTATGACCATTGTGATAGTTATGAATGTATGAATGCAAGTACGTTGCGACAAGTATGAACATTGAATAAAAGCTAAGTGTTCAAGCCCAGATTTTATGTTTTTCGCTCTAATCATGTTAAAACCTATACTATCAGGCTCGCAAATCCATCGACAGTGAAACCCTATGCTTTTCTAACAACAAAAACACATATACACATGGATTTAATTGCAGAAAATGAAGAACTCGGCCCTAAAACCCTAAAAACAACTGTAACACAAGATTTAATGGTTGAAATCGAATGAAATTTTGAAGGATTTACCTCAATGTAGGTCTGAATCAAATGCACGGAACATAAAAACACAAAATCGTCTTGAAGATCGATAGTCCAGAAGCAGTATAGAGAGAGAGTATGGTATTTGAGATGAGACAAGTGGTGGAAAACTCTCTCCTATTTATACGATTTTTTTTGAATTTCAGTGACACGTGACATCAAGTGATTGGGCCAACGTTTGACCTGCCACGTGTCAGTTATCCCAAAGAACAAGTTGCGATAAACTTTCAATCTTATCGCAACATACGGGTTGCGACAAGTTACTGTGCATCACTTCTTATCGCAATGCAAGGTTGTGATAAGAATGCAACCTGGTTTCATCGCAACAGAGGGTTGCGATAAACCACTGTTCACCATGTTATCGCAAGAGTAAGTTGCGATAACAGTGACACTTGGACATTTTTCAGATAAAATTTTGAAAGATTTTATCACATTGGAAGATGTCCAACTTCCAATTGATTAAGCACTCAAAGTTTTTGAAATATTTTCACTCCCCCTTAAATGATGCAAGTATGTTTGGAAAATTTGATTTTCATCATTTAAGAGTTAGTGGTTAAAACAAATTAGAGAACATACCTTGTGGTCTTCAATTAGCAAGCACATGAAATCAACACTTACAAGCTTTGTCCGATATGCACACTCCCCCTATTCTTGTGCATACTTCTTATACTGTACTCCCCCTGAGACTATGAACACACCTCATGCAGACACAAGTATCATAACAAGAATGTAAAGTGACAAATAGAATAAACAATGAAAATCAACAAAGACATGAAAATAAAATATCTTAGATTGAGAATAGAATGTGATGAAAATTTGAATGTATCAATCTAGATAGAAATAACTAGATTGAAATACACATATTTCCATCCATTATATGATCAATATAGAATATTAAACTTTCATGTTCAACATGCCGAGCTTGGACACTAAGAAATTAAATCGTTTTTCATCCAAGGCTTTTGTAAAGAGATTGGCAAGTTGAAACTCAGTTGTGACAAAGTATAATTCAATTGTACCTTTTTCCACATGATCTTTAATAAAATGATACCTGATGTCGATGTGTTTGGTCTTTGTTTGCTGGACCGGGTTAGCTGATATGGCAATTGCACTCTTGTTGTCACAGTAGATGGGAATCTTCTCGTACTTGAAGTCGTAGTCCATCAGTTGAGTCTTCATCCACGGAACCTGTGAACAACAACTGGTCGCGACAACATATTATGCCTCCGCAGTTGATGTTGAAACACAGTTCTGTTTCCTCGAAGACCAACTTACCAGTTTGTCCCCCAAAAACTGCACATGACCAGATGTGCTCTTCCGGTCTATCATACTACCTCCATGATCCGCATCAGAATATGCAGTGAGTTCGAATCCCGTTCCCTTTGGGTACCACAGGCCAAGGTACGGTGTCCCCTTCAGATATCGAAAGATCCTTTTAACAACACCAAGATGTGATTCCTTTGGTTGTGCCTGAAATCTTGCACATAACCAAGTTGAAAACATTATATCTGGACGACTCGCAGTAAGGAACATTAATGAGCCTATCATCCCTCTATAATTCTTAACATCTACATCTACACTATCTGGATCCGGACCAATTTTAGATCTAGGAGCCATAGGTGTACCAATTGAGGTACAGTTTTCCATCTTAAATTTCTTCAAGATGTCAAACACATACTTTGATTGGTTGATGAAGATACCTGTTTGAGAACTGCTTGACTTGTAATCCAAGAAAGAAATTAATCTCTCCCATCATACTCATCTGGAATCTAGTCATCATAATGCCCGAAAACCAAGTACATAATCCAGGGTCAGTTGAACCAAAAATAATATCATCAACGTAAATTTGTACCAGAAGGATCTCACCATTTTTTGTGCAGAGTAAAGAGAGTTGTGTCGATTTTACCTTTCTGAAAGCCAGCACCAAGTAGGTAGGTAGATAAAATTTCGTACTAGGCTCGAGGGGCTTGCTTGAGACCGTAGAGAGCTTTGTCAAGAATGTAGTCGTGATCTGGTTTATCTTTGTCCACAAAGCCCTCCGATTGAGAAACATATACTTCTTCTTTCAAGACACCGTTCAAGAAAGCAGTCTTCACGTCCATTTGATAAACAGTGAAGTTTCTGAAAGCAGCGAATGATAGAAACATCCGGATTACCTCTAAGCGAGCTATCGGTGCATACGTCTCATCGTAATCAATTCCCTCTTGTTGCCTGTACCCTTTTGCTACAAGGCGTGCTTTGTTTCTCACAACAATCCCGTCTATATCTTTCTTATTCTTCAGGACCCACTTTGTACCAACTACTGTTTTACCCTTGGGTCTAGGAACTAGTCTCCACACGTTCAATGCTTCAAAAGAGTTCAGCTCATCTTGCATGGCAATGATCCAATCCGGATCTTCTAAGGCTTGTCGAACTATTGTAGGCTCAACTTGACTTAGAAAGAGCGTGTAAAGGACTTCATTAGCCGTTGTAGATCTTGTCTTTATAGGTTTGGAGATGTCACCAATGACTTGTTCAATGGGGTGACTCTTAGTCCACTTTGTAAAGTGTGGGAGGAGAGATACAGCATCTTCATTGGGATCCACTAAGGTGGGATCTTTATCAAAATTCAACTCTATTGTCAAGGTAGGTTCCGGTTGTGGAGCGGGTTCATTGACAGAAGAGTCAACTGGAACTGCCTCCGGAACTGCTTCAGAAGATGACTCAGGTTGATTTGCAGAGTCCTCACCATTAGCGTTAGAGGTTGTACCTGACGAAGAAGCACCATTCGTAGATTCACGTTGTATTGTTTGTGGAGATGCCATACGTGTGTTACTTGAAGACGATGCAGGAGTTGTTGCACCAGTTGTTGGTGTAGTCAGTACCGGTGAAGGCCCTGACATTGTAGCATGAGCTGGTGGTGTAGCAACTTGACTCCTGTTATTGATAGATGAGGAAGGTTTATCACTACCAAAATAATCATCATAAAAATATTCAAACAATAAATCAAGATCATTAGGATTAGAGTTAGAAGTGGAAGCTTGATTCTTGTTTGACGTCCTAGTCACCATTGGACGGATTTGTCCGGATGCTAGGATTCCAGATATTGCGGGTTCTGTACTGTTTTGCACAGAAGCCATATCATCAGTTTCGTCGAATCTGACGTTTATGCTTTCCATCACAGTTCTGGAGAACTTGAGATAGACTCTGTACGCTTTTGACGTGAGCGAGTATCCGATAAAAACTCCCTCAATTCCCTTAGGACTGAATTTGTTCAAGTTGTCCTTATCGTTCAGCACAACACACCTGCATCCAAAAACACGAAAGTAGTGTATTACAGGTTTTCTATTGTTAATCAGTTCATATGGAGTTTTACCAAACCGTCGATGGATAATTGAACAGTTTTGTGTATAGCATGCCGTCGATACAGCTTCAGCCTATAGAAATAGAGGTAGATCAGCATAAGACAGCATCGTTCTGGCGGCTTCAACTAGTGTGCGGTTCCGTCTTTCAACGACTCTGTTCTGCTGAGGTGTTCTAGCCGCAAAATATTGATGAGATATTCCTAATGATTTAAAGAAATCATCAAGAGTCTTGTTTTTGAACTCTGTCCCTTTATCTGACCTGACAGTCTGAACTGTTTGTTGACGATTCACTTGAAGTTGTTTGATTAACGATATGATCAAGTCAGGTGTTTCATCTTTTGATCGTAGAAACTTGACCCATGTATATCTCGAATAATCATCGACAATGACTAACACGTATCGTTTGGCACTGATGCTCTGAGTCTTCATCGGACCACAGAGATCCATATGAAGGATTTCCAAAGCTTTGTGTGTGCTGGGCTCTGGTTTCGGTGGGTGAGGAGCTCGCTTCATCTTCCCCTTCTCACAAGCAGTACAGAAGTTGTCTTTCTCAAACTGCAGAACCGGTTGACCTATAACTAAATCACCCAACGTCGGCTTTTGAATGTAACGAAAGTTGAGGTGAGATAGTCGTCTATGCCATAACCAACTTTTCTCAAATGATGCCTTAGACATCAGACACACGTCGTTCTTTGGCTTAATCTTTGATAGGTCAATAGTGTACAGATTTAACTTCCTTGAACCAACTAGAAGTTCATTTCCTTTGTCGGTTAGAACTGCACATCGGGTCTTCTTGAAATGGACTTCTAGATCTTTGTCACAAAATTGACCTATGCTAAACAGGTTATGTCCTAAGCCTTCAACATAATTAACTTTGGTGATCCCGACGTTGTCTGTTACTATATCTCCATAACCCAAGATTGGAGAGTACTGATCATTCCCAAATTTAACTCTCCCTCCATCTTTTTCCACAAAGTTGCTCAACAGCTCCTTTCTACCAGTCATGTGTTTTGAGCAACCGGAATCCAAATACCACACATGACGGAGCTGCAAAATGGAATTCAAACAGTTTTAGGTACCCATTGCCAATTGGGTCCTTTTGTGTTAGGAGAATTCACAGGTTTTGGGTTGGCATGTTTCTTTGAAGTGTTGTGGTTATAATATCTATTTGTGTAAAAACGATTGGAACCATAGAAATTATAACCAAACCATGAAGAATAATCAGACTTGCAGATAAAATCATCTACACCACATGAAGAACAACAAATTTGATCATGTGCTAAATTAATCAGTTGTTGCATTGAGGAAATCTTGTAAAGAAAATAAAAGTTTTTGTTTGTTGGAAGCAACACGATTACTAACAGTAGAAACAAAAGTGTTTTTCTTGGAATGAAAAGCGACATTAGATGATTTTCTCTGTGCCACATCCTGTGTGGACTCCTTTATTCTCCACTCTAACCGCGAGGTGTTTCTTAAATAACGATCTGAAATGCCATCAAAATAAGAATCGTAAGCGTAGGAATTTTGAGCTTGAGAAGATTTAGATTTTCGCTTATTTTTCTTATTTTTCTTTTTCTTTTTCTTTTTCTCAACGGTTTTAGAAGATTCCCTTCGAAGAAATTCTTCTTAGGTTCCTCTTCCTTGATCAAAAATTCAGAGTGATCTGGAAGTTTAGCATTAAAGTTGATTTGAACAACATTATCTTTTGCATTCTTACCCTTCCCATCACAAGGAATGTCAATAACACAATCAACCTTATTGTCATAGAAAGAAGAGGTGTGGAAGATATCACAAGAGTTTTCATTAACAGGTTGTTTCTCTAGATCAAAGGGTTCAAAATCATCAAAGTCATCCACAGTCATGCTTCTGAAAAGAGTATTGCCCATTAAGGCTTGGCATGAAGAAGCATCTGAATCAGAGGAAGGTTTTCTCACAAACTCTGTCATAGCTTCAGTGGATAAAGTTGACAACTTTCCCATAAGACTTGAGATTTCATTTTGAAAGTACTCTCTATTAGTCTCAAAATCTTTTCTCTCCTTGATCAAAATGTTTTCTAAATCAGACATTTTCTTTGAAAATATAACACTTTCAGATTCAAGAGATTTTCTTTCAAACTTAAATAACTCTCTTTCTTTCTCTATTTGTTATTTTTCAAGAAATAACATTTTCTGAAAATCAGAGACTTGTTTTGAAAGATTCAAGCATCTAAGTTCAAGAGATTTCTTTTCTTCAAAGCTTTTTGTTGACGATTCAGAAACAACCCTTTCAGACTTATCTCTTTTGTTATTTATCAAAACAGTTAACATGACTTCCTTTTCAATATCAAAAGCAAGTTGATCATCATTTCTGATTTCCTCAATTTTGCTTTTAATATTCAACTCAAGATCGACAAGCTTCTGTTCGAGTACCAAAGGAGGATAATATGTTTTTCCTTCAAAAACGGGTTTCAATTTAGTATCCTTTGGTTTCTCAACAACATAGCTTTGAAAATAGTCATTAGACAAGGTTTGTTTCCAATTCCAAATCAGTGCCTTCCTATTTTCATTTTCGTAGAGAAAAGGAAGTTGCATTGTCACAATCGTCTTTCTCTTAATCTCTTCCTCAGCCCCTTGTTCTTCCTCATTAAGCCAGTTGATTCTGTATTTAGGTTTCAAGGACGGAAGGGGAAGCCATTCAAACATGTAAATACATGGTGCCTTTTTCAAAGCATTTTCCAAGTAATGAGGATTTTCGTATCCCAATCCCCATTTCAAGTTGTAATATCTGAAATTCTTAGGCGTGTTTAGAAAAATGGTTTGTTCAGATTGACCAAGTTTGTACAGCTTTGCTTCTAGATCACTTGCCTTTTCAGTCAATTCGTTGTTAGTGTCTTTATAAGATTGCAACAATTGTTCAAGCTCATTCTTCCTATTTTCAGAAATTCTTAATTTTTCTTCCATTTCATCCATCCTATTCTGGAAATAAGTTCGAGATTTTTCGATCTCAACTCGTTCCTTTCTCAACTCATCATTTAACTTGTTATGGTCAATAATTATCTTTCTTTGAGATTCTATTGTCTTATGCGCAATTTTGAGTTTCGCATCTAAGTCATCTTGTTTTAATTGGAAGACTTTAAACTGATTAGCAAAGTGATTAATTGTGCAGGAATCTACCTCATTTGTCTCAGGCGCCGCATCAGCCTCTGAATCCTCACCATCCTTGCTCATCAAGCACATCTTTGCCATCGCAGCCGTCTCCTCTTCTCTTTCATCGTCAGTTTGGTCCAGCCAGTACTCTTCCTCCACCAACAGTGCAATTCCAGACTCCTTTTGTTCAGCCAACAACAACTTCTTCTTGTAGTAGTCGGAATCCCTTACCTTCGGTTTCCAGCACTCTTTGGAGAAATGGTCGGACTTACCAAAATTATAGCACTTTTGCTCTTCATCCTTTCTTTCACCAAACTTCTTCACCTCTAACCTTCTACCATCTTCCTTTTGATCATCAAACTGTTTCTTTGACTCAATTTGATTCTTGTGCTCAAAGTTTTTAGAACCAGATGAGTAACGTTGGTTGTTTGATCCCGAAGTTTTCACAAATTTCCTCTGGAAGGCCCTTGAGAGAAGCATCATTGCCTGTTTCAAACCTTCTGACTCATCTAAATCATCCTGGTCTATCTCATAATCCTCATTCTGAATGCTCTTACCTTTTTCAGCATACTTTCTTGACATCAACGCTATCGGTTCACTCTCAAACTCATCCTCCTCTTCTTTCTTCTCAGACACTTCTGTCTTCTTCTCCTTCTTACCCTTCTTTTTCATCAACTTCTTCTTTTTCAGATCAGCATCTTCCTCATCTTGCTTTAATGTTTCAAACATCTCCTGTAGCGGAAGAGAATCCAGCTTAGAATTCTATTTCATTCTATGAGCATACTTCTTCCATTCGGGCTGAAGCACGCTCAAGAGATTCACATTAGTCTCGATGATGTTTTTCGTGATCTTGTATCTGCTGAGTTCATTCAAGATGGTTGTGAAACGATCATATGCATCGTCTAGATTTTCACCATCCTTCTGCCTGAAGTTCTCATATTTGTTGATGACGGTTGAAACTCTCATTTGAGTTTCCACTTCTGAACCTTGATACAACTTGATCAGCTCATCAAACATTCATTTCCCGGTTTCACTCAAACTGTCAACCTTCTGATATATGTTATTGGTTAAGGCTTGCATAACCAGTGACCTAGCCGCTTTATTTGCTTTGTGTCTTATCGGTTCATTACCTGTGTAATATTTGGGATTAAGTTTTATAACATTTCCATCCGGTTCTGTTCGAAAAACATCAGGTTGTATCCCGTTCATTAAGGAATCATGAATTAGAGCACCATTATCTTGTCGTTCCACATAGTCAAGAAATCTATCTTTCCATATCTTGAAATCTTTTGGAAATAGGACCGGCGGTTTATCTTTTGAACCTATGGTCAGAATATCTCTTGCAGTCATGTTTAAATTACTTGTTGTTGATCTTTTAATATCCTTCTGATCTGATTAGGAAATAATGATTACACAAACTTTTGTCTCAACCACTCTGTCTTGTCGCAAACCAAACCTTGTTGCAGCCAAATGAAGTCGCAACAAACGGATATCGCAACACACTGTTATCGCAACCAAAGTCTTGTCGCAATAACAAATCTTGTCGCAATAAGGAATCTTGTCGCAATAACAAATCTTGTCGCAAAGGTAAAAATTAACCTTATCGCAACAGGGGGTTGAGATAAGTTACTGTTCAAACGGAGAAGATTGCGATAAAACTCTTGTCGCAAGTGACTATTGCGATATGGTACTGTTCAGTTGCGATAAGGATGAACTCTAGAGGGTTGCGATAGTTATGAAGATTCAAGGTGTTCTTGAGTCGAATCTTCAAAACTAATCGGATTTGGCTAAAAATCGGTACACGGGTTTGTGACACTATTCTGGGCAACTTTAATGCTTCGTGTTTTGTCCAAAAACCAACAGAAAGTGGTTTTTCGATGCAAAACAGAGTGCAGAAATACAAAAGTCCGAAAATGAGTAAATGCACAAATTGAGCTACAATCCTAGTGATTTTGCAGAATAAAAACACTCAGGAATTGTCTACTAACAACCCTTGATCGATTCTAATCCATTTGAAGAACTCAAATGGCTAAAATCAACCAAAAAGAAGAAAAACTTGAAGAACACTCAACTTGCCAAAAAGACTCTAACAATCCTAATCTGATCAATGTGATATACAAGCTCTGATACCAATTGTGATCCCAGAACAAGTAATCAATCCATATAAACAATAAAGGAAGTCATCTCTATATTCAATAATGATCAAGTAGCTCACAAGATGAATTGGAATGCAATACTAGTGTATGTGGCTACTATGTGTGATGAAATGACCTAATTCCATAAGAGGAAAATAGCAAACTATATATACCTATTACAAGAATGGAACATTGACATATTAGGTCCCTCTACTTGGTACAATCATAATTAAGCACTAACAGTTCGACGCTTGTCGATCCGTTTCGCGCATTCCTACTGCATCAATTTGCATTTGATTTTTGTTTTTATTTGATTTAAATTTTTGGTATGTATTGATATTTGTATTTTGGTTTAGAAACCCAAAGATCGGATCCTCCCATGATTAATATGGTGTTTATTTAAAGTTTATAATGCTGTTTAATCTATGAACTTTGATGGTTTCGATATTTTTACGGTCCATATGTGAAACACATTAGTTCATAGGTGAAGCAATTATTTTTTGTCTATATTTCACATATATGAAACAAAGATATTTGCTTAAGGTTCATAATGTTGTTTCATGTACGAACTTTGGTTTTTCAAAACCTTTCACCAAAGTTTATAGGTGAAACAAAAAAGTAACAATACTAATAGATATTTTTGTTGGTCTCAACCATTTAATTTGACAACTACACAGATACATCTGATATAACACTTAGAAATGTTTTTAGGATTGTGTTTAATCTACTGATAAAATTTATGAGTATCATGTTTGTAATCGATAGATAACCCACAAAAGCCTGAGATTTATATAGTATGGATCGATAAAATTGACGAAAGATCAACCATCAAGTTTAAAAGATATTGTTAATCGATAATAAGATAGTAGATAAAAATCAATTTAAGACGAAAGATGTTTCCCATCTGGTTGGATGACATAGGGGTCGTGATTCTTTTTACAATTTACAGGATTTGTTCGATGCAGTTTTCCTTGTCACTAGTTCTGGAGGACAGTAAGAGGTCAATAAGGGGTGGATTTACCTCTTATTCAATCAGAGGAAGGTAAGTTATAAGAGAGTAATGAAAAAGGAGACATAACAAATGGTCTAAATTGGTTAACTTCTTACGTACGGACTTCACTTTTTTTAACAAACCTTTTTCCTTTTAAAAAAGAAGTTCCTACACCATTTTTTAATAAATAAACCATCTGAATTTTTCTATTTTGAATGATTAAGTCTGAATTTCTTTTGAATAAATAAAGCATCAAATTTTTAGAAATTGGTTAGTAAAAAAATTTTAACCCAAAAGACTACCTATGAATGTTTTAAAGAGAAAATATCTAATCAGTTTTACCGTTCTCGAATAATATGTTATTCAGACCCCTTCTCACCCTTCACCGCCCCATCGTCGTCCGCTCTCCGTCGTTGCATATCTCTCCATTGACCCATGCCATTGATCTCCACTCTTTTATTATTTTCATGATATGGAGAATTGAAAGATAAAAAAACAAAAAGAAGGAGATCAATGTCAGAGGCCAACAATAGTAAAGGGAAGGGAAGAGGATCAAGTTGGCACTTGCGAACAACTTGATGCACTATCACCCTTCAACCCTTTGAGCGAAATGCGGCAAAAGGAAGAAAAATTCATGGACCGACCCCATCATCTCTACCCCGTAGGAACTACGAGATTACCCCAAGGACGCCTTCGGCATCCCGGGGTCACGGACCGACCATAGAACCCTGTTCAATAAGTGGAACGCATTAGCTGTCCGCAATAAGGGTCGGAGAAGGGCAATCACTCATTCTTAAAACCAACGTTCTTAAGGCCAAAGAGTCGGCAAAAAAGGGGGGAAAGCTCTCCGTTCCTGGTTCTCATGTAGCTGGATCCTCCGGAACCACAAGAATCTTTAGTTAGAATTAGAATGGGATTCCAACAATAGTAAAGGGGAGCAGACGACGAAGGTGCGAGATAGGTGGTGAGGGGTAGCAATGTCGTTGGGTGTGAGGATTTGAATAGCATCAGAATTGAAAATAGTAAAACTGATTTAAGTTTTTTATCACTTTAAAACTTAATAGTAGGTTAAAGGTAGAATTTTGGGTTAGAAGAATATTGGCAACCAAATTAATAAAAAGATTGATGATTTAGCCATTAATTTTTTTTAAACGACTTAATCAATCAAATAAGAAAGTTCAAAAATTTATTGAGATTAAAAAAGTTTGATATCATTCAAAATGTCAAAATAGATTTGGTTTTTTTCTGATTTTTCCCTAAAATTTAAGGGTTTTTTTTTGTTGCATGAAGATTTTAGGCCATATTAAGTTTAAATAAAAGTCTCATTTTGATGGTCATAAGCTAATTTTCTAAAACAAAACTTACAATAGCATTTTAGTTAGTTGCAGGAGTTTTTTGTTTAAGAAAAATTCAGTTATACTTCTAATAAGTTGTTAATTTTATTAATTATTACTAGTTATTAATAAATATTAACAATAAATTATTAATTAATATTTAGTCGTTCAAAAAGAAATATAATAATTTTAAAAGTGTTTTAAAAAAGTTACATAAAATTGAAGTTATATTTTCCTCTATTTTTTTAATTTAATAGTATATTTAATTTTGGTATTAATTATTTTAAAAGAATTATTGATAAATTAAGAAGTGTCAAGTGACAAACTTTAATTTTATTCATATTATATGTAACATTTATTCAAAATCAATAATTAATGTAATTTATTTTCTAAAATTCGTTTAGAGCATTTCCAACCCAAACACTAAAAAAATAAAAACACTAAAAATGATGGGACCCTTACACACTAAGAAAACAACTCCAACCCAACACTAAAAAAACTAAAAACATCTATAATAATAAAATAATGTATGTATTAATAATTATACTATAATATTGTTAAATTATTAATCTATATATATATATAATTAAATTTTTTGAATATAATACTAATATTATTTTTAGAGGCCTACTTTATCGGTCTCCAAATATAGAGGGATGTTTTATTAACCTCCATTTTTTGTGTTTTAGTGGTGGGTTGAAGATAAAAACAAGCTTAATTTAGTGTTTTTAGAGATGGGTTGGAGATGGTCTTATACAATCTAATTCTATAGTATTATATATGAATTAATAATAAAATATTCCATTGCTTAAGACTAGGGGTGTAAATGATACGAATCAAGCTCGAGTATCATTATACTCGACTCGAACTAGAAAGCAAATACTCGAGCTCGAACTCGACTCGAAAACTCGCGAGTAGTGAAAATCCAAACTCGAACTCAACTCGAAAGTCAATTCCCGAGCTCGAACTCGAACTCGTTTCAAGCTCGAACTCGAACTCGAATCAAGCTCGAACTCGAACTCGAATCAAGCTCAAATCAGTAAAATGATAACAAACGTAAACAAAAATTTTAAAAGAACGAAAGATGGACCACTCACTAGGGTACACCATATAGAAAAAGTCATTTGGTTCAAGCCCTTAGGCACAAGCCTTAGGTTCAAGCCACTAGGCAAGTTAAATGATATAAAATTGGAGGGTAAAGACCTATATATACTTAGACGTCAATGGGATTGGAGGTGAATCCAACCAATGTGGGATGGAATTTCTCACCAAAGTCATTACTAATTTTTCTTTCTCTACTTCCCCATATTTTGGAATATAAATAAGGGAAAAGTCTAAAAAACCCAACAAACTATCCAGTTTTGTATGGTTAAGTTCCTAAACTATTTTTTAAATGAAAAAACCATTAAACTTTCTCATTTTGAATGATTAAGTTCCTAAACTATTTTTGGATGAAAAACCCATTAAACTTTCTCATTTTGAATGATCAAGTCGCTGAACATTTTTCTTAAAAATATAAATCACCGAACTTTTAAAAATTTCCTATAACCGACTAAAAATGTTTTAAAATTAAAAAAAAAAATCAAATTTACCGTTTTCAAACCTTACGTCATTCAGACCCCAGGCAATAACTGAGGTCAACAGTTTGATAGATGAAATATAGAACAGAGAATGACGAGGAGTGGCGAGGGGAAGCAGTATTGTTGTTTGCTAGGAGTTTGAATGGCGTACGGTTTGAAAACGGTAAAACCGATTTAGATTTTATTTGACTTTAAAAAAATTCTAGTCAGTAACATGTATTTTTTTTGTTAAAACGATGCACGTAACCAACTTTGAAAGTTCGATGATTTATTTATTAAAAAATGTTCAAGGATTTAATCATCCAAAATGAGAAAGTTCAATGGTTTTTTCATTCAAAGTGAGAAATTTTAATGGGTTTTTCATTCAAAAAAATAGTTTAGAGACTTAATCATTCAAAATGAGAAAGTTTAATGGTTTTTTATTCAAAAAAATAGTTTAGGGACTTAACCATTCAAAATGAGAAAGTTTATTGGGTTTTTTTGAACTTTTCCCTATAAATAATTATAATAATTGTTTTTTTATTTTATTTAGATAATTATAATATACTAAAATAATAATTTATTTACATTATATTTTATAAATTATAATATAGTTAATTATCTATACATATAATAAATAAGTAACCAGCATGCCACGTGTCAATTTCTGATGAGCCGACTTCAGTATTTTTCCGCCTAAACATTTATATGGACGCAATTTACATTATAAGTTTAATTACAACACCCACATTCACTCCTCCTTAAATCTCTCCTTGATTCAATTTTTTTAATTTATACGTTACATTTACTACCCTTATAATTAGATATGTAGTTTACTTTTAATCTCTTACTTTTTTATTTTTCATTTTAGACTCTTATCATATAAACATAAATAATGTATATGAACTTAAATGCATTAAAAATACATTTCTTTTTTTACAAATTACACCATTGTCATTGTCTCGTCAATACATTCGAAATGAGCCCAATATTGAATATTTTTGGATTTAATCATATTATTAAATATCATGAACATGTATGAATTACTTTGTTTTATATCCCTTACATTATTTATTTTCATTTTACACCCTTATAATATTAAAAATACATAATCATAGTTTAACTAAAACATATTAATAAATGCATTTTTTTAGAAATTATAGTATTACAATATTCTCGTCAATAATTTCAAAATAAGTTTATTATTGAATATTTTTTTAACTTAATAATATTGTGAAATATCATAAATACGTATCAAGATTTTTCAATAACGACATACCGAGATTTTTTTTAAACTTGTACATTTTACGCACTTATCTATATTTATCTATTATACTTCTTTAAAAATAATTCCAGTTACGGTTATTCTTGAATTTTTAAGAAGTACAAATTTCAATACATCATGTACGAGTTTAAAAGCTTTAAAACCTCCAACGTTCAACATGATAATTAAAAATAAAATTATTTTTTATTTTTAAATTACACTTTATACCATTATAATTAGTTATTTAATTTACTTTCTATTTATTCTCCTTTCATTTTTCATTTTACATTCTTATCATATCAACATACATAAACTAAAATACATTAAACAAATATGTTTTTCTTTTTTTATAAATTATACCATTATAACCGTTAATCAAAACCTTCAAAATGAGCACAAATGTTATGGGTTTGAAGACCCCACTATCGAACGAATATTTTTCATTTTTTTGACCAATTAACCATATTGACCTTTAATTTTATACATTTAATATGCGATTTAAAAACGAATAAATATGAACATGAAACAAACTTATTTTTTCGAATTCTCGGTTTTAGATTCAAGATACTTTGCGCCGCATCGCGCGCGGGTACATATCTAGTATATAAAATATATTCGAGTATCTCACGAGCTTATCGAGTCGAGTATCAGATGGCTCGATTCGACTCGTTAGTATATCGAGTCGAGCTCGAGTTCGAGTCGAGCCTTTTCGAGTCGAGTTTTGACCGAGTCGGTCTCGAGTAGCTCGCGAGTTGTCTCATCTCATTTACACCTACTTAAGACCACAACATTGGTATTTTTGTTAATTATATTACAAAACGTTCGAATTAACTAATTTATAATCTATCTGGTAACTTAGGCCATCCTCAGCGCATAACTAAAAGCCCTCAAGCCCTCAACGCCACATCAGCGCCACATCAGCTAAGCCCTCAAGCCCTAAAGACCCGCAACACATAACTAAAAGCCCTCTTGCCACCTCATTTTTTTAATTCTTTTATTTATACATTTAATTATTTAACAAAATAAAAATATTTATATATTTTTTAATAAATAAAAATAAGATAAATAATAAAAATAAAAATTCATATCATTCATTTAAAATTAAAAATTACAAAATACAAAACACTACCAATTATGAAATTTTTTAATTTGCTCTTTTCTCGTTAAAGTAACCCTCAAAACGTCTCCCGTAAGGTGATCATGTGGGGTCATGAAAAACGCGAAGTCTTTCTCAAATCGTTTTTCTCGTTCGATTTCTCGTTCGTGTTCCAACCTTTGAAGTTCGAGATCGAGTTTTTTCATTTTGTATTCCATTGTATCATCAATCTTGTCGTTGAACGTCGTCAACAACTGAGTAACACTTTCGTTCGTATTCGTCCCGGACGTATTACTCGTTGATGTTTTTTTTGCCTTGTTTCTCCCGATGGGTCGTTGAAGTTGCTCGATGAAGTTGTCGTCATCGTCATCATCGGAAGGTTTGGTACGTTTTGAACCCCGCGATGAAGTTGTCGTCATCGTTGGAACGGCTCCCCATTTTGGACATTTTTTTAGGACTTCCCAAGCTTGTTCTTTAGAGAAAGCAAACCCTTGTTGTGTTTGGTACCGTTCGTGTGCCACTCGTGAAATGTCGGCATCACTCATTCCGCTTGATCTATTATTGACCAAGTTGTTGTAGATGTCGCCAAAAAGAGCAATTTTTTTATTGAGGTCGTTGAACTTGGTGTTGGGTTGATGAGTTGTTCTATAATTCCGCGACCCATCACACTAAAGAACACATCCCCGATTCGGGTCCAAAAACTTTCTACATTTATGTAAATTCAAGTATAAGAATATTAACAAGAATAATAATAATAATAATAATAATAATAACAAGAATAATAATAATAATAATAATAATATTAATAATAACAATAATAATAATAATAATAATAACAATAAAAATATTACCATGAGTTTGTGCGTTACCGATAACGGGGTCCTCCGAAACGTCAACCCACGCCGACACTAACGCGAGTTCCTCCTCGTTAGTCCACATCTGTTTGGGGGCTCTATTTTCATATTGTTTGTTTTTTCCTTTTCTCGATGGTTGAGGGTTTGATGGTTGAGTGTAGATGGATTGTGGTGTGTGCGGGCTAGAATGTTGGGTTTCCGGAACAATGTCGTCGGCGAGATTGATGAAGGGTGAAGGAGGATTGAAGTTGGCCGGAGTAAAACTTTGTTCAATCAAACCGGGACGTGTAAGTTGGTAAGGAATTTGTTGCGGATGGCCTAATGAGTTGTAAAAATATTGTGGCGGATTTTGTTGCGACCATTGTGGCGGAATTTGTTGCGAAAATTGCGGACGATAACCTGGTTGTGTAAACGCTTGAAAACCAAGCTCCGGGTCTTCTTGCGGTTGCGGTGTATCTGGTCGGTTACGACGGGATGTAGGTGTTTTGTTTGGATTCATGATGAAATTTGAGAGAGTTTGAGAGAATTTGAGAGAGTTTGAGAGATTGTTGGTGTGAAAAAATAAGAGGTTGAGGGTTAATATATATAGTGTGATTAAATTGAAAAAAAAATTAATTTTTTTTATAAAAGTAGCCGTTGAGATTTATTTATTTTCAAGATTTAAAAAAAATGCCAAAGTAGCCGTTGGAGCTTTCGGGTTCCTCGGGTTTGAAAGCCCGCTGGCCGAGCCCGAGGATGAAGCCCGCCATACTCCCACCGCTTCCCGCCCGAGCCCGAGCTCGAGCCCGAAGGGCGCTGCGGATGGCCTTAGAACATGTCGTGCAGATTCTCCAAAAATGAAAATCAAAAATGCAAAATCTAACATAACTTATATTTTTTAAATTAAAATATTAATTATGTTATTAAAATATTATTTCTTTCTTATATACACTAACATGGTTTATTATTAGTAATAATATATATAAAAAATTGTAGTTCTCTCAAGGTATTCATTTTCTGAGACCATTCTCATCAACAAACCAAACCAAACTAAAATATAATAAGACAAAAACTTTTTAATTAAAAGAAAATAAAAAATAATATAAGGCAAACCAAACTCCCCCAAACGGTTTGCCGGTGCAAACTTTGTTTGGGGAATAAAATAATATTTTTTATTAATAAAATAAGATTTTTAGATAAATGATATAAATAGGTGTTAAAATCTAATTGGTTGGTTTACATTTTATTAGGATAAAACTTATCTGATGCAAAGTTCATATAAGAAAAAAGTATCGTTTCTTACAAATATCAACATTCGAAAGACTTCTTAAAAAATCTTCACCCTCTTTTAGTTATTATTCAAGAATTTTGATTCTTACCTTAAGTTTGATATAAAGTAACAATCTACTAGGTTTTTCATATATATTTTATTGATTTTATAATTACTAATATTATATACATATATATAAATAATTATTATTGATCTCAAAATTTTCTTAGAACTTTCAAACAAAAGTTTCGTACAAGGATATCTCCAACTCAAACACTAAAAAAACACTAAAAATAATAGGACCTTTAAATACTAAAAAATCAACTATAACTAAACACTAAAAAACACTGAAAACATCTTTAATAATAAAATAATATATGTATTGATTATTATACTGTTAAAACAAAATAATTATAATATATATAATTGAATTTATTGACCTTTAATATAAGGGAATTTAATTAAAATACCCAAATTTTGACTTTGACTTATCAAAATACCCATTTCTCTCTGATTTTATCAAAATACCCATTTTTCCGTGATCGCGGACAGGGACCATTTTTGAAAATATTTCACCGGCGATCGCGAAGAAATAACCCGCGGCACATGTGATTTTGTGATTTCTAATTGCAATTTACACTTTCAACCCCTATACTTATTTACTTACTTTACTTTATACCTTCTACTTTCATAATTTTAATTTTACATTTAACACATATAATCGTTTATTAACTAAAATACGTTAAAAAATACGTTATAATTTTAACAAGTTACATCATTATAATCGTCTCTTCGATACGTTCGAAATGAGCCCAATATTGAATTTTTTTGATTTATATATTTTAATATATATCATATAAACTACATACAAAATATTTTTATATTTAAAATTAAATTTTTAACGTATTTTCAATTTTGTTTTACACTCCTATCGCATTAACATAATGATTATATATTAACTAATTCATTAAATCGTTTTAAATTATTATTATTTGAATGTGTTTATAGATATCGTGAATGGCAATAGGACAAGGTTTCACGAGAAGAATATATGAAATGGGGTTTTGACAAGTTGGTATCACTGGACTCATTTAAGAATTGTGAAAATGGGTATTTGGCGAATGATGATTCATGTGTGTTTGGAGCTGAAGTATTTGCAGTTACAGAGTATGCACAAAATGATCGATGTTTGTCCATCAGAAAGCCTCCACCAATTTTTAATACTTACACTTTGACCATCGATAATAAAACAAATAAAACGTATTTTAACTATAAGAGTACCATAAATTAAATAATTAACTATAATAATATGAATTTTAAATATAAAATATATTTTTATGTAGTGTATATGATATATATTAAAATATATAAATCAAAAAAATTCAATATTAGACTCATTTCGAACGTATCGAAGAGACGATTATAATGGTGTAACTTGTTAAAATTAAAACGTATTTTTTTAACGTATTTTAGTTAATAAACGATTATATGTGTTAAATGTAAAATTAAAATTATGAAAGTAAAAGGTATAAACTAAAGTAAGTAAATAAGTATAAGGGTTGAAAGTGTAAATATCAAATCAAAATCACAATTTTGTGTGTGTAGCGGGACTATTCGCGGGACATAGGTTCGAAAGTGTAAATATCAATTGAAATTTACACTTTCAACCCCTATATACTTACTTTACTTACTTGACTTTAGGCCGTGCGTACCACCTTCGGGTACCATGACGGGTTGAAAGTGAACTCGCCCCCAACCCGATGGTGAACCCGCCGTGGTACCCGAAGGTGGTACGCACGATCTAAAGTAAAGTAAGTAAAGTAAGTAAATAAGTATAGGGGTTGAAAGTGTAAATTTCAATTGATATTTACAATTTCGAACCTATGTCCCGCGAATAGCCCCGCTACACACACAAAATTGTGATTTTGATTTGATATTTACACTTTCAACCCTTATACTTATTTACTTACTTTACTTTATACCTTTTACTTTCATAATTTTAATTTTACATTTAACACATATAATCGTTTATTAACTAAAATACGTTAAAAATACATTTTAATTTTAACAAGTTACACCATTATAATCGTCTCTTCGATACGTTCGAAATGAGCCCAATATTGAATTTTTTTGATTTATATATTTTAATATATATCATATACACTACATAAAAATGTTTTTTATAATTAAAATTCATATTCTTATAGTTAATTATTTAATTTATGGTACTCTTATAGTTAAAATACGTTTTATTTATTTTATTATCGATGGTCCAAGTGTAAGTATTAAAAATTGACGGAGGCTTTGTGATGGACAGACATCGATCCTTTTGTGCATACTCTGTAACTGCAAATACTTCAGCTTCAAACACACATGGATCATCATTCGCCAAATACTCATTTTTACAATTCTTAAATGAGTCCAGTGATACCAACTTGTCAAAACCCCATTGCATATATTCTCGTGAAACCTTGTCCTATTGTCATTCACGATATCTATAAACACATACAAATAATAATAATTTAAAACGATTTAATGAATTAGTTAATATATGATTATTATGTTAATGCGATAGGAGTGTAAAACAAAATTGAAAATACGTTAAAAAATAAATTTTAAATATAAAAAATATTTTTTATGTAGTGTATATGATATATATTAAAATATATAAATCAAAAAAATTCAATATTGGGCTCATTTCGAAGAGACGATTATAATGGTGTAACTTGTTAAAATTAAAACGTATTTTTAACGTATTTTAGTTAATAAACGATTATATGTGTTAAATGTAAAATTAAAATTATGAAAGTAAAAGGTATAAAGTAAAGTAAGTAAATAAGTATAGGGGTTGAAAGTGTAAATTGAAATTAGGAATCACAAAATCACATGTGCCGCGGGTTATTTCTTCGCGATCGCCGATGAAATATTTTCAAAAATGGTCCCTGTCCGCGATCGCGGACCCCATTCGCGGAAAAAATGGGTATTTTGATAAAATCAGAGAAAAAATGAGTATTTTGGTAAGTCAAAGTCAAACTTTGGGTATTTTAATTAAATTCCCTTAATATAAATGTCAACTTTATTGACCTCCATTTCTTTTGTGTATTAGTGATGGGTTGAAGATGAAAACATATTTATTTTAGTGTTTTTAGAGCATCTCAAAACATCTCCCAAATGGAGAATCAAATGTCAAAATCTCTAAAAAAGTTAGATCATCTCCACCAGTTTTTCCAAAATTTCTTTAAAATTGAGAATCAAATGTCAAAATCTCTAAAAAAGTTATATTTATCTCCAACAGATTCACCATTTCGGAGAATCTAACATTGATTATATATATATATATTAAAATATCTCATTTATCTATTAATATATTATTTCTCTCTCCAGATATTTAATTTTAAAGAATTCTATTGGTGCTCTTATCAAGGAATCATTTTTGTAGTTATCTCTATATTTGAAGAAAAACTCGTTATCTCTCGTACTTTTTCTATTTTGAAGATAATTTTGATGAAACTGTTGGATCAAAATTATAGCCCAAAGTCCTCATATTCTCCAAAATAGGTAAGTTGTTGGAGATGCTCTTACGTTCATCTCTAACAGATTCCTCATTGTGGAGAAACAAACATTGATTATAATATTTAAATGGGAAATTAATTAAAATACCCTAAGTCCAACTTCGTGTTACCAAAATACCCAAAATCTCTCCCAGTTTACAAAAGTACCCAAAAAATCCGCGATGGGCCCCGCGATCGCGGGCCCAGGCCCACGTGGCAAACTGTTTCGGCCAAAAGCCCCGCGAAGCCCCCCAACTTTGCCCGCGTTGGCAAGTTTCGTCCCTGCCCGCGATCGCAGCCCGCGATCGCAGCCCGCGATAGGCCAAAAAAAATTTACATTTTTGGTCCCTGTTTTTTGTGTCTTTGTCAGTTAAAAAAAATACAAACTGTTAAAAAGAAATTTTAGCAAAACCAAGCTGCGTGAGCACGAGATTTTGGAGCTGCATTCGTGCTTGCACACAAGTTCGACGATTTTAGCTTGCGAAATCGTCAATCGGCACCCCCCCTGCGCGCGGGTAGGTGTTGGAGTAAAACCATGCAAAAAGCTTGTCAACTCCTCACACTTCTTTCCTTATAAACCAAATAATGTTCCTTCCTCCTTCCTATGTGGGACAACTTCCCACACCCAAATTGGTTTTTACTAATTTCATGGTTTTTACTCAACTTTGAGCATCGATATCTCATTCACACATACTCCGTTTTCGACGCATTATATATCGTTTCGAAGCTCTCATATAGGAGAACATAAACCCACTATAAGTTAATTATATATATATATGTAGTATATATAATTAACTTATAGTGGGTTTATGTTCTCCTATATGAGAGCTTCGAAACGATATATAATGCGTCGAAAACGGAGTATGTGTGAATGAGATATCGATGCTCAAAGTTGAGTAAAAACCATGAAATTAGCAAAAACCAATTTGGGTGTGGGAAGTTGTCCCACATAGGAAGGAGGAAGGAACATTATTTGGTTTATAAGGAAAGAAGTGTGAGGAGTTGACAAGCTCCTTGCATGGTTTTACTCCAACACCTACCCGCGCGCAGGGGGGGTGCCGATTGACGATTTCGCAAGCTAAAATCGTCGAACTTGTGTGCGAGCGCGACCTGCGGACACGAATGCAGCTCCAAAATCTCGTGCTCACGCAGCTCGGTTTTGCTAAAATTTCTTTTTAACAGTTTGTATTTTTTTTAACTGAACAAAGACACAAAAAACAGGGACCAAAAATGTAAATTTTTTTTGGCCTATCGCGGGCCCATCGCGGGCAGGGACGAAACTTGCCAACGCGGGCAAACTTGGGGGGCTTCGCGGGGCTTTTGGCCGAAACAGTTTGTCACGTGGGCCTGGGCCCGCGATCGCGGGACCCATCGCGGATTTTTTGGGTACTTTTGTAAACTGGGAGAGATTTTGGGTATTTTGGTAAGAGATGGTCAAACTTGGGGTATTTTAATTAATTTCCCTATTTAAATATCATATTCATCTATTAAAATATTATTTCTCTCTTTAAATATTTATTTTCAAAAATTTATATTGATGCTTTCATCTAGTAATCTTTTTTAGAGTTATCTTAATATTTATAGAAAAACTAATTCTTTCTCCTACTTTTTTTCATTCTAAAAATAGTTTTAATTAGTTGTTAGAACAAAAATTAAAAACTCAAATTCCCTATATTCTTCAATTTTACCAAAATAAGTAAGGTGTTAGAGACGCTGTTAGTGGTGGGTTAGAGCTAGGGCTGGCAACAGGTAGGGTATGGGTAGGATAATGGTTAATCCGTTATCCAATCCATTTAAAATAGCGAGTAACGAAACGGATAATTATCCATCTCATAAAACCCTTATCCATATCCTATCATACCCATTAAAAATACCGGGTAACGAAACGGATAATGAGTAAATGGTAAAACAAAATTTTATTTTAAACTATAATTGATATCGTTAAATCTCAAATATATAAGTAAAACATAAGCTCATAAATATAGTTATTATTTGTATCTAATACGTATACTAAACATTTTATTATTTTCAAAGAATAATCATAGTATAATATTAAAAAATTATAAGACCAACAATTTTCATTGTATTTATTTTCTTGAACCCGCATTGTTTCTCGTTTAATCATCGTGAAATCTTTTACTCGATAAATATAAAAAATAAATTAAAATACATATTAATATACGACAATATTATAAAGAATATTAATAATATATAATTATGTATATATATACACACTAATATTTAATTATATATATATATATATATGTGTGTGTGTGTATATGAGGAAAGTTCAAACGAGGAGCGTACATATTTACGAGAAACGTGAGGAGCGACGCCTTCCATGTACTGGATCACATGTGATCCACTACTCCCGAAAAAATCGGGTAGCGGGCGACCTGGTTCGCGAGTCGCGTGGAAGTCGCCCGGATCACATGTGATTTTAGGCGTGAATCACATGTGATCCACAACATGGGCGGAAGCCCCCCGATCAGGTTTGAATCACATGTGATTTTGTACGTGAATCACATGTGATTCACTACATGGACGGTGCTCCTCGTGTTTCCTTAAATTGTTACGCTCCTCGTTTGAACTCGCCTCATATGTGTATATATATATATATTATATCGTAACGGGTAATGGATAACGAAAAAAATCGTTTATCCATACCCTACCCACTAAAATTTCGGGTAAACAAATAATGAATAAGTGGATAAAATTTTCTTTATTCATACCCTTATCCAACAGGTCGAAACATAACAGATAACGGGTTTACCTTTACCCATTGCCGACCCTAGTTAGAGCTTAGAGATGGTCTAAAAAATACTATAACTTTTATATAAATTTTTTAATTTGTGAATTTGAAAGTGATATATCATTTAATTTTAATTTTTGTTATGTGAATGTGCTCTAAAAAGAATAAAGTAATAAAAAGTGATGAGTAGAGGTGTACCGTTATTTGACGGGGACACTGAATGACAAGTAAATGGCATCTTCTCAGCTGTTGTCGTATGTAGGTAGAGCCTACGAGAAGGTATAGATAGGTCGGCGGGATCAGTTTTTATGTTATGTTATGTCATGTTGGACATATATACATACATACATATACACATCCATACCCATACTCATAGACATACACATAGCTTTTATCAATAGCCAATAGCCAATAGCCAATAGCCAATAGCCAATAGCCAATAGATATAGTATATTTACACATATAGCCTAGGTGTGCCCAATTTTGTCCCCTTCTTACCCCTCCTCTTCTTTTACTCCTTTTATTATTTTGTTCCTCATTTTAATGCTTCTTCAAATATTAATATATATATATATATAATATATATCTTTTATTTTCTCTACTAACACAAAGTTTTAGAAATTTTTACATATAACAAGTGTTAGGTGCAATATATCAAACGTTAAACGGATCACTTATATTGTCAAGTGAACATAAAAGTGTTGAAAATTATAATCGATAAATGAGAGACAAGACTCATATACGATTAAGTTTATAGGGTAAAAAATAAGCTTACAAACAATCAGTTCTGAGAATGTAACGACCCAGTCTAAAATAAAGCATGTAATTCATATAAAATGAAAATCCCAAAAACGGGTCCCAAAATCCATGCATAATATCAAAATCAGGTTGGCGGAAACAACCTACACAACTGAGAATAAATTCTATAATCTAAAATGCTGCTTGTTCTAGCCTCATCTGTAATCCCGATCTTCTCTACTCACTTACTAGAGCCTCCTACAGCTTGCTTACCTGAAAAGGTTTAGTTTGGAAAAATGCGAGGGTTAGACCATGGGGTCTAGTGAGTCCCTCCTGACAGTTCTCAAAAACATTTAAAGCAATTTATAACTTTTAGATATAAGCTTTCACAAATAAATCTGCACTCGTAAACGGCACCCTGAAGTCACCCGAAGGTGCCAACGAGTCAGTCTCACACTGCCTTACTGGATACTCCCTTCCATGGCATAAACGGGTCACCTTCTCGGCATGAGCACTGGCGGGTCTACCTCCCGTCTTAGCCAGTTTACGTCTACACAATGTATGCATACATCTCACATAAAACTTTAAACAAACTTTCATGCAATTAATAACATATAAATAAAGCATGACATTCCTCATCATGTACTTACTTTAGAAAACACGTTGTAAAGTCACGTAATTTAGTTAGAAAACTCACCTGATGCTTATAAAGTCGTTTCTTACTTTACTTCTAGCTTACGATCGAATTACCTGAGAAATAGATGAGATATAAACTACTCAGATGCCTAAACCAACAGTCCAGACACCATCCAGATTCAACTTTTCGGATGCCTGCTACTTACCGGGTAACTACTCTCCGGTTAACTACTTTCCGGGTAACTACTTTTCGGGCAACAAACTACTATCCGGACGAAATAATACTTACCGGACGATTTACCCTTACCGAATAACTTTCCCATCCGGATAGCTCTCTTATCCGGACAATCACCACATCCGGATACCTCTCTCAAGTGGGTCATCGTGTCCGGACATTCTTGGAACTTTTCGGACGACGATTCTGAACCCTCTTTGGAACCGAAAGCCACAGATATGTTCTTAATCCATAAATTCTTAAGTTAACAACAATAATCTGACTTACCTAGTTCATTTAATACCACACTCTTAGTGGTAAAACACCAAATGACACCTACAATCTTCCTTTAAGCTTAAATCTCAATTTTAAGCTAGAACCCAATTAGAACTAATCCAGCAGCAAACTCAAAGACTAGAAATGATAGAGGAGGAATTACCTGATGACTTGATGTTGCTGAAATCTTTCTCTTCCTCCAACTAGAATTGAAGAACTCTTTCACCCTTCTTGCTCTCTCTCTTTTTCTCCCTTTGCTCAACCGCACCCAACACCAAATGATTGCCAAAACTAGGGTTTTGTGCCAATCATTGGGTTCTTATACCCTATCCTTTATTTACAATCTATCCCCTCAATTTCCAGTTTTATTAAATTGACCACAAAACTTAAAACTCTTCCAATTTGGTCTTGGTTATTACAACACCCCCCCCCCCTCAAAAGAATTCCGTCCCCAGAATTCCATTCTCGAAAAGATGAGGGTATTTGGACTTCATGTCCGCTTCCACCTCCCAAGTAGCCTCTCGTCCTTTATGGTACCTCCACTGAACTTTTACTAGACGAACTTCTATATTCCTTGTTTTTCGGATCTTACTGTCCACAATCTCTAATGGTTCTTCTTCGTATGACAGTCTCTCATCGATGCTAACATCTCCTAAGGGAATGGCCACATCGGTCTCGGCCAAACATTTCTTCAGATTTGACACATGAAATGTTGGATGAACTCCTCTTAATTCTTCTGGCAAGTCTATCTTGTAGGCCACGACCCCAACTCGTTCAATGATAACAAAAGGCCCAACATACCTCGGCCTCAACTTTCCTTTCTTCCCGAAGCGCACTACTCCTTTACAAGGCGAGACCTTTAGAATTACTTTGTCTCCCACTTGAAATTCAATAGGCTTCCTCCTTCTACTCGCATACGTCTTCTGTCGATCTTGCGCGATCCTCATCCTTTCACGGATTACTTCAATCTTATCTGTCGTCATTTGTACAATCTCTGGACCTGCCAACTCTCTTTCTCTTACCTCGTTCCAACACAACGGCGTACAACACTTCCATCCGTACAATGCTTCGAAAGGCGCCGCTTGGATGCTTGCATGGTAACTATTATTATAGTAGAATTCTATCAACGGTAAATGCACTTCCCACGACCCCTTAAAATCTATTACACACGCTCGGAGCATATCTTCAAGTGTCTGAATAGTTCTCTCGCTCTGACCATCCGTTTGAGGATGGTAGGCCGTGCTTAGTTTCAACTGCGAACCTAACTCTCGTTGAAGACTTCTCCAAAATGCCGACGTGAATCAACTATCACGATCAGACACTATGGATCGCGGCACTCCGTGCCTAGACACTATCTCATTAATGTACAATCGAGCTAATTTCTTCAACGAATCCGACTCCTTAATAGGTAAGAAATGCGCGGACTTGGTGAGAATGTCCACAATCACCCAAATCGCATCGTTACCCCTCGGAGTTCTTGGTAACTTCGTAACGAAATCCATGGTGATGTTGTCCCATTTCCACACTGGTATCACCGTAGACTGAAGTTCTCCATACGGTCGTTGATGTTCCGCTTTAACCTTCAAACACGTTACACACCGCTCCACAAAGTGCGCGATGTCCTTCTTCATTCCCGGTCACCAGTAGAATTGTCTTAAGTCCCAATACATCTTGTTCGTTCCCGGGTGCATAGAATACCGCGACTTATGCGCTTCTTCCAAGATGCTTACCCTCAAGTTTCCCAACTTGGGAAATCCACACTCGGTCCTTCATACACTTTAATCCACCGCTGTTGACTTTGAACAAAGATGAAACTCCAACAACTCGCTCGCTCTTTACATTCTCCTCTAACAACGCCTCTTCTTGAAACTTCTTGATTTCATCAAGAAGGTTCGAAGTTGCCTCGACTCTGAAAGCCACCACTTTGGTCGACTCTCCTCGTTCCTTTCGACTCAACGCATCGGCTACAACATTCGCTTTACCTGGGTGGTAGAGGGTTTCACAGTCGTAGTCATTCAACAGCTCCATCCATCTCCTTTGTCTCATATTTAATTCTTTCTGGTCAAACAGGTGCTTCAGACTCGTGTGGTCAGTGAAAATCTGGCACTTTACTCCATACAGATAATGTCGCCATATTTTCAATGCGAAAACTACCGCTGCTAGCTCCATGTCGTGCGTAGGGTAGTTCTTCTCGTGTTCTTTCAACTGTCGGGAAGCGTAAGCGATCACCTTCCCGTTTTGCATTAAAACACACCCTAGCCCGAACTTAGAAGCATCGCTGTAGATCACGAAGCCTCCTGATCCATCTGGTAGCGACAAAATCGGAGCGCTGCTTAAACTCCCTTTCAGTTTCTCGAATGCGGCTTCTTGCGCTTCGGTCCACACGAACTTGACGTTCTTCCTTGTCAAGGCGGTCAACGGTGTGGCTATACGAGAGAAGTACTGAATGAACCTCCGGTAATAGCCCGCTAACCCAAGAAAACTTCTCACTTACGATGGCGACCTTGGCGGCTCCCAACTCTTAATAGCTTCGATCTTAGCGGGGTCCACCTTGATGCCATCCGCCGACACTACGTGACCCAAAAATTGAACTTCTCTCAACCAAAATTCGCACTTCAAAAAATTGGCGTACAGCTTCTCGCGTTTCAACAATTCTAACGCTGCCCGAAGATGTTTCTCATGCTCCTCACGGGTACGTGAGTAAATCAGGATATCGTCAATGAAGACGATCACACACTTGTCTAACAACGAGCTACACACCCTGTTCATCAAATCCATTAACACTGTCGGGGCGTTAGTCAAGCCAAAGGGCATGACTAGGAACTCGTATGCCCGTATGTAACACCCCGATTTTTGTAAAGTGTTACGATTAATTTTATTTTGAGTATAATTATGTGATAGATTAATTTTAGAGTTTATCCCCGATTAAGTTTCGTTATGTGCTTTACGGAGTTATAAGTTAAGGGTAAGCTTTAATTTTAATTTATAAGTTGAGGGTATGTTTTGCCATTGGATGGAAGAATAGGGGTTAAATTGGGTAGGTGATGAAACTAAATTCACCACCACCGCCTCTTTATAGTCAAAAGAGAGAAAAGGAGATATTTTAGAAAATATCTTGGGTGTGTGTGTGTGTTTTTGGTTCGACAGAGAGAAGAAAGAGAAAAGGAAAAGAGAAAAAAGAGAGAAAGAAGAGAAGGAAGAATCAAGTTTATTGTCAGTTGCAAGATAGCAAACATATCTTAATCTGATCTCTTCTAGGTGCTGTTTGATTTGGGATTGGATTGTGCAGAGAAGTGGGTTTATCTCCATGAGGTGAGTTCATACCACTCCTTCTTATGTAAACTGTTTTAAGCATAAAATTAATGATTGGAATATGTTAGAAAACTCATTTACAAAGTATTGGTATGTTTGGTTTGGAAGAAATGGGTTCAATAGACATCTGGGTAGAAATTTTGGTACACAGATTGAAGTTACCGGACAAGTTGATAGTGTCCGGTAATTACTCTTTGTTGGTGTCCGGAAGATGAAGTATCCGGAAACCTCGGTATAAAGGTTTCCGGACAAACCAAGGTTATCCGGTAAGCTGTTCATTTTTATAGTTACCGGACGGTATCCGGATTATTTAGTTTTTGGATGTCATCCGGATTGAATGTATATGTCCGGTAAGTATTGTATCCGGTAAGCTTGTGTATCCGGAAAGTCATGTTATCCGGATAGTTAGTAGTGTCCGGAAACTCTTGTTGTCCGGTCACTTTTGAGTACCCAATAACTTTAGGTTTTGCTAACTTCTGGAAGGGTACGATTTAGTTATTGAAATACAATTCTAGTAGCTTGAACATACATACTGCTGGATGGTAGTGTGTTAGGCTTAAAGGTTGCTTTAGTTTGTTACTAAGCAGGTGTGTAGTATGTTATATAAATGTGATTTTCTCATTCTGAATGCTATGAGGAATCTATGTTATATAAATGTAATTTGCTCATACTGAATGTTGTGAGGCATCTATGTAATATAAATGTGAATTGTTTATAATGAATGTTATGAGAAATCCATATTAAGCAATAACCTGAACGAGTACAAATAAGTGTAATGGATCCATAGGCACTAGTGTTTTGTAATCACGTGGAATAGGCGTGGCGCTAATTTGTAATTCCCGTGATTTGGATAAATGGGACAATTATTCCCACTGTAGTAGCTAGAATAAGCATCAGGTCATCGGGGGCAACTTAGTACGGTCTAATGGGAGCCGGATACTAGCCATTGACCACACGGTGTAATTTCTAGTGAATGAGTGTACCTTGAATCATCGGGGCCCCGGTTACGAATCGCGATTTATTGATCCCATTGGGGGCCATTGATTCTAAGGTGATGAGAAATGTGGAATAGGCATAAAGTAATCTGTAATTCCCATTTCGAGATATGATTATTAACGTGGATAATTCCCGTTGGCCTGAAATGCTGAATAGGCATAAAGTAAATTGTAATTCCCATTTCGTAAAGGCGTTGTGAAATGAGGAATAGGCATAAAGCAATTTGTAATTCCTATTTCATAGTGTGACATGAAACGCGGAATAGGCATAAAGTAATTTGTAATTCCCGTTTACGTGGAAATGGAGAATAGGCATAAAGTAAATTGTAATTCTCATTTCGTAGTGTAGAAATCGAGGAATAGGCATAAAGTAAATTGTAATTCCTGAGTTCTATAGGAAGGTCAGAGATAGGCATAAAGTAATTTGTAATCTCTACTTCCAATCCAAGAAATAGGCATAAAGCAACTTGTAATTTATTGGATACGAGGAATAATCTAGAATCTTCAATGATTCGTAGTAGGCTCTTGATTGTGATGATATGACTTTCTAAATGTAAGTCATATCCACGGGATCGATTGAATATGCAAAGTAGAATTGCTATTCATATTGATTGTAGTGAATAGGCAAAGTAGAAATGCTATTCTTAGCCTATAATGTGGACTGTTAACCCCATTTCGGGAGGCTATATGAAATGAATTGAATAGGCAAGGTAAAACTGCTATTTATATGGGAATAGTGGGATAAGCAAAATATAGTTGCTATTCGTAAATAAGATATGGAGACGTGAATTAGATGAAATGTAAGTGTTGTTTTCACTTACTTTCACTGAATTAGAGATAGGCATTATATAAATGCTATTTATGCTTTTAATCCAAGAAAAAGTATGACGTTTGGTTGTAAGTCTTTAGACTTGATCGATTAACTAGAATCCATGGTGATTCGTAGTAGATTGATGAATATGATGTTATGACTTTTGGTTTATTAGTCATACTTATGGGATCAGGTATATTCCGTTATTATGAGACAAGTACGCGCACGGTAAGAATGGTGGAGAACAGGTTTGTCTATATGGTTTAGATAATTCCAAAGTTGTTAATGTTTTAAATTGAATTTGAATGTTCTCACTAGGCGTTAGCCTAATTGTTCAAATTCAATGTTCTTACCAGGTGAAAGTTCAGAGAAGTATTGGGATGTGGGTAGAGAGCTTTTGGAAGTGTTCAACTTTTGAGTTAAGCGGAGGAGTTAGCTGATGCAATGAGGCTTTTTGGATGGATTGCTTAGATAACCTAGTTAATCTGATTATAGTTGACATGATTAGATTAATAGGTTATTGGAAGAATTCCATGTTTGTAAATACGAAACCTCATAGTTAATTCTCTTCTTATGCAAAAGTTTGGATGTTATTCTATTATAACTTGTTATAATTTGAGGTTCAAATTAGCCCTGATTTTTAGGGTGTTACAATATGGTATCAGAGCATTAGTTTAAGCGAACTAGGTATGATTATGGGATACCTAGACTTAAGCTGAGATGAGTTAAGACTTGATTTGTGAGATATGGGTAGAAGCACTAAGACGAGATGGTCTTAAGAGTCGACGGAAATACGGGAATTAAGGATTGTGATGATGATAACAAAGATTCTTATGTATAGTATGTTCACAATTTCAATTAGCTACTGTTATTATGAATATATTGTTATGTAAGTATACTTGTTTATATTTGTTTTGGCAAATGGAAGTGATATCGTTTGATGATACTATTGCACATATAAGAGTTTCAAGTATAGCACGAGTAATCGAACCATTCAATTAACTCGTTGAGCTTTCCAGATAAAAATCTCTAGGGTGATATGTGTATGCTTGACGATGAATCTTTCACAAGTAGCAGATAAGGTGGACAGTAGGATCCAGTATTGGTCTACTAGCCTTCAGTAGAAGTTGTGACCCAACCCGATTATGGACTAGTTTGTCTCCTAGTAATCGCGCTTTAGAGATAAGTTTACTGGAAAATTTCGATTTTAAATTCCGATCAAGGAATAGATGCTGAACGAGTAGAACTTTGTCTAATAACCAAAAGAGACCAATAGAATTTTATGTTGTTTCCAAGTTGGGGAGCGAGAAAGGTTGGAGATATCACCGTGGAAGCATCATAAAAGTGTTGTCTAGCTTTGATTTCGGGGACGAAATCATTTTCAAGTTGGGGAGTATTGTAACACCCCGATTTTTGTAAAGTGTTACGATTAATTTTATTTTGAGTATAATTATGTGATAGATTAATTTTAGAGTTTATCCCCGATTAAGTTTCGTCATGTGCTTTACGGAGTTATAAGTTAAGGGGTAAGTTTTAGATTTAATTTATAAGTTGTGGGTATGTTTTGCCATTGGATGGAAGAATAGGGGTTAAATTGGGTAGGTGATGAAACTAAATTCACCACCACCGCCTCTTTATAGTCAAAAGAGAGAAAAGGAGATATTTTAGAAAATATCTTGGGTGTGTGTGTGTTTTTGGTTCGGCAGAGAGAAGAAAGAATGAAGGAAAAGAGAAAGAAGAGAAGGAAGAATCAAGTTTATTGTCAGTTGCAAGATAGCAAACATATCTTAATCTGATCTCTTCTAGGTGCTGTTTGATTTGGGATTGGATTGTGCAGAGAAGTGGGTTTATCTCCATGAGGTGAGTTCATTCCACTCCTTCTTATGTAAACTGTTTTAAGCATAAAATTAATGATTGGAATATGTTAGAAAACTCATTTACAAAGTACTGGTATGTTTGGTTTGGAAGAAATGGGTTCAATAGACATCTCGGTAGAAATTTTGGTACACAGATCGAAGTTACCGGACAAGTTGATAGTGTCCGGTAATTACTCTTTGTTGGTGTCCGGAAGATGAAGTATCCGGAAACCTCGGTATAAAGGTTTTCGGACAAACCAAGGTTATCCGGTAAGTTGTTCATTTTTATAGTTACCGGACGGTATCCAGATTATTTAGTTTTCGGATGTCATCCGGATTGAATGTATATGTCCGGTAAGTATTGTATCAGGTAAGCTTGTGTATCCGGAAAGTCATGTTATCCGGATAGTTAGTAGTGTCCGGAAACTCTTGTTGTCCGGTCACTTTTGAGTACCCAATAACTTTAGGTTTTGCTAACTTTCTGGAAGGGTACGATTTAGGAATTGAAATACAATTCTAGTAGCTTGAACATACATACTGTTGGATGGTAGTGTGTTAGGCTTAAAGGTTGCTTTAGTTTGTTACTAAGCAGGTGTGTAGTATGTTATATAAATGTGATTTGCTCATACTGAATGCTATGAGGAATCTATGTTATATAAATGTAATTTGCTCATACTGAATGTTGTGAGGCATCTATGTAATATAAATGTGAATTGTTTATAATGAATGTTATGAGAAATCCATATTAAGTAATAACCTGCACGAGTACAAATAAGTGTAATGGATCCATAGGCACTAGTGTTTTGTAATCACGTGGAATAGGCGTGGCGCTAATTTGTAATTCCCGTGATTTGGATAAATGGGACAATTATTCCCACTGTAGTAGCTAGAATAAGCATCAGGTCATCGGGGGCAACTTAGTACGGTCTAATGGGAGCCGGATACTAGCCATTGACCACATGGTGTAATTTCTAGTGAATGAGTGTACCTTGAATCATCGGGGCCCCGGTTACGAATCGCGATTTATTGATCCCATTGGGGGCCATTGATTCTAAGGTGATGAGAAATGTGGAATAAGCATACAGTAATCTGTAATTCCCATTTCGAGATATGATTATTAACGTGGATAATTCCCGTTGGCCTGAAATGCGGAATAGGCATAAAGTAAATTGTAATTCCCATTTCGTAAAGGCGTTGTGAAATGAGGAATAGGCATAAAGCAATTTGTAATTCCTATTTCATAGTGTGACGTGAAACGCGAAATAGGCATAAAGTAATTTGTAATTCCCGTTTACGTGGAAATGGAGAATATGCATAAAGTAAATTGTAATTCTCATTTCGTAGTGTAGAAATCGAGGAATAGGCATAAAGTAAATTGTAATTCCTGAGTTCTATAGGAAGGTCAGAGATAGGCATAAAGTAATTTGTAATCTCTACTTCCAATCCAAGAAATAGGCATAAAGCAACTTGTAATGTATTGGATACGAGCAATAATCTAGAATCTGCAATGATTCGTAGTAGGCTCTTGATTGTGATGATATGACTTTCTAAATGTAAGTCATATCCACGTGATCGATTGAATAGGCAAAGTAGAATTGCTATTCATATTGATTGTAGTGAATATGCAAAGTAGAAATGCTATTCTTAGCCTATAATGTGGATTGTTAACCCCATTTCGGGAGGCTTCATGAAATGAATTGAATAGGCAAGGTAAAACTGCTATTTATATGGGAATAGTGGGATGAGCAAAATATAGTTGCTATTCGTAAATAAGATATGGAGACGTGAATTAGATGAAATGTAAGTGTTGTTTTCACTTACTTTCAGTGGATTAGAGATAGGCATTATATAAATGCTATTTATGCTTTTAATCCAAGAAAAACTATGACGTTTGGTTGTAAGTCTTTAGACTTGATCGGTTGACTAGAATCCATGGTGATTCGTAGTAGATTCATGAATATGATGTTATGACTTTTGGTTTATTAGTCATACTTATGGGATCAGGTATATTCCGTTATTATGAGACAAGTACGCGCACGGTAAGAATTGTGGAGAACAGGTTTGTCTATATGGTTTAGATAATTCCAAAGCTGTTAATGTTTTAAATTGAATTTGAATGTTCTCACTAGGCGTTAGCCTAATTGTTCAAATTCAATGTTCTTACCAGGTGCAAGTTCAGAGAAGTATTGGGATGTTGGTCGAGAGCTTTTGGAAGTGTTCAACTTTTGAGTTAAGCGGAGGAGTTAGCTGATGCAATGAGGCTTTTTGGATGGATTGCTTAGATAAACTAGTTAATCTGATTATAGTTGACATGATTAGATTAATAGGTTATTGGAAGAATTTTATGTTTGTAAATACGAAACCTCATAGTTAATTCTCTTCTTATGCAAAAGTTTGGATGTTATTCTATCATAACTTGTTATAATTTGAGGTTCAAATTAGCCCTGATTTTTAGGGTGTTACAATATGGTATCAGAGCATTAGTTTAAGCGAACTAGGTATGATTATGGGATACCTAGACTTAAGCTGAGATGAATTAAGACTTGATTTGTGAGATATGGGTAGAAGCACTAAGACGAGATGGTCTTAAGAGTCGACGGAAATACGGGAATTAAGGATTGTGATGATGATTACAAGGATTCTTATGTATAGTATGTTCATAATTTCAATTAGCTACTGTTATTATGAATATATTGTTATGTAAGTATACTTGTTTATATTTGTTTTGGCAAATGGAAGTGATATCGTTTGACGATACTATTGCACATATAAGAGTTTCAAGTATAGCACGAGTAATCGAACCATTCAATTAACTCGTTGAGCTTTCCAGATAAAAATCTCTAGGGTGATATGTGTATGCTTGACGATGAATCTTTCACAAGTAGCAGATAAGGTGGACAATAGGATCCAGTATTGGTCTACTAGCCTTCAGTAGAGGTTGTGACCCAACCCGATTATGGACTAGTTTGTCTCCTAGTAATCGCGCTTTAGAGATAAGTTTACTTGAAAATTTCGATTTTAAATTCCGATCAAGGAATAGATGCTGAACGAGTAGAACTTTGTCTAATAACCAAAAGAGACCAATAGAATTTTATGTTGTTTCCAAGTTGGGGAGCGAGAAAGGGTGGAGATATCACCGTGGAAGCATCATAAAAGTGTTGTCTAGCTTTGATTTCGAGGACGAAATCATTTTCAAGTTGGGGAGTATTGTAACACCCCGATTTTTGTAAAGTGTTACGATTAATTTTATTTTGAGTATAATTATGTGATAGATTAATTTTAGAGTTTATCCCCGATTAAGTTTCGTTATGTGCTTTACGGAGTTATAAGTTAAGGGGTAAGCTTTAATTTTAAATTATAGGTTGAGGGTATGTATTGCCATTGGATGGAAGAATAGGGGTTAAATTGGGTAGGTGATGAAACTAAATTCACCACCACCGCCTCTTTATAGTCAAAAGAGAGAAAAGGAGACATTTTAGAAAATATCTTGTGTGTGTGTGTTTTTGGTTCGGCAGAGAGAAGAAGGAGAGAAAGAAAAGAGAAAGAAGAGAGAAAGAACAGAAGGAAGAATCAAGTTTATTGTCAGTTGCAAGATAGCAAACATATCTTAATCTGATCTCTTCTAGGTGCTGTTTGATTTGGGATTGGATTGTGCAGAGAAGTGGGTTTATCTCCATGAGGTGAGTTCATTCCACTCCTTCTTATGTAAACTGTTTTAAGCATAAAATTAATGATTGGAATATGTTAGAAAACTCATTTACAAAGTACTGGTATGTTTGGTATGGAAGAAATGGGTTCAATAGACATCTCGGTAGAAATTTTGGTACACAGATCGAAGTTACCGGACAAGTTGATAGTGTCCGGTAATTACTCTTTGTTGGTGTCCGGAAGATGAAGTATCCGGAAACCTCGGTATAAAGGTTTCCGGACAAACCAAGGTTATCCGGTAAGTTGTTCATTTTTATAGTTACCGGACGGTATCCGGATTATTTAGTTTTCGGATGTCATCCGGATTGAATGTATATGTCCGGTAAGTATTGTATCCGGTAAGCTTGTGTATCCGGAAAGTCATGTTATCCGGATAGTTAGTAGTGTCCGGAAACTCTTGTTGTCCGGTCACTTTTGAGTACCCAATAACTTTAGGTTTTGCTAACTCCTGGAAGGGTACGATTTAGGAATTGAAATACAATTCTAGTAGCTTGAACATACATACTGTTGGATGGTAGTGTGTTAGGCTTAAAGGTTGCTTTAGTTTGTTACTAAGCAGGTGTGTAGTATGTTATATAAATGTGATTTGCTCATACTGAATGCTATGAGGAATCTATGTTATATAAATGTAATTTGCTCATACCGAATGTTGTGAGGCATCTATGTAATATATATGTGAATTGTTTATAATGAATGTTATGAGAAATCCATATTAAGCAATAACCTGCACGAGTACAAATAAGTGTAATGGATCCATAGGCACTAGTGTTTTGTAATCACGTGGAATAGGCGTGGAGCTAATTTGTAATTCCCGTGATTTGGATAAATGGGACAATTATTCCCACTGTAGTAGCTAGAATAAGCATCAGGTCATCGGGGGCAACTTAGTACGGTCTAATGGGAGCCGGATACTAGCCATTGACCACATGGTGTAATTTCTAGTGAATGAGTGTACCTTGAATCATCGGGGGCCCGGTTATGAATCGCGATTTATTGATCCCATTGGGGGCCATTGATTCTAAGGTGATGAGAAATGTGGAATAGGCATAAAGTAATCTGTAATTCCCATTTCGAAATATAATTATTAACGTGGATAATTCACGTTGGCCTGAAATGCGGAATAGGCATAAAGTAAATTGTAATTCCCATTTCGTAAAGGCGTTGTGAAATGGCGAATAGGCATAAAGAAATTTGTAATTCCTATTTCATAGTGTGACGTGAAACGCGAAATAGGCATAAAGTAATTCGTAATTCCCGTTTACGTGGAAATGGAGAATAGGCATAAAGTAAATTGTAATTCTCATTTCGTAGTGTAGAAATCGAGGAATAGGCATAAAGTAAATTGTAATTCCTGAGTTCTATAGGAAGGTCAGAGATAGGCATAAAGTAATTTGTAATCTCTACTTCCAATCCAAGAAATAGGCATAAAGCAACATGTAATTTATTGGATACGAGCAATAATCTAGAATCTGCAATGATTCGTAGTAGGCTCTTGATTGTGATGATATGACTTTCTAAATGTAAGCCATATCCACGAGATCGATTGAATAGGCAAAGTAGAATTGCTATTCATATTGATTGTAGTGAATAGGCAAAGTAGAAATGCTATTCTTAGCCTATAATGTGGATTGTTAACCCTATTTCGGGAGGCTATATGAAATGAATTGAATAGGCAAGGTAAAATTGCTATTTATATGGGAATAGTGGGATAAGAAAAATATAGTTGCTATTCGTAAATAAGATATGGAGACGTGAATTAGATGAAATGTAAGTGTTGTTTTCACTTACTTTCAGTGGATTAGAGATAGGTATTATATAAATGCTATTTATGCTTTTAATCCAAGAAAAAGTATGACGTTTGATTGTTAGTCTTTAGACTTGATCTGTTAACTAGAATCCATGGTGATTCGTAGTAGATTCATGAATATGATGTTATGACTTTTGGTTTATTAGCCATACTTATGGGATCAGGTATATTCCGTTATTATGAGACAAGTACGTGCACGGTAAGAATGGTGGAGAACAGGTTTGTCTATATGGTTTAGATAATTCCAAAGCTGTTAATGTTTTAAATTGAATTTGAATGTTCTCACTAGGCGTTAGCCTAATTGTTTAAATTCAATGTTCTTACCAGGTGCAAGTTCAGAGAAGTATTGGGATGTGGGTCGAGAGCTTTTGGAAGTGTTCAACTTTTGAGTTAAGCGGAGGAGTTAGCTGATGCAATGAGGCTTTTTGGATGGGTTGCTTAGATAACCTAGTTAATCTGATTATAGTTGACATGATTAGATTAATAGGTTATTGGGAGAATTCCATGTTTGTAAATACGAAACCTCATAGTTAATTCTCTTCTTATGCAAAAGTTTGGATGCTATTCTATCATAACTTGTTATAATTTGAGGTTCAAATTAGCCCTGATTTTTAGGGTGTTACACCGTACCTCGTACGAAAAGCGGTTTTAGACACGTCTTCCTCTCTTACTTTTAACTGATGATATCCCTATCTCAAATCTATCTTCGAAAAGTAACTCGCACCTTGCAACTGATCAAAAAGGTCATCAATCCTCGGAAGCGGGTACTTGTTCTTCACGGTTACTTTGTTGAGCTCACGGTAATCTATGCACATCTGCATAGACCCGTCTTTCTTCTTGACAAAAAGTACCGGCGCTCCCCAAGGCGATGAGCTTGGACGAATGAAACCTTTGTCGTGTAACTCTTGTAGTTGAGTCATCATCTCCTTCATCTCTGCCGGTGCCAGACGATAAGGCGCACGAGCAATCGGTGCCGCCCCAGGCAACAGTTCTATCCTGAACTCTACTTGACGATCTGGAGGCAGACTCGTCAAGTCATCCGGAAACACTTCCGGGTACTCACTAACTATCGGCACATTTCTCGCTTCTTTCTTTTCTTTCTTAGCATCTAGCACATAAGCTAAGTACCCTAAACATCCCTTCCCCAAACACCGCCTAGCTTTCAACATCGAAATCATACATGACTTCCTATCTCGACGATCCCCATATATCACTACCTCCTTCTTATCCGGCATGGCGATACGAATCAACTTCTTATTGCACACTATGTTAGCGTCATTCTCCGCTAACCAATCCATTCCTAACACCACATCAAACTCCCCCATTCCCATCGGATACAAACACAAAGGAAACGAGTGACCATCTACGTCTATGCTACACCCCTCATAGACCTCTTTCACCCAGACTCGACTATCATCGGTCACCTCTACCTCAAACCCAAAGTTCAACCTCTTGGGTTTCACTTGCAGTTTTCGAATAAAGATCGGCGACACAAACGAGCGATTGGCGCCCGAATCAAACAATACTTTAGCATAAACCGAGTCAAATGGGAAAGTACCTGTCACCACATCAGGCGTATCTACCGCCTCCTCCGCTGACATGTGGAAAGCCGTCGCCCTCGCACGAGCTGGCTCCACCTTTCTCTCCCCGCCTCTTTCTCCGCTACTATCGCCGTCACCTCCAGTATACCCTTTCTTTAACTGTGGGCAATCCCACTTGACGTGATCTAGCGAACCACACTGATAACAGGTCTTCGACCCACGACAATCTCGAGCCATGTGCCCTGCTTTCCCACACTTGAAACATCCACCCTTGTCCGCCAAACACTCCCCCTTGTGCTTCCGGTTGCACTTACCACACGGTTTCTCTCCCGATCTAGGCCCCACCCGCAGCTCGGGTCTGGGCGCACTTGGCCTCTTTCCATCTCTGGTTGGTCCTTCCCACTTTCGCTTGTCCCCGACCTTCTCGGTCATCTGTCTGTTCTTGTCTTTCTCAGTGAGTTCCGCGGTATCTACCGCAGCCTGGAAAGTAGAAGGACCTTTCACCTGCACCAATTCTCTTATGCTGCTCTTTAGCCCATAAATATATCTTTCTATGCGTCGCTCTTCCGTAGGCACATATAGTTCAGCAAATCTAGCCTTCTCGATAATCTTTGTTGTATACTCCTGAACCGACATCGACCCCTGTTCCAATCCCAGGAATTCCTCTTCAAGTTTCTTAACCGCCGCCAACGGGAAAAACTGTGCTCTGCACCTCTTAACAAACGACTCCCATGATGTGCTCTTAGCTACCTCCGATCCCCTTCCTCTGGTCTCAACATCCCACCAATAGATGGCCTCAGACTTCATCATTGACATTGCAAATAGTACTTTATATTCCTCGGCGCACTTGCTAGTATCAAACGCTAACTCCATCTCACGAACCCATTTCACAGCTAGAATGGGATTGCGCTCCCCGTTGAACGTCGTAGGCTTGCACGAAGCGAAGGTCTTAAACGAGCACCCTTTCACTGTGTTCGGTTCATTAACAATAATCGGAGTTGTCACCGAGTTGGTCCCTATTTCAGTCCGTGGTGGACTGTCTTCCTCGGTCTTCTTCTCAGTACCACTCTTGGTTCCTCCCTCGGACGTAGTCTTATTCTGGTTCTCTAGCACTGCTTGTAAAGTCTTCTGCAGTTTACCCATCTCTGCTATGAACTTCTCCTCAGTCACAAAAGCCGGTGCGGCGTCAGTATGACGTCCTTTCTTAGCTTTCGATTTCTTTGCAGGCGCTGAACTCTCCTGCTCAGATATCTCCTGAACCTCTGGTTCTTCTACGCTCTTAGCCTTGCACCTAACCAGCGTTTTCTTCTTCTTACCTTTGCCCTTAGTGGTTGCTGCTCCCATTTCAGTAACGGCTCTTCTCGGTACTGTTCCTCTGCCTCTCCCATGGCCCCTACCTCTCTCACGAGTGGCCGCCGCTCTCGGATGATTCACTGGTCCATCCTCCGCTAATTCCTCGACCCGCACCGCCTCTTCATGTGGCGTAGTGTCATCATTCGATACTTCCTCCACGATGGGTATCGACCTACTTCTCAAGGTTCTTGCAGACATTCTTGATTACTGATACACCACAATTAAACTAATTTAATACTACTGCAACTGAGTAATAAGGCAATTTAAGCACATACATGTACCTGTAAATTCACAACTACACTGGCCAGGTGTAACTCCAAACTTACCTTACATGACAGTCCTCGATACCCTATTAGTCCCATTATCCACATTAGTGCCCTGCTAACGCATTTCCTGATTCTCAGTTGTGATCTCTACTCCCAAAGTTTAAGTCTAGGATCATCCGGTCACCTAAATCTCTTAAACTATGGCTCTGATACCAATTGTAACGACCCAGTCTAAAATAAAGCATGCAATTCATATAAAATGAAACATCCCAAAAACGGGTTCCAAAATCCATACATAGTATCAAAATCAGGTTGGCGGAAACAACCTACACAACTGAGAATAAATTATATAATCTAAAATGCTGCTTGTTCTAGCCTCATCTGTAATCCCGATCTGCTCTACTCACTTACTAGAGCCTCCTACAGCTTGCTTACCTGAAAAGGTTTAGTTTGGAAAAATGTGAGGGTTAGACCATGGGGTCTAGTGAGTCCCTCCTGACAATTCTCAAAAACATTTAAAGCAATTTATAACTTTCAGATATAAGCTTTCACAAATAAATCTGCACTCGTAAACGGCACCCTGAAGTCACCTGAAGGTGCCAACGAGTCAGTCTCACACTGCCTTACTGGATACTCCCTTCCATGGCATAAACGGGTCACCTTCCCGGCATGAGCACTGGTGGGTCTACCTCCCGTTTTAGCTAGTTTACGTCTACACAATGTATGCATACATCTCACATAAAACTTTAAACAAACTTTCATGCAATTAACAACATATAAATAAAGCATGGCATTCCTCATCATGTACTTACTTTAGAAAACACGTTGTAAAGTCACGTAATTTAGTTAGAAAACTCACCTGATGCTTATAAAGTCTTTTCTTACTTTACTTCTGGCTTACGGTCGAATTACCTGAGAAATAGATGAGATATAAACTACTCAGATGCCTAAACCAACAGTCCAGACACCATCCGGATTCAACTTTCCGGATGCGCGCTACTTACCGGGTAACTACTCTCCGGTTAACTACTTTCCGGGTAACTACTTTCCGGGCAACAAACTACTATCCGGACGAAATAATACTTACCGGACGATTTACCCTTACCGAATAACTTTCCCATCCGGATAGCTCTCTTATCCGGACAATCACCACATCCGGATACCTCTCTCAAGTGGGTCATCGTGTCCGGACATTCCTGGAACTTTCCGGACGACGATTCTGAACCCTCTTTGGAACCGAAAGCCACATATATGTTTTTAATCCATAAACTCTTAAGTTAACAACAATAATCTGACTTACCTTGTTCATTTAATACCACACTCTTAGTGGTAAAACACCAAATGACACCTACAATCTTCCTTTAAGCTTAAATCTCAATTTTAAGCTAGAACCCAATTAGAACTAATCCAGCAGCAAACTCAAAGACTAGAAATGATAGAGGAGGAATTACCTGATGACTTGATGTTGTTGAAATCTTTCTCTTCCTCCAACTAGAATTGAAGAACTCTTTCACCCTTCTTGCTCTCTCTCTTTTTCTCCCTTTGCTCAGCCGCACCCAACACCAAATGATTGCCAAAACTAGGGTTTTGTGCCAATCATTGGGTTCTTATACCCTATCCTTTATTTACAATCTAGCCCCTCAACTTCCAGTTTTATTAAATTGACCACAAAACTTAAAACTCTTCCAATTTGGTCTTGGTTATTACAGAGAACCCAAAAGGCTAGGGAGATGTGGTGAAATATCTCATCTATCACGAGTTCGAGTCCAGTAGCTGGCATCTTGTGGCCAAGCTTAATTTCAAACGGGTGCAACTCACCCAGGATGTAGTCTAGGCAAAGCCTAAGTAAACAGTTTCCACAAAAAAATTGTTATCCGACGAGGTAAGTGAGGATTACAAATCTTGCGATAAGCGCTTACTTAGTGTCATTTGACAACCGACCCTTTTGTGTTTTTAAGCTTTATGCATGTGTTAATATGTACAGATGGTCGAATTTAGCATATATTTGGGATCAAAGTTGTTTATCAATCACGAATTAGGGATGTATGCGGGTTGGATTAGGCGGTTTTTGACATTTTTAAAACCAACCCAATTATGACGGTTTAAATCTTCACCCATCCCAGCCCACTCAAAAGTATAACCCAAACCAACCCAACCCTTGAGGGTTTAGGTAGGTTGGGTTTGGGTTGGGTTGGTGGGTTATTAATATACATAATATTGACGAATGAAAAACGACAAATAGTATTAAAATATAGGCAACAAAGTCATTAGTTATTGCAATCATCCAAATATATATTAAAATCCTTAAAGTCTTAGAATTAAACCTCAAAAGTTTTAATGATAACATTTGAGTCAAATTATCAATCAATTTAATCATCTCACTACAAAACAAACCGATATATATCTCTAGCAACAGTCACTCTATAGGGACACCAAATTTAGGTTGTAATACTTTAACAAGTTTGTTAAATCCTTCACCCTCTACAACACTAAGGGTCCGTTTACCTAGTCATTTACCCGGGTAAGTGCTTACCGGTAAAATTCATCACTATCGCTTACTTTCCGGGTAAGATTTTAGTCCACCAAAATTACATCGTATGCAACAATTTAGCCGGTAAACGCTAACCGTGGTAAGAGTCGTCGCACTCACTTACCGGGTAAGACTCTCAGTCCTTACTTTTGACTCTCGGTCCTTGCTTCCGCTCTTACTGGGTAAGATTCTTAGTCTTTGTCATATTCATCTAGTAAGCTACTGTGACTTGATAAACACTTACACGGGTAAGCGTTTTGTAAACGACCCCTAAATGATTGTTCATCCTTAACCACAAACCTAGCCACAACTTTTCGATATTGACCTGATTGAATTAAATTTGGGCTTTGGACCGTAAATTAGACTAATATATGTATATATTTTTTAGACTATAATTATAATGGTTGTAAATATTATGTATATAATATAATTTTAGCGTAACAATATATATATATATTAGCGGCGGGTTAGCGGTTTGGGTTGGGTTGAGTTATGCTAACCCGATTTCAATCATTCTAATTAGTGGTTTGGCGTTTAGCGGGTTGACGGGTTGGGTTGTTAGCGGATTGGATTGGGCAAGTTTCATGGATTGACGTTTTTTTGTACACCCTTAACAAATATGATAGATATTTTCTTGAATAGGGTTCATAACAAATATGATAGATATTTTCTTGAATAGGGTTCAAATTGTGTTACCGAGTAACGTTTGTACAAAAATTTGGAGCAATTTGAGCTCTCAAATCAAGCTTCAACCTTCTAGACAAGCTTGATTAAGACTACATCAACAAAAGACGGTTATTTAAACTAGTTATTTTTGGTATAAAAAAATGTTGCAATTTGAAATATATAGTTTTGATTATTTATATGAGTAAATTTCAATTTTGGTTCATGTAGTTCTTCGAAAATCTAATTTTGGTCCATAGAATTTATTTAATACAATTTTGACACTGCAGTTTTTGATTTTGCTTAGTTTTGGTACCTTATGTTAACGGGGTTAGTTTTCATCTATTAAATGAAGAATATTTTATTATTTTTGATATATTTCTCCATTTTAATATTAAATTTATGAGTAAATTACATAAATGGTCCCTGTGGTTTGGTCCAAATCTGGATTTGGTCCCTATTTTGAAAAAAGTACACCAAACGTCACTGTGGTTGTCATTCTGTTTCACATATGGTCCCTGACGCTAACTCCGTTGAAAAAAGTCCGTTAACTCAGGGGTAAAATGGTCATTTTACCCCTGTCTTCACCGGTCACCTAATCCGGCCACATCGCCGCCATCCACCTTCTTCGACGAACTACACCCCACCCATTTCTCCTCTTCTTCCTTCTTTCACTATTTTGATTCTTCTCATATATATATATATATATACGGATTGGGTAAAAATGGAGTCGGGTCCAATGGCGGCCTTGTTTTCGGATCTTGAATTCGTAGGTGGAAATGGCGGTGAAAACTCAAGCAAATTGGTGGATTGGTAATGGAACAGTTGAATTCGCTTCGATTTCGTTCGAATTTTGCTGGTTTTTTAGATCAAATGATGAATCTTGAACATAATATTGGCCAAGAAATGTGACCACAAGAAATCAAGTAATTATCAGCAGGAATAAATGAAGATGATGAACAATGAAGATATAAAGATTGAAGAATAACAAGAACAAGAAGAACCCTAAATCCTAAACCCCAATTCAAGAAACTCATTTTCTTGAAAACCCTAAATCCTAAATCCCCAAATTAACAACAATCGAAGCTCATCTTCGATACCCAGAAAATGTAGATGAATCAAGAACAAGAATCGTAGAAACCCAGTTCAAGAAACTCGATTCTTAGCCCAAAAAGCACCAAAATTGAATCAAAATGAAGTTGAGTAGATCTTCAAGATTCAAGAAAATCTTCAAGATTCAAGCAAATGAATAGTTGGGTGTTCCAATTTGATACCCAGAAACCCAAAGATTTCAAGAAAATGGCGGTGTTGAATTCCTGCAAATCTAAAGGGGTTTGGATTGAATTTGAATATGAGGACGCCATGAACGACCTCCATTGATAAAGGTGGAAGGTTTTTGAGTGAAGTCTATAGAGTCACAGCTCTTTACAGGCTGCCATAAAGAACTGGGGGTGGACCCACAAACAATCTGGAAAGAATCAAGAAAAAAATCTACAATTCAATCAAATGGGTGGGGTGTAGTTCGTCGAAGAAGGTGGATGGCGGCGATGTGGCCGGAGAAGGTGACCGGAGAAGACAGAGGTAAAATGACCATTTTACCCCTGAGTTAACGGACTTTTTTTAACGGAGTTAGCGTCAGGGACCATATGTGAAACAAAATGACAACCACAAGGACGTTTGGTGTACATTTTTCAAAATAGGGACCAAATCCAGATTTAGACCAAACCACATGGACCATTTATGTAATTTACTCTAAATTTATTGACTTTTATCTTTTTGTCTATTCTCATTTATTAAATATTCTCCATCTGAAAATAAATGTTCACAGTAAAAAAAAATCACACAGTTTTAGAGGTGTATAATTATGACACTTTTTAATTAATCAAAGTACACGTTACCCTTAATTATAGAGAGGGAAAAATTATTCGTCACATAATTAAGAATAGAATGAGAAATTAAATTTATTTTTAAAAGTGGATACTTATTTTGAAACAAATAAAAATACTAATATAGACACTTATTTTGAATCGAATGGAGAAAATTTTCCTTTCATTTTGACCAAGTGACCAACAGCCAACCTCACCCCACCTTCCTCTTTTTCTTCAAAAAAAACTCAAATATTTACTAAATAGTAAACTACAATTTTGATCTTTGAGATTTTGTGAAATTTCTAAAAGTGGTACATAATCTTTAATAAGTATAAAAATCATCTTTATGGTTTGCTTTTTTATTTGAAAATGGTCACTAAATCTATTTATGGACATTTTAGTCATTTTATCTTTTCTATTAAAAAACGTTTGTATGCAAGTATATAAATCTTACAAATAAGTGTGCTAGCATCTAGAGAAAATAAAGACAAAATACTTTTTCTCTCTACTACTTCTCCTTCTTCCTCGATTTTATCCTCCCACCCATCCTTTCCCCGCTCCTTTTTTCGGCCCTTTCTTGACCCCCTTTTCCAGGCATCCTCATCGATGAGGGTTCTGTAAATTGATTCCAACCGAAGAGCACCTAATTCCCCTCCCCCACGGTTTCTCAATTTATGTAGTTGATTCAAGCGTTGAACCACCTAATCCCATTCCCCCGTCGGTCATCTCCCTCCTTTTGTCTGTTCTACCCTCAGTTAGTACATGGATTGGAATTTAAACAAACCCATTTACATGTTCATTCAAGTGATGATATGGGGACTGAATTTACAAAACCGATGTATGAGTCTATTGAAGTGAAGAAATCGAAAGCCACACACAAATCACTTGTTTGGCATCTATCAAAACACATTCTTCAAATGATTCCCACATTTTAGAAAACACTAATAGATCGATTGAAAGCCACACATAGATCACCTTAACCATATATAAAGTTGCATGTATTAATTTATGCAACAAACGGAAAAGATGAATACACACTAGATAAATCCAACATCGCTATAAAAACCCAAATTCCAAATACTTTAACAGTAATTTAGAGAAGTGGAGAAGTTGAATTCGACATAAATTGATGGAAGTAGTGGAAGAGGATGGTCGGAGGGTGGCCAAAGAAGGGTCGGGAAAGTGAGTGGTCAGGCCCGGCCCTGGGCACGTGCAGCCCGTGCGGTCGCACAGGGCATCAAAGCCTATAGGGGCATCAAAATTTTATTATAAGTTATATATATATATATATATATATATATATATATTATTAGTTTAGGCCAAATAACCCAAATACATTAAAAGTTAAAAGCCCAACCTGGCAAGTGGCAACCTTCCAAATAGCCCAAATTCTGAAGCCCGCCACCCACCAATTACGATTTACGAAAAATTCAATTTGGCCGCTAAATCGCTAATTCTCTCTAATCGACTAATCGCATTCTGCTTCTGCCCTCTTCTCACTTCTGTAGTTCTGTGTTCGAGACTTCGAGTTTCAATTTCAAATAGCGAAGAGCCGAAGAAGATGATTCGTCCGTCGATTGAGTTTTCAAAAAGAAAACGACGTTCAAAATGGGCAGATGAGGATCTGGATTGACGATTCGATTAACACCAACGGTAAGTTTCCTCCATCCCGCTCCCTATCGGCTATCGTCAACTATATATTCATTTTTGCCTCTTGGTTTTTATCAAATCTGAAATTCTCAATCTCAATCTTTCATTGTTTTGTTTTTCTGAGTTTAAAATTGAGTTTCAATTTATGATTTATTGAAGAACTGATTGGTCGATTGTTGAAGACGAACCTGTTTGTGCGATTTCTTTCTGAGCAGTAGCCTTCAGGTATGAATTGGAAACCCTAGTTTTACTGTATGAATTTTAGAAATTGGAAACCCTAGTTTTAAGAAATTGGTCAGTAAATCAGTTTTTAATGTACCAAAATGCTTCTGTAATGTACCAAAATGCTCCTGTTTGATGTTTTTTACTAATTTTGTTTGCTACTTTTTGCTTGTTTTAAAGTTGCAGATTGATTATTGAAGTAAAGGTACTAATCAATTTGAAGAAAGCCAAGGAAATCTAGAAAGGAAGCAAACACGCACCTAATCCAGGTTTTATCCTTCTATGCTCATTAAACATGTTTCCTAGATCACAACCATCAGGTGCACAAAAACAGAAAAAAAAGAAAAAACAACAAGAAATTGCTCAATCCTTACATGGTTCATTAAATAGATATTTTCTTAGGAATGCAAATGTTTCTGAAAATGTGCGTGAAAATGTGCCTGAATCTGTGCCTGAAAATGTGTCTGAAAATATGCATGAATCTATGCCTGAAAATGTGCCTCAAAAATGTTCCCGAAGTTGATAATTTTGCTGAAAATGTGCCTGAAAATGTTCCTGAAAATGCTCCTGAAAATGCTGATGTTAATTTGAATATTTTTGATCCACGTGTTTGGGATGACTTAGATTCAAAAATGAAAGATTTGCTAGCTGAAAAAGGGCCTATAAGGGAAACCAACATCAATTTTCCAAAAGATAAAGTTGATAGACACTTTTCTTGTGAACATTATGTCCGTAAGCTACGAAATGGCGATTCTTATGATAGAAAATGGTTGGTTTATTCAAAATCTTTGGATAAAGTTTTTTGTTTTTGTTGTAAGATATTTAAAACTGCTTGGTCGAGAAGTCAATTAGCTACCAAAGGGATAAATGATTGGAGACATTTAGGTGAAACATCGTATCTTTTATCGTTTTATTTATTTGAAACCGTTTGGGGGCATTTTTTAGCATCTTCGCACAGGGCATCAAAATCCTTAGGAACGGCCCTGTGAGTGGTCATTGTCCTTGTGCTTTCGTGTATGTGTATGATATCAGATATATTATTTTAGTTAGAAAATTAGTAACAATGATATAACAAAAATGGTCTCTATAAAACATACAACTTTTAATGATGTTAGATTCAAATTACATTTACATAACAAAATGTAAATGATAAGCATGCTTTTTAAACTTATTAAAGCTTAGAAACTACTTTCAAGTACTTTTCAAAAATTTCACCAAAATTCTATATAGAAGTATGAAAATATTAAATTTATGGAATTAGTTCTATAAAAAACTGAGAAATTAATTAAAATGCCCAGTTTGACTTTGACATACTAAAATGTCCAAATTCTCCTACAATTTAACTAAAATACCCAAAAAATCCGTGAAATATCCCGTGATCGCGGACCAAATGAAATTCACGGATGGGGTCGGGTGGATCGGGGATTCAAGAATGCATTATACACCCCAATCTGTATAACTTTCTTGAATCGCAGACCAAAGGATTCATTTATCACGGATTCATTTGCAAGTGGGGTGGGTTATACCCAAATATGTGTGCTTCGTGGACAAATTGGAGTGCATCGCGGACCTATCTCATTTATCACAGATTTTTGGGGTATATCACGGACAAATTGGAGAGCTTTGCGGACCAAAAATCCACTTTTTTAAAGGAGTCCGTAATCACGGGGCATTTTCACGAATTGTTTGAGTATTTTGGTTAAATTGACGAGAGTTTGAACATTTTAATAAGAAAAAGTCAAAGTTGAGGCATTTTAATGAAATACTGTAAAATATTTATTAAAAAGGAGAGAGAGAGAGCGCTCTTGTGTTGTGTTGGTTAATTTGATTGATGGGGACATGCATTATGAGAGGACAATCTCGTGTCCTACTCCCTCCCGCCATCTATTTACTCTTATTCCCCTTTTTCTATTTTCCTTTTTCTTTTTTAAATAATTTTTAGGACTAGTATCATTTATTTTGTTGGCCCTAAAATAATTGTTATAATTTCTAATTTAACTTTTTATAAATATATGTTTACTTTCGAAACTTGCAAGTGAATAACTCTTTTAGAACGAATAAAAAAATATAAACATTCATTTTGTGACGAACAAAATAATAAACTTAATATTTTTTAATAAATATTTTAATGAACATATTTTATTTATTTGTTTCATATTTCAACTAAGCTTACCAATGATGAGAAAAATAAAATAAAATGTGAATAGCATCCAACACTTTTTCTTAGGCATTGTTTGGCAAAAAAAATAATAGTTTATAAGCTAGCTTTTTTTGTGTGTACATGTTTGAATGAATATAATCTAGCTTTTTGAAACGTTACTCCAAGTAGCGTTTCAGTAGCCTTTTGTGAATATTTCAATATTGTCCCTTATTATTATTTACTAACTATTATTATTAATAAATATTAATTTTTTAAATTTAATTATAAATAATTAATAAATACTAACTGAAAATTATTGAATTAAATTTTAATTATACATTGATATTAAATTTTAATTATTTAGAATTATTGTTAATCATATATATTATTTTTATTTATTTTTTAATATAAATGAATATATTTTAATTATCAATTAGTATTATTTTTTAATTATTATTTGATTATTTTTTCATATTGTATGTAACGGTTATTTAAAATCATAACTTAATATATTTTTTTCTTTCTAAAACTTGTTTTAACAAATTCAAAATTTATAGTATATATGTAATAATTGTAACGACCCGGTTTTCCAAACATACAACAAATAACATATATTGCATAACTTCGTTACATTCATAACAAAAGATACATAATAATTCACGTATGGTCCCATAGTCTCAAAATTATACAATACAAAACATAAGTATTTCCTAATCTTCGTCAACTATCAACCGCATCTACACTTTGTCCTTCCCTTAGCTATTAAAAGTTCCTCGACCTGGAATACATATTTTTGAAAAGAAAATGAGGGTTAGACCAAACGGTCTGGTGAGATAATCCCTGTCAGTTTTAGTAATCCTTTTTGTAAATCACATATATATAACAAGTATTTAAATACCAAGCAAGACCCGTGCATTGTGTACAACTCATCCTTCACCTGGCCATATTAGTTGGTTGCGAGCCAACTAATCAATTTACTCCGTTGTACTAAAATTACAGCCAACACCGCTGTCCCTCCGTACAGCCAAAACTCCACCGGTCCTAAGCCCGACCAACGTGCTCTCGTGTAGTGTAATGCTCATATAAATAAATATAATATACACCTAAATATATCATACTTTATTTATAAACACGTCGTCACATTCCTACCACATATTCATCTTATATATATATATATATATATATATATATATATATATATATATATATATATATATAGAGGAAAGTTCAAATGAAAACTCAAATTCAATTGTAAACATGAGGACAAATCTCGTCCATTGATCGCAGCCATATTTAAGCCATTCCTAAAATTCAGCTTTAGGGGTATTTTCGTCAAATTAGAATGAGCGCATCCTTTATAGACTTTTTATTTTCTTTTTTAATTAAAAAACTTTTACCCCCTTAAATTTTAAAATAAATTATCTCAAAAATTACTAACATTTTAATCAAACAAATTACATCAAAAAAACGAGAATTTCGTGCTCTTCGATATGACATCCATCATGATATAGTTTTTTTTCGTTTTAACCGTTTTACGTGAAATCGTGTATATGTGTTATATTCAGAGTGAATAAAGGTACATTTATTCAGTTTTGAATATTTACCTTTATTCAGTCTGAATATATAGAGTTATTCAGACTGAATAAAGGTACAAAATTTAAACATTTATTCGTTTTGAATATCTACCTTTATTCAGTCTGAATATAACACATATTCAGTCTGAATATAACACATATTCAGTCTGAATATAACACATATTCAGACTGAATATAACACATATTTAGACTGATGTATTTATATGTGTTCTTCAGTTTTTCGTTTTTTTGAGGTTTTTCTTTGAACCTCCCTCTCTCTCTCTCTCTCAACTTGTCAACTTCCATCTGTGATCCATTTTCATCATAATCATCGGTGATCATTAATGGTTGGGACTGATCATCTAATTCTATGTCATCCAGCATGTTCCAAAACTCATCAGATTCTAGTAATGGAACAATTTCAACATTATTATTACTCTTATTCTCATTTTCTTCACCACTGATCTTATCTTCATGATCACCTGAGTCGGCGTTGTTGTTGCAAGATGTTGGGGTTGATGCTTGATGATCAACAGCAGCCTGAATATCTTGTTTGTCTATTAATCGATCCTAGTTTAGGATTTTGATGGTTGTGAGATGATGAACAAGTTTCTTGATCATTTCTCATCATCATGTTTTGATTTTGTTGATCGATTATACCATTTGAGATATTACTATTAATGTAGGAATTAGCAGGTGATAATAATGTGAGACATATTCAGTTTGATATAAATACATCAGTTTGAATATGTGTTATATTCAGTCTGAATATGTGTTATATTCAGTCTGAATATAACATATATACACGATTTCACTTAAAAAACGGTTAAATCGAAAAAAAACTATATCATGATGGATGTCATATCGAAGAGCACGAAATTCTCGTTTTTTTGATGTAATTTGTTTGATTAAAATGTTAGTAGTTTTTGAGATAATTTATTTTAAAATTTAAGGGGGTAAAAGTTTTTTAATTAAAAAAGAAAATAAAAAGTCAACAAAAGAGGGCTGATTCCAATTTTACCCCTGTGCGCTAAAAATTCACTAAGCCATGGACATAGTTTTCAAGTTATTTACAAAATTGCCACCGTGTTTTTTATTCATTGATCTGATCTCCGATTTTTTAATCAAGGGCTGTGGTTTGTCCTCACGTTTACAACTGAAATTTGGTTTTTATTTGAACCCACCCCTATATATATATATTCCAGTTTGAAAACAGTTTGAAGTAAAAACTCACCTGATTGCTTATCAAAAACCCTTCCAAGCGTTTCTCCGAGCTATCCGATCTTTTACCCAAAATTCTCAGAATCTGAAACAATTTACAAACAAATATCTCTTTACCAAAAGAACTCATAAGACTTACTAACAGACTAAGAACTCTAGATAAATCTATCTAACTCTTATCCTCAAAAGTGACCAAACAGCCAATGTTTCCGGATACCAAGAACTATCCGGACAACAAGACCAATCCGGACAACCCAACTTCCCGGACAGCATCAACAATCCGGACATCATCCGGACACCAAGGTAATCCGGATGCCATTCGGTATCTAATTCATCCGGAAACCATTAAAAGAACTTACCGGACACTATCAACAGAACTACCGGACACTATCATGTTTTGTCCGGACACTTCAATCTGTTCATCAAAATTCCTACCCAGATCTCGATTTAAACCATGAATGATTCTGTAACTAAGCAGATATGTTTATGGCTCCTTTTGGTACACAATTCTAAACCCAAATTTCTCATACCCTTCTAAAATTATCAAGACCCATTCTAAACCATTTAAAAACTTATAGCATAAAAAGGAGATGATTTAATAAGAAGATATACCTTTGATTTTAACACTGAATTTCTTAATTCTTCTGCTGCAGTTCTTCTTCTTCTTCTTCTTCTTTATCTTTCTCTCTTAACTCTCTCCCTTTTCTCTCTTCTCTTTCTTGCCGTGAACAAAACCCACACACTTTAATTTAAGACACTAAATGAAATATCTATTCATCTTATCTCTTTTGTTAAAAATTAAGGCAGTGGTGGTGTTTGGTTAATCCAAACAAACCCCAAACTTCCAATACATGGCGTAATATACCCTCTAACATCTATATTAAAATTAAAACTTACCCCTTAACTTATAACTCCATAAAACTAATCCCAAACTTACCTTAAAACCAAAATAATAAAATTAAGTAAATCAATAACATACTCGGTTATTACAACATCTCCCCCTTAAAAGAATTCCGTCCCGGAATTCGGTTAGGCGAAAAGGTACGTATCTCCACACCTATCAATATCTATAACACAATTATCAGATACCTTTCTAAAGCAAATAAACGGCAAATAAATAAGGAGACACAATTAATCGATTGCACCTGAGTCAATTAGCACTTTAGCACGTGTAGAGTTTATAGAAATATACCTGTCTTCATCTCTATCCATACGTCGAGTCCGACTTGCCATTCTGTTGATTTCAACAAGGTTAATATACACGTAAGAATATACCCCGTATTAAATGCGCTAATATCAACTTGGAAGGTGGTCCTATCGGAGTATGACACATGTAGGAGTCAGATCATGCCTTGTACAAGTTGACGAACGTACCCTGGAACAGTAGCAGGATATTTCTGTAACAGTGGTAAGATATTTCTGTAACAGTGGTAAGATATTCCTGTAACAGTGGTAAGATATTCCTGTAACAGTGGCAAGATATTATAAATATCTTCCAAGTCTTCAGTCTGAACCGCAGAGGCTCTGTCAAGTGTGACAGAGGTTCTGCGGCTTGGTCCTTTGTGAGCATCCTTCTGTAGATCCTTCTTCTGTCCTTTGTGAGTAGTCTTCTGTCTATCTTGGGTCTTGGTGTTTCTTGAATGATCTTGTTTACTTCGGCAGAGCTTCTGTGGCACTCCGCAGAGCTTCTGTGAAAGTCTTCTTTACTTGGCCTATTTTTCAATACTTCTAATATTATGAATATATGGAGCTAACAATCTCCCCTAAGTATTCAAAAATGAAAATTTGACTTTATGCATGATTAGGCTAAGTAAAATAGACAGAGGTTAAACAATACCTCAAAAGATTCATTTCATTTATTTTTAAAGTTTACAGAGATATGAAAAAAAAGACTCAGACATTTGCATCTTTGAAGTCGTTGAAACTTCTGTTGTCGAATCCCACTTCTCTGAGCTCGTGATAGAATTTGATGCAGAGTTCTCTTAAGCCAATTGTAGCATCTATTTCTTTGATCATTCTTTCTGCTGATTCTTGATCCATAAGCTCAGTACCTCTGTTCTCTTCTAGGATTGATCTGAAATTGTTCAGAGTACTGGTTGCATACTTCTGACAATCCATTTCCACAAAGAGTCTTACTTGACCAGCATGATACTTATATACTAACCCGTACCTTGGTGTTGTTATGATTGAGTTGGGTATGGCAGAAGGTGGGCAGTGATCCTTTGGTGGTCTCAGACTTAGATTTCTGACTCCAAGATCTCTTCCCAGTTGAAAGTCTATCATGCTATGTAGCAGAAGTTTTTCCCTCATCGCTTTCCTGAATACTTGATAGGCCCTTCTGTTAGCATCGTTGTCGAAGTTTTCTTTCGTCCAAAGTAGAAGATCTGGCAGATCGTAGGGGTTCAAGTTCCTTATATCGGCATCTGAAAATTGATTTTCGGACTTGTTCTCCCTTTTGACTTTGTAGATGTTGTACCTGATCTTTGGAAAGGTTCTTGTTTGAGAGAATTTGCAGTAAATTACCTTTTCAATTTTGTACTCTGAGAAGACTTCTGCCCTTGCTTTTGGCTTTGTTCTGGTGAAGGTGTTGTCAAGGTCAGCTCTGAGTTGAGGATCTTCAATGTGTGGCGGAGGATTGTTCTGATATTGTTGTCTGTAAAGATACCTATACACCACCTCTTCCATTTCTGCATGTCGTGTAGTCGGTGGTGGTATTGGTCTTCGCAGAGCATCCATTTTTTGTTTTATCTCTGCAACCCTACCCTCTGTTACTTTTGCTTTTGGATCAAGGATCGGAATTTCTGACAGAGGATCTGAATTGAATGCCCAGTTCTCTTCAGGTTTAGGAGTGACAAAGGCATCGAATGAGCTCTTCATCAACTTCTCTGTCGTCTGAGGCATTGGATTTTTCTTCTTTGGTTCTTCTGTCATGATATCCTTTCCTTTATCTTTGGCTTGAGGAGGCTCAGAACCTGTTGCCTGTTTTGGACTTTCTGGGATTTCTTCTGTTGGTTTGGGTGTAGAGGTTTCTGTGGGTATGAAGGGGATTGCCTCTGTAGTTTTTGACTTTTCAGTTTCTGAGGACTTTGGTGGGGATGGTTCTGTGGCTTTTTCTTCTGTAAGCTCGGTTGTGGTTTGTGGAGGGATATCAAAACGTCTTGCAGCTCTGAAAGTAGATACGAATTCCATTCTCTTTAGGACATAAGTAGCAGAACGTTTAGATCTTTTTGGTTTGTGGGCAATGGATTTTTTTCTTGGGTGTGTTTTGGGTTGGGTTTTTGATTTTGGTGGAGAAATGGGAAGTTCTTTTGAGGATGAAGATGTCAGGATTTGAACTTGAGGGACATCTTTTTCAACCACAGAGGTGGTTTCCACAGAGGCTGGTGTTTCCTCTGTGGGTCTCTGTTGAGTTCCCTGAGTTTGGGTGTGGGATGGGGATGCAGAGGAAATTGGTTCTGCTGATATTGGTGGACTGCTTTCAGCTGTTTTCCTTTGTTTCTCCCCTTGTTTCTCCCCCTCAGGATGGTCTGATGGACCATGATGGTCATCATCAGAGTCATCTTGATTTATATGTGACGTACCCTCTGCCCTGCATGAAGTATCTGATTTCTTTGGAGGAACAGCCCCTGCAGCTATCATCTTCGCGCACAAGTCATCACAGAGGCCGAGCAGTGTTTCAACCTCTGCTTCTGTGTTGAAGCGCATTTTCCCGACACTAGTTTGAAACTCTCTGACGTAGTTCGCGTTGGCAGCTGTGAAGGCTCTGATGAACTCTGTCATTTGATCAAGGATTCCTTGCCCGAGTTCTGTGAGCTGAACTCTGGTCATGTAGTCAGAAGGCTTCATGGCTTGAGTGTTTTGCAGTGTTTGCTCTTGAACTTCTTCTAAGGCCTTCTTTAGGTCTTCAGGTGTAAGGCCCTTAGGAGTTGAGGATTGATCTTGGAGTTTTTGCAGGAAGTTTTTGACAGAGTTGTTGAATCCAGAGGTTGCACTTCTTTCGAAATCTTCAGCATGTAGTCTGGCAGAGGTTGTGACAGAGGTTTCTGTAGCAGACTTCATCTTGGACAGAGCCTGTTGTACCTCTGTGGACAAGGTGTCCATTTTGGTATTTAGACTTGTGATGGCTCTAGAAGTTGTTTCTGCAAAATATTTGAAAGAGCTTTCCAACTCCTTCATTGTTTGGTTCACAGAGGTGACAAGGGTTTGGAACTCACCCCTTGATACATGTGAATTCGTGGTAACCTCTGGAGGAACACATTCGTCTCCAGAGTTTGTCCTTGTTCCTTGGACACCTTTGTTCACCCCTGTTTGTACGTTGAGGGTGGAAGGATTTCCTTTTGATCCTCGAGGAGAAACTTGTGTTTCAACCTCTACAGAAGTTCTGTGAAGGTCAGTGTCCAAATCCACTCCAGAGGTGGGTATTGGAATGTCCTTCTGTTGACTTGGAGACTTGTCTAGAGTCTCATCGTCTCTGTGCTCTCTACTCCTCTCTGAAAGGAGGTTTGGCCCTATTGTTGTGTGCGTGGCAGAGGAAACGAATTCCTCTGCTAGGATGTCAGGTGTGATTTAGGGCAATAAATCACGAACATTGGGTGAGTCCTTTCGAGAGGACTCCCTAGGAATGGTTTCCCCGGTTATAATAGGCACAGAGGTTGAAAGAGTAACCTCTGGCTGGCTGGGTGGGGTTAGGATCAAGATGTGCTGCTCTTTTTCAATGATACCCTCTGCCGCTAGACCGGCGGTATCAGAAATGTGGGTTGCACTGGGATGGGGTTGGGGATGTGTGCCTTCTACTTCTGCGGCATCTTTTTCTTTAGAACCCTCTGTGGTTTCTATCCTAACCTCTTCCTCTATTGAAATCTCTATGTTTACCTCTTCTTCTGCAGTTTCCACTAAAGGCTCTTCTGCTTCTGCTTCTGCTCTTAAGGAATCATAGATAAAATGAGATCCTATGAGTTTTCGAACGTGAGGGTGCAAAGGTTGTGTACCTTGAGCTGCAGAAATGACTTCTATTGAGTGTTGAGGGGTTCGACGTTGAGTGTCAAAACTGGAATGAGGTGGGGAAATTTCTTCTGTTGAGCGCAGAACCTCTGTAGTCTGAATGTTCTGATCCAATGGTTCTGCGATCCATCCTGATGGATCTAAGGTGTGAGCAATGTCGGGATTGTTGAGGAAGGCATTAAAGTCTCCCTGTTGATCTGTATAGACTATTGGGGAGGGAGGTTGCAGAGGTGTAGTCTGATCTTCCTCTTCTTGTTCGACTTCCTCTGTAATGACTTGCAGAGGTGATGTTGGTTTCTTCTTCTTTGACTTCCTCTTCTTTGGTTTAGGAGCTCCCTCTTCTATGGATTTGGTTTTTCGTTTCTTTTGTTTTGGAGGGGAGGGAGGTGCAGAAGATCTTGTTTCTGTAGCTTGTGGTGGAGAAGAGTGTTGAGCTGCAGAGGTTGTAGTTTCCTCTGTGGTTTTCCTTTTCTTGCTCTTCTTTTTGGGTGTTGCTGCAGAGGTTTTTCTTTTGGGAGAAGAGTGGTATATACTCTCTCTTTGGGCTTTGAACCGGTCTTGTACTGAATGATGTTTTTCTAAAACTCTGGCCCATTCTTCTTCTGTCATCCTCTCTACTATATCTAAAACTAAGGGGGCTCCTAGACGCGGGGGTGTCACAGGACTTGGTTCTGGAGTCTTGTGGGCGCGTATATAGTCTAACTTCATCTTTTCATCGCTTGCATATGACAGAAGGTTCTTCGACAGAGGTCTGCAGTGGGGATAGTTGTCTTCATGCTCTGTAGGAGTATTTTTGTTCATTGGATAAAGTTTTACAGTTGGCCCTTCCATTGGCCATTTCTCCATAAGAAGTAGAGGCTTGAATATGACTCCTAGAATTCTCTGATATTGCAGAGGTGGCTGATAAGTGCTCAATTTTGAGTACTTAAGCACTTATTTCTTTAGTTTAGTTAGGACTTTTTCATTCTAAAATCCCAACTTTGAGTCTTTTTTATCTTGTTTTACTTTCTTGGAGCTAGGAATCATGGTTAGCTTGTTTTACTTTATTGGTAGGCTAATATAAGCATTTTTGAGAAAATCAGCCAAAACAGGGTATTGCTGCAGCATTGGAACAGCAGGGATCTGGTGATAAAGGGGCTGAAGGAGACGGCTTAATGAGCTGAAAATTGATATTTTGTGATTAAATCTGATATTTTGTAACCCCTAAAACACTCTTTAGATTGCAATGGTAGTTTAAGTAATGGTTTAGTTTGGTATTGTACTTTTGGCTAACTAGTGGTACTATTTAGTTAGGCTTAGTTGTACTTTATTACCTAAGATGCCATTCCCTTTTGTTATAAATAGAGGGGACATCTTACCTTTTGGATAACCCACTTTAGACTTGATCTGAAATCAGTTATACACTTCAGTAGTTTATTTTCCAGAAATCTTCTTCATATTCTTCATGTTCTTCATGTTCTTCAAATCTTCAAGTGTTCTTCCTTTAATTTTTCTTTGTTCTTAGATACACGTATGCGTTGCTGCAGCACTGGGCAGTATCCCACTGCACATGTTAGTCTCTTTAATGTTCTTGCATCTTATTTCTTATGTTTAATGTTCTTACTTTTCAGTATATATTCTTGTTAGTCATAGATTTACATTCCATTAGTACTCTTGTCATTTATTGCTTATTACTTACATTCTTGTCTTTACATTTGTAGCCTTTTATTTTAGTTAGTTTTTATTTCCAAGTACTTTACACTTCCAATCATCATGTTTACTTTCCTAGTATGTTGCATTTATTTTGTTTCATTTAAGTGTAATGAGTAGCTAATCTTGTAGCTTGGGTGTGAGACAAAGGGTGTTATGATGACCAAAAGAAAGTAGGCATTTTTTGTGGCAAAAATGAGGTCTTATTATTCAAACCCAAGTTCTTTCAAGACAACAAAATCCTTTGACAAATTGATCACTTTGATAGTGTTAAAGTGTCATGGACCTAGAGATAGGCCATTGAATAGCACGTCAATTTGGATGACTTAAGGGGTTATATCGAGAGAGTAACTTGCAATGAGAGTTGTTACTTTTGTTTTCTAAAATGATTCATTCTTGATAAGTTGTCATTTTCTCAAAGGATTAAAATGGAATAGACTTAGAGATAAGCTATTTAGGAGTAAAACAACTTGGGAGGTATGGGGGTTATAACGAGAGAGTAACTTTTAACAAAGAGAATTTGTTTTGCCATATGCTTTGAGAACTCCATTTCCATCGTTCCATTATCTTGGGTTCTGCTCAGAGATGAGATTGCTCTAGCTACTGGAATCATGGGATGGTGAGAGTCCGAGAGGAACGTGTCTCAAAGTAGATAATAAAACTCGTTTTTGTCACTGCTATGCTGCAGCATCACTGCAGCTTCATGCTGTAGCATTGTTGCAGCATTGGGCTGCTGGAATTTGGTTTATCATAACATTACAAGTCTTACACCCTTGCTTCTCTTTTAATCTTGTTAATTAGAATCTGTGTTAATCATCAACCAACCAATCAAAGATGTTTTCTTCCAAATCGCCATCTGAAATCACTTCTTTCATCCTACTTTAATAGACATTTTAACTCCAATCTCTGTGGGACGATAATCGGTATTTTACCACTTTATTACTTGATAAGACGACATAGTTCTAAAGAAGTATACTTGCTTATTGGTTCTACTAGCACACGTTTGTTGGTGTATTCAAAGCACGCACACATCAAGTTTTTGGCGCCGTTGCCGGGGATTGGTAAGCTAAAAGTCTATATAAGTATTTTTAAAGATTTGATTTTTCTAGCACCGTTGGGAATTTTAAAAGATTTTCTGAAAGTGGTGTATGCCAAGAATATCACGTGGGGAACTTTTCGAGTTAGATCCGGATATTGAGAGAACTTTTCATCAAAGAAGAAGAATTCAAAGAATATCAAACTCTCTCAATATGGACGGACCCCCACCTGGTTTTGAAAATAGACCACCAAATCCACCACCTTTAGAAAATCCCGTTCGGCCACCTTTGGAAAATCAAATGAGACCACCTTTAGAAAATCCAATTCGGCCTCCACCAATCTTTGGAAATAATCGTCAAAATCCACCTTTTCAACAAAACCCACCACTTTTTGGTAATCCACCGTTTATACCATTTCAACAAAATCCACCTTTTCAACAACACCCACCACATAACAATGAGGAAGGGGATGATAATGGATCTATTGGTAATGAAGAACCACTTAACATCATTGATCTTGCAAACTCGAAAGATGGAAGAATTATGGACTACGCAATCCCAAATTTTGAGCAATTAAATTCTGGGATTGTTAGGCCACATTTAGATACTTTACATTTTGAACCAAAACCCATCATGTTTCATATGTTGCAAGCTAATGGTCAATTTTCCGGATTACCATCGGAGGATCCCCACTCTCATTTAAAATCTTTTATGGAGATCACCGATGTTTTTCTAATCCCTGGAGTATCTCCCGAAGCCTTAAGGCTTATTTTATTTCCATTTTCTCTAAGGGATAAGGCAAGAGTATGGTTCAATTCATTAACACCAGGTTCAGTACCATCTTGGGGTGATATGGCTGAAAAGTTTTTGCGAAAATATTTTCCACCTACCCGGAATGCTAAGTCCAGAAACGAAATTTGCATGTTTAAACAAATGGACGATGAAGCAATTTCCGATGCATGGGAAAGATTTAAAGAATTGTTAAGGAAATGCCCTCATCATGGCATTCCCTACTGTATTCAACTCGAGACTTTTTACAATGGACTTGATTCCAACACAAAACAAATGCTCGATGCGACTTCAGGAGGGGCCTTTACCTTTAACACCTACAATATCGGGTATGAAATTCTTGAAAAGATTTCCGCAAACAATGGACAATGGGCTGATCCAAGAGCTCAAATTTCAACTCAAAAGAAGTCCGCCGGGTTGCATGAGATTGATGCATACACTGCATTGACAGCTCAGCTTGCTTCCATGACTAATATGCTTAAAAACATCACTTCAGGTCAAGGAGCACAGCCACCTGTCACCAAATCTCCTGCACCTGTCCTTTCTGTGCAATGTGTATGTTGTGGTGATGAACATTCTTATGAACACTGTCCTCATAATTCTGAATCTGTAAACTATGTTCAAAACAGGCCTAATCCTCACTCCAACACATACAATGCCAGTTGGAAGCAGCATCCTAATTTCTCTTGGAATAGTCCATGTTTAAATCCACCTGCACAAAAACCACAAGGGAATTCTAATTTTCAAAATCAAGCAAGCAGTTCCCAAAACCACTACAAGGGAAATTTTCAAAGCAACCATCATCAGAATAATCGTCATCAAGGTTTTCAAAATAATCAACCACCTTTTCAAAACCAAAAGCATGCATGTAACATCCCGCAATACAAAACATACATATAACATATAATTCATAACAGGGTTTCACAATATCATTCACATTACACATTTGGTCCCACAGTCTGGTCTAACCAATATAAAATTCAGTACAAACTTGATCCCATATAGATCTGATAATAGCTAATAACTGAAATTTAAGTTCAAAAAGTATCATCAACTTCATAATGATCATCATTCCACATAGCTATCCACCAAGTAATCTAATCATTTACTCTTACTGGTACCACCACCTGGAATACAGATTTTTAAAACAAAAATGAGGGTTAGACCTAAGGGTCTAGTGAGTAAATCCCTGATATTTGGAAATCATTAAAATTCATTTATATAAGTACACACTTTTATATAAATACATTTACATCACACGTAAAATAATACCAAATGCAATTTACACAACATACCTTTCACATACCACCTTATCCCTCCACCAATGGCCAATAACAATTGGTTGCGAGCCAATTTAACACACCGGTCCAAAGCCCGGCCACGTATTATATTTTCATATAATACTCACGTAATTATAATATCTCAATATATTATAATTACTCACGTATGACATATTCATACACATTATCAAACATTTATTAATTACATCTTGTATTCCAGTAAAATATACTTTTTAAAGTAAAACTCACCTCGTGTGTTTATCACCAAAAACTCTTCCAAGATAATTCACGTATGTCGATCCTTCACAGAATCTGAAATCAGATAAAATGCCAAATATCTCTTTTAACACTTAAACTTACAAAATTCACAACTCAAATCGCAACCCAAAATAACATGAAATCGCAATGAACAGTGCAAGTCGCAACCGTGATGAACAGTACAAAGTCGCAACCTCTTACTGCGACTTCACCCCGAAATCGCAACCCACTATTGCGACTCCATCCTAAGTCGCAATCAACTACTGCGATTCCAAACCCAAATCGCAATCAACTACTGCGATTCCAAACCCAAATCGCAATCAACTACTGCGATTCCAAACCCAAATCGCAATCAACTACTGCGATTCCAAACCCAAATCGCAATCAACTACTGCGATTCCAATCCAAATCGCAATCGACCATTGCGACTTCAAGCCCAAGTCGCAATCGACCATTGCGACTTCAAGCCCAAGTCGCAATCGACCATTGCGACTTCGTTGAATGTCGCAGTCCTCTATTGCGACTTCGATGAATGTCACAGTCCACTGTTTCATCCTAAAACCCAGAATTTGTACCTTTAAGCTATGTATGATGCTATAAAGATGCAGTAATGTTTAAGACTAATAATATAACCTAAACATAAGCTTAGATTCATCAAAACATCTATTTTTAACAAACCCACCAAGAACCTAACTAGTATCTTCAAGAACACTTTAAGGAATTAGAAATACAATTTAGGTAGGGATGATTTACCTGGATTACTACAGTTGGGTACAGAATCACAGCAACAATTCTTGATTTCTTTCTTCCTCTTTTCCTTAATTCCTTCACGATTCTATCTCTCTCTCTCTCTCTTCTTCACGTAACACACACACACACACACTCCTTTTTGCTAAATATCTTCTTTTGTCAAGAAGATGACACCTAGCTAAAGTATCACAATTTGGGGCGGTGAATGTGAATGAGATATTTCACATTCACCAAACAAACCTTAAACTTAACCATTTTGGCAAAACTCACCCTTATCCTTCTAATTAAATTTTAAAACTTACCCCTTAACTTCTAACTACAAATAATATTAAAATAGGGACTTATAAAAATTAAAATAAAATACCTGGTTATTACAATGCACCTCCACATGATGACTCAAATCTTTCTTTGGAAGCACTCATGAAAGGGTGTATGACCCAAACTCAAGCGTCAATCAGAAATCTTGAAACTCAAGTCAGTCAACTTGCTTTAAATCAAAGCACTAGGGCCTCGAGAACTTTGCCTAGTAATACTGAAATCCCAAAGGCCCCAGGAAAGGAACATGTGAAGGCTGTGGCTCTTAGGAGTGGAAAAGAATTACCTGAAATTGTGGAGAAGGAATTTGGCCCTTTGACCAAAACAGATTTTGATAAATTATCCAAAGCCAATTCTACTCCAGAAATTCAGGTTGTTCCAAATCAAAAAGAGGACCAAGACCCTAAGATCACTAGTTCAAGTCCATCCAACATGTCCAACACCACAAGCATATTGGAACCATCTGGCTCAAAACTTTCAAACAAATCTGTTGTCAAACCAGTTCCCCCTTACATTCCTTACCCCCAAAGGATGAAGAATGAGAAGGAAAAATTGCAATTTAATTTTTTTTTGGATGTTTTCAAACAATTGCACATCAACATACCTCTTGTTGAAGCAATCGAGCAGATGCCCAATTATGCCAAGTTCCTGAAGGATATTTTGAGTAAAAAGAAGAAGCTGATTGAGTATGAGACTGTCGCCCTCACTGAAGGTTGCAGTGCTCTGTTTTCCAACAAAATACACCCTAAGCAAAAAGATCCAGGGAGTTTTACCATTCCTTGTTCAATAGGTGGGAAGGAAGTTGGACAAGCCTTGTGTGATTTAGGTACCAGTGTCAACCTCATGCCCTTATCAATTTTTAAAAGCTTAGGGATAGGAGAGGCAAGACCTACCACTGTCACACTCATCTTAGCAGACAAGACCATTGCCTATCCAAAGGGTAAGATTGAAGATGTGTTAGTCCAGGTTGACAAATTCATTTTTCCGGCTGATTTTATCATTTTAGACTTTGAGGCTGATAAAGATATTCCTATTCTTTTAGGAAGACCTTTCTTAGCCACGGGTAGAACTTTGATAGACGTCCAGAAAGGAGAATTGACCATGAGACTTCACGACCAAAAAGTCACATTCAATGTTTTCAATTCCTTAAAGTACCCTAATGATATGGAAGACTGTTCAAGCCTAAGTACCATTGAGTCATTATGTCATGAGGAAGAAGACAATAAGACTTGTAGGATAGAAGAGGAGGATGAGGAGAAAAGTGAGGAATATGATGAAATTCCCATAGAAAATGAAACTGTCCCTTTGGTTGCTGCAGCATTTGAGCTGCTGGAAAATAGTGAGCAAAAACCGACCATTCCGTCCATAGTCTCACCACCCGACCTGGAGTTGAAGAAACTCCCGTCTCACCTGAAATATGCCTTTCTAGGAAAAGAAGACAAATTACCTGTTATAATATCAGCTACCCCTAGAACTGCATCAGGAAAGGAAGTTGGTGGATATGTTGAAATTACACACCAAAGCCATAGGTTGGACCATTGCTGACCTTAGGGGAATTAGCCCCTCTATTTGTCAACATAAGATCATCCTAGAAGAAAAGAATTTCAAGTCCATAGAACCACAAAGAAGACTGAACCCTGTCATGAAAGAGGTAGTAAAAAAGGAAATTTTAAAATGGTAAGATGCAGGAATTATTTTCCCAATAGCCAGTAGTTCTTGGGTTAGTCAAGTCCAACGTGTGCCTAAGAAGGGTGGGATCACTGTCATTTCTAATGACAAGAATGAACTCATCCCAACTAGAATAGTCTCCGGATGGAGAATTTGCATGGACTACCGTAGACTAAACAATGCTACTCAAAAAGACCATTTTCCTTTACCTTTTGTTGATCAAATGTTGGACAGGTTAGCAGGAAAAGAGTTCTACTGCTTCTTGGATGGATACTCAGGTTACAATCAGATAGCCATAGCACCGGAAGACCAAGAGAAGACTACTTTCACTTGTCCTTTTGGCACTTTTGCTTTTAGGAGAATGCCTTTTGGACTTTGCAACGCACCTGCTACTTTCCAAAGATGCATGATGTCCATATTCTCTGACATGCTAGAAAAATCCATTGAAATATTTATGGATGATTTTTCTGTTTATGGTTCATCTTTTGATCATTGTTTGGAAAATCTAAAACAAAGTCTTGAAAGGTGTGAAGAAACTGACTTGGTTCTTAACTGGGAAAAATGTCATTTCATGGTTATAGAAGGAATTGTCCTTGGTCATTTAATTTCAAAAAGAGGAGTTGAGGTAGATAAGGCTAAACTTGAAGTTATTGAAAAACTACCTGAACCAACCACTGTTAAAGGAATCAGAAGCTTTCTTGGTCATGGTGGTTTTTATAGACGTTTTTGTAACACCTTAGGCATATCCCACATCGGCCGTGGACAGGAGAGATGCTGGGTATATTAGTAAACCTTGGCCTTACCAGACACAACACGTTTTGGGGCCACAAGCATGTGGGTTCCTTGGGAACTCTGTGGTTAAGCGTGCTTGAGTGGGAGTAGTACCAGGATGGGTGACCTCCTGGGAAGTCCTTGCAAAATCCTTGCCAGGTCGCCAAGAACAAAGCCGTGAGCCAGTGGGGCAAAGCGGACAATATTGTGTCGTGGTAAGCGGGGTGTTACAAATGGTATCAGAGCCACTCTTGTGCCGTTCGGGATGGTGGGGCAAACCTCATCGAGGACGATGAGTCCCTAAGGGGGGGTATGTGTAACACCTTAGGCATATCCCACATCGGCCGTGGACAGGAGAGATGCTGGGTATATTAGTAAACTTTGGCCTTACCAGACACAACGCGTTTTGGGGCCACAAGCATGCGGGTTCCTTGGGCACTCTGTGGTTAAGCGTGGTTGAGTGGGAGTAGTACCAGGATGGGTGACCTCCTGGGAAGTCCTTGCAAAATCCTTGCCAGGTCGCCAAGAACAAAGCCGTGAGCCAGTGGGGCAAAGCGGACAATATTGTGTCGTGGTAAGCGGGGTGTTACAGTTTTATAAAAGACTTTTCAAAGATTTCAAAACCTTTATGTCTATTATTACAGCAATACCAAAAATTTGATTTTGATAAGGATTGCAGAAATGCATTCCTTACTTTAAAGAAAGCTTTGGTAACTGCTCCAGTGGTTGTTGCTCCTGAATGGGACAAACCTTTTGAAATCATGTGTGATGCAAGTGATTGGGCTGTTGGTGCAGTTTTAGGTCAAAGAAAAGAAAAGATTTTTCATACCATCCACTATGCAAGCAAAACCCTAAATGAAGCTCAAATCAATTACACAACAACTGAAAAAGAGTTATTAGCAGTGGTTTTTGCATTTGAAAAATTTAGATCATATTTGATGGGAGCTAAAGTCATTGTTCACACTGACCATGCTGCCATCAAATATCTCATTTCAAAAAAAGATGCAAAACCAAGGCTAATAAGATGGGTTTTGTTATTGGAAGAGTTTGACTTAGAAATTATTGATAGGAAAGGGGTGGAGAACCAAGTGGCTGATCACTTGTCTAGGTTGGAAAAGTTAGTTGAAAGTAGGGAAGGTGGAGACATCATAGAAACCTTCCCTGATGAAAAGATTCTTATGGTGCAAACACAACTGCCATGGTTTGCTGACATAGCTAATTACTTAGCTTGTGGCATCAAACCTTCTGATTATACTCACCATATGCTGAATAAATTTCTCCATGATTGCAAATTTTACATATGGGATGACCCTTTTTTGTTTAAACTTGGTACAGATCAAATACTGAGAAGGTGCATTCCAGAATCAGAAGTGGTAGCAATCCTGCAGCATTGCCACCAATCAGCTTATGGAGGACATTTCGGAGGCCAAAGAACAACAGCTAAAGTGCTTCAATCTGGTTTTTATTGGCCTACTCTCTTTAAAGATGCCCATAATTTTGCACAAAGGTGCAATGAATGTCAGAGAAGTGGTTCCATTTCTCAAAGAAATGAAATGCCTTTGAATGGGATCTTGGAAGTTGAGTTGTTTGATGTTTGGGGAATTGATTTCATGGGTCCATTCCCACCATCTAACAATTGTCAATACATTCTTGTTGCTGTTGATTATGTGTCCAAATGGGTTGAAGCAATGTCATGTGTTTCAAATGATGCAAAAACTGTTGTCAAGTTTTTACAAAAACAAGTTTTTACAAGGTTTGGTACCCCCCGTGCACTAATAAGTGATGAGGGTACCCATTTTATAAACAATTTGTTAAGTAAAGTTCTTGAAAAATACAATGTGAAACACAGAGTTGCCACTGCTTATCACCCACAAACAAATGGTCTAGCTGAACTCTCAAACAGGGAAATAAAAGGGATTTTACAAAAAGTTGTCAAACCAAATAGAAAAGACTGGGCTTTCAAATTAGACGATGCTTTATGGGCATATAGGACTGCTTTCAAAACACCTTTAGGTATGTCCCCATACAAGTTAGTCTTTGGAAAGGCTTGTCATCTCCCTTTAGAGTTAGAACACAAAGCATACTGGGCTATAAAGGAGTTGAACATGAACTTAGATGATGCTGGCAACAATAGGAAGTTACAACTCTGTGAACTAGAGGAACATAGGAACATGTCCTATGAGAATGCCAAACTCTATAAAGAGAAAACCAAAAAATGGCATGACAATAGAATCAGGCACAGAGAGTTGAAAGCTGGTCAGAAATGTCTTATGTTCAATTCTAGGTTGAAATTGTTTCCGGGTGAGCTTAAGTCTAGATGGTCAGGTCCATTTGTCATACACAAGGTTTATCCATACAGGGCTGTAGACTTAGTTAACCCGGAAGACAATAGTGTGTTCAAAGTCAATGGTCAACGAGTGAAGCTATACCATGATGCTGCAGCATCTCCACAAAATTACCCTGTGGAGGTGATTTCTTTGTGCTAAAAGCTTCAAACAAAGATGGGAACTATCTTTAAAAGTTCCAACTATCCTTGTAAATATTATTTTAATGCATTGTTATATTTCTGTATTAGTTGAGAGTGATGTGTTTACTGATGTGCAGCCAATTAAGCAAACAAGGGAAACCAAATGATGTTGAGTCAATGCTGCAGCATCAGGGGGGGGGGGGGGGGGGTTTCGACTTTTTCAGACAAATCAGTTGGAAAATTAGAGGGGCATTAAAAAAAATTATATTCCAGGGAATTTAAGGAAAGGCATTAAAGAAAAAAAGGGCAGAAAAGATATCTCAAAAGAAACTAACTAAGTCAGTTACCTTTTTTCAACTTGATAAAAAATGATGTTGGGATCAGGTACACACCAAGTACACCCTAGCCTCTAAGATGTACCTTCCTTAAAAATTAACCCTTGGGTATTACCCAATTTACAGCTGGTCACTACTCCCAATATCTGATAAGTACAAGGTCCTTTCATATTCTACCTAACAAAACCCTCAGCTAAAACCCTTTTTCCTAATTACCCACTCTCTTCATCTTCTATCTCTCTCGTCTCTGTTCTTCACGAAAACCACCACACTCAACCACAAAATCAAAATACCCTATTTCTCAGTCGATCGAAGCCTACGATTCCATGGCAAGAGTAAAGCGCACCCTACCTCGAGACCCAAATTCAGAAGGCGAAGCCCTAAATGTGCGATGCAGTGGAAGAAATAGGGCTGTGGTTCGCCCCCCTGTTTCGAATCGAAGCCCTGAAATGGTGATCTTGGAGGACGATTCTACTCCTCCTCTATGTCGGGTGCCATTCACAAAACTTTCACCGAAGAAAAAGCCAGAGAAAGGTGAAGGTTCGGGTGTGGAGAAGCAAGCAAAAGCACCCATCGCAACCCCTGTTTCAGCTGAAGTTCGAGAAAGCACGTCAAACCATCTTGCTATCGTTCCCTACAGAAGTCCGCATTCTGCATCTACAAAGAAGGGTAAGGCAAACGTATCATCTTCTCTAATCACCTTTTTGAATGAAATGATTGCTTCCAGTTCAAAGAATGATCATGGTAAACCCATTATTTCCACAAAACTAAATGTGGCTTTCTTTGAGCCTCTGGAGTTTGTTTGGCCATTTGGACCGTCGGACTCCACCTCAGATATTCAAAAATCTACTACTAAAAGCACTGAGGTGGAAGACTTTGAGATAGAAACCATCCAAACATCTCCTGAGATTCAAACACAGCTCATTAGTTCTACTTCTGTGGATTTGATATTCTTTAAAAGAAATGAGTTTGATTGGTCTTTTGGACCTCTTCACTCCACCACAAACATTTCAGAAGCTTTTCATAAAAACAATGTGGTGGAAGAAATTGAAGAGATGACCATGGAAATGCCACCTACGGTTCACCAAAGTACAATCAACACCATTCCTAATTTAAATGAAACCATTTGGGAAGATGAGGACGAACCATTGATTGAGAGAATAGCCCCTAGAAAAAGAAAGTATTTGAGTAAAACTCATGCAACAAAAACCACAGGGGCTAAGCATTTAAGAAAAAGAAGTAAAAGGTTGATTGAGGAAGGTGAGCCATCTAGATCAGAGCCCTTAGAGACAAATTGTTATGCTGCAGCAACTGTGCAACATGAGCAATCTGTAGGAAAGAAAAAGAAGGATGATGTGACTGCTAACTTTGTAGAGAGACCTGTTAGACCAAACCGTGGCTTCAGCTCTACAGCTGCTGCCAAAATGTGGCCAAAATTTCAGAATAGGATAGGTCTACCAGATAAGGGATTCGATGAGCAAAGCATTAGAGAGTTTCGTTTTATCAAACAGGTGGTAGAAACCCAAGGGCTGGAAAAACTTTGTGAGGTCCATCACTCTTACAATCTCACATTGATCCGAGAGTTTTACTGTGAGGTGGCAACCAACTCATCCTCTAGACTGACTGTTAGAGGCATTCCAGTCCACCTTACAGCCAAGAGAATCAACAGCTTTCTGTCACTTACTCCACCAGCCAAGACTGAGTTTTATAAGCTAGTAAACAATGCAACTTTAAATGATTTACATGAAGTGGCTGCTGCTCTAGGTAAGCCTAGAACCACTTGGGAATACCACTCCAATCTCATGCTGAGGACCTTTAAAGCTTCTAACCTCTCTGCAGATGCCAATGTGTGGATAAATTTGGTGAGACATTCCATTTCACCAACCACACATGATAGCACGATATCTGTGGAGAGAATGTTTCTGCTATTTTGTGTCATGACAGGTAAAACAGTGAACTTGGGAAAGCAAATGCTGAGAAGTATAAGAGAATGCGCCACAAGAGCAAAAGGGAAGTTCTATTTTCCAGGAATGCTGACAAAGTTGCTGGTGGAGATAGGTGTCCTGCAATACAAGGACGATTTGATAGTGAAAGAACAAAGGGAGAAGACTGAGATTGATCTGAGAGCAGTGCAAAGGCTGCGGGATAGAAGAGAGAAAGGTGTTGGAACCCTTGACATGGTCAATATGATGCAGGACGTGCTGAGCCAAAACAACACCCTTTTGGATACCATCTTGAAGCAGAGGAATGAGTTCATAGAGAAAGTTGAGGAGTTAAGGTTCGAGGTGAAGACTGTTGTTGCTGAAAGAAAGAGGAAAGCAAGAGAGATGGGCAGTTCGGGACTGCCGAAGCTGAGAAGGTTGCTGAAAGAAAAGAACCTGGAGATTGCCAAACTGCAGCAGGAAAACCGAAAGCTGAAAGCAGTGGTTGCTGTCAAGAATGGTGCTGCAGCACTCAAGGCTGTTGGGCCTCAGGGCACTACCATTTTTGGGCAGAAACAGCCTACTCCCAATGAGTAGGGCAGGTTAATCATGAACTCTTAGCTCCATTTATTGTTTTAATTTTTGTTATTTGAGTCGGGGATTAGTTTTTGCATATTTTAGGTTTATTTTCTTGCATTTGGGTCATGAATGAGTAGTGTTAGCATGTTTGCATAGCCCAAATAATTTCACAAAGTCCAAGACCATTTCTTTAGGTTGTTCATGCTAGAATTAGCCTCAGAATTGCTTGGGACACAATTTGGTCCACATTCTACATTCATCACAGAAATGATCTAGGCCATTGTTCTTTTCTCCGATTTTTAGCCACTTGAAACCATTGAAAATACATCCTTTCCTCCATACAATGAGGACATTGTAAATCTCTTAGTTTGGGGTGGGGGTGTCTAAAAATGACAATCAAAGGCAAAGCCTTAGCAAATATTGCACGTCAAGAAAAAGTGGTTGAAACACCAAAAAAACACCAAAAAAACACCAAAAAATGCCCCATAGGGGCAGGTGTATGTCATCAAAACAGAAAATGCATAAAAATTGAAAAATCCAATGTGATTTGATGCATGGGGAGAGAAAAGGCAAAGTGAGAAAGAAAAATATGCCAAAAAGAGAGATCCAGTTCACTTAAAGTCCTAGTAATCTGTGATATGTATGATGTGTTGACTAGAACAAAGAGAATGTGAGGCTAACTTATGGTTTATGTTCACAAAAGAATGGGACTTTGGTTACTTGGGATTTATGAAAGGCTATGCTATGCACCTTTAACATGCTCACACTCATGATGTGCACTTAATGCCATCCTTGTGCAAAGCTTTCAAAATTTAAGTCATTTTCATTTTAGTCTTTTTATTGATTGGGGACAAGCAAATTTCTTAGTTTGGGGTGGTGATAAGTGCTCAATTTTGAGTACTTAAGCACTTATTTCTTTAGTTTAGTTAGGACTTTTTCATTCTAAAATCCCAACTTTGAGTCTTTTTTATCTTGTTTTACTTTCTTGGAGCTAGGAATCATGGTTAGCTTGTTTTACTTTATTGGTAGGCTAATATAAGCATTTTTGAGAAAATCAGCCAAAACAGGGTATTGCTGCAGCATTGGAACATCAGGGATCTGGTGATAAAGGGGCTGAAGGAGACGGCTTAATGAGCTGAAAATTGATATTTTGTGATTAAATCTGATATTTTGTAACCCCTAAAACACTCTTTAGATTGCAATGGTAGTTTAAGTAATGGTTTAGTTTGGTATTGTACTTTTGGCTAACTAGTGGTACTATTTAGTTAGGCTTAGTTGTACTTTATTACCTAAGATGCCATTCCCTTTTGTTATAAATAGAGGGGACATCTTACCTTTTGGATAACCCACTTTAGACTTGATCTGAAATCAGTTATACACTTCAGTAGTTTATTTTCCAGAAATCTTCTTCATGTTCTTCAAATCTTCAAGTGTTCTTCCTTTAATTTTTCTTTGTTCTTAGATACACGTATGCGTTGCTGCAGCACTGGGCAATATCCCACTGCACATGTTAGTCTCTTTAATGTTCTTGCATCTTATTTCTTATGTTTAATGTTCTTACTTTTCAGTATATATTCTTGTTAGTCATAGATTTACATTCCATTAGTACTCTTGTCATTTATTGCTTATTACTTACATTCTTGTCTTTACATTTTTAGCCTTTTATTTTAGTTAGTTTTTATTTCCAAGTACTTTACACTTCCAATCATCATGTTTACTTTCCTAGTATGTTGCATTTATTTTGTTTCATTTAAGTGTAATGAGTAGCTAATCTTGTAGCTTGGGTGTGAGACAAAGGGTGTTTAAGATGACCAAAAGAAAGTAGGCATTTTTTGTGGCAAAAATGAGGTCTTATTATTCCAACCCAAGTTCTTTCAAGACAACAAAATCCTTTGACAAATTGATCACTTTGATAGTGTTAAAGTGTCATGGACCTAGAGATAGGCCATTGAATAGCACGTCAATTTGGATGACTTAAGGGGTTATATCGAGAGAGTAATTTGCAATGAGAGTTGTTACTTTTGTTTTCTAAAATGATTCATTCTTGATAAGTTGTCATTTTCTCAAAGGATTAAAATGGAATAGACTTAGAGATAAGCTATTTAGGAGTAAAACAACTTGGGAGGTATGGGGGTTATATCGAGAGAGTAACTTTTAACAAAGAGAATTTGTTTTGCCATATGCTTTGAGAACTCCATTTCCATCGTTTCATTATCTTGGGTTCTGCTCAGAGATGAGATTGCTCTAGCTACTGGAATCATGGGATGGTGAGAGTCCGAGAGGAACGTGTCTCAAAGTAGATAATAAAACTCGTTTTTGTCACTGCTATGCTGCAGCATCACTGCAGCTTCATGCTGTAGCATTGTTGCAGCATTGGTCTGCTGGAATTTGGTTTATCATAACATTACAAGTCTTACACCTTTGCTTCTCTTTTAATCTTGTTAATTAGAATCTGTGTTAATCATCAACCAACCAATCAAAGATATTTTTTTCCAAATCGCCATCTGAAATCACTTCTTTCATCCTACTTTAATAGACATTTTAACTCCAATCTCTGTGGGACGATAATCGGTATTTTACCACTTTATTACTTGATAAGACGACATAGTTCTAAATAAGTATACTTGCTTATTGGTTCTATTAGCACACGTCTGTTGGTGTATTCAAAGCACGCACACATCAGTGGCAGATACCCTGGTGTGTTCTTTTTGGCCTTTTGGGTTGCAAGCTTTCTGTCGATCGTATTCACTATCTCCTGCATCATGATGGTGGCATAATCAAGTGGAATATCGTAATAGATCCCATACATGATGGTCAGGATCTGGTGTGAGCTCTGGTCAGGGCTGCCAGTCTTCCCTGTGAGACAACGATTCAGGATGGAGAAGAGGGTATTCCACAGAGGTGGTAGTCTGCCTCTGCGGAAATCATTGCGTTTCCTTAGGGTTGTGTTATACCCTAACATCTCTACAAATCGACAGAGCTCCTCGTCCGTCGGAACCTCAACATATTTCTTTATTACAAGTAGACCTCTGGTTGGTAAGTTGAACTTGAGCGAGAACATTGTTCTGTTGAACATGAGTTCGAGGTATTCAGATTTGTCAGGTTTTGAAATATAGCCCTTTATCAGAGAATCATCTGAATCAAATCGGCAACTTTGCCAAAATTGATTCAGATATCGAGCAGGGATTTTGGTTGGGGTTTTGGAAAGGAGGGGGTATAGGATATGGTTTTCCATGATGTTTAAGAGAAGGGCATGGGCTTCGCCGAAGGCTGTGGGTGAGGGCACAAGGTAGCAGTTGTTGGACTTTAATGGAAGAACATCCTCAAAATGTTCTTTGTTCAGAAAATGTTGAAGGTTGGTGGTTGGTGCAAAATTTGCAAAGTCGCCGGAGTTTTCTGTTTCTGCATTTACGGCGATGTTTGGGTTGTGGGAGTGATCTGAATGTACTGGGGATTGTTGAGGAGAGTTCGCCGGAGAGTTCTGAGCAGCGTGGGAACTGGAAGCCATTTTTGCAAAGAAGAATGAAGATTTGAGAATAGTTGCAGGTTCGCCGGAGAAGAAAGTAAGTAAAGTTTTTGTGAGGAAAGGTAACTTGGGTTTTATACTGAGTATGTAACCGTAGAATCTGAAAGGGTTAATATTTTGAGGTAAATAATATTTGGGGTCCGCACTTGAGTGGTTACGGCGGGTTCAACTTTCCAGAGGCACGTACTCCATGTAGGTCCAATGAAAAGATGACATGTCATCTGTGTTAGTTATGACGAGACGTCGTGGGCGGCCTTATTAAATGCTAGGTGCGTGGGCCTCTTTATCTCCACATGATTCTCACTCGCAGAAAAGTTACCGTTAACGTTACTGTTACAGAAATGCCCAAAGTAAAAACTGACAGAGGCTCTGAGATTTTGAAAACTTTGTTTTTCTTGCCTCTGTAGTTTGTACTTTCACAAAAAATGGTTGAAAAGTCCATGGAGAGGATCGATAAGTTATTAGTATAGAAACTCTTTTACAGAGGTTTTTGGACCTCTGTCAGAGCCAACAGAGGCTCTGAGACAAGAAATTTCTCATAACTAACAATTTATAAACATTTTTGATCATCCAAGTTTTTGATTGTTTTTAGCAATGTTTTTAGGACCTGTTTGAAAGCTGGTGTCCTAGAAAATTGTTTTTGAAAAAAGTTTTGTGCAGCAAAAAGTCTTTTAAAACAAGTGTTGGTCTACAGAAGTTTTATCTTGTGGATAGAACTCTGTAACTAATGACTTCTGTTGCAGGGTATTTGTACGCGATGATTCCTTTTGAAATTTGACAGTGTTTCCAAGATTATTGATTTATGATCAGAGCTTTTGCCTGCAGAACCTCTGTTGGACTCAGCAAAGGCTCTGTGACCTTAAATTTCTAATAATGGAAAACTCAATATTCTTTTTGATCAAATTTTATTTGGAATGTTTTTAATAATGTTTCTAGAACATATTTAGAAATTTGTGTCCTAGAAAATTATTTTTAAAAAGAATTTGTACAAGATACTAACCTTTTTGTTCTTCTTTATCCGGCAAAGTTCTTTTCTTCTGTTGATGTCATCTCTTCCTTTGCTCCCCCTTGACTTATAAATCTCTGTAGATTTAAGTAAGGTCTCCTTCTGCTCCCCCTTGATCTAATCAACCTTTATAGATCAAGTAGTTCTCCTTCTGCTCCCCCTTGATCTAATCAACCTTTGTAGATCAAGTAGTTCTCCTTCTGCTCTCCCTTGATCTAATCAACCTTTGTAGATCAAGTAGTTCTCCTTCTGCTCCCCCTTGACCTATGCTTGGTTCAATGATTAGAAGTAATGTATATAACCTAGGTCAAGTGTATCAGAGGTTCTGTAAGGATCATCAGAGGTTCTGAGGAGTCCTACAGAATCTCTGTTGTTTTCAGAATTGAGATTTTAGAATTTACATACAAAAGCAAATTTATTTACGAAAATAAAAAAAACTTATTATTTTAATATTTTACACAAACAAAAAAATTTTATACATACAAAAAAATGAAGATAAGATACTTACAGAGATTAATCCATATTTATCATTCCTAATTTACCCACCAAGTAAAGGAATCTTTTCTCATCAAGTGCCTTAGTGAATAAATCAGCAAGCTGAAATTCTGTTGGTACAAAATGCATCTCGATGGTTTGGTTTTCAACATGATATTTCAGAAAGTGATACCTGATATCTATGTGCTTTGTCTTTGAATGCTGTACTGGATTTGCAGAGATGGCAATTGCACTTTTGGAATCATAGAAGATGGGAATTTTGCAGATGATGTGACCAAAGTCTTTCAGCTGAGTTTTCATCCACAGAACTTGAGAGCAACAGCTAGCAGCATCAACGTATTCAGCTTCTGCCGTAGATGTTGAGACACAATTCTGTTTCTTTGAAGCCCAGCTTACTAATTTCCCACCTAGGAATTGACAACTCCCAGAGGTACTCTTTCTGTCGAGTTTACATCCTCCATAATCTGAATCTATGTATGCCTTTAGTCCAAAACCAGAGTTCTGTGGATACCAGAGGCCAAGATTTTTGGTCCCTCTGAGGTATCTGAAGATTCTCTTTACAACAATATAATGTGACTTCTTAGGATTAGCTTGATATCTTGCACAGAGGCATGTAGCATGCATTATGTCAGGTCTACTGGCTGTTAAGTATAATAAGGACCCAATCATTCCTCTGTAAAGCGTGCACTCGACAGAGATGCCATTTGGATCTGAAAATAGTTTATTTCCAGTGGCCATTGGGGTTTTCATGACAGAGTTATCAGAGAGGCTATATTTTTCAAGTATGTCAGAGACATATTTTGATTGGTTTATGAAAATTCCTTCTGATGTTTGTTTGACTTGAAGTCCGAGGAAAAAGGTTAATTCTCCCATCATACTCATTTCAAACTCACTCTGCATGAGCTTTTCAAAATCTTTACATTTTTGTGCATTAGTAGACCCAAAAATAATGTCATCTACATATATTTGTACAAGAATAAGCTCATTTCTTTCTCCTTTAAAGAACAGAGTTGTATCAGTGGTACCTCTTTTGTAGTCGTTATTGAGAAGAAAGGTAGAAAGTCTTTCGTACCATGCTCTTGGAGCCTGTTTCAGTCCATATAGAGCTTTGTCGAGGTAATAGACATACCTTGGGTACTTTGAGCTTTCAAACCCTGGTGGTTGTTGGACGTATACTTCTTCTTGAAATTCACCATTGAGAAAAGCAGATTTTACATCCATTTGATATACTTTAAAACCTCTGCGGGCTGCGAAGGCTAAGAAAATTCTTATTGCTTCGAGCCGTGCAACAGGAGCAAAAGTTTCATCGTAATCTATGCCCTCTTCTTGGCGATATCCCTTGGCCACCAGTCTTGCTTTGTTTCTAATGATCACTCCCTCCTCATCTTTTTTGTTTCTGAAGACCCACTTGGTCCCTATGGCCTGTTTCCCTCGTGGCAGAGGTACTAGAGTCCAGACCTTGTTTCGCTCAAACTGCAGAAGCTCTTCTTGCATAACATCCACCCAGTTTGGGTCTTCTAGGGCCTCAGAGATCCTTTTCGGTTCGACCACACTAATAAAGTTGGTAAAGAAACAAAAATTTGCAGAAGCTGATCTTGTTTTTACCTTATCAGTGGGATTACCGATGATTTGGCTTGGAGGATGGCTTTTTGTCCATTGAGTTGTTTGTGGAAGATGATCATTTGAGTCATCAAGTTGAACTTCTGTGGTTGAAGTGGTTGATGGTTCTGCCCATGTGTTTAGTTCAGCTTCTGTAGGAATGGGTATCAAAGTTGGAATTTCCTTCTCTGTAGGCATTGTGATTTCATCTTCACTTCCCTCTGGTGTTTCTTCAGGTGTTGCTTCCTCTGTTGGATTTGTTAGTATTTGGATTACCTCTGTTGTTGAATCTTTTGTTGTATCTTCTGTTTGATTTTTAGTACCTGTAGTAGTTGCAGAAGAGGATGAGGTATTAAATGGATCAGACAAAGAGATACTTACTTCGTTTACAGAAGGTGATTCTTCAGAGGTTCTGTTGGTTCTAGCAGAGGAATTGACATCGTCGTTGAATATCTCTTGAAATAGAAGACGTAAATCTTCATTTGTTTTTGAGATACCAGAGGATTCCTTGTTTAGCCCGAGTTCTGAACTGAGTTATTCAGAAGTCTTGTGGAATGAGTCATCAAAGGACACATTTTTGCTTTCCACTATCGTGCGCGACTTCAGAAGGTAAACTCTGTAGGCTTTGGAAGCGGCAGAGTACCCGATGAACTTGCCTTGGTCAGCCTTTTCTTCAAACTTTCCTCTTGAGTCTCTGTCGTTTAAGACAAAGCATTTGCATCCAAACACATGGAGAAACTTGATGTTTGGTCTCCGTTTGTTGATCAATTCATAAGGAGTTTTGATATGTCTTTTCACGATTGTTGAACGATTTTGGGTATAGCAAGCAGTTGAAATTGCTTCTGCCCAAAACGTCATTGGTAATCCGCATGCAGAAAGCATGGTTCTTGCAGCCTCCACGAGCGTGCGGTTCTTTCGTTCGACCACGCCATTCTGTTGTGGGGTGCGAGCGGCAGAGAAGTTCTGGGATATTCCTTCTTCTGTGAGATAGGCTTCAATGACAGAGTTTTTGACTTCTGTGCCATTGTCACTTCGTAATTTCAGAATTCTGCACTCATAAAGAACTTGGATTCTTTTCATTAGATTAATCAGGATGCATGGAACATCTTATTTCTTTCTGACAAATTCAACCCATGTAAAACGTGAATACTCATCAAATAAGACAAGTAAATATTTCTTGCCACCTAGGCTCTGTATAGCGATTGGACCGCAGAGGTCAACGTGAAGCATGTACAGAGGCCTAGGACAAGACACATCAGTTTTGCCTCTGTGGGAAGCTCTTTTGAGTTTTCCCAATTCACAGGCAGAACATAAATGATCCTTATTAAATTTAACAATAGGTAAACCTTTGACCAGATCAAGTTTTACCAGTTTATCTAGAGTATGAAAGTTTAAGTGACAGAACCTGTTGTGCCATAGCCAAGCTTCTTCACTTTTGCTTGCAACAAGACAAATGTTGTCCTTGTTTTTGGCATTGAAGTTCATTATATACAAATCACCTTTTCTTTTGGCTCGCAGAAGTTCTATTCCGGTGTCTTCACTTAGAAGAGAGCAAAATGTTCTTTTGAACAGTACATCGAATCCCGTGTCACAAAGTTGACTGACACTGAGTAGGTTGTGTTTTAGGCCATCCACATATGCAACTTTGTGTACGGTGATATTTTCTTTCTTTATGACTCCATAGCCTTTAATATGCCCCTTTTTGTTGTCTCCAAAAGTCACTGATCCACCATCTTGTTTTTCTTGGTACGTGGATAGAAGACTTCTGTTGCCAGTCATGTGCCTTGAGCATCCGGAGTCTAGATACCATATTGGCACATACTGCTTCTGCAAGACAATCATAGAGTTTTAGGTACCCATATCCATATGGGTCCAGTTTCGTCAGAATTTTTCAAGTTTGCCTTAGCATTCTTGAAATACATTTTATCTTTTGTCGAAGAATCAGTTTGTTTCTCTTTAACATTTGATTTAGGTGTAGAGAGAAAACAATTTGAGCTACAGAAATGATTATTCAATTTGAACATAAGATCAAAGCAATGACAGTATAGAACATCAGAAGTGATTTGCTTGAAATTTTTATTGAAAGCTTTAAACTGGGCCACAGAGGCATTACATTCTATTCTAGCATATGGCTTCCTATTACAATAAGATTTATGTAGATTAGATTGTTGGCAAAAATCTTTGTTTGTAGCAGCCTTCTGTGAGTCCCTTCTGTGGTGAACTTCTGTTGATTTCACTGCCACAAAAGAAAAAGATTTGTTAGGTTTTGGCCACTTACCCTTTTGTTGCCATGTTGGTTTCTCTTTAATTTGTAAGGGTTTTAAATTTTTTGAATCTTTTGGATTTTGAGTGGACAATAACTTCTGTTTTTTGAAACTTTCAAGCTCAATAGAGGTTTTGGCTTGTATGCACATATCCAAAAAGTCTGGACAGATTGGAATTCTAGTGATTTTCTTCTTTGGAGGAATAGTTCTGTTAAGAACTTCAAAGGTTTGTTTAATAACCTCCGAGTCACAAGGAACCTTTTCTATTCTTTCAGTCTCTGATTCGTCAGATGATGAATCGTCCTCATATACAGAGGTTGAGTCATCAATATTTCTTTCGACAGAGGCTGGACTTTCCGAGCATGTGTCATACTTGCTTTCTTCATCTGAAAAATTATTTTCTAAGTCAACAGAGGTGTCTGATAAGATCTCTTCAGAGAGTTTTTGATCTGTAGGAAGTGTACAAAGATTTTTTAAAAAATCTATTTTCCCGATTTCCATTATTTCCTTTTCAATTATATTTCTTAGTTTTTCTTCTGAAAAGATTGGTTTGAACTCAAGTGCTTCTGCAGATAATTTCTTTTCAGAATCTATAGTGCAGAAGATTCCTATCTGATCTGATCTTGAGTTTGAGTTTGAGTTTGAGTCTCTGGTTTACCAAACTTGAAGATTCCTACCTGATCTTGAGTTTTCAGATATCTCTTTGGTTTGGATCCTCTTTTGACAGAGGTTGAAGGTGATAAATCTGTGTTTTCAAACCACACATTTATCATCTTCATGGGTTTCCTTAAGTGAGGTTCCCCAGAGACTTTTACTCTCTTACTTACAGAGATTAAGTTTGGAAAATTAGGTTTGTTGATTTTTCCTACAGCAAATAGTGATGATAGAGGTTTATTCTTTTTGTTTTCTGTACCTTGATTAATATCACTGTACCCAATACCTCGCCTTCCTATTTGAGTATTTATTTTCTCGTACACCTTTTGTGCATCACGATAATTTTTAATTAAAACATCTCTTCTAAGTAGATCTTGCCAAAGGACTTCTCTTTCCTTTTGAAAATATTCCTTAAGAGCTAAAATGTTTAGTCTGTCGCTCTCAGAATCTGAAAGTTCTTTTGTTTTGGATTTTAAAGATGTATTTAATTCAGAAATTTTGTCTTTCAAAGGGAATAGATTTTTGTTCCAGTGTGCTTCTAATTCTTCCTTTTCTTTGAAATTTTTTGCTTTTTCTTCAGTGAGAAGTCTAGCTTCTCTTTCATAAAAAGTGAGCTTTTTCTGAATATCATCACACGTCTTTTTCAGTTCAATATTTTCAGTTTTAATTATAAGTAAATCAACTTCTGTAGTACTAGATGTGGAGTTTGAAGTGGATACCTCAGTGTCAGAGTCAGAGCTGATTTCTGCCATGCCACAGAACAAGGCATTGTTGGTGTATTCATCATCATAGGTTGTATCTGACTCCCAATCTTCCTTGTTCACCACTTTGTTTGCCATGAGTGACTTTTGAGCATAATACTCAGCTTTCTTTTTGTAAAAAACTGAGTCCTTCTGTGGACGATTTGGCCTGCTTCTGCATTCATTGGCAAAGTTGCCTGGCTTCCCACAGTTGTAGCAACCTTGGTTCTGGGAAGTATTACCAGCACGATCGTCGGACTTCTGTCGGTCACCATTTTTTTCCGATCTGCATTCATTAGCATAATGACCAGGCTTACCACACTTGTAGCATTCTTGTGGTGTGTAGCTTGCCTTGTCATCTGATCTTTGTCGATCATTTCCTCTGTTGTATCTTTCACTTGACCTCTGTCGGTCGTTACTTCTGTTGTCTGACCTCTGTCGGTCAGCTGATTCTTCTCTTCTTCCTTGATCCCTTCTACTCCGATCTTCTCTTCTTTCTCTATTATCTCTGCCATATCTATCATTTCCAGAACTCTTTTGGTTTCCTCTGAATTCTCTTGTCAATAGAGCTAAGGATGTTGCTATTGATGCCAGAGTGATCTCTCCCTCTTCCATAATCTCTTCGTCTTCGCTGTCAACTTCCACTACCTTTTTCTTTTTCTCTTTCTTCTTTACCTCTATTGCTCTTTCTTTCCTCGGCCTCTCTGTTTCTTCTGTGGTTTTGCTAACCAAAGCAAGAGGTGCAATGGTTAGTGTCTTTGGTTGTGCTACTTGAGGCTCTTGACCAACTAATGTTCCGTAGAGGTCTGAAAGAGTCCATGAATCTAAATCTTGATTGGTTTGTAAAGACATGGATAACTGGAGCCATTCTTCGTTCAGACTTTTGAGAAACATGACGTTATTCTCTTCAGAATTTCTGTGGATGCCGAACTTCTTGCAATTATTGATCAGAGAGTTGAACCTGTCATACGTTGTTTGCAGAGATTCATTTGTCAGGGCTTTAAAAGCGTAATATTCGTTTATGTATTGAGCCCTTCGGTTTTTCTGAGTTTTAGCTCCCCCTTCAAGTTGTTTCTCCAGTTCTTTCCAAAGATCATACGCAGATTCGCATGAATCTAAAGACTGGAAGAGATCGTTGGGGATTGCCATGATCAGAATTCTTTTTGTTTTCTGCGCGAGTTCATCTTTTTCCTTATCTTGATCTGACCAACCATCCCTGGTTTTAGGTTTTTGATGCTCAGGGATTTCAGGAGTGTCAGCTGTAGCTGGTACACGAGGTACTGTTAACATGGGGACATGAGGAGGATTATAAAGGTATTGTACGAGCTGTTTATCAGTACCCTCAAAGAAATGGATCATTCTTATTTTCCACTGAGGATACTCATTTCGTAGAAGAGACGGTGGTTTGGTTAATGAACCAGCTGTGAAGAAATTTTGTGCGTTTGTCATTTTAAGAGTAGAAAGTTTCAGAATAAAGATATGACACGAAAAAGTATGAAAGAATAATCTGGAAAGATTTTCTGGGTTTGGAAGCTCTTAACAGTGCACTTTTATGGAGTTTTAACTAAAGAAACATTTTCTCTAGTTTTACCAAATATCGAGTAAATCGAAAATGGCTGAACAATGGAATCTGTTTGAAGGAATGAATAACAGGTTAAAATCGGACCACGTTTCTACCAATAATCTTGTTAAACGAGATCGCTTGATATTGAAAACCAAGCTTTGCTCTGATACCAATTGTTGGTTCCCGTATTTGATTAAGAAAGATTATCTAATCTATTAGTTCAAATAAGATGTGTTGCGGAAGCGTATTTGAAGAACTAACAGATATAGAAACAACACAAAATACCAAATAAACAGTATATGAAGAACATATGAATATCTCAAAGATTTCTGTATTTAATTAAGAACACTAAGAACAGATTTGACGTTAATTGTGTGCAAGTGTTTTTGTGTGTTATATGTTTTCGTGTGTAAGCGTGTAAGGAAGAACTCAACATGAGTCTTCCTTTTATACTACTACAAAAGATCTATTCTAGAGAAAATGACTATTGCTACAGGAAAGAGAGGATGGCATGAACAGTTGGAAAACTGCATGTATTAAATGCGCTAATATCAACTTAGAAGGTGGTCCTATCGGAGTATGACACATGTAGGAGTCAGACCATGCCTTGTACAAGTTGACGAACGTACCCTGGAACAGTAGCAAGATATTTCTGTAACAGTGGTAAGATATTCCTGTAACAGTGGCAAGATATTATAAATATCTTCCAAGTCTTCAGTCTGAACCGCAGAGGCTCTGTCAAGTGTGACAGAGGTTCTGCGGCTTGGTCCTTTGTGAGCATCCTTCTGTAGATCCTTCTTCGGTCCTTTGTGAGTAGTCTTCTGTCTATCTTGGGTCTTGGTGTTTCTTGAATGATCTTGTTTACTTCGGCAGAGCTTCTGTGGCACTCCGCAGAGCTTCTGTGGAAGTCTTCTTTACTTGGCCTATTTTTCAATACTTCTAATATTATGAATATATGGAGCTAACAGTTTTCCAGTTCAAACATGTACCTGTAAGTTCATGATTACACTGGCCAAATGTAATTTGAAATTACCTTACATGATGTTCTTTCCACCTTTTTATATTTAACATCCCCAGGTTCTATACTATTAGGGACATCCTACTTCACATGCAGTTTAAGTCTAGGTATAGATCCGTAAACCTAAATCCCTTAAACTAGGGCTCTGATACCATCTGTAACGACCCGGTTTCCCAAACATACAACAAATAACATATATTGCATAACTTCGTTACATTCATAACAAAAGATACATAATAATTCACGTACGGTCCCATAGTCTCAAAATTATACAATACAAAACATAAGTATTTCCTAATCTTCGTCAGCTATCAACCGCATCTACACTTTGTCCTTCCCTTAGCTATTAAAAGTTCCTCGACCTGGAATACATATTTTTGAAAAGAAAATGAGGGTTAGACCAAACGGTCTAGTGAGATAATCCCTGTCAGTTTTAGTAATCCTTTTTGTAAAGCACATATATATAACAAGTATTTAAATACCAAGCAAGACCCGTGCATTGTGTACAACTCATCCTTCACCTGGCCATATTAGTTGGTAGCGAGCCAACTAATCAATTTACTCCGCTGTACTAAAATTACAGCCAACACCGCTGTCCCTCCGTACAGCCAAAACTCCACCGGTCCTAAGCCCGACCAACGTGCTCTCGTGTAGTGTAATGCTCATATAAATAAATATAATATACACCTCAATATATCATACTTTATTTATAAACACGTCGTCACATTCCTACCACATGTTCATCTTATATATATATATATATATATATATATATATATATATATATATATATATATATTCCAGTTTGAAAACAGTTTGAAGTAAAAACTCACCTGATTGCTTATCAAAAACCCTTCCAAGCGTTTCTCCGAGCTATCCGATATTTTATCCAAAATTCTCAGAATCTGAAATAATTTACATACAAATATCTCTTTACCAAAAGAACTCATAAGACTTACTAACAGGCTAAGAACTCTAGATAAATCTATCTAACTCTTATCCTCAAAAGTGACCAAACAACCAATGTTTCCGGATACCAAGAACTATCCGGACAACATGAACTTTCCGGACAACAAGACCAATCCGGACAACCCAACTTCCCGGACAACATCAACAATCCGGACATCATCCAGACACCAAGGTAATCCGGATGCCATCCGGTATCTAATTCATCCGGAAACCATTAAAAGAATTTACCGGACACTATCATGTTTTGTCCGGACACTTCGATCTGTTCATCAAAATTCCTACCCAGATCTCGATTTAAACCATGAATGATTCTATAACTAAGCAGATATGTTTATGGCTCCTTTTGGTACACAATTCTAAACCCAGATTTCTCATACCCTTCTAAAATTATCAAGACCCATTCTAAACCATTTAAAAACTTATAGCATAAAAAGGAGATGATTTAATAAGAAGATATACCTTTGATTTTAACACTGAATTTCTTAATTCTTCTGCTGCGGTTGTTGTTCTTCTTCTTCTTCTTCTTCTTTATCTTTCTCTCTTAACTCTCTCCCTTTTCTCTCTTCTCTTTCTTGCCGTGAACAAAACCCCCCCACACACACACTTTAATTTAAGATACTTAATGAAATATTTATTCATCTTATCTCTTTTGTTAAAAATTAAGGCGGTGGTGGTGTTTGGTTAATCCAAACAAACCCCAAACTTCTAATAAATGGCGTAATATACCCCTCTAACTTCTATATTAAAATTAAAACTTACCCCTTAACTTATATGTAAGACCCGTAATTTCCAGATAGGTCCAATTTCGAATCAGTGTGGAACCGATCTTTAAGAGAAATATGAAAAATACGTTTTGGGGTTAAATCCTAGATTTTATGGTCTTGTTGGATGGGGAATTCGAATACGAGTCCAACGGTTCTTTCCGGAGCGAAAACGGAGCTATAACGAAGAAGTTACGGACGAAACAATATCCGACCGACCGACCCAACAGGGAGCCGCGCGGCTTTACACGCGACTTCAAAGTCGCTGGACAAACCGCGGGAATGGTCTGGTGTATTAAGACGCGAATTTCAGCCTCATACTTCAAACCTTCATAACTTTTGCATCCCAACTCCGATTTTGATGATTCAAGTTGCTACGGTTTCGTTTTTGAGAGCTCTTCAAGGATCTAGAAAGAGTTTTGAAGTATGATGAATGATCCAAGAGTATTTGGTGGTGGTTGAGGTAAACTTCTCACTTTTCTTCATCTAAGAAGTTAGGGTTTTGGTGTTTTGGTGATTTTTGGATGTTTTATGTTAGGGGAAACATATATAAGTGTTTGGGGATGATTATTTATGGTTGGAAACTTGTGGATCTAGGTTTTTGGAAGTTTTGGGCTTGAGGATTCAAGTTTTTCAAGGGAGCTTACGTTTGGGAAAAAATCTAGATTTAGCCTAAATCTAGCAAGGTGAGTTCAAGTTGCTTTGTGAAAACTTTGTACATGCCAAAATGTTTCTTTTAAAGTATTTGTGTGCTTTATATGAAATTATCACTTGTTGAGTTAATTAGTGGGTTTTGATTTAATCAAAGTGTTGAACTTTACAAATCTTGTAAAAACACCCACATTTGGGGATTTTGAGTGATTGATGAATAAATCACGAGTGAAAGAGGTTTTGTTAATTTATTGCATAAGTGAAGGTTATTTGGTCAAAATACACTTTTAGTGTTTTGTGATTATGTGATAACTATGATGTGGCACATTTTAAAGTGTGAACGTGTGAGTTGGGGATTTTGGTCAATCCGACCATGTGAATGTTTTAAGAGTTGTAAACCTTTATTTTGGGGCCGATGACCTATTGAGGAATTAAAAGATAAAGATTTTGGATAACGATGCATTTGGGTTTACTTAACCGTGTGAGTGACACGTATTTAACCAAACATTTATTTTGGCCTTAAAGGCTTGATTTATACTCAAATGAGTATTTTGAGTGTTTGCCGGTTTTAGTGACTCGAGATGGAGTCTTGGATGTGTTATATGCTTAATTGCATTTTATTCGAATACGTGCCGGTTTAAGTGGTAGTCTTATGTGTGAAGACCGTTTGATGATTTATTCTTAGTACCTTTGGGACTAATGAACCTTAGTGAGTTATATGCATTGTCAAGTAATAAAAGAGTTGCATATACGTGTACATATAGATGCATATATGATTTGACTTCATTGGGAAGGTGGCAATGAAGGGGTTGTGAGATTATAATGCCTCGGAGCGTGTGTTGCATGATGTGAGTTAGATGCATTTCATTTGCATGAATTGATATTGATAAATGATCATTAGATCTTTTGAGCAGAGGGCTCGGTTTTGGACTCAGTTGAGTCTCGAGGGCATTCGCTCGATTTTTTATAAGCTCGACGTGGACTTGGGGTTTGAGTTGCATGAATTGCATCATATTTGGAGTTTACATGATTTGAATGCATTAGTTATTCTTTTGAGGTCATGTATGAATTTTTAAGTTAAGTAAGCTTGTTTTGGATGGTGGGTTTTCCAAGGTAAAGACCTAGTATGGTTGAACTTGAGGGCTTGGACTAAAGACCTGGTATGGTTGATGTTTGGGATGGACTAAATATCTAGTATGGTTGATGTCTAAGATGGGCTAAAGATCTAGTATGATTGATGCCAAGGATTGACTAAAGACCTAGTATGGTTGATGTCATCCGTTTTCCACATCCAATAAGCTTACCTACATTTATTTAATCGTGGTTTAATTTATGTGTTTGCCACACTCGATGAGATCGGGTCTCCCCCGTCACCGAAGGGTGTTGATTTCGGGTATTTTATCTATTCACATTGTTGAGGTTATATTACATGCATATGGATTATTTTCCATGACTGATGGGCGGATTTATGTTACATTCTTATTGGATGTTTTAACTGCTGGAGTTTAATTTTATGGTATTTGGATTTTAAATACATTTTACGTTTGCGTAAGTTTTGCTTCGTATTATGTTTCCAATGAAAGATTATATGTAAATGGATGGTTTGCATGTCTCACGGGTTGAGTATGTATTGTCAACCGTATTTGAAGGTTTTGCCTAAAACTAGATTTACGAACGTATTTGAGTGGGTTGGGATTCGTAACTCATTTTTGGAAAACGATTTACACTTTTGGGGAGGATTCCCATGGATTCTGGGTGCGTTAGAAAATGAGTCATTTATGTCATATTTGGGAACTCTTTGGAAATGATAACCTTTGTCGCAAACTTTCATTAAAGATTTATTGAATCATGACTAAAGCTACTAATTTCCGATTTATGATTTTATATAGTCATGATAAAATGCTTGAACTCACTAGGCGTAAGCCTAACCCTTTTTATTTGTCGGCATGTGCAACAGGCTCAGGTTAGGGTAGCTCTAGCTACATTGTGAAGTGGCGAGTGCTAGTAGAGTGCACGAGAGGTGACTTGATTAGTGAAGTATTCCGCATTTGTTTGGACTAGCAACTTGTGTTGTGTTAAGTGACGCCCGTTTTAAGTTATTAACTGTAGAAATTATGATGTTTTAATTCCGAGGCATTTTGATGAAGGAATTGTAGAAAAGATTTATCTATTTTGGTTATTTTATTGAATTTTAAAGTTAGTTGCTCGTTCCAAATTTAAGGGTGTTACAAGTTGGTATCAGAGCATAAGTTTAAGAGATTTAGGTGTTGATTTTGGATAGCTAGACTCAAACTAGCGTTTGTTTAAGTAAATGAGAGTGAAATTCACCTTTAGGCACTTTAAGATAGGATGTTTTGAAGTTGATGGAGCTTTTAGAAACGAGAATCATGTTGAGAGTAGCAAGGATAAACATGTACGGTGCGTTCATAGTGACACCTGGCCAGTGTCATGGTGAACCTACTAGTACATATGCATACTTGAATTGCTTTCATGTGATGATCGTTGGGGTAGTGAAGGAGGTTCTAAGCTAGTAGTCGTTGGAATAGATGGACGATTCTAGTATTAGTCACTTGGAGTGATGATGAGCATGATATTTGCTTTAAGTAGACCGTTTCAGGTCAAGATTGATGGTTGAACTAGAACCATAGGCTTATTGAGCCGATTTTGATTCGAGGAAAAACTGTAAGGTTAATTGATGTAATTCCCAACACACCTTAAGATGGTGAAAGCATCCGGATGACAATAGTGGACCGAAGAGATTTGGAAGAGTATGAGTTGAGACGTTGAATGCCGACTAAGTCATGCACAAAGTTATTTTGGAAATAAATTGCATCAACTATTTCTTGTGTTTCCAATCCTTATATGGATTGTGTTTTGAATTTTGAGAAAATGATTAGCACACACACAAGATTTCAAATCATGGTTATGAACGTGCATGAAACCATTTTATTGCGAGAGTTGCAAACTCCGTCGGGATTTGTTTTGCTTTATTTCATTATTGTTCAACATTGGTTTCGGATATAATGATAATCATATTTTTATGATGTTTAAGAGGTTGGGCAATGACTACGGCTTGTGACTTTAACATTGGATCTCCTCCACACATGTTAGAGTTTGGGCGGAAAGCTATCTTCCATAATATCTATGTAAAGTTATTTTGGGAATTTGTTTAATGTGAGTTGTTAAACAACGTTGTTTATGGGGTATTACCCGAGAAGGGAATTTTTGGGATTTTGGCGTCTCATTTATGATTTTGATTATAGCAATTCGGCTTTGGGAAGCATGATGTTTAGCGCCGTTTTATTGACTTGGAGTCGTTGAGTCCATTGAGGTTCATGGAGTTTTGTTTTACGGCATGTTGAGTCGTGTGAGTATAGTTTTACTATGTGCATACTCTATTTGCTTATGTGAAAAGTTTACGAGTTATGTTGGGCATTTGGTCCCACTTGAGTTTTGTTGAGAAAAGTTAATTTTATGCCATAAGGCGACTAAGAAAAGATGGGTTTGGAATTCTAGTGTCGCATAACTTTTCTTTCAATTGTTTATGTTAGTAAGTATTTTATTGCAAATAGTTCAGTGTATGGATTGATTTATACGTGGCTTAAGTGATGCATGAAAGGACATTTTTGGTGACGATTCACAATAATTTGCTTGGTGCGCTTTTGGTCAGTTAAATGTTTTATTAACATTTTTATGTAAAATGTGTTATATCGACTTAGGGGTATGCATAACTTGGTAACCATTGTTTTCTCGACACCTTGCTAAACGAGACGTGCATGAAAATGTTTTATTAACTCCTTGTTTAAATGAGAGACCATTTGGTCAAATCATGTTTTAGAGGTGTGAGGATCACAGATGGTTTACAATACGTGATATTTGAAAAACACAAATGTATGAGTCGTTGACATTGGTCAATTTTGATTTGCCGAATATTTTTTGGAAAATTGAAAACCTTTTGGTTTGGAGGAAATGTGTATTTTAAATATTTTGACAAATACATTTTAAGCAATGACGTTTCGACGTTTTATGTTCCAAGTACGGAATTTTGAGGAAAGTACTCCGTGATAAAGATTTTAGAAAACTTGTTTGTATAAAATTATGATGCGTGGAATTCTTATGTTTTGAACATTGATGCGCACCGTGGGTGCAATTTGAGATTTGAAAATAGGTTTGAACCCTTTTTGGTGTCAACAAATTATTAACACTTCTTTCCTCGTATGTTTTGGACAAACGCATTGTTGTGTGCAAGTTTTGCCGGAAAACGTTTTATTCAAATGTCATTATAGGACCAAATGAGAAATTTTGGGAAATTGATTTAAAGAGTTTCATCTCTTGAAATCTGGTCACGAACCATTTGATGCATGTTATTTCGTTTCAAGAAAATTTCTAATGGAAATGTTACAAGCTTGCATGCCTACCCCAATGTGAGGTTTTATGATGTTTTAGTCGATGTTTTAAAGTAATGGAAACGTATGAGTTTGTTTTAAATAAGGGAATTGCACAAGTCGTTTTGAGTTTTGACTGAGGTGTAAGTAGGAATTGTTTCCTTGTTTTTGTATAATAAACTGACGCGCGCAAAATGTGTTGGGGAAACCTGGTCCCATACGATTTTATGGTCAGAAACGAATTTGGAGTCAAATGTCGTTTGGACTCTTTTGAAATACGTGCACACCTTGTGTTGCACCCCGTTTAAGGTCGAGCAGTCACTTTACATGCCTGTCGTGAGTCAATCCATACTAGAACCGTGGCGTCCACTTTAAAGAAATTGTTTATTTTTCTTTTGCGTTTTGTTGGAAAACTGAACTGCAATGAAATAATTTTCAACATGATTTTCATATGTGGGACGAGCATGTCCATTTTGCGTAACTACCGATTTGATAGTAGTTTTCTATGCGTACGATTTATGTGACGTGAAAATCTTTGTGTTTAGATTTTTTTTGTGAAAGGCTTTGTTGAGTGGCATATTTATGGAATAACGCACTTGAAAACCTTGAACTCGTTAGGACCTTAGAAAGGGTAAGTAACCCGGTTAAGAGTAAATGCGTGTATTACTTCGACGGTGGAAGCTTGAGTATTTCACGTGTGATAATACCGTAGACTGAATGGTATCGGTTAAGGGATGATGGCCTTTGTAATTAAGAGAATAAATGCGCGGTAACCTATTTGAGGTAGGTGATATATTTAGGTATCGACTTTTGGGCTTGAGGCCAAGCACCTTTAGTGTAATCGGGGGATTGTAGCCGATTTTAAAAGAATGATGGTAATGGTAGTAGTAATCTTAAGATGCTCTTTTGTGATAAGAGGATTTAGGGAAATGACTTTCCTTGCGTGGTAAGAGAAACTTCCAACTTGATGTTTGATAATTGGACACATCCTTGGGATTGTGTAGCTGATGGGTCAGAGATGACCGTTGGTGTTAAAATTGGTGGGATCCGCTGAGAGTAAATGCTAGTCCATTAGCGGGATTAGTTGAGGATTCTGAAGTTTTGGTTGATGTTGGTAGTGATTGAACGTCGGGTTGAATTGGAGAGAAAAGTTAATAACGTGTAAATGTAGTATGATTGGGAAGTATGGAACATCTAAGGTTGGGAGACAACCGGAGTTGTCTAACTAGGAGTTATCCCAGTGGTTAGAATATTGTTACGGTCAAGTAACGTGTACTTGAAGGAGTTTTGTTGGTAAGAAATTATTCGAGGATTCGTCCCTATAAGATTGTGTGGGGGAATTTAGATTCCAGTTAGGAATTGATGATTAATGGTCGTCAGTAAGTCGGTTGGCTTTGGATTGTAAAGGATGTAGATTTCGAGGACGAAATCATCCTAAGGTTGGGAGGATTGTAACACCCGTAATTTCCAGATAGGTCCAATGTCGAATCAGTGTGGAATCGATCTTTAAGAGAAATATGAAAAATACGTATTGGGGTTAAATCCTAGATTTTATGGTCTTGTTGGATGGGGAATTCGAATACGAGTCCAACGGTTCTTTCCGGAGCGAAAACGGAGCTATAACGAAGAAGTTACGGACGAAACAGTATCCGACCGACCGACCCAACAGGGAGCCGCGCGGCTTTACACGCGACTTCAAAGTCGCGGGACAAACCGCGGGAATGGTCTGGTGTATTAAGACGCGAATTTCAGCCTCATACTTCAAACCTTCATAACTTTTGCATCCCAACTCCGATTTTGATGATTCAAGTTGCTACGGTTTCTTTTTTGAGAGCTCTTCAAGGATCTAGAAAGAGTTTTGAAGTATGATGAATGATCCAAGAGTATTTGGTGGTGGTTGAGGTAAACTTTTCACTTTTCTTCATCTAAGAAGTTAGGGTTTTGGTGTTTTGGTGATTTTTGGATGTTTTATGTTAGGGGAAACATATATAAGTGTTTGGGGATGATTATTTATGGTTGGAAACTTGTGGATCTAGGTTTTTGGAAGTTTTGGGCTTGAGGATTCAAGTTCTTCAAGGGAGCTTACGTTTGGGAAAAAATCTAGATTTAGCCTAAATCTAGCAAGGTGAGTTCAAGTTGCTTTGTGAAAACTTTGTACATGCCAAAATGTTTCTTTTAAAGTATTTGTGTGTTTTATATGAAATTATCACTTGTTGAGTTAATTAGTGGGTTTTGCTTTAATCAAAGTGTTGAACTTTACAAATCTTGTAAAAACACCCACAATTGGGGATTTTGAGTGATTGATGAATAAATCACGAGTGAAAGAGGTTTTGTTAATTTATTGCATAAGTGAAGGTTATTTGGTCAAAATACACTTTTAGTGTTTTGTGATTATGTGATAACTATGATGTGGCACATTTTAAAGTGTGAACGTGTGAGTTGGGGATTTTGGTCAATCCGACCATGTGAATGTTTTAAGAGTTGTAAACCTTTATTTTAGGGCCGATGACCTATTGAGGAATTAAAAGATAAAGATTTTGGGTAACGATGCATTTGGGTTTACGTAACCGTGTGAGTGACACGTATTTAACCAAACATTTATTTTGGCCTTAAAGGCTTGATTTATACTCAAATGAGTATTTTGAGTGTTTGCCGGTTTTGGTGACTCGAGATGGAGTCTTGGATGTGTTATATGCTTAATTGCATTTTATTCGAATACGTGCCGGTTTAAGTGTTGGTCTTATGTGTGAAGACCGTTTGATGATTTATTCTTAGTACCTTTGGGACTAATGAACCTTAGTGAGTTATATGCATTGTCATGTAATAAAAGAGTTGCATATACGTGTACATATAGATGCATATATGATTTGACTTCATTGGGAAGGTGGCAACGAAGGGGTTGTGAGATTATCATGCCTCGGAGCCTGTGTTGCATGATGTGAGTTAGATGCATTTCATTTGCATGAATTGATATTGATAAATGATCATTAGATCTTTTGAGCAGAGGGCTCGTTTTGGACTCAGTTGAGTCTCGAGGGCATTCGCCCAATTTTTTATAAGCTCGACGTGGGCTTGGGGTTTGAGTTGCATGAATTGCATCATATTTGGAGTTTACATGATTTGAATGCATTAGTTATTCTTTTGAGGTCATGTATGATTTTTTAAGTTAAGTAAGCTTGTTTTGGATGGTGGGTTTTCCAAGGTAAAGACCTAGTATGGTTGAACTTGAGGGCTTGGACTAAAGACCTAGTATGGTTGATGTCTAAGAGGGGCTAAAGACCTAGTATGGTTGATGCCAAAGACGGACCAAAGACCTAGTATGGTTGATGTCTGAGATAGACTAAAGATCTAGTATGGTTGATGTCTAAGATGGGCTAAAGATCTAGTATGATTGATGTCAAGGATTGACTAAAGACCTAGTATGGTTGATGTCATCCGTTTTCCACAGCCAAGAAGCTTACCTACATTTATTTAATCGTGGTTTAATTTATGTGTTTGCCACACTCGATGAGATCGGGTCTCCCCCGTCACCGAAGGGTGTTGATTTCGGGTATTTTATCTATTCACATTGTTGAGGTTATATTACATGCATATGGATTGTTTTCCATGACTGATGGGCGGATTTATGTTACATTCTTATTGGATGTTTTAACTGTTGGAGTTTAATTTTATGGTATTTGGATTTTAATACATTTTACGTTTGCGTAAGTTTTGCTTCGTATTATGTTTCCAATGAAAGATTATATGTAAATGGATGGTTTCCATGTCTCACGGGTTGAGTATGTATTGTCAACCGTATTTGAAGGTTTTGCCTAAAACTAGATTTACGAACGTATTTGAGTGGGTTGGGATTCGTAACTCATTTTTGGAAAACGCTTTACACTTTTGGGGAGGATTCCCATGGATTTTGGGTGCGTTAGAAAATGAGTCATTTATGTCATATTTGGGAACTCTTTGGAAATGATAACCTTTGTCGCAAACTTTCATTAAAGATTTATTGAATCATGACTAAAGCTACTAATTTCCGATTTATGATTTTATATAGTCATGATAAAATGCTTGAACTCACTAGGCGTAAGCCTAACCCTTTTTATTTGTCGGCATGTGCAACAGGCTCAGGTTAGGGTAGCTCTAGCTACATTGTGAAGTGGCGAGTGCTAGTAGAGTGCACGAGAGGTGACTTGATTAGTGAAGTATTTCGCATTTGTTTGGACTAGCAACTTGTGTTGTGTTAAGTGACGCCCGTTTTAAGTTATTAACTGTAGAAATTATGATGTTTTAATTCCGAGGCATTTTGATGAAGGAATTGTAGAAAAGATTTATCTATTTTGGTTATTTTATTGAATTTTAAAGTTAGTTGCTCGTTTCAAATTTGAGGGTGTTACATTATAACTCCATAAAACTAATCCCAAACTTACCTTAAAACCAAAATAATAAAATTAAGTAAATCAATAACATACTCGGTTATTACAATAATAAATTTTAAATTTCTTTTAATTAACATATTATATTATTTAATTTTTTTTACATTGGTTGTATTAATTAACATGTTATATTGTTATAAATTTGTTTTAATGACATAATTAATATTGTAATTGATAATTATTTGAAGATGCCCGTTTTGGTCATTTTACATTCTTATAAGCTATTTTTGCCAAACGTGACTTTTTTATCAGCTACCTGCTAGCTTATCTGGCAACAACTAGCTTATCAGACAACAGCTAGTTTATCAGCTACAAGCTAGCGTATCAGCTAGTTAGCCAAACATAGCTTTAAAAGAAGAATGTCATATTATTTGACGTTATAATTTTAAGGAAAATTTGCATGTATAAAGTATGTACGTTTTGTTTCAATATTTATCACTGCTATGGTGTAAAAATCGCTTACTGTTGTAGAGCTCAAAGTTGATTCGAAGTTAAGGGGAAATGACTATTGAAATTCTAACTGATCTGAACCGGAAGTTAAGGGGAAACGACTATTGAAATTCTAACGTTTTGAGCTCGAATTTGCATAGCTCCACAGTTTTCCTGAAAAAAACCTATCTGAACCGGAAGTTAAGGGGAAACGACTATTGAAATTCTAACCATATCTTCTCCTAAACTATCCATATTTTTTTTTCTTAAACTAACCATATCTTCTCCAATCTTTTTGATCAAAGAAAAAATCAGCCCTAACACCATAGAAAAATCAGCCCCTATTACGTAGATCAAAAAATTCGGTACTCCACAGATGAAACTCAAATAAGTTTTTATATACCAACAATATTTAGAATGTGGTTGTAAATCATAAACTAATTTATTTTTTTGCACCTTTTTTAGTTATGTTCATAAATTTTTTGCACCTTTTTTGAATTATGTTCATAAATTTATTAGGTTCATCAATTTTTGCACTTTTTTTCAATGATGTTCTTGATTATACTCGATTAATCTTAGTTCTTACTATTAATTATAAATTATTGGTTCACATTAGCATCAATAATAATTAGAAGTTATTGGTTAATATTATAATAATCTTAATATTAATTATAAGTTTTATGTGATTTTTTGTTTAGGAAGACGATTCATTTGTTGAACTTCTTGATTGGTTTTGATATAAATTTAGAACATTATGAAATTTTGATTGTTTCTTAACCCACTTTCATAATCCGGTCATAAAGAGTCTTAGTATCGATTTTCCCGTCCCGAAACCAAACATGTACCGAGCTTATACATACGGTTCAGTTTTCGATCATAATTTGAGTCTCACAAAAATCGATACCAACCGGTTTGGTACCGGTACCTTATCCCTAATAATAACATGAATGCATGTACGTGATCGGCGGACAATAATGAGTCAGTGAGATTTTATGACAACTTATTCTTATTTAACATTTATAAATTACTAGTATTTGGTATCGCGCGATGCGCGGTGACGAAGTTTATGTTAGGAAATGCGTAACCAATTTAAGATGAAACGTAATTTGATAATAAAATGTAATATAAGACGATGAATGTATTAGAGTATTTTTTATGAAAATAAAGCAACATGCGCGGTGACGAAGTTATGTTAGGAAATACATAACCAAATTATGATAATCTATTTCTTTTGAAGAAAGTGGGCAACAGACAATCATTTTCTCCCCCGTCACTCATGATTTCCTTGCTAGGAAAATAACACAAATTTCATCATAATACGCATTTACCTATTACATTTCCAATTAAATATAAACGATAAAGAAATAAAAATAGGAATTAAAAATTAAAAACAATAATAAAAATTTTTAAATTTATAAATTTTCAACGATTCATCATTCAAGTTGTTGTCATTAGACACACTTTCAAGATAAGTAGAAACGGACAGAAAACAAAGCAAGTATGATATACACCTTTAAAAAGTAAACCTGAAATGAAATGAATAGAGAAAATTTATAAAAGATGAGCGAAGTTGGACAATTGGATGTTAAACATAGTCTTGCAATTAAATTACCAAGAGAACAACCAAATTATAATGAAATATAAATTTTTGATAAAGAATAAGAATTTGTTTTAAATTTTTTAAAATGTAATGAAAAACTATATCTTATAATTGTTTCATGTCCAATATCAAAAAGAAAAACTCATGTCCCAAGCAATCCTAAAATGACAACACAATTCTTATGTCCTCTATATATTGATTGATATTGATTGTAACAATTATTCATTTGTATATATTAATGATTCACAATTGGAAAAAATAAAATGGTTTTTGAATTAATAAGTGGCTTTAATTGTTGAAAATAATTAATATATAATGTAATATTTTTAAAAAAAATAAAGAATTGCTTATATATATATATATATATTAACAATCGTAGTAACATTTTTGCTTTACTAAAAATATATAAAGAAATTTAATAGAAGTTTTAAAATATAAACATTGTTAGTTTCAAAAGATTATAAAATTAATCAGTTTTATAGAAATGTTGATTTATAAACATTGTTAGCTTATAAAAAAATATAATAAATTAAATAAAAATAAACTCATTTAATAAAAGTATATTGATTTATATTGATTGTTAGCTTACTAAAAAAATTGTATCTTATTAATTAAATAAAAAATAATATGTTTATAAATTTAAATTAAAAAATTTGATCGTTAGCTTATAAAGAAATACAAACGATTATATAAAAATAAATTCATTTAATAAAAGTATATTGATTATAAACATGTTAGCTTACTAAAAAATTTGTATCTTATTAATTACATAAAAATAATAATAAGTTTATAAATTTAAATATTTTTTTTTGATTTATAAGTATTGTTAGCTTACAAAGAAATATAAAAAGTTCAATAAAAATAAATTCATTTAATAAAAGTATATATACCTTATTGATTAAATAAAAATAATAATAAATTTATAAATTTAAATAAAAAATGTTGGCTTCATTGTATAATTAAAAATGAAAGATAAATAATATTTTATATAATAATAAATATATATTGGTTAATGGTTTTTAATTTAAATTAAAAAAGGAAATGAAAAGTTTAAGCATTTAATGTGTTGAAATCAATTAAAAGTAAATCAAAATTATAACAAAAAATATAAAGGACCATGGAGACCTCTCCTTAATCCTCTCTCCTTATATTCTCCTTTATATATATATATATATATATATATATATATATATATAGAGAGAGAGAGAGAGAGAAAGGTTCAAACGAGGAGCGTACCTATTTACGAGAACGCGAGGAGCGCCTGCCATGTACTGGATCACATGTGATCCACAACTGCGAAAAATTCGGATAGCGGGCGACCTGGGTCGCGACCTGGTTCGCGAGTCGGCCAAGTCGCCCGGATCACACATGATTTTAGTTGTGAATCACATGTGATCCACTACATGGGCGCAAGCCCCCCCGATCAGTTGTGAATCACATGTGATTAGCAGTAGTGAATCACATGTGATTCAGTACATGGGCGGTGCTCCTCGCGTTTTCTTAAATTGGTACGCTCCTCGTTTGAACCCGCCTCTCTATATATATATATTGATGATTTTTAAAGTAATTTTATTATCAACATTATAAAGAAATTGATGATCGATCAAGAGATACTTGTAGTCGCGTGGTTCTCTTTTAATCCACACATACGTAAATTAACATATATGTTTTTTTGACGATAAATTAATTACTGACAATTAAAACGTGTTCTACTAGCTAGTATTTTTAATTAAAATAATGAAGTATGTATGTCTACTATTGAATGGACAATGCAAATAAATGTAAGAAAATAACTAAAAAGACCAAACATAAAAGTGTAAAAGGACACCTATATATACTTGTGTTGCTGCCTATACATACATAGATGCATGAAAAAAAACTTTCTTATAATTTATTTTGTTATAAAAATAATTTTTATTATAATTTTATAAATTTCATAATTAATCAAAATATATAAACAACTTATTAGGGGTAAATTTGTCATGTTATGTTCAGTTATGTCTTACCAAATTAAACGCTGAACAACTGTTCTGTCCTGTTCAACTCTGTCTTGTCTCGTTTTGTCCTATTATATCACGTCTGCATACCAAACGCACCCTTAGCGACGAGGCGAGAAATTTCAAGATCATATATGAGATCAAAGTAAAATCACATGTAATACAACGTGTACAAAAGGGTGCGGACGACTTAGTCCACGCGACCAAGGGTTGTGGGGAAGGTTGCCAACTCTATGGTCGGGCAACGCAACATGTTTGTACCACATGTGATTACATGTAATCTTGGACCTTCTTGATTTCTCCCAAATTGAACGCCTTGTTCGTTTTATCATCTCTCTCTCTCTCTCTCTCTCTCTCTCTCTCTCTCTCTCTCTCTCTCTCTCTCTATATATATATATATATATATATATATATATATAGAGGCGGGTTCAAACGAGGAGCGTACCAATTTAAGAGAACGTGAGGAGCAATTGATAGTTATGAATCACATGTGATTGGCAGTTGTGGATCACATGTGATTCACAACTGATATGGATGAGAATCGACAGTTATGGATCACATGTGATTGGCAGTTGTGGATCATTAATGATCCGCGACTTGCACGCGTCGCGAACCAAGTCGCGCTACTTTTGCGCGAAAATTCGATTATGTCCGATTTTTTAGCGTTGTAAATCATATGTGATCAGAAGCATGGGAGTGCTCCTCACGTTCTCTTAAATTGGTACGCTCCTCGTTTGAACCTTCCTCTATATATATATATGTATGTATGTATATATATAGGATTAAGTTATTTTGTTAACCACATTTTTGGTATTAACTTTGTGAACCATTTCCATCCATTGATATTAGAGATCTACGGTTGAGATGAACCTATTAATAAATACAATAAATTAAATGCTGATGTGTAATTTGGGATATGTGAACTGAGGTGATCAGGGTCAGAACAAGAATTTATTGGTAGACATTTTAATTAGGAGTTACAAAATAATCATTAATTAGGAGTTACAAACTTGATTTAGCTATTTTTAACTTTTAACAAAAATAATAGGTGTGTTGATTTTTCATTCGTTCATCAACATTCTTTGTATGAAAAATGGACTTTCGATGTGATCAAAACTACATTCAACCCATTTTGTTGAACGATTCTAATAATTTTGCGGGGTTGGACGATGTCGATGGAGGAGCCGATGTGTATAATTGTTCGTCATTGGTAAATACATTGGTGAGATTAGTTGATGGAACACAACTCAATCTCAACGAAGAAGCGGTGAAGCAAAACGGCAGCCAGAGCAGCGTGGAAATATCCGAACCCAATAAAAATTCTTGATGATCAATATTTTTGTTCAATTAGTTGTTAGTTGGAATAGGTTTGAACAAATAGCGTTTGTGCACAATTGAGAACAATATAAATGTATATTAGTTTTGTTATCCATATTAATCATTGGCTACACATACTCGTTTCATGCATGTTCAACTTCACAAGTGTTCACTTTTCGTTATCACAAACCACTTATTGGAACAATGAACATTTAGGAATAATGAACCATTGGATGATGTTTTTTAATTGTTTCAACTGTGAACATTCAGGAACGATGTGCAAGATTTTTGCTTTTTAGTACTTTCATATGTGGCACACGTAAACAATTTACGGGAATACAATGTGAACATTTAGGAACAGAAAAACCTCACCACACGTTCATCGTATTCGTCAAAACATAAATTACCATGTCTGAATATGTTTTTTTGAAACTTTGTGAACAATCCTAACCGTTTTGCGTTTTAGAAACTTTGTGAACATGTATGAACTATTTGATGATTTTGCAACTGTTGTTGTCAACATGTACAACACTAATGCTCAACGTGTTCGTCACAAGCATGTTCCCCTAGAAAAAGACAAAGAAAAACCAACTCTTAGCTTGGAAGTAAAAATCTGGAGGATAGAAGGCTCTAATGGCAGAGGCATGAGATGGAAAGTACAAGCATGTTCCCCTAGAGATGGCAAGATGAATTGTTTAATAACACCCATGGTACTTTAAGTGGACTTTTTGGAAAAGGTGAAGGGACCTTGGGGTAAAAGAGCTACAAGCTTGTGGATAGAAGAGTTACTTAATGAAGCTATATTTTATGCCTTCTATTTTCAGTCTTTAGTCTCTAGATTTTACCCATCTTTTGTTAAGTCCAACTTTTCCTCTTAGTATATAAAGAGGTGTTGGGTGCCATTTAATTGATATCTCCATCTACCACATTTAGTGCAAGTTTAGTTGTAGTTGTTAGCTTAGAATTTACTGCAGTAGCTCTCTAATTTTCTGTATTTCGATCTGTAGTGTAATCGTTAATTTCAAGTAACTAGTGGCAGTGACGTACTCTCGTTCCCCGCTGCGGTTTTAATCAAAGTCACTTTCAGTTTACTTATGTGTATCTTCTCTTCTCTTATTTCCTTTACTTCGATAATTATGTGCTAAGCATCATTTGGGATGTAGGAAGGAGAAGTACCTGGATTTTATGAAAAATGCTTGAGTAATCTTTATACTTGGAATATTTATTGTTTTGGTCATTCACTCTCGATTATTGCCCAATGATGCAAACAAGCCGATAACTTATAAGGATCTAAAGTCTAGTTCTCAACTCAAAAATGAGTAGAACGCAGTGACACGAGCTTGGATGATGCTAGAGAATTCGAAAGGATTCTTATGATACTTACGAAAGTGAGGTCGACACAGTGAGCTAATCTCAACCCACTGGATAGTAGGCAAGCTAGTTGGTGTATTTAAAAACACTTAGAGTATTTGTCTCTACACATTCCATCGAGGCCTGAAAAGGTCCATTTTGAGATTACCATTGACAAAACAGTAATTACTAAGAGTATGAGTTTTTTACTTAAAGGTGTGAGTATTTTGTAACCGGGCTTCTCTAACGAGAATGCCCACCTCAAGTACAAGAATCACTTTTGGGATCAGGTATTTAATATAAGGATCAGGTATTTAATATAAAATCTAGGGAAAATCTAACCTATATTCCCACTTTTAAATCTTAAGTAAAATCGTTAAAGTAGCATTTCACCAAACAAACAAAAATATTGCTTCTTTTGTAATTCAAACTTGTAAAAGGAAGCTCATGAGAACCATATTGTCTTGATTGCCCAGTCTCTGTGGATACGATTCTGGTATTTTACCAACTATTACTTGCTGTGACGATCATAGTGGCCAGTGTACACTTGCGCTTCCCACTGTGGACAGTTTGCAACCCACTGCGATTAAATCACATATTTCGCACGTACCAAGTTTTTGGCACCGTTGCCGGGGATTGGCGTGATTTCAAATCTCAAGACATTAGTTTTTGTTCGAGCCCGAGTAACTCGTTTTTCTAAGCTGTTCGTGTTGCATGCCAAGGCAACAACACGGACCTTTGGTGCCAATCGATCTTCAAATAGAGAAAACTTTTCGAAGAAGACGTAAAAACAAAAATCGACAACCCACTGTAACCATGGCAGGAGCGGAAAGACCCATTAACCCACCATTAGTGGAAACCACAGTGACGATTGTCGATAGCAAAGATCGAAAAATACGGGACTATGCTACTTCCGGAGTGAGTGACTTAAGCTCAGAGATTTTGAGGCCCAACATTATTGCACAACACTTTGAATTCAAACCAGTGATGTTTCAAATGATCCAAGCCATGGGTCAGTTTGGAGGATTACAATCTGAGGATCCACACTCGCACTTAAAATCTTTTTTGGAAATGACTGATTCCTTTCAATTGCAAGGTGTGACTGATGAAGCCTTAAGGCTGAAACTTTTCCCTTTTACATTAAGGGATAAGGTGAAAGCTTGGCTGAATTCACATGAGCCTAATTCGATAACCACTTGGCAAGAACTTGGTGACAAATTTTTACAAAAATACTTTCCTCCCACAAGGAATGTAAGGTTTCGAAATGATATTATTTTGTTTAAGCAAGAAGAAGATGAGGCTGTTTCGGATGCATGGGAACGTTTTAAAGAGTTACTTCGAAAGTGCCCACATCACGGCATCCCACATTGCATCCAATTGGAGACCTTTTACAATGGTCTTTCCAATGCAGCTAAAATCATCTTAGATGCAACAGCAGGTGGAACTTTTACAAGCAAAACCTACAATGAAGGGTATCAAATCTTAGAAAAAGTGTCCAACAACAACACCGAGTGGTCAAATCCTAGATCACCCATGCCAAAGACCAATACCATTGACTCGGATGCACTCAAAACCATGAATGCACAATTGGTAGCCTAACTAAGATAGTCTTGAATCAAAATAGAGGACAAGTCAACTCCGCAGTGGCCACTTCACATCTCACTGAGAACTGTTCCCTCTGTGGAGACGAACATGTTTTTGACTATTGTCCTGCAAATCCGGAGGCCGTTAATGTTATAGGAACCAACCCGAGGAACAACCCATATTCACAGACTTATAATCCAGGCTGGAGAAATCACCCAAATTTCTCTTGGGCTGGTAATCCAGGACTCCAACCCCACGAGGCGAGTCATGTCCAGCAAAGACCACAAAACCCCCCTGGATTTCACCAACATCACAGTGGACATCCCCCACAGAGCTTTCACCTAGGGCAATCCTCACAACAGTTCCAACCACGACCAACTCACCCCGCTGAGACTCAACCATCACTCGAATCAATTCTCAAAGGTTTCATGAATCAAACTCAAGCAGCCATTAGGAATATAGAGACTCAAGTAGGACAACTAGCCGTCGAGGTTAAGAATAGACCGCCAGGGACGTTACCTAGTGACACCGAACACGCTAGGGTGATAGGAAAAGAACAAATCAAGTCCATAACGCTTAGGAGTGGAAAGGATCTAAATGATATCGTTTTTGATTCTGATGATCCGCCTCAAATACCCACTGTCACTAAACCCACAGTGGCCACTCCTAAAGTCACTGACAAACCCATAGTGAGGACCGATATCCCTGAGCTTCCCACTTTTGAGACCATACCAAAACCTACTGTTCCAAAGCCAACACCACAGCAAACTCAAATCGACCCACGAAGTGTACCTTTTCTTGAAAGAATGAAGAGTAAAAATGTCGATGTTCAATTTAATTTTTTTTAAACATTTTTAAACAACTTCACATTAACATACCCTTGGTAGAGGCTCTCGAGCAAATGCCAAGCTATGTTAAATTTTTGAAAGATATTTTGAACAAAAAAAGGAAGTTGGGTGAGTTTGAGACTGTGGCTTTGACCAAGGAATGTAGTGCCCTCCTTACTAGCAAGATTCCACCTAAGTTGAAAGACCCGGGTAGTTTCACCATTCCATGCACAATAGGAGGACAAGAAGTAGGTCAAACACTCTGTGATTTGGGAGCTAGTATAAACCTAATGTCGTTGTCCATTTTTAACAAGTTAGGTATTGGAGAGGCTAGACCCACAACCGTGACACTACAACTAGCCGACCGATCCATTGCCTACCCCAAAGGAAAAATAGAAGACGTTTTGGTCCAAGTGGATAAATTTATCTTCCCTGTCGATTTTCTAATTCTAGATTATGAGGCCGATAAAGATATCCCAATCATCTTAGGGCGTCCATTTCTTGCAACCGGACGTACTTTGATCGATGTGCACAAAGGGGAACTCACTATGAGAGTCCATGACCAAGAGGTAACATTCAATGTCTTCAAGTCCCTTAAGTTCATAGAAACCGAAGACTGTTTTGCTTTGAGTTCGATTAGTGGTACCCACAGTTTTGAAACAGTGAACACAGTGGGCAGTGAGAGTGAGCACTCCGACTCTGAGAATGATGACACTTTTGAGGATGAGTGTAACGAAATAGTGGCAGCCTTTGAACCTTTGGACTTTAAGGACAGGAACGTTCAACCCCCTTCAATAGAACAACCTCCCGAGTTAGAGCTAAACCATTGCCTTCCCACTTGAAATATGCTTATCTCGCTAAGGATAATAAACTCCCCGTTATTATCTCTTCCAAACTTAGTGAGAAACAAGAACAACTTCTGATTGATCTGTTGATGAAGCATAAAAGGGCAATTGGTTGGACCATAGCGGACATTAGAGGTATCAGCCCTTCCCTATGTCAACATAAGATTAACTTGGAGAGTGACCACCCTGGAAAAGTCCAACCCAAAGAAGGTTGAACCCCATAATGAAGGAGGTAGTTAAGAAGGAAGTTTTGAAGTAGTTAGACGCCGGTATTATCTACCCAATAGCTAGTAGTAGTTGGGTAAGCCCCGTTTAATGTGTCCCTAAAAAGGGAGGGACGGCCGTAGTGGAGAACGACAAGAACGAGCTCATTCCCACTAGGACTGTTACTGGGTGGAGAATATGCATGGATTATAGACAACTCAACCTAGCCACTAAGAAAGACCATTTTCCCCTACCTTTCATCGACCAAATGCTTGATAGGTTAGCGAGAAATGAATTCTATTGTTTTCTAGATGGTTACTCCGGATACAACCAAATCCATATCGCCCCCGAGGACCAAGAAAAGACCACCTTTACTTGTCCCTACGGTACTATTGCATTCCGGAGGATGCCATTTGGATTGTGTAATGCCCCAACCACTTTCCAACGTTGTATGATGGCCATTTTCACCGACATGATTGAGGACACCATAGAAGTATTTATGGATGACTTTCTGTGATAGGGACATCATTTGACAACTGCCTGGGAAATTTAGAGAAAAGCCTAGTGAGATGTGAGACCCACGACCTTATTTTAAACTGGGAAAAATGCCATTTTATGGTCGAAGAGGGTATTGTCCTAGGTCATCTTGTATCAAAAAGAGGGTTGGAGGTTGACAAAGCCAAGCTTGAAGTAGTGGCACAACTTCCCGAACCCACAACTGTGAAAGGCATTCGAAGTTTCTTGGGTCACGCAGGTTTCTATAGGAGGTTCATCAAAGATTTTTCAAAAATAACTAAACCCCTATGTAACCTTTTGCAACATGAAAAAGAATTTAATTTCACCCAAGAATATCGTGATGCTTTTGAAACAATCAAGACAGCCTTAGTTACTGCACCCATAGTGACTACTCCTGACTGGTCACTCCCATTTGAAGTTATGTGTGACGCCAGCGAGTGGGCTATGGGGGCTGTTCTAGGACAGCGGAAGAACAAAATCTTTCACCCCATTTATTATGCAAGTAAAACATTGATTGAAGCTCAAATTAATTATACTGTCACTGAAAAGGAATTACTTGCGGTGGTGTTTGTTTTTGATCGTTTCAGGTCTTACTTGATAGGGACGAAGGTCATAGTGCACACTGATCATGCAGCAATAAAATACTTGATCAACAAGGCTGATTCCAAGCCACGTTTGATTCGATGGGTTTTATTGTTGCAAGAATTCGACCTTGAGATCGTTGATAGAAAAGGAACAAGCAATCAGGTAGCTAACCATCTGTCCAGGCTCGAGAAGGTAGTGACCCTGTGGATCCCACTTCGGTCAAAGAGAATTTTCCCGATGAACAATTGTTAGCGGTTCAACATCAAGACAAAAATATTCCTTGGTATGCTGACATTGCAAACTTTTTAGCAAGTGGACTAAAACCCCCCGGGATGAGTGGACAACCATTTAAAAAGTTTTTACATGATACTCGTCAATATATTTGGGACGACCCTTTCTTATACAAGATAGGGACAGACCAATAATTGAGGCGTTGTGTCCACGGGAGTGAGCAATATCAAATACTCCAAGGTTGTCACACATCCCACTACGGTGGCCACTTTGGTGGAAACCGCACTGCTGCAAAAATCTTGCAAAGTGGGTTCTTCTGGCCCACTGTGTTTAAGGACTCTTACGAATTTGTGAAAAATTGTGAGCAATGTCAACGCACCGGGAACATTTCACAAAGGAACGAGATGCCTCTTAATAACATTCTAGAGGTAGAACTTTTTGATGTTTGGGGGATCGATTTCATGGGTCATTTCCCAAATTGAAACACTAATTTTTATATCTTGGTTGCGGTAGACTATGTTTCAAAATGGGTGGAAGTTGTTGCATGTCACTCCAACGATGCAAACACCGTGGTGAAATTTTTACACAAAAATATTTTCACTCGATTTGAAACACCACGGGCATTGATTAGTGACGAAGGCACCCATTTTGTGAACAAAGTTATGAGCTCGGTCCTTGCTAAGTATGATATACATCATAGAGTGGCCACCGCATACCACCCGCAGACCAACGGTTTAGCCGAACTTTCAAACCGAGAAATCAAAGGTATTTTAGAAAAAGTCGGTAAACCACACCGCAAGGATTGTGTAACACCCTGATTTTTCCCAAGTAAGTAGAATTTCCCACCCAACCGTGGTACTTTAGTGACTATATACATTTTCCGTCATCATGGCTTAAACAGTTACATGTGATTATATGTGAGCATGTATAGTTATGTATTTAGTTGTGAGAACCCTACATTTTCTTTGCATGCAAACCCCACTTCCATGCGGTTCCATATCGTGACCATTAGTGAACCAAAGAGGATTGTTTTAGCTAAAAATCAATTTTTGGACAGAACCTGGGGTGCCATGCGCGACAATGACACGCGAGAATGACCAGGGCATTGTCGCCCTGGCAATGTCGCGACCTGCAGGTTGGCAGCCGAATTCGAACAGAAACATGGACATGGAGAGCGACTGTGACCCACGAGAGAAACCAGGTCATAGTCGCAGGTGGCATAGTCGCGATCGGGGGTCGGGGCTGCAGCTGAGTCGAACTTAAAGCTGGGTTTTTGGGGTTACTTTCTCTTATTTTGGCTGTTGCTCGTTTTCTCTCTATCCCCTGGCGATTTCTCATCCCTCTTCACCCTTCTTCTCACTTAAAGCTTTGAGTTCCATGGGTGTTAAAGGTAGTTGCTAGTTGCTAGTTTGCCTACATATTGCAGAGCTCTAAACCTTCATCTCAAGCCTTCAAGAGAAGATCATCCATTTATTAAAGCTAGGGTTTTCTACTTCTAGGGTTTTCCTAAAAACCTTTAGGTGAGTCATCTTGACATCTATTTCGTATTTTAAGTTAAGATTCATATTTATGGCAAGCACTAACTCTAGAATCCTTGTTTGAAGAAAACTAGGGTTCTTCAAGATTTGGGGTTTTCACTTCACAAAACCTAGTTGGTGAGTTTTTCTCACATACATGTTTTATTTAACTTCTTGTTAATTTTATATGAAAGAATTGCAATGAGGGTGGATTTGTGACCTTAAACTAGGGTTACCTTCCTTATTTGCTTGTAAATGTATAAATAGGAATATATATATATAAATGTATATATATATATATATATATATTTGTATTCCTCATGGATGACGAATATGTATATATATATATGTATATATAAGTAAGTGTTATGATTTATAAAGGTATGCAAGCATGAGTATATATATATATATCTATAAATGTAAATATATATATATATATATACATATTTATATAAATTGGCAATATACATGTATGAATGTGCTTATGGATACTATAAGTAACTGGGTAGACTTCATGATCCGTCAATTAGCCTTAATGAAAGAAGAGTGTTATGGCCTTTATGTGTTATGTGTGGACATGACATTTCGTTCACAATGTTATGTGGGAAAAATTATTGTACCTTAAATGTAGTAACGTAATTATATGCATACATGATCATGGTTTGGAATTGTCATAGTCTAATTCCTTGTGCACGAGGATTTAAACCTTTATGGAATATGCGTATGTTTTGGTTAAGCCATTTGTGGCTACTAGCGGGTATGCAATAAAGGACGTGGGTTCTTGAGGTGTAACTCGTATAGGATGGATATGCAATATGGTCCCCGTAAGTCCTTGAGGTGTAACTCTGCGGGGTATGCAATAAAGGCAATTTATTTATGGTTTGAGGTTGTGATGTCTATATGGCATGGGAACTAAGACCGGGACTTGAGTTGTAATCCATCAACATCGCGGTGACTCCATTCACATGTTCTTGTCACCAAGATGGTTACGGGTCTCCCCCATTTTTTGGAGCTTTGTCTCTTTTATTTCATGACAGGTGTGGATCACAATAACTTGTGGATATTGGTAATGTGGAAAATTATGTGGAGACGATATCGTTACATTTGGCATTGTTATAATTCCTCATTATTACTTGAATATCTAAATCTTAGACTCTTGGTCTAACACTTGAGTGTATGTTGTGGATTACAGGTTCCACTTAGCGGTGTCTAGTTCGTTGCGTTGCCGACCATGCTTAGGAGCTTGGGAAGGTCGGGCTTTTTGGGAATCGAGAAGAGAGAGATTTTTAGAGACATAGTGACACCCGGATTAATCTAGTTAATTTTAGCCTAGATTAGTAGGTGTGTTATGTCTTAATACTCTGTTAAATGTACATTGTCCAAACTACCCCATTACTTTAAGGGTTTAGTTGGTTTATATTTTGAGGTTTAAATTTACCAATTTTCCGGAATTTTCTCTATACTAAATGTTTAAATTTTAGGGTGTTACAAGTTGGTATCAGAGCTCTAGTTTAAGTGAACTAGGTGTGCTAGTGTGATGCCTAGACTTAAGCTGAGACCATTAAGTGATGAAGTGTGAGGAAATTGGGTAGAAACATTAAGATGGGACGTTTCAGAGTCAACGGAAATTACGTTATTGCGAATTATGAAAGTGGTAACGAGAATCCTTATGTGTAATGTGTTCATAATTTCAATTAGCTACTGCTATTATGAATATATTTTTACGTGAGCATGCTTGATTGCTATGATTATGAGGATCAATGATTGTTCTAGTACGTTTCCTTATGTATATCTCTTAGACTATGTTCTTATCTTTATTCTCGGATGTGACAGACAGAAATGGTAAATACTCGGGGCATAACTCAGGAAGGTAGTGTCGCGAACCAATCCACAGCCGATCAACTAAACATCGACACTTCAGCTCTACCTCCTCTACTTCCGCCTCTGTTGGGCGGGAGAGTGGAGCAGATCCCAACGAGGAATATTGCCTCTACCAACCCGGTCATGACGGAAGTGACCTCTCAAACTCAGATGATGGATATGATGCGGGCCATGAACGAAACTATGGCTAAGCAACAGAAGTTGTTCATGAAACTTTTGGAAGATAGAGATGCACCACCGCGCCATCATGAGACAATTGAAGAAAATGTGGGTGGAGGATCCGGGGGAACCGGTGATGAAAACCGGACTGATGGGTTGGTTACTTTGGAGGCAAGGCCGACGGGAAGAGTATGCTCCTATAAAACCTTCCTGTGTTGTAAACCGCCGGAGTTTGCCGGTTTTGACAATCCAGTTACTTGCATGAATTGGATTCGGGAGATTGAGCAGGCCTTCCGGGCTTGTGATTGTGAAGAGAATCAGAAAGTCAAATTTGGTTCTCAAATGCTTCGAGGTTCGGGTTTGATTTGGTGGAATGTCTACACTTCCACCATAGAGACCTCTGTCTTGACCAAGATGACTTGGACTACTTTTAAGAAGAAGATCTTAGAAGAATATTGCAACGAACAAGAGATGGATCTGATCGAGGAGGAGTTCCGGTCAATCAAGAAGGGGAATTTGTCGGTTAAAGTGTAATAACCAGGTATTTTATCTAATTTAAATTTGAAAATTTTATAAGTTTTATGTTAGTGTTTTATGGAGTAAGAAGTTAAGGGGTAAGTTTTATTTTTTATTTAAAAGTTTAGGGGTATTTATTGCCAAGTGAGATAAGTTTAAGGTTTGTTTGGTCTTTTATCCAAACCTCTTTAGCCAAAACCGACTTCCTATTTTAGTAAGGATAGGTGTCCATTTTTTTTCAATTAAGAGAAAATATCCTAAGTGTTAGTGTGTGTAGTGTGTTCGGTTTAGAGGGAGAGAGAAGGAAATCGAGAGAGAAATTAAGGGAAAGAAGAAGGAGGAAATCCAGAGTTTGCTACTGTGATTTAAAGGACCAAACTGAAGTAAGCAAGGTAACAAATCCATCCTTGTATGTGTTTTAATTTCTTAAAAGTGTTCTTGAGTTTGCTAGTTAAGTTTTTAGGTGGGTTTTGTTAAAAATGGATGTTTTGGGAAATCTAAGCTTAAAAGTACGATTTCTGGGTAAATATTGGACTAAAAGTCGTTTTTGCTGAGCTTATTAAAAAAGACGGTGAATAGTAATTTTTCAGGTTTTCGCAACAGTAGGTTGCGAGAAGTGGGGTTTTCGCAACAGTAGGTTGCGAGAAGTGAGGCTTTCGCAACAGTAGGTTGCGAGAAGAGAGGTTTTCGCAACAGTGGGTTGCGAGTTCTGAGGTTTTCGCAATAGTGGGTTGCGAGTTCTTTGGTTTTCGCAACAGTGGGTTGCGAAAAGTGAGGAATTCGCAAGCTGTGGGTTGCGAAAAGTGTTAAAATACAGATTTATTAATGAGGTGTATTCTTGTTAATTAACTATTTCAGATAGTAAAATTCAAAGATAAAAGTGGGACTTGTTGAAGAGATTTTTGGAGAACTATTGGAAAAGCATTCAGGTGAGTTTTATTTAAAAACGTTTTTCAACTGGAATATATATATATGTGATTTATATCTATATGAAATGGATATGTATGGATTGAGAATGTGATACATAATGTGATTATGTGTTTTTATTGAAATGTTTATATACATGATGATATACTGTAATTATATGAGTATTCTGCGAGAATACGGGGCCGGGATCCGAGGTGCGGACCGGTGTGTTGCCGGGTTCCGGTAAGCGGACAGGCGTGTTTACTGTAGATGTTGTACAACAGAGTGAATTGACTAGTTGGCTTGCAACCACTAGTTTGGCCAATTGTGGAGGAATAAAGGGGAATGAGTGGATACGAAACGCAAGTCTTGGTTGGTATTTAATTACGTGTAATATATGTGTGTTTGTATTAAAAAGGTTTTATTTAATTGGATTCTTGGCAAGTTTCAACTGACAGGGATTTTCTTACTAGACCATTAGGTCTAACCCTCATCATTTCTGTTTTAAAAATATGTATTCCAGGTTGAGGATCGTTCGTTAGCAAAGGGAAGAATTAATGTGTAAGGCGGGGTTAATAGCTGACAAGGATTAGGAACTGAATAAGTGTTATGTTGTATCGTTTCGAGACTGCTGGGACCGTACGTGATTTGTTTGGTAATTTCTTTTTATGAATGTAACGATGTGATGCAATATATGTTATTTGAAACATGTTTGGGAAACCGGGTTGTTACATAAAGATTATACCCGACTCTTCATGGAGAAACTGAATCTTGTGGGGCACGTGGCCCCGACTGAGAAAGACAAGATGAAAGCGTATTTGAAAGGATTGCCTGCTGATATGATGGCAATGGTTCGGAACTCCAAGGCCACGAATCTTCGAGAGACGATTGAAGAGGCCATGGTTATGGAACGGGTATATGCTAGAGACAAAGAAGAGAAAGCTAAGGTTGGGGAGAAGAGGAAGTGGGAGAGCCCACAAAATTCGTTCAAAAGGTCGAGGTTCCAACAAAACAATAGAGGAGGGGACTACCGTCGAGAGGCAAGGTGGTGCCCTAAGTGCAAAACCAAGCACTTCGGGTCTTGCAATCCGGGTCAAGTTACTTGTTACAAATGCGGGAAAACGGGGCACACTAGTCCGAAGTGCCACATCAGGGGGACGGTTTGTTTTGAGTGCAAGGAGGTTGGGCATGTGAAGCGGGATTACCCCAAGATGAAGGGAGATTCGAGAGGGACCGGTTCGGGAAGTCAACCGAGGAAGGAGGCCATCCCCAAACCGCAAGGGAGGGCTTTCCAAATGACGAAAGAAGAAGCAAAAGAGACCGCCGACGTAGTGTCGGGTACGTTCTTACTCAACTCTTTACCCGCTAGAGTATTATTTGATTTGGGTGCAAATTTTTCGTTTGTTTTGGACATGTTTTGCAAGTCTTTAAACGTGCCTGATAATTCTCTACAAGATGCCTTGGTCATTGAGGTAGCAAATGGGGAAAAGGTGGTCTTACGTGGAATTTTAGAAAAGTGTCGTCTTGAGATTAGCGGCGAAACTTTTGAAGTGGATTTACTCCCTATGTTTATTGGGAGTTTCGATGTTGTGATTGGGATGGATTGGTTGGTTAAGCACAAGGCGGAAATCTTGTGCTCAAAGAAACTCATAAGAATACCTCTCTTGATTGGAGATTTTCTCCTTGTATATGGAGAAAAGCGTAAGGGCGAAGTGGCTATTATCTCTTCTATCAAGGCGAGGAAGTGCTTAATGAAGAAGTATCCGACGTTCTTGGCTTATGTGGTGGACACCAAATTGGAGAAGAAGAAAGTAGAAGAGGTAAATGTTGTCAAAGAATATCCGGATGTATTCCCTGATGACTTGCCGGGTTTGCCGCCCAACCGTCAAGGGGAATTCAAGATCGATTTGGTTTCGGGAGCGGCATCGATAGCACGTGCACCTTACCGCCTCGCTCCGACAGAAATGCAGGAAATGATGACACAACTGCAAGAAATTCTAGAGAAGGGATTTGTGAGGCCGAGCTCATCGCGTTGGGGAGCTCCGGTACTTTTCGTTAAGAAGAAAGATGGGTCGATGCGGATGTGTATCGACTATCGGGAGTTAAACAAGGTAACCGTGAAGAACAAATATCCACTCCCTCGAATTAATGTCCTCTTTGACCAACTTCAAGGAGCCGGATGTTTCTCCAAGATTGATCTCCGATCCGGTTACCATCAAGTGAAAGTTAAGGAAGAAGACGTTCCAAAGACGGCATTTAGGACGCGGTATGGGCACTACGAATTCCTAGTCATGCCTTTAGGGTTAACGAACGCGCCAACAATTTTTATGGACTTAATGAATCGGATATGTCGACCGTTTTTGGATAAGTCGGTTATCGTGTTCATCGACGATATCTTGGTGTACTCAAAAGATGAAGAGAAGCATGAGCAACATCTTCGAGAAGTGTTGGAAGTGTTAATGAAGGAGAAGTTGTACGCTAAATTCTCTAAGTGTGAGTTTTGGTTGCGAGAAGTACAATTCCTTGGGCATGTGGTGACACGAGAGGGTGTAAAAGTAGATCCCACAAAGATTGAGGCAATGATGAATTGGGAGCCTCTGAAGAGCCCGACGGAAATTAGAAGCTTTTTGGGGTTGGCCAGGTACTACCGTAGATTCATACAAGACTTCTCCAAGATTGCTTCGTCGCTCACGACTTTGACTCGAAAGAACGTAAAGTTTGTGTGGACTAAGGTGCAAGAAGAAGCGTTTCAGACCTTGCAACGAAAACTTTGTGAAGCTCCAATCTTGTCCTTACCCGAAGGAACCGAAGACTTCGTCGTGTATAGTGATGCATCAAAGATGGGTTTGGGTTGTGTCTTGATGTAAATGGGGAAGGTGATAGCCTACGCATCGAGGCAATTGAAGGAGCATGAAAAGAATTACCCAACTCATGATCTCGAATTGGCGGCGGTCGTGTTTGCCTTGAAGTTATGGCGACACTACATGTATGGCACGAAATGTACGCTCTACACTAATCATAAAAGTTTGAAGTACGTTTTTGATCAAAAGGAGTTGAATATGCGTCAACGAAGGTGGCTAAAATTGTTAAAAGATTATGACTGCGAACTATTATATCATCCGGGGAAGGCGAATGTGGTAGCGGACGCCTTGAGTCGAAAGAAATATAGTGGGAAGGTGCAAACATCGTTAACAAGAATCGAAATCCTCTCGAGCTTAATGGATATGATCAAGACCGCTCAATCCGAAGCACTAGTTGAGGCGAACCTCAAGGATGAATCTATGGTGAAATATCATCTTCTATTGACGAAAGATGGTAGAGGATTGAAACTTTTCCAAGGAAGGATTTGGGTGCCTAAAATTGGAGGGTGTCGAGAGTTACTTATGGAAGAAGCTCACAAGTCAAAGTACTCAATACATCCCGGGAGCACCAAGATGTATAGGGATTTGAAGTTGAATTACTGGTGGCCGGTCATGAAACTTGACATAGCCGGTGTCGTGGAGAAGTGCACCACGTGTTCATTAGTGAAAGCCGAGCATCAACGACCTTATGGCAGTTTACAATCTCTCGAAATACCGGAATGGAAGTGGGATCACATTACAATGGATTTTGTGACAAAGCTGCCAAAGACCTTGAAAGGTTACGACACCATTTGGGTAATTGTGGACCGGATGACCAAGACCGCTCACTTTTTGGCTATGCGGGAAACATTATCGTTAGACAAATTGGCAAGATTGTACATCAATGAAGTGGTCTCGAGGCATGGAGTGCCAAAATCTATTGTATCCGATCAGGATAGCCGTTTCACCTCTCACTTTTGGAATTCCTTCCAACAGGAATTGGGAACAAATGTGAAATTAAGCACGGCTTACCACCCTCAGACTGACGGACAAAGCGAGCGAACAATCCAAACCTTGGAAGATATGTTGAGGGCGTGTGTAATCGATTTCGGGGGAAATTGGGACTCTCATCTTCCATTGGTAGAATTTGCTTACAACAACACTTACCACTCGAGCCTAGGTGTAGCACCATTTGAGGTTTTGTACGGGCGGAAATGTAGAACCCCCGTTTGTTGGCTTGAGGCGGGTGAAAAACAATTCGTAGGTTCCGAACTTGTTCAAGAAACGGCCGACAAGTGAAAAGTATTCGAGAGCGGTTGAAGGTCGCTCAAGACCGACAAAAGAGTTACGCCGATAAGAAAAGACGGCCGATTGAGTTCCAAGTGGGGATCGTGTATTCTTGAAGGTTTCTCCTTGGAAGGGAATCATTAGGTTTGGAAAACGAGGGAAGCTTAGTCCCCGCTTTCTTGGACCTTTTCCAATTGTTGAACGCGTGGGACTTCAAGCCTATAAGTTGGAGCTACCGCCCGAGATGAGTGGGATTCACCCTACGTTTCATGTTTGCTACTTGCGGAAGTGTTTAGCGGAAGAAACTGACGTCATCCCATTATCGGAAATTCACGTAGACAACAACCGGTGTATTGAATAACCGGAATCCATTTTGGATAGAGAAACGAGGAAACTTCGTCGCAAAGAAGTAGCGAGGGTGAAGGTGCAATGGAAGCATCATCGAGGGGCAAATGTCACGTGGGAACCAGAAGAAGAAATGAAGAGGAGGTACCCTCATCTTTTCGTTTAGTGCCGAATTTCAAGGACGAAATCTTTTCCAAGGAGGGGAGGATTGTAACACCCCGATTTTTCCCAAGTAAGTATAATTTCCCTCCCAACCGTGGTACTTTAGTGACTATATACATTTTCCGTCGTCATGGCTTAAACAGTTACATGTGATTATATGTGAGCATGTATAGTTATGTATTTAGTTGTGAGAACCCTACATTTTCTTTGCATGCAAACCCCACTTCCATGCGGTTCCATATCGTGACCATTAGTGAACCAAAGAGGATTGTTTTAGCTAAAAATCGATTTTTGGACAGAACCTGGGGTGCCATGCGCGACAATGACACGCGAGAATGACCAGGGCATTGTCGCCCTGGCAATGTAGCGACCTGCAGGTTGGCAGACGAATTCGAACAGAAACATGGACATGGAGAGCGACTGTGACCCGCGAGAATGACCAGGTCATAGTCGCAGGTGGCATAGTCGCGATCGGGGGTCGAGGCTGCAGCTGAGTCGAACTTAAAGCTGGGTTTTTGGGGTTATTTTCTCTTATTTTTGCTGTTGCTCGTTTTCTCTCTATCCCATGGCGATTTCTCATCCCTCTTCACCCTTCTCCTCACTTAAAGCTTTGAGTTCCATGGGTGTAATGGTAGTTGCTAGTTGCTAGTTTGCCTACATATTGTAGAGCTCTAAACCTTCATCTCAAGCCTTCAAGAGAAGATCATCCATTTATTAAAGCTAGGGTTTTCTACTTCTAGGGTTTTCCTAAAAACCTTTAGGTGAGTCATCTTGACATCTATTTCGTATTTTAAGTTAAGATTCAAATTTATGGCAAGCACTAACTCTAGAATCCTTGTTTGAAGAAAACTTGGGTTCTTCAAGATTTGAGGTTTTCACTTCACAAAACCTAGTTGGTGAGTTTTTCTAACATATATGTTTTATTTAACTTCTTGTTAATTTTATATGAAAGAATTGCAATGAAGGTGGATTTGTGACCTTAAACTAGGGTTACCTTCCTTATTTGCTTGTAAATGTATAAATAGGAATATATATATATATATATAAATGTATATATATATATAAATGTATATATATATATATATATAAATGTATATATATATATATATATTTGTATTCCTCATGGATGCCGAATATGTATATATATATGTATATATATAAGTAAGTGTTATGATTTATAAAGGTATGCAAGCATGAGTATATATATATATATAAATGTAAATATATATATATATATATATATATATATATATATATATATACATATTTATATAAATTGGCAATATACATGTATGAATGTGCTTATGGATACTATAAGTAATTGGGTAGACTTCATGATCCGTCAATTAGCCTTAATGAAAGAAGAGTGTTATGGACTTTATGTGTTATGCGTGGACATGACATTTCGTTCACAATGTTATGTGGGAAAAATTATCGTACCTTAAATGTAGTAACGGAATTATATGCATACATGATCATGGTTTGGAATTGTCATAGTCTAATTCCTTGTGCACGAGGATTTAGACCTTTATGGAATATGCGTATGTTTTGGTTAAGCCATTTGTGGCTACTAGCGGGTATGCAATAAAGGGCGTGGGTTCTTGAGGTGTAACTCGTCTAGGATGGATATGCAATATGGTCCCCGTAAGTCCTTGAGGTGTAACTCTACGGGGTATGCAATAAAGGCAATTTATTTATGGTTTGAGGTTGTGATGTCTATATGGCATGAGAACTAAGACCGGGACTTGAGTTGTAATCCATCAACATAGCGGTGACTCCATTCACGTGTTCTTGTCACCAAGATGGTTACGGGTCTCCCTCGTTTTTTGGAGCTTTGTCTCTTTTATTTCATGACAGGTGTGGATCACAATAACTTGTGGATATTGGTAATGTGGAAAATTATGTGGAGACGGTATCGTTACATTTGGCATTGTTATAATTCCTCATTATTACTTGAATATCTAAATCTTAGACTCTTGGTCTAACACTTGAGTGTATGTTGTGGATTACAGGTTCCACTTAGCGGCGTCTAGTTCGTTGCGTTGCCGACCATGCTTAGGAGTTTGGGAAGGTCGGGCTTTTTGGGAATCGAGAAGAGAGATTTTTGGAGACATAGTGACACCCGGATTAATCTAGTTAATTTTAGCCTAGATTAATAGGTTGTTGTGTGTTATGTCTTAATACTTTGTTAAATGTACATTATCCAAACTACCTTATTACTTTAAGGGTTTAGTTGGTTTATATTTTGAGGTTTAAATTTACCCATTTTCCGGAATTTTCTCTATACTAAATGTATAAATTTTAGGGTGTTACAGATTGGTCAACCAAACTTGATGATGCTCTTTGGGCCTATCGTACGACCTACAAAACTCCTTTGGGAATGCCTCCATTCAAGATGGTTTTCGGCAAAGCTTGCCATTTACCAATTGAGTTGGAACACAAGGCATTTTGGGCTCTTAAAGAGCTTAACATGAGTGAGGATGCTGCGGGAACCAAGAGGTTTTTACAATTGCATGAGCTGGAGGAGTTGCGATACCACTCCTATGAAAATGCAAAGTTGTACAAAGAAAAGACCAAGATGTGGCATGATCGAAGAATCAACCATAGGGAGTTTATCGAAGGCCAACAAGTACTACTGTTCAATTCCCGTCTCAAACTATTTCCTGGTAAGCTCAAATCACGATGGACGAGACCATACACATTGGTCAAGGTTAGTCCCTTTGGAACAGTGGAATTAATGTCCCCACAGTCTGGTCAGACTTTTAAAGTCAATGGGCAGAGGGTGAAGCACTTTCTGAGCGACAGTGCCCACACTCCATCCCACTCTCTACCCCACTCTGGTTAAGAAAAGTCAGAATCATTTGTAAATATTTTATTTAAGTTATTTGCTGTCTTTTTATTATTTTTGGTATTTTTAATTCCGTGTGGTAGTTTATTTTGAATGTGTGTAGGATAGATTGCCAATTTTTGAAGAAAAAGTCAACAAATGCTTTGCAGTGACATCGACCATGTCAGTGCGCATCCCACTGCGTTCCTGACGAATGGATGTGACGGTTTGGTGGCCCAAGAAATTGATTTTCCATCACCTTTTTCTTACACACCATCACCTTTTCTGCCACCTCACCCTACTACTCCTATTTCCAAGAAAAACACTCAATACCCTCTCAAATAACCGTTCCCTCCTAAAACAATTACTCAATGAATACTTCCTTTCTACACTAAAAACCCAATTAAACCTTTTTCCTCTCACAAATTCAAAAACACTCCTAAATTTCTCTTCCTTTCCATATTCTCTCTCAAGAACCAGAAAAGAACACCCTCTTCAATGGTAAGGAGCAAACGACCGAACCCAATCCCTAACGAACCCAGCCGAGCCATGCGCCGCCGCATGACCGCCGCCGATAACCCACCGGAAAACATCACCGGCGACCTAAACCAACCTCCGCCATCCTCCGACGAACACCCAATGACGACCGTCGCACCAGATGCTGAGTCGTCGAAACAAGAAGAATCGAAGGCAGCTTCATCGTCGAAAGCCTCAGACGCCAGTGATGATGATTACAGTGGCGAATCTGCAGAAAGCTCACCACCAGCAACTCCTATCCATTAAATGGTTTATTGGGACTCTGGTTCCCACTCTGAATGCTCTCAAAATAATTTCAATTTTCTGTTTGGTTGGTATTTTTCCTATGGCTATGCACTTGACAATTTGCTACTATTTTATTTTGGTTGAATGATGCATGCATACCTGCTGCTAAGTAGGTCTTTTGGGTACTAACTTAATTCTCGTTTGAATGCTTTTTGACCATTTTCCATTTCAAGGTGCAACTTTCGGCTTCCAACTTAAAAGTCACTTTTGTAAGTACGACTCTCAACTTGTCACGATGAAACGATATAGGCCATTTTTTGCATCCAAACTCGACCTTTTTGTACCCTAAACAACTCCTTGAACCCTAATTTCCAAGTCACAGTGAGGACATTGTGCGATCTTAAGTTTGAGGTGGGGACTTCCAGTGTGACTTCCAGTCTTTCCACAGTGGGGACACTGTGAGGTCCTAAGTTTGAGGTGGGTAAGCTATACCCCCTCCCAAAAAAAACACAAAAACAGAAAAAATCGGAGTGTCACTACAAAAAATTGATGGTGTGCCTTTTCTGGACCATCAGAATACCCACTTTCTCAAAAATAGCCATACCCAAATAAAAGCCTGAAGTGTACGTACTCACCCTTGCAAAACACAGAAACACTCACTTCTTGAAATAAAAATTTCAAAGCGAGATTTTCGGTCCATGTTTGGAATTGTTTGCTACAAAGCCCTCGGGAAAAGTATTCAAAGCCACAAACCCTTCGAACCCAAGAAAGTCCTATTGATCAAATGTGAACAAGGGAAAGATATCGTCGAGTACATAAAGTGAAGTTTTAATCTTGGAACCGAAAGAAGCATCCATGGAGGGAGATCAACATTCATTCAATGTGAGAAATCAGTAAGTCCCTGAATGCTCAAAAGTGCATAATTTTATTTTTTCTTTCTTTTTATTACTTGGGGACAATTAATGGTTTAAGTTTGAGGTTGTGATAACTCTATTTTTAGAGTTATTATTTCCTTTTATTTTTATTTTATTTTGTCAAATTTTAGCCATTTCACTTCTCAAAACCCCCATTCTTGGTAATATTCATAAAAATGAGCAAAAAGAGTGAACCATAGTTTTTATGAATCATTTGGTGGAGTTTTGTTGTTTTTTCACGAAATATCTGCAGTGACTTGCGGAGTGCCCACTCCGGATCCCACTGGCGAGCCAAGAAGAAGACAAAGAAAAATCAACTCTTAGCTTGGAAGTAAAAATCTGGAGGATATAAGGCTCTAATGGCAGAGGCATGGGATGGAAAGTACAAGCATGTTCCCCTAGAGATGGCAAGATGAATTGTTTAATAACACCCATGGTACTTTAAGTGGACTTTTTGGAAAAGGTGAAGGGACCTTGGGGTAAAAGAGCTACAAGCTTGTGGATAGAAGAGTTACTCAATGAAGATGAATTTTATGCCTTCTATTTTCAGTCTTTAGTCTCTAGATTTTACCCATCTTTTGTTAAGTCCAACTTTTCCTCTTAGTATATAAAGAGGTGTTCGGTGCCATTTAATTGATATCTCCATCTACCACATTTAGTGCAAGTTTAGTTGTAGTTATTAGCTTAGAATTTACTGTAGTAGCTCTCTAATTTTTTGTATTTCGATCTGTAGTGTAATCGTTAATTTCAAGTAACTAGTGGCAGTGACGTACTCTCGTTCCCCACTGCGGTTTTAATCAAAGTCACTTTCAGTTTACTTATATGTATCTTCTCTTCTCTTATTTCCTTTACTTCGATAATTATGGGCTAAGCATCCTTTAGGATGTAGGAAGGTGAAGTACATGGATTTTATGAAAAATGCTTGAGTAATCTTTATACTTGGAATATTTATTGTTTTGGTCATTCACTCTCGATTATTGCCCAATGATGCAAACAAGCCGATCACTTGTAAGGATCTAAAGTCTAGTTCTCAACTCAAAAATGAGTAGAACGCATTGACACGAGCTTGGATGATGCTAGGGAATTCGAAAGGATTCTTATGACACTTACGAAAGTGAGGTCGACACAGTGAGCTAATCTCAACCCACTGGAGTAGTAGGCAAGCTAGTTGGTGTATTTAAAAACACTTAGAGTATTTGTCTCTACACATTCCATCGAGGCCTGAAAAGGTCCATTTTGAGATTACCATTGAGAAAACAGTAATTACTAAGAGCATGAGATTTTTACTTAAATGTGTGAGTATTTTGTTACCGGGCTTCTCTAACGAGAATGCCCACCTCAAGTACAAGGATCACTTTTGGGATCAGGTATTTAATATAAAATCTAGGGAAAATCTAACCTATATTCCCACTTTTAAATCTTAAGTAAAATCGTTAAAGTAGCATTTCACTAAACAAACCAAAATATTGCTTCTTTTGTAATTGAAACTTGTAAAAGGAAGCTCATGAGAACCATATTGTCTTGATTGCCCAGTCCCTGTGGATACGATTCTGGTATTTTACCAACTATTACTTGCTGTGACGATCATAGTGGCCAGTGTACACTTGCGCTTCCCACTGTGGAAAGTTTGCAACCCACTGCGATTAAATCACATATTTCTCACGTACCAACAATCCTAACCATGATCGAGAGAGTAGTATGGGTGGTGAATACCAGAGAAAGGTTGAACATTCATGAAACGTGTATGTGTATCCAAAATATTAAGTGTTCATTGTTCCAAACGGTGGTTTGTGTTATTTGAAATGTGAACATTTGTGAAGTTGAACATACATGAAACAATTACGCAACTCCAAAGAGTAATACGGGTGGTGAACACCAGAGAAAGTTGATCATTCTAAGAAGGTTGAACATTCTTCCAAAAATATTAATATGGATAACAACAGCAACAACATTCTTATTGTTCGTAATTGTGCACAAACACTATTATATCAAATCTATTCTAGCTAACAACTAATCTAACAAAAAATACTGACCGATTAAGCATTTTTATTCGATTCTTTGGATATTTTCAAGCTACTCGGACTGTCGTTTTGCGTCGTCGCTTCTTCATGGGAGTTGGTTAACAATATAACTGATAGGGTTAATTTATTAACCCTATTTTAGCCGTTTTTAGTAGATTTTTAGTCAGTTTTATTTGCCCAAAGTCAGTAATTGAGTCATTTTTATTACCTTTTTAGCATTTTCTGTGTTTTAGGTGTCATGCATGATTTAATGGTATAATCTCTGTTTTTGGATCTCATTGGGACTGTTTTGAATAAATTGCAGAATTTGGTTGGGCACTACTGCGAGAATGCTATAGGAATGGATACTGTAGGAGTGTCGCAGGAGTGAGCAGCTGGGCCTTTTTGCTAATCTTTGGGCCGAAGCCTCTTTTGAAGCCCAAGGCTGGAGCTGACTTTTAGAAGGGACAAGAAGTACACTAGGACATCAGTCTTAATCACCTTTTGATTTCTTTGTCTCCACACAACTCCCCTATAAATAGATGGCTTCTATGTTTGTTTTAACATATATGCTTTTGAGCTAAAAACACTAAAACTCTCCACAAGTGCTTAGATTTTCTCTCTAGTTTTATTTACCTCTTAATTTCTGTCTAGATACCTCTTAATATTCAGATCCACTATTACGATTCCAGTATGTACTAAAGCTCTCGGTTTCAAGGTTTAATCTAAGTGGTTCGAAGTTAGTTTATTGTGTTTAATTTCCGATTTTTGCAAGTTTCCGAGTTCTTAATATTGTTTACGTCATTTACTTAATTTCTCAAGGATCGTGAATTTAGTTTGGAGTTCCTTCCTTCTAAAATTCGTGTTTTTGGTCAGTTAGTAGTTCCAAGTTCCAACGGTTTCAAAGCAACAAGTAGTTTTGTGACGTAACTTGCACGACAAGTTTCCATAACTTGGCAAACAAGTTACCACGTTAGTTGGTTATTCTCGTTTCTTGCATTCTTAGTTCTTATTTCTGTCTTTATTTTCTTGTTGTTGAAGTTCCTGTTTTTAATTCTTGTCTTTCCATTTCTGTACTTTACTTTCTTGCAATTTCTTTTCAGTATTTTCCATTTATGTCATTTACATTTCTTACACCTTTCGAAAGAAGAAATCAAGCCATGATGGGCTAATCGCCTGAGCTTGGGGTGTAAAGCAAAGTTTAGATGTAAAATATGTGTTAAAGTGAAGAGGTGTATTGAATATAACATTGTATCTAACTATTCGTTTCAGGTGATTAATCTTACATTGAAGATTGCATTTAATTAATTGACAACTAATTTTATGTATGAAAATGCATTAACATCGAGTGTTAAGGTTAAGTTTAATTAACTGAAATGATAAGAGAAGACTACTAAATAGTTTTAATACCTGACAAGTATTATACTCTTACGGTGTAGGATGGTAACACTGTGTTGTGCTAGGATTCACGAAGTCTAACATAAATGATATCGTATCGATAGCACGTGGACCAGTGTGTACTCTTGGGAGACCGTTTGAACCGATAGTTGGTGTTGTGGCAGTCCTATAGCACTTGTGCTGAAGGACTGGCTGGATGTTATAATATCTCTTTACTGGATCATTTGTTTTCATCTTTATGGCGTTTTGCACCCTGTGCTTCTTCTCTAGAATTGATTTTTAGCTGATAACTCAAACCAACCAATCAAACAATCTTTTTAGACATCGCCATCTGAAATCGGTTTTTAAAGACTGAACTTTTGAAAAGCTTTCACAAGTTTTCCCTGTGGATCGATATCTGGTACTTTTACCATTATTACTTGTTACGAGACGATAGTAGTTCAAGGTGTATACTTGCACTGAGTTCTATTCTAAGTGAATCTCTAAGGATGCATAAATCTTACAACAAGTTTTTGGCGCCGTTGCCGGGGAATACTTCGCTGAAAGAATTTCATTTTAATGTAAAGTTGTTAAGCTATGATTTTTCTACCACCTTTTTGAAAAACAGTGCATGCCCAGAATATTGCACGGAGAACTTTTTCAAATTGATCCTGAGATTGAACGCACTTTTAGACAAAGAAGGAAAGCACAAAGAGCTGCTTTAGCTCGCAACTCTCCAATGATGTCTGAAAATGAGTACACATCGGATGAAGGTGAAAATAACTTCGAATTTGGGCCGGATGGTCAGCATGTTAATAGACCACCCAATAATGATGGAAACCCTGACATAAATTGGGAAAATTATAAAATTTTAAAAATCTTGAAAATCCCGATAATGGAAATCCTGGAAATGGACCAATTCCTGGAAATGGACCAATTCCTAGAAATGGACCAATTCCTAGGAAAATCCCTCGCCAAATTCCTCGTCAGATTCCTGAAAATAGGCCAATTCATAATCTTGAAGATGAGGAACAAAACATTTTCAGGCTTGCAAACTCTAAAAACGGAGGTATTATGGCTTATGCTGTTCCTGTTTTAAATCAATTACATTCAGGAATACTAAAGCCTACCCTCGAAACACATCATTTTGAACCCAAGCCGATAATGTTCCACATGCTCCAAATCAACGGCCAGTACGCTGGTTTGGCGCACGAGGATCCTCATTCTCATCTCAGGTCTTTCATGGAAATTACAGATTCTTTCAAGCTGCCAGGTGTACAGGATGATGCTTTAAAACTGAAACTTTTTCCATACCCTTTGAGAGATAAGGCAAGATCCTGGTACAACTCGTTGCGGCCAGACTCTATAATCACATGGAACCAAATGGCAGAAAAGTTTTTAAAAAAATATTTTCCACCCACCAGGAACACTAAGTCCAGAAATGAAATCTGCACTTTTAAACAAATGGACAATGAGGCAGTTCCTGATGTATGGGACAGGTTTAAAGAGCTGTTGAGAAAATGTCCTCACCATGGCATTCCATACTGCATTCAGCTAGAGACATTTTACAGTGGTCTAGATATCACTGCTAAACAAATGCTCGATGCTACTGCAAGTGGATCTTTCACAGCTTGTACCTACAATGAGGGATATGAAATCCTGGAAAATATTTCTGACAACAATGGACAGTGGTCTGATCCACGTGCACTACCACCTAAAAGAACAACAGGGATACCAGATTCTGATGCGTACTCAACATTAACTGCACAGTTGGCAAGTATGGCTACTCTAATTCAAAATCTAGCCACACCTATGCAGGCTAATGCTGCTACGGCTATTCCTGGTGTTTTGCCAGTACAGTGTACCTTTTGTGGAAATGGACATTCTTTTGAAAATTGTCCACGCAATCCAGAGCAAGTAAACTATGTGCAAAACAAAAATAAAGGAGGACCTTTTTCTCAGACATACAACTCTGAGTGGAGGAATCATCCAAATTTTTCATGGCATAGTCCTTCTCTCAATCAAACATCACAAAGACCACAAGGTCAATCCAACTTCCAAGGACAATCCAATTTTCAACAAAGGAACCACAACAACCAACAGTCTAATTTCCAAAATAAACCATCTTCTTTCCAAAAGAACAAGCCAACTCAACGGGCTGAGTCATCTACTTCTTTGGAAGCAATGATGAAAGGGTTTATGCCCCAAACTAAAGCCTCAATTAAAAATCTCGAAACTCAGATGGGACAAATGGCTCTGGAAATGAAGAAAAGACCAGTAGGAACTCTTCCTAGTGATACAGAGATTCCACACCGAGATGGAAAAGAGCAGGTTAAGGTTGTGACTTTAAGAAGTGGAAGGCCCTTAGAAGAAAATCCTAGAAAAGAACAAACAAACAAAGCAGAGCCAGAAAAGAAAAAGGCAAAACCAGATTCTGCTGCTACTCCTATAGACCACTCCTGTAGCACCAGTGGGACCAAAGCTAGTGACAAACCTGTTAACATTCATGTCATTCCCACTAAATCATACTACCCCTTGCTGTTCCCTGACCAACCTAAGAAAGTCCAGAATACCAAAGAAAGTACGGTAGTAGATGTGTCACATTCTGGTGGCAGTCCTGCAGTACCAACCCAGACCAGTCCTGTAGCACCCTGTAGGACTGAAGCAATTCCAACTGTGAAACCCACACAAACATCTCTCCTTCACAAGATTGACCCCTCTAGTTCAGTCACGCCTTACATTCCTTACCCTCAAAGGATGAGGAATAATAAGGAAGAAATTCAATTTAAAAAGTTTCTTGATGTTTTTAAACAGTTGCACATAAACATACCTTTGGTTGAAGCTATTGAGCAGATGCCAAATTATGCAAAGTTTTTAAAGGACATTTTGAGAAAAAAGAAAAAGTTGACTGAATATGAGACAGTAGCTCTGACTGAAGGATGTAGTGCTTTGTTGTCCAGTAAGATTCCCCCTAAAATGAAAGATCCTGGATGTTTCACAATTCCATGCTCTATAGGAGAAAAGAAAGTAGGAAAAGCCCTTTGTGACTTAGGTGCTAGTGTAAACCTTATGCCTTTATCCATCTTCAATACCTTAGGCATAGGTGCAGCTAGACCTACCACTGTTTCCCTACAATTGGCTGACAAGACCATTGCCTGGCCTAAAGGAAAAATTGAGGATGTCCTAGTCCAAGTTGATAAGTTTATCTTTCCAGCTGACTTTATCATCTTAGACTTTGAAGCTGACAAAGATATTCCCATTCTTTTAGGTAGACCTTTCCTAGCCACTGGAAGAAGTTTGATTGATGTCCAAAAGGGAGAATCGACCATGAGAGTGCATGACCAAGAAGTAACTTTTAATGTGTTTTATTCTCTCAGGTACCCTGAAGAAAGAGAGGAATGCTCCACTCTAAGCATGCTAGAGAATTGGTGTCAAGAACAAAGCTTGGGAGAAATGTTGGGAATAGAAGAATCTGACAGTGAGGAAACCTTTGAAGACCTGGAACCACCACAGGAAGTTGCTGCTTTTGAGACCCTAGATCATAAGGATAGGAAGACTCTTGTCCCATCCTTAGAAGTTGCACCTGACTTAGAACTGAAACAACTTCCCTCTCATTTAAAATATGTCTTTTTAGAGGACCTTGGGAAGTTGCCTGTCATTATTTCATCATCACTAGATTTAGAACAAGAGGAAAGATTGGTCAAAATGCTAAAACTGCACACAAAAGCCATAGGATGGACAATTGCTGATCTCAAGGGCATAAGTCCAACCATTTGTCAACACAAAATCATTTTGGAAGATAAAAACTTCACATCAGTTGAGCCTCAAAGAAGACTCAATCCTGTGATGAAAGAAGTTGTCAAAAAGGAGATTTTAAAATGGCTTGATGCATGCATAATCTATCCTATTGCTAGTAGTACATGTGTAAGTCCTGTGCAATGTGTACCTAAGAAAGGTGGAGTGACTGTTGTACCAAATGAGAAGAATGAACTCATACCTACTAGAGTTGTGTCTGGTTGGAGAATATGTATAGACTATAGGAGGCTTAACAAAGCTACTCAAAAAGACCATTTTCCATTACCCTTTGTTGACTAAATGCTAGACAGACTGGCAGGGAAAGAGTTTTATTGCTTCTTAGATGGCTACTCAGGTTACAATCAAATCACCATTGCACCTGAGGACCAGGAAAAGACCACTTTCACTTGTCCATTTGGAACCTTTGCGTTTAGAAGAATGCCTTTTGGGCTTTGTAATGCCCCAACCACTTTTCAAAGATGTATGATGTCTATTTTCTCTGACATGTTAGAAACCTCCATGGAAATCTTCATGGATGATTTTTCAGTTTATGGGACATCATATGACTTATGTTTACAAAACCTGGAAAAGAGTCTTAAAAGATGTGAAGAAACAGACTTGGTTTTAAACTGGGAAAAATGTCATTTTATGGTAAAAGAAGGCATTGTGTTGGGACACCTCATTTCCAAAAGAGGCATAGAAGTTGATAAAGCCAAATTAGAAGTCATTTCAAGTTTGCCTGAACCAACAACAGTCAAAGGTATCAGAAGTTTTTTGGGACATGCTGGTTTTTACAGGAGGTTTATAAAAGATTTTTCAAAAGTTTCAAAACCTCTTTGTTCATTACTCCAGATTGACCAGGTGTTTAACTTTAATGATGATTGCAGAAAAGCTTTTAACACTTTGAAAGAAGCATTGGTCACTGCACCTGTGGTAATAGCACCAGACTGGTCCCAACCTTTTGAAATAATGTGTGATGCAAGTGATTAGGCAGTTGGAGCAGTTTTGGGTCAAAAGAAAAATAAAATATTCCATCTTGTTTACTATTCCAGTAAAACTCTCAATGATGCTCAAATCAATTACACCACTACTGAAAAAGAATTATTAGCTGTGGTTTTTGCTTTTGAAAAATTCAGATCATACTTGATTGGTACTAAGGTAATTGTTCACACAGATCATGCTGCAATCAAGTATTTGATTTCAAAAAAAGATGCAAAACCTAGGCTGATAAGGTGGGTCTTGTTATTACAAGAGTTTGATTTGGAGATCATTGATAGGAAGGGTGTGGATAATCAAGTGGCTGACCATTTGTCTAGGTTGGAAAAACAAGAAAAACCTGTTTTTAGTGGTGAAATTTGTGAGACATTCCCTGATGAAAGGATTTTGGCTATACAGCATGCCAAGGCTCCCTGATTTGCTGACATTGTAAACTATTTGGCTTGTGGAGTCATTCCTAAAGAGTTTAGTAAACACCACAAGAAAAAGCTCATCTATGACTCAAAGAAGTATCTATGGGATGACCCATTCTTGTTTAAAATTTGTGCAGATCAGATGATCAGAAGATGCATACCACAAGAAGAAATGACATCAGTTTTGCAGCATTGCCATACAGGACCATGTGGAGGACATTTTGGAGGAAGTAGGACAGCAACAAAGGTTTTACAATCCGGTTTGTTTTGGACTACTTTGTACAATGATGCTCATAACTTTGTAAAAAGTTGTGATGAGTGTCAAAGAAGTGGGAATATCTCCCAGAGAAATGAAATGCCCCTGAATGGAATTCTAGAAGTAGAATTATTTGATGTTTGGGGCATAGACTTTATGGGACCCTTTCTAATCTCCAATAATTGTGCCTACATTTTACTTGCTGTAGACTATGTGTCCAAATGGGTGGAAGCTTTGGCTTGCCATTCCAATGATGCCCGGACAGTTTTCAAATTTTTGCAAAAACAAATTTTCACAAGATTTGGTACACCCCGAGCATTGATAAGTGATGAAGGCACCCATTTCATTAACAAGTTGTTAGAGGAAGTTCTTGAAAAATACAACATTCAACATAGGGTGGCAACCGCTTACCACCCTCAAACCAATGGTTTGGCTGAATTATCAAATAGGGAGATAAAAGGAATTTTAGCAAAAGTAGTTAAACCACACCGGAAGGACTGGGCCTCCAAATTGGATGATGCCTTATGGGCCTACCAGACTGCTTTCAAAACCCCTATTGGAATGTCCCCTTACAAATTAGTTTATGGAAAGGCCTGTCATTTGCCAGTTGAGTTAGAACATAAAGCTTATTGGGCCATCAAAGAACTCAACATGAATCTGGATGAAGCTGGTAAGAAAAGAACTCTTCAACTCTGTGAAATGGAAGAGCATAGGAATTTTTCCTATGAAAATGCCAAGTTATATAAAGAAAATACCAAAAAATGGCATGACAAAAAGATTCTTCCAAAAGAGCTCTACGAGGGTCAAAAAGTCCTTCTGTTCAATTCAAGATTAAAACTTTTTCCTGGAAAACTGAACTCAAGATGGACTGGACCCTTTCGCATTGCTAAAGTATACCCCTATGGTGTAGTTGAACTCGTTGATCCAGAGAGGGGTACTGCTTTCAAAGTCAATGGTCATAGAGTCAAACCGTTTTTTGACCCCACTGAAACACCACCACAACCGTACACGGTTGTTGAGCCTAATGAGTGATAAATAATTTTGTTATATTTGTATCTGTATATATATAAAATAATAAAATACAAAAACATTCATATAAACATAAAAAGAACAAAAATTCTTTCCTTTTTGCAGAATAATTCTCATTCTTTTTATTTTTAGGCCTTGCCCTATTTTGCTGGTTCAATTCAGTCCATCTTTTAAGCAATTTGGGCCCGTGTGTTTGTTCAATCAATGCTGAAAATAAATCAAAGAAATCAGCCCAAGGTCTTGAAGCCCACAACCCGAGTCGTTTAGATGACTTTTGCGGTCATTTCAAACAAATAACAAAGAGTCGGGCTGTCAGTGATCATCATCACCCTTTTTGTCAAAAATCTCATCGGAAAACACCATAGCCACCGTTCGCTTTCACCTTCGTCTCCAACAAGTACATTCGAGTACTAGTTCGCCGTTTCAAAACCTAGGAACAGTACAATAGCACCGCTGTTCACCATCTTCCTCGTCCCAATCGTACACCCCAATGTACTACCTTCTGCAAACCCATCTCAAGTACGAGTGATACCTCGTACTCTCCCCATTATCGGCTGAACTCCTCTTCTCCACGCATCATCCCTTCTCAAATAAGCCATCAATAACCCCTAAACTCTCCATTTCCATCTCGAATTCTCATTCTCTTCAAAACTTTGCCTCCCCTGTTTAAGCCATCTCAATGGCGAAAACCAAGTCCAAGGCTCGAAGAAGAGTGCTCCCATCTGAAAACCCCAACATCCACGAAGAGCATCCCATTGATGCCATTCCCATTAACCAGGCACCACCAGTTCGGATTTTACCCCCTGTTCCCAAATTTCATGTCTCTCGAAGATTAACAAGGAGCAGTGGTTTCCTGAGGACAAAGCCAATGACAAAGGAAGAGGGACCTGCTATTCCACTTTCTGATGACTCTGATTCTGAGGAAGACGCACCACCATTACAAAAAGCCAAGTTTGAGGTGGGAAGTTCGAACCCTTTGGAGGCATTGGCAGAAGATGTTCAAACCATGGTTCGACCCTTTCCTAAGGAATCACACGACACCAGCCACAACCATGGTAAGCAACATCTATCTCAAATCATGCCTGTAAATATGATAACAACCTTTCCATCCAGACCACAAACCTCTGTTGGGAACTTGCTGAATCAAAGTTTAGGAGTATCTAAGGATGTTCCTACTCAATCCTATTATTCCCAAAGACCTCTAATGTTGATCACCCCTGAATCCAAACCAAGGTCCCTGTCCAATTTAAGCCACGTACCCCCTGGGTTTATTTCTATGTTGCACGCAGGAAAGCCTAGGAATTTTCCTCCCTTGCCCAAGCTGCCTGTTATATCGTCCATTAGAATCCCTGAGTTGTCTGTACACCAAGCCATGGCCACTAACCCAAGACCTCCTGTACAAACTGATACCATCACCCATACACAATTTGATGCCTTTCTTGCCAGGTTGAACCGCTCTTACCAGCCTAGAATGCCAACTAGTTTTTCTTTTGCAGCCAATAGGGTTGATCATGTCCCTAGAGACACCCCTGTTACTATGAAGGCTATGATACCAAGAAGCCCTGTTAGTGAGCAGCCTACCTCCGTGATAGTTGAGGACCATTTGAGCACTGAGAATGAACAGGTAGTCTCTGCAGACACCTCTGTTTTAGAGACCAATCCCACTGAAACCATGGTACTAGAAGAGCCTTTGCCAAACAATACCTCTGTTAAGACCCCTGTTTCTAAAGCCACAACAGCCAAAGTTCCTTTGATTGAAGTGCCTTTTGGAAAGCCCACCATCTCAACCACTACCCTTGATGATACAGTTACTGGGGAAACTCTGGACCCCCTTGAACAACCCATGGAACAACCTCATCTAGAATGGTCTGATGATGAAAACATCATAGGTGACACTGGTGATGATTAGAGCATGCAAGATAAGGGAGATGATGACATGGTCATCCCTCACACTAAAAATGTATCCCCCCCCCCTTCTAACCTTGACACACAAGAACAACACCCCAAAGTGCCGTCAACACAAAAAGAAAACAAGAAGAAGGATGGGAAGAATATGCAAAAAAAGGCAGCCCCTACATCTCTGAAGATCAGATTGAGATCCATCTCCAAACCTGCAAAGAAAATGCAGAAAGAAAGGAAGAGAAAAGTTGCTGTGAAAATCACAACTGAACAGGTAAGGGAAGTGGCTGAAAAGAAGCACCAGAAAAGAAAGAGGGGAGAAATGGAAGAACAGAGCATAGGAGAGACCTCTAGCACTCCTCAGAGGATCACAAGACAGAAAGCCAGGACAATTCAGCAGTATAGCCCAAGCAATGCAGTCCGACAGCACTCCTCCAGTAGTGCTGCAGGACCAAAAAGAACTAAGAAGGTATCACCTTCATCCTCTCCTACTGAGTTGTTTAGCACATCTACAGCACTAAATAGATACCCAATTTTTGCACATAGAGTTGGCCAAACACCTAAAGGGTTTGCCCCTCACATAGTTTCGGCAAATCCTCACATTAGAACCATCATTGAGGAACTTGGGTGGGAAAGGTTGTGTGTTGTGCCTCCACATTTCAATGAGGACTGGGTAAGGGAGTTTTATACTGAGATGTCAGTGACCCATGGAGAAGAGCTATTGGTTAGACAGACCCCCGTTTCCTTCTCCACTGAGATTTTGAATGATCTGCTAGGATTGACACCACCCTTAGAATCTGAATTTGAGAGATTAAGGGGTGGGTTACGGACGAGGAGTTAGAAGACATACTAACCATCCTAGCAAACCTTGGAGCCTCATGGACCTTGAAGGGTAAGTGTAGAACACTCAGGACATGTTTTCTGAAAGCCGATGCTAACGTATGGTTCTACTTCATTCGACACACATTGAACCCAACTAGCCACGACACCAACTTGTGCATGGATAGGGTGATCCTGCTGTATTGTATAATGGAATGTTACCAAATTAATGTGGGTAAGCTAATCTGTGGGTGCATGAAAACTATCCTGGAGAGATCCAATACCAGACTGCCTTATCCTTCCATCATACATTCACTCATGGCTAATGCAAAAGCCCCTGTTTTGGACACTGACACCTTCTCCAAGGAAAGAACAGTGATGGATAAGATAAATCTTCAGAGGCTAATGAGAAACAGTGAGGCTGCTGATACAGTAGTTGTTGATCATATGGCTGCTGCACTAGAGAAGCTCAAGGAAGAATTGGTGAAAGAGATGGATAAGAAGGCAAAGGCAATGAAGAAGTTGTTGAAAAAGAAGGTAAAAGAGTTAGCTGTGCAGGTTGAGAAGGTTGGTAAGGAGGTTGAGGAGATTAAGAAAGATAGACTGAAATGGGCTGAATACAAGCAGCACAAAGCTCAGGTGAAGGAGGCATATGCAAGAGGGAGTTCACAGCAACCGTTGACAGTACCACCACCCCCGAAGTCCATGTTGCAGATCCATTCAGCTCCTACTCAGCCTGAGTAGGACAGGTTCTGCCATTCTTCCTTGTTACTTGTAAAATAATTTATGTTTTATATTTTGAGGTTTCAGTTTAGGAGTCTAGTTTGAGTATTTATCTCTGTGAAGTCTTAATCTGTGGTCAGTGCTTAATACATTGACTTGTTTTGATAATTTGCTGATTTATGTGAAAATTTTGGTTACCATGTTATGTCAAACCATTAAGTCATGTGCAGAAAACAAGTTTGAGGTGGGAATTTCCCATTCTCATCTTTGCTTTTCTGCTTCAATGTTTTTCTTGGGAACTGATTTTCATGACTCTGCTTGTTTTATAATCTGTATGCATGCACCTCTGTTTTCACCACTGCCTTAACATGATTGGTGTGTACTTATAGCCACAATAATCTGATGTCTTGTTTGTTTGGTTGTAAACTGCCATCATAGCCCACCTAACAGCATTCCAACCTGTTAAGACTAAATCATCATGGGCAGCTTCCCTATTAAAGCCATAATCAAATCCCAAACAGTACTTTGTCTGCTCTTATCTCCCTTGACAATGAGGACATTGTCCATTTCAAGTTTGAGGTGGGGTAAGATCTGCCTCACACATCTTAAGGCAAACCTCACAGATCTTTCAGGAGCAAAGTGCTCTTTTGTACTTAAAGAGTGTCAAAGACACCAAAATATTAAAAGAGACCAATGAGTCCACTCTATTCCTCAATATGAGATGAATGGCAGTAAAATTGTGCCATTGAGTGAACAAAGTGAGGGAGTGTAAAAAGGCAAAGCATCAAAATCAAAGGAAAAGCCGAATGCATACCCAAATTTTAAAGATTGTATGTCTTGATGATTTTTGTTAACACTAGGAAGGTTCTGGTTGGTTATGAGGGTGTGTTTTTGGGCTAAGATGAATAAATTCAGTTTATGAAGGGCTATTGGCTTCATGCTATGAATGTTGTGAGCAGGTTTGTGCTTAAATAGTGGTTTGCATTATGATTATGGATAAAACAGGGATAATTTTTTTTAGGAACTTGAGTATTTATTTTGTCTATTTTTGTTGTTTGGGGACAAACAACGGTTTAAGTTTGAGGTTGTGATAGGGTTAATTTATTAACCCTATTTTAGCCGTTTTTAGTAGATTTTTAGTCTGTTTTATTTGCCCAAAGTCAGTAATTGAGTCATTTTTATTAGCTTTTTAGCATTTTCTGTGTTTTAGGTGTCATGCATGATTTAATGGTATAATCTCTGTTTTTAGATCTCATTGGGACTGTTTTGAATAAATTGCGGAATTTGGCTGGGCACTACTGCGAGAATGCTATAGGAATGGATACTGCAGGAGTGCAGCAGGAGTGAGCAGCTGGGCCTTTTTGCTAATCTTTGGGCTGAAGCCTCTTTTGAAGCCCAAGGCTGGAGCTGACTTTTGGAAGGGACAAGAAGTACACTAGGACAGCAGTCTTAATCACCTTTTGATTTCTTTGTCTCCACACAACTCCCCTATAAATAGATGGCTTCTATGTTTGTTTTAACATATATGCTTTTGAGCTAAAAACACTAAAACTCTCCACAAGTGCTTAGCCTTTCTCTCTAGTTTTATTTACCTCTTAATTTATGTCTAGATACCTCTTAATATTCAGATATGTGGTTACGATTCCAGTATGTACTAAAGCTCTCGGTTTCAAGGTTTAATCTAAGTGGTTCGAAGTTAGTTTATTGTGTTTAATTTCCGATTTTTGCAAGTTTCCAAGTTCTTAATATTGTTTACGTCATTTACTTAATTTCTCAAGGTTCGTGAATTTAGTTTGGAGTTCCTTCCTTCTAAAATTCGTGTTTTTGGTCAGTTAGTAGTTCCAAGTTCCAACGGTTTCAAAGCAACAAGTAGTTTTGTGACGTAACTTGCACGACAAGTTTCCATAACTTGGCAAACAAGTTACCACGTTAGTTGGTTATTCTCGTTTCTTGCATTCTTAGTTCTTATTTCTGTCTTTATTTTCTTATTGTTGAAATTCCTGTATTTAATTCTTGTCTTTCCATTTCTGTACTTTACTTTCTTGAATTTCTTTTCAGTATTTTCCATTTATGTCATTTACATTTCTTACACCTTTCGAAAGAAGAAATCAAGCCATGATGGGCTAATCGCCTGAGCTTGGGGTGTAAAGCAAAGTTTAGATGTAAAATATGTGTTAAAGTGAAGAGGTGTATTGAATATAACATTGTATCTAACTATTCGTTTCAGGTGATTAATCTTACATTGAAGATTGCATTTAATTAATTGACAACTAATTTTATGTATGAAAATGCATTAACATCAAGTGTTAAGGTTAAGTTTAATTAACTGAAATGATAAGAGAAGACTACTAAATAGTTTTAATACCTGACAAGTATTATACTCTTACGGTGTAGGATGGTAACACTGTGTTGTGCTAGGATTCACGAAGTCTAACATAAATGGTATCGTATCGATAGCACGTGGACCAGTGTGTACTCTTGGGAGACCGTTTGAACCGATAGTTGGTGTTGTGGCAGTCCTATAGCACTTGTACTGGAGGACTGGCTGGATGTTATAATATCTCTTTACTGGATCATTTGTTTTCATCTTTATGGCGTTTTGCACCCTGTGCTTCTTCTCTAGAATTGATTTTTAGCTGATAACTCAAACCAACCAATCAAACAATCTGTTTTCGAAATCGCCATCTGAAATCGGTTTTTAAAGACTGAACTTTTGAAAAGCTTTCACAAGTTTTCCCTGTGGATCGTTATCTGGTACTTTTACCATTATTACTTGTTACGAGACGATAGTAGTTCAAGGTGTATACTTGCACTGAGTTCTATTCTAAGTGAATCTCTAAGGTTGCATAAATCTTACAACAATAACCACCCTCTCTCTCTCTCTCTCTCTATATATATATATATATATATGTGTGTGTGTGTGTGTGTATGTGTGTGTGTGTGTGTGTGTGTGTGTGTGTGTGGTTAAGTTCAAACGAGAACATGGTCAAAATAAGAAAACACGATACCACTTGTTGGTCCCGAAGGGTTATACAAGTTTGTAGAAGGGGGGGGGGGGGGGTTGAATACAAACACACGATTTTTACTTTCTAAATTGTTTATTGATAAATCAAAACAATTTACAACTTGTTGCGGAACAAGATTAAGGATTAACCTAATCTAAACAAGTTAAGAACACTAAGTTTTCTTGCACTAGAATAAAGACAGAAAGGAGATAAGGAAATTACGAATAATAACCTAACACACAGTAGTAAGGAAGAAGAAGATGGCCCGAGCACTTCATTTCTGAAGTAGGGTTCTTTTTATATACTGCATGCATTTAATGCATAGCAGTGTTACTTTACATGTGGCAGCAGCTGAGTGGTTGCATGTTTTGACCTTTGTAGACAACCTTAGTAGCCGCATGGTGCACAGTGTAGAATCAGAGTTTGTTGTACGATTCTAGACAGAAGGGAGGACCATTCTGACATTTCGTATGGAGACGTGCAAGGGAGGTAAGACAATAGTACTTTGTAAGGAGACTTCATGACCAGCTTTCGTTGAATCAGTACTTTATCAGCGAATGATAAAGCTCAGCGATTGCTGAAGTCTTCTACTTGATACTTCACGTTGAATGGACAATTCTGTGACTTCGCTGATATCCGCATCAGTTCATTAGTAGACTTGTCGCTGGTTCTTGGGCTTAATCTTCGACTTCAGCGTAGAACCTTTGTTGACGTGAAACTTGTCTTCAGGAATCATAAGTAAACAACTAAACTATCAGCGATCATCACAGAGACTGAACAGACTCAGAGCTACTGGATGAACAGTGTTCGCTGAATGTCTAATCTAAAGAGCGAGAGTTCCTATCAGCGGTATTGTAAAGTCTTAGTACTTATCAGCGATAGTGAAACTCTAATACATATTGTTTACTTACAATTTTCACTAAGTGTTAAAGAGAGGGTCATTATCAAATCACTGAGGGTTTGGATCAACAATCTCCCCCTATTTGATTATGACATAGCAACAAAGAAAATTGCTAAGTATGAAAACATAAGGATAAAAAGAACTCATAAAATATTTGTCCCTTTTACTGTTTTCTGTGATCTTTTAAGTACTGATGGAGTAAAGTACATTCGCTGAAAATTTTCTTTTAACTTCGTATAGGATTACAGAGGGAAGTAGAAAAATTACAAGTACAGCAAATTTAAATTACAAGTACAAAAGAGGTAAGCTAATAAGGATAGAAGAAATACAAGGAAATCCTTCAGCCTTCAAGAGGTTCTTCCTTAATAAGAAGTTCAACAAGGGTCTTTGTTGTTGGGATCATCCAGTCAGGGACCGTTACTCCTTGATCTCGTTTATTCTTTGCTTCAGCAAAGATCAAGGGTTTGAGATATCGTTCCTGAAGATCGCGTCTAAATTCACACCAATAGATAAGATCCCTGAGCTGTTCAATGGGAGTGATGGGAAGCTCAGAGACACGTTGAAAACGTTGTCCTTCGTCGTAGTCGAGAAAGAAGATACCATAAGGTTCGCTTATGAATTTACCAGGGACGAAACGTTCACCAGGTGGCAGAGAGGTATCCAGTGCTGAGAGATCAGGATCAGGACCAAGTACTTCAGCACGTGAAAAACCAATACCTGTTTCGTTCCGGATAGGAGGACCTGAATCTGATGGTTTGGACTTTTTCTTTGCAGAGGCCCTTCTTTGTTGAGTCGCAAGAGGAGGAGGAGGAGGAATATCCACAGCAGAAGAAACCAAGTCGATCTTAGAATTTATGATTTTCTCGACATGGCTCTTATATTGTGAGGTAGATCGCTGAATGGCTATTCACATCTCCAACCATTCAGAGAAACCGTACTTATTGATCGTAGCAGCGTAGATGTTTTCCTTAGTACCGTTTTCTCTAAATAGATCGACCTTAACAACTGGAACATCTATGGTCGATTTTCCTCTGATGAATACCTTGTGAATTTTGGCAGCCCGATATCGATAGTGTAGTCTTTCTTTGCACCATTCCAAGGTAGAATCAGATACCTTGGTCTTTTCTTCAACGATCTTCTGGGCGTCTTCCCATAACTGACGTTGGACTTCGATGGGAGCTCTTTTCAGTTTGGGGTCATTCACCGATTCTTGGGCAAGCTGGATGGCGAGGGCCTTATCTTTTTCTTCAGCTTCCTTCTTTTCGGCGAGTAATCTTGTGGCTCTAAGATGATCAGCGAACTCTTTTTTTGATAATCTGAACTTTGTGGGAATAGGGACTTTGGAGCGAGGGAGGATGATTCGCTGATCCTCGAATTTCTTGATCATTTCTTCTCTCCTTTTCTGATCCTCTTCACTTAGCTTTTGAGGAGCTAAAGAAGGTATGTTTTTGTGAGAGAGAAGTTGTTCTTCAGGTTCATCGGTCTCAGTGATTAAATCCAAGACCGGGATTATTTCTTCAGCTCTTGTGGCTGGGATTATTGTTGGTGCAGCAGTGAGGACTTCAGCTGGATCCTCAAACAGGGGAGAGGACTAGCTGAAACACAGTGATTGTTTAAGTAAGAACATGGGAAGAAAGAGATAGAGAAAAGAATGGGGTTTAAGTGCATAGAGGTTTTATGGAGAGGAGAACTGAGATTGAAAGGGATAGAGGAGAGATGCAGTATAAGGGAAGAGAAGATATTGTACCTGACAAGCTGGCTTAATCTGAAGGATAGCCAGATTGCCCTCTGCAGCGAGGCCATTGTTTTTGCCTTTGTCAGCTTCAGACGCTGCAGGCTTTGTCTTGGTCGTCTCCCCCGAAGGTTCATTTATTGAAATCCCTTTCACAGGGACCTTCTTGGGCTCAACGAAGAAGAAGTCATCATCATCATCGTCATCATCATCATCTTTAGGGGATGATGATGGTTTTTCATCATCGATATCGATGGGTTCTTCGTCTTCAGACTTGACCTCATCAGCGTAAGGTTCAGTCACATCGGCAACAACTTCCTTGTGTTGCTCTTCGAGTTGCTCCCCCTCAGATACAGAGGGAGATTTCTCGGTTCTCTCAGGGTTTTCAACTCCCTGAGGTTGTGAAGTAGAAGTAGCAGCAGCGTTTTCATTTTTCTCCCCCTCCGAATTATGGGGAAGATCTTCAGCTTTCTTCTCCCCCTCTTCCACATTATGAGTGGGGGAAGAAACAGATTGATCAGCAGCAGCAGCAGTCATAGGATTATTGTCTTCCAGGCCAGTAAGTCCCCTGAAGGTTTCAATCACAACTATTCTTGCTTCTAGGCCAGAAATAGTAGGACTGATCTTTTGGAGATCATCTCGATCGGCCTGAGTAAAGTGAGACTTTGGGGCATCCAGGCGATTGAGTATTTGCTGAAGGAGATCTTTGACCGTGGTGACCTCACCCTTAAGAGTACCAACCTCTGTCTTCAATGATGTGACTTCATTGGACAGAGTGGTGAAGTTTGTTGCCAGGGTGGTGTTGGTGAGGTTGAGATTGTTGATGTTTGTGGAAGTTTCAGCGAGAGTGGTAGCAAAAGTTTCTATGCTGCCATCCACCTTCTCCATATCAGCTTTGGAGGCTTTTTCATCAACGACCTCGGTCAACTTTTTAAGGTTCTCTCCAGCGTCTGTAACCACTGAAGAGTTTGTGGAGAGAGTGGTGTTATAAGATTCCACCTTTGTTTCCAGGGCCTTCAGGGAGGTGTTGATATCCCCCCAAATTAGGACCTGAAACAGTTATTAACTTATGAATAGAGGAAAGCTCAGAAGTTTGGGGTTTTGAGAGAAGAATTGGTTGAGTTATGTGTATACCTGCAGGCGGGTTTGCGAAGTTGTCGAAACCTCGTAAACCTGAGAAGTGTTCCATGTCGTCGTCGAGAGTGCCTTGGCGCATGGAGGTGCCTGCAGATCCTAAGTTTGTCTCCATCATCGCATGTAGAGTATCAGCAGCTGAATCATGAACGATGACGGGTGTCCCTGAGAATGTTGGGAAAATTGGTGGAGTGTCCAAAGAAAGAGTGGGAGGAGCGATAGATGAAAAGATTGGTTGAGTGCGAGGTTCAGCGTTGGACCCGCTGACAATCACTTCAGTCTGTAGAGAGGCTGAAGGAGGTGGGTTCAGTTCCAAGTTTATAACCTCAGTGTTTAGAGACGCTGAGGTCGGAATTGAAAGGGTGGCTTGATCAGGTGTGGCAGAGCGTACCACGAAACTATCCATCAGCTCTTCAAAGTCAGTTGTGGAGTCTTCAGCATGTGAATGCTTGGAGGGTTGCTCCTTGGTTTTCTTGATCCTTTTGGAATCAAGTTGGGGAGATGATTGTTTCCTTTTTCGAGAAGGAGTGGAAGGTGCAGCTTGGGTATCAGCGGTGGGGATTTCCGCTGAAGTAGCCGCAGAAGTAGAAGAATGAGGATTAAGAAGAGATAAGAGAGTAGTAAGACGTACCTCGTTTGGCAGAGGCTTGAAGTCGAGCACCTTAGGGCCAACCTGAGAGAGTCTCAGATCACCCTCTTTCGGGTATTTTTCCCCAAGGCCAAGTTGAAAGATGGCACTTATGAATCGGGGATATGGAACCCATGACGGTCTATCATCCATATCAACTCTGAACGCAAGGTCGTCATAGATGACTGAGGCCCAGTCAACATGGAGACCTTTCAGCAATGCATAGCCCATTGTTTGCTGAGGTTGAGCAGCTTGATCAGAAGAGCCGGACTTCGCTGTCATGCAGCTTATCAAGTGAGCGAAGATGAAGTTCATCTCGCTGGGCATCTTGGACTTCTTGATCAGGGTCAGTTTCTTCTCAATCTGCTTGTCCCTCCCTGGGTCCCATGCGTAACCCATTGCATCAAAGAATGCAGTGATGGCTTCCCTATCAGCATGGTTTTTGTGGTTTGGGAGAGGGACAAAGCGTTTTTCTTTGGTAGCGACGGGGAGGCTCAGTGCACGTCGGATAATGGCAGGATTGATTTTGGTGGTGCCAAATTTGGTGTCACAGAGAATGACATCAAGGAGTTTCTTAGGTTCTTTGGTTGAAGGAACCTGAGCTCGTCTGGCAGTATACCAGAACTGAGATAGAAGGAATTTATGGGCAGGGGGTACGAAGGTTAAGGCTTTGAATAAGCAGCAGGTTTGGAGAAAATTCACAGCATCATCCAGATTCCTGACTTGCTTTCGTGGAGGAAAATCAAAAAACGCATAGAGGTTGTTTGATTTTGAAAAATTTACTTCCTCAAGCGTGAACTTGACCTGAGGAGCCTTGATGAGATTCAGTTTCTCCGTAGCAGGAGATTTCTCAGCGGTAGGAGCAGCAGTAGAAGATGCCATTTCTGTTTAACATATATAAACATGAAGAAGAGATAAAGAACAATGTCTTAATGTAGAAAGAATTTATAATAAGATGTTGTCGAGTTTTGTCCATTTCATTCAGACAAAAAATGTCTTAATGAAGATTAGGGTTTTCTAGTTTTGACAAAAAAAGACAAGAACTAGTGAATGTCTTATTTTCCAGTTTCCTTTAAAGATAAGAATTCTGGAAAAACATATGAAGAACAAGTTTAAGATTTTGAGTTTTAAACTTGAAGAACAACCATGAAGGTTGTGTTTATAAAATCATGAAAGAAAATGATTTCATTTTTAAAAAGTTCTTTTGTCTGATCTTGTAGAAACAATGAAGAGATCAAAAACAAGTTAGAAACAGGTAAATAATAATAATATTAATCTTGTTGTCGAAGAAGGAGATGAACAGTTTTCTGGAAAAAAAACTCGAGTTCAAAAGGCAACAGTAATTTCTTGCTTGGAGAAGAAGATGTTCGCGTAAAGGAAAAATATAAACTCGAAAGGGTTTATATAGTGAGAGTAGAGAGAGAAAAACTATGAGCGGGAAAGTTTTTCATCATGACACGGACACGTGTTTGCATTTGATTGGATGGTAAACGAAACGTGCAAACGTGTGTCAGAAAAAGAACGTGCCAGGGTTTATCCGTTGTGATGATGTCACAAACGTCCTTTCATATTTTAGGATGTCTCTGAGGTTTTGAAAGCTCAGGGACATTTTGAAAACATGTAGCACTGAATAGAAATATCAGTGTTAGTTTTAGAAATTTCAAAGTCTCGCTGAAGGAAGAAATATTCAGCGATGCAATTTGTTTTTGAAATCTTGCATTCATTTGCGAACGACAGCGAGTAAAGAGAGAACATACCTTGATATCAGCGAATCAACTTTGTTCAGAGAGAAGATGATAGAATGGGTTATATAAGTTGGTTTTATCCGGTCGCTGATCAAATGTGAACCGCTGAAGATTTTACTCTTCAAAGTTCAGCATTCCAAGCTCGCTGATGAGAAAGTTGAATCTTGTCTCATCAAGAGGTTTGGTGAAAAGATCAGCTAACTGAAAATCAGTTGGATTAAAATGAAGTTCTATATCACCATTCATCACATGATCTCTGATAAAATGATACCTGATTTCGATATGTTTGGTCTTTGAGTGTAGTACTGGATTGTTGGCTATAGCGATGGCACTAGTGCTGTCGCAATAGATTGGGATTTTCGAGAGCTGAAGGTCATAGTCCAGTAGTTGATTTTTCATCCACAAGACCTGAGAACAACAGCTTCCAGCGGCTACATACTCAGCTTCAGCGGTGGAGGTGGACATTGAGTTTTGCTTTTTACTTGTCCAACTCACCAGCTTTCCGCCCAAGAGCTGACAGCCTCCTGTGGTGCTTTTCCTATCCAATTTGCAACCTGCAAAATCACTATCTGAATAGGCGATTAGATCAAACCCTGAATCTTTGGGATACCAAAGACCTAGTTTCGGAGTTCCCTTAAGGTAACGAAAGATTCACTTTACAGCGATCATATGAGATTCCTTAGGTTCAGCTTGATATTGTGCACACAAACAGGTTGCGTACATAATATCAGGTCGGCTAGCTGTAAGATACAAAAGAGACCCGATCATCCCATGGTATGTCGTGACATTAACAGGTATTCCAGAAGAATCCTTGTTTAGTGTCAGCGGCGATGCCATAGGGGTTTTCATAGCTGAACTCTGAGTTAAATCAAATTTCTTCAGCATATCTTTAATATACTTTCCCTGATTAATGAAAGTTCCTTTTTCATTTTGCTTTATCTAAAGACCAAGGAAATATGTTAGCTCACCCATCATACTCATTTTATACTCTGCTTTCATTCTATCAGCGAAACGAGTACAAAGGTCGGGGTTAGTAGAACCAAATATAATGTCATCAACATATATCTGAACAAGAATAATATGACCTTTTACTTTCCTGAAGAATAGAGTCTTATCGATTTTACCACGCTGAAATTGTTCAATATGGAGATAAGTAGAGAGAGTGTCATACCATGCACGAGGAGATTGCTTTAAGCCGTAAAGTGCCTTATCCAGTTTATAAACATAACCTGGATGCTTAGGATCTGAGAATCCTAGAGGTTGTTCCACATAGACTTCTTCATTCAGCTTTCCATTAAGAAACGCTGACTTAACATCCATTTGATAAACTTTGAAGTCTTTGTGTACAGCGTAGGCTAAGAATAGACGAATAGATTATAGTCTTGATACTGGAGCAAATGTTTCGTCGTAGTCTATAGCTTCTTCTTGTCTGTATCCCTGAGCAACAAGACCAGCCTTGTTGCGGGTTACAGTTCCATATTCGTCCAACTTGTTTCGATAGACCCATTTAGTGCCTATCACTGTCTTGTCAGTTGGTCTTCGAACAAGTTTCCAAACTGTGTTTCTTTCAAATTCTGTCAGCTCTTCTTGCATAGCGCTGACCCAGTTTGGATCTTGGTGGTCATTGTCTGTTTTCTTTGGTTCAATTAGAGAAATAAAGTTAACAAATAAACAAATGTTACCTGCACTTCGTCGAGTCTGAACACCAGCGTTTGGATCACCAAGTATTTGATCAATTGGGTGATTAATAGTCCATCGCTGAGCCGGAGCATGAGTCGCTGACTCAACCTGAACTGGAGGGGCTGAAGATGAGGCTTCAGCAACTTCTGGTATATCAGTCAAGAAAGGAGTAGGTGCAGATGTCATTACATTTACTGATTGCTGAGAAGTAGATGGAATGTCTGAGACATTTTGTTCAGAAGCAGGCATAGTGTTTAGAGGAATAGCTGAGACCCATGAAGTTTCAGCTTCACTAGTCTGCATGTTTGGGATGATAGTAGGACCATCATCTTCAACGGTATGAGTATGAGGAGTGGGAATATCTTCTGAATCACCAAGATGTGAAAACATCCATTGATTCAGTTCTTCAGTATCAGCAGAAGGTCGAGAATTTGCTGAACGGGATTCGTCAAAGGTGATGTGAATAGTTTCTTCAACAGTCTGTCTTCTTCGATTGAAGACTCTGAAGGCTTTGGAGACTGAGGAGTATCCAAGAAAGATTCCATCATCATCCTTAGGATCAAACTTTCCAAGGGCATCTATGTTGTTCAGTATGAAACACTGACATCCAAAGATGTGAAGAAAGCTAATTGAAGGCTTTCTCCCATGGAAAAGTTCATAGGCTGTCTTGTTGAATCTTTTGACTATCAGCGACCTGTTTTGCGTAAAACAAGCAGTGTTGACAGCTTCTGCCCAAAACTGAGTAGGCAGGTGAGAATCGATGAGCATTGAACATGCAGCTTCAATGATAGTTCTATTTCTTCTTTCAGCGACTCCGTTTTGTTGCGGTGTTCTCACTGAAGAAAAGTTGTAAGAAATACCCTTACTCTCAAAGAAGGAATTAAGAGAACTGTTTTTAAATTTAGTCCCATGATCACTCCTTATTGAGCGAACGGTCAAGTTGTTCAGGACTTCCATTTTCCTGACAAAGGTGATGAGTTCTTCAGGGGTGTCACTCTTAGAACGGAGAAACATTACCCAGGTATAGCGAGATAATTCATCAACTATGACCAGTGTATATTTCTTTCCAGCGATGGATTGTTTGTTAACAGGGACAAACAAATCCATATGGAGAAGTTGTAGAGGAGATGACACTGAGGAGACTTGCTTTGATTTAAAGCTTGCTTTGGTCTGCTTCCCTTTCTCACACGCTGAACATAAGGACTCCTTGGCGTATGAGTATTGAGGTAGACCAGTGACTAACTCTTTAGAAGAAAGAGTGTTCAGTGTCTTGAATTTGAGATGGGAGAGCCTCTTATGCCATAACCAGTTGGCATCAGATGAGGCTTTTGAGAAGAAACAGGAGTTCTCAGTGGTTGTTGAGTCCATGTTTATAACGTAAAGATTTTCCAAACGATAACCGCTGATAGCTATCTTCTCCTTTTTGTCAGTGACAAAGCAAGATTCCTTAGTAAAGATTACTTTGTTATCCATTGTTGATCCAAACCCTCAGTGATTTGATAATGACCCTCTCTTATATACTTAGTGAAAATTGTAAGTAAACAATATGTATCAGAGTTTCACTATAGCTGATAAGTACTAAGATCTTCCAGTACCGCTGATAGGAACTCTCGCTCTTTAGATTAAAACATTCAGCGAACACTATTCATCATTAATGCTCTGAGTCTGTTCAGTCATTATGATGATCGCTGATAAGTTAGTTGTTTACTTATGATCCCTGAAGACAAGTTTCACGTCAACAAAGGTTCTACGCTGAAGTCGAAGATCAAGCTCAAGAACCAGCGACAAGTCTCTTAATGAACTGATGCGGATCAGCGAAGACTCATATTTGTCCACTCAACGTGAAGTATCAAGTACAAGACTTCAGCTATCGTTGAACTTTATCATTCGCTGAATAGTAAATGATAATCGCTGAATCAACGAAAGCTGATCCTGAAGTCCTCCGTACAAAGTACTTTTGTCTTAACTACCCTTGCACGACTCCGTACGAAATGTCAGAAAAGAACCTCCGAAAATCTGAAATCGTACAACCACTCTGATACCACTTGTTGGTCCCGAAGGCCTATACAAGTTTGTAGAAGGGGGGGGGGGGTGAATACAAACACACAGATTTTACTTTTCTAAATTGTTTATTGATAAATCATTAACAATTTACAGCTTGTTGCGGAGACAAGATTAAGGATAAACCTAAATCTAAACAAGTTGGAACACTAAGGTTTCTTGCACTAAGAGAGATAAGGAAATTACTAATAATAACCTATCTTGAGATAAGAGATTGAACTTGTCTAGAGTTAGCAAGTTACTTCAAATGAAGTGAGTTCATCTCTTTATATACTGCATGCATTTAATGCAAGTCTACTCAGTTTTGGGCAGAAGCTGTCAACACTGCTTGTTTTACGCAAAACAGGTCGCTGATAGTTAAAAGATTCAAAAAGACAGCCTATGAACTCTTTCATGGGAGAAAGCCTTCAATCAGCTTTCTTCACATCTTTGGATGTCAGTGTTTCATACTGAACATCAGAGATGCCCTTGGAAAGTTTGATCCTAAGGCTGATGATGGAATCTTTCTTGGATACTCCTCAGTCTCCAAAGCCTTCAGAGTCTTCAATCGAAGAAGACAAACTGTAGAAGAAACTATTCACGTCACGTTTGACGAATCCCGTTCAGCGAACTCTAAACCGAACGCTGATACAGAAGAACTGAATCAATGGATGTTTTCTCATCTTGGTGATTCAGAAGATATTCCCACTCCTCATGCTCATCCAGTAGAAGATGATAGTCCCACTATCATTCCAAACATGCAGAATAGTGAAGTTGAAACATCATGGGTCTCAGTTGTTCCTATAAACACTATACCTGCAGTTGATCCAAATGTCTCAGACATTCCATCTACCTCTCAGCAATCAGTGAATATAATGACAACTGCATCCATTCCTCTCTTGGCTGATACTCCCGACGTCGCTGAAGCTTCATCTTCACCTCCTCAAGATCAAGTTGAGTCAGCGTCTCATGCTCCGGCTCAGCGATGGACTATAAATCACCCAATCGATCAAATTCTTGGTGATCCAAACGCTGGGATTCAGACTCGATGAAGTGCAGGTAATATTTGTCTATTTGTAAACTTTATTTCACTAACTGAACCAAAGAAGGTAGAAGATGCCCTCAGAGATCCAAACTGGGTCAGCGCTATGCAAGAAGAGCTGACTGAATTCGAAAGAAACAAAGTTTGGAAACTCGTTCGTAGACCAACTGACAAAACGGTGATAGGCACTAAATGGGTCTATCGAAACAAGTTGGACGAACATGGTACTGTAACTCGCAACAAAGCTCGTCTTGTTGCTCATGGATACAGACAAGAGGAAGGCATAGATTATGACGAAACATTTGCTCCAGTAGCAAGACTTTAATCTATTCGTCTTTTCTTAGCATATGCTGTACACAAAAACTTCACTGTACATCAGATGGATGTTAAGTCAGCGTTTCTAAATGGAAAGCTGAATGAAGAAGTTTATGTGGAACAACCTCCAGGATTCTCAGATCCTAAGCGTCCAGGTTATGTTTATAAACTGGACAAGGCACTTTATGGCTTAAAGCAAGCGCCACGTGCATGGTATGACACTCTTTCCACTTATCTCCATATTGAAAAATTTGAGCGAGGTAAGATTGACAAAACTCTATTTTTAGAAAAGTGAAAGGTCATATCATTCTAGTTCAAATATATGTTGATGACATTATATTTGGTTCTACTAACCCTGAGCTTTGTACTCGTTTCGCTGATAGAATGAAGGATGAGTATAAAATGAGCATGATGGGTGAACTAACATATTTCCTTGGTCTTCAGATTAAGCAAACTAAGAAAGGAACTTTCATAAATCAGGGAAAATATGTTAAAGATATGCTGAAGAAATTCGACTTAACTGAAAGTTCAGCTATGAAAACCCCTATGGCACCACCGCTGACACTTGATAAGGACACAAAGGGTGTTCCTGTCAATGTCACGTTGTACCGAGGGATGATCGGCTCACTATTGTATCTTACAGCTAGCCGACCCGATATTATGTTTGCAACATGCTTGTGTGCACGATATCAAGCTGAACCTAAGATATCTCATATGAAAGCTGTAAAGCGAATATTTCGATATCTTAAGGGTACAGCGAATCTAGGTCTTTGGTATCCCAAAGACTCAGGATTCGATCTAACCGCCTATTCAGACAGTGATTTTGCAGGTTGCAAAATGGATAGGAAAAGCACCACAGGAGGATGTCAGCTCCTGGGTGGAAAGCTGGTAAGTTGGACAAGTAAGAAGCAAAACTCAGTGTCCACTTCCACATCTGAAGCTGAGTATGTAGCCGCTGGAAGCTGCTGTTCTCAGGTCTTGTGGATGAGAAATCAGCTACTAGACTATGATCTTCAGCTCTCCAAAATTCCAATCTATTGCGACAGCACTAGTGCCATCGCTATAGCAAACAATCCCGTGCTACACTCAAAGACAAAACAGATAGAAATCAGATATCATTTTATCAGAGATCATGTGATGAATGGTGATATAGAACTTCATTTTATCCCAACTGATTATCAGTTAGCTGATCTATTTACCAAACCTCTTGATGAGACAAGATTCAACTTTCTCATCAGCGAGCTTGGAATGCTGAACTTTGAAGGATAAAACCTTCAGCGGTTCACATTGATCAGCGATAGGATAAAATCAACTTGTATAACCCATTCTATCATTCTCTCTCTCTCTGAATAAACTTGATTCGCTGATATCAAGGTATGTTTGCTCTCTCTGACATATCGCATGTAAATGCAAGATTTCAAAATAAATTGCATCGCTGAATATCTCTTCCTTAACAGCGACTTTTTGAAATTTCTTAAAACCTTCACTGATATTTCTATTCAGTGCTTCATGTTTTCAAAGAGTCCCTGAGTTTTTCAAAACCTCAGAGACAACCAAGAATATGAAAGGACAGTTGTGACGTCATTGCAACGGACAAACCCCGGCACGATTTCTTTCTGACACACGTTTGCACGTCTCGTTCAAACTTCCAATCAAATGCAAACACGTGTCCGTGTCATGATGAAAACCTTTTCCCGCTCAAGGTTTTCTCTCTCTAAACTCTCTATATAAACAACTCTTGGTTTATATTTTGTATTTTACGCGATCAAATCTTCCTCCGCAAGAAAAGAATTACTGTTGCATTTGTGCTCTCAAATCTTCAAAGAACTGTTCATCATCTTCTTCATCAAAACATCAAGGTTAATATGTTCTTATTTTTTTCAAATGTAGATAACTTGTTTCTGATCTTATCGTTGTTTTAAACAAGATCAAACAAAAGAACTTCTTTAAAATAAAATCATTTCTTTCATGGTTTTATGAACACAACCATTTCATGGTTGTTCTTCAAGTTTAAATGCAAAAATCTTAAACTTGTTCTTCATTCGTATCCATTTTTTTAGAAACTGGAATACAAGACTTTATGGGTTTTACATTTCGTTTCAAAAATCAAGAAAAACCCTAATCTTCATTAAGACATTTATGTCTGAATGAAATGGACAAAATTCGAACCATCTTAATGGAAATTCTTTCCATATCAAGACAATTCTTATATGTTAACATCTTTGGTTGAACTGATAATACAGAGAAATGGCAACTTCAAAGATCAATGTTTCCGCTGAGAACATCTCCGCTGACTCTGAGGAAGTGGAAATCATCAAAGCCCCTCAGGTTAAGTTCAAGCTGGATCAACTAGATTGGACCAAGGTCAACAACCTCTCTGCGCTTCTCGAGTTTCCTCCTCGAAAGCAAGTCACACATCTGGATGATGCTGTGAACTTCCTGAAAAACTACTGCATTTCAACAGCCCTGACCATCACACCTCCTGCAAGTCAGCTACTACTATCCCAGTTCTGGTACTCTGCCAGACACTCTCAGCTACCATCCGCCAAAGATCCCTCCAAAACCATCGATTGCATACTCAGCGATACTGAGTATGGCACAATTAAGATAACCCCCGCAATCATTCGAAAAGCCCTGAACTTTCCCAATGCTACCAAAGAAAAACCGTTTGTTCCATTCCCTGATCATAAGAAGCATGCTGACAGAGAAGAAATCATTGCTTTCCTCGACGCAATGGGTTACATCTGGGAAACTGGAAGGGACAAGAAGCCCGAGAAGAAGCTGACGCTGATAAAGAAGTCCAAAATGCCCAGCGAGATGAATTTCATCTTCGCACACCTGATCAGCTGCATGACAGCGAAGACCGGCTCCTCTGATCAAGCCGCTCAACCTCAGCAGGCTATGGGATACGCACTGCTGAAAGGTCTACATATTGACTGGGCATCTATCATTTATGATGACCTAGTACAAAGAGTAGATTCTGCTGCTGACAGACCTGCATGGGTTCCCTACCCCCGTTTCATCAGCGCCATCTTCCAATATGGCCTGAAGGACATCTATCCTCAAGAGGGTGACCTGAAACTTTCTCAGGTTGGCCCTAAGGTGCTCGATTTCAAACCTGTCGACAATGAGGTACGTCTCTCTACCCTTCTCTCTCTTCTTAACCCTAATTCTTCGACTTCTGTGGCTCCTTCAGCGACAATACCCATCGCTGATACCCCGGCCACATAATCCTCTCCTTCTAAGAAAAGGAAACACTCTTCAACCCAACTTGGTTCCAAAAGGATCAAGAAAACCAAGGAGCAACCCCAGCAATCCCATGCTGAAGACTCCTCAGCTCATTCTGAAGAGCTGAAGGAAAGTTCCGTGGTACGCTCTGCCACACCCGTTCAAGCCATCCCTCCAATCCAGACTTCAGCGTCTCCAAACGCTGAGGTTAGAAACTTGGAACCTACCCAACCTCCCTCAGTCTCTCAAAAGACTGATGAAGTGATTCTCAGCGATTCTAACGCTGAACTCAGAACCCGAACCCCATTCTTATCCTTCGCTTCTCCCTCCACTCACTTGGACACTCCTCCAAAGAACACTGGAGATGCCATCATTCCAGAAGCCACCGCTGACGCTTCTCAAAGAATGATGAAGACAGGACCTGCAGAGATCACCATACCTCACCGTACTTTTGAGGAAGATATGGAACATTATTCAGGAACCCGCATCTTTGACGAGTTCATCAATCCTCCTGCAGGTACAAATCAACCCATATACACTGTAACTAAACCTGAAACTTCTGAGCTTTCCTTTGTTCACAAGTACTTATGTGTTACAGGTCCTAATTTGGGAGACATCAACGCCTCTCTGAAGTCCGTGGAAACAAAGCTGACAAATCTCACCACCACACTCTCCAACAACTCTACAGCTGTAACAAACGCTGGAGAGAATTTGACAAAGCTGACAACGGTGGTGGAAAAGAAAGCTTCCACAGACGACATCAAGATTGTTGATAAGACTCTCAGCGATTTCGCCAAAGTGCTCGCTGACATCTACACTGACTACACCTCACTCAAAAACTCCGTTTCCTCCATGTCTGGCGAAGTCACAACGCTGAAGACATCGGTTGGAGCCTTAGAGGGTGATATGTCAGCTGTAAAGACTGACTTAGGCTCTGTAAAGACCGACGTTGGTGAGATGAAAACAATGATCCATCAGCTACTCAACAAGGAAAATACTCCAGCTCCTGAACCGACTCCTGCCCCTGTATTGGAAACTTTCACAGCGGCGGATCGAAACGAGCCGAAGAAGATCACTCCTGCTATATCTGGCCTTGAAGACAGATTAGCAGCGATTGAAAGTTTTATTAAAATCTCTGGCCAAGAAGACAGAGAAAATACAAATGCTGAATCTACCCATTCCTCCCCCAGTCATCATGAGAAAGAGGGGGAGAAGAGCGCTGAACATCCCGAAGAAAAGAGCGCTGAACATACCGATGAGAAAAGCGCTGAGGAACTTGAAAAGAGCGCTGAATATCTTTCCCATGATGAATCTATCAGGGGAGAGAAGAATGAAGATCTTATCGCTAAACCTCAGGGAGATGAAAACCCTGAGGGAACCGAGAAGCTCGCCTCTGTATCTGAGGGGGAGCAACTCGAAGAAGACGCTGAAGAATCCGAAGCAGAAGATGATGAAGACATCGACATCCCTGATAATGAACCATCCTCCTCTCCAAGGAATGATGATGATGATGACGAAGATGACGATGATTTCTTTATCGTCAAACCTGCCCCAAGGATCAAAGCTCTTAAGGGAATCTCGATAAATGAACCTTCAGGGGAGCGGACAAAGACAAAGCCCTCAGCCTCTGGCGCTGAGAAAGGCAAAGGCAAAAGTGTCGCTGAAGATGACAACCTGACGATCTTGCTTGAAAAGCCGGTTTGTCAGGTACACTAATCATATCTCACTCCATCCCTCCTCTATAAGTTCTACTACCCTAGCCTACACCTGAACATATTTATCTTTCTCTTTCTACCCAAGTTCTTCTACCCATGTTCTTATTTGTAAGATCGATGTGTTTCAGCTAGTCCTCTCCCCTGTTTGAGGATGTCGCTGAAGGTTCTACTACTGCGACTTCACAAATAAAGCCAGCTGGTGCTGATGAAATAATCCCAGTCTTAGATTTGATCTCTAAGACTGATGAACCAGAAGAACAACCTCTCTTGCATAGAAACAGACCTTCCTCAGCTCCTCAAAAGCTGAGTGAAGAGGATCAAAAGAGAAGAGAGGAAATAATAAAGCGATTCGAGGATCAGCGAATCATTCTAAGGCATGATCAACTTCCTTCAGTTCCTTCAAAGTTCAGAATCTCAAAAGCTGAATACCAGGAACACCTCAGAGCTGAACGCCTCATCGCTGAAAGAAAGGAAGCTGAAGAGAAAGACAGAGAATACGCCATCAAGCTTACTCAACGATCAATCAAAGACCCCAAGCTGAAAAGAATTCCCATTGATGTTCAACGTCAGCTCTGGGATGATGCTCAAGAAATCGTTAGAGAAAAGACAAAGGTCTCTGATACAACTTTGGAATGGGCTAAACAAATGCTGACTTATCGATCAAGACCATCCAAAATAATCAAAGCCAACATCAGAGGAAAAATGTACGTTGATGTTCTGTTGTTGAAGTGGATGTCTACAGAGATGACAAAACCAAGCAAACCTTCTATGTTGCTTCATTAGAAAAGTTTGGTCTCTCTGAATGGTTAGAAACGAAATTAGCCATTCAGGGATCACGCTCAAAATTCAAAAGCCATGTTGAGATGATCTTAAACAAACAGATCGACTTGCTTTCATCTGCTGTGGATATTCCTCCTACTCTTCCTCAACCGAAGAAAGCCTCTGCTAAGAAGAAGAAAGTTTCTGATTCAGGTCCAATCATTCGAAATGAAACAGGTATTGGTTTCTCTCGTGCTGAAGTTCTTGGCCCTGATGCTGATCTTTCAATGCTTGACACCTCCCTACCACCTGGAGAAACCTTCATCCCTGGCACAGTGGTAAGTGATCCATATGGTATATTCTTCTTAGACTATGATGGAAATCATCACTTTCAACGTGTCTCTGAGCTCCACATTGCTCCCATCGAACAACTCAGAGATCTCGTACACTGGTGTGAAGTCAGACGAGACATCAAAGCTAGACATCTGAAGCCCTTGATTTTTGAAGCTGCTCTGAAGTTAAAGAATCAAGGAGTAAATGTCCCTGACTGGATGATCCCCACTGAAAAGACGACCCTTGATGAACTTCTCATTAAGGAAGAACCCTTTGAAAACTGATATAATCTCCTTTTTCTCTATTGTATCAGTTATCCTTCTGTACTTGTAATTTATTTCGCTTGTACTTATAATCTTTTTATTCTTCATTGTAACCTGATTCAATATTTTAAAGAAAGATTTCAGCGAATGTACTTTACTCCATCAGTACTGAAAAGATCCCAGAAAACAGTAAAAGGGACAAATATTTTATGAGTTCTTCTTATC